>OX438969.1:20633299-23579099 GCA_949316085.1 Hypercompe scribonia
TTCAAAATGTGAAGTCAAAAAACCAGAGAAGACAAAATCACTACTCACACAACAACTGCAGAATTGTCCGAATCTACCTCATCGTCAATATCTGGAGTACGCCAAGTTTGATGGTACAGCACAACTAGGTCTCCCTATTAAGTCGTTCAAAATATTTATGACCATGTTGCCAGAAAAACACCAGAACTACCCATTAGTTGTGTGTGTTATTGCCAGTGCCAAGATTAAGGATTTAATAGGTTTCACATGCTATAAATACAGGTAATTATAAGCTATTAATACTATAATATACTATTTTTAATTTTTTTTTAAAGACAATGCCCGCTCTAGTAATAAATCCTGTGTCATGTGGGACTTTACAAACATATGTATAGGTATTTTAGTTGCTTTATTATGATAGATTACGATAAATAATTGTAAAGTCAAATATCATCTCAACTGAAAAAACATTTAAACCACTCTTGAAAATTATTAACTAAGCCCTCCAAAATACCCAAAACTAACACGAAAATATTTGTATTTCTTTTTACGCGCCACACTTTCCTTAACAACTTAACAGTAGACCGTAACCTAAAATAAAGATTCGTTCCAGAAAAATTAATGAAAGTTATTTTTTGTTAGATTATTGGCTTTGTACGATAAAATATCAATTTTAAAGTTAGGGACACAGGTGTCCCATTTACGTGAGATAGTTAAAAATAAAGTCTTGAACTGTGATTACTGATAGCATTTTTCCACACGTAAGGCTGCTATTTACTCATGTTTTGGTGTCAATAAGCTGTGCTAAGTAAATCTGGATTTTTTTATTACAATGTGAGTATCGTAGGTATCTGATAGAGAACTTCACTAATCTAAAACAAAATTTAAAATTATTATAGTTTTATATACCATTCAATTCAGAATGGCTTTCAAATTTCAGTGTTATGCTTTAATAAATAATGTAATTTGTATGGTGAAGTGTTAAATGGCTACTAATATTCAGATGAAATTATTTTAGTTCTATATTTGTGATGTATCTAAATTTGTATTACATATAAATTTATTAGAAAATATAATTTCCTGTTTAAAAAGTATATCTTTTTACAGCATTGAACATCCAGACATATCCCTTGGATCTGTGCATGACTATGGACTTTGCATTGCAGAGGATGATGGAGAGGTTGACTGGGCTTTCCCGTGCCTTGATGCCAATGAGCCTTGTTCCAAATTTGGCTTCACATGCCTTGGTCTTATTGAACTTAAGAACAAAACTAATTTATGTCCAGCTCCTATGCCTATACCTGAAGATGGTATGAGTGGAGCATTTCACGTTTTCCCAAAGGCTGAAAATTCAGGTCAGAGCAATCAGAACCCCTCAAGACTTAACACAGGAGATAGTTCTACGTCAGAAGCTGTTATAAGTGCATTGAAAGCTTTAAATGAAGGTAATATAATTTGAGTGTAAATAAGTATTTTTCTTATATACGAATATAATATAAAAATGAATTGCTGTTCCTTAGACTCTCTAAAACTATGAAATGGCTTTACCAATTTAGCTCATTTTGGTCTCAATATGTTAGTTGTTTGTAAAAATATATATATATATATATTTAAAACAACGCCAGCGCTAGGAATAAATCCTGTTTACAAACATACAAGAAACGGACACAAAGAATTGATAAAGATGAAGACTTTCTGGTTTATTTTAACACTTCAACAATCTACTAGATTTGTTTTATTTTATGTATTAATTAACCCTTACACATACAAAACTGGTAGGTGAATGCTTTTATTACTGGTTGGTCTTGACACACACTCAGACTCAGAAAAACAATTTGTGGATCACACAAAGTGTTGTCCCATGTGGGGTTTAAACCCACAACACTCAGCGCAGTAGAGAGCGGCGTGGTGACCGCTTAAACCACCAGGCCAACTATGCAGTCGATTATTATTATTTACTATCTGACCATAGCAACTTCATTTGCGTCTGTATTTTCTTTTCACGTAACCTTATTTATTTTTAAAAACAAAAGTAGCCGAAGCTGCTCCTTATAACATCAGCTATCTGCCAGTTAAAGTCCCATCAAAATCAGTTTAGCGTTATCAGCGATTAGTCTGAACAAACAAACACCAAACTCATTGCGAGTGCAGACTATGCAGTATGGTGACCAACACTAAGGCGGCCTAGTGAGATGTTTTTTCACGCCTCGGATGTAAAAGTATGAGTAATCGTGACAGTTTAATACTCATATACTTACCACGATAATTGTCACCCCCGCATCAATGGACCTCCGATCCGCACTCACCAGCGAAACACGACAGCACAGAGGCTGTGGCTTTAGATTGATCTTCCGTTAGAGGGTTGTACTGCCCTGGAGAAGACGGCGCGTTCAAACTCAAGTCAGCGCGGCTCTACTACTTTAAGCATCGAGTTACATTAAAAAAGTGATAATACACGTTGATATCGTCTTGTTGGTATTGTCCTTTATTATCTTAGTGAAATTATTAACATTACAGGAGAGCCAGATTTAAACAAGATACAGTCCCACATAATGGCAACAGAGGCCCCGCAGTACAAAGCGTACAAGGTACAATTGTTACGCAAAGTACGTACAAACACATCGGTCCAGCTGGGCATCTCTCTAGATAGGATAGAAGTTGAGCCTCTTGTCACACATAAACACGCTTTCTGGGTAAGTTTTTATATCATAACTTTTATTTACAAAGTAATGTACACGTATGTGTAGTTTTAACAACAGCGTTAATTGACGTACCGACTTTTGGTCTCTGATGCTTGTGCTGTGTAAATAAATTGAAATGTACTACCACTAGTAAATATGAGAACCAACTCTACAGGTAGAAATCACTCTCTACATCAATGAATTGTACGCAATTTGAAGAGACAAAGCAAACACTGGTCTGGATAAGGAATTCATTTGTTACTCTACACAATAGATATGCCACCTTTTTTTAGCAATTAAAGTACATTGGTGATTCGATAGGATAGGTAGGAAAGAAAAAGTATATAGTATCTCAAAATAAAGTACAATTTATTATCCTTTATTTATACATTTAAAAACATATTTTTATTGCCTTTTGCAGTTTGCATCAAATTAGTATCTGGACTGAACAATTGCACAGCAAATATTTTCGTGTACTTTATTGTTCTCATAAAGTATAGAGTACAATTACCTTTAGTAACATACAATAATTTATAATAAAGTACGGGTGGCAACCCTAATATTGTGCCATGCACCCACCATTCTTGGTGCACGAATGACGCACACATGCATGCAAAAACATCAATCAGCCATTACACGAAAACGATATTACAAATTAAATGCGAAAGTCACCTGTTATATAATATAATTTTATTTTCTCTCTTTCCAGTCTAGGTCGAAGTACTTCCTCCACAGTATAGACTCAGTGGCGTGGTGCCAAATACTGGAGACAAGAGGCAACAGAACAACTTTTAGAATAGTCTACTCACCTAGTCATAACGCTAGCTACAACGATAGAATTAATACAGGTTGGTAATAGAGTTCGTCATTTGGAATAAAGTATGTTGTGACATCTTCAGAGACTTTATTTACCAGTACACTTCTGTTCAATGTCTTCGAGGTTGCTGGGCTTCTGTTGGCTCAGATCATTTCAATGTTTCGCACTCTAGCTCAAACTGAACTCTCTGACCTGCGAAGACGAGACCGTAACTATACCACTGACTAGACTGCGAAAGTTTTAAGTAGATTGTACTCGTTAAAGTGTTTTAGAGAGCGTCAGCTTTTTAGGTTGAACAACTTCGGGTGACAATCTGTAACCGACCTTATGATTATAGTAATAAAGTTAAGAGTCCCATGGCCTCCTACAATACAATATTACAATTTTAGGAGTATTTCAACTCTTTTCGTGACATTTTTGTGTGACATGTCTAGTCTAACCTAAATATATGGATATTATTGACTGACTTCCCTTAACCATTCAAAAATACTTACAATTACTTCAGTTGAAATAAATAGTTTGGTAATATATACTATAAACCAGTCTTATTATAGTTACCATATTTATATTCTTTTAGCTTTGTTTACGTGACGGATTGGCAACAAATACCTACTGATTTTTTACCTTACTCGTACAACAGACTTTGATCGATTTGTGATAAATAAGTCATGCAAAAATATATTGTAGACATTTTCAGTCTCATGGCCAGATCTAAGTACAAACCACTACAGATATTACTGAAAACTTAGACGAAATAAATTTATATTTTTAAGCGAGAAACAGACATTCGTTAAATTGCAGTGCTCATTAAACATTTTTTTCTTCGAAGATTTTAAATGTTTTACAAAATTTTCAGGTCAGAATACCTATATATTCCATCCGAACACGGCTTACAAACTTCAAGACTTCGAAGCCGACCACGAAGTTGCTAAAGAAATAGTAGAGAAGATAAATACTATTTTAGACTTACGAAACAGCCCCTGCCGACGTGAATACAAGACTGCCAAAGAGAAGAAATTACAAACCAGAAGGAGTTTTCACACGAAACACTTGAGTTGAGTGACGTAGCATCCTCTGTACAGTGTAATAAATGTACTCTTATTAAAGTTCCTGAACGCACTCTTAAGATTACAAGCAAGTGAAAATGAAACCGCAAGGATATCTGAAAATAGTTTCTTTTTTCTTTATTGGGTCAATACGTCATACTGTTCTAATTGATCCTAAAACTGAACCTTGGAGCACACCAACGTGCGCCCAACTTTTAAAACTCGCAATAAATATTTTCAGTAGGTAGCCATAAAAGTGAAATAGTTATAGAATATTTGTACCAACGCATATCTATCACTGTTTGAAATTATTTAGTAAACATTTACTGGGAATATAACGTCGTAATCATCTAGTCCTATCCCCGTCTTATTCTAAATAATTCTAAATCGTGTATTTGTATTTATTGTAATGTTAAGGAAATGTATAATCTCAACACCAATTTTGCAATAAATTAATTATTTCTACAAATGTATTTTAAACAATATAAAATGTTAATGAATTTGATTTGTCTAACTATTAAGTGACCTGTTAGAAAATATTTTGATATATAGTATATAGAACTTGTGTACAAATAACATCACTTTATGAAAGCACTAATATGTAACACGACTGATTCATACTATGGCATATGCCTTCAACATGGTGTTTAATTCTCTTAGATCAAGTTCTCCATATTACATGGAATATTAATATAATTATTGAATATTTGCTAGTAAGAAACATTCCCACCTTCTATGAACAATGTAAAATTCATTTGAAGTATTTTCGGGTACAAATTTATTGTGTTACATGTTGTGTGCAAGTTAATAATCAAATTAATAATCTGTGGAAGAATCACACATAGAATCTATTGCATAATCCTTCACCAATGAAATATCAAATTTTATATTTTTATAATTATGTACTAGAAGGTGACAATGTCTAGTATATAGAAGGTGACAATACCCCCAGTGTCAATATTCTATTATTCTAGATGAATACTGACTGGGGGTAGTATCGCTCTAAATAATGCGCAAATTCAAATAGTAACTAGTAGATGAAAAACTTAGTTCAACTGTCAATTCGTGTCTTATTGACGAATCCAACTTGTTACAAATATTTAAATGCATGATTCTAATCCATTCTTCCTATTATTATTAATAAGCTTACTAAGTTATAGTAAAAAATTATAAAAATACTTTGTGTAGGTCACTAAACTGCTATATTCAAGGTAATTGAATAGTGATGACTAATTACCATATTTGATCAGTGCTAAAAACCAGTTTTTATCTAATAGTTTTATGACTCCCATAATCCTCTTTTTCTCACATGAGTATAGACAATATCAATTGTTGACAAGTAAAAGTGTGATAGCTATACCTATGTAACCTTTTTATTATCAAATTGTATAAAAAGAGGATTGGAGTACCAGTCAGTATTCAACGTACCATAAATATATTGAATATATTCACAAAACTGTAACTTTTTTAATAATTTTGTATCTACATTTATAAGAGAATTGTAATATCTTAAGAGTGCTAGTGTAATTGAGTATTGAGTTTTTAATTTTATATAATATTTTTTAAATTGTAATAACTTATTTTTCGTCCATATTTTAGTTGCGTTAGATTTTATATGAACGCTTTAAGTTTGATATCTTATAAGATTCTCGTTCAATAGGAAACAAATACCTAAACATATTAATGCAATGTCGGATATTGATATATTTTTTAAACTGTGATGTCAATAATAAGTGTATTTATTCAATCACTTAATGCATTTGTTAGAAGTATATATTTATTGGATATATCGTATATTCCGAAAAGCATCTCAGTAAAGAATACAGTATTGAGTACTATCTAAAGAATTGTAGCAGTAACATATATATGCACCAGTTGAAAGTAAATGTACTGTTTTGTGTTAATATTGCAATAGACTGAAACCGCTCATGAACAAACCTCCACTGCCAGAAACAGCTCAATTTTATATAAACAAATGATTCATTGTGTACATAACTCTTAAATTAACAATGGATTTAATAATACAATGAAATTTTTATAATGAAATTATTTCTACTGTTAAATCTTTCTTATTCAATAAAATGATAAGACTAAGATTGAAATACAAACTGATTAACTAAAACTAATTTTCATTAAAGAATTTGCATCAACAAATATAAATAATCCATAAACTTATTATGAATTTGTGTACCAAGTTAAATTCGGGGCTATAACTGATCTTCTTTTTCCACAATGAAAGAATAAATATATTGCAAACTTCTAAACTAAAATACAGATAGGAGAACTTTATTTGTTTTGTCCGCACGAAAAGTCAATATTAAGTGACATTATGACTTGACAGATGACATGTTCTCGGAAACCACGGTATTTATTAACTAGGATGGTAGTTAATACATACCGTGGTTTTATTACTTCAAAACGTTGACGGTCGACAAAGATATATTTGAAGCATTATGATAATGTATTGATTTGTGTTTACAATGAAATGCAGAGCCAAATCAGCAGTAAATCTAAGTATATAGCTATGATTAAAAAATTTCTCACGAATTACCTTTCGCACACGGCTTTCTTTCTTTCTTTTTGTCTCAACTTTCTTTTTTTAATCTAATCATTGTAATGAAACAATTTCGACCAATAAATCAGTCTTGTCTTGTCTTAACTGTTACGCTAACAATCTATACAATTGCCAGGTTGACTTTTCAAGTACTATCAGTGTTATGTACGCAATGGATTTCAGAAACATTCAATGTACAATATTAATTCTATAAAATGTATGAATGAAATAATTTATGTTGTGATTTAATGATGATTTCCGAATGAATCGAATTTATGGATTATGAATGAAATGTAAGTTGCAATGAAATAAAATTGTTACTCATTACTTAAAATGATTTTGCCGTTTTATTAATTTATATTTGTAAGTCTTTACAGATATTTTTACAAGTCGGACTTTACAGCTAGAAGGTGTCGGCATTTTCTAAGACTCACACCGAGAAGAAACGCCGAAACAAACCACAGAGGTGTCTTCTTTTTTTTAAGTCCGTAAATAATGCTAAATAAAACTATACGAGTACAGTGTAGGGTCCGATTTGGCCTTTTGAAATAAGGACCATAGTTTTGATTCGACCCGTTTGTACAGAAGGCACACGAGCCTCAGTCATCGTGAACTCAAACCGATATTAGTCAAAATCAATGAGCCGAAGCGCGATACTACCGCCGGTAGGACATTTGAGTAGACCATGGAACCTTAAAACCACTTTAAAGTTGATAAACATAAAAGAAAGTTACTATACAATTCGATACTACCTATGCATTTTGACTGCACCATTGGCGTACTGGTTTAAGCGATCGCGACGCCGCTCTCTACTGCGTCGAATGTTGTGGGTTCAAACCGCACATGGGACAACACTGTGATCCACAAATTGTGATTCTGAGTCTGGGTATTTTTTGTGTCCGCTTCTTGTATATTTGTAAAGTCCTCTGCGACACAGGATTTATTCCTAGTTTTGGCGTTGTCTTATAAAAGAAAATAAACAAATTGAAAGCAAATAAAACAAAATAAATTAAATGTAATTACATCACTTTCAAACATAACAGCAATGATTGGAACGTAATTGCGGAGTGAGCAGAATCATTCTTAGGGCAATTTAACAACTAAATAATCTGCAACTGTGTAGTAAGCCTTTTCGTGTGTTAGCGTAGTTTTTGTTTTTCTAAGAGTTTTAATTTCTTAATACTTAATTCTTGAAATTTTCTTGGAATTTTATTGTAGAATCACACTTTCTGACGTCAAAGAGACTTGCTTACTTTTAGCAGTCTTGTGGTTAACAACAGGAGCTTATCTTTATTTCTAGGTTGATATCATGTGTCGCTAAATTTTATATGTATTGAGATACGACTGTCAGGAAATCAATTTCCTTAAACTTATAATTCAGTGACTGCCATAACTAAGATTACAAATTGCATGAATAGCTCTTTTGCAACACAAAGATACTGTGGAGAGAACGGGTGTCATATCCCTAGGACAGAAAGGGAGGATCCTCCGACCAGGCGAGGTGATCATGCCTGGTGGGCCACGGTCCAACGATTGATGTTGGATTGTTGTATATATGCTTATTTGCCACGTGAATCTCTATATCGCGATACAGGATTAGTAGTAGCATTACAGTTCATTACATTCATACGTTTTGTTCATACTTCGTAGTTCGATGTATCTTCGCTAGATGGCGCTGTTGTATATTTTTCTTTGTATGGAAATCGCCACAATACTTTGAGTGTCAGCAGCATACCCCACAAAAAAATACTATATGATATTACATTATGGAAATAGCGAAAATACACCAGTCTAGCTGTTTCTACATCGATTTAAATTGTCAAATTTTATGAAACGCGTATGCTGCAGAGCTGAGTTTATTCGACAATCCGTCAATGTGTGATATACCCAGATATATAATTGATAATATACCCAGAAACTTGATGGTGTCCACAAGATCCAACTCCTTTCCATTTATCAGACCCCTAGTTTTTACTTGTTTAACGTTAGGTGTAAACAATGTAATACACAACTTCGATCGGGAGGTCGATAGGAGGAATTATCTGGGCTGGGCAGCATACCGGAAGCTACGTCACATCTTCGAGTCGCCGTTTCCACAAACGTTAAAAATTAAGGTATTTGACCAGTGCGTCATACTCGTAATGATATACAAAGCCGAGACGTAGACACTCACCATTGGACTGGTCCACAAGCTTAAAGTAGCTCAGCTATGCTGGGTGGTTCTCTGCCCAATAAAAGTCGTAACGAGGATATTCGACAGAGAACGAGAGTAACTTACATCGCACGAAGAATCAGTACGCTGAAGTGGAAGTGGGTCAGTCATGTCTCCAGACGAACCGATGATCGCTGGAGCCAAAGTGTGCTAGAGTGGAAACCACAATTGGGCAAACGTAATGTAAGGCGCCCTGCGGCGTGATGAACCGACGACTTGAAGAAAGTAGCTGGCAGCAGATGGGTGCGAATTGCCCAAGACCGCGATGGTTGACGTTCTTTGGGGGAGATCTTTTTTCAGTAGTGGACGGCGATATGTTGATTTGAATGGTTTGGTATTTTTTTTAAAAGCAATTTATTAAAATTAAAATGTTGACGAAATTAGAGAGCGTGCCATTCACATTATCAGTAACAAATTACTGTCGCTTAAGTTAAAAAATAAGAGAAATGTCATCCGCAAATTGCTCTATTTTTATCAGATTAGGTAGGTCATTTATATAAAGGTGAAACAAAAATAGGCTGAGAATCGAACCCTGCAGAACCCCCATAGTGAACAGCAACCACAAGGAAATCTGGCCATTAAATTTTACTCTCTGAATCCTATTACCAAATATAAGGTAATAGCAGTATTCCTAATTCCATAGTGATACAATTTCCTGATCAATGTTTCATAAAACACGCAATGGAGTGCCATAGACAAATGAAAAAAGAACACCAAACACACCCAGTTTATCTATCCAGGCACTAAACACACTTTCCAAAAGTTCAAATCGTCTACATAATTCATACAAAATATTATTAATTGTCGATCGATCACTTCTGAAGCCAAACTGTTTTCTGTGCGGAAAATTATTTTCAATAAAGTGAATTTGCAACTCTCTCAACTCCTACTATGAGTTTTTCAAAAATCATACTCAAAGTAGGTAACACTGAAATAGCTTTATAATTTGTAGGATCAGATGTGCTACTCGTCTTTAATAAACGAATGATCATTCTTTCAGGTCATCAACATTAGGCCAGGAAATATGCTACATTCAATTCACCTTTTGAAAAAAAAAACAACTGTGACGCAACTACGCTTATTATTGATTTGGTTGTTTGAACAGAATTGGGTATGAAAATGATTTTTCAAATAAAGTTCAGTTAATAAATTCTTTGATACACATAAAATACCTACGTAAGATTAAAATTTAATTTTTACAAATAATTTTTAAATAAATAAATAAATAAAAGTGGTCAAATATGATGTAAAAATCACGTGATGTGAAACGTGATGTGATTGGTCTGACGTCATTGTGTATATTATTGGCGCGTCATTTAAATGCATGATAAACGACGAATGATAAATTATTGAAAAAAATTTTAAGTTGGTTTTTATTTAAAGTGAGTTTAATTATATTTTATCATTAAGATTAAAATTTACTGAAAGTAGCGTAAATAACAAATAACAAATTTAAATGAAATATGCACAATGACGTCACATACGCAAGAAGGAGCTACCTATACGTTTAAATTTTAACAATTTTTTTATTGTTAAATAGTTTAAATGTTTATAAATAAAAAAAAAAAATTTCTTTTCAAAAATTTTAAAAATTTTTTAAAAATAATAAGACATCACTATTTAATGGATTGGAAAATCATGCAAATACCCAATTACCAAATGTTGGCAGATATTTGAGTTATTATTCCGTGCAATTGTATATTATTTAGGTATTTACCAACCAGGTAGTTGGCATCATGGCAAAGTAGTCTTAAACTTTGAGTTATGTATTCTATCCATTAATATCTGTAAAAAACATATGAAAATAATGTATTTCTAACAATATCGAGCCTCACTAATGCTTAGCTGTTCGAAAGAAATGTTCTTAAAAAAATATTGACTGTTGCCATTCAATCTTTATTTCGCATCCTAGAGATCCCTTAGCGTGCATGTATTTTGGACTCTCCAGGCATACCGGCGAATGTGGTTCTGTGTTTGAGTTTGCATCGACCCACTCGAGTTCGTTGGCGTTCAAGCAACTTCCAGGTGGGCGAAGGAAGAATTTGACTTGCAAGAAGCTTTACGTCGGGCATTTATGATGTCTGACGTAAAGCTCGTCTAGTAGTTAGTGTAATTATTTATCTTGCTGTAGTTTTCGCCCTGCTTCGTCAAGGCGACTTTTTGAAGGAAGCTGCATCAGCTTTTTCTAGGCATTGTCTGGTGCCAACTCAGGTAAAAAACTAATTCAGAGTGACTACTGTTCTCCTGTTTTGGGCTCTCATCATTCTCGTAAATTTTACAAGTTTTCCCTCCAAACTTCCTGCCTTACGAAAATATATAAAAAAAAGGTTGACCAAATTGATCGACCTCTTCTCGAGTTTTACGCTTCGCAACGCATTTGGCGACTCAATTTTTATTTATATCGATAGATCACCATACTATTAGCTTTAAGGAGCGTATGTTGGTTTTTATCACATTAGGGATGGGTTCAGCTCATGGTGACAAAAAATGTTAACCAAACTGAAATAAATAAAACCAATCTGATTCACAGTTAGTCTCTTTATTTTAAAATTATTTACAAAGTTAGTTATATATTTACAACTATTAATAATGTTCTGCTACTACAACAGATCTTACCATAAAGTATTGCCATACTAAATATTAAATTGGAAAATTACTAAATATTTCCATGCTTGTTAATGATTTATCATGTACCTATGTGAAGTGTTATCATGTAAGAAGTTCTAAATACAGACTATTTACAATTTAAATAAAGTTGTAAACTTCTGGTCAGTCTACTATATCTAATGCACTATTCTCTAAGATGTAATTTGTAATCGAGTCAATTATGACTTCACTGTTCGTCAATATAACATTGTCTAGATCGCTAGCTCGCCTGAAGAGTTCCCGAGACTCTAGTACACTTTTATGAAGCTTTTGTTGGGCATCGACAAGTTTGGATAAGTTTGGTTTGGCTTTTAGAAATTCTATGTCTTCATTTGACAGAGCCGAATATGATATCCTTGATCTGCTGGAAGCTTTGACTGCTATCTGATACTGTCTGTAAGGAATAATAATAATAGTGACAAATTCTTTCAGTGACATATAAGATTTAAATGTATGGCACTATAGTTTTTGCTGCTTTGTTCCAAGTCTATCATTATCACACAGAATGAACAAATATGTTACAAATTAATTATAGTACCAAAAAGTTAAAACCATTTTTAGACTAGGCAAAAGTTTTAATATTTTAAAGAAGAACTTAAGAATAGATACACAACTTACAAAATGACTAAACTGCGTTAGCGATTACTTACTGTCTTAGGTCATGATATTTGTTTCTCCTTTCATTCACTTCCTTTTTCCACATTTCTTTTTCTGCCAACAGTTTCTCATAATATCTGTAAAAGTAGCAAAATAAGTTAGATACATAAAATGTAAAAAAATTGACTATCAATGTACAATAGGCCAGCAGATGTCTTAGTAGTCAAATCAATAATATCATCAGTGTTGGGTCTTTGTTTCTTATTAGAAGGTGATGGACACATACAATTCTTGAGACAAAAGCGCAATGCTGCCTTTTGGGTCCCCCATTAACACTCGCTCAGCGAAAAGCAATAAAAGAATGCCTTAACACCGGTTTTCTGTCTAGGCGTCTTATTGCTTTTAGCCAACCCATTTGCGCCATAATTTGGCACACTTGGTACCCTTTCTCATTAGAGATTTGCAGTATTACTTGACATTTTACCACACCTATATCTTCATTTTATTATGATCCTATAATTATATGACCTAAAATAAATTTTCATACCAAGGACTTTAAGAGAAGCATGTTAAACCTTCTTATAATGTGACAAATTGTACGAACCTCAACTAAATATAGCAACAAGATACTGTAATTAAAATGAAAAAGGAGTGATATGTTTTTTAAAGTAAATACTTCACCTATTAAGATCCTGAGATTGCCTTTCCTTGACATCAGTGTTTTTGTTATTGAAATTAGTAGTCTCCGATATTGCATTTGGGACTGAAAACATAACACAATACACATTAGCATTATTTTAAAATTCGTTGATTTTGTCGAAGTGTGGAGCGAAATCTTCGGCGCAACTGCATCTATTTAAAAGACAATATTGCTTAATACAGGTCAAAATAAATTAATAAAGTATTACTACAGTAATAAAGTGCTGTTTCCTTCAATAAATTCCCGGGTAGCGTTATTTAGTACTCACTTATAGAATCCCTTCGTTCAAAGAATGTTGAGCGTCTTCTCCTTGGTGGAGATCGAAAGGATTGTTGTGTCTCACTTTCGTTCATAGAATTTTCCATTATTATAACTTTTTATATACTGCCCACAATTCTTTTTTACTTTTTACGGAAAAGCTGATATAAATATTTTCAAAATTCTAAACACAACATGACGTTACAAACGGACGCCACAGTTGACATAAAATGCGTTTGGATACAACGATACAACAAAACGAACCGTGGAGAAAATTTTTTTATGCAACATAACTTTTCACATAATATGTATTGTGTATATTGTGTGTCTGCCGTTTACTAACAACTGGAACTCAAAAGTTTCCATAAGAATGAAAAGGTTTGATTTAAGTTTCAGTAACTTCACACACTAGGTTAAAAGCAACGAAATATCAGGCTAGCATCGGTTGTTAACATGACGGTCAAGCCGATAAAATTATTTAATAACAGGACTCTGTCATAAAATATGTCGAATAAATTAGACTTTATTGCACAAGACACTGCCACTGCCTGCCAGATAAATTAAACATTTTAAATATTTACTGATAAAAATTGAATTATAAGAAATTATAAAACATATTCTTATTATAATAAAATTATTCTCATTATAATGATAAAAGTAAAAACCACTGGAAAATCTCATAAAAAAGTAGTTTAGAAGACCACGCTTTAACAATAACTTGATATAAAAATTACAAAAAAAATCTTAATGTAGGAATAAAATAATGACCAATAAATGTAAGTATTATTGTGAAAAAAGCTTTCAAAGTAGGGCAAACTAGGTTGCAAACAAACAAACATACAGGTGAAGCTAATAAAATTAAAATATAATTGTATTTATTAAATTAAGATACATTTTTTCAAGACAGATATTTTAAATAATAATTTTTGTTAATGATAATCTAATCAGTATACTGACAATATAACGAATCTGTGTAAGTAATAAATATGTTTAATTTCAATTTACTAAACTTGCACTCAAGTGCAATGAAGTTTTATCTGTGGTATATTGTACTTTTTAATCTGTAACGCATAGTAAACAAAACATGCAGATGCATATGAAAAAAACTTTAAATCTTGTCCTTTGTATTTGTTGCGACAATTTTAATTTAGTTAGTCTTTCATTACCAGCGTTACTGTACTGTTATTGCTATTTAATAAAATCTACTTAATTTAACCTTTGACTAGACTTTACGTGAAACGGATTTGCACCAAGGCTGACATTTTTAATTTGACGTTTTGTTTTCTTTAATCAATTCGTCTATCTATCGGTAAATAGGTACCTACCGCACGTTTTAATTATTTTGCATGTTATAATAATAAAAAGAGTTCCTTGCTAAAATGTTTTGTTCTCGAAAGAGAACCTAAAATTCAATGGGTAAGATCGCGTTACCATGTGTTGTAGAATTAACAATAACAGTGTTTTTTTATACAAAAATCTTGGCGCATAATGCAGCAGTGTTTGTGAAGTATATAGTTTTTTATAACTTTCTCAACAGCGTGCAGTGATGGAGTTCAATGAATATCGCACAAGACAGGTATTGGCTCCGATAGATGTAGATTTTTATCCTGATCGATCTCGTACACCTAGCCCGCCGCCCGTATTTTCATCTAGTGTATGTTGCGATTTGGAAGACATCTTGAGCGACGTAAGTGCACACATAGTTTTTCCTTTTTATAAATGTAATATTATAGTTAAGACCTCAAAAAGGATGGAAATAACACAGTTTGAAGATGTTTGAAAGGCTTGCATATAAGTCATTGTTTTTTTTTTACTTAGATGCCTAATGTAAATACACAAACCAGTTTTTGTTTGGTCTGTTAACACAATTAGAATATTAAGTGACTTTGTATTGATGTGGAATGGACAACAAGATATTAACATTTTCATTCAAGAATTGTTATTTTCCAACTTCTTTTTGATACTAAACATCTGTCAGTTTATCCTAATCTGTAGCTTTGTGTGTGCTGTTTATAAAGCTGATAAACAATGCTACCACTATGACAAAGATTAGATTATTTTAAAGATACTTGACAAGCAGAAAATTCTATCTGATAACTCAGTAACCTGATTCTTTCTTACTATGTGACTGGGTAATTGATTGACCTTGTATATTGTTTCTATGTTGACATGGTAGGTATACATGCTCTGTTTACACAGTATGTTATGAATGGGCATGTAAAGTTAATGTATTTCAAAGTCATATTTTCAAGTACTCCAATTAGTAAACAGAAAGTGGTTTGATATTACTATGACTAGTGATGTTACTTATGCTACTATTTGACTAAAGTCAAAGTTTAAAAAAAGAAGTCATGATCATGATAGACAAAAGACTTTCGGTATTGAATAATATTATTATATAAATACTTTCTAGTGTACATTTGTAGCAGGACTAAGTAGAATAATTAAAAAAATATGATTAATGTATATTACCTGTGCTAGCAGCTGTTTTATAAACTTTTTATTCTTTTCTTTTTTCCTGCCATGTTACTTTTTGTGTTGTGAGAACTTATTTATTATTATTAGTTTTACTGTGTAATTTGTGTATATTTTATTTATAAAGATAAAATTAAATTAAAATGTACCTTATTGTGTTACATTTAATCCTTAATTTGCACTATTGTTGCAATTCAGCAGGGCCTACTGCATAACATTTTTTAAATTCTAAAGAATTAGAATATTGATGGGTAAATTATGATCTAAGTTTAAATTATATGACATAGCTAAATATATATAACATTTTTACTTTAAAAGTAAATATTATCATTCTCATCTTATAAAATTCATATTCTTATAAGCTTATTAATACTATGAAAAAAAACCTAATTAGACAGTTTGAAGTTGAATATGGATTAGTAATTTTAGTAATATTGTTAATTTTAGGCTATAACAGAAACATTTCAAGGCTCTCTACGTATAAGTAGAAGCCAATTGATAACTCAAGAATTGACCATCAGACCAGAGGCAAACATTGTTGCAAACGTACCAGAAAATTTAGACCTTTATAACGTGATATTTGAGGTGGAAAGCGAACCAGAAGCTAAAATGTCTGATGTTGATGGAGCTGCTGTGGAAAATAATACATTGAATGAACCGGTAAGTGCTTAATTTATAATACATTATTTACAGCCACTAAGCTATTAAATCAATATGTGCTAGTTTACAACTTTTTATAAGTTCATTAATTGTTTAATTTATGTTTAGGCGTTGTGTGAATTAATTTCACGTTAACTCGCTCGACACTGATCGCGTTTTGATTGGTGAAGATTTCAGTCCGCACCAATCGCAATGCTGAACACGGTCACCATGACGATTGAGTTGGAGTGAATTAGCTAGCACTAGGCTTTCTGTAGTCACAGTATCATCGAAATGTCATTTTTTTTGCGATTGTCGTGTACAGGGTTAGATTGCACTCGCTGGATCGTGACGTCAATTTATTTATTTCATTTGAAGTTATTGGTGTTTGTTAGGCTTCATTTGCGATTTATGAAAACAATATTTAAATTATAATTATATATATTATTTTCAAAAACATTTAAGAGCAAATAGCGAAGAAAAGAAGTATAAAACACGTGATGCGTTAGTTGTCTACTCAATAATTTGTCGGCTGGATTACCATTGGATGTTGGGATTCATTGTTAAATGTTTTTTTTTTTATATTGGGATATGAAGTATGTTCCCTTTGTCTTGATAATTACTCCATGTAGTAAAACAGTCGTAAATCTAAGATATATTGTGTACACGATTACCGTGCACCCCAGCGCCTCCACCAAATTAAGCAAAAAGAAAAAACCATCCGGACTTTGGCAGATGTGAAATGTTGAAATAATTCTGTAGACATTATGACATTACATATTACATATACTATCACATAGTGTGGCGACTCCTGGTCAACACATCGGCCTACAGCTGGCCTGACGAAATAAAGAGCTTTACATAAAAAAACGAAGACACATTTCGGGTTTTTTTTACCATTGCTAATAAATGAACCGTAATCCTAACATATACTATTACGTAGTGTGGCGACTCATGGCCAACACATTTGCCTACAGCTGGCCTGACGAAATAAAGAGCTTCATATCAAATAACGAAGATGCATTTTGGGTTTTTTTTACCATTACTAATAAATGAACCATAATCCTAGTGAATCAAGCTATAAACCTATATTTTCAGTGAACTGGCATGACAAAGTATATTATCATATTTATTTCAAATCGAGCCTGAACTTTTAAAACTATTCTCCACTCAAAATTCTAAGGTCTTAGTTTCGCAGACATACAGTTTAAATAGAACCATCGTTTAGTCTACTGCGAGGAAAATACCAAAATATTCTTATGCCTACTTAATAGAACTAATTTATATCATATCAACAATATACATAATAAACAATTAATACCCCGCAACACGGATTTTCTACTGCTAAATTTATGAGAGTTAATCGTTACTTAATTACTAACTAGCTTTATTTTATATTGACTATTCACTTAAGATATCTTCATTTCATCAACTATTATTAAATTATATGTTAATATATATGATGCAATAATGTTTCAATTTAAGAAAATAACCCTTTGTTCATGCTGTGGGTGTAGTCTACTAAGAGAACAAACTAGACATTACAACTAAACTGCAAAGAGAACAAATCTATACCAACCCGTCTGGCGTCAAGTGTTATGTAATAGGCATAAACTCTTTGTCTAGCAATAGTTTACAAAAGGCTATTGATAAACGGGACTTTAATAAAATCTAAAAGTCGACGAATGAAGATATTTTTGAGAGATGCTTGCAAGTAGCGTCACTAGCTAATTCTTTGAGGTGTAACAAGTTATCCGCTGGTATGATCATGTGACGCGTAGAGATCGCAACAAAACACAGTGCTATGCAGTAAAGAAAGACTTATTTAGGGAAGTAGACGAACAAAAGAGTAGAGGAATACAAATAAAAGATGAGTGGACTGCTTAAAGGAGGGAGGATATCAGAAGAGGAGAATAAAAACTGTTGAGAGACATGCTTTTCGAATTCTGACTTGCCTTGTTTATGATGGCATCTAAATACAGAAGCTAACAAAGAGTCACCGTTTTTAAATATGATATATACCTAACCAATATATCTGTAGGTAGTAGTCACGTTGATTTCAACGCGAACAGGGTGGATGTATTGCCGCCGTATTATCACAGAAGACCTACCTAAAACGACAGCATTCGCACTGTTGTGTTTCGTTGGTGAGTGCGAGACTGGACGTCCATTGATTCAGGGATGACTGTTATCGCAAGAGTGAGAGTTATCGTGGTAAGTGTGTGAGCCTTACCCTGCCACAATGACTCTGAGGTTCCCAAGCGGGGCATTAAAAAAACATCTCACTAGGCCGCCATAGTGTGGGTCATCATACTGTGTTGTCTGTACTTGCAATGAGTATGGCGACCACAACCCTTGAATTCTATTCATGTTTTCCATCACGCAAAGTAGTCACTTTGGTGGGCTCTTGAAATAAAAAGAAAAAAAAAGATGATCCATTATCATTACGACACCGTGAGAATACGACCTAAAAGTTAAAAATTAGAATTTCACATACGGTTTCTACTAGTTGTTGATGTCTATTAAAAATAATTTCATTTTAATTTATAGTCAACTACCGTATCAATTAACATAATAATTACGAAGTGATTATCGTGTTTATATTTAATTAAAACTACATTGTTTGTAGGTAATCACGTTACTTGAGAATGGTTAGTTAATTGGTACTAGATATCGTCTGGTGGTCAAATTTCGATTATAATTCATTAGGTTTTACCATTTTGGTTTTGTACAAATTACCATTATAATTTGAACCATCATTACGTAGACTTTTCATATCATGACAATTAAGCGTTTATGGACACAACAGAAATGAATCAAAATTAGTTTCTACACTACTTTTTCTTCTAGTTTAAATGTTACAAACTAGAGATGAAATGGACAACTGTTTAGCCAAATATCTGGCTGATCACTGCCATTGGCTGGCATTTCGGTTGAAATTATGATCACCATTTCCCATACAATTAAAGGATAGATGTTCAAGGCAACAATGAAAGGAAGGTACAAGGTTGTTTACGAGTGATCGACCTCAGAAGTTTCTGGACATATTTGTCTGCACTTTTTTTAAGAAAACAACATCATATCGTCATCATCAACAGCCTTTATTACTTCACTGCTGGACATAGACCTTTTCTTGAAAGGAGGAATTGGGTTATTGTGCCATGCCGGCCAGATGAGTTGGGTTTGTTTCAAGTATTCCTTGTCTTTACAGTGATGTTTTCTGCAGGGTTAGGCAACTTAGTCGCCTTTAAATACCAACATAAATGATAGTAATTACTAACTATCACCCAATAGAGCATTCTGTTGATCCTGTAAGTTCCTACCTGTGGAAATGTGAACACAATCACGCCTTTTCCGATAAACGTAACAATGTAAAACGTGACCACGTACTGGGCAACGCAGCGTTGATAGGCCCCCCACAAGGTGGTCCAACGACCTGGTGAAGTTCGCGGGAAGCTGCTGGATGCGGTCGGCACGGGACCGGCTGTTGTGAAGAATTTTGGGGGAGGGCCATGTCCAGCAGTGGCCGTCTTTTGGCTGAGATGAGATGATTGTATTAAACCTCTTTCATTGATTCTACTTGCCCAAAATGCGCCGTAATATTACAAAGTAAATACTTTCATATAACAAGTTCAAACATATTGATTACATTCTAAATTGACCCTGTATACAACAAATACATGTAAATGAATGCAACAAAAGTCTTTTAAATGAGGTTTCAAAATTTAATTCACTCTTCCAAGCAATCGGTGCATGACTTTCATAATTCTAAACATTAAATTGTTAGGAATTTTGTATTTTGCTGTTAAATAGCTTACTGCAGAATTAATATTTAAAAATTGTGTATTATAAACATTGCAAAATACATAATCAATAGTGTATCTACAGTCTACGAGTGTTGCCAAAAAACCATCCAGTTGCTGTAAATTTGAGATCCATATGGCGATGTTATGTTACCTGGATTTTTTGTGACGGTCGTATGCATGATTTTTTTCCAGAATTGCTTTGTGCCCTAGTCTTCGGGTAATGCTTGGACCTTCTTAGACGAGACTCATAACTTTCCTTAAACAAGTTTTTTTATTTAATGTCAATTTAGTATCTTTTTAAACAGTTTATACTTGCGAAAATGAAACTGCTAAACGTACTATACTTTAGCAGTTTGCATAGAATGCCTGTCCATATTTTTAATATATGTATTTAACGAGCCTTTAAGATTATGAAGTTACATACAATATTTTTTACAGAGAATATTTTAGAAGAAATTTTCAGACCAAGTAATTATTTACAATATAAATTTGTTATTCAATATCTTATAATTATGTTTATGCTTTTGTGAAAGAAAATGCTTAGTACGAGTTATAGAATTATAAAAATTAATTATTTTTAAAAAACTTGTGTTAAATAAATACGAGTAAATAAAATTAAAGATATACGCACCCTCAAAGGCGATTAATTTGCTGATCGCCTGCCTGTCAGAATATTTTTTGTCAAACGGAATGTTTTTTTATTTAATTGAAGTAAAATGTCTGTTATGTGCACATACTAGACAAGTATGCGTAACTTAATAGACCAAACAACAAACAGGAAATATATAAGACAGGGACACTTTAGTTTCATACAGCAATTATTAATTTACTTCCTTATAGTCAAAAAATTACACTAACTAGCAATTCCCTACCCTTTAATGTCATAAATATTATTTTTCTAGCCATTTTTTCTTCCTACAAACTGTACAAACACTAATCACTAAAGAGTTTGTGATCGTATGTCCAAAGTTAAACGTGATATCGATTTCCAAGAGAATAAATGTGTTCGGATACAGAATTGTAAAACGATAAGTTATTTAGGCCATGACCTTACAAAATAACAAACATTCTTAATGTTAGAATTAAATATCGACTGTAAATAACTAAAATGCATGAAAAATATTGTCGAGCTACGCTTCTGTACCCTTAGACGTGTTCAACAGGAGTGATGTCAGGATACTGATGTTGTGAGTTTCTTTCGAGTAACAGAAGAAGAAAATATAATTGACACTCTGGCTACCATCGATATCTAAAATATATTGTACAATATACATTCTTTTATGTTGTAAGGGGTCGTTGTCTGTACATTAAAGATATTGAAGAGCAACTAATAAAGGGGGTCTTTATTCAAGTAAGAGAACTCAAGTAACAGTTTTTAGAATTTTTGTCTGTTTGTCTTGTGTTTGAGGGTGCTAACCTCAGAAAAGGTTGAACAAATTTGAATATGGTTTTCTCTTATGTATTTTGGTAAATTTCACTAAACATTCAGTGTATGTTTTATTTCACATTTCGGTAAATAAAAAAAAGTGAAATCAGTTTAAAGAACCAGCGCGATAGTCGACATAAACGCGGGCGGCACCGCTAGCAAAATCTAGTGGTATATAAATTTAAGTCAATGCTGGCAACACATTTATGGCTCATGACTTTAGGTATCTCGGTTATAGCCACTTCTCATGAGGGAACCCGTTTTTCTCGCTTGCTTGCAATACTATAAAATTTAAAATTAATTGTTCTTTGTTGTTCCCTACGTCATATAACAGACTTTATATGGTTAAAATTATGACGATGATAAATATGACTGTCGGAATAAGATCCAAAAATAGTAAATGTAATTATACAAATGTTTAACACACGAATTGTTTCGACTTCAATTGTTATGTTAAGTTTTTCATCATCTTCCCAAACAAAGACTGGTTTATGGTTTTTTATGCACTTGTCTACTACATTACTAAACAGGCCATAAATAATATAATTATTAGATTTGATTATTTTAGTGACTATTGTAATCTCTTCGCTCGTGTAATTGTTTTTTATTACGTGTTTCTAAAGTTAAAAATGAGGGACTTCCATCACTTATTTAGTGTCAAGGTTGAAATTTTTAAAACATTATTTCTTAGTTACATCTTACAACATCCAAAATAAAAGCTACCAAAATGTATTTAAACCCCAGCGGCTTTGACTGTGCGTTGATGAATCACGCAGAATAATTCAGTCAGAGGATTTGTTTATAATAATAATAACTTCACACAACTCACTCACGGCCATCTGATTCCAAGGTAGAGCCTGTGCTATGGTAACCAGACTGCTCTGGATGTCGTAATAACAGCTGTTCCCGGATCCCTCCTATGTTAGGCGCAGAGTGGCACACCGTGTGGTTTTGGTCGGTCCGATTCCGACACACCACCTCGCCATAAACCCCGGTGGGTGACGGCCCGAGAGGGTTTCCACACGTTAAAAAAAAATGGTAACCAGATTACTGATAATTATATATTTCTAAATACCTACATAATTATATATTTCTAAATACCTACATATTTTGGATAATTTCTTAATAATTAATATGCATAGAATCTATTTTTCTCTGAAAGGGTCTCGATGTTAATTTCGACTAGGACAGTGTTAAAAATCTTCAGTTCCGAAGTAAGAAATTAAGACTGCCATTAGAAATACTTAGATTTCATACGTCAAGGTTATTGTGATTCATTGTTGAACACTAAATATTCTAATCATTTCAAATAAAGGTAGCTCATTATTGTATACATAATATGTATACAACGAGGCGTGTAGAATGCGGCAATTCATTGTTGATAAGTAAGATTATAGTTTTGCCATGCTCTATAACCTATATCGAGAAATGAAGTGATCAAACTTTGACTTAATCATTAATAACAGTTTTTGCATCTTTGAATAAAATCTAGTACAAATGTCTTAGATATTGGAGCCACAGAATTTATAGAAGATAATGTAAACTAGCTTCCCGTTTAGCTGCTTGGAGTCCAGAAACCGGGACATACCGTATGGCTTTGGTTGATGTGATGTACTGCTTGAAAATCGCATTGTTACTCTTAAGGACTATCAGTAACTCGTTTACTATTAAGTGGTCAGATGATTATAGGTCATGTTCAGTCACAAAACACCTAAAAGCCCTTTTTTTTGTATTGTGCGGAAAACTGGTTATGGAAGGAGGTTATGTCGGACTCGAACCGACCAAAAACCGCACGCCGTCTTAGGTACCAATAGCCAGGGGACCAGGTGCACCCTAGTAAGGAAATCCCTGGAACCACCTAAAAGCCCCTGAGATTTTTTTACTAGCAGACAATTCAGCGTTCTCCGCTGTTTGCTGCGTCTTTTGCTCGACAGAAAGTTCTAATTTTGCTATTAAGCGCTCGTCACCTCCTCAAACAACCAAACACATTCAAGCATTCTTAAACGGTGCTTCCCAAAATCTTATGTCTATAAAATATCGGTATCTGTGTAAAAGAGCAGATTCTCATAGATTTAGCATGAGCGAGTTTCGAACCCACGCCGTGTATTATTCTAATGCTTATCCGTCGCGCCTTAAAAGTACATCAACACAACTAATATTATGAGTTATTTGTAATCCATTGATACTGTCATATATATTTGTGTTATTGACTGATGCTTCACAACTCTCCCTTAAGTACTTTTTATCGCTCTTATCAGGTTTTAAATTTACACTGAAATTCACATCGGAAGTTACACATGCAAAAGTCAAGTGTTTTATCGATTTTACTTCAACTATCTTTGTTTTGAGTTAAAGACAAACACTAAATAGACATTTTTTTTTATTTTATTGGACTGCAATAGGCTAATGATGACGATGATGACTTATGTTCATGTATTTGTTATGTAGGCGAATAACAATAGTATAAGAGTAGTAATGTGTACAAGTTTTATAAGAGACAGTAACTGGGGATCAGTTTATTAGTTAGACTTGATAGAGAACTATAAAACTGAGTTCTGGGTCTCTTCAAATCACTTGTATTTAAATATATATTTGATTGACCCTCTGCTCATAACTCTACCACCGTCCACTGCTGGACCAAGGCGTCCCATAAGGAGCGTCGACTATCCCAGTCTTGAGCGTTCCGCCGTTGCCGATCACTTTCCTTTTTGGATCACTCAAAAACATACAAAATGCCTGAGTATGTGAGTTCTAGAAACTACGTTTATTGAATTTTGACCAGAGTTACTACTTTTTAAAACTTGTTTTACTATCTTAATTATTTATATCACCAAAAACAAACATGTTCGGACAGAACAACGTCTGTCAAATCGGCTAATTTGTTTATAATAAAACAAAATTACAATATTCAAGGGTTGCTTATCTATAGATAAAGCAGAGATGTAAGGCAATGATATAGTAGATATACACTTACCTAATATGATTGCGCAAAAAAGTGTAAACACACATGTAAGTGAACTAATTCAGACATCAGTCGCTTGTGTAGCGGTAATAAGGTATGTAAAATTAGATTGTAATGTGTTAAATTGCCAAAAAATAATCAAACTTGTCTTTGGTGATGCACACACGTTTGTTTTTGAATGAAATAGATTTGCGTATGCCGTGTTTTAAACCAGCTTAGAGGAATAAAGTTTTAAAATCCTCCTGAGGTATTTATTAATCTGTAATCATTGGTATTCTTTTGTACAATATAAATCTCATTAACTTTTTAAATATTTTAACTTTAGTTTCAATAAAATCCTGGTAGAAAATCACGGTTGAAACTTGAAACTTGTACAATACATGAAATTCTCTTAACACTTTTTGTGCAGTTTGTTATCTTTATTGGATATGTTTGGAATGAAGCATTTTTAGACTCGTTGCTCAGCGATTGAAACAATATATTTCAATGCAACGGTTATACACAGTTCTTATCAATACACAAATATATATATCTATAATAACATTGATAATACCAAAAATATAAAGATACAGAATAATGATGCATGGATCCTTCATTGATCGTATGACGCGGTGGTAAATCAAAGGAGTACGGCAGATCTGTACCGCGGGCAATATACGATTGATGGTCACGAGACTTTACTGTTTATAAAGTAAGTTATCCTAAATATATAATAGATATTTTTAAAACTTTGCTAAAGATAAGGCTTACAACAGCAATAACTAAACATTTGTGTTGTCAAAAAAACTCATTCCTACATTTTATAAATTTGCAACGTGGAAACTCTGCTTAGTTAGAAACTAGATGGCGTTGTGTGTCGGATGTTTTACGAGAGGTAGGGCATAGCGCGATATTTTCCGCTCAAACATTAGAGCAGCCCGACTGGGGAAGGACCTCCGCCTTACAGAAGACCACAACCAAATAGCACAGCGTTTTTCGGCAGTGCTGTGTTCCTGTGGTGAGTAAGGTATCCAGAGCTCTAGAGGATTCGCTGTTTTGACAACGGGGGACCAGTGGTGCTTATAATACTGCTACTGGCTCGTGTGGGCGCGGGATGTGGGCGCGGCGGTCAGGAAGACCCGCTGAAACGGTTGTCCGCTGGCCGCCCGCAGGATAGATGGGTTCCCGAACCCAGGGATCACTACAACCTCCACCCTGGGAGGCCGAACCGCCAGCCTGCGAAAAATCCCTGCAGTAGTAGTCGTGCCGGAGGAGGAGACCGGAGTGGAACCCGGTTGCTGCTGCAGGAGGGGAGCGGGGGCCCTTTCGTACGCCGCGCCGACAAATCGCACTACCCGCATCAGCCATGTGCGGATTGGCACCACCCCATTGCCCCCTTAGCTGTCAACACAGTAAATCCTCACAAACCAATTGAACCCCCCCAAAAAAAATGACAAAGAAAAGTAGAAAAAGAGTATCTACAGCGGCATCCTCTTCCACGTATATGGACTTCTGCAATATCAGGGGACTTCACTCCAACCTGAACGCAGTCCATCTTCATCTGGAGATTGCGCAGCCGACCCTCTTATTTCTTACGGAGACACAGATATCCTGCCCGGCCGATACATCATACCTACACTACCCCGGCTACAAACTCGAACACAAATTCCTGAGACGTGCCGGTGTATGCATGTACGTCCGGGAGGATATCTGCTGTCGCCGTCTTCATTTTTATGAAGACAGGGACCTGTCAGTAATGTGGGTGCGCGTAGACTACGGAGGTCAGACTCGAATCTATGCGTGCCTATACAGGTCTCATAGCGGCGACAGGGAGACTAGAGCACTCTTTGAGCACCTGCAAGTGACGACTGACAAAGTTCTTGAGCAGTACCCCCGTGCTGAGTTGGTGATTTTAGGAGACTTTAATGCCCACCACTGTGAGTGGCTAAACTCTCGATCCACCGACTTTGCGGGAAGGTCTACTCACGAATTTGCTCTGGCCCATGGCCTCTCACAACTGGTACATTCCCCAACAAGGATACCTGATATCGAGAGCCATGCGCGCTCTTTGCTGGACCTTCTGCTGACGACGCATCCGGACGACTACACTATCACAGTGGACGCACCTCTCGGCTCATCCGACCACTGCCTCGTCCGGACCGTAGTCCCATGCGCGCGGCATATTCCACCTCGCCCAGCCGATTTGCGCCGCATGTGGCAATATAAATCAGCAGACTGGGATGGATTGCGTGAATTTTACGCATCGTACCCGTGGAGGCAGCTTTGTTTCGCGTCAGAAGACCCCGACCCCTGCGCAGCCGCTGTCACTGAGACGATCCTGGTGGGTATGGAATATTTTATTCCTAACTCATCAGTAGCTGCGGGAAAACAAAAGCGACCGTGGTTTAACCGGCTCTGCAAGGAAGCCAGACTAGTCAAGCAGACTGCCTACAGGGCTTGGACCACGGCCCGTGCTAATAAGGATCCGAACATCTCTGATGTGAGACGCAAACTAAATGCTGCCTCGAGATCCTGCAAAAAGACAATTGCCAGAGCCAAATTCGATTTCATCGGCGGGATTGGTGAGCGACTTACGGGCTACCCCTCTGGGAGTCGTGCCTTTTGGTCTCTTGCTAAGGCGGCCGAGGGAAACTTTTGCCAGTCGTCTTTACCACCATTGCGAAATGCCGATGGTAACTTGGCCCACAGTGCCAAAGAGAAAGCCGACCTACTTGGGCAACTCTTTGCCTCAAACTCGACCATGAACGAGGACGGGAGTGCGGTACCGCCTACTAACCCGCCGTGCCAACACTCTTTGCCGGAAATACACATTTCGCAAAGAGAAGTGCGGCGGGAACTAAACTGTCTAGACGTTCATAAGTCGAGTGGGCCAGACGGCATACCTGCAGTGGTGCTCAAGCAGTGTGCTCCTGAGTTGTGCCCTGTACTAACGCGACTTTTCGCGCTTTCCTACCGCAAAAGGCAAGTGCCGTCTTCGTGGAAGACTGCCCATGTGCATCCAGTGCCAAAAAAGGGTGATAGATCGGACCCATCGAATTACAGGCCTATAGCTATAACTTCCCTTCTCTCTAAGGTGATGGAGCGTGTAATCAACACACGGCTCCTGAGTTACCTAGAGGAGCACGATTTGATCAGCGACCGCCAGTATGGTTTCCGCCACGGTCGCTCGACTGGTGATCTTCTAGTGTATCTCACTCACCGGTGGGCTTCAGCCATTGAGAGTCAAGGTGAGGCTTTGGCAGTTAGCCTGGATATAGCAAAGGCGTTCGATCGGGTCTGGCACAGGGGTCTTCTATCGAAGTTACCATCCTACGGCCTGCCCGAGGGTTTGTGCAAGTGGGTGGCTAGCTTTTTGTCCGGCAGACGCATAAAAGCCGTCGTCGATGGTAGCTGTTCCGAAAGCATGCACATAAACGCTGGTGTCCCGCAAGGCTCCGTGCTATCTCCAACGCTGTTCTTGCTGCATATCAATGATATGCTGTCCACGGATGGTATCCATTGTTATGCGGACGACAGTACTGGAGATGCATATTACATGGGCCGAGCTAACATCCCTCGTACCGCTGTAGTAGAAAGTCGCGAACAACTTGTGTCTCAAATCGAGAGCACCTTACACAGAGTCTCCGATTGGGGTCGGGATAACCTGGTCCAATTTAACCCCTCTAAGACACAAGTCTGTGCGTTTACCGCTAAGAAAACCCCGTTCACTGTGGTTCCACAATTCCAGAATACACCCCTTACCATCTCACAGAGCATTGGAATCCTCGGTGTCGACATCTCCAGTGACGTCCAATTTCGAGCTCATTTGGAAGAGAAGGTCAAGCTGGCGTCAAAAAAGCTTGGTGTTCTGAATAGAGCGAAGCGATACTTCACACCGGCACAAAGGCTACTACTTTACAAAACACAAGTTCGACCTCACATGGAGTATTGCTGTCATCTCTGGGCGGGAGCACCGAAGTACCAGCTTGAGCCTTTCGATTCAGTTCAGAGACGTGCTGTGAGAATAGTCGACGATCCTGATCTCACAGACGGTATCGAGCCACTAAGTCTTAGGAGAGACTTTGCCTCCTTGTGTGTGCTCTATCGTCTCTACAATGGGCTGTGTTCTGAAGAATTGTTTGATATGATGCCCACAGCCACTTTCTACCATCGCACCGCTCGCCATCGTCAGGGAGCTCATCCACATACATTGGAACCTAAATGGTCGCGCACAGTGCGGTTTCAGAGAAATTTTCTCCCGCGAACAATCCCGTTATGGAATGAGCTCCCTGCCGAGGTTTTCCCTGGAAACTACAGTATGGGGCTCTTCAAGAAGGGGGTAAATAGGTTTTTAAAGGGTCGGCAACGCGCACGTGATGCCCCTGGTGCCGCAGGCGTTCATAGGCTGCGGTAACCGCTTACCATCAGGCGGGCCGTATGCTTGTTTGCCACCGTCGTGGTATAAAAAAAAAAAAAAAAAAAAAATGTCCGAAAATATTATTATATTAATATGAAACTTATTATATTAATGTAAAATATATATAATACCGTGATTGATATTTATGAATAAGCTTACTAGTGTATTCAGCAGTTAAAATAATCAATTTTTATTCGTAATGTTGACCATACAGACTATTCGTAGTAATAAAGGAGTGAATTATTTTAAATCAATTACAATGGACCCCCGGTAATTCGACAAACGTTTTACAAGGCAGTGTCGGACTATCAAATTTGTCGGATTATAGAGGCCTAAGCCCTATAGACCGGATTTTTTTACAAAAGAATACCTTGTAATCCGACAAATTACAGACAAATGATAAAATTCTATAGTTCTATATGTTGTCTTCTGGGCTTGTGACGACATTACTAGGTATGTATATGTAATGCACAATGAATAAACGCTAAGCTGCACCGTAGTCAAATCATCACACGTAGTCAAATTCAAACTAAGCAATCGGAACTGAAACAATACCTACGCGTCGAGCACAAGTTGTAACCTGTTCAATCATGCACGATCTACGAGAGCGAAAATTGTTTGATTGATGTCGAATTACAAGGGGGTCGGGATTAGACAGGGGCCGGATTACCACGGGTCCACTGTAATTTAAAACAGGTTAACTAATATTTTTTCGTTAATCGATTCTATTAATCGTGAACATTAGATAAAGAAATTAATTCAACGAATGAGAAAATCGTAAATGAATGATTTTGATTTCAATAATACGATACAAGCTATCTTGTTGACAGCAATGGCTAAAGCAATTTTTGACACCTGTCATATGTACCTAACGACTTTGGTGTAGCAAATATGTAAACTACGAACCTGGCTATTAAAACAGTTATTGTCGATAATATTACCAGCCAAATAGATAAATACTAAAATAATTCCAATAATGAGATACGCTAGGAGGTATAAAAATGTCTGCAAACATGCCTGCCGTTGTATGTTTATAACAAAACTAGAGACTACACAATTGGTTTGTAATTGATTTTTTTTATATCATTGACCAGTATAACTTGAACGATTACAGTATAGGTAACCTCCATTTTGTTAAAATTATTATGTTATTGTTATTCACTTAAAATTCTGTACACAATTTTTTTTAAAAAGCGTAAGATGTATTGTTTCATTTTTTATTAGCTTCTTTTAATTCTCTATTAAATGTTTAGTGGCGACCGTAACCTAAACTCAAAAACCCGATCCTGATATTGTCTTGTCCACAAGACTAAATGTCTCACTGTACATTTCATTTATCTCAAACTCGTCCATTACCTTATCATTAATTAATACCTCTTACATATTGCCTATGTTTGACGTACAAAGTGCGTTCAACGCTGGGTTTTATAGCACATATTGAACGTAACGAACGCACGACAAAATTGCTTCGTAACGTTGTTCTATTTATTGCATAGTTAAACTTGGGACGTTGGACACTAACCAATGAGTAAGTTTCCTTGGTAAATTAGCTCGATGTGCACGTCTTTAGGATTAATTTACACACATTTTTTCCCAATTTTTATGATTATCTCTTGGGACATTACATTATCATATAAAATACATATTTCAAGCTTTATGAAAGACTAGCTTTTGTCCGCGGCTCCGCCCGCTTGTATGTCGGTTATTGCGGTAAGTAGTAACCTACGCGTTATTCTTATGTATTAACTATGTTACTGTAAAGTTTCGTCTAAATCCGTATAGTAGTTTTTGCTTGCAGGAGTAACAAACATCCATACATTCTTACAAACTTCAGATTTATAATATTTAAAGTTAAAAAATGTTAAAAGTTTATCGATAAAGACTCAAGGATGTTATTTAATATAGCACCATCTGTTAGAAACCGAGAGTAATTTTATAAAGTCTAATGACAGACTATGTACCGTATGCAATCGGAAAAAAACCTGATAGCGCTATCTATCGGAATTTATAAAATTTGGAGTGATTCAAATACGCATCATAATGGATCTTTAAATGGGAATGAGATGTTTTATCGCAGTAAAAATTAGCCTATACCACTCTCGAACGTCCTAACTATCTCCGGACACAAAAATGATACCATAAAATCGCTTCGTTGCGATGTTAAAGAAAGACAAACATTCAAGCATACAAACACACTTTCACTTTATATGTATTCGCGTAAAGATTATCTAAAAAAGAAGATTATTATATTTTGAAAGTAAAATATTAAATATCAAATATTATACAAATATCCCGTTGGAAGTGCGATTACCATGGCTACTCGTGCCCATACTATTGACGGTTCATGGTTGGCGGTAATCGCTTCCTATCAGATAACCTGTCTGCTCATTTCATAAAAAAAATTCAAGACATAGAGCAATATATAGTCTGGTACGATGAGTCTACAAAGTAGTCTATGCACTACTTTATAGACTGCATGGTATCTTACAAATAGATACTATATGTAGAAAACGAAAATATCTCTATTGGTACTTCTGCACTGAGTAATATCGACGTTTTGTTGTTATTTTAAGACATTAAACGAACAATATTTCATAAAGTTTGTTGTCGTCACGTCGTCGTCGAGCAATAGTTATTTCTATAAAGATATTTTATCCAGTTTGAAAAAGACAAGAAAGTTTGTTTGAAAACACTTTTAGTATTAAGAGAGAAAGCATTAAAATAATCATATACATATATGTATTATGTCTTGTCCTTTTGTCGACCGTCCCGTATAAACGTAGATGAGATTTGTAGATATGAAATTGATGGTAAACCTATACTACTGTGTAAGTTACTTTAGTGCTTAAAATAAGATACTGTTAAATTAAGTGTTGCCCTTTGGAGACCTGCCTCCTCAGTGCAAAGATACTCCTAAAGATGCAAGCGTTTTACGCCGAATCTCATCGCTAACACCTCTATTGTCTTGTATTACTGATTAATATTTTTGACCACGTGTCTTAGCGTTGTGATGCATCAGTGTCAGCTTGGCTAGGGCAGTAACGAATCTTTCCCATTTTCTTTTAATAATATAATCTAGATAGATATTAGTTTTTAAGATATTTGATTGATATTCTGGAGAAAATGATTTAATATGTGCTACAATGGAAACACTTTTGCTGGGAACTTAGGAGCGCTGTCGAAACTATTCGCAAAATAAGTATGCAAGTGTTGCAGCTATTGTGTTGAGTACGATAAACTTTTGAAATAGAATTTCTAAACAACACAATAAATCTGTTTAATTTCATCGTGTTTATTTTTCTATGATATTACTTATTTAGAGACACTTAATGTGTTATGTAAATATTTTACTCGCTAACATCATTGTGTGAAAATACTGTTAAAAGTAAATCAATTTCAATGATTTTAATTTAAACGCAAACATGCCATGTGAAGGAGACAAGTGGTCCATATATTCATAACTCATAACTCATCTGATTTGTCTAGGTGACCATAGAAAACTTACCAATGATAACGGACCCATGTATGATGTATACACCACATAAAATAAATGTATCCACTACCCTGTATTTATACTAAGGCAGTTAGCCACGTGTCTTAACTCCCTACTCCCGGTACTTGTCTAATTTCTTAAATTTATTCTGTAAGACCTTAAGTATTTCTTCGAAAAGTAAGCTCTTTTAGTAAAAAATAAACTTGATATTAAATAACTGTTTTCCTGTCAGTGATTTTACAACCTCATTCTCTTACTATAGATAAAACTTCACCACTATGCCAGTGGTATATTTGAGCTGCCAAAACACGACGAGCTCGTAACTGTTACAATGTTTGTAGAAAGTTTTATGTTTCACCCTTGCGCCAAATGACCTGTCAAGGACATTAAGCTATTTTCGAAGCCGACCATCTAAGTATTCATTGATTGGGTTTTAATGAGTTTACCCTTTTTGAAGGCGACCACGTTTTTTGTGTCTCTTTATTGATTTATGGGTAACGCGGACCGACAATGTTGTACTAAGGCAGAAGAAACCAGGGACGGCTCGACCGGGGCAGTACTAGTACTACCCTCTCACAGAAGATCAACCTAAAGCGACAGCATTCTTGCTGACGTGTTTCGTTGGTGAGTGTGAGACCGGAGGCCTAATGATGCAGAAGTGACAGTTATCGTGGTGTGTGCGCTTTACACAGCCACTATGACTATCGTGCTTTTTATGTCCCCAAACTACGCACTACATTGTCTGCATTCGCAAGGAGTATGCTGACCACAACTCTTGGATCTCTTCTTAGAATAAAAAATAAATAAAAAAAATCGCTGCAATTGTATGTTATTAATAAATATATTCTTTTTACTTTTGGTAGTTCTGAGTGTTATTTATAAATACTACTCAAACACTGCAACACGTTGCTACATATTCTTAAATGTTTGATAATTCACTTTGAACTAATCTGCACCTTATTATTACACGAGAAAACTACAGAATATTAACACTAAATTTTTGCTTTGAATCTAGACTTTGAGTATCAATTACTACAGAAATCCGGTATAAAATTTCGTGGAACTTTACAGGATTTCTTTAGCTTAGGATTTCATTGTATAAAAACAAATAAGTTCTCGTAATTTGACCTTACCAACAAAATAACTGGAAATGGCTATTTTGTTACGTTGTATACCGTGGAATGTATGTGCAGAAGATATGCCAGCTTGATACCTTTACAACTTGCTTTAAGATCTTGGATTACCAAGAGCTGCAGCTCTTTTCTTGAATGAATATCCAAACGGAAGGTTATGTTAAATAGTGGTTAGTCGTAAGGAGTAATCCCTAAACTTACTCTGGCTCGCAAATCTCAGGCGCTGTGGTAGTCGCATATGCTGCCCACATATATCACGCAATAGACCCGGCAATCCCAACAGTGAATGCACGGAATGCTAAGAAATAGATCTTGTCAACGAATAATGAAATACTTGACAAAATGTTCCTTTAAAAAAGGGAAATTGATAATTTTAACGGATACATGAACACTGAACACCCATAACGTATCATAGATGTAATCACAATGACAACCAGCCCGTTGCGGTCGTTATAATCGATATAGAAACCACTGAACGGCTGAGTATAAAGACTTTTAACAGTAATTCGCCTAACGCACTTAAATAAAATGAAATGGAACGTTTACAAACGGTATCTAAATACTGCATAATACCTCCTGAGTAAGAAATTTAATTGATTTAATCGTTTGTCGATAAATTTATTGCTCATAAAATGCACGTGATTAAGTTAGGGTACCTTCTAATCACTGGTACGTTGGATACGTAACGTGTTTGACCTTCAAATTAGGCTGTAAAGAACGCCTATAGTTACATTGACGTATATTTACTGCCTCGGTGGCTCTGCGGTAGTGAATGCGACTGCTGTGCTTCAGGTCTCGGGTTCGATGCGGACCAAATGTTTGTATGATATGCAAATATTTGCTTCGGAATTGGAATGTTGTTATATATATAATATGTATGTAGTTAGAATAAAAAAAGTATATAAGTTTTCTATCAGTTAGACTAGTTATGATTAGAAACTAGATGGCGTTGTGTGACAAATGTCCGAAATATTTATTTTTTTTATTTATTATTTATGTAAACATTTGATATTTTTCAGGTAAATATAATAATCATTTTTATTCTATTCTATCTGCTTTATAAAAAAAATATTGATTATGAAATAATGGTAATAATCAAGATATGGATTTATTCCATTATGTTCACCTGGGTGATATCCCCCCGGTCAGCAGCATCAGACTTTTTGATGTCCTTATTTCACCCTGGCAGAATTTCACACCTAGGTGAAATAATTTGACATAGACGGAGGCGTTTGTTTACCTTGGAATTTATTCAGTCGTATACTGATTACACAAGATAAATAAAAAAAATGCTTATGTTCTCCTGGGTGTAGTCATTCCAAGGTGAACAACGGCATTTGCTTATATCGAACTATCCCACCTGGATGAAATCACCTAGGTGAAATAAGAACACTAAAAAATCTACATACTTCGATCACCTAGCTGAACATAGTAGACTAAACCACGCTATGAAGAGAAGAGATCGCTATTGTTTTGTTTTAAATACCCTTGTATAGTAAATTTGGCAATTATTGCTTTACGTATTTCATTGAATTATTACTTTCATCAGTTACTTGAAAAAATTAAATCAAAATTTCGGTTAACTTTTTGACTTGCTTTCAGCTGCCTAGTTTTTTAGTAAAATTAATTTGTTATTATATGAGAACATTAATTTATAATAATAATATAATAGACGGTTATATTTAAACAACAGTAAAACAGAGGTTCACGGGGGTTGGTAATTAGATCGTAATTATAATATTTAACTTAATGACAATAAGGATCTGACAGTAGACGAATGCCAATCTATTCGCAATCTTTCATGTATTTACTTCAATTAAAATATTTTGTTTAATAGACAAAAAAAAACTTACTGTCAAACAATGGAGAATACATTAACGACATAATGTTAAATTACCACTTTTTGGTAATCATTAGATGATTTTATTTCGATTAATAATATATTACAAAGTGTTTGACGTCAAATGACGCCTTATCTGTATAGAGAGTGCGAACAGAGTAACATAACAGAGAGAAAGAGAGAGTAACAGTAACCAAATAAATTCTTACAGATAGGAATATTTAGAAATAGATGTGAATAATGTTCCTAATAAATTTTAACAGGATCTCAAAAATGCCTACATCAGAGGGGAATACTAACAAATCGACTTAAGATGAAACTAAATTTTCTCAGGCAACTAAATCTTTTAAAGAGAATTATGAGCTATTTCGTATGATATTATATTTGAAAGTGAAACATATCTCATTGATCATATTTCAACACAGTGTTATTTTTTTGAAAATATAGCGGCATTAGGCGTTACCGATGAAACAATTGTTTTAAGTGTTTAAAATAAATTAAAAGTTCACTAATTATTTGCAAATAAATATAATTTCTTTAATTACGTAATCGAATCTCGAAAGCAGGCAGTAGACACTTCTACAAGCATATACATTGGGTAGGTGAGTTCAGGGGCTAGAGACGTGTTCAATAGACGTATGTTTTATCTAACTCGGGTAAAGTGGCCTTGTTAGAAAAAACAGGCAGTATCAAAAAAACGACAGATGGTCTCCTCAGGTATCGATAACAACACCATCCTCCTTGGCGACAACTATAATAAATTATTGCTAAAATTAAAGTTATTTTATATTGTACAATAGATATTTTATTTTTTTTCTAAACGAGATATTTAGCGTGTCTTGTTGTCGGAAATTTATTGTGATATTTGACTACTGTTGCAAGCGCCATGATCATTTGTTTGAGCCGGTGTAGAATTTGGAGTACGTTCTTAAGATACTACTACGAAAAATTTCGTATTTCTTTTTGAAGGACCTCTAAATAAGACTGTAGAGTACGTGTTAGCTGCACGGTAGTGGCCCTTTGTTCACCAGGTCCCAGGTTACCCGATGAAACAAACATTTCGTTTGCAATAACTCACTTTAACTTATTGCCGTCCACTTCTGAACGAAGTCTCTTCCGAGGAGCAACAATAACTTATCAACTGCAAATGACCATATTAGTTTGAATCAATACAAGGTTGTATAAGATTGTATTTTTTTTACTTATGTTTCCATGTTATTCAAATAATTGGCTACGAGTAATGGTTTTCGCAAGGTACTGTATAGTTATTATTATTTCAGCGTTGACGTATATTGGATGTACGTGTATGGGCGTCATTTTACGCCTTTACACTGATCAGAACGATAAAGGCCTTAGTTGTTATATGAGCAACACCTGCTGTAGTTGGTTGTGAAAAGTGAACGTTGTAAATGTAAAAAAATACACAAATACGAACTGCTTTTTAGTGTTTGTGAACTAATTAGAACGATCTGAAGTATTTTAAATACCACCACGTAATACAAGAATTAGTTCAATTTTGAAATGGGAACTGCATTTGAAAATAATCACGATTTTTGGGTTAGCGCTTTTATCATAATTTCAGGGTTACGTTTATCTGTAGTGTTAAAAAAAAAAAATTATAATTAAATCGTAAACTAATGTGTCCGTGATATTGTAATCAGTGTTTATGAACGATAATTGTAACCGGGTTGTTTAGGTTTGAGTCCATTGTGAACCCATTAAGCTTGTTATCAAACGCCTGGACGGTCACCTCCAGTTAACCTCGCGTACAAATATTTTATGAAGACATATTAAAACACTCGCTTTGTATTGAACAGAAATGTGCTACATTTTTGCGTTTTTTTTCTTGTGAATAATAACATTTTCGGCCTAACATACGACTCATTACATTGATCTATTATAACACAGCAAAATCAGAGTTGTCTTCAACTGATGAAGTTTGTTTAAAGAATTGAATACGTTACTCTTATAGTGTTGAATTGATAACATTTCAGTGGGTTGTACGAAACAAATTTTTGTGTATCATATATAGTGTTTATCAGATAATCAGGTAATCTGTGAAACCGAATAAAGTAATTTGAACATTTCAGTGTACCAGTAAACTTGATTTGAGTAACAAGTGAATAAGTGACTATATTTATATACATATATATATTTATATGTTAGTTTGTTAAATAATAAGGCGAAGGGTATGGCGGCGATTGTGAGACGAAAGGTAATACCACAGTACTTTAAGAACAGTAAATTATCTTAATAGAAATGTGCCCCTGTCGCTTTATGTGTGAGCTTGCGCGCCAGGCGCGCCGTGTACGGAAACGCTGCCACGCACGCATTGGCATAATATAGGATGGTAGAAGATGGCCACAACGTCGGCTGTACCAAGTGGTGTGATCGGTACACGCCCGCTCGCATTCACCTGTTTTCACCAGCTAATTTATTTAATTATTAAGAGCAGTTTTATGTTATTATTTATAGTGTTAATGTTGGTTTTATATTAACATATGTAGCATTAATTAGCTAGGTACAGAATTGATTTTTTTACAATACGTGTTGCACTTAATAAGACTTCGCCTTATCAACTAGCACAAAATAAACAACAACATACAAAATACTGATTTTATCATTTTAGGCCACTAAATCGAATAGGTAATGTGCCACAAGCAGCCTGCACAAAGTATAATTCAGCGCGTGCTAATAGCGTATCGGCTCCGTTTGTCCCTTTAAATACAAAACGTGGCTTTGGTCTTTGTCGAACCGCGAGGTCGATTTTAATGTAATTATTTACCTATTATTTTTAGCGAATAGCGTTGCTACAATTATTTTTGTTTTATTTCGTATATAAAAAAATAATTTGCGCGATAAGTAAATATCCTATGTTGCGGGGGATATTAAAAATATACGTAAAACAGTCACTAAGAACATCCACACACTAAGAACTCGGAACAACAATTTGTGGATTATACAAAGTGTTTTCGCATGTAAAGCTTAGACCCACAACACTTTGCGCAGTAGAAAACGTTGTGGCAACCACTTAAACTACTACGCCATCCGTGAAGTCAGTTTTGATTATTGAAAATTAGTATTTGTCGTAAATGGATATGATTTAATTTTTATTTTGATTATGTTTTATTTCTCGTGTTAGCATGTTGTCTGATTAAAATATTGTGTCAAATATATCGAAACTAAAAAAAAAATTGTAAGAAGAGATTCTTTTGTGTTGTTTTGTGTAAGATTATATGGTATACCATATAATAATATTTTACCAAGTAAAAAAAACAAGACTTCAGTCTTCAGTAACTTTTGTAAAATTGTGCATTCTTTTAAATAGTATTTGAGTGAAATACATTTGTGTGGTCGGGGAAAAAATAAACCAGTTTTAAAGTTACATCGAAATCAGTCCAACCGTTTTTGCCTTATAGTGTAATAGACAAACAATAATCGCTCTATTATTATATTATACGTAATAAATAAAAACCCTAAACAACCCTAAACACCATCGCAAGAATAGGTTAACAAATCGCCGAGCGGCATAACTTAAACTACTGTTATTAGTATACTGTGGCAATACTGGTCCTGTGAGGACAATAGATATGTATTATCTATACAATGCTTCTGTATTGACTAATTAACAAGTTGTACATAGTGGTTTAACATATGTGGAATAAAATTATTTGGTAGAGCGTACGAGATTGATTATAGGCATAGGAAAAGTTGTGGTTTGCTTAGAACAAAAAACAGTAATAATGTGTGTAGGATAGCGTATTTGGTTAAAGCGGTCGGTTCACCACTTCCGACGCCACTGAGTGTTGCCTGCTCGATGGTACACGCACCACAAATTGTTGTTCTAAATTTGAGTATTTTTTGTGTCCATGTCATAAGTATTTGTAAAATCTCCTACGCTCCAGGACACAATTCAAGGGCGGCAGTTGTCTTTGTTACATAATAAAAAAAATACTTTGGTTGTGTTTTAAATATTTATATATATATTTATCGATCTTAAAGTTAATTCTTCTGACTTATTCAAATATGTATTTCGTAGGTATGCCCGATATTATTTTTAAAATAATCTACGGTCGTTAATATTTTGAGTAATAATATAACCTTAACGTTAAATAAACATATTTTTGAGTGCGAACGATAAATTTCTTCAGTCTTATGACAGACCATCTGTGCTCAACCTACAGTGTAAAGTTAAATGTTCACATCTAACTTCCTTTCAATTCGTCTAATTTAAGCAGGCTAAAGATCAAATGAAAGAGTTTATTCCACTAAGAGTTCTTAGAGCAAAACGCATTGCGTACTTCTATTAGAATCGGAGAATGAGAAACTATGAAAATAGTAGAAATGTACTGGACACCTTAGAACAAAATGTGAACGTTAGGTATCTTTTTTTTTTACTTTTTAAAAAGATGGTGGTCGCCATATTTATTGCGAATGTAGACAATACATTATGGCGACCCACGTTATGGCGGCCTAGTGAGATACTTTTTCACGACCCGCTTAAAGGACCCGGGATTAAAATGAGAGGGAAACACGTGCGCTGGTAGTGAGTGCCAGATTTTAACTAATTTACACTGGAAGGTAGAGCCTAACCGTTTGATTCGGGAAAGTACTTTCAATGATTGCAATTTATTGTATCTGAAGGGATTTTGTCTATAATAAGTATGTGTTTAAAATATATATATTTATACAAGTACTGGTATAAGTATGTTTAATTCATATTAAAATGTGAGATAATTATTATTTAATTTGAAAAATGGTAGACGGGCTTGGAAAAATGTAACAAATCTAATTTCCCAACAGACTACTTGTCTTATAACCAATCTGTGTATTCCTCTGTTTGGTATCCAACCTAATACAAAATGAAATCAAGTCAAATTAAATCAGTGTTTATTACACTCTGTTAACGTGTTCTTAATTAATTAACCTAATGTCACAATATCTTACGAATTTCCGTAAATGTTTACTGAAATTATACGTAAATTTGGAGAACGTTTTCAGTTAAAATTGTTACATAATAATCGCAAAGTAACACATTAACAGTGGCTTCCTTATTGATATACTTTGTAGACTTCTGCAGAACAAAAGACCTTTCGTTTATCACATTTTCTTAAGTATACGATATAAAAACTACGAAACGCGGTATTTAAAGATAAAAGAGTTCATTATTATTTATCATGTCATACTAACTGACAAAACTTATATTTGTTACATTTAAACTAGCTTTGTTCGTGGTCCAGCCCTCGTGGGCGTTGGCTGTGACGAAATAAGTATTATTAACGTTATTAGAAATATCGGTTTAGAAATTTAGACGGAGTATAAATAGAGGATAGAATTTGACAAATCGAGTATTTACTGTCGTATATAATGCATGATAAATGTAAATGTATCTCGAATAGAAGCAATAAAAATTTGTGACGTCAATAAAGAACCGGTTGATCTGGTTGAAATTTAGTGTATCTTATAGGTAATAGTAACATAGTAATATATGTAGGCAACATTTAACTGTGAAAGTGTAAGAAAATGACATACACTTAGCGTAGTAAAAGTTATTGAGAAAATATAAGCCTTCACTTGGTGCTTAACTTATGTATTCATCAGGAATGTTTAAAATTTCATCTGTATCGTTGGGTAAATATTTTTGAAATTGAGCGAGTAAGTCGCTTTCTTGACCTTTTGCTAAAGTTTATTTATATATCTGTATTGTGTAATTTATATTATTGAAAGAAAATAAATATATATTAACTTGGCTTTTGTGTGTAAGGTAATAGATATATTGAATTTTAAATATATATTAATTTAATATTCAAAGACATTTGAAAAAATTATAACCTTGAAATAAGTTTATTGACCTTTAAATTTAAGGATTCCGTTCTAGTTTTTAATCATTTTTGACATACAAACAGTGGAGCTACGTAATGTTGTTGATAAATTATATATATATATTTATATCTATACTTACATACTTACATTATAGTTTTATGGGTATAGTAATATTGCGGTCGGACGCATGATTCATAGGAAGGAATATCAAGCAGTTAAATATTCATTCCGTGGTGGACACTCGCGTCTGATATGTCAAACAATGTTTTTAAATTGAAAACAAATCAATTGGCAACAAATAAGTTTTTAATGTTTAATTTGTTAAGTTTATTAAAACAATATGACTCTCGTACGGGGAATGTATTCGCAGGTCGTGGAAAAGGTATTTATTATTTTGTTGTGTGTCATAAATATTATAAACAAGGTTTTCCCTGCCCTTTTATTAGTGTCATTGATTGTAAATGAGATTCTGCATTGTTTGTGTCTAAAGTGTAACGTTTACACCGCTTCTACCATCATATTTATGTGTTTGTTTACAAAAATAAACTGCCAGCGATGATGAACCAATAAACATTTTTCCTCCTAAGTGAATATAAATATTAAATATATAAATATTTTTAAATCACCATCATCAAGTAACCTCTGTTCACTGTTACCGCTAGCCAAAGGCTTCTCCCAAGGAACGCTAACTATTCCGGTCCTAGACAGTGCACATCCATCCATTGCTAGTAACTTTATTTACTTTTAAAGAAAAAAAAAACATTTGTGAAATAAGTAAACGCTGAATGAAAAGATTACTTAGAAAATTAAATTATCGTAGTGCTAAAAATAAAATAAGATAAACTAATGACTGACTTATTTCTTTCTATTGTTTAGCTTCACACCTTATGTGTATGACACACACAAGGTGTGTAAAAAAGTACTATTGACATAGAAGATTTTATGTGTACAGTCCATATCCAGAACGGTGATTAACATTTATCAACGTAACGGTAAAAAGTTAGATAATATAAGGTACTTCCCCGAGGGCTGAGAGAGGTAGGGCATAGCGCGATATTTTCCGCTCAAACCTTAGAGCAGCCTGACTGGGGAAGGACCTCCGCCTTACAGAAGACCACAGCCAAATAGCACAGCGTTTTCGGCAGTGCTGTGTTCCTGTGGTGAGTAAGGTATCCAGAGCTCTAGAGGATTCGCTATTTTGACCAGTGGTGCTTATAATACTGCTATTGGCTCGTGTTGGCGCGGGATGTAGACGCGCCGGTCAGGAAGACCCGCTGAAACCGTTGTCCGCTGGCCGCCCGCAGGATAGATGGGTTCCCGAACCCAGGGATCACTACAACCTCTACCCTAGGAGGCCGAACCGCCAGCTTGCGAAAAATCCCTGCAGTAGTAGTCGTGCCGGAGGAGGAGACCGGAGTGGAACCCGGCTGCTGCTGCAGGGGGCGAGCGGGGGGGGGCCCTTTCGTACGCCGCGCCGACAAATCACACTACCCGCATCAGCCATGAGCGGATTGGCACCGCCCCATTGCCCCCCTTAGTGAATCCTCAGAAACCAATTGAACCTCCCCAAAAAAAATTACAAAGAAAAATAGAAAAAGAGTATCTACAGCGGCATCCTCTTCCACGTATATGGACTTCTGCAATATCAAGGGACTTCACTCCAACCTGAACGCAGTCTACCTTCATCTGGAGATTGCGCAGCTGATTCTCTTATTTCTTACGGAGACGCAGATATCCTGCCCGGCCGATACATCATACCTACACTACCCCGGCTACAAACTCGAACTTAAATTTCTGAGACGTGCCGGTGTATGCATGTACATCCGGGAGGATATCTGCTGTCACCGTCTCCATTTTTATGAAGACAGGGACCTGTCAGTAACGTGGGTGCGCGTAGACTGCGGAGGTCAGACTCGAATATATGCATCAGGTCTCATGGGAACTACAGTATGGGGCTCTTTAAGAAGGGGGTAAATCGGTTTTTAAAGGGTCGGCAACGCGCGCGTGATGCCCCGGGTCCCGCAGGCGTCCATAGGCTGCGGTAACCGCTTATCATCAGGCGGGCCGTATGCTTGTTTGCCATATATATGCCATGGCCGTATGCTTTTAATAAAAAAATGAATGGTGTCGTGGGACACCAGGTAGGAACGAAGTTCCTTCGGATAATGTGGAATCGACACAATTTGCAAAAAAAATCGTGCTCAATTTTATGTAGGTTTTCTTGATTTTTCTCTTAAATTTTGCTGATTAGTTTTTATTTAAGTACAAGAAAGTATTTAGGAAATTCAGTATTTTAGGAAATAAAATAATAAATTCCTTAAAATAATAAAATAATAAATTCCTTAAAATAAAAAAAACATCGTAATTCAAATTTCAACTGAAATAACAAAAAAATATGTATCTTTATTTTTTTTGTCAACATTATTATTAATTAAAAATTACATAGAAATAGAAAAATAGAAAAAAATAATAAAAATAGATAGTATGAAACGTAGCACACATGACGCGCTTTCGCGCCTGCGCACGTCTCATTTAACGGTTTTATTCCACGCACTTTTTTCCACAGATTTATTCCACAGATTTATTCCACGCACTTTTTCCACGGATTTTTTCTTACTATCACATTTTTTCAGTTCGGTCCCGCAGCGAAATCCCTATCCCCTCCAAGCCTGCCGTAAGGAACTTCATTCCAAAAAAACACCTAAATTTTGTAAACTATAATTTGGATGTAGTAAACCTTTTGCTGGAAGTATTGACGGCAACCGCTATTTGAGAATTAAGATAGGAAGTAAGTACGGAAAGCAATGGGATTGATTATATCTATAATAAATTAATAAAGTATCTTAAATTGGCTGGTGTCATAACTCCGAAGTCTGTGGACAATAGTTTGTATTAGTATACAATTTTAATAGTAGTCAAATCACATCTTCGATAACCTCACGAAGACGAAGGACGACAAGACGAAAGTGTTTGACCAGTGCATCTTACCAGTAATGCCATACGGAGACGAGATGTGGTCACTCGCCAGAGGACACAAGTTTAAAGAGCTACTTTAGCTTTTAGCTGAGATGGAGCGTGCGATGTTGGGTGTTTCTCTGTCCGATAAAATTTGTAACGAAGTTATTCGACAGAGAACTGGAGTAACTGACATCGCACGAAGAATCAGTACACTGACGAACCGATGGCCGCTTGAGCCAAAGTGTACTAGAGTGGAAACCGCAATTGGGCTAACGTAGTATGGGGCGTCCTGCGGCACGATGAACTGACCTTAAAGAAGGAGCCTGGCAGAGAATGAACGCAGATTACCCAAGACCGGGGTAGATGGCGCTCCTTGAGGAGATCTTCGTTTAGCATTTTAATTTGAGAGTGTCAATGTTTCAAAAGAATTTCTGGAGCTTCAATTATAAAAAAATCTGCAAAGAAACATGAATCCTTACCGAATACAGTTAACAATAACAACCAGATTCTGCGGAGAAGCCGACAAAACTAGAATGCACATTCTATTCCAAAGTTACAACTACGGTACTGTAGTATCAAGATAGCACATCTGAATTTAATCATATAAATAAACAGGTTAGCTTTATTATGCTGCCTAAAAAATATTTTCATTTGCAATTGCATTAGTGACTCTTATGAATATAATTACTAAGAAAACTTGTCTTTATGGTCAGCTTTAAAAGTCTTCTGCATACGCTACTTTTACCTCTTTGACAATTAGATGAATTTAGAGATAATTGATAGCAGATGCGCTTTAGAAATAAGTAGTGACGTAAAATTTAAAATGCGAAATATTAAGGTAGCGGTAACACGATAATTAAGAATCCTAATAATAAATAAGGTAAACTATAGTTTCAAGGAAGGTTTAACTACTAGCAGTCTTTTGTTACTCCAGTAACAGTGGAGTTCTTCTTAAAAATCACTTTCAAGAATTCAGTTCAATATTCAATATTGTAAAGCCAGTTACGCACTCTATTTACAGTATTAAATCGTTTTTTGTCCAGAAAAGGATGATGATGATGTTGTACTCATCAATGACACAAGCGTATGCGCACACTAACGCACTCTGTTCCTTTCATCTCACAATCCAATAGGACGGTTATCCGCCACGACCGGGAGAGTGCCGCCTTAGGACCGACGGCTTTACGTGCTTTTCGATACACAGGGGGTTAAGATCCCAACTTCCAAACTCTGGGCTTTTTGACCAGACTTGGGAGTTGAACCTGAGATCGAGATCAGCAGCCGCGTTCGCTAAGAGCTAGATGTACATATATCAGGTGGAATTAGACAAAGGAGCAATTTTTTGGTAGTGTGTACATTAATTTATTGGTCGATGTGTATAAAGTAGAAAACTTCAAATAATAAAATCCAAGGTCTAACCAACGAAGTGTATTATTTAGTGTTTGCATGTGTGGGTATAGAAACGTGCAAGCAATTTATTATTAACACAAGTAAAAGTAGCTAAATATGTAAGGATAATTTCAATATTTTCACGTGATTTACGGTGTACCGGGTATATTAAAAAAATTAATACGGAAAACGAATGATTAATTTTGTTGGACGTAAAAAAAAACATTAAACGTAAGTACGTTATTTACATAAAAATGAGTTTTTATACCTTTTTTTTATTAATTAGCTTTTGCCCACTTTCATGTCAAATACCACGGTAAAAAATAGTCTTATGTTACTTGCTGATAATGTAGCTTTCTATTAGTGAATTTTGAAAATCGGTTTAGTGGTATAGGCGTGAAAACGTAACAAACAAACAAACTCACATTCGCATTTAAACTATTAGTTAGGACCTATATTCCATTATATTTTTGGTGCTATAAGTTTATGTAGTGTAACTCCTCTGTCTGATAGAAAACATGAATAGAATCCAAGAGGGGTAGTCGTCATACTCCTTACGAATGTAGACATTACAGTATGGCGACCTAGTGAGATGCTTTTCCATGCCCCATTTAAAGGACCAGGGATCATAGTTGTAGGAAAATACGTGCACTATTAGTGATTTCCAGGTTTTAATTGATTTGCACAGAAAGGAAGAGACTAACCGTTTAGTTCGGGACGTTTTTTTTAAATAGAGCTAATGCGTGATAAAAATGTAGGTTACCTATTCACCTTTCCCGGTATCCCCAGTTACGTAACACGACATTTGTGAGTGAACAGCCCATTTAACAACAATGACGATAAATTTACTCGATTTATTTTCGCTGTTTCTTTATTTTTTGTAATGCGCTCAATGACATATTTGTGAATGCCTTGTTTGAGTAGTCTGCTGATGTCTGCGTGCGTAAGTTTTGTCTTTTGAGTCAAACATTCGAATATCAATGTTTTCTGTATTCGAGCAGCCATATTTACCATATTAATATAAATAGTTCATCTGTATCTTATTTATCGCGTTGAGAAATAAAATAGCAAAAAGTATCAAACTCCTTGCTACTTGACTGTAACAATAAAGTACCATGATAGGAATTCACATGTTTTAATATAATACACTGATGATCTGTTATTCTTAAACATCACAACAGTATTAGTCTATTCTAAAAAAAAACATTTTTTTTTTGCATATACCATTGTTTATACATTATTATAACGAACTAAATATAAGAAACTAAAATAGAAGGGGAGAAGACACATGATAAGAGACAAAAGGGAGAAATGGATAAAGACTACAACGGAGTGTTATACCAGAGATGGTAAAAGAAGTAAAGAGAGGCAGAAGCGTCGGCAAGATGACATTAACAGGTAGCTGATCTAACAAGGAGCCGAGTAGCCAAGGATAGGTTAAAGTGGAAATTTTTAATTTTTTTGGAAGGCCTATGTCGCAGGACGAACTGTTAACCAGGAATCCAAACCAATTACCGATTGTAACAGTTAAATATATAAAAATCTAAAGTTAAATTATTGGAACGAAGTTCCTTACGGCAGGCTTGGAGGGGATAGGGATTTCGCTGCGGGACCGAACAGAAAAAAATGTGATAGTAAAACCGTAAGTGGAAAAAGTGCGTGGAATAAATCTGTGGAAAAAAGTGCGTGGAATAAAACCGTTAAATGAGACGTGCGCAGGCGCGAAAGCGCGTCATGTGTGCTATTTTATTATTTTAAGGAATTTATTATTTTATTTCCTAAAATACTGAATTTCCTAAATACTTTCTTGTACTTAAATAAAAACTAATCAGCAAAATTTAAGAGAAAAATCAAGAAAACCTACATAAAATTGAGCACGATTTTTTTTGCAAATTGTGTCGATTCCACATTATCCGAAGGAACTTCGTTCCTACCTGGTGTCCCACGACACCATTCATTTTTTTAAGTTAAGTTATAACCTTATTACTAATAATGTAGAACGAACAAACAGCAATAAAGACTTATTTCATTTACTTTTATATACTACTATATACTATTTAAATCTAATATATTTTTAATGAAATGATAATATCTAGATATCAAAACACAGGCAAGACATTTTTCTTCGTAGCCATCCGTTACCGTAGTGTCGATTTAAGGAGATAAATAAAATTAACACACTATATTTGCGATTTTACCAAACGAAGAGTGTCGTATCATCATTGTTACTAAGTTAATAAAAACAGGTGAGCTAATATTAATGTATATTTGTTGTTTCAGGAGGCTTGCCGCTTGGTTGGCGGTTCAAAATTCTACGAAATGATGGAAAATGCTGTACGTAGTGATGTGTCAATACAGTCTCCTACTGAGAAACACGATCACATGAAGCCCATAGAGAGTGATGATGAATGTGAGGACATTTATATTAATTGTAACAAAACATTTTTTGCATAGTTTTTTGTATTTTGTCGTGAAATTAAGTCGCTTCTTTATTTATCTTATAAACGACGAATACACGTTAAAATAGCATCATTTTCATATTAATACAAATACACGGTAACATGGCTGGTAGAAGCCAGATGCGAGAAGAGCGATATAAGTTATGTCCAGGGGCCTATGTTGAGATGTGATGTACTTGACAAAGGCAATATCTCCTTCAGCCTATCTCAATCCACTGCTGAACATAGGTCACTGGACATCACTTATATCGCTCTTCTCACATCTAGCTTCTACTAGCCAAGTTACCGTGAACTTAACAAATTATACTGTATTCTGAAGTATTGCAAATGATTAAATTACATGTTATCAGTTTCAGACGTAGACCAAGAGTGCACAGTGTTCAGTGGTGTGAGCTATTTGGGCGCACAGAATATATCTGATCCTAAGTCCGAGAATGACATACAACGCATCATGAAAGAACTCAGCTCTATGCCGGAGAGTAGAGATGGTATTGCGGTGTCGATATCTATTCCTGTGTGCTCACAAGGACTTGTCGTGTAAGGAATCATATTTTTATATAAACCTTTTTTAAAATATTTTTGGCAAATAAAATTCTTTTTTAAAAGCTTACAGGATTAAGCTTAATTCTAAGCTTAATCCTGTAAGCTTTTAAAAAAATATGTCCAACCGAAAATGTATTCTTCGTGTCTTAATTTTCACTTTTGGGCGCGGAGTTTTCTTAAAATTTATATGAGATTCATTGAAAAGTATAATATTTCAAATTTGAAATAATATTTTAATCAGTTCATGAAAAACTTCCTTATGAAGAGTTCTGAGATAACAAAGATAAAAGAAACCGTGGAGTTAAGAACCTATTCAATTTTTTAAAGTTCGTTATAACTTGATGTGTCTTTAAAAATATCAGTAAAAATATAAACGAGATTATTTTTAAAAGTTAAGATCTTTCTGTCTTTTGGATAATTCAATTCTTCTTACGATTACACTGATATGAGTAAATAATTAACTTGAAAATATAACTCTCCTTGTTCTTTCATCCCGGTCAACGACAGTAAACCCGTTAACCACACCTCCCAACCGAATTTAGCCACATAAACCTGGCCAACACCCCTGCTTTTAATTCTTGTACAGATTAAACACGCTCTGAAATAATATTCATCCAATTTATAAGATTTATGATAAGGAAGTTAGAATTTAGTATAATTTATATGTGTAAAAAGATCGTTTAAAAATATTCGAATTATATACTTCAAAATAAATTTATCAGGAAATCTTTAGTGTTGCTTCAAAACTTGCAAATGTTAAATGAGTAACGAATATCTTCTCAACACCCTAGTGTTGAAGTACTAATAGTTGTTGAAGTTATTCGATTGCCAACTACATCATAAAAATCCACACAATTGACAGTTCGTAATATTTCACAGTCTATACCAAGCGGACACTAACAGTGTTATGACAAGATACGCGGTGAATCGCATTTCGTTCTACGCTCGAGGGTCTGCCGGGTCGGCAGTGGCTTCCTGTTTTGCATTCACATGGTCTCACGGAGAGACCAAAGAGTCCGCAGTATACAGATGCCATGTGTTCCGCTGTCACATTTCTGAAGCTGTCAATCAAGTTTCAAGTAAGTGTTTCTTAAAAAACATTATAAGTAAAAAAATAATTAAAATTGCTGACTCTAAAAATATTTTAAGGTAGCAAATGAGAAAAGGTCTTAGTTATAAAAGTCAGTTCTATAGTTCTAGCCTACATGAAACGGACACAAAGACCCATTATAAGTACATTTGACTGCACGGATGGCCTAGTGGTTTAAGCGGCCGCCACACCACGGGTTCAAACCCCACACGGAACAACACTGAGTGATCCACAAATTGTTGTTCTCGAGTCTGGGTGTTCTTTGTGTCCGTTTCATGTGTTTGTAAAGTCCACCACGACACAAAATATATCGCTAATGCGGTTGTTGTCAGTAATGTCCTAAATTCGATATTCTTTTTAAATTTATATATATCGAAAATATTTTATTCCTGATTTTGTTGTTATGACAACAAATTATAACTTCATCTCTGCATTTTCTATTTTTTATAAATATAATAAAAACACGAAGCGAGCGTTTAGTTTAGACTGTATAGAGCGTGCCAAAGAAATATGCATACAGACACTTGAAAAACAAAAACCTCTTGCTGACATGGTTCCGTAGAAATAACAATTACGTGCTTTGTGTTATATTTATCCTTGGTAACATAAAACTTATAACATATGTAAATTTAATGTGCAGTTCCAAATTAACGAGCTATTTTTATCCGAGTTACTCGAACTATTTTACTATTTCAATTATTTTTCTTCCTTATTTTATTCTCACATCTAAACTGCACATGAGTTCGTCTTTTTACAGTCCATTTTTTCAATGCAAAGGTTGCCTGGAAGAAATTATTTTATGCGATAATGCCGCCATTTCTACATGGCTACTCAACTGGTACGCTCTTGTATGTAATATGTATAAATTTGGTGTACAATAAAGTTTAGTCTATTCTATTCTATTTGACAAGTAGTGTAACCGAAGCCGTTTAAGTCCCATTAACGTTTTTAATACGTCTTACCTTGATATAATATAATTTGCAATGAGAAACTTATTATTGGATTAATTTGGACAACGGGATTAATCTTAAATTCAAGACGTTGAGAGTTTATAACTCATTGTATACTCTTGCATCGGCCTTATTTAATTCAACATGTTAAATTAATTTAAAAAAAAAAATAAAAATATACAAGTTATTACTTTTGTTATTCAAACACATCTGTAATCTAAAATCAGAATCAAAAACAGCCTATTTAATATATATTTACTAAAACAACATTAATTTTTAATTTATTGTGAATAAGACAGATTTATGTCATTTCGCTCGTAAGCGTTAGAAACAGCTAAGCGTCATAGCTACACGTATTTGTTGTATAACAAATGTGTAGATTTGTTTTAAAACGTTTATTCTGAACTTTCCTGGCAAAGTTCTACGTCCAAAAATAATAGATTTTTCCTAACTATTGCCATAATTTACTCAGTTCTTATTATTACCATTTCTCTTTAAAATTTACAAAAAGATAAGTTAGTATCAGAAGGCTAATTGAACATACAAACGCGCGTGTCTATTCAATCATTATTTGTTGTAACAGTTGTTACGGTACATTAGCTGGGCTAGTCTAAATTATCGAGGACAGTTCGCGTTCGGAAGTCGCTTGTAATACACGAATTATATAAGTTTACAGTGTACACGTACCATGTACATCGTAATAGAGATTTATTAGTTACGCCATTTAAATGTTTGTCTCGTATTTTTTGGGTAAAAAAGTATTGGTGAATGTTTTAGTTGTTTATGGCGTTATTAGTTAGTGTAAGTATTATTTTGATATCCTTGATCTATTTATTGTAGTGTTAAAACAATGTTCCTGAAATACCTGTCATAAAATCTATAACCTAATATGGCGAATTTTTGATAAGCACTCATTGAACAAAAATTTGGTCTATTAAAATTTATGTTAAAAACCAAAAATTAAAACGCTATGTATTTAACTAAAATAACGACTACTAAATAGAGCTCTAAAGATCTAATACGTATATTGACGTCTTATGAGAGTCTAAAAATACCAATTAGGATACTGTGAAAAAAAAAAACCATTTAAAACGGTTGAAGTTCGTCCACCAGACTATCTCTACTAATAGCTGTAACTAACCGTTTCCTCCTGTTTCACTGTACTGCACATTCCTAAAACTGTTACAGTGACGTTAAATAGCTCATAAAATTCTTCAGTGCTAGAAATAGAAATCACATATTTGAAATCTATCCTGGAATTGATGAAAATAAAGCTATAGCTCATTAATTAGTACACATATATACATAGATACATACATAGATACATAGATACATACATATATACATACATATATACATACATAGATACATAGATACATACATAGATACATAGATACATACATAGAGACATACATAGATACATACATAAATACATACATAGATACAGACATAGACACATACATAAATACATACATAGATACATACAGTGATACATACACAGATACATATATACATAAAATTACGCCTTTTCCCCCAGAGGGATAGGCAGAAGCATATAAAACGCCAAAGTTTCACAAGTGTTTTGGTACTAAGTCATAGATGGCGGGTATTAATATAGATATTATATAATACTAATGGTAGTAATATTATATAGTCCAGTATTTAGTGATCCTGACTACTAAGCTATAGGTCGTGAATTCGATTCCCGTTCAGGAATCTTTGCGTGATGAACACGATCATTTATACTATGTCTGGGTACAATTTATCTATAGTACATGTGTATTTAGAAATACATAAGTATGTTTATCGGCAGTCTGGTTACCATAGACAGTCGTTCCCTAGTTTAGAATTGGATTATATTATAGTATAACATATAATAGTAAAATATTAAATGGTTACTATTATAATAGACTAGAGACAGCTTAGTCAAATTAGTTACTTTTTATCATCTGTCAAAACGACAACTTTGAATAAAAAATGTACTAAATACAAAATTGTGACGTCACTGTTTTAGACTACTCAATTGAACAATATATTTTACTGTATATTTGATAAAAATTCGACGACGAAAACGAGATGTTTCGCGATATTAGTTGTAATGAAGTGGTCATTGGTATTTATTTACGATACAGTCATCTACCCAATTAATACTAAGATTATATAACCTATAGAAACACAAGATTTGACGATGGTCGTAACACAACAACTTGTCTTGTTTATATTTCCATCTGTTACATAAAACGTTTGCAAATAACCGCATTGAAATATGACACACACAACAGTTTTATTTAAACTAGTTAAAACATTGTTCAAATAACTTCTACAACATTTCCTGTCACATTTTCCTGCAGTAGATAAAAATGATCCATTTAAGCAGAAAAAGACAGTATGTTTGTGTACGCATACCGATGTTATAGATAATAGACTAAAATTTGATGGTGAAAACATTGAAAGATAATGTGTGTGAAGTTAGTGATTTTATGTGGTTGTTTTGTTAAGTGTCTACGTGTTTGACACGAAAGTTAGTGTATAACTTATTACCTTTGCTGTGAAAGATTGTAGTCGCATTGATAAGAAATAAGAAACAAAACCATTTTGAAGCAGGTTGTATTTCGTGTCAAAATTTGAGCTGAATCAGTGCACGAATGTTGGAGTTTTTGAAGCGTGGTGTACGCTATCTAACATAACATCTTTAAGTATGTATATGTCGATAAGCATAATTATTATAATCTGTCAGATCAATCCACTAGGTATTTATTTGTTATACATTTCTTAAAATAGGATGTTATCACAATTATATTGATAAGATACGTAAGAGATTTCACAGCGAATAGAGGCCTCGAGAAAGGTTAAAACCAGAGGAAAAATCTTGACTCATAAAAAAGAGATTTGTACAAATTCTGTTTCGTGAAATAGTTTTTTTAACGCACAACTTCTATTATTTCAAAATTTGTATTATAAACTCAGTATAGTAACTGTACATAAACATGTATATTATATATATTTATATACATGACCACAGACAAGATGCTGTTTATAGACTTGCTAGTAGTGACTAGTTATTTATATCATTAATAACTAATTTAAATACATAAATCGAGACCTCATACATTGAGGGTTACTCATGCTTGCTAATAAGAGCGATCTTTACTTCTTTTCTTTCTGTTATACAGGGTGGGCCACGAATTAGTGAATATTAAAAAAAAACCATTTGATATATTATAAAAATTGATTATTTACGAGAAAGTTAATGAGTTGGAATTTATTTTTTATAAATTACATCGTCTTAATGACCACCGTTTCGACTTTTCCACTCTTCTAAGCGAGCACCGACATTTTCGCCGACATATCTTCGCTAATTTTTTCTTTTAATTGACGTAGTGTATTATGTTGATTAATGTAGACACGATTCTTCAATAACCGCATAAAAAGAAGTCTACTGGGGATAGATCTGCATTTCTGAAATATCGCCTCGTTTGGATATCAGCTTTTCTGGAAATATGTTTTGACCACCGCCAGGGACTCATTGGATGTGTGACAAGTGGCTCCATCTTATCAAAACCATGTGTTACGATTGTAGCCAACAAATTTCAATAGCACCGGTTCCAAGAACTCCAATAATATTTTCACATATTCAGCAGAATTAACAATAACTGAACAGCCTGGAGAATCTTTGAAAAAATAAGGGTCCAGTGACTCCATTCGCTAAAATTGTAGCCTATAAAGTTACCTTGGGAGAATAAAATGGCCTCTCATGGGACTTTCGCTGCTCCTATAGCTGCAATACTGTTTGTTTACATGTCCGTTGAGGTGGAAATGGGCTTCGGCAGAAAATAATATGTTGTCAAAATTACTAAATCTTTCTAACATTGTTTCGGCATACGACTTGCGCAAATTTAAATCATTAGGTTTTAGTTCTTGCACTATCTGGATCTTATGTGGATGTAATTTCAAAATACGGCGTAACGATGTGCAGGATAACCCTAATTCAACCGAACGTTTGCGCGTCGATAAATCTGGATTACGTCAAACGGAAGCGGAAACTTGCTGCACGTTCTCTTCTGTCTGATAAGTCTCTGTCCTCCACTTTGCTTCATATTTAGTATAGATCCAGTCTCTTCGAATTTCTTTACCCATTGCTTTATTAAAGGAGCATTCGAACACCGATTTAAGTAGTGTAAATCATATTCAACGTAAAATAAGCGTCTCACAGTAATAAGTGAACTGTTGTTTTAATAAAATTATTTTACACAGTAATCGCGCTGCGGCCCCCTGAAACGATCCATTGTGACAAAATTGCCGAGAAACCAGCTAGTGATCAGACCCATGCCCGTGCCCCGCGAGGCATTTTAGATTCAAATGTTAACGAATCTTGGCCCACCCTGTGTACATATATAATCAAAATAAATACTATATGTATGTATATAGTGTAATTAATTTTTGTATTAAAACCTTAATAAAACTATAATACATTTTAATTGATTATTTATCCTGTAAATACTTATCGCGAATACATTTATCGTGAAACAATTAATACGGTCGTTTTAGTATTAATAATCGCCGTTAGTGCTGTGTAGGTATATGAAATATGAGCCACTATATTTAGAACTGATAGCTAATAAAAAAGTTTATTCTGAAAAAGTTACTTCAAAATAACGAATGAGCTTTGTGGCAAAAGGAATTTAAACTGGATATCTAATTTTCCCAAAAACGCTTCGCTGATGAACTTTGGGGTTATATTATTCAGGTTATATAATTACTAAAAACTGACGCGGCAATGCAACTGCAATCTTTGTGTCAAAATTTGACCAAGCAACTTAACAATTTTTATTTGAAGATGCCCGACCACTTTCGAACCCGACTGTGGACCTTTTTCGATATGTTAAACGACCTTCCGCGGCTCGTCAGACGATGTACTTAGTGGTACCATAAATTATATCTGTTTATCCATTACTCATGGTGTTTATATACCATGGCGACATGTTACAGATATTTGACATAGAAGCTTTTTTATTTCATTTTCCATTTTCTCGTTAAATAGTGAATACTTTTTTAATAACGATTGATATTACGTCACTGAAGTCTATGTACTTGAACGTCTGCGGTTTCAAGGCTACTAAATGACTTGATTGACGTGACATGGATTCGAGGCCTTGATCGCAATATTTATTCGTTTGTGTATTTAACATAGCTCGATATATCTCTTATTTGATTCTTCACACACTACTTTTAATAGTGTTTTACTAACAGGACAATACAGTATTTTGGTAATTCGACAAAAGTTTTGCAGGGCAGTGTCGGACTATCGAATTTGTCGGATTATAGAGTACTACCTAAGACCCCCTATAGCCCGGATTTTTTACAAAAGAGTACCTTGTAAACCGACAAATTACAGACAAATGACAAGATTGTATATGTTGTTGTCTTCTGGGCTTGTGACGACATTACTAGGTACGTATACGTTATACGCAATGAATAAACAGCAAAAAATAAGCGCACGTTCAGCTGCACCGCTATCACACGTAGTCAAATTCAAACTAAGCAATCGGAACTGAAACAATACCTACGCGTCGAGCTAAAGTTGTAACCTGTTCAATCATGCACGATCTACATTAGCGAAAATTGTTTGATTGATGTTACAGGGGGGTCTGGATGAGACAGGCCGGATTACCGGGGGTCCACTGTAGTGATGTGTATCGATAGCGTGTCCAATACTTTCATCAATAACTCAGTTTATGTTAATTACAAGATTTATTTATTTACTTCTAAACATAAATGCGTGTAACGTGTTGTAGTACTTGAAAAAGAAGATTTATTTAAAGTAAATACATGTATAGGCATACAGAACCTCGGTGGTGAAGAATGCAATCGCTGTTTGAGGTCTCGGGTTCGATTCCCGGGTCGGACCAAATATTTCTATGGTCTGCAAATATTTATTTCGGAGTTTGGATGTTTTCTATGTATAATATGAATATATTCACAAAAAAGTATTAATATATTTATACCACTTGTCAAGTGCAATAAGTTCTTCTCAGTTTGGGACTAGATGGTATGGTGTGGTAGATGTTCAAAAATATTATTCCTACTAGGAATTATTTGGATAGTATTTATATGATTTTGCTTCTTTGTTCATTTACAGTGTAATTAACAAATCCACGGCAAGAAAATATACAAACTTCATGGTGTGTGTATGTAAGATTGTGTTGAGTAAATATAATCTACTAACGGAAAAGCATCGATATTTTACATAAATTTGACTTGTCACGTATGTCACAAATAGAGACACAAATCACAATTTCTCGTGACTTTCCCCTACATCTTAATTCTCATGTCATTCTTGTAACGATTGTCCGTGTCTTTCGTTTTTAAGACCATTTATTGTAGCAAAGTAGTAGAGTTTACGTGGAGTATTACTTTACATAATCTTCATGCATATTTATATAATACTCTCACTTTTAAAACAAAAAAAACGTAATAAAATATTGTTTAGATATCGTCAAAAAATGTCAGAATACGACTGTCGTTCTTTATCATAATGGTTCTAGTTTTTACGTATTCATTAACGCAGTTGTTTTGTGTGGACTGTGTTGCTAATACGATTCTACAAATACAGTGGTTTATTTAGTTATTAATTTATTTAAATTGTTTAATATTGGATTCTAACTGTCTTTAGGTTAGTGATTTATATAATGTGCTCTTAGTTTTTTTATTTAGTGAGTGTTAACGGCTTGAAGTCAATCGCGCTTGAAGGACTGCGATAGAAAGTAACATTATACCTATTTATTGTTTTTTAAATAGATATGTATTTCATATTTTTGTTATAATCATTATTTGTCAGTGTTTTAAAAGTATTTCAAGTGAAAGTATTGATAAAATAAAATTATTTCCAAGATATTTTAAACAGTGTCTAGAGTGCCTTGGGATAGATACTCATTTGGCTGATAAATACGCTATTACATATAAATATGTACGACGAATTTGCGACGAACGACTTAAGTGCGTACTCATGCATCATGTACACCTATCATCAATAGCCTTTAACAGTCCACTGTTGGACATATGTCTCTCCTCGAGAATGGCACACTGTGTGGTTTTAGTCGGTCCGACTCCGACACACGTATACTCCGGTGGGGTGACAGCCCGAGGGGGTTTTCACACGTTAAAAAAATAGGATTTATATCAAATTTGCCTTCTCTTTGCAGTAATGTTATCCTGTATAATTTATTTACTTAGTCGCCTCTTACGACACCCACGGGATGAATAAGGGTGGTGACACACAGTATTCTTAATCCGTCACCTCACGGAAATATATATATAATGTACATCTGTATTGATAATTAATGTATTATAATATAAATTAAATACAGTCGTTAACGCCCCTTTATTCGATACGACCGTGATATCAATATGAACACCGAGTTAGTTTAATCAAAGTTTTATAGATCCAAACAATGCTAAACTTCATCTGTTTTATTATCATTGATGTGGATGTGTTTTTGCGTTACATTGACGACTTAAAAAAGACTTGGGATATTTCCCCAAAGCAAACAGACTAGTGCTGTGGGAAGATGTAACTAGAACCATTCTAGTACATCAAGGAAATCCACAAGATAATTTAACTCTTCGCCTTACGTCGCCAGGTAAAATTTGTCGCTTGCTTTACGAAGGTCAATGAAGTAATTAGTTTATGGTGTCACCAAAAACGGTCTGTGTTAAAATACTGTGATTACGCAAATAATCGTTACAAATAAATTAAAGTTTCTGTTTGTAATTTTTAATGAGGAGCTTTCAACTAAATGCATATGACAGTATATATGATACGTATATAAAAAATATATATAAGTAGTAGGCCAAAACCTCTTGGCTAAGGAGAGGCTTATGTCCAGCAGTGGACTGTAAAAGGCTATTGATGATGATGACATAAAAAAAACTGTTTTTAACATTTTTATCTGTCAGTCTTTCTCTGTTTGTACAGGATTTTGTCAGAAATTTCACTGGCAGATAATTGATGTTATAAGAAGTAACTTAGACTACTTTAATTTTAGAATAAATAGCTACAGAAACCACGGGTATATAATAAAATGAAATAAAATAAAAATAAATAAAATCGCTCGATTATGCGTTATTCTTATCTTTAGACATACGAAAGAAATAAAGCAAGTATTTTAAGTCACCCTAATGACCTATTCGTGCAACGGTACATTTGAATAATGCAATCATAAAACAGTGACACATGGTGACCTCTGACTCGCGATAACACAATCTGTCGACCTATAAAGGTCCTGCACATACAGTTATCAACCTGGGATTTTGCCACACTAATCACTTATTTACAAACAGATTAAATAACGTTACTGTATACGCAATACAGATCGATTAAAATGACAATTGCCGCAATTTTCTTATGTGTCTCAATATGGAACACCACTCAATTGTAACTATCAAATCAATCTTGTATTATTGTTATGGATTTCATAATTTAAATAGACGACGAGACTTGTGTTGTTTGTGATAAAGCTAGTTTAGGCACCGTTAAGCTATAATGAGAATCTGTCTACATATTTTTTTGGACCATTTCTTGCCCCATATCTTTGTCTGTGCTTCGGATTTACAATTTGTTTTGATCTAACTGCCTCGATGGCGTAACGGTAGGGAATGTGACTGCTGTGCTTGAGGTTTCGGGTTCCCGTGTCGGACCAAATGTTTCTATGATCAGTAAATATTTGTTTCGGAGTTTGGGTGTTTTCGTTGTATGTTTGTATTTACAAAAAAAGTATATAAATACTCTATCAGTCAATCTAGATATCATAGCTCAAACTCTACTTAGTTTGAAACTATATGGCGCTATGAGTCAAATATCTAAAATATTTATTTATTTTATTATTTCCCCTAGACAGTATGGCGTATCTACTTAAGATACGGAACTTGTTTAAATACTCAAAATTGTTTCCTTTAAGTGTAATATACAAAATATCATTTTTGGCAATCCAAATTTTTACCGAATACAATTTAAACTTACCATATTTTTGTTTGCGTAATCCAAATTTTAAGTTTTTTTGAATAACAAATTAAGCGTGACTTTATTTACCAAAAATATTTACCTTTCCAGGTTGCTTCGCCAAAGCGTTTGAGCGTATCCCTCGCTCCATGGCCTCATCTTTGGTCGGAGATTTGAGCGCGGCTCCATCCATGACTGGCTCGTTAACTGAAGCCATCGGTCCCACTGTACCGCCGATGCAATTAATGCACGTCTTAGAGTGCACTGTTGATATTAAGGAAACTGATGCCAAGGTAAGGAGATAATCAACATAAGCTATGTTACAAAAGTATATGCAAATTATAAATTAAAAATAACAAATTTTAGTTCAAAGTTTTTGAATTCACGGTATACTATATTATATATATAATGTATATATTTATTTTGGGCCTACCGAAGTGACTGTGCCTGATGGAAAGCATGAATAGAATCCAAAAGTGGTGATCGCTGTACTTTTTGGGAATGTACACAGTTTAGTATGGCGACCCACACTATGGCGGCCTAGATACATAGCATTGTCGTAGAGTGACATAAAACACGAAACCCAAACCCTTTTTATTACGGGGGGTTTTTCAAAAAAGAATACTTAATCTCGGTACACAACCAATGTTATTGCGTTAATATATGGGATCTTTCACTTCTTATGCACTATCTCCTCAGGTCATAATTTTTAAATTTCATCCACAGGGCACATTCAGTCATGTACCAAAAGAGCGGCTCGGCTTCAAACTCCGCGGTGGTATAGACAAACAAGTCACCATAAATGTGAAACAAGTTACCAATAACATACAGCCAGAGACTGAAGATCCACAGGTGAGAAAAATAACAATAATTCTGCTAAAGTAGTACTATGATAAATTAGTCTGCTATACACCCAAAGTCCTTTATAATACACATTAATTTTTATGTCACTGCCATAATACACTGAAAAAAATTTAATGCTTAAAAATCTAGTATAACATTGCCGCTTTGAGTATCAGCAACGTAATCACACTTGTTTGATGCATAATAATGCATATGCATAAAAGTTTTTTTTAATATCTATTATTAACATCCCTATTGCAACTGTTATGCCTCCTCTGCACTACTCGCGAAGTTCCTCGGCGAAGTACACTAGAAAGTCGCCCGAGGCAAGGTAAAGTTTGACGAAGTAAGCCGAAGTGCCTCTCTACATTGTTGTATTCGTCCAACATCGTCGAACTTCGCGAGTAGTGTAGAGGAGGCATTAGAATTTTATTAATGAGAACAATGTAGACGATTGTCATCTGTTCTGCTATATTATTCAATATCATGTTATTATTTTAATTTGTGTATATTATTATTTCAGTCAACATACAACGGTGGCTTATATATAGAACGTTGCTTCGGTATTCTTCTCGCTCCCGGGAGGAGTGTCAAACACTCTGATATGAGATTACTTGAAATGGTAAATATACTATGTTTCATTATACATAACATACAAATTGTACTATTTTAAAATTAATTAAAATGGACACAATAAAATTGTTAATTATTGTTAACTATCTATAAACACGTGGTGACAGTTTAAGAATACGGCTTGTCACCACCCCGTGGATGACGTAATAACCGACTGTCGTAAACTATGCAAGACACCAGCATTGCAAAGAGAAGGAAAACTTGAAACCAAGCCTATACCAACCCGTTCAGCCAGGGTGTATAGCAACAAGTGAACATTGAGGTTGCCACATGTGGGTCCCCCCGATCACTGTATATGGTGTATACTTCTCCCCCAACCGGAGTTTGAACGACTTCGAGGTTTTCCTTAACAACTTGGAAACCTCGGTGCGGCGTCTAACGTCTGGGCACGTCTTAGTGCTGGGGGACTTCAACGCAAAGTCCATTGCGTGGGGTTCCCCCAGGACGGACGCTAGGGGCGAGGCCGTAGAGGAGTGGGCGGCCTCGGTGGGCCTCTGTTTACTAAACAGGGGCTCCACCAACACGTGCGTGCGACAGCAGGGAGGGTCGATAGTGGACCTTTCGTTCGCTACCCCTGCCCTCGCCGCACGAGTAAGGAACTGGCGTGTCCTGGAAGAGGTTGAGACGCTCTCGGATCATCTCTATATCCGATTTGAGCTCTCCCGCTCCCAGGAACCCAGAAGGGGTCACGTGGCGCGGCGTTCTTCTAGCTTTCCGCGGTGGGCTATAGCCAAACTGAATAGGGACCTACTAGAGGAGGCAGCCATTATTCACTCTTGGCTGTCTCCGCAGGCTCCGACCGAGGAGGTCGACATGGGGGCTGGTCGTTTCCGCGATGCGATTACGCAGATCTGCGATGCGGCCATGCCCCGCATCCGAGGTTGTCGGCATCCACGGAAGGAAGTTTACTGGTGGTCCCAGGAGTTGGCGGACCTCCGCGCGGCCTGTACTCGTGCCCGGAGGTCCTACACCCGTGGTCGGCGGCGACACCGCGAAGAAGGCGGAGAGGACCAGCTTCATGAGGAGTACCGAGAGGCGCGGAAAACTCTGAAGCTGGCCATCAGCCGCGCCAAGGAAATTAAGCGTAAGGAGATGCTGGAAGGTCTCGATCGTGACCCCTGGGGTCGCCCTTATCGTGCGGCGCGACAAAAGCTCCGCACGTCGGGCCCCCCCCTTACAGAGACACTCCAGCCCAGCTTCCTGCGGGATGTGGTCGAGGGCCTTTTCCCGCAGCGGGTGGATCACACACCCCCGTCGATGGTCTTCATGGCCGGAGACGACGGGGGGAACGAGGACAATGTTCCGCCCGTTAGGGAATCGGAGGTGGGGGCGGTTGTTCTACGGATTCGCTCTAAGAACACCGCCCCTGGGCCAGATGGGATACCTGCCCGAGTATTGGCACGAACCCTCGACCACATGTCGGACCGCCTCAGGGAAGTCTTGGACGCTAGCTTGTCGTCCGGACGCTTCCCTGAGTGCTGGAAAAGCGGGAAGCTGGTCCTATTAAGGAAGCCGGGACGGCCTACCGATTCGGTGGCGGCCTATAGGCCCATTGTGTTGCTGGACGAGGTGGGTAAACTGTTTGAGAGGATACTCTCTGCCCGCATCGTCCGGCACCTCTGCGAGGTGGGCCCCGATCTGTCGGACGCCCAATTTGGTTTTCGGGTGGGGCGTTCGACGGTCGATGCTGTGCTGCACCTGAGGGCCGTTACCGAAGAGGCGGTGAGCTGTGGCGGCGTGCTGTTGGCGGTGTCGTTGGACATCGCCAACGCATTTAATAGTCTGCCATTTAGCTGCATCAGGGAAGCACTCCACTACCACGGGGTGCCCGAGTACCTGAGGCGGCTTGTGGCAGACTATCTTGAGGAGCGTACCGTCGTGTACGAGGACCGAGATGGTATTCTGAGGCGGCGGCCCATGTCGTGCGGTGTTCCACAGGGGTCCGTCCTCGGACCACTCCTGTGGAATATGGGATACGACTGGGCCCTTCGAGGTCGTCTTCCCCCCGGGCTGGGCGTAATTTGTTACGCCGATGACACATTGGTCACGGCCCGGGGGATGAACTTTCAAGAGGCGGCGCGCCTGGCCACCGTGGGAGTCTCTTTAGTGGTCGGGCGCATAGAGGCGCTGGGTCTACGGGTGGCCCTAGATAAGACGGAAGCCCTTTTGTTTCATGGGCCCCGTCGTGGTCCACCCCCCAGTGCCTCTATCGTTGTCAATTCGGTCCTCGTACCGATTAAGGCCCAGATGAAGTATCTGGGCCTGATCCTCGACGGCAGGTGGCTCTTCGACGAGCACTTCCGACAGCTTACTCCAAAGCTGGTCGGCGCTGCTTCTGCTCTTGGGCGACTTTTGCCCAATTTGGGTGGAGCCAGCGTCGCGACGAGACGATTATACACGGGGGTTGTTCGGTCAATGGCACTGTATGGTGCACCGGTGTGGGCGGCGGCTCTGACCGCCCAGAATAGGGCTCGCCTCTGGCGCCCTCAGAGGATATTGGCGGTTAGAGCCATACGCGGTTACCGCACCGTATCGACGGAGGCGGCGTGCGCCCTGGCCGGAACTCCCCCGTGGGATTTGGAGGCGGAAGTGCTCGCCGAAGTTTATCGGCGGACGGCTGACTTCCGGGCGGGTAGCGGCATACGGCCCCCGCCCGAGGAGATACGCGAGTGGCGTGAGGCCGCTCGTCGAGCCACGATGGCTCGTTAGTCGTTCCGGTTGGAGACTCCACGTGCTGGCTTTGCCCTCGTGGAGGCTCTCCAGCCGGTCATCACCGAGTGGGCAGGGCGGCAGCACGGGACCCTTTCCTTCCGACTGACGCAGGTCCTTTCCGGGCATGGTTGCTTCGGGAAGTATCTGCACTCGGTCGCCAGGAGGGAATTGAGTCCCGCCTGTTACCACTGCGACTGCAGTGAGGACTCGGCTCAGCACACGCTAGCGATTTGTTCCGCCTGGGCGGCGCAGCGTGGGGTCCTCACTGCAGTTATTGGAGGAGATCTCTCGCTACCGGCCGTCATACGCTCCATGGCCGGTAGTGACAGTTGTTTTACCGCGGTCGCAACCTTCTGCGAAGACGTAATTTCGCGGAAGGAGGCGGCGGAGAAGGCCCGGGAGGACGATATCCACTCGGACTCAATTCGCCGCCGGCGAGCCGGGCGGCGAAGGCGCGCATACCAGCGCCTCATGCCGCCTTGAGTGTGGCCGCGGGTGGACGGGACGGGTTTTCCCCTCCACCCGCTATAATGGTCAGCCGCGAGGAGGCGACGTCCGCGTGTGCCGTACGTCGCCTAAAATAGAGAGTTTATCCGCAGATGGTGCCCGAGGTAGCGGGCAGGCGCTAGGAGGAATCTGGATGTCGTAATAGCAGCGGTTCCCGGATCCCTCCCATCTCAGGCACAGAGTGGCACACCGTGTGGTTTTAGTCGGTCCGATTCCGACACACCACCCTGCCGTAAACCCCGGTGGGGTGACGGCCCGAGGGGGTTTCCACACGTTAAAAAAAAAAAAAAAAAAAAAAAAAATGTGGGTCCCCCCACGTACACGTCCCCCCCATCTACAAGTCGTAGGTGGCCCGAGATACGTCGGGGTTCCAGGGATTTTCTTACTAGGGTGCACCTACCGACTACTGGTTCTTGAGACGGCGTGCGGTTGTTGGTCGGTTCATGTCCGACATACACCACACCTTTCGGTGGTATCGGTGGGGATATCTGCACAGAAAAAAAAGAAAAGGTGTATAGTAACAAAACCTCCATTTTAAGTAGACCCAAATGTCCAGCAATGGGCTATTAAATTCTAATCTACATCCGAAATGTTAAATAGTTTTCGAACGATTGAAATGCAGCCATTTTGGTATTTTGTGACGTGTTTTTTTAGCAGACAAGATAACAAATAAAAATATTATGTCCATTTGGGAGTCATTTGCATATACCCTATTGTTCTACACTGTCTAAAAATATATTTATAAAAATGTTTCAGGTTAGCGGTTCGTCAGGTGGATCAGGTTGTTCAGTGTGTGCTTTGTGGAATGCGGGAGAATCTGCTTTAGCTGCGTTCAACGTTGCCAGTGGGGAGGGAGCCCCTGCATACATGTCGCTCGCATTGGATCTCGTGATTAGAGGAATACCAGATCCGTTAAGGTGAGGGGTTTGTTATATCTTGCACATTCCACGGGAATACTACATTTTTATGTGTTATTTCATACTATAATTTATCTCTGTGCCAACATCTAGATGCGTTCAGCCGTTTTTGCGTCAGAGTCAGAAAAATCCCTGTAAAATTCAGCTTTTTTAATACAATAATAATAATAAAATATTTCAGACAACTAACACACAATGCTATCTAGTCTTAAACTAGGCAGAGCTTGTACTATGACAGCTATATTAACTGACAGATTATTTATACGTAAAAAATATCCAAACTCCTAAACAAATATATGCAGATTATACAAACATTTGGTCCGGGCCGGCAAAAGAACCCAAGACCTCAAGCACAACCTTAGCTACCATTTCGCCACCGAGGCAATTAATATTAGTAATATTGTGTAACTCCAATAAAAATATATAACAAAGTTTTTCTGTATTGTTCTTATAATAAACAAGCCAATCCACCTAATGTACTGATTGGTTAAAAATATAGTATTCAATAGAGTACTATTTTATTTCAGATTGATCATTGAGACTCCCGTGAAAATATATCCGCCTTCAGAAAGGTTCTGGTATTATTCAAAAAGGCCACTGGTACAGCAGTTTTATATCAACCTGAAAGAGGTAAGATCATGTCAGTTTTCTATTAACTATTTTTATATTTTTAACAATTGTTATAGAAAAGTTTATTGACACACGGGATTACGATTTTTGTGGCTTTGGAATCGGATATTTTACTATTTCATTGATTTTTCGCTTATACTTATTTTTCTAAAAGTAAAGTACAGTGTACTTTATTTCATATAACTTCATATAACCTAACTTTCATATGCATAAACCTCCTAAACTGAAATTACAAACAGACACTTCCATTTTATTTACTCGTATAGATTATTTTAACTTATTATTTGGATGAAGCAAAAGAGATGTGTCAGGACCGTAATAAGTGGAGATTAATTGTCTCTGGAACATAGAAGTGACTTTATGTTTGTATGTATGTATTGTAATTTCACTTGTGGTGAACCATCTAAATTTACATATAAATCTTAGAAATTAACTTTGTATGTATGACAATGTTCTAACTTTTTATTTTTTGATTGTTTTATTGAAGAAGCCAGGAGGATGATAGTATAACAACAAAATCTCTGAAGTTCGATTCATATCATTCCTTTTAGTCTCTCAGAGTGTGCTTAGTCCAGATGATCTGATGATGAAATCAGGACATGCATATTAAAACTATTTAATTTTCTAATCCAGTTTCTCGTGTACTCGTGTACTCGTACAGCATGTTTTTTGGTTCACAATAATAATCATAAAGCTAAGACGTGTCTACAATACAGCAGTCATACTTACTACTTAAATGAATTACTCCTTATTTCCTTCCGAATGACACTATCCTTTGCAATTTTTAAGTTAATACAAAACTTTTACAATACAACAGTTACACTCTTGTTTTAGAATTAATATAATAATAAGAAAATAGAAAGGAATTACTCCTCATTTCCCTCCACTTCTAATGACACTATCGTGTGCAAGTGGGTGTGTTTAAGTTATTACTAATAATAAATAATGCTGACACACAACGTCATCTAGATTCAAACTAAGCAGAGCTTGTGCTATGATAACTAAACTGACTGATAGAATACTTATATACTTTTTTCTGTAAATACATACATATTATACATAGAAAACACCCAAACTTCGAAACAAATATTTGCAGATCATACAAACACTTGGTGCGACGCGGGAATCGAACCCGAGACCTCAAGCAAAGCAGTCGCATTCACTACCGCTGCGCTACCGAGGCAGTTAAATACAAAACTGATATATATATTTTTGTTCATTATTACAGTCAGTGGATGCTCTCGGCCAACTACAGTATGAAGTGGCGAGCGTTGAAACATCGGATGAGCTGGATCGGTCGAGGCTCAACCTACCTTTATCTCTGTCCAGTTTATTGCCCTCTCCTTTATCCAGCGCGCCCGCACCGCCTTCACCTTCAGAGCCAGACTCAGGTTCGTTTCGAACAGCATTCAAAAAAAATTATTTACGAACAGTGTAGTGGTTAGAACGGTCATCTCACCGCTTGCTACTATCGTAAGTGTTGTGGGTTCGATCCCCACATAGAGCAATCAAGTCTGAATATTTTTTGTATCCGTTCGATGGGTTTTTGTAAAGTCTCCAATACCAATCCCGCACAATCACGGAATCGCGACACAAGGTATATTTCTAGTATGGTACGTATTGTTAAAAAAAATTACATATTTCTTTTCATATCAAAGCTTATGTTTGCTGATAAAGTATAATCTTTTTTTTTATTGCTCAGATGGTGATGAACCTCTTTTAAGTGGCACTGGGGAAGTGTCAAAAGATTGTGGTGAAGATGTACTCGTCAATTGGGCTCAAGTTCTTAGGAGGTAAGGTTTAAGAAGTAATTAAAGTAGTAGTAAGTAAAGTATTCTGTGGCACTTTTTTGGCATATGGTACTTTCTTAATGCACCTTAATTTAAAAAAAACAATTGGGAAAACATACCGACTCAAATGGGAAATGCAACTCGGAACACCGTAGTATATGTGTTATGTAATTTGTAAAATAATAATCAAACTCATTTTTAAAAACAAAATTAATTTTGTAATAAGAAAATGGGCAAATGTCCTGGATGGGTCTTGTCACATAATGTCATATTTTGTCGGCCTTTATCTCTCCCTTAGTCTATGACTTAATTTATGGATGGTTTCTAAGTAATAAGTACATGTAAAGAGTAAAAAATAACACAATTAACAGTTGGACGGGTCCTCGACCGCGAGCCCTCAACCACTTGGTGCGTGTCGGTGTACCCGAGGCACTTCGAGGCGAGGTGTGGCTGAGACTCGCCAACGTCGACCAGAACGATAAGCTCATGGAGACTTACAGAACTCTTATCAGTAAAGTTAGTATAACCTTGAATATTCAGTCATTTAGCTTTAATAAATGAATATCTATATAAATCATCAAACTTTATGCCATAGGACTTAATATAATTGGATAGATCACTGTATCGTAAATAAATACCAATGTGCACTTCATTAAAACTAATATCGCGAAACATCTCGGAAAATACAATTAACATAGCTTTTTATTATTATTACGAATTTCAATCAAATATAATGTGAAATATATTGTCCAATTGAGTAGTCTAAATCAGTGACGTCATAATTTGGTATTTAGTACATTTTTCATACAAAATTATCGTTTTGACAGATGATAAAAAGTAACTAATTTGACTAAGGTGTCATCTAGCCTATTAACAGAACCTAAAGCGCCAGCATCCGTGTTGTCGTGTTTCGTTTGTGAGTGTAAGACCGGAGGCCCATTTTATGCTGGTGTGACTGTTATCGTGGTAACTGTGTAAGCCTTACACTGTCACGATGACTGTCATGCCTTTTACGTCCCCAAGTGGGTGTGAAAAAGCATCTCGCAGGGTCACCATAGTGTGGATCACCATACTGCATTGTCTGCATTTGCAATGAGTGTGGTGACTAAAACTCTTGGATTCTATTCATGCTTTCCATCAGGCAGAGTAGAGTCACTTTGGCAGGCTCTTAATATAGAAAAAAAAAAACACCTATATTTATAAAGACAACACCCGCACTAGGAATAAATCCTGTATCGCGGGGGCCTTTACGAGCATACAAGACACAAGACTCAAAGAACACCCATATTATGCTAATGCTATACGATAGGGTATCATAAAAAAATAAAACAGAAGTAAAATCTAAATAGGTTGGTTTTATACCGTTTAATATTCGTAATAAAAAATAAGCCGGATCACTTGATAGGCAGTGAATACCGCTTACACGAACAACTACTCAAGAGTCCGAGAAGTAGCCTATAAGTAATCCCTCTTCTAATCCCCCAGAATAAGTTGAGGTCACTATTAATCTATTTTTTTTGCGAAATATCCATTCTCACCGAATTACCCCTCTTCTGTGACAACAATTAATGACTCATAAAATAGTAATACATATTATTTGCACAGGACTGTCCATTCGAACAAGTGATCCAACGTGACATAGCCCGCACATTCCCAGCACATGACTTCTTCCGTGAAGCTGGTGGCCTCGGACAAGACTCGTTGCTTCGTATGGCGAGAGCGTACGCGGTTTACGATCATGAAGTGGGTTACTGCCAGGGTCTAAGTTTTCTGGCTGCAACATTGCTTTTACATGTAAGTATATATTTATAAAGTACATAAAACTGTCGGTTGTGCACTTAATTTATATTCGGTCGTGTCGGATAACCGTCCAAGCAGACTGAAAGAAAGAGGGAACAGAGAGTGCACCTGTGTTCGTGCACACACTTGTTAACTATAATGTCTCCTGTCTAGTTGATTGGTCTCCGTGGCCAAAATTGTCTAGGAGTACATCATCATCATGAACACCTTAATACATCTTGCTTTAAAAGTGGTCATAAAAATTGTTGCCTGTAAGAGATTCCCTCTGAGTGGTGAAACCTCCACTTGTACCCACATATCTTGCTTTCCCTTCCCTTTTGTAATATGTGGTATACAATAAAGCTATTAATATAATAATATAAACTGTTATTACCAACTTACTAACCAAAGACTAAAACATTTTTTTTTTCTTCAGATGCCAGAGGAACAAGCATTCTGTCTGTTAGTAAAACTCATGTATGGCTACGGCCTGCGTGAGCTGTACAAAGATGGATTTGAAGCTCTTTATATGAGGTTACACCAACTTGATAGACTCATGGAGGTAAGTGTCATTTATTTTGTCTATTTTCACGCTATAATGTATCTTTACTAATATTATAAAGCCGAAAGTAACCCTGTCTGTCTATTACGCTACTAGATACCTTGATTCTTTAGGATAAAACGCCGGCGATTTATCGCTATAGCTGACATATACGCGGGCGCAGCCGCGGGCAAAGGCTCATATGATGTAAAATAAGAAATAAGAAATAGTCATAGAGAACCTTGTGTTTGTTTTTACTATTTGTTAAATATTTTCATTATCACGAATGTCATTTAAGCAGTGTTCTCGCCGACTGTTGGCATTTTAACTGTACACACATACAGTGGACCCTCGGTAATCCGGATCCCCTTGTAATCCGACATCACTCAAACAATTTTCGCTAATGTAGATCGTGCAGGATTGAACAGGTTACAACTTGTGCTCGACGCGTAGGTATTGTTTCAATTCCGATTGCTTAATTTGAATTTGACTACGTGTGATAGCGGTGCAGATCAGCGTTTATTCATTGTGCATTACGTATACATACCCAGTAATGTCGTCACAAGCCCAGAAGACAACATATAGAATTTTGTCATTTGTTTATAATTTTTCGGATTACAAGGTACTCTTTCGTAAAAGAATCCGGACTATAGGGGGTTTTAGGCAGTACTCCATAATCCGACAAATTCGATAGTCCGACACTGCCCTGCAAAACGTTTGTCGAATTATCGGGGGTCCACCGTATTTCTGAAACCTTTTCTTTTTGTATAAATCAATAAAAAAAAGTAAAAAACGCATCTATTAACAATAAACCAATGTTTTGAAACGCACGAAGTTAGTTCATATTTTAAATTTAAAAATAATAGACAATAGATACTACTCCTGGACAGGAGAATCTCCTTAGAAAGAGATTTCTATTGGCTTTACAAAAATTATTTAACAATTGTGCAAAAAACATTTATTTATATTTTAATTGTTGGTTGTAGGAGCAACTCAATGATTTGCGTGTCCACTTCCAAGAGTTGGGCGTGGAACCCCACATGTTCGCCTCGCAGTGGTTCCTGACCGTGTTCACCGCAAGGTTCCCCTTGCCTTTGGTAAGATTATTATTTCATTCATTTATTCTTCTTCTCACTTGTTCCTTACGCAAATATAAATTTTATTAATAATTGATGATGAAGGCACACTGTCTATTATATATACACAGAAAGATTTATCTATATATAACATATTATTATTTGGAATGGTGCGCCTTGTTGATCTAGCGGATGGCGTATGTGACTACAGATAAAGCGGTCTCGAGTTCGATTCCCGCCCAAAAGGTCTTATTCAGTCAGTATAGAAATGCTTAATAACAGCCTGGAGTTTTTAATTTGAGGAGGGAACGCCCGCGCCCCGGAGAACACGTAAAACCATCGGTCCAGCGCCTGATCTATCCCCGGTTGTGTCAAATAGCCGTCACATTGAATTCTGAGAGTGAGGGAACAGAGTGTGCACTTGTGTTAACACATACACTTGTACACTATAATATTGCCTGCGTAGTTGGTCTCCGTTAAGACTGATCGCCATGGCTAAAATTACCTTTTTTAATTACCGTCATTTCGAATGATTTCCTATAATCAGCTTAAAATACGGCGGCTATGGCGCAGTAAATACACAAAATCTTATCAATCATTAAAAATAGCATTCCTTTACAGGTGTATCACATATTGGACGTCTTCCTTCTACAAGGCATAGACACTTTGTTCCAAATAGCGCTGGCACTACTCTCCAGGTCTCGCAAAGACTTGTTACAACACGACTTCGAAGGTGTACTCAAATACTTCAGGTAAATCTAGCGTCATACAATTCTTCCATAAAGTCCAACATTGCATAATTGTGTCGCATTTAATTATGAAGCATTAGTCACGTCAATTTAAAACTAATTTAATTGTATTGATGACGTAATGGTTTAAGTGGTCATCGCCATTTTCCACTGCGTTGAATTTTGTTGGTTCCATTCTCATATGGGATAATACAATGTGACTCTCAAATTGTTGTTCTGAGTTTTGGCTTTCTTTTCTAAAAAAAACTTAACATACATTATGTACAATGAATGTAAGTCAATGTGCAGGTAGAGATTTATTAAATCTATATAACTCGATAAGAAGGCTCAAAGTCACCCAAAGAGCAATGGAGAGGGTAATGCTCGGTGTTTTTTTGCGTGATCTAATCAGGAATGAGGAGATCCGCAGACGAACCAAGGTCACCGATATTGCCAGTAAAATTGCTAAACTTAAGTGGCAGTGGGCGGGCCACATTACACGCAGGAACGATGGCCGATGGGGCCGTAAAGTTCTGGAGTGGTGACTGCGTACAGGGCAACGCAGCGTTGGTAGGCCCCCACAAGGGGGTCCTACGACCTGGTGAAGGTCGCGGAAAGCTGCTAGATGTGGGCGGCACGGGACCGGCTGTTGTAGAGAACCTTGGTGCAGGCCTATGTCCAGCTGTGAACGTATTTTGGCTGAGATGATGATGATGATATTACATTACATTACATTATTTGAATGTTTTGTGTCCGTTTCATGTATGTTTGTAAATCTCCCGCTACATACAACACATTACAAATGTGGAAATAGTCTTATATATACAATACCTTGATAATATCTTTTTTTTTATGTTAAGAGCCTGCCAAAGTGACTCTACTCTGCCTGATGGAAAGCATGAATAGAATCCAAGAGTTGTGATCACCATACTCATCGTAAATGCAGACAATGCAGTATGGTGACCAATATGGCGGCCTTGTGAGATGCTTTTTCACACCCCGCTTGGGGACGTAAAAGGCATGACAGTCATCGTGACAGTATAAGGCTTATACAGTTACCACGATAACTGTCACCCCTGCATCACTGGGCCTCCGGTCTTACACTCACCAACGAAGCACGACAACACGGATGCTGGCGCTTTAGGTTGGTTTTCTGTGTGAGGGTAGTACTGGCCCCGGTCGAGCCGACCCGCTCGTGCTGAAATCAGCGTGGCTCTACTACCTAGCAAATCTAGTAATCTTAACTAGTAATCGATTGGTACAGAGTATTTATTTTTCTGACATTATTTTGTTGTTTATTTATAGAGTGACATTACCAAAGAAATGCCGTGCCGAGGAGTCATCCCGTCAGATTGTGAAGCTGGCGTGCAGCATCAAAGTAAAACGTCTTCCCAAGTATCAACAAGAATATGAAAAGTTTATAAAAGGTAAATATCTATTTATAAATCATTAACTGTTGGACGTAGACTCTCTTTGAAGAGAAGGTTATGGCCTACTATACCACACTGGCCAGACATAATAATAAAAAAAATAAAAAAATCTCATTTCAATTATCAATAATATTCAGTTACGATTTTCGTATTCTAAGAATAATGAATGGCTATTTCGATATTGTTAGTTTTTAAATTCAATATTGGGCCTCATGCATGTTTTGAGGAACCTTATTTTCGAATTCACCACTTTTCAAAGAAGTGAAGCAACCTGTAACCATATCACAAAGTTTCTTTTCTAATAACAAAATATTATCTTTTGTAAGGTCTGTCACGCTATTTCTAAATAGTAACAGTAAAAAATAAATAAAAACAATTTGTACCACCTACATTTATGCATATAAAACGAATTGCAACTCATATCCTTATGTCATATATAGAATACTCTATCTGATATTTTTGAATTGAACTTCTATGGCTCTAACAAGCTAATGAGTGATGAATATAAAGTACCTTAGTTGTAATATTTTATTTACAAGTATATAAATAGTAATATTTACAATTTTATTTCCAGAATCAGCTGAAAAAGAAAAGATAAACGTAGAGTTGGAGAGGCTTAAGGTCATTAATACTCAATTACAACAGGAAAAGGAAGCGCTTGAATTGCAACTGTCAGAGGTAAGGATATAGTAACCAATAATCACTTTATTTGAATGAGTCTAGTGTGAGTTTCTCTCACATCAACTCGGTCTCGATAGCGAATGCGTTCGGCTTTGCGATTGGCGAAGACTTCAGTGCAGACCAATCGCAACGTCGGACGCAAAACTTGTTAAATTCAACACAATTGCGTTTCGCATTTAGCTTTTCCTTTCTGGTAATAAGTTGCAAAACATTAATATTTTGTTTCTCGGCAAATCTATCTTTCTTTCCAAAACTTTCCTTGGTATAAATTATCAATCGACTTCTTAGACAGTTTTTCATTCCATCTAAAAAAGGATCATTTCAGCGTCCACACTTGTAGATTTTTCAGGACTTCTAATCTAAAAATGCAGCGGTTAGATTCCTTAATAATAGGTTACATCCCCGTTTTCTTTTACCTTTATTAAGGCAAACATAGTCGCTAATCTCCTTGACACAGTGACTTAAAAAGAAATCAATATTGTATTCTAATAACCGTTTTACAGTTTGTCAGAATTTAAATTTTAAAGTATATAAAATATGAATTAATAACAATAAAATATGTAAATATATATACTTAAATATTCATTACATTCTTATAATGATAATATACTTGTTTGTTTAATAGTCACGCGCAGCGTCAGAGGAGAATCAGAAGTGGGCGACTCACTACTCGGCGGTGTCGCGCGACTACCGCGAGATCTGCGCGCGCCTCGACAAGCAGCTACACCACATAAAGGACTCGGTCAAGGACTGCGCCAACTGTAGCGTCAAACTTGCGCAGAAGGATAACAAAGAAGGTAGTATTGATTGATCTAGACTAATATCATAATTACGAGAGCTTCTCTGGACCGATAAAAAAAATCTATACTTCACGACACTATAAAGTAGATACTTAAAAAAAATATAAATTATTCGTCTTACTCTGCTATGAATTATGAACACATTTTTGTCATTACAAATAGGCGAGACAGTCATTTTTAAAATCGAATGTAACACACAAAGAACGCAATCGTTTTATGCGAGTCTGCAGTCTACTGGTGAATGTGATTTTTACTTTTTGTTTTAAATCTGAAATTGAAATAATGCGTCACTATTTTCTAAATGAGAATCGACTCTACGGCACATAAAACATTTTATCATGTAATAGTTCAACTATCTTACACAGAGACGGAACAATCTGGTGAGGAGAAGGAAGGCGCCAGTGAGGCTGAGGCTAGACTTAGACAGCGCGTACGTGACCTGGAGTTGGAACTCGCACAGGTCAAGCTGGCACATGTGCAGGCACAGTGCAGCAACCAGGTAGACGAACCTGAATTACTTTTTTTACTCCTAACGATTTGTTTAATTTTTGTGATGTGGATATAGATGTCGAAATCACGATCCAGACAAGTGCCTTTTACTGCTTAGTGTGAGTTTATTTCACGTCAACTCGCTCTTGACGGTGAGCACGTTTGAGGTTTGCGATTGGTGAATATTTCAGTGCGGGCTAATCGCAACGTCGGAGCGGTTATCGTGACGATCGAGTTAAAGTGAAGTAAACTCACACTAAGGTCTCTGTCTATTTCTATACTAAGATCTATAATTGGAATTTAATACTAATGTGATTTTAAGACTGATAAAATGTTACAGTATTTTTTCTTGGCAAATAAAAAATTTTTCTTAAATTTTCATCTCTTTTTTTTTCTTTTTTCTTTCCATGTTCTGTTTAACAATTAAAAAAAAACAGAAGTGATGTGGGTTGTATACGTTCGTTTGTATACGTTAGTTTGTATACGTTAGTTTGTATACGTTAGATTGTATACGTTTGTTCGTATACGTTAGATTGTATACGTTTGTTCGTATACGTTAGTTTGTACACACATTAGAACCCTAACGAGTTCTGCGCTGGTTTAGATCAAATCTGAACACTATATACAAACTGCATTAAAGATTGTTGTTATCTATTTTTAATGTCAACTAACTAACTTAACTCCTCATTTCTCAACTCGCCACAATATACCACAACGAAGCGTACCAGGGTAAATCTATGGTATATTTTTTATCACCCAAATCAATAAACTCGTCGGTCTCGTTGCAAAATAATTTAGTTTGCAACGAGAGGGATTTTTTTTATATTAATCAAATTTTGCATGCAAGTTTCCAGTTGACAATATTAAATCTGTCCTTATAGGAGCTAAGTCATCAGCTGACGGTAGCTCTTAACGAAGTTCAGGCAGCAGTCAACCAGAAGCAGTCGGTGGCTCCTTGGCTCGTCCGCACCCTTGGTAAGAACTCAGCAAATACATATTTCGTTCACTAACAATTTATATGACATTTAACTTTCGAACATTAAGACATTTGATAGACTTGAGACTTATCTATGACTGTATCGATGCTACTGTGGTAGCGTATTCGACTGCTGTGCTTGAGGTCTCGGGTTCGATGCCCGGATCGGAACAAATGTTTGTATGATATGTAAATATTTATTTCTGAGTTTGAGTACTTTCTGTATATAATATGTATTAACAAAAACAAGTACATATGTGTTTATATCAGCTGTCACTAGTACAAACTTTGCTTAGTTTGGGACTGGATCATGTTCTGTGAATGTGGTAGAATATAATAATATAAATATTAAATAATTAAGTGTCAATTAGGTAGGTGTCTCTCGAATTAAATCATTATCTTTCATTAAACGTCAAAACGGTAGACTCGGTAATTTTTTGTTTTTTTATATTTAACCTACCAAAGAGACTCTATTCTACCTGATGGAAAGCATGAATAGAATCTAAGAGTGGTGGTCGCCATACTCACTACGAATGACAACAGTGTAATATGGCCACCTACGCTATGGCGGCCTAATGAGATGCTTTTTCACGCCCCGCTTAAAGGACCCGGTATCGTAGTGGGACGGAAACACGTGCGCTGGTAATGAATTCCAGGCTTTAACCGATCTGTACAGGAAGGAAGAGCTGAACTGCTTAGTTCGGGAGCGTATGTCTACCATTCTAAAACGGTGACTTCCAATATGGAATACTATAGCGTGACGTCATAGCTAGATAATATCTAAACTGTTTGTGGTGTAGTACATTAATAATATTAATATTGATTATAATAGTATTGGTTATACTTTAACATTTTGCATTTAAAGATAATATTAAATTATTCATTCGAATCATTTTTATTTGTATACATTTTGTTAATTACAATATAACTCGTAATATGGTTAGTAAAACTAAATATTAAAATGAGGCAAATCAAAAAATAAAAGCAAATAATTAAATTAATAAAAAATATAAATAAATAAATAAATAATGTATGGTTTTCTGAACACATATTTTCATATACGTATAGTTTAAATTTATCTTACCTAACATACCTTGTACCTGTCTGCCTGTAACCTATTAAACCTCTCAAGGTGCGTTAGTATGTTAAACTATGGTTTGTTTGCCCCATTGTAGGTCATTAACAAGAAATACCACGTTTGCAGTGTGGAGGTGAATGCTTTATATATATATGTGCATATTTTTGTATGTATACGTGTTTCTGCTTGCTGTTATGGTAGTGGAACTTTTGAGAAGTTAATTTTGTTTTGTTTCCATAACATCTCCAAATATTTTGTTTAAATCAATCCTAAATACACTTACTGTCATGAAGCGAATGTAGCTTTGTTTTTTTTTTGTATGTTCGTTTCATTTTTACATTTTACATCTTAAATTATCGTCATTGAATTTTTTATACACGTTAAACACAGAACAGACACAGAATACTTCAGTCAGAAAAAACACGTTTATTTAAATAGATGTATAGATATTTAAAAAAAATTAAGTTGATGTTAGGTCACATCGGAAATTAGGCATTTTAGGCGACTTATTTATAAATAACTTTTGCCCACGACTCGGCTTACGTGTTAATTGGTTATCGCGGTTAATAGTAGCGTATACGTTATTCTGGTGCATAAGCTATATTTCTGTAAAGTTTCACCTAAATCCTTACTGTAGTTTTTGCATAAAAGAAAAACAAACATCCATATGTCTTTACTAACTTTCATATTTCTAATATTTAAAGTAAAAAAAAAAGTTTATCGATAAAGAGACTAGTCTTACTCGAATAAAACACCATCTGTCAGGAATTCCGCGTAATTTTATAAAATTTAATACCAAATTTTACTATATGCAATGGGACGAAATACGTAATAGCGCCATCTAACGGAATTTCCAAAATTTGGAGTGATTCAAATACACACCATAATAGACCGCGGCAAAAATAGTCTATATCATTCTCAAGCCGCCTAACTATGTCTAGACATAAAAATAATACCATAAAATCGCTCCATTACGACGTGAAAGAAAGACAAACTTTCAAACAAACAAACACACTTTCGCATTTATAGTATTAGTAAGGATATTATGACATCTGCTGATCTTCTGACACATGTGAATATAGTTTCTACGAGGGTCCAAATTAAAGGTGGGCTACATATCAAGCCAGCATGTGTATTTCTAGGGTCAATAGTTGACATTTCTAAAGGGCAAATTAAATCATAATGCTATTTAGATTTACACTTTAGTTGTCGAGAACATGTCGATACTCTATGGCCGATTGCACTATATCGTTAACATTAGTGTACCCTTAAGTCATGCCTGTTTTAAACCTATGTATTTATGTATGCTATGTGTTCAATAAGTATTATATGTAATTAGTAACTTATTAAATTACAAACCATTTACTGTACAATAAATAATATAAATATTAAAAAATCACTCTTCATTATCTTTGGTTCGATTGCTGTGTCGAATGAAATCAGTTCAGTAGCTATAAGACGTTAAGAAAAAGACGTTACGTTCAGAGAGCGTAGCTAGTGTTATTAGTTATTCACCTCAGCCTACTTAATTGCAGATAAATGTAAGAGATGAGTGACAAAAACAAACACCCGTGACTACTAAGTCAAAAGACGTGGGTTCGACTTCCACCTAGGACACAATTATGTAATGAATACGATCATTTGTTGTGTCTGGGTGTAATTTATTTATAATATGTATATATTTAAGTATAATATCAACAGTCTCGTTTCCATAGCACAGGGTCTGTTAAGTTTGGGATTAGATTGCCGTGTGCGAGCACGACAAAAAAAAAATTGACAACAAGACATTCTAAAACTCTTCTTCATCCATCAGGTTCCATCATGGAGGCAGCGCAGAACAGACCCTCGTTCCAGACCTACCTTCCGGGCACAAATCAAGAACAACCTGCAACATCGTTACACAGACAGGGATCTTTGTCGAGCATTCAAGGAAACCACAGCCAGGCGAACCTCGACAGGCGCGTATCCGACCCTTACAGCCCTGACGTCGTCAGGAGGAAGAAAGATCTCAACGCGAAGCGGCACTCCATGCTTGTAGAGTCCAACCTGACCAAAGACGCCAAAGAAATCAACCGAAGGAGCCACGAAGTTCCTATCGTAAAAAACCTCTCAATGGGTTGACATAAAACTACCCTACCTTTCTGTTAATTTAAATAAAACGAAATTATTTCTATTTCTTTTTATTTTCGGCGTGATAAAAAATGTATGTTGTATATACTTTGCCACAAGTTATGAACAGTATACAACACAAGTTAGGAAACGTATAACGAGTGTTCCTTTTAATTTTAGCACGAAACTTGTGGCGCAGGTTGTATGTAGTGCACATAACCGTAATACTAGTCATAATGTAATATAAATCGCATTGTTTATCTGTTCTCAACGTTCTTATGATGGTTTTCTGTAATCTTGTATGAAAACCAGTGTAGAGAGAGCTGCCAATTTGAGTTTGCGTTATCATTCCATTTTTGAAATAATAATGATCGAATCTCTTTTATGAAGGAAAGGTACTGTCACACATTTTAGTTAAGTACATTTCGTATGCCATACATTTATTTGAATTTTGGGTTTGTATTTAATTCGGAATTTAAATATTTTCTCTATTTATTATGTACGCGACAGAGTGCCTTCCGGACTAGGTTAAGTAATATAGATATTATATTTATTAAAGACTTTCAGTATTTCGATTTGATACTTAGTTATATTTGTATCTTCATTTAGTCTTTAAATTAATATTATAATGTCAATATTACATATCATAACAAATCAAAGCTCTCCGTTGTAATAAACAGAAGTATATAATGAAAGATATACCTGCACTCATCAACAGGATGTTTTAAAACCAAAAACATATTTCCCTAAAGGTCTTAAGTAAACTTTAATATGGCCTAATGATTGATAGTCAATGTTAAAATCACTCAATTGTATCACCAGTTTTCACTTCGTACAATGACTGTCATGTACCCGCTTTAAATGTGCGCTCTTTCTTGTGACTCCGCAAGATAAGTTTTCAAAGGGCCTAGCGTGAGTTTCATTAGTCACGGAGATCGCGTTCGACGTTGCGATTAGCCCGCACTGAAATTTTCACCAATCACAACGCCGAACGCGCTCGCTGTTAAGAGCAAGTCGAAGTTAAATAAACTCGCCATAAGGCCTCTAATACCTTGTGTGAGTTTACTTCACATCAACTCTTATCATCACGGTGACCACGTAAGCGTTGCGATTGGCCCGCACTGAACTTTTCACCAATCACAACGCCGAACGCGCTCGCGTGAGATAAACTCACTCTAGGCACTTAGCGTGGATGTAATTTTATACTTTACTGTTTGACCATTTGGTTAATTTGAATAAAACATAATAAATATCAATAATTACGCAAACGAAAGGTACTTTTCACTAAAACTTCACTATATAGCTATCAATACGAGTAAAAATATTATTATATAAAACCTTAAAAGCTTATAGAATTTTTTTAAGTCGTACAGAGTCGCGTCTTTTTGATTTTTTACGTTAGTCTGATCTTAATCAGTATTTTGTTTGGAGTGCTGTTGTATTTGATGGATTTGTATTAGATGAAAAAGTTGATTAAAATTTAAAATTGGATGCTTTGTCTCATTTTCGATCGTGAATACCGTAGCAGAGCCTACGGTATCTACGGTCGAATTGAACCGTATTTAGTCCCCGTCACGGGAAGCCATAAATTTTGTAAACACACCTTCAGAGGTTCGCAACTTTTGGATTATATTTTTTTTTTTACGATTTGAATTTTATATGGCATATAATGACATGTTAACACTCATAACGAATTCGGGGCTGATAATAATAACTTTCAATTGATGAGAAGTATACTTTATCGAGAATATTACATACAATATAACAACACAACATGTATCCGAAACTCGAATGACAGCGCCAATGTGTTAAATGGTTACGTACCATGAGTCGGACGCATTCCTGTACCATAAAACGTTAGATTACAGTCGTTAGATCGCTAAACTATTACCCGACTAAATCAAATTGCTTGTAAGTTGCTTATTACACGTACGTCACTTTGAGTTGACTTTATTTGGAATTATTTGTTGTTTAAATGGTTGGTAAGTAACTTAGTAGAAGAGCTTTACAAAATATATAACTTCATGACGGGGACTATATTAAAAACACTCCTAGTAGTCTTGATTTGAGCTTTTGTTTTTGTTATTCGAAATATATAATGGTATGAATCGTATTGGAGGTGGGAAGAATTGGGACCCAAAGAAGTGACTGGTATTATACGAATTCTATAATTTGAACAATAATGTTATAAGTGAAATAATCAATTTCTCGAAGAGTAATTATATGCAATCCGTTTTACATTAAACGTAATTATTTTTAATAATAATACTAATGTACGTTTTACTTATAACATTATTGTTTTTTTATATTTATTATAGTTCTTCATATGTTATTTATTGTTAATATAATATTAGAATGTCTAGTGATTGTCCTAGAATGTATACCTGTATTAGAAGATATATTGAGAAGATGTAATAATATTTATGGTATCTATGGTAAGTGAAAGATTATATAGCAATGTAGATTATAAGTCATATTTAAAAAAATGTAGCGAATCCGCTGATGTGAACGAAAGTGTCTGCATTTATGCATTAAATATTTGTAAAACTTGCTACACACTGCACATAGCACTAAATAAACCCGCGAGTATGAATGTATCGTATTAAAAAAAAAAATTGCACTGTTTTGCACTTTGAAAGGTTTCAAAAAAAGTTAATAAGATATCGAGAGATTTATAATACACGAGAGCATTTATGAACCAATCAAATAATATTATAATATTTCAAAGTCATGTGTGAAAATCATAAAGCTATCGGTTTCCAGTTTCTGTTAGAATCCGCTCCCGTCACTATAAAATTCGTGCGTAATTTTGGTCAGACTTGCGTAAATCCGGATAGTTTGCGTAAATGAATGTAATCCGCGTAAGCACGTAAATTCGTAAGTGTTATTTTCTAACTCTAATTATGAAAGTATATTAATTTACTTGTAATTTATGTAAGGCTCTATTATTGCCATATGTATGCCGCGTATATCATTTCTATGACAATAATTTTTTGATGTATTTAATTAACGTAAATTTTCAATGTGATTTCTTTGTTACTTTTGTTTTCCGTCTGCATTAAGACAGATTGGACGTAATAGCCTCGGCGATGATCAATTGAGGCTGTCACGATAAATAGTTCTTGTCATAAGCAATTGAAAGGTGCAGCTAAAAATTATTACTGTTTGAATTAAGGGTGAAAAGTTCACTGCAGTGTTTGAATTGTAAGTTTAAAAGTTATATAAACATATCATTGTATGCTTTTTTAAATTTTAAACTTATCAAGCAAAGAAAAAAACGTCAGTCATAAAATAAACTTTTTACTGATGATCTGCAGAAAAATTGTTTCAAATATTATTTTATAATAGAAGAAATTTGAATGAAGAATATCAAGGATATTAAGTGATAATAGACTCAAAAAACTTCATAATTGATATACAACCTGCTTTGGTCACAATTTTTCTTCTCTCTTTTAATTGAGACTGTATGAATACCATTGCATATACAATTATACATGGTGTTTATACATTAGTATTTTGAATAAGGCATATCTGTTTCATCATAGCATCTCAGCCGAAAAACGTCCACTGCTGGACATAGGCCGTTTTTCGACGGAGAAGATGGTATCTGTTTAGCATAAGCATTTCGGCAGTTTTTGTAAAACTTATGAAAATCTATGAACAGACATGCGTTTAACTTGTTTTTATATTTCTTACTTATAAGAACGGGTGAGGATTATTTATGTTTTTAAAGTTCTCTTGATAAAGCCTTATTGTACAGAACTTTTTTGATCTCCATTATAAGTAAAAGATGTATTTATTACAAATATGGAAAGTGTAATACAAAAATCTAAAAGTATATTCTATAAATAGTAACTATTTGCTTTTTATATAAAAGAGCACCGAGAACGTGTTATGATTGCTGTAGATATTAACGATATACTCAACAACTTTATTTGGAATACAATACTTCACTAATATTAGAAATGTATGTCATAATATTAAGCAAACCATTTTGTTGTGATAACTTAAACTCATAATGTCTAGTGGCTCTAGATATAATTACATGTATTAATATATATAACCCAAAATGCGACATTCTTAAAAACTATGATCTTAGTCTGCGACTCTGTCACACATTGGCATGATAAGATATCACATTTCTATGCTTAAGTTTTGATCATGCTATAAAATATACCGGCCATGTAGCATGTATTGTGTGCTTAGAGTTTACATTTCGCCATACACTGTACGTATAATATACAGCTTAGCAATGTTCTAGTTCATTATCTAATATCGATTATATAGTTACAAAAAAGCTTTATAAATAACGCCAATATTATTAGTTAGTGATGCAAAGTTTAGAGTGAGTTGTAATCGCTGAGATGTTGTTTTAGTCTGTCATTTATGGAAATAAACATTTTACAAAGTGATTGTTTTTTTGTTTTTCTTGTTGTTCAACCATGTGTAAAAAGTTACTCTTTTCATTTTGCCCACAGAGGATTAATAAGTATCACCAATATTCCTTACCAACACACAACTGCATCTGGCTCGTTAGGGTCGGGTTGTCTACATTATGGTCGGGTTGTAAAGAGTAGATTTTTGATTTGTTTACCATAAACTATTCAAACTTATAAATGTTTGAAATCCATGCAAGGTTGTCTGTAAGAGATCGTCGTGAGACGTAAGACCGCCGATTGTTACGTTTATAAAATTTGGAATTTATTTTATTTTGTTCTTATTTGATATGTGACAATAAAGACAAAGTAAATAAATAAAATATTTTAATGACTGCTTGATCATATTTTTTTTAAGCGGCACCTGTTAGTGAGTAGATAAACTATTACTTTTAAGTATGATCACTAGATGTCACTATTGGGTATTAGAAATCTGCTTGAAATTTTAACAAAAAAAAACTGCCTCTAATGTGATGCGGCAATTGCTATGAGGGTTATTATGTACTTTATTACACGGTAACATTTGAAATCACCTGTCAACTGCCTGTAAGTAAACTCACATAAATATTTGATAATTTTGTGTACGTTATTTTTATATAAATCAGTCACCATATATATAAGTTATAATTGGTGACGAAAATACAATGCTATTATTTATTGATGGATTTCGTAAAGAAAATGGATTAAAATTACTTTTACAAACATAAGTGTTCTCTTTTATCTTTATAAGTGAAATTAAGATACACACTAAATAATAATATCAATTTGAGAAGCACTATTATTATTCTATACTAACCGAGCGGTATTTATAACTATCAAGATCAAAATTAAAGATAAAACATAATTACATATTATCTTATAGACCAAAGTTAATTTGAGCGTAACTTAATTCACAAAAAGCCCTTTATTAGAATTTTAATAACCTATTCGCATGACCTTTTTACGTGGGAACGTGGAATAATCTCGAAGTCTCTGTTTTTGCTTGTTTGAGTTAAAAGTGCAAGCAGGTGTTGCTCTATGAGTATATGTATTTCCCTCGATGAACGTCGTGTGAACGGAAGTCGTTCCGGGTGATATATTCAACTGTGTTAAGAATAGGGTGTTGCTATGTTACGTTGGCAGCCATCCTAACCTTCCTTTTTTTTTAATGTTTATTGTCGACATATTTTATTTATTTGTGTATACTTGCCTCGGCTTAGATAGCGTAAACGAAGAATCTTAAAAAATCTCTTTTTGCATTATTAACATCATAATGATATCATAACGTTATCAGTTTTTCTTGTATACTTAATTTTCCTTTGTAATGTGTAATTATCATTTTTATTATTCCTCATTTACGCTTGTTACCAGTTTTAATTGTGAAAATTTTGTCTGACTACAAGAGTTCCGGATTTGACAAGAGTAAGCTATGATGTCACAGAGTAAGATGTTATTTCATATATGTTTTTAACGTTTTACTGAACCTTCTTTTTGATATTTAAGGAAAAAAAATCAAGCACTGAAGACGTTCATATCACAATATAGAGTCACATTTATGTGAATGTAAATAATGAGGTGAAATTATGTATCGTTTTATAAAAAAAATGTAATAAATGATGGGATGGTTCCCAACAGCTTACATCTAGTATGTCCTGTATCACTAATGCATCACACCGTAATAATGCAACCTTATTCATCAGTTTCACTATCATTACCTATGTTACTTTAATGATTTAGCCAGAATTGAAGTATGGACATCGACTAATGACTATTTGATAAACTTCCCACACTCTCAATCGCTTCACCACTTAGACATTAGGCAAATAGCTTTCTTAACGATGTTTTACTCGCGTCTCTAATCTGTAATCGACTAGTAGTAAGATTAAACTGTTTACATATGTTCACATCTAAGCATAACGATTTCAATTCGAAATCTTTTAATTCCTGCAAATCAAATTCCTTTCTTACCAATCCGATAACGAATAGTTTATTTACTTCAATGCAGAAAATATCATCCTCATCACCATCATCATCATCATAACCCTTAACAGTCCACTGCTGGACGTAGGCCTCTTCTGACCAAGGAGGTTTTAGCCTACTATACTCACGTTGGCCTCACCCCAAATATAGGATTTATTTCAGGTCTTCTTTCTTTTTGTTTTGCAAAAAACATGATTAAAATTATTATGATGAAACTATTTTTGACAGTTCTATTCCTTGTACAAGTAATTATGTAATAATCACGACATTTTTTTACGTTTTTAGCCGTCTGCTTCCCATATTACAGACTGTCTGGCTTGGAATCAGACCTGTGAGAGTTGTCTCAAATTCCATTGATTAATGTTAAATGTACAAAAAGTATTATAGGTATCAAAAAACATCATTTTCATCATCAATAAATTGGATTCGAAAGGTGGAGGCTATGGCGCAGATTGAGAAAGATTTTCCCAACAGCTAACTGCAAAAGTTTGATTGAGCCGTAGTATGATAGGCGGTTATGCTAACTGTTAAGCTTTAAAGTGGACCCTTTACTATGTCATTTTCTCAAAACAGTTTTTTTATGTAAGTTTCACTCACTTAAAAAGAACTATAGGTACTTAATTTTTTATTCGGAATACTATTATTCACTTGGCAAGCAGTAATGTAGCTTTCTATTAATGACAATTTTTGTACACATGTAAGTACACTAATGACAATTTTTCTACTTTCCTCTCATGTCTTCACATTACATATATAAATTAATGAAAGTCACGTATCCAAGCCTTACTTTATCTAAATTACGTCAACACTTCTTACTTTGCTTTCTACAATAGATCACTTCTATGGTTTTGCAACGCTACAATCAACTACTCATGTTTTATGCTTTTTTGCTTCCATTTATCATATTAAGTGTACTTTCAAAAAGTGTCATATTTCCAAAGCATAACAGTCGTAATAGCATCGATTATCGCAATAATAGATTCTGTGTATTGTAAAGTGGGTCACAATTATTATAAGAGAGTAAAATGAACCAACTGACGTTACTCCGTTTATTTCCTAGAACTTAAAGTTCTGTAGTATATTTGTGTACTTAAGGGTTGGAGCCAGGGCTGTGCTTACCGAAGAGAACACCTGTGTGCTAAATCTATGTAGCACCTATGTTTTTGGTCGTCCCTTTCAACATAAATATTTTTTATATTTAAAATTTGATTGAAATAAATATATTATCCAGTTATATATAATAGTTTTATAAATAGGTAAAGAGGATTTGCTTCCTTTTTTCAAATACTGCAAAAAATAAACGGGAACAAAGTGTGTTCATGCTTTATTTGAGATGTTAACAAAATAGTTGACTTTAATAATCTACTCACTAAACTATTAAATAAAATATTTAAAAAAAAAACAAGAGTTGACAATATGGCATGATTTCAGCATAAAGAGATAAAGCAAATCCGTTATTAGATGTAAACATCAATATATTTTTGTGTTAAGAAAATAAATACTATAATTATTAATTTTTTTTTACATTTGTGATGGAATAGGCGTTTGTCCTCCATATCACCTGATGGAAAGTGTAGATAAAGACGAAGGTGGTACACGCCCATCCAAAAGAAACCTGTTCACTCTGCTCTTAAAGGCTCCAGAATTCCAGTCATCAGGAAAAATAGACCCAGGCAGGTCGTTCCAAATCTTGGCGACTCTCACCAAAAAAGAGCTGTCAAACCGTTTAGTTCGACTTTTGAGTATGTCAACAACGTGTGGATAAAATTTTTGCCTGCGCCTTGTAGTCCGATAAAGGAATGGAGATGGCTCAATCAGTTCGTAGAGAGCCTTCGAGCACACTCCAAAGCGTATCCTATAAAAACCGATACTGGCCACGACGACGATGCTCAAGGGTGTGTAGTCTGCTATTTGAGAGCTTTTCGTTGTTAATTACCCTACGGGCTCTTCGGTCAACTGAGTCCAAAGCTTCCAGATGATATTTGGCTGCACCGTCCAAGAGGTGACTATAGTACTCCATGCAGGATCGAACTCGGGCTGTGTAAAGATTAAGCAGCTGTTACAGCAATATATTATTTCCACTCTTCTTGTTTTTCTGTTTGTAAAATCTATATGGTATAATATGGCCTCCACTATAGATGTTATTGTTAAATGTGTTAACCTTTCTTACCTCATTGTGGAACGTAGATAATTTTTTGCAAATTTAAATTTAGATAATGACCTTTCAGCGCTCTCTACTTTAACTGGCATAGTTAGCGAAATTCGTAATACCAAGCTGATATTAGGGCATATAGCTCTCAAATCCAAAAAAAAGTATAACTATGCCATGAGTCTGTCTAGTTACCATTTTGCGAGTTCTGTTTGGTTTCAAACTGCATGGCGTTATGTGTCAAACGCCCGAAATAATTATTATTGTGGTGATTATTGAATTAAACGGGGCCAATTTGTATAAAATAAATGTAAATATACTCAGGGCGTAGACTTGGTGTCCTGAAACACAAGCCTCGAGTTTAGTTTAGGCACCAGTCTTCCACGTACGTCGCCTAAATAGAGAGTTTATCCGCAGATGGCGCCCGCGTTAGCGGGCATGTGCTAGGAGAGATCTGGATGTCGTAATAACAGCTGTTCCCTGATCCCTCCTATGTCAGGCGCAGAGTGGCAGACCGTTTGGTTTTAGTCGGTCCGATTCTGACACACCACCCCGCTGTAAACCCCGGTGGGGTGACGGCCCGAGGGGGTTCCCACAAGTTAAAAAAAAAAAGGATCTTGTTAGGCACGGCTAGGTTGTTTGCTGGCTTAATGGTTTTAAGGTTAGATTTAATAATGTAATTACTGAAATGAGCACAACTTTTCCTACTTCTACTGCATTAATTTACTCACAGAATTTATTTTTATGTTTAGATCCAAATAATTTGCAAAAAATATATAAATTTTGCTCATTTAATAGTATGTAAAATAAACATAAACAATACAATGCAACTCATGCATTTTCTTTCACAAATTTATTTGAACTGTTATTCTTAGTTTAAATTTCAAGAAAAAAGATAATATCTTGTAAGAGACTAGTGCCTAAAGTAGGTTTAAAAAAAACCTATATGATATCAATGAATTTATTTCCTCATATATTACAGGTTTTCCTCTTCTGATATACTATTTGTATAAAATAAAAGAAGCATAGACTACTCTTTATCACGTCAGTTTTTCGCCAGCGCCCCGTTGAAATGAGCGTAACCGTTTCGAAGATTAAGAAACAGGTAGACAAAATTAATAATGAAATGATAAGTAAGTACCTCATATACCTTTATAATGCATTAACTGATAAGGCTGTTATTTTAATTTACAAAAATATATTTTAGTTATATTTTTATCACGTTCTTTTTCTTTTTAGATTCTGGTAACTAGATATTTTTTTTATCCTGATCGCTATCGAACATCGTGAAAACACGTTAAAAGAATCAGTAACACATGAACTAAGTATTGTCACGTGAGCCTGCAAAAATTATTGCGCACCATGCAATTTGCTGTTTGTTTCTATTTTTTTTGACTCTCTCGCGGGAATTCCCCTAATATAGCGTCACTTATCGCGCCAAATAGGGTAATAAGAAATGTAGTCGACTACTGTAGCAATTATAGCGGGCAGTTCTTTTGAATTTAACCTTTAAGAATTGACGTGATTTAGTTATATCATAAATGGTGACGTGACGTATCTCAGACGGCTTAAGAAATAATCGAAAAGGATTACTTGTATTAACTAATTTGCACATATTTACCTGTATTATTTTCCTTTTATTATGATTCTTTTAAGAAAGTGTAACAAAAAACAACATTTTCATATGAAATCAGTATTCATTTGGTACAAATTATATGACCTATATTTCTCTTACTTAAAAAATATATATTTTAATCTTAGGTAGAATAGAATTACTTAGACATTATTTGGCAATTTTTTCACATTTAAAACATCAGTCTTAACAATAGTATTGCTTAGGTTGAAAATGCTTCTCAAATAACGTAAATATTTTAGAATAAATAAGTTGTTGTCTACACAGTCTACGCATAGTGTTTTTGAACAACCCAGACAAATAGGCTTGCGGCATTCAATGCAACTGTACTTAGTACGTCTTGATGGGCAGATTTTTCATGTTTTTCTTACTGCTTCTGTACTTTCAGGGGGTTTTGTTTCAGGCTCCGGGGGCTTATTTGGACCAAGTACGCGTGCGATTGTCAATTGCAATTCTCTCAGCAATCGATCATTGTATACTCGGCGTTTCAAGTGCGGCAAAACTAAACTGTAAGTAAGGTTCTGAAGAAATTGTGCTCTAGGAATATCACGAACAGCAGTGCAGGCCTTGTACAGAGCATAAGCGTTGACTCCACTCAAATCCAAGACTCTGAAAAAAATTGCGAGTGGCCAGCGCCTGGTTCTACGATTTGATGAATAATTGGAACATTTTGTGTCAATTTCATCAACACCCCCTTTTGTTTTATTGTAATCTATTATTATTTCCGGTTTTTTTGACAGTGAATCCAATTGCTTTGTGTGGTGCATTGAAGATATCAACAGTACTGCTTTTGACTTTTTACATATGAAACAATAGTGAAGTCTTTCGTATAACCGTGTAACGATGTTTCAGGCTGGCGAGTTTCAGATACTTGAAATTTCGGTGGGATGTGCCTTTTATTTTTTTTCAAAGTGCCAAGATACGTCAGACCTCTATCTTTCAACTGTTCCATCAATTCTATGGAGCTAAACCAATTATCGGCTGTAATATTTCGATTGGTTTTTTCAAAATCCTTACACAATCGTAATACAGACTGAGTTGGTATGACGAGCTTTCTCTCAGTTTCAGTTAGTCCCAGCCCATCGGAGTTTTTTCCATGGTAAATGTATGCATTATATACATAAAAGGTTTCTGCGTCACACACAACTAAAATCTTCAAGCCATACTTGGCCGACTTCTTGGGCATGTAAATAAAAAATTTGCACCTGCCTCTAAATGGAACTAACATCTCATCAACACATAAATAAGCTCCGGGAGTATATGCCTTCTTGCAATTGGTAATGAACAGTTCAAAAATATCTGAAATTGCAGTTAACGGGTCGGTTTCTATGCGTTGTGATCTAGTGATACTGTCATCGAAACGAAAGTAGTTCAAGAGGGTAAGAAATCGGAATTGACACATCACGCAACGAAAAATTTCACGCCCAGAACCATCAGTAGCAAAAATACTTTTAGTGTTCTCGTGGTGTAATTTGAAGACGGAGGTATAAAACAATGAAACCAGGAAAGCTTTCATTTCTTCACGATCGGTAGGTCTTAGTTCAATTTTATTTGCGTTTTTATACAACGTACGGACTTCTGATAGTTTTTAATTAGTGCAGGTAACAATGGTATCAATCATAATAGTGTCAAATAACTCAAGGCATAGAGATTCAGAATCCGCAAATGTTTTGGGCTGCTGTCGAGGAATATCAACAATGTTATGACTTGCTGTACGACTCGATCTGGTACAAGGTTCTTCAATTGACTACTTGAAACCACTTTTCCCATAATAATACTGATTACCAGTTGAAACTGAAAGAGGACTTACAGTTGAAGGTCTTGAAACTTGGTTGGCATCAAGAGGAGACTCGGTGGTCGGTCTGTATTGTAACTGATTCTCATTTTCCTTATTTTGTTCGTCTTCTGGCTGCTCCGATTCCGTTTCGTGATCAGATTGTAAAAAGAAATCTGGGTCTGCCTGATCATCGTCAACATCGTTAAACTTACCCTCAATTTTCTTTTCTAAGTATCTTCGAAGTCCTCACTAGTAGCGCAAACCACTTTTTTTCTTTTGCGGCTACTTTTCGAAGTACTTGGTTGATCCATCTAAAACAATACGATGAATAATGAGATTACGTCTTATAGACACTTAGAAAAATACACACTAATAATGACCTGACGTCTAACAGATCTGCAACATCAATACTGACCTTACGTCTGAGAGACACTGCGCAGCTCCACAGCCGAACGTATTCAATCCCGAAGCTACAGGGAAGGGCGTGGGGGTATCTTTAACAGATTTGAAATAAGGCTTATTTTTGTTAACTCACCGTCTATGAGACACCCACGTCAGTACTTAAAGGTTAATATTTTTTTATGCAAAGCTCATCAATATTGTAGTCAAAATTCAAATAGTGTAAAGTTAAACCGCAGGCGTGCTGTTTGTCTACTTACTTACCTATCCAACTATAGTAATTATATAACTATATATATATTTACAAAAATAAATCGTAGAATTACAAAAATAATTTCAATAATTTACGCTGACATTACATCCGGCGTACCTTCTTTAGGCCTTCGTAGGCCCTACAAGTGCGCCGCATCCTTCCCACACTGGGAAAGCGTGGCCCAGGTTAGAGCCCAAAAAAGTCTAACATAAGTCTATCTCATGAACTTCGGTATTGTTTAGTAGAACTTTGGTAGTAAATCCAGTACTAGACCACTTCGAATTTGGTTGGTGTTATAACAACCTGGTTTAGGTGTTAAAACCACCAAAAAAACGGTGGTACTGTGGTAAAACCCTACTCTGTGCCCTGAAATGTTTTTAATTAATACGTACAGATAGGTTAGTAATGGTGTGCAATAGTTTGTCAACATAATTTAAAGTTGAATTAACATGTAATGGATTTCGATAATATTTGCATCTGATGAAAGTGGAAACACGAGCTCGTAACATGATACATTATAATCTAGAAAGTTGAGCGACATTCAGTGACACTATCTACATCGATACAATGGTTTTGAGATACCGTAAGCTCTATCATAAATACTTTGGGAAATTGCTATAGACAGATGTATTGTTTTGAAAATGTTGACATTCTTTTGAGATGATATCATAAGTTTTACATAAGTGAAGACTTATCTAGAAAGTGTACTCTGGTGTTAGTGAGGGACGTGTACCTGGTTAGGGAAGGACGATAGATGTTTTTAGGCGTATGTTATATATACATGTTTAGTATTGAAGTACACCTATTTAGAGTGTGTACTTCAGTAAACACTAAATAGGTCTTTGCCTTAGTTTTTTTTAATTGCTTTGTTGATTTAGCGGTTAGTGTATACCACTGCCGATCGAGAGGTCTTGGGTTCACTTACCGGGTCGGGAAAAAGTGTTATTGAATTTTTCTGATTATTGAAAAGCTTAATAACAGCCTGGAGTTTAGAAGTAGGGGTTTTAACTCGCGTTCCTCGGAGGGCACGTAAAGCGTAACATCTTGCACCTTCCCGATGTCTTCCCGGTCGTTTCGGATAACCGTCCCATTGAATTGTGACAGTGAGGAACCAGAGAGTGCACTTGTTTGCCTACACACTTGTATACTATAATATCTCATGCGTAATATAGATGTGCTGTCCTCCGTTGAGAGTGGTCACCATAACCGAAATCCGTTAGGAGTACATCAAATAGGTTTTTTAAGTTATCCTAGAGATAAAGATATATTTATTTACAGAAAATGTATGAGGTTCCACCAGATTCTTCCCAGTTCACGTTTTTAGTTTCGTTTCATCTCTATATTGAAGTTTAATAAAAATGTTCAGAAAGTAAATTAGGTGCAAAAGCCTATCAGAGTTAATGTATATTTTGTTGACAAATTTTGGATACGTACCGTCATATCATCATCAGAAAATGTCTAATATTTATCTTACACCCAACCTTACCTACCTTACATATCAATTTTTACGTTTGGCATACACAAATAGTTAAAATCAAGTTAAATTAAGTATTAAAAAAAGGAAACCAAGAGTGCCATCTCACTAAGTAAAGGTTTCTAAGTGAAACAAATTAACAACTAGACTACATCACTATCTATACTTAGGCCCTCTGCTATAATTTCACTAGTGTTCGTACACCATATTTAATGATGCTTCTAGACCAGGTTGGCAAAAATCGAATGAACAACGATCGTCAATTAAGCTCAAAGTATTTCTTAATGTCAATTTACTATGAGGTGGTGGCTTCGATGGAGCTGGTTCAAATGTGCCGAAGTCTCTTCACGGTAATGAAATAATTAAATATGTATTTTTATTTAATTTTATGATTGAACGATTTAATGTTTATTATTCTTAGGACATACTTTCTGGGAACAGTGTCTGTAATAGAAAGGGTAGTGAGTGCCTTAATATCAAGTATTAGTTGTGTTGTCAACATCAGAAAATACCTAAAATTTTACAAACATTCTTTGTGGTGTCTGTAAGTATAGACTTCTGAATACTTTTTTTGTGGTTTACGAGCTCTTAATACTGTTTTAACTGAATCGCGCTTAAAATACTCCTTAGGAGCAAAAAGAAACATCTTGCTTTTTATTCTTGTAAGCGTTTGTATCATGGCCGTCATCTGCTTGAGTGTCATGTCCTTTCTTTGAAAAAATTTAATTAGATTCACTTTATAGCTTATGCTGTCGCTTGTTCGCTTAGTATGGAGGTTCTCGTATGCAAGTATTGTTTACAGTGCTTATTAGTGAAACTAAGGCGTCTGTTGTTACACAATTGTGGGTACTTTCTCACAGGCTATTAACACCTGCTCAGTGAAATGAACTCTGTCAAACGTGCGAACACTGGCTTTGGCTATTGTACTTGTACATGTTATCACAATATTTTTAATTGTTTCAGTTGAGAAGCGAGTTAATTGTTGATGTTATCGTGAACTTATGTTCGTCTTTATCTCCAATTTAGGGCGAAATCTAGTGCCGTAATACGAGTTTATATATCAACAACCTTTAACTGTCACTGCTGGCCATAGGCCTCTCCTTCGCAAGGAGATTTACAGACATCTTCTAACGTTATATTGTGTAAACTTTCATTGGGTCTAAAGAGAATAGAAAAGAAATAGTTTCTTTTTAGAAATGTGTACAGAAAGTTAAAGGTGTTTCGAACCAAGAACATATTAAGCCCTTGGCAACATACATTGCTATGCAGACGATAACACAATTCATGGGTGTTATTTTGGACAACATACAGTCGCTACTACTACTAAACCACATTACTCAATGGGGATATGAGAATCTAGTCGGGCTCAACGTCAAAAAAACACAGTTGTGCGCGCTCTCTACCAAAAAGTCTCCGATTCTTACCTGCCCCACTTTTCAGAGTCCTCACTCGTCACTATGGCATAAGCTCGGTATCCTGAATAAGAATATTTGTCTCTATTTAAGCCCGCGTGAGTACATAGAGAGCGCCATTAAGGCGGCCTAGCTGAAGCTAGGTATACTGAACGAATTGAGACGGTTCTTCACGCGTGAGTATCTGAGACATACGCTCGTGAACTGAACGTTGAGGTTCTTCCTTCCTGTAGTTGTTCTTCCGAGTAGTCAAAACCTGGAACTCCCTACCAGCGCATACATTTTTCTCCCACTTTGATCCAGGGTTCTTTAAGCGGGGCGTGAAAAGGCATCTCACTAGGTAGCCATAGTGTGGTTGACCATACTGTATTGTCATCTGTTCATGCTTTCCCTCAGGCAGAGTAAAGTCACATTGGCATATTAAAAAGAAACTTAAGTGACGGTGAGTGGGGCACATCGCTCGCCCACAACACGGCCATCGGGGTCAAAAATTGTTGAGTGGCGACCACGTGTTGGAAGACGGAGCGAGAAACTCTCGTACCCTAGAAAGTGATCCGATAACCTGGTCAAGGTCACGGACAAACGTTGGCAGCGGGCTGACAAGTCTGGTTGTAGTGGAGAGCCTTGGGGGAGGCTCTTGGATGTCCATCAGTGGTCATTTCTGTTCGTTTCGTTCTTTCAACTGAGATTATGATTAATTTTATATGAGCATGGTATTTTTTTAAGAAATTAAATAACTTGTCTAAGTCACAAAAACTGGTGCTTGTTTGTCCTATTCATTTATTGTTATTAAACATAAATCTAATATGTAGTAGTAGTAAGTAAGTATTTATAGTTTGTACAATTTAACTGTGCCTACTTAATTTATATTTCATTGACACTTTTTTTCCAAGTTTTTTTTTCAAGATTTTTCCTAATCCATATACATTTGTTAAAATAATTATGTAAATAAATAATTGTGATCAATTAATTATAACGTTTTTGCAATATGCAAATATCTGCTTGTAAGAGTTAATAATATAAATTATACAAACTTTGCTGGATGCATACTTTGGGTAAGCTGAATATATTGGATGAGCAATAAATATTTCTTAAGACTATGGAAATACTACTGGCTGGAGAGTTAGATATTTCTCTTTGTAAATAACATAATATATTAAGCAAAGCGGTACTGTTATTGTTCTTCTAACGATTATTTCTATCACTTCCGGTATTTCTATTATGAAATAGGAAGTATAAAAGATAAATCCACCGTTAACTCTGTTCATTGTAACGTGTTTCAAATCATCGCTAGGATTATGATGCAGCTTATGGTTCCTTACTGACAATTGATACAGAGTATAACAATTAATCAATCTACCCACTGCAGCTCTTAGCTAAATGTAGACCTCTCCCAATATGTATGAAATTCTTGTTGAACATTCATGAAATAAAAAATTAAAAAGGTGTTGAGTAATTCCTTGTCTGTGGCGCCTTTTTTCTCTAATCATTTATCATAGAAACGCCACATACGTATAGTATTAAAACAAACCAAAACAATAAATCGTGCCAGTTGAAATTGAGATCTAAGACATCAAGAGTCCAAACGTTTTGATCTCCTGTATAAATGAGTCTTTAAATAAATATCCAGACACTTTGTCTGCACTTTTGGTTTATTTTTTATGTCTTGCCTAATTCTGTACGTGTTCAGTCTCGTCTTAACTTGAGGTTAACGTCTGCTCTTAGATTATTTATATGTCTGCTATATGTTTTGTTTTATTCAACAGATAACTAATGGATGTGCGTGTATTTTAAATTCGGAATCATAATATTTATTTTCAAAGTTTTTTCGACTTTTGAAAATGAATATCATTATAAAAAGTGATACTTCAAATTTTAGACAAAATTAAGGATATTATTTTACATTATACATAATTACATATACATAATACATTATACATACATTGTACATACATACATTACATATACATAATATATTTAAACATTTACATAGCGTTCTTTAAGTGTAAGTAAATATGACACTAAAGAACTAGGAGTTTCACTTATTCGTACTTCTGGCTCCTGCGTCCCTGAGGAGCCAGTGATCCGAAGGAATTTTCCAACCCGTTTTCAAAAAAAAAAGCAAACAGAATTTCATTCAATCAATCACGGGTAACATTTATTAAATATCCACAAGTAAATGGTTTTACAAATGTATCTTTAATAATATGTTTTATTTCGAAGATACCCGACTCGGTTCGGATCCGACTGAGGCTCCTGTTCAAAGAAGAAACATCCTCTCGCCAGAGTGGTAAATACATGTTACAAAAAGTGACCTCCAATTGATAAAGTAGTTTTTTACGGTGTAGGGTGGAAATGAGCAGAAAGATCATCTGATTTGAAGTGACTACTATCGCTCTTTGAGTCCTCTCTCTTCCAAAAATGTGCCGAAGCATGCCGTTCCCCTGGGCGAAAGTTTTGAAACGATTTCATCGGTAAGGAGTGAAAGAGCATTGATTTTCAGATAAATCAACACTGGTCACTTGTTTCATCGGTATATTTCAACAGGGTGATATCATCTAGGTTAAATATTTCTACGATGTAAGAGAAAACCCAAAAAGTCTACTTGATTCACCTGGGTGATATCATCCGGGTAAACTAAGCGAAATAAATAATTTTACAGAACATAGGCGTAAACAATGTCCTTCTACTTATCGTTCACACTGACGAAATTATTCATCAACAGTGTTTAATACTCCAATTCTGGACATAGGCCTCTCATTAGCAAGGAGGTTCTGGCCTACTCCACAACGCTGGCAAAATGGGTTTGTTTCAAGTTTTTTTTCTCTTTGTATATATGTTGTCTTGTGTAATTTGCTTCCTTCCTCGCCCCCTTATGACACCCACGAGATGAATAGGGGTGGGTAGTCACACTTCGTATTCTTATTTCATAATCACACGAATGGATGGATGGCTATTATGAAACTGTTGGCATTTGTATTTTCTACAAGTTGACAAAGCACATGATGACGATGTCACGATTACCTGAAACACTAAATTTTAATCAATGTTTCAAAAGATCATCCGAGTAACTCGTGAAGTACAAGTTTTGAAGGGTATAACCTCAACTTTTCTCTATTACCCTATTTTGAAATTTTTCTTCACAGATTGGGGTAAATGACGCTCAAGTCTAATGAGTAGATAACTATTGATTAAACGTCGAAACGATAGACGAGTTACATTTTTGTTTGCAATCATAATTATCATCCACAGGTTTTCATGATCCATATTGGGACTTAGCTGGACATAAGTCTCTTCTTAGAAAAGAGGTTTGAAATACCTTTGTCAAATTGCTTATATTTAGGTCAATTCAATTAGGTTTTGAATTAGGTTTTGAATTAGGTTTTGAAGGTCAATTAGGTTTTGAACTTCACATTTAATGACGCAGGCGAAAAAAATATTTAGTCTACCCCTTTAAAAGAGTCGTGTCCAGATTTGACACAGTTTTTTTTTTCTATTTTAAGAGCCTGCCAAAGTGACTCTACTGTGCTTGATGGAAAGCATAAATAGAATCCAAAAGTTATAGTCACCATACTCATTGCGAATGCTGACAATGCAGTATGGTGACCCACACTATATCCTAATTGTAATAGGCCACCAGTATGGTGATCAATACTGGCGGCCTATTACAATTCTTTACATCTCACTTGGGGACGTAAAAGACATGACAGTCATCGTAGCATTGTATTGCACACACTACGACAACTGTCACCTTTGCATCAATGGGCTTCCAGTCTCACACTGATTGATTTGATTTGAACTTTAAAACCTTATAAACATTTTTTGGACGGTTCAATTTTGTCTCGTCTGTGTTCATGAAAATTGAGCTTGAAGCATCCGCGTTAACGGTTAAACAACTCGATTATCATAAATTGAACGTTTAAATAGAAAGATAATTTTATTAAGATAAAATAATACGTTCAGAGTGGCACTTTCCCAGCATTGGGTTCTTCAAGAAGGGGGTAAATAGGTTTTTGAAGGGTCGGCAACGCGCACGTGATGCCCCTGGTGTCGCAGGCGTCCATAGGCTGCGGTAGCCGCTTACCATCAGGCGGGCCGTATGCTTGTTTGCCACCGTCGTGGCATAAAAAAAAAAAAAAACCAGGTTTGTCAGATACCATCAATAGTACCCCTAATTATCCTTTATTCCACCGAGTTCAGTTTATTATGGCACTTTCTTTCCTTTGAATAGACTATATATACGAGAAACGAGACTAGTATACGAGAAAGACGACAAATGCTATGTAAATTGTCTATATTTGCAACCGCCATTTATTTTATTATCCACGCTTTCAGTAGATCAGGGGTCGTCAACTTAAACATATGGGCTTTTTGTTACTACAACGCAATGACCTTCTTACGTAAGTTTCTATTATATACTATTATTTTACCTACTTTATTCTTTATTCCCGCTAAGCTGACGATACGTGATTATCAATATCTTTAAATAAACAACATGGCATGTGTCTTATAAATCAGTTAAGTAATAAAATTATTGATGTAACTGCCATAAAAATAGGAAAAATAATGTTTTTTGCTTATTTATTTCCCATTACAATCTCTACGAGAAAATAATACTAGAAATATACATATTTTTACTGAATATGGTTAAGTATCGACCCCGTCAGCCGTTTTCTACTATAAGTTATGAAAGCTCACGAGCGGCGGTGGCAGTAACCATCAACCAGGTGTTAAGTATCTTCTTTTGCTGCCTGTACAATGAAAAAAAAAATCTCAAAATTAAGCCAAAGGTTCAATACCCCTACGCAATAAAATTACTTGTAATAGCAAAACGTTACCTATGCGCAAAGGTCTGCCTTTACTTTAGCATACAAATCGCCACACTATTTGTTGTTGTGCCGATTTAACTGATCATACAATAGGTAATAGACTAATATCTACTACATTATTCAAGTTGTTAGGGAACTTATAACTGCTAACAATTATAACGACAGGGACTCAAGCAGTTGACACAATGGGAATTGAAACACGAACATGATTTTGTCATAGTGAATTTACTAGTAGACACAGCCTGTCAAGGCATATAAAACTTTCTGTCTAGTGTCTAGCAACATACTTGTGTCAAAAAGCAGTTGGTTTTTGTAGGTTGAATTCCGATATAGTTTAAAAAACTGTTTTTAAATTGATGCCCCTTGAATGTTTCCACGCGATGTAGCAGAAGGGACAATTAAAAGCAATTATTAGTTTCGAGGTATACCTCGATCTAGCTCCCTATAATAAGGAAACGAGTCTTTTGTACTCTCTATGTTACCATAACTTAGATATTTGATACAATCGAATGAAAGTCAACAAAAAATCAAATTATTTTTTTCATAAAATATCATTTTTAGTTTTTGTGCATCTAACTTGTCTTAGCCGACTTTAAAGCGATGCAGAATCGCTTTAAAGTCGACTGGTAGAAAATGTCTACGGACTTTAGACGCATAAATAGTGTCAAAGGACTTAATCAAAGAACTTAAGTCCTTTGACACTATTATGTGTATAGAGCATAAAAATATTGTTTTAGTTTGTCCAATACAGTCTGTTATTTATCATAGTTATGTCTACATAGTCAAGCCTGATGTAATCGAAACTTTGGTATCAAATCGCACATGCATTATTTATAGTGAACATACAATGGGCTCTTGGTGAAAGCAAAAGTATTACAGGTTTGAGGTACATTGAATCAGAATTTAATGTATCATATAAGGTTTGGTCGTTATACTCGTATGTCAAACTACTAGGCAACACATTTACCACGATATAGCGTACGACTCAGGTCGCCTCTACTAATACTGAGTTGTTGGTAACTCAAATCTTTAAATATAGAAAATATTTTAAAAATGGAACACTTTTTTTATTTTCAGAGTCTGTGTTTGCCTATGCGGCTTTCGTGATTTTTGTTTCGTTGAGAGTTATACATGGTTATTAGAATTTCTTTTTCTTAGAAAGACCTTCACAAAAGTGGTGATTGATCAAAATAATGCAAATAGAAAAAACCTCCTTTCTAAGGAGATATCTATGTCCAACAATGGACTAGTTAAAGCCATTAATGATGGCGATAAAATGTAGAAAATCGATTTTGAACAATAATTAACTCTTAACAATATAACACCAAGTTCAATTAATTAAATTTCTAGGTCACGGCTTTTTTAGTCTGTTTTAAGTTCAAATTATCAATATAAGATTTTTTAGGTGTAAAACTAAAAAGTGCAACTGAATTGGTAACATATTTTAAAATACCTGCAATCTCTACACATTTCTGTCATAAGTTATAGTTACATAATATGAATCGTAAACTATAGACTTTAACATCGAGCTTATCAAATCGAATAATTGTTCAGAATCGATGACAAAATCTTTCAGATTGTGAAGTGATTGAGACACGAAATAAAACTGTGATTATAATTGTCTAGAAACAAATCGTAATCGTTCTGATTTTGTAACATAAAGAAATAATGATCTTTGTGTTAAGGAGCGGAAGTGACTGATCAATATAGCGAGCACTACGGGGGTTTTGAAAGTAATTGCTTTTTCTACAATTATTACAAAAAATTTGCGTCTGCAAAATCACTCTTAGTTTTTTTCATAAATGCAGTAAAATATTTGTAGTTTTTTATTTTGTTTATCTTCTGTGTATTCACTTCTAGAGGTTCTAGATCTGGTAACATTGCAACTATGTAACAAACGGCCAACTGATACCAGTTTTCTTTAAATCATTAATTGGACCATGTCTGATGAAACAATCGAATTGAGAGCGAAACAACAATCACAAATTAACGACTGAGAAATGGTAACGCGACTATTTCTGAGATAAGAAATAAGGCACTGCCCTATTTTTAAGCAATTCTATTGTTCACCAGGTTTCGATAACCTGAATATATAGTAATAAGTAGTAAATTTATAACTTTAAAACAACGAATAGTTTGCAGTAACTGTTTTTATTTTCGTGATTTTTACACATACACGTGTATTGTGACCACGAGTGATGTATCCCGTCCCGTCATAGCGAGTGTGTCGCGCTGTACAACAAAGCCATGTGCATGAATAATTTGAATTAGTTTTAATAGTGGCATAATATTCGCTATTGAATGTTTTTCTTCTATTCATTGAAACTGTGATGTACTTTTCTTTGTTTATAATTCCATTCTTTCCCACAAGGGGGCAAAGGTTTCTTTACAAGACAACTAAAATAATACCTCTTAACATAATAGATTATATGATTCCGTGAAAAACCATAATGGAACTGCTAAATATTGGTTTTCCGTGAAACCGTGGCATTATTTCCATTCGTGTCGAAGTATTTCTTTGGGTTTTATCTTTTCTTGAAATTTCGATGAGACTTAAAAACTCAGTGGATAAATGTCGAAGTTGTAACCAACATAAAAACATCAAAACCCGAGTAACTTCTTTTCCCGCCTCTTTTTTTCTAAATAGATCATAAAACTATTTTCTACAAATTTATTTTCCTTATGCTCTCATAATATTCAGTCTATGGTTCTAGACAACTCATCAGGGAGTACGGCCGTAGATTAACTTTCTACCTGTTGTAATACTCGTCGGGATACTGCTTATAAATAATGATCTTCGCTCAAATCTGTTGTTGCAGTAGTTCCCTTCTCTTTGATACTTATCTTTGTTTTAAAATTAATGTAACAACGTTATAGCACCTCTCTAATTTTTTTTTAAATTTATTTATAACACACGTCTACCATTACAGATTAATCTTATGCGGTATACTTAAACAATTTGGTTTGCGGTTAATAAATTAATCAACTATTGTTAAACATACAATTGGTGTCTCTAGAACTCGCTCAGAGTAATGGAAAAGCAGGTAGTGGTGTACTGTGTACACCTTGTTCTGGTCTATTTTTATAGTCTCATGTAAAGGTAAGTCAAAATTAAGTAAAAGACATTAAAAGACCACCAAATTGTTTCAATACTCAGTTTTTATAAAATGCGGTTAACACGACAACACACTTATAAAAAATTGTTTTCATTTATTTGTCTTATGGATGTACCTAGTCTCCGAAATGGAAAAACTGATTTCCATTGGACTTCGTTGCTGCAGCTTCAAGCATGTCACGCTAGTGAAATAATGTGATTAAAGATTGCTTTTAGCTAAAGAAATATTAATCTCAATATTAAAAAAATAAGTTTGTTGCGTTAATCTCAGAAACGGGCGAATCAATTATGACCGACGGATTTAATAATCTGATATTTGATGGTAATTGAAAGTAATCCATGAAATTAAACGGCAAGGGTTGTCGCCATCACAGCTGGTAAAAACGGAATTAGTTACACTCGACTAGCGACATTTAGTTCTTAAGTCTTTCCAGGAATCAAGGTCCAAAAGCGACGGGCCTATTGGTCTAGACTCTAGTGCTTAATTACTCTGACTACTGAACCGGAAGTCGTAAGTTCGATTACCATCTAATTCAAATGTGTGATGAACACGGTTAATTGGTATAGGTATAATTTATCTATAATAGTATGTATTTAAAAGTATATAAAAGTATGTCTACGTGCTGTCTGGTTATCACAGCAACGCTTTGCTTAGTTTTTGATCAAATTGCAGTTTATGAGATGGGTTACAAAAAAACATCACTTCAGACCAATGTAAGTATTTATTCCTACAACTACCATAAAGCAACACAGGCTAACTAAACATTTTTTAATAATATACCATAGATAATCAAACTAATCAGGTGTTTAGATGTATTAGAATACCTCACAAGCTGAATGCCAATTACTAAACCGAGTAATTATCACCAGACCTTCGCATTCCACAAATAGCAAATATTTATTTCTCTACGCACTACACCTGTCAGTGGTAGCAGATGAGTTTATAAATCTAAGCTGTTTTTAAATAACAGTATGACTCAACGCAAGTCCAGTAAAGTTGGCATACTGAATTAAACTTTAATGAATTAAGAAAATTCCTTTAAAGAAATCACAATATTGTGACGTTATATTGAGCGTACATAATGGTTTATTTACATTATATTTTATTATATACCATCTAATAGAGTAAAATACATTTGTCTATGCTATTGTGTGTTGTGTCGGAAATAAAAAGCAATGTAATCGATAATTAATGTTGCGTCATTTCTGCTAAGGTAACTTTTACTTATTCCGCTGAAGAGTACACAGAGATAAATTATTCTCTTTTAGTTCCATAATTAACTCCATAAACCTCCTTCTACACCTCACATATGTATTGAAATCTCGACAAGAGATTCAGATCTCGGCAATATATCGTTAAAAATTAGCTAATTTACATATTTATCGTAAAGTTTTATAGACATATTAATTGTTAAAGCGTTCGAATGTAATGTATTTTTAACGTAAGCAATCTACATAAGCTGAGTCAGGTGTGATTCTCGTAATTTTAACCGAAAAATCAGTTTACAATAGCTCAGAAGTCTCCGCAAGAGACACACACACAACAAGGTGAACTGATAAACATTTTCAAGACTAATAATGTACAAAAAGATAATGAACCATAACACATAAAATATTAGTTTCAAATTACAGTTTATACACAAGTTTAAAGAAAGTTTTCTAATCATGACGAAGATATTCAATATGACGTTTAGGTATGTACACATATCGCAATGGTAATTCTAGTAAGGTGATAGTCGTTCGCGACGTCGTTGGAATAACAGTAAAACTATACGAGAAAATTAAAACTGCAAAATACATAGGTATATAAGAAAGTACAAATATTATTTTACACAAGAAGTTGTGAAATATTTGAGTGGAGAAGATACTACAATTATTACATTTATAAATGCAATATCATCACGACACTCGACAGTTATAAAACGTATTACTATACTGACATTGCGTTATTAAATTTATTAAAAAACTTATCATGTTTCTACTGTGGGAGCGTGTATCTATAATTAAGTATCTTCTTAAAGATCTGAAGCTGTGGACCTTGCGAGTGATAGGTAATTGGGGAGACCTGTGTCCAGCAGTAGACTGCGATAGGCTGTTGATGATGAAATGTCCTCTTTGAGTGTTAAGCACATGTGGTTTCATAACTACATACGTTGTGGAGTGGTCTTAATTTGGTAGTGTTCAGTCGTTAGCGATTGTAGAAAGAGAATCAACGCGAAAAAGTTTTTTTTCTTTTTCTTTATTTAAAAAACAACGCCCGCAGTAGGAATAAGACCTGTCTCGCGGGAGACTTTACAAACATACAAGAAACGGACATAAATAACACCCACTTGTATCTTGACTGAGGAGGCTGAACAGAGAGTGAAATATTATGATGTATTTATAGACGGCAATGATAGTTGTTATACGGTCTTATTTATTAACATGTAAACCTCTTCCTCCTTATTTTTCACTTGTTTTTGCTGAAAAAGTAAGTGAATTTGAAATATTTTCAACTTCTGTCTTTGTGAAAATATAAAATAAAGTTATTACGAATATTTTAATCCGCGAATCACGATTTTATTGTTAACTGATTGTAATCGATTGTTTAAAAACTTGACTAACAAACGGTTGTATAGACGTTAACTTTAAGTCATTATTATTTCGAATTCAAGGTGACTTTATAATAAAATTTGTTATGGCAAGTTTAGCCACTTTGGTTTTGAAACATTTTGCATAAAATTTTAACTTTTAAATTCATTTCTATGTTCGTTTTTGTATCTTCATTAAGGATACCAAAGGATATGTGACAAACATTCGTAAAAATATATTTTGTACTCAATAATTTGTTGCCTTGTCTAAAGTAATGAGCCCTATAATAGTAGTAGTAGTAGTAGTTTTTTACTTTACTGATTCTGAGAATTGTGTAACACAAAAAAGGTTATATAGAGTTGACCATGAATCAGTTAGTTACTAACTTTCATTTGTGGAATAATTTTGAAAGTTTAATAGCACCACCTCATTTCTAGATCTTAAATCTCCCACATCCGCTCCTATTACCAAAATTTCTTATAGATTGAAATGCATAATAACTTCACATTGTTACAAAAATTTGAAATATCGAGGCGTTTTGCAAAAGTGTCGCGTATGCGCGTATAGAACGTACGTACACCAGAGATAAAAATCCGTTCTAGTTCTCGTATCTTACCTGCTGTTATTAGTACAAGGTACTTGCGTTGCAGAAGTGAAATGGTTATGAATATGGATGGGCATGGTATCTTCAAACCCTATCCTACCTTAAAATATGTACTACAATCTTAACTTATACTCGTACATACTATAAATGAATTAACTAGTATAAAAGCAGAATGTTAACAAATGCCATGACGGAAAACCGCACTTTTAATCACGAGAAAATATTCCTTCTGCAATGCAACGTTTCAAAACAGTGAAAATCGTGTCACCCGAAAGTTTACAAGCTTCTTTAATCCAGCCTTGTATAGCGGTAAAGACCCAACAATGCTAAGAAATTCGTTTAAAGGTGATATATCAGACCTTGGAGACAGTGGTGGCTCGATAGCTGCCTGATCTGTCGGTGATGGTTTGCTGGTCGATCGTCAGGCACAAGGGATTCAAAAAGATATTTTACTGTTACTGACAAAACTCGTACGATTTATTATGCGATGTTCTTGATATTTACGAGTATAAGCGCTGTTGACCTGTTATGTATATTTTTAAGAAAAACGTATAATCTCATCGCAAGGCCGGCAATACTCTTTTGACACTTCTTAATTTGATGTTCAAATCTCCAAAACAAACCAATATACACACAGATAACGAAAGGACTTCATCATCATCTTAACCAAAAGACAGTCCACTGCTGAACATACTCATAGGCCCCCCACAAGGTTCTCTACAACAGTCGTTCTTGAGCTACCTGCATTCTCGCACCCTAAAAAAGTCAATAAGAAAAAGGCAAAGTACATGCTTAATAAATTCATGTTCGCAAGAGTAAACATAATGTTTACATGTTCGTAGAAAGTGCGTTACGATGTCAAATTTTCACCATTTCCATAGTCAAGAGAGTATAACACTATTAGAATAAAAATCTGTCAAGTGCGTTTAGAGCCATGCGTAGTGTAGGGTTCTGTAGTTCATTACTAGTTTACTGCACGTTTTAAAAAAATAACAACTGCATATAAGTAATATTCTTCAGATTATTTTGTATATTGCACGTAATTTTCCAGGTCCTATCCTGGGAGAAGCCACAGAAGTTTCCCCGTATATCGACCTGAACATTATATTTAATTGTCACCTGATCACATTTGTTGTAACCAGGTCGCCAACCTATCACCATCGTAGTAATTAATCTGCCACTAGAGGTACTCACTTCCTAGCAGCTTGCAGCCACGTCGACATCGCCACCGATGTCTTCTTTGCTAGGGATTGATGCTCTCCTGATACCGTTCAGCGGTCTCTTTTTAGCATTACAGCTTCACAGAACGATACCTCCGCTCTAATTGTCCTTACACACCAGCATGGCAGCAATACACAGATATCGTCCGATTTGGTCAATTAGAACCAAGGGCACATGCTGGGCGGAGTCCCAGTTGGCTAAACAGTGGTGAAGGATAAAGTACCCTAAAAATACCAATACGTAGAGTACAGTGAAAGTCTACAACATCAACCATGATGAAATGAATGTCGATTATGTACTTTTATGTAATACTACCACGCATTTTAGATTATTAGAAAGGTAATTTAATGTACTGCCATTGTGCTTATTACCTTTGATTTAATTAAAATATTTGTAATAAAAATACTAGAGTCGGTCAATAGAGGGCGAGCACGTCCAGATGTAATGATGTAGAGACCAGTAGAGATTATTAAAATAATTGTAGATATTGTGATAAAGAACAGTAACTGCGAATACGTGGAGTAGTTCTGTCTAAAATTATAACTAGTCTCATTTCAACATCTTATTACGTGTTACTTTAAATGGTGACCCTTAGCAGTCACGTTCTAGGGTCTAACAATTGTCTATAAGAAAGTTCTCTGTTTTACCCGCCTGCAAGAAAGGAGGAGGTTTAATTTTGTTGTATTTTTACATTGCTGTTTGAGTGTTGTGACTTTGTTTTGTGTCTGGGTGTTCTGAGTGTCCATTTCATAAATGTTCAAAGAAGTCACTCTGTGAGTCGTGTCTAATAATTTAATAGAAAAATTGTTTGCGGTAACTTCGTCATTTGTAAACCTATTTGGACATTTCTTTTTTCTACTTTTTATTTGGTAAAGTATAGTAGACTTCTCGTATAGTCCAATTCACATCAAGATTTATTCACAAGTTCTGGCTAAATGATTCCTCACAAACTTACGATTTTGTTAAATGAAATGAAATGTAAAGCAACTAACGTTTTATCATTATTTTCTGGTTAGAAAAAGAAAAAAATGATTTAATACACAACAAAAAGGTTTAAGTAGGTTGAGACTACCACCACAATTATCAGCAAATATATAGGTATAAGTTCATTTATTTTTTTCACAATCGACTAAAATATGGCTATACGATATTGAAGTATAAGTTTTTATAAATAGAAAACAAAACACACATGTCACTTGACAACGTATGAATCATACATACAGTACCGATGTTTGCATAACATCGTACAATCGAGTAGAGCACGTCAAACGTATCGAGTATCCGCTGTTACAAACAGCCAGTGATCTAATGTTGTGACAATAGGGTACGATGATCCCTCGTAGGGTGACTAGCATTCGAAGCAATTTGGATTAAGGAATTCAAGGAACATGAAGCAAATCTCATAAAGTTATGGTTTCACTTGTTGTGTTTGATTATCATTTAACGAATAGAACACTTAGCATATTCATAACCGCAAATTACCGGGTATAAACTACTAATAGAATAAAACGAAAACTGAAATAGATGATTATTTTAACCAACAGTTCACGCTTAATTTGAACTGTCTTCGGAAATTTTGTAGATACAGAAACACCGATGAAGGATACCTATTTTTATTGCAAAATATTAGAACAAAAATTGTACAAAACAATACTGAGTAGTGTTTCTGATATATATATAATTAAGAAATGACTGAGACAATAAATAAGTGGCAACATTACACACATAGTACATTTTTAACTAATTCTACCAAGGAACGATCCTATGATTTCCTTACCACCTGGTCATCCTAATTGCGTCGCATATGCACATAATACTATCGAGTTACAGACCTTGTGCATCGGTTCTCGGTACCCTACACATGGCTTGGCAGTGCTCTTATAGTACACTGGCCTACAGGTTGCGTTGTCAATTGCTAACCGATACTCAGAAAATACACGATTGCCTTATTAACACATTGCTTATGATTTTTGAAGAAACGTGTATATGAAATAAAAGGAATCTGTTCTAAATCAATACCTAATAATAAAGGCATCAATATATTATATCCTTTCGAATATTACAATTGCGGTGTTAGATTTAAGGGCATTGTTCCTAGAGGAAACAATAGCTTTTTCTTTCACAATAGTTTGTTTCATGTTTATTTTTTTTTGTAAGTAAATCTTTGACAGATATTTTTATACGTCTCAATTTACAATTAGAAGGCGTCGACATATCCTAAGACTCACTCTGGGAAGAAATGCACAGAGCAATGCAAGCACAGACGTGTCGTTTGTATTAAATCTAACGGACATTGATTAAATAAAACTAAGCGAAAACAGTGTAGGGTCTGGGTTGGGTTTTTGAAGAAAGGACCATGGTTTTGAGTCTGCTTGTTCACGCTGGCGACATATGAGCCTCAACCATTACGTTACCCAACCGATATCAATCAAGATCAACGACTCGAAACGCGACACTACCACCAGCAATATATTTGGGTAGGACTTGGAAACACTCAAAACCATCAGAAATATATTAAATATAAATTAATGTAACCAAGACTATAAACAAATTTACATACACAAAAAAATAACAATACTATCCAAAGCTATGAAAATAAAAGAAAAAATAAATCAATTCAAAACATAAAATACGAAACACAATAACAAATTAAATATTCATCTCCTTCAAATACAACGACCGTAAATGCGCAAGCAAGCAGTATCAACCAAATGAATTCGTTATCAAAATAGTCTTAAGCTGTGTACTAAGCCTTTTCACATAGTTTTTGCTTTATTAAGAACTTAAATTTGTTAATATTTAATTCTTAAAATTTGGTTGGAATTTTATTGTAAAATCGCACACCTTGACATCGAAAAAAACTTGTTCACTTTTTGTAGTTTAATTGTTGGCAACACCAGTTCGTCTATATTTCTACTGCTGATATCATAAATGTCACTGAACTTTGTGAATAAATGAATAATAATTTTCTTTAAATGACACTATCTTTTCATAAATATATTGAGATAGGACTATCGTATACCAATTTCTTTAAACTTGTCCTAAGTGACTGCCTATAACTAAGATTATATATTTCACGAATAAATCTCTTTTGCAACCCAAAGACACTTTGAATATCAGCAGCTTTTTCCCAAAACAATACATCATACGACATTATTCTATGAAAATAGCTAAAACACACCAGTCTAGCTGTTTCTACATCGGTTAAAAGACGAATTTTATAAACTGTGTATGCTGCAGATCTGAGTTTATTCGGCTATTTATCAATGTGTGGACCCCACTGTAAATTAGAGTCTACAGTTACACCCAAAAACTTGCTGGTGTTCAAAAGATTCAACTCTTTTCCATTTATCAGAACACTGGTTTTTATTTGTTATATTAGGTGTGAGAAATCGAACACAGTTGGTTTTCTTCTCGTTTAAAAGTAAAATATTATATTGAATCAGTTCACGACATTAGAGGAGTGCTATTATATATTATTATATATCAGTAACTGACAGTTGTTGCTAACGTTTAAATAAAAGTGAAGTGTCATCCACAAACAGTACTATCTTCTGATTATCTTTTATTAAATTAGGTAGGTATTGATGACGAGAAATAAAATGGACCGAAAAGCGAGCCCTGCGGGACGCCTATACTGATCAGAGACCCTAAGAACCTCTGGTCAATTACTTGCTTACACTTGGTCCAATTAGCCAAATTAGAAATAAAAATATGTAAAGTAGTACTCTTAATTTAGTAGTAATACAATTTCCTGGTCAAAGTTGCATGAAATACGCAATCGAATGGCTCAGACAAATCACAAAGTAAAAGTCAAAATTATATTTCTGGGTGTTCCTAGCTTATTCAAGAATTTTAAATTCTATTTATTGTTACATACAAATAATTTAACAATATTGTAGTTTGACCGCAACCACTGTACCGCTTCTTAGGAAGGCGCGGTGAGGTGGAGGCCCAAGAAGAAAGAACATGAGTTCCCATGAGATCGATAATATTGCAAACATCTTACGATATCTAGTTGTACCTTATAGTTTGTAACCTTAAGGTACAATTATCATGGTGACAGTTTATTAATATTTTTTTATATTATTATAAAGCATCCTTTTTCGAAATTCAAAGTTTTAGACACACATCACAGGCAGAAAAGAGCAATAAATTATCAAACTAAATTACGGCAGTTACGAAATTAAAAAAAAGATCGTTTAGACAACCATTAAGATAAAAAATTTCAAACATCTGAATTCGTCAAGTTTAGTTTACCATGTACTGTATTATTGTTAGCTTATTAAATATAACCGTAAAATGCTTATATTTATGAAAACAAGCAGGTGATGAATAAAAATTAAACTTATAATTAAAAAAACATTTATTTTTCACCACTCTGTAATCTTACACTGCTCTTAGAGAAGATGATAACTTTTATCATATTTCTTACGGTTTTCCACAGTATTCGGTCGCACGATTTAGGCAATATTTGCATCACTTTTAGGTTGACAGCTGCTTTTTTATTCTTAAAATATTCGTCCTCTTTAAAATTACGGTCTTGACATCACAATAAAATGCATGATCCATCTTTGAATGTTTATCTCTTGTGCGGTTAACACAGATAGTCCGGTACATACGAGTACAGTTGACGGTGGAATGACAGATTGCAACGGCCGATACTCTGCCCCGTCCCACCGTGCACATATGGATCTAAGGCGTGGTACAGTTTTTTTGATCAACATAATATAGTTCCTAACAGTGGTAGCCAACATTTTGTCGCGGTTAACATAAGACCCTTATCCAATCGTCGGCAAAAAGTAAAACTTTTTAGTCATAGCACATGTTACATTAGGCTTATATAAATTTTTTACAGATTTACCGATTGATTAAAAAATTATGCGTGTAGAATTTTTATAAAACATGCATTTAATAATATTAATTGGACGAATAACCAAACTACAAGTCGCTTAATAGCGGTCGAAGTACCAGGGCAGCAGACAATGGCAGGCGATCGTAGCTTCCTGGGACTGTGTGACGCTCGAACAATACCCATTGTACTGGCCATGTAACCATTTCACCAGTAATTACGCTACTGCACTCACATACATGGATGGAAATCAGTTATTGTACACATGATTATAAAAGAGAGTTCTCTGACATAACAAGATGTATGGATATCTTGAATTAATTTGTATATACTGTATTGATGGTTTACATAATATTTTAACTTCAAACATGAATGTACAATTAACATTTGACTCTGAATATAACGAAGTAAAAAAATAATTATAGGGATATACTATACTTACAATTAAACTAGTACTGCTCTAATACGTAATACAGTTTGATGATTCGACTTTACAGTCCACTTGATAACCTATACATATGTAGAATTTATAATACTCGTGAGTTCCACTTATTTACATAATTCGTAGTTTATTAAAATTAAAGAGAAGACACCACAAAGCATACCATTCAATAATTTTCTTGATGCTGGGCAAAGATGAGTAGCAAAGAAACCGGATATTATTAAAATTAAGAAAAGTGTCATCTAGTTCAATTTGCCTACACCATGATAAGCTGTGTTAAGCTGTGATAAGCTGTATTCTTCATTCCGAAATTGTTCATCTTTATCCCAAATAAAGAGATAATTTGCCGAATTTTTTGAACCAGATTTCATAAAACCCTTCCATAATTTGTCTTGGCCCAAATTAATCAGAGCTTGTACCAGGGGTACTAGAAAACTGGTATAAAAATACATATATACTTTTTTGTAAATACATTCATATTATACATAGAAAACACCGAGACTCCGTAACATATATTTGGAGATCCTACAAACATTTGGTTCAACTGGAAATTATACCTGAAACCTCAAGCACTGAGACAGCCAAAACTTTTCACCACATCTTACTCTTAAGTAACAAGTAATTAACCTTTTTTAAAAGATCTTGATGTAACTAAGTTTTTTTTTAAATCTCTGTATTAAGGAAAATACAAGACATTACAATAAGATTTATACATATATGCGCAGTACATATTAATAACAACGTAATAAACATAGTTTAAAATCACATGCCGTAACAAAGACAAAAGAAGAATATTAAAAGAAAGTAACATTATCTATACAACACTAAACACTCGGTGTGAAATCGTTTATGGTTAATGGTTGCTACAGAGGTACCAGGCGTTCAGACGATCACGGTAGTATATGTTACAAGTTACAACAATACAAACAGTGACTTGACTGGCCTTTCATATACTAATTACTGCACTTAACTTCTTAGTTGTGCTGGGCTCCTTGTTACATTTCAATAGAAAGATTTTCTTTTCTTTGTTTTGGTGTTCTGTGTGCATTTTAAACATGTGACATTACTCAATTTTTGCATATTAGCCTTTGTGCATTTCTCTCTTATTAGTGAATGTGGTAGTAATTCAAAGCTTTCTTTCTTTAAATTGTAAAGCCTTGAATTAGTTGTCTACTTAGTACAAGATCCAACTACACTGAATAAATTACGTTTGTAAGAAATTAACATATATAAGTTCCTTCGAAGTGACCCATTAAATTTATCATAAATTTACAGAATTCACATATGTAAAATAAATGCATAAAGTCACGGCTGTTTCCCAGGAGGGGTAGGCAGAAGCATATTAAACACCCACTTTTCGGGAGTGTTTTGATCCCACGAAGCAGTGGCGAGCCTATTTGCCGCTAATCGGGATGTTTTGTTTGTCAGAGCCTCGTCTGTCGATCAGCAGGTGTGCCATTTGCTGGTGAGGTTGACTTGGGTCCTAAGTTCTTTGTACAAAATTGAATTTACAAAAATGCTTTTATTCGACTCTTTAACGTCTTAAGTCGTGTATGAATGACTGTACGAGAAAGATTAAATTTAATGTGTATTTTAGTACAAGATTATTGCTTTAGGTTGATAAGGTCTCTTATCCGAAATTAATATACTGTTAAAACAGGTACATCGTGATCATCCGTCGCACTTAACACGTCCATAACTTTGGGTAAGCAATTTGAAGCGAAAATTATGCTCTTCATATTTTGTATAATAAGTTAATACGAAAGTTAATAGTGTAACACTTTCGCTCTCTTTCTCTTTCTTATATGTATTCTTACGCGAGAACACAAATTGCCATATTCTCGCAGTTGAATGAACAAACAATCGAGGAAAGTAGTAAACCAAGAGGCGCTTGTAAATAAACTCGTTTACGTCAACAATATTTTAGTTTACGCCGCGTTTATGCCTATATAATTTATCTACGGAAGTTTTAAAACACTCAAAACAAAGCATTAGTCGTTTCCAGCGTGGTGTCGGTCTGGTGCAATTGCGTCAGTACAGTTACCAGGAAACGTTGCAAGTCGGTCAGTCTCGATTGTATGTTACGAGTTGTTGACACGGGTCATTGGGCGTTAACAATGCCTGAACCGAAGGCTTCTAAAACGCAGTAGGTTAGAATAAGTAGAACAATGCACAGGATGGCTTAATTGATGTGGCGACTGTAACACTTTATGTGCAAAGGGATGTTGTCAACAACAGTTGGGCGACAGAGTCAACAGAATCGATTGTTTTAATACAATCGCCGTCTACGCCGTTACATAGTTCGAGATTAACCGTCTACCAATATAACTAAACAACAGAACGGGCTCTGTTTAATCCTGATACTTGATTACTCATTTTGATGACTGTGGAAATTGATAGAATCGAGTATGACATCAATAATGCATATCATATCTTTAATTTAGATTATTACCGTAATTGTGACTGTCAATATTACATAGTGGTGCTATTTAAAATACTTGAGGTAAAATTGGATGGCGGCGATTTCCTAATCGAAATTCAATCGAAACAATGAAGGAAAGAGTCAATTCAAAAATACAATTACCAATTTCTTTTTATATAACTATTGTGTATAAGCCATGTGCATTTATTATCATCGATTGCTTGTAAAATATCAGGTGATACAGATAAAAACTTTTGTCAATGTGATAAATTCATTACGCAAGTGCATATAGATAAAACGACAAGGTTGAGGCCTAGAAAGAATTTTGTAATTATTACTTTCATTTTACAAAATCTTGTACGCTATGGTAGACGTCACACCTTTATTGTTGAAGATTTTTTTATTCCAATTCGAATAACTATTTTGAAATCAAAATTAAAAGCCCTGAATGTTGTTTGTTTGTCTATTCTTTTTAACTCTACGAGTCTGAAACCTTAACAACTTTCATTAAATTTATTTTTCTTATACGTAGGGCAAAGACATCACAAACGGCCTACATGGCTGGTTTACGAGTAAATCTGGCACACATTTAGCCAACTCATTTCATAGCCCACTTGATGCGGCCTGACCCGGCTCGTCACGAATTTTGAATTGTTTGGCACACCGTGGCATTTGCGTGCCACTTGAAAATGCTGTGCTGTGACCAATCAGGTGTTGCGTGCACTCAAACAATTACCGCCTATCTCTTCACTGATGTAGGTGTTCAAACGGTGGCATCTCCTCAACGTTTTACAGATAACCTGTCTTCGAAAGTTGAGAATACTGGTGAAGGGATTATATTTTGTAACTGTTTTAGACTTTCGCGGTTTTTATATACCTACATATTACATAGTTATTGTGAATAAGTTCCACTGTGGAAGCAAACGGGTAAGAGTCATTTAACGTTGGATGTACATAGGAATGAAACGATATAAATGCGTTTCCCGGTTTTAATTTCTCAGAATTCGGGAGTTCAAACTTAAGATGTTTCTGTGAAACTGTGGTATCATCTCAGCCGAAGCAACCCATTTGTGCCGAATTATGGCCCTCACACGGTTTATCGGTTCTCTTTGTAACAAGCTGTTGCGACGACAATCCTTAAAATATTGCTTGATTTCCGTGTAGTGACAAATTAAAGATACAGTGTCTCACCACCCCTATTCACCCCATAGGTGTCGTAAGAGGCAACTTAGGGAACAAATACAATGATGTTGAAACTGTGTACAGTGTCAATATCATTGCAAAGAATACTTGAAACAAACCCTATACCAATCCAGATGAACCTAACGACCAGCAAAGTATAGTAGGCCTAGGTCTCCTTTCTAAAGAGAGACCAAAGTCCAACAGTAGCCTATAAGACGCTGTTGTTGATGATAATAATCTCTGTAACAGATGGCTACGAATCTTTGAACAAGCGATTTTATTGTGTATGCCAGTTCTATCGCAAATGAAGTGTAATTATAAATAAGTAAAATTCACACTCACACCTAAAATGTACTCCGAAGTTCTAAAATGACACTAGTGACAGCTGAGACAGAGGTTAAGTTATATTTAAAGGCCTGTAAGAATTAAATATTGCTCTTTTTATACCTATTTCTTAATGTTTCTTTTTATAGCTTTGTCTTAACTTGTAAAATTAGTAACTATTTCATATTCTTAGTTTCCATTTCACTTTTATCTATAGATTACCACTTTCTCTTTCATTATTAAACAACAGAGCGTTTATTACAATTTGAAAGTTAGATAATCATTTATTGCATTGTATGTTTGTTATTAATGCATAAAACTTTATATTTGTTAGAATCTGAGTATTTTATCTATGATTAAATCACGAAACACTTCTTTGAAATTTTAAATAATAGTTAAGACACTTGAGTACGTTTACTGTGCTCTTACATAAAACCATATATTTATTTATAAATACATTGTTCAGAAGAGACTAGCCGTGTTGGTGCATTAATCCTTTATTCATTTAAAATAACAATGTCTGAACAAAGAGTGTCTAATTGAAAATGAGTGAACGTGGGTTTGTTTGTCTTTTCTTCTCATAAGGCTCAACCACTTAGACACGGGTAGTTGTACCTTGTAGATCGGCATGTATGGATTTAGAGTCTAGGTGATTTCAATAAAAAGAAAAATGAAATAAAAAAGATAAAATTAAGAAAATAATTTCAATCTAGGGCTCAAACTTGAACTTGAGAGTTCACAGAAATATACCTATAACCGAATAATCTATTCCGGAATCTTAATGAAAAAATAAATTAATAACACTCAAAGTTAATCTTATCAAGAGATGAAATAGGCCATTGTATTTATGTAATCTATGGTAATGTTCTACTTTACCAATTTAGAGCAGCATGGCTACTGCATAGGATGCGCTTGCGCAAAATCTGTGACAAAGGTGCTCTCGATTTCATGGTGTCGCAACCATAGTCTATAGAGTCATTAAGATACCCTCATTTCGGAGGTTTTAAAGTACACTTGAGGCAACTTTGGTAAATATTTTGATAGATTACAACATGGACAATATCCAAACCGTATCAGGATATTTTCTGCTAGTATTTATAAGCGAAGTGTAGGGTTCTTTAAAAACATAATAACTATGTTTCGGTCTGTGAACGTTTGCTGAAAAATATGTACAAAGAATTTTCCTCATAGACAAGTATTTTCTTCAGCAATCTGATTATTATAGCAGACTTTAGCTAGTTTGGCACAAACGGCCACGTGTGAAGTTCCAAATTATACGATAAACCTCTGTAGTACACCAATGTTGTTTCAAATATTATTTAATGGCCTTACAATCCCACTGTAGTCACGTTAGCATGCTTGTTTGAAATCTCAGTGGTATACAGTAATTAAATAACAAAGATGACTGTTCAAATGCAAAGATGTGGAATGCGATTAAATTTTAATTTCCGCCGTTTACGCGTATGATCAATAAGGCTGCTTCATTAATCGCTCTTAACTTCGACAGTTAATTAACACACGTTTCCATCTCTAAAGGTCATCAAAAGGCTATGGCAAGGAAGTCATAATACATTATTTTAAAATTGAAATATATTTTGTGTATAAACAAAAATAGTATCTAGTTTAACTAATGACGTCTATTGTCATTTAACATCAAACGACAATCTGTCTTCTCGTTTACCCCACCGTAAAAAAAAACAAATAAAAAGGAAGTACTTTTTTTCTATATTAAGAACCTGCCCAAGTGACTCTGAAAGCATGAATAGAATCCAAGAGTTATGGTCACTATACTCGTTGCAAATGCCAACAATGCAGTATGGTGACCAACACTATGATGACTTAATGAGATGCTTTTTCACGCCCCGCTTGGAGACGTAAAAAGCATAACGGTCATCGTGACAGTGTAACTGTCACCCCTGCACCAATAGGCCTCCGGTCTCGCGCTCACCAACGAAACACGACAGCACTGATGCTGTCACTTTAGGTTGATCTTCTGTGAGAGGTAGTACTGCCCCGGTTGAGCCGACTCGTTCGTGTTGAAATCAGCGTAGCTCTACTACCTCATCACAACAACAAGTGGAGCTAAGTTCATTGTTTTTATCGTTTTCGGATTAAACGAGTAGACTGCCATAGTCTAGGTTACATTCTGCATTGGCATTCTAGTCATCCTTTCCATCGGGCAGAATAATCACTTTGACAGAGTAAGTATTAAAAAGAACGGGGCACCTGAAGGAAAGTGACTAACGCCGCCTATGAACGTCAGTAACTCAGATGTCACACTTGAGTTCAGAATACCAATCATCGCAAGTAATGATAGCTAGATACTGTATTTAACTTTGCGATTGTTATTAACGTTTTCTATAAAGCATCGTACTTACGTATGTATTATAATGATAGTGTGATAACGCCGATAGCATATTTTATTGATACGAAAAATCTAGATTTCTCAGAAATTCGAATTAGTGATTAAAAATGATGCTTCGTGGCAGTCTATCTCAAACTAGGCCGAGCCCGTGTCATGGTTATCAGACTGCTGATAAACAAACTTATATATAGTTAAATAAAGAATCAAATTGTAGATTCAGACACAGAAAAAATTATCGTGTTCTTCACAACATATTTACTCTTCGTGTGAATCGATCGTTCGACCACTGACTTAGCTGTCAGAGATACTAACCACTGTCAACAGGCCAATGTTGTTTTCTTGAAACTAAGGACCAGAAATTAAGTTTCTCAAGTAACAATATATTATATAATAAAAAGAATTTGCATTATACCTATACATATTTAATATCTTAAATCTTAGAAATCGGTTTTTTTGCCAAATAGTGATACTTGTATATTTATACTGTCCTAGTAGTTGATCGCGTTCAGTAATCTTTCGTACTCAATTTCAATGGACAGCTCTTCCGGAGACTGCGACAAAAATTATTACCGAAAAACTATTTGCAGTGATGTTGTATTGCACATTTTGTTCCTTTAGCCACCTCTTACAACACCCATGGGAAGAATATAGGTAGTGACACACTATATTCTTAATTCACCCCCAATGAAAAGTGACATTTGAAATTAAAAATACATACGTATGTCATTTGCATAGGTCACAAGAACAAGACTATCGCTATAGACAAAGACGATTCATAAACATTACGATTGTAGACCAGTGTTGACTACCGTATAAAAATTTACCCATGAAAAAAATTGTATCTTTTACTTATTTTCTTCACCCAAAGTGTTAGATATTTTTCACACATCGGTCAATAAACAGCTAACTACGCATCCAAGAAGAATGAGATCATCTATGTAAAAGATAATTGTGATTTATATAGCCGTCTGTCACGAAATCCAAACATGTTAACTTATCAGAATCGATGTTTTCAGAACGACAAAGTGGATCATATAATTGTAATGTGAAATTGAAATTGTATACATAAATTTTATCGCATTTCAATTTGTTATTTGAATTGGATTACATATTAATATAATATAGTCGTATTTAACCGTAGTTGTCCATGTGGTGACGGATTAGGAATACATAGTGTTACCATCCCTATTCATCCCGTGGGTGTCGTTTGAGGCGACTAAGGGAACAAATTGTTCAGGAAAATATCATTACAAAGAGGAGGAAAACTTGAAACAAACCCTATTCCAACCCGTCTGGCCAACGTGGTATAGTAGGCCAAAACCTCCTTGCTAAGGAGAGACCTATGTCCAGCAGTGGACTGTAAAAGGCTGTTGATGAATGATGAGTGAGTCGTATGAATAAAAGCACTTTTGTGATTCTGCTTTTTACGGCAACTAAATGTTTTTAAAAGATATACCTATGAACACCTGTAAAAATCCTGTTACTCAAGAGAAGCAAAGGGTGGGAAGGAGTGGCTTGTGTTTTCGATGATCGTGCTCTGTGAAAAACCGCGAAATAATTTCTTAACACCACTTTTCTGGTTATCATCCAGTCGAAACCGCACATATGTGTTAAAACAATGGCCTCCCACGTATAAATGCATTGCAATGAGTTTATAAGCAACTTTGTAAGGTAATTCATACGATCATAAGGTATTGCCAATATTTCGATTTACTTGTTAGAAAAGGTTGCTCGTGGTATTCACCTTTTTTTTTTCTTGAAAAAGACTCCACCCGCACTATGAATAAATCATGAATCGCGGGGGACTTAACAAACATAAATGAAACGGACATAAAGAACACTTAGACTCAGAATAACAATTTATGGATCACACAAAATGTTGTCCCATGTGGGTTTTTGAACCTACAACACTCAGCGCAGTAGAGAGTGGCGTGACGATCGCTTAAACTACTAGGCCAACCGTGGAGTCGATTAACTTCAATTTAAAAAAAAATCAATTCAATCAGCTTGCGTTATTAACTTAGTTCTTATAAATTTTTCTTCATAATCCCACATTCCATCATTACTGAAGATCGTGACTTTTTGCTCTTCTCCAACTGACACGATCCCTCGCCTGATGGAGAGCGGTGCTGCTAGGTATCTTCAGTTGTTCAGAGATCTGATCCTACCATTTCTTCACCTCTGGGTCTTTTTGCCTCCAAAACATCAGTCTTTCTAAATTAGCTTAGCTCTCTAAATCCAAAATTAAAGCTCGTTGCCTTTGAATAGGAGAAACACATTATATCAACTACATTTTAGTCTCAAAAAAACTGCTGAATTGTCGTTGGTCGACTTTAGTGATACTATAAGGAAAAATAGTTAAGAAGAAAAGGTAACGATAAGAAGTATATGGGATTGAGAAATGTAAGCCAAGTGCGTTATAAAAGAAATGTTCACTTAGCGTGAAATTGATTTTTTTATAATAATTTTTAAATTGGCCATGGATTATGTACTTGCTGATACCATGAAAAATAATTCAACTTTCAGCATTCTTTAATAGTATAGTAATCATTTTAGATTATTAATTTATAATTAAACGTCTAATCAAATAAAAATACAGTGACATTGTCAATAAAGAATCAGGTCGCTACTTTCTTATTTGTAACTTTCGTATTATTTTTAAATAGATAACAAATGTGTCCATGGTTACTAAATTATGGGTGTTTATGTACCAGAAGTTTCGTGATTTTTTGAAATAGTGTCTAATAAGTAAAGGAAGCTAAGCATTAGTTAAAAAATGGTAAAATAACATTGGGTGTTGCCATAATATTTTTTCGAATCAAGTGATAAACGTTTTTTTAATGTTTAAACTGAAATTCCTCAAAAATCAATTTTAGACCCCTATTTTTTAATATGACAACAAACTTGTCACTCACGAATATTAAAATAATTCAAACAAAATTACTATAAAACTTTCTTTCTCAGTTTGCTTATTTTGTGGCTATCCGAAAAATACAGTTAGTGCTCGTCAACGTTTTAAATAAATAAAATTTCTTAGTAAAATACTTATTTCTTAGTTTTTATTTTTTTTACACATTTTTATTTGCCTAATCGCAAATTGTTTTATTTTCTATAGTGAGATACCCTGATAGATAGCTGTCACTAATAGTTGAGGTAAATGACAGATAATTTTTATTTCTCTTTTTTATATAATAAATAAATAAATAAATAAATAAATAGTTTATTTCTCACCAAAAACCGAAGTACAATAATACAATATATAACGAACACTTAAATTGCAACGTCACTAATACCTACGGAACCTTATAGACACTTGGCCTTATCTTAATATCAAGATACAGCAATATTTTTAAAGCCTTATATTGTTTTCTGGTTATCTTTAGACAGCTGTCAACACGTCATGAGATAAGGCGGGCGTTAAAACGTATTATTTTGTTTGTTCGAATTTCGAACGTCCTTTCTCTTAAGTAATGTCACATGGATTGGATTAGTGTGGCGCTGATCGAAAATCGAATTTAAAACAAAAAAAGGCACTGGCAATTTTTTTTCTCAAACGATAGCGTGGTATGCAACCAATTTTACCGACAGTTTGAATTACAAGTAAAAATCTTCTATGCTATGATATTACAAAGCTAAAGAATTTGTTTGTTAAGTTGTACGTGCTAATCTCAGGAACTACTATTCCGATTGGAATATCCTTTGAGTATTAATAAGCCCTTTTATCGAGAAAGGCAATAGGCTATATATCATCACGCTACGATCTAAAGGATCTTATAGTAAATAAAGCTTCGCTAAAATAATGTATGACAAAATTGTTCCTTTTTATAAGTCCAAAAAATTCATAGTGGTTTGGTCAATAAGACATAAATCTGTATTATATATAACTAATACACATAAATTACATAATTTATTACTTGAAATGTATAAATTTAACATTTTTTTATATTAAAATCAATTTATTAAAATTGTTTATTGTTTTTACAATTTTCTCATTTTTGAGTAAAATAAGTACTCAGGAACTATGTATAAGCCTAACTTACTAATATTATAAACATCAAACTTTGTGAGGAATTATGAATGTATGAATGTTTGTCAATCTTTCACGCAAAAATTATTAAACGGATTTAGGTGAACCTTTACAGCAATGTAACTTTACAATTTTTTACAAATTAAATGGAATAAGTAAGTAAGATTAATAAAACAGCAAAAAAAAAGTCACTATAGATAATATAAAAATTAAATCAAATACCCCTGTGAAGCATTCATTTTGTAAACTATTGTCTATTAAACCCATTTTGTAAGTTTGAGTGAACAATTTTACTCTAATGATACAACTGTTATATATTTTTACATTTACATTGGTGAGTGCGAGACCGGAGGCCCATTGATGCAGAGGTGACAGTTATCGTGATAACTATGTAAGCCTTACACTGCCACGATGACTGTCATGCCTTTTACGTCCCCAAGTGTAGCGTGATAAAGCATCTCACTAGGCCGCCATAGTGTGAGTCACCACACTGCATTGTCTGCATTTACAATGAATGTGGTGACTACAATTCTTTGGATTCTATTCATGCTTTCTTATACTTTTATGCTAGAAATAAAATAAAAATAAAAATAAAATGTATAAATAACCCATAAATGTAAAGCGTTAAGGAATGAAACGATGCAATTTCACAGACGTATTAATTCATATGTTTACAAAATTTCACGACTGTTATCAATTTGCTAATTAACAATCCACTATTAAACCTGAGTGTAAAGACTAAATAATCCAATGTTAGTCCTTACCATGCTTTATTATTTTTATTATCAAAACATTTTAGAATAGAAAATAAAACAAATGATTTCATAAATTACAATTTCTCCCATTAAAATTGGTAAAAAAGATATTTTAATGGTAACATTATATGTATGTAAATTGCAATTATTATTTTTTAATTTCGGTTATAGTGTTACTTGCCCCAATACCAATGTATAAACAATATATTAACTTGAGAAAAGTATTTCTGCTTGATTTATGATAGTTTTGTGAACTTGAATCGTATTCTTTCACTACACATTTACCTATTTTAAAGATTTCTGCTGTGCTGTCATTACGTTAACCTCGGTTGGCGCCATATTGAATTCGAAGTAATTAACTGATGTTTTGCTTTGATCAAGCCTGTGCTCTTAATTGCATTGTGCACGTTCTTGATCCCTTATTACTAATCAAGTGTATTATTGATTAATGGCTTTCAACATCGGATAACTCATTTCTAAAGAATTTCTCAGTTTAATAGATTTACAAGAAAGTACGACTTGTAGAATGTGTTCCGTCTTTCGACTTTAAAGTCAGTTAAAACTTCGCCGTCGAAAGTACCAACCATGCAAAAGTGAAACCACCATTGTTTTAGAGCTCTCTATTAATCTGACACTTTGACAACTGTTAGGTGGTGATTTCAAATCGTCACACGACGTGAAAGTGGCCCAACTCCGTCATAAAACAAGATTAATGTGCTTCGCTAATTTTTGCTTCGAATATTTTAACAGAACAGGCTTACAATAATTCAAGAGTTTAATCTTATCTGGGATGTTATTCTCGTTATTATTATCTGTAGAATAATTCTCATATATAGCGATAATCCCACAGTTATTTTTTATTTATAGGTTCGCCTACAATTGTTACACATTACGTAAAAACAATACATACATAATAAATAAATTAAAGGTGTACAACATAATCGGCAAACCCAACATTAATGGTAAACATTTGGTAGAATCCGAATGTTTTCTATAAGCCCACAGCTAAGATACCAGATATTAATGACATAATTTTGTGTGAAAAATGGCAGTTTATAGAGAAAAAATATTAAAAATACAACAAAGTAAACCATAAAGCCACACAGTAATATACGACCTAATTTCATTGGCCTACGGCTTACAAAATGTTATATCCAATTGACACACCCTTAACCTTATATATTATGTCGGTAACGGATGGATGCGGATTGTCCAAGGTCGGGATGGTTAGCTCCTTAGAGGAGACGTTCGTTCAGCAGTGGACAGTGATAGGTTGATTTGAACCATAATTAGTTCCGCTGTAAACTTGGCTATTAAATCCGTAAAGGAATATGCAAAGTGCTCTTCTTGCTTATCTTCTGATGGCAGGTTTGGTTATCCTTTGGACGTTGTCTCTTAACAACTTTCGCTAACTTTTGGTTCCACTTTTTCATAAACCTTTCTCGTGTTTTTCTCGACCTGACATCTTGACTTTTTTAAACACAGTGTAGTACATTTTGTGTAAAATGCGTGTATTCATGATCACCATACTTAATCATTCTATAAGACTTGCAAGACACATCCGTTGGTTCTTCATTTCTAGTGAAATTCTATCTAATCCGAAAATGGAATCCATTTAAAATCTAAAATAAACACGACAACAATAAAATATCAGTAGTATTTGCAAGTATGAGATATTTAAAAAAATGAATATCTTATTTGAGTATTACTGACACAACAGTTTATTGAATAATCTTGTTTGAAAAAACGGTAGTTGTATGTTTATAAGTATCTATCTCTAGCAATAGATTATTATAGACTATTGTTGATGTTTATGCTCGTAAGTATTAGTGAAGCGCAAAACAATGTAATCTATTTGGAACAGATATTTCGCTCGAATAGTGTTGGAAACTAAGTACTGATTACCGTTGAGGGGAATGTATTATACACCTGAAATACAATATTATCATGATTTATGAATAAGTGTGTTGACTCATCTTTGTCGTTAACGGAATATTTTTGATACGAGTTGCAAAGATTCAACGACAAGAATTTTTTTTTATTATACTAAAACTTCTTAACCTTTTATATCGTTTGTCAAAGAATGTATAATATTCATAATAAGTTAGAGAAAGTATATTTTTGGACATCATTGTGTAGCTGTTTCAATCTTGTCAGATGAGTGTGTGAATTGTGTATTACGGTAAACTTATTTAATATTTGGAATGTATGTAGCTCTTAAAAATGCATTCATACTCGTAAATGCACGTAACAAACTGGTATTATAGCACTCAGACTTAATATTAATAGACTGAAGAGAGTAAAAGAGAGAAAGTGAGATGCAAGGTTGTGTGGGTTCATTTCTCTCACAAAACAATTGATCACGCTTATAATAAAATTTAGGTAGCATTCTGTGTTTTTATTTTTTTTTTATTTTAATAGCCTGCCAAAGTGACCTTACTCTGCTTGATGGAAAGCATGAATATAATCCAAAAGTTGTAGTCACCATACTCATTGCGAATGCTGATAATGCAGTATGGTGACCTACACTATGACGGCCTATTACGTTTTTTTACGCCACACTTGGGGACGTAAAAGACATGACAGTCATCGTAGCATTGCATTGCACACACTTACCACGACAACTGTCACCCTTGCATCAATGGGCCTCTGGTCTCGCAATCACCAACGAAACACGACAGCACGGATGCTGTCGCTTTAGGTTGGTCTTTTGTGGGAGGGTAGTATTGCCCCAGACGAGCCGGCCCGTTCACGCTGAAATCAGCGATGCTCTACTACCTGGTTTCGGTGTAGTCGAACTAATCGTAATATATATGTATTTAGTGATATGTAAGTATGTTTATTTGCATTATGGTTGTTATAGTACAGACTCAGCCTAGTTAATGATCGGACAGCCATGTGTACAATATGTAAAATATCATTTTCTTATTAGTGACGGTTACTAAGATTTTGATTTAGTTCGTATAAAAATATTATGTACATACATGCCACAGTTTTAAACATTGTCTGAAATGAAATGAATTGAAATGAAGGTAAGTTTAAATATTGTAGAAATATGACGAAAGTACAATTGTTTCCTCTTTTCTTGTCATCGAGTTCGTATGTTTTCCATTACAGCCCGTTCGGAAGCCTTACGACATAATGTAAACACTCTCGTCAACGGACTCACTCTGTGACATTCCACATCAACTCGATAAGTGAGACGGTAAGTATTTGTTAACAGTTCAGAGAAATGTGCAAAATATATTAGAAACTACAAAATATATAACTTAATATTTATTCATCTTTAATTTTTTTGTGTTTTAGAAAATACTTCCAAACATAGTACAGACAGATCTCTACAGATTTTTAGAATGGTGTGAATTCATGACCTAACGGAGAAGGTATCTATCTAATAGATTGATTTCAAAACTTAAATTTCTTAAAGATAAAATAAAAGTTTATTGTGTCTGTTATATAGTGGCAAAAGCAACCATTATTATAATAAATAAATTTAGTGCAGAATTCATCGCAATTTTCTTTCTATTTTGCATTTGCCAAGGGATAATGAGAATATAGATACAGCTACGCACTAACTTAGTTAAATCAATTTATGAATCGATGTCTCCAGGAAAAAATTACATAAAGTCTCATAGACAACTTAAATGTGAAGTTAAGTTACTAACACATTTTAATAAAGGGGTCCGGAGACTAGAAAAAAAACCGGCAATGACAGTGAGTCACACTAAGTCAACATTGACTTTGAGTTTCTTTCAACAGGAGAGAGTCATAAACTAGTATGATCATGATTACTAAACGATTACCCAAATGGAACAATCACTGACTAAGGAAACGATACCTAATGAAATTGCTAATTCAATTCAATATTTTAAATTTCGAATACATATTTTTTTCTGTGCATCTCCAAAATCACCTATAGAGAAACCCTTATAGATTTCTTATTTGTCCATCTGTCAATTTTTCTAAAATATTAGGACAAAACGAGAAAAAAATTCTAGAGATTGATTCTATTTACATATTAAATATTGTATGTACGAAAGTCTCGGGCTCGTATCTAAAAACGTGTCTCAGTCGTGAATCAAATCACAAAATTAATTTTAAGTAGAGATTTCATCAATGAACGTCACCATAAACAAAATTGACCGATCTGCACTTAAGTATAAATTTTGACAAATGGGATTTTTGTTTACCTAAGACAAACTGAAGGTAGTTATAAGCGGTAATTTTTAAGGTGTTTTAAAATCACCACATCTTTTTGGTTTATAACAAAAGAATATATATCAAAACATTATATTAATATAAAAACAAAAACATAGTTTGCGTTATAACTAATAAACAGTCATTTTTATATGTATCTACATAAAATCACACCTGTTTTCTCGGAGTGGTAGGTAGAGGCATGTTAAAAATCCACCTTTCAACAGTGTTTAAGTCCCATGTGATATGTAAAAAGCCAATATGTGTGCTTTGTTTGTCATAGCCTCGTCCGTCTATCAGCAGATGCACAACTTGCAGGTGAGGTTGGCTTGGGGCTCTAAGTTCCTTGTATTACCCTATGCACCCTTATTTTTATTTTATTAATTATTATATTTACTTTGCAGCGAGCTGGTTTTTATTATTGTATTTATATTGTAGCTGTAGCCAATAGCGTATTACATTTAATTTCATAGAAATTGTATTTGTAAAATATAGGTACATGTTGTACGGCAACGTAATTGAGAGCAGAGTGTAAGCTGAAAATAACTTTTGATAGGAGTTTTAAGTAAGTAAATATTAAAATGCATTCTATAATGAGAACTTTGAACTTAAAACTAATTTCAGATAATCAGAGTTCAACGGAACCTTTGACGTTTTTTAATATAAGTCTCGGTGGGTGAGTTTATAACAATTGTTCGGTTTTATTATCTGTGGGTTGAACACCCTCATAAGCAACCCACCGATTTCTAGAATCAACTATGCATTTATGTGTGCATTAGTCAAAAAAATAAAAACCGGTATTCTGATATTATTGTAATTCAACGGCACACGCTCACATCAAAGATCGAATGTATAAATCTTACTAAGTTCAAATATTTGAATGTTTCTGGATTCTGCGTATAATCTATATTTATTATTATGTTTATGAAATTTCTGTTAAAGATCTCCAAGCTCTCTTGTTCTGGTTTAATAAGTTATCCTTGTTTATATAATAATGGGCTGTTTATCCAAACGTACCCTTAAAACCTCAGCTACAATAATTATACTTCGATTACAGGGCTTCTACTTTGACTGGGATAAAATTAGTAGCGCATGACGTCACTGGCAGGCAAGGTGTTCAAGGAATCCTTTAACATTGTGAAGCGGGGCAGAGAAAACTCAACTTCAACCAGGTCAACTTTGAATGTTAGTATTGTATGCTAAACAGTTTGTATACGTAGATATAGAGCTATTCAGATCGGTTGGCTAACGGAGTTATTGAGAAAGTGATTATGTAAGAAAATATCGAAGTTATCAACACATTTATAATTATTTTGCTTTAATTATTTATGTATACAGGTCATAAGTTAAATTCACGGACTAATCATTATTCGGAGTAACGGAATTTCAAAATGAACCGCGGTAAAACGTCAGCTGTGTGTTTTGTTTTTTTACTCAGCTTACCTTATATTCATATATCAACAGTAATCGTACATCGGCTGCTACATTCCAATGAGATGCATATCCTAAGTAATGATAGTGAACTTACTCTCTTGCTTTGTTATCAACAGCCTCTAACAGTCCACTGCTGGACATAGGCCTCTCCTTAGCAAGAAGGTATAGGCCTATGATGCTATATCATGCAGCCATGCTATATCACACTGGCCAGACAGGTTGGCATATGACTTGTTTCAAGTTTTTCTTCTCTTTGCATATCTTATAATAAAGCTTAATTCTGTGGTTATGATGACATTTTAGTAATGGCCACTGCATTGAAATAAGAAATTCTTTTGATCAAATACTATCACCATAATTGTTAGAGTTATTGGATTATGTAGAATTTATTTGAAATTAATGAAAAGTTTTATAGTACAACAACAGTCTTTTAATGATGCCCACAGAGTATAAAAAGGAATAGACAAACATTGAAAAAGGTGCGAATTTACACCACAGACTATATAACTATTACTAGTGTGTTACTTAGTATATTAGGCACAATATAGAAACTAATATTTTAACACTCCTACCAAATTCAAGCCTTTCATCGGTTTTATACAGTAACAAAAGTTCAACAGAAGTTTACTAGACTTCTAAATAATGTAATCTATCTAATACTCTACAACACACATACAAATTAATTTAGTTTTGACATTCCAATACTATTTCTCATGAATATAAATTTGTCTTTAGACAAGGCTTTAGTAAACATATCAGCATACTGATTATTAGTGTGTACATAGTTCAGACTGATTATATTATTATAATATTTTTCTTTTATAAAGTTATACTTAATATCTATGTGTTTACATCGCTTATGAAATTCACTGTTTTTAATCACGTTTATTGCACTCTGATTGTCAATGTTTATGCACACGGATTTTTGTCTGAATACACCTAAATCACTGAGTAACTGTCTAAGCCACATAGCCTCTTTAGTTGCAGCACAAGCAGCCATGAATTCGGCTTCTGTCGTGGATAAGGCCACAGTAGGCTGGCGTTGTGATGACCAAGTGACAGCTGCTCCACTTTTTAAAAAAACATAGCCAGTCGTTGAGCGTCTGTTTTCCAAGTCATTAGCAAAATCTGAATCGCTGTATCCAGTTAAATCCGTGCTGTCACAGTTAGATGTATAGCATAATCCATAACTTTTTGTCTCTTTCAGGTATTTTAGTATTTTCTTTACAGCGTTCCAGTGGGGTTCATCATGGGAATGTAAGTATCGACTCACCTGGTTTACAGCAAGCATTATATCAGGTCTGCTCACCGTTGCTGCATGTACAAGTGATCCTACAGCTTCTCGGTAAGGATAATCTTTCTTCAGTACATTCTCAGGCTTCTGCAACTTCACATTTGGATCAGCAGGTACACAGTTAGGGTTAGCATCCTGCATGTTGAATTTCTTTAGCAACTGATCAATGTATTTGGACTGATGAATAAAAATAAAATTATTGTGCTTTTCAATTTGCATCCCAACAAAGTTAGTTGGCACAGAGTATACTTTTATTTCAAAGTTCTTTTGCAACTCACTAATTGCTTCCATTATTGCAGATTTACTTTTACAGAACAGAAGTCCATCATCAACATACAGGCACAGGTAACATTTGAAGCCATTTATTGTTCCTATATAAACACACTGATCTGCACTGCTTTTCTCAAAACCAAACTTATTGAGAACTGAGCTGAATTTAGTGTTCCAGCACCTGGGTGCCTGTTTTAACCCATATAATGATTTTACAAGCTTACATACCATATTAGGATTGCAGTCTAGTCCCTCAGGTGCTGTCGTCAGGATGTTTTCCTTTAGCTCCCCATACAGAAAAGCAGTAGTAACATCAAATTGACTTATTTCTAACTTTTCTTGAGCTGCAATGGACAATAAAACTCTAATGGAGTCATACCTGACTGTTGGCGAAAAAGTATCATCATAATCAATGCCCTCTTTTTGTGCATACCCTTTTGCACACAGACGAGCTTTATAACGAGGGCCTGTTGGTTCATCTTTGACTCGAAAAACCCATTTGCATCCAATTGGCTTCGCATCTTTAGGCTTTTCTACCAATACCCAAGTTCCATTTTGCTTATGTGATTCTAGTTCCTTTTCTATTGAACATTTCCATTTTTCGGAATCAGGTGATGAGATCGCCTCACTATAGTTCAGCGGTACAGGAATATCTTCACTACAGCACAGGTAACCTTTTCCTTCATCATCTTTTTGTTTTGAAAATAATTCTTTATTTCTTGGTCTCAGTGTTATATTGGAGTGAGACGGTATTTCAACCTTTTGGTTTGGTGAGTAGTCACTGTCAGTACCTTGATCTTGATCAGAGTCAGCAGTGGCAGATTGTAATGTGTCATTAGAGCTCTCAAATGTGTCATCATCAGTTGATTCGGATGATGAGTGACACATTGTGCTGTCCTGTATCAAAACCTCTGAAACATAATTTCTCTCTACAGTTGTTTCAAGAAAAACTGCATCTCTACTTTTGATTACTGTTTTGGTGCCAGGAATAATAAATCTGAATCCTTTAGTATTATCACAATAGCCAATAAATATTGCTTTTTGTGCTTTTGGGTCCCACTTTCTTCTTTTTTCTTTTGGAAGATGAATCATTGCTTCACACCCAAATATTCTTAAGTGACTGATATTTGGTTTGCTTCCGGACCACATTTCTTCTGGTGTCTTGAAGTTCAGTGACTTAATTGGAGATCTATTGATGAGATAAGCAGCAGTGTGTATAGATTCAGCCCAGTATCCTTTAGATAATTTGGCGTCAATTAACAAGCACTTAGCTTTTTCAACCAATGTCCTGTTCATGCGTTCTGCAACTCCATTTTGCTCTGGAGTATATGGAGTGGTGGTTTGATGAACAATTCCGGCAGCTTTTAAGAACTCACAGAAATTTGCATTCATATATTCAAGACCGTTGTCAGAGCGAAGACACTTTATACTACATTCTAGTTGTTTCTCCACTTGGCTCTTGAATTCTTTAAATTTCTCAAATGCATCAGATTTCTTGTGTAGAAAATAAACAAAAACTTTCTTTGAGTAGTCATCAATTAGGGTCATAAAGTATCTTGCACCATTCAGCGAGCTAGTCTCCATCGGACCGCAGATGTCGGAGTGTACCAACTGAAGTACTTTAGTAGTGCTGGTTTCACTTTGTTTTAGAGGTAAGCGAGTTTGTTTTCCTTGCAGGCAGGTGACACATGTAATATTCTTATTTTTCTTAGACAACTGTACACCTTCAGTGTTATCTATTAATTTTTCCAGACTTTCAAAATTCAGATGGCCCATGCGTTGATGCCAGAGGTACATGTCTTGCTTGTCAACTTCAGATATGTATGCATGTTCACTTTTCATATCTAGCCTGTACATATTATTGATTAAGCTTGCCCTTGCAACAACAACATTGTTTTTATTAAATATTAAACAGCCTTTACTGTTGAATTTTACCTGACCTCCATTCTTTATAATCTGACTGACTGATAGTAGATTTGTTGCCAGTTCAGGTACATACAAAACATTTTGGAACAGAATTTTGTTGTACTGATTTTTATCATTACACACATCTAATGTCAACTGACCAGTACTGTGAACTGATAATAACTTGTCATTTGCTACCTTTATAGTCTTGATAAGTGGCTCCTTTTCCTGTTGTAATAGATTTCTATGTTTGGTCATATGTACAGAAGCGCCAGAGTCTATATACCAAGGATCTTGTTCCAGGCTATGTGTTGAAGCTATGAAAGCAGCGGCATAACTTGAACTCTCTTGATTCTTTTTAGAAGATTTCGACTTACACTCCGCAGAAAAATGGCCATATCTATTACAGTTGTAGCAGCGCGGGCCTCTTCTAGGTTGTTTCTTGTTACCCTTATTCTTGTAGTTATGGTTGGCGGCAAATGCAGATGAGTCATTTTCACATATTTTGACATCTTGTAGAATTTTTGACTTAACTGAGTCAGCAGTTATTTTCATACCAGAGCTTTCTATACCCATAATCATCGGCTTGTATGTTTCGGGTAGACCGGATAGTAGCAGTGTCCCGAGCCACTCGTCATCTACTTTAAAGCCGATGTTCCGGAGCTTGTGAGCCGTGGTCATAATTTTGCTCACGTATTCTTCGACATTTAGACATCCAGTAAGATTTGTTGTACACAGATCTCTAAGTAATCCCACACGGCGTGTTAGCCCCGAGTCGTCGAATGCACTTGCCAAGCAGTCCCACACTTCTTTTGCAGACTTTGCATCTTGAATGTGAACGTAGTTTACAGAGTCCACCAGTAAGATGATCTTAGATTTTGCTTTTATGTCGCGTTTTGAGTCGACAGAGTCACCGGGCGCGGGTTCAACACAGTCCCACAAGTCTTCGTGTTGGAGATATGTTTTGACTGCAAATCTCCATGTGGAATAGTTTTCCCGACCAGTAAGCTTTTCGATCATTACGAGAGGATTGCTTGACGACATTTTTGACACAATATTTGTAATGTTCAGTGTTTTCGATCCGTAAAACCAACAGTCACTTTGAGGTTATGTTTTACCGGCGTGCGATATTTTCACAATTTTCACTGTAATTTTATGTTCACTGACTTTCACTTCGATTATCAGGGCTATATTGGGCCCATAACCTGTTAGAGTTATTGGATTATGTAGAATTTATTTGAAATTAATGAAAAGTTTTATAGTACAACAACAGTCTTTTAATGATGCCCACAGAGTATAAAAAGGAATAGACAAACATTGAAAAAGGTGCGAATTTACACCACAGACTATATAACTATTACTAGTGTGTTACTTAGTATATTAGGCACAATATAGAAACTAATATTTTAACAATAATAATATAGTTTGTCTATAAATTTGAATACAATGTATAACTCTATTTAAATTGTGAAAATAATTTGAATGAAATATTTATAATGACGTAGACTAATTGCTAATGTCATACTAAAACTATTTGTCACTATCCGAAACACAATAAAATATTTTAATTTATGAAGTGATCGGTATTTAACGACTTACCGAATTAGCGGGTAATCTTACAATCTTATTAATTCCTTAAGCGCAGATTGTCTAGCTACAAGTGGAATAAACCCGTAAATGAATTGACATTACACCGATAAGCCTAGATACTTTACGGTCGCGAATTACTCTCGAAAGGATTTGCGACCTGATCTGATATTAATAAAGACAAGTTCAGTACTATATCATCTTTGTGCTATAGCACTCGTGTTACAAACGATTGCTTTTGAAAATATTATACAGACACAGGTAACAGAGACAATAGCGCTTGGAGTTTCTTTAAAGGATAAAATTCTTTATGAAAGCTTCCGTCAAAGAAAAAAATACCCACACTATGGCAATGGTGAGTGACCACAACTTTTGGATTCTATTCATGCTTTCCATCAGACAGTGTAGAGTCACTATGGCGGACTCTTAAAAAAACAGAAGTTCTTCTAGCAGTTGTTTAGACACTGAGTATATTGAAGTTTGTTTATATTAAAGTTTTCCGTGTGGTGTATGTGTGGAGGATTAATAATACAAAGTTTTCCTACACCTACTCATCCCGCGGGTGTCGTAAGAAGCGACTAAGGCAGCAAATTACACACACACGAGCACTGTGAAGAGAAGAAAAACTTGACACAAACCCTCTTCTTTTTTTTTTTAACGTTTGGAAACCCCCTCGGGCCGTCACCTCACCGGGCTTACGGTGGGGTGGTGTGTCGGAATCGGACCGACTAAAACCACACGGTATGCCACTCTGAGCCTGATATAGGAGGGATCTGGGAACAGCTGCTATTACGACATCCAGATCCCTCCTAGCGCCTGCCCTCTACCGCGGGCACTATCAGCGAGTAAACTCTCTATTTTAGGCGGCGTACGGCACACGCGGATGTCGCCTCCTCGCGGTTGACCATTGTCGCGGATGGAAGGGAAAACCCATCCTGTCCACCAGCGGCCACACTCAAGGCGGAATGAGGCACTGGTACGCGCGCCTCCGCCGCCCGAAACTTGACACAGGGCCTATTCCAACCCGTCTGGCCAGCGTGGTACAGTAAACTAAAACTCCTTTCTAAGAAGATGGCTATGCCTAACAGTGGACTATAAAAGGTTATTGATTTATCTATATTGAAGTGATAACAAGTTAGTACTAACATAATACTCAGATATTTGTGCTAAAATTACAAACCACTAAGAAAGTATAAAATCAACAACTTTACTGATGTCAGAGAAAGTTTCCAAGTCTCGCCAGACTGCACATGCAATAGTCATCACGTTCGTCCATACACATCGTTCTTGCCTGTATGCACCAACGGATACTGCATATTAACATGTTGCTTCTTTGACAAAATTTCGACTTTCATAACGAACATTTTAGGAGTTTTTAACCTTCAAATAATACTTTACAATTGTCTTAACTTAACGTTTAAATTAAGCCTCACTTTGACTCTTCTGAGTTTAACAGAATATAAAGATAAAAAGAGTTCACACAGAAACGACTAGACATCTTGTAAGAACAGAACAAAATCGTACAGCTCTTATCAATGTAGTGTATCGATTGACCTTCTTATAAATCGAGTCAAACTGCGACACTAACAAGAATATTTTTAACTACATAAATGGATCACCCGTATTTTTCTTGGTACCTCTTCAAGATATATTTCACGGTCAAGGTAAAATTCAAAGAGATTTTTAGGATACTTTACAAAAAAAGATTTTATTAATGTTTAATAATTAAGCTTAATGTAGATACAGCTCTTTCTGGATGTCGTATAGCAGCGGTTCCCGGATCCCTCCTATCTCAGGTGCAGAGTGGCACACCGTGTGGTTTTAGACGGTCCGATTCCGACACACCACCCCGCCGTAAACTCCGGTGGGCTGACGGCCCAAAGGGGGTTTCCACACTTCAAAAAAAAAAAAGATACAGCTCTTTATAGATATGGTAGGTATACAGAGGACTACCTCGTTGGTCTAGCGCTGAACATTTGTGATTGCCGATCAAGAAGTCTCGTGTCCTATCTCCAGGTTGGGTCAAAGAGTGTTATAGACATGTAGAGTTATAGACGACTACCTCATTGATCTAGCGCTTAACATTTCACACTAACACTGTTTTGTGTTCAATCCCCGGTTCGTTTCAAAAAGTATTTTTGAGTTTTTCTTACAAGAAATTCTCAATAACAGCCTGTAGAATGAAATTTGGCGGTTTTACACGCCCATACTTTAGAGACACTTTAAGCTGCCAGTCCCGGTTGTCATGAACATCTATAACAAACGTATATATAACATACGACATATAACAAACGTAACAAACGTTAAGGACACTGACTTCCGAGTCAGTGTCCTTAACGTTTGTTACGTTCGTACAATCTTAGAAATAAATGGTTTTATAGATTAGCTAGTTATATATATGTGTATATTATTTCTGATTTACAATTATATTGTTAAACTAGCCCGGGCTTGAAAAATTAGATCTCCCTTCCTTTCAAGTATCCATTTTACTTCCCTGTCCTTATAAGTATGATAATATCAAAACTAAGAAACAAATCTCATAGACCATAACAAAAATTTTAACATCAGATGTAGATATTTAATACTACGAATACAGTATAATATTCATTACTTTCTTAATCACTTTACAAGGAGAGTCATGCCACTTCAATGCGACAGGAAGCCTTTAGAAAATGGAGAAATACCTCCAATTGTATATTTCATGTGTTATCGGTTCTACTTTATGTTGGGTTTTGGTATGTTGATAGTATTCAGGTATTTAAAACTAAAGAACCACGAAGCTGTTAATATAAAAATGCTTTGATTGGCACGACGCCAGAAGTATGTACGCACACTATTGTGTGAGAACGTAGGTAATGCATCATAATTGTAGTTTCTTTTGAGACATACTTCCGAAGCGTATTTTCTTCGTTCATGATTTAAGATATTTTCAATGTTGTGTTTTAATAAAATAATATTTATGAAGGACTTACGACTTTTTGAACGAGTATTTATGAAATGACTAGCTGGGTTCGTTTCTGATAGGGGAATACTTATTAAGGGGTTCGGCATGGAAGGTCATTTCTGCCGCGTCTGGCCCCTTAGGTGTACACGTGTACCTCCTTACATTAACTTAAGGTTAAATTAATTAATACTGCTTACTCATACAATTTTTATTTTAAGACAATGACAGACTAAGAGGTTGTTATCGTTTTAAAATCGTATGGTCATTGAACATTATCTCGGATTTTATACATTTTTTAAATACTTTTGAGATTTAACTACGCTTTACACGCTTTAATAAAAACACTATTTATAAATAAAAAAGTAGGTTACAGCTGTTATAATTATTAAAACATGCATTTTTTTATATTTTAAACGACATAGATATGTTTCATAAACAAGAGTTACTACTCTACTACTACTCTCCTCTACTCGTTTTTTTTTTTAACGTGTGGCAACCCCCTGGGGCCGTCACCCCACTGGGGTTTACGGCGGGGTGGTGTGTCGGAATCGGACCGACTAAAACCACACGGTGTGCCACTCTGCGCCGGGAACCGGGATCCGGGAACCGCTGCTATTACGACATCCAGATCCCTCCTAGCGCCTGCCCTCTACCTCGGGCACCATCTGCGGATAAACTCTCTATTTTAGGCGACGTACGGCACACGCGGACGTCGCCTCCTCGCGGCTGGCCATTGTAGCGGATAGAGGGGAAAACCCATCCCGTCCACCCGCGGCCACACTCAAGGCGGCATGAGGCGCTGGTATGCGCGCCTCCGCCGCCCGGCTCGCCGGCGGCGAATTGGGTCCGAGTGGATATTGTCCTCCCGGGCCTTCTCCGCCGCCTCCTTCCGCGAAATTACGTCTTCGCAGAAGGTTGCGACCGCGGTAAAACAACTGTCGCTACCGGCCATGGAGCGTATGACGACCGGTAGCGAGAAGTCTCCTCCAATAACTGCAGTGAGGACCCCACGCTGCGCCGCCCAGGCGGAACAAACCGCTTGCATGTGTTGAGCCGAGTCCTCACTGCAGTCGCAGTGGTGACAGGCGGGACTCAATTCCCTCCTGGCGACCGAGTGCAGATACTTCCCGAAGCAACCGTGCCCGGAAAGGACCTGCGTCAGTCGGAAGGAAAGGGTCCCGTGCTGCCGCCCTGCCCACTCGGCGATGACCAGCTGGAGAGCCTCCACGGCGGCAAAGCCAGCACGTGGAGCCTCCAACCGGAACGACCAACGAGCCATCGTGGCTCGACGAGCGGCCTCACGCCACTCGCGTATCTCTTCGGGCGGGGGCCGTATGCCGATATCCGCCCGGAAGTCAGCCGTCTGCCGATAAACTTTGGCGAGCACTGCCGCCTCCAAATCCCACGGCGGAGTTCCGGCCAAGGCGCACGCCGCCTCCGTCGATACGGTGCGGTAACCTCGTATGGCTCTAACCGCCAATATCCTCTGAGGGCGCCAGAGGCGAGCCCTATTCTGGGCGGTCAGAGCCGCCGCCCACACCGGCGCACCATACAGCGCCATTGACCGGACAACCCCCGTGTATAGCCGTCTCGTCGCGACGCTGGCTCCACCCAAATTCCGCAAAAGTCGCCCGAGGGCAGAGGCAGCGCCGACCAGCTTTGGAGAAAGCTGTTGGAAGTGCTCGTCGAAGAGCCACCTCCCGTCAAGGATCAGGCCCAGGTACTTCATCTGGGCCTGAACCGGTACGAGGACCGAATTGACTACGATGGAGGCACCGGTGGGTGGACCACGACGCGGCCCATGGAACAAAAGGGCCTCCGTCTTGTCTAGGGCCACCCGTAAACCCAGCGCCTCAACACGCCTGACCACCAGAGAGACACCCGTGGTGGCCAGGCGCGCCGCCTCTTCAAAGTTTATCCCCCGGGCTGTGACCAAGTTCTATACCTCTATAAAAAACACCCTTTACTTTTGAGATTTAACTACGCTTTACACGCTTTAACAAAAACACTATTTTTAAATAAAAAAGTAGGTTACAATTGTAATAATTATTAAAACATGCATTTTTTATATTTTAAACGACATAGATGTGTTTCATAACATTCATTCAGAAGTCACTACTTCTCTTGTACCTACTTACTCTACTACTACTCTCCTCTACTCTACCTTAACGCTAAGGTTAGAAATGTTGTTTTAGTTTTGTTTTTAAATGACTCATCATAGTTCAGTAAAAGGGTAAATTGAATATTAAAAAACTTTAAATCGGTCTCTCATCTATGGCAACCTAAATCTATGGCTATATGACCTTTTTTTGTTTGAATCAAACCGTCTAAAACCATGCTGTGGTTTAGTCGGTGCGATTCCTTTAGGTAACAGGGTATCAGAGTTGTAACCGAAGAGATTTGTGTACTGAAAGAGAATATACAAAATAATACACAATATAACACAATTCAATAAGGGGATATATAATAATAATAAAGTATTTGTTTATCAATTACGTTCTGACAGACATTTTAGTTGGCCTTTGGCAAGTCGTAAACAGTACAAGACTTATTAACACACAGATAAATTACAGACACGCTCAACAAGATTGAGTGCCAATTTTACAAGTTACTGACGTATATTATTTTGTAAATAACTTTAGTACACTCTAGTATGAAACTGGTATTCTGGTGTGACATTCTGAATAGTCTGTCTGGAAAGATTGTGTCTATTTAGTCATTGTTTTGTGTTCTAAACGCACTCAGATGCGCCAAATTATAATCTTATAAATATGCACTAAAATGACGTCACTTTTCAACGGTTTTGGCCACACAATACACGGAACAAATGATCGATTATGACGACTGAAAGATTCTGGAGTAAGGAACAAGGACTGGCAAGCGTAGCACAGCGTCCATAAACAAAGTTTTCTATATTCAGCAATCGACTATTTAATAATATGTAATTCATTTGATTTATTTACTGTTTGCTTTGCATATATTCACTTAATCTCTCTTTGTAATTTCAATCTTGTGTTACCACGGAATTGGGAGTCGTTACAAAATTTATTATGGAAATATTTGGTATTATATTGTAAAGCTTGTTTACTAACGCATAACGATTGTCTTGTGACCTCAACTCTTTGAAGTAACACTAACTAACACACATTGTAAAGTTGTGTTTCAATATTAAATTATTTTTATATCTCGCAAATGTTCGCAGTGCCAGACAGAATACATTGCGTACAATTTCATTAACGAGTCCCTTAAAAATTGTAGTTGTACTTCAAAACATTACTGTATGAAAGTTTAAAGTGCGCATCATAAATTACAATTTCGTGTTCTCATAAGGTCACGTACGCAAAAGTACACTTTTACCACAGAAATAAAAAGTACTGCCAGATAATTATCTATATTACCCAGTAACCTTTAAATTTCGCGCGCTTTATTTGTAAATAGATGACATTTGCGGTTGCACGTCTCGCAAGTAATAGACAGTGGTTCTGCGCCGCTGTGTCAATAAATGCGCTCGCAAAGAATCATACCCTATGAAGACATTGGTCAACAAAATCACCCCAACTCATATCCATTTTTGAAATAGTTTGAGTGAATTTCAATAATTCTAAATCGTTGCCTTTTTCATGACCTCGTTAGTATTGATAACGGCCTTAAGGAGCTTAGCGCTGTCCAACTCTAGGGATTTTTAATCAGAATCATCGATTACTTTGTTTTAAACGTGCACATGGTACGTGATAAGACGAGTGAATTTAAGCTGTGTACGTAGTGCATAAAAGTGCCATTCCGCTTCTTGAGTTCCCCATTTCGGATTCATGGGGAATGGAGGTTTGGGTTCCGGTAACCTTATTCGCTCAGTGAAATGTAATGAAGAAATTGCTTAACACTTTTCTTCTAAGAAGTTGTGGTATTACTCCGGGAATATATGTTTCGAAGTATGCCTCTCCCAACTCAACTGTCGTATCCAATAAGTGCGTGGGCATAGGAATGGTTATAGGAAAACCAACTATGTAGTACAGAAAGCGAAAGATATAAAAACGTTATACGAACATAAGCGTTTAAAAAAGAGAGACTGCCTTTATCCACAACTAGAATTGGTCATTTAACGACTACGTTGAAACACGGAATTGCATGTGATTCAATTTCTTAATAAAATAAAATAAGTAACAAAATTCCGTGTGTGGTTTTGTTAGTTGTTTTATAAACAAAATAGGTGGCAATCAAGGATAAATTGGTGTTTTTGTTTAACATAGTATTCGGTGTAGTGCGTGGTAGGGATATTTCTTGATTTATTTGTAAAATATTAAATAAAATACTTAATCAAAAATTTCTACTTCTTTCTTGACTGTACATCTCGAATAGCATAGTAAATCGTATTATGGAAATAAAAGGCGAAGTAGCCGTTTCCTACGTCGAGAAATCAAGTATTACAAAGGTAAGAATAGACATCGAGAGAGATCATGCAGTCATTGAAAATGCCGTACTAGCTAAAAAATTTTATGATGTTTCTTAAGAGCATAAGAAAAACAGCGTAGGGATAAACTTATATAGTATACTTTTATTTAAAAAGATGCTTATAATAAATAATTACAATGAACATTGATAACGCAACATATAATTATTGATACTAGTATATGAGTTTTAACAATATTTTAAGTTTAATCTTAACTTATGTATCTAAACAAACCTATAATTTTATATTCGTTTTATGTATAATTTTTTAATATTTATATCAAAAGAAAGTATCAAGAGCTGACCACGTGGATCCGCCATACTCAATTCTGTTCAAATTAAATCATAAACAAGAATAGATTTGGGCATAGATTCACGTGCTCTTTTCTAACTTTCTAATGTTTAACATGAAGTTTAATGTATTGAGGTTTGACTCAGACCAGGTTATTACTATTACATGCATGTGTTGCAAGAAGTTAATAGTATTTGAGATATTCAATAGTTATATGTGTAAAATGTCAAGAATATCAAATTATGCCTATCGTACGCATCCTTATTTTATGCCGGTTAAAGGTTATGCTTTTGAAATTGTATGAGTGATGTAAATATTGTATTTTATGATTATAGAAGTTCTATTCTATTACTATGAGTCACCAGGATATTACTTAATTTAAAGGGTTTTTTTATGACTAAACTAAGTTAGAAAAATGTATAACAAAGAAATTACAAAACAAATTACTCGACAGTAGGACTGAGGACCATGTACTAGTATTATATATGCTTTTCTGTTTTAGTTTATGCCTATTTTTACTTAATTTTGTCTATCTCTTTTGCTAAGGAAGAAAGTAGATGTATTATATTTTCAATTCCTCTAATTTTCTTCTGATTAATTTCATTGCAAAGTTTCAAGACAGTTTAATTTTTCGCGGAACTTAGTTGACTGCCGTTGATCCTACTTTACAGTAATTACAATGCACGTGGCAGGGAACAGACCCAAAAACTTAACAATATTTTGTAACCTCATTTTGTTAAAACAAAGCAAGACAAATTTAATCATCATTTCCGAGTTAGCTAAACACTATGTTTGGGTAATAATTAACTTTTACACATAAGAAATCCAACTTCAATAAACCTAAGTCATAATAAATTATAATAAACTTTCTCCTTCATTCTGCCACCATAATACTGCACTCTGATAGGTTACAGTTTTTCTTAAAACTTGAGAAAGAATCTCTACCAAATTAAATAAGAATTTTCTAAATCAGTTCATAAGTGACGAAGACGAACGAAAAGAAATAAAAAAGAAATCTGTTAGAAGTTCAAATTGAATTGACATAACACGTGAAATACTGAATGCAAATGAAGTGTCCTTACACTATAAAAAGCACATTTCAAATCAATAATTTCTCTTTTACAAGATAGCAGAAGATTATGAAGTCGTGGTAATCATAACATACATTACCAGAAAAGTATTGTCTACATTTCTGTTTTTGTTTTAGTGACGGTCCGTGTACTGTTAACTGTACGTAGATATTGTTTCTAGAAACGTGGAGGTGTATCGATGAATATGAAGCCAATCAACAGTCAGCCTGTGCCAGTAGCACATTGACCTGTTTCAACTCATAAATTGATTTAAAGGTTTCACCGACATATGTTTTTTTATACAGATAACATTTACTATTAAGTCAGACAAATGGTGTAATTATATAGTTTCTTAATTATTATTTTAATACCCCTTTTTTTCTTTCTGGAAATCACCTCGAATGCGATATATCAGACTACTTCTCAGTGGGATGGTTATTGGTTATGTCGGATTCGTGCCGACTAAAATCCGTACGCTGTCTTAGGTACCAGTAGCCGGGGAAACATCCTAGTTTTTGTACCCTAGAAAGAAAACGCCTGGTACCCCGACGGAACTTATGTCTTCCTAAAGCAAAATTATTCTGTTTAAGCTAACAGAAACAGTATTGTTAATAGTGTTGGTGAAACTTTATAGAGTTTAGTCGATGTTTGTTGACGAGAACATCGACTATAAATATACAATAAAGTAACTTATTTGGGTTTTAGTCTAGTCTAGATAATAATGAAACAACAAAAATTTTAACCAATATCGTTTTGAGAGTGATATATTTTTAATAGTTCTGTTTGAATACATATAACTGTTTTACATTAACATAAAAAACCTAATTCTTTTTTTATGATATAAAATACCCGGATTAGATATTCATATTAAATACCTACTACTAATATGTATACCTGCTGTTTAGTTTATACATACATATATGAATATTTACGAATATCTAGAGTTCAAAACATCTCTGACATGAAGACTAAATGCCTATTTGTTAGAATGGCCAAGTGCAATTACACCTGCGTCAAGGACATCTCTAAGGTCGCTGTGTAATTAAAACGATAAGCGTCACGTTTATCGGTCAAACTAAACATTCAACATATAACTCTATGTAATTGATGTTCAATAATATATGTATTATTCGTGTAAAAATATTTCATATTTTATTAGAAGGAAATTTACAGACGGGTCTCTTGACAACTGCAACATAAGAACAGAAGGGCATTGCCGCCCTTGGAGATATACTTACCCATCTCACCCATAAATTTTGTCACTTTTTGCGACATCAATTCGTTGATGAAGCTGTCAATATATGTGACAGGGCTCTCTCTATTGTCTGAATGCTCTGAAATATATATAATTTTATTTGAAAAATATACAAATATTACTATACAGATAGATCCATCCCGGTTACACAGACAAACACACTGCAAAAAACAAAAAATGTTCTAGACTTGCTGAGACTCCGCGACTGGTGACTTTTATCGTCTGTGTTGAAAAACTGCTAATTTGAAAACATATAAAACAGGTTACAGGTCAATGATCAATGAATTAAAACATCTGCCTGTACTGGTTCGAAGTAGAGCCTTTTAGGTATGTAGTCTTATTATTATTGTTACCAAATTAGCCCGACACCTACACGACTGGTTCCCAGCCCGTAATTCTTGTTTTGCATTTTGTCAATTTCCGTTGTAGGGGACATCATCAGGCAAAAGTACAGCTGAGGCGCGGCAATAGGCATGGCGTCTGCATTTTTTTTTACAGCATTGGATATCGGTGGGAGAGATCTCAGCGCGCGCGCCAGAACGAACGCGCGCCAGTCAGCCGCCGTTCCCCGCCGCGCGCGCGCGTTTTATCAAAAACTTACGTACACCTGCCGGTGAACAGCCACGCAACGACCGTTATCGCCCTAAATGACCACCTAATGGACGAACGAAGAGGTAGTCCATGCATGATTGTGCTAACTTAGTGTAAATTTGTACGTGGAGTGCAGTGTTGTGTTGATGTACCAATGGAGGAGATCCGGATATCGGATTGGCCTGAGCCACCAGGCTCCCATGCATGGCTCCCTGCTTATGGTTACCAGCATGATTTAATGGATAAGGATGACTATTTTGGCACCAATGGTGAGTGCCGGTCGTTTAGCCTAGACCTTCTGTGTATTTAAAAGTAATCTGAATGTCATGTCATTATGTTCGGCGCAGTCACGACTGCGCCGTGGCCTGTGATGAAACAAGCTGTTTAGGTATGCTGAAATAACTGCAGATTGCTTTGTTTCTAACTTTAATGAACATACGAAGTCATTTCTGTCACTACCTTGTCTCGATCACTTTATAACGTGTACGTTTACGTTGGCATACGCTGTTGCCGGTTTCGTAACTCGTTTCCCTTAATATAATTGGATCGCCATCTGATCTGTCGTTGACCCAATCTATTCCAAAACACTGCTAGCTAACTGAACTACGGCTGTGAGTGGCAGAGTACAAAAAATGGCTTCGTTTATTTGCAATGTTTTTGTGTTGATGTTGACTCACCCGCATCGTGTTGAAAGTTCACTGACAATGTTCTTCTTAACTAATACCACAGTTTCTGTCTGTCATTGACAGAAATACGGAAGTTCTTGACAATCATTATTTAGTTTAACTGCTCTGTTGGCTGCATTTTTATTACAGCATGATTAGGAAACGACAAACAGTCCAATTGTCAAATTCTTACACAAGAACAATACGGTATGAATACCCCGTTTTAAGCAACTCATTGTTGAGTTTATCTCAGATAAGAATGTCTTAACGAAACTAATAATTACTTCAACATATTAAGACAACAATGGATGTAATTGGTCGATGAAGTAACCTAAGGTCATTCAAGACGCTAAGAATTATTTATACAAAAACTTATTTAAATACAAATCCAATCAATAAAAGGTTCAAGACCTTCTTTTTAAGAAAGTTGTCAGTATGTATACTTTATGTAGAGTTATTTAAATTAAAAAAAATACAAATAGAGTTCTATTAATATTCATGATGGAGTTAATACTCTGTTAGAATCGGCGTCGTGCGTGTTTATGTCACGTTATTACAACAATTTTGTCGCCATATCTTTCAAATATGTTTATTTCATTCTTTTCATTTATTATATATAACCCGGATGATAGTAAAATAACTCGAACCGGCATTTACAATAGCTTTAACTTGCCAGCATTGCTTAGTTTATTGTCGTTTAATTAACGCTACTCAATATTCTAGTGCTCTAGGCCCATCTTTCCACAACCTCAGTTATATTTGTTGGCCTTTTTTGTACAGGGTTATTATACTTTTAAGTTTAATACTTCAAACTCACACATTTCTGTTGTATTTATGTAATATCTACATTACATTCTTATACAATCATCTTCGGAAAGATTGAACCAATCCAAGGCGGCCCAATTTTAAGACAATCTCAAGCTTTCAATTTTAAAAGAAAATAATAGAGATCGTTTATATTAATAGTAGACTGTACGGTTACTAGCGTCACAGAGAGAATCAGTGAAAGTAAGTTGTTACTAAAGACTTAGGTAGGGTAGGTGCGTCGATTTACGTCCGACTTGACTTGACGGACCAAGCTCCTTTAAGTCACAATAATAGCATTTAGTAAAATAACCAAATACGTTATTGTAATATTATTCACACCAAAAATGATTATTGACCTTATTTTATTAATTAAAAAAAACATTTTTAAATCAATTATAATTATTATATTGCCGTATTTAAAAATAAAGATCGCAAACCAGCTCACTGGTGGTCGTAAATTAAAGTTTTGGTGACATTTTCATTTTTCACTGATTTGAAACAATTTGTCGACGATTATATTTTGTTTTTCATCAAAATTATCCCACATTTGGGTCTAATTTTCACCAAGGCATACCATATTGCGTATAGATAACATTTTAAATTACTCATCTGAATTGGACTATTGATCTGAATGGTCGCTAACTGGCGCAGTGACTCTGCTAAGTTTATCGTATATCAATGGATTCAGACGTCTCTAGAATTACACCAGATATCAAATTTCACGTTATTTATAGTAGTATATATTATACGCATAGATATTTAAATTTTTATTTTTAAGAAAGTTCACGTAATTGTCTGATAGTGTTTGCATAATATCATGCGTAAGTATACTGATATATCAACAAATTAGCAGTTATCTTGGTATTATCTTTATTATCTACGTTGTTTATAACACTTATAATTATCGTACGCAATCGTCTATTTTTTTCTTTCCACTGCATTGTAGTTAATTTATTTTTTAATCTGTGCTCATTAATGTTTTGAAAAACGTCCTTCTGTTGCCAATTCGACCTTTATCTCACTCATAAATTCCTAACTGAAAGTAATAAAATTATAAGTTTGCCGCTTTTAACACGTATTCCGGGATACAAAACTTTTCTAAACGAGATTCATTACGAGTACATTCCAACCACAATAAACTTACTCATACTGTTACTTTACACAAAGTAGTTTGTAAGCTAAAAAAAGATATATACAATAGTGAAGTAAATTAATTTACTTTGAAGCGAAAATAAAGTAAAGATTTTGCTCTTATTTTGAAGTTGCGAAAGAGTTTGAATCCTCAACTATGTACAAAATAAATCCATTGAGCGGTTATATGGACAACGTTTATGACATTCAAGAATTTCGGGCGTCTCTTTCACACCTATTTGTTTTAATATACCTTGTAAAATACTATATATGTCTATATATATAATCCGATCATCCTATTATTCTTTTTTCTATTTCTTTAACGGCATTTCATTGCCAATATAGTTGCCTTAAAATCTCTTTTATCTTAATCTCAATAGGCTGAAAAACGCTTATCACTTATCAGTCTTGAGAGGATTAGTGTGACGTCTTGGTCTGCTAGATTTTCCACGCGAATAACTTTAGTAATTCACATTTAATACGACGTTCTCATCGGTTTTAATATGTCTTTTTTACCATGAGTTTATTCTTTAGTTGACAGTTTCTATTGCTTTCTACTATTCTTTACTTAATCTTTACGAGAGTTAAGGAAATCTATCCCTTTATAACGTAACTAAGCCGAATAATTGTATGTTTATTGGTTAAAAAGTATTTAGTATCCCGAATCTTTAACACATGTTAGAAACTATCTAAAGTCTTGGCTGCACGGTTTAAGCGGTTGCCACGTCGCATTCTACTGCTTAGTGTTGTGGGTTCAAACCACACATAGGGCAATACTTTGTGTGATCCACAAATTGTTGTTCTCAGTCTGGGTGTTCTTTGTGTCCGTTTCTTGTATGTTTGTAAAGTCCCTCGCGACACTGAATGTGTTCCTAATGCAGGCGTTGTTTTTTTTAAGATTAAAGGTAAATCAAGGGTAGACGAATTGCCCAGGTAGGATGCCAGAGGGCGGTCGTCGGTGTGGTTTTTAGTAGGAACACCACATACTCCTGACCCAACACCCCAAAGAGCAGGAGATCCGAAGGGCATTTTTCGCCTCGTCAACAAAAAAACGTGTAGACAAATTGAAGACACTACTGAGAAAGTTCTCTCATTATATTCAAGTCGTTGTTGCCATCTTTTTTCTTTAGTAGACAGTATTATTCTTGAGCTAAGTATTATTGTCATGTATAAGAGTTTTATCACTTAAGTAACGCCACTATGACACGGTTGTGTACAAGTATTGATAACCTCTAAACACTTTAATAATAAGAGTTCCAAAAGTAAAAGCTAACGATTGTGACCACTATACATAATAATAATAAATTAGTAGACTTACTAATAAACCTTGTAATTTATTTATCTAGAAATCCTTGAGAGTTAGCAAAACCCATTATTAATGTACCCACATCGTTAGTTGAACAGCCAGAGTTACTTTAACAAACTTGTTTGGAATTTAAAATGCCCTTCACTGTATAAATAATTGGCTTAATATAAATCAGAGGAGTTTGTGTAGTGAAGCATAATCCAGTTGTAATTATTTGATAATTGTTGGTTCAATAATAATTGCAGGATCTACTTTGTGATTAGAGGTGCTAGTAAGATCACTATTGTAATTAGAATCTTCGAATGCCCACGTACCCACCAATCAAGTTATTATTCATGCTAAATCGAAATAAAATGAGAAAAAGGATAATTTAGATATAGGTATGCTAATTTGCAACAAAGACAATTTCAATTAAAACATAAAAGCATATCTTAAGTAAGTATTTTTATGACGACGTACCGGCTTTCGAGCCGCTCGGTTGTAAATTCCATATGAGCTCGAGTGCAAAGCATGCGGTCCGACCAGTCCCCCCGTCACCCCGCCCTAAAGGTCATTTCTTATCCGAAGGTGAATCGCATACTTAAGACACAGACTTCACAGAGTCAGACTTCTAAAATCCGGGATACCATAGGGATGTGAACTTGGTCCTTATTCAATTTTTTGAAAGTTATAGTAGTGCATACTTTTTTAAGTTTTTGATTTAGAAATAAAAGAAAAATAAATATTTTTATTGAAAATAATAAAGAAAGCGTCGAACTACGATTTGAACATTATTTATTAATAGCTGATATTAATTATCCGCTATACGTTTGTGTGATTGACCGTAGATAATATTTCGACTTTGACTCTACTAGCTACATTTTGTTTACGTTTCACGACTTTTCTAAACTCTAATTATGTAGTGTTACGTTTTGTTTATAGTTTTAATGCCAGGGTTACGATTGACTCAAACACCTCATTACTGAAATATTTACGCAAACAGTTACGGCTTTACTTATGAGACTAAAGAGACTTGACTAAAGAGTGGCGACTGTTACGTTGCGTTTGTTATTTTAATTGCGATGGACTTTTCGTCTAGTGTGTAGTGATCCTGATTGCTGAGCTTAGAGTTATTATGTTCGATGCCCATCCAAAACTACTACTTTTGTCATAAGCACTGGGTGTAATGTAAGTATATCGATTAGAAATCTACTTACATAAGTAATTATAAATAATAAATAATATCATCAAACACACAACACCATCTAGTTTCAAACTAAGCAAAACTTTGTGCTATGACAGATTGACTGATAGAATACTTATGTACTTTTTTAAACACACATATTTTACATAGAAAATATCCAAACTCTTCAAATAAGCATTTTATCAGATACGGGGATAGAACCCGAGGCCTCTTGATAGGCTCACAACTAGACCAATGAGGCTGTTGCAATTATAAACAAGAATTAATTTCCGATATTTAGACGCGATTGGGCTATGATCAAGAATGTACCAATAAATTACGAATATGACTGCCGCAGTTTAAACAGTATACAATTCGTGTTACAATAGTACCTCAATTTATTAGAAAAATTGTGATTCGTGTTTGTAGTTCAACTACATACTAAGATTATTTTAAACCTTGGAGTGTCTGTAACCATGAGATAAATTCGATTGTAAAGCAAATAAGGTCGGTTAATATTATCATGAACAGGTGAATGTGCTTTTTATTTGATCAATATTTGTTTTCTTATGCACGTCTTTGCACATTTCATATTCAAGAAACTTCAACACTATCATGTGTTTTTAGACTGTCAAGGAAAGTGTTTGACACGCATGAACTCAATTCAGATTCGATGTTGTAAACAATATTTTCACTTGTTTGTATTTATCTGTTTTTACTGCAAATATTGCAAGCATTTGTTTTGATGATTAATGATTTTATGACATCATAACTTTCTAGTTTGCTTGACCGATTGCTCAATTCTATTAATTCTCTAAATTCTACTACTAAACTTCTATTCGACTACAGCTATGCAAAAATCGATTGTATAAACTTTATCCCATCCATCTCAAGGTGTATAGGATTCCCCCCAAGAACTAAGAGCCCCAAGCTAACCTTATCTGGACAAGGCTTTGGCAAACGAAACATCCTGGTTAGTGACAATATTCTCGCCTACTATGTAGGCGAGAATATTGTCACTAACATTGGCGAAAACATTGGCGAAAAGTGGACGTTTAATATGTCTCTGCCTCTCTGTGTGTCATTTTTCTCCTTAACTATTATCATATGAGTATAATGGTTTTATCTTTTAAATACAAGAGTGGCTTTTATCTGCAGTAGCGCTACTAAAGAGATCAACCGTTTGTTTACAACATTGACGTTATTCCGCTCATATCGATATGGCCCTTGACACATAACATGTGTGTATAGCTACCCAATATTTAACGCTCACAATTATGTACATTATGATCTTTGTTATAACAGAAACTATTTCTATCTATGTATTATTTCAAACCATCGTAGTCACTTTAACTTGATAAGTTATTAGAAATTAAATATTTACCGTCTTTATTTGCGGAAATTAGTTAGAACATAAAATGAACAAAACATGTGTGAAATAAGTAACTGACTTCTATTATTAACATACTGTTGCATATATCCTTGAAAGAGCAAACTTAGACATTTTACAAGTACTAACACTGACAAATGTAACTTAGTCCCGTTTGTGTATAAGGAATAAGTCGACTATAATTAGTCTACTAAAATTAAAGTATTAGAATTTACAAGTACTAACACTGACAAATGTAACTTAGTCCCGTTCATGTATATAAGGGATAAGTCGACTACACTTAGTCTACTAAAATGAAAGTATTAGAATTTACAAGTACTAACACTGACAAATGTAACTTAGTCCCGTTCATGTATATAAGGGATAAGTCGACTACACTTAGTCTACTAAAATGAAAGTATTAGAATTTACAAGTACTAACACTGACAAATGTAACTTAGTCCCGTTCGTGTATATCAGGGATAAGTCGACTATAATTAGTCTACTAAAATATTAGAATTTACTAGTACTAACACTGACATATGTAACTTAGTCCCGTTCGTGTATATAAGGGATAAGTCGACTATAATTAGTCTACTAAAATTAAAGTATTAGAATTTCTTGTGTTCAGTTGTACTTCGACGTCATAACTATCATGCATAATGATAATGCTTAACATTCGTTTATTAATAAACAACGTGTATTATCAGAGTAAATAATTACAGTATACTTAGTCTGGCCATAAATACTGTTACACTTAATTATAAAAAAATATTACATTTGAATTTCGAATCTGTCATTTTTATACGATTGTTCATTGTGTTTTCTCATTTTGGCGCCAATACATTGTAAAATATTTTGCGATATTAAAATGGTGTGGGGTGATAAAGAGAACCGAATCGCTGTGATAGCATTACACAAAGTAGGTATGGAGCCAAATGCAATTTTTAAAACTCTCCATACACTTGGTATTAGTAAAATGTTTGTGTACCGGGCTATTAATAGGTACAATGAGACCTCCTCTGTTTGTGACAGAAAAAGATCTGGCCGTCCACGTAGTGTTCGTACGAAAAAGGTGGTCAAAGCAGTAAGGGAAAGAATTCGAAGAAATCCTGTCCGAAAGCAAAAGATTTTATCTCGGGAAATGAAGATAGCACCTAGAACCATGTCGCGTATTTTAAAAGATGACTTAGGACTTGCAGCCTATAAGAGACGCACTGGCCATTTCTTAACTGATAATTTAAAGAAGAATAGGGTGGTAAAATCGAAACAACTACTGAAGCGGTACGCAAAGGGAGGTCACAGAAAAATTTTGTTTACGGATGAGAAAATTTTTACAATTGAGCAACATTTTAACAAACAAAATGACCGTATTTATGCTCAAAGCTCTAAGGAAGCTTCCCAATTAGTCGACAGAGTGCAACGTGGACATTATCCGACTTCAGTGATGGTTTGGTGGGGTGTTAGCTATGAAGGAGTGACTGAGCCATATTTTTGTGAAAAAGGTATCAAAACATCGGCACAAGTGTATCAAGATACCATTCTTGAGAAGGTAGTTAAGCCCCTTAACATCACCATGTTCAATAACCAAGTATGGTCCTTCCAGCAAGACTCGGCGCCGGGTCATAAAGCTCGGTCCACGCAGTCTTGGTTGGAATCGAACGTTTCGGACTTCATCAGAGCTGAAGACTGGCCGTCGTCTAGTCCCGATCTTAATCCGCTGGATTATGATTTGTGGTCAGTTTTAGAGAGTACAGCTTGCTCTAAACGCCATGATAATTTGGAGTCCCTAAAACAATCTATACGATTGGCAGTGAAGAATTTTCCCATGGAAAGAGTGCGTGCTTCTATTGATAACTGGCCTCATCGTTTAAAGGACTGTATTGCAGCCAATGGAGACCACTTCGAATAAGCTTTTTATATTTTTAATTGTTTTATATTTATGTATTAAACTGACACACTGTAAAAGTAATAAATGTTATTTGCAGTTAACAATTTTCTTTTTTCTTTATTACAATATTTATGGCAAGACTAGGTATATCACGTCACGTACGAAAGGATATACAACAAAAGCATTCCAAGAAAAAAGGTATCAATGAAGTGAAACAATGTGGCTGTTAATTACAAATTTTATTTTATTCATTAGTAATTTTTAAACTGTTCTTTCTTTACCTAAACATATTTATTGCCTAGGATTTACTCTTAGTGCGTGTGGCTTCTTTAAAAAGAAAAGATATTAATTAACCTTCTTATTTTTTTAAGAAAAGAACTAAAATCAATTTTCAATAGCTAGATTGCATTGTATTACTGTGTAGTGACGGATTAAGAACACAGTGTGTCACCACCCATATTCATCGCGTGTGTGTCATAAGAGCCGACGAAGGAGCACTATACAGGACAAAGAGAAGAAAAACTTTAAACATTCTTAAGCTAATTCATCTCACAGTGCGGTATACTAGGCCAAAACCTTCTTTCTAAGGAACCTATGTCTGGTAGTGGTCTGTTAAAAGCTATTCCTGATGTTGGTGATGATGTATAACAGTATAGTAAACTAACTTCTCAACATCATTCATGTGTTAATATAAAGAACTACGTAAAATATTAATTTAAACTATAAAAAAACATAAAAATTCTTTGCTCTTGAGTCACAATGATCTCAATCTTGAAGCCTTGACATATTCTCTTAAACGTTTTCAGTGTCCAATTTGTTTTTTTTTTATTAATAATGACCGAATTGTTGCTCTACTTTTTTCTCTTTAGTTAGACTTAAAATAATTAGTTTTGGAATCAGTAGGTACATTTATTATTTTCATCATAATTGACAATGAGAAAATAAGACGAGATTTTTATATAACGCTAAAAACAATCTTCCGTTTAAGTCATTGGAACTTTACATCACTTGTACAGATTTTGTTTAAACACATCCACAGATGAAACATGAGAAGAATGATGTCTTCGACATATAAGAAATTCGTATTTTTTTTTGCTAGATTAAGAACCAGCCAAAGTGCCTCTACTCTGCCCGATGGGAAGTGTGAATAGAAGCTAAGATTTGTGGTCACCATACTCATTGCAAATGCATTGTCTGCAGTATGGTGACCCACAAGGGACGTGAAAGACATGACAGTCTTTGTGTCAGTGTAAAGCTCACACGATTACCACGATGACTGTCACCCCTGCTTCAATGGGCCTCCGGTCTCGCACTCACTAACGAATCACGTCAGCACGGGTGCTGTCGCATTAGATTGGTTTTCTGTGAGAGGGTAGTACTGGCCCCGTCGAGCCGGCCCGTTTGTGCTGAAATCAGCGTTGTTCCACTATCTAATATTATCAGGAAGTAGAGCCAGTATATCTATCATTATACTTAAATATACCGTACCACATTAGTACATTTCATCAAAAACCATAAATCACACGCCAAGTCGTGTATATACACTGTCCAGCAAACCACATTACAAAGATTGAGCCAGACATTAATATTTAACTAAAACAGCTTTAAAACTAAGAAATATAGCAGCCATAACTTTGGTTCTCCTTGATGCTTAGCATTCAATACGTATACAATATGTAACACACTGATTCGTCCACTGTCGATGTTCTGGCTTGCATCTATGTCCCTTAATTTAAGCGATATGGACTCTGATCGATAGTCTGACATCGATAGACCCTATAATAGAACACTGCGACACAGTAGTGCGTTTTGTACTCTCACAATTATTTCGTTGTAATCTGTCACAAGCATACTTTTGAAACTACTTCAGAATATTAAGTATCAAAGGCCTAAATTCGTATTTAGATGATACCTGTGTGATATTTGTGAAGAGAAAGGATGTCAGTACCATAGAGAATGACAAATAAGGAATACCGTAATTTTGTGAAGAGAGTTACAGATATTCTGCTTACTTACTTTTTTTTTTCAACAAAATGAAAGTTCGCTGACCCTTCAAAAGTGTTATCGTGGCTAAAAATGTACCTATTTCTTTTATAAAAGAATATGATCTAGATAACAGATTTGTATAAATGTATGTGACTTCGTTGAGCAGTGGACGGCGATAGGTTGATTGATTGATTGATGTGACTCACGTAAATATCAACAATAACGTAGACGAGACGATTGTTTAAACCTACTCCTACTACAAGCATTCTGAACTAATAACTCAGAATGGCCATCTATTCATATAGTATTTGTTAACTCATAGAAAACAAGCCATTCATATACGAAATTAACATTGAACATGACTACACGAATGGCGTAGTGGCCGCGCTCTGTTGCGCCGAGTGTTGCGGATGCCAACCCCATACGATACTACATTTTGTGTGATCCACATATGTTGTTCTAAGTATGGGTGTTTTTTTGTGTCCGTTTCATGTATGTTTGTAAAGTCCTCCGCGATACAGGATATGTTTCTAAGGCGGGCGTTGTCTCTTTAAAAAAATCACAAGCAACAAAAATTAAATTCAAAAGGTTTACCGAAGAAAGCTACATTTGAAAAGCCGAATATTGTCATGACTTACAAATCATCACCTCCTAGTTTACTTTATAGCAGTCGACTGTTGACCAAAGGCCTCTCTAATTGTACTCTCACTTGGTTAGATTCTCGGCTTCTTGTATAGATCATCACTTCACCTGGCCTATAATAATGTCGGACTTACAAATACTGCACTTAAATTTACTTATAGAATGTTTTATTACAAATAGATGATTAATGTTCTTTATGGCAATTTTATTCTTGACTACATATCAATACGTTGCTTTTTACTAGATATGTACACCTTTACACACGACTAGCGTAACTTATGAATGATAGATACGGATATATTATTTCTCGGAACGAAACCGACAGTAGGAAATGTTCAATTTGGTTAAAATTATGACGTATGAAGGCTCGTAACATGACTAATACGTGAACGACTTGAGGTCAAAGAAAAAAAAGACGTTTGTTTCTCTAAGTAACTGTTTAAAAGGCGTTGCGATTACAATGCTAAAATTAAATTGAGCAAAGTCACGACTGGGTGTCTTTGTTTTTTTTTTTTGAGGTTTGTTTCAGTAATTTCTTAAGTTTAATGTACTGACACAACAAACAATGTGGAAATATAAAATAGATGTTATAGTTATGGATATTGGGCAACTAAACATCAATTTCATGATGAAAAACTTCACTATTGACGTGGCCGAATTCTTAGATCATTAATTGTGTAGAAGTGTCACACTACAAAACAACTACAACATGCAAGCAAACTGTATTTTGCTGGTATGAGTGTGAATCTATGCTGATATGCGTACAAATTGAACGTTTATAGTGTCAGTGACAACACTGCATTACAGTGCACACACAACGACAACAGAAATAACTTAGTGACCAGCAGTTGGACACCTATTTTTCAACGCTTTCTCATCTTTGACACCTTACCTAGATATACAATACTGTAGTTTAAAAGAGTTGAAATTACGTTTTCCTCAAGCTTTTAAAAATAATTATTAGGTAAACATTAACTTTTGAAATGTTTGTGAGAGTGTGGCCCTGTTTTCACCGTAGACGTAGGAGAACGAGCCCCCTACGTCGTCAGCGATGTGTCAAGTCGCAGACATGTCTATAGGCAATCCTCTGCAAGTGTCAAGTGGTAATACGCGCGACTGTCAGTTCCCTGAACAGGCCCCGACTGCTTTTAATGAATGATTTTAGAATAAGTGGACACGTGTAGGTTCGTGTTCCGCGAAACACTACTTCTCGGGCAACCATTCCATGACAACCAAAAAAAAAAACAAGATTTCTATAAAAAAATCTGGGCGATGTGTCTCCGCCACATGTGTCCCAATGAATACATAGCTAATAGATGTCACTATGAACTAACAAGACAGAATATATAAAAAATATCGTATTGCTATATTTATCTCTCTCGTAGTTTCACGGGTCAGTGACTGTTTACGTAATGTCTGTTTTTGTATTAGTTTAACAATCGCTATGATGTATATTTCGTGAGATATTTAATTCAAGGTTTCATTAGTTTCAATAGCCGTGGAAAAATTCAAATCTGATTGGACCTAGCCCACAGAGGTTTTGTACAAAACATTGTAATTAAGCGGGAATTCGAAGAAACAGCTGTGGTTGCAACAACAAATAGTAGACGCTGAGGAAATAAAGTCAAATCAACAAATATAAAAGACTTCGTAAGCTATTTTTAGTAACTTCTTTCTTCGTAAATATTTTTATTACGTGATATTGTGAGCTCATATTTTCGTATTGTAAACCAAGGCCCTGAATTGAGATATTGATTGCTAACTTACCAAATCCATTTATTGAAATCGGTCACATAGATATATACGAGTATATTTATAGTGGAGAAAAAGTACAGTTCTATAATGTAATAAGAGGTCCTTAGTTTCCTGTCCTTATACTGCTTATGTACACACTTGTAGAAATACTTTCTCGAATATCAAAAGATCTCTTATAAACTAAATTTACACCATGGGTTCCACACAACTTGCAGTGACGATGCAGTATGGCCTATTAAACATTGTTACGGAATGTCTATTCCTTATTGAAAGATTAACCTTTCTTTGGTGAGTATATCAGTTATTTAAGAACTTGTTCAAGTATATCGCACAGAGAATATCGAGCGTAGTCTCTTATAATGTAGCTGCCGTTAATCAAATAAAAAAACAAAAACGTGTTCCTAATATTATATCCTACTGATATTATAAATGCGAATGTTTGTGAGGACGTTTGCTACTCTTTCACAAAAAAACTACTGGACGGATTTGGATGAAACTTTACAGTAATATAGATTATACTTCGAAAAAACATAGTCTTTAATTTGTAATGATTTTATGTAATTTTGGTTTTAATATAACGTGTCAATTAAGTCGGCAAAAAATTCGACCTCTGAGAGTTATCTTGGCGTACGCTACCTAAACCATCGAACTTACACAAAGATGATGCACCGTAGGATTGATTGTATGTTAAAAAAATATTTAAAATAATCTGTTACGAAACTTAATGTGGCAGACCATATTCCATGTGAGCGAAACCGCGGGCAAAAGCCAATCTACCTCTAAAGTTATTCTTATAACTTAACAACAGTTATAATATGATGTGGATAAGGACATCTGTCGTGTATGTATGTGTCGTGAGCAAATGTGATTTGAAAGTATAACGACTATTTGGTCTATTGAGTTTGTTGATTTAATACAAAGTTTCTATAATACTGGCAAGTGACGGCGATACGTATGGATCGAAAGATGAAATTGCTAAGTAAAAGAGAGTTCTTAATTGTGTTTATTTAAAGCTTAAAGTTGCTTATCACGCTGATCGGGAAATGTAACATACCGTTATCATTAGTGTTTTTATTCGATCTTTAGTTCGAAATTCGAGAATCGCCATTTTATTAGATTTTTTGGTACAATGATCGACTTTATTATAGCGCACGCACTTTGTTGACAAAATTCAATTAAAACCGGAATTATGAAGAAAGAAAGCTATGAAAATATAAAAAAAATATAAAGGGGTTATATTTTATCGGAGTATTGAGAAACGCGGACATGAGCAGACTTAATGATTTTAATATAAATACTTGAATACTTTTATTAGTAAAACAAACGAAGTCTCTAAAGAAATGTTTCGAATATTTTTTTGTGTAATATTTATTCGTGAATTGGCGCGCTATATCACATGCCTGCAGTTTCGATTAATTTGCTTACAGATTGACTCGCGCAGTACAAAGGCACATACCTAAGTGCTCTCATTCATTATCCTGGTTCCATAAACTTACAAAGCGTTTAAAAGTTAGTAAATACTTCGTGCAATTAAAGTATCAAACGAAACCACTGGTAGTACATATAATAAAACTGTACAGAATAACAGTACGACATGTGCAATGCACTGAAACCTTACTGGTTATATAAAGTGCACTTGTTATTGTTTGATTTGTGGCTGGAGATTAACGTCGGCACCAAACGATTGATTTTATCGAATGTTCAGTTTTCATGTGTACTACAATGTGTGCATTGATAAGCTGTTTTGTTTCTTAAAAGTAAATAGTGGTAAGACATGTTAGTTACTATCATATTTTATGATACCACAGCTAATACTTTCTCTCAATAGCTTTCAATTGCTTAAAGTACAAATAGAGTATAAAAAAAAACTATCATCATACGTCAAATACTTTTACGAATATGGTTAATAAATTTCTATCATTGTTTTAATATATTCTTCAAGTCATGAGTATTTCAATTCGTGTGAATTTTTTTGTGTTCGTTTTCTTAGAACTCCGTCATTAATAAACCGATTTGCTAAATGCTTTTTTAGGGACGAAGGGAAAAGTACCTATGTATAATTGAAACTTGAAGTAATGAAAACTCAGGCAGAAAGAATTAGGTTCAATTCGGAAGAGGTTTAATACGATTTGATGTAGGTTCGAAATAGGTTTGGATAAATTTAACTAAGGAACGTAATTACTCCTTGCGATCATATTCTCTAACAATCAGAAACCGTCCTTGATTTGACCTTGACAATTATCGAAACAGAAAAGAATTATCTGTGCAAAATGACACTTGTATAGCACATACCGATGATTTATTTGAATATTACGCATAACATTCGACGTCAATGGACACTGAAACTTGAACACCGACGACTTGCATGAATGACTTTAGACGAATGGATTTAAAAAAAAATAAATGTAGTCTGTGGCTGTTTATGTTATGGGGTAATAATGACGGCGAATTTAAACCAATATTATTTCAATTGCTTTGCGTTATGTATTGCTAACACAAAGTGTTATGTAAACATTTTTATCAAAGAATTGCACGGCACAGACACGTATAATATTGAATTTAAATCGAAAGAGTTTTTATTCTTACAATAAATACTGATTATCTATATAAAAATACACATAATACTGTCAATTGTAGAATGACTAAGTATTTAAAAAGATTATTTGATATCTTAGTGTTGATAAAATGTTGTTCTTCATAAGATAAGAAAACGTATGGTAAGAAAATGGAATCTAAATATAAAGAACTTAAAGTTTTCAATCAAAATATTGATATTTTTTTATTCAATAACTCTAGGCCCAAAATTTGCAATGGTGGCCTTAATACCAAAGGCATTCTTTACCAGTCTACCGCTGAGTGGTGCGGCAATGTGAAAAAGTAAAAAAAAGAAAATAATGAGTTAGAATGTGTACTACAATTTTGTTAGGACTCTTAAAGCAATTAGAACGATCTTAATATTAGGAAATAAATAACAAAAAAACAATAAAATATAATTTATCTACACAATATTATACGCACGAACTTTTTTAACGCAAATTATTAATTAGTATGTGATACAAATAAATCAAGCATTATTTTGTTTCTAACACATATCTAAAATAGTTATAATTGGTTAAGTCTTGCAATTTAGATAGCTTGGAATTTATCTATCCAAGTTTATAGTATATAAAATGTGTTTTCTTAAGGAAACGAGAAATAGATTTCCTTGAGACAACGCGGGGATTTACAAAATTATTCTTTTATTCATTATAACAAAATTTTATCAAATAATTCTTCTGTTGCAAAAATTGGAGTTAACAATTCAAGAATTTTTTATGACGATCGTATTATGTACTAAACTTTTAAATATATAATAGTATTTTAGTTTTTTCTAATCCATGCAATCGAATATTAGAGCTCTATTACTTTTGGGAGTTTGAAATTCGAATAATGGCATGTTTCATTAAAAGCTATTGCTCTTTATGCCAACTTTCCGTTCGGTAATTAACACGGCTTAGAATATTTATGTGTACTGTTCATTAGTCATAAGTTATTGAACTTACAAAACTTGTTACAAATTCCAATATATTGCTAACTTCGACTTTATGAAACAACCTTCGTGGTAAAATCAGAATTTATATGTGAATTGAGACCATACCTGATTGATTGATTGATATATAATCAATCAGCCTATTGTAGCTCACTGAACTGATACACAATTTGAACTATCCAAACCTCTAATATTGCTCTCCATCTTCCAGGTTACACATCAAATCTAACACAGGCCGTCAGTCTATCTTTCGTTTACCATTTTTTTACCTATTTACCATGATCCTTTCACCGTCCACTGCTGAAAGAAGGTAGGTAAATGAGTCCTCATTCATTCACTCTCACCCACTTTTCTTAATTATTCTTTTACACCTATCAATGAATTATGGTTCTAATCTTTGTTAAGAAATTGTTAATATCTCAATATAATATGTACTAACGGCAATGGAGAAATCTAAAATGACGCCCAAAGACAACTATTGCGTATATTTATCAAATAATTTACAAAATCACGCCTGCAATGGCTACCCTAATGTCTAATTACTGCGAAACAAACATATCTAATCTAGGTTGTTTTTTCACTTACGTATGCACTTTCGGGGAAGTATAAACATACTTATCTTAATTACTTAATATACCTAATCTAAATTTGTGTCTAAATAGCCATTATTTGCCAGTTTTAAATGAGTTTATCACCACTGCTGCACATTTTGTAGTGTGGTAACCTCAATAAGGCAGTACCTCACTTGAGTTTATAATGAAGTAGTATGTCGGAATCGAACCGACTAAAAGTGGGGTATATTTAACGAGAATTCGGGTCGTAATTGTCGCTGCTTCTATCTTTTGAGCTATAAAGTGTAAGAAATCCTCAAATCTAACTTGAAATTTATGAATATAAGTTTTCAATTTAGAAAACAAGCGCTTTCTCATACCGCTTTTTTAATGTTTACATTGAAAGGTATAGCTATAAAAATTATATATATTTAATTGTAATACATTAGAAATAAAAATATTACATTGGCTAAAATCTTCAACGGCGTTTAACTGTCTACCGCTGGCCATAGACCTCTCCTTCGCAAGAAGGTTTAGACCAATGACAATGTTTCATGTGTTGACAAATTTATTATTCAGCTCAGATTAACTTGAACTAAAAAGTACACATTGACTTATCAATTTTCATTGGAAATTATCTAATTATCTTAGTACGTTTTATAAAAATACTAGGGCAAATAACATATGGACACACTTTCCTGTTCAGGTTAACATGTAAATAAGACCCATGGTATCATAAAACCATCAATATCCAGGCTAATCTCATGAAATGTGTTCAATGTGGCCATGTGAAATGCGTTGTGTGGCTAAAATATAACCAGGAATTAGTAGTTAAATACATGAAAATCACATAAAATAGTACAACGATTTGATTCCCGTGTATCTCAAACGTTACATTTGAAAACAGACTACCTCACACTAGACCGGTTTTACGACAGATATTAAAACTGAGACGCTTCCAAAAACCTTCAAGATATTCGGAGGTAATTGAGCGTAAGCTCAGGGTACTTGCACATTGTACTAGTTTGGCCTACTTTCGACTAATTACTTGAAGCACACACAGATGGGCCTTTGTTTGAATGGAGGTGGACCTATAAACTGAGATTTGGCGAATTAACATGATGTCGCTAGAAAGTCTCGTACACATGTGTAGGCGTCAACCAATAGGTTCATTGATATTATTTTTGACCTCAGTTTTTGGTTCCGCTAACAAATGTAAAGTTTCAAAAAGATTTTATTTTTATTTATACTTGCAAATCTTTACGGCAAACATAGCTATCATGTTTTGCCAGCACTAATTTGCAGTTAGTGCTCAATCTTGTGCCTATTCCGCTATTTAGATAGATAGCCAATAATAGCTCTTCATTGTATAAAATAATAACACAGTTTGTATAAATTTATGATTCTTATGATCTAAGGACGTTAATAAAAAAAAGAAAGAATAAAATAAATTATATAAAAATTGTGCAAATGGCGGCCTTATTGCAAAATGCAATCTTTTCCAGTTAGATTGCGTATAATAATGGAAAGTTGGGAATTGCGGTACGGACATAATCCATACTGTTATTTTTTTCTTTTATGAAATAAGATAAGAAGATAAAAAATAAGAGCATAGTGAACACATACATACATTATTAGATACATACATATATGTATACTGCGTCTTCAACAAGTTATTTGTTCTACGCCGACATACCATGGGTCGCCAACTGCATTGTTTGCAATGCTGTATGCATTTAAAATGAGTATGGTGACAACTACTCTTGGATTCTGTTCATGCTTTCTATCTGGATATAAATATAATTAGTTTTTTTGGAGTTTGGGTGTAATACACACATATTATTTACCAAAATAAAGTATATAAGTTGTGATTGCAGTGAGTGTCGATTTATTTCTTTTAATTGAGTGGAGTCTTGAGATTAAAGAATATATTATTATAACATTAATAGAATGAGAATGCTCAGGTGAAGACGAATTTGTAAACATTGGGTACTGCAGAAGCAAACAATTTTCTACTGATTTCTTGCAGACCCCAGGACGAGTTTTGATCAAAAATAATACCCAGACTTTTAAGTGTCGGAACTAAGGTTATATCGCAGAATATTGAGGCTGTTGTGACCCATCGACTTCAGATAAAGTCCTAGTGCTACTGATAACGATTGCTTGTGTTTTAGATGAATGCCCGGTTAATCCATGTTGCTTGCGTCATTAAATACAGCTATTTAGTTTCTTAGTAACTCCTTCTCTAAGGTGGTTTAATATTGCCTCCAATTGAACCACTTATGGTGATATTTCATACTGCCCGGCCTTGAGACCCTAAACACCCGTTCGTACTATTCAAGAAGATGAGTTAAAAGTAGAACTGTTAAGCAAGGAATATGGTGTATAAACTAAATTTTAAAAAATTTCTACAAGTGGAAAGTACCATGAAATAAAAGGTGATAGCGTAATCTAGACCTTGAAGATTAAAATCCACTTCAGTATGCTAATGTAGTAAATCCTCCTTGTACAAGTATGTTAGTTTAAAAGCAGACTTTACAAACATCAAAGAAAGCAACTTAGATTGGCGAAAAGCCTAATCAGGCCTATGCCCATAATCGTTTAATCCCGTAGGCGTTATTTTAAAACAAGTTATCTACTTACATATTGCCCCGGTTATAAAACCACAGGCTTCTGCACATCGTTTAACATTTGAAAAATTTGAAAAAATTCAAAAAAAAAAAAATTTGATACATTATAAAAATTGTTTATTTACAAGAAAGCTATGTTGTTGGAATTTATTTTTAAAAAATTACAGCGTCTAAATGACCACCGTTTCGACGTTTGCACTCTTCTAAGCGAGCACCGAAATTTTCGAATACTCGTCGCAAAGAGACCGTGAGATCGCGGACATCTCTTCACTGATTGTTTTCTTTTAGTTGACGTAATATATTTGATTTCTTGATTTAAACACAATTCTTCAAATAGCCCCATAAAAACAAGTCTGCTGGGGATAGATCTGGACTTCTGGGTGGCCATGGAATGTCGCCTTGTCTGGAAATCAGCTCCTTCGGAAACATGTCTTGGACCACCGGTAGGGACTTATTGGACGAGTGTCAAGGGGCTCCGTCTTGTTGAAATAATGTATTATGATTGTAGCCAGCAAATCCCAGTAGCAGTGGTCCCAAGAACTCCCGTAATATGTTTGCGCGGGATGTTAGATTCAAATGTTAGCGAATTCTTGACCCATCCTATAAAACGGTTTTCTATAAATATCGTCGGACACTCCTTAACTCGTCTCAGTAAATGAATGAAGCATATTGTAGGCTTTTATTAACATGAGTAAAGTACGAATATAACAAGATACCAGTTTTCCATTAAAAGATCAATATAATGTATTTATTTAGGTCAGAGAATTACATTTAGGCATATCAAGTTTGTATTTAATTTCCAGTTTCCGAGCAAGTTTTCTTAAGATTGCGCTTAAACATTACGATGATCCGATGCTTAACCTGATTGTGTTTTACAGGGTTATAGCAACCTGTATGACCTGTGAAAGCTTGGTCATATAACAACATTTATAATACACTAGCCGTACCCTGCGCGCGTTGCCACGCCACCAACTAAAATAAATTTGAAGGAAAGACATAAAAAAAAATAGGTAGTAACAACAACTTTGTTAAAGATAATCACATGATCAAATGCATACTTTACGATTTTATAAAAGAAATACTGACAGACAGACAGACAGACAAACATTAATTTTTATAAACATATGTAGATATTTTTTAATTCTCTCTGCTACTTATGTGTTTTATCACCTTTTTCTGTGTACAACGATTAGATAGAGTTAAAATTGAATGTTTTCTTATAAAGTTGATGTTACTGGTAGCTAAGACTTCTTTCCAATCTTCACATTATGCATCAACAGCCTTTTACAGTCCACTGCTGGACATAGGCCTCTCCTTAACAAGGAGGTTTTTGTCTATTGTATCACGCTGGCCACTTTTATTCTTACTTGCATTTATTTCCTTTTCACTTTTTCTTGGACTTTTCTTCCTCCTGTAATATTAAATGTATAGATATTTAAATATAGTAGATATTTAAACGACTTAAAAAAAGGAAGAGGTTTTATGGTTCACTATATATATTTTTTTTTACATATGTACATTTTAAAATCTATAAAAAAATCAAAAATCATTTATTTTAAATCACATGTTTACCAACCAAAGAAAACAAATTAATCATATCACTTTTATTATACAATTCTTTGATTCGATTCGGTTTATATCTCGAATACACGAGAGAGGAGATATTTAATTTAATTGTGGGCGTCACCAATAAACCTATAACTGTTTTGCACGTGCCAAACATCAAAGTAATAATATTTAATGGTAGCTTGATACGGAGCAGTGGGTGGTTACCTTTAATTTATATTTGTATTGAAGTGTTATTTTAAAATAGCACTTGAATACTAGTTACGTTTAAAGAATCAAATAAACTATTGCTCGACTCGAGATAACTTACAAGCGGTCGTTTGTTCTTTGTTCATAGTAGAATAAAGTATAACATACGAGGGGGCGTTTTTAAGTTCGCGGAATGGAGGGTATTGAGTAATAATAAAAACACAAAATTATTTTTCTTTTTCTATATATTCCCCTGCAACACGAATACATTTTTCAGATCTTTCAATTAGTTTTTTTATTGCCTCGTAAAAAAAAGTTTTATCTTTGTCTGAAAAATACGCCGAAACCGCCTCCTTAACCTCCTCATCAGTTGAAAATTTCTTACCACGTAATTCTTTTTTCATTTTTGGAAAGAGATAATAATCACTCGGAGCCAAATCTGGACTGTAGGGTGGGTGATTCAAAATATCGAAGCCCACCTTATGCAGGGCAGCCAGTGCGACTCGGCTCTTGTGAACGGGAGCATTGTCATGCAATAGCAGGACACCTTTCGTTAATTTTCCCCGTCTTTTTTCTTTGATGGCTTCTTTTAACTGTTCTAAGATTGAAGCGTAGTATTCCCCCGTTATAGAAATGCCTTTATCTTTATAATCTATCAATAATATTCCTTCTGAGTCCCAAAAAATCGTTGCCATGAGTTTCCCAGCCGACTGTGAAACCTTAAATTTCTTGGGTGGTGCTGTGCCCTTTTTGTGCCACTGTATGGAGTCTTGTTTGGACTCGGGTTCATAATGATGAACCCAAGTTTCATCCCCAGTAACAATTTGATTCAATACGCCATCCTTGTCTTCATTGCAGAGGTCCAAAAACGCACGTGAACATTCCACGCGCTGTTGTTTTTGCAATGGCGTGAGCATTCTCGGCACCCACCGTTTTTTTTTTTTTTTTTTAACGTGTGGAAACCCCCTCGAGCCGTCACCCCACCGGGGTTTACGGCGAGGTGGTGTGTCGGAATCGGACCGACTAAAACCACACGGTGTGCCACTCTGCCCCTGAGATAGGAGGGATCCGGGAACCGCTGCTATTACGACATCCAGATCCCTCCTAGGGCCTGCCCGCCAACGCGGGCACCATCTGCGGACAAACTCTCTATTCAGGCGACGTACGGCACACACGCACGTCGCCTCCTCGCGGCTGGCCATTGTAGCGGATGGAGGGGAAAACCCATCCCGTCCACCCGCGGCCACACTCAAGGCGGCATGAGGCGCTGATATGCGCGCCTCCGCCGCCCGGTTCGCCGGCGGCGAATTGGGTCCGAATGGAAATCGTCCTCCCGGGCCCTTTCCGCCGCCTCCTTCCGCGAAATTACGTCTTCGCAGAAGGTTGCGACCGCGGTAAAACAATTGTCGCTACCGGCCATGGAGCGTATGACGGCCGGTAGCGAGAGATCTCCTCCAATAACTGCAGTGAGGACCCCACGCTGCGCCGCCCAGGCGGAACAAACCGCCAGCGTGTGCTGAGCCGAGTCCTCACTGCAGTCGCAGTGGTGACAGGCGGGACTCAATTCCCTCCTGGCGACCGAGTGCAGATACTTCCCGAAGCAACCGTGCCCGGAAAGGACCTGCGTCAGTCGGAAGGAAAGGGTCCCGTGCTGCCGCCCTGCCCACTCGGCGATGACCGGCTGGAGAGCCTCCACGGCGGCAAAGCCAGCACGTGGAGCCTCCAGCCGGGACGACCAACGAGCCATTGTGGCTCGACGAGTGGCTTCTCGCCACTCGCGTATCTCTTCGGGCGGGGGCCGTATGCCGCTACCCGCCCGGAAGTCAACCGTCCGCCTATAAACTTTGGCGAGCACTTCCGCCTCCAAATCCCACGGGGGAGTTCCGGCCAAGGCGCACGCCGCCTCCGTCGATACGGTGCGGTAACCGCGTATGGCTCTAACCGCCAATATCCTCTGAGGGCGCCAGAGGCGAGCCCTATTCTGGGCGGTCAGAGCCGCCGCCCACGCTGGTGCACCATACAGCGCCATTGACCGGACAACCCCCGTGTATAGCCGTCTCGTCGCGACGCTAGCTCCACCCAGATTGGGCAAAAGTCGCCCAAGGGCAGAAGCAGCGCCGACCAGCTTTGGAGAAAGCTGTCGGAAGTGCTCGTCGAAGAGCCACCTGCCGTCGAGGATCAGGCCCAGATACTTCATCTGGGCCTGAACCGGTACGAGGACCGAATTGACCACGATGGAGGCGCCGGAGGGTGGACCACGACGGGGCCCATGGAACAAAAGGGCCTCCGTCTTGTCCAGGGCCACCCGCAAACCCAGCGCCTCAATTCGCCCGACCACCAGAGAGACACCCGTGGTGGCCAGGCGCGCCGCCTCTTGAAAGTTCATGCCCCGGGCCGTGACCAATGTGTCATCTGCGTAACAAATTACGCCCAGCCCGGGGGGAAGACGACCTCGAAGGGCCCAGTCGTATCCCATGTTCCACAGGAGTGGTCCGAGGACAGACCCCTGTGGAACACCGCACGACATGAGCCGCCGCCTTAGAACACCGTCTCGGTCCTCGTACATGACGGTACGCTCCTCAAGATAGTCTGCCACAAGCCGCCTCAGGTACTTTGGCACCCCATGGTAGTGGAGTGCTTCCCTGATGCAGCTAAATGGCAGACTATTAAATGCGTTGGCGATGTCCAACGACACCGCCAACAGCACGCTGCCACAGCTCACCGCCTCTTCGGTAACGGCCCTCAGGCGCAACACGGCATCGACCGTCGAACGCCCCGCCCGAAAACCAAATTGGGCGTCCGACAGATCGGGGCCCACCTCGCAGAGGTGCCGGACGATGCGGGCAGAGAGTATCCTCTCAAACAGTTTACCCGCCTCGTCCAGCAACACGATGGGCCTATAGGCCGCTACCGATTCGGCTGGCCGTCCCGGCTTCCTCAATAGGACCAGCTTCCCGCTTTTCCAGCACTCAGGGAAGCGTCCGGACGCCAAACTAGCGTCCAGGACCTCCCTGAGGCGGTCCGACATGTGTTCGAGGGCTCGGGCCAGCACTCGGGCAGGTATCCCGTCCGGCCCGGGGGCGGTGTTCTTAGAGCGGATCCGTAGAACAACCGCCCCTACCTCTGATTCCCTAACGGGCGGAACATCGTCCTCGTTCCCCCCGTCGTCTCCGACCATGAAGGTCATTGACGGGGGTGTGTGTTCCACCCGCTGCGGGAAAAGGCCCTCGACCACTTCCCGCAGGAAGCTGGGCTGGAGTATCTCTGTAAGGGGGGGGCCCGACGTGCGGAGCTTTTGCCGCGCCGCACGATAAGGGCGACCCCAGGGGTCACGATCGAGACCCTCCAGCATCTCCTTTCTCTTAATTTCTTTGGCGCGGCTTATGGCCAGCTTCAAAGTTTTCCGCGCCTCTCGGTACTCTTCATGAAGCTGGTCCTCCCCGCCTTCTTCGCGGTGTCGCCGCCGACTACGGGTGTAGGACCTCCGGGCACGAGTACAGGCCGCGCGGAGGTCCGCCAACTCCTGGGACCACCAGTAAACCTCCTTCCGTGGAGGCCGGCAACCTCGGATGCGGGGCATGGCCGCATCACAGATCTGCGCAATGGCATCACGGAAGCGACCAGCCCCCATGTCGACCTCCTCGGTCGGGGCCTGCGGAGACAGCCAAGAGTGAACGATGGCTGCCTCCTCTAGTAGGTCCCTATTTAATTTGGCTAAAGCCCACCGCGGAAAGCGAGAAGAACGCCGCGCCACGTGACCCCTACTGGGGTCCTGGGTCCGGGAGAGCTCAAATCGGATGTAGAGGTGATCCGAGAGCGTCTCAACCTCTTCCAGGACGCGCCAGTTCCTTACTCGTGCGGCGAGGGCAGGGGTAGCGAACGAAAGGTCCACTATCGACCCTCCCTGCTGTCGCACGCACGTATTGGTAGAGCCCCTGTTTAGTAAACAGAGGCCCACCGAGGCCGCCCACTCCTCTACGGCCTCGCCCCTAGCGTCCGTCCTGGGGGAGCCCCACGCAATGGACTTTGCGTTGAAGTCCCCCAGCACTAAGACGTGCCCAGACGTTAGACGCCGCATCGAGGTTTCCAAGTTGTTAAGGAAAACCTCGAAGTCGCTCAAACTCCGGTTGGGGGAGAAGTAAACACCATATATGGTGATCTCCCCCCACTCGGCAGCAACATATCCAGTACCCTTGTCCCTTAGCGACAAGGGCGGGGAATGAGCCGCCGTGGAGCCGACGACTGCCACGGAACCGTCCCGGTCACCCAACCAGTTTGGACGGGGAGGAACGTAATAGGGTTCCGCGGCTACGGCAACACCGATCGACCACTGTGCCATGGTTTGCAGGAAAAGGTCCTGCGCCGCAGCACAGTCGTTCAGGTTCGTCTGGACTAGGAGGTTGGAGACTTGGGCCATTACTCGACCGTCTCTACAACCTCCTCCATGGGCGACGATATCGAAGCAGAAACGACGTCAGAGGCAGCCTGGGTCGACTGGCTAGCCCCCGACGCTTGCCGAGAATTACGGGCAGGTTTGCAGCCTCCCTGCCCAATCTGGTGATTGGCGGGCTTGTTACCCGCCGCACACGCCGGGCAGTGAGGGGCGGCAGAGCACTCTGCCGCCTTGTGCCCCGGTCGACCGCAGCGGAAACATAGTCCGCTGCAGTCAAAACAACTAACACACTTGGCGCGTGTGTGTCCCGACGCCAGACATTTATAACACCTCATCGGTCTCGGTGCCAGGACTGTGATCCTAGCGTTCACGAAACCGATGAGCAACTTTCCGGCGTCGACCAGGACTTTGCCCGACACTACTGGACATTTGATCCACACAGCGCCAAGCCCACCTGGACCGGGGCGGATGGTGCCGACCCGGATGCTATCCGCACTGCAGCCCGTCTTCTCCGCAATTGCAGTACAGACATCCTCAGATGTCACCGAGTCGTCCAGGCCCGAAATGCGCAGTTCTACGCACTTAGTTGGCCTGGCGATTTTTACACCATCCGTGGCCTCGAACATACTCCGCAACTTCTCGGCAAACACGTCCGCCGTCTTTGCGCCTTCAGCCCCAGGGAACTCGAGGACTCGAGCTCCCGTTTGGGCGAGGCGCATTCTGACACCTACTGTCCCGAAATCGCGTGCGAGACTGTCCCGGGCCCTTTTGAAAATGGCCGCGTAGGACAACCCGCCGCTAGCTGCCTCCGGTGACACGGTGACTACCACAGCCGCACTTTTAGGCGCCTGTAGTTTGCGCGGCGTCTTTGTGGCAGTCACTGCAGCCGATGGCGCCTGCGGGGTAGAGGCTGCTTTTTGTGCAGCCTTCTTACCCCGCTTTCGGGACTTCTTAGCTCCCCCGACTACCTGCCAACCATCCGTGGAAGGGGCAGATGTGGAGGGAGCACTTGTGGAGGTGCCAGATACAGCGGTTGGAGTGGGGAGCGGAGGGAACTCCGCTCCAGCCTTTGCCGCTGTTTTGGACCCCAACCTCAGTGCAGGCGTCCGGGCTGTCGCCTTGGCCGCTTGCCGTGTCCTCGGAGCAGTTGCAGGAGCAGCAGAGACCGCTGCCGCCGCCGCATAGGACACGCGACCGGTCGCAACGGGAAGCGATTGCGTCGATGCTGACATCGACGCAATCCTCGCTTTATGCGCCGCGAGCGGCGGCCGGACAACAGGAGCCGGTGGCAGCCTTGCCTCCAGGCCAGCCAGACGCCCGTCCATCATGCGCCATACTGCATCCGTTATTTGGCGCAGATGGGAATCAGCAATGCCACCGAGGTTGGAAGAGGGGGCAAGCTGAGACGGGGACGTGACCGGATCCTCTGCCGGGCGATGCGCCCGGAATTGGGCGAACTGAGCGCTGAGCTCAGCCACTTGCCCCGTCAGGCGATCATTGGCCGCCTGGAGTCGAGCCACGTCCCCGATGAGGGTATCCACTACTCCTGCAATAGCGGAAGAGGAGTCCTTAAGGGCTTTCACAAAAGAGCCCTTAAGGTTACTCGACTTGGTAGCCACTTTGTGGATGATGGCCACCGCCGCATTCGCTCTCTCCTGCATGGAGGATGGTGTTTGAGGAACTGAATCCCCCACCACCGGCTCCTTTATTTTTAGCAGGAGATCCGCGATCTCCTCCTCCGCCAAAATTTCGCCGTCTGCCCTGACCCGTCTATAGGCTTCCGCCTTACAGAAGACGGAGCCTGACGGGGCCGAGATCGGGGTTCGCGACCTCCCTCTGCGGCTGCTTGCTACCTTAGGAGGTAGCATCTCCTGGGATGTATCGCTCTCCTCATCCCTGGAGCGGCCGCGTTTTCGGCTGTCACACAGCTCCGTCTCCATGCAGTCCAGCATGTCCGTTCTCGCATTGGAGCTTCCGCCCGCGGTAGATCTGGAGCGTAATCGCTCCGATGTTCTTCGGCTCCCAGCAGTCATAATAACTTCTGGGAGCCCCACCGAGGTAGGCATCCCAACCAATGCTTCCTCGTCGTTGGAAGAGAAGTCGTTCGACCTTTTCTGCTTCCTACCATCTATCTCCTGCTTTCCTTCCATAGTTTTTAAGTTTTTGTTTGAGATGTATTCCATAATTGAACCCACGAGATGGGGAGAATAAAGGTCGACCCGGGCAGAGATCCCCAATACCCGGGCAAGCGTAAATTTGTGCCCAACCGAGGGGTCCGCAGGTGCCCCGGCTGGGAGTGCGCTTACGACTGAACTACCCATCAGCCATGCATCCCCTGGTCACGCACCAGAACACGGGATTCGGGGTAATTTTTTAGAGAGGTTTTCTTCCTCGCAGTCCGGGCGGTTAAGCCAAGACCTTCGCCCCCGATTGGAGTCGCGAGACTCCAACTCGGGACTACGATATGCCGACGGCGGCAGGGAGACTGCGTCTCCTGATGCCTGCTCGGTGGCAGTGTAAGTGCACACCGAGCCCGTCCTACCTTTCCAACCGCTGAACGGAGGAACTCCGACCCTAGAGAGGGTCCCACCATCGTGATTTTTTACCGAGGTTTTCCTCCTCAATGCTCCGAAGAGCGAAGAGCCAACAGAGGATCCGACAGACACGCCCGCTCTGTTGGACCAAGTCTCGGCCGATTTGCCGAAGACAATGGTTTCCTCTTCGTGCTAGAATATTAGCCGTTGGCGGTGCTGCCAACGTTACCAGGGTGCACCACGTGGAGGTTTTCTAGCCCAGCACCCCTCTCGGCACCCACCGTGCGCTAACCTTAGTCATGCCAAGATGATCGTGTAAAATTTTAAAAATTGTTGTATCCGATACTCCAACCATTTCTGCGAGTTGTTTCTTTTTTAGTCGAGCATCTTCCAATACAATTTTTTCTACTTTTGCAATAACTTCTGGCGTAGTCACCTCAACGGAGCGCCCCGGCCTCGGATCGTCTTCAAGTAATTCCCTGCCTTGTTTAAATAAACTATGCCACTTGTAGACCATTGTTTTTCCTGGGCAAGAATCCCCGTAAACCGATGACATCTCATTGAGTATGGTTTGAACAGACTTTCCTTGCTTAGTAAGGAACTTTATCACCGCACGGAATTCAATTTTCTCCATTTTTTTCACTTCGTTCCCGATTAAAATACTTGGTCAACGATAGTTTAATAACTAATGATCCAATCACAACAAATTTTACTATGCAGACTAATTATGAGTCACTGAATACGGTAGGCATCAAAAGAGCGCGTTTACCCGCCTTTTTCACTGTCATTCCGCGAACTTAAAAACTTACCCTCGTAGAATAATAAATTAATATTACCATAAAAGGACATCCACTGCTGGACCTAGGCCTCCCCAACAACCGGTCCTATTCTGCCCACATCCAACGGTTGACTTAGACGTCTATCGGTCGAGATGATGATGATTATATTAGAACCTATAAAGCATGTTAGTCAGCATTTTGGTGACCATAGAGTTAGAATTTATTCTGATTTTAAAAAGTAATTTTCATATACAGAATAAATTTTAATGACCATACTTCTTACACAATTACGTTTTCTGGGTGAGGATCGAAACCACAATATCTGACTCAACTGTCAGGATCTTTGTCAGTTAGATAAACAGGCCAGTTATAAACAAAATAAGTTCCTCCATCCAATCAGATGATTGGAAAATGTAGAGATTCGTTATAAAATTTTGGAAGCCTTTTGTGACGTGTTTGTAATGGATGGACAACGTTATGTTGAATATTTTGATAGAAAATGATACATTTATTTTTAAATTCAACTATATAAATTCTATTCTTTCCTTCCTTTTTGTGTATTTTTTCGTTCTATGATGTAGTTTCTTATATAGTATTCTCTTGCTGATACAAAATTCACTTGTTTTATTGAATAATTAAGCAATAAATTGACAGAAAAATTTAAATATGAAAAGGTTTTTTTACGTTTCCTTACATACAATTGCTTTTTAAAATATTACTAGGTATACGAGACAACGTAACCTAACCTGTCATGACAAGTTCATGAAAAATTTTCAACAGGAAAATTTTATGACGAGTTTCGCGGCAAAAGACGGATGACATCTCTAAAATATTGATAACGAGATAAGAGATGAACGAATACACTTAGTCAGACTATAGCGTGCTGGTACATATGCGTATTGTGAGGTATTAAACATACGTCGTGTTACGATGTGGATGTCGTTAGGGCCGATTAAGGGAGCAAACTACGCAGACAACTGCACATTAAAGAAAAAAATTGGTAGGGGTGAGTGTATATTAGGCCAAAACCTCCTCTCGAAAGAGAGACCTATATTCAGCAGTGTACTGATTAAATGAAAGGAACTGTACCAAATAATGATGTTGTACTCTTAGCCGATTTCGGCCACGACGGCCAGTCTCAATGGAGACCAAGCCACTATGCAGGAGATATTATACTGCATAAGTGTGTGAACAAACGTAGGTGCACTCTCTGTTCCCTCACTCTTACAATCCGATGGGACGATTATCCGACATGACCGGGGAGAGATCAGGTGCAGGCCCGATAACTTACATACTTAAAACCTCAACTTCCAAACTTCAAGCTATTATTGAGTATTACTGTACCTGGAATCTGTCCGTGTGGTGATGGATTAAGAATACATAGTGTTACCAGCCCTATTCATCCCGTACGTGTCGTAAGAGGCGAGTAAGGGAAGAAATTATTCAGGAAAATATCATTACAAAGAGAAGGAAACCTTGAAACAAACTCTATTCCAACCCAGCGTGGTATAGTAGGCCAAAACCTCCTTGCTAAGGAGAAGCCTATGTCCATCAGCGGACTGTAAAAGGCTTTTGAAGAAGAAGAAGATGTAACCTGAAAAACTCAATAACAACTTTGCGATAGTATTAAATACAAAACATATGAGTATGTATAAGATTAACTGTACGGAATGTGATAATCTACAGTTTCTCAACAAGATTCCCAGCAGTATTGTGTGCATATACCGTGACGGTTCCGACCTGCCCATACTCAGTTTTCTAGAATAATTTTCCAACTATTATATAAGGTGTTTTTTAATTTATGTTGAACATTAAAAGCAGTTTTCTTTGCTAGTGCCAACTTTAAGCGAATAACCTTGCTAACACCTGTAGATTCATGTGGTATATGAATAAAGTGTAATTATACGAGGGCCGGCCATTTTTTAATTTTTTTTTCCTACCTTTTGTTTATGCTTTATATGTGTAGTTGGCTTAAAGTAATTGCTCATTCAACGATCAGCAAACACTTTTGGATGCAAGCTTACCAAAGCTCTTTTCTAAATACTTGACAATGCGTATGTAAAATTTCATCATGATAAGATGAGTGGTTACTGCGTAAATAATGAAAAAATGATAAACTCATATTCACTCACAAAACGATAAACATACTCTTAATAATCTTAATATGATACTTCTTATTTTGTATAAGAGTAAAACGCCTTTAAGTATGATTTGAAAAAAGGCGGAAGTGAAGTGATTGCCAATGTTCCAACATTCCATCAAAAAAAATATGTTTCGTTAAAATAAATTTAACAAGGTAAAGCCTATCCCCAGCTGTGGACTGTTCCTGACGAAGATGACAAAATAAATTAGAAAATTGATTGAATATAACGACCCAGACAGATCCATACATCCTGACTGACCTCATGGAAGCAAATATTAGCTTATATGGTTATGAAATGAATGACAAACGTACGTATTAAAGTTCTTTGTTTTGCTGTTAGGTTTTGTTAGGCTTTTCGTTACCTTGTTCAATGGATATCACACGATTAGAAAATGAGGAGTATGGAAAAGGACATAGAATTCAAAAACAAATGTACCCACTGTTCACAAGGGCCGCATAATTAGGGCCTTGATTCTCCATTTAGACTCAGAGTCAGTAGTTATTTATGCGATCAGAGAACGAAAAGTTCGCTGTGATTACAAAAATAACTTTTACGCGAGCAAAACAACTCATTTACCAAGATTGACAAATGACGTGTTAATGTTTAAAAGCTAACGAATTCTAAACAGTAATAATAATGACTGAGCAAATTTGTGTATTAAACCTCCCTCCTTATTCATAAATGCTATTAAGCTCTAAGAGATGGTTCTATGTTATTTTCAACTTTAAGGTTATGTGTTTAAAGTTGAAAATAACTCAGAACCGTTGCTTAAACTTACGTAACTTTATCAAAAAGGGGGACTGTAACCAAGTCTTAATTCATTATCATCAACGTAGCATTTAGTAGTCCAGTGCTGGACTTGGACATAAGCCTTTCCATACAAAGATTTTGACCTACAGCCCAGACGGGTTGGGATAGTTTATTTCAAGTTTTCCACCAAGTAGGGGCAGTTACTCTTCATACTTTTAAGTGTTTAGTAATAACATTTTCTATAAATACGAGTAACAGGCTACATGAGTGATGGGAGATAGTTAAAGATAATCTAGACATTGGAACTCTTACTCACCAGTGACACTCAATATTAGCGTGACATACATTTGTGGCATTTCATAATAACCTGCTACCACATTCATGAAATTAAACGAATGTCGTGAAACGACTACCAAACCTACATTAGAGTTTTATAAATGATTAACAAAATATAGATTAAGTTTTCATCTTAATGCCTTTAGTCATCATAAACACGGATCTGGCAGGGCCTAATCGCAGCCTAGTGAACCAAATAAGTTTTGTAGCTAAATTAAAGAGCTACCCGTTCATGAGTACAAAAAAACAAAACAAATCTTGCAGCAGGTATTTTAATCCGCTAATAAATTATAGCATGGAGCGTGGACGTCATTAACCCGCTAAATATTTAAAGGAGTCTTGGCATCTTATATTACAATCCATATAAGTCCTAGACGTGGGCGATCTCGTTGGTATGCTACCATAAAAATATTGTGGACTTGTTCCAATAAGTCCCTATACGAAAGAAAACGAAATCGTTCTGTGAGGATGCCACGGTTTCATTTGTGTTTATATCAACTCAATGTCAACTACTTGCAAATGTTAATATTCTAATTATTCGTAGCTTTTATACATACCTACATATTTTAGATAGGAAACCAAGACGTGATCTTTCAGATACATCCATTCACGTGGTTGTCATACATCGACACAATTCGATAATATATTTTTGGTGAATCAAATATGTTAATGATTTAAATTTATCTATATTAGAACTTTGTGTCTGTGATAAAATATGTCGTATATTTTAAACCTATAAAAATAGGCATATGGCTATGCTTTAATTTACTACCTAAAAGATGTCGTGACTTGTCGATCTTCATGGGGAGGGCAGCTTGCTCGTTGGTCTGATGTCATAAAATAATATTTTCTAAAACATTACGTGACAGGGGTTTTCTTAAACATCTTAATACAGTAGCAAACTAAATATGACTAGATATTTGCAGTTTTAAAACAAGTTTTGTTCTACGTTACAACTATTTAAAAACGTATTTTTAGCTTGTGTAGACAATTGAATTAACATTTTATCTATTTAACCATAGATAATTTGTTAAACTTAGTTGAAGTGTAGACTAGAGACAAAATCATGCCATATATTGTAATAGTTTAGATTATATACATATGTGAATGACAAAAAGATTTCCTCATAATGTATAACACAAATTACTGAAAGTTTTTGAGGTTGAAAAGAGAAAGTGAGATCAATGAACCGAGTGACATGACAAAAATTTGAGGTTATACCTGCGCATCTTACGAGTTCGTTGCATAGGTATGTAATATTACGATTTTACTGCATCTTTAATTAAATCATATTATAATGTAGGTAATACTCGTATAACCTATTGATGCCGTTGCTTGCGGCAATTGCAAATTTTACAATTAAAATTGCATATGTTACAAAACTCATTTTGCTTGTTTCATTTTAAAATAAAGTATCAAAGATAAAAATGCATTAGTCTAGACCCATGGTTTCAAAGAAGTATTTTCTATCTTCAGGGAATATTGTTTTTCTAGAAGACAGATATAAATATGTAATAAGACAACAATCGGTCGAATAGGTAGTCAAAGCATCAAGGGTAAAAGACAGAGAGAAAAATAAACAGCATTGCTGTCACGTTTATAGTATTAGTACAGATTTACATGTGTATGTATTTCGTTCCAACTTTAGTTTCAATATTGATGTGCTCAAATTTATGACGTAAATTATCCCGACGCTCAAGTGTTCGTACTTTGTTTCGTGTTACACTTATTTTTTATGAATGAGTTACATATTATTCAAATCCGATTACTACATTTCCTGCTGTTGATTGTAGCCATTTTTTTAAATTACTGAAGCTAACTTACCAACAAATTTTTTTTGGTATGCTTGTTGTAAAATATGCTATTTTTCATAAGCAAATAAATTAAAAAAAAAAAACAAGCATTTTTTTTATGACAATTCTTTGAATAGAAAAAAGCTGATCATTTTCTGAGATCAGACTGGAATAAGTCACTTATGTACTAACTAATATATGTAGTTACTGATCTTAAGTGCGAAAGAAAGTAAAGTTAATGTAAGATGAAATAGTCCATAAATTTAACACAGAGACGAATACGGAAATAGTATTTATATCGGTCATATAGACGAGAAACACACGGAAGAAACCAAACTTTTACGTTGCAGGATGCATACGCTAAAATATCAAAAGTAAATATATATTATTATCTAGTACAATATTAATAATGAGTACTACGTGACTGTACCGAGGCCGTGCGGTTATTTAGCAAGCATCTTACTGTGAAGTGTTACGAATCAGGAAACCGAGTAACTGCATCGCCATATTTTCTTTTTATTTAGTTGAGTTATGAAAGTAAATTATATGTGAAAGATGTCTTTCAATTGCTGTAAACGTTGTAATCTAGTAATCTATCACCATACTGCATTGTCTACATTTGCAATGAGTATGGTGACCACAACTCTTGGATTCTATTTATGCTTTCCATCAGGCAGAGTAGTCACTTTGGCAGGCTCCAATATAGAAAAAAAATCGTTTGTCCATAATTTAACAGTTTATTGCTGGATATAAACCTGTCCTAAGAAAAGACATTTTAGCCATCTATATACCATGTTCACCAGACTGGTTCCATGTTCAACAGAAATAAATAGGGTTTGTTTCAAATTTTCCTTTTCTTTATAGTGGTTTCTTCTGTGTAGTCTGCTTCATTAGACGGTTCTTACTACCTACGATATAAATAGGTGTTGTGACTCTCCGTATAGGTACTAAATCCGTCACCACTTGTACAGTTTGCGTTTGTATTCATATTGTATAATAATTTTAATGCCAAACTCAATGTTGATAAATTAAGTGAAATCATGTGACAATTCTTATTGTTTACAAAAATTCACACAGTTAATGCGGACAACTTTAGCTAGAGGCTCTTTTTCACATAATTAATTATAAACACGTTAACCCACACGCTAATAGTATAATATACAAAAATTATATAATATATAGATATGTCCTGAAAAACACATTCCAAACTCAAAGATTTATATAACAGACTATTAGTGACGAGCGTCTAATCGCGAGTGTACAAACAGTCAAGCCTTGCTCTTGACATGCGGTCACTCGCCACGCATATTAATAGAGTCAAGTGATTCACATCACTAAAGTACTACCATTTACTTTTATGAGTCGGACGCGAGGTATGACTAGGAACGCTCGCCTTTTGTCTCTAAATCATAATTCGAAATTTAAATATCAAAAATCGAATACCATGGAGAATTTCGCGGGTGCATTACACTAGTGCTGTGATATGTTTGTGATTATAAATGTCAAATCGGAAGCAGAAGCTAATAGGCAAGTAGTGAATCAATCGATTTATTCATTGCTGTGTTAATTATTTAGCAGTGATTGATAAAGGGAGCATTGTCCATGTTTGTGTCAAGTAAACAACCAATATTATTATTGTGTACATACTCTTGCCTTTACTTAAATAATTGAACTCGAACATTTTCTCTAAATTAATCTAATTTAAACACTATTTTCAAGGACTAATTGTCTTACATTTTGTTCAATAACTTGTTAAAATAATAATTCCAGAAACTTTTAATAGTTACATACAAAATATCAAAGCTCGATGGTCAAATTTCGAAAAGTAAACTGCAATCTAATATTAACTAGACTAACCTAATTGTTACTAAATAAACAAATGTTATCTTATACTGCAGTTGTGAATTTGTGATCATAAAAGCGACTAGCAACGCCCGTCAGCATTCCTCGCATGCCGAGCGAGCGGTATCTCGAATCAGTTGCCATTACTTGTCTCGAACCGGTTCTACATCCTTTGAGGCCGTATTTTGTTTGTGTGTTTTATAAAATACTTTTTACTAAAATGCGAAAGCATGAAGGTAATTTCAAAAATACTTGGTATCTTCTACAGTGTCGTTGACATAAATTCTAATTTAAAGAATGTAATTTTAAATCGTAGAAACATTAAAGTACTTGAAATACGACAATTCTTCCTATTGCCGCCCGTCTAACAAAAAGTTGTAAGAATATGACAGTATGGTAAAGTTCACTAGACTAAAAGTAATATGGATTTAGACAATACATCAGTCGTTTATATTAAGGTTGTTTTAAAGTTTGTACAGAAAATAATTTGTTACAATTCCCAAAGTACCTGGCTGATGGCAATAGACTTCCCTCGTGCTACATGAGTAAATCCAAATTATAGCTGACGAATTATGCCTATTCCTTCAGGGAATCAAGCGTGACTGAATATAATTACACATGTGATTTAATAACATATGTAACATGAGTATACACAGTTGGTTTCTCAACACATGAACACACTGTTAACACATAGTTTTCAATGCTTTGTTGATTCGTTACAAAGTTAATATTCACAAGTAACAATCATATTACGCTCATCGACTAAGTGATAGACGCGTTGACGTTCTAAGGTGTATAAATTATTCAAACCGCAGCGATTTCTCAACGAATTCCTGAACGCAGCTGCAACCGTCATCCTTGATTAGCTACGGCTAACATTCGATTTTTAAATCGGCTGTTAGAGAGATCCATTGACTTTAATTCTATTGTAGCAATGATAAATGGGCTCATTTACACTAGCAAAAAAATTGATTTGGATTATAGGTATATTACACACTATCAAATAGGGTATTGATTTTTTAAAAGCTTCGCAATACTAACAGTAAGAAATTTATTTTTATTTAAAAGTAATTACGTCTTAAGTTTAGACTAAGGTGTTTGTACAATAAGTATCATAATTCCGTATGCATGTAACATAATGTAATATATATTACAATCAAATTAATAGAGCACACAATGTTAAAGAAATAGTTGTAGTCGAACTGTCTGACACAAATCTTTCAAACCTATGGCTGGTGTTGACAGTAGTTACTGTGCCTCTAGGATTTTGCGATCATGGAATGTTTTTATTAACGCCAAATATGTACTTCAAATGTAAAAGAAACCATACCTTTTACAAATTTGACAACTCGCATGATTAATGTGTCTATGGTCTGTGAATAACAGAATAACAGCAAACTTCCTGGTATCAACAATCGACAATGCGGATGCGGACACAATATTAGCTTTGTCCAACACTACGATACACGATCGTTTGATCAACACGAATATTATGAATTTCAGCTTGACTTTACAATAGTGTCGGTAGGATCGTGTTTCTCGTCGCAAGCACTTAAGACGTTTGACCGTATATTTGGATCAAGGTTATTTTTATAAAAAGAATCTTTAAATTCACCTACAGAATAATTATCAGTACCTATAGACACTAGAAGTAATGTAAGAAACTGTTTCTGTCTGTGGATTAAGAAAACAGGCACGCCCATTCATTTCTGTAAGATGAGCTAAGAAACGACTAAGGCTGATCGAACATTGGCCATTGGCTAATGTGATGGAGACTAACAAAAACAAGAGAAGAAACATTGAAACAAACCCTATACCAGCTCATCTGACCAGCGTTGTATAGTAAACCAAAACCTTCTTTTTAAATAAAGCTCTATGTCTAGCAGTGAAGTATTTTTACCCTTTTGATAATGATGATTAGGTAAGTGTAGTAACCTCAGAGTACTAACACTACTGTTAAGGCTTTGATTTAAATGTAATACGCACTTAGCTCTTATATTTTATTTATTTAATTTGAGAGAGCATAACCTATGTTGCTAGTGCATGTGCATAGGGTTCCTATTAAGAGGGAGCACAGGGTTCCTACCAAAAACTTAGGGTCCCAAGCCACCAGCACATAGTGGCAATAGGCTCGCCACCTATTACATGGGACCAAAGCACTGGTGGGCGTTAAATATACCTCAGCCTACCCCTCCTGGGAAACAGGTGTGATTTTATGTACGTGTATTAACATGTTATTTGCATTTTTTGTGACGAAATATAAAGATTAACTCACTGACTCTTGCTTTCTGTATACATATAGGATTTACCATTCTTACACGCACTGGAACACTAATAGTACTTCTGATTGTTTTTGTTGCGCAAGTTTTTTATTTTCTAATATTTTATTTCTTTAAGTATTGTACGGACCTCTGAGCGATGAAACCACAACTTGAACTTCCTAAGTATTAAGTTAACTTTGTAATTAATCTAGTGTACGATAAAGAAATTAATTATAATTATTATTATGGTACAATTTATGTTAACAATTTATTAACATTGTTTGTCGTTAGACGAATAAATAATTTTTTTCAATCCAGTGATAAAACTTTTGGAATTAAAACAAAATCATGTTGGAATATGCTATTAACAATAATGAATTTAGATACCAAGACTTTCGTACTGGCGTACCCTTTAAAAAGTTTATTAAATCAACACGTTGACGACAACGTCATTCGACAAAGCGGTTTTCGATTTAACGAGTTGCGAACTGGCAAACCACTCGTAAAAATTTTTGAAATAGCATGCGTCGCAAAAATATCGTTCGAAATTTCATATCACTTCTTTTTTCAGTTTATAAATGATCACAGCAAGTTCAATATTAAACGTCAATCCAACGTTATTGATAAATTAATTAGGGAAATAGCTTTTATTGCAACTGCACTATTTTATTTGTTGTATTTACATATCTCTGCACTATGATCTTTTTATCTCTCTCCTGTTCATGTTAACGCGATGATACCATTTTTAAAATAATATTTTACCCAATAGCTATTCCGTCAGAATCTAACTGTCAAACTCAAATGTTGACAAGACAATGCAAATATTATTACGAATGCCTCATTTCGGCATTCTGCCAATTTTGACATGGTAAGACAAAAAAAACGCAAACAATCGCAAAGCTTTTAACTATATGTTTTTGTCAGTTTTAGTTTTATTATTTGTTAAGCGTTCTTTATTTATTATCTGACAATTTACAAAACCAATTCGAAGCACACAATAACTAATAGAGATGTTCTTAAATTGTCCATAGACCATATCTTATTTTCATTATTATTGTCACAAAATATAAAATGGCGACAAACACGAAACATATTATACGAGGGGGCGTTTTTAAGTTCGCGGAATGGACGGTATTGAGTAATAATAAAAACACAAAATTATTTTTCTTTTTCTATATATTCCCCTGCAACACGAATACATTTTTCAGATCTTTCAATTAGTTTTTTTATTCCCTCGTAAAAAAAAGTTTTATCTTTGTCTGAAAAATACGCCGAAACCGCCTCCTTAACCTCCTCATCAGTTGAAAATTTCTTACCACGTAATTTTTTTTTCATTTTTGGAAAGAGATAATAATCACTCGGAGCCAAATCTGGACTGTAGGGTGGGTGATTCAAAATATCGAAGCCCACCTTATGCAGGGCAGCCAGTGCGACTCGGCTCTTGTGAACGGGAGCATTGTCATGCAATAGCAGGACACCTTTCGTTAATTTTCCCCGTCTTTTTTCTTTGATGGCTTCTTTTAACTGTTCTAAGATTGAAGCGTAGTATTCCCCCGTTATAGAAATGCCTTTATCTTTATAATCTATCAATAATATTCCTTCTGAGTCCCAAAAAATCGTTGCCATGAGTTTCCCAGCCGACTGTGAAACCTTAAATTTCTTGGGTGGTGCTGTGCCCTTTTTGTGCCATTGCATGGAGTCTTGTTTGGACTCGGGTTCATAATGATGAACCCAAGTTTCATCCCCAGTAACAATTTGATTCAATACGCCATCCTTGTCTTCATTGCAGAGGTCCAAAAACGCACGTGAACATTCCACGCGCTGTTGTTTTTGCAATGGCGTGAGCATTCTCGGCACCCACCGTGCGCTAACCTTAGTCATGCCAAGATGATCGTGTAAAATTTTAAAAATTGTTGTATCCGATACTCCAACCATTTCTGCGAGTTGTTTCTTTTTTAGTCGAGCATCTTCCAATACAATTTTTTCTACTTTTGCAATAACTTCTGGCGTAGTCACCTCAACGGAGCGCCCCGGCCTCGGGTCGTCTTCAAGTGATTCCCTGCCTTGTTTAAATAAACTATGCCACTTGTAGACCATTGTTTTTCCTGGGCAAGAATCCCCGTAAACCGATGACATCTCATTGAGTATGGTTTGAACAGACTTTCCTTGCTTAGTAAGGAACTTTATCACCGCACGGAATTCAATTTTCTCCATTTTTTTCACTTCGTTCCCGATTAAAATACTTGGTCAACGATAGTTTAATAACTAATGATCCAATCACAACAAATTTTACTATGCAGACTAATTATGAGTCACTGAATACGGTAGGCATCAAAAGAGCGCGTTTACCCGCCTTTTTCACTGTCATTCCGCGAACTTAAAAACTTACCCTCGTACTTAAGAATATAAGGTTAATATTTATTCCTGTCACAAATAGGCCCGTATGTATATGTAGTGCTATTTTTTCATATTTTACCTCTAGCCAAATGCATCAGGCATTCGTGTGTGCACACGTGTTACACACTTACTTTCATTTTTCGAAATTATCCTCAAGATACAGAGACACACATACGAGAAAACAATTTTAAACATGTGTTGTTTATTGCAGTCTGCATAACTACTATTAAGAACAAAAACTACATATTAATTTAAGTTTTCATCAATCATACTTTCTTTCGTGTACGTGCTGTATTCTCTATTAACAAATCTTTTCGTTTTTATTGCCCAGTCTGTATATTATCATTTTGTTACTACATTCCACGTACATTCATATACTTCCTTTGTTTACGTTCATTTATTATTCAAACTTGCTCGAGGTAAATTATTTTTATTTTAATGTTGAATTATTTTGATGTTTTATTTAAAAATATACTTTAGGTGATAATTGAAATAAAATAATTATTGATGTGTAGTAACACTACAGACAGCGAGCGGAGCGGAACGGTGACGTCACAGGAACAGGTTGTAGTGTAGTGTGTATAGTATCTATCTACAGGGTCATCACATTTGACGCTTCATATTCTCCACCAATTCCGCTGTCTGCCCCTGCCTTCATATTTACATACTTACTTTTTCGGATTTTCAATGAAGACTAGTCAATGTTTTTTTTTTAAATTATGAAAAAGTAAATTAGCAAGAACGATGTTTAATAACGGTTCATAATTTTTGTGTTCTGTTTGACTGCTGCCGAACCGAAGAGGTGACATTATATGAAAGTAATAATAATAAATAAATAGTACAATAATACACACATCTTATACACACTGCAGTCTGATCTCGAACTGAGCAATGTCTGGACTATGGTAAGCAGACTACTGATACTGATACTTTGATAGTTCTAAATACATATATATTATAGATAAATTACACCCAAATATAGAAAATATGTCTGATATAGTATGATATAATATGTATGATATAATATCTGGCAGTTAAGGTCACTAACCGCTAGATCAACAGGCCCGTGAAGTAAATAACTTGAAGATCATAAGTTCATTTTGCATTTCAAAAACATAGCGGTAAACGTGGTCTAATTTTTTTATTAAAATTTGTTAAGAGTGTTGCATCATTGTAACTGTATTTGCTGGATTTTTTCTTGTATATAAATATTTGTATTTTCTGCCTATAAAACTTTTTTTATCCGAAACAAAAGTAACCTAAGTTACTCTTTATTTGCTTTCGATTAACTATTTGACAGTAATGAATGGTGTCGTGGGACACCAGGTAGGAACGAAGTTCCTTCGGATAATGTGGAATCGACACAATTTGCAAAAAAAATCGTGCTCAATTTTATGTAGGTTTTCTTGATTTTTCTCTTAAATTTTGCTGATTAGTTTTTATTTAAGTACAAGAAAGTATTTAGGAAATTCAGTATTTTAGGAAATAAAATAATAAATTCCTTAAAATAATAAAATAGCACACATGACGCGCTTTCGCGCCTGCGCACGTCTCATTTAACGGTTTTATTCCACGCACTTTTTCCACAGATTTATTCCACGCACTTTTTCCACTTACGGTTTTACTATCACATTTTTTTCAGTTCGGTCCCGCAGCGAAATCCCTATCCCCTCCAAGCCTGCCGTAAGGAACTTCGTTCCAATAAAAATCACAGAAAAGGCCTGTAAACTGGGTTACCATTGCCCGGATGGTAATCCAAAACTAACATACAGATGTTAAATAAATCAAAAAGAAAATATTTTTGTCATAAATACCGTTTATACATTTAAATACATTTGTTTGTATATTTTTTTTGTAGACACGGCACCTGTTTTCAACTAAATTCAAAAAGGGGAAGGTTCTTTCTTCGTCTGTATGTATTTTTTTTAAGTAACTTGTACCTCTCAGCAGTGCTTTCAACTATAACGAAATGAATCAAAACGTTTCTCAAAACGAATCGTCCACGTCTTGTAATTAAAGCGTTTGACGCATTTCAAAGGCGGAGTGCGTAAGCGCACATGATTGACTTACTGATCGATTCAAGGTGAATTCAATTCGACTAGATTCATGTGACACTGGACACAAACTTGTATTGTAAATAACTGATGCTTTCACACTGGCAGTGGTCTCGAACGTCATAGAGCGAGATCGGTAGACTTGCCTGCTAAAATCGGTATATTTCTACTTGGCTCCTTGGCTCCTCGTCAGACAACATTTTAAGTTAATTATTTGAGGGCTTCCCCCAGTGGTCTCGAACGTCATAGAGCGAGATCGGTAGACTTGCCTGCTAAAATCGGTATATTTCTACTTGGCTCCTCGTCAGACGACATTTTAATTTAATTATTTGAGGGCTTCCCCCAGTGGTCTCGAACGTCATAGAGCGAGATCGGTAGACTTGCCTGCTAAAATCGGTATATTTCTACTTGGCTCCTCGTCAGACGACATTTTAACTTAATTATCTGGAAATCGTAGAAAAATCGTTATAATTCGGTATTTCGGTATAACAGAGCCCATATCGGTAGAAATACCGAAAAATCGGTAGGTTCGAAACCACTGCACACTGGCTTTATGTGCTGAAGACCGAACCACGAACATGCAAACATGCTACTCAAATTCAAGTGAAGTAATAATAATAACAGAAAGCTATGGTACCATATTAAACACATGTAGAATCGTCAGAAAATTTATACAGTGAGATCACAACACACCAACATAATCTATAAACTTGCTGTATTTACTTGGTTTAAGCCCATAAATACGATAGAACCAGTTAAAAAGCTAAGATATTAAAATTTTGATCTATGATAATAATAACATCCTCACACATTTTACACACAGTACAATAGGTACTAATTGGGTTGAAGAAGACTGTGGTTTCCCCAGGATAGAACCTGATTAGGTGCGGCGTTGATCCTAGAGGGGACCTGAAATAATATAGTCTGGGCCCCCTTCAGAGTAAGACGTCTGAGACCTACCGCCGTGGTGGTTAGGTACTAATTGAGTAGATATAGTATTTTTTTGATTTAGTAGTTGACTAATGTAAACGAGTAAAGTTTTTGTAGAAAGAAAAATTCGAACTGGAATTAAATTCGGGAATTGGTGAAAAATTGGAGTCATTAATTTATAGTTCAATATTCACAGGTTTGACGACGTTAACGCTAGTAATATTGAATTTGCCTCATTCATCATTTGCTCAAGTATGACCCTAATGTCCCTATTTAAAGGCCAACAGTGCCAATTTTGCTACCTAGATAAAACTTCATTCAATTACACACAAATTAAATACAAAAATTTATAGTTGTCTTTAAACGATTGCCTCGGAAGTTGGAACTATAAGACCGCCATTTTATAACCACCTTTACCATACTATATTAACCACCTTTTTATAATTATCTCGTGTACCATAAAGTTATTATAAGAAAAAAAAACTGCCGAAATCCATTAATCATTCTTAAATTACACATTAATGAAAGTACTATTTTTTACAGTAAATAACATCAAAAGTCATGCAAGAAGTAACCCTACGGTCTATTTCTCTTTTGTATTTATTTATAATTATCATAACTGAGCAGCATCCTGTTTGCTTCGTTAAGCTTCCGAATGTGTTTTAGTGACAGACATAACTAAAACGTGCAGAGGAATAAAAGGAGGGTGGTGTCGACCGCAAACCGTAAGCGTTCTGCCAACCGTGACCGAATAGCGGTCGGTCTCGGACCGGTAAAACAATACGGTTGCGCTGAGATCTAGTCTTACTTTTTTAATCTCGAATTTGGATAAAAATAAACAATAGATAAAACTGTATAAAAGTACTTTTGACATATAATTATGGGATTTAGGATTTAAAATTTATGCTAAAACCTCTGTTTAGAAAATGTGTGTTCTGAAGATTTTTGCCAAATTTTTTAGTAACATTCTGTGTAGTAATTATTATTACTAAACCTGTGTGCTACACTGCTCGTAGGACGAACAGTACACCTGCTAACGGCAATTCAAAGGCATGTTGCCTATTAATCACCTCTCCAGGGTGTTAGTGATAAACTACACATCATAGAACGTGAAATTTTAAAGTTGATATTGGACATTACAATTAAGAATTCTATCAGTCTAGGTGTAACTTGATCTTTTTTCACTTCCTTCAGATTTTCACTGGCTTTAAAATAAAATACTATATTGTATGTGTTAGTCTGTATATGTGTATGTATGTATGTGTATTTTTAGATGTATATTTGTGTATGTGTTTTAATGTTATACATTATAATTTATTTATTATTGTTTTTTTATTGTGCACATATTAATAAAGTTTAGATCTTTGCACCTTGTTACTGCTACCCAAATTATTATTACTTACTTCGATATCCGTATAAGGATGTCTGTAAGAGATAAAATTGTCGCTGTGAGCGATAAGACCGCAGATTGTCACGTTTATTTACTGTGACTTAGATCTCCTTATGTGATCCTTATAAAATAATATTAAATCCTCAATAAAAGAGAAAAAATAAATTTTCAACTTATAAGCTACACTTATGCACAAAAATTTAATTTTATCAAAAAATTGTTGGTAGTTGTGAACTCACGAGTCATATCTAGACTGATGACATGTGACTTTAACAGACATATATATGTATTTATATGAATAGAAATACATATACTTTTATTAATTTACAGTCAAACTCAGGAATCAGTTCCACTCCTTTCTATTGTGCTAAATTTACAAAAAGAGTTTCCTAGACGTTATAAATATTCAAATACACATGTACGTAATGATAATTATAAATAGTAATAAATAAATATTTCAGACATTTGACATACAACGTCATCTAGTTTCAAACTAAGCAGAGCTTGTGCTATGATAACTAGACTGACTGATAGAATACTTATATACGCTTTTTTGTAAATACATACATATTATATAAAGAAAACACCCAAACTTCGAAACAAATATTTCCAGATCATACAAATATTTGGTCCGACCCTGGCATCCAACCTGAGACCTCAAACACAGCAGTCGCATTCACTGCCGCTGCGCTACCGAGGCAGTTAGTATGCCTAATTCGTGTGCGTTACGTAAAATACAATTGTGCTGATGAGATTATTATTATCTTGATATTAAAAGGATTTACGTCTTGATGATTGCCAAAAAGTATACTTCAATATATAATTAAATATCACGGACGTATGTTATTTGACTTGTAGCATAATAGAAAAGGTTAAAAAATAAATATTAAATACAAAAGTTCAACAACAACAACAACAACAACAAAATAACCTTAAAACAAATACCAGCTAATAAACTAAATACACGTCAAAAGTCTTACGGTCGTAGAACACACTAAGTTCATCTTGGAAACAGCAAACGACCACCACATGTTTCGTTTCTCTAAGTAAGTAGGTTCTCTATTAAAAAAGACCAAAAAATGTTGGATTGCAAGACCAAACCAACCTGTCAATATCATAACGCATGACAGTTACATTTTTAAAGGTTTAAAACTTAAAACACGATCACAAAGTACTTAAAACACGATCACAAAATACTTAAAACACGATCACAAATTTTGCGAATTTGTAATATAAGAAAAATTATTAAAGCATATGTTTAACATGGGCACTTAAACTTGAATAGCACTTTATTTTTCTATAAGGCTTGTATACACTACAATAACAAAACTTAACAGTAACATCGCCTCTTATCCATCTACTATACTATCTAACATCTGTATTGAACAGACTTGAACTATTGTACAAGACTTACAAACCATACAAAATTAAAAAAAAACATGTACCTACAATAATTACACATATAATAAACAATACACGCAATAACAACCATAAACAATCGCGAGCTACCTCTTTGGTTAGCAATTATCTTTGCCCAATTTGCTGACTTTCGATTTTCAAAAAGTTACTATTGGTATTTGAACTTTAGTTACGCAAACCGGTCATTGTTCTTGCATCAGTTGCACCATTACAACCTTTGCGTTTCGTTATTTAAGGAAGCATTTTTAAATTTTGCCAATTTTGCTGTAAAATTACGATAGCTAAATCATTATTTAATTAATGTGCAATCTTATTTAATCGTCGATTAAAAACGAATGCAGTTTTTTACCTTGAAGTTATATTTATCTATGCACACAGGTATAGTACGAGAAAAAATAATATATACACTTAATCTGTTTTTTTTTTGTTTCTTATTTTAAATATTACTAAGTTTAAAAACTTCACCTTACATATTAGGCTGTACGTGAAGTACTGTACGTACGTGTATTTCAATAAAATGTAACGTTTGAAATAAACACATTTATTTTTTCTTAATAATTTAGACATTACAAAGGTACAAAAGTATTTTTTTGGTTATACAATGTGCGATTTTTCGACTAAATTGCACCGGTCATGGTCACTTTTTATATTTTATTATTTATTTTATAATTGTTACCACGTGAAAGTATAAAACAATAACTTACATATTCTCCACAATCAATTGTATAAATTCAAAACATTATAACGATGATTCAGATCTAAATATAACATATCTGAGACGTGAAACGGAATGTGAAGCTTTTTTGTAACAAAAGGGCATTTCGTATAAAGCTAGGTGCAGACCAGACGAATGAACACGAACGGAATAGTTTTTGATATTGGTCATAGTTACTTTCATAAAATTATGTCTACAATATATACATTTGTTATAAAATCATACTACAACAAACTTTTGATGGTTTGTCTTTCTTCATTCTGTTTTCACTATTCACATTTTTAATTACTACTTTGAGACCGGAGGCCCATTGATGCACGGATGACAGTTATCGTGATAACTATGGGAGGCTTACAATGCCACGATGACTGTCATGCTTATTTCGTCCCCAAGCGTGGCGTGAAAAAGCATCTCACTAGGCCGTCTCCATTTAGCATTGACATAGTCAATGCCTTTAACTCCCTCCCGTGGCGGGTGATTAGAGAGGCACTAGTGTATCACCAGTTGCCTCTCTACCTGCGGAACATCATCGGGGCTTATCTTTGTGATAGGTCCATAATTTACAAGAGCCGAAACGGCGAGGAACGCCGAAGGGAAGTCACATGCGGGGTTCCCCAGGGATCAGTCCTAGGACCCCTTCTGTGGAACCTCGCATATGATGCGGTCCTGAGGACCAGTCTTCCCTCTGGAGTGAGTGTCGTCTGCTACGCGGACGACACTCTAGTGCTGACCAGGGGGTATGGCTTCAAAGAAGTTCTGGAGCTCGCCGAGCAGGGGGTGGCTTGTGTTGTCCAACAAATCGAAGGACTAGGTCTACGGGTTGCACCTCATAAGACGGAGGCACTGTGGTTCCACAGGAAACGCAGAGGTGCCGTTCCCCCCAGCTCATTAATCAGAGTTGGGGGAACGGAGGTCGAGGTTGGCCGGCACATTAAGTACCTCGGCCTCACCCTGGACAGTCGCTGGAGCTTCAAGGAGCATTTCGAGCGGATGATCCCCCGAGTTTTTTTTTTTTTTTTTTTAATTCAGGCACCCGCCATCGCAGGGTGTTGAACCTGTTTCCTAGCACCTCCAATATTGATAATTTGGAGTCTTTATCGGACTTTTATCTGTCGTACCATTTATTTTTATTATTCACAGGACAATAAAATTTACATTATATTGGTTTCTTATTTGACTATTACTGCTTTTTCGTTAATATTTTACCTTAAATCTAGCTTATAATACTAACACTATATACATGTGGAAGGGGTTTACATTATTTCTTATAAACTACTTCTTATATACTACTACTACTACTACTTAAGTTTACTTATAATACTGTACTTATTTACTATCTTAATATATTACTTATTTTGTACTATGATGAACAACAATAATTTTATATTATTTGTTATCATATTTTTAATCTACCTTATTTCTATTATTTACTATCTTCACTATTTCTGTACAATATTTTAGGAATACCTTTCTATTCTTACTTGCTATTATTTCACTTAACTTTTTATTAGTTATTTTTGTGTTCAGTTCCTGTTCCACATTGTATCTTTTACTATCGAAGGTGAGGCATTCTGTGATCAAATGAGGGACGGTCTCCATCGGATCCGGGTCGCAGATACACGAAGGGTTCTCCTTACACTTGTACCGCGTCAAGTATTCGGATTTCGCCTCTTTCGCCAGACGGTCGGCTCTCTCATTCCCCTCCATCCCGGCGTGAGCTTTGATCCAATTTAATTTTACAACTTTGTTTTGGTAGAAACAAGTTCTAAAATTTTGCCTGGTTTCTACAGCTAAGGGATGGAGGCTACTGGGATTGACGACCGTCAGGAGTGCCGCCGTCGAGTCACTAAAAATCGCAAACGTAGTTGCCTTATGTTTTGTTATCATCCTTGACGCTTCGCATATAGCCAGGAGTTCCGCCTGGTATACTGTACAGTATGACGCCAAACAAAACTTACGGGCCTTAATTTCGACCCCACCGTTCCATAGGGACAATGCAGCCCCCACCCTGCCCTCAATCCTACTGCCGTCTGTGTAGATTTGAACGGTGTCCACCTGCGTTTTGTCTAGTTGTTCGCGAGTGACCAGTGTTAGGAACTCCAAGCGCATATGTTCCGCAGGATGGTGACTCTCCAATGCTGATGACATTCGTTCGATCTCTCTCCCCCCTAGGACCGGCATTGGATCTCCTTTCCTAATTTTGTATAGCAAAGCTGCTTCACGCACGCGTAGGTCAAGTGGGAGTATTCCGGCCAGTATCAGCGCTGAGTGGAGAGAGACCGTACGATAGGCTTTACAAATTTTCTGAGCAAAGCTACGCTGGATGAAGTTTAACTTCTTCCTGACTCCCAATTTTTCAACCGCAGGTGCCCACGCGGCGGCCGCGTACAGTACCACAGGTTCAACCGTTACCATGTAAATAGTATGAATGATCTCCGGATGGAGCCCCCAGCTCGCCTTCGCTGCTCTTGTCAATTGCTTATGTATATTCGTGACTTTCTGACATATACTTGACACATGCGAATTAAAAGTCAATTTACAGTCGATTATTAGGCCTAGAATCCTGATTTGATCCCGCCCATGCTCAGGCGCGGTGTGTCAAATTTAAGTTTACGCGTGATGGTCATTGCGTTTGTTTTTTGCGGTGCGAATTTTAATTTATTTCTGTCACCCCACGCTCGAACATAGTCCAGTGTGGTACCGGCACATCTCTCGATTTCAGGAGCTGTGGTTCCGTCAAAGACTAGAATCACATCATCAGCGAAGGCCTGCACATATATGCCCCTATCTTCCAGTCCTTTAAGTAAGGGATCCAAAAGTAGGTTCCACAACACCGGTCCACCAATTGAGCCCTGGACACAACCCTTCGCCGCTCCTCTACTGTGTTCCTTGCCACAGTACCGCACCCGGACCCGTCGGTCCTCCAAATAACTGCAAATTATCCTTCTTAGCCCCTCCGGACAGGCCTCTTCGGCAAGGCGTGTTTTAATTGCTGGCCACCAGGCACTGTCAAAGGCGCCCTCTATGTCTAAGGACACGAGGGTTAATTTTAATTTTTTGTCCAACTTAGATCGTATGTGTTGGACAAGGGTATAGAGGGCGTCCTCACAACTTTTCTGGAGCATAAAGCCGTATTGGTGCTTGCTAAAACGTGGATGAAGATGGTGTCGGAGCCTAGCCATTATCATCTTCTCCAACGTTTTTCCCAACACAGGGAGGAGTCCGATAGGCCTATACGCTTTGGGAATCGTATAGTTAATTCTGTCTGGTTTTCTCAGCGCGACGACAGTTGCCTCCTTCCATATCTTTGGGAAGTAGTGGAGTTCTAGGCATTTGTTTGCCAAGCCGAGAAAGAGTGCAGGTTCATTTCCGATGGCATGGCTGCAGATATCGGCGGTAAATCCATCCGCTCCAGGGGCCTTTTTAGGATTGAAAGACTTGGCCGCCATCTCAAGTTCGGTTTGAGTGAATGGAGGGTCCCACTGTTCTCTGCCAGTATCCGTGGATACCCTTCTCGCCTTTTCCCTTAAGCGCGTCTGTTCATCCGAGTCTTCCTCCTCCAAGTCATCCGGGTAAAATGTCCCGGCTAGGAGTCTCACCGATTCTTCTGCGCTTAGGGTCACTCCGTTCTGTTCAAGGGGCGCATCCTCGACTCTTCCGGCGGTTCTACCAATAACCCGGTAGATCCCTTCCCACATCCCTTCTCTATCTTGTTTGCAGCAAAATTGCTTCCAGCTGCTTACCTGGGCCATTTTAACCTCCTTCTCGTATTCTTCTTTGAGCTTTAGGTATTCCTTTACAACATTCTTTCGGCGAACAAGTGCGGCACACCTGATACGGCGTCGTCTGGTGCTAACTTCCCTCTTCATTTTCGCCAGTTTGTCGGTCAACCACGGAAACCCTATCCTCTGGTTTTGGGGTTTTTTGGGGATTGCTGCTGTACAGGCCCTGGTTATATTATTTGTGAATCTCAGGACCATTTCTTCCAGTTCATTTCTAGTTGTAATTTTCTCAGTTTCTGTTACGCCTAATTTGGTTTCAATGTTAATTTTGCTTAGTTCTCTACGAAACTGGTCCCAGTTTGCCTTCTTTGTATTATATATCCTGGTTGTTCTGTGGATATTGGTACCTCTGGATTTCCGCAAACCCCCGAGTTAGGGGGATAGCGGGCTCCTTACAGAGGCTATTGCCCAACTTAGGGGGTCCGCGGGAGGAAGTTCGCCGTCTCTACAGTGCGGTGATACGATCCATGGCCCTCTACGGGGCGCCGATATGGGCCAAACGCCTATCGGCCTCCTCCCGCTGCCGAGCTAAGCTCAACCAAGTGCAGCGGATAGCGGCCATTCGGATCGTACGAGGATACCGCACCATCTCGTCGGAGGCGGCGACAGTCCTGGCACGTTTCCCGCCTTTGGACATCCTAGCGGATATGGACGCGAGGGTTTATGACCAGACTCGCGCCATCCGTCGGGGTGAGAGCAGGGAAGACCAGGACGAGCCCGAAATGCGACGGAACGCTCACCGACAGGCACTGGCACAGTGGCGCGTGCGGCTTGAACAGCCGCAAAACTCGCGTCAACGCGCTGTCGGTGCCGTTCTGCCTAACCTTGAAGCTTGGGTAGGTAGGGAGGGAGGTCGCGTCACCTACCACCTGACGCAGATACTCACCGGGCATGGTTGCTTCGGTGAGTATCTGAATAAGATCGATCGCGAGGAGACAGCACAATGCTACCACTGCGTGGCCGACCGGGACTCCGCCCAACATACGCTGGAGGACTGCCCCGCGTGGGCGTCTGAACGCGGAGTCCTGGTCGACCAAATCGGACGTGACCTGTCCCCGCCGGCAATCATTGCTGCCATGCTGGCGGGTGAGGAGGGCTGGGGCGCAGTGGTCTCTTTTTGCGAAGCTGTCATGCTCCAAAAAGAGACCGCTGAACGGGATCGGGAGAGGGCCGATCCCGAGAGAAGAAGACGTCGACGGCGTCATGAACTGTCGATGAGACCGCGAGCCGCCAGAGAGTGGGGGTCTCTGGGGGCAGAACAGTTGCTGCGATAGGGGATAGGATGGCGGCCTGAACGGTAGTACCCTACAGTCGAGCCGCCACGTCAGAACTGTGGGGGAGAAATATTTTCCCCCGGGAAAGGGTCTAACAGGGCATGGTGTCAATTTGGGGGGACCTGAAATCACATGGTCCGGGTCCCCTCCAGAGTAGGGTGCCAGAGGCCGGCTGTCGGGGCGGTTTTTAGTGGGCACACCACATACTCCTGTCTCCTGGATCCTAAGGAGCAGGAGATACGAAGGGATTTTCCGCCTCGTCAAAAAAAAAAAAAAGGCCGTCTGCATTTGCAATGAGTATGGTGCCCGCAACTCGTTTTCCATCAGGCAGAGTAGAGTCACTTTGGCAGGCTCTTCACAAAAAAAAACTAGTTTAAAGTACTGATTGTATGAAGTTAAAATTATAAACCTAGAAAATAAACACACCAAGGGCCCTACATAGACGTAGTTTTCGTCATTCTTCATGACATTAATTTTTTAAAGGTGTTGTTCTCAGAGCTATAAGTTTGTCGATATGTCAGATCTGAGTTATTTACTTTGGTTCAAGACTTACAAGATTCGCATTTGATGGTGTGATGGAAGCCCTGTTGAGAGTTTTTTTATATTACCAATGTGTTTTTATGAAAATGTATTCAATTTGAGTGTGTTAACGTTTGGTTTTAAAAAACTTTAATGTTATTATAATTCCTACATGTGGTCTGTACTCAGCTTTATAAAAGGGAAGTTATAAAGTCTCACAAATAGTTCTATAGTAGGTTAAGGGATATTGCATAATTCATGGCAAAAGTAGTTTATATTTTTAGAGTTGGTTGCTGTAATTAGAAAACCCACATTTACTTTCCGACCATTTTGTTTCGGTACTTTGAAACTTTCATAGATATTTTGGGAATGATTTTACAGACTAGAAGATCTGCTTAAAAATAATTAATAAGCTTTTTTCACAGTAAGAGTAAACAAGAAGCGCTATAGACATTAATATTCCCTGAATTACAACTAGTTTCATGTATGTTTATGTGAATATTAAAGTATGCACTGACATAACGTAACGGTTTCATAAATTTTATCAAAATATGTAAAGCCTTTTCAGTGAAGAAGGAAAAAATTGTTTACATACACAATCATTTAGATTTCTTAGCGTGTAAACAGTAACTATAAGATATTTGGTACTTATAACTTTCACGGTGTACTAGTAATGCATATTCATATTTATTTATTTCTTTATAAGCTGTGTGTTATATTTTCCTAATTTTCCATCATCAACATCCTTTAGCAGTTCACTGCTTGTTCGTTTAGTCGCCTCTTACGACACCCACGTGCTAAGCAGGGATTGTGACACTTTGTATTCTTAATCCGTTACCGCACGAACAATGTGAACCATTTTCCAATATGGAGTCTAACCACATGACTTTTACATACGAGTAATGTTCGACTAAGTCAATTGATTGTTTTGTATTTGATTTACCTGTATCGATGGTAGAGAAGTTCACATTATTAAAATATATGTGTTTAATTTTAAAATATATCTATTTCTAATTTTTTTTGAAAACAATTTGAAATAACGTACAGAACCACACCATCACACACGACCCAATAATGACTTCCCATGCTGTTTATTGTAGAGATTTAAATGGCCGCCTTCGCCCATGAATGTGTTGTGAACAGCAATCTTACAAGATAGTCAGCATTGCTCACACCATTTATTAAATTTTATTATGGACTTCTCTATTTTTATACTTTAATGGATATAGATACGTGTCTTTACGGCGGTGTGAAAGCAATTATTTTGAAATAGTAATATGATAAGAGATTGTATCAGTAAATTATTCATTTCTGATATGAATTAAAATATTTAGCGTTAGTTTTGAAACATTGTTTGAATAATTTAATGAAATAGGTAGTTTTGGTTTATTTATAAAGATCTAAGCGAATGATCGGCACTTCTCTTGACAAGAAGGCACGGCTTTTCTAGCTCAAAGATTTAGAGTTGCCATTTAAAGTGTGATGTTACCAGTGTTTTGAATTTTTACATGAAACAAGATTTTTTTTAAGTAGAGTAGTAGTTACCTCTTATTTTTTTTTAATTCCAATATTATTTGGGATTGGCAGCTAATTCACCTGGTTTTATCTGAATATCAGCTTTTTCGCGGAGTGACTGGTATCGGACCTGCGCAATCCTCAGAGCGAACTCAATTCGAAGATTGAACTAGTTGTCGGTATATTTGAGTCACTATTTATGATATTAGAAGATAATTAATTAAGATATTAGAAATGTCATGTAAGAAATACTCAATAACGCTTTTTGACCGGACCGGGCATCAAATCCGAGACCTTTTGATTTTCAGTGCATACGCTAACCGCTAAGCCAACAAGGCGTGTTTTTTAAATATATAAAATATTAAAAAAATATTGTTCTGTACGAGTGACAATGTACTGTGTTTTTGAGTCGTAAGTACTTATGGGTGGCAGTGTCATGGCGTTAGTCGCTTACCGTCTGGTAATCTACCCGCTCGTTCGTTCCGTATAGCATAAAACCTGCCTCGTTGGTCTAGCGATTACTGTATACGACTGCCGTTTAGGTCCAGTCCAAATCCGGTCTCAGATTCGATTCCTGGGTTGGGCAAAAAAGTGTTCTTGATTTATTTTAATTATTGAAATGTTTTGAGTTAAAAAATTGATATCTTAATCTCCTTGCCTCGGAGAACATGTAAAACTTTCGGTCCCGCACCAGATCCCTCTCCGATGGTATCAGATAGCCGTCCCATCAGATTGTATAAGTGAGGGAACAGAGAGTGCACTCTGTGTTTGCACACACTTGTTCATCTCTCATATCTCTTCTGTAATTGCCTGGTCTCCGTTGAGTCTGGTTGCTGTGGTCAAAATCGATTAGGTGTACATCATCAGACCGCAAAAATTTGTTTATATAACGATGTCCATATTATAGTTACTAATTTCATATTGTCATTCTGAGACATGATATTTAATGTGAAAATACAAGTTTACAAGTTTATTTATTTCAAAATGAGAACCGCTACAAGCTAGATAGTAGAGAACTAATTTTATTAATTCTTGGATCGAAGCCAAGTCCACTGACCCAGCTAGTATTGCTACATCAACAACACAATAAAGTAATTATATTTAACCTTATTACTTCTATAGTTAAGTTGGTTTGACAGCACAGCATAGACAAGTATACTGTACACACACCACGCCGCTATCTACCGCGCGCACGGGGCAAAACTTTGTGTAATCCACAAATTGTTGTTCTGAGTCTGAGTGTTCTTTGTGTCCGTTTGTGGTATATTCGTAAATACCGATACAGGATGTATTTCTAATACGTTGCCTTAAAAAAAAGTATAAAACTATTATTACTTTTCGATTTTGTTATTTCTTTGACTACTATTACTACTGTTACTATTACTATTTATGAAAAGAATAACAATCATATGCATATCATTGAAAGTGGCAAACTTTAAAGATTGCCGATTTTGGCCATGACGGACAAGATGTAGTAAATAGAGAGTAAAGAGAGAATATACGAGTATTAGAGGAAGCCCTAAAGTAGCACCTGTGAATGAAAAGTCCGGACACAGCAGGTTATCTTGGTATGGAAATATGATACGTAGACGTGCAAAATGTAGTATAGAAAGTTTTATATATAGAAGTTGACGCTTATAAGAGTAGAGAACGACCAAAGACAAGATTGATGTACCGCGTAAAAGAGGATATTGCTAGAAAGGAAGTAAGCAGTGAAAACTCATTGCGCCGACTCCAAATGCATTTGGAAATAGAGTTAGAAGATAATGTGATAGGTGTTATATAGGTTATAACATACCGTCTATGTGTAATTAATATAAATAATTTTATTATTTACAACAAATATTTAATGAGACGCTTACAATATAATTATATAAAGAAAATATAATAAACCTGAAAAAAGGATATTATACTTTATTACATATTACTATTACTATGGAGTAATAGTAACGCTTAAAATATTTTATTAAATAGAAGAACCACGCTGATTTCTATGATTTCCGCGAGTCGATTCGACCGGATCAGTAATACCTTCTCGCAGAAGACCAATCAAAAGCGATATCATACGCACTGTTGTGTTCTGTTGGTGAGTGCGAGGCCAGAGGCCCATCATCAGAGAGTCATCGTGGTAAGTATGTGAGCCTTACACTCCCACGATGATTGTCATGCCTTTTACGTACCCAAGTGGGCGTGAAAAAACCTACCACCTGCATTTTCTGCATTCACAATGAGTGTGGTGACCACAACTCTTGGATTCTATTCATGCTTTCCATTAGGCAGAGTAAAGTCACTTTGGCGGGCTCTTAAAATAAAAAATAAATTTAAAAAACTTTCATTTGAAAGTTCATTTACTTACAAACGTAATGAAAACAAAGTTTTAATATCTGCTTTATGAAGTGTTGTTTTACGACCAACAGTGAGCGTTCGAAAGTGTGTGCAAAATTTTCTTTTGCTCATGAGCACCTGCTTTATAACTGTTAATATGTGGGTCTTTGTTTAGTAGGTATTGTATAGAGCTCATTCAAGGTTTAATTAGTATAATAAACAAAGGAAAGCATGAAAGCTTTAGCTTTAATTTATTTTAGGACCACTGGAGCGGCAAACAAAATACGCTTTTCTGTCTGGATGGGATTAGCGAGTAGGCAGTTCCGTACTTTGGTACTAATTTTTCTTTATAATTTTCGCTCGTGTACATACTCGTAATTCTTCTAGCTTTTACGTCCTCCAAACGAAGTCAGTCGGGTCAATTTTGAATCTACTATGATACAATTGAAGAATAATTTTTATAGCTGTCATTAAACTCTAATAACCCAAGTACTTTGTAATGTCGAAATTCTGCAGAGAGACTATTATTAGACTTTTTAAGGCTCCAACTACCGATAATGATTAACACAGATGTTCTTATGGCAACAGCTAACACATTCTCAGAGGCACGTACATCATTTATCTGCCAATTGCTTTTTTTTATAAAGTATACCATCACAATAATTAAAAAATAATGCGACTTAGATAAGTATAATAATTAATCTGATTTTTCTGACTTCAAGAACTCAAAAACAACCAAGAAAACTGTATTTACTATGAGCATATAGCATTAAATATTAGCATTACCATAAGTTCTACCATCTGTTTAAGGCATAACAAAGCAAGGCCCACACGTCATTACTGCATGTATTGTTGTTAAAGCATCCCTGTGACTCAAACTGGTCAGACTGGCTCAGTCAGACAATTTGAAATTGAAGTCCTTTAATGGTAAGCAAAAGATATTATTAAGTTTATGATCAAATTGACTTAGTTTTGTAGATAATTGTGTCGAGAATGATACATTAGCATTTTTTCTAAGCGTGTCATTTTGTTTTCTAATTTTCGTTTTAACTTAATTCTGATAATGTTAGGTTATAGATAGAGTAATAGATTAGGTAAACGGCATTTTGGGAAAGGTTTTGGGAAAGATTAAAATAAGAATGTATTTAAAAGTAAAAAATTGTTTCACTCTAAAGAAAGATAGAAACATTTTGTTGAAAACAATGGCAAACAAGGTGGTAGATGTATGCATTTATAGAGATCAATGGATTGTCAATAATGTGCCATCCCATTGAGCAGTTTGCTGTACTTAAGCCTGTCAAAACTAAAGTATAAACTTGGTTTTCAATGGGATGACCTAAAAAGTTCGAAAGACGTCTGTCTTTTCTTTGAAATTATAAGAAAATATTTTTATTTTCATCATGCATTTTAGATGCATTTTGAGGGTAGAAAAGGGTTGTCTACAAGTGGTAGGTAGATGGCCGGAGGTAAGTCGGGGTTCCAGGGATTTCCTCTCTAGGGTACACCTGGTTCCCCGACTACTGGTACCTGAGACGGCGTGCAGTTTTTGGTCGGGTCAAGTCCTACATATCCACCAATAGGTGGTACTCAGGGGGATTTCCGCACAGGAAAAAAAGGAGGACTTAATGCCTAAGGCATTCTCTACCAGTCCAGTCCAGTCCAGTCCAGTAACCATTGTTTTATATAATTTTATCATTTATTAAATTTTTCTTGTAACTCAAATTTCTACGTACTGATATACATATAAAATAAGAATTATAATACTTATACTATACGTGTTATAAGTACAAAAAAATTGCGATTTTGATTCAATGGTAAATACCTTAAGAAATATTTTTTGTTACTCATTAAATTCCCTAGTTCCTCGTACACGAACCGTTACACTTGAACATTAAGATCTGTGGCTAAAAAAACTGAATGACAATACCACAATTATTTGATATTTACTATAATACGAGTAAACTATATATCGTATTCAGGTCAACCGTTACTAATGGTACAAATATAAAATCAAACTATAATATAATTGTACTGTAATCGAATTGCCTCGTAATAAAATTTTCATTGCATTGTTCTTTATTAATACATTTTTTTTAAATGTAGGTTATATTACTGGCACAGGAGAGTAGAAGAGAAAGGAGTGTGTTTTCGAGAATCTGCAACCGTTCTTAAGATATAACTTAATCTCTGTGACAGATGTTATCACAAGTGTCATTTTAGACCTTACGAGGCCCGTTTTAGCTGTGGCCAAGTTATATTTAAAGGACTGTAGATACTATTATAACTAGTCTCATATAAGCACACGTGCAGTCTTAATGACAAAATTGATATATTCTAATTTCTGTGGCCGTGATACTTTAACAGAAAAACGATTTTAAGAAATCCTTTCGTGGTTTTTCTCCGAGTGAGTAAGGTTGTTGAAAACCCTTTTCCCCGATTTAGCGACTCATTTGTGATTTAGTTTAGATATATGTGAGTAACAGAAGTCTTTCATCATAATCAACTTTACTGTATTTTCGCCTCGTACAGATTAAAAAACTATTAAAGTTCTAACTACTATTTCGCAATGCAATCAAATTTAAGTAAGTCTATAAAATTTGTACGACACAAATAATCATTACTTTTTTATAAAAAAATATTCTGACGACGACAGCGCAATCGTACAGCCTTTCACAATAAATTCTCTTCCGTGTAAATTATATTGAAATATAATGTACCATAGATTTATCTCGTTCCTATTTTGATGGCACTGTGTGAAACTGTTCGATATTTAAATCCATCTCGCTATACAATAGATTGTTATTTGTAACGCGATTTGAAAATTATTATTCTTTTCTTCATTTAGGAAGTAAGAAGTTTCTCGGTCGATTTTATTGGGATATTAAAACATATTGTGCAAAAACGTAATACCTATAAGAATTGCTGTCAGTTAAGATAGTGATCAAGCTGATCGTAATAACAATAGTACGTTAACTTTTTATTGGTGTAGGATTACAAACAAAAATTGCAGAGTGCAATGTAAAGTGCGTCGCTGCGTTTAAGTGCGCCTCTCCACCCCTTAAAATTAAGAAGAATGGTTGATTGGAATATAATAGATGTAATGTAAACTCAATTAAGTTACGTTTTGTTAATATATTTACGTTAATCCAAAGATAGCAAGACAAAATATACGAAAAATCTAATTCCTACGTGTACAATTAATGCTAATACTTTAATGAACTAAAACTTATTCATCATTTTATTTATAAAAAGATTTAACGCAACTACGAGTATATTGATGCAAATTCGTAAGAGTTTCCGTAAACTATTTTTTTTTCTAATTTAAAATAACTTTTCCTTACAAAATAGATCCTGATTCTGTACAATTGAATTTAATATGAGAATGTTTGCGATCAGGTCATCCAAATCTTTACAAATGGTATCCTTAAAGTGCATTGGATCACACACAGAACAAAGATTTCTATTTTCTGTGGGTTCACACGTGAATGACGTAAGTAAACATGGGACTGCATGTTATGTTACATTTCTTGTAACTTTTTTCACGTTTCTTACAACTCAAATAATCGTCAACACGTCAGTAACATTCAGACACGTGTCTAAATTGACACTGCAGTTTTGCCTGCTTTTCTTTTTTCATTGTGTATAAGACAGCTCTCGCGCTAGAAATACATCCTATGTCACGGCAGACTACAAACATTCATAAAATGGAAACAAAGAATACCCTGAATTCTAGGTAACTAGATATTTTGTTTAATTCAGTTATAGACATATAAATATAAAGCCGTAAGGTTAATTTCGATGATCCTGCAAAATAATTGTTTGTAGATTTTAAATTACTAACAAACTATCACTAATAATACATATGTACAGTACGTAAACAATAGCAACATAATAATTATGCCGTACACTTATAATAAGTTGTACTTATAACAAAAATCACTGAAAGTGTAAACAAATTTTCACAACCAGATAAAAATATGTGGCATAAAGCTATTATTCATCACCCATTAACCGAAGCTTAATGAACTAATTAACATAGGCAAAACCACGACTTAACTGTCTGTCCTTCTAACTAACCAGCTATTGGTACCAAAGATCATAAAGAAATCCTAACAACAAGTTGAACCTTTTTTGTTTTAGTATAATTTCTGCTTCGTTTGCCTTGGCCTTTCCTTAAAATAAAAACTATCAGAGCGTTATGTTTCAGATTGAATTCTTTATTTAAATAAAATAAAAAAAAAAGTCGTGAGGAAAACTTGATTGAAGAATCTTTTATTTACGCAAGTTATAAAACTATAAAGTAATAACTATCTAATCTAATCGAGATTAGACGCCCTAATGTGTTGATGTTCACAAACCAAACATCCTGAATCTCCTCAGAACTCGAACTTTCGGGCAGAGATGAAATCCATTCATCTCTTTCTATAACTTTAAAAAGTAAGATATGTAATCGACTGCTGAATTGAGGACCCGAGTTCTATTTCGGTTTAAATGTGTGTGTGGTCTACAAATAGTTTTTCCGAAGTATAATCATTTATATTTATCATATGTATAAAATACGAAAAAAAGTATTTATTTAAGTATTCAATTAGTCAGTCTAACTTTTATAGTACAAGCTCTGCTTAGTTAGTAATTAGATGAAGTTGTACGTCAGATGTATGAAAATATTTTTTTTTAAAACAACACACAGATCCTTTCAAATAAAATACACTTACACTCTAGGCACTAACCCGGTTCAGGTCTTACAAACCAGTCAAGAGGTTAGAGAACTTTAATATCTAAGCACTGTACACAGTAATACATATGAACATTAATACAGTACTCGCAGTGAATTTTCAATAAGCGATGACATTTGAACCCATTCGCATCTTCATTGTATATTTGATATTTACAAAATTTACAAAACTACACGTCATTTAACAAAAAAATGACATTTGTAAAAGCTCAAAGTCAAAGTAACAGGACTTTGAGCTTTTACAAATGTCAATTTTTTATAATGAGCGAAATCTTTTGTTTCCAGAAATGGTAATGCAGTCAGTATTTTAATAACCTTACTCTTCGTCTTCTGAACCATAGAAATACACAGTTAAATAACTTTTCTGTTTAAAGAAATAAGGAGCAATATATACCGTATTACAGACCACTAAATTTACCATATGTATATATTGGCTTTACATTGTATGTCCACAACATGCAATTATACATGTAAATTAGCTGAGCGGCGAGGACCAGTTGCTGAATGTTGCATTATTTACATATGTTCATTATATTTGTAAATGTCTGTTTACCATTTAAGAATATATTATCCGCTCGGTACAAATGTATATTAGACAACAAAAAGAAAAGGTCGTATTTAATTATACATGCTAGAAGTCAGTCTGGTAATCGAATTTGGACTATGACTTGTTAACTATGCTTGTGTTACTCGTACAAACCTTCCTCTAGATTCACTCTCTCTCTATTGATGTAAACCACGTTAAAATATGTTGCCTATTTTGAAAGATAGTTTAGAAGAATAAATGTATAGAAGAACAAAAATTTTAAAAAGATTTATTACGCCTATATCAAACTATATACATACATATGATTGCCAATGATTCTTGTAAAAAATCAAAATGTGTGTCTATATCAACGTTTTAGACATGAAAACTTATTGAAATTTTGCTATTTTTTTTTCGAATTATTCATCCAAAGATAATGTAAAGGAACAAGTGTCATGTCCCTCCAAAAAAAGGCGAGGTGATCATGCCGGTGGGCCGTGGCCTTACAGTTGATGTTGGGATGTTGTATATATGCTAATTAGAGAATCGAGCATTTCTATACCGTGAAACTGGACTTAGTAGTTACTCCGTACTTCGATACTCCGTAGTTTGGCGTGTCTTCGGTAGATGACACTAATATATATTGTGCTTGAACTGTATGTGGAAGTCGCCACAGTGTATGTTTTGATGGTAAACTTTATTCTATTTATAAATAGGAAAAAATAAGAATAGTTTGCTTTGGTTTCTATAGTGATGTATATTTTTATCGTAGTAGCTGTTTACTGATCAGTATTTAACAAAAGTAGCGTACAACCTTTCTCATAAATCTATTGTTTAACCGCCTTTAATAGTCTACTGCTGGACGTAGACCTCTCTTTAGAAAGGAGATTTTAACCTACCTGTACTATACAATATAAGGTTTGTTTTAAATTTACTTCTTTTTGCAGTGATGTTGTTCTGCGCAGTGTGCTCCATTAGTCACTTCTTACAACCACCACAGGACGAATAGGGGTGTTAATACTCCGTATTCTTAATCCTTCACCACATAGTATCAATAGTGTAATGCTAATAGTACAACCTAAATGCATTTTGAGCTTCTGCAGTTTTTTTGCCACTTAAAAACCGCAGTGGAAGCTTAAAAAAGAAATGACAGATCGAAATATCCATATGACTTCAATAATAATAGAACATATTTTATTACTTCTTTAGGGAAATAAATTATCGTCTAAAAATACTCTTGTAAATGTATTCCATTTAACGCCCTTTTAAATATTACCAATTTTCAACAGCTTATAACCATATAATCGTAGCATAACAAATAAAAACATACTCCACATGATCCATATCAATTCGCACCAAACTTAGAATTGGTAGATATTGATGTCAAGTCGTAAATTTTAAAACTTTCAACTGTTGTTGTTACTACAGCCGTGTTATATACTCACATACACATATACAAAAATATTAGGCCTGATTTGCAAAGTAACTGATTTAAAACTACAAAATTTAGTCCAGTAGTGACACGATAGTGCTGTACTGAATACAAATCAATTAACAGTAGGTAAATATTGGGTCAGCACTAACTTGTTTCGAGTTTAAGAGTCATCGTAAGTAAATCGGACCTTCGTTTTTTATCGATGCTCCGTTAACACTATTAAATCGAGACACGCAGGTCGAATCGTCATATGCAATTACCATCTAGGCCTTTCAAATACTTAAACCCTTTTTTTATTAACTCTTATTGCCGCACAAATACCTGATAACTGGCTGGTATGTAGGCTTCTTTTTAGAAAATGGGTTTTGACCTACCATACCACGCTGGCCAGACAGATTTATATAGGGCATATGTCAAGTTTTCCTTCTCTTTGCAATGCTGTTGTTCTGCACAGTTTGCTACCTAAGTCAGTGCTAACGTCCTCCATGAGATAAATCATAACACAACAGAAATAGACAGGTGGATTCCTTCTTTGACACCTTCGGTGCAAGCCATGCATGTACCCTTTTCCATTAACAAGTATTTCTTCACAATTTTCCTGCTCTATTATGGGTAACCACAGCTAATCAATGTATTGCATATATTTCGATATAAATGCATTAAAACTTTCATTAAACATTGCACAAAATTGCGCAGAACTGCATTAGCCGTTATAACTGACACAGTTTCGGCCGTAGCCCGATTATGTCTATCAAGCAATTTGCCGTTGACATTCCTTGGTATTACGGATTCCTGCGCACACGCAACGTGCTTAGAATCGAACCCTGAACCAGGTCGACCGTTAGAACATGTGTCCGTCAGGTGTGCCGGTACACGCCTGACCCCCAGGCTTTGTTCCCACGCGTCGACTGAATGAAGTCTGAGTGCGGTTATTTTGTTTACAGATATTGATTTTGGGTGAAACGTGTTGTAAATTCTAATAGCTTAGGAAACTTTTGTTTAGGTCAGAGTTGTGTTTATTTACCGAATCATATTTTTTTCAAATTTTTCAATTCGAACTAGTAGTTCCTGAGATTAACACATTCAACTAAACAAATTAAAGCATCATAATATTAGTACGATTTATATAATACATTTAAATACATCTATTATACATATAACCTCCCTCTGAAATCACTTTTTCTTTTATTGAAAACTGCATCAAAATTCGACTTTGGAAGATCTAAGCGTATAACAACAAAAAGCGTATTTTTTTAAATTATTAGCAAACAAAGTAAATAACTGAATTAGGACGATTGAATAGAATCCATGCATTCTACGATAAATAATGTCTTAAAAGTATAAAAAAAATACATTAAATTAACATTTTTGAGAAATTACCTACATTATATCGTTTCATACTGTCATAAAAAAATAATATCACTATTTTAATTACCGACGTATCATAAAATTCTCACACATAACTATTTTATATAAGAAGCATTTCACGAGAAGTAGAGAACTGAAAACGTGGGGCTCCAAAATTTGACAATAATATAAATAGAAAATACAGAATAATAGACACTTACAGAATATAAGTTATAAAACTAATAAAATAATAGAAAAAGTATTATGGATTTATGGTACCATGAAATGCTATTTCCAGAAACTTAACACGTCTCTCACACAACAGTCATGGTCTAAGCTATACAGAGCCTGTGCTACGGTAACCAGACTGCTGGGCAACAGAATTGCTTAATTGACAAGTTTATAGTTAATTAATAAAGGAACTTAGTCCTTACAGAATCACTACAGTAACTCCTGTACACCAAGATCAACACCAGTGAGTGTCTTACAAACACAACGTGTTATGACCCTCAAGAAGTCCCAGGATAAATTTTAACTGAGGTGGTTTACAATCTTGGAACTCAAAACGAAATTAATCAATGGTAAATAAGAGGAATAAGAAATATAACAATTGTATTTTTTAGCAAAGCGTGAAACAAAAATTAAATGAAAATTTGCACAATTTTCTATTAAATAGCGAAGCACCACGAATACAAAACATTATTCCTAAAACATGCATGATAAAATCGCTTAAACGCACGGAAATGGATAAAAATAATATTTCTTACAAAAATTTAACGCACTTTTTTATTCATAAACCGGAAATAAATATTTTAAAGCAAAATTTTACATATTACGTAGATGCATACGATTGTATCACAAAAAATACTGATTTAGATCTCAATTTTAGAAAATCATCAAGCGGAGACGTCGCTATAGAGTTCCGTAAGCATTTTTTGATACGGAATTCTAATAACAATCACTTTACCGTTATTAACCTACCAACTATCACTTATGATATGAAGTGAGACCATCTCTATTCATCCCGTGGGTGTCGTAAGATACGACTAGAGGAGCAAACTGTTGGACGACATCCCTCCAAAGAAAAAGGAAAACTAGCCATAAACAATTTCATCAGGTTTGCGGCGGGAAGGGTGTCGGCATCAGACCGACTAAAACTACACGGTGTGCCACTCTGCGCCTGACATAGGAGGAATCCGGGAACGGAGGGAAGATTTATATAACGGTGTCCAGATCCCTCCTAGCACCTGCCCGCTTACGCCACACCTTCGGGTTAACTCTATTTAACCGAAGTACGGCACAGGTGGATGTCGCCTTCTCGCGGTTGGCAAGCCTATAGTGGGTATAGGCCGTCAGACCAGTTTGGCATAGTATTCTTAAACCTCTTTTCTAAGGTGGCATCTATGTCCAGCCGCGAGTTATTAAAGGTTGTTGAAGAAATATTTTTTTATTTGAACGTTTGTTGAAACGCATTAATATCAGACGGCTGGCAATATTTTTTGTATTGGACAAAGTATTCAGTGAATTATGTTATAGATTAGCGGAGTAGTTGAGAAACAAAATTAATGTTGTATGCAGTAACAGTGACTTTTTATTCTCATTGAATAATACTAATATTTAGGATTGTAACCTACCAAATGGGAATAATAGTGAGTAATAGTGTGATATGATGGGCTTTTTTTTCCAACCACTAACACTTACTTATTACTTACTGGATTGGAATAAATTACAAAGACAAAATCGTAAAAAAAAATTGAAACAGATATAGAATACAAAATATATATAAACATTACGTTAAAATATATTTTTATTAAATTTAACATTCCGTTGCAGTTTTATATTTATGCACTTATATATTTATTTTTATCTCAGATTTAATTGTAATCTTAGATTGGAAAGAACGATTACGGTGAACTTCTGTGGTAATTTTTTATTTAACCACATTACATTAATAACACGAACATAAATAATTTTATTTGTTAACAACCGCATCGAAAGTAACAATCATCACTGACTCATAGTACCTTTTTAGTTAGGTAATATTATTACGCGTCTACGTCTGTCTAAGGATGTTATCATAATTGTATGTGGCAACTTCCACATACAGCACAAACAAAAATACATACTACAGAGCGATCGAACTACGGAGAAACTACTAATCCTGCATTGCGATATAGAAATTCTCGTGGCGATTAGCATATATATAATATCGTCGTGGCCTGCCAGGCATGATCACTTCACTTGGTCGGCGGATCACGAAATCCTTTCCTTCACACTGTAAATGAAAAATATATTATTATAACTTCTTTTTAAAGTGAATCATTATAGTTTAATCAAACATAACTACATACTTAAATTAAAAAGTAAATAATTATTGAAAAGAAAGCAAGAAAATAAAACTTAATGAAAAAGATCCATGTAAGATTGGTTTACAAATAAAGTTAATAAAAGCGTTTTAAAGAGGTCAAATATAATATTACTATTTTAAATTAAACATTATGAATTTTATTTAAATTTAAAATGAATATGTATTATTTAAAATAATCTGTACGTCTCTTAAGTAACTTACATAATTGTTATAATAACTTCGGCTTGAAAACATTTGTTTGCAATTGCATAACTTATTAAGCAAATGCATATGAGTAAACTATTGTTAATAAAAACTATTATTTAATTATTAGTTACGTATAAAAAGTGTTAATTATGACTCAAGAGCTCTTTATTTATTGGTTATCGTGTACCGGATATTTTTGCTATTATAATCAATAACACGGTCAAGCGCGAACCAGACTCGCACACGTAAGTTCCGTTAGTAAAGATATACATACAAAATTTAAAAGAAAACTTCAGGAAAATGTTCCACTTTTATTTTCATATTTTTTTTAATTAAATCAGATTTTATTATCTGTGCATTGTGGGTGAACTTCACTTTGCCACATATGGGCCAAGCTAGACTGAAATTAAACCACGGCCTCATAGAAAATCAATGTTTAGTAATTCTTACGTTGCTTTGATGAGGTGAAGAGACATCAAATCTCTTCTCCCTGTGATTCTAAATGAGATTTCAAAAGGGCGGTATCACCCTTGTAACTTTTACGAATTGTAAGTGTCCACGGAAGATGGTAGTCACTTAACAGCAAGTGATTCGTATGCTCGTAACAAACCACGTATCTTGTATAAAGCGACGTATTATTTTAAATGTCATTTTGCTTTTATTATCTGTTGTTAGAGCCTTAGAGTAACACAGGCCACCGGTATTGCTCCATGGTCATAATAGAAACTAGTGTACTTACATATTTGTTAGGTGTACGTTAAAAATAGAGTAAGAAGGTGCCTATTTCATTCATATAACAGTTTATATTATTGCGCTTGTAATTCATTTATTTATGTTAGTACCAGTTTTACGACAAACTGTTTATATTCACGCATGCGCAGTTCCGTAACTCGCATCAGCTGAGCGTTCTGTCGGTCATTCACCTCAATACGTCAAAGGTATTATAAAAAAATGCCTATCGTACTTTAATTCGGTTTAATGTAATAGTTTTATTTTTTAGAACGTACTTTGTTGAGGTTGTAGATGAATACCGTTAAAAAAACTAGGTATTTTCTCACGCAATTCCATTTTCAAATACGATGAATTTGAATACAAAATAATCTATGGGTAGAAATAAATGGAATTGAAGGGTCTATTTGTAATTTAAAACTAACAACTTTTCACTAAATACATCAGAAACTATATACGATACTTACATAAAAAAAATTTTTGAATTTTCATCTGTATGTTCCGGCTAAACTCTTAAACGGCTGGACCAATTTTAACGGCACCTCTACTGGCTGATGGCTACCGTTATAATAGGAGTAACTTAGTCTACTAAAAATGGGATTACGCGAAAACAAATTAAAACCAATAAAATAGTGAATAACATCCGATTCGAAAGCAACAAAAACCACGGGTAACAAGACGGGGCGAAGCTTAAAAAAGCTTAAAATATAATATAAAAAAAATATAACATGACAAAGACACAGTTAATGAGTGTCATCTAGTAAAAATCATAGGCAATATGAAAGGTTTTCCTTAGTAGGGTCGCAGGTAGAGGGAACGACGTCGTCATTCATTAAAGGTATTGACGGTTTATTTACTTAACCGTTAATTAGATAAACAAAAACCGGTCTGAGTGCATAAAAGTGACTATACTTTATAGTAGCCAACTATGACTTTAAATCGATTTTAACTGATTACCATTTTAATCAGTTATCATTCAGTCAATCATCAGTCTCGACAACCATATTGAAGCAAAGATACATATTAAAAATAAACTTTTTTATTAATACCATTCATTAACGGCAACTGCCTCGGTGGCGCAGCGGTAATGAATGCGACTGCGATGCTTGAGGTCTCAGGTTCGATTCCCGGGTCGGTCTGCAAATATTTGTTTCAAAGCTTGGGTGTTTTATATGTATATTATGTATGTATTTACAAAAAAAAAGTATATAAGTATTCTATCAGTCAGTCTAGTTATCATAGCAAAAACTTTTTATTTTTTTCTATATTAAGAGCCTGCCAAAGTGGCTCTACTCTGACTGATGGAAAGCATTACTAGAATCCAAGAGTTGTGGTTACCATACTCTTTGCAAATGCAGACAATGCAGTATGGTGACCCACACTATAGCTGCCTAGTAAGATGCTTTTCACACCCGCTTGGGGACGTAAAAGGCATGACAGTCATCGTGACAGTGTAAGGCTTACACAGTTACCACGATAACTATCACCCCTGCATCGATGGGCATCCGGTCAGCTCTACTTAGTTTGAAACTAGATGACGTTGTGTGTCAAATGTCCGAAGTATTTATTTATTATTAATTTAAACTCTCCTAAATAGTTCAAATTCGTCTTCAAATATTCTAGATAGATAGAACCTACATGATTTTCCTTACAAACGTGTCTACTTAGAAGTAGGTACATCGATTACAAAAGTACTCTACGCACGTTGACACATACACATCCTGTCATTTCATAGTAATAACTACTTTAACGTCTAAGCAATAAAGTACCTTTTCCTATAAGTTAGTTAATGTGCAATGTGCTCACGTATAAGTTGTATCAAAATACAGCATTACATCACCTTAAGTAAGCCAAACAGAGAAAGTTCTATTGAGAGGATCAACCTCTTACCATGAGATTATGTCTGCTATTATTAACTTGCCTCATTGGTCTAGCGGTTAACGTATGCGACTACAAATCAAAAGGTCTCGGATTCGCTCCGCAGGTCGGGTCGGAAAAGTGTTATTGAGTTTTTCTTAACCCCCGGAAAGTACGTAAAGCGACTATGCGCCCGAGCCTTTCTCGGTCGTAGCGAATTGCCGTCTCATCGGATTGTGAGAGTGAGGGAACAGAGTGTGTACCTATGTTTGCGCACACACTTGTGTAATATAATATCTCCTGTGGCTAGTCTCTGTTGAGATTTGCCACCAAAACGGAAATTATCTAGAAGTCTCCATATTGCGTTAAATTATGTATATGTTCTATGGATGGTAAAAAATAAACTCAAATAATATGAGTTGAATTTAATGGTAAAATTTTCATAATGAAACATAACTAATCCTACCTTATCTTTTTAATATCATAAATGCGAAAATTTGGATGGATGTATGGATGTTTACATACTTGTTCCAAGCAAAGACCAACAGACCAGAACAGATCTATTTGAAACTTTGGAGTGATATAGTTTGTATATCAAAATACAATTTATTAAGATTTTGTGTAATTTGGCTATTATATAACGATGAGTATTTAGTAAGTTGGAAAAAATCCACCATCTGAAAAATATCTTACTATCTTGAGGTACTCTGTTCATATCATTTGAGTGGTATTACTCCTTATCTTTATGGCGATAAATGACTTACACACGGGCGAAACCGTGGACAAAAACTAGTTATGTAAAAATGGCACTAATAGCAAGCACTGATTTCTTTTTTAATTTAGTAATAAAAGATTATCAATTACAATGTTTCTTTAAATATGTGATTTCTAGCAGTGAGAATCCTAATTTTTTGTGATCATAGCTCCAAATAAAAAAAAATTGACAAAAAAAATAGTATCTATTGTTTTTTTACTCAGACTACTTAGAAGACTCAAATTGTATTTTTGAAAAACAATCAATTTGAGAACTTTCTGTTTTAAAGTTCAAGTTTTCAGTAAATTTGTTCGTTTGTTTGTTCAAACAAAATAACAAATGTATTTTTTAATTATGAAACTCACTCGCTTTAAATTGTTTATTATCTTATGCAAAAAGAGAATTTTAGGACTTTAGATCAAAATTACGTACAAGCTGACAGGAAATTTACAGCGCCATCTAGTATTGAGAAGCCAAACCAAATATTCATGTAAACTGTAATAGTGTGATTTATTTATTAGTTATTAATATTATTTTTTTTATTAACAGGTGACAATGGCAGCACTCACGCTTTATACCTCGAAACGATAGTCGAGGAAACGAGCGATGATTTGCGTTCCGAACGTTCTTCTGCTGCAACATGGCTCTCGGATTCAGATGCAGATTCGGTCATACATGTACGCGGTGTTGCAGGTATTTATCATCCACTATTTACATATAATTTTAGAAATTGTTATATACCCACAACATAAGCTTACGGTGTCAATAACACACAGGTCTAATATTACCATTAATTACACTTTTTATTTATTAAAGTCACGTTGACTTTCAAAAATTTTATATACAAGTTGTAATATTAATTACGAATTTTAAGTTATTTACCAGAAAAATGGATACCAAAACCTTCTTTATAAAGAGAAGCCATGTCCAGAAGTGAATTAACAAGGGCTGTTGATGATGATAATGAATAAACAGAAGGCGTAATCTCCCAGATATGGTAAAATGGAAACTGTGAGCTCTACACAACTTAAATTCTAAAACAATATTTTCACGTAAAGAAAGATTTACAGTCAAAATTTAAACTGTAATTTTAAATTTTTTCAACGTATAAAGTTCTTCATGTATGCTGATATTTTTAGAAAATACTTTTATTTCTGCCCATCTGTGCCATCTAGTGAGTAGTAGCAGTATTAAAACATTAATTGCTAGTACATTAAAAGTTCTGTGTTCCAAGTATAGATGGCAGTATAAAAGCAAAACAAGGTTTTATTTTTTTATGAAGATACACTAATGACTGACCGACAGTATCTCGTCATCTGTTAAATTTTTACTACATTCATATTGTGGGTTCGATTCTTATATGTGAAACTTACTGGTTTACTTCACTTAATTATTCTTAATCTTCCGCTAGTTACTTCGGCAAGAATATAAGAAATTTTCTGAGTATTAAAGCTCTACTTAATAGAAACCCTAAAAAACGAGTTTTATTGTGTTTCTCTTAACGTATTTATAATTTTTACATAAATAATGTTCGAAACGTACCATTGTCTCTGGGCTGATTTTGGCAACTGTGTTAACTTTATTCCACTGTTCTCTTGGATTGTGTCCAACTAATATACAGAAGTAAGCGTTCCCATTTCATGTCACTGTCATTGTCGTCGTCTTAACGGCGCGACGTACTGCGCGAACAGTGAATTTTAAGAGTTCCTCTCGGTTTTCTTTCCTGCAGGATCAGAGTGCGACAGCGAGTCAGAGCGCGAGTGGGCGTGTCCGGCGAAGAGGCGTCGGCGCGAGCGCGCCACCTCGCCGACCAGCACGGGCTCGCTCTCGCGCTCCTCCAGCCTGGCACAGTTTGAGTCACTGGAGCGTTCCTGTGCCGCTCCCGCCTCGCCCAGCTTATCGCCAGACTCGTTGGAGTCGCCACCGCCGTCACCACCGCCTGCACGTGCACCCGCGCCGCGTACCCACCTGTCTGCCGAGAACCTCAGCGAGGATAGCGGCTACTGCGAGCGGTCTCGACGTCCGCTCCCATCCTCACCGTGCCGCCCGCCTGAAATAGAGCATCGGTCCGCCGCCGGCAGTGCACCCTGCCTCGTCGTTTCACCCAGTGCGGAGCGGCGCCCGCCCCACGCAGCGCGCGCTCTCTCACTCCCCGCCGAGCTCGACGTATGCGCCGAGCCGAGACGTCACATCACCCATCGAGCACGTTTCCGACAAACCTTTGAAGTTTCTGATAATCTCACCGTCAGCGTGGCTGACCTCACAGCCCTGGACTATCGCGGCGGGCCGCGGCGGCCTCGCCTCCCACCGCCACCACCGCCGCCACCACGCGCTCACCGCCATGTACCTCCACCGCCACCCCCGCCGGTCGAAATTGTCATCCGGCAAGCAACCACGGAATCCCCTGCACGGGAACCTAGTGCGGACAGTGATTCTACCACAGAGTCGGAGCGTGCATTCGCTCGTGAAATGGAGGCGACGGCACGTCGTCTGGATGAAACGGCGCGACGAGCACTCGCAGAGAGTGCTGATTATGACCGCGAACTGTCTGTGATGACCGCTAGACGATTACACGACTCGTGGGGTGCGTGGGATGATGTGCTAGAAGAATTATGCCGTCGCATTGACCCTCCGTCTCCGTCTCCTTCCCCACCGCGAACGCCATCCCCTGACCCGATTAGAGAACCACCTTTCACGTCAACACCTCTAAGATCGTGCGATGCACGCGTTAGATCAACTCCGGAGTTGCGCTCTCGAAGTACGCCACATCGAGAAACACCTGAAGAATTACGCGCGTCGCTCCAACTGGTCGCACCGCCACCCCCGGATGCGGCACCCCCGGTACGCTCGGTGTCCGCAGGCTCTAAAGGAGTAACGTTCTCGCCGGTGGTTGCAGAAGTCAGCTGGCGGGAGACAAGTTCGAGTACCACCGAGAGCGAAACGACCGCGAGCGATGACGCTAACGACGCAGAGGTGGAGGTCGTGGAGGGGAGCGGCGACGAGCCGCGCGCGCCGGCCACAGAGCGCGCCGCCGCCATGACGGAAGCGGGCGCGCGCGCGCCGCGCAGCCGCATAGCCGGCTTCCTCTCGCGATTCGCTAACTTCCGATTTTCGGGGCGCAAGGAGAAAAAAACAAGGGGCGCAGGCGCGAACGCGCGACCCTCTACGAACGGTACGGCAACGGCGGTAGACGCGGGGCAGGCACCGCGTGGGGCGGCCGCCGGGCCGCAGTATGTGCGTATTCCGCTGAAAGAGGAGGGTGTGTCGCGGCCAGCGGCACCCCCCGTGGCGGGCGGTGTGGCGCACAAGCCCCCGAGGCCGCGCCCGCCGCCCGCTCCGGCGACCGGCGTGCTGGAAACCGATGTGGACACGCAGCGCACCGTGCTGCACGCGCGATCCCTGCTGGCGCTCGCACCGCCGGACCAGCGAGCTCCTAGGCCGCACAAGTCCATGGAGTTCCTGCTCGACAAGGACAGCGCACAAACAGTCAAGGTGAGTTCAATTTTATTCATTGGCATTTGTTTCTTTCACCCAGTGCAATGTTTACAAACAGCGCGATCGATGCCGGCAGACGACCGGCGACGAAGCGCACCGACCCACCTTAGCGACATTACATTATCACTATGTATACGTCGACCCATTTGCACTGCAACACGTTTAGCGAAAGCCGGTGCGTATCATCACGTACTGCAATAATTGTAAGAAACCGCATTGACATAGACCGACATTGGCCTAGAAACGGCCCTCGAATATTCATTATTGTGCCGTCTTTCTAGTCGCTCAGAAAAAGACCTTCCGATAAAACTACTCAAGTTAATAAAAGCGCAATGAATCGTGCCCCTTTAACTGCGTAATAAATGACTTGGCTCTCATTGTCCCCAAGAGAGGCATTATTACGACAGCATACGGGCCGCATTCACAGTTCACACGCAATCTATTTGAACAGGGCGGAGGTGAAAGTGCGCTCATGATCACATCTGCACATCGTACATTATGATTGCACACCATATCCGTCACAGTAACAACAGTGGGCGTAGATTTATGTACTCATAATTATCAAAATACACCACAACAGACATCTGTGACATACCATTTAGCGAAAGATTTTCGTTTTCAACAAAAGCCCTATCTATAGAATTCGGTTCACCATCCATCCACCCTATTCCGTGTAGATAATGAAGCAAAGTTAAAAATAAATAATACCAGAGTTGCGGGGGTTCAATAGCTTCAAGATAAGATATCGAAAGGTAAAAAAAAAAGATATAACGGCTGTGGTATTCCTGAGTGCCCGCTATGGCGCAAAAACTAAGACGCAAGAGTTATATAACCATCAAAATTCCAAGAGCAAAAATAAATTATAAAACAGATTGAAATATCCGCAGAAACAGAACACTTCACTGTATAGAGTGGGCCACGAGCTAGTTAACATTTGAAACTCGTATAAAAAAAATCATTTGATATATTATAAAAATAGTTTATTTACAAGAAAGTGAATTAGTTGTTATTTATTTTTTAAAAATTACATCGTCTAAATGACCACTGTTTCGACGTTTGCACTTTTCTAAGCGAGCACTGAAATTTTCAAATACTCCAAAGAGACCGTGAGATCGCCAACATCTCTTCGCTGATTTTTCTTTTGGTTTCCGTAGTGTATTTGGTTTATTGATGTAGATATAATTCTTCAAATAATTCCATAAAAAAAGTCTGATAGGGATAGATCTGGACTTGGCCATGGAATGTCGCCTCGTCTGGAAATCAGCTTTTCCAGAAACATGTTTTTGACTACCGGCAGGGACTCATTGGAAGTGTGACAAGTGGCTCTGTCTTGTTGAAACCATGTGTTACTAGTGTTGCCAGCAAATTCCAATAGCATCGACCGCAAGAACTCCAGTAACATGTTTGCACATTATGTTAGATTCAAAAGGTAACGAATTCTTGGCCCATCCTATATAACAAGTACCTGCTTTTAAAATTAATTTCTATGTAAAGACTTATCGAGCTCGGGTGTAGAATTTCTTTCACGTACGTAAAACTGAATCGTAATTTAAACACCATATTTATATAATCTACTTTTATCAATATACTATCCGCAGGACAAAACCTTACAAGAACATCGTACAAAAACTATTCTACTAGATTCTCACGGTAATCACACGTAATTTCGTGCCACTTAACACATGACATAATCCTTATAGCTCTTCAGATTCCGAATGAAATATGACACGATTGTGCGCAGTTGGAAAACGCTACTTCTGCACATGCACTTTTGCACCTAGTTGCGTACTTAAAACTTCGATACGTTAAGTAATTATCGTCCATGACATACTGTTTGTTTGAACGTGATGTCATTGTTCGCCTCCGTGAATCTCACACCATGTTTCCTTGAAGTTACACCAATGTCCCAAGAGAATGTGAACAGCGTGCGTTACGGGTGTTTAAGGTTTGTTTGTCTTGTTAATTCAAGAGACACATCGTGACATGTAACAAGGCAATATTGAGATTTCTTAACATCAGTTATCCTTCTCGTTTGCTAATAGCCTAATGTTTAGATGAAATGTCTTTTACTGTTTAATATAACATGTGTGTAAAATTAAAGAATTAGATTAAATTCTTTTTTATATCTGTTATAAGAATAATCAATAAAATATGACGTATTTGGTCCTTAACTGACAACTGCGCGATAATTCTGATTAGTCTTAAAAATGTGACCAGTATAAAAATATTAAGGTTGAAATATAGATTCTACTAAGCACTAGAATCTACTAAGTATTTCAATTTTAGAAGTTTTAAAAGATCTACAATATATTCAGAACTCGGATCGACCCATAGATACTTTATTCTTTCAACTGCTTCCAATAAGTATTTTATTGTCAATATAGAAGATTTAGATATGTAGACGTACATGAGCAGTATCTAATACATAAATCACATATAAGAAACTAAAGGTAAGAAACTAAGGTGTGTCGACTGTCGGCACATTGGATCAATACTTCATCTACGATGAACTTCGAAGAGTTCAAAATATTCGAAATTTGAAGTTGGTATTAGTCGATAGATGGCTAAACGTTATATAATAATAATAAATAATAAACTTTATTTGAAAGACACAACATACAACTAGCGTTACTAAACAGATTGCCAATAATTACAGAATAAAAAAAAACCACGATTTTTTTTTCTTTTTTGAGGTTTATAACATTTGATAATTTCTAATGTCAAATGCCGTGGCTTTGATGATGTGTACTAGCACACGTTCATTTTGTAGTTTGTAGGTAATGCATGAAAGTTCCAGTACCAAAGAATACGATAATTTATCCACATAACTTACACATAACAAATTAAGCCTCCAAGATAGAACGTTGAACAGTTAATTATACGAGTATTAACGAGGGTTACACGCCATGTTTAACAAAATGGGTGGACGCTCGGCGTATACTGCGATGGGCATGACCCAGTCCAGTACTGTTTTTCAGTGCCCACCGTAGCAGTCGAGTTGACACCGACATCCGCAGTCACCACTGGTAAGTAACTAATATTTGAAATTAGCCTTACATTAAAAACACTCAAATAGTTTCTACATATTTATATCAAAATAAGTTTAGTGGTTGTGTACCTATATCTATCATTACTACTACATCATCACTTTTAAACTTCTTTAGCCGTACGAGTTATAAATTTATAATGTTACCATTGAAAAAAAAACAGACAAACACGATGAACAATAAGGAAGATGTCTTTTCATAACTAGATTTTAGTAAAATGAGTGTCTTTTGAGCCTCAACCGAACTAAACGTTTCTTTTTTCGTAATAATTTATCTTAACATAAATATTTGCTTTTAAAAACATTTCTGGGAAGCAGAAAATACCACGTAGTAGTTATAAATAAATGCGATCGATAATATTTATTCGCTGAAAAACATTTGGGTAGTTCGCTTCAATACCGTTGGGTTGTATTAGCATACATCAAAGTGTACCATTTTATCTTCTTACGCATCGACGAGTATTGCATATCTATCAGACATTTTTTAGAAGTTATGTTGATAGACTAAGTCCACCACTGAACGCCGGACGAATGGAAATTTCGACGTGCGCTTCACGACTAACGAAATATTCATCAGGAAAATGTATAGTATCAGGAAAGTGTGTAGTATTTTACTTATTTTATAATTTGTGCCCCTACCTTCGCCATATTAAAGGCCAATAAAATTAGTCTCTGTGCTAGCCATTCGAAGTGTGACCGGCAAAGAATGACCTGTGCATTAATTCCACCGATGTGTGATGTATGTAAAATAGGTGCAAAATTTTAAAACAAGTAAAAGTTGGTATAGTTCTTGTAATTTGATATTTCTAGGGTTTTAGAACGTGTTTATACGCCTTCGTGAGAACAGTTCCTTTCTTCTATTGCATAAATAGCTATTGTATATAAATAGTTACAAAAATTGCCATCTGACTGTTTCAGTCATCATCATCACCATCATTCATCACCCATCATCATCATTTAAGACTCTACTGCTCTACAAGAGATGATAACATCTATGTATATATTGTGAAAGTTGTATATTTACCTCACGTTGCACCTTTATCGTATATTACGGTCGTTAACTTACCTCCATAGTCATTCCAAATTGCTTGGTGTGGTTAACGAGAATATCGGTAATAGTTATGGTAACATTAAATAGTAATTTACCCAAAATGACACTTGAAATTTTAACGGAGTGCTAATAAAACCTCTTACAGAAATAAGTCATAAAATTTTGACTCGTCATTTGTTTTTAACGTCAAAAAGTTAAGCGCAGTTTTGATTCCAACCACTTTCTAATATACTATAGTATAATTTACACAAATACAAGTTTACTCGGTATTAACGAGAATATCAGTAGTGTGTGACTAATATTAGCAAACAATACAACGAGTACAAGAAAGGCCGTAAAATAAACAAAAAACTGTATTTTTTTAATACGAGTAAAAAGCGAAACTTATGGTGCCTTTAAATAGCCATAATCGTCGCCGTCTCGAAAGTCAGTGACATATTTGCCCATTGATGTGGATTTCAAACAAAAGTCACGTGACCTTGTCCGACTTGATCAATCTCGGCCTCGTCTATGATAACGGACTCTCCAAATATTCATTTATGCAGTGCGTTTTACTGTAAGGGTTTCCACTTTTATATACCTGATACTCTTTTTTAAGTTAATATAATTTATTATAATTATAATAATAAAGAATGTAATTATAATTTAAAATTGTGGTTAGAATTTTTTAACTTTATCATTGCTATAAAAAATATTAGCATCAATTTCAGTAATATATTGTTGATCAAAAATAAAAAAAACTCATGGCTTGTAATACAACACAAATGCCTAAAATACAGTACGATACGTTCTTTATCACGAATGGCAACCCTAGTGTCTGCTAAAACCAGAGTAAATATTTATTTAAGAAATTTGTTTTTTGATAGAATTTTTTTATGATCTTTGTTTGTTTGTGAGCTATCAACGAAAACAAACTCAAACAATCTAATTTACGTAAATCTTTTCTTTCGTTATAAACAAACTGTCCATCAACGTTTTAGGAGTTTAAAGCAATGAATACAAGGCTATTTGCCTATTTATTTTATCGATGTAAATAAGGTTTTTAATAGATATTTTCGCGATTTGGTAATTCATTCTTAGCGGATATTCATAATTGTTTGAAATAGTATTTGATTTACCATTTTGTCTATGTCAGCATTTAAATACCGTTTCGCATACCTTATTGGCTTAATATAAAATATTAAGCTTTTTTATGATACGTTTACAATTTAAATTTCATTAAGAAAATATAATATACGTATTAGCTAAATCTGTGCCATATAGTTTGTTGTAACACAAAGTCTGTGGTACAGCTAGCTATCGTATATCGCATATTCAAATCTAGAACTCTCCGTAGCGTTTTCGGCATGTGTGATATTTATGATAAATTTCAACCAGTATTTTCTCAATGAGAAGACCTGTTTTATTTTAAAACTATATGTCTGCTGGCCACACAAGATGGACAGGATTCATTTCAACCGGTTGAGTCACATCCAGGTTTTATTATCGGCCTTGTTACAAAACACACGTGACAACTGAGATTCGTTCGGCCACGATGAATAGCAACAAAAGGTTATGTTGCCATTAGGTAATAAAAGATGTTAGTCGATTGCTTAGCAAACTAATGTAAGATTATACTTTCGTTAGTAACTTATTACAATGTTGCAATATTCCCACATTATATTATTATATTCTCACCTTTACAAATTGTTACTGCTAGGTAGTAATTTTAGTGTTTCGTAAAAGGCGTTAAATTTGGTAATTCTACTGTATTAAATAACTGCAATGTAACAAAATATCCGGTAGTTAAACACTTTACGTGACACAATGTTTACGGACCCGACTAAGAGTCCCGTTTTGAATGTCGATCCATGTTACGGCCATGATCAGCGGACTAACATACATACTTGTATGTATATGAAAAATCATAGGCGCAGTAAGACGGCTACGAGTGCATGATTAAAGAAAGTTATAGCATAACTTTTTAAATTCTTTTATATTTTGATATTATTCTGTTTTTAATTTTTTTTTTCATTTCAATTAATTCACTCTGGCGTAGTCTTGTTCGTATCAATTTTCAATTTATTTTTCTGTTATGAGAAAGTGGAGCATTCCTTCACATTATTATAAAACTTATTAACTTTCGTGTTCATTGATTAGATCGAATTTGTTTTTCAACACGCTTGAACGGACTTCGATCAAAAACAATTTACCAAGAACCCAACCGATGGTCATTATTGGTGAAAACAAGTCTTAATCTACAGTTTAACTATTACTGAAATCGAAAAAAACGTAAAATTAGATTAAACATTTTAAAATTGTAATGATTATAATGTTGTTTATGGTTGGCCTGTACAGAATATAAAAGCAAAAAAAAAATACATTCGCAGTCGACAATCGCAGATGCTAGATTACTACTAAATAGTAGAAATTTATACATTTGCGTTTTTTTCTCAAATTATCGTTTAAAGTACAAATTAATTTTATATTAGTAAAAAATTTTAAACATAAAACCTTCTTCTGTTTAACGACTGCGACAAAAGTAACGACGGCAATGTTCTTATAAGCAACTCTAAAAAATGTTATATTACTACAATTACTGGTTTTAAATTGTATTAGCTTAAGTATTATGATTATCTTAGCTAATTTCTCTTCTCATCAAGAAGAACCAGAGCTAGACAGGTCGACTCTTAAGATATTCCCTTTCTTGCCTTTAAAAAAAGCTGGATACGCTCATGTACGTAACCAATTCTTATAGAATGTTAAAAATGGTACGTTTGAACGTGATGTTTGCGCGAACATGCCGCCAGCTGGCTTCGGCGGATTGTTAGATTTCGCGCTCAGACTGACTGTAAAAACTGATTGTTGACGACATATTCTTATATTTTATTGTTAATTTCTTACTGACTGCAGTTTGATGAAAAATTTCAGTGTCGCCATATAAAAAATTAACTTATCAGATAATTAATATGCTCATACTTATATGTATACGTATTATGAGCACGACAACTAGTTACAATTTAGAATTAATTAGCTAGAGAAACTACTTAGGCAGACATTAATTACCTATATTTTTAGTATGAATGTCTTTGTAAGAGGCTTTATTACCAAACTGAATAACTGGCACAAACGAGCAGATAATTTCTCTCGTAGAAATATTTACTTATATTTACATACACACAACAAGCTATTGATTTGTCCCAGTTTACCTATTTCATTCCACAAACTGCGATAGACGGAATTGTAAATTTATGGAATAGTTTTAACTTTCACTTTTTTTTTGTTTAAATACGAATGTGTTGGGATATTCTGTCGTGTACACAATAAAAATACGAATGGTTTTCTACTTTATTCTTCTATAACGTTGACTTAGTTTCTGGTGCAAGAGCTCATGAACTTCTGCTAAGGTAATCTACATTTTTAAACACTTGGCCAATCCCCTGAGGTTTGCGTAATTAAACGGGTGTTCTACTTGTGAGTCACGCTGATTAGCTAGAGCACCTTGGGGAGAATAGCGTACAATGAAGTTTGAAACATAAAATTTATACTATAATAAATAACATTTAAGACATGAAATTTTGACGTCACATTTTGAAGAATCAAAATTGTTAAAACAAAAAATAATTTATAAAAGAAAGAGACAAAAAGTGTAAGAACAAAGACTGAATACTATATTATATCATATTTCCTAAATACTAAACAAATTTCCAATTGGTTCATATACATCCGTACTTGGTTTTCGAATATGCTCTAGCTGAGCGGATATCCGCTTACCTGCCCGCATGGTGCCAACTTAATTTAACCGTCACCAACGGTTAAATTAAGTTCTATGCATCCTGCAGGCTGAAATGCCTCCTATCACTAACCAGTCTTTCTGAAACTAACATTCATAATTTAAATGCAGATTGCGTTCTTAAAATTTAAGGGTTAAAGCCTATTTACTTCGGTCAGGCAAAATGTTCGGACTACTTCTGTTATTTATGATGGCATTTAAAAAAAATACCAGCTTATGATAAACGTAACGATTAAAACTAAAGTTAAACCAGTGTGTGGTATTCCACCTTTCGTGTAGCAGTAGTAAGTACTAAGTAAGCAGTGCAGAATAGTTTAGCAGAGATCCATTTCGTAAACATTGCTAACCGAAGCTTACATTACGGACTATGACGTCATAAACCAACAGCTGTGTGGTAAAACATGTGCAGAGCTAAAAAGAGCAGAGAAACAAACGCCACATGTTAAGAACGGGAACGTTGCGGGCTGACTCACCGACTGCCGACCGCACGTTATCCAGAACCCACATAAACACTATGCCTTAGTCACACAATCACCATCAGACGCTATAAAAATCTTGGTAGCGCCAATACAAACTGAAAGCGTTGAATGAAATATGAATGAGCAAAACATTTTCGAATTCCATAGTCGATGGTTTAGTCAGATCAGACAGACATAAACAATTTAAAGATTTTCATAAAAGAATGAAGGCTGCATAAAATATGTGTTTCAACTAAGTTTTTACTGTTATTTGAAAAAAGAGAAAAGAGAAATATAGGTTAAATATACCTATTAGGATGCGTAGTGTATATAACATATATAATAGAAGAAGTACAATCTGATAACAGCTTATACAAAATATTTTTTAATTAAATTGTGCTGCAGACATAGGCCACATAGAATTACCATGCGTCCGGTCGTCCTAATTCCAGATATAGCACGAGTTTGTCCGACCCCATCCATTGAGCCGGTCATCCGGCTATCATGGGTTACCGATTAATCTGTAAAAATGTATACATATTTATCAAATAACCTCATTATAAGAGCTTGCTATCAAGTCTAATATTGGCATATTTGAAATTGATCTGATCAGTCTTCATTTATATAAGAGCCACTATATACTTATTTGAAAAATGAGTAAGCAATATTTAGTAGTTACCTTATTTTGTTTAAAATGTGAACAATTTTAGTTTTAAGAATTTAAATATTTGAAATGAGTTGGTAAATATTTTCAAATGCGTACAATAATATTATATTATCTTAATCTCTAATATTAAAATGTTCTTATGAAACATTCCATGCAATGCCGTTATGACTATAGAAAAAAGTATAATTTATCTTGATGTTACTTCTGCCTGTACATGAGAGCTTTGGAAATCAATCTACACGTAGATCTAACACGGTTAAAAACTCGTATAAAACCTCAAATGTCAAATAGGACTATGTCCTATAGGAACGTCACCAAATAGTCTTTACTCAAAAACCTCTTAACGTCTAAATAACGACCAAAATAGGAGACACCCACATAATCCTTACGTACTACCAGCTATTCCTTACAATATTGAGTGTCTTTCATAATAACATACTTGTTTTAAGACTATAAATATCATTCGGAACCAGCGTAGGAGGTCTTTTGAAAGCTCAATTGTCTGTGCTTCATTGTTATACGAAACTAGATGTAAATATATCGTCATAAACATCGACAAGGACTACTTTACGAGTTACTTCCACCTCTATTGACGACACTTCAATTGATGTCTCCTGCAAGAAATTTCATATTCAATACGAAATTTTCGCCTGCTTGTGTTGCTCGATATTACCCTCTATGGACGGGTGAAGTGACATTTCACAGTTTAAAAACAGCAGGGCAAATATCGTCGTCACCTATAATTTTGTTGGCAAAGGGGTAGTTTCTAGCCAAAAAAGTGGCTAATTTTTATTAACGTGTATATGAGAATTTGGAGTTGTGGTAATTGGAAATAAATAACTAAACACATAGCCATAAGTAATAAAAACGTAATTCTAAAAGCTAACTTAAAAAATGTAATAAGTGCTATTAAGAAACACGTAACATTTTTCTCTTTTAAAACTGGCAACACAAGGTTCTATATAAATATACCGTAATGCTTTCGGTATTCCGTTTTAATTTAATATTCTATTACATTAGTAACGCTACGATATAATACTTACTTTATTTGTTCATACATATGTGTTACACATAGAAAACACTCAAACTGCCAGACAAATATTTGCACAACGTACAAACATTTGGTCCGGTCCGCTAATTGAACCCGAGACATCAGCACAGCAGTCTTATACGCTACTAAAGCGCCACCAAGGCAATCAATTTTATGCAAATATACCAATATATTGAATTACTTATCACTCATTCTAATAATAATAACATAATTTGTAGAAACCGCATGGGTTTATTTGCGACAATACTCCTTACAGATGAGCCTGCGATTCACCTCATTGTTGATGGTTAGTAATTTCTACCGCCCATTGTCACCCTAGAGATAAAAGTAAGTAGCCGAACTTTAAAAAACCCTTCCTTCCAAAAGGAAAAGGAAATATTAGAAAAAAAGCAACAGGACATTTTTAATATCAGTTTAATAAGCAAAAATGTTCATAGAACGTACACCGATATTTCCTCAGAAATAAATTATTCTTCTATTATGTTATAAAGTCTCTTGGTTCTTTCACTCAGTTTTCACTTCTAGGTTCTAACCATCATTTATTTCAAAAAACAAAACACACGGAATGGAAATAAGTTTCTTCAAGTGACATAAAATTATGTCATGAATGTACTTTGGAATGTTGGTAGCCATGCTAGTAACGTTAGCGGAAGCTTGGTTTAAATTTGGAATACAACGTACCATCCATTATAACGATAGCCGAATGCTAATTCTATAAGTATCTAGTCCTTCTTACTACGACCGTCAATTACAGTGGCAAAAGTTTCGGTTGAATCAAATGACATTTTTTTTTATAATTCAGAATAAGTACATTTTTAATGGAACTTGATGTTTTTTTTGTTACTGCTATTGATAACTAAATTTTAGCAATCTAATTTTTTTTATTTCTTTAATCCGTTTGTAGGTAACATCTCAGTTTGTGAGCCCTTCAAAAGGCCAATTTAGTAGATATTTTACTGTCCATCATGCTTGCAACACTACGCCGGAACTAATTTTTCAATTTAGCACTCGTCCATTTTAAATTGCATTGGGTATTGTCATGGACGGACAGCGGATAAAACGGGCTACAGTTATGCTTATTATATGATGAGGATTCTTAATTCTGTCTCTACTTCCATTTAATTCCTTTACAAAAGTCACCGTTTTAAGCAGTAATAAGGAAATGAAATTGTGTCAACCTATGAGACATGATGTTAATATAACGTTTATCTAAGTGTTGCAGTCTATTCGTCAATGTTAGAAACTATTTCTGCATTGGAATAGGCACTATGAGTATTAAATTTTGTATTGTAGTGCAACATTTTTTTCGTGCTTTTCCTAATTGTACCTTTTCTGCTATCATCTTCATCAACAGCCTTTAACAGTCCACTAACGAACATAGATCTCTGATATAAATAAATAAATAAATAATGAATATTTATAATCTGGTTTATGCACTCGGATCTTTTCATATTTTCTTTGACTATCACAAAATGCTTGTTTAAAAATGGATAAAACTTTACAGAAATATATTATTAATATAGTTATGTATATAAAAGTTAAAAAAAAAACCTTCCTCATTATTAACTTTCTACCAAAATTTGACAAAATTTTAATTTAGCAACACCTGTTTGTCATACTTTACCGCTTGTCATAAGACTAACGCGAGGTCAGCTGTTTTACTGGATAAAATTGAGAGATTAAAATTTAACGACCACTCATAATCCCTGTTAAGTATGTATTTAATCGTAAAAGATTTATCCCGTGTCGTAAACTGATTATATAACTTTTTAACACAAGAACAAGACTAGGTAAACACTTAAAGGGAATTTGTGCGTCATTCCTTTGATTGTGTCATGCTCATCATTAATAATGTTATTTATACCTATTATTTTGTCGGTTTGTAATGTCACGTTGATCTATAACTTTATACATCATCAATTAATGACGTTACAGGAAAATTGACAATTGAAATTACTTAGTTCGTAGTTTCTGTTTCAAATTATACATAAAATAAAAGTATATTATTCTTCGGTGCGTGTATATGTTTGAATTTTTGTTCATTCAAACAGTCTATACTTGTAACAATTTAAAATATAGTATGTTATGTTAAAATGAATGTTATTTTGGGTAGTACTAGAATAACATCATTTATCAAAACATAAAATTCCACTGAAATGAACACTAGGTACTTCTACAGAATATCATATCATAAGCGGGTTATTGTTTTCGCAAAGATCGCAAAAATTATTTCAATATACATCAAACAACCCTTTCATACCACCGCACATGTTGGAATTAGGTCATCGTGCTTGCTTCGCGGCAAATACCCTTTTGTTTGCTGCAGTAAAATGAACTCTGTTTCTATACGTATAAAAGTTTCATGTGCTATTGAATGTAGAAAGTTTTTAATGTTCTATACTCTTTTTTTTTTAAATAACAAATGAATGACGGTGTTAGTTAAATACTTTTTTATTAAAAGATATACTTAGCAGCCAGTATCTCTGTATGTCTCTGTCTGTCTCTCGCAAAATATATGCAAAATTACGTGATGGTGAATGACTAAGCAACCGTGATGGTCATTATTCTGAAGAATAATTCTACCATATTAAATGGAAATTAGAATTTGTTTATAACAAAATATTTAAAATATGTAACTTATTATTTTCAACTCAATATAAAAAATATTCTTAAGCCTTTATATAAATTGTATTGATTAACAAACATCAAGCGATCGTATATCAAATTGATTGGATCGATCACAGATAATAAATAATATAGCTTCAATAGCTGTCAAGAGAAAAAGAAAATGTTACAAAGTTTATACAATAGGAAATCATTAAAAAATTAAAAATGGTTACATGTTGTTGAAAAGTATAATAGAAATTCCGTTAGGCGTATTATTTGTAGTTAATTTCCGCTGGATACCTGCTAGTTACTGATAGACTAAATTAATAGATTGATTGATATGTTTGTAACGAGGTGCTTTTGATGAACTACTTCCAATACGTTATCGAAAGTTGTTAAGTATAGATTTGATGTCGAGGCCTCAGGGTAGACTACATACAGATGCATTGGTCAGATACACACACACTCTCAAGATTTGTAGATATAGTATTCTTTTATTTAGTTTTTAACGAAATTTGTACCTACTCGGTCATCTTCTGTTGTTGTAAGTTAACCAGAAAACTGTGACCTGTGTTTCATTTAACCAGATTTAACGAACATATTTAACAGAGACTTAGAGTTTGCTAAAGAGTTCTAAAGATTAAGAACTAGTCTAGAAGCTGATTAATTTGAAATTCAAAAGAAATTTCTTTAGGGAATTCCCCTATTGACGGTTAACCGCCAATACCGCTTAACTTAAATGAGATAATATACATACTTAGGTCTTGGAAGATAACCGTTGAAAATCTTAAGCATTCAGAATCAAAAACGCTATTAATCGAATCGTTAATTTTCAGTAGTTGAGTTCAGTTTCAGTTCTGATTATTGCATCAAGTATTTTACATTTCCAAATGTCGCTTTTTATCTTATATTAAAACTAGAAAATAGTGAAAAACGCTATCAATGACTGTCAACCTTATTTTCCCCTGAGAAAGTTTCTTCTAAATTAGTAATGGCCTTCGTAATATATGATAAAACTTTCGCATATTAAGCTTTAAAATTATATTTACAAAAAGAATAAGCTTCAAAGTTTAGCTTATTCAATTTTGTCATAAATTAAATTTAACTGCGTTGTCTATAGTTGAGTGGTTAATATTAAAGTGATACTACAAAAAGATCAAAGTTATGCCTTTTTGTTGGACTCTTTACAGAAGTTGATAACATAATATTCGTAATGAAATTTAATAACTACAATTTACTGGTCTAAGGTTACTTAATAATAATGATAATATTTCGGACATATGACACACACCGCCATCTAGTCTCAAACTCAGCAGAGCTTGTATTATGAGATTTTTTTTTTTTAATACATACATATTATACATAGAAAACACTCAAACTTCGAAACAAATATTTGCAGGTCATACAAACATTGGATCTGACTCGAAAATCGAACCCCAGACTTCGAGCACAGCAGTCACTTACGCTACTAAAAATCCTATCCATATCCGTAGGCAGTTCTATATATACTATATATATATTTATATATATATTGTTTTCATACAATAATTCTATTTCATTGTTGTTGAATTGACATTGACTCCCATCCTATCAGGCATATTTTGTTTATAGAAAGGAAATCCCTATTGTACTGTATGCATTTGTGTTTATGCGAATTTTCTCACATATTACGTCTCTGCGGAACATGGAGCATTCTCGTAACCACTGTCTCTACTTTGATATCCAATGTCGCTGCCAATAAGAAAAATAATTATATAATTACAGTAGTTTTTGTTGGGTATGTACTGTTAAACATTAAAAATTTAAAATTGACTAAATGATTTTATAGAGAATTTTCATCCAGAACTGTGTACTGTCATGTTCAAGATACCTATTTAAATCATATGCTATATCGTATTTCAAATACCCGAAAATAACGCTGCTAAAGGCAATTTTACATATCAATTGCAAACTATTTACGTAATCTTTCGTTTCCTGGACTTACTGTTTATACCTATCACATGAGACGTCGAGTGGGAAAAGCCGGCTTGCTGGCATCAGTCTTCATTTAGAATGCGCTATTACATTTCGGGGAATCACGAGCCGCACATCGAACATGATCCCTCAAAGAATTCTACAGAGAACCGATTTTCTGATATCAACTCTAGAAATAAGATACACTCGTGTTGCCAAAGACAAAACAACAAAAAGTAAGTAAGTCTTACGATATCAGGGTGTGCGATTCTATAACAATATTTCAAGCAAACTTCAAGAGTTAAATATTAACAAATTTAAAGTATTAGTAAAATAAAAGTTTGTAAAAAGGCTTACCTTTATATTATAAAACTTTGGTTTCTTACTACACAGTTGCAAATTATTTATATGATAAATTTGATTGAGATTCAAGTTGCTCACTTCCGCATTTACCTTCCTGTCATTGCTGTTATGTTTGAAAGTGAAAATAATAACAATAAATTCTGAATTTGAATTATATACTAAGTTTTTATGTATGTAAATGTAAGTATAGTGTATTGTGTAGTAACGTAGTGTATTTGTAATGTTAGAATAAGTTTAGTAAGTTTCTATTGGTTTTGACAGTTTCCACGGCCTACCTAAATGTCCTACTGGCGGTAGTGCTGCGCTTCGGATCATTAATATCGACTAATATCAGTTTGAGTTCACTATGAATGGGGTTCGTATACCGTATGTATGGATAGGCCGACTCAAAATTGTAGTCCTTTCTTCAAAAGAAAAATCTGGACCCTATACTGTACTCGCATAGTTTTTATTTAACATTGCCCACGGTCTTATAAATAAAAATAAAAGACGCCTCTATTGTTTTGCCGACGCCTTCTCGTTGTTAAGTCCAACTTGTAAGCATGTCTGTAAAGACTTAAAACAATTAATTCATTTATCATTTGAATTCCAGAAAGCGTTACCGTTTGAGACAATTTATTTCACCAATTATAAACCATTTTAGAACTCGCACAATTCATTATTATCGCATTATCTATAACTGTATCGCAATATCAACATTCAGACCACAGTACAGTATATGAACGAATCATGATAGTTTTTCCAAATCAATATCATAACTGACATCCTTATTCTGTCACAGCCGTCGCATTTTAATAAGCTTGCATCGGTATTGCGTAACGCGAAACGCTAACATACCTACGTTGTTGTAGTAATACCCATACCGCAATTTATGTAGACTTTGAGTAAAGTACCTAACACTACATGATAAACAATAAATCTGCATTATTAGAAATTCAACTGCGGTTTCCTTCATTCGCCTAGGTTTTGCCCACGTTTTTGTTTTTACTTAATCATGTTTTATATTTGTTTTCATTAATAATTTAAGATTTGTTTGAAAATTATTTTTTTTTTCTGTATGAAAAATACCTGGTGCTCTTTAGACGGTATCTTTTATGTTCATAAACACTTATTGTTCAGTTCATTATTACATAAGATTAAAATAAGTATTTTTAAGGGACTGTTAAATTTATAAACACAAAGTGTTACATTAATCTTATTAAAACGATATTGAGTAAGTGTGTAATACAGAAAAATATTTTATAGCTCATTATTAAATAACAGCAAAGCAGAGATTATGTTCACCCTACTAAAAGGATGCTTAGCTGTGGAAAATTGGATTTCAAAACGCATTGGAGAACTCTCAGTGGCCAAGCACAAATTTCCTACTTGGCCTATTGCCAACTTGCCACATTTTGGTACCCACTGAATTACACTTGACTAAAGTCGGGAGTAACCTTAATGGCGCATAGACTTTAAAATTGCGAATTTTCTGTGGGTGAATTTTTATTTTACTCACCATAATATTTATGATCATTAATAGTGTTGGTTATAAAGTTTAATGGAGTTTCATAAAAGAAAATTATTACCACTAGCCTTTGTTATTGTAAGTAAGCTAATGAAAAATTTAAATAAATCCTTTCTCTATTTTTTTTAAATACTTCCTGTCACTCTTTACAAATTATAATGTTTATCGATATACTGTATGTTGTTTTGTGTTTATTTATATGATCTTGTGTCATCCTCGCAGCTTGCATGTCTTCTTGTGCCTCGTAAAACTAAATACCCGGTAACAAATTACGAATATATCTTGCTAAACAACACGACCTACATTTCCCCAAATGCTATAAAAAACGTGATAAATTCGACATAACAATTCCATGTGCAACTATAGATTCCAAACGCCAAACAGTACGGTTCCGTGTCTGTCCGAAAATAGTTTAAAGCGTTGGATCGGTCGGACGCATTCCAGCAGTTAGTGTTTGTCCGCCGTATTAACATCGGCATTTCCGCACGTAACAACGTCTTATAAGCATGCTGTTGAATGAATGTACCTTATTGTTTTTTAATTTCACTAATTTCTTTAAGACCATTTTACAATTAGAAGGAAATATTCAATGAAATTACCGCTATCGTGTAAACATAGACGATGTACTTAAATACTTTTACACGTCTTCTGAGACGCGGTGTAAAAATTATAAGAACACAAAAAAATAAGTAAAAGACAAAAGTAAAACAACTGCCTCTAGTTCTTACTAAAACTTTCTGAGAGCCTAAATACACTTAATGGCCTTCCAAAAATGTCACTCGACTCAAAAAATGTCATTGAATTAGAAATAGACCCGTCTATTTATGTGGATAACAGAAGAAAGGTTAATGGCTTTCGTAAACCGTGCACTCGGTTGAGCTTACAGCCATCCGGTAGAATTGCCCGAACATGCGTGAAAATCCTTTGATGTTAAATGCTGGAGCTGATGAACATCGTGCAGAGAATAGTAACGCCTTTCTTGCAGCAGTTTGCAAAAACTTAAAAAGTCATTAATTGCTAAATCGCATACTTGATGCATTCATTGCATAAATGGGACATCACTTTTTGTTTTACTTTAAAAATTAAATTATAAAAAAGTGTTTGCGAAGTTAAAAGTGTGAGTCCCTAACTATCATTAGTTACTAGATATAATGGACAAATTACTAAAAGACACAGATCTATTTTGACCTGAACGTGGACTGCTGATTTGTTATTAATATAAATTATTATAAATAGTTTTTTAAAATATTTTATAAATCGTAGTCACAACCCAATAGTATTAAAATAGCATGCATTCAAAATGATTTTTATAAGACCTTTATTTGATTTACGGTAGTACTTATCGTTTGGCCTGCTCGTACCTATTTTATTATACGTATAACAGACTTGATACTAACGCAAAACCTCACAAAATTATCTGTTCTATTAAGTAAAGGCCATTGAATGTAATATCAAGTCTAATATTGATATTTTGTCCGCATCTGGGCCAGGAGCCCAGATAAAGTAGTTGATGTCATTTACTCTGTAATCTTAAAAAGTTCTTGTCAAAAAGTGTTGTCTATGACCATAATAAGTGACAATATGATAAACCTTCTATTTCCTTAAATAGATTAAATAGATTTTATAAAATCTCTAATGTATATCATACTTAAAAAGCAATTAATTACTTTTTAATATCAATATAAAAAAGTTAAACATATATGTATATAAAGAAAGTTAATGTCCTGTACTGTCCACTAATTTCTTTTTCAACAACCTTTTTAAACTAAGCTTGCTGAATATATTTTATTAATGTCTTTTGTTAAGTTAATAACATATTAATAAAGTCATCGACGATGAAAAGCAAATTTTAAAAGCGAGTATAATTTGATTGCACAATAATTGATATTGGAGGGAAAGCGAGTACTAGTACAGTTAATCAACAAACAATCATTCATTTAATACAGTTTTGAGTCAGAGGCCAAACAAAACAACATCACCGCAAAGATTCAATTAGATCGGGAATATTCTGAGACGCTTGGTATTTTATATAATTGTTACAAATATGTATGTTCATTCTACCACAAATTCACTGATCTATGTAAATTAAGATTTATTACGTCTTTACCTTTACTATTTACAGAAAGTATCTAATGTAAAAAATCAAAGACTATAGAAACTTCTTTCTATACTCAAATTAAAAAAAAAACAAATGATTTCTATACAAACCTCATTGCATTCAAATTTTTTCTCTATTACAACAAATATCTTGTAATATTATCCATGAATAATTATAAATCGTGTGTCTATATTCGGGTTGGTTGTAATTAATTACTGTTAAGTATTTGCAAACATTTTAAAGGTCGTTCACGGATTAACACTATAGCTGCAGACATCGTAAAATTGTTTACTTTAAATTTCTTACGCTATTACTCACGCGTCATAGGAAACAGCGTTAGTAAAAATATTTTTTGATACCTCTCAAAGACACCGCATCAATATCATAATTATATGACCTACTTAACAAAATAAATAGGTCATATAAGTGTTATCTTTTAGTTGATTTTAGCAATTTCAAAACTGTTACACATATCATTGATTAGAATCATAGACCAAAAATAAAATGCAACGAAAACATCTCGTTCAGCCTATACATCCGTGTGTTGTTGTTTCCCTTGCCAAACACACGGCCTTCGCTTGATTATGTGGTCACCTTGATCGCGGGTTCATCTATTTGTGGCCAGCACACTCTCACTCGATTAATGTACGAATCGCATTCGATCGAATCGATACTTTGATTGGAATTCAAATTACTTATTTATGGACAGGTGTGGTTGAACATGTAAGCTTCTGGGTCTTCAAATGTTTTTATTTAATGATCACATGAGTGAGCCATGGTTTGATGTATTTAGTATATGGGAACGGTTAATAATGATTATTATATAATATAAGTACCTAACATCACAGAGAATGAAAAAAATAATTTTCTTTATTATAAATAATTATTTTTGCAACAAAAACTATCTATTATTTATTCTTATAAAATCAAAAAATTCATGAATTGCTTGTTTTTGTTTCATTTGTGGACTGCTGTTATATTTAGTCACTCAACTGTTATGCTCTTGTATATAATGTTTATAAATTTGGTGTACAACAAAGTTTATTCATATTCGACTAGTTTAAGCACAAACATGAAATCAAAAACATAATTCCTAAAAAATTGTGACATCTAAAATAACTTATAGAATTATAGAAATGAATAGTGCCTTTGTATAAATTGTAAATTTGAATACTTTTATTATTTTCCTGTCAGGTGACATGAACAGTATAATAGAATACCCAAAACAACATCAGATGAAGGCCAGACAAACGTAATTTGGTCATTTGAGGCTTTTTACATGCTATGTATAATTATATACAATTCAGACAGCAAAAAGTTATGCATTCCGATTCACCGTACTACCATAATAGATAAAATAAACAAATGCCTAATAAAAAATCGTCATAGTCATCATTTTAATAATCCACTGCTGGACAAAGGCCTCTCCGTAGAAAGGAGGTTCAGGCTTTCAATACCACACTAGACAGACGATTTTGGGTTCGTAATAACAAATATTTGATTTAAAATAGTCTTACAATAGTCTGATATGATAAATAGTTGAAATCTGTGTCATCTGACATAATGCGGCGAAAACCGTAGTTACCTGTTACACTCTGCCGTCCCTTTTTCTAAAATCACTCTCATCCAAAGAAAACAACAAAAATATGCATACACGTGTTAGTAGTGTCAAGTAAAATGAATGTGCTAAAACGGATCGCGTCCCTTAAATTTCACTCTGAGTTCTCGTGCATAAATAATCGATTATCGAATCGCCGGCTACGAAGTTTCACTTCCACAGATCTATGTCACTGTCAAATGGGAGTGACATGTTATGAAACAAGTAACCCCGTAATAGGTATTATATCAAACATGCCAAACATTATTGAGTCTCTCTTTCTAACTACTGTGAGGTGATGGATTATCACCTATATTGATCCTGTTGATAAGTGGACTAAGGAAGCAAGCTGTAAAAAAAATGAATGCCAACCTATCTGGCGAATGTTGTTTATCCAGCACTCAATAATTGAAGATTTACTTTCAATTTCCAAAGTAACTTAATTAATTACCAAAGTAATTTAGCCAAAACAAACTGAGTATTACACTTTTTATTGAAATTTTTACGATTAAATTAGGCCAGAAAAAAAAATAATTAAAAAGTGAAACTGACAGGTCACGCAACAAAATTGAATCTGTATGTTTGCGAACGATTGATCAGTTTAATTGAATTTTTAATTCAATTTAATCAACGTATTGAAGCTGAAATGGCAATCACGCGTGGGAGTTCTGGTGAGGATTCGTTTATCTGCTTTGAATTAAAGTACTGGCAATTTAGAATATGTTATTTGAACCAATGAAAAAAGAACCTGTGACGTTTTAACATGTTGACTGACAGTACAACTTGACAGTTCCCATGGTAGTATATAGTTATAACATCATTTAAGTAAGTTTAAAAATTTCTAGAACAATAATGTATTTAAAAAAGAGTCTCTTTCAGAGTTTGATCCCGGAAGTTTGAATATTTCTTATAATCCACTACTGATGTACGGTAAAAACACTGATTTAAAATTCAATTATTTATTCATCAATGACAAGATGACTCAATGACATGTCTAGATTATAAATAATGCAAGGTGCGGCAAGACTGTATAATATTATTACTTATTTTACTGATATTTACTGTAATGACTGTATATAAATGCATATGATGTAACGTAAATGCGTTTTTGATTAAATCTGTCCTTGCTGACACGCGCAACTTTGTGTGCTTCTCTGAAAAGCAAAAAATTATTCTGTTTTTGTAACATTTTTATCAATACTCGGCTTTTATTAGTCGTAATATGATGTTTTATGTTATTTGCGTCAATAGAAGAGCTATCCAAAAGTAAAAATTTTTCAATTCGAACTTATAATTCCTAAGATTACCCCAAAATATTCAAACTTTCAAACAATTGCCTCTTTATAATATTTATTTTTTACAATTTATCTGATAATAAAACAACCAAAAGATACATTAAACAACCCTGTAAATTGTACTTTGTCATTAATTCTTCAAGTGCTCGCAGTGTGAGAAAAATTTTGTCAGTCCTCAAATTGGTCTCACCTTGTCAATGGCGTAAACATTGTGTATTTTAACCATGATAATCTTTAATTAGCTAAATAATGTACTATATTTCATTAATGACTTGTTGTCCGGAACGTTAAATGGAAAAAAAATGTAATAACGAAGTAAAAGGTCATCAAGATAAAGATATGCCGCCATTGTTTTAAGACAAAGACATTTCAGTTTACGCATACTTCGTCTAGCTTCATTATAAAGGTTTTACAGAGTAGACGTAGTTTCTCACATGTCTCACTTTAAACACTACTATAGTTTAAACTGGTATTTAAATGTAGGACAAACGCGAGATTATTCAATATAAATAAATTTAATTCACATTACCATAAATTACGTTTGATTCTAAATATTCTTTATATGAGCCAAAAGTATCTGAAACGCAATCTGAAATGTCATATATTTCAGATACGAAATTCGAAATTTTGGACCTAACGGTTTTGAACTTTGATGTATTATAATCGATTGACTCCCGGAAGAGTGTTACCATAGACAACGTAGAACAGTACAAGTGACCTATATGAGCGGCGCACGTGTGCTTAAGTATTTATAGTTTAAAGACGGCGCCCGCGGTGATCTGCGGTTTCCGTCTCAGACATGCAACCGGGCGCTACTTGAGGTTTACGTGTTTAGTAGCCAACCACAAAAAAAAACATAAACATAATTCACATACGGGTACTTTTTTTATTAACTTAAGGTTGAAAGGAGATGTAGTGACAAGAACTGTAAAATGGTGTTGCAATGGTTTGGAAATGTCAAAAGCTTGAGCAACCGGACACTAAAAGACTAAAAAGTTCTAGATAAGTCACCATGAAAATCAAAAGTTTAAAAGACCTGTGGGCGAGTCTATGCGGGCCTGGTAATGAAGACCTTATACTGACCAGATCCACAGTCATGTAAAAGAAAGCTCTCATTTAAAACCATGAAATACGTGCACGCACAGACGTCTTTGCGATGAAAATGAAAAAGGCGCGAGTCGTATGAGCAAACCTTACCTTCTCATTCACATTTACACTCGCGATATAAGTTAGATCTAAATTGTTTTTACATCATCTATTGTCCCTTAGCATAATTCTTGTTTTTATTGCTAACTTGACAGTTTAAATATGGTTGTATTTTTATCATCCTGGGACACAAGTGTGTTTGCTTAGCGCAGCTTTATAAAATGGTCGCACAGCACTTTCATTTTATTATGAGTAGAAATTTGATTACATAAGTTACCATTGTGATGATGATGACTCCCTTCCCTTTTCGCGTGCAGACAACAACTTAAATCTAAATTATGGTATGATGAAATTTTAGTACGAATTTATTACAGCTGTCATCTGTACAAAAGGATGTTGTGGAGATGTTGTGGAGATGTGAAGATTGTGTCTATTTCCATCCCATTATTCTACAACGTTAGTTGTAGAATAATGGGATGGAAATAGTTAATTGAGGTAAATATTGGCAACTCCTTCTTAAAAGTAAGTCCTCTAAAACAAAAAAAAAATGACATTTTTGACAAACATTTATGCACGCTGAACTACGAAGCTAGGCCAGTACTGGTTATTCAGTTAGGGTGGATGAAAAGATATAGCAATGTAAATCCTTTTACGTCCCCAAGCGAGCCGTGATAAAGCATCTCTCTAGACAGCCATAGTGTGAGTCACCATTCTGCATTGTCTGCATTCGCAATGAGTATGGTGACCACAACTCTGGGATTTTATTCATGCTTTGCATCATATGCAGCAGAGTAGAGTCACTTTGGTAGGTTCATAAAAAAAAATCAATGAAACTGTGTACCTATAAAAATAATCTAAAGGTCTTTCCTTTGTAACTAACTGTTTTAGTATTAATTGTTATTTAATAACAATAAATAATTAAACATTTATCTGTATGTTATAAACAGATAACAATGATGTCATCTTTAATTTAAATTGAAATTCAAACACAGCCACCGAATTAACAGGTTGACTCGGAGAACTTGGCCGAAAGTCAAACAATCAAACGCGTGGTCGAGTTAATCCCGTGTCACAATCTGTAAGCAATTTAGCCTTTCAAGTTAAAGGATCCCATTCAAAGCCTAGCTTATTGGACAAGAGGTGAAAAGGGTTTTGGGAGATCACCAATCTACAAGTTTACAAACACACGTCATCTTGCTTTAATACATTCCGTAAAAGGTTGGTGTTACGTTTTAATTAAGCGGGCTGGTTCAAGATATAGGCAGGTACATGATGCATGATATGGTTCATTTCAATTCTGTCAAAAACTGAAAAACAAAACAGATTTTTTTCTTTAGAATAAAACCTTCTTAGGACTATTTAAAATTGGAATTGTTTTAGCCTGTTCCCGAGTTTAGCACTTATCTACACAATTAGCCAAACATTTAAATAAAACTTTTTAACAGAAGTCAGTATGGACGTAAATTAAAAAAAAATAATGAAAGTGTGTTCATATTAAAAATATCTAAAAAAATTGTAATGGTTGTATTCCTTCATACTTCCATACCTTCATCCTACAGTAACTTATTTGCTGAGTACATAATCTTTGCGTTTTATCTCTAGTCGCTCAGCGAAGACCTCCCATGCTGTTATCAGTGCATTCCACAGGATTAGATTAATTGCATCTGTGATGTCACTATAATAGAGTTATTTTATAGTCTAATCTATTACAAGAACATGTACCACTAGTTCCTGGTATATATTATTGCACTCTAAAGTTTCCTGTTATGTTTTGATTTGATGTACATTGCTGTATCTTTTCATCCACCCGGACTGGCTTAACTGTACTGGCCTGGCTTCGTAGTTCAACGTGCACAAATGTTCGTCAAATAATGTTAAACATTTTTTTATTTTAATAGTAGCCAGCATCTATTAGCAGATTCGCTGATGGTAGTATCATTTCATTTCGCTCATTTTTATTGTGCACAAATGAAAACTATTAAGTTGCACGGATATTAAATGTACAAAGGCCAGCTTAACCGAAACCTGAGTTTTCTTCCTGGAAACCTTAAGAGTGAATAGAGAATAGTGAAGAACGTATAGGCGGCAAAGTCAAATATTCTTATTATTAGGTAGAAGAAAAATAATTCACAAGATTGCAATACTTATTTCTGTATCATATATATGATATATAGATGCAAACAGACATACGCATACCTAATAACGATTTCATTGAATTTTTTCTTTAACAAAAAGATTACATGCTATTCCAGACCATAAATTATTTCTACGCTGAATTTTATCAAAATCCGTCAATCTATTCAGGTTTAACGATATAAATAATTTGTGTCTGTGGTAACCTCACAAGTGCCGAAGCACGACTCAACTACGATAAAATATGATCAGTTAAAAAATTCTGTGTAAATTATGTACTACTGGCAACATTTAATTTCAAATAGAATACAATTGATGGTATTTCTGTTATATTCATAGCTCTGTTGTACAGAGGTACAATTTAACGATATTATAATGATTGTTGATGAATTCTTAATTGACAACCAGAATTACTATCTATAATTTAATCTAAAATACGCTCGTAATCACTATTCAAAGCTTACCTTAAGCAGTGATTTGTGAACGAAATATGTATTTATGTTCTATTGTCTATACCTGTTTACTATTAGTAAAGTACAACAATATAATCATTGGAAAAATCAAGGTTGTATGACATACGAAGGTTAAAAATATTAATAAAAGATTTTTATATAATTTTCCACCGGCTATAGTTATCAGAAACTCAACAATCGTAATGATCATCACCAACGGCCTATAGGAGTCCAGTGCTGGACATAGGGACAGGATCTCTCCTTAGAAAGGAGGTTATGGCGTACTATACCACGCAGCTTAGACAGTATTGGACGGTATAGTTTGTATCAAGTCTTCTTTTTATGAGCAGTGCTGTTGTCACACGCGGCTTACTCCCTTAGTCGATTTCTACGACACCCCCGGAATGAATGGAAGTCGTGGCTCTCTGTATTCTTTATCCGTCACCACAAGTATTGAGCGTATCAATAATCACAAGTCCCGAATACAGGGGTCCCGTCCTAAGTCCTTCTTCAGGGAGCACTCAAATGATCTTGTCACCCTTAAGCTACCTTATCTTAAATTCCTTTTAATATACTTCAAATTGCCCCATATAGTAAAGTACCTTGTTAACGATAGTAGGGATGCCACCAATTACGGAAGTTGTATTAAAATTATGATCGGTGAAATTGGGGTCTTAATACGCCCCTACAGAGTTAATGACATGAATGTGACTTGCTACTTGACAGAAAATCTATAATAAGCAACACAAGTCCATTAATCAGCTGTATATGCTTGATAAATCAAGAAAATCTAATGATTTTGATGGTGGATAAAACAAATTTTATGTGTTTTAAATTTAAGTTAGCCTTTCCTGTAATGTTTTGACAATCATCTGACATCTTAAGTCAAGTATTTAAATTATGTTTATAATTATATGAAGAATCATTTAAAAAAAAATCTTGCATTCCTTATCGTTCTAAAATTATACTGCAAAAATGTTTAAACATGCACTGTTTACATAATTGCCTCTAAACGAATAACTAAACGAAAATATACAATGTATACAATACCGTATACAAATGTATACGATTTCTCGGAAATGCCCCAATTATAACAACACAAACTAGTTGATTGATATCCTATACTGTTTCACTAGTTAGCAAACTTGTAAATTGATACTGCAATAATTCATTTGAACGATAAATTGGATGTTTAGATGTTCACTCCGACGGCCAGCTTCTGGCGCCTTGCTCTGGAAGAACCTGGACTGTGTAAATTTAGGTCCTCCGAGTTGTGTGAGACCTAGGTCTCATCGAGATATTCTCAATATTGTTGCCAAGGAGACTTGCAGTATCATCATCATCATCATCAGTCTATCGCAGTCCACTGCTGGACATAGGCCTCTGTGATCGACATACCTGCAGTACATCTTACCCTAATTCCCTTGCTCTATTGGACTTCATCACCCCGAATTGAAACTTTTGTAATATTAAACAATGCGCTATTATTCATTTACATAGATAATAAACAAGTTAAAATGAATTCCTTTCAAACCTAAATTCATTAGTCTGATAAATAAAATAGGCATTGTTCTGTCTGTAATATTGATAGACGGAGATGAATGGACGTTGAAAGTTGCCACCGGGTAACTGCAATTAATTAATTAGAAACAATTTAAACATAGGACAGAGTCTGTCTTACCGAAATGACATAATTAAATAACAACTTACGTAGGCATGTCGCTCCCCCTATTATCTCCCCAGATTTTCAATTAACAAATGACATACCATGACAAGTATAACACCACAATTTATTATCTTACAAATTCTGAGTCAGTACTTACTTTATTACTAATAAGGCATATTCTCTTCTAACAATAAGAAAATTATTAAAGCAGCTCAAATTACATTTCATTTTTTATTTCTAAGACGCACAGTCAACAAAAAAAACATTAAATTAATGTGTCTACTATATTTTACGAGCATTCTTAATCTTAAAGATATTAAAACTACAAATGATAAAGTGATATTTAAAGTAAGAAAATATTTATTCAAAATAATGCCTTCTGTCCTGTTTTGAACAGTTGTAGCTAACGATAAATAATAAAATGGAAACCTGGCAATACTGAACAGAATTCAATTCTGGATTTACAAATAAGATAAAGGAGAAGCAGTTCCGTTGTTCCATTTTCAAATAACTTTCAAGATGGACGACGTTCCATTTGTCTGAAAGTTCTGTGTAGTTTGTTACTAACTTATATTAGCGACTGGTTTAGAAACTACGCCAACGTTGATTGATACAAACTTATCCGAAACCTAGCTTACCTTGCTCTTATATTGTACAGGTTTATAACTTTATGTGATTATCAAAGTAAACAATGTACAAATTGTTATAACTCAAGCTATTCCCCGTGGTTTTACTATCGTCATAATTTCTTATTTCGTGTTTCCAACTCTAAAATAGACGAACCACCATAAAGCAGTTAGCCCCTTATTTTACCACCTTACGAGTAAAACCTAGTTGTTTACAATATAAAAATATTACCTGCCAAAATTACAAGTTTATGGATCCACCAGTTTGGGCTCTGCCTTGATAAACCAGTCAGTCATAAAACAAATAATTTAATATAGTATGTATAAGACGTAGTGTTTACTTCAAACACATGTTTATATCATTTTGGTCTTATGAATTTTAGTCTTAACATATTTTCATTATCATAGATATGAAAATTGATACGACCTTGTTTAAAATGTACATAAACACGCACAAACTTATAGAATAATTTCTACAACTTGGATTGCCCGGTTTGAGGGTACTAAGTTGCCGACAACAACCAGTTCGAATTATAGAATACCGTGAAAGATCACTGTTTATCCACAATAATGGGCCAGCCAGCCGTGGCCAGTAACACTACAGCCTCATAGAAAGTCCGTGTTAAGCAGTTCTTTTCTTTCTGGTTAGCGAATGAATAAGCCTTAATGATATTTATTTTTGTAAGTAAATCTTTTACAGACATTTTTAGGAGTCAGACTCAATAGCTAGAAGGTGTCGGCATTTCCTAAGACTCACTCTTTGAAGAAATGCTGAAACAAACCACAGTTGTTCTCTTTGTTTTAAGTCCGTGAACATTTGTTAAATAAAAGCTATGTAAGTACAGCATAGGATTTGGAATGATCTATTGATAAAAGGACCATAGTTTTGAGTTGGCCTCTCCATATCAATCGACGATTGACGACTACGATACTATCGCCAACAGGAACGGAAAGCCGAAATCTAAAACCCTATCCATCCATTTCTGAGGCAGGGACTTAAAAGGCCACAATACATTTTAGACTCTTGTGTTGGCAATGGACGGCGGTGGTCACGTACCATCAAGTGCAACGTTTGCCATCAAAATCGTGCCAAAACCATCCGTACAAAAATTACCTTTTCCTACGATTGTCTTATCTTACCAACACTTTTGTATTGAGCGTTGACAATTTATCACAAAGGGTTATCCTATTAAATAATTAACTAAACCCCTCAATTCGATGGGAAATAAACAAAATTAGAAAACAAGATACATAATTATTATATTATTATTATTAATACTAGGCATATTCAGAAATATATACAAATTTGTGTTGTAAAATGTAAAGAAGAAAAGGAAATATCCCATTGCTTTCACAGTATCCAAGACGAAGCCGTTCGACATGGTTCATGTATTTCCTTATTATTCAGCCGTTTGGCAACACTGACGATGCATGATTTTGTATTAAATATTTTTCTTATTTTTGTCTTGAAGAATATCATCTAAAAATAAAATGCCTAGTAGTGTTACTATATACTTGTGCACTATACTAGAAACTTGTAAGAATAAATAAATTTACTGGCGATGAAAACAATTCTGAAAATATATATACATATATGTAAGTGAAGCAGTAACTGCTAGATAACAACTAAGTAACAGCTGTGTTAAAAATTAAAAGAATTACACTTAACATGTATAAAACGATGTCATTCTCACAATTAAGATGAATCTAACTTCACGTCATACGCCAAAATCTATAGAACTGATTAAACTACAGAGCGTGCGAAAGAATTAAACATACACTCGAAAAACGTATCCCTTGTGGCGCAACTGGTTAAAAATAAACGTGTGTAATATACTATGACAGTGCTAGGCTATTAAAAAAATAAAGAACTAGGTTAAAATTTTGCTGAAATTACTTACGAATAAATTCAGGGCTGTTTGAAACAGGCATCACTTAATGGAACGCCGGGCGTCGTTAACTGTACACATACTTAGGATGCTTGAATGACTTATGTGCTATGTTATTCACAAAATAATACACCAAAAAAATAATAACCCAACATAACTTTTGAGCTTGTAATCTAATGTATCCATTTATTTGTTTCAGGTAAAAACACTATCAGTTTATTCCTGCTCTGAACACTAAATTTGACACAGGTATTTTTTTTTTTCAAATTTACCGATCACGGAGTGCCTCACGTGTAATCATATTACAAATTATTGAGTGCTCTTTAATTCAATCAAACTCGCTCATGGCTAATAACATTACCTGCATACATCTTGGCTACCGTAAGTGATACCTTTTAGCATCGGAGCGAGAGATTTACGCTACCGAATTTTATTCTCGCCGCGCAATTTTATTCAGTTATAAAACTTTCGACATGATGCGTTCCTTCAAAATAAAAACTATTTTCGAAACGGTCTCTATAATTACTTTATTTCAAAAAAAGAGTAAAATATTCAATGGCTAAAATACATTGTGTTTCAATTTGAAATTAGAATTGACATTTAGCATTTGCTAATTGTCTAATATTCAATTCTAATTCGAAAATAAATTAATATCCTCGCAGCGGGTGCTACGTCAGAACCCGTAACTTTATACAATTCTCTACAAAATGTATTTCCGTTCTACAAAAATGATGATTTGACTTGACTGTCTATATTATTTACTAAAATCGTTTGTAATAAATTATTCGAGTAGGAGACGACCTCGACGTTGATAGATTAGAGAACACCTTCGTATGTGTTTGTTTCTGTCATTACTTAAACCCATAAAATAGAACAATACAATCAATGAAAAGAAACTTAGTAAAAAAAAATTGCACACCGCACCCCCCTAACGAAGTAGCTAAGAGCAAATATAGAATCATTAATGTACACTCAATTACGTGTGTGCGAGAGTAGCTTTTCATTTAATATGTTGAATAAGTGAGTTTTCTGTGCGGAAGTGCTGTAATATATTATATTATGTACCTAAATTGTTTTGACTCATTTATTTCGACCAGTTTCACGAAATAAATCCTAAGTAAATGCATGACGACATGGTGCAATTGGAACAAATATTTGATGTTGTTATAACTGAATATTAGCATGCAGTTCCATTCTCTTTCATGTTTATCGTATATAAATTTACAGTTCTATATTGAGAGTAAAATTGAGGGCACCGGTAAATCGTCACCCACTTGCAAATTGTGCAATGTAGGTAGCTGCAGCTATTTTATTTGACATTCCCGCCAAAATTATTTGAGTTAAATTTGAAACAAGAACCGGGTCAACATAGCGTCTCTTCTCCAATATTCTTGAATCGAGTGACGCGCTTAGGGTTGCACAGATAACAAAAAATACTTTTCTAAATGTGACGTCATAACAAAGAAAGCAGAACTGGCAGTAAAAGTATATAGTATACAAATGTGAAAGTAAATATAAAACAAAATAAACAGTGTTCCGTTAAATATTAATTTGGAGATTAGAATCAGGAGGTACTCATTAATGAGTGTTACTCAAAATGGCTGAGTTCCATTTTGTCTAGTAAATAATGAAACTGGTAATAGATAGAGATAAATAGGTACGGCTCCAATCGGAACTAGTTATGAAGCAAAAGTAAATAATAGGGTTAGGTCTCTGTTTAAAACAAATTATTTCACACATTTCAGAAAACTTAAAAAAATTCGTTGTTATCTTCATGTTTGTGTTTTTGTTATTTTTAATATTAAAAGAAGGTTATTTAAAGAAAGCTGAGAAATTTTAAATACGTTTTTGTATACATAAAATCCACTTGAAGCAATACTTGTGTTGCTCTCCACCCTTTGAAAGGACGGAAACACGTTTGATATTCTCAAGTCCCAGGAATCTTTGGGCGGTCACTATCACTACCATCAGGTAATCTATTTCCTCATGTATCTCTTGTAACATAAACAAAGCGAACCTTTTAATAAATAGTAACTAATTTGACTTACAGTAACATAAAAATGGATTTAAAAAGTACAAGACTCATTACTAGAGAAATGGAAACGAAAAAAGTCCCTACTATTACATACACGCTGATAAATACCACGAACTATAGAACCTCATTCATCTGAGTGAGGCAATAGCCATTCACCAACCGTCCATTTCCCCGCGCTTTCATACATGAGTTGCAAGCAACCTGCACTGAAAGGATATGCTTACAAAGCTGCCATATGTAAGGGATAAAGGCTTCGTATGAGCCTCGGGCAGCTCTCGACATCGTAAATACTTAGTGTGATTAGTATTCTATTACACTATTGTTACAAGATTCGTGCCAGTGAGAGATTAGGTAACAAAAGGGCCTTAATTCTCTATGGCAGTTACTTTATTATCTATGGTAGTATTAGCAAAATTTTGAGCAATGATAACTTATTCTGACATGCTTCGGGATTTGAATCTATTATAAAAACAATTATCTTATGTTTTATAATCCAACGCGAACAACCATTTTAAATTTACGAAAACTCTTGCCACAAACTGCAGTCAGTTCCAAATATTAATAATAAGTAGAAATAATGTATTTTCTTTATAAAATTTTGGTATAAGTGAGTAATAAAAATAAAGATATAGTGGGATCGTGCCAAAGCGTGAACTACTATAAAAATAACGTGGTATTTCCTGATAACAAGTGTTAAGTACATTAACATGGGGCAATTGTGTTAACTGTGTGTAATAGCCTTGTTGACAAATTAGAAAGCTTTTTATGTTAAGTACTCCAAGTTTTGTTTATTTTGATGAATAATTTTGAACGTCGACATTAACGTTTTTGTAGTAATAAGTTTTAAACCTACACTTAAACCCAGAGGGGAATAAATTCTTGTAAATAAGGAATTAAAATTGGTTAACATTCTTTCTAAACTGATTTGGCAAACATGCACGCAACTTTACTGATAGTAAGCAGTTACTAATGGCATAGTTTGTTCATTGACAATCTCTGTCTTCTTCTACCCATAACTCTGACGACTCTAAACTCAACTAGAAAAAATCATACTTCCTCAGCAATGCAATATGATTGCAATCTAATAGACTAATTTGATAATGCCCCGTACGGTATACAGTGGCTGCCATAAATTATTATATGGCCAGGGTTGCCATAAAGCCAAGAATGTCTCACGGTTTTCCCTTAGTCTTGCGTAGTAGTGATGTCAACGAGTAGAGCACTTCCTGCTTAAATACCACTATAAAGTACAATTGTATTCCGTCTGGTACAAAGGGTCGCCAGAGCTAACTGGGAATAGACACTAATGACAGATGTACAATGTGGCGATAAATACTGAAAGTTGTTGTTGAATATTATAAATTAATAAGTATGTTATAAATATACTCCTATTCACTCCAGTAGATATTTTTCTTTTTTTTAAATTTCGTACGAAGGAAGTTTGTAATCCGATTAAAAATAAAGTTTGTTTTTTTTTTACAAAGCAATTCACCTATAAGGTGTGTGTAAATAAAAATATAATGTAGATTTATTAGCAGCCTGGTTACACACAGGTTCTTTTCATAACCTAATTAGTGTTTTATTATTTTTTATGAAGGAATAAAAATCATAGAAGTAAATATTTTATCATTAAGCAAGTACATATTTTAATCACTATCATAATATCCAATTATCTGTCGACCATATAATACTTATCCCGCCATGTTTATTAAACATTAAATTGTTTACAGTAGCTTTTTTTCTACATAAATGCTGTTACCTTGAAAGTTCATTATGTTAATGGAACGTGAGAACTTGTTTACTCGTTTAGGCATAATCTGTTTACATTGACAGTCCACTCGTGACGTACTTACAATTCACTTGTAAACTGTGATTTAAATATTCTCTTAATTTTAAGTATGGCAATAAAAATATAAAAGTCAAATTAATGACAGATAATATAAGTCATAATCTGACGTTTAATAATTGCCGTGTATTATTTATTATATTGTCAGAGATTCAAATAAGAAAATTACTTCTTTAAAAGACTTTTTTTAATCTACAAGTTGCAATATATATTTTTTTTAAATTAAATTAAGTATACTTGCAGATACAAATATTGCTAATAGGTTCACGATGTCATTTGAGTTAGTCATGAAGAAAACATCAATTTCAAATCTTTAGATGCCAGATTATATTGTTTATTAATTGGGTTCCATCCAGACGACAAATGCTCCTCAATTTACTGGATAAGTGACAGAGATTAAATTGATTAGACTCGCTCTCTTGTTATAATAGCGTTATAACTTTAGTCGTTTATAATGTATTAAGAAAATATTTATTACAATTTGACGGCACATAATCACAATTATAGATGTTTGTATTATCATCAACAGTAGCTTTTAATAGTCCACTGCTGGACATAGACCATGGGTATATTTCACGTTTTCCTTCTCATTGTAATTCTGGTGTCTTGCGTAATTTCCTCCCTTAGTCTGCTATTACGACGCCCATAAGATGAGTAGAGTTGGTAACACTGTTACTTAGCCCGTTTACACGGACTTTTGTATTCTATTCTTCTCTTCTCCTTCACCGTTTTTATCTAAAAAATCCGCTCCTAAGAATTGTACATCATCAATAGCTATTGTAAAGCAAGACGAAAGAACGTTACCTTACTCATTGTCACCTAAATTCATATTCAAACATCGAATAAAAAAAAATCATTTCTCAGTATACAAACTGTAAATAAATTGTTTATGACTTCTAGAATTTAAAATCTTGTTCGAATTTTAAAACATAATAATACTATTCGGGTCTAACAGCTATCATTCATCATTACAATCATAGGGGATTTAGATAACAAATGGATTGGCTGGGTAGTCGGCCGGTCAATTTGATCCAATTTGTGGTATACTGCCGTCGCCACTTTAGCTAGATTGGAACGGACAGATGGCAGGATACGTGTGGATTAGAAGTCTATGCGTTTTGTATATATTAATGTAGAGCCCCGACGTTATTACATGAATACGAAGATGAACATACATTTATATATTCGTACACTTGTTTCTGAAATGACATTCGAATTATGAATCAAAACGTGACTGGATGTCAACCTTGTTACAGTTAAAAATTATGGAGTGGGCCACGAATTAGTTAGCAATAGTAAAAATCGTATAAAAAACCATTTGATATATTATAAAAATTGTATATTTACAAGAAAGCATTGTCTAAATGACCACCGTTTCGACGTTTGGACTCTTCTAAGCGAGCACCGAAATTTTCGAATACTCGTCGGCAAAGAGACCACGACATCTCTTCGCTGATATTTTGTTTTAGTTGACGTAGTGTATTTCATTTATTGATGTGGACGCCATTTTTAAAAAAACCCCGTGGGATTTCTGGGTGGCCATGGAATGTCGCCTCGTCTGGAAATCAGCTTTTCAGAAACATGTCTTTTACCACCGGCAGGGACTCATTGGATGTATGACAAGTGGCTCCATCTTGTTAAACCCAAGTGTTACGATTGTAACCAGCAAATTCTAGTAACATCGGTCCCAAGAACTCTCGTAACATGTTTGTACGGGATATTAGATTCGAACGTTAACGAATTCTTAGCCCACTCTATTTTTTTTTTTTAAATATCCTTTCCCGTCGTCGTTAATCTGAATATTTTTGTTTATTGAGTAAAATATGACATAAATGTAAAATTAAGATGGTTAGCATTAAAAAAATGACCCATCAAGTTCATGATTAGAATTACACATACGAGTACAACTAGAGTAATCAAGCATAACGTTTACCTGTAGTTCAGGACCTCCATCGTGACCTATTATAATATAAAATATTAATTGCTTAATCTGTAATTATCATTGAAAAAACGTGTTTTAACACGATATCAAACAAAATAAAATTTGTTGTGTCGTCAATTTTCAACATAACACTTCTATGCTTGCTATAATCTCTTTGTAGTAATTAAAGATCATATTCAGCATACTACTACGTGGATACTTTATATATAATAAACTAATATCTATATATAAAGAATATACAATAATATGCCTCGTTGGTCGACCGGTGAGTCAAGCCAAAGGTGTTGTTGAATTTTTCTACCAAGAAATCCTTAATACGAGGGAAGTGTTTCTCGCCCATGCCTCGAAGAGCACGTTAAACAGTTGATGTTAAACCCTCGATTCTGGTTGTCATGGACATCCCTGACAATCTTTATTGTGAAGGAGATACCCTCAAATATCCTAACAACTAGTTCAAAGATTGAATTCGGTTCGTCCTCAAGGTTGCGGAGGTCCAGTGTCAGTCGCTCCGTGAAGAAATTGATATTTAGGTAAAACCGGTTGAACTTGTAGCTGACCCCAAACAATCTTGGGAATAATAAAGGCTGGGAAGATGATACTTAGTAACGTAATTTACGTAATTTTTTCCATTACGTAACGTATAGTATACCCACGTAACAATACTTTCCATGTAAAGTTTACGTTTGTTAACTTTACACATTCATATTTACAAAAAGTGCTATTAACATTATTGTTTTTTTTTTCATATGCGATCTTCTCTGATATATTATTATGAAAAATCAACATTAAAAAATATAAAACAAAATTCATACATAGACAGCCTGCCAGTGTGAAGTTATAAAAATGCACAGACTATACTGGCAACTGGCCAGCGCATTCGAATGTACAAATATAAAAATTAATCTGGCGAACTGTAGATAAAAATAAATATTTGTTTACAAACGCTCAGCCTCTAGCGAAGCTTCAGTAAGTTACATAATAAATGGCAGCAACTCGCTCGTATCGCTCGTAAGTTGTCACAAACAAACATTACAGGAACAAATATCATACTAAAAGGAAATATAAAATTTGCTAACTTAACATCAGGGTTGATTAAATTCAAAGTGCAATACAAAATTATAAAATATTGTATTTGGCTGTAGTTATTTTACTTTCTGACTACTGAGAGGTTTAATTGTGAAATTAACGTTTAAACGAGTCATAAAAAAACTCCAAAATTGATAAGGAAATTACGGTACAATTTGACACAAATCTCTAAAAGTTTACTTCACTGCAGTGTTGTCTCACTACCCGTTGCGGTTACCCGCATCCTGAACACTCCGACACTAATTCCCCCACAACGTACCTAATGCGCATAGCTTTAAACTTTTGCTAAAATTTTCCAAAACTATAAAGTTGAATTGGAGTTTTGGGTTTTAAGTTTGTTGAGTTCGTATTTTAAAAGGATTAAGCTTGTGATATAGTGTACTTGCGCAAAATCTGTTTTTGATCACTCTTGAAGTTATTACGTTTAAATTCAGGCAAATGTAAGACATCTCTGAGAATGTTACAAGGTGATTACAGACTGGGTACCAGAAAAGAAGTGTAAAATTCGTTTCCTCCCACCTGTTCCAAACATTGACTAAAAATCTGTTCATTAACAGAATGTTAAAATTATTAATCCTAAGTGCACTAGGTCATCGAGAATATTGGCTAAGGTCAGTTGAGGGTTTATATAATCCTAATCCTGAAGACAGATTCGAATGCTACTGAGGGCAAATTATTGTACGACGAGTGTCTATTTCTATGTAATATATTTAGTCATATATATTAGTACATATATTTATTAGAAATCTAATAACTATAACACAAGCACTGCACGTCGTGTGAGATGTTTAAAATTATAAATTATTTCTATAATTTGCTACACCGAGAATCCCACGCCATTATTCTTAAAATAGACATGACAATAAATAAAATCCCGAAAAAAGATATTGCCGATGATAATACCCGCTATTACAATATCTTTGAAGTAAACGAAGAGCTCTCCATTATAAGTGGAGTTCACGGCATTCCCCTCTCGTCGAAGGTCAAGTTAAATATTCGTGCACTTTACCCTTTACCTCTTATAGCACTTGAGCTACTTGACATTTTAGGACCGCTTTTATACTTAGGTAGGTAATTTGAACGGGGATCTTCGAATAGGCTTCGAATAGAATATGATTTTTTGTGGAGATTTTGGAATGGAGAGTGACGTAGGAGTAGGTACAATAATGAACTCTAATCATCAGTGATATTTATATATCAGTGCAATAACATTGATAAATTTATAACATAAGTTCAAACGTTTAAGTGATGATGTTTGAACATACGAGTACGTATGTTCTTTAAAGTGTGTGTACGCATTAAAGCCTAATTCAATACGACAATAAGTGTGAAATATCGTGTGTACAGCGTTATTCAATGCATCTCCGTGATACTGAAGTGACGTAGGCACTTATCACGAACGTAATGCGATAATAGTGTCTTAACGATGTTAAATTAAGCTGCGTGTGTACATAGTACTAATCACTCTTGGGAGTTATTAGGTAAATCTTTTCCTGTCACTTACTAGTTTCTGCTAATGGATAATATTCTTATCTTTATAAAATACTAGCTTTTGCCCGAGGCTCCGCTCGCGTTTATGTTAGATATAGTGGTAGAACAAACCTTTGTTTTTTTTTTTTCAAGAATCAAATTATCTCCATGTATTTTTTTTACATCGGTTCAATTATGTAACCGTGAAAAAGTAAGAGACCATTTTACTTGAATTTATAATAGACTAGCTTTTGCCCGTGGCTCGGCTCGCATGTATGTCCGCTATCACAGTGATGGATATTGCCTACATCTTTCCTCATGACTTAAAGTATCGGTATGTCAAATTTCATTGAAATCGGAGCAGAGGTTTAGCCGGGCAAGTGTAACAGACAGACAGAGATATTTTCGAATTTGTAATATTAGTGTTGATGTTAGTAGAGATAAATATTTTAGCTGAGCATCCCCAAAATATACACCCAAGTACATGCATTTAAACTAATTAGAGTTCGACTGACTGTCAAATTTGAAACATTTTGAGTGTCAGATATTAATAGCCAGTTTGACGCGAGTTGTATTACCATATTATTACAATGTACATAAATGTAGACACTACTTGCTCTGTTACCTATACAAATCGATTGTCATTCCTAAGTCTTTCTTTCTAGAACAAACTATCCTGTCTTCTTTTATCATCCAACGACGCCCGCGAAAAAAAGCCCATAGCAATTTCCAACCTAATCCTTATCTGTCGGTACGCTGACCGACCTAATTTTTGTTTTACAATACTTTTACGACGCTAATATGCTAAAATAACAAGGCGAGTGAGGTGAGGAATCTCGGGTAGTTGCAAATTAGGAGCTACACAGCAACAGCCATTAGTGAGAGGAAGATGCAAATACGTAGTTATTAACACGTAGGCAGAACCCGATAAGTGCCTTTGCCTCGGCGCCTTACGTACGTGTGCATGATTCCATAACACATATATAACAGTATACTATTATGATATAACGCTAATAAATGCAACTTTTATGATGGCATATCATAATACCTTAGTTTTGGATTCACAGTAATGATTGTACAGTAAGTTGGTGCTAATTTTGCGCTCATTTGTATCATATGCGGTGATTTGTAAATAACTAACTGTTCTGATAACATTGATCTGTTCAAATATTGTATTGTTATACAAGTTTACATTGTGTCTTGATTTTATGCGTACAATTAACGCGTAGGTATTCATGAAGTTTACGTCAAGTATTTTAAATTTGACATTAGTGAACTCCATTGTTAACGTTACGTTATTTTGTATTTAAATACTATGTAAGTAATTAAATACAAAATAAAATAATAGTCAAATGTTTAGACTGCGTTGTAGGGCGTGTTGCGATCTTGGAATTATGACATTGTGTGAAGCTCGAAAGTATGCTTTGGATTGAGATTCACCGCTGGTAGTTGTTCCAGAGGTTCCCTCGCTGTAGTCACAAAGAGACCTGGTTCCCATCCATTCTGAAACCTTTTTGATTATGGCAACATATCGAGCAACACAGCATTCTATTCCAGGCAGAATTCTCTGAACCGAAAAAATCTAGAAGTATGCCTAAAATTTACTAGTTTAGAGTCCATACATGTGTATACATACTGTTTTATATTAATATCACCGGAAAACGTCCCTAGCGTGACAGGACGCTTCAGACGTCAGTCTAAATATCTTACATAACCGGAAGTTACCAGAGCCAGTCAGAGCGCGTCTTTTAAGACTCTGTGCGCTACATTGCGCTTCGCTTGTGTCCAAGCTAAAGAAATCCACTTCATGAAACTGAGGTAACAAGACTTATACATACATACATATAGACATATACATACTCAAATATTTCTAAAAACATAAATATTATAAATATGAAAGTGCTTATTTCACAATTAATTGTCCAGGGTTGGAATCGAAGCTTTAACCTGCCGTTACCAGTCAAGGTCTCTAAACACTGGACCAACATGCCAGTCAATTGGTAATTGATTTGACACAGGACATCCAGTAATTAGACTGCTTTAGTAATCCTGCCCCTCAATTATTCGTATTGAATAGAACGTCTACAATTTGTCCGTTCGCCTACAATTCCACGGGAAGCACAAAGTGGTCTTCCCTTGCCTCGATCAAGGGAAGGAAATTGTATGCAACCGTATGTCTATCATGCACAGTTGTACATAATATGTATCTAACCGACATGAAAAAGGAAGTTCCATATTCAGTAGTTTTTAAAGGAGCTATGTTAAGAGTAAGCGACGGTATTGTTGTGTGACGGCTAGAATTTTTGGTTATGTAGATTGACCTCAAAAAACTATACAAATATATACATATATATAGGATATCACAGTTGTGCACAAGGTCTATCACAAAGTCTTTCTTTATTTGGTGATGTATTTTATTGTTAAAAATTATAAAATAAAAACTAAGGTAAGGACTAAGTTGCAAAGTACTATATATACAATATACACAATATACTATAAATTATTAACTATTAAATTAAAACCATTAAAAATAAATTCCAACCTAAAGTGACAACATCCGTTCTGTCGTGTTTCGTTGCTGACTGCGGGACCGGAGGCCCATTGATGCAGGGGTGATAGTTATCACGGTAAGTGTGTGAGCCTTACACTACCACGATGACTGTCATGCCTTTTATGTCCCCAAACCTTGTGTGAAAAAGCACCTCACTAGGCCGCCATAGTGTGGGTCACTACTATTGTCTGCATTCGCAATGAGTATGGTGACTACAATTTTTGGATTCTATTCATGTTTTCCATCAGACAAGGAAGTCACTTTGCCACGTTCTTAAAATAAAATAAAAAATCGTTTATAAACCTTATGTCATTTGTTAGTTTTTATGGTGGAAGGTGATATTATTTTTAAACTTGTATGTAAAATAGTTTTTACTTTATCAAATACTTTTATCTCGGCATTGGCTTTAAGATTTTCATAAAAATTCAGGTACCCTTTGTTTTATTACTAGTTCAAATAATTCTCAACGTGCAAACGTCTTCCGTACAATCTTCTTGGCAATTGTGAAAAAAATATCGAAAATTGAAATAAAAGGATGTTCTTATATTGGGGAAATAGAAATGCTGAAGTAATAAGATATAAACAAGTTATTTACTTGTTGATAATTCAAGTTTTTTTATTCCTGTCGCTGTATTAAATAAAACTTTATGTTCAAGGAGTCTTCGCTTTCCCTTTTAACAAAGTTCAACCTGTCACGATATGCCACACCCACATCCAAACAAATGCTCCACTTCAACAAACGTAGAACAGGTTCACACCAGCTGTTTGAATACCAAGAGTTTATCGATAAGACACTGTCCATCGCTCCGCCGAAACCAATTCATAAAAGGAAATGAGACCTTAAGTCAGCAATGTATTTGAGAGGCTACAGTCTCAAACATTTACCTCAGCGGTATTTTCAAAATAGATACCTCATCTCTTATTAAGAGAAAGTCAAATAAAGAGGAGAAATGTATCATCGTAATAAAATAATTGTTGAAACCACTAGAATCTGATAGTAAGGGTGTGTGAACGGAGCATGCGCGCTAGCCAAGGACATTCGCCGCGCCTCAGTCTGGCGGGTGGCAGCGCCGCGGCCGCCTGCCCACACAGACATAACTCCTATGTCCTACTATGCGAAGTGCCGCAGTGGCCTACGCGTAAGTCCGACCCGAACGCCGCATGCCAGACCCAGCCCCAGTTCCGGCACCGGCCCGCAGAGCGACCTTAAGCTCGGAAGCCCCGCGGTCGCTCCGATTCAGTCTTGTAATTGGATTTTGTCGTTCGATAAGCAACGTTATTCTGATTTGATTGGCGAACGCTTTCCGCTTCGATATTACAGCTTGCTTCTTTGACATCCTCTGAGAATCTCGTAGCTTTATGTGTAGCTGCTTTGTATGTGTCCAAACAAAAAATGGTATCACATTGAATGTGATACGACTTACGTAACGTAGTATAACGGAGTTACTGGTGCATCACAATGCGATAGTAACTTTAGTATACGAGTGTGGAGTTGAGCGAGCACTTGTCGCGACTCGTGAGTGAACATTTAGTGGACATGACTTGCTGGGAAAGCGTAGGACTCCTGGGCCCATGCGCGCTCCTCGCCTCGTCTGATGTCAGGGTGAGTTCTGTACCCCAAGGAACCGACCTTACCATATTTGGATTATTACACAAACATTATCACTATTATTTATGGATATTTTGTCGAAATAGCATACAATTTACTTCCGGACCAAACGCTCAAGTGACTAAACAATACAATTAGATTTTTATATTACATTATTAACTAAAACAAAATTATAACTTATATAAAGTAACAAAACCACTTTGGGATCAAATTTTACGTAGGTAAACACTGCTACTCGTGATAAAATTTAACTGATGTAACAGTATAGAAACAGTGATAAAGTGTAAAGCTAATTTATAATAATTGTTTTCTTATATTGTGATAATTCTTTTGCAGAAGGAACATATCATTATCTAATTACGGTAATTACCTGATCTTTAAATAATTACGGTTAATTTTCAAAAACAAAATAGTTAAGATAATAATGTTTACACTAAAATGGTTTCCTAAATGACCATAGCAAATAAAAATCAGTTTCATTTTCAACTTCTAACTGTGAAGTGATATTATAGATATGGTGTCAATATTGCTTCTAACAACTGAGGAAGTGCTTGAGAGGAATCAATTTTGGTATTTTCTGGACATGCTGTGGACCGTGGAAGAATTAGAACCATTCGCTGAAGTTAAATTGGAACATGTGTTTTCAAAACCGCTCTCACGAGACTTTTATTACGCGAAGTATCCTGACATACCAAGAAGTGAATCAGAAGATGAGAATTCTTTAACTGTAAACGGATTTAAACATAAATACAAAGAGTGGAAAGCTAAGATTTGTTTAAGAAAACACAAAACGGAACGACGTAACTCAAGCCGACTCTCCTTAAGCTGCAGCTGTTTAAGATCAAGAAGTAGCTCTCTCAATAATTATGCAATAAGAATTACGTCTTCAGAGGCAAAGAAGTCACCTATCAATCAAGCACCTTCTACTAAGGAAGTAACTTCTCTAAGAGACAATGACGAGAGGGTACTCAATTTTCTTAAACGTTTGCATGAAAGTGTGCCCCCTCCACCAATAGAAGATTTACAACGATTACGAGATGTAAGCTCAAGTTCAATAGACTTTGTTTTGCCTTCATACGAAGAATTTGAGAAACATAAGCTGCAACAAATTCCAAAAGAAGAAGCCGTACTTGGAACAACCTCAACTCTAAAGAAATCAAAAAAGAGAGTCAGTTTTAATATTAACGAATCTGAAATTGAATTCGACAATGATGAATCTTGGTATGATTCCATTTATGGTCTATCTGATCTATTAATACCACCTTCCAGTGATATTGATATTTTGCCGGGAAATGAAAATGAGTTTGAGGACTATACAGACATAGACAGTCAGTTCAGTCCAGATACAGTACCATCGTGGACTGATATACTACAGGCATGTGATATACACTATAGTGATTTACCAAGTAGTGCATCATCAGCTGCGCCTGAAAAAATTATTAGTCAATCGCATAAGGATTCAAAAATAGAAGACCTTGAAGGTGCCAGTGATGAAGAGGCCTATTATGCAAAGTTTGCAATTTACAAGATACATCAAACTCTAAAACTTCAAGGCGACGAAATGCTAGACTCCTCCTCAATGAAAGATCTCACTGAAACTGAAGATCAATTAGTGAAAAAAATACAAAGCTCTGTATTATTTGGCACAATGTATCGTTTAGCTCCTAATTCTTTTGATGATGTAAGACAATACTAAAACATTATTTATAATGTATCGGAAAGTAGGTAACTCAAATGTTTTGTATAATTTTAATTAAATAGGTTTATAAACTTTTTCAATAAAGACTTATTTTACTGCTCATTTTGACTTTTGTTTAAAAAAAAATGCCACAAATTTAAACTTAATATAGAAATAGATAGTAGTGAAACTAAAGTAGTTTTTATTACAATAATGCGCTCATTTGTATAACCAGCCAGCCAGTTTTTTTATCAAAAATAACAGTAACTGTTGATTATAATATTCATAGAATAACTTTTTTGCAGCCTCCAGAGAACGAACTGCAGAAAAATTCAGACCGCGTGCTATCAGAGCACGAGTTGCGAGTTCAGAGATCATTGCAGAAACTCAATGTACCAGAATGGTAAGTTCAAATTCCGCTAAATGTTATATTAACATCATCCTGTTGGTAGGTAGTAGAGTCACGCTGATTTCAGCACGAACGGGCCGGCTCGACTGGGGGGGGGCAGTACTACCCTCCCACAGAAGATCAACCTAAAGCGACAACATCCGTACTGTCATTTTTCGTTGATGAGTGCGAGGCCAGAGGCCCATTGATGCAGGGGTGACAGTTGTCGTGGTAAGTGTGTAGAATACAATACCATGATGACTATTATGCCTTTTACGTCCCCAAACGAGGCGTGAAAAAGCATCTTACTAGGCCGCCATAGTGTGGGTTACCGCATTGTCTGCATTTGCAATGCGTATAGTGACCGCAACTCTTGGATTCTATACATGCTTTCCATCAAGCAGAGTAGAGTCACTTTGGCAGATTAAAAAAAAAATCATGCCCTTAATGGTCCTCTAGTGACATAGACTTCACCTGAGAAATGACATTTTGGTCTATTATTCTGCCCATCTCCTGCGTAGTTGCTTGATCTCCGTTGGGACTGACCGTCGTGGTCGAAAATGGCTGAGAGCTTACCATCATCACAGTAACAACTAATAGATTTTCCTCGTGACCAATAAAAATATTAAAGTTTAGCGACGTCTCGCTTCACTCACAATCATGTCAAGGTTTTAGGAAAGGCGTTCGATAAAGTATATCAAGATTTATTTCGTCACGTTTCGAGTTCTAGCAAAGTTAATCTTAACTTATATAAAAGCTTATCTAGCGAGATATTATCATAAACTTTTAAAACGTATTTTATAACGAAGTTACCAGACAAGAAAAAATATATACTAATGTTAAGTGATGTTTAGAAATTGGTGTTAATACTTCTTGGGTGGCAACCCTAATTCCCTCAAATAAAGATCTTTGAACCTAACCATCAGGACTCAGACAAAATGGTTATCTACTTTTATTTTTTTCAATATTATTAACATACATTTCCACCCAAAATGTTTCCGACTTTAATTTCCACAGTATTTATTAGGAAAACTTAGTTATTTAATGTGCTTCTGCTAGTTTCTGTAGGAACACGGAGGTGATATCTTAAATTATTAATCGGTACCCTCGACTACTGAACTAATTGTAGTAAAACTTTAATGATGGTTGGTGACGAAGTTAATATACTGTACAATAGTTTTAATACATAACAATATACCGTTGCTAACCAATTCTCCGGCCTGCCTTACAGATACACATATCTTAAGCTACGTGAGTCCATGGGCGGTGGCAGTTAGTTGCCATCAGTTCACCCACCCCCTTGTTAACACCCTGTACCTTAAAAGTAATAAGAATGTGACAAACAAATAAACTCACAAATAAGCAACTCGCTGTTGTTTACCATTTTAGTTGGATTAAAATTTTGATCCCCACGTCACTTCTACTCTCTTCGAACGTGTTTTTTAAGAAGCTAGAACAATGTATAAGATTGAATATTTTCCATATAATATACATATTTAAATAGTGTCATATACTTACATAAGGCATGAATGATCTTCATAATTATCTCTCATGCTACCGCTAATCAAACAACCGTCGCGTTTTATTCTCATTAACAATGCCCTAATTACATCTTGTTAAGCTGGACTTAGTACCACTTAACTGAAAGAACCATCTACGCATTAGACTATAATTAATCAAATAGCAAAAAAATTTTCTGGTGTTTAAAATTTTTGTCAATGTAGGACTGAAATTTACATTAATAATTGCCTTTGAATAAAAAAATACATAGTAATCGAAGAAAAATAGCGTAACAAAGTAGATATATGTATGTACACTCATTTTCCTCGCCATAATTTGGTCGCATGCAATAATAGACAAGTGTATCCCACCAACCGGGAGTTTTAATATTAAAAAAGAGAAAATTGGACATATACTGAAAAGTAAAAAGCAGTTAAAAAAAAGGTAATGTATGTGTACGGAAATTACTTATATGGAATGATTGTCGGGGCCAAACACCTGTAATTCGAACTGTGTATTGCTGAGAACTCTGACTTAACATCTCCAATTTACACTCTTGTAAGCCATCATGTCAACTAAGTACCATTCAACCAAAAGACATCCACTGCTGAACATAGGCCTCTACTCTTCTACTTGTGGAAACTACCTTGGGTCGTCACCCAACTGAAGTTACGGCAAGACGGTGTGTCGGAATCGCACCGACTAAAACCACACGACTGAACTAGGAGGAATCCGGAACAGCTGTTATTAAGACATTTGGAGTTGTTAGACATAGGCCTCCCGCAAGGTTCACCGTAATAACCGATCCTGTATTAATGTACGTTCTTTTTATCTCGTATTCTGTTTGTCTTTTGAGTTAAACATTGAAAATATGTATGTATACGTTATAAACACGGAGCTTGCAGGTTTTACGACTTCATATATACCCTTTACTCCATACTATGCTATTCAGTATTGTACTCTTTATAGCGCCACTATGCCAGTCGGAAATTTACAATCTAGTCATGTCGGTTTCCTGAATACATTTTATTGCTTAATTTACATTTCTAAAGCTACAGCCACAGTTGCAACATCCGCTTTGCCTTTTTATTTTATCGGATACTTCAATCAAATTCGGTGAATTGTGATGTAGAATCTTCTAGATTAACCTTTAGGGCTCGACCAGACAATAACTCGTCACATCACAATCCGTCACAGCCTTGTCATATCTTCACATTCAGTGCTTTTAGCCCATGATGCTGTTCTAAACAATACAATACTAAACAAATATGAAATAGTCAACCTTAAAAAAGTATCACTGACGTCAAAGTTCCTATATCAGAATAAATTGCAATAAGCTATTCTTGTTTATTAAATTTTACTCTCTTACGGGTAATATTTTATTGCTTAATTAATAAAATAAAAAATAGAAAGTATACCTTCTTATGTAAAAGGAAACATTTGCGAAATTGGTTCTAAAATGACGGAGCAGGTTAGAGACATAGGAAAGATCGTCGAAGAAGAGCAAAACAGACTTCAATGCGTCTAAAATATTCGTTACAATACGAATGACATTAGTATATCATCTAGATACTTACTAACAAATTTTGAAACTGACTAGGTACTCACCAACTAATGTATTGGATTAGAAGTTGGCCTAAATAATGCTTTTAAAAACAACGATAGAAAATAAGTGTAGCGGTTAAATGCTATACAAGTATGATAAGCACGTTTCTTTGAAGTAATGTATGAACTGTCAAAAAAATACACAAAAATTTTGTATAAATCGAAAAAAAAATCAAATGATCTGTTCTATTAAGTAAAAAAAAAGTCAATGTTCTTTTTAGCTTTCTTTTTTTTTAAATCCTACACCGCGTTATGAATATATCCTGTGTCGCCGGAGACATTACAGCCATACAAGAAATGGACACAAAGAATACCCAGACTCAGAAAAACAATTCGTGGATGACACAAAATGTGGGATTTGAACCCACAACACTCAGCGCAGGAGAGAGCGGCGTGACGGTCACTTAAACCACTACACCATTCGTACAGTCATGATGAATCTGTATCATGGAATGAATCTATTTTTTAGTTTATAAAAAAAACTACATGAACTATAGAGAAAGTAGAGGAAGGAAGGATATAGGAAGAAAAGAAATAGTTTTTGGTCTCTGATGTGAAATTCAATATTTGGAATATTCAATTTTACACCAGAGACCAAAATACGGCATTAGCCCTTTCTGTCCTATAAAGTTTGAAGTGAATTCACTTTGTTTGATTTTTTTAGTTTATCTTCGGTCGCTATATTGACAATTTAATCGGTTACTTGAACGTGCTAATTGCTAAAAGACTAAGTTAATGATTTCAGTTTAATTAGTTATGGTCTATTGAGTTGATTTATAAGAATGATTGGTTTTAAATTCATGAATAGAATCATCTCGGAGATGCCACTGAGATAAAATTCACAATAAGTATGGTGACCACCACTCTTGGATTCTAATCATGCTTTCCATCAGGAAGAGTAGTCACTTTGGCAGGTTCTAAATAAAAAAAAATTAGTCACTCAATCCCGGATTTTAATTTTTTTAACAAAAGGCAACTCTGAATCTTGACATGAATGTTATAACAATATTGTCTGATGTTATCATCAGACAATATTGTCATAACATTATTGGTGTTATCACCAATAATTGATTTTTTATTACTATGAGTAAAATCTATTGAGAAACTACGTTTGGACAGAGGAAGCTATAAATTAACAAATAATATACATCTTTATCATCACTAACATCAGCTTATCACAGTCCACTGCTGGACATAGGACTCTCCAATTGCACGTCATTTGATTCGATCCTCCGCTTCTAACATCCAGTTCCTGTCAGCCACCTTGCGTAAATAATGACTCCATCTGGCCTATGGATGACAACGTTCACAACACTGCAACATTAGGTAGTAGAGCCACGCTGGTTATTAGGTAGTAGAACCACGCTGATTTCAGCACGAACGGGACGGCTCGACCGACCAGTACTACCCTTCCACAGAAAACCAACCTTAAGCGACAGCATCCGTGATGTCGTGTTTCGTTGGTGAGTGCGAGACCGGAGGCCCATTGATGCAGGGGTGACAGTTATCGTAGTAACTGTGTGAGTCTTACACTGCCACGATGATTGTCATGACTTTTACGTCTCCAAGCGGGGTGTGAAAAAGTATCTCACAAGGCCGCCATAGTGTGGAAAACCATACTGCATTGTCTGCATTTGCAATAAGTATGGCGACCACAACTCTTGGATTCTATTCATATTTTCCACAAGACAGAGTAGAGTCACTTTGGTGCCTTGGCTTGGTGGTCAGTGCCTTAGCAAACGTAGTGTATAAACACCACGTACACTACATATATAGGGCTATGAAACTTACCAGGTTAAATGTATACATACACGTTAACTTCTTTTTTTTTTTTAACCTGTGGAAACCCCCTCGGGCCGTCACCCCACCGGGGTTTACGGCGGGGTGGTGTGTCGGAATCGGACCGACTAAAACCACACGGTGTGCCACTCTGCGCCTGAGATAGGAGGGATCCGGGAACCGCTGCTGTTACGACATCCAGATCATACATACACTGTAACTTAGCTTAATCACGTCTGTATATACATAGATTTTTATTAAATCTGTAATCGATGACATTGATAATTTATGTACTTATCATACTACAAGTATTCTAGCTATTTCTGATCTAAATTACCGGTCTTACTACCCCTAATTTAGAATTCAACATCATCAACTCTTTGAAGTAGGTTTTGATAGCCAACCGAGGATCATCTGCTTTATTATTTTGGAATATCATATATTCTTTGTTAAACAATATTATATTACAGGTATAAGAACGCGCCAGCGCCGCGGGAAGGTTTCCTTCTACGCAAGCGATTGTCTGACGCGTCCGCCTCGGCGGCGCGCTGGAGTGGTCTTAACTCGAAGACCACTTCACTGGGCAGCCTTGGGGGGAATGCGCAACCACCCCCACCGCAGCTTAGCCCGCACACCACGAGCTTTGGAAGGTGGTCTACTAGCCGGCTTAATTCCAATCAAGTGAGTTTTTTAAGATTCGTTACTTTAATAATCTAACAATTGTTGACGAATGAATAAGATCAAAAATACAACCTCTATTGCAAGTTCAGATTGATGTCCAATCTACATAACTGCAGTATTAAATACTAATGGGTCATCCCACGCAAGTAACTAAGAATAATGCAAGAAGAATACGAATATGTGTCTTAACTCTATAACAAATGGATATAAAATAAAAAAACTCAAAGTTTAAATACATACCTTATTTATACAGATAACATTTGTTATATACCTTGTATCTAAATTTGATCTTAAGACTTCAAACTATCAGCAATAATAACTAGAAAGAAGTGAAAAAACTACCAAGTACTGACTTTCCATTTTTTTAATTGGTATTGTCATTAAAGTTTATGGATCATCTACTTAACAAAAAAAAACGAATGAACCCTACAATAGTCACATAATATAACTTGTATCATCTGAAAAGAAAAAAATCTGGCACCTTTGAATATTTGTGTTTGCCTTTTGAAACACAAAAGTACCTAGTAAACTTACAATAGACACCTAAATTCTAATGTACTTCAATTCAAAACTTTTCCAAGCATTCGGAACTTAACCAGAGGCTACATACGGCTTCCAGAGTAGTTTCTAAGTTGGATTCATTCACCAATTTATACTTGTTATGTAAACTACCTCCATTGTAATGATATTGTGTTGTTTGATGTAAAATGTAAGGCACGCCAATCGACCGTAAAATGACCCCTTGTTAACAATCTTTGAGGAAAATTACGAGATTAATGAAGCGTCTCGCAAGTTCCTAAAAGCAATGAATAATACCTGTGAAGTTGGTTTTTTGTTAATCAATCGTTGAATTAAATAAGATATACCTCTTTGGGCTGTGACTTAGGCATCTTTTAATAATAATCAAAATAGTTTCTTGAGAGATTTCTGCTTTTCGTATTAAATTCACTAAATGTAATGTATGTAACTTACATTAAAAAAGAGAAGAAAACTGTCTATGATGAACTTGATAATCTAGTTATAAAAGTACTGCTTTTCTTAAAAAAAATAGTATGATTTATTTCTTTTTAAATACATAATAATTTTAAATTTACTAATAAATTAATAAATTGGTAAATTTAATAAATTTTAATCTACTTTATTGTAATCACTATTTTGTCTATGAATTTATAAGTGAGAGAGGCTAATGTCTAGCAGTGGACCGCAATAGGTTGTAGATGATGACGATGATGATTCTAAATGCTTCATCTGTTCATTTTGATCCGTTTCTTTGGACAAAAGTTAATTTCGCTAATTATAATAATTGACTGGCTAAAAAATAATTCTTGGTATATTAGTGTTAAAAATAAATTAGGCTCTAGTATGATTCTCATTACGAAAGTTATTAGTGAATGATTAATTATTTTATAGGACAGAAGAAATATCTTCTAGAACTTAGTAGTGAATTAATCTAATATGATTCCTACGAATTTTATTGCAGACGTCACCTTGCTCGTCGACCCGAAGTAGCATCAGAGGTACCAGTCCTCTCTGTTCACCATCTGCACGTTCTTCATTCAGCGCGCGACAACCATACCTTGGTTGGAGAAGTCAGGAGCGGCTGAACAATACGCCACGGACGCCACATGAGAGGTGAGCTTAAGTGTTCATAAATTATTTTTTCATCTACAAACTTCGATTTTGCCGAGTATTTGGGTTGTTGAGGTCTGATGGTAGTCGCTCTACGTAAAAAAAACGAAGTTGAGTTATATCTTAGCAACTGAAAACCGACCTCAACCTTGTCTGAAAAAGGCTCGGCGAATGATTCTCATCCTCATTATTCTAGTAAACTTATTCACTGGCAGAAATAAGACCACGGCTAGTGTTATTCTGTCCTAACTACCTCACATAGCTCATTACTACAGATCCATTCTACACCACTTTGAAAATCGTATCTTTCCATCACCGGGTGAAATACTAGAAGACTGCTACTCAAATTCGCAAATCTTGTTTTTCCAGGCTAGCATCATCTCTACTCCAGTCAACTCCAAAATCAGAAGCATCAGAAGCGTCGAAAGTGTCCGAGGAGATCCAAACTTCGATCAAGGAAGTTACTTCAGCCATTGTGCACTATGTGTCAGGGTTAGAGCCGGCCAATGGTGACATCGATAGACAACCCTCGCCGAGGTCCAGCCAAAAACTTTACTGGCTCGAAAGCTCCTTTGTTGGTAAGGCGCCTTTATCAAAATAGAAATACTTTTTCACCTATTGTTTCTTGAACTTAAGACAAAATGTGGTCAATACTTCTTAGGGATTTTTGAGCCTAGTGTGAGTCTGTTATACAACAATGCGGTTGTCGCGGTATTCTTTATAAATAGCCACACCGATACGACGTCTTTTTGGCAATCATAATAATAATAAAACTTTATTTTATTTCGCAAAAGGCATAATATTTAAAAAAAGTACTTAAAGTTTATTTTATACTACATAATACAATGCTGTAAAATTAATATCGTTAAACAAATAATTATCAAACCTATTATTATATAGTTAGATAAATATTAAATCTATAAACGCTTAAAATTTTTGCGGACCATTGCGGATAAAAGCCTCGTCCAAGGCATTCCAAATCATCCTGTTTTTGGTTGTGAATAGCCAATTTCGACCGGCCGATTTTACTATTTCGTCCGCCCAGCGGGCGCTGGGTCTTCCTCTTCTTCTTTTACCTCCCTTTTCCTTTACCTTTTTTAACAATGACTAAATGGAAAAAACTTACACTAGGCCCTAAACGTAGACGAAGTACGGTTGATTATTTTTTATTTATTTAATTTACAGTTTTGAAACGATATTACTGTTGTAAGTGTTGAAAGGTAATGAACGGTTCGTATGTTGCAGGTACAAAGCCGTTAGAGTCGCCGCAGACGCCGCTGGTGGTGTCGGAGGCGCTGCCGCCGCCGCACCCGCGGCCGCCGTCGTCGCTGCGCCTCGACCACCGCGCGGCGCCCGGTGAGCGAGCGTGACCGCCTCGGTCCACACTGCAGGTTCCACACCTAACTAACGACACATTCCCGTCTAAAAGTACCTCTGTACGTGCTCCCTACCGAAATATTCGACACGACGAACGCATCGCGTGATTTTTCAATAGCATATTGAATAAAAAGTCACGATGTCGTGAGACACTTGACGTTTGCGAAAAATCATGAAATTTGCATTTATGTTTTAAGAGTTGGGACCTGCAGTGTTTACAGTTTGTTAATTATTATTATACTACGTTAATACTCTGTGTGTTAATATTGTGCTGTTCTGTGTAATTAGTTATTTGTGAAATGAAATCGTTCAAATCGATCTGAACGACATCATTTTGTAAAAATCTATGTGTAATAGAGCTTTATAGACTGTGTGTAAGACTCAGGACCATTATCATATTATTAATTATTATTTGTGTCGATATATGCACTATTTTTTGACTCCCGATATCAATTATATTGTGTACGAGTGTTTTTATTTTTTCGCATTGTGAAATAAAGCACATGCTTGTAGATGCTTAATTTTAATTTATGTGTTTGTCACTCGAAACTTTATTGGACTTGGCGGCGAGTCTCGGACTTGGCTGTTAAATATGTTTTAAAACTTAAAAAAATTGTTGCCAGGTCCAAATATGACAGTACCCGCTTAGTTTATTTTTATATAGGCAATACCGTCATCATAAAAGTTACGAACGTTTTACAATGCAATGTTTACTATTGATGCATTTCTGTTAGACATTTCATTTATATTTTTATTATTGTTACGAAAATAAAGGTTAAATTAACAATTCTGATACCTAAATTAAATATTAAATATGATTATGAATAAAGTAGTCATAGTTAAGATTATTTTTGTTTTTAGATTTTGCCATAATTTTAATTTCAATAGTAATTTGACACGAACCAGTAATTTTTCTATTAGTAATAATTTCGTCCGATGTACAGATTAAATTATTTTATTTTGTTTATTTTAAAGCAAATACTCTAGTAATTAGTGTAATGGCTAGACGATATAAATAGTGGTGTAAATAAAATATTATGTTGCTATGTTTTATTTTAGGTGCTAATTTTATCTGTTTTCAAAACTGAATGCCTACACTTCTGTTCTAATTTCGTAATTACAAGCTTTAATTAATGTCACAAAATAATTGAATGACGTAGAACAATCTAGTATGTTCACGTATTAATTTATACCTACATATATTTAGAGTATTACCAACAGTTATCAGAACCATAACATAATGTGGTGGTGAGAAGTGACGGTATAAGTCTGAAATCTTTAAAATTTCAAGTTCCTTCTACTTAAATCACCTCGTAATTTATGTTGGGGTTCAACCCCTAAGTAAATTATACAGGTTCTGATTAGGTTAGAAAAATAACAGCATAAATATTGCGTCCAAAATTCGCACCGTCGAACTACGAAAGCGAACTAGACGATTTAAGTTATAAAATATAAAGAAAATATCTATTGTCTATGACAATTCATAAGATGGCCGCCTAGAATTTTATAACAAAAACAAGCGCCAAATTCAGTACATTTAATTAATTTACTTAGTGTTTACTGCTGCTCTCTACAGTCTATTAAATTCCAAATAAACAGTACCTAAAAGAAAATGTAATAATTATATCAAAACGTAGTTATAGGTTAATAATATGTGTATGTTAGAATCTCGGTACCTTGTTCATGTTATTGAAGACTAAGATATTGCCTTCTTTATCATTTCAATTTATTGTATTTTTAATTACCTACATTTTAATCATAATGATTATTAAATATATTCATTTTTATTTTAAATGTTTTGTTTTATTTTTATTTTCGGTGAATGTGATTAAGTATTATATTTTTGCTTTAAAGCTCTTTTACCAGCTCTTTACGCAATTTACGAAATTCAAAACGCTTTTTGTGACTAATTTCGAGCACCTTGATATTATTTTCAAAAATTATATGGCACACTCCTTGGGGACCGTAATATCTGAAAATGGAATAATCACGTCATAGTTTTTGAAATGAAAAAAAACTCTTGATTAAATTACTTGAACACATGAAAAAATACATATTATGAATTTTGTTTAAGGTTGAAAACATATGTACGGTATACAATGGAATAAAAACAAGGTAAGATGGCATCTATGCGAAAGTAGGCTACTCGATATTATACTAAAACCACATACTACTATTTTGTGTGGTCGTCATGAATTCGAACTGCACCTATCCTCTATCCGTTCTAATCTTCTTCATTGAATGGCGACTTCCAGACTGGCAAGAGTCCCAACGCTCCTTGAACTTAGGTATCACGCGGCCGTCTCCTGGTTCCACTACTCTTGAGGACGTGCTGGACTCCCTCTTGGGCTTGCCGTCGCAGCCGGCCAGAATAGCCACGCCTCAACCCAGCCCTAGGAAGGCTTCAAGCCCTTATTATTTTATGGGTGGCAAGGTACTTGATCTTTTTGTTTTATTTGAACAACAACGTTTTAAATAATATAATATAATTTTTTCAATATATAATATTTTTTAAAATGACTTGTAAAACTCATATCGTTAACAAAGCATTTAAAATTGTAATTGCACTTGGTAAAACTCAGTTAAAACGACCGAAAATCCGCAAAATGTGAGCGCTTAATACACTTCTACCTACCACTTCGCAAAAATAGACGTAGTACTGAAGAATAAGCCAATTAATTCGGAAAGTGCTCATCTTATTTTCTACGGAGACAAAAAATAACTAAGCCGAAAATATCCCAACTTATCCTACCACTCCTGAAATCCGTCCTCAGAGTCCTCGGTACGAACAACTGGCCAGTAGCGGGCACAGCAGTGCATCCCCCGCCTCAAGGTTCATCGGCACTCCCAGCGAGGAGCCAAGCTCCATCACCGACAGCCCCGACCACGACCGACCAGGTAGGAACGATATGTAAGTCTGAGCCGTTCCAATTTTTATATTACCTTATCTAACATAATATGTATAATTAGGTCATACGTACCCCATACCTTTTGCACGACTTATTAGGAGTTCCCTTATGTTTGCGAGCTATCTCTTGTTTATGACCTTTTGTACATATCGATGGACGGTACGTAGTTTTGAAAATTTATCCATGGTAGCATGAGTGTTCTTCGTAGCATGTGTGTCGATATGGTCAACATTTAAATGTTTTTTTATCGCACGTCGGTTCTGAGTCTTACATGCTCTCCTTTGCTTATTTCTACTTAAATATTTAAAACAAAAATAATATATTTACCCAAAATTCCAGGCAAGGATACAGTTGATAATCCTGCCACGATGCAAGAGTCGAGACGGCCGCGTTCAGCGCAGGGCGAACACCACAGTCACAATCGACGTCGGAGTGAGCCCTTCGCCCAAACAAGTGTATCCCTCGACCGCCGCACAAGCCTCGACGCCGCAGCCCTCCGCCCTGCTGACGTTCACCTAAATCATCACGATTCCCGTACTTCATTAGCTTCTTTACAAACAGAAAATAGCACAGACGACGCGTTTGTTAAATGTAAATATCCAAAATGTCCTTCTCGGGCACCTTTAGCAGATGCCAAAAGACACTACAAGACTTGCCACAACTGCACCACTATGTATTGCTCAAAAGAATGCAGAAGGTCACATTGGGAGAAGCACAGAAAAGTTTGTTTACACACTCGGGCGAGCACCCTGTGCAGACAGATCATATCAGCGGCCAAGGAAGATGCCGATTCCTTGCATCTAATTAGCACTATAGCACATAAAGGATACCTGGCCCAAGGTAGAGGCGTCGTCAAAGTGTTCTTTACGAGCCCCGAGGCGGCTGAAAAGTTCACCACACACGGCTTCCAACACCTAAGCGAACCGGAGTTCATGAAATGGACTTCTCTTCAGCCCAACGAAATGGGAGTCGAATTATACACGGAAGTGGTAAAACTGTGTAAAGCTTACAACCCAGAGACGAGAATAATTTTGTACGTGGCTGTGTGTATAATCAGTGAAGTGCCGACAAAAGGTGCTGTCAAATGGGAACGACAGATGGTATCGAGATGTGCTAAACTACGCCTCAGTAAAACCGTTACTGTTGCAATACAGGAACAAAACAGGAGACGATACAGGAGAGATAGTAAATCGACACCAGAAGATAGGGAAACTTTAATTCTTACTTCGAAATTGAGCAACGCTGGTGAAAAAAACGCAGCTACGGCGCACAAATTTAGAGAAATATGTTTTCACAATATATCTAACGAGCTTGAAAGTAGAGGAGTGAATTTGAAGAAGCATTTTCCTGAAGTATACTCGCGTTTAGGAGCGTATGTAGACGGCACGAGTGACAGATTCATTCCTATGACCATATACCCCAAAGATGTGACAAGTGGGAAGTCATTTATGTGCATAATCATGCCAGACAGTGAAGTGGAAAGCAGTACACCTGTAGATGGTAAAGTAACAACAGTAGATGTAGGCGTAGACCGCTCCCGACACCAGCTGTCAACTCCCATGTGAGAGTATTATATAAAAAGTAGATAGTTAGAATTTGCCACTCTGGCTGGCAGGTGACACCTACCAATACGGTAACAGTGAAGGACATGATGGTAACTGGGGATGGTATTTTACCAAAACCGTTTCCTCTAAAAACTATTATTTAAATTTTAATCTCTGAATATGAATCTCGTGTGTGAAGTAATGTTATATGTGCCCTTAAAAGTTGTATTACTGTGCTAAAGCTATGAAAATACATGTCTCAACTTGTTTCCAATCATACATTTTTCGGATTAATATGCGTATGCAGCTAGATACCCAAGAAAATTCAGGACTCGTGTGTTCTGAACACTTATGATATTATATACTTTGTACAAAATATAAATATAAGTCAAGCAGTAAAATATACTGTAAAAATGAAATCAATCTACGGTACTCAAACGGTCGATAGTATTATACAAATTAATCAAACCAAGTTTTGAACAAAGTTACTAAAAACTGGACTAGAAAGTTCGAGAATGTGCCCTAAGTAAACATTTATTGTATTTGTTAATTTTCCATCACTGTAAATGCCCTTATGTTAGATATAATATATTTATGTACATTCATTCAAGAGAATTATGAAATGTATTAACGAGTTACTGAATTATATTTTTTATTCTAAGAATTTAAAATTTGTTAATGCAATTTGACAATAGCTTAAATTTAAATGATATTTATTGCAAAGCCATTATTGGCATAGAGTAAATATGTATACTATGATTTTTTTAAAAGAAATTGATTACTCTTAATTGTTCAGGAATAAGTGTTTTTTATACAAGTAAGCTTAAAATGTATGCAAGGAATAGTGAGAAACGTAAAAACCGAGTTTAGCATTTTGTCTTTGGATAGACGAATTCATTTTTATTTTAAAGAAAACATACACATTAATTTATTATCATAACGGTGGGTTAAAATTGTTACTGTCAAAATATTTCATAATATTGATGTGACAGACTTCCATTTGTGTCAGACTTATAACAGTAGTAGTTTATGGATGTCAAAAATATTTTTTTCAATTTTAAGTATTTAAAACAGTTACTTAAAGATATTTGTTCGTCACGTCAATAAATCAAACCTAACTCAATGGTTGAAATGGGAAAGGACAGAGGATATGCAAGTGTCAAATATTCCTAAACTAATACATTCCATTAAATAAACATTTCTAAAGGCACAATTAGTTTAATATTGTTATAATAACCATCTTATAGTGCCAATATAATGAGATAACAAGCTTGAACAAACACATTATTAAAATGATTTAAGTAATCCATCTTTATCATCTTGTCTACGAGATTTGCCCGGTAAGTACTGCAAACCATCTGAAAGCTTATACATCCGAATAAACAGTATTTGTACTTGTTGTTTTTTCTGGTTTAAATATCTTATAATAGAATTATGTATTGGCGTACTACACTTCTAGAAAACTTTACGCCATCTATTGAACAGAAACAGAATCATATTTCATATACAAACTTATTTACTTTCTTCTTCGTTGATTAAAAATAATTGATGTTCTTTATGATATCAGAATATGATATATAACTGTTTACACCTATTGTTGTAATTATGACTTACAGTCATGACATCATTATTGCTAAAGGTTTACTTTGAGTCTATTATAAACAATTAAAGGAAAGATTTTACGCGCTGTTAAAACTGAATTAGGTTATAGTTATAGAATTGTGTCATTGTGTTGATAAATTACTTCGAACTACTTATAGTACTTAAATCAAAACAATCAAATGTATCAACGTTCTTTAGAACCAATATCACGAAGTTAACTAATCTATCATTGTTCAACTTGTTCGTCAAAAAATGTAAAGTATTTTTCGTGTCAAATAATATTTTTTTATAGCCATTATTGCCTGGAAAATATGTTAAAGAACAATATCAAAATGTAGAATATAGGAAAATCACGACCCATGATGCGTAAACAAAATGTTTAACCCATGTATTTATAAACCTTACACTCATAAACATTTTTTCTATGTAATTCTATAATAAATTTTAATTTAGACATTTTTAACTAATCTACTATAATTAACTACTTGTAAACGCCTTTAAAAAAAATCATACATTATTATATTCATAATGTTGCCATATCAATTATTTTTCTTAGTCTGGAATCCAGATTTTTTATCTAGTTGTCCCTTATGTATTTCAAATAAACGGCCCAGCTATAAAATCGTTTTATTCACCTGCCTACCCTTTTGTAGTATCCCTAAAGACTATCACCGATGTTACTGGACATTGTTTTTTTAATTAAAAGTAAGTAGTAGGCCAAAAGGAGGAGGTCTATGTCCAGCAGTAGACTACTATATGATGATGATGAAGTAATTGGTAAGTTTATTTATTTATTTAATTCACCAACCACCACCATAATCAATAAAAGGCAAATACAGCATGCACGATAATATCATCTCCAAGATAACACAGGATTAAGTATTTAAATAATTCAGTTGTAATAATAGTAATTGTTCTGTTCACAAATATATAATTTCTTTAGTGTACATGTTTAAGTAAAAATAAAGCAATGAAATAAAATATATACAAAAGTCTATTCAGTAAATGTGATGACGATGCACTCTTAGCCGATTTCAGATACGGCGACCAGTTTCAACGGAGACCAGCCGCACGAGATAACATAGTACACAAGTGTGTGCACGAACACAAGTGCGCTCTCTTTTCCCTCCCTCTCACAATCCGATGGGATGGTTATCCGTTACGACCGGGGAGATATCTCTTTCTCGGAATGTATATTAATATTTAATATTTAATTTTTGTAAGTACTATTTTTCCTAATCGGCATTTCCTAATATTCGCTCTGGGAATAAATGTCGTGTCTTTTTTTAACTTCGTAAACGTTGATTAAATAACAGCTATGCGAGTACAGGATAGTCGAAAGAAAGGGCAATAGTTTAGAGTCGGCCAAAGCCAACCGAAACGTGACATTACCCTCAACAGGACATTTGGATTGGCCATGGAAATGCTCGAAACCACCAGAAACATACTAAATATGAAGTAATATTACAAAACTGGATTATACTCACATTCTGCGAATCCTCTAGAGACTGACCTTTCTTAATATCGTGAAGATTGCATTGCGCGTCATTCCGAGGTGTCATTCCAAAAATTATTAAGAGCTAGCGATCCAACCCGGCTTCGAACGGGTGCAATGCTGATACTAAATACACTACAGAATGTCTTTATAAACAACGTTCACAACTTTCTTGTCATTAGACAATACAATTTCGAAAAAATTGTAGCTATGAAAAGCACGTTTTGTCTTAAAAATAGAATTCACTTTCTTTTTTTTTAATTAGTATTAACGTACTTATAAGTATGGATTATTTTTTCACCCTGTAAATCACATTTTTAGCAAGTATTTTTATTTTCCTCGCTAGAGAACAGCGATAAACGCGTACGTTCATTGCTAATTATAAAGTGCCGGTACCGTCGAAAGCGCTATGACTGCATTTTACATCCACAGTATCTTTATAAAATACTTATTTAAATTGCATGCTGTAAATGCATAATGTGTTAAAGGTCGGCAATCGGCCTAACGGTTAATGGTGTATTGCTTAAAATGGCTTCGTAAGTAAAACATTATTTCTCGTAAAAAGGAAAGGACAAAAATGATTATTGTGTGTTTTCCCTAAGAGATAGATACACACCATCCCGTACTTTTTTGTAAATGAATAACCGTGAGCAAACCTTGTTCAACGTCGAATCGATTATTATCAGTAATAACCGTATCGACGTTGTCGTCAAATCTAATGTTTCGTTGCTTCGTCTTATTCAAGTTACCGATGAAATTATTAAAGCAATTACGACGTTAACTGAGCACACAGGACATTGAGATACTCTTATCATTATCTGCTCATTCGATGTCGTTGCAGACCTCGTTCTAGATTGTCCGAGAAGAGAAATAATTATTTTCGCACCTGTAATGAACAGTGATAAAATACTTTTAGCGTTGATGCTGGTTAATGCAAAAATTTGACGGCAGAAAGTTCCATTCCACAACAAATAGACTAGTTACGGGATTTAAAATTTGGCGCTAAATAAATTCTGTGTGAGATTTGTTTTGGTTGTCACTCTAAAGTGTTAGTTTGTTAATGGTCTATAACTAACTTATAATAAATAAAAAATAAAACCACACTTAATAATAAAACAATAGTGTTTTTATACATCAACAACAACTAACTACATGTGTGATGTATTTGGTTTTTATCTGTTTTATAAAGAGAATATCAGGCAAATTACTATACTGTTAAATTTCTGAACGCAACAAGTCTGCGACCTTTGACCAAATGACATTATTATGACATCCGTTCTAGCGAACGAAACACAGGTTCAGATGACTTAAATTCTTCTTGACGAATAAAACGCAAAATAATATTTTTAAATAGTGTATTGTTATCAAGTTCTAGTGTTATTGCGTAACTGAAAAAATACTAAAAATGGTATCCTCAACGGTTATGTATGCGGCAGTGCCTATTTCAGTTTTAGTAGCGATTGGTTTGATTCGTAAATGGAGATCCAGGTACTGGGCTAAATGCGTCTGCAACACATGTTTACGTGGAAAGACCTTCCTTATCACAGGAGCCAACAGTGGTATAGGCCTGGAGACTGCCAAGGCTCTTGTTAAAAGAAAGGGTCGAGTTATTTTCGCTTGCAGAGACATAGCCAAAGCGAAGGAATGTATCGCAGCAATCAGAAAAGAACAGCCCAACAGTGGAGAGATGGTGAGTGTTATTGATCAAATTAATGTCTTGCTCATTTATTGACGATAGATAGCAATAAGTTTTTGACTGCAATATTTATAAAATACAGGATTTTCAGTACTGCTGGGTATAAGCCTGTCATTCAAAAACTTATTTTGGCCGACCATGAAGGTCAGACATTTGGATGTAATGTTCCTTCTTTTTGTAGTGGCCTTGTCCTCCGTAGTTTGTTCCTTTAGTCGCCTCTTACAATACCTATGGGATGGGTAGGGGTGGTGACAATCTATATTCTTATTATTTATCATTACTAAATATGTGAGAAGATCAAAGCAACAGACAATGATTTCAAAAGTTCCTATTTTATCTATTTTATTTATCACTATTGTTAATTGAAACAACAAAATATTAGCATAATTTAAATTCTTAGGACAATAAAACAATAACAAAGGAAGCAGTCTTAATTTTATGTTAATAATATTACATTTTTCATGTGAACTAAAATACAGATCAAATCAATGTGTTACAAACAGATTTAAATATATATTTTTTTACTTTATTGTTACAAGTTATTTATAAAATGTTTGTTAATGTGTTATGTGTGTATTTTTATTATCTTGTTAACAATGTCAGAGAAGGAAACTGAATGGGTTATCTTATTATCTTAAACAGTTGAGAGTCTTATCTCAAAGTCAGTAAAAAGTAATCGGTGATTACCTCTTGTTTGAGGTATCTAGAACTTTCTGGTTTTTGTCATACCAGTACATCTCTTAAAGAAAAACAAAGTTATATTTTACAAAGCTCATACTCCATTGTGAGGTCGGTTACCCTAGGACCAAAAGAGAACATGCTTGGTAGTGTAGTAGGCCATGGGTAGATTATGCATATCATCAAAACGATTGGTGGAAAAAAGCTTGCAACTTCCTTCTGGGTAGGTGTGGTGTCGGTTCTGGACAACCTTAAAATCACGGGGCCCGGGCCCTTTCCTGAAAACGGCATGTGAGCCAGGTCGTCGAAAATTTTATTAGACTACCACATATTCCTGCCACGAGCTAGACATCCGAAAGATTTTCCACCCTATCACCAAAAAAAAGTTGACGGTGTTGAGTCGCTCTAAACGTTAACTACCCAATATTTGTAAGCAAAAGCAAAAGGTAGGTAGCTTAAAATACTATCTAATGAATAACACTGACATATAAAATAATTATTTGCATGCTTACTTTTGAATATTTGTAATTAATTCTTTCGTTTCCATGAATAATTACATCTCATATAACCTTAAATGATCGTCGTATATATATAAGATCTTGAATAAGTTCTCCGCACCGTGCACTGTGTCCTCACCAGCGATAATATGGTGCAGAAAACATTTTTTTTTCTACTGTTAAAGCAGCAATTCACACATGAGAAAGCATCATTCAAAATCTCTCGGCTTCAACTCATACGACACCCAATGTTGCTTTTTAAATGCTTTTAAACGTTTTGAAACTGTTGAAGCAACTGCTTGCAATGTTTTCCTGAGCTGTACTAGCGTCTGACATGGATTTTGATCAAGCAATGCCTACAATTCTTCGTCTTCAAACTTTGTCGGTACTCCAGAACATTCTTTATCTTCATGATCAAAGTTATTATTTTTAAAGCACCAAAACCAGGCTCTACATATCTTATTTGACAGAGCATTTTCATCATATGTTTCAATAAGAATTCTGTGTACTTTAGCTCTAGATTTTTTTTGAATAAAGCAGTGCAATAAAATTCCCCACATAAAAACTTTGTTTGACACAAAAGTAGACATTTTCACAATAGGTAAATAAACACGTTGTTAATACTGTAAACTATATCTACTAGAGTTGAGGTTACATTTGGTACTACTTAGCTGATGCGTTATCGTACGAAATTCCTTGCACAGAGTGCCATTACACCATCTTTTAAGAAACAGCGAGATCTTAAAAAAGGTCATATTATTATGGATCTGGATGTCGTAATAGCAGCTGTTCCCGGATCCCTCCTATGTTAGGCGCAGAGTGGCACACCGTGTGGTTTTAGTCGGTCCGATGCCGACACATACATGCCCCGCCGTAAACCCCGGTGGGGTGACGGCTCGAGGGGGTTCCCACACGTTAAAAAAAAAAAGTTCCTATTACTATAATGAGGCACCAAAATATTAAATACGAAACCACCCACTAACTACTTATTAAGTACTACATACTTACACTTATATTTACGTTATAGTTATAGTGTCTTGTATTTTTATCCTCTATAGGTAATCAAATTGTCAAAGCTTTACCAATCAACTTAATACAAAATCATAATCATCATCACCATAAAATGTCATGGAAATTTGGCCTGCTATATCACGCTGACCATCCGGGTTGGTATAGGGTTTGTTTCAAGTCTGGATGTCGTAATAGCAGCGGTTCCCGGATCCCTCCTATCTCAGGCGCAGAGTGGCACACCGTGTGGTTTTAGTCGGTCCGATTCCGACACACCACCCCGCCGTAAACCCCGGTGGGGTGACGGCCCGAGGGGGTTTCCACACGTTAAAAAAAAAAAAAAAAAAAGGGTTTGTTTCAAGTGTTCCTTGTCTTTGCAGCGATGTCTTGCATATTTTGTTCCATTAGTCGCCTCTTATGACAGTCATGGGAAGAACAGCGGTGGCGACATTTTGTATTCATAATCCGTCACCACATGGAGAGTTAGTACAAAATAAGGCTTTCCAATTAATTCTACAAGCAACAATTTTGAAAAAAGGTTACGTGATGAAATGCAATTTTTTTTTTCAGATCCCCATGCAATTAGATCTAGCGTCCTTTGAATCTATCGAGAATTTTGTAGAAGTTGTAAAGGCCGGCTTCAACAAAATCGATGTGCTCATCAACAACGCTGGCGTTGTTGTGCCATTAAATTATGATCAGAAAACCAGGGAGGGTTTCGAGATACACTTTGGTGTTAATCATCTCGGCCATTTCTACCTTACCACTCTGTTATTAGACCTATTAAAAAAGGCTTCACCGAGCAGGTATGTTGAAATAAAATTATCATACTTTTCAATTTGGGTCATAGTTAGAATAAGACTATGCCCAGTCGAACGGGCTGAGGCCGCGCGTCGAACGCTATGAATTTTTTTATGGTCTGCACGTAGCGAGCGTTGAGTTTTGTATTCAATGAAAATGAACTTAAAACCAGAAATTATTATAGTTTTTTATTTGTCTATCGATTCTGGATTATTCTTAAGTGTCACTGAACTTCTGCTTATCGAAAATGATAATAGGTCTCATATTTAAACAGTCGAATCTTTATTGTACCAAAAACCAATAATTCCAAAGAATGTGTTAGCTTGTTAGCGTCGTTAGTACTTACACAAAGCGTTACTTAAACAAAAGCATTTTCTTACGGACAAATCAAAGCAAAACGCACGCTCAACCCCTGTCATCTGTACATTGCCTTAAGATATTATGTTAGACGTATATACTGTAATAAATTTCATTTAGGTATTATTTTGTAACATGATGTCACTTCGTAGAGTTAGTTCACTTGAAAAATTTTTTTCAGTGTCAGATAGTCCAGATATCGACGGCTATATATCATTATGCCGTATCAAAGAAAAACTTTACAAAAACAAGAGAAATTACTCCTTTTGAGAGTCCATTGCGTACACTGTGTAAACGGCTAAAGTTTCGCAAAAATAATGTAGGAAAGAATTGTTCCCCGTTAAAGTTTCAAAATTAGTCCTCGACGACATAAGCTTTTTTTTTAAGTGTCTCACTATAACTTTTTTAATGGTAAACAAATTTCTCAACTCTGTATATCATCACCCTACGGGTAATAGGAGGCGCAGACAAGGTTGCGAGAATCAGTTAGTATTTTGTAAATACAGTCTTGTTGATTTAGTAATTAACCTAGTAAGCCCGACCTAAACTGATCTTAAAGGTCGGTGGATTCTGACCCAAGACAAAAGAATTATACCTTGAACACAATCTTTTCCTATGTATCTTGTCTATTATACAATGTATGTATTCATTATGAACAGTCAGGTTGTGAAGTCTGTTCAAAAATGTAGGTCGTAGGTCCTTGCGTACTGTTACAAATATTTCCCCACACTACATCTGTGGTCATATGGTAACATTACGATAACACATGAGGTGTGCAACAGGTAAACATTTGTGTGATAACTATGTGTTAATGTAGGATACGATATTTTTACTTCAAAGTACATAAACTAGGAGTGAGTGAGTAAAGGGCGGAAACGCACTCGTGCCCATGGGCGACGATGGTCACTTACCTTGAGGCGGACTAGTTGCTTATTGGTCCCGTCTCATAAAAAAATAAATTCAAATTAATTTAGACTTCAATTAAGAAAAGAAGTGTATGGATTTAATCACATTTTTTTGAAATCACAGCGTTCTGTGTTTATTGGATAAAAATAATATAGAAATAGATTCACAGTGTCAAGCACTTGAAACACAGATGTTTTATAAATACATTACTAGATCAAGAATAGTTCCGCGTCACATTTAGTTACATAAAAGTTGGTCAGTAGTATTCTAGTTCTCTGTCTATTCATTCAGCGACAGATCGCAACGTCTGAAAGGACATTAGACGACAATCTACTTAATATAGTAATATAAGGCAAGTCATACCTGACTTAGAAATCACCATCAAATACGCTGAACTGTTATAGATAGTTATAATTACACGAACCCCTACAGCTTACATAAGTACTACTGCGGCGATTAGGAAGACTATTCCAAAAAAATAACTGATTACTGATTGATTAACGCCACTGTTAAATGTTTTAGGTAGATAACAGAGATATAATATTGTTACAAACGTCTTAAAATAAAATCACATCTTGGCAAAATAAATGAAGATCTTCATTTATTTGTCCAAGAGATTCATTTATTTGTTTACTGAAACCGGTCAATAAAAACTCAGTAAAATTTGGGGTCGTATATTTACATTAAATCTTAGCATTTTCTTTAAATGCTCTTGATGTATGATGTTTAATTGCCCTTGATATCACACAATGTATTCACAAACATGTTCACAAACACATTCTCATGCATTATAATGTAAGCTTTTGTAATAGTCCTAATTAAATTCTATTGTTATATCAGCTTATTCGTTATTTTATGTTACACTGTGTTTAACATTTTATAGAGCAATTAAATATGTCGGAATACACACAAAAAAAAATGAGAACGGATGGATGGTGTTACATAGTTCATTATCCTGTTGCCCAAAGCTTGATTTGTAAATTTAATCTTGGTAACAAATATACACTCTTGACGGATGCTCTTCATTCTTGACTTAATAATGCTTAAGACAGCATTAAAGGCTTCGTGAGACACTCGCGGAATTGTTGAGTTTTCAAAAAAAAATTCTCCTAGGCTCCGTTCATCAGTCTATTTCCCTGTTTTTGATATTCAAAAATTCTAATCGTTTGATACTATTACAGAATAGTCATTGTATCTTCAACACTTCATGAGCGCGGTAAAATCGACTTTGACGACCTAAACTTAAGAAAGGATATTGAACAGGCGAAGAAAAATGGCGTCGGACGTCACAATGCTGGCTATTGTAATTCCAAGTTGATGAATGTTTATTTCGCGAGGGCCCTTGCAAATAAACTGAAGAACAGCGGGGTTGACGTCAACGCCTGCTGTCCTGGATTCACTGCTACTGGTCTCTTTAGGTATTATTTTTAACCATACTTTCTTATCTACTTTTTTCTTTGACATTGCTTAATATTACCTACTGTTAACAGGCATTCAATAAGATGGTATCACTACTTCATCATGGCTCCTGTGATGTTACTCTTCATGAGAACTCCTAAACAAGTAAGTTAATTCTTGTACACTAATTCTGTTTTATTCTTATGCTCATGAACTAGAAACAGGTCAGGGCAGTTTTTGTAATGCGTAATTAAGTATAAGACCACAGTTTAATGCATTTTTGTTTTTTGAATCAGTATACGTAAAATAACACTCTTGGGAACCACACTGGATAGACTCATAACTGTATCAAGTAATTCAAAAGGCCATTGAAATAAACATTTTAACAAAAACTTTTACACAAATTGAAATTGAAGCTTATAGATTGATTCGTTAACTTCATAACAGCGTAGCATTAAAATCTTTAAGTATTTGTTTGTATACTGCAAAGGACTATTCAATTTGTTTTGGTTAGTTTGTTGCAAAATTAGGTTTTACAACCAAAAAAAAAGTTCAAATCAATCAATCAATATTCCGTCAGTATCAGTATCAGTATTGCCTCCACGTGCCCTTATTACAGATTCTAATCGGTGCCGCTTAGATCTGATTAGAGTTCTTAAACGGCCTTGCGAAGTTTTGCTTTATTCTTGCAAAATCGCTGTTCTTAGTGCTGCCACTGTTGTAGGCACAAGATTTCTCGCACATACAGCTTTTTCAAACTACCCCAAACATGCTTAATGGGATTAAGATCCGGGCTGCGTGCTGACCAACTCATGGTACGTGTGCCGACCTCTTCGCAATATTGCCGAACTTGTGCAGCAGCGTGGGGTCGAGCATTATCTTGCATAATACTAAATAATTTTGTCTATTAATCCCGTGTCAGTGCCACGAGAGCTTCTAAAACCTCTGTTATATAGCGTTGTGTCGTCAATCCACCTCTTCTACCGTTTTGACGGACCATGTTGATGAACACAAGTTCCGTTCGCCCGATCCTCTAAATGACACCCTACACCATACTCGAAATACCTCCAAAAGCAACACACTCCTTAATGCGACTTTGAGCTTATTTCTCGTCACGTCATGTCCACGATAGACTCTTCTGCAACGGCTACACCATTTAACTATTCCTATGCTGATCGGTGAACAATATGGAGCCCTATTGCTGCTCAGTCTAATTAAGATGCCGCACTAATTTTAAACGAGCTTGTCTATGAGCTGCAAACAGTTTTGAAGCATATGCTGGTCTAAAAGAGGTGATTGCTACTTCCTTAAGTCTCCTTATCGTTCGTACACTCACATTTACTTCACGTACTTCATTCAGCTTTGTTTTGATGTTTACTGACGTGAGGGAGCGATTTCGAAGACACGTTGAAATAATAAATCGGTCGTCACGACGGGTGGTTACTCCAGTTCTGCCGGTGTTGGGTCTCCTTTACATATATACTTATGTATTTTTTTCTGTCATATTCTCTGTCTCTCTGACTTTAGCAAAATAATGTACTGTCTGTATATTGTGTAATTAAAATGTATAAGCAACGTATAAATACCTATAAAATTGACGTTTTTTATGAAATAACTTCACGTATTTTTTTCTATGTGTTTAATATCTATTGATTAAAGTAATCCCCTATACTATTAATGCAACTTTGCCAACACGATGGCGGTTTATTGATACCCTTCTCTAAGAAATCAGCTGGACGAGAGGCAACAAATTCTTCAAAGGCATTTTGCACTACCTCTCATTAGTCAACCGTTGGTCTATTCGAGTAAAAACTTTCTATTTTTTTCCAGCGCGCTGCATACATAACCACTATAAACATTTTAATGATTCAGTTTCTGCCACAACCGAATGAAACAATTGAGTACGCTTTTATCAATGTATGTGTAAAGTCGTTGCGCCATGAGTCAAAGGGTCGTAGCGGGTCACGAAAGTTACTCACGGATCTTGATTACGCTTTGTTATTGTCACGCGTAACTACATACTTTATATCGCACTGAGATATTTATATATGCTCGTTGGTCTCGGGTTCGATCCCGGGTCGGATCAAAAAGTCTTATAGAGTTTTTGTAGTTAGAGAAATGCTTGACAACAGCCCAGAGTTTAGAACTTGGAGTTTTAATCCCTGTGCCTCGGGGAGCACATAAACCCGTCGGTCCTGCGCCTGAACACTTCTAGGTCGTGGTGGATAGGCGTCCCATCGGATTGTGAGACTGAGGAAACAGAGAGTACACCTGTTTTTGTACGCAAACTGCGTAGCTGACTGGTCTCCATTGAGACTGAGAGCCCCGGCCGAAATCGGCTAGGAGTACATCATTATCATCATCAATAACTGCCTCGGTGGCGCAGCGGTAGTGAATTCGATTGCTGTGCTTGAGGTCTCGGGTTCGATTCCCGGGTCGGACTAAATGTTTGTATGATCTGCAAATATTTGTTTCTAAGTTTAGGTATTTTCTATGTATAATATGTATGTATTTACAAAAAAAGTATATAAGTACTATATCAGTCAGTCTAGTTATCATAGCACAAGCTCTGCTTAATTTGAAACTAGATGACGTTGTGTCAAATGTCCGAAATATTTATCATATAATACACTGTTTTTTTTTAAGACAACCCTCGCTCCTGCATCTATGTCTTGTATGTCTATGCATCAAAATTTTCTTTTTAAACGGAAAGTTGACTGTACGGACAGTGGTTGCCTCACCACTTTTCCCTACGCCAAAGGTTGTGGGTTCGATCCTCCGATTCATTGGACAACATTTTCTGCGAGCAGCAAACTGTAGTTCTGAATCTGGATATTCTTTGTGTCCGTCTCATGAATGCTTGCAAAAGTCCCCCACAATACAGGATATCCCTGTCTGAGTAGTTTTTAAAGAAGAAAGTTGTGGAATGTTGCTTTTCGTAATAAAAAGTGTATCTCATATTCCAGGGCTCCGAAACTGTTGTATTCTGCGCTGCTGACTACACGGTCGAAGGTAAATCTGGAAAATTCTTCCGTAACTGCGAGGAAGTAATGTCTAAATACGAGTTCGACAGAGATGCGGAAGCCAAACTGTGGGAAGTGAGCGAAGAGCTGATCAAAGCCAGAAAGCCCCTATGAACTCCTAGTTGCTATCGATTACAGGAATAGGCTAGCGTAGACAGTAGTGCAAGTTAGACGAGGATAGTCTGTCGAAATATGCCTGGATCTGATTTCGTGGCTTACAATCGCTCGAGACTGTATTTTTAAAGAAAGAAACCAGTATAAAATGTGGATCTGTAATTATTTTTCTCTAATATATAATTTTAGGGTTACCCTGTAGGAAAATTAAATGTACGAATGGAAATACAATTTAGTACTTTAGTGTATTTTTGTACTTAGATCTATTAAATCTATGCTTAGTAGGCTCCGTTCTAGTTAAGATCAGCAGTCCGTATTTCCAGCATACTTGGTTTTAAAGTAACTTGTAGGCCTACAGCTTACCAAGTCTACTCATTCAGTCACTTTATTTCCCAACAAAAAGTATACTCATGTTAATTTCTTTTTTTGGACTTAGTCACGTATCAGTCGCTATTTAAAGCATGAGTTTATTTAACCAATGTCAACCACATAACTGTTTCAGGCGTACGTTTTTATAGCATCCATTGTTTCACCTTACGTAAACCATCAGACAATAATATATAAATACGTGTAAATGTATTTTCTACTTATTCAGTCATTCCATGGCAACCCTTGGATTGACGTCATAATAATATTTCGTAGCGTTGCCAGTAGTTTTTATAGTTATTAATAAGTAGTTGTTGGTACTATGCATAATATTTATTGTGATGGTAATCTCAAAAGACCCTCGACTACGATGACGTAATGAATATTTGTATGTTATTTATTAAAATTATGAAATGGGATGAAGTTTTTTTATTTATAACTCCTCTATGGTATTCAGGCAAATAGGTTACCTGCATCTCTGTGCGCAAAGCACGTTGCCAGTTTTTGAGTACGTCTACCGCCAGAATGGAGGGGAAGATCCGTTGTGGTCTAGGCCTCTGGCAACCTTAATTCTGGCTAATTCGGTGAAATATAATGAAAGAATTTCTTACTTTGTTTTTTAGGGTTGCCAATACGTGGCTCCAATAGAGGGAGAGTGTAAGTTTGTAAGGGTAGAAGAAAAAATTAAAAAACTATAACAGACTACTTAAATTTTTTTGATAATATTTATATAGTCTATGCCATTAATACAAACTATTAACACCTTATTCATTAAAATCAGTTCAGTAGTTTAAGCGCTACAATGGAACATACAAACATATATAAACTATCAGAACTTTTATTTAATTAACCCTCCTTTTGACTTCGCCATAGTCGCATGTGAAAAGACGTATTTCAGAACAAACAAAAGGTTTGTATTTTTTAAATGTTTATTATATGACCATGAGTATAAACCATGAAGCTTTTAACCTATTTGACATTTCGTGTTTTTGGAATAAGTCACACTTCGCATCACACACCATCTATAACTTTTACATAAAAAAGGCCAAGTATCTCCACATACTACCTACAGTTTGTTTTAAAAATAAAACAAAACAGTCTGTTATAAAATATTGAATGTTAGAGGAGTGATGAAATAAAATCAAAGTCAACTGTGACGTATCATATTATTTTGTCATTATTACGTTTCGTAGGTATATACAATAAAGAAATTACTAGATTTACTGTTAAAAGGCACAGTAGGATCTCTTTACGTCGCCTGAAAAACGCTTGTTGACAACAACGCGTAAGAAGTATCAACCCTAACACACGTACGAAAAAATTGACTGTGGCTTTATTCCATCACTAACAAAAGGAGCTAGTACATGCAGCGTGAACCTGAGAAGTTAAAATTACAGGCCTTATTCATATAACTAACGAGGTAGTGTCAAAGAAGGCAAATAACACACCGCCATCTACCAAGACTAAATTGGAAACAAAATATTCTAATAATGTTAACATACATACTGGTATCAAAACGTTATATAAGTAGAAATTGAGATTAAATAAATTTCAATGTCGATAACAAAAAGGTACGTGACAATTAATAAAATACACATTTTATTTGAGAACATATATAAGTGTTTGAACTCCAACTATAGGTGAATTGCATAGGGTTTTCTTTCAACTAAAAAGAATGCATTTTTGTAGGGAATTAAACTCGCACAAGAACGCGCTAAGACGACAATTGTCTCGTCAATTGATTAAATAACAAAAATATCCAGGAATTCCTTTTCCCATCTATCTTTAAAAGTGAAAAAATTCTCTATGCCAATGTGTATTTTCATGTAAAAATTGGACATTCTTATTTAAAGTTTACATGTTAAAAAGTGCACAAAATTAAAAAAACTTATTAATAGTATGTGTTTAATAATTATAATAAAAGTCATATGAAACTACTACAAAAAACTGCAATACGAATATTTTGACTACTAGGCAATGTCACCGTTAATTTTGTTAATCATGAACAGGCACTTGTGAAATTTTGCGTAAGGACTACTCACCTAGATCTGCTAATGTACGCACTACCATATTTTACATATATTTACTTACTTAGGGAATGAGAATGTATACTTTCAGTTCATAAAAACTATTTTATTATAAATTTTTAAGTTTCAGTTTTGTATCTGTTGAATAAATACGTAAAATGGAACACACTATGACATTACGTCATAACGTCAACAACATCGGAGAATTGTTTATTTCTCCTGTCTACAAAGCATAAATTCTTTTATGATAGAATTTATTTACAATAACGCTATATTTTTGGTAATATAGTATCAATCTCCATCGCACTGATAATAATGCATTTATGATAGCAATTAAATAAGTAATAATGTATACTTCTACCACCTGACATGACGTCATAACCACTAAGCAACATGGCGACAGAGTTTACATCAATTTACGCGGGAAAAATTTAAATTGAAATTTCACTTCTCAACTGTTACTTTGTGGTATTTTTACAGTTTTTTTTTGTGACAGTGAGATGTGGACTAGAATCACCCTAATGAATATACCAAAAATATATATCTCTGAAAAACACAGCAAAGAGATTTTTACAGATTGTTTTCTTTAATATAACTTCTTAAATACACAACCATTAGAATGTTTACATGTGTGTCTCGACGTATATTAAAATAATATACAATATTATGTCTTATTTACGATATTTTCTTTATTTCATAGGTATAGGGTGTTTTAAAATATCACAAAAATGGTGACTATTAGCTTGGATTCAACGTTATTTGGATATGCAAGTTATGTGCCCAAAATTGTAATATAGTTAACTAAAATATTTACTATCAATACTCAAAGTAAGAATAAGCAATACACGTAAGTAGTATTTCACTATTTAGTATTTCATACTGTCATCATATAACATACATTACTCGAACTATACAATATTAATACATATAAGTACGTAATATTTTTAATAAAAATATTCTAGCACAAATTACACATTGTAAACTACGCCAAACTAAACACTATGGGTTCTAGAACTCGCATACGTATACATATGTGTTTTGTACATACCATACCTGGAGTATGGGAGAGGCCTATGTCAAGCAGTGGTTTGATGATACATGCATATTCATATACCTACACAAATATAAACCCAGGCTGGAACGGACATTTGTATCGTATCGTACACGCTAAGTATAAGCTTGGTTTAGTTGGATTGTAACACAGATTATTCCCTTACTGTCTCAATTTCCAAGAGCGTATACTATGGAACTCAGTTTCAATATGCTTCCAAAAGAGTAAGTGCGTAAGTTCAATCGTATTTCAAAAGAAAACAAAACCTATGTTAAGGTTTATATGATTCATTTTTATATAAAATAGGCTAAACTTTACTATACGTTTAAATTTATTTGTAATATTATAATACAATTATAATTATACATTATAGGGTTTTCAATTTTGTTTTTAACAGATCTTTGGTATGTTATAATATGCACATTAATTATATTTATACATATACACAATAAACATTATGGACTTTTCTTTAATTTTCTGAATCTTTATTCAAGTTTTTTTTATTGGCTCGGTTTATATATGTTCATTAAGTAAGTAGCTTAAGCGGATTCCCACAAAAACTTTCACAAATAAAATAAAAATGTTTATAATTGCACCGCACAATGTTCACCTAAATGAATAAAAAAATGTAAGTTTTAACATAGAAAATAATGTAATTTAATATTTATGTATATTGAGGTTTAATCCACAAAACAACCATTTTATACACACCAATTACATTTTATTTTCGTAGCATCTTGTATATACTGAAGTTTAATCCACAAACAACCATTTTTAAAACACCAATTACATTTTATACTTGTAACACCTTGTGTATATTAAGGTTTAATAAACAAACAACCACTTTTAATACACCAATTTCAATTCATAGTTAGAACACCTTGTATATATTGAGGTTTAATCCACAAAACAACCATTTTAAATACACAAATTACAATCTGTTCTAATGTATACTAATCGTTAGTGTTATACGCATTTGTGTATTATGTCAAATCCTAGTGAAAGGAATGGAGACAGATGTAACTTAAAATTAAATAACACTATTGGAATGTTTACACGCTGTATATTTTATTTCACTCAAAGAGACTAGCCATTATTGTGCAAGGATTATTACGAGAAACGGTCTCCATGTAATGTAGTAGAGGTGACTTATTGTTCTACTAGTTGGGTCTTTAGGAAGATGTAAAGGTATGCCTATACCTTCGTTACTACTCTTAAAGTAGAGAAGTCCGTTGGGATTCTTAATACCGAGGCACTGAGCTATGAGCTTCAGGAGGAACAGTGAGGTATAACCCTTATTTCCTGGGAAACTCAATATGCAGAATTATGAAGAAAGGTGCAACTGCTGGACGTTAGTGTATTACATTTTTCATTTACTTCATACAAATAATGAAAATTTTGTTTGTCATTTGAATTAAAAGTTTTATCTATTCAAACAGCGCTGCATTTCAAATAATTATATTGTTGCTTCTGCCTCGTTGGTCTAGCGGTTAGTGTATGTGACTGCCGATCAAAAGGTCTCAGGTTTGCCTCCTGGGTCGGGTCAATAAAGAGCTTTTCTAATTACAGAAATAGGTACTTTGAGTTTGGAAGGTGGGGCCTTAACCTCGTGACTACGTAAAGCCGTCAGTGCTGCGCCTAATCTCTCCCTGGTCGTGTCGGATAACCGTCCCATCGGATTGTGAAAGTGAGGGAACAGAGAGTGCACCGTGTGTTTCCGCACACACTTATGCGCTATGATCCTACGTAGTTGGCTTGGTCTGTGTGGGACTAGCCGCCGTGGCCGGCAGACTGGGAGTACTTTATCACTATATTGCTAAAGTAAATAAAAACATACTTAAGGCTTTGAAATAAAATAGTAGCTTAAAGTTTCTTGTAATAAACCCCTTACAATACTTTTGCACAACCAAATCTAATACATGTTTAAAAAAATATCTAAGAATCGATCTTAATTTTTTTTTTGTTTTAAAGTTTTATGTGCAAACTAATCTACATTAAATTAAGTTTACAAATGGTCTAGAAATCGTATTTGAATAAAATGAATACCTAAATAAGAAATATTAAAGAATAATATATTAATTATATATTTTTACTATTAGATAAAAAGACATCCACAAATAGGCACAGTTACCTATAAAAGGTTTTTTAAACATATTTTTTAAACTAAAAATATATTTATCTAAATAAATATTTAACTATAATTACACAAGGCATAGTTTTAAAATACTAGAGACGATACTCACGGAAATGTTCCAAGCTAATTTGCCTAAAAGCATTATCATTTAGACTTTGAAATAAATGGATCGAGAATTCTAACCCTGTGTACTGTAACTATCGAGACCTATACCCTCGTTTAACGATTTAATGTAGTAAGTCTTACTAAAACTATATAAAAAAAATATCAAGGGACCTAGTGTGAGCTTATTCCACATCGACCCGATCGTCACGGCGACCGTTAGGGATGCAACTCAATCACAATTACCTATATTAATCATATCATGCATAACAGCTGTCATTAATCTACAAAATAACTACGACTGCGAGCGATTACTGTGATCGCTGACGCTAGGTGTCAAAAAAAGGTCACTCATTGTCACAAAAATCACATTGTGATAATCACAGCTGAAATCACAGTAATTGAAAACAATAATTAATTCATCTGATGATTATTTGTAGTAGTAACAATTTTCATTACTAGTGACCACGTTCGATTGGCCCGCACTGAAATCTTCACCAATTGTAACGTTGAGAGCTTGTTGATGTAAAATAAACTCACACTAGGTCCTCAGGTCATAAATCCAACAATATATATTTAAGGAAATCATCACCATTCTACTGAACTTCATGTTTCTGTGAACCTTGAACAACAAGTGGCTCGTATATTGGATGCCGTTGAAGAGCCGTGAAGAGTCACCGTGTCGGGATGGTCGAGTCTGCCCAGTTCTTTCTCGGCTCTTTGTTCTAATTCCAGCCATCTAGAAAATAAACAAATTTATAAAATAAAAAATTAAAAATATGCAGAGTGATATTTAGTCGTCACACTTGCGATTGGTTGTGGGTTTGAACCTCGGAAGTCTACAAATATCTGAATCGGAAAGGTAAGTAATAATACCTACCTTTCCGACTCTACTATTAAAAAGAAAAATGACATGAGTAACAGCCAATAAGGTAAGGGTAAAAAAATTATGAGTAATAAATATTCTTATGAATAAAACCTCGTCTGCCCATTGCCCACAGAGCAAAGAATGAAATAGAAATGCAATGTAGGCGTGCCAAGAACGCCAGATTTTTTAATGCGGTCTGAGCGCGATCTCTTCTGCTTTGAATTTGATTAAAATTCTGCACGAAAATATTTGATGAAGTACCGCCTCTAGAATACAAATATGCAAGTGAAACGCTACCGTATTTAAAATATATATCTATATATTAATACGCGATACAAAAACTTTAATGCTCTTTTTACGAAAATTGCGCGGACGCAGGAGCATAAAATTTGGCACACTTATAGTTTATGCGTTGGAGAAGTGCAGAACGCTAATATTTTTCAATAATAATGCTTATAAAGTACATTAAATCAATAAATAAAACATTACACACACTACCATACATTTCGCACACACATACATACACAAGTATTTGTACACGCTTACTTTCATTTTGTCCATAGACATAGAGTACTGACATAGACATGTCAAAAAGAAAAGTTTTATTTGCCTCATTTAATATAAAAAATTTTTTTAATAATAATGCATAATAAGTACAATAAATTAATAAATAAAACATTACACAAACCAGAATACATTTGACACACGCATACACAAGTATTTGTACACGTATACATACTCTGTGGTCAAATTGTTTCTTTTGTTTATTATAGACATAGTTGAATGTCAAACAGAAAAGTTTTATTTGACGAATACTACGTGAAATACTGAGCGCTTATACAAATTTATGTAATATATATAAGTTGTGTAGCAGCAACATACATTTAAATGTACACAGACTATCATTATATGCATAAAGAAAGTTCTGTAGCAGCAATCTGCAATAACAACATTCAGGTACAAAAAAAAATATAATTTGCTATTGCTGGTTCTTAATGAAAGAACTTTAATTATCCCTCGACATAGAACATTAACGGCTCGGAGTGAGAGACAAAGAAGGAATATTTCTCTAAGAGGAAGGAATAATTCCCCATCTGTAGTATTCGAGCGCTTATACAAATTTATGTAATATATATAAGTTGTGTAGCAGCAACATACATTTAAATGTACACGGACTATCATTATATGCATAAAGAAAGTTCTGTAGCAGCAATCTGCAATAACAACATTCACGTACAAAAAAAATATAATTTGCTATCGCTGGTTCTTAATAAAAGAACTTTCATTATGCCTCGACATAGAACATTAACGGCTCGGAGTGAGAGACAAAGAAGGAATATTTCTCTAAGAGGAAGGAATAATTCCCCATCTGTAGTATTCGATAGTAATATGATTTTGAGAGATACATTTAAATGTGCTCTAAATGTCATTTAATCGATTTAGAGTGCAGGTTTTGCAATGCGAAACAATTTGAATCTGAAGTGACTTTAGGCGACCGAACTGCATTCACTTCATGTTGTCACAAAGGTAAAGCATTATTACCACCCTTAAGTCAAAATGAATATTTTAAATCATTGTATAATGGACTTACTTCAAATGAACCTTCAATAAAAAGTAAATCAAAAAATTATTTTGAAAATATTAGGAAATATAATTCATGTTTAGTTATGGTTAGCTCAGAAGCCAAAGTTGCTGAGACAAGGGGAGTGTATCATTTCAAAATACATGATCTTTTTATAACAGATCAGGCCCAATGACTGCCGCTTATAATCGCTCACCATGTTATGCACAATTATATTTTTAAGATGTTGACAGTTCTGTAGCAGCAATCTGCAATAACAACATTCAGGTACAAAAAAAATATAACTTTCTATTGCTGGTTCTTAATGAAAGAACTTTAATTATGCCTCGACATAGAACATTAACGGCTCGGAGTGAGAGACAAAGAAGGAATATTTCTCTAAGAGGAAGGAATAATTCCCCATCTGTAGTATTCGATAGTAATATGATTTTGAGAGATACATTTAAATGTGCTCTAAATGTCATTTAATCGATTTAGAGTGCAGGTTTTGCAATGCGAAACATTTTGAATCTGAAGTGACTTTAGGCGACCGAACTGCATTCACTTCATGTTGTCACAAAGGTAAAGCATTATTACCACCCTTAAGTCAAAATGAATATTTTAAATCATTGTATAATGGACTTACTTCAAATGAACCTTCAATAAAAAGTAAATCAAAAAATTATTTTGAAAATATGAGGAAATATAATTCATGTTTAACTATGGTTAGCTCAGAAGCCAAAGTTGCTGAGACAAGGGGAGTGTATCATTTCAAAATACATGATGTTTTTTATCACAGATCAAGCCCAATGACTGCCGCTTATAATCGCTCACCATGTTATGCACAATTATATTTTTATGATGTTGACACTGCTATTAATTATAGGTTACAAGAACATATTAATCAAACATGTAACAACAACATAATGCGTAAAATTTCACTGCAATTGGACAAAACATTCCAAATAATTGGAGTTTTATTAAATTGGCCAGTTTTTACACATGGGCAATTGTATGTCGCAGTAAGTAGAGTTCGTTCATTTGATGGTTTAAGGTTTTATATATCCAAATATAACGGCCCAAGACATTTAGCAAACGATGAAAGAGTTTTTACAAAAAACATTGTTTTCAGAGAAGTTTTAAATCATTAATTAAATTATTGCAATATGCAATAAAAAATGCTCTAAATGGATAGTATTTTTAATGCATCATTTTTTTGTTTTGCATCTTCTTATAGCATGTTTTGTTTTAATTAACATTTTTTTAAATAGGTATTCTTTATTTTACTTCTTTTTAATTTCATATAATTTGTTCAAAAAAGAGATTGGCAAATAACAGTCTTGGTCAAATCTGTGGTTATAATAGTTTAGTTTTCGACAGTAGAACCTTAATAATGTTTGAATATTACATTTTAATAATGTGTCGTGATTTTATACAGCGTGAACAAATTTGTTTACCATAAAAAAGGTTATGGTGAGCCAAGCTTAAAGAGGAATAATTCTTTCTTTAACTGTTTATGCAGCGCACGTAATCAAAGCTTTTAAAATGAATAATTTTGCTCCGTTTTTGTAACATTTTTCATTGATACTCTGCATCTTTGGTCGTAGCGTAATGACAGTCTATGAATATTCCGATAACTGGGCTATCTAACACTAAAATACTTTTTCGAATCGGATCAGTACTTCCTGAAATTAGCGCGTACAACAAACAAACACACAGGTAGTATATATTTGTATACATGTTGTATATATGTATTAGGGTGTCCCTTAAATTTCAAGTTCGATATTTTTTTACGCATACCTTCTTAAAAGTTTCGTAATAACCCTATATTGTCTAGAAAAAAATATTAGTTCGATATATAAACGATAACCCGTGCCGACTTGCTATTTAAACTTGTCGATACAAGTTGCTTAAGTACTGCCCAGTGACCTGTTACGACATGTTTTATTCGCCATTTCGTACGTGATTTTTGAGACTATTAGTGCTTCATTGTTTAGTGCGTAAACATGTCGGTGGAATTACGGAGTGATAAACAAAATATTTTTCTTATCGGATTGACTAGCTACCAAATAAATGGTGCAAAATTACCATCTAATCGACAAGTTCTCTCAGTCCTATTTTACAATATTCGTGAGGTTAAATTGACTGTTAGTGAAAGTGCAAATCTTGTGATTAGGGAGTGCATCATATATTGGGAAAAAGCAAGAATTCCAACAAGGGCATTTCCTAACTGCGTGAAGAAACTTATTGATTTATAACATGTTTAGAGAGAGTTGCAAAAAAATTGTAAGAAAACTCAGATTACGTTTAAGAGCCGTGAGAACAATTTTATAATTAATCTTGATAATTTGTTTGATATTGCACATGCTGATGCTTTTGAGAGAATGAAAATAGAGGAAGATAAATTATTTTTAATGAAACAGAGAGAGCCAGGTCGACCGGGATGCTTAGGTGGTGTAGATAAAAAATTGGCGGAAAAGGAACAAAGATCTAGACAACGACGATTGGAAGAAGAGGAAAGGATTGCAAGACAAAGAGAATCACTAGCTGTTGCATCTACTTCCACCACAAATAACTTAGACAGTGTAGAAGATTCAGACGAAGTACAGATCTTGAATTCTGAACTCAGCTTGCCGGACGTTCCCTGCCATGAACAAAGTTCAAAAAGAGGTAGAAAGAATCTTATAACACCTAAACTAGTTGCAGCTTTAGATTGATGCCAGTTAAGCATTAGAGATACCGTTTACATTCTTAATACGGTGGTAGAAGCGCTTGGTCTGAGCAGCGATGATTTCTGTATTAACAAATCCTCGATTCAGCGAATTCGTACTGAAACTAGAAAATCAAGGGCAGAAGCAATAAAATCTAACTTCCAAAACAATGTACCCGACATAGTCACAGTCCATTGGGATGGAAAACAATTACCGGGGTTGGATGTACGGAGTTCAAAAGAAGAACGCTTGCCAGTTATAGCTTCATTTGACGATAGAGAGCAGCTTCTTGCAGTGCCGAAACTAGAAAGTTTTTCTGGAAAACATCAAGCGAAGGCTGTATCAGCAGCTCTCTTTGACTGGAACCTTTATGATAAAGTGTAAATAATGTGCTGCGACACAACAGCTTCCAATATGGGCCGTTTCAATGGAGCTTGTGCTATTTTGGAGCAAACTTTAGGAAGAGAATTGTTGCTTTTCGCCTGTCGTCATCATGTTTATGAATTGGTCCTAAAAGCTGTCTTTGAAACCAAGATTAAGCAAATTACTAGTAGCCCAGATATTCCGATGTTCAAAAAGTTCCAAAAAAATTGGAAAAACATTGATTGTACTAAAATTGAACCATCTCTTAATTTCGTAAAAGCACGGGTTGCCGAGACAGACATTCAAGCGTTGTTACTATTTTATAAGGCAGAATTAGATAAAGGTTTTGTAAGAGATGATTACCGCGAATTGGTCGAACTGTGCGTAATATTTTTAGGAGGAGACACAGAGGAAAAATTAAAACTAAGGCCCCCCGGAGCTATACATCAGGCACGCTGGATGGCGAGAGCGATCTATTCTTTAAAAATATGTTTACTTCAGTCACAATGCAGAGTAACTGCGAAGGACAAAAAGGCTCTACAAGATGTTTGCTTATTTCTCGTAATATTGTATGTTAAACCTTGGCTCGAATGTACAGTGGCGACCAAAGCACCTAATCAAGATTTGCGCTTCTTGAAGATGTTAAAAGAGTATGAAAAAGTTGACGCAACAATTTCTAAAGCTTCTATAAGCAAGTTCAGCCATCACTTGTGGTATTTATGTGAAGAGACAGTCATTCTATCACTATTTGATGATGAAGTTGACAACCAAACTAAGAAGAAGATGATTGCCAACTTCAACAGGGACAAAATCTCGGATTTTAGCAAACGCTATGACCCGTCGAAGGAGGAACTGACTCAAAAGTTGTTTGGTAAGTTAAATTGACTTTTTGTTGGATTTCAATTTCAATGTCCAATACTTATTTATTTATTTTCAAAATTGTTGTTGATTTTTATTTGTTATTTTACTTATTTTTCTTTTTTTTTAGACAAAGCACTGGATGATTTCGTATCGGAAAAGAGCAAACAATTTTTATCACGACTGCAGATCGACGACAGTTTTCTAAAGGAAGATGTATCTTCTTGGAATAACAATGCTGCTTTTCTGGAGGCTAAAAGAAGAATAAGTTATTTGAGAGTTGTAAATGATACTGCTGAAAGGGCTGTTAAATTAATGCAAGATTTTAACGGACTTATCACGGCTGAAGAAGAACAAAAACAGTTCTTGCTGCGCTGTGTCCAGGAACATCTAAAATTGTATCCAGACTGTAAAAAAACTACTCTAAAAAGAAGTTACCCTGAATGATTCTTATTTCTTTATGTTTTTAATTAAAGATTAATGTTCATCTAATTTATTATTTAATTTTATTCACTTAATTCATTGCATTTATAGTGAAATTATAGCAGACTGAAATTTTAGGACAAAACACGTTTTTTACTAAACTTTGAAGCTCGGTCGGCACTGGTTGCAATTATGCTAGATTGATAAAATTTTATATTTAAGTATCTTATAGCATTAGTAAAAATTATAGAGGGTATGCATTTCGAAATTTGAAAAAAAATTTTTTTTGTCATATAAGGGACACCCTAATATGTATATAAAAAAATAATAATAATATTCGTAACGATTGTCATACGTTAATGCAGTAGGTATCACGGATAATAACAGCTGTTCCCGGATCCCTCCTATGTCAGGCGCAGAGTGGCACACCGTGTGGTTTTAGTCGGTCCGATTCCGACACACCACCCCGCCGTAAACCCCGATGGGGTGACGGCCCGAGGGGGTTTCCACACGTTAAAAAAAGAAGTAGGTATCAATAGGTAAGTAGGCAATTGATGTAATTGATTGAATAATTGGTTATAAATAAGGCGAATAAATATGTAACAAGATTGGTATGGTCGCTTAATTACTAATGCGTAAAAAGGCACCAGAAATCTTAAAGATTTGTAACTCTAAAGGTAAAGAGTGCGTTTAGATAAATGTTAAATCTCAATTCAAACAATCCAAGGATTTCTTTCAGATAACAGTTTGTAAGTACATAGTATATTAGTTAATAAAGTAGGTACTAATAAACACATGCGCAACAAACTTGTATAAGTTAGAGTTTGTATCGACAAAAGATGTTATCAATTGTTACGTAAATTAAACATTCTGTTGCGAAGCCCCGGAATCCTTGTAAATTCGTCGCCAATCAATTCATCGGCATCAATTTAATTTTATACGTTTATTTAGATGTGAAAGTAATTTAGCTATCACTTATTAATTAATTTTGGTTAAGAGATACTCTATGTCGTTTGCTGTACTCCTGATGAGTATGCAAAATTTCATTATGACCAGATCAACTTTATCTCAACATATGCATGTTTTTGATGACAGAGCGCGCAAACAGTTCCCAAGATAAATAGGGACTGCCGCCGCCATTGAATGTCTGCAATTCAGCCTGCCTAGCGAATTTGTCATTCTACAAACGAACGTTATTAGAAAACTAACAAGTGTATGGGAATGACGTCTCTCAAAGCCAAGTCACATGGTCAAAACAAAATATTAGCCAATAATACAAGAGCTTGTATCTTGATTAGATGCAAGTGTCCTAAACGCGTTACTGGTCTTTCAGAATGGAGTACCTACACATTACACACAGGCAGATGCATCGAAGAGTTCAAAATATCAATTGGCAAACGTTTGATTACTTCACAAAGTTACGGATTCGTCAATATCCGTAAAATGGTTGTCTGGCAGAAATCAGCATAAATGATAAAACAGCCAACTGCCATGTCAGTACCTAAATAAAACATATCTGTATCATATTTTCCTTAAATAGTCAGGACTATGAAGATATAAATAAACCTATTTTAAAAACATGTATAACTGTGATATTTTGCTAACTACATTCTATTAATCATGTTTTATGCGTCAAATGAGCCTCATTTAACTGGTTTTAAAACAAAGGGATTTGAGTTCGCATAAATAGGTACATGAATAATAAATTAATTTTTAGTTATTATATAATAAAGTATTGTTATTGTAACTGATAATTGCGAGATACTTTGTACAGTTATCTCACATCTTAATTACTAAACCGATAAAAATTGAAATTTTGGAATAATCTCGTCAAGGACGGAGAAACAGTTGTGACGAAATGTTTGCAAATAAATGATATATGGTACCTTTTTTTTTCTGTTTTTCAACTATATAGGTTCAACGGTAATTCCGTGTGGTACCGGCTAAGAACAGCACTACCTCATCTCCTCCCGTGGGTGTCGTAAAACTCGACTAAGGGATAGTACACTAGAGGATGGGCAGCAGCGTCGTACTGAGTAAACCATCTCACTACGATCGCCAACCCGCATGCCAAGCGTGGTGATTATGGCAAACCCCCCGTTACACCTTGGGAGAGACCTATATCCAGCAGTGGACGTCTTTTGACTGAAATGGATGGATGGTATAGGCTCAACAAACATACAAGAAACGGACACAAAGAACATCCAAACTCAGAACAATAATCTGTGACTCACACAAAGTGTTGTCCATGCAGGGTTTGTGGAACCCACAACACTCAGCGCAGTAGAGAGCGGTGTGGCGACCGCTTAAACCACTACGCTATAGTTTCATTGTACTAGGGATTCACTATCTGGATCTGGATGTCGTAATAGCAGCTGTTCCCGGATCCCTCCTACGTTAGGCGCAGAGTGGCACACCGTGTGGTTTTAGTCGGTTCGATTCCGACACACCAACCCGCCGTAAACTCCGGTGGGGTGACGGCCCGAGGGGGTTTCCACACGTAAACAAAAAAAAAAAGGGATTCACTATCTGGGTTACACCTAGTTTTTAGGCTTTTAGTCGGACAAAAAAGAAAAGTGTATGTCTTATTGTGACATACTGTAGGTACTGTTTTCGATGCATAGATACCCGATATAATTGTGTAAAAAGTTACATTATATTTTAATCGTAGCCGCGTTAATTAGATAGTATTTAATATTTTACATTCTCAAACATGATTAGAGTAGTGACAACGTCATCGTGACGTAGTTACACTCACCATAATGCGGTTGGAAATGTGGTGACCCAAATCACGCCACAAACAACAAACTCGACCTATATTAAAAGCGTTATAATACAGTTTTTAGCTAAGCGTATAACTTTCGTTTGGTGTTCATTTTTCACCATTTCGTTACCGCTTAGAGCAAAAGGTATTAACAGTGGTTTCGTTCGCGTGACTGTTTCTTATTTCGTGTCCCTAACTTTGAAAATGTCGGATTAAAATGACGATTTCAGCCACGGCGGCCAGTGCCAACAGAGACCACCCAATTACGCAGGAGACATTAAAGTGCACAAGTGTGTGCGCGCAAACACAGGTAGGTGCACTCTCTGTTCCCTCACTCATATAAACCGATGTGGAGGCTATCCGACACGACCGAGGGCAGGTCAAGCCCACGAAGGACAGTTTGACGTGTTCTCCGAGGTACAGGCTGTTTGTTATTAAACATTTCTATAACCAAAATAACTGAATAACACTTTTCAACCAGACCCGGGAATGGACCATTTGATCGGCAGTTGCATACAATACTCGCTTGATCAATGAAGCAGAGACGGTTCAATCCTTATTTACCACCAAAAGCATTAGTTTATGATTTGATGAGTCAGTCGGTGAGGGTAAGTTATTTTGTACGTATGTGGGTATAATGTATATTTACTTTGTTAACAATTTTCAATGTGTGGCTCTTTGTCTTATAATAAAGTCATGAATACAAAGTCAAACGTGTGAGTAAGACCGCGTCTTAACAAAAATACTTATTTTTAGACAATATACGAGTATGTACTCGTATGTCGACAGCAGAAGGCAGAAACGTACATCGAAATGTCCAATTTTACACCAGAGCCAAAAAACAATTACTGCCACCCGTCTTACTTAGATCATCACTTGGCCTGTGGATATCTTTTACTATTTTTGCTGCGACCTCGCCTCTACTAAAGAACACGTTCACCCTAAGTTGCTACAGCAAAAAAAAGGTTTTTTTACCCAACCAGCTTCGAGAACGGTACCGTGTACTGCGACCAGTTCCGGTAGTAGTTGTTCGTTAAACATGACCTTTGTTTGTATGTATGTATTAAAGTTCACTCGCAAGCCGATGCGTATAGAAGAGTCAACCAGATCATTTAGTATTATATGTAGGTGCTCCGGCGTCTCAGCCATGATGAGGATGCGATCTGCCAATCACAAGTGAGAGACGTATTTGCCATTGACGTCGATACGACGTCCTTTCCAATGCAGTGTCATGCACATGTCCTCCATTGAATTTGTGAGCGATTTCGAGGAAATAACTTCCCCTTGTCTTACTCCTCGATGTAACTGTATAGGCCTTGTTTGCTGATTCTGTATTTCGACGGACATAATGGCGGCTTCGTAGAGACATCTCATCACTTGGATGTATCGCCAATGGCAACGCTGCTGAGACTACAGAACGGACTAGATTTCGATCGAGTTAAAGACCTTTTCATAGCCCACTAATGATTGGCACAGGAGCTGATTCTACTCTTCTGTTTTCTGTATAATCCGTGGGGACGATCTCTGCTACCATATTCGCTCCGAAACCCAGCTTGATCCGGTGGTTACAATTCGACAAGTCTTCGCACAAGACGGTTCATGATGACTCTTGAAAACAGCTTGGAGACGTGGTTTAGAAAGAAAATCGGTCAGTAGTTCTTTAACTTGTTCTTATTCCCCTATTGAAGAACAGGACAACCACACTCCTACTTTATGTCTCCACATTTCACCCTTCGAACGGGACAGCATTCACAAGCTTTTGAAGCTTCCTCAGTTCAGGCTTACTTCCAGCCTTTAACATTTCTGTTGTAACACCACCCTCTCCAGGGGCTTGCCCATTTTTCAGTTATTTAAGAGCCATCTCGATTCCATCAGTGCTGACATCTGGCAGGTCTTCAGAGTCCTCATTTTTGAGATTCGAGAGAATAGGAGATATGTGCGAAGCGAACACATTGTGCCTTAAAGTCGATGTTCAGAAAACTTTGGACAAGTCGGTAATAAAAATACTGGTTGGCAAAATAATACTTTTTCTATGACGTAAATGTGAATTTCACCACTAGATTAAACGTTTGAAATCAATTCGATATACACATCAGTTCTGAACAAATTATTGTGTCTACTGTACCGTAAAGTGTTGCGGCGACAGAAACGCTGTATCTCTTTAGAACGACGTACTTTACATTAGACGTATTGTGGTATTGTGGTATCTATTTTATTTTTAAAATTTGGATTATTTTACTCTGGTTATAAAGAATTTTTGAATAAACAAAATAAAAATTACAAAAAAATCAATGCTGTATCATATTTTTTTCATTGTAGGTTGACGACACACAGATCATTCCATGTGGTTTTTTTTGTGAACTATACCAAAATGGCGTTCAGACGAATTATTGAGATATGACGTTTCCGCTTTCTACCTTCGACATAGAATTAAAGAATTCATGTACTTGTAACCTTAAAAAATGAACATTATTCTTAAACAGACCTTATCCTTAAATGATTTCAATCACTAAAAAGCTCTCTAACACCAAATGATAAGGCACATAACAGATTGTGCATGCGATTTCAAGATATATTTTTTATAATGGTGCATGGCGTAATGAAGAGTTATCTATCTAAATATGTTATAAATAGCTATGATGTTATAGTTTATGCATTTAAGCATTAGCTAAACACATATTTGTGACAGTGTTATGTAAAAATCGTTATAAATTTCCTTAACATACTTAATCTATGTTATTTTCCCCTTGATATACCTAACTTAAATTCAAATAAGACTAGCAGTTTCAGAGATAATGTCCATATTCTAGACTAACTGGATAAGTAGCTGTTACTTACCTCTGCACAGCCATGGAGAAAGCTTCGACAACGTTATTATCGTTTTTGGCGGAGGTCTCAATGTACGTCGCTATCTTATTATCCTCACACCACTGTTTTAATTGGTCGTACGTCACTTCTCTGTCTTTCGATGGTACGTCGGACTGAAATATACAATAACAATCTTCATTTATTGTCCTACTGAAAAGGTAAGTCAACATTAAATGATCTGATGAATGGAGTTAGAAAATGTCACGTTTGGAAGATTGGACCTAATGTCTCTTGGACACAAAGAGAAGTTTATCCAATCACGCGCTGAATTGATCATGTCTCGCGAATTGCAGCTTATCGGTAAGAGTTAATGTCGGGTAGTCGTATGTATATGCTAATCAGTCTGTGAACTTTTATAGCGCGATACAAGAGTATATTTCGGAGGCTAGCGTGTCTTCATTAGATAGCATTCAAGGCTGTTTTCCTTGTATGTCGTCGCCACACCACAAGGGCTTTTAAATTTCGATAATGATGACATTTGCCAGTCACGTACACCATTTCTTTTATTCTTCTATTTCTGACAGAAGGAATTGGGTTCTAGTAACGTAAATGGATCTTGGGAATCAATTGTACTTCTCTTTAACATGATGCACACGTATGTATTACTTCTTTACTTGTATCTCTATCTAACAATATGAATTGAGAAAACACAAAGTGATATATCGTATCTTTTCATCATTAAATACAACAAAAATCTTTTATCTAAGCTACGGTTTTTTCTTTACGATTGCATTTAAGAAACAGCTATCGATAACCACGGTGTTTGACTTGCTCCAGTTCGGCTCAGATTTTTTTTATTAGTTACACATCTCGCACGACTCGCACACGGCCGTCTGATCCTTATTTGATAGAGCTTGTATTATTTCCAGATTACTGATAAACATACATAGATATGTACTTATAATACATGTATATGCATGTATGTGTTATGTATACATGTGTTATATCCAAATTGACTATAGATATATTACACCCACACACAGAACAAACGACCGTGCCCATCATAAATCATTGTACGGAATGGGCATGGAACCCACGACTTCTGGCCTGAAAACCACGTATCCAATACTTTACGGGTCATAAACTAATTATTGACAGTACTGAGCTAATTTAAAGGGATAAACTAAGTAGGTCAATTTTATTTTACAAGTCAATAATCACGTTATAATAATGTTTGATAAAAAAATAATGTGCTTATGACGTCACGATAACGGCGTCAATTATACTATTATTTCAACTATATCTTATCACAACTTTTTTATAATGCAATCGACTCAGGTTCATTTTTACGAACATGGTGAATCAACTTTTTTTGGTCCTCGCTTCTAGTTGAATGCAAATATAATGAGATTTGAAAATTATAAAAAACGATAAATATCAATTTATAGAAAAGACTTATTTTAAAATCAAATAAGTTCTTCTTAGAGTCCAGACTGTTTTCAGTTGCATGATGTAAGATTCCTAATCACCCGAACAATTTGAAATCTTTATTCATGTCTTTACTCACAATAGTTCAGGCTTCTCTTCAAAAACAACTCTTATTTATCCGTCAGAAAACATCCGCTGTCCATATCCATATTAAAATTACTAAGAATATTAGCTACAATTTCACTCCGTGTGGTGTCGAATTAAGAATACAGATTTTCACCACTGCTATACTTCCCATGAGTGTCGTAAGAGGCAAATAAGTTAAGAAAATATGCAAGACAACATCACTGCAAAGAGATGAAAAACTGGAAACACCTTATATCAACCCGTCTGATCACCATGGCATAGCAGGCCAAAACCTCCATTCTAAGGGGAGGCCTATATCCAGCAGTGGACTGTCAAAGGCTGGTGATAGTGATGGTGCCTCATTAAATTGCTCCGAATTACTGGATTGTTTTTATTCTTATTTTGTAGACGTTAATATTCAATCCAATGAATCATCGTCAAGTCGGTATGACCTCGACACGAGCGTTCCACGAGGTAGCATTTTATCTCGTTAATTATTCATGATGTTTATCAATTTAATTGCTATCAAAAACTGGTCCGAGTATTTAGGTAGAAGAGAAATTCAAGGAGTTCCAAAAGGTAGAAAATAACAATAGGTAGACCCGAAATGGCAGAATGAACACATGTATAATGCGAGCAGTACAGTTTGCAATGAATCTGATCTGCTAAATAGCCAGAATATTCTGCCCAGGACAAGTTATACTCTATTTTATAGCTCTAACTTCACCTAACAATCTAAAATTCAGTTCATTATCAATCTTCCTAATTATGACCACACTATCTAATCAAGTATCTCCTATTGAACCCAGCTGACATGATGTGATTAACTATATTTTATCCTACTTCTCGTTCCATAACTTTCTTTAACTTCTATGCCCTTATTATTCTGTTAATTTTTCCTTTGCTGCCCTTATTATTTTTACGATAGAGAGGGCAAACAGCAGACGTGTGTACGCTGCAATGCTTGGTTGTACAGACCTTAATAAAAAAAATTGGAAAAATTATCAGACATACCTTATTCCCAACGACCATGAACGGATATCTTTCAATGCCATTCTTAACACCTGCGTAATGGAGGAACTCGTTGAGCCACATCTTAATGTTGTTGAAGGAGCTCCGGTCGTCTATGGCGTACGCCAGGATGCAGATATCGGATCCTCGGTAGAACGGAGTCCTGAGTGACTTGAAACGTTCCTGGCCGGCTGTATCCCACACCTAGAGAAGATATACAAACTGTCATAGGTAGGAAGTAAGCTAAATACATAAGTTTTGCACACAATAGATCTTCGACCTTCAAGGTCATCGAATCCGTTTTTAATATGAAACAACAAAGCTTCTCGTCAAGTTTTTTCTGTCGTCGAATTATTTACTTTTTATGTTGATTTCAATCTTAAAAAATACAATCTTGACAAGATTTCAGAACACAAAGTAGTAGAGCATGGGTCGACTTGACCGCGGCAGTATTAGCCTCTGCTGTCGTGTTTCCTTGTAAATGCAAGACCGGTCCATTGATGCAAGCGTGACAGTTGTCGTGGTAAGTGTGTGAGCCTTACACTGCCACGATGACTGTCATACCTTTTACGTCCCCAGGCGGGTCATGCAAAAGCTGCCTAGGCTGCCATAATGTGGATTACCTTACTACATTCTCTCCATTCGCAATAAGTATGGTATCTACAACACTTGGATTCTATTCATGCTTTCCATCAGACAGAATAGAAGAACTTTAGCAAGCTCTTAAAAAAAGAAAGTCTTATTACCGTGTCTGATTAAACTAACCCTTAATGGAAGCCTCATATAATTATATTCATCGGAGCAAAGTTAATTGTTACCTACAGCTACCTATTTGATGGTTCGGCACGAATTTAATAAGTTAAAAATAGTTGGCTATAAGTATAGAATATGCAGTGCAGGTACGTGTGTATTTAGTAAGAGATAAAAAGATGAATTACTGGAACCGAAGTTAAACCTGCTGATATATTTTTTTTGCAGCACTACTAAATTAATCATCATTATCATCTTTTTGCCCGTACTACACCAACCCTCTTTAGACGGTTAGTATTTTCGGAAGAAAATAGGCAAAAATATATAAACTGACTGACGGTGTGAAACTGCAGGAATGTGAAGGACTCTGCCTGGAGAAGCTGTATCCGTCCTTCCATTGCTTCAGTTTGCCATATATTTAAATAAATAACTATCCTACATATGTTAACTCCTGCGGTTCATTACGAATTTCTCTTACAAAAAAATTGTAGAGGATCCTGCAATATTGCATTAACAAATAATTGAACAGCAAAATTAGTTAGGTATAGCATCACAGTTTCCTGTTAATAATAACAAAACATTTCCATACAATATCTTTGTGTGATTCTACAATAGATGCTCTAAATGGTCACAATTTCTAGAATGGATAAAAGTGGGATGAAATCTTCCATTTGATTAAAGCCATTGTCTATACTAACAACAGGACCTGTACTAGTTTCCGTTTCAAATTACGTTAAAATATCTGCAGTCAAATATTAAGAAGTCCAGTGGCAGCACAATTAGGTTAATTTTAACTAATGCAAAACAATGACGTAGACAAGAAAATCCTTTTAGTGGTGTTTCCGTACATATATGTAAATATATGAGCTCCAAATATTAACCTTTTTTTCCTGAGCAGAAATCCCCCCAGATACCACCTATTGGTGGTTATGTCGGACTTGAACCGACCAAAAACCGCACGCCGTCTCAAGTACTAGTAGCCGAGGAACCAGGTGTACTCTAGAAAGGAAATTCCTGGAACCTGAAGTACCTCGGGCTATCTACCAACGACTTGCAGATAACCCTCTCCTGTCCAGATATTTCCTTGCGATTATACCTAGATGTAAAAGCAAACTACATCTCATGAGAGGGCCTGACAACCATTGAATAGCTTTCTCAGGCACAAATTGTTTACTCAGATGCGGATGAAAAATCGTATTGGTGTCAGGGAAAATACGAAAACTCTATCCTGCCCCGAGAATAATAATAATTTCACATATCTAACACACGGTGATTCAAACAATTTTAATTTTAATCACTTGAGTCATAAACTGATAGTATTCTTTGTAACCCCTCCCAATACGCTAAATATGTGTTGGCAGTGGCCCCACGTCACCAGTACACTGGGTGGGGTTTAAAAAAAGGATGGTTAGAATAGTAACATCACCAAAACGGATTATAATCGGAGTAGAATAGAACCGGCATCAAAATATTCCGGTTCTATTCTGATTGAAAAGAAAGAAAGGAAAGGAGATGTTTGTTAGTAGTGGTAAAGGTAACTCTTATAATATAATTAACAATTTCATCAATTTGGAAAATAAAAGGCCTTATTTTTCAATAATGTCCTTTTAAAAAGGTATTAATGTTTCAGATGGATTTTAATTTTTAATTTCAAAATGGAGTTCAAGTCGAAAACTCTTTTTATTTGACTGCTTAATCATGTTGCGTTGGACCGACGACCTGAAAAAAATCGCTGGCAGAGGATAGATGCAGATTGACCGAATCCATGGTGGGTGGCGATTTTTGGGAGAAGCTTTCGTTCAGCAGTGGACGGTAATAGGGTAAAGCACTAAGCACTAAAAGAGTCAATGGATTTAGACGTTAAAGGACTTTGACAAGAAGTAGTTGTACCTCCTAAAATTGATGTCAACTTATTGTAATTACTATTACTTAGGCTCAGTGCATTCGATATGTTTTACTTATGATCGTTTTTTTATGAGGCCGAATCAAATATATCAATACCAGAAAAATATTCTCTAACGACACTTTACCAGTCCCGCATTTACAACTATGACAGTCGGATAAAATATACAAGTACAACGACAAGGATGAAACCGTACTCCGATCACTAAAAAAGCCGTGTCCTCCAATGAACACGTAACTACGTGTCAATCATACGGTCCACTGCTTACGAGATAGTGGAAGTATCAGTAATAATGCTTCATTGCTAGACGAGTCTTATCTTTTGCTGTTATTGGGGTATGCTATTTTGTGCACAAGTTGTGAAAACAAACTTCGTCAAGACAGCAATCTATCTAGAACAGACAAAGGGGAGCAATAATGAAGACGTCGGTCATCTATTGTATGCTTGCCAGCTTAGAATCTATTCTCCACAAACGTTGTTCACTATATACTCACCGTATATCTATTCTATGTCATGTACAATAATAATTGGGTCGATTACTTTAAGTGTCTCGACACAAATATTACAATTTATCATCATTTTATCTACAAATACTGGTGAATTTTATTTTCTCTACAATCACCAATTGTTCAAGTTGTACCTACATTTGCCGCAACAACAGTCTGAACTAATTTTAATCGATTAGGAAACGTTTATTGAACAAAAAAACATGAAAAAGGCATCTTCGCGTTTGTCTTTATTTCCTTTTTCCGGACGTTACAATGCATTAGTATTACAAATAACAAGAAAAGGTAAATAAACCGAGTGATATTAAAAAGTTTATTTATATTATAATGGTATTTGTAAAATGAAAGGGCAATAGAAAGGGCAATAATAGACTTCACAGCAGTACCTACTGGCAATTTTGAGCCTTTAATTGGACAACTCAAAATTCTAATTTCAGACAAGAGAGATTTAATTGATTCCCATATTTAGCAATATAGTAAGTGGTGGAGTTGGCCGATCAGACAGACTGCTCTGTGAACCTATGTACATGGCATTAGTACTTGTTTTTGTTCAAATGTATAAAGTAAATGACAGGATTATCAGAACTATCCTGGTAGAGATATTGCACACGTATATGGATTGAAATATTAGTAAGTGTGACGTCATAAAAATATTGAATGTTTAAACAGGAATTCGAATTCCAAAATAAATACAATGTATGGATCAAGTTCACCTCGTGCTGCATGATAAAAACAATTTATTTTTTACTCTTGCAAACGTATTCTGTACAAGTTTATTGACATTATAACTTAGTGTCGTACAAGCAAACTAGGAATTTTGTAGATAACATGACCTTGCTTTGGAGGTTAGAAGTGTTCACTGCAACAATTGCAATTAGCGTTATAAATTTTTGCATCAGCTTTGTATTCACAAATGTTATTTAGTATGACGTTTTAGGATCATTCCCTTTTAGATTACGTAAAAATGCACTTAAAGTGATCATCACTTTTCTGGCGTCCTAATTATATACGGCTGCTTTGTGTGACTTCTTTTATAGCCAGACGCATTTTTTTTCAAGAGCCTGCCAAAATGACTCTATCCGGCCTGATGGAAAGCATGAATAGAATCCAAGAGTTGTGCTCATCATACTCATTGCGAATGCAGACAATTCAGTATGGTGACCCGGACTAAGGCGGCTTAATAAGATGCTTTATCTCGCCTCGCTTGGGAACGTAAAAGGCATCACAGTCATCGTGGCATTGTATTTCACATGCTTACCACGATTACTGTCACCCCTGAATCAGTGGGCCTCCGGTCTCGCACTCACCAACGGAACACGACAGAAATGGTGGTGTCACTTTAGGTTGATCTTCTGTATACTGCCCCGGTCGAGCCAGCCTGTACGTGTTGAAATCAGTGTGGCTCTACTATCTCTATGCCTGACGCTTCCAACCCTTTTTCCGGTATGTCAGTTTTCAGATGAGACAAAGATAGAATAAAAATTGAGATAATAGGAAGACGGATAGGTCGAAAGGGGAAAACGGGACCTATTTATCTGATTTAAAAAGATAATTTAATATTTCATTTATTTTGAAACTTACACAATATAATCGTATGCCCAACATATAACAGCGGTGTAGTAAGCGCAAACATCAATCGTTTTTATAAAATTTTAGCCAGCACAGGAAACAAGATTAACAATCAGAGAAAAGCTTATGCTAACAATTTCTTTCATATAATGACTCCTTCAGGCGACCATGGCGTGCGGTAAAAGTTTAAGCGGTAAATCTCTTAAAGGAAATTGTCGTTAAAATTATTGGTTACCGTATGCCGGAGTTTTGGTTATGGTCGAAACAGATTTGGATTTCATTCAGAAAACGTTAGTTTCTGTATAATACAGTAGGTAAGAGATTTTTTTATCATCTACTGTTATTCGATGTAGACTGAATACATGATTCTTTTTAATAACCTGCGTGATATGGATATAAAGCGCACGATAATAACGCCACGAGAAAGTTTTTCGCTTAATACATTACATGTATTATTTTTAAGTATATATTTACGAACGCAGATTTATCCCTGTCTTAGTCACACAACATTTCACTTGAACTGTCCAAAACTTTCAGCTAATACGCTTCACACACAGCTACCAATACCGACTTAGTGGCTATCGCGACACACAAAGAATTCCCTTAGCCCGATGTGGACCACGAACGACACGAGAGGAAAACAAGTTCCAATATCATAAACACTGTTCCAACGTGGATATTATCAGGACACGCAAAATAATTCTTCCGTTACTCTGATACGAGCCACCGAACGACGCGAGAAGAAACAAATTAACTACCTCTCGAAAATATCACAGATACTGTACTGTACGCCCGCTGACATTTCATCTTTTAGAGTCATCTTCCGTAAATTACCGAAAACCTTTTTTTAATCACTTAATCTGAAAGTAGGGCTACTAAACACCAGAGGATGCTTAATTGGTGGGTGGGTAGATGGTCTGCTTCAAAACAATTATATGTGTTCTGAACCGTTTGCCAGCGAGCCATTGGCGGAACAGATTGCTGTCGGCCGGTATCCATTAGTGCATCTAGTCAACCTGCACACGAGGCTATCCATATAGCGGCTAATCTTTTTGTGTCTTGATAGTTGTAGTACCATGTCTGTCAGTAGCTAATATAGTTCCACCAGCCCCTCGAACACGTAGTTTTAACCTTGGGGCGTTGGTATAGAGACGAACTTCTTCTCGTGTCGTAAAAGTGACCACATCAGAATCTGTGACTTGTATGTGGTGTAGTTACAGCAGCCTGGAACTTTTGCGGTTTGTTACACCAATGCGTTTTGGATTGTTTGTGGAAGTACTGGTTCCAGGAAATTCATATGGATTTTGCGCATGTTTACTTTTCAGTAGGTTAAAGTTACTCAAATTTGCAAAAGTAATTTTGCCAGTACCACAGACCCAACTAAACCACTAATCCAATTGTAATGAAGTTTTGCATATCTAGTGTCAAACTAAGCAGAACTTGTACTTCAAAAGCTAAATTGATTGATATAATACATAGGTTTTTTTTATACATAGGTACATTAATATTTTACAGAGAAAACACCCAAACTCGGACACAAAACTTTCAGATCATACAAACATTTAGTCCAATCTGGGCATCCATGATGATAAATTGAAGCATAGTGTTGCAAACAAATAAACAAAGTAACAAATTAACTTTCACATTTATATTAGAAACTTTTTGAATGTAGAAGTAAGTTAAGGATGACAGGCACCATTATAATTAAGATGAGTTTGTTAAGAGGAAACTATATGTGCAATTAAAATTTACATACATAGAACACAATAACAACATTATATTATGTAAATTTTGCGTTTTTTAATTTCATTTTAGATTAAAACGCAAAAAAAAACTAGTAAAACCTGTTTGGACTGACGTAAAATAAATATTACCTGCAATGTATACTGCTTGCCGTTCACTTCAACAGTTTTGTTCATAAACTCGACACCAATAGTGTGAAAACTATGATCATCAAAATGATTTGATATGAATCTGCTCATCAAACATGATTTTCCGACTCCACCTTCGCCGAGTATCACAATCTTCAACAACGTACTCTTCGTAGGAGTTCTCCCAAAGCCACGATCATTGTCTTCCATCATTATGACAAATCACATCAGAAAAACGTTCTTTTATTACCACAGCCTTGACTATTCAATGCGAGGGCACAATTACACTTTAATTAATGACTCATTTCACCAATTAAATTTGTTACAAGTACTATTTTTACCATTACATCAAAGAAATGTTATTAATATAGAGATTTATCGGATCTAAAAATCAACAAATTATTTATATTTGTAAATAATTCTGATTGACGATCATTCGTTCACATCACAGCTGTTTTTAGCGACTACGACTTTGTATTTAATATCAAACGTCATTATAGTGACAGTCAGTACGAGCACAAACATACGCTAGTGGTGTCAACTAGCATACTAGTGTTTGACTTTATTTACTAAACAAGCTACACGAAAGAAGTCGCACGGCAATAAATGGCACTAATGTGACAGATCGCCCATGTTTGTATTTAATATTGTTATGTTCATTGCACTTTTTACTCATTTACCGTAGCTAAACTGATATTTACGATGACTTAAGTTGTAAACAATTCTAACTTCGTAATAATATTAAACGTGAAATGGTTTTGTGAAGTACAACAGCAAAATCAAGGCATTTTGATTACAATGACAGATATATACTTGGCGATGTCAGTTATGTGATTTTTATCATTTATTTAGGACTTTTTTATGTTCTGTACCAATTCAGATGAAAGTATTTTACTATTATTTTAAATAAACACTTTAAACTAAAGTTTATTGACACTGTTGAAAGTCCTTAAGTGTTGACGTTGTTTGCAAACTGAAAAAAAAACATGAAAAAAGGGTTATTATGTTAACCCAACCTAGATAAAAGCCACGTTGTTTGTACTAACAAATCCTTTTCTTTCTCATCAAAATAAAGACCTGAAAACAATGAAACAGAGTTTGATGACTACAGTGATATGGATAATTATGATTCAGGCAGTGACAGTAGTATGCCTGGAATAACCTCCATCGGTAACCACAATTATGTTATCAAAATACATATAAAAAATAAAAAACATTAATTCTGTTTTAAGTGATCTCTTTTCTCTTGAAATTTTTCGTATATTTTATATAAATAGATAAGAACGAATTCATTGAAAGTAACTGATTTGACTAAGGTGTCATCTAGCCTATTAGGCTAGATGACACCTTAGTCAAATCAGTTACTTTTTATCATCTGTCAAAACGACAATTTTGTATGAAAAATGTACTAAATACCTAATTGTGACGTCACTGTTTTAGACTACTCAATTGAACAATATATTTCACTGTATGTTTGATTGAAATTCGTAATAATAATAAAAAGCTATGTTAATTGTATTTTCTGAGATGTTTCGTGATTTTAGTTTTAATGAAGTGGACATTGGTATTTATTTACGATACAGTCATCTACCCAATTTACTAGGATCCGCCTGCAAACCCGGGACTTTTGGGGAATCCCCAGCGGATTCTCAAAAGACTTCTTTCATGAGAGAGTGTATAATTAAATTATTTTATTTTTGAATTTAAGACGTAAATGCTAGGACAAGTTTCTTAAGGAATGACATTATGTACTTTTATGTTACGATCATACTAATTGATACTGACTAACAGTCAGTATATCAATCAAGTTAAGATGAATATATCATAAACGTGTTGAAATTAAAAAGTAAATATGAAGTAAAATCCCCTGCAATATAATCGTTTATTTTTTAATCGAATCAATAACATGTTAAACGCACAAGGTACAGGCTGCCAAAAAAAGTTAAAATCCTAGAATAATTACGGCTCGGTAAAATTGAACCGATTTAAACGACAACTGTGCCATTAAGCAGCCATATCTAAAACGTTTCTGCATCAGCTAGACAAAAAGATACCCGCCTCGTTGGATGTAATGAATTTCGCAAACAAAGTATAAAGGTGTATATCGCAGACTCACCACGTTCATGTCTGCGATATACACCTTTAAAAGTATTGATAAAGTGGAGTTTTTCGTTTGAATACAGGTAATGTTCATGAAAACAATTACATTTCCTGTTTAAATAGTGGAACTTATATCATTATACTTTTATACGTCAAAAAAACCTAGCTATTACAAATGCCATCTATCGACACTTGTGGGTCTTATTACTGAGGAGTTTTATTAGCGACATCTATCTGTTAGAACTTTTTTAAAGTTACAAAATATTACTAGTTATCACAGTAAGTTACATTGCACTCAGTATAGTTATAAATTTACTAAGTGAAGAAACTAACATAAGTTAGGTACTTAAATTTTAATGTAGTGATAACATTAATGTGTTTATTTATAGTTTTAAAACATTCTCTCTTATACTGCCATCTATTAGGCGTATTTTTAAAATGTCTGATGGAAAAATCAAGTTTTGAATCATCATTGTGCTTACTAGCCACCAGGTGTCGATAATATTTACTTTTTATTTTGACGACCTCGGCTCGCAACTGCTCGCGAGATGTCACGCTCACTCGGCCGTGCGCTACAACTTTATTTTATTCCGCTTTGTTTTGCGGAGGTAAAAAGACGTGTCGCGGCTCAAATGCCGCTCGTGTATGTGCATTGTGTTCAATGTTTTTCTTGTTATAAAGTATTTATTAAGTGAATAAACAGTACAGATCAGTACAAAGTGTTTTAATATACGAACGAAGATTATGAATGTGGTTGAATAGTAAAAAATTGCTACATTTGCGCAATCGTTGGTGAGACTCGATGTCAATAAACTTGTCGGTTGTATTTTATGGGAAAGGTGTGCCGCGTCGCGCTGGTACCTGTTCGCGACGGGTGGGTGATCGAGGCCGGGATGGTGACTGCGAGGCCGGCGACGGTCGGGTCGTCAGTGCCATGGAGTCGTAGATAGGACGGAGGTGAGTAGTTACGTGGTTTTCGGTTGTGCGGCGGTAAGCGAGGGGAGCGGGCGCGTGGCTGCGTGCATTCACCTCTGACCCGCGCGCGGGGCGAGCGCCGCTCAAGGTCGGTGCGCCGCCTGAAGGTCGCTCGTCACGTGACGCAGAGGGTGCACACCCCCCACCCCATGCCTCACGTCACCCTTCCCTCCCTTATGTCTTTTGTATACAGTCACGGACACAAGTGAAATGTGTATAACATAATATTTTATTTAATCATTATGATATTGATATCACTTCGATTACTTTGAGTATCTTATTCGTTTAAAGCACTGCGATAACGTGTTTAATAGATAAAATAATTTGGTGTAATTAGAAGCAATCCTTTCTAAATCTAACAAAAAAAAATAGTCTCCCCTTTATTATTCGTTTCAAGGTTTCCACCTAGTTTTCACTTCCTACTGGATTCTATTTAGAAATGTTAGCGCTTAGCGGTCGCATAGATAACGGGTATGCCTACAAACATTGAAATAGTCACTAGATTCTATTTTTAAATCGCATTGTTCCATGCCTCCGGCCGGTAACATTATTATGCATTCAACTAACGGATTATACATATGTATATATGGTGATATATCCTATGTATCGTAGAGATATTGTCTATGATCGAAGCCATTCATGAGTTCTCATCTGTTCATCTATAAATAACTTTAATTCTAGTATATATTTTTTGTATAGACGAGTTTTTAAACTTTGTTGTTTCTTTGATCATCCTCACTCTAAAATTTTAAATCAATCACTCAGCCATATACTGTAAAGTTACGACGTCACATACCATACATCCGCAAAAAAACAAATATTGTAGGTACCCAAAAAGAAAATACCCAGATATTTTAAATAAATTCGTAAAAGTACAGTCTTGTGATATAGACTAAGCTGCTTGAGGTGTTTATTCCACAAAATGGAAAACCACACCAGTTTTTGAGATAAGTACGTCCACTGTCACAAGTCTTAGGTCAATAGCTGCGTTAACAGTAGTTGCTAAAACATATGACCTTTCCTCAATAATTAAATTAAAAAAAAAGTTTAAACTTTAGCCATTAACTGTCAATATGAATTGCACTATGACTTCGTCAGCACCCCTCAAAAGGAGTGAATTTGCTTCGTTTTAGCAAAGTAAAGCCTGCACTGCCCTTACTCAATAAATCGACTACCCAGCACTAAAATAATTTTTGAATTCAAATCATTAGGTTCTAAGATTGAAATGTTCAATTAAACACAAGTTTCAGCTGTATAACATTAATATATATGTAATCTTAATAATAACTAAGGGTGGTTTTGTATATGTAGCAGAATTCGAATTCACTAAAGCTTTCGACCTAGTAGACATTGACATTTTATTTCATAGGTCGTCATCGAATGCTCCGCACAACTTTTATCTTAAGTGGCAAGTTATTTCAAAGAACAAATATAGTATATAAAGGTTAGACGCTATATCTATAGAGAAATATATATAGAGAATCTTAAACATGTTCAAGGGTCACTTAAGGCAGCATTCTTGGACCTACCCCGATAGGTTAATGATTTACGAAATGCGCTTTATAAAATGTAATGTTGCTTAGTGACCAGACGTTATTTCTTCTTCACCGAAATAAAGAATAGTAGTATTTAAGTAATGTAAAAATAAAATAATTTTAACACTCTTTAACTATGGCTTAAAATCCAATTGTGATGACCTAAGAGTGTTGTAAGGACACCACTAGAAGCCAACAAATTTTCACACACACTTAGTGCAAGTAAAATATTTAAAAATCATGAGAATCGATTATTAGAATGGGTCCTAAAAATAGTAGAGGACATCTACATATACACTTTCAAAAGAAATAATTATGCGCCATTTTGTAACGTTTTTCATTAATGCTCGGCTCCCATTAGTGGTATTGTACTATTACTGTTATATAGCCTTGTTGCCTTCCTTGATAAGTTCGCTGTCCAACACCATAAGAATTTTTCAATTCGAACAAAAAAATTATAACTGATAAATAATATATAAATAAATATGTATTTTTGACATTTGACACACAACGCATCTAGTTTCAAACTAAGTAGAGTTACAACCATGACAACTTATATCCTTTTTTTTTTGAAAATACCCTCATATTATATACAGAAAACACTCAAACTCCGAAACAAATATTTGCAGATCATAAAGCAATTAGTCCGACCCGAGCATCGAACCTGAGACCTCAAGCACTCTCTTTGAGCTTTATAATACGTATTAGTATAAATATTAAATATACGGGCATTGATATATCTACAAAATCCTCTTTTATTCTTTTTTATGATTACAGAATCATATAGGTATCAAATTAGGTCTGTGGTTGGTCTAGATACTTGCATATATCGAATGACACTCAGGTAATGCATTATTGCCTATTGATAAGTGATAAATTTGATAATTCCACAGCACGTGAAAACGTGCAATTTTATATCACTAATATTTGTAACAATATTATCTATATTTGTGACGCAATAAAAAAACAGCCGGCTAATGAAGCAAACAACACAGGGCAACATCACTACAAAGAGAACGACAACTTGAAACAAATCCTATACCAAACCGTCTGGTGAGTGTGGTATGATAGACCAAACCTCCTTTCGAACGAGAGGGCTATGTCCAGCAATGGCCCGTTAAAAGTTGTTGATGATGATGACATTTCTATTGGATGCTACTAAGACTATCGCATGTATACTGCTTATATTGTTTTATTTGCAATGAATAAACATTTGAAACATTTCTTTCGAAATCTATAACGTCTGATAAGATTATTTTGTAATTTCCACTTCAGAATTGTGCATAGAGCTCAAGGTCGTTCACATATTTGAATTACGGAAAACATTTAAATCAAGTAAATTGCCGATGTTCACAGTACATTATTTCAGTAAATCGGACAGTAAAAATAATTTCAGATAATAGTCTGAAACTTGTTTTGCGTTTAACTTTAATGTTTTTAATTTATTTTATAAACTCCAAAATTAAATTTAATTATTTTGTGTAAAAGTGTAGGTCCATGCATCCTCATCTGCAAGTGAACCTGCTGATCGAAGGTCGGAACTGGCAAACAAAACATCTCGATTAGCGGCAATAAGCTCGCCATCTATTACGTGGAACCAAAACACTAGCGAAAATCCCTTCCAGGGAATCAGGCGTGATTTTATGTATGTAGGTAATTTAAAAGAGAATGATTTAAACACAATAAGGTGTGACGTCGTATCTAGGTATTGCATCCAAAAATGTACAGACACTACCGTTTTGACGTTTACCAAAAAGATACAGATTTTTTTGTCTGTCAACGCAAAGATCACAATCAAACTGGCTCCAAAGTGCAAATTATTTTTTGTGGACCAACTTGTATGTGCATGACGCAGAGAATTTGATGACTTTATTAATTTGGCTTACTGGGATTAATTATATCTATCAGTTCTGTCACGTACAGGTTTATATTACTTAACATAAACATGACGCCCAATTTGGACCTATTAAGAGTTTCATATTTCCTGATGTGCATTAAACACTTGCATAAAATATGACCAGGTATTATGTATACCTACCTATATACTGTCTTTATGATATACGATAAAGCCTAATATATACAACCTTACAGCAGCCGTCGCATATAAGAATTATATACTCGTAACTACCGACATCTCACCTACCACGTGACGTTCTAATTTGACACCACATGTCAATTTAAACAGCACGCGTTTTACTCTGCTTCCCGTTACACATTTCCGTTCTTATTTCACGAAATCATTCTTTACACTTTATTATACATGTTACAGTAATTTTTTTTTATTTTATTATACATATATATATGATAAAGACAAGTAACGAGATATAAGTCACCTGATGGAAAGTGACTACCCACGCTCATTAACCACTGCAACTCAGGAGTTGCAAGGGAAGGGATTATGCTATTTTCTTAAAGGTTTAAAGGTCTTATTGAATTAGAGAATTAATTTAATCAACAATTATCCATTCCTTCCTGTGTAAATCACTTAAAAACCTGAAACTCACTGCCAACTTACGTGTTTCCCTCCTACTAGGTCGTCATAGTGTGGATCACCACACTGAATTATTTGCATTTGCAATGAATATGGTAACCACCACTTAGATTCTATTCATGCTTTCCATAAGTCAGAGAGTCATTTTGGTAGACCAAGAATAAAGAAAATAATAAAAAAAAAACAAACACCACAGACGAAAATTTGCTTCCCCAGAGGAAGAATGTCACACATCAAAACGAAAGCTTTATGTCCAATAAAACGAAAGTAAGAATATAACGTATTTACATTTTTCTTTAGCAGTGATTTTTGTAATATTGAAACTAGACCTTTGTGGGATTGGTAGTGTAACATAAAACTGTAGAAAACCTTGAAATTATGATATATGTACATAATCGGAATACAAAACAAAGTTAGTCCATTCTGAGATATAATGTTACTGAATGATTTTAAGCGACTTTATATTATACTAAGTCAAATAAGCATTATAATGTTATTTGCTTACATTGTTATTCCATGTCAAAGTGTCTCTTAATGTATATCATAATGAGTTTATTTAAACTACATGAGATAGCACTCTTATCCTTGTAGTGACGGATTAAAAATACGAAATGTCACCACTCTTATTCATTCTGTCGTAAATAGTGACTAAGCAAGTAAACAAACATCACTGCAAAGAGAATACTTGGTATAAACACTAGTGTTGTGACCAACATGTGTTATCGGGATATAGTAGTTCAAAACTCATCTCTAAATAGAAGCTTATGTAGAGCAGTATCGATTAAAAGTGGAGTATATTTTAAGCGTCTAGATTGTTTTTTTGTGACGTTAATCGAATTTTACAATACAATTTATCAAAATAAACGAGTGAATAGTAATGATATGTAATATATTTCGCATTTGTAGAAACGTAAATGTTCATATTTGTAGAAACGTAAATGTTCATATTTGTAGAAATGTGAATGTTAGCATTTGTAGAAACGTAAATATTCACATTTAATACGTCTCTGTCTATAGTTTTAGGGATACAGGCATGAGTGTTTGTGTATTTATCAAAAAAGAACGGCAACAACCGAAACTAAAGCTCACTGAAACATTTTATTACACGAGAATTCTTTCTGTGTCTGGTTCTCATAAAAAATCTGAAATGACTAATTTTATAGCGCATTCCGAGAGATTTACAGTGCATCTTTTAGTATGTTTTCAGCGTTCAAATTAATTTAATCGTTGTTTCGACTACCTCAGAAACTTTTAAACTTGATGTCGACCTTGCAGGATGTTTAGTTCATTCTAAAATAACTACAACCTTTATCAAAATTCCTTTATAGATTTAACCTTGCGAAGCGTGATCTATTAGAGCCATTTAATAATAAATCGCATGTGAATAATAGCGACACTTTCCTAAAAGAATCGCTTTTGTTCGTGGTTATATACAATCAGATAATTCGTCTATTTATCGGCCTAAATTTTAAAAACTCAATAGATATAATAATAGACTAGATATCTTACTGTTTTTTACACATAATTTTTGTTGTATAGCGGGACTTATTCACGATAAAATTAATTAAAAGAAACGAGTTATACCGCTCGCGGTCTATGTAGACTGGTATTAGCTTAACGATGCCATCGTAATGTGCGAGGTGTAACTACCCGCACTTGGGCGGATAGATATTATAGATTCAATGGCAGATGAAATCATCCGGATATGAAAAATTTGTATGAAAATGAATTAAGGGCACTTTGAGTTGTGAGATCTCACAGATAAATTATTACCTTGTAAGATATGTATACCCTACTATACACATATACTACCTTACACCGTATACTATCTTGTATGTATACCCTATATTCTACATTTTTCTATATTGTTATGTATAGAACTGTTTTACAAATTTATCATAAAGACATATGTTAAAAGTAACTAGATTTACTACATTAACTTGAGTGTACTGAACACACTTTTGTTAACTGCACTTCACTTCGACTGCACGATTGGCCTAGTGGTTTAAGCGGTCGCTACGCCACTCTCCATTTCGCTGAGTGTTGTGGGTTCAAATTCTACATGGGACAACACTTTATGTGATCCACAAATTGTTGTTCTAAGTCTGGGTGTTCTTTGTGTCCCTATGTTTGTAAAGTCCCTCGCGACACAGGATTTATTCCTAATGCGGGCGTTGCCTTTTATAAAAAAAAACTTTTGTCAATAAATAAGAGCAGTGCATTGTAGGTGGTAATAACGTACTACCGATCGGTATTACAAAGTATAAAGTAAACATTGTGTATAAACAGTTAGATTTCCATCTAATTAATACAACGGTGCGCTTATGTAAGCAACATTAAGCAACTGCCTGTCTGCATATAAACCAAATCACCTTGAATATAAACTAAACCGAGTAACTTACAAGTTGTCCATTCACATCCAAAATGATGTTGGTTTAAATTAAAACATTTGAATACAAATATTTAGTGTAATCCAGAAATTCTTTTTTCAATAATTGATTACTAATTAAAACTTTGCTTTGTAGTCTGTTTCAAGATTTTTTTATTCAATAATAATGATAACGAGTAAAGACCTTTATGTCGATTTGCCTACTTTGTCGACTTTAGTGAAATTTATATTACCGTTATGGCGAATTTTCGTGGTTCACTAAATTTAGTGCTTTAATGCTGACTTTTTGTATTTTGCTACAATTTATTGCCGTTTTGACAGTTTTCAAAATTTTACAATTAGAGTTTTATTTTGTCGATTTTTATGCATCGACGAAAAAAGTTTCTATCACTTTTTTTAATTGAGCAATCATAAATGTTAATTAAGGAAAAGATATGTGGAGAAAGTTGACATGCTCGGCTAAAATGCATTCATGATAATGAGAAAAACCTCAATATTTCGTTTTATAAAATGTTAAAGGATGAGAGCGTTCTCATTGATACTCGATACTCGTAATAAGTCGTAATATTATGACGTACCTGCCGATTTTTAAAAAAATACAATTTAAAAAACGAAACATTTAAACAATAAAATTGACATACGTTTATATCTACTTATTAACACCCTGTCAGGTTTTTTTAAATTTATGATAAAACTATTTTCTATTGTGTAGTTTGTTTTATATGTATAATACATAAATACAAAAACAATAATAAAATTAACATTATTTTGTAGCAATACAATATGCCGAGTTTCAGTGTTTACAAGACAATTGTATATGACTGTGCCAATATTCGGCAAAGGGATTCTTAAAACAAAGCTATTATACGTTTTCGGTATTCTGAAACAAAATGGAGATAAATTAATTATAAAAGTCAACATCAACAGAAAATTGGCATAATAAAACTTTCTTTTTTTAAAAAAATAACGCCCTCTTTAGGTTCATATCCTGTGCCGCGGGGGACTTTACAAACATACAAGAAACGGACACAAAGAACACCTCTAGACTCAAAACAACAATTTGTACATCACACGAAGTGTGATCTACGCTGAATGTTGTAGGGTTTGAACCCACAACACTCAGCGCAATAGAGAGTGGCGTGGTGACCGCTTAAACCACGACACCATCCAATCTACTAATTTAATGAACCACGAAAATTGAGCATAACAGTAACAGATGTATGCTATTTCAGTAAAGTCGACAAATTGGGAACGTCGGTAAAAAGTCACTCACCCAGGCCACTAATAAAAAACTTTTTATATATTTCTAAATATAAATACATATATATAATCATGAAAAATTACATCCAGACAAAAATATTTGTCCTGGATACGTTTCTTCTAAATATCTCTACTTTATACGAGAGACGGTGTGGCGACAGATTAAGAATATAGAGTGTCACCATCCTCATTCATCCCATGGGTGTCGTAAGAGACGACTAAGGGAACAAAGTAGGCAGGACAACATCGCTGCACAAAGAAGGAGAATTTGAAACAAACCCATCTAGTGCGCGGGCAGCTGAAACCTCCTTTCAAAAAAGAGTCCAGCTGTGGGTCCAAAGTATAAAATATATTTTCAAAGTCTTCCTATCTATACACCAGCAGTTCCTGTAAATGACAACACTTAATAATGTGACCAGTTGTAGTATCACAAAAGTGGTACGAATTTTAGCTTTTTAGTGTATGCGACTGCTGTGCTTGAGCTCTCGGGTTCGATTCCGGGTCGGACCAAATGTTTGCATGATCTGCAAATATTTGTTTCGGAGTTTGGGTGTTTTATATGTATAATATGTATGTATTTACAAAAAAAAGTATAAATGCTTTTATTATTTTATTATTTTTAGTCTAGTAACTGTAGTACAAGCTCTCCTTAGTTTGGGAGTAGATGACATTGTGTGTCAAATGTCTGAAATATTTATTTATTATAATTCCTGGTTAAAGATTTAATGAACTCAATTTGTCAACTCTCTTCCTGGATTAATTGCAAAATGAATGTTGAAGTCGGATCTTGGCAAGCTCATTGTTCATACTTAGCCGGATATAATCGATTACTCGTTTCTGCAAAGCAATTAACCATTAAATTGACAGTTAGCGGTCAGACTGTCATCTTCATAATGTTATTGACTTATGACAACTTCACCAATATGTCATAAAATGTATAAAAATGATTAATTAATTCTACAATTGTTACAATTACAACCTTACGAGGACATCTGGGTTTATATATTAATTATGCTTGTTACCCTCAATAAGTGACGTAAATTCTTTGCATCCCTTTTAAAAAAATATAAAGCATGAATTTTTTGGAATAGCTATAGTAATTTCAAGTTAAAAATGAAGAAAAACGGATACAAAAGTATAGTAATGCAGTATATTTTTTGATCTGTCATGGTAAAAAAGTGTTTACAATGACAATTCTATTTATACTGGTCAATGACATGAAGCAAAACATTCAAAAGGGGTTGAAATAACCACGAGGCGATCTCTACCTATGTAACGTAACTAAGTAAGTTAGTTGACAGTTTGCTGTTATTGTTGCTTTACAAAGGGACTTATTTGCGATAAAATTATAATAATAAATTATTTCGGACATCTGACTTAACTCTACTGTGGGTACTAGAGAACTGATATAAATAAATATAAACTTTTTTGTAACATACATATTATACATAAATACACCCAAACTCCGAAACAAATAATGTACAGATTATAAAAACACTTGGTCTGACCCAGTAATCGAAGCTGAGACCTCAAGCTCAGTTGTCGCATACGCTACCTCTACGCCACCGGGGCAGAAATACCTTCTATTTCTCGACGTTTCGAACGAGTTACACCGCTCGTGACCACGGGTAGACCAGCCTATCTTATCGTAGCCTTTTTTAAATAATTATATTGCAAATAAGTCCCGTTGTACAGTAAAACTATGTGTAAAAATCGCGTAAGTCTAAAAACAGTTATTACTTTCTTATTGTTGCTATTTTCGCAAAAGGTCCTATAACCTACCGAAATTAGTAGCACGATGCAAGTATATACACTTTAAACATGTGTAGTGAGACAAAACCTCTTTTCTAGGAAGATGTCTATGTACAGAAGTGGACTGTTAAAGTCTCTTGATATGAAATATATAAGCACTGTATAAGTACTATATAAGTATTTATTTAAATTTATACTTTAAAACAAATTACAAGTTAAAATTTAACGACAGTTGCCGCACTAATCTCGTGGCTTGTGTCGCAGCAACCAATATGTGATTTTACAATATTAAATCATTTTATAAAGTTTAGTTAAATTAGAATATAGAATAAAATTAAAACGAGGTGCAAAACAAACAAAAACAGAACAGAAAAAAATGGTATAATTAAAAATATTACAATAATTAATAATATAAATATATTACAAGATACAGTTCAAAATGTAAAAACATGATGGCAGCACAGTTGTTACTACACACGGGCAGACGACAATAATTGATCAGCAAATCATTGTAGCAGACACCCCTCTGTATTTACAACAGGGGCATTTTCTATGCTCAGAATAAATTATTTACTTATGTCCCGGTCACAACCAGTTATTTTGTTAGGTTCACAAAATTGAGCATTAAATGATAAATCTTGTTTTATTTTTCTAATGTCAGACCAGACACTAATGACAGGAGTGAATTGTGACGTCACAGTTCGATATTTCGTTCAATTTTTTAACCTACCGTTTTCTCGTTAATAAAGAGAAACTTTTTAAAAATTTATAAAAGAAATGACCTATATATACACTACACTTTTGAACCTTCATTTTAAAGCAACTCTTTCAACAAACATTTAGTTATAAATATCTTAAATAAATTGCTGATACTTGTGAATTCGTGTTTGTTCGGTGAATATTAAAATATAACTTGATATTGCAACCACGCTATAAAAATTCCAATAGCATTTACTCGGAAATGGCTTACCACATTAGTAATGCAAAATATTTTTTTAAACATAAATGAAACGTTTTTAAGTCCAATACACAAGATCAAAAACATATTTAAAAATCAAATGAGGACTATTAACTAACCGTATAGTCTATGATCAAAGTCAAAGGTTAAATTTGTTAGAGCCGTATTTGGCACAAAGGAAAGAAGAAAAAAATAAAAAGTATCGCGTTTTGTTGTGAGTGTACTCTCACTACTTTCACGTATATATGTGTGAGGTGTGTACCGCTGTGTGCGTCTCGGCCGGTGACCTTGCTATCAGGCGGAAGCGCACGGCCGCGTGAGTCAGCGCGCGTCTGCCCAGGGAGCAGAGACCTTCGCGTAACTCTATGCTACCATGTTCCATTCAGTAGGTACCATTGCTGTCCGATCAGTACTTTTGGTTCTTTTCTTTGTTTAAAATTAAACGGTTCATTTCCAATTCAATGGTATGCAGACATATTTAAGTAATATTATTCAGAGATACAGTAAGTAGGTACCTAGTATTCGTAAAGTATGTTTATTTTTAATAAATGTTTTTTTCATGTTTGTCACCTTCAGAACTTTATGGTTTGTGAACACATGTGGTAATGTTTTTTTGTTTTTTTAAGTAAATTAAGAATTTAAAATGTTTAAAAGTTACTTATGAAACGCCATATAATGTTATCAGTTTTATTAAAACACATTAGTAGGTATTAGGTAGGTAATGTAGTATGTATGTACATTATTTCTTTTTTTAAACTGTCGCGTCAGTCAATACGAGAATCGAATAACAGCCTACCGCACGCTCCATTGTGTGGACCAAAAAGAAGTTCTTTGTTCATTTTTTTTTATTTACTCTTGGATGTTTGTAGTTTATTAAGTCTATTTTTTATTTTACTCATTATGTAACCTTTACATATACAAATGCGTGATGTTCTAGTTATTAGTGACACTTAAAAAAAACATAAATGTGACTCAAAGAATAATTTTACCCGCGTTTTTAACATTTTCTATTAATACTACGCTCCTATTAATCGAAGCGTATATATATATATATATATATATATATCATATAAGTGTAAGATCCTCCATGATAAATGGGCCATGTGATAATACAATAATTTTGGAATTGAAACCAGTATTCCTGAGATCATCACGTTCAACCAATTAGACAAAGTTTCCAGGTATATATTATAGGTGTTGATAATTATAGTATTTTGAAATATATTATAGCACTATCTAGATTCAAACCCATCAGGCCTTGTACTACTGACGGGCCTATTGATCTCGTGATTAGTGACCCTGTCTTTTAAACCGAAGGTCGTGAGTTCTATTTCCACCCCGAACAAATAATTGTGTGATGAGCACAATGATTTGTTGTTTCTGGATGTAATTTATCTAAAATTTGTACATATTTAAAAATATATAAGTATGCTTTGTCTGTTTCCCATAGCATGACTCAGCCTAGTTTGAAATCACACGGCCGTGTGTGAGAGCTGTGAAGTGTTTAAGTTATTATTACAGGTCTTAGAACACGAATAAATATATATTCATATAAAAGGATTCATCCTACAATAGGTAATAGTAGGTGTATCCCCCTATTTTTAAATTTTAACCTTGATTTATAAGTAGGTACAATTATAACCTGTTATGGAAATTATGGAAGAGTTAGTACGACCTCGCATGAAGTACACACGAAACTTTACAACGAACAATAAAGCCGGGGCTTTGTTACAGTTTCGTGTATACTTTGCTGTGACCAGAGGACTTTATTTCACTTAACCTTACCTACTACTCTGGTCACAGCTACGTTCTGAAAGCGATTCTTTTTCTTGACGGGTCACAGTTCTAAACTAACCTACTTTTTTGCAAGCAGCTCGTTTCTGAAGATTCGCGAAACTTTAAAAAATAGGTGCAAGCTTGACGAATGGCATCAGGGTTCCTAGTAAATCTAAATAGAAATTTACTTAGAAATCTTACTGTAGTACGTCATCTTCTGGAGTATTCAGTTCGGCGGATATGTGCTGAAGTAGTTTTTCTAAATACGCCACTCGGTTATTCGAAATTTGTAATAATGTATATTATTGTTTATTAAATTTTGGCGACCGCGTATTGGGAAACGCAGCGTTGGTAGACCCCCCGCAAGGTGGTCCGACAACCTGGTGAAGGTCGCGGGAAGCCGTTGAATGTGGGTGGCACACGATCGGCTGTTGTGGAGTACCTTGCTGGTGGCTTTTGTCCAGCTGTAGGCTGAGGGCAATCATAAAAATACATTAAAACCATGAAGGTTATTTTGGTCACTCATACAGTCTATGACAATCTTTTGATCTCACGCGTAATAGAGCATATCACTATGACCCTAGCGGTAGTGCTGTGACATAGTTTTAACATCGACACAGATATCACAAGATCATACGATACTCGCTTCTAGAACCGTTATTGGATATCTGATATATCTTATTAATAGTATGTTTTGTTGTGTTTAATTTTCTGTAAAAAGGAGTTGCACACTTATTATTGACTAGCTGACCCGCTTCACTTCGTCTGCGTTTGATATTGTCTATAGCGTGATATTATAGCGAGAAAAATTTGTTTTCGTTAAATAATCTTAAAAAATAGACATAAGCTGTCACGGACTATTTTTAGAACTTTTAAAAGGTAACAATTATTTCCTTTTTTATTTTTGCTAAACAACCGTTTGCGAAGCGCACACAATGGAAACTCAAGAGGAATACGTTTTAACATTTTTGCAACATTTTTCATTGCTACTCCGGTCCTTTAGACCGCAGCGTAATCATATAATAATAGTCTTTAATCTTCCTTAACAACTGTGTTATCTAAGACTGAAATAATTTTTCCAATCGTACCAGTAGTTCCTGAGATTAGTGCGTCTAACCAAACAAACACTTCTGTTTTATAATAGTATAGTGTAGTTATAGTATAGATATTAGTGCTAACACACGGAGAAAGCTTATTAAATAAGTTTCGAAAATGCACTTGGACTCCGACTTTCCAATGAATTGCCATTTATAAAGTACGACACTACGATATCGTAATGTGTATCTTTTACTATATACACATATTGAGTTTGTAAATATTATGTGTGTATTAAATAATTAGTTTTCAGGTAGAAATAAATTTATAAGTGCATTTTAAAATTATATTTTAAACATACTTCTATTTCTATGTCAATTTGAGCACATTTTTAGCTTTCGTTATGATGGTTTTTAAACTTCGAATCTAGTCACAGGTGCTTTAGCATTTACTCGCTCACCATTGACCCCGGGACGTGTGTGTCGTAACTAAAGTAAAAGGCTTGGGATGCATGGCCGCACGGAGAACGGTGAACCGAATACTTTTGAAATTAACGTTATTACTAACGTATTAAACTCGAATGCTTGTTTTGTTTTTTCTTTCAATTTTGAATTTCGAAAGTTTTCTTTTTAATCATTAATAATAGAAAGGTTAATGATACTGTTATAGTTTTAACTCTTTTAATTTAAGATTCTAAACAACTAATTTTGATTATTATAAATAAGACATGACATGACATGACATAAACATTACTTGCCGTCCACTGTTGAAAGAAGGCCTCCCCCAAAGAAAATAAAAAAAAAACAGTACTCTAATTTTTTTTTTTTTTTTTTTTTGATTTGACTTTAGCTGTTGGCCTCAGATGGCCTCTACAACTTTACCCGGATTAAGTTACGGTGAGCGCTGAGGCCGGCCGCTTAACCGGCCATTTGATAAGCAACATTGCCCAAGGGCACCCCCTGCGGGGTACGAACCTCGGCTTGGGGTGTTGCTGAAACGCTGGGGCGGCCTACTCCCATGTTTTGTGGACGGAAACAGTACTCTAAGAATATTAAGGTATCTTTATAGAAATGTGCCGATGTCGCATACTGGTCTGAGTGTGAGTCATGTGTATGAACGCGCTGCTACACACACATCCGCCTAATATCGGATGGTAGAAGATGGCCACGGCGTTGGTCGTACCATGAGTGATCAAGTACGCTACACGCTCGCTTACATTCACCTGTTTTCAGAGGTTACTTTATTTAATTATTTACCGCAGTTTAATGTTATTATTTATAGTGTTTATGATGGTTTTATGTAAGTATACGTAAGGTTAATTGTTTAGGTACGTTTATATTGATTTTTTTGTCATGACTCTATACAGAGGTAAAAATATTACAGTGTATTTGGATATTTTGCAATACATGTTTCACTTAAAAAGACTTCGACCAACGAACTGATTTAAAATATTTTAAATTCTTGTTTTTGTGTGTGGTGTAAAAGTAAACCACATAATAATACAGATTTGTTAAAACATTTCATTATGTTATATAAATAAAATCTAGTGCCACTCATAAGATACAGTGACAACCTTAAGCGGCAACGCAAGAGTAGGCTAATAACTATCCGAGTGACATTAAATAAACTACTTTTCTTAGTATACTGTGATATAAATGTGTATTTATCATTGTAGACAACGATGAAGGTCTAATAAGAAAGTAAAAAATTAAAACTTTATCTCAATCGCAATAAACTTACCCAAAATGATTCATAATTTAATGAAGACAATGTAATCATTTCGAACGATAAAGGTACTGCTTAAATAAAGAAATACGTCATATTTATACAGTTTTATATTAAAAAAAAACCTTGTTTAGCATCTTTGTAATATTTCCTAGATGTTTTATTCCATTTATTATTAAGTAATTATTGTATCACGATTTTTATCACCTTTACCTACAGGTGGCGCCATCTATGAAATGAAAATTTTTGTTTTCGATTTTTAAATCTTTAGAACACATATTGCAGAAACTCATTGTCATGGGTAGGTTTACGATTTAATATAAGTCAGTGGTCTGTTGCTATTAACAGTTCCTATTTTATTTTTATACATAAAATATTTACGAGGCGCCATGGCTTCGTTCGTCATCATCACAGTGACTCATACTTCTCGCACAATACAATAGGTAGACAGATACATTTCTATTTGATTACTTTGAAAATGCTAATAAATATAGTGCACGATTTGAGGAGAAATACCATTATTGTTATTGCAAAATGGACAACTCAATTACTTATTGGTACCTTATTTTAACTTTTAGTAGGGTTGAAATGCAATTTATAATTTATTGCAGTACACAAAGGAGTAAAACCACAATTTCTGTATTTATTTGTGATTGCTTTATAAAAAAATAATTTTAATTTATTTTGTAGACAGACTTTTTATCCATTGTTTTTAAGAAGTTTAAGTAATGTGTCTTCTCCTTTATTTTTGTCATTGTATCTATGCACTTTAACATTTTTAAATTTAGAAATACTCATTTATAACATTTGTTCGACACATTACTGTTATAAATATCACATTACTGGCAACTGCGAAAGCGGGAGAACGGCAAATTCAAAAACATTCATTGATTTTTATTCAGATCACGGTCAAAAATGAAGGTTTTGAATATAGAATTCAACCTGACCTCTTCAATAACACTTAAACGTTATGTGTAATCCACAAAACATACCTATTATTATTGTTTTATTTGTCATGTCTGTAATGTACTAAATTACTATTGTTATGGGTATATCATATATATCAACTTAGTAACGTTTATACAAATCATCTTAAAAACAACGTACCAAGCATTATATGTAATTGTATAGTTCTAATAGTGCTGTACCTATCGCAATACCGTTTACTCGGCAATTAGGGATCTTTTAAATTGTTATTCTAATATAATCTAAACATAATTAAGATAATTCGTTACATTACGTACGTCTTTACCAAAGTTAACCTCGACTTTCTCCAATGCGCTTCAGTTCCCACGTAGGTGATTGCGCGCCGAAACCATGAGACATCCTTGCAGGTTTCGCAACTCGCCTCAATACTGAACGATTCTGAGAAACCATTACCTACTGAGTGAGTCACAGGGTTGTCTGGAACGGGTCTTGCGCCGCCACTTCGCTTTTGACTCACTGCCCAACTGTTTTTGCTCAAATCTGCTTCGCAGTTTCATTAGTATTACAGTTTCTCTATCTCCAATCACAAGACTGCACTACAATATCGGGCTACATTTTAAAAATTAGCAATCGTAATACTAGTTTAAGGAAAAAGCATCTTAATTAACTACTAAAACGGTAACATCGATATTTTAATACTCGTCTAACGGGTTAGTGTACATTTGTGGATGAGTTCATCACTCCGAGACGTCAATGGATGCCATCTTTGGCAAAATCTTGGAGCATGAGGCACAGCGTTGTAATTTCCGGAGAGTTTTTTTGTTCGTCTATTAAGACTGTTTAATTTAGGCACCGGAAAACTGCGAGTGACGGTTGGACCGGTTCGAGTAGACGCATTTGTTTCGAAGGATACTTTTTACGTTCACAATCCGTGAAGTTGGCCGTGGCAACAGCTTGGAGTTAAAAGTGACTTGTGAAATAGAATAGGTGAATAAATAGCAGTAGAGTATTATTGAATGTATTTCTTCTAATTGGTTTAAATGTAATATACTGTCTATCAAGCCTGTAATCGTTATTTGATGGACGTAGACCCCTCCTAATGGTACTCTTTCATCAGCCAGATTTTTAATCAATAATTTTCCTCGTTCTGCTCAATATATGAAAGCCTTTTTTTGTAACATGGGAGTATACTACTTATACCATTTGCTTTATTTATATAGGAAAAAACTTTATACTTCAGACTCTTTAGACTTTTATAAACAAAATCGACTACTTTTTACTACAAAATTGTATTTGCATTACATGGCACATCACTATTCGGACTAGAACACAGGATAACTGTATTTTGGAAATTAAAAAGTTTAATATTATTTCATTAAATTGATTAAAACCGTTATGTCAAACCTTTAAAGTTTTCCAGCTACATGCTTTCCTATAATGTCAACCGCCACGCGGAATGCGGTTGCAGCGACCCATTTACCTCACCCCCCCTTCCTCGAAGGTAGTGGGTGGGTACCGGTCCTGCGTGCCCTCGATGCGTTGATTCCGCGTTGCGAAAACTTGTGTGAAGCAAGCTTTGACTGTATTACAACCTTATAGATCCCGTGTTGTGTTTAGAAGTGAGTCCTAGATAAATCTTTGGTTCTGAAATTTATGTTTTATGGAGTTCAAGAGTTATTACAATATTTCCCATCGAAATATATCTACTTACATTATGATAAGGTTTATTTTATCGCCGCATGGGTTATATTTAGATCGTCGAGGTCACTTTGTAAGTTTCGGCATTATAATGACAGAGTATTCATCAAGTCAATATTAATATAATAAAACTAAAGAGTTTGTTTGTTTAAACACGCTAATCTCAGGACCTAAAGATTCGATTTGTAAAATTCTTTCAGTATTAGGTAGCCCAGTTATTAAGGAAAGCTTAGGTTAAATATCAATAAAAAATATTGCAAAGAACAAGGGAAAATTGTTTCTTTTGCGAGCTTCAGTTGCGTGCGCTACGTTAACGGCTAAAGTTTCATAAAAATAATATATGACAGAATGATTTCCCTTTAAAAGTTTTAAAAAAAGGTTAATCTATCTTTAAGGATTGACTCACTATAACTTTTTGTTCATCACGTTACGGGTAACAGGAGACGCGGACGAGGTGCGCGCTCAGCTAGTATATTATAATAACGTGAAGTGTAGATCGTCATAATCAACTAATTATTTTTATAATCGATTATGCAGAACTAAATTTGATCAGTCACGGATCCTAGAAGATCGATTGATTGAGTGGATCCGTGAGCGATCGGTAAACCGTAATTATTAGTTTAAGTCTGCTGGGAGAAGTTGGCGTTAGGTTGATTTATTTTCATAATATTGCCTCGGAGCCGCAGAGGTCGCTTATGCGACTGCTGTACTTGAGGTTTCAGGTTCGATTCCCGGGTCAGACCAAACGGTTGTATGATCTGGCAATATTTATTTCGGAGTTTGGATGTTGTTATATGTATGTATTTACTAACAAAAAAGTAGATGTATATGTGTTTATATCAGTTGTTTAGTACCCATAGTACAAGCTTAGTTTGGGACTAGATGGCGTTGTGTGTCAGATGTCCGAAATGTTATTGTTATGTTAGTCGAGTTATCTATACTAGCTCCAAATTTCCAACTCATCATTTCACAAATGCGATTTGATAAAAATCTGCCACGAAAGAGGATTGCAGGCGAAACTGATAACGCTACATATCCTTTGAGGGATATTTTTTTATTTTTCCGATAAAATAATTATCTAAAACATTTTGATAAGAAAGTGATGAAATGCTAAATTAAAAATATGTTTCGAGTTCCCAATCTAATCTTCTAGACTGGTATGTTTCAAGATTGTAATTTTTGATTATCATAATACGTGTGAGTAAAATTACTGACACCCAAGTCCCCCGTCATCATATTCTTGCGGGGAGGGGGACCAAAATGTGACAAAGTTCTAATGACTCTCGAGTATCCAAAAAAGTATCCATCAGCGCTGGTATCTTAGCAGGTGACCTATTTTTGCTCGTTAACCTATATACCAAACTGTACCTAGATTGAAATGATGTCGCATGACGAACCTATTGGTCTGGTGGTTAGCGATCTTGACTGTTAAGGTCAACACAAACCTTTGTATGATGACCACGATGATTTGCTCTGTGTCTGGGTGTAACTTATCTATAATATGCATGTATTTAGAAATAAGAAGTATATTTGGAATCAGACGACCGTGCATTAGAAGTGTGAGGTGTTTTAGAAAAAGGTAGTTAGAAGGTCATGAGTGTCTGATGCTGGTGAAGCTGAAACAAAAATAGAGGATACTGGCAACCTATGTGAGTGTAAAATCGAAGCTCTCTCTCTGTCTAAATGTATGTCATTATAAACAGCTTTCAATTTTCTAGTGCTGAAGACATCTCTTATTAGAAAGGTTTTGGCTCGCTATACTACGTTAGCCAGACAGATTGGTATAGAGTTTGTTTAAAGTGCTCCTTCTCTTTGCTCTCTTGTCCTGTGTAGTTTACTTCCTTAGTCGAGTTTTGGGACACAAACGGGATCGATAGCAGTCCTTATTATACCGTCAACAATCCTTTTTATACCGTCACCGCACGGATAACGTTTTCTATAAGACCTCACTGAACAATTTTGGACTAATCGCTAATTAGTCGTTATTGATATAAAATGTTTGCAATATTACCTAAAATTCAATTTAAATAATAAAGCAATTTGTAAGGAATGTTGTATAGGCAAGAATTTATAAATACTTATATAAAGTGGCTCAATGTAGACGAAATAACGGAATAAGGAACTATGCTAAGTATTTCCATTCTCTATGCTTATTAAATTATATCTATGCAGTATCGAAGGTCACTCGCTGTCAACTCGAACTGCAAATCATACATTATTCATTTCGTAATGTTTACCTAATATTTCTATTCAGTAATTCTTATTAGCGTCATAGCTGATGAGACTTGAGAGAAGATTAAACCTGACACTCTCCGGTGCCAGGCCTAAATTTACTGTCCAACAGGATATTGGATAGTAAATTTTGGTAAAATTAAGCGCTTTAATTACAAAATTTAACAAAGTACAACGTACAGTTAGAACAACATGGAAGAACGGGTGTCCTGTCCCTCTGATGCAAAGGGAGGATCCTCCGACCAGGCGAGGTGATCATGCCTGGCAACCACGGCCCAACTGTTGATCTTGGGATGTTGTAGGTATAATGCTAATCGGCGCGAGAATTTTTATACTGCGATACAGGATTAATAGTGGCTCTATAATGCATTACTCCGTAGTTCGATGCGTCTTCGGTAGATGGCGCGGTAGTTTGTCCTTTTTTGTGGTGCATGTGGATGTCGCCACAAACAAAAATAATAATACTGCAAGTAAATTACTTTACACTAGCTAACCTGCTGAAATGAAAAAATATTTGAATATTAAATGGACCATTTTATTAATAAAAGCTCTAAAGAAGTAAAATGTTGCAAACATTGGGCATTTTTGTTCATTATATTATTCTTCAATTATTTAAGTAATGTTCTCGAGAGGAACATGACAATATTTGCAACAAAACCACATGAATCAGGCTTTCAATATTGCCGTTTTAATTAAAATTAATTTAGTTACATGTTCGCAACACAGCAGTGTGCGAAGTGAAACCCGGCCGCCGCAATAACATAACTCCTAGTTACAATCAAGGTGTACAAGTTGCGCCGCCTAATCGACATTACTATGGCATTACCTAAGTTTTAATAGCTTGGAAATCGAACGAGTTTGTACCTAGTTGCTCGTTAGTTGAATGTTATGAGTCATCTGAAAAGGATATTGTTATATGTCAATTGATCATCATTATCAAAAGCCACTACTGGACAAATGCGTCTCCTTAGAAAGGAGATTTTGGTCTACTACACCGATTGGCAGACACAGGGTTGATACAGAGTTTTTGTCCAGTTTTCCTTGTCCTTGCAGTTTCTTGCAGTCCTTGTCTGTTCTTGGGAAACCCGCGGGATGAACAGGGCTGGTGACTCACAGTATTCTTAATCGGCTATGACACGTTAGCAATTTTTATCATATATTTTAGTGATATCAATAATAATTCTTTTTTGATCAGCTTGTAAGCCTTTAAGTCTGACAAAATACCAATGGGTAAGATAAACCCTGATGCTGATTTCTAGAGTCCATCTTATTAAAAATTGTAACTAACATTCAAGCATGATAAAAACAGAATTAACTAAGAATCAGATCGAGAGCAGAATAACGCATGACTGTTCTTACTTTTAGCATCATAAAACTGTCGTGAGCTCTATAGATTAACTTTTTCTGGAACTCGTCACAAAACTATTTGGTTATTTCATATTAAAAGCTGACTTGTGTAAGTAAAACTATCGCTTCCTTAACTTACCAATTCCTAATAAGGATGCTGATATTCATCTGGGTACGATTTCGTATTGGTGAACACCTGCTAAAACAGTTGCCATAGCATACCGTTTCGCATGACGTAATCTATTTCCATATAAAATCAGGATATTATTTAAATATATACACACATAAAATTACTTGATTCCCCGGAGGAGTAAGCACTTTTCACCAGCGTTTTGGTCCCACGTAATAATTGGCGAGCCTATATTTATTTGCCCGAGCCTGATCTGTCGACAGAGCAAGGGCGCCACATGGAGGTGAGGTTGACTTGGGGCCCTAATTTCTTGGTGGGAACCCTATACACCCTTACTACTACCTATTTTAGTTATAACTATAAAAAAAATTAAAAAACTAATCTAATAGGTATGGGGACCTAATCTGCTCTAAAAATCACTTCAATTTATTCAGCAACATCCCTGTCCTTTTTTTTTTTTTTTTTTTTTTTTAACGTGTGGAAACCCCCTCGGGCCGTCACCCCACCGGGGTTTACGGCGGGGTGGTGTGTCGGAATCGGACCGACTAAAACCACACGGTGTGCCACTCTGCGCCTGACATGGGAGGGATCCGGGGACAGCTGCTATTACGACATCCAGATCCCTCCTAGCGCCTGCCCGCTACCTCGGGCACCATCTGCGGATGAACTCTCTATTTTAGGCGACGTACGGCACACGTGGACGTCGCCCCCTCGCGGCTGGCCATTGTAGCGGATGGAGGGGAAAACCCGTCCCGTCCACCCGCGGCCACACTCAAGGCGGCATGAGGCGCTGATACGCGCGCCTCCGCCGCCCGGTTCGCCGGCGGCGAACTGGGTCCGAGTGGAGATCGTCCTCCCGGGCCTTCTCCGCCGCCTCCTTCCGCGAAATTACGTCTTCGCAGAAGGTTGCGACCGCGGTAAAACAACTGTCGCTACCGACCATGGAGCGTATGACGGCCGGTAGCGAGAGATCTCCTCCAATAACTGCAGTGAGGACCCCACGCTGCGCCGCCCAGGCGGAACAAATCGCTAGCGTGTGCTGAGCCGAGTCCTCACTGCAGTCGCAGTGGTGACAGGCGGGACTCAATTCTCTCCTGGCGACCGAGTGCAGATACTTCCCGAAACAACCGTGCCCGGAAAGAATCTGCGTCAGCCGGAAGGAAAGGGTCCCATGCTGTCGCCCCGCCCACTCGGCAATGACCGGCTGGAGAGCCTCCACGGCGGCAAAGCCAGCACGTGGAGCCACCAGCCGGGACGACCAACGAGCCATCGTGGCTCGACGAGCGGCCTCTCGCCACTCGCGTATCTCTTCGGGCGGGGGCCGTATGCCGCTACCTGCCAGGAAGTCAGCCGTTCGCCGATAAACTTCGGCGAGCACTTCCGCCTCCAAATCCCACGGGGGAGTTCCGGCCAAGGCGCACGCCGCCTCCGTCGATATGGTGCGGTAACCGCGTATAGCTCTAACCGCCAATATTCTCTGAGGGCGCCAGAGGCGAGCCCTATTCTGGGCGGTCAGAGCCGCCGCCCACACTGGTGCACCATACAGTGCCATTGACCGGACAACCCCCGTGTATAGCCGTCTCGTCGCAACGCTGGCTCCACCCAAATTGGGCAAAAGTCGCCCAAGGGCAGAAGCAGCGCCGACCAGCTTTGGAGAAAGCTGTCGGAAGTGCTCGTCGAAGAGCCACCTGCCGTCGAGGATCAGGCCCAGATACTTCATCTGGGCCTGAACCGGTACGAGGACCGAATTGACTACTATGGAGGCGCCAGAGGGTGGACCACGACGGGGCCCATGGAACAAAAGGGCCTCCGTCTTGTCTAGGGCCACCCGTAAACCCAACGCCTCAATACGCCCCACCACCAGAGAGACACCCGTGGTGGCCAGGCGCGCCGCCTCTTGAAAGTTCATCCCCCGGGCTGTAACCAATGTGTCATCTGCATAGCAAATTACGCCCAGCCCGGGGGGAAGACGACCTCGAAGGGCCCAGTCGTATCCCATATTCCACAGGAGTGGTCCGAGGACAGACCCCTGTGGAACACCGCACGACATGGACCGCCGCCTCAGAATACCATCTCGGTCCTCGTACATGACGGTACGCTCCTCAAGGTAGTCTGCCACAAGCCGCCCTGCCCGCCCGCAACATCCCTGTCCTGTCTGAACTTTTTACCTATTTTCACTTTTAAGTCCCGATTTCATTATTTAAATAGTGCCTGATGCCAGGTTTACCCTCTATTAAGAAAATTGGACTAAATTCTAATTTAGTCTCATCAACAGCCTTCAATAGTCCACTACAGAACATAGGTCTCTCCGTACCAAGAAGGTTTTAGCCTATTGTACCATGCTGGCCAGACGGGTTGGTATGGGATTTGTTTCAAATTTTCTTACTCTTTACAGTGATGTTCTCCTGTGTAGTTTGCTTTCTTAGTCGCCACTTGCGACACCCATGGGATGAATAATGGTGGTGACACTTCGTATCCTTAATCCGTCACCACACAGACTTTTATTGTTAGTAAAATAAGTGTATTTATTTAGATAGTACGCCTCTGCATTCTAGAGACATAGAGTATGTGTTTATGTTTTAATATCGATTTTTGCTGACGGCCTGTGTTGTTTTCGGCTAAGGAAGGTCTTGTTTATCTAAAACTTTAGCCTACAATACCAATGTCCAGTATCGATCTAAACAAATCTAAGGAATTGTACAGTAAATTGTTGCCTCGCCAATGTTTGGTTAGCTAACGAGAGGCAATAGATAGGTTGACTGTGTTTACGTTATTTATTGCCCAGCTTTCTCATTATACAACTTGTCTCTACAGATTTACCGTTTAATTTAAGTGCTGGCACTTTAGAAGAGAAGTAATGGTAAAAGTTGGAAAAATTCTCGTTTTTTAAAGTGAAGTTAATTGTGTTTAACGCATATTTTAAATTGCTTTTTTAAAATAATCCATGCAATGACAGATTCAGAATAGACAATATGAATACCCGTATTCATTACGTGGGTGTCGTAAAAGCCGAATAAGAGAACAAACTCTGCAGATTAATAGCGTTGCAAAGTGAATGAAATCTTGAAATAAAGTATTTGAGTACTCTCTCTAATGCCAGTATTGTCGTTTAAAAAAAAATCTGACATTGACGCGAACGGTATCTAGGTACACACAGCAAACAACGACCTCGACGAAAATAACTATAATTGCTAACTTAAACTATATTGGTTTCTGTGAACCCTATATTTGGACTGTTGCCTTGTGTGACGTACAACTATAAAAACATACAAATACATATAAATAATGTCCGTTGTAACTAGCTGGAAATATTTATTTGTTAACTAGCTACTTTTGTAAGTAATACAGACATAGCTTGTAGGTAACTGTTAGTCTGAAGGTCGTTTTGAATTCGACAGGTGTTTTAAGGTTTTAGAGCATCCGCCTTATCGTAGCCACAGGCTCTGTTAACTCTCATTATCTGTATGTTATCATTATCGTCAACAGTCTGTACTTGTCCACTGTTGGACCTAAACCTCTCTTTAAAAAAAGGAAGTTTTGGTCTACTACACCACGCTGACTAGACGAATTGGTATGTGGTTTGTGTCGAGTTTTTCTTCTCTTTGTAGTGTTGTTTTGCGTAACTAACTCCCATGGTCGACTCTTATGACGCTTACGGGATAAGTGGAGTTGACTACGCTCCGTATTCCTAATCTGTTATAGATCTAGTAGCTGTGAACAACGTTTCAACCTGTACAAGCCTTTAATACGACTAGACAGTGGACACTTCTAGACATAAATCTCCCCTAAGAAGGGAGGTTTTGGCAATTACATTTAATGTATTGTAATTCTAATGAGATAAGGACTCCGCTGTACGGTTTTTAAGAATTGTGCACCGGAGTTGTCTTCTGTAGGAACTCTTCAGTAACTGTTCCGTAGACCTGCTTACCAACAATTGTATACACTGTTTCACGGTTAAAAGACATTTTATAAAAGTATGAAATGGCATAGTGTTACAATTACTTATAGGTAAGCACTACGTGCACTATAAACAAAAAATTAGTGTATGCTTATGCTAAAAATACAATACAGAATTTGGTGAGAACAGATAAGAAGCAAATAAAGTATTTTTTATTTAATATTTAGTATGGTATTGCGGAGTTTGGTTTATGAGTCAGTGTGTATATCGACCAGGGAGCTGCAACCATTAAGCAGCTTGCAAAGTCGTGGAATGGTGGAGTTTGCACCGAGGACAATTCTGCGAAGTGGGGATGCAGGAGGTGATAGGAAAACGAGGATATCTAGTTGGAGCATGGAACTTTATTTTGCTTAAAAATTGTGAAAACAGTCTCGAAATGACCAATCCTTTGATAGGGTTCCGTTCGCTTTTCTCCATACTTTCGGCATTCGACCCGCCCCCCTGCATAAGTAACGCATTAGTCTTTTATGACAGTGTGGCCTCTGACTTCCAGCAAGTAAACAATGGTGTGCCGTTACACTGTTTCTTCTGCGTATCAATGACCTGTAAGCCCTTGGCGACGTAAATTGCAATGCAGATGATACCTCAGTTTATGGATGTACTGAACCAGGTTCACAGTTCTCTATCGCCTTTATCCTAGAGTGTGTTTTGAAGAGCTTTTCCACCTGGTCCAACTTTCTGCCAACATGTGCTTGCTTTGGAAGTCACCATTTAAGACATTCGCTCTCAAACTAAACGACTCGCCTCTCCCTTCCTGTGCTGAGCAGTCAAAACTTGGAACTCACTACCACATGTTTCCCTCTCACTATTATCCTGAGACCTTTAAGCGGGGTGTGAAAAAACATCTCACTAGGCCAACATAATGTGGTTAATCATGCTGCATTGTCTGCATTCACCACCACTACTTTTAAAATCCAATCCAAACTTCCCGTCAGGCAGAGTAGAGTCTCTTTGGCAGGCATATTTAAAAAAAGAAGTCAACGATACTATATTGGTTTACTACCATACTTTAAATGTGACAACAAGTGGTTTGGATCTTTTTTTAAGTCGACTGCATAAAAAAGAAGAGGCTCTTAATTCAGTTGTATTTTTTATGTGTAGCCTCAAAACTCCACCATTTATGTACTGGCTTAGAAAATTAAAACAGAAATCAGTCTTGAAAAAGGGCAGTCAAGTATTAAAGAAGTGGAGTCATCTGATGCATTTAATAATATGATCGTCAAGTCATAGTCTCTATTAAAACGCAAACACAATCACTAAATCGTTTTAGATAGTAGTCTTAGGTAGACTATAGGTAATATAATCCATAAGTAACAGCAAACCTACAAAGATTTATCATTTTCCTGTAAAGTCCAGTTCAGTGACTTATTATGTTATTAATAATTATTGTAAATAATTAATCACTTATCTAAATAGTCTTATATATAAGGATTTATTGTCGCAGTAACCGGAGTTCAAGGACACCATTCATTTCTGCTGTATGCTCATGCGCATGCGCACATTCAATTTATATGTCGTGTGAGTTGAATACAAACTTTGTAACTGTAGTATGTATGCTTTTTTAAATTATGTAACGGATAGAGTTAAAGATAATTCATATTGTAATATGGTTGAATTAGTGTCTAAAATTTTACCTTTTGTGTTATATTATAAGCAGTAGATACAGATAACGTTCTTTACCCTTTGTTTACGAACCTTATTAGTATGAATCTTCGTATACGGAAATATTTGATTGCAAATTTTAGGCCGCGTCTGTGATAGGGCGGATAGCGAGCGGTAGCGACATCGGAGCAATGGCTCAAAGCAATCAGAAAGTCTCATAATTGTCAATGGAAAGCAATTCTATTTAAATGAAAGAGAACTCTTACATATATTAATTTTATTAGATTATTCTTTGATACGTGTTATTACATTAGAAGTTTGAATCGATGGCAGAAAATTCTCTATCCAACTTTCACCACATCACGACAACTATTTCAAAAATACATAACCCGGAAGCGAATTTCGTATAAAAATTAGAAAAAGTTACACAATATCATCATTTTTAATTATAAGAAGACAAAATTTACACACTAGTAAGTTTTATATTTACAGAATTTTCTAAGATGTGACATTTCCTTTTAACGATGTCGATATAACACTGAAATTCTTTTCATATACATAATTCTATCTTGAATCTTTAGAACTGCACGCAACACAGTTCTGGCTCATTTTAATCTTTTATTAACGCTTTTAATATCAATCAATCTTATTTATGAGTACAATGAAGATGAAGACTTATATAACTATAAATAAATATGTATGAATTTAGAAATATGTAAGTAAATTTACCAGCAGTCTGGTTACCATAGTACAAGTCTTTGCCTAGTTTGGGATCAGATGGCCGTGTGTACCAGTATGTGAGGATTTTATTGTTGTTATAACGTACGTCGACCAGGTACTAATAGGTAACAAGTAGATATCGGTGTTTGGCATGAAATCAATTCGCGTCATCCACCTCACGATCATGCGTTAACCTTTAAAATATGATTACATACTATTTTTAAAAGTTAACTTAAGAGTCTCTGCAGAAAAAAGATATCGGTTTTTTAATTGAATTGGCTAAAATATTAGTCAGAACACGAACGCTGCTGTGGAAAATATAAGTCAAATAGTTGTTCATCCTTAATCATAAGCTTCTCATTAGAAAGGAGGTCGGTATAGGACCTGTTTTAAGTCCTCCTTCTCTTTACAGTTCTGTTGTCTTGTGTAGATGTTTCAAATAGTTGTTGATGTTTAGAAAATATTAAAAGTGAATAGTCGCACATTTGTAGACGATAAGTTTCAGAGTGGTGATGATCTTTTAGTAAATATAGCTTATTAGCTTCATTAAAGATCAATTCCCGTTTGGTTTACTTGGTTAAATACCGACAGAGGGTTCATTAACGTCTGGAAGTTTGTGACAGAGATCACGTTGACAGATGACGTGTCAATGACACATGGGTAGTCACAAAATATTATTTTTAAATTTATTGTTCTGTAAATGTATTGTTTGATAATTTTTTAACAATGTTTTCGAATAATATACCACAGTTTAGCAATTATTTACTCGCATATATGATTTAAAATTTGCAAAAATGTAATTAACATTATTATCATATATTTATTTATATGTTTAGATACTAAACTTTGTGAGTAGTTTTACTCTCGTTTATGGCCATTGCTTTACTTCTAAGGATAGTAGTGTAATTTTAAATAGTCTATAAATAGAAAATGCCCTTTAGGCCATATAAGCCAGGCTTAGTCCAATATTTTTCGAACTCTACTGGCACTTCTAAACGTAGTTAGCTTGTTGCAAAAGAAAAACTATACTTTTCATTCAGTACCTATAACAGGTATGGAATTACATATACTAACGCCTGAAAAGTATATAGCATCGCCGCTCGCCTCCGCGTCAACGGTGTACGCGGCCTTACCCCGCCAGAGTCAACTGTGTTGCTGCTGTCAGGGCAGGCCGTTGGCACAACCGCAGATCAGCCGTTCACCTCCCATCTACTTTCTTCTGTGACTAATCGTACGTTCTACAGTCTAGACAGTTTTATTTACTAATTTCATGAATAAAATACTCATTAAATAAAACAAGTACAAATGTTCATGCATGTTTGTATTCACAACTGTTTTATTCTTATTCAAATTTATACGTAGGCGAAACAGCTTGCAATATTTTGAAGGATATGGTGTTCATATAAATTCATTTGTCAATTACATACAGTTTGATTATTTAAATTTTCTGACATTTAATTTTTCTTCTTTTTTTGCTATTTCGTGTTTCTGATTATTAAAAAAAAAAATTATTACTTGCACACTATTATGCAATGGTAGACTGTAAATGGATTACATGTTATAATATTATTAAAATCTCTGTAAACCTACATTACAAATAACAAACTGCAATTTATTTAATATAAAAATTTGACATTGAGCTTTTGTAGAGTGCGTCAGTTGTTTGTCATATTGTCACACATGTGATCAAATCATTAAAACTTAGAATGGTCTGTTAATTGATTAAATTACTTTGGGAGTTTATTTGCATATGAACTGCTGCTAAATGCTGGAGAATTTTGGGTAGTTGATCGTTTTGGGTAGTTATTTCATCATTGCGATGTTTAATAACTCTGAGACTAAATATAATATGTAAGGTAATATAGGTATAACTTCAGAGTTAGGTTGTCATAGTAAATATTCTTTTTTTTTCATATATACATTCACGTTTCATCCTCAAGGGGTTAAACAGAGGCGTGTTAAACGTCCATATTAGCCCACTATAGTTTGAGTTTCACTTACGCGACAGAGGCCATTCCTATTGCCGTCAACCGGACATATAACTTCTTCCTAGTCTTTGTTATTTCCAGCATTATTTAAAGGTCAGCTACTTGTTCCGATTTTACCTACATACATATCATCTTTTACACATAACGTTACTGGTATCAGATCACCAAAACCCTGAAGGGTGAACTGAATCCGAAGATTACACTAGTTGTCAGTATATTTGAGGACACTGATTTCCCAATAACGATTGCTATAGATTTTTATGACAACCGGGAGCGACTGCTCTACGTGCTCTCTAAGGCCCGGGCGTTACACACTGACACCTTTAACACGTTGAGCGCCATGTCAGCCATCGGTGGCTGACACTAGATTATCCGTTTAAGCCGCGTCAGCCATCGGTGGCTGACAGCGTGTAACATGAGAACTATAAAATTTTACATTATTTTACGGTATTACAGAAAATTTATTTAAAATTTACTTAATTTGGTATCATTACAGGATTAATGGGATTCATTGTAATGAACTGATTGTCGCAAAGGGAACACCGGTTACGGATACATTTCGATAATATCTTATCTAGCAGGTCAAACGATAAAGAAAACAAAACAGACTTGGTGCGTAACGTGTTCAATGAATGCCTATAGGAATCACGTTCCAAACGTAAACTACCTTCTACTACGATAGGAAACACCAGCTCCTGCAGTACCAGCGCTTCGAAGCGGCGCGCGTGGCCTGAACGGGATTGCTGTAGAAATACGCGTGGCGCTCAACGTGTTAACCCTCCGGGCTGTTATTAAGAATATCTTGTATGAAAAAACCAACAACACTTTTTGACCCGACCTGGCACAATCAGACATATAAATTTCTAAAATATACCAGTAACAAATTAAAGATTTAGCGTGATATTTAATAATTTAAAAAAAATATTTTATCAATGGAAGAAATGGTCGAGCAATGGTCTTATCAAATACTTTTTCAAATTTTTATTTATTGACCGAACATTATACGTTTCCTTTGTCAATAAATTTTGTCAGTTATCAAACTATGAATATTTCAATGTCAACTATACGAAGCATCTTTATAACTATACTGCGTATGTTCTTGATAAGGTTAAATAATCATTTGAATTGAAATGTGTATTAAATGTATATAAATACGCTATTTAGCAGTACCTTTTCCATACGGGTCGACAATTGTATCAACAATCGTTTTTGTGTCAAGTTTGAATTATATTAATTAGTGCCAGCCTACGTCTTGAAACGATATCATAATAAATATTTATGTTTGCTAAACGATAACTTAATACTCAATGATTTAATGCTAAACGCTAAAGCGTTTGTAAATCGTGTATTGTATAAGATTGTAATTCCTTTTTGTGTTAACCTTTCCATAGCGTATACATTTTAAATGTTTTTATTACATTTATTTATATACTCTCTTTATTCTTGGAATGATGTAAAATAGAAGAATTTAGATGCATTACATAAATATTAATAACGTTATGAAATACATACTAAAGTATTATAATAACAGGTACATATTTTTCAAACAACTGATGAAAACTGGACTTTTGATGAGCCTTTTCCTACCCTTCCGGGATAACAGGCGTGATTTTATGTCTTTTATATCATGTACATATTTCATAAAATACCGCGAACGACTTCTAAAAATGACTGAAACAAAGCAGCCTATCAAGAGCAATTTGTTTTTGTTTGAATAAAATATTTTCGCTTAGCCCAATTCGTGCAAAAGGTTTTAAGCTATTTAACAAAACAGGTAGTAAATAACTTTCCATATAAATAGATATAATAATAATAACATTCATAGACAAAAATGGCCATAATGAAAGTTAAATTAATTTGAATGGGATATTTTGTACCTACAACTAGCCTGTTAATAATCTGCATTTTTAAAAAGTTTCAGTCACCCTCAGTTTTCTTGCAATTGCTAAATATGGTTGAAAATTTAATTTAATCAAGAAAAACAACTGACACTTGACTTTTGTTCAGGATTTTCACGAGTATTTAGCGTCAGGTACATCTCTTTTGAGTGTCCAGCAGTAATCCGCCAACATGTTCGGACTCCACTTGCCTTGGTACCGTTTTTCTATGTTGGATATATCCTGATGCAATCGGTCACCGTTTTCATCGCTAACCGTTCCCAAATTTTGAGGAAAAAATCCAAATGAGAGTGTAAGAAGTGTATCTTGAGCAACATATCCCATATTCTTGTAAGCAGATAAGAGGTTGTTGACCAACTCTTCATAGTTTTGGCCTTGTGGTTTCTAAGAAAATTACAAACAATATTTCGATGAAACATGTCCATGCAGATTTTTCGATCGGATTAAGTTTTTGTTGAAATTCTTTATCAGACAGTAGATCTCTAATTTGAGTCCTACATATATTCCCTCTTTTAATTTAGCATCGTTGATTTTTAGGAATTTCTGTTTCAAGTAACAAAAACCATCTCTATTTCTGTCCATAGCTTTGACGAAGTTTTTTATAAGTCCGAGTTTGATGTGCAATGGAGGTAGCAATACATCTTCAGGATTTATTAATTGTGAATTGTAAATTCGGATAGTTCACGGTGTGTCTAGATTTGTGATTAATACCTTTGAAAGAAATTTGGCAGAAATAACAATCTGATACATGGTCTTTCTGTTCAGACCATATCATTGGAACTGCAAACGACATATGACGAAATCCTCTAGCCTATGATGTTAATAAACTAACACACTGTGCACGACAAATACTAGGAGTCCAGGTATTGTCCAAATTTCGCACCGGAAAGCCAAAATAATTAAAATAACAGTTTTTTTGGAACGAAGTTCCTTACGGCAGGCTTGGAGGGGATAGGGATTTCGCTGCGGGACCGAACGGAAAAAAATGTGATAGTAAAACCGTAAGTGGAAAAAGTGCGTGGAATAAATCTGTGGAATAAATCTGTGGAAAAAAGTGCGTGGAATAAAACCGTTAAATGAGACGTGCGCAGGCGCGAAAGCGCGTCATGTGTGCTATTTTATTATTTTAAGGAATTTATTATTTTATTTCCTAAAATACTGAATTTCCTAAATACTTTCTTGTACTTAAATAAAAACTAATCAGCAAAATTTAAGAGAAAAATCAAGAAAACCTACATAAAATTGAGCACGATTTTTTTTGCAAATTGTGTCGATTCCACATTATCCGAAGGAACTTCGTTCCTACCTGGTGTCCCACGACACCATTCATTTTTTAACTAATGGTGTCAAATTACAACGTTGAATTTCAATAGTAAATTGACCGCAAATGTAACTAAAGTTATCGGGATAGTTTACACACGCTCTGAGCATCTTATTACGATGTACAGAAACGACAATCACAAAGAAAAGCCTTTTAATTTCAATAATTTAATATCAATTTATCGGAAACATACGTCGGTAAGCAAAATTTGCGTAATTAATTTAGTTTATGTTTAACGAAGACTAAGGGGGATTGAACAAAACTAAGTATGAGGTTTATATGCGGGTAGGTAGTAGTGTTTAAAAACCGACTTGATCTTGTTTAACAAAAGTACTGTTTACCAGTAATCACAGTTCGACGACGACAGACGACCGTGTGGTCCTAAATAAGATAGACTATATTATACTATTATATATTATACTATACTAATATATCTGTAAAAATGCATTCATAAATTACACCCATAAACAAAACAAAACAAATGATCGTCTTCATCACACAATTGTTTAACCTCTTTCTCTACAGTCAGAATTATAAGGCCAGTGTAACTACTAAACGAAATCAATGATGATGTTTCTACCGTAAATTCTGACCTTCGCAAGCGACATCTAATATCTCTAGTTCTCTACTCTCTAGCTATGTACTTGCTAGGGAGTATTAACCTCATCTATTTGAGCGCGTGGGAGGCAGGGTGCGTCGCACTCGGCCATACACGACCTCTCGGGGTCAAGGATGTTGGAAATTAACGTACAAGTTTTCCTCTACGGTATTTTGCGTTAGAGAATTGCCTCGTCACGATTTGATATTCGCTTTTGATACATAGTTTCCTGTAAGAGGTGAAATTAGTTTTGTTTTATCTCGCTACGACTTTGAAATATATCATCTGTGGTACATTCAGATAAGGTTGCTCTCTAGTGGTGAAAGAATGATTAAAATCGGCTTAGTAGCTTTAGAGTTAATCGACTAAAAATACAAATATCTTTTTTATTATAATGATATAGATATGACAGACTGTTCTATAATTATGAAGAAATTTCCAGTTTATCTGAATCATTATTGCACAAGTATCTCATTAAAATAATTTAATTTTCGACTAATCAATAGTGACATCTATTTTCTATGAAATCGTGTACAACATAAAAGTCAAGATATAATGCATTATGCTGCATTAATTTTAGTTTATAACTTCAACTACTCTAGACTAATCAAAAATTCTAATAAGACTAGAACAACCCAGTATTATGGAAAGGCGCATCGAAATGTAATAGGAATGGTTAAGTTGATTAAAACATATCTAGATAGGTATGCTGTCGATGGAAAATATTTTGTCAATACTTTCGATATCAGAGCTGAAACTCCTCTTCTGTGATTCTGGGCTAAAGGGTGGCAGCACACTTGTAACTTTTGAGTTCTTTTTGTCCATGGGTAGCGGTACTCACGTTTCATCATGTGAGACGTTTGTGCGTTTGCCCCCTATCCCATAAATAAAAGTAGAAACTGTACAAGAAACTTATAAACCCGTAAAATTAAATATTAGAATATTAATTTGATATTACAAAGTAATCATTGATAAATCTATATTTTATCAATCATTATTTAAATTTAGAAATAAAATACACCTGTATCGTATAACCTATCTATCACTATCAGAATGCATGGCATTTCTACGTCATAGATAGTGGTATGACCTTAAGATAATTATCGGTCGACGCCTCGTCTCCCGCACTCTTATCGATAAGTTATTACAACAAAGCAAGGACATCACTTCACTCAGCCTATAAATAACATTTCTGTTTAATTATCTTCTTTAACTAATTGTTATTTGTTGTCATTACTATTAAAAAGTTTTACTTTCTAACTGACAAAATGTTTAAGGACGGTTTGAGGTTGTAAAACCCGAAAAAAATATTAAACAGATTTTCCTATTTAGTCGAGTCTTTCTGAAACCACTGGCAGCAGTTGAGTAACAGATGTCTGGAGAAAGCCAACGATATATTTGTCAAAGTGTTAATATCTCACTATCTTGCTACACCAATTTTGTTTGCAAATAGTTGTGCAAGATTATCAAACTTAAAGACGGGCCTTTTAAATATATCTAACTAATTTCATTGCAAGTTTTTTATATTTCAAAATCATCACATCTTCTTTAAATGTTATAACAAGTATAAATATTACCAATTTATCAGAAATAATGATTTTCGAGCTACTTGAAAAGCTACCACGTTGAATAGATAGTCCATAAATAGGTGGCAGACAAAGCAACTCGTCTGGCGTATCGTACAAATGACCGCTCGGCCTTGTCTAGGCCACGATGACGCCATCTTGCGTGCGGATGAACTCCTTTTATTAGGACACAAAATTTATTGTCGTCTCGCTCTTAATCTAAATTTTACTAATATAAGAAAGAGACGACACTGTGTTTATGGTAACTAAATTTAATTACGGAAAAAAGTCGTCTTATTTTTGTAAAGCTCGTATTTTCTTTGTGTCGAGTTAGAGTAATGAACCAGTATGAAAATGTGATTAATAGATGACTAATACTAACAATAAAGTTTGAATAAAGCTTGAATATCATAACAAAACGTACGACCACAACTGTTTCCTTACAAGAATAATGCTGCAAATAGACATGTTTTACATTGTGTAATTGGCAGTTAATTACGTTGCTAAGGCAACTGCACCGCTGTCTGGGTGTCTGATAGCGATAACTGACAAATGTCTGGGGGCAAGGGACGTTATTGGTCTCTAATTGGTCTGCCAGACAGCACTGACTGATATCTATCCTTGTTCTCAATGTACGTTTGCATCAAAATCTTTCGACGCTTAATACACTATATTTGATTTATGAAGTCAAATGGATACTATACTCTACACTGTAAGGTTTACTTTCGTGTCAACGGTAAAATGTGACTCACACTAGTCTGTATTGTCCCGTATGCAATATGTTCCGAAGTTAACTACTCAGATCTGTACATAATACACTCATCTCGACCATTATCAAGTGTGTTGCCGCGGCTCGTTATTGGGAGCGGCGGACCAGTCCCGCGCGCGAAAGGCGAAATGCTGGCGGCCGGCCGGTCGCTACAACACAACCGGCTTCGTGAAGGCCGCACGACGCCCCTCCCCACTCCCTTCTTTGAATTATGCTAGTGACTAGTTATATCGATAGCTGTGTAATCTGAGCAACTTTGTCAACATTCTAGCGAGGTATAATATTCTAGATAGCGATTAAACACATTTCAATATTTGCTTCGTGTTTGCTATATGACCCGGAAGTTCGTTAAGATTATGACTAACTCAATAGTTGATTAGAACCCTTGTTGTGTAGAATAATGCAAAGGTTATCATTATGAAAAAAGTCAAGTCGAAACGGCAATTCATTGAATATATAAGCATGACGCGCTACGTCGCTATCACGACCGAGCTTCGCCCTCGTAAACAGAATGCCAATGACACGAGGGGTCGAGTGGCGTATCGATAATAACACCACGTATTTATCGCGCAGCACTATGCGCGTTCGCAAGGCCGCGCGACGCGTCTACGTCTCGTACCTACATGTACACAAACACTGTTTCGAAACGTCGACGACACTCCACACTTCATTCCAAATTCGAACAGAGTTGCACGCGATCTTTGTGTTGGTCGCATTGTATTTTTTTTTATTTATGAAATTCATGTGCCGACATAACAAATTCCTTATTGATTGATTTTGGTGAGCCTTGGGCTAGTGTCATATAATAAAATTTTAGTAAGAGTTATGTCATTAAAACAGCCAGCTGATTAATTTATTTTTTTCTTTGCAGGTTACCCAAGATGCGGGTTTTATCATCTGACCGTAAACCTGTCCATTCACATGTGACTCGAAAGCAGACATCCTGCTCTTTTAACTTGCATTCTGCTAAGAAAATATGTAAATGGAGCACGGACATCGCAAGACTGAATCATAAAGTTGCCTTAACAATGAGAGGTGACGTTAGATGATGCTACGTTTAGAAATTTTTACACATTAAAAACATTATGCGGAAAAGACATAATAGTTTTTAAAAACTTTTGAGCAGTATTTTTGTAAAAATTTACCATAGACGAATATATTTGTGTGTGTGTGGTGCTTTATTAGTGTAGTGAAGTAAAACAATCGGTACAAAATTATTGATAGCCAAGTGGTGATGTGTGAGTGTTGATTGGTGATGAATACCGCGATGACCAGTGAAGGAGAGGCAGTGAAGGTGGAGGGGGGACACGTGTCGGTCACCACTATCAGCATGTCAGGATCAGAGATAAGCAATGGTAAGGATTTAGTTTATCGGTCTTATTTATGTAAAACTATATTTTGGAGTTAGTGATTAACTCAATGACAGGCAATCTGTGTTTATGCTCTTCAAATCTGTCTGTTGTTTCCTTTCTATCAAAAAATTTGGTATTGTCATGTTATCTTAAGTCATGAATGTTTTTCCTCTAAACATTTATTATTTTATTAAAATCTTATTAGATATTTCGAACGGCAAAAGAAAAAAAGAAGTTTAAAATCGTCGTAAAGTTAATAAAAAATATTAAGGCACAATATTTAAATTAAGAATATTTTGATTTTAAGTGTACGAAATAATGAAAACTATTATTATGCGCGAATTTAGTTTGCAATTCTATCTATTGTTTTCAAATCATTTAAAGTCAAATATTTGTCATTTTTGACTTTATATTTATCTATTGACGAATCATTTACTTATTATTGTATCTAACAAATAATAAAAAAACTACTTTCTTACATTCAATTGCCATAGAGCATTACTCTATTATTAGCATAGTGACGATTCTGGAATTCGTAGTTCAAACACAAATCTCATTTCAAAATTAACAGTAATTCATTCAAGATGGCAAGCTTTGCTGTGTTCTTCTATTCTGTATTTTCATAGTAATTTAGAGTTTCTAAAACCGAATAACAACCGATGGCTTACCTCAATAGACAATTGAATAAAAAGCAACGTTTGTCAAGTCAATAATGTCCAATTTTCATAACCTGCACATAACACCTATCCTTCATAATATATATACCCGTTCTTAGCACGCGCTACAATACACAAAACTTCCTTTACGTAATTCTTGGAAGTTTAATACAGAAGTTATCTCGATATCACTAAGAGCAACTTGATAAACTTAGGCGCCTTCAAAACTTCTGCATTAGATTTATTTTCGACTTACGCAAGTATGATCACGTGACTGAATTGCATAAATTGGGTAGATGACTGTATCGTAAATAAATACCAATGTCCACTTCATTAAAACTAATATCGCGGAACATCTCGGAAAATACAATTAACATAGCTTTTTGTTATTACGAATTTCAATGAAATACAGTGAAATATATTGTTCAATTGAGTAGTCTAGAACAGTGACGTCACAATTTTATATTTAATACATTTTTACACAAAATTGTCGTTTTGACAGATGATAAAAAGTAACTAATTTGACTAAGGTGTCATCTAGCCTATTGTTCACGTAGTTCCTAATTCAACTTCGAAGGGATTCTCATATTCTTTCTATATTTTATAACATCTTATTCAATCCATTCCACCTCCTTTTGTTTAAAGGAACGTTTTGTGGTCGTCGAAATCTTTGGAGCTAAATGTACCTACTCAAATTACCATATTCTATGATAAATCTTTTACGATGCACGCTGTCAGATTATGGAACGCTTTGCCACAATATCCATTAGACGTGCCCAAATACTGACAGCATTTAAGAATATGGTCCAAATGGAATAAAAAAAGTTTTATAAGCACTCGTTACAAGAGCACCCCAACAGTTGTACAAGACTAAATGATTTCATGGTTATTAACAAATATTGTTATATTGTGTATATGTATGTATGTATGTATGCATGTTACATTGTATATTTATTTTAATACCAACACAGCTTCAAAATATAGGGCCGTCCATTTTACATATCTTCTTGTAACATTGAACTATACTATTGTAGTTCGTGTGCAATACAGAATATTCTATTCTATTTTGTTCACACTGTGGTCCAATGCAATTTTTAAATAACGAATTTGTTTTATCAAATCCTTTTTAGTATAAAAGAGGTTGTCTATGTAGATTATAATCTTTATAATTCGTCGTGAACGTTTGACATCGCAATTTGATACTCTAATTTGACGTAGCAAATTATCAGTTGTTATTGTTTTTTTTTTAATATTGATTAAACTAAAAGATTTACGTTATTCTTGATATTTTCATTCTATAATTGATTTCTGACACTTTTTTTTTTAACATAGTAGGTAATTATAATATTTTTTAATACCTTTTACGAAATGTCATTTTTTTTTAATCTAAAAATGAACTCTTAATGTTTAAGCATATACGTCGCAAAGAAATATTTTTTATGTTGGCTTACTGTAAATAATACACTCGATTCAAAACAAACTCGGGGATATTCCATTCTATGTAATACCACAGTGTAAAAATATAAAATTTATGAAATATGTCACTCTTGTGGTTATCATAAAGAAAAAGATTAGTTAGCAGTAGAATTGGCACGATTATCTACAGTTCTGTTTTCGTGTGCACGAACATGGCGGCCAAGCGATTAATTTTTCCATGATTAATTCAAATCCAAGGACGGGAGACCGGATTTAAATTATACAAATTGAATGTTGCCAAACTTTTTATATTACAGTCAAAGTGATTTTCTTTTTCGTCACGTTGCGTCATTTTCTAGTTTTCTATAGAAAAATTGTGCATTGTTGTGCAATTTTATTTGAAATGTTTAACTTAAACAAAAGGTGATTCCATAATTTCTCCGGTCAATTTGTCATTTCCTGCCTAATTGTCTTTGGATTGGGAGGTCTTACAACATATTATTATCTTGCCGACTCAACTTTTTCCTGTTTAAATTGTAAATAATTACATAGAAATAAGGTCTTATATATCTCACTAAATTGACAAACCTGGTTATTGTTAAATTGTCTATTGTTTTGGATGTTGTGTTTTGTGTCATTGACTAACTGGGTATTCCAATTGCATTTATCTTTCTTTTTTATATTATTTAAACTTTATATTATATTGAATTTATCGCTAAATTAATTGATTGAGATGTATTCGACATATCTAGTATAGTTTTCGCACTGAAGGGTTATTGTTTATGCTTTTTCAGACAGATATGATTTATAAATGTATGTTTATTTCCACGATTTCGTCTGTGTACAATAAGTATTCCGGGCAGGTACTCTATCTTTTGTACAAGCTTTCATCATTCGATATACTAATTTAGCAGTTAAAATAATATTTACACAGTGGTGGTTACATGTCCACAAGTATACAGCGTAAATGTATACCTTGTTTTTGACATGTGTCTTCCTGTTTTTACACCTTTTTCGTTAATTTTCTTGATAAATGCCTAGTAGCATATTTTTTATTTAAGGGTCTTGTGCTTATCTAAATACATAAACATGAAAAAAAATTCCTTGTTGCATTTACTTTTGGTATTAAACAATGCTACATTTACTATAATATAGACAAACTACTGTTAATTGAAAAAGAATCATGGTATATAAATATTTTATTGTGGGTACTAGATAATTAATATAAATACATGTATACTTTATTTGTAAACACATATATACTCGTATTATACATAAAAAACACCCAAACTCCGAAACAAATTTTTACAGATCATACAAAGATTTGGTTTGACCCGAGAATCGAACTCGAGACCTCAAACAAAGCAGTAGCATACGTTACCACCACAGTAATTTCTGGGTCTGTTGATCATTGTGTGACTATTGTACTGTACCCGAAGTTGTGGGTTTGATACCCAGCTAAAAAAATACATATGTGTGATGACCATGACCATATTTTGTTGTGTCTGGTTGTAACTTATCTATAATGTGTATATATTTAGAATTATAGAAGTGCGTTAATTCGTATTGTAGACGCCATAGTACAGACAGACCTTAACACGTGCACATTTATCGATTAAACCTCTATGCGTGCGTATATAAACGTATCATATATTATTTATATGGCAATGATAAACAAACATCGATATAATTCTTAGAGCCTGTCCAGATGAAGCGTTTTACGCGCGAGTCCACTCGCGCGTAGACACTCGCACGTTCTTGAGGTACTAGAGCTACATATATCCCGTCCAGAAGACTTTGCGCGTGTCATCACTCGCGCGTAAAACGCGTGCAATAACCGCGACTCTCGACTCGCGCGTCGTACGCGCGAGCGGCGCGCGAGTCGAGATACTCGGGCGCCATTGCTGCGTCCAGTATTACGCGCGAGTGCGTGGCGTATGGACGTATTTAGTTGCGATGATGGAGCGTGACAACTTCAATACCGAACTGTTTATTGATGAAATTGAAAAAAGAGTAGCCTTATGGGATTTAGAATCAACAGAATATTCCAATAGAACAACAAAACGTAGGAACTGGGAGGAAATAGTGGAAATTTTTTGTGAAGCTGGTGATTCCGAAGAAAAGAAAAAAGCTTTAGGTAAGTAAAGAATGCTTTATTTAAGACTACATAGGTAATACATAAATCTACTGTGTCCTATTTCTATTCCCGATGACGACAAATCCTAAACTAAAGTCGTGTAATATATTATATATATCTACTATATCATTTTATCTTGCCAAGGGAGTTTGCCTTCGTTAACAAAATAATCAGCGAATCTGTCTCTTGTATTCCGCGATCTTGCATTCGGCCTTACTATCTCAGTGTTAAAATTATGCAGATGTGTTTCGTACAGAGTGTGGTCATACCTATAGCCATCCCGTAACCTTACGTAATTATGAAGAACACAACACGCTTTAATGATGTTTTCTGCAAAATCAATGTCTACATTCAACGGTCTATGAAATATTCTCCATTTATTTACCAAGATCCCAAAGCAACATTCAATGTAACGCCGGGCTCTGGATAAGCGATAGTTGAAAATTCTTTTCGTGGTTGTTAGAGATTTACCGCAATAAGGGCGCATTATGTTTTCTGACAGACTGAACGCCTCATCTCCTACTATCACATGGGGTAAGGGTGTAGTGTCTGTATGTGATATTGGCTTTGGGTCTGGAATATCTAAAGTTTTCTCGACAAGTTTTTTATATAATACAGAGTCTCTAAAAATTGAGGAGTCATTACTTTTTCCATATGCGCCGATATCTACTGAAATAAAACAATAATTTGCATCGCACACAGCCAACAAAACAGTTGAAAAATAATTCTTATAGTTATAAAAAAGAGACCCAGAATCATTCGGTTTTATAATACGGATATGTTTGCCATCAATGGCGCCGATGCAATTAGGAAAATTTGTGTATTTTGTAAATTGTTTAGAAATTTCTTCCCATTCAACCTTCGTAGGTTCTCTCATTACTATATTTTGTAGTTTTTGCCATATGACGTAACAGGTTTTCTGTACTATTTCGACAACTGTAGATTTTCCCAATCTGTAGGCATAATGCAGATCCGCAAAATAACATCCTGTGGCCAAATATCTGAAAAGAAAGTTATGTTATTAAATACAGTATATAAATTAAATGTAGTATTTCAATTCAATCCATTTATTGATTTCAGGTATTTCATTGCAAAAGAAGTGGAAAGGGTTGCGTGATAGCTTTGTAAGAGAAATGAAGAGGAAGAAAACCACACCGTCTGGATCAGGAGCCTCCGGCAAAGCCAAATATATTTTTTTTGAACGTTTAATGTTCCTTGAACGATCGACACAGAATAAAAAAACTGACGGCAACATCAACCCCGCGCCTGTTACAGCTGAAGAACAAGACTTTTCTGGCGATGGGGAAGATGTAATGAGACCTCCAATTAGTCAGGCGAAAAAGAAGAAAAAGCTTAATGCGGCCGACGAAGAATTTCTGGACATCATAAAAACAAATTTAGCACCTAGAAATCAGCGACAGACATCAAACCAAACGGAGCCAGATGATGACAAACTATTTTGTTTGTCTCTACACAAGGAGCTCCTTAAAGTACCAGAGGCAAACAGACTCGAAACAAAAATAGAATTAATGAAAGTGCTTCAAGCTCATCAAGCCCCATGTTACGAACCCCCAGCTGCCTACCGACCCTCACCACAATATCAGTACCAACGCGGACAGAGAGATTATTTTGAAGAAGCAGGATATCATACAATAGAACCTTCGACATCTTCGTTTTCAGCAACAAATTTCTCGAATTACAATCGAGGTTATTGCACTGTGCAACGCAATACCCCATCAACTGCCTACAATAACCCAACTACTCCATTACCGCCATCAACTGCCTACAATAACCCAACTACTCCATCACCGCCATCAACTGCCTACAATAACCCAACTACTCCATCACCGCCATCAACTGCCTACAATAACCCAACTACTCCATCACCGGCATCAACTGCCTACAATAACCCAACTGCTCCATCACCGGCATCCACACACGATTCCCAAGAATCTGATTTGATGGATCTGTACTCTTAATTTTAATTTTTGTTCTTAATTCTTAATTTTTGTTAATTTTATTCATAGTTTAAAAAGGTTCAAATTGTAATAATATTAAAACTAACCTCAAAGTAATCACGAGTTTTTCTTCTGCAGAAACAGTATCCCGCACCACATAATTTTGACTTGGAGTCAAATCTTCTTTAATAATTTCTAGCAAATCATCGAACGATGTTATTGACATCCGAAAGTAATTAAAAAATTTTTCGCTGTGTTCTCTAAGCTTTGGGTATAATGTTATAAACATACTATGCGTCATTCTGTCACGTAGAATTGGATGCACGTTAAATCGTCGATTTTCTCTTCGTTTACGACGTTTCCATCGACGGTATGCAAGCCACAACACAACCGCTGTATCCGAGTCCATGTTTATAACTGAGTCCCTCCCAGAGTAGAACGCGCGTAAAACGCGGTATCTGGACGCAGTGTAAAATTGATACGCGCGAGTGGACTCGCGCGTAAAACGCTTCATCTGGACAGGCTCTTATCTATTAATTGCCTACGTGAAATGTGTAACGTAAATTTGCTACAATGCCGAACGGAAGGGGTATTCTCGATAACAAATAAGAAAAAAATATGTTACACACATACTTAAGAGTACATACGATACCAAATTATTTACATTTAGAATGAGTTAAATCTGAGCATACATCAACATTTATGGATGCTGAGTCACTAGAAAACAAACAGACATTTAATTTTGTCGAACCTTACCCATAGAGATCAGCGACCCTATTTCACATGTATGTACAAAACAGTGCCGTTGTCTATGGTATAGTAAAATAGTCAGAGAATATTGAACTGTATTATAGTATTAGCCAGCTATTTGCCGCGATTTGACGTTTCTTTGTGTGACTGTTTAGATGGGTACTGTATTCATCCTCCTTAAGATAATAAAATTTAAAAATAAATATATTTTCATGGCCCATAAATAGATTTAGTCTATAGATGATCCTGAAGACAGGGAGCCAGGCAGTATTTTAATGATGTAATGTATAAAATGAATAAAGAATAGGATTCTCTTCAGTAGGCGTCTACTACCCCCTTGTTACTTTCCGCTAAGTTAACTGCAAGATAATTTCATTGCTCCAAAACAAAAATATTATACCATTTCACCTTTTGACTATCATGTCATCATATCATCTACCGAACTAGGTGGCCCCAAATACAATTAAAAATGTGCTGCTGTCATTATATCCTATAAAAATATCGCCCTAACTTGCTTACTTTATTTCTATTTCAGGTCAATTCTCATACAGTTCAAGCGGGGTCCGTATCAGTGTATCTTCAGAGCCTCATGATGAAGACTCTACTGACGCCGAGATCTCCAAAATCGACTTCTCACAACATCAATACGAGGTAATAAACTATCTTCTACGTGATTCATCCAACCATGCTTTCGGTTTGTGGCGGCGACTTAAGAACACGGAGTCTGTATGGGTGTCGTAAGATTTGACTAAGGCAGAAACTAAGCAGGAACACTGCACTGCAAAGAGAGGAAAACCTGGAAACAGACCCTATACCAACTCTTTTGTCCAGCGTGGTATCGAAGACTCAGACCTCCTTTTTAAGAAGAAGCCTATGTCCAGCAGAGCTGCTGTTGATAATTTTGTTGATGATGTGACTTTTTTTAACAATAATTGCTGGTCTGTTATGTAATATAATCCTCCATAATTTATTTACAACTAAGAACAGAACAGAAAAGTCTGAAAAGTGCCCAATAACATAGATCGTTAACTTCCAAATTTCACGTTGTATTTATTTAGAAAAATATAATGTATTCAATATTATTTAATAGAAGTTCTTCGTACGTATAATTTCATTTTGATAGTTTACATATACTGTACCATAACTTCAGAAAATAAGTGACATATAAAATAATCGTTACGTGTTGAAAGCTCATTCAGAAAACAGAAAAAAGAAGGATCTAGTCTATTAGCAAGAAACGTAAAATTGCGTAAAGCGCGAAATATAGGTACAGAGAATTCAATAATAAGCAATTGGAGTTCGCTGTTTCGCTTTTGCAATAAAGAAAAAAGTGTAAATAATTATTAACAAGATAATAACAAATTACATACTGCTGATATATGAAGATCGCTGATGTTGCACATGCACCAATATTTATTGAGTACACCAAATTGCTGATACATCAAGGACGTCAATCGATGTCACGAATTACATCGTGCTGATATATGAAGGCCGCTGATGTTGCACATGCACCAATACATATTGAGTACACCAAATTCCTGATACATCAAGGACATCAATCGATGTCGCGAGTAATATTTATTGCAACATTTTGTAAGAGCGATTATTCTATATTCCTACTTAGAAGTAGAATCATCTCTCATTAGGTTTAGTTTTGTAATATAATTTTAGTTAATTAAATAGATTTAGAATCATTTCGGGCTTTTTTCGAGCCTTCGATTGCAACTAACGTAATTAGCTCGCTGTTTCGGTTTTGCAATAAACAAAAAAAGTGTAAATAATTATTAACAAGACAATAACATAATGTTTGAAGAAAGATGTTAGATAGTTGTGTTTTAATCTATGTAATTCGTATTTCATTGGCTTTTAGAGCAACCTTAGTTTACTTAAAAAAGAGTAAATAGTAAAATTAAAATTCAATTAAATGATATGAATACTAGTAAAGATTCCGAAAATAAAAATAAAAATAAATAAACTTTCATTTTCATTTTTATAAATATGTAAATTCTATAAGTTCTTTATAATAATAATTTAATAAAAGATATTCATCAAAAAATACTTGGTGGAAAATTATACGTCTACATAGATCGTCTTTGTTTCTCCAACTGCTTAACACTTGCTTACTCTACAGTAAACCACAGACTAAATATACAATTATTGGATTCCAGGTTAACATGCGTAATAAAAAGAAACGATCAGCGAGTGGGACGCACTGCGAACTACCGAACAATGAACGCGAGCGTCCCATGTCTTGGGAGGGTGAACTTTCAGATTCCGAAATGGTTATAGATACCAGTGTCAATAACGGTAAGTAGTCACTCGTTCTTGGACAAGGCTTTTGAGCTTGGATCGTCCATTTATAATTTTTAGTAAAATTTTTGAAGTTATACTTCTTTTGGCGCGTTAAGGAAAAATGGTGCGAGTAAATTATTAGGATGCGCATGCACACCGTCACGAAAAACCGATACCACGAAATTAGCTAGTCAACATTTTTTTTTTAATATTAATTATGTACAAATAATAATTTTATGATACTTAAATAAAATTTATTTAACTCAGTAATGAGTTGTAATAAAACTTTCTTTTAATGTATTAAATATCTTTTTCTATTATTAGTGTCGTTTCCTTTGCAATACGCATACATTCTTATATTCTTACATATGTACGGTTTATGTACGCTTTCTTTTTTGCAAGCGAAATCCTGTGCGGTCCAGACACTAGAAAATCAGACTGGGTGCATAGATGGCGTAGCGAGATTAAGCAGTTACCTTGCCGCTGCCTACTACTTTTAGTGTTGTGGGTTCGATCCCCATATGGAACAACACTTTATGTGATCTACAAATTGTTGTTCTCAGTCTAAGTTTCTTTGTATCCGTTTTACGCATGTATCTAAAATCCCCTGCAAAACAAGATTTATTCCTACTACCTGAGTTCTCTTCTTAAAATTAAGAACAAAGAAAATTTAAGACACAAAAAAGGCTTTTCAAATAGTAGTACCCGAGATTAGGAGACTTCATACATGTGGACAAACTGGTCAACAATTATTCCTGTAGGACAAAGTAGTTTGACCACGTACACGAAGTCGATTAAGACTTCTATAAAAGTCAAATTAAGCTCTGATTTCCTCTTTTAAGTTTAACGTTACTTTTTTATATTTATACTTGTAACACTGATAACAATTACTTATTGTTGCCATATTTTTCTTATCACAGACGAAAACAGCAGCTCCCTGGATCTCCAATCGTCACGAGATTCCATCGACACTCTTCGAAATGTGACCATAAAGACGGAGCCACATAAAAACGATGGCTTCCAAGCTGTAGATGAAAGAGTGCTAGATTTGAAGTACAGCGCACCGCTGCAACCGCACCAGAGGAGTCTTAGTATGAATAGGGTGTGTATCCATACTACTCTTTTGAGCAGACAGTGATCTTGACTGCAGAGGTCGTAAGTTCGATTCTCATTCAGGATAAATAATTGTGTTAAGAGCAAGACCATTTATTCTGTGTCTTGGTCTTTTCTTTTTTTTTGTTGATGGGTTGGAAAATCTCTTTGGATTGTCGGCTCAGGGTCGCAGGGGCTAATGTGGGCAGTGTGTGCTAGGTGTTTCCACTAAAAATTACCCCGACGACTGGCTTCAGGCGTCTTACTCTGAAGAGATCCCGGGTTATAAGACCTAATATCTATAATTGTATACATTTATAAAAAGATAATTATATTTATCAGCAGTTGAATTATCAAAGTAAAAGTTGTGCAAAGTTCTGGAGCAGGTAGCGAGATGTGTTGCGTTAATAGTACTGGGAGACTGAAAAGGGTAGCACAGGACTGGTTGCTGTGGCGAACTTTAGGGAAGCCCTGTGTCCAGCAGTGCACATCTTTATGTTTAGGTAATGATGATGTAGAAGGGTGGCACTCTTAACTAAGTATTATCTGAAACAATATCGGCACCGTAAATATGTCTGCTGACCTTGTTCAACATATTTTGTCTAATCTATTTCAGATATCAGTACTAACAGACGCTACATCGCTGTCACTACCGAGGAGGCCGTCCTCACCTACAAGCAGTGCAAAGTCCTTGGCCTTGAGTGACCAAGGTTCGGTTCCAATGCCGCATATAGCTCTAGACCAGGTTCATAATCTAACCATCAAGAAGGAAAACCAGCTGTCTGGTAAGCTGAACATTACATTGTGTTATAAAGACCTAATGTATAAACGCTTCTGCCGAGTCCTCAAGTGAAACACAACCTTCGCGGTACCACTGAATATTTTTCCACAAATTTAGCACACAATACAGAAAAAAACGTGTTCAACAAAACCATTTTAGTAATCTTTTTAATATTCCTTGGATTGTAATTAAACGATACCGCGATTCAGCACATGGCAGAACATCTGTCGGGCCAAAGTGTAAACATTTAATATATTAATTTTGGACACGAATGAATTTTTATCGATAATAACATTATACTCGACTGAGATAGCCTGTATTACAATTCTGCAAGCAAATACTCGTAAAATACACTTTAAAACAATATAAACTTAATAGTACAAGTACAAAGAATATATGTGTATGTGTATGTATGGGTGGATGGATAGATATTGTCGAAAATTACACATGCCTTCTTATAATGTCTTTTTCACCAACCACAGAGCTAAAATGCGAGCAGTCAGTAGGCATGGACAAGCTAATCGGTGCTTTACACGGATCACCGCTTCTGGGCCGTCTACCTCGTGTTCAGTCAAGTGCCAGTACAGATTCTGCTGTACACTCAATGTACACACACAGGTAAGTCTAAATTAGAATATCTTAGCCCTTATTTAAAAGAAATGTTCTTTGTAAGAAACTAAACAGACAGGGTCGACTAAACGGGTCGATTATCGGGTCCAGGGAGTGTAAGTCCATTCATATGGATTCCATTTCCAAGTCCATTCATCCACTGCAGAATCATAAAACTAAAAAAAAAGTACTTACATTACCCAATTTTAAAATTTAACAACTTGAATGGTGACGCAGTAATAGCATATGCGACTGCTGTGCTTAAGGTCGCCGCTTCGATTTGCGGGTCGGTTAAAATGTTTGTATCATCTGCAAATATTTGTTTTGGAGTTAATTACGTCGTGCTGATATATGAAGGTCGCTGATGTTGCACATGCCCCAATACATACCAAGTACACCAAATTGCTGATACATCAAGGAAGTCAATCAATGTCACGAATTACATCGTGCTGAAGATCGCTGATGTTGCACATACACCAATGCATATTGAGCTGATACATCAAGGCCATCGATCGTCGCGAGTAGTATTTATTGTAACATTTTTGTAAGAGCAATCACTCTATATTCCCACCTCGAAGTAGAGTCATCGCTCACTAGGTTTAGTTTTGTGTATATATTCTAATTGATTAAATAGAATTAAAATCATTTCGGGTTTTTTTCGAGCCTTCGTGTCCAGCAAACGTAATTAGTTTAGGTGTTTTCTATGTATATTTACAAAAAAAGTATACATGCATTTAAATCCGTTACTTATTGCCCGTATATAAGTTCTGCTTAGTTTGGGACTAGATGGCGTTGTGTCAGATGTCCAAAAAATATTAATGAAGTATGATTATAGTTGTTTTTTTTTCTATCCAGTGTATACAGCAGTCCTTCGGCCAGCCCTCGGGCCTCCCGCCATTACACGCCTTCTTTATCACGCAACAACAGCGATGCCTCACACTCCTCCTGTTACTCTTATAGCTCAGAGTTCTCGCCGACACACTCTCCAGTACAGGTTAATATTAAATTTCAATTTTACTTTTAAAAATATAGCAACATTAATAATTCAAGTATCTTCGGCTGAAATCTTAGAAAACCGGGGACTGTTTATTCAAGACCTCGAAATGTCAAGCAATTTAAGGTAAAGCGAGTCATCAAAACGACCTTGAATTGTAGATGTATGCAAATATTGAATTTATCACATAAAATTTTGAAATTCATTTACACCTTCCAAGGTTTTTAACGTCAAGGTTTTCTACAATGGCAGGTTTCAGAACTTTAAAACTTTCTTATTGGCATCGGAATTATTTAAAATTTATGATTATTTTTGTATGTTTTTATTTTTATTTTGAGAGTCTGCTAAAGTTACTCTACTCTGCCTGATGGAAAGCATGAATAGAATGCAAGAATTGTTTGTGGTCATCATACTCGTTGCAAACGCAGACAAAACAGTATGGTGACCCACACTACGGCGGTATAGTAAGATAGGTTTTTACGCCCCACTTGGGGACACAAAAAATATGACAGTCATCGTGGCTGTGTAAGGCTCACTCACTTACCACGATAACTGTCATCAACACAGTAGCATGGATGCTGTTGCTTTCGGTGGGTCTTCTGTGAGAGGGTAGTATATCTAATCTAATCTGCGTGGTTCTGTTTTGAACTTAATTTCAAAAAAGAAAAAGTTAAAATCTCACAATCATAGTAAGCAACCATTGCTTATTATTAAATTAGGTCGCGGTAGATAATTTGACAATCCATTCTCGATCTTTATCATACCAATATCTGTGATTTTTATTTTACTCAGGGTCGTCACCCTGGGCTTTTATACCGCGAAGCACCGGCAGCGTACGACACAGTGCATGATGACGAACCTGACGCCCCGGACGATAGGCTACATCATCACCAGGGCATCAGCCGGCAACAGCTTATAAATAGGTAATATATAACTTTTAAATACTTCTGATGGAAAAACTCAATGTAATAATATATGTAGATCTCTGTGATGGCTACAAAACCGACGAAGTAACTTTGAACAAACCATTTTTTTTTGTATTACTTATGTTTTCATTCTTTACATGTCAGTTTTATCGTAAAGGAAGTGCAGTACAATATAAATATAAAAATTCTCACCTAAAATGTACTTCGTAACTTTTAAAATGGGATAGTAACAATTGTCACAGCGATCAAACTATATTTTAAGGACTAAGCATACAAATAATTTCTTCAAAGATGTAGCTTCGCGTAGCATTACTTTTAGCATTACACAACTACCGCCATCTTTCTATTGACCTGTCGGACTGAGTTTTCAATTTAGAATTACTAGATGGAGTTACTTATTGAATATTTTAAGTTAAGAACATAGTTAACCCGAATCAGTTAATTTAAAAAAAATGATTTTACATTTTGTTCCCACAGTCCGTGTCCGATCTGTGGTGACAAAATCAGCGGTTTCCACTACGGGATTTTCTCATGTGAATCTTGCAAAGGCTTCTTCAAGCGTACTGTACAAAACAGAAAGAATTACATGTGTCTAAGAGGCGGAAACTGTCCGGTCACTGTCACCACCAGGAAGAAGTGTCCGGCGTGTCGATTTGACAAGTGTCTCGGATGTGGAATGAAACTTGAAGGTACGTTTAAACTTTTTTCAACATAGTTTGCGTATTTTTAAGGTCGATATTTTTTTCTTAGTTATGATATCATGAACAGTGATAACACTGACAACTTTTGAACTGTTACAAATTATAGAATTAGAAGTGTCTTAAAGCATCACTTTGCAGAGCATTCGGTTCCTAAACTGAATAATCTTAACAACTTTATAGAACTCTCTCTTTGAAGGCTACATAATAATTATTTTTGGAAGGGCGGTTTAGCTGTGATAGTAAAAGCACCACACAGGAATGTTAAGCAAATATGTCTTTGTTATTGTAACAAAAAACAAAATGTTGTAACTCCTTTTAACAATATAGTGTACAGAGAAGAAATTAATTAAAATACATTAATTAATTACAGCAATTCGAGAAGACAGAACACGCGGAGGTCGATCTACGTACCAGTGCTCGTACACGTTGTCAGGCGCCGCGTCCACTGGCTCCTTGCTATCGGCGCACGCGCCTACCACACTGAGACACGCGTCAAGCCTCACTTGCGTATGTGCTATTCTCTACCTTATGACTTTCCACAATAAGGATTATATTTATTTGTACTTGTACTTGTACTTCTATAAAGATAGATCATTTGTGAGGATAGAAACACATTCATGTTATGAATTAATATGAATTCACCTGTTCCAATATACAAAGGGTATTCACAAATGAAGAGTAGATAGGTCACCTATTGCCTATCAACAGCTTTTAACATTCCACTTTCAGACACAGACTACTCCTTAACAAGGAGGTTTGTTGTTATAGGATTTGTTTCAAGTAAATCTTCTCTTTGTAGGGATGTTGTTTTGCATAGTTTGCCCTTACGACACCCATGGGATGAATAATCTTCTTAATCCATCACCACATAGAGAACACACACAAGTATTAGAGTCACAAGTATATTGCCTTTTTAGTCTACTCCTAGAATCAGGAGTAAGGACAGAGTTCAGTAAAAGATTCAAGAACTTTATTTCGTTATCTAAAATAAAAAAAAAGTTTTAACAACAAATATTGTTTATAGGTAAACGGACCTGGGTCTTATAGCAGCCGAGGTGAGTCAAGTAACAGCCAAGTAACGCCAGATATACCGCCATTATTGCAGGTAAAACTAATATGTTATTCTAATATTCGTACCTTCAATTTCTTTCTATATCGTTACTATTTTTGTTCACTGGTTGGAACAAGCGTCTTCAATGTTTCAAATACGAGTACTACATTAGGTTCCCTTTGAGTAAATAAAATTTTCTTGCACTTCAAATTAAACTTAGTCATAATTTTTGCCTCATAGTCTGAGTACCTAGTTACAGCACTGAAATGAATATTGCTCTCAAATGTATAATTATGTTTACGGGAATAACCGCTGTTACGATAAGTATTAAGTACAGGCTCACAGGCTAATAGAAAAAAATCTTTGAAATCTATAGACACACGTTATCACATTAAAATAAACCAAAATGTACACTTTTTAGGAAATAATGGACGTGGAACATCTATGGCAATACAACGAGTCGGAACTCAGTCGGTTGGGCAAATCCACGGGCAGCCCCTCAGCTAATCCCCTGTTAGCCGCGAGTGGCATCACAGCACACAACTCCAGTCCGGACTTCTTGGCCGATCTGTGCAATATTGCTGACCACAGATTGTACAAAATTGTTAAATGGTGCAAGAGTTTGCCACTGTTCAAAAATATATCGGTAAGTAACGATATTTTGCAGTAAGTATTGGTTTCACTAACATATTTCGAGTTTATCGGACTATATTATTGCTTTATGAAATTTTGTAATCGTCTTAAGTTACTATTACATTCACATTCATACATTCACGAGCACCCACACATAAACACACACATGCATACTAGATATCCACACCTATTTTTTTGTTGACGGGGTGGAAAATCCCTTCGGATCACCGTCTCCTCAGGGACTCAGGAACCAGGAGAATGTGGTGTTTCCACTTAAAACCGCGCCGGCGGACGGTCTTGGACGTAATACTTTGAAGGGGACCCGTGCCATGTTATTTTAGGTCCCCTCCAGGTTCAACGCCGTGCCTGGTCAGACCCCCTGGGGAACGCTACAGAGATACCCCCGGATGTCCACACCTAAGCATAGTGTTGTCAGCATCAGTGTAAATTTAACATTGGAGGGGACCTGGAGCTCTAAAATACAGGCTAAGGTTTAGTTTGGACTCCAGATCTCCCACAAATTACTAATTATACAATATCTTTTTGTCAACTCATATCTTAAGAGTAGTGTAATTTGTGGAGATAAATAAAACATATTATTATTTATTTATTCTTCTTAATTTTTGTACCGAACTTTTTTAGTTTCACTTTAGACATACTCAAGCTACAATTTTAAAACGGTGTTCTTGCGCACCTTCTTTATTTAATAGAGTAACACAAAATAGCATGATAAGAGTATTCAAATAGAGAAGCTACAAATAGTCTCTCCTCAAAGCTGAATATCGCTAGAACGCAGTTGGATAAGATTTAATAACCTGGCTACACGTATCTGAATATAATTGCTTGTTAAGAATTTTCATCGCACAGAAGCACTGGATTGAGTATAATTTTCGATTTCTGCACTTCATCTTAGTTGTTTATTTACAGATCGACGATCAAATCTGCCTGCTGATCAATAGCTGGTGTGAGTTGCTGGTGCTTTCGTGTTGCTACCGGGGTGTGAGCACGCCAGGGGAAGTCAGGGTAGGAGGAGGGAGGGGCATCACACTACAACAGAGTGCCAAGTACGTTTCTCACAACAACTTCTTTTTTATTAGCTATAATTTATTAATGACTAGCTGTGATCGCGACTTCTTTCACGTAGGATTTAAATTTTGAATGTTTTCCTTAGAGACGTGGCTTTTGCTGCGTAAATTCCGAGAAATCAGAGATAAAAGGTAGCCCATATGTTGCCCAGTAACCTCCTCTATCTTTTAGTTGAAGTCCCATTAAAATCGGTCCAACGGTTCCAGAGATTAGCCTGGATAAACAAACGGACAGGCAAAAATTGAAAAAAAGTTATTTTATGCTTTAGTCTCATGTAAAGAACTATAAGCACTTGAGAAAACACAGTTTTTTTTAAATCACAGATAGACACTTTAATTTTATTTATATGTATTGATGTGTTCATGTATTATGATATTATAAATCATTTAACTATGGTTAGCAATTTAAAAGCGACTCTCAAACTCTTGTTAGCGTCCTTGCCTAAGTTAGAGCTAGCGCCGAACTCACAAATAATTTTCATGCTTTGTATATTTGTCATCAGGTTGGGTTTGACACCATGCATAGAGCGCATGTTGAGTTTCACGGACCATTTGAGGAGATTAAGAGTCGACAGATACGAGTATGTCGCGCTTAAAGTCATTGTACTTCTCACTTCCGGTAAGTTTTTATCTATTATGTAAATTTTATAATTGCTAATTGTCTTAACATTAAAGGATTTGATACTATTCTTTTGTAAAGACAGCTGTTAACACGTGTACCGGTATCAAGAAATAAGATATTAGATATCGCTTTTCGTTCAAGACTAACTTTTAATTTTGTTAAGAGTGGAGATATGACTCTAGTTTTTTACCTCTCAATTAAGAGGCATTCATCCACCGTCTTTAACAGTCCACTGCTGCAGTCCACTGCTGGACATAGGCCTCTTCTTAGCAAGGAGGTTTTGGCCTACTATACCACGCTGGCCAGACGGGTTGGAATAGGATTTGTTTCAAGTTTTCCTTCTCTTTGTAGTGATGTTGTCTTGCATTCTTTGTTCTCTTAGGGGTGGTAACACTATGTATTCTTAATCCTTCACTGCACGGTCTTAACGATTAATTGTTTGATTTGGTAATAAAAGCTTTACCATTTTAATTAATTGTCTCAATATTATTTAGTCAAATGATGTACGGATTATTGAAGTGGAAAAAGCGTGATAGAAAACTATTTATCTTAGTGTAAAATATCTTTTTGTATAGACGCGCCGGATCTCCGCGAAGTGGAGAAAGTACGAGCATCTCAAGAGAAAGCTTTAGCAGCACTACAAGCTTATATCGCGACACATTCTCCCGGTACTCCTGCTAAGTTTGGAGAGCTGCTGCTGCGTATACCCGAGCTGCAAAGAACTTGTCAGGTGAGAAACTGGTTTGATTTTAAATTGGATAGGATTGATAGGTGAACACTTTTAAGACATTGATATCCCCGTACCTCGAAGACTTCTCGTGCTTCGTTACGGGTAGTTGGAACCTTAAAAAGTCCAACAGCTGCACTTACAGAACTACATCACGAAGTACTTGGGTTATGTAAGCCTGATGGCAGTCGGTCTGGGTGAAAACTCAAAGTTCAAGTATATCGGCTCTAATTCTAGTAGATTCGGAAGTAGATTATCTCTCAGAACATCATTCATAGCCAAATTACTAGCTGAAAATAATATTATAAAAAGTAATATTTTGTCATTCCCATTCTAGCTAAATTAGACATTATTGTGAGTCACGTTAGACACTATTTCATAGCACTTGTTATATTTTTTTACAGTTTTTCATGCAAGTCGGGAAAGAAATGTTGAATCCTGCCAACAAAAGTAAAGACGGTGATGGACCAAGTTTTAACTTGCTCATGGAACTTTTACGCGGCGATCACTGACCTGGAAGTATATTAACCCCAGGTTACAGCTAAAAGGCCTGTCTTCCCCAAGGCTGGTTCACCTCAACGCAACCTCTTAGGTTATACTTTAACGTCACTCATTGCTCAAGACATAATTAAGTGAATTCTCTCTACAATGACATAATGGACTGAAATGATGAAACCTCTATTTTATATTTTTCTTTTGATGAGATGGCAACCAGCAATCAGCTATTTTTGCCAATGTCAAGTATTTAAAGTCTTTGATTCTAAAGTCTTCTAGTCTCCAAGTCGTCGGGATGAAATAAACTATAAAAAAATATAAAAATTTAAATGAAATTAAATGGAACCGTCTTTCGAATAAACAAAAAAAACGATTTCCCTCTATTTTATATGTTTTTTATACAATGTCATCAGTCATTCAATCTACCTAGTCTGTGTATATTATGATGTAAATTTGTGAGCGCCATTTAAAAAAAACCGATTAATATCAACTTAGCATAGACAAGTTTGTGTAATGACACTTTTTGGCCTTGATAAGCAAAGACTGCCTACAAACTTTTTGTCACATTATTAAAAAAAAACTTGGTACTATCGAATTCGATAGATAAATCGTGTAGAACTTTTTATTCATTGTATTTGATATTAAATAATCTTGTTTTGCTTTAAACACATCAAAAAAGTGCCAACATAGCTTATAATATTGCATTTAATTTACATGTCAATATAATTATAATCAGCTCATTAATAAATAATTCTCAGAATATCTATTTGTAGCGTTTTATAAACATATTAATATACAAGGTATCGCTTAAGACAACAAGTTGTGGATTTTCAAACTTTAATTATCTTGCATTTTCTCTTGAAGTCGTTTATCGTTTTTATTAGTTAGTAAATATTAAAATATATTAACATACTAAACGTAAACGAGAGCTCAGTGCCAGTGTTGCCACTTCTTAACTTGCATTTCTACTAAGTTTTATTTAACGTGACAACACCAAAAGTGACTGATTTGATTGTCATTCATGTTTTCAGTACATTCGAGTTTAATTTGGTTCATAAAACTAAGAAGTTTTTGTCTCAGTTTTAAATGTTTAAATTTTAGGGAAAACACATGCGTTGCCTTGAGTTATAAATATATTCCAACGATTAACACTCACTGCCACTACAAGTTTGATATGTGTAATTGTAACCGTGTATTAAGGCCGCATTTGCAGGTATGACTGATTTGAATCACGAAATATGTTATAAATAATACTAGTTTGATGATTGCTTTTAATAACTATTACAGAGCTTTGTCGATAAAGGATTTTATCTGCTCTTTAAATAGTGGTTTTTCATCTTTTTATGTTAAACGATAACTTGACCAACTCAAGCTTTCTCTGATGATTGAAAATACACATTTTAATTATTATTTCTTCCGCAATTCAAACAGTAATATTGCAAGCGCGGTCACTAAAGCTAAGGGAACAATTCACGATTAGTTAATCTAATATTAATTAAGGTAAACGAAATTATGTGTGATTTATACAAATGACAAGACCAGCAATAGCTTTGTTATATAGAAGGCGGGCTTTACAATTAAAATTTAATCTTAAGCATTTGGAAATTACTCTTGCCTTTGCATTTTTTAAGCATACGTATTTTTATATGAGAATAATTCTACAAGTCAAGTATAATTCTAAAGTAAAATAGGTGTTGTCATAAAAAAAATAAAACGTACCCTTATGGCATATTGTGGTAATTGCATATACATATGAACTATGTCTTCTGAATACTCAATTTCTTATTTATAGCTTTTCTATAATGTAATTTTGACATGTACGTGTAATATTTATACATTTACAATTGAAACAATTTTTCATACAGTAACAATAATGTTCGTTCGAAATCATGTTATATTGCTATCTCTATAATAGTGAATTTAATGCGTGTTACTAGCTATGAACAACGAATGCCTATATTTTTGCCTCACATCTGGTAGATTAGCTTCGTCTACTTTTACTCTTGAACTTTTATTGACAATGTGAACTTGTTATGACGTAGAGGAATTTATAAAAATTACAACGATTTTTACTTATTTTGGGATTATAAGTTTTGTATAAATAGTTGGATACGTCAGATTAATGAATTGAAACGGCTCGTTTCAATATGAACCCGTTTTTATAGAAATGTGTTTGTAAACATTGCCATTTTGAATTAGTTACTTAATGTTAGTTTAATATTGTTTATATGTGCAGCTTAGAGTACGAGCGGAGGAGTTTCCTGAGGGTGAAACCTTCAGGATCATATTTAGAGTAGTTATAGGTACAGTTTTTATGAAAAACTCATTTTTAACTTATGATTTATTCGTTCTTAAATGCAATGATATCTATGTATGCTATAAAATGAACCCTGTTGAGATGCTTTATCTCTTTTTTTTATTCCTCCCTTTACTTTATCCAAAGACTCTAATGGCCTTATAAGCAGCAGACTTTTATGGTATCGTTTTTCTTTTTACAGTTCACCTCACTTCATTTCACTTTCACTTGGAATATTATTTCTTTCAATTTCACGTCTTTCTTACAATTTAAATTTCGAAGTGCTCGTGTTCTAGTTATACATAGAAGTTATTGTATTAAACGTTAAATTTTATCATCACGCTTTTTGTTAGGTGTTGGTGCAATACTAAGCATAAAGTATCATCACTATTTTTATATAATATTTTATAATATTATTCAATTATTTTTATTTTCTCTTTATGCTGTCATTGCACAATAATAATTGTTTTTTTTTCAAACTGATAAGTCAGTTTTATAAACCAGTCAGTCACTGCCGATTTATATAATAAGACATTGCTGTGAGCAATTCTGTATTTTTATTGCAATACTTATTATTTTATATAAAGAATATATTCTCATTTAAGTATATTTTTAGAATTAGTATTAAATGTAGTAATATAGATAATGTTTTATAATATTGCTTAGAATTGCCTTAACATTGAATAAACAATGTTAGTTATTTGAACCGTGTTAAGGTAGCTAATCCTGACTGTCTTTGTGGGAAAGGAGTAATCGCTTTTATACGGGATATTTAAATTTGATATTAATATAACTGGACCATCAGAAAGTTTTAAGGAAAAAAGTGTGTTACGTAATGTAAGTGAGCCCGCTAACTTCACCACAATTGTAACAATAATCATAAAACATACTCAACGTGAATATGATTTAATGAGTTCAGCTTATGACTCAGTTAGATATTTAGATTTGTTTATTTAGGACCCGTTACAATCAACCTCCTTAATAAATTACGTACTACATTCCATATAGACGTATATGTCTAACTAATAATTGCATAAATATATATATAGTTTTTTTTGTTCAATTGTCAAGCCCCAATTACACGAAAGACGTAAAGCAAAGAATAATATACAATTTAGTATGTAGATATAATATAAGACGGGCACAAGTACTTCAGTTAGTTTAGTTAATATATCAGAGCTAATAGTTTAGAATGAAATATATTTTCATATGTGCCACACAAGTATGTATTAGGACATTCACAAGAAATACTCAGATGTGAATAAAGTGTAAAAAAAAAAATTAAAAACGTAATAGCGAAGTGTGTAATGTCTAAGTAGTTGTTAAAAACGAGTATCAACGCCTGACAATCGTGGAAGAGTGTTGCCAACTCTTAAAACGTACACTTCTACTATTAAATAATTTATAGTAAAATAAAAATCATAACCACAGACGTCTGCCCAATAAGAATACGTATCTGACTTGTCTGTTTCTCGGTCTTAATTTTACTGTTTATTAGTTATTGTTTAAGTTGATAAAAATATTTTTAAAAAATCATGTATTGAATCGATTTGTTAACAAGATATAATTATTTGGTTATATTTCGATTGACTTTGCCGTGAATATACCTAAAAAAATAATGATTAATGGAGATTGTATGCGACCGTATTTTTTTATAAAATTTGACAACAGATAAAGCTAGTGGCATCTATTTGTAGTTTTTTAGACTCTTTACTGAACTGATAATTTAAGTACGCTAGATTATATTTTTATATTCAGTAAAGTAACGGGTGTGCGTGAACCGATGAGGGAGGTATGTTCGAGGTCCGAATAATTTTTATATTAAAAATTACAAGGAACGTAAGTTTGGTATGGCGTCCATGATTCACTGTTATTATACATAAGTATTATAGTGATATTGTATTCTTCTTTATTTTGTAGAATTATAAAGATTTTTATATATAGCGCAAAATGAATAAATATGATTTTGATTTATTATTGATTTTTATTGCCTTTTTTAAATTCTTATTGCTCTCAAAGCTAGAAACACGCATATTAATATGATAACATTGAAAACTAATTGTTTTCATTGTTGTCAAAATTGTTTTGATACCAGCTGTGAACAGGGTCGCAATATTATATAGGTATATTAAGTATATAAGGCTGCATGCTGCTTTATATATAGATTACTTCAAATTTTACATAGTATATCATTACTACACCTTTTTAATTTTGTTGTTTACGTGCGGAGACTCCCTTAGGCAGTCACCCCACGGTCCCTTGCTATGAAATATAGTCTTATAAGTTAGCAACAAGTCAGGGATTTCTTAAAATTAAGAAAAAGTCTGACTTTGTCTATTTCTTATAACAAGAATTATATTCCTTTGTAGATCTTAAAGTTATAAGAATATCCAAAGTTTTTAATCGACTGATCATAAATAACAAAAATTCAAATTCAGATTGCAAATGAAACCCCTCCCGAACGCTCCACGGACGCTCTCTAAACTGAGATAAATCTGGGGAAACCCGAACGGATGACGGCCCTATAACTTATGAGGTGTTGTAAACGAATTCCTATCAAAACACGTTGATTACAGTCAGTAACCTTTCAAACTAACATTTTATACATATGGAAACGTAATAATAGTATGACGAATTAAGAGATTACAAAAAATTATATTAGATTCTAGAAAATGTGATATTATACGCCTATAATAAAGATAAAATACCTTTAACCTGCCGCAGTTAGGTTATTGTTTGCCAATTTGTTTATTAATGAGTCATCGTAATAACAGTTCTATTTCATAATAGTCCTCTGTTATTGCACAGTTCAATTACAAATACTTGGACAAACGCAAGGTATTGGGTACACTTGAAATTGTTAAGTAATATAGTATGTTTTATTTAAGTCTGTCATTTTCATATACATAAACTTATAACCGTGACAGCCGGATATAAATATACACTGCCCCACTTTTTTTCGAGCGGGCATCCCCTCGGATAAATCTCACAGCTGGCAGGGCGCGAACCGACTAAAAACCTTAGCCAGATGAATTTGCAAGGACATCGTCAGAATTATATTCAGGGGGTGCATCTATATCCACATATACTATTAATTAATATAAAATATAGAGTCATACTGACTCATATTACATCTTTACTTATGAAATCGACTTTTTAATGAAATGAATTTAAAATATGTAAGTAATTTCAGGTAGGGAGGTGCAAGCAATCAGCCTTTAATAACTACTTACACTACTATAGGTAGACGTCTCTTTAGAAAGGAGATTTTGACTTGCTATATCAAACTGGCCAAACGGGTTATTATAGTGTTTGTTTCAAGTTTACCTCCCCTAGCAGTGATATTGTCTTGCACATTTTCTTCCCTTAGTCGTCTCTAACAACACCCATGGGAAGAGTAGAAGTGGCGACACTTTGTATTCTTAATCCGTCACCATACGGTATGAAGAAGTGTCGAAAGCAATTTAATAACTACAATATTATATATAATGAATTCTAATTCAGAAATAAATAATCAAAACTAAAAGCATTCTATCCAAAGAAGATTTTTTATGTTACGCTATTTAGTTACGATTACAATAAGATGGCAAATTTCACATCTTTTTGTCACCTTTGTTACCAATTTCAGAAATTTCAGAAGAAAATGCCAGACCAGAAACGGTCTAATTCTTTAATGAAATTTTCATATTACTCTATAAACATAGATTTATAGAGTCTATCTTCTTATTTAGGTGTACGTTTATGACTTTAAAGTTTACAAATTACTAAATCATACACGCGTATATATTTTCTATGGATCAATAAGTAACTTTTTTTTTGTTTAAAATTAGGTCATGGTTTGATTTGTGGTAGTCACACCTGTGTTTTCTTCGCGTTGAACTCGATCAAATTATTAGTTAGAATTGAATGCGCTAAAAATTGTGAATAATTCTTTAAAAATAGACTGTATGTATAAGTTAAAGTTTATTTTTATTTACAAAGTAATTATGCCCGCGACTTTATGCACATAGAATTTGTATTTTTACCTTAGAGTCGTGGTTTTTAGTTTGTAAATCTGCGGGATCGGCCCGTGGGAAATCCGGGATAAAAAGTAACCTGTATATTGTACAGTAACCTATTCTGTTTCTAAGTGAAAGTCTCATTAAATTCGGTTCAGCGGTTTCAGAGATTTGCACGGACAAACAAACAAACAGACAAAATTTTAAAAAATAGGTAGTTTATACTTTAGTATCATGTTAAGACCTATAAACACTTGAGAAAACACAGTTTTTTTTTTAAATCACCAACAGACACTTAAATTTTATTTGCATGTATTTATAAATTACATAATGTCCATAAGAGCGCCACCTTCCCTCCCAGCTAGAACAACTGAACTCGTTGTGATACTTTTGAAATTTATTATTTAATTAAAATTTTATTACTCATCGATATATGATGATAAGTTTGACACTTCTTTGACATTTCGTTTCCATTATCAATGACTGGTACCACTTTCATAATAGTATATAAAATAGTCTGATTTCAAATATGTCAAAGGCATCTAAAATCTAACACCTTGAAAGAACGGCCCTACATATACTTGTCTAGCATCAAGAATTTTACAACACTTTTGATATCTTGCTTTACGATTTTAAGCACTGTGCTTAGAGAATATCCTAGAACAATATTAAATAAGACAGTGTTAACGCTATGAAATATACATAAAAATTAAACAAATCTTAACGATCGAACATAAGTTTTTTCAGTAAACAAGTTGAATATCAACAAAAAATGTATTCATAAATAAAAATCTTTTTATTTATATTATTTCAACGCAATTGTGGTTAAATTTTGTCTTTATTGTATCAAAAATAAAATATATTCATAAAAGGTGAATGTCTGTTGCAAGAAGGGCTAATTCAATAGGGAACATACATGTACTTCTTTTATTATTAAACGTTTCTACTAGATATTACAATACCGAAAATAAATGTAACACTCAAAATGTAAGCCAAGAAGCTCAAAAAAAAAGATAAATATCACTATAATTTTCGGACATTTTAAACCTGGTCATTTTGGCACGCTTATTCTGTGATGACGTATTACACTTATATCAAAAATGAAGTATTTGGTTCACAAATACAACAAGTTATTTTTCTAATCAACTTATTATCATGGAACAGTGAAGAAATATAATGGAAAGTAATAATATAATAGTTGTGAAGATCATTTTAACATAAATAAGGATTTAAAAAAAGTAATAAAATACATATAAGAATATTTTTTACTTATTTAAGTGCACATACTATTTTGTTTACAAAGTTCAACGAAAATATAATCAGCTTTACGAAAAGATCCAAGGGTAAATTGAGGTTGCCGTCACGTGTTACGCGGATGACACGTTTGTGACGACGAGTGGTAAAACGCATCGTGAGGCAACCCTGAAAGCCACGGCCGGTGTTGCCCAAGTCGTGGAGCGAATCCGGTGGCTAGGTCTCGAGGTGGCTCTGTACAAATCCGAGGCCTTATTCTTCCATGGACCTCGGAGAAAACCACCTGACAGACTCAGCCTCATAGTAGGAGGCACTCGCATCGGCATCGAGCCCTCTATGAGGTATCTGGGGCTCGTACTCGACGGCCGATGGGACTTCGGACATCACTTCCGAAGTCTGGTCCTTAAGTTGGTTGGCACAGCGCGTGCATTGGCACGTTTGCTGCCGAACATGAGGGGACCCGATGACTCCTACAGAAGACTCTACGCTGGAGTCATGCGGTCCATGGCCCTATATGGGGCCCCAGTGTGGACGGTGACCCTGAAGGGCAATGGCAATGCCGCGCTACTGCGACGACTGCAGCAGGTGCTGGCCATCAGGATTATAAGGGGGTACCGCACGATCTCCTTTGAGGCTGCGAGTCTCCAAGCCGGAACCCCACCATGGGACCTAGAGGCGAGAGCTCTTGCGGCTCTTTATCAGTGGCGCAAGGAGGCGCAGGAGTTGGGTCGGAGTCCTGAGACTCGACAAATCGAAAATTAGAAATCCCAACTCTGACAGGTCCTCGTGGAGGAGTGGAAGGAACGACTTGAGCAACCAAGCGCTGGGCACGCTGTTGTCTTGGCAGTAAGACCCATTATGGAGGATTGGCTTGAGAGGCATCACGGGTCCCTCTCATACCGGCTGACGCAGGTGATCACTGGAAAAGGATGTTTCGGAGATCACCTGTGTCTGATCCGCAAGGAGCCAACGCCTGAGTGCTACCATTGCGATGGCCGGACCGTGGACACAGCGCTACACACGCTGGTTGAATGCCCAGCATGGGAGGAGCAGAGGCGTGATCTCGTGGCGGCCATCGGACTGGGGATTCTCTCACTCAGCAACATGGTTGCGGCCATGATACGGAGCGAGAGCGCGTGGAACTCCGCTGTCTCTTTCTGCGAACAGGTTATGCTTGCGAAAGAGATGGCGGAGCGGGGCCGGGAGAGGTTCAGGACTCTTCCAGTCCGCCAGGCCTGGGAACGGGCCAGGTACCACAGAAGACTCAGGCGCTCTAGATCGTTAAACGATCTCCGTCCTCCATAAGCGCAGTCCTGAGGGTGGCAGGTGAGGCCATCTGTCAACCTAGCAGAAACAGGCCGGAGTGGTGATGCGAGCACTATGGACCGCACTCGCCTTTTTGGCGGCAGGAAGAAAAGGAAATATTAAGGTTTTCACATTTATATACAAGCCGTAGGTGGCCCGGGGTACGTCGGGGTTCCAGGGATTTCCTTACTAGGGTGTACCTGGTTCCTTGGCGACTAGTACCTGAGACGGCGTGCGGTTTTTGGTCGGTTCGAGTCCGACATAACCACCTTTCGGTGGCATCCGTGGGGATTGCCGTACAAAAAAAAAATTGAGGTTTAATTTTGTTCCACCAATAACGTTGTATTTTAGATTATGTACGAGGCAATTTTAAAAAACCACTATTTGATTATTAAGTTTCACTAATAAATTGTAATAAATTTCAAAAATAATTACATAGATATATTTCTTTAGTAGCAAAGTTTACAAATAAAAATGTTTTGTCCATTTTGGAGTTTCGTGCATTTACCCTATTCAAGATGATTTAGTCGCGCTATATGACACTATCATTTGTTTATCTTAGCATAACCTATAAATGGTACACAATAATTGATTATCATAAAAATTATAATTTTTGAGTTTAATGTCATCACTATAACTATGAGAAGTTACCTTCTCATTCACAGTCAACATATATATGTTCAGTTACTTACCTATAATATCAACTATGATTATAAACATATAGTTGAGGTAGTTTTACTGTTTCAAGGTCAACGAAATAATTTGAGCTATCTTGAAAACTGTTGATATCTTCTATGATATTGGGTTTTACTAAGAAATGGAGTTGTGCGTAAGAGTTGTTTCTGGCATCTGTAGCTACACAATGTTCGTATGTATGTGTTCTTGTTATATAAAGGGGTCGGGCTGAAAACCTTAGACTGTACAAAAGAGGTACATTGTAAACGAAGTAAGCACGTTTGTTTCAAAGAGTACAATAGATTGATACAAATCTCATAACCAAGTTTAATGAGGCCGGGCCAGAATGACAGACACAGTAGATGTTTTTTGGATTGTTTTACGTGTCTATACGTAATAACTGCTTATTATAAAGTTATTATCAAGCCAAATGTAAGCTGGAATTTTACATATTCTTAAGGCAAAAAATAATTGTTAAACAGCCAAAATTCTTACTACTATTTCGGTTAATTAGTGACAAATCTCATCTGTCTTCTGAATGTGGCAGTTATCGAAGTTCTTTAAAGACTACTTAGAAGTAGAGAAATTTCTTAATTTCTTCTCCTTTAAACTGCTTTTCAATCTCAACAGTATAAAAAAAAAATTAAAATAAATAAAGATTTTAAAAATAAATCATTCAAATGTATAAAAAGATTATTCGCGCGTTTAACTTCAAACGGATTTACCGAAAGCCTAAACAAGGGTTTATCATATCATATTAACGGAGATTAAAGGATTAATGCAAAAAAATAAATAAAATAATCAGTGTGACTACAATCCACAATGGGTTTTAGCAAAGATAACAAGTCAATAATTATTATCGAACAATAAAGTATTAATATTTTATATGTGCAATAAAGTTCAAAACTTGGGTTTTTAAAGATTCCTCAAACATTGCGACGTTGGATCAAATTCAGCTTTGTAAACATAACGTGTTGCATATAAATACATGATTAAGTCGTTCATTATTTATTATTCAATAAATCACATTAATTAATCACCTCTAAAAAAATTAAAATTTTAAATTTTTAAAAATCTCCGACACAATATAACAACTTCTAAAAAGCAAACAATAAATACGTGTTAGCCCTTATAGTTTAAATTTGCAAAATTTTTATCAATGTATCCTCATGGCGGGGTGCGGGGTCCGGAACCTCCACGTGGTGCACCCTGGGCAATGGAGGCGGCAGCGCCTCTCTCGTCAAATGGTAGAGATGCTGCCGCCTACTGCGAATTCCGGCCGAGGTGGGAAAAACCCTGGACGGGACTGCCTACCCTCTTGCCCCTCACACTTAGACAAACCTAAGTTGCTGTTGACTTGCTATTTACTGCGGTCCCCCCGACGTAACGAAAATACTTGGATAAAAAATTTACTAATTTAGACTATAAGGGCTAACACGTTTTTATTGTTTACTTTTTAAAAGTGTTATATTGTGTCGGAGGTTTTTTTGATTTTAATTTTTATTTCACTCTTTTAAGACTGTATTAGATTAGCTTTGCTACAGCATCAGGTCTCTATGTACCTCGGTCTTTGTCACTAACAGTACGTTTATCCACTCATCGAGCCCTTTTAAATGAGGATAAACACGATATATTTGCTGTTAGTTGTCGAGGATTTAGTTAATCTGCAAACTTCCTGCCTGCGGCATAAGGTCAAGATCACCATATTATTGTCGTGTTGTATGATTTGCTATATGTATCAAGTTTTAACTCAATCAGTGCAGGAGAAGTGAACTAAGAGTCCATTAAATGAATGATTACCTCTATGTCATGTTAGAAAAGAGTTTATGACCTTAAATGGCTGCACAGATGTTCATAAAACATAGCAAAGAACACTCCATTAAGTTACCTTTCATTCACCCGTTTGGGAGCTAGGAGCTATAATGCCACAGGCAGAACGATACACACACGCATACGTGAAACTTATAACACCCCTCTTTTTGCGTCGGGGGTTAAAAAGGCATGAAGTTGCGTCGTTTTTCCTACATTTTTCTTTGATATCCTACACCTATTGGTAGCGTGATCTTATAAAGGTTTATAAATAGGCTATTTAACACTTAAATATTTTTTTGATTCAAACCTGAGACTAGTACGTTCATCTAACCAGACAAACCAGCAAACACTTCAGTTTTGTAATACTAGTTTAATAAAGGCAACAATGCCTAGCGGACGAATTTCGACCATTTGGAATTATAAACACATAACTCCCTTTAATTTCAAAATAAGCAGAGCTTGTACTATGATAACTAGACTGACGGATAGACATATATTTTTTTGGAAATACATACATATTATACATAGAAAACACCAATAATAATAATACCAATAATAGGTTTACATTGTTTCAATAGTATTGTCCACCACTGGTGTAATTCCGAAACACATACACCACAGCTTGAAACTCCTTGATCTGAAACCCAATACCTACATACTCCTTCAAAAAGCTGCTATACTGAACACCTGCAGACTCGTCCGAAAGTTTCTGCAAATAGATGAACACTCACACAATGCAATAGAAGTACAGACTTAATCGACTTATCACAAAAAAAAAACCGTGGCCATTACTTGACCGAGTCCGTAAGTGTCACTAGAATATTACCAGTGAAAACTGAGAAAATATAAATATACCAATAATTTGGAATTATTGTTAATGGGTCTGGTTTTATTTCATTGACCTTACCTTAAACTGTATTGTAGACTTTTTATTAGTAACATTAACATTCCGGTGAGCGTACCGAAAACACAACTATTGTATAGTGTAACAGCAATGCGTGACACATACGTTTGAGAGTATAAATATTTTTATAGATTATAAATTTAAGATTATATTTTTATACAACACATATTATTTTGCCCAATATGTGTTCTAAGAATAAATATAAACCTAATATCTTAAAATATATTATCAACCAGCGACCCGTCTCGGCTTCACATGGGTTCAATGTTCTTTAATTTTTAAGATATATTTTAAGATATTCATTCATTTTTTAGAATGAATTTTTTTTTTACTATGACTGTCATCTCACTAAGTCGCCATAGCATGGGTCACCACACTGCATTGTCTGCATTTGCAATGAGTATGGTGACCACAACTCTTTGGATTCTATTCATGCTTTCCATCAGGCAGAGTAGAGTCACTTTGGCAGGCTCTTCATATAGAAAAAAAATATGTACTCGTATACTGGACTGGAGAGTGAAATTAACATGTAGCAAAAATATAAGATTATGAATATACACAGGCATTGAAAAACATAACTGACTATGATAAAATTACATTTTAATGTACTGAATGATTGTTAAACACATTATTTTCAATTATACATTGAGACTTTAATTCCAGTAATATCAATTTGTTTCATATTTTATCCAATTTCATGTACAATTTTGTTTCTTGATGTCGTTTAATAACAGTAATACCTTTTATTGTGGGAGAACCATGTCTCAGCACAAATAGGTCGACTACCAGGAAACTGATGTTAAACAATTCTTTCATTTTTACCGAGTGAGTAAGGTAACCAGAGAAAAACCATCCGCCTTCCCTCCTGATTCCTAATCAAAAGGTGGACGCCAACGCACTTGTAATTCTTGAGTTGTGTTGTTGAGGTGTTCATGGGCGTGGTAAATCTCTTTCATCAAATGTCCCGTCCCGTGTGTCACCATGCATACTCATACCATGGGTGTCATAAGAGGCGACTAAAGAACGAACGATGCAAGACAACATCACTGCAAAACGTAAGAAAACTTAAAACAAAGCCTAATAACCGGCAGCAGGTTGGCATGGCATAGTAGGCTGAAACCTCCATGCTAAGGAGAAGCCTATGCCCAGCGGAGGATTATTAAAGGTTACTGATGATGATGATGGGTTATAACTTATACACAAGCGGTAATTTCACGAAGATCAAAGAATATCAATATTTACAACAAATAATAAAATCATAACCGGCGGATGTCGGTAGATAAGAGATGATTAAGAAAAATAACATGGGGTCTTTATACCAGCGATAGAAGGCGTAGAATTTTTTTTTGGAATGTTTGTTTGTCTATGTATATAATTGTTAAAATAAAAATTAATGTGATCAATAGGTATTACATTATTTTATGCGTCGCTTAAATTTGTTTAAACAGGTTTTAATTAAAGGATGAATATGCACGCTCACTCATGTATGAGGAAGCAAAAAAAGAAATAAATACCTATGTAATTAGATTATATATTTATTTAGGTCTACCTCATTTCATTGGCGATTATTTTCATCAAACTGGTCGAACTGTAAGCGGCCATCTATTGGGTTCACGAACATTCGTTACAATATACGAGTATATTACCTCATAATGATATTAAAGACATTATAAAATTTACTCTGGTTATACAAATTACTATAGAAAAGAATGTAGTAAGGTTTTAAAAGTAAAATGAATTGGTACATTTTAAAAACTAAAATTTATATATATATAAATTATAATAGAAGTGGACAACAAAAAAATGCATAGAAATGTGGAATTAAAATCATTATGTAACATATTAAATCAATCAAAAGAGGTAGTCTTGCGACAGTTTAATTTTGTTTACTTCTGTTGATGTTCGATTAAAATTACTTCTATCTATTTGTATAAACAATCAATGTATAAATATTTATCCCATTTCTAGATACAGACATAAGGGAGTCGGTGGCTTATTAATACTTACATTCTGTCAAATATACTCTAATCACGTAAAAATAAAGCCAAGCCCTTTGCCGCCAACCTGGCACTTTAACAATAAAAGAATAGAAAATAGGAAGTACATTTTTAACCATTGGAAATTTTTTACTTGACAAGTGAGTAAGTAACCAGAGAGCAACACCCTGTCCTCTCCTGATTCTTACTCAAAAGGTGGGTGGTAAAACACTTGTGATTCATGAGTTGCGGGGTTGAGGTATCCATGGATGCCAAAGATCCTATCTACCAAATATCTCATCTGCTGATCACCACTTTCACTGTTCCCATGGCTGTTCCCAAAGGACAAACTGCGCAGGACAACATCACTGTAACGTGAAGGAAAATTGGAAAACCTATACCAATACATCTGATCAGCGTGGTATGGTAACCCAAAACCTCTGTTTAAGGAGAGGCCTATGTACAGTAAGTGTTAAAAGCTGTTGATGATTATCATGATGACTTCTAAATTATGTAAGAAGTTTTTAATAAAATAAATAAATAGATAACTTAGTAAAATTGATGAATGTTGTAATGATTTCTTGCATTTTGACTGTTTGATAGTCGATTTCTTCATCGGGCTTTATCGCGACGCTTTTGAGGTTCATTAAGTGCTTGATGGCTTTGAGAGATATTCGTTATTCAGGAAAACGACAGCCATTTCAATAGAAAATGAGACATGGCTCCAAAAATTTAACAACGGCATCATCGGGAGGCATAGCTGGTTGTCATCATACGTCATATTTATATAATGTTAGCAAGAACTCAATAATTGATGTCGTTAAATAGTCATAGTTATTCTACTATCTGATATTGGTTATCTATAGAGGTTTAGATAGTTGTTGGTATATATAGACATGTTTTTAAGGGTTGTAGTTATACTGTACTGTACTGGATGGCAGAAATGTTACGATTCACTTTGTGTTACCTTCTATTACTGGGCTTGGCTTCCGCTGGCCCAGCCGTAGTAAGAAGCAAGGAGGAAATTGAAGATTTTATAAAGTATTTGGATAGAATTAAAAAGGGTGAGTTTAGGTTACTATAATTGTAAATTGTTAGAAATTTAATATTTAGAAAAAATATATAATAAAAATTAAAAAAGAAATATGATTTATAAAACATACCGTCAATTTGAACATACTTACTGCTTGCCTTTCTTTCGCTTTTAAAAGAAATATAATTGAACATTTTCAGAACAAACAACTTTTTTAAAAATCAATTTTATTTTAATGATAATTAAAACCAATATCATGCCTCAGTACATTTAAATATTACCTTATCTAACCAAAAAAGACCCGTGCTACTCCTGCCTTACGCTATCATCTAATTTTTTCAAATTCAATCAAATTTGTGTTACGACGTTAACTTTTACTCGTATTAATATACCAAACGATTTTTTTTTTCGTGAAATTCGAATTAATGATTTATTAACACTATTAAGGATTCTTAATATTTTTGAAGCTTAAGGTCTTTAGAATGTACTTTACAAATTACAAGACATGGTGAAATAAAATATCGAGAATTAATCCGGACCTGAGGTTACTAAAAGCAATCTAAATCTACAATAAGTTATTATTGTTATAACTAATGGGTCTATTTTTCCTAGAATAAGTTAAAATTGGATCTTTTCAAATCGCCCAGAATCACAAAGTTGCATTATAGGTCTGTAGTCTGTGTAAAATTTGCTAACGTTTATGGGTTATGATATCAAATAGTGCTTTGAAAAGATGCATGCATTTCAGTGTGGGAGTTTAGAAAGGTTTAAAAAGTGTTATTATTAGGATAACTTTCTTTTTTACACACGAAAACCAGAGCTATTATAACTACACTTTAGAAAAAGTAAAGTAACGTATTAATGCATCCACAGGCAATAGCGAACAACCCAGCATACTATCCCGAGTCGCATTACCAGCCGTGGTGGACTCTGAAGAGCTTAGCGGTCGCTACCAGGGAGATATAGTACTGGATGATGAAGACTACGAGAGAATGTTGACTGAATTCACCATGGGTCGCAACGCGTACACCACATCCACGATCACAACCTGGCCAAATAACGTTGTTATATATGAATTTGCAACTAATGCTTTTAGTGAGTAACTACATCTTTTATTTTGTTTTCTTTGCCTTTATCTTCGATTTTAACTAAGTTTTCAACTCTTTCTCAATAGACAAACTACAACAAAATGCGATTCTGAGTGCCATTGCAGATATTGAAGCACATACATGTGTAAGATTCCGCACGCGTGCAAGTACTGACGACGCTTATGTCAGGATCACTGTGAGTTTGCTTCTGTTATAAATAGATAATCTCAAAAAATATGTGATATCTTGTGTCGGTGAATTATTCTAGAATACTAGAAGTACAATAAACCAATTAAAACTGGGTGGGTTTTATAGGTGAAATAGAGTTTTGTAATACATTAAACGAATCTTAAACTAAATATCATGATTGCAGCTAAATAACGCATTATCAAAACAAGTTTTCGATGTATATATAAAAGCATTATCAGTTTAATGTCTCTTTAACCAACCAATTACAAAATAAATTTAAGTAGTATAATACGGTTCTGTTATTAGATGAATCTCTTTCATTTGTAGGTATTATTTCTTATTTTGTTATTTTTTTGTTATTTTATTTAGAAAGCGTTCTTAAACATTTGGGTGATTGTTTTGATTTGATCACCTAAATAGTGATTTTTTTGGGTCATCTTAATTTGATATTATTTCTTTCATAGGAAGAGAACGATGTCTCAGTTTATTCGTGGTTTCTTTAGTAAGATCCTTTGTTGTACCTACAATAAAATTTCCTGCCTTAAAATATTATCACCTAATTGAAATCCTTGTTAATTGTTTTTTCCATTTTCGACACCAATTACCGTAATTGCCACACTGTTTTTTTAATCAGCATATTCGTCTACCATAATGTAATTGACTTATTAATTGATTTAATTTGACATTCCAGGGTGTTACCAACGGTTGCTATTCTAACGTAGGCTACAAGAAATCCAGAGGAGAGCACACGATGAATTTAGGCCGCAATACCGTTGGTGTTGGTTGTTTCCGCCACGCGACCATTGTGCACGAATTCATGCACATTCTCGGCTTCACACACATGCACACTACTTTTGACAGGGATAACTACGTAGATATTCTTACAGAAAACATCAGATCGGGTTTGTATCTATTTTGTTATACTAATAATTTGAATCAGTATTGAGCAGATCCGCAGTCTGACGACTTGGTGAAGGTCGCGGGAAGCTGCTGGATGTGGGGGGGACGGGACCGGCTGTTGTGGAGAATCTTGGAGGAGGCCTATTTCCAGCAGTGGACGTATTTTGATGTTAATGATGAATAACTTGATAAGATTTTTGATAACTTTACACCGTCGGTGGTCGATTTCGGTGATTATGCGATCATCTGTGGCAATTGTTATGGGTATTTAGAGCCCGCAAACAGTCTATCTACAAAACTTCGATATCGCCAAGTATTTGGGTTGTGGAAGTTTGATGGCCGTCGTTCTACCTAAAAAATCGAAATATAGCCGTGTCGTAGTAAATTGAAAACTGATCTGTTCTACTTTGGGAAAAATACTTGGAGGGGAAGTTTATTGGCTTATAATTTAAATTATTAAAATTATTTTCACCTTTGCAGGCACTGAACACAATTTTGACATTTATGATGAATCCACATTACATAGCTATGGAGTGCCATATGACTATGTGAGCTGTCTGCACTACTCATCTAATTCCTACACGATTAATGGTGAACCGACTATTGTTGCCAAGCAGGTTAGATAACACATTTTACACTAGTCGTTATTATTCATAACCGTTTCTAGAATAACCAATAAGACTACATTATGTCTACTGTTTCCTTGTTAGTTACTTATCAGTAGTTTAAGAATTGTATATTATTTAACATTCTTATAATATTTTGCGGTAATTTTTTCTACTGCGTAGCGAATTCAACTGTACTTAGAGATTATTTTTTATTTAGATCTTTCAGTCACATTAAATAAAGCAAACCATTTTAATAATTTGAATGACGTTGAAACTTATGGGATAGAAATGTATAGAGTAGGAAATAATAAGCGAATGTTGGTGGCCACAAATTGGTCTACTAGTCAAAAATCGATACTTATAAAACGAAGAACATCGCAACAAAGATAAAAGATGGACATTTACAAGGGGTTTAATACATTAAGAAAACGGTTAAAGTATAGTAATTTTAAGTCAGTATATTCTATCTTTGCGAGGTGATGAATTAAGTATTCATCCAGTGACTGTAGTAACAGGCGACAAAGGCAGCAAACTATGCAGGGCAACATCATTGCAAAGAGAAGGATAACTTAAAAAAATCCTATGCCAACACGTTTTGTCAGCGTGGTATAGTAGGCTAAAACCTCCCTTTTAAGGAGAGGGTTAAGTCCAGCAGTGGACTGTTAAAGACTATTTATGATTGATGGTGAATTGTATCATTCGGTCTAGCCCATCTTAGTCGTCTGTAATCAGATTGCAGCCAGCAATATTTCTCGATCGTACAATGAGTTCATTATTGTGTTCAAAAAGAGTCTACACATTTAATCTAATACCTTACTTTTTATCGACAAACATCTTATTACAAATACAAGTATGATTCAAATTGGTTTATGTATAAAAACCATATAACTGTACGTCCAGGCCAAAGTGCAGGAGAAAAGTGTCTGATCCAATAACATTAGCTTCATTATTCTTTACAGCAATTCAGGGGTGAAATGGGACAACGTGAATATGTAACAGACTACGACTGGCTCCGCATCAATCGGCATTACAACTGTCCCGGTGCATGGAACTGAAGAGACGAAGATATCCTACCTCACTTTGATAATATTAATGGACCGATTTACAACAGTTATACTTAATAAATTTATATAGCATTCTAAGATATTGTTTTAAATTTTGCAAAACTTTTCTATTATAAATAATAATGCTTGCAAAAAAAAGCTTCTGTGCACCCGTCCAAGCAGCTCGGTTACAACCAAAAGAAAACTAAAACTAATAAGATATTATTTACAAAAAATACAAGTTAACTTTTTGTAAGTAGTCCCGAGGGGCACTGGCGACCTACATGTTGTTGTGAACACATGACGATGCGTCTGCGCTTTGATCTCCACGAATCCTGCGCAAGCGCCGTTCCCGCTGTCGCACTAAATTTTGTCAGGACAAATTTCGACTCTTTGAAATTGTCGAGATTTAAACGCTACAGGCGCTGATTTAATCAGATTTATTAGGTTTTAACTACCGAAATGAATAAGTACTGCCGCCATAATGTAGTGTTTTAAATGGCAAGAAAATTAAAGCAGACACGACATTTATTATATTTTCAGGGTAAATATTTGAACTTATTGTTTGAATATTAAACAGTGAACTCACATTATGTATTATAAATATTTTAATAAATACCAAATTAGCTAGATTTGATTATGATAATGATCGATACTTAAAGTCTAGTGTTAATTCGATTTAAAGTTAAATAACTTTATTATTTGTAAAATCAATCATCTATAAATTGTGTAAAATTAATTTATAATTAAAAAATTTTTCTATCCATGGCTCCGCCAGCGTATATGTTGGTTAGTGCACTAAATAGTAGTCTATGTGTTATTCTGATGTATAAACTATATAACTATAAAGTTTCATTTGAATTCGTTCAGTAGTTTTGGCGTGAAAGAGTAACAAACAATCATATTTACATCCATCCTCACAAACTTTCACGTAAGTAGCTTTATTAAGATTCTTAAAAATTACAAATTAACAAAATTAATTTTGGCAAGGATATTTGGAAAATGTGTTCTTCGAAAGCCGTTTTTGCAACGTATGTAGGGTTCCAAGTTGTTAAAGCAACGATCTCACTTCACTTATATTTGATGAAATACTTCTACGTTCTTCGTAAACTTTGACATGTCACGGTCTGGTGACACGACTGTTGACAGCTGTAACGGCGACTGTGCGCAAGCGCAATGTAACTGATACCACCGAGACCCACCGACTATACTAACTTTATACCACCGACATGTTGATGGTGGTCGGCTATTTACGAAGATTCGCCGAAATTCAGCGGAACAAACTGAAGATATTAGGTTACTAGGATATTGTTACTGTTTTCTTGTACTGTCTTGCAATAGTTTTTTTTTAAGATTGGCGGTTTAATCGGAATTGGATTTAAATTATTGTTAGTACTAGTTATAATATTATCGCAGGATTTACATAAATATTTATAAGATAACAAAACAGAATAAAAATTTATTACAACTTTTAGAATAAATAAGTTTTTAGTTACACTGTTTGATGAAATAAAATAGTGATGTACTCTAATCTTTGGGTCGTTTGAATCATAATAAGCTCGAAAAAGTTTTTGTATTGCACTTAATTTTAATATTTGTCGAGATTAAATGAGTCTTTAGTCGATGTATGTTTTTAGTGGGGAATTGTCTACATCCTTTTTTCCTAAAGTGAAAAATGTCATCATTCATAGAAAAGGTAAGAAACAGCTAATTATATTTAAATTAATATCTGCTCTGATAGTGTTGCCGTCGGTAAGTAAATTAAACGACTTTACTAAGTAAAACAGAGAATATTTATAGCATGAAAAGAAGTAACTTTGACTTTTGTTATTCAATTAGTATTCAATTTCTAAAATCAGGTTCAACACTTTTAATGATATTATTGATGTTGTTTGACTTATAGTAACCGATAGTTAAAATGTTGAGATATCACATACAGTCGTATAAATAAAGAAATTTCACTAATGTTTTTATATTCCGTTAGTCGTGTTTATCTATATTTGTTTTTTACTCAACTACGAAAGGCGGGTGACAAAAAAAATGTGCTAAAAAGGGCTTGTCAACTAAAGATCACTTGACAATTTAGTCTCAAGGGAGTGCATTCGGCGTCAAACAAACACGCCAAATATCTATGAAATCCCAACACTGACACGCACTTAACTGTCCTACGGTAAAAAAACCATTAGTTTTGTAAAAAGTGTCATTCTTTAACGACATTATCTTAATAAAAAAGTTAAAAGCCGTCAAAGACAGAATCTATTTCTGTAAGAGTGTTTTCAATTAAAATTATAGTTACGCTCACAAATTACAGATTTCCTGAGGAAATATCTGATTATCTATAATTTTTATCATGTATATTATTTGTAAGTTTACGAGCTTGTTGGCACCGATTACTTAATAAATTGTGACATGCGGGAATCTGTTTTACTTTACTGCAGTAGTTAAGACAAGCGGGACATTTTTATAAGAATATGTTTCTAAAAGATAAATACCATGAATTAAATAATACCTTACCTTAGTAATTATTAAAAATTAACTAGCTGTAACTTTTGAAATTATTTCATTATTGCTCATACCTTGCTTCGTGAAACTGATTTTATTCATCGGGATTCTCATGAACAGACATAAAAATGTTACAAATTGGAACAGTTTTCACAATTAATAACAATAAAAAAATAGAAATATAGTATAATGAAATGTAGATTTGAAGAAAATGGAAATAGATTCCCTGCAAAATCTGATACACTTTTGACACAGTAAAATAAACATGAAACAATTAAAGAAAAATAAACTTAATCATAAATCGTATTTAAAACTAATAATAAAGAAAATTTTAACAAATACAAGCGACTTCAAACAGAAAATATTTTACAACAACAATACACTAAAAAGAAAAAAAGTAATTACAAATTCTTGTGTCTACAATTATTGTTATTTTTGGAGTCTCACAATGTATTAACACAATTACGCACACATACTGCCCGTACTTCGACTCACCCGCAGCGGCCGAAAATTATGCTCGTGGTTGGAAGGGCGGTCGTATATTTGTGTCATTGAATTTTGTATTATTATTGCTAAGTATATTGTTGTATATCCTAAGCTGACACCGACATCTAAAAGGCCATATAAAAAGAGACTTGTGAAGAGTGCAAAACTAGTTTTACGACAAAGCGGGCTTACTAGAAAATATAGTTTGGATGTTATACTTATTTATTCTCGAATCACATCACATTACAAAAATAACCTTTAACAGTCTACTGCTGAACATAGGAAACCTAAATAAAAATCCATTTTATACCTTTTCTATTAACATTGAAATAAACGACCTACTGTGAAATAATTGCTAAAATCTGAAAGAAAATTTTGCCAATTTTGATAAACCAAAACGGACAGGACAATGTTTTGCGCAATCATTCAGTTATCTTTATTTGTCACTTTAAAATCAAATTTTATGTATGTACACGTAGACCAAAACCTCCTTGCTAAGGAGAGGCCAGTCCAGTGGAGCAGAGTCCAGCAGTGGACTATAAAAAGCTGTTAATAATAATATATACACGTTATATCTGATTCATTACTCATGATAAACGTGTGGACATCATCATCATCGGGCTCTAATTTTCCACTGTTGAGCATAGGCCTCTTCTTAGAAAAGAGGTTTTGGCATACCACGCTGGTTAGACGGGTTGGTATAGGGTTTCTTCAAGTTTACCTTCTCTATATAGTAAGTTTTTGCTACGTAGTTTGCTCCCTTAGTCGTCTCTTACGACAGGACACTCATCAGATGAACAGCAGTCAGCACGCAGAAAATTGCTTTTGTTGTGTTTTACAGTTGCACAAAACTATATATTTCCGCGAAAATCTCCGTCAGTATATTACTAATCGAAAGACATTTAGGAATTAAAAGTTAACATTATATTTTTTTAATTTATAACATATTTACAATACGTGTTTAAGGATCTCCAAATCAATATCTTATTATATACATATGTTGAAAAAAAGTTATACAATACTACAATAATTAAGTACTAGAAAAAATAAATGATTTTAAAAAGACATTTTTTTAAATTTATTTTTCTCGTGCATAATTTGTTGACGCAACAAAAAAACAAAGCATTTGTTTTATATTTTTTTTGACTGGTGTCTACTACTGTGGTATGGCGCGACGGCATGTTTCCGGATGCGCTTGCGCCGCAAATCGCACGATTCGTTTGCCGCAAAAGTCATTAATTTAGCGAACACGTCAACACAGGAGTGGTTGGTGATGAGTCGGAACCAATGATAACTTATGAGTGGTAAAATTATGATATATGTAAAATATTTTTGAGGTTTAAGATGATCGGATGGCTGACTATAGAGCCAACCGTAACAAGTCTTCAAATGAAGTTGTTTATCATGCTTATTTCGAAATTTTTATTATCTATTTTTTTAAAAAAAATGTCCATTATCCACATCTAGTGCACTAGGTCACACAATTCGCCATCACACAAAGGTAGTCTAGCAGAAAAGGGTTGTGGTATTAAGTCCGCCGTTTTACAATAAACAAATAATATTTTTTTTTTTATAACAATCAAAGGAGTATATTATTGATCGTTATTATAAAATTTAATTAAGTATTGTATTCACTTTAGTCATATGTCGTGGTAAAATTTTCTACTTTTACTGTACTTCATCCTGCAACGTCAAACCGTGGACGGTCATCCATCATCAATTACGCCATTCTATTTGTGTGCACACATATATACGTTTAATTGTTTTAGTATTTTTCGTGTTAGTGCTAAAATTGTATTTTAATTAATCGTTGGGACGAAGTGTTGCGTGGATGCGACGTGAATAATGGCTACACTGATTTGAGGTAATTGTCATGTGCGAGCGCAGGGTGCTCTCCATGTTGTATGGAAATATAGAGACATGGTAACCCTGTTATTTTATTATTTTATTTTATTATGATGTTTTGTTAAATATTAAAATTATTAAATAATTTGCAAATGATTTTTTGCTCATTATTTTACTTTGTTACCCTTTTATGTTATTTACACTGTTTATTGTTATTGTTTTGTTAACGGCTATTATGTATTTTTACCATATAACTTACTTTTTGTTAGAATTAACCCGATTAGGATGATAATTTAGTTATTTTCTTCTTACTGTTTTTAGATTTGCCAGACTTTTACACATACTCACAGTTTTTGTTGTACGAGTATAGTGGGACGTATCCGCAATAGAGTAAAGTGGCCTCGAGCGGTGTAACGCGTTCGAAATGTCTGGATATAGGTGTCGTAAACTTTAAAATCAGTTTTTCGTGAATAAGTCCCGCTACGTAACGTACGTTTTCCTATTCTTCAGGAACTCTAATTTAACTATTATTGTATGTAATTCGTAAAGTATTTTTCTCAAACATTTTATATTATTAAAATACTTAAAAATGTAAATACCTCCAAAAATTTCAGCTCAGTAAAAATGGACAAATTAATAAGAAAATAATCTTATTTACGTTTAGAAGTCCTCTATGGTTTTTGTTAACATTGGAAAGGTCTTATTTTTTTCCTTCTCCATGGCCACCGTACCGGATGATGTTGTGACAAATGGTTATGTTCACGCGTTATTGAGCCGCCATCCCTTCGAAATGAACTCATACACGTCGTTCAGACCACACCGTTGCCAAATTAATTAGACAGACTATTTTACGGAACTCTTAGATAGCCAAAAATATGATTTATGGATTTACACTGCATGTTTTTTTAGTTATACTTCTTATGGCACGTTAGAGAATAATGATGAGTCCATTTGCCCGAGTAAACCGTGACGAAAAACCGCCGCCATGAAATTTGCCAGTCAACATTTTATTTTAATTATTTACGAATAATTAATTTACGATTTTTAAATAAAATTTATTTAACTAGATAATGGGTTATAATTAAACTTTCTTTCAAATGTTTTAAATAACCTTTTTTCTGTTATTAGTGTTGTTTTCTCTACAAACAAATGATAATGCGAAGAATAAGATTTTTTAAAAGATTTTCATCTTGTTACTCCAAAGAAATATAACTTATTTCGTGAGTACATTAGTACACACACATGTTTTATTTTTGAAAAAGGAAGATAGCATGCCTACTTGATATTTTAGTAATCAGTAAAAAAATTGTGAGATTCGAGTTTACTTACAATGACTACTGTTTTAATATTTCATTTGATTACATTAAGAAGATAAGAATGTTAACTAAGTTTCTTTTTAGTTTTAATCTGTGAGAAACTTATTTTGTGTCCATACCTTGTTATCGACTATGTCACTGTAAACTTCTATAGATACTGATACTATAGTGAAAATACTTAGGGTTTGGAACTTTAGAAGATCAAAATTCTACTTTAATTATGAAGCCAAATAGCTACTTTAGCAAAATATTCCGTAGAGGTTATGCAAAATTCTTAAAACTAAACTAAATACTTCATACTTCATAATGTTGTCGATAATTTTATGAAATGGTAACATCATGATCGGCAAAGTAATGAATAATCTACGTTAATTGATATGAACAGGTAAGCGCACGACTACCTCATAATGTGGTTAAATCTTGTGATCATTTTGTAAAATAGTTACATAAGCCACCATTAACCAGCATATAAATATATTTTATTTATGATGAGCATCATGGCGGCAAATAACTTTGTTAATAACAATATGCCCATAAAAGAAAAAATACAGTAAAATTTTGCGTTGCATAACCTTAGTTAAAACGTTCCTTTTTTGTTTAGTATTTTATTAAACCATTTATATCATGAAAGCGAATCTGTACGCTGAAATATCAGATTTGATAGAGAACCGACGCGCGACGTGATCAGTGGAGTCTACGGGTCAGTAAACGAACATGTGAACTAAGACATAAATAATGAAAATGGCATCGAATTTATATTTATTCAGTTATATATATATAAATGTAAGAAACAGTTTGGATTTTAATTTAAATAATCATAACCCTTTGGTGAACGAAGACTTATGGGTGCCAAATGGTATCAAGCTAGAAAAGTGACATTTAAATCTTAAATCTAATTACGTTTCTCTTTAATGTTGATCGGTTTATATTATTACTAAAGAACATGACGAGATTAGTACGGTCTCGTTACGCGCATACGCAAACGAGCTGTCTCATGCCCGCGCCACGCGTGCTTCCCGCCGACAACTGTCACCCCCAATTATGGCCGCCAAGACACTTCGGCGCGCTTGCATTTGAATTTAGAACGTTTGGTCAAAGGAATCTACATTTTTAATATTCGTTTTTACTCTCTGAATACTCAGAACGTGAAATCCTTGTAAATAATCAATTAAATACGTCGTCATATTGTAAACATTTAAACGCTTTAATCGTAAAATATCGTAAAAATGCGTAAAATATCTCTGATTCTAATTTTATTGATAGCTATTGTTACTGAAACATACTTTAAATAGCAACCCTTTGCTATGATAATCAGTATAACTAATAACTTTAACGCGGACCTGTCACTTGTTGAGTGAAATAACATTATAATTTCAGTCCAATATAACGATTGTACTTCAGACAACAAAAGTTAAAACGATGGTTCCAAAAAAATCCACCCATCGTGCACGAAAACAGATTAATTGCAAATTATCATAGAAATCCACAAGAAAAGCTAAGAGCAAAGCACTAGCTGAAAATAATATAAAAGTACAAATACAGTTAAGATTTTTGTTTAATATTTGGAAAATAAACAGTCAGAGACAAAATAGCAAGCAATTTTTTCTCATCATTTTAATTAATTTTAGTGATAGTTACTATTCTAAAATAATAATTATCATAATTACGTCAAATCTCATTTAATTTATCGCACATCGGGTTAATTCAATGTGTATCTCGATGAATAAGATATGCTCTTCTTGCTGGACTATTATTTAAGTTTTTTTTTTTTTTTAATGTAAAACAAATTATTTCTCTTTTTTTTAAGTTGGCTACAGAGTAAACAGAAATGAAACTTCCGATAATAACAGTTAATATAGATCTGTGTTGCATCTGGCTCGAAGAGAGAATGTGACGTTACGCTTCGAGCGTTTTTCAACATTTTACACTAATTCAAAGTGACGGTTCTCCGGTTCTATTCCCGGACGACGACGGAAAGGTGTGTCGAAATGCATACTATATACTGAATATATTATAATAAATAATAAGTATATATATTTTAATATTATTATTAAAGTATTTTGCTTATACACATAGTGTATAAGATATTATAAACACGAAATAAAAATGAAAACGAAAGTTTACATCAATATTTTTGCAATCTTAATAATAATTGCTCAACATACTCTAATAACATGTTGGAGAGATGAAACTTATGACCATTTCGAGTTAAAAGAATTTCATACACATTATGACAGGTACCCTAATCAAGCTATTTCTCACTTTTCCTAATTTATAATAGTATACATATGTAGTATATAATAGTATAATAGTAAAGATCCTTTAAAGTTTACTGCTTGACAAAGGCCTCTCCTACAAAAGAGGTTTATGCCTACTATACCACGCTGACCAGACAGATTTGTAATAAGGTATTGTTTCAAGTTTTCCTTCGTTTTGTAGTGCAGTTGTCTTGTGCAGTTTGCCCCTTTAGTCGGCACTAACGGCGCCCAGAAGAAGAATAGATTGATTTCACTGTATTTTTAATGTACCACAAGGACGTAAAAATGATCTATAAAAATCAATTGTCTACCTGTCATCTGACGCCTGTAAATCTACTAGTAACCACACCAGAACGTTGCAATTACAACTGACAACTTGGCCTAGTACTGCTTTGGCAACTGGCGTGTAACGCGTCTATCCGTTTATCATGAGTAATGAATCAGACATGACGTGTATATATGTATAATTTGATTTAAAAGTGATAAATAAAAATAGTGGAATGATTATTTAAAACATAAGTCTGTCCTGTACGTTTGATTTATCAAAATTGGTAAAATTTTCTTTCAGATTTCAGAAATTCTTTTGACAGGAGGTAGTTTATTTCAAGGTTTATAGATCCAGTATAAATGTAAAGTATAAGCAGGTTCCTATTTAGATTTTGGTATCCAGCAAAGACATTTTTTATTTGTGTGAGAAGAGAAAAGAGCATATGGAATATTTTTATCACTGGTGGTGGTTTTCGTGAGCTTTTTATTTTTTTAATGGCTTAGAGTTTACATTTCTCTATTTATAATGTTTTATTGTTTATTGATTAATATTTATTTTGCAAATAAAAAGAGCAAGTATCCATACCAAAAATGATAGTTGACCCTCAGATTTAATTGTATTTTTGATACTTCTAGAAGAATACCATGATCTTTGCTTGGAAAATTAAAAAAGACTTGCAGATCATATGTTAAAACTTGGAGACGCGGATGTGTGGAAAATCACTTGCCAGTTAGCTGAAAAGATGGAGTTAAAGTACAACTTTAACAATGAAAGTAAAACGACTGGACTGTGGTGGTTAAAAAGTTTTCTTAAAAGAAATTCTGAAATATGTAGTTTAAGACAAGCTGAGGGTTGTCTCAAACTACATATAGCGATAAATACAAAGAGCGAAGGATCTCAACAGAGCAGACGTTACAAATTTTTCGAATCTTCTTATAACTATCTTAACTGAGAATTATTTACCCTATTAATGTTTATACCACATAGAATATTTAACATGGGTGAAACTGGTGTTCTACTCAATAACCAAACCTGGTAAAATATTTCTCAAAAAGGGGCTAGAACAGTTAAATCACTGCCGGTGAAAAAGCAGAAACTATTTCCGTTGTGGCTTACTGCAACGCTATCAAAAATTTTCTTCCACCAGTTCTGATTGTTAAGGGAATAAATAAAAAGTCCAAATTCGAAGAGAGACTTCCACCTGTTTTAAAGTTGACACGCAAAGGAACTGTTCTATATTTCCTAAGACCTGTTCTATAAATGGTTGACTGAACATTTATGTGGAAAAATTGAAAAACCTGGTCTGTAGTAAGTGCTGGTTTACTCGGGCAATGGACGCTAGTGACAAAGTTGATTGCCATATTCTTCTTTCTTTAAATAAGTAATAATTTTTAAGTAATAACTTACTTGATTTAAAGTATATTTTTATAGTTATATAATGTTAGTAGGATTAGTGTTGAATAGGGATCTCAGTGAATAATAAGGGGTGATTGTTTGAATTATTATTAATTTGTTTCAATTTGCAAAAAAAAAACATAAAAAGTTAGGCTACTATCCACCCCAGTAGGCACCTCATACTGTTCATAAAAATGGGTTACTATGAAAGGTCAAATACCTATGTTTTTACGTATAAAGTAAATTAGTCTTAATAAGTACATTTTTTTAATAACAGCGCTTTTTTTACTCCCTGACTTTTATACTAATCCAAAAATCTAAAATACACTTTGCCTGACCTTGAAGTCGAGTCCAAGACACTCTCACATAAAACTAACTTACATTTAGATCCAAAATTGCTTTTCAAAAGTCTATAAAAACTTTTATAGCATGACAGATTAAATACACGTTATACTAGTCAATTAAACAAAACAAGATAATCAAAATCTGTAAAGGTTATGCGGTGATACATGGGCTCAGGTACAATACCAATAAGATGGTCTGGTAAGTAGTAGAGCCACGCTGATTGCAGCACGAACGGGCCGGCTCGACCGGGCCGGCTCGACCGGGCCAGTACTACCCTCCCACAGAAGATCAACTTAGTGATAGCATTCGTGCTGTCGTGTTTCGTTGGTGAGTGTGAGACCGCTGGCCCATTGATGCAGGGGTGATAGTTGTCGTGGTAAGTGCGTGCAATACAATGCCACGATGACTCTCGTGCCTCTTATGTCCCCAAACGAGGCGTAAAAAAGCATTTTACCAGGCTGCCACAGTGTAAGTCTACACTGCATCGTTTACATTTACAATGAGTGTGGCGACCATAACTCTTGGACTCTGTTTATGCTTTCCTTCAGGCGAGTAGAGTCACTTTGGCAGGCTCATAATATAAAAAAATAGCTTGTTTTTAAACCTAAGGTAAAGGTACCTTTACTTACAAACATTTGCCGGAGCTCTCAAGTCCGGCGATGTACATACATTTGTGCATATTTGAAATAAATAAATAAAATGGTCACCAGACGATCAGTAATATTAATGAAAAGAATAAATTTTCATAATTACTTACCACAAGAACTTTAAAATTACTATTTTCCACAGGAACGGGTATCTAGGTAAGATAAACTTTTTTGTTTTTTCATCAAACAAAAAGTACAATTTCCACATCCTTCACGCAACATTTCAACAACATAAACTTATCACAACCAATTACTTAAAAACTTTATGTTCATTTGCGTCTTAACGCTATAAATAATCACGTTGACATTTCAATTATTGTCTGAATCGTTTCCCGCTTAAAATATTTTATCTTTTTCATAGGCGGAGCAGTGATAACCACGCCTCGTAGCCTTTGAAACTATTTCAGAATTAGAACTTCTTGAAACTCCCACTTCTAAAAATTTACACGAAAGTAATCTTGGAAATGATTGCAATAAGGAATATATTTCCTTAACCAACTCAACTGCTTTGCAAAAGTAAATTGAAATCTAATGCGATAAAAATAGGGATGAAAATGAAGTTTTCTTTGAATTTTATGGGTGTGTTCAAAAGGGACACTTGCTGCATATTTTTTTGTACCAACACACATATGTTGTTTTAGAGATGAAGTGGTGAGGCAGCCAGATCACGGTACAGACTCCATTAGTTCGCACATTAACATGAGTTAGCCGAATTATTTAATTAAATAAAGTAATTCAATAAGCGGGTGAATTAATAACAATTATTCGCTTTGGCCACGTTCGATAATACCGATGTGGGCACAGAGATTTTATTTAAAACAAATGTGACAGTGTTTACGAAATAATAGATTCAATGAATTAAAAATTTCGTTCCTTTAAATTACTTGTGGCACGATAGTTGAAGTATGGAACAAAACAAAGGTAAGTCAATGCAGTTTTTTAATTTTACTAGAATAAAAAAAAATATAATACTATTTGCAGAGATTTATACGTATTTATATTAATAAAGAGGCATGATATTTTTATAAATATTTTTTTAATTTATTGTTTTTCCGACGCGGTTGCTTAATGGCTGTGACGAGGAACTTGCTATGAAGTAGTTATGGGTTTGAAGCCCTGTTACACAAGAGAAGCTTAGTTGGATAGCAAGTAGGTAGCTAGTTTAGCGACTAAAATTTTTCATAATCCGTCTCTTCTTTGTGTGTCGCTATTTAGGTAAAGTTAACCGCATAAAACGAATAAGAGACAGTTTTCGAGGATAACCACTAATTTACAAGTCATTTTTTTTTTAATTTTGTGTTTTCTTCAGCTTGTACTTAGATATTGTATCACTTATGGTTTATGGTATAGACAAGAAAAGGTAGAGACACGTCGGAGTGTTTTTATACAGATCTCGTTGTCAAAGACTTCAGTCCATGCGAGCATGAAAACAGTTTCCACGTGCTTGTAATGTAACTGATATTGCTTGTGTTCCCGCCGCTACACAAAGATCCATAGAGTAAGCCCGGCGTTGCGTATACGATCTTTACAAGCGATCTTTTGTTTGTTACGTAGTTGGATTGGATTTTATTGCAAATCTCGATACTGCAGTTTCATTTTTATTACTTATGAAAAACTCTGTAGACAGTAGTATATAAATAGGTTTCGTATAATAATTTTAATGATATTAGAAAAAAAAACTGAAATAAAAGCATTTATTTTATGTTAAAAAATATAAGTACAATAAATTGACTCTATAAGGACAGAAGAAATATATGAAAATTAGGCAATTAGGCAAGGAACACACTTATATTCTTTTGGTGTGTGGGATAACATAGTTAGGATGTAACTGATTAAAATATTTGAGTATCGGACCCTGATGTGATATGACGGATCGACTAAGATTTTCGGTCTTTATGGCTGATCATCTTACCAGAACTAGCGAAGAAATGGCATAACATAATCGAACCGACAAGGTATTCAATTATAGATGGGTCTGTATTTCTGTCTGTAGAAAGTAATTGGAAATGGAAGGAAGACGGTAATTTAAATCACCCTTAAATTTTAAATTGTTTTGTACAACGAACAACATTTTTAATAGTAAGAAGTTTAGTCCTTACATTAACGGGTCTATTGTCGTGATTGCAAGTATTGTCTGATTACAGTTTTATTAAGGGTCTGTTAGTCTAATGGTTAGAGAACCTAACTCCTAAGCCAAAGGACGTCTCGTCAAAGAAAGGTTTTAAGGGACATTTACAAGCTAATGTAGATAACGCTGGTATAGCTACCGTAGGTAGTTATATTTAAGTAAAAAAGTATGCATTAGATACCTGTCTTAGCAGTAGATAGGTACACCCATTTTTTTTTATTATTTTTTTTATTTTTTTTAACATGTGGAAACCCCTTCGGGCCGTCACCCCACCGAGGTTTACGGCGGGGTGGTGTGTCGGAATCGGACCGACTAAAACCACACGGTGTGCCACTCTTCGCCTGAGATAGGAGGAATCCGGGAACCGCTGCTATTATGACATTCAGAAATAGGTACATCCAGGGGCAGCCTTTGAGGGTGGCGAGCAGAGCATGCCAGGGGCCTCGCTTATGCAGGTGCTTCGCGCTCTTGAGCAACAACAGGGATTTTCCATATTTCATTTCGCCTGTCATTTTAACAGGTTCCCAGTTTCGACTGTTGCGTTACATTACTTATTTCAAGTAACATGATTTTAACTAAATTCATGAAGGCCTCATGATGATCTACTCGGTCGGGGCCTCGCAATGATTACCCGCCCGGGGCCTTGCAATAGTTAAGGACATCTCTGGGTAAACGTAAGTAACATTGTTCTTAATTTTAATATTTTTTACAGATGTTCTAAACTCACGTCAACCAGTTACCAAGAATTTCGATTCCAAAGCCCAAAATCCGATTAACTACAACGTGAACTCCGCTAACTATACAGAGAATAATCACAACCTGTTCCAAATGATTAAATGTCACGAAGACAGCCTCCTGAGACTACATCACCTAACGGCCGGCAGACAAATCAACAGCACCTATGAACCAAGCTACCAGAACGACCTGTCTTGGTATTCTAAAGATTTACAACGACCATATATTAAACCTGTTGATTATTTAGCTTACGAAGATATGAGAAGGAAGTACGAAGACAAAAATTCAAAAGAGAGAGAAAATCAAAAAGAATCTGAAGAAGATAGAGATGCAAAATCAGATGAGAGGAAGAAACCAAGGAGGAATAGGACTACTTTTACAAGCCAGCAACTAGCTGCCTTGGAGAAGGTGTTTGAAAAGACACATTACCCTGACGCATTTGTTAGAGAGGATTTGGCGGCTAGAGTAAACTTGACTGAAGCTAGAGTTCAGGTAAGATTTTTTTGTTTTTATTATGATTTTTTTTAAATTAAACTAATTCGTGGCTCAGCCTATACTTATTCCATTTCTTTTGCAATTTAATGTACTTAATTTATGTTTTAATATATTCACCTATGCATTGTGACCAATTTTCGTTCTATTTGTTAAAATTGACTAGCCTGCGCAGGACTATCTGCCGCGCTAAGTGTTGTGTGTTCAAAGCTCACATGGGACAACACTTTCTGTGATCCACAAATTATTGTTCTGAGTCTGGGTGATTTTTGTGTCTACAAATCGTTTTTCAATTTACAGTCACAGCGAATTCTTAATTGATTTAAAGTGTTTTGCTGAAACTTATTGTAATGACTTAATGTTTAATTATACTTCAATTAAATATATAAGAAATGTACCTAAATACATATATATTATAACAATAATATAATGATTTCTTGATTATCAGGTATGGTTTCAAAACCGACGAGCGAAATTTCGACGAAACGAAAGGTCAGCCATGTCAAACCATAGAAGTTCCACGAGCCAGAGTTCACCAGAACCCATCGCTGTCCCAATTGGCATTCCTCATCAAGATCCGAGACAAGATTTCACACGTAATTCCAAAGAACCATGGTTGCACCACTTTCAAGCGAACAATTTAAACTTAAACCTTGGAATTCCAATTACGAATACAGGGTTATATCAGAACGATTACTCTTTGATGATGCAGAATGTTGGCAATAGACAATATGTGCCGAACTCCAATACTCTGATGGGTCAAAGTGTAGTTGGCTATGGAAGCACAACTGATAACGGATATGGTTCTTGTGCATTAATTGGTGGATACAGTGGGTCATTACAATCTGCTCATCATGGATCGTATAATCTGAATTTGAGGTTAAGACCTCATGATTTTAGCATAAATAATATAGCACTATAAACATTTACATCTATGTACATGTAAATATATTATGTAAATATTTACCATAAACACTTTGTAAATAAATGTATTCGAGTTGTTTTTTTATTTGACTTTTTTTCAATAACGTCTAATTGTTCTAAGCATTGTTACAAGAATTATCTGGTTACTACATAATTCATTGCTGTTATGTTAATTAGTTTGTACATATAAACCTGACTCAAAATTAATCTTAATAAAACCTTTTAATAGATATGACTAGTTATCAATTGTCCCACGTGTACACCACGTAGTATATGTGGGTAAGTTTGTTTGTGCCACTTAACCGAGCTTTATTTACAATCAAGCGCTGAACTTGTTGACCATTCTTAGTATTGGATCATGGTATGTTTAGGAGTCTAACCACCACTTCAATAATCATTAACTCTCAACGGTACCTGAGTCTCCATTTGGGTCTGTTGGCCTTTGAATTTGTTGCTTAATTAAAACAAGAAATTGACAGTTAAAAACAATAATAATTTTCGAAAATTCTTGTGCAATAGGTATAGTGTAAAATAGGGTAAACGTGTCGGGAGGGGGCATAAGGGATGCACTTGCAACCCCTTTTTTTTTTTTTTTTTTTTTTTTTCCCTGTGCGGAAATCCCCTCGGATACCACCTACTGGTGATTATGTCGGACTCGAACCGACCAAAAACCGCACGCCGTCTCAGGTACCAGTAGCCGGGGAATCAGGTGTACCCTAGAAAGGAAATCCCTGAAACCCCGACGTACCTCGGGTCATCTACCTACGGCTTGCAGATGACCCCTTTTCTGTTCCAAAAGAGCGTGTGCTCCGTAGCACGTCCCGCTGCTATCCTGGCGTACTTCTGCTCGGGTGACGGATGACCTCACCTATCACCCTCAGTCTAGCGCTTATGGAGGACGGAGATCGTTCTGCAATCTCCGGCGCCTGAGCCGTCTGTGATACCGGACACGTTCCCGGGCCTGGCGGACCGGGAGAGTTCTTATAAGGGGAAGAAAATACATAGAAAACACATACATATTTCAACTTATTTTATGAAAAAATCGATTTCATAGGTAAAGAGTTAGTATAATTCTATATTTTATATTAGTTGTATGTGAGGAAAAGATACAAAGAGGAAAAGATACACCCCCGAAAAAAAAATCTGACGACGCCCATAAGTACGACATAAACTTATTCATTCTATTTATCGTAATAAACAGATTAAATAATATATTATACCATAAACAGTATGAGCAATAATTTTAATGTTGCTCCATAACTAAATTTGTTTTTTGCATTTGCACGACTTGTTATAAAGCTGTTTGAAATTGATTATTTTAAGTTAAATAATAAAAAATAAATTTTGATTCATTGATATGATATATTAAATTAAATTCAATTTAAATATATCAAATCATTCATTTGATATATTAAATTTAAGCATTTAATATAAATTTTACGGGAAAATAACTCTTAAAAGCGGGTACACTTTCTTAAGGGACGAGTGAAACCCCATCTATTTTTGTTTAATATTAGATATTACCTCCTCTTTTAATGTTGATTTCCCTTACCGTCAAGAACAAGCTTCCAATTAAATGGTTCATGTTACCTTCTGGAATCCTTTTCCAACAGGTTTTCAAAGCATTCATGAGATCATGCTTTCAAGGTTTATGGGAATGTCGTTTTCACTGACACTTTTTTCCGATTAGCCCCACAAGTGAGTTACACCTGAGTTTTAACTTCAGCTAATCTAGAGATTTTTAGTAACACTGAATGTAATAGAACATTGAACTGCATCAAGATGAACTCTGACAGAATTCGTTATACAAATGAAATGATGTGGACCTACAGGTATGGTAGATCATATTATTCGTGTAACTTTGAGGCGATACAGTACCCTTGTTGAGAATTACGAACTCAATTGTCCCTCCCCAGAGCACTACACAACCCATCAAAACGGATCCACCAAAACGATCGTTTCGTGAATGCAGGGATCTGAAAGCCTGTCTCCAAATCTCCTCTACATTCTGATTCGTCGATTGTCTTTTGAAAATTTTATCCTGCACTCATTTGTAAAGAGCATTGCTGCCCATTCTGAAGGTTTCAACCCTGGTGTCGACCAACAAACACTAAACGACTAGCACGTTATGCCCTTGTTAACAGAATATAAACCTAACGTCTTCATAAGTATTACTGGTCTTCATAAAGACGATTTCTGTTGGGTTTTATCACTTATACGAGTACCTGTAGCTGGCCGTAACACATTTTCTATGGTTCGTGCGCTTGCGTTCGTGGTTGATGGATGTTTCCTATGTTTGTGCGCTTCTTTAAGCGCCTAAATATCTCTTTGGATATAACGATCTTCTTGAGCTGTTGTGATTCAAACTCTTCTTAAGCCACGACGTCTGACGTCGTTACCCGTTTCCTGGTACAAGTTCCAAACACTTTGAACCGCCTGCCACGAGAACTACCATCGAACCCATATTACGCTGACTATGACACTCTCAGATTAATGTTATGACTCTAGTCATCCAACACATGGTATTATGGAATTTACGTAACGTTATAAACTGACGGCAACGGTAGTTGAAAAAACAATATTCAAAAGTTGTAAAATTAAATGTTACGAACACACAATTTTCAAGTGTGATTAAATTAAGCGATTAAAAAGAAATGATAAGTGTCTGTTTCACAACATTACAGATGCTCCTTATTTTGTTGTCAGTGGCTTAGTTACCATACTCCTATAAGTGTAAAAATAAACTGTAGAACAAAGGAGAATGGGCAAATTGGTCTATGAGCGGCCATCAACGGAATAGGTATTAAATGAAAGTACTATTACTAAGGACTAACTTTTACTAGAAACGTAACATTGCAGCTCATTTAGAAAAAAAAAAATTACATATAGTTTAAATACTTAAATAAAAAATGGTATATATATTTTATATATATTTATATACAAAAGAGCTCCAACTTTTCATTCCAGCGAGAGACCTACAGTCTACACAAATTCGAAAATCTGTTAAAACCGTTTTTAATGGTGTGTTCCGATGGGCATATAATCGATGTTTGTGGGCCCTATGCTGCTACCGACTCAGATGCCAGTATTTTGGAAAGATTAATAAATGACGAAGAAGGCACATTTCACTGGTTTTACCGGGCTGGTGATATATTCATTTTACATCGTGGGTTCAGAGACGTCTGTGGCGATTTGCAGCGATTCAACTACAGTGCCTATATGCCCGAAACCAAAGACCGCGGTGCAGACCAGCTTACTACTGAACAGGCCAAAAAAACTGGGCTGGTCACTCTATGCCGCTGGGTAGTGGAAGTTATAAATGGCAAGTTCAAACGAGACTTTAAATTGTTTAGGAAAGAATATTTTAATCGCGCCTTAAGTCACATGTTCGAGGACTTCCAAAACGCAGCAGCACTCATCAATGCATTTCAAACACCAATACAAGATAGTATTCATGCATCGTCGTTCGTGAATATAGTTAACGAACGCATTGAAATACTAAACGTTTTAGCGGACTATGTTATCCGTCACAACATAAATAGACAGAGGGCGTCATTTGAAAGACTCAGCAGTGATCAACCTATTTTTGAAGACTTCCCGGTTTTATCTGAAGAAGACCTAATTCTGTTTGCACTTGGCACATACCAAATCAAGTTGGCTCGCAGCTACTACGCTGAACACGTAGTTGAAGGGTTGTACAATATTGAACTATACCGGGAGCGTCAAATAAGACAGCTCAGAGATTTTATTGAAGAAGAAAACTTTTGGTTCTTACGTGTACGTATCCAATCGACACATGTGAGTTCCAGAATATATTATTCTTACATCGTAATTAACCGCGAAGCGCAAAACAGAGAAGCAATTGCTCATTATTATTGCAGTTGTATAAGTGGAAGGCGCACAATCGGTTGCAGTGCACACGTTATGTGTGTAGTGTGGTATCTGGCATGGGCTAGACATCAAGACGAGGATATTTTATTACCGGCATCAGAACTTAGTGCTATTATTGTACATTAAATGTATTAATGTACAATAATGTATTCATGTGCACTAGAGTTATAATCATAATCATAATCATTTATTTCAATTAGGTAGAAAAGTACACTTTTGAACGTTCTTTTTTGATCGTTCTTTCGAAGTTCTGATGACGTTAGCGTTATTAGTAAATGTATTTTTAATGAAATCTACAAGTCATTTTATTTTATTTCCTTATTTTTAAGACTAAAACTTAGTCATAGTGCGCTAAATCAGAGACTGACTTATCTAAAATAAAAATGTGTTAATTCTATTAATAATTACACCACAGATATAAAACAACTTGAGGGTGATTGTAGGGTGATAATACACCAAAACAAAAATTAAATTGTTCCTGGCCGCTGATAGACCAAGCGCCATACAAATTTGCCCATTCTCCTTTCGCTAAGATGACTTAAAGTATAAGCCGCACGCAATAATTCAGGGTACGTTTTACGAAACCCGACGATCATTGAGCGCCTAATATACTTGAAAGAGTGAATTGTGATTCCAATTCTTAAGGATAATTGTTTATCAAAATTGATATAATCGCTGACATTAGGAAGTGTTGTAAGCCTAGCTGTTTGGCCTAGTAACCTAAATATTAATTGCCGCTTCCATGCACTATCGAAAGATATGCACCGCAGTCTTCATTTTTTTTGAAAAAGTTAGTTCGATATTTCCTAATTTTTTTAGTAATTTAGCGGAGTTTCCTCTTGTGTCATAAAGAAGTGCAATGTAGGTCTAGTAAAGTACTATGTGGTCCGATGACTTTGAAGTGACGGAGGATGAGCTGGTCCAAGCCGTGAAGTGAAACGCCGCCCGCAACACCGCTCCGTGCCCGGATGGAATTCCAGGCCGAGCAAGGGTGTGCGCTTTGGTGATTCTAGGGAATAGGCTGATGCAGCTGTTTACCAGCTGCCTCTGTAATAGCGTTTTTTCTTCCGGCTGGAAGGAAGCCAGGCTAGATTCAGAAACCTGGCCGGGCTGTAGATGCTCCCTCGGCGTTCCGACCGATATGGCTGTTGGATGTGGCGGCGAAACTCTTTGAAAGTGTTATCGCCGCCCGTATCAGCCGGCACCTGTCGCAAGTGGGCCCTGATTTATCAGACAACCAATTTGGCTTCTGACAAGGACGCTCAACAAATTAAATAAGGCCGCCACTTGTGCTTACGTGGTAGCCCAACAAGTAAACAAGTTCAAGTTACTAATCAACTCGTTTTGATACTTTTGTAATTTATTAATCAAATTATAGTTTTTAGTATTTATTGAACTCCTAAAGTTTTTCTTCCACCTCCTTGGTATTCCGTTGCCAGACAGTAGTGCAACCATTATTACTTAAGGAAGAGGTATGCAACAATATTTACTTGAATCTACAATACAGCAGTTTTGTATAGCGGTACATTTCTTATAGGCAGACTTAATATTACCTCAATTCGTCACCTAAATATTCAGAAAACCGATCAATATTTGGTAAAAAATGATGTTAAAAAATACTGGATTTAAATGAAAAATATAATAAAGCATTTACATTATTGTAATAAATTAAAATCCAAACATTCAATGTCTTCTTGTGCATTGCAGCGACTCTGACATTGATTCATCACTAATTTCGACATAGGACTCATCGTCACTACCACGTCATTCAGGTTTTCGTATCCTCTATCTATTTCATGCTACGCTTTGCGACATTGATAATTCGTCTGTACCACTTTCTGTACAGTTTATCTTTATTTTTTTGCCTGATTCTTGCCAAAGTCATAAAACAAAGAACGGCCCTGTCTATGCTAGGTTATTGCTGAGAATCTTCCATTCCATTTTTGACATTTTCCGGCACTATTTTACACACTGAGCTTGGAGAAACACCTAGAACAAACGACACAGTGTTTGATTTTGACATTGAAATTCATGAAAAAATTAAATAAACCTCGTCTTCCACAAACTAGATAGGTCCAACCATGTTTGATCATAAATTTTTAATATCTTCCATTAGATCTTATTGAAAATTAATTAAATTAAATAAAATGTATCGTAATAATAAAGAAATTGAGTTGAAAGTAAATAAACAGTACATTTGTAAATGAAAAACTTTTGATTCATATTATATCAGCTAACCTGGCGAACTTCGTACCGCCTCAGAATTAATATATAAGTACTATTTGTTTTCAAGCAATCCAGGACCCCATTGAAATATACTCATAAAATTTCATCCAAACTGGTCCAGTCGTTTAGCAGTTTGTTACAAACACAAGTACCGATGAATAATATGTACGCAGATTAATACAACTGTGGTTTAATATTGTCTTGATTAAGTCAGAAAAATATTATAAATAAAAGTTGTACTTTTTACCCAAATCATTTCATTACATTTACACAATGATTTGTTAATCTTAAAATAATCTAAAAATGGCGAATTATAACAATTTCAACTAGGAGTTAACATAAAAATTATATTCTTTGAATGTAATGATGACTACACATTGCTGTTTGGTAAAAAAATTTACCGTAGCATCAGTTGTACGCATCGTTATAAATATTTTCAAAGTTGGACAGCAATTTTAAAACTTGAAATTCTGTCGTTTACCGCTTCAAAATTTTACAAACTATTTCAAGCGCACCATCACGAATGTCTTTCTTTCAAAGAAAAATTGCATAAAAATTGTATTACCACAAAATAACATCTAGGAAGAAAGATATTGACAGCTCGCGTACTCGTTTTAAATGATGTCAGTTAGTTGCTATACTTTAATCCCTAATATTTAATTTCTGTTCTTTCATGTCACATAGTTCATAGATACTTGAACTAGACAAGAATTGTTTATTTATAGGTGGTAAAACTTGCTTCTATACAGGATAATCTACATCAAACATCATTAAATGCCATAAAAACAAAGTGTTAATCTATCAGTCATGTGGTGATGTTATATTATAATTTGTAATTTGTGTTGCCTAATTAAAAAAAAAAAACGAGTTTTAAAAGAGCGGGAATTTTGTTATTGTGTCAAAATCAGATTGTGTCAAAAAATAGTACATACCCACATTTTGTTATTTTAAGTCCACGTTATTATTCTAAGTACAATTTTATTAGTGTTACTAACTAATTAGTTAAATATTATACTTACTACACCTCAAGTTTACTTTCATACCTAAAGCAGATCACAATTTTGTTTGTAAACGAAGATATGATCTGCTATAAAAAACTGTTTACGTTTCTATCGTTGACTGTTGTTACCCATGCAGCCTTTATTTTTTTTTACAAAAAGAAGAAAAAAGACGCCAGACAAGATATTCAAGAAGTTATTATGTTTAGTTATGGAAGTGACGAGATTAAAAAGAGTAAATATTCACGTTTTATGATTACAAAAAGTATGGATCGTTTATTACACTATTTAAGTCAGCCTAAATACAATTTCGATATTTGTATGTATGTGCTGACAAGTTTGGACATTACAAACGCATTATTAAAACTACACTATCGTGGTGTTAAAATTAGAATAATTATCGATGCTGATATGGCATTTAGCTCTGGATCAGGCATTAAAAGGCTAGGAAAGCATGGAATACCAGTACGGTGGATGAAATCTACAAGTTTAATGCATCATAAGTTCTGTTTGGCTGATACATTGAGTGACAACAATTGTGTAACTCCATTCATTATGACTGGTTCACTTAACTGGACAAATCAAGCATTATATGGCAATTATGAAAATTGTTTAGTGACTACACAAGAAGAACTTGTTCGACAATACAAGGCAGAGTTTGAAAGACTTTGGGTACTGTTTAAGCCTATTGTAGACTAAATATTAATATTAGTGTTAAGAAGAGATTTATACAAAAAGAATCTGTGATTTTTCTTACTGATGGACTATGACTTTGCAGTTAGACTATACGATAATAATGAATAACAAAGTTAACGCTAAGTGTAAAGGTGTAACCTTTTATTTTTATCTTGTTTAGTCTTTTAGTAATAATTTTCATTTGATTTTTAAGTAACTATGCTAATTAAGCTGTTAAAAATTACTTTTTTTTCAAATGGAATGATCACTTTTGTATTTATAAAATTATATTCCAGGTGTTATGTTAAAAATCTCCATCACAAAGTGTACTGATCGTATTATGATATAAATAAGATGAATTAAGGCAAAAACTTTTTTAACAACATTTCTAAGCACATTGTAAACTTAAGAAAGTGCAATTTGAAACCTGTGTGACAAGTTGTAGTCTGTAAGAGTTTAATTTGTATACCCATCTAACAATATTGACTTAGTGACAACATTGGTACTTTTTTTTTGTTAACACCTATTAATCCCCTAGGATGCCACTCCCAGGGCTGATTATGTTGTCCATTGGTACTCTTTGTGTCTGGAGCTCCATTAAAAAGCATTTGTTAATCATTATAAATTAATCTTCTGTAATTTGACTGCACCCACATTAAAGAAGTGATGAGTTTGAAATACAATATTTTTTTATCTTTATTTAATGTTTTATTTGGAACAAATGGAGCACAATAAATAGATGCTATAAATAAGCATTTATGCTGTTCAGTAGAGCAATAGTTCAACAGTGGTATGGAAATTTAGATTTAATTAATAATTTTCAATTGACAGGCTTATGACATAATTTTAAACATATTGATTTGATTTACCATCAAATTAACTTCAATATTAATAATTTATTTTGTCATGAGAGAAGCATGCTTTGGCACACATGGTTCACCTGGCTCAGTATGAGACAACAGCCTCAAAGAAAAATGGTCATTTTGCCAGCTGATCTTGCAACCTTCCTGTATAGTAACGCTGTTAAACCATATTTAACTCCAGCGGATACTAGCAACACTCTGCTAGCCCTAGGAAATCCCCTTCTTGATGGTGTCTCATATGTTTTGCTACTAGGTGGTATTTGGTACAAATTTGATACAGATTAAGGAAGTAATTTCAACCACTTCTGTGTACTAGTATGTATCAAAACTTCTGTACATACTCTAAATATCCACTGTGGAGGGACGTGTGTCATATGTCCCTCCGACACAAAGGGAGGAACCTCCGACCAGGCGAGGTGATCATGCCTAGTGGGCTACAGCCCACCGGTTGATGTTGGGATGTTGTATATATGCCAATTGCCACGCGAATCTCTATATCGCGATACAGGATTAGTAGTTGCAGTTGTAGTTCATTACATTCATACGTTTTTCGTTCATGCTTCGTAGTTCGATGTATCTTCGCTAGATGGCGCTGTTATATATTTTTGATTGTGCTATAATGTGGAATCGCCACATCCACCAAAAATAGATGAGATCTGGCGGTCGGTAACCAATGGCATGCTCGCTTGGTTTTGATCTGCCCATGGTAAGAGCACACAAATCAAAAAAACCCTTTGTAATGCTTGATAAGGACTTCTGCCAATTATAATTGTATTCCAACTACTGTAAATTATAGTTTTGAAAGACCTACACCCAACTTTAATGCTGTCAATCACCACCTCGAATTAAAAGCCAACCTTGCTCTTTTTTAACCGAGACGCAATTTCATCCACATTAGACATGCAAGACGTGTCTCTCTTACCTACGCTATTATCTGAAACACTGGACTGAAGCGAGTATGTGCATTAGAGACCATATCAGATCTCGCTGCCTCTATTTTGTGACTTCATATAGACAGCGATGATCATAACTGTGTCTATGTATGTCTACCATACAAGTCACACACATGTCCAAATTTTTATGGATATTGTGCTACATATCCAATTATCAAAGATCGTAATACTTAATGAATTTAAGGCTTATAACACTCAATGGCTAGCCTCACGCAAAATCGATCACGAGAGAGATCTGCTCATGACTTTGCTCTTCTTTATATCGGACTCGAGCCGATTAACAATTGTACCCCGTCTCGGGTACCAGTAGTCAAAGAACCAGATGTAACCTACATAGGATGTCCCTGGTACTCAGACGGGGACTGGACCATCTACAGCTTACAGATGGTCTCGTGTATGAGGACCACGATATCGGGCGATTCGGCCTGCCCCTGCTAGTGTAACAGCAGATGGCCTCAACTGTCACCCACAGACAGATAGAGGAAGGAGGTCTGAGAGAGTTATGAACCAACTCAACCAGTCTTATTCTTTCTCCTCTTACGCAAGATGGGGATAAAAAGGTGCCTTACACCTCGTCGCCAATTGATAAAAAAATAGTAAAAATCTCGTGTTAGACTGTTGTATAAAATATGCAGTTGCATTATTTTGTTTTTTGCTATTAAATAGACAAAAATTGATTCTTTCTTAAGTCATAAACTTATGATAAAAACGAGATAACTATGCAATATTGTTAATGGATATGCACACAATTTAAACAATTAATTTTAAAATGTTGGCAACCCACATGGAAAAAAATAATACAGTCCAATGCTTTTATTTTATACAAGTCACCAAATAGTTTGATAGATACCAGTGTGTACATACTTCTGTAGTTTTTTATTTATACCAAGGCATAATAGAGGACACGCTGCGTTTACTTTATTGTATAAGAATAGCTTTCACAAAATTAGACTCTGTTAGGTTTTCTCTATCTTGTAACTATTCGATATCTTTATATGCCAACTGTATATAAGTGTTGTTATGGAAACGGCTTAATTCACCTTCATTGAATATTATTTATTCCTTGATAAGACTGACAGCAAAGGACAGATTATAGTGATAAGGAGGCGAAAGTTCAAAGTCTGATATCTTAAATAATAGAGTAGACAGAATTCTCTATACAGAGTAATCTAGATTATTTCCTGTTTACTATAAATTTTAACGAGATGGTATCTGGAATAGTTGCAGGAAGACTTGCATTGGTAACGGGTTAGTAAAACTTTGTCTAAACTTAACTTTTTAGTCAAGAAAATATTCGTGTACCCTTAAAATATTTTTATGTCATAAAACTAGAATGATTATTTGAAAAATCTCATGCCAAACTTTATTTGAATAGATTGTGTTACATATGTTTTAAATCCAATAAAAACTTGTGTCCGCAATTTTTTAATTTCTGTGTTGATATGCACTTCATTAATGTATTTTATTCTTTTATCAATATAAGTACATGTTTCAGATCATAAAACTGTTTCATTATCATTTATATAAAAGTACTAAAGAAATATCTAACAATAATTGTCATTTTTAATAATATATCTATTGGTTGTTGCAAGCTAAAGAAGAATTTGAGACTGAATTAGTCATGGGTTCAAATGCTACATTGGAAGTTCCTTCTTAAATAGAAAATACAAAAATAATATAATGCTTTAAAAAATTACCTTCGTAACGACTAAATTAATTTCAACCTACCTTCCAAACTTTCATATTGTTGTTATACTCTATTTCAGGTGCTGGATCTGGACTAGGTCGAGCCACATGTCAAGTCTTATCCCGAGAAGGGGCTACTGTCATAGCCGCAGACAAGAACTATGATGCTGCACTTGACACTATTAAAAATCACACGCCATTGGCTTCAGGTTTTAATGGTCAGTGTTTAATTATAAACTGAAATAAGTGTTATTTAAGTTAAAATGTTGATTTTCTTCGTGATGTAGTTTTTTACAATACAATATTAATAATATATCTCTTTATTGTACACCAGATTAAATACAGAGGTAACTTAAAACTAAGGAAGTACAAGTGGCAGCATTATCGCCATTGGGAATCTCTTACAGGCAACCATGGGATGGAAAGAAAAGCATAAGGTGGAAAGTATAGGGTAGTACCTGGTGTATTAGAAATGCATAGGATAAGGAAATTAAAGTAGTATATATATAGTAATATAAAATATATAATTTAGTAATAGTAATACTTCATGTGAATTCTTAAATATGTGCAAAAAGTAACTGAAACTTATAGATATTCCAAACATACCAAAGGGGAACACCTTTACCTAATCGAGTGCAGCAAAGTTAACTATGTAACATTGATATCTCCCAGGTAAAATGCCTTTACAAGTCTCTTAAAGGCTGTCAATGTTTGCGTACATCTTATTTCAACTGGTAGAGTGTTCCACAACCGAGCCGCTTGGACAGAAAAACAGTGATCGAGGAAACTGGTAGTGTACTTAAGCAAGCAGTGCAGCAGTGAAGCTTATTTGCACAAAAACAGACTTATCATTTCAATTTATAATATTAATACACATAACTAGAAAATTTATTTAATTTATTATTTTATTGCCTGTAAGAAATTTTTTAGGAATAAAGTTGTCATATGTGCAAGGCTGAGGTGTCAACTCTGCGTGGTGACAGACTAAGAATACATAAGTCGCAACACAGGTGTCGTAAGAGGCAGCTAATGAAACAAACTATTCAGGAAAATATCATTACAAAGAGAAGGAAAACTTGAAACAAACCCTATTCCAAATTGTTTGGCCAAAACCTCTTAGCCAAGGAGAGACCTATGTCCAGCAGTGGACTGAAAAGGCTGTTGATGTGATATATGATATACATATGTGCAGGGCGGTACATTTGATGTACTCTTGTATATATGTTAGACACCAGTTTAACACTGTTGTAGAATAAAGTTTATTCTATTTTCTTCTTCAGATGGAGATCACAGTGCAGTAGAACTTGATGTCTCAGACTCAAAGGCAGTAAACAACCTTTTAAAGACTACACTTAGTCAATATAAGGCACCACCAACTATCATAGTGAACTCCGCCGGTATCACCAAAGACAACTGGCTCTTGAAACTATCTGAGGAAGATTACAATAGTGTGCTCGATGTCAATTTAAAGGTAATATTATATAGGATAGTCTTCACATGTAGCATGGTGGAAGCGTATGCTGTGTTTGTTGGTGTCGGGTTTGATTCCAGGGTCAATGTTTGTATGATCGGCAAGTATTTGTTCCGGAGTTTGGGTGTTCTTTATGTTATATATATGTATTTACAAAAAAAAGTATGTATGTATTTATGTAGGTTATCTAGTACCCATAGTACAAGCTCTGCTTACTTTGGGATTGGAATTATGTATATATGGTAGAATATAAAAATGCGCTGATGGATAGAGAATACAACTTGAATGTAATCAATCCGTCTGGCAAGTGCAGTATAGTAGACCAAAACCTCCTTTCTAACTAGAAGTCTATGTCCAGCTGTGGATTACGAAAGGCTCCTGATGATAAGTCGCAACACAAGTTCCTACACATAATTTAAAAAAGTTGTTGAAAACAGCATCAAGAACTGTATTTAGAGTAGTCTGTAGTGGTATTCCTGATCTAATGACAGCATTGTCTAACATCTAATCAGGTAAAATATCAAGACTTTGGCTAGTTAGTTGAATATTTTAAAAGATATTTTCTTCCTCACAGCTTCACTCAGACTCACAAAGAAGTAGTGTGACTACATTTGCAGCACATTAGCCGTAAGCAACCCTTACAACACTGTATTTTTAATGTAATTTATATTTAGAATACTGTAGTAAGATATTGGAGACTAAGAATAACTAGAATAGAGTAATCTATGATATTTTAATATGTTGGAGGTGATACCAGCTCTATTAAAAAGGTTAAAAAGAATACTGAATATTTGTTGTAATTAAAAGTAGAGTAGTTAAGAAATCATGCGTCAAGCAAAAATCATGTTCTGATTATATATTTATTTGTTTTCAGGGTACATTTTTGGTGATGCAGACATTTGCTAAGGCTTTGACTGAAGCGGGAAGTCGAGGGTCAATCATTAATTTTTCTAGTATAGTTGCTAAATATGGCAACATAGGTAAGTGAAATAACTTAAAGTAAATAATCTATTGTTAGATGTCTTTTTTCCTCCGAACCTTTTTCACAAACTGATTTGGGTCGGCTTTAGATCTACTATGATCTACCATTTTGCCATCAGATCACCACAACTCAAGTTCTAAGCGATATCGAAGTACTGGAGTACTGAACTTTAACAATTTTATATCCTTACTTCTTTACTAATATAAATACGATACTGTGTTTGTTTGTTTGTCTTTCTTTCATGTCGCAACACAGTTACACAGTGACAGTTAGGAGGCTAGAGAGTGATATAAGCTACTTTTTACCATGGTAAACCATCTCACTCTCATGGGAAGATCCATGATCATGTGTTTGAGTCACTCCAAAATTTCAGTATTTTTTGCTTGATTGCATACGGTAAAAAATCTTTATCGTTAGACTTAATAAAAATTGCCGCAGTTTCTGATAGATGATACTGTATTAAATAAGGTATCTGGACTCTTTATCAATAAACTTTTAAAAATTTTTTAACTTTATATATTATAAAAGTGAAAGTTTATATGGATGTATGGATGTTTGTTTCGTGTCTATTTCAGGTCAAACTAATTATGCTGCAAGTAAAGCCGGAGTCGTTGCAATGACACAAACTGCTGCCAAAGAATTAGGAAAGTTTAACATTAGGTAAGAGTATTATTTGTAAAAATAATAAGCTACGTCACATCCAAAATCGTTCAACTTGACTGAACCACTGTTAATATGTGGTCACAGTACTGAACTGATTATTAAAATGTATTAATTTCAGAGTGAATGCTATTTTGCCCGGATTCATAGAGACTCCAATGTTAAAGACTGTTCCAGATAAAGTATTGAAAGATTTCCTGAAGATGATACCTTTAGGTCGATTAGGAACGCCTGCGGGTAAGTTACCTAATTTAATTACCTTTAATTTTCAGTTAACACTTCTGAAAAAAATATAAATCCATTTTGGTAGATATAATTTTTCACACCGTCAGCTATTGTCTGTGCTAATAAATATATCGTTTTTATAATAAAAGGGTAATGAATATTAAATCCATGTGACGACTAATTAAGAATACGGTATGTCGCACCCTTACCCATCCTATGGGTGTCGTAAGAGGCGACTAAGGAACAACAGCACTGCAAGGAGAACGAAACCTTAAAACAAACCCTATGTCAACCTGCCTGGCCAGTGTGGTATAGTAGGCCAAAACCTCCTTGCTAAGGAGAGGCCTATGTCCGGTGGTGGACTGTTAAAGGCTGTTGATGAAGAATATCCAAAGATCCCTTAGCGTATCTTACCTCAATAGTACATAATTACTTTCAAGTGTCCCGTAAATAATAGGATTGAGAGAATTGACTCTGACGTCTAAGGCCTCATCTACAACAAATATTTCTAACTACTTCATTATTTGTATCATCACTGGCTGGTGTACCCTTTTTTTTTTTTGTACTGTGCGCAAATCCCCATGGATACCACCGAAGGGTGGTTATGTCGGACTCGAACCGACCAAAAACGCCACGCCGTCTCAGGTACCAATAGCCAGGGGACCAGGTGCACCCTAGTAAGGAAATCCCTGGAACCCCAACGTACCTCGGCCCAACTACGGCTGCAATAGCCCCCTCCTGTGTGGAACACTCATGGTTTCTTTACTGCCCTCCCTCCCCCCGAAAGGGTGCGCGCAGTCCGTAGTGCTCGCATTGACCCCCCAACCTGCTTCTGCTAGGCCTGCGCTTATGGAGGACGGAGATCGTCTAGTGATCTCCGGCGCCTGAGAGGCTGGTGTACCCTAAGTCTCTAAGTGAAACAGTTTTGTTGTATATAGAATTAGGAAGAATATTTGTAAACAAGGAAATATAAGTACATTCAACAAGCTGAAACTATGTCTCTAAAGTGGTCAGTTTGGACTGCGATTATGACGAATTCTACTATGCGACTATGATATATAGAAATAGTCCTTTTCATTACTGTGTTAAGGTTTAAAGTTAAATGTACAAAAGTTTTTAATAGTCGTCAGAACAATGTCACTGTAAAGAGACGGATAACTTGAAACAAATCCTATACCAATCTGTCCAGGTAGCGTGGTATAGTAGGCCAAAACCACCTGTCTAAGGAGACGCGTATGTCCAGCAGTAGATTGTGTAAGGCTGTTCATAAGTCGTCAATTTTTCAATGGGTCTGAATTTGACATTATACTTTTTCAGAGGTAGCTGAGCTGGTTGCATTCTTGAGTTCGGACAAGAGTTCGTTCATCACAGGGGCAGCTATCGACATATCAGGAGGATTTTGAATAATTCAACCCACGAATACTTAATGTTTCGAATAATAATATCTCATTTTTAAGGAAATTATATATTGTGTTACGGCAAACTCATCGAACTTTACATGTATATAGGTGACAGCCCAAAGTATATATTTCAATGCCAAGTACTTATATCTGTTTTTAGACTTTTGTGATTTTACTACGTAAACATACATGGGCGCCTGGGGGGAGCGGTGAGGGTGAGGGTGAGGGGGTACACGTTCAGAAAAGAAAATACGTAGAAAAACACATATTTTAACTTATTTCATAAAAAGTAGACTTCATAGTATAATTCTGGATGTAGATGCACCTCTCTGAAAATAATTCAGGCGACGCCCATGAACTGAAATGAATTTTGTTGTGACAAGAAAAACGTGGTCTTTAAAATAACTTTATCGCAAATAATTCTCGTTGTACAACAAAACAATGTGTAAGTACTTAAATACTTAGTAAGCGATTGCTGTATTTATTTTGTGTTTAAAGATAATTTATTTACATAAAAATGTACGTATTGAAAAGGTGCTAAATGTATATCAGCTATCTGGTAACTTGACCTAAACAGAATGGGGTCATTTTATATATAAGGGTAAAAATAAATGTCGGCAATACAATGTTCGTTACAACACTTACTACATTTAGACTTGGTTCATTTAATGAACATGATAATTACAGTGAACCCTTGGTAATCCGGCCCTTGTCTAATCCGGACCCCTGTAATCCGACATCAATCAAACAATTTTCGCTAATATAGATCGTGCACGATTGAACAGGTTACAACTTGTGCTCGACACGTAGGTATTGTTTCAATTCCGATTGCTTAGTTTGAATTTGACTACGTGTGATAGCGGTGCAGCTTAGTGTTTATTCATTGTGCATTACGTATACATACCTACGACTACCATACCATACGTATAGTAATGTCGTCACAAGCCCAGAAGACAACATATAGAATTTTATAATTTGTCTGTAATTTGTCGGGTTACACGGTACTCTTTTGTAAAAAAAATCCGGGCTATAGGGGGTCTTAGGCAGTACTCTATATTCCGACAAATTCGATAGTCCGACACTGCCCTGCAAAACGTTTGTCGAATTACCGGAGGTCCACTGTATATACAATATAATGAAGAAATCACAATATACCATAAATTCTTCAAGCTTAAAATGCACCTACCTAAAAACACTTGTCTGTAATTAAAAGGTTATGAATTTTTATATTTCTAATTACCTTATATATATTTATACATTTTAATGCAACTCGAAATAATAAAATTATATTTTTTGAAGTTTTTACACACACATATATATAATCATAACTTGAATGTGATATTTTAGTGTATATTTATTAATATATACATATATATACTGTTATTGACGCGTTTTTACTACCTTAACTTGTACATATTAAGGAGGTCACAACCTTATTTATAAGGAGAGGTCTAGGTCTAGCACCGGACTGTCAAAGGTGCCCATCAGTGTCAGGCTGGCTAGTTTAACAGTCACTCATTTTTAAGTATAATTAGATTGAATTTCTTTGTCACTCAATCTTAGTTGATTTTTACTCAGCGAACAACACTAGCACCGTGGGCATAACATAAATAAATAAATATTTCAGACATTTGACACAACATCATCCAGTTTTAAACTAAGCAGAGCTTGTGCTAAGATAACTAGACTGACTGATATAATACTTATATACATTTTTTTGAATACATACACATTATACATAGAAGACACTCAAACTTCGAAACAAATATTTGCAGATCATACAAACATTTGGTCCGTCCCGGGAACTGAACCCGAGACCTCAAGTACAGCAGTCGCATTCGCTATCGTTTCGCCACCGAGGCAGTTGGATAGTTATAGATTATAGTGAGAACTATTAGTCGATTGCAATCGGTAAAGGCGTATAGTACGAATACCTTTATGCTTAATCAATTAAATTATTTGTATATCAATTAAAAAATATCCAGTTTGAGGTCAGTTATCCGGTATCCGGCCAAACTGCTATCCGATTTATATTCAATGCTTCGCTTCTATTGTTATGACAACCTTCTTCGCGTTCGTAATTGCAATCATAATATTACTGAATTTTAAATAAAGAGGTCGTAATATGGACATATGTAGCTAGTCATGTGTGTAGGTACATAGTAGGACCTCTTTAGAGATAGTTACCTACCTAATCCTAACTTACTGTGCCACAATTATTTTTTTTGGGTCTGGGTGTTCTTTGTGTTAATGCAAGGGATTTCTTTAAAAAAAACATTGTAGATAAACGTTGTTATAAATTATAATATTGTTAGGTATATGAGTATCTTAAATTGTGCATTACGTAGGTATTGTGTAGTTATGTATATTATGTATATTGTTTATATTAATGTATATTAAAATCACATTTAATTTTTTTACACCAAAACTGGCCACGAATTTGTCTCTTTATAGACTATTTTTCCATCTAAAGATTGCCTGGCAGAAATTGTTTTTTAACGATAACCCCGCCATTTATACGTGGTCCTTAAAGGAATATGCTCATAAGTAAACTGTATTAACTGGTGTACAATAAAATTTATTCGATTCTAATATTATATATATATTACCTACCACATCTTTTCACCGCATCGTATGCATGTATTTGTGCATAAAGTTATAAATAAATAAAAAATATTGGTTTTGTATTGAAAGTTAAGTCTCCGCTTCTGTGATAATTTTAAACAATATTTTAAAAACGTGGTGGTTTTCAAAAACAATATAATTTATACAAATGTTATGAATACTCATAAAGAGTAAATAAACTAAGGGTTGTGTTTAATATTTTGTTTTCTTTGATTTCTCCCTTTTTTTTTATCCCGTCTTTTCTACCCCGTTTTACGTCACCCCATCGGGGTTTGCGGCGGAACAGTGTGTCGGAATTAGACTGACTAAAACCACACGGTGTGCCAATCTGCGCTGAGACAGGAGGGATTTGAGACCAGCTGCTATTACGATATCCGGACCCCTCCTAGCGCCTGTCCGTTGGCGCGGGCACCATCTGCGATTGAACTCTTTATTTCGGCCTCTCGGACCTTTTCTGCTGCCTTGCGGCTTGCGAGCCAAGGTTGCGATCGCGCTAAAACAACTGTCGTAACCGGCCATGGAGCATATTACAGCCGGTAGCGAGATCTCCTCCAATAACTGCAGTAAGAACTCCACGCTGCGCCGCCCAGGCAGAACAAACCGCCAGCGTGTGCTGAGCCTCACTGCCTCACTGCAGTCACAGTGGTGACAGGCGAGACTCAATTCCCTCCTTGCGATCGACTGCAGATACTTCCCGAAGAAACCGTGCCCGACAAGGACCTGCGTCAGTCAGAAGGAAAGGGTCTCGTGCTACCGCTCTGCCCATTCGACGATGATCGGCTGGAGATTTGATTTCTGCATATGCCAAACAATTTTATTATTATTATCGTTTTGTTTGAGGTCAGCGGCGGTCTTAGCCATTGTGAAGCCCCGTGTGCTTAGATCCGAGAATAATTCGTGACCCATCCTGTACTTTGGCTATACTAAAAAAAAATTTAGGTGTAGGGGTCAATTAGGAGTGTATTTGTGATGCAAAACGTATAAAATGTTTTTTTTTTAATAAATTAAAATCTAATTGCTAGATGTGTTCTTTTTCTACAGTTGTTACAAACATTGACGAAGTACGAGTATAATTATATTTCATATATGGTTTTAAACAACAGAAATTATAATTGGTCAGTATATAATGTGAGCTACAGGCTAGTAGATTTGCAACCTTGCTTTGCTCAAACTACTGCTTGAGCTCTTACATCCATGGATCCCTTCCACCATACTATATCATTTAATATCTTGGCACTCAACATCTATTTGCAGTATGAATGATAAATAAAATGGATTTAAGTTCCTAGGAAAGTACCTACTACTGTAATGTGCGTTTAGTAGTCATCGTATTTACAAGGAGATTAATGCTGTGTTATAGTTTTTTTTGATGACTTGTTTTATGTTTTTTCATTATCATCAACAGAATTTAGTGGGACACTGTTAGATTTAGTAAGAAGATTTTGGATTACTATACCTCGCTGGCTATCTAGCTAGCTACCACATAAAAACCAATTGTTATAGGTTTTTTTCTGTGTTTTACGTTACTGATAGATATAACATGATTTTATAGGTATCACAATAATTGTAATTGTTTGATGATAACTATAACGCGACGATAAAGATAAGATAATGCAAGTCTAAAGTGTCAATTTTAAAAAACTTGTCAGTACATTATTTGTATTTGTAGCTGAAGTCTTTCTTAATTGATTGAAGAGAATAAAAATGACATGTGGAGTAGTTGCAGGCCGATTAGCACTGGTAACAGGTAAGTAAATATTTTGTTTGTGGTAAACTATTGTGGTATACCTTACAATAAAATGTAAAATATGGACTTTCTCTCTTTTTTATAACAGGAACTTAGATTATTTATATAATAAACACATTACTAGTTAAATTGATAACCGTGTTTAATGGCACCTAAAAGCCAATTCTTGTAACAAATTTTGGTTATAATCATTCGAGATCATAGAAATAGTAAAAATAAGGTTGCGATCAACTAATCAACTCGCAATAAAATAAAAAATCCAAAGTTGACTACAATGTGATTATGTCATATTGTAACTGAAAATTGACTTGATGATCTGGTAGTTTTAGAAATACTTTACGATTTTAAGAAAATATCTTTTACGATAGTTGTGAGATCCAATGTTGGTCGGAAGACCGAACTGACTTTGAATGTTTTACTACGAGAATTGGTCTTCTGGGCTATGCTTGCTTACAGCCTATAGTCTATAATCTCTCTAAAATGTAGGATGAAAATTAAAACTAATATAGGTAAAGGGTGCACAAATTATATTTAATTTTGTAAGTAAATTTTTAAGAGATATTTTTACAAGTCGGTTTTTACGCTCTCCGAGGTACGGGGGTCAAGAGCCCCACTTTCGTTCTTCGAGGTGTAATTAAGCATTAATACAAACAGAAAAACTCATTGACGCTTTCTTGACCCGACCCGGCAATCGTATATGTTAACCACTAAGTCAACGATTAAATTTTTATACTAACTTATTCAATGATTAAGAAAAAAAGATAATCTTAGAAAACTTAACTTAACTGTTCAAGTAATTTAACAGTTTTAAATTACTTGACCCTCCTACTTTGATATCTATTTCCTCTATACTTTTTTCTTAAAACAGGTGCTGGGTCTGGACTAGGTCGGGCAACATGCCAGGTGTTGTCCCGAGAAGGAGCTACTGTGATAGCCGCTGACAAGAACTATGACGCAGCCGTAGATACTATTAAAAACTATACAGCATTAGCATCAGGCTCCAATGGTAATTATATTGAACTTGGAATTTTAATATAAGAATTTAAAGTGTATGTACGGAGGCTCATAATCATTTTTAAGGTTTAAAGTCTTAGACTTTGACAGACTCATCTGAACATTTGTAAGGTGTATATACATTTGATAGTAACTTGTGGCAGTTTATTTGTAGTGAGTAAATGAAATAAATTTAGATCCTGTAGTCATAATCAAACTACTCTCACAGACTTTATTCTTTATCTTTTCTGACTGCATTAGGGCTATCTACACTTCTTTACCCTTCGATGTCTCTTTCCACATTTTCCAAATGTCTCAAGCACTTACGAATCGCTTACTACGCGTTTCAGCTTATTTCAATAAATGTTGATAATAGTTTTAGCGAAAGAAAAATTGCTGGAATATTTTTGTAATCGGTTCCTTTTTAGTGAAGTAATGAAGGACCTATTGCATAGTTATTTGGATAGTATCTACGCCGTATGTCAGGCAAGGTAATTTGAAACAAATTATATTTATAGAAGCTGATTGTATTGTGGCGACTTCCACATACAACGCAAAAAGAAATACATACTACAGCGTCATCTAGCGACGACAGATCGGACTACGGAATAATGAACAATGGAGCAACTACTAATCCTAAATCGCGATGTAGAAACTGTCGCGGCGATTAATATATACACTACATCCCAACATTAAGCGTTGGGTCACGGCCCGCCAGGCATGATCACCTCACCTGGTCGGAGGATCCACTCTTTGTGTTGGAGGGCTTGCCACCCGTTCTCTCCAAAGTTTGAAAAAATTATATTTGAAGATGGTATTGGGTTTCTAACATTGATTTATAAGTATGGATTAGAAAAGTCAAACCACTCAAAGAACCACACATGAAGAGTAATAAGTTAACAGTATTTATTATAAATGCAAAACTATAATGTTATTAAATAAAATTTCTCTTTAGACAGGGACCACAGTGCCGTAGAACTGGATGTCTCAGACCCGGGTGCAGTCAGGAACCTATTAAAGATTATCCTGGATCAATATAGTGCACCACCCACTATCATAGTGAACTCTGCCGGTATTACCAAAGACAACTGGCTCTTGAAATTGTCTCAGGAGGATTACGATAGTGTACTAAATGTTAACTTAAAGGTAAGCATTGAATATTGTGAAAATAAAAGAAAAAAATGTTACGTTTTCATCACATGTTAGCATATACATTTAAGAATATCATTAGATATTAGTAGTTGATGTTTTTGTCCGAGTGGTGAGTTCCATAACAGGATGGACATAGCGGTATATGACCCCGGCTTCTTATGGCTGTTGCAGTGTCAGTTCCATTTCTCATATCCACTTACTTTTTTGCTAGGTTGGCTTTTGTAGGGTTGGTCGGCCATTAGCCAGTAACCATGCTACACGCACGAACGCGCACAGATACACACACGTGCATAGATACTCACACGACACGCGCACAGATACACACACGACGCGTGCACAGATACATACACGACACTTGCACAAATACCGACACGGGCACAAAAACGCACACGCACACCTACTCAAAATAAAATCGGAGAAAAAGACAGGAAGATAATGATGGATATAGTTGTACATACTTTGGCCATATAGCCTACATAGTGCTAAAGGAAAGTACTGCATATGGACAAATGCAACTATATAGTGCTCTGAGTGCCCAGTTCCCTAGAATACATTTTTATTATTATTTTAAGATTTAATTGATATTTTACTATTATTATGTGCGTGTAAACTGAGGGACCATACCGGTATTTCGCAAAGTAATTACGAAAATCTTTGCCATTCGTTATGGTTAGTTGGAGCTCTGAAAGGGCTGAAAACAGTCTCTCTTCGTTTGTGGATGTCTGACGGCAGCCATTCCTCAAAAACAAAAATTTAGTCGAATCATAGTAGAATTTATGCCGACCCTAATCTAGTTCGGGAAAAAGGTTTGGAGGAAAATAGAATGGTACTTTGCTAACAGCATTTCAAACTTTCAGGGCACTTTTTTGATTATGCAGACCTTTGCTAAGGCTATGACTGAGGCAGCAACTCCGGGGTCTATCATTAACTTTTCTAGTATTGTTGGCAAATATGGAAATATGGGTCAGTAAAATTATTCATAATAGTTTTAATGTGCCAATTTTGATTCATTTACAAATCAATCGATAAAATTACATGATTTTTCATATTTTACGGATAACTTTGGATGTCCGTTTCAGGTCAAACGAATTATGCTGCAAGTAAAGCTGGGGTTATTGGCATGACACAGTCAGCTGCCAAGGAATTGGGGCAATTTAATGTAAGGTAAAATTTTTGGTACACTGGTATGACTGATGCAACTGGGTCCTTTGTAGGATTGGACTACTGGTGTATGTGCTAGAACTGTCCCAACCCCTCAGTCAGTCATGCCAGTATATCCGACTTAGCACGACTGACGGAACTGTGGTTTTGACAGGTTTCGGTTCTAACAGAAATCTACTATTTGTGAAAAGCAGGCACTGAGCATTATAAATGTATATATTTTGTTAATTGTAGGGTAAACGCCATTTTGCCAGGATTCATAGAGACTCCAATGCTTAAGACTATTCCTGATAAAGTGATGGAAGGCTTTCTAAAGTCAGTACCTTTAGGTCGACTGGGCAAGCCTACGGGTAAGTTCAATTAAAAACTTGTAACTTTTTGTTTACTTGCGTATTGCCATTTTTTTAATAGTCAGTTGGCAATCAACGATCCTCTTTGCTTGTGTGATTATACAAAACGGTAATGTGATCATACTTAAGAAAAATTATCACCTAGTATTAAAGTTTATTTTAATTATGCTAAAATGAGTCGGAACTTGCAACACTTTCATAAAGGCTATATTTTTGCACTTAGGCAATTCTTTAGCAACGTCATAGTTTTTACTGTAACCTTTATAATTTTAATTTTTAACATTCTAAATGTTAATATTTTCTATATTATAACATTACAGAGGTGGCTGAGTTAGTTACATTCTTGAGTTCTGACAAGAGTTCGTTCATCACGGGCGCTGCTATTGACGTTACAGGAGGATTTTAATTATTTCAAAAAATATAATCAGAAAACGTGCTATACTGCAATTTCGAATAAGCTTATTATACTTTATATACTATATGAATTTTTAAAACATTATTATTTATTAATATATACCTACCTAGCTCAGTAGGTAGTAGGAATCACTCGTTTTTATATATGTAATATTGATTTTTAAAATGGTTAGTGTATTTAAGTGTCAATAAATGGTTTCATATTATTATTTGGTTTGATTTCAACACTATTATCTGACAACTATAGTCGATAAGTATCCAACCTTTCGTCCGAAACGATAATTTAATGACTATTTAAGGAGCAGCTCTACATCGTTGCGTCACTATTTTCAAAACGCGAACAGATTAGTGCTTCGCTATTATTTTTCTTCTTAGATTCGATACTACTTTTATATCTCTACTTAGAAGTTCTATTTAAACTCTTGCTATAGTTATAAAACAAAATGTATTATAGAAAATAACTTTATTTATTATTCTTAGCAGCCATTTTTTTTTTCTTCAACTCTGCCTTGTTTTTCTGTCTCTTATCTCTCATAAAAGTCCTGTACTCTGTTTTCCTCTTTTCATCAACAATTTCTTTGTATTTCTTTTTGTTGTACTTCTGGAATTCTGCATCATCCAATAGCTCATCAACCATGGTCCGTTTTCTTTGTTTTTTGGTTAGTCTTTGATTCACATGGTCTAGAGGGGAATCCATTATACGGCCAACCTAGAAAATAAATTTTTACTCTTAATATCTATTTATTTCGATTTTTACAGGACAATTATATATCACTCATGGAGATTTAATAAATTGTAACTACTATTTCAAGATTATTTTTAGGAATTCACAGTATGGAGTATTTATGTTAAGACACCTGATTACCAAAAATATTAAGATTCAGAAATGTTGTTACATAAATGTTTATAATAAATTGTAATATATCTTATCATAATAGAAATAGTTTTTACATAATAGTAAGAAACTATTCAAGTTTGTAGATTGCAAGACTGTAAGGCAAAAATAAGACATAAATAAACTTACCTGGAAGTACTTAGGCAACACTTCCATGTCATTTTTCTTGTAGAACTTCTTGGGGTCCAATACTGATCTCATCTTGAGGATTTGAAGGTCATTTTTCAATTCTTCATTGATTTCTGGTGCAGGCAAATTGAACCATCCTGGTCCTTTCGTCTTTTCTCTTTCTTTCTGTAAGTTAATTTTACAAATTAATAAATTTAATAATGACGAATGATAATATAACGAGAACATAAAAATTTAACTTAGTGTATACTTTATTTCAGAACAGGATCATTAAAGATTATTTACATTAATACTTTATACTTTAGCAAGTGTTTATCGGTGTCGTAACGGATTAAGATTTAGAATACTGATTGTCCCTATTCATGTCAAGTGTGCTATAAGAGGTGACTAAAGGAGCAAATTACACAAGACAACATTATTGCAAAGCAGGAAAACTAGAACAAACCCTATACTAATGTGTCTGGCTGGAGTGGTGTTGTTGGTCAAAAGTTCCTTTTGAAGGAGAGGTTTATGTCCAGCAGTGGACTGTTAAAAGCTGTTGATGATGAAGTGTTTGTTGATATTGTTTTCAAATTACTGATAGAAAGATAACTATACTTATATTATCTTACGGTTAAAACAGAATATAGATATACATAAAGGTTATTCTCAAGTGTATGGAAATTATAATATATTATAATATTGCAAGGAACAAAACATGTAAAAAACTATACATTTTTGAGGAGCTAGAGAAGAAAAATAAACAACTAAAGTACTAGTACCAAACTAGGCAGAGCTTGTACTTACTTTTTTCTGTAAATACATACATATTATACATAGAAAACAACTAAACTCCGAAACAAATATATGCAGTTTATGCAAACATTTAGTTCGACCCAGGAATTGAACCCGAGACTTTAAGCATAGCAGTCGCATATGCTACCTGTGTGCAAACGAGGCAGTCAAAAATAATGTTTAAAAATGATACATACCCTTCGCATGGCCTTTAGTTGCTTCTCACTGACATTATATTTAGGTAATGCATGTTCTTTCTCTACACCGGGCTTAAAAACGCAATTTTTCATTTCCTTATCAACATCAACAGCACCAAGATTAGATTTTAATTTACCCGTGTCTATATCTAACTGATCAAAGTGAAACAATCTCTTTTTGTTTTCTTTCTTCAATAGTATGGTTTGAGACCAGCCCATTTCATCAAAGAAATTATCAAATACATCATCTAGTTTTAGATTTTTTAGTTTCCTTTGCAATTGTTCTTCTGATTCCAATTGTGTATCAAGCTCCTGTTTCTTCTTGTCAAATAAATCTAGAATGGATGATTGGATATTTTCCTTTTCTAAAACATTTATGTAACAAAAATTATTGTTATAACAAATTTATATTAAACATGGATTTTGTATTTTATAAATTGCCGATTGTTAGACACAAACTCTAATTATAAGTAATCAGAATCCAGAGATTTTACATGTATCGCGATTAATAGATTGACAACTGTATGACCATGGTTAACGGAACTTGGTAGAAGCAGTAGTCAATTGAAAGGCATATGTATATTAAATCTTGTTCATAGCGTAAGATTATTTGCCGTCGACAATTAATTCAACTGCTTTTACCTAATTAAAAAGTAATCAATTATATAGAAAACACGTAAACATTAATACTAACCTATAAAATAAGGTGTACTTCCGTCAATTAGTTCTGTTTTATTTTGAAGTTCATCATCCCCAACAGTATCTATTATGAAATCCATTGTCACTGCTGCTTATCACTGATAACTAAGTAAATTATATTTATTCAAAACAGCCGAAGCAAACCAGCATGGTTATGACTTTTTGAAACAATATTGTGATCATTTTTCACTGACACTTGAGTTAACCAGTGCTGCCAACGATTAATATCCAAATCTCCCTGAACGTGACGGTAAATTTAACTATTTAATTTTTACTTTAATTTTCAGAATACTTAATTTTTTTTGACGTAATTAAATTTAATTCTATTGACATCAGTTCTTTTTACGGATACCCTATTAAAAGTTATGATTTTCAGTCTCTATTACATCTCCTTAGTGTACTTATTTTACCATTTCATAGACAATTCGTGTGGTGACAGACTAAGAACACGAATTGTCACGTAAGGGAGAAAGCCAACAGAACAAATCACAGTAAAGAAATGGAAAACTTAAAACAAACCAACCCGTCTGGCAACCCTGGTATTGTACGCAGAAACCTCCTCCATAGAGAGGCTTAAGTTCAGCTGTGGATGTTTAAAAATTGTTAACGATGATGATAATGTTGTTACTTTATTCATATAAACAATTGGGATAATTTTTATGTTTCTTGCCCACCTAATTTTTTCCACTTCACCATAAATTTTCTACTATAAATAAAAACTACCAAATATTCCAAACTTGGCAATCTGGTTGGAGTGTTTCGTTTAAAAATAAGAAAAAAAAACATGAGTTGAAGTTCAGTTTTTCTTTCATTCAACTGAATATTTGTGCAGTCAATAATTTCCCTATATTAACAAAATTTTAATTTTTACAATTAGAAGTTTTAAATGAATTCGATAAAATTTGTAAATGATGTTTCTAATTCATGCCAAATGATTTCCCAGTCATACAACCTCCAACTAACTACATGAGTCTCTTTGTCTCGAAGGCCTGTGCCCATTTGCGTGTGAGTGAGCGATAATACAATTGCAAAATAAATGATATCCAAGCGTTTATATCTTTGAGCGGCAACGACTCTCTTCCCTGCTTAATGTATATTTCAAAATCTTTAATAAGTCCGATAAAATATCAATCGTTTCATAAAGAACAACAATTATCAATAAACTTTTACTTAACAGTTTTTTATTTAATTAAAATTCATATAAATATTATCATAATTTTACTTATCAAGTTTAAATAAGTTAGTAAGATACATTTTTATGTTTCAATAAAAACAAAAGACAATCAGACCACATAAAAAATAGACACAATTTCCGCAAGCATCTTGTAGCCGTTTTTTCCTTAGAGAATTAATAATTCAAGGTCTACGTTCAAGGGTCTTGGACTTATCCAAGACCCTTGAGCGCAGACCTTGAAACAAGGCCCTTTGAAGAGTCGTTATTGTCGTGGAAGGACACTTAACCGCGCGTCGGGTTGCCTAAAATTTCCACGTGGGTTAAGGCATGTTTTCTAACGTCTTTTGTGACGTTAACTTTGGCACACACTCAATCAGGTGCGACCTTTGCTTCGTAATCTTGAATAATTTAGTTAAGGAGATCGTTTTATTTTAATAGGCACGGACACTTGGAGGGAAGTGCATAGGGGTGCACTTGCACCTCCTATCAGAAAACAAAAATACATTGAATATATATATATTTTTAATCAACTAAACGGGTGCGTAATGTAACCCGAGAGGCAGTACAGAATGTCTTTGAAGAATTTATTACTAGAAGTAATAGCAGCTGATTTTTCAAGTAGGCCACCAATAAACTGCCACAGTGTTAGCAAGATGCATAGATTGTATGGGTGATTGCTTTAATTAATAGATATAAAACATATAGAAAAAACATTAACTTATTTTATAAAAACGTCAACTTCATTGGTAAAGACAAGTATAATTCCATATTTTATATTGGTTCATAGTAAATGTAGATGTAGATGCACCCTCCTGAAAATAATCCTGACAGCGCACATGTACCTAAATAGGTAAGTACAACAATAGGTTATTTCGAGTTAAGTTTTCAATAAGCAAATGCGTATTACCCGTACGTGATGTTGATTAATACAATCAAAGCAAACTAGTGTAGAAAACAAACGAATAACGGCTTTGAAATTAACTGAATTAATGTACCTCTATAGAATCTAATTTTGACATTAGGTAGATATTTCTCTTTCCATCCATAGATTTCAATTATTAAGGGTTTATATAATTTACGCTTATCTATTTAAATTTTTTTTTAATACAGTTTACTTTAGAAAAGCTTTGTTATATGATTTGGTATATCTACTTTATTATTTATGAGAAAGAAAAACTATTGAGGCAGTAATGAAACAAAAAAAATTGTATAAATTTTAAAAAAGACGAAGAAATTTTTAAGATGTAAGTGGCGCACTTTCTGGTGAAATATAGATGACACTTATGTTACTTTATTGTTGTTGTATCAATTTTTTATATTAATATTTTAAGTTGCGATTTATATTGAAAAAATCTTTGATAACCTTTGTCGACGATTCCATTGTCCAATATTCATAAACGGAATTATATCTCAACTTTTAGAGAGATTTGACCTCTTTGTGTTCATCTGAAACGTTTGGAATTGTTCAAAAATATTCCAGACTTCATTGCTTTACTGACTTTATTTACATTTTTGATGTCATATTGACTTGTAAGGCTTATTTAGTTACATGTCTTTAATTATTGAATAAATTTCTTAGTCTTTATTCTTTTTAATGGTGAATTAATTTTAACATAATATCCAGGCGTCATATTGCTTCGAGGCTATTAACAACTTTGAAATCTATGTGAAAATGCCGAATAAAGCCAAGTATTCACGCCAATTTTTTTTCATTTCGAGTCTCATCTACGGCGACAGAATGGTTAGGTTAATTCAAGTAAGTTATTATTAGGATAACAGTGAATGAGAATAATAATTCATTAAAATAGCCGTATATCGGCAGAAACAAGTTCTGTCCTAATCATAATGTATAGAGGGAAAATAAATCACAGCAAGTTATGCGTTTAATAATGTCAGCACTCCGGCTTACAAATGTTTGTTCGTTATGGTAGCTATTTACGGTAAAAGTATTGTGATATTTTGTCATAAGCACTTTGTGTAAGTATTGAGTGTATTAACTAAATGCTTGGTTTTATTTCGTGTAATAAATGGAGCTATAACAATAGCGATAACCGCTATCAGTGCCATTAGTAGAGTTCTCAGCAAAAAAATAAAATAGAAACACATTTAAAAAAATGAGGATTACCGTTCCCGCCATAACTTTGACAGAGAAAACGATTAAGTCCACCAGCAGGAGGAGTCTCGTACATAAATTATGTGGAGGAATATCATAGCATCCCTTCTCAAATATGGAACCTTGGTGGATTTTAATTATGTATATTTAGATTAATTGATTTTTTGTTTCTAGTAACTATGGTTTCTTTCTCTTCCTTTTCCTTATTTTAACCATTCTGTTAACAAATGTTTTTTTTGCTATTTTAATTACAATAAGCTAACATTTAAAATTACGTAGATATTTGCGAATTGATATCCGACCTGTTTACAATTTTGAATTTGAATTATTCTGTTATGTAAGAAAATTCGTCGGTAAAGACAATGCTAGCATCCACCTACGCTTACCCATGTATGTTCTAGTTATAATAGACGTCGGATTAACGGGCGTTGGTGTCTGTTGTCATGGATATTTTGGGTGTGAACCAATTTGCTTCAACTAAAGGATATTAATTAAACTTACCCTTGCTTACTTAGACGGTTGCTAAGGCTCATGTAATGCTTACAACATGTAAGGAAACACAAAACATTAATCTTGTTTCATCACACCTCTACATGACCTGAGTTAATTTTAAGACTGGATTTGAAAAAGTATCCAACTATCAATATCTATGTGTTCGTCAGAATTACCTCTGGGGTCCCCTAGTTTGGACACCAGAATTCTGAACTTAATACTAGCTTTACGCAATTTTTTTATTTGTATATTGCTGCCGATGATTGTTGGTTTTGTTATTTATTATAGGTATTTATTTCAAGTAGTAGGTCGAAATCTCCTTTCTAAGAAAAGGCTTATGCTCAACAGTGGACGAGTAATGGCTGTTGGTGATGATGATTATATCAAAATATGTAACTAGAAAGGTCATAAATTGTCATTATGAATTGAAAGTTTTGTATGATGGTGATGTTTTCTTAGCTGATTTCGATCACGGCGGCCAGGCAACTACACAGAAGATATAGCGCACAAGTGTGTGCGCAAACACAGGTGAACTCTCTGTTCCCTCACTCTCACAATCCGAAGACACGGCTATCCAACACGACCGGAGAGAGATCAGGTGCAGGACCGAAGGCTTAACGTGCTCGCCGAGGTATTGGGGTTAAGTTTTGTATGTTAATTGGTTTTAGATCTAATGCGTTGTAATATCCTTTCTACTAGAATTGTTATTTATCACTGAAATTCAGGTAAGAGTCTTGTCTTAAAGTAAGACAAATATTTTCATTTTTTTTTATTTTTAAATTGTAATTCTCAATATACTATTTTCTCAATTGGTAATCAATCTTTTGCGACGGGAAGATGGAAGATTTATCATTATCTGCGTTTGTGATTAGTAAAAAGTATTTCTTAATTTACTACTTTAATCATGTGGACGATACAAACAAAACAATCACCTATCGAAGCCATATATAACTATGCACGAACGCATTTATAAAAACAAATTATTATCAAATTATTAAATATTTTTCACAAATAAGTTTCAATTAATTTGATTTATATAATATTACGAACGTCGTCACTGAGGTTCTTAAATTACTTCATTGCTGCATCTCTCATCCAAAATAAGAATATCATCATCATCATCATAATCATAAGTCATCATCACTGCTAGAAAAGGCATCCCCTAAGGTTTTCAACAACAATCGGTCCCAGTTCCCGCGGCCACCATTTCGTCTGATCATTTTGTGGAGAGTTACCAAGGCTACCAACAACAAGAATATTTAAATTTAAAAGGAATGGTTTAAGTAAAACAATTCCATTTTTGACAGCAGGCGGAGTTTAATTCACTGAAGGGATAACGTTAAAATATGTGTCCAATTAATCTGCTGATTTGAATTTCGTATTTAATCTGTAATCTAATAACCGTTTATTTAAATTTATTGCCAAATTTGGGCCAGATTCACCACTTGCTGATAAATTACCTGATAGACTAATGTTAATTTATCTGTAAAATTACTTCAGATTTCATATACGTATTTAGTATACATTTGTTTACCAGCATGTATTGTATCTGCTAAATAGTGTCATTTAAATTATTTTAATAAAAAAATACATCTAACAACGCACGGCCGTCGTGCTCCAAACTAGGCAGAACTTGTATTAGTGTAACCAAAATATGTAATGATAAACATACTCATATATTTCTAAGTACATATAGATCATAGATACATTACACCTGCACACAAACATTTGTCCTGCTTGGGAATCGATCCTATGATCTGTGGCTTAGCAGTCAAAATCACAAACCACTAAAAGGCCACCAATGAACCGAGTTTCTAAAATGTATGGTAAGCTTTCGTTTGTTCTCATTGATATTGAAAAAATATACTCGTATACCATTCCTGACCAGTGCGGTACAATAGGCCAAAACTTGCTAGCTAAGGAGAGGTCTACATCAAGTAGTAGACTGTTCAAAGGTGTTGATAATGATGATACCATTCCTAACGTTAGGAGAATACACTTTATTACGATGAATTCTGTTGCAAGTACATTGGAATCGGTGATATTTTTTAAGATGTTCAAAATTACTTATTGTTAAATTAATTATTCGTCATGTTTACTGACTACGTGGTCTGACTGGTAATCTGACAATAGGCAAAATAGTCCATGTCAGCCGATCAGCCGGGTCAACAGGAAAAAAAGTCTGCGTCGTCCAAAAAGTCTGATTCAAAAACGAAAAAGGAAACGGCTATAAAAAATATATAGTAACAACATTATCTTCAGCTTTTAATAAACATAATTAGTTGAATTAAAACAGTATATTAGCCATTTTGGCGCCATAATTTCCCCACAATGCGTTCAGAAACGCCGGTGAAACTAGGTAGCCTCTAAATGAAAAACCCAATTAATCGTCACCTCTCTGCTTTATAAAGGTACAATTGTTTTCGTCGAGGTTAATGAAGTTATCCCCTTGGGACTAGAAGACCGACTTGGATTAAATTAATGGAAATGAATATCTCTCGCAATGTCTGAAATTATTTTTTTGTTTTACTCGAAAACACTTGATTAATTTTAAACGAACATCTCTGGGGAGACATGAAATGGTGATGAAATACAATCATAGACTATCTTTTTTTGGATTAGCTTTGTTGAAATTAAATTGTGTAAAAAATGACACTCGAGTCATGCATTTTAGTGGAGAAGAAATGCATAGAACACGAGAATATGGAAATATTAGAATAAACTATTTATGTGCTTATAAGATTTACTCATATGCCTAATTTATTGTATACTTTGGGACTGCCAACTTATTTGCAAACTGGAGGTTTTCTTCGACTAAGTGTTCTTTGCTGACGTTTATAAGAAAAAAAAACTGAATTTAAGAACGACAGCTATTTATTTATCTAGATAGATATATATATAAAATAACTCATTACCGCATATTGGCCATAGTGAGTACTAGCTACTCTAAATATTTTTGTTATTTAATATTTTAGGCATTATTTATTTCATAGTTAGCTTTTATAAGTACACACGCATTATGAAACTAATTTATTTATTACTTAAATTCCAACTTATAACAATTAAAAGTGACTTATGATTTAAATACTTTCTAAAGTATCGATCACCAGTTTGAATGTATTTATCGACAAATAAAAAAATTAAAATATTTATATAAAACCTTTTCTGGATGCTTTATACTACTTTGTCCATGGCCAGATGGACCTTCATAGTATCGAGCGTGCGACATTGACCTATTTCTCTGTTTGCAACACCTGCGCCTGCAATACTACCGTGGGTGTGACCTTGCGCTGGCAAACAAAGGTATGACGAGAACTGAGCTATTGATAAGCACGCGAACTTGTTGATACTAGAAGGTGATTAGTTTGAGCACGTTTGAATGAAATAGTACTGTTAGAAAAACTGCTGTTCCTAGTATTAGGTATATCATACTTGTATACCTAATATTACTAGCCGAAATTTTTAAGGATTTCAGTACAATACATAACTTCATGTAGGACTATAGTAAAAATAATCTAAGGTGATTTTGACAGATGAAACTGACGTTCTGTAACTAGAGAACGCAACTTTTTCGAAGTAATTCGAACGTGTCATAAAATATTTCTAATTTAAGTTAAACAATTATTTATATAAGTAAATATTTATACTACTGAATGAATGTAATGGGATATGAATAGTTTAGTTTTAATATCTACAAAAAATCGAAACAATTGCGTGATTCCTAATTTCTACAAGATGTCCTGAAACAGTTACATTCTATGCTTTTTTTTTTATTTTTAGTGATGTTACATTTTAATCGTTACGTAGGTAAAGATTTAGCGTTTTATTTTACAAAGCGTATGTTACAAAGGGACTTCAAAAAAAATCACATCGTTTTAATTAAATAGTTGTTATTTATGGATTCGATCTTTTCACTTTAATTTTACACTTTTCGTAGGGTGGGTGAAGAATTCGTTACCATTTGAATCTAACATCCCGCGTAAATATGTTACGGGAGTTCTTGGGACCGATGCTACTGGAATTTGCTGGCTACAATCGTAACACATGGTTTCAACAAGATGGAGCCACTTGTCACACATCCAACGAGTCCCTGCTTGTGGTCAAAGATATGTTTCCGAAAAACTGATTTCCAGACGAGGCTACATTCTATGGCCACCCAGAAGTCCAGATCTATCCTCAGTAGACTTTTTTTAATTCTTTTGGGAGACACGATTCTTCAAATAATAACCCCATTATTTGAAGAATCGTGTCATCCAAAAGAAAAAAATCCACGAAGAGATGTCGGCGACCTCGCAGTCTCTTTGTCGACGAGTATACGATAATATCGGTGCTCGCTTAGAAGAGTGCAAACGTCGAAACGGTTGTTATTTAGACGATGTAATTTTAAAAAATAAATTCCAACTAATTAGCTTTCTTGTAAATAAACTATTTTTATAATATATCAAGTGGTTTTTTTATACGATTTTTTCAAATGGTAACTAATTCGTGGCCCCGCCTATACATAATATAAACCGATTTACAACAAGAAGGTACGATGTAAGTATTCTTTAGGAAAACCTAACTTTGAGTAGTATAAGTTTTGCTTGTTGTAGGCTAAGGTATAATCCTGAAATAATATGGTCCGGGTTCCCTTCAGAGAAGGACGCCTGAGAACGGCCGCCGGGGTGGTTTTTAGTGGAAATACCACATACTCCTGGCTCCTGCTCCCCGAGGAGCCTTAGATCCGAAGAGTTTTTCCACACCGACAAAACAAAACAAAGACGGCTAAGGTATAATGTGTGTGAAAAAACTAATAACACGTGCTAAGCAAGACGTTTAGATAAAATTAACACTCAACACAATTTATGACATAAAAATAGCTCTTTTTTTATTTTTATAGCGCATTACTATATCTGAACGTATAAAAATTTAAGGTTATATTTAAGGTCTGATGGCAGCCGCTCTACGTAAAAGATCGAAATTCAACCGTAGTAGTAACCACAGTAGACTTAAATCCGATGCCAATCTAATTTAAGAAAAAGGTTCAAGAAATAACGTCACGTAATTCACCAGCAAAATAGTAGCAGCAGTAATAATAGTAAATAGTAAACAAGTTTGTATCACAATAGTAATGGAGATGTGACATGAGTCGGACGACTTGTATTCCCTTATGAGACTATCCGATATGAGACTAATCCTATATGAGACTTTGATATTTTAACATAGGAATAATCTTTTTTAATATCAACAGATTTAATTGACCGCCGAATCAAGGCAACCAATTACGCTGACGACGTGCGTATGTACTTCAATAGGTACCACATTAATACTAACTTTAGCACATCCCTACTTCCAGCTCAAAAATAAATAAATAAATATTTCGGGCGTTTGACACACAACGTCACCAGTTTCAAACTAAACAGCTAGTGTTATGATAACCAGACTGACTGATAGAATACTTACATATTTTTTTTTGTAAATACATACGTATTATATATAGAAAACACTCAAACTTCGAAACAAATATTTGCAGATCATACAAACATTTGGTCAGACCCGAGAATCGAAACCGAGACCTCAAGCACAGCAGTCGCATTCACTACAGCTGCGCCACCGAGACAGTTGGCTAGTCATAGATTATAGTGAGTACTATTAGTCGATTGCAATCGGTAAAGGCGTATAGTACGAATACCTTTACACTTGATCAATTAAATATTAGGCCACCCAGGCAGGTACTAACTGCTGCTTAACTAAGTTAGAACAGTACATTCACTGTGTTATGTCAGTGTTCCAAGCAGATATTGAATATACGAGGTGTGTTCAAAAAGTATCGCGAATTTTCGCGGGTTACTTTTATTCGAATTTCGATTATTTTGTGGCGTCATGTTGGTACATATGTCTCACACTTATGCTGATAAATTCGGCCATTTTGAACGCTCAGTTAATTGTTGACAGCTGCTTTACTTACACGTGTTTTGGTTCGTCTTCGATTTTTACCTATTCAAAAAAATGGAACAAAGAACCTGTATCAAATTTTGTGTGAAAAATGAAATTAAGTACGCGGGTGCATGCCGAATGTTGACTGTGGCATACGGAGAAGCTAGTTTGGACAAAAGCAACGTTTATTGGTGGTACAAAATGTTTTCAGAAGGCCGAGATGTGAACCACGAAGCATTGCAACAACAGACGAAAAAATTGATGAAGTGAGGAAAATGGTATTGGCCAATCGTCGAATCACCGTTAGAGAAATTGCCGAGGACCTAGGCATATCGATTGGCTCGTGCCATTCGATTTTAATCGATAATTTGGGCATGAGACGAGTCGCCGCAAAATTCGTACCAAAATTGCTTACACATCGCTGCTTGAACGCGACTTCTTGGCCAAAAACAACACACTAATGATACCGCAGCCACCGTATTCCCCAGATCTGGCCTCCTGTGACTTTTTCTTGTTGCCGAAACTGAAGAGGCTCATGAAAGGACTACGCTACGCCACGATTGACGAGATAAAGACGGCATCGAAGGAGGAGCTGAACAAGATGTAAAAAAAAAGAGTTTTTGAACTGCTTCGAAGATTGAAAAAAACGTTGGCACAAGTGTATAATATCCCAGGGGGATTACTTTAAAGGGGACAAAATAGATATTCACGAATAAATAAATAATTTTTGAAAATACACAAAATTCGTGATACTTTTTGAACACACTACGTATATCTCCAGATATATAACTACCAACGTAATGAATGGTGGATTGCTTCCAAAAAGAGGCTAAAAAGATTTAAAGTGATTTAAAATTTCAAGAATCAAAGGGAGAAGCGACAGTCCTAAAGGTTGCATGTAAAATTGTTAGTAACTGTTTTGGAGTACCCTATGTTTAAAACGATTTGTTTTGATGTTTATTGAACAAGTCTAAATCACATGTTGCTTTCATAAAAATTCGAAAAATCGTCTTCTAAAAATAACACTCAGTCGTTTAGAAGTCACTTTGAAAGTAAGGGAACGTTCTATATTTAGATCGTAAGATATGTTCATATCTATTTGCGAGATTGGTAAACCAAAATCTCGCGTATTAAGTGCGGTGTCAAGAGGTTCCTAGAAACTTCACACAACAATATGGCGAGGTATTTAATCCCAGCAATATCGAGACATCGTAATGTAAAATTAATCGATTGTTTTGAATAGAATTTCCTTAGGAAAGAAAAGTTAATGAATGAAACTCATTAAATTACATTATACAAGTAACTGATAAAATATGAAACAATGTAAATGTCTATGATTACACAAATTACGTAAAGAGTACTATTTTTTCTGTTCTTCCTATTTCAATATGTCATTTTTATAATTATTAAAACAGTTAAAAGCTACATGATCACGGCACATCACGCGTAACCAATGTAACGTTGAAAACGGTGAAACGTATACATCTATCAGCCTTTTCTAGGAGCGGTGTCGATCAATTTGGGGAGCTGATACTCCGGGTCCTCCTCAGAATAGTGTGGAGAAGCAGTTTCATGGAAACATCACTCCTACTACTTCTGACTCCAGCGTCACTAAGAAATCATAGATTTGATAATTTTTTTCTCCTCGAGTTAGGTTGTGAGCGAGGGCGAGAGGGTTTTTAATAAGACAAGTGTTCGGCTTGAAGAGTGGATTGAGACTAACTTTATTTATGAAACCATTTCTTAAAGTTAAAACAGTATTGTTATTGATCTGTGTTGAAGACAAAGAGCTATTTGATCTAATGTTTAGTCTGCGGCTTATCATCTAAGTGGTGGTTCATGACGGATGCCAAGATTAACTTTATTTATAAAACAATACACAGTATTCTGATTATGCGTTGGAGACAAGAGGCTAGTTGTTCTATTGTTTCCAGGGCGTCTGTGGCTTATCAGCTAAGTGGTCGTTCATGACTGATGCTATTGTAGGGTGTCACGTCTATGACGACATAACTCCTCCCCCCTTAAGACGGAGGCGGCACGAAGGCTGCGAAGGCTGAAGTTCAACGGCTTCCGGTTGTGCAGCCGAGATTTTCACCTATCTAGTTTTCCACCAGAATTTGTAGACTGCAATTCCTATTCCTGTTGCTGTTATTATGAAGTAAAGTGCAATTGATGATCAGCTGCGGGTGCTTGGAATAATGGTTAAGTTTTCGCTTGTTTGTTTAATTCTTCTGTTTGTTGCAGCGCACTTTTCAGGTTATCTAGTTCTATGTTTTCTAGTTTTATCTTTGATTTGTTGTATAATATTGTTGTTGTAGCTTGCAGTGGCGTAGGTGCAGTTAGGCGGATCTTCGTGTTGTATTAGTTGAGCTATGCAGTCCGTAGAGTGCAGTAAGGGTTGCCATTCTAAGTGTTTGCAGATGACGTTGTCCCCGGTGATGTATGTGTATGGCTCGTGAGGGTAGGCAAACTCATTATTTCCCAAGATTAGGATGGGGTTGCTAGGTATAAGTACTGTTTTGTTATTATTAGGGATAGAATATAGGTGTAATAGGTTGTAAGGATGTTCGGTAACAATTGGTATGTCCAGTATGAAGTTAAGGGTTTGATTGGTGTTATAAGCTTTAACAGTGATTGCTTTTTCCCATAGATGGATACTATCCATGTTAGGGTTAAAGGCTAGGTATATATCTACTGTGGCATTTACTTTTAATTTAATTGTATTATAATTGCTACATATATCTAAATATATCTGTCTTATTTTCGTAATGTTATAATTACGGCTATGTTGGGTGATTTCGTTCGCATGTGTCAGGTGTCTTTGGTAAGTCTAATAGGTCACGAATGTCTATGTTCTCTAGGTTTGGGTCTAATAATGGGATGTGGACTAATTGATCTGTATTTTGTGTTCTGTGTTTGTTTTTAATTAAACAAGTGATAGACGGATCGTCCATATTGTGAATTAAGTTAAGTGCATCTTGTACACCTTCAATATAAAAATATAAGGTTCTCCTGTTCCCATCATAACTGGGTAACTGGGTGGAGAACGTGGAGAAATCGGTGGTTACCGATTTTTCGTCTATGAAAGATTTTTCAATTAGTACCTTCTTTTCACTTGTCATTTTTAACTACAGTGATACGAATGGTAACAACGAAAGAAAATTCTTTTCTAAGTACCGTATTGCATTAAAAAAAAATAATGCTATAACGGTTTTTTACGATACTGGATACACCAAATGTTATGGGGATGTCCAGGAAATCGTTTAAGGAGTCTCGGGAGTAGTAGAGTTTTATACTTACCCCACGAGCATTGCCGATTTGTAGGCTGGGATGGAGGTGAGTCTTCGTTTCTTCAGCTGGTCAGCTTGTCTGCCTCTGCTTTGCACTACGCTCACTGTAGATTCTTTTATTCGCGAACGCGGACACTTAGCAAAGGTATTCTCTGCAGCAGGAACCGACAGTATCGCGACGAACCGACTGCGCCAGTTAGGTTGTGAGCGAGGGCGAGAGGGTTTTTAATAAGACAAGTGTTCGGCTTGAAGAGTGGATTGAGACTAACTTTATTTATGAAACCATTTCTTAAAGTTAAAACAGTATTGTTATTGATCTGTGTTGAAGACAAAGAGCTATTTGATCTAATGTTTAGTCTGCGGCTTATCATCTAAGTGGTGGTTCATGACGGATGCCAAGATTAACTTTATTTATAAAACAATACACAGTATTCTGATTATGCGTTGGAGACAAGAGGCTAGTTGTTCTATTGTTTCCAGGGCGTCTGTGGCTTATCAGCTAAGTGGTCGTTCATGACTGATGCTATTGTAGGGTGTCACGTCTATGACGACATAACTCTCGTCAACAAAAAAGATAGCACTCAAAAACCGTTAGCCTATTCACTACTACACATTTTTGTTATAAAACTAACCTTCCAACGGGGGAATTTATGGCATCCAGGTATCCATAGAAACACATAAAGTCATAAAAATCAGTCTACCGTTTAAAAACACTTTGTAATCGCTTTAAAAACACAAAGAACACATAAATATATAAGAATTGTTTCTGAATGTTGTTAAAAAACAACTTCAGAGTAAAGTAAACCATGTTTATAAGTTCAGTGTCTAATTAAAATCACAATTCATTCATTTACAAAGCTGCAGTACTTGTTAGACACATGGCGTTTAGCAAGGAACAATTGTTACCATTCCTTTGTAACTTCAGCAGTTTCGTCTTCAAATTTTCGAGAACTGCAGTCATTTTAGCATTCCAAACAAAAGTAATATGAAACGAACCGAGACTTTTGAAAGTAATGACAATGTGAAATGTTAGATGTTATTTCTCTTTCCTCGCTTCTTTCGAATATAGACAGAAAACATTCTTGTTTCTAATAAAAACTAAATGTGTTCACTTAGATACGTATTCTCCAAATTAATGGATGGAATTTTCTCTTAGCGAGTATTACAGATTACATTACATGATATTTGTGGATAGAATACACAAAGGATGACAATAATTAGAAAATTTTATTCATAAGTTATGATACCTATTGGTGGCATTTTTACTAAATATTCAAAGTAAATTGATAATCACTTCAGTCTGGTTACCATATCACAGTTTATGCCTAGTTCGTATTCAGACGTTTATTAAACTGCTGTAAAAATTGTCCAATACATATTATAGATAAGTTATAACTTAACGTACAACAAATATAGCCACGTCTTAGTATTTTATTCAGAAATGGAGTTTGCTTCAATCGTTTTGACGTTTAATAAAAGACACTAAGTGTCTTGACAATCATCTACTAACTGTGCAGAAATCCCCCCGGATACCACCTGCTGGTGGTTATGTCAGATTCGAACCGACCAAAAACCGCACGCCGTCTCAGGTACCAGTAATCAGGGAACTAGGTGTACCCTAAAAAGGAAATCCCAGGAACTCCTACGTACCTCGGGCCATCTAACAATCATCTACCCTATTATTGCACATTGAAATTATTTACTTCAGTTAAATGTAAACGAACATGCAACTATTTATCATCAGGTACAGTTTTTACATTTCTTATGTCTCCAACAAAATATCCTATTTTTTTAAAGCAATAAAATTAGCTGGTCAAGTGCGACAAAGTTCGGTGCATTTCCGACCACGATATAACTACAATAGTCGGTAAACGAACCGAGTACGTCCAGTGAACAAACTTCAAGTAATAATTGCTTTCATAACTTCAGGTCGCTGCTACACATTGGACGTTTGTTTGCTAGACATTGACGTGTTGCTACACATTACAGTGGCGTGTTTTGTTACACGTGTAACGGCTAAAACAGTTGTTAACGATGATGTGAAATCTCTCGCAGTCACGCCAATTTATTTAGTACATTCAATTTTTACCTAAATGTGTATTAACATGTTAAACTCTTTGCGGAGTTCGCCAAGATCTTTTGCGCGAATCTTGTGCGCGAACAACCGATACTAATTTGATTGGCGGGTTGTCACCCACTTTGAACATACCCCCTAATGAATGTGCATCACATCACATCAACGGCCTGTTGTGTTATAGTCCACTGCCGGAAATAAGTTTTTTTTTTTTTATTTGAGAGCCTGCCAAAGTGAATCTACTCTGCCTGATGGAGAGCATGAATAGAATCCAAAAGTTGTAGTCACCATAGTCATTGCGAATGCTGACAATGTAATATGGTGACCCACACTATGGCGGCCTATTATGGTGCTTTTTTACGCCTCACATGGGTACGTAAAAGGCATGACAGTCATCGTAGCATTGTATTGCACACACTTACTACGACAACTGTCACCCCTGCATCATTGGGCCTCCGGTCTCGCACTCACCAACGAAACACGACAGCACGGATGTTGTCGCTTTAGGTTGATCTTCTGTGGGAGGGAAGTACTTCTCCGGTCAAGCCGGCCCGTTCATGCTGAAATCAGCGTGACTCTACTACTTGTCAAATGTATGGAGATTAGTAGGTTTAGTAAGGAGACTCTGGCTCACTATATCATGCTGGCCTGATGAGTTGGTATAGGATTTGAATCAAGTTTTGCTTCCTTAGTCACCTCATACGACCACGACGGGATGAATAGGGGTTATCAATTCTGTATTTGAAATCCATCACCATATGAATTGAACTTGACCCATTATACTGGCCCGGTATCATGACCCACCGTCTACAGTGCCCTGTTACTTGGAAAGTAAGACAGTTGTATATTTGCGACGTTTATAATCGGATATTTCAAAAAGTTATTATTATTACCCGTGAGTTATCAACGAGTAACGCCAACAGCAAAGTGGGTCCCTACTTTATTTAATTAAAAGTTTTGTTAAATAAGTTTTCTTTGACAGTAAACGCCGGCTGGCAGACGTCATTGCCACTAAAGGGTGCATCCCACGTCTTTACTTAAAACTTAGAACTATTATACGCCCCCACACTGGTACACTGAGAAATTATATACATAAACTAAAGCAAAATGACATTTAGAAATACATTTCACTTTGAAGTGGTTTTTTTATACTTTTGTTTCAACTAATAATGTAAACTTAGAAGTCAATTTAAAACTGTCTCAAATTGTCGTAACTAAATCAAACTTTTTTTTATGGCATAGAGAGACAAAAGTGCAAAAAGGTTACCTTCTTCTGTCTAGCTTTTATTATTCCCAGATTTATTTGGATATGGTAACTAGTTCAACTGGTCTTATCCAAAAATCAGTTTTTTCACGAAGTGACTAACATCGGACCTCCACAAACCTGAGAGCGAACTGAATTTGTAGGTTGAACTAGTTGTCTGTATACCCGAGTCAAAAAGGTAATTCATATTTTACCCTCAAAATCTTCAATGAGGTTTTCGAGGGTCAGCTTGATTTTTTTTAGATTGGATTTAACATAAAAAGTAGTCTCAGTTTTTACCTCAAAATCCTACTTACGGACGGTTTTACAACTTTGAGGGTAAAATCAGAACTATAGAATCAATATTTGACCCTCAAAAACCTCAAACCATATAAAAGTTATCCTATACGACTTTGAACCTCAAAAACCTCATATGGTGTAACCTCTCATTAAATTTACCCTCACTCCTTTTATGTAGAGGAGTATTCCATACCAAATCGGATAGTTCAAAAAATTTTTATTTTTTATTTTTTCTCTTTTGACATTTTTTAGTGCTCAAAAACAGCATTTTGGTAAATTTTGAAGTTTTTTCAATTAGTTTAAAAAATTTCAAACTATTCGATTTTTTTTTTTTTAATTTAGTCTTCCGAATTATTGTTATAAAAATCTCATAATAAATCGGTAAAAGTACTACAAAATGTCGCAGCAGAAAAAAGTCTTAAAGAAAAACTAAAACTTACATTTTTTTTTCTGAATGATAAATTTTTTGAATCCCAACTACAACTTTCCGATGTATATAATCCATATTTAAACCTCATAGGATTATGAGGGTTTTGAGTGTTAAAATAGAGTTACTTTTTGTGCGGCAAATAAAAGATCAAAGGAATTGAAGATTTTGAGGTCAAAAATGGAACTTGTTTTTTGACTCTTGTAATTAAGGGTAATGACTTATATCCAAAACGATTGCCATACATGTACATGACAACGAAGTTCAACGGCTTAACGTGTTTTCCAAGGTAAGGGTGTGAGACATCGCCAAACTTCCATAACCTGGACTATTATTAAGAACTTTTTGCAAAAAAACCTTAACAATACTTTTGGCCCGACCCGGGTATCGAATCCGAGATCTCTTGATCAGTAGTCGCATACGTTAACCGCTAAACCAACGAGACAGATGGTCACCTGACGGTAAGTAAATATCACCGCTATGGATACTATCAACTGAAGGGTTACAAACATGTAGCGACTCTTTGAGACCCTTCCTCTCAGAGAGGATTTAGAGGAGGATTTTGGCTCTGTTAGCCTCACCCACTCCTTAATATGCAACTAGAGAATTCTTGACATCAGTTTTCTGTGAGGCTTGGTATCAACGAACCGAGCCATTTTACCTAAGCGTGTATCTAAATGTTCTATTGTATCAGGAATGTCCTATCTCGAAGAAAACCCTGTTTGGTGCTGTATCACAATAGAAATATACATTAATGAGCATAAAAATATGTTTTCGCTGAATAAACATTGTTAAGTACAACGTGAAAACTGTTCGGTTTACCTCAGAAATAATACTTTCGTGAAGAATAGAACTAACTGAGGTAAAATGCACAAGCGAACACAATAGTAAGTATTGGAAGGAATAGTCAATTAGCTTACTCAAATCAACTTGTTAAACTAAGCGAATAGTGAGACGGTTCAAACAAGGTTCAAAAGTTCTATGCTCTTTCTAAAAGAATTTACTTTCGTCTCATTGCTGTGACACTTAGAGACACATTTGTATTTATTACGCTATTTATAGTTCTAGCATTCTTCGGTTCTACAAAATCTTATGGATACAAAGAATTAATGTAAAACAAGTGAATGATTTTTTTCTGTTCCAAACCAGTTGGTACCTTTGTTTTATAGATCGCTAAGAAATGAGTTTGTAAATTTAAATTTTATGAAACAACAGCTGTCGCGAGCAATTTTATCAGCATCTCAAAAGGAATAAAACTACACTTAATGTCATTTTTCATCGATTGTCAGGTCCTATTGGTCGTAGTTTGATCTCATAAAGTCTATAGTCTTTTTAATACAAAAAGTTATCAACATTAAAATATTTTTTAATGATAACAAGTAGTTGCTAAGATTAGCACGTGCAACTAAACAAACAAACTCTTCACATCATCACATCAACAGTTTTTAAAGTCCACTGCTAGACATAAACCTCTTCTTAGAAAGCAATTTTATAATATAGTAGTGTAATAAACTATTCAGCTTTCTGATACAGTATAGATGAAAAAACATGACAATAAGTACCTTCACAAGCTTTTTAGGACTGAATTAAAATTTAATCCGCAGTTTTGAAAGTTAATCAATATTTGTTGATGTAATACTTGTTTAGAAAGGGGTGTCATGCTCATTCGATACAGAGGGAAAATCCTCTGACCTGGTGAAATGATCGTGCCAGACGGGCCGCGGCCCTATCTTTAAAATTGAGTAGTTATATATTTGCTAAACGGTGCGCAAAATTCTATATCGTGATACAGGATTAGGAGTTACTCTATAGTTTGGCGTATCTTCGTTAGATGGCGCTGTAGTATGTTTTGTTGAGCTGACTGCCAAATAAGTCGTCACATACTAACAGCCTCGATAGAAAAATATTTTACGATTGGAATGTTTATGTAAATAAAGAAGAATACGAGTTTTTTTTCTTGTTAACTCAAAGATGTTGTAAAGCTTCTATTTATTCGTGGATTTGGAGAGACGGAGTGACGGGAGATGGGATTACAATTTGTAAACGAAAAAGTAATAAATAGGTCAAGGATACAAATTTGTTGGCTGTTTTGTGGCTTTTTATTCATTGTTTATACACAACGTCGGCCGTACTTTTTTAAATACGTGTAAAATTTAAATATGTAAGTTGTAAGTCATTTTTCAAAGTCAACCAGTTTACTCTGACCTATCTTGGCAATGCCATTGTGTCTATTTAGTAACTGGCTGTATATCGCGTTTACTTCTTCCTTCTCTTTTATATTTCTTCGCTTTTTTATAATATTCCAAAGTCTTACCAAGAAAGTCTTACAGTAAAACTTAAAGTAGTCCTAAATACCCATACTTTTGCTACAGAGGCTTAAAATAGAAACTTTTTTTTAATACAGTACATAATATAAGGGTCTTAACGGAAGAAACTTATTTCGAAGACAACAAAGCATTTTCTAAATAATCCCTAGACTTATCAATTAAAGAAAAATAAATACCAATTATTGATATAATCGTACCAGTTACGATTGTTAAATATTTATAGATGGAAAAAAATCTCGTATATTTTTGATAGTTAGAATAAATTTTCTAGGTAGTTTATATATTGTTTCTAAAATTTTTTGCAGTGAACTAACATACTGGGTTCCGTCCTCATGTTCTACTAAGTAAATGAATGGTATATAGAAAAGGTACGGAATTGTTTGAGGTAATTTCTCTGATATCATCAGAAGCTTTTAGCAGTCCACTACTGGACCTCTCTACTGGACTAAGCCTCTACTTAGAAAGGAGGTTTTGGCCTACTATACCGCGCTGGCCAGACAGGTTGGTATAGAGTTTTTTTCAAGTTTTCCTTCTCTTTACTGTGATGTTGCGTAGGTTGCTGCCTTAGCGCCTTTAGCTTTTATTTTTATTCGTAGACTTCTGAATATAAGTCTCTCCTTCGAAAAGAGGCTTTAGCCTACTATATCACGTTGGTCAAACGAGTTGATACGAAGTTGGTACAAACGAGTCGCCTCTTACAACGCCCATGGGACAAATAGGGGTGCTGACACTCTGTACTCTTAATCCGCCACCACACGGACATGTATTCTCTGATTTAAATTTTATGAATAAGACAATTTTTTTTCATAGTGTTCGAAACGAAGCAGCAACATAATGAATTGGAAAGTTTAAGCAAAAGCTCAAATCAATTGTACACACGTCTGTGATTTGAAAATGTTATTATGTGTAATTTAGACCAGGATGACAGGATCGTTATAATATAAAAAAAACGTATGTGTACTTATGTACGCACGTAAGAAGTTATACTTCTTTGGGTATCAAGATAAAAACCTTTCTAAAAATTTTATACTTCGTTTTTTCCTGTTTGTAGAGAAAACGACACTATCATCAACATAAACAGCCTTTTACAGTCCACTGCTGGACATAGGCCTCTCCTTAGCAAGAAGGTTTTGGCCTACTATTCCACCCTGGCCATACGGATTGGATTAGGTAAAAAAAAGGGTTTGTTTCATGTTTTCCTTCTCTTTGTAATGATGTTGTGTACTTGGTCCCTTAGTCGCCTTTTACGACACCCACGGCATGAATAGGGGTGGTAACACTATGTATTCTTATTCCGTCACCACACGGACAGACAACGACACTAATAATAGAAAAAAGGTATATTGGAAGAAAGTTTTATTACAACGCATTGTCTAATTAAATAAATTTCGTTTAAATGTCATTAAATAATTATTTGTACATAGTAATAAAAAACTAAAGCGTTGACTAGCTAATTTCATGGTAGTTTTTCGTGATGGTGTGCGCGCTCTTCGTAAAAATTTACTCTTATCATTTTTCCCTAACGCGCCAAAAGAAGAATAACTTCAAAAATTTACAATGTTGGTCATAAAACGGCTTTTCTGTACAACAGGTTACCCTTTATCAGGTTTCTACTAAGAGCTTTAGTAACTTTAGCTTTTCTTTTCCTACTAGCATTCTTCTAGGGTGACCGCTGTCATGCATTTTACGTCCCTAAGCGAAGCGTCAAAAAACCTCTTACTGACCGCCATAGTGTGGGTCACCATATTACATTGTGTGCATTCACAATAATATGGTAACCATAACTCTCGGATTCTCTTCATGCTTTCCATCAGGTAGAGTAGAGTCACTGTCAAAGTGGCTTTTAAAATAAAAAAAGCTTATTGTCTCGCCACCTCAAAACACCGGATCCACGGTGATATCGTTTGAACTGATGAGGGATGGTGTTCCATGATATCCTGAAGTGTCCTACATTAAATAAAAATGTAACCTGTATTGCGCAGAACTTCGATAATTCATATGAAAGTTATGTTTTAGTCATATGTAATAAGAACATTGTCTCAGTTGTGTTTTTGAATATTTGGCGCCAACGCACAAAATTAAGTTGATAAATTATTCATAACTACTAGACGATTACTCTAGAAATTCATGAGTTTGTTAGAAATGCATAAGTTTGGCAAATAAATTCTAAATATAAATTTAAGTTTGTCATTTATTTTATCTGAGAAGAACAGGTTAAGTGTATGTTGGGTCACACGTAATATAAGTTATTTTATTACCTATCCACTTTTAGAAGTACCGTGTACTGTTGGAGTAAAGAAGCTGATACATTGCTTGATGTAAAGTGACTGCCACCGCCCAGGAACACTAACGACTTAAGACTTCAGAAACACTAGTGATCCTAGACGTTAGGAGAGCAGAAGTTAAGATGCCAGTAACTTCTGTGTGCAAGATCGTTATATGATTTCAGTTGAGCCCACTTGTATGTGTCAAAAGCATGTATTTTTATATAGTCATACATTACTAATAATATGGAATCACTTGACAGCACTGATGACGTAGCGTAGTAGTAAGGACACTACTACGCTACGCAACGCAACGCTACGCAACGAAGACCTACGTTAAGTGTTTTGGATTCGATCCAAATATTTCATGTAAACATATATTCGTAGTACGAGGTTATGTTTTTTAGAAAAGGCAATATATATACTTCTATTATTCTCTAGTGCACGTTTACTTTTTTAATATCAAGAAATAACTTATACCTATTAATTTATGTGTTAGTAAATAAACTGTAATGTTGTATGTATTTCTAAAAGTATGTCTCCATTGTATACTATCCCATCCATCTAAGAAATATGTATTTAATTTTATTGACTATTGTTATCTTTTCAAACACAACATTCACATCCATGTTATGTTCCAGCGTGAAGAGACATAACGTACTTAACCTACTTTCTTTCCTTCCATAAACAAAGTTTATGTTAGATTATAGCTTGAGTGTAAATAAATATAGTTGTGTAAAGAAGCGGTTGTCGTTAACCTGTCGAGAATAAATCCAGATTAAGTGAACAAGTTTTTTTTTTATTTGAAAGCCTGCCAAAGTGACTCTACTCTGCCTGATGGAAAGCTTAAAGAGAATCCAAAAGTTGTAGTCACCATAGTCGTTGCGAATGCTGACAATGTAGTATGGTGAGCCACACTATGGCGGCCTATTAAAATGCTTTTTTACACCTCACTTTGGGACGTAAAAGGCATGACAGTCATCGTAGCATTGTATTGCACACACTTACTACGACAACTGTCACCCCTGCATCAATGGGCTTCCGGTCTCGCACTCACCAACGAAACACGACAGCACGGTTGTTGTCGTTTTAGGTTGATCTTCTGTGGGAGGGTAGTACTGCCCCGGTCGAGCCGGCCCGTTCATGCTGAAATCAGCGTGGCTCTACTACCTGTCACTAGTGAACACCTTTTATTTAATTAATTGCACCAATTATTAATACATAGCACATTAGTTAATTCCTAAATTGTAGACGGTTACGATTTAAGAAAAAATCAATTAAACTGTAGACTGAAAATATTTTGGACTACGCCTACTTCAGACGTAATGCCACTTGTAATTCATACTGTGGATTTGAATATTTACCGTATACTAAATAGGTGCAATCATTAAGTTCTTGTCTATATCCAGCAGTAGACTATAGGCTATACTCGACTATAGCAGTAGGCTAAAGGCTGTTAGCAAATGATACTAAAAGTTGTTAGTAATGCCAATCTCTTTTCTTGTGTTTGTAGTAACAAAAAAAAATAGAACCAAACTATTTTATATGTGTTTTGCGCTAAAATTTATCTATAGTACTCATACGACTCACGCCTATACACTGTCTGGGGTAGCTAGGGACGATAGACAACCATTCAATACATTATACTGGCACAAATTTCTATGTAGCCCTAGAGGAATTCCAGAGCGCGATTCCACGAATAATAATCAAGCTACGGAAATAAGATAGACAACAACAGAAACTTATCAATTTAATTTATTAATAACCATCATTGTCAGAACTATTGATTTCTGTATGATGATAACTACAAAGAAAAAATGGTCCCAATAAACTTCATTGACAAGTTTTATGTCTAAAGCAACCAAGTGTATAGGGCCGTGCAATTGGAAACAGTTAAAAGACACTACTCAGTCAGAAACTAGCGGTGATACAGCTTGTGATGGTATATGAGGTATGTATCAATTCATCCAACTGTTTATGTATTGTAGAGCAAAAAAATAGATTAAAGTTTTTAATAGAAACGGAAGCTAACGTTTCGGTTATCCCAGTTTCTAAGTAAAATTAGAAAAAAAAAACTTATGTGTGACAAGTATAAACATTATTTCGATACGAACGGGCCGGCTTGACCGGTGCAGTTTTACCCTCACAGAAAATCAGCCTAAAGTGACAGCATCCGTGCTGCCGTGTTTCGTTAATGAGTGCTAGACCGGAAGCCTATTAATGTAGGGGTGACAGTTATCATGATAACTGTGTGAACCTTACACTGCCTCGATGACTGTCATGCTTTTTACGTTCTTAAGCGGGGCGTAAAAAAGTATCTCACTAGTTCGTCGTAGTATGGGTCACCTTACTGCATATTCTGCATTTGCAATGAGTATGGTTACCCCAACTCTTGGATTACGTTCATACTTTCTATCAGGCAGAGCAGAGTCACTTGGCAGGCTTTTCATACAGATAAGAAAATCTGATGCGTAAACATTTTACACGAGTATTTGTATTTTACAAATTCAAATTACAATTTATGATATGTATGTAATGTATGTTACATATGTGTTTGCATAAATATATATGTTACATACACACCACACCTATGCATTGTGTGTGTTATTAACATTATATTTTATGATATACATATGCTACAATTAAAAAAATAACACTTAAAATTGCTATACACTTATCATGTTTGACTCTGCATCGCCTAAGGTCAACTATCAGAAAATGCCTATGGCATTTAGTCTGTCTTTGTAACATTTTATTATTATACCATTTATAACCATATACCATATACCATACCATACCATATACCATACATATATATATATGTGTTACATATGTATTACCAATAAAAATATGCAGAAATACATAGAACAATTAAACGCAGTTTCCCAAAGATTTAAGGAATTTGGTGTCACAAATAATATCTCGGAATACGCATTGAGGTTTTTGATTTTGATTGATACACTAAATCAAACTTTTTAGGTTTCGAGGTATCAGCGCATGGCATTCAACCGCTCGATGAAAAGGTAGAAGCTATTCGCTTTCGCTATCGTTTTCTCGCTATGGTTGCTTTTTGTCGTTTACGTGTCCCTAAGGTAGTCGGTTCCCAGGTGGAATAAAATATGTACTTGCATACGTTTGGAAATTTGGATTCAGAAAGTCTCAGGTGAATTCGTCCACTTTCTTATATAAGTGAGTTTATTACACATATAAATAATATAAGCGGTAATGAAAACATAGCAGCAGATACTTTTTCTCGGATAGAGACAATAAGAGGTCCCATGGTACTGGATTATGCACTATTAGCGTAAACACAATAAATGATAACTGCGTGATTACAGCGTACTTACAGCAAGCGTTATAAATATCAAATAACAAAATGCGCTTTAAATAATTTTAAATACCCGGCTGTGAAAAACTAGTTAGTTACTTTATTGTGAAGTATCATCCAATAAAATAAGACCTTATTTAACAGAAGATTTTAGAGTAACAGCATTTCAATCAGAACATAAAGTCAATCACCCTGATATAAACTGTACTAAAAAAATTATAAAACTAAAGTTAGTTTGGTTTAGTTACTTTTTAAATCACTGTATAACTAAGACACAGATTGATATAATTAAACCTCCAGTCATCTCACTTAAAGGTCATAAATATTACGTAACGATTATTGATCGCACAACAATCACTTCAAAATCGAATCTGTGGCTAGAGTAGTATTTGAGTACAGAATGTCTCGATTTGGTTGCCCTTTAAAGTTTACAAACGACCAAGGTGGATTATTCGAAATCTATTTAATAATCTTGTGAAGTATTTAGATATTAAGAAATTATGCGCAATCCCTCATCATCCATAAAGCAACGATATGATAGAACTTTGGCAAAGAGCACTAAAAGTATCTGTTGTGGCACGTTTACTTGGTAATAAGTCTTAGGTAGACGAACTTCCCATCGTGTTATTAGAACCACGTGCAGCTGTTAGAAACGATAGCGGGATGGAACTGATCAATGGTAGCATGATTCGATTACCGGGAGACTTTTATGATGAGGCAAAAATATGTACGTCGGTCTCAGAATATTACAGTTGTTTAGAGATGTCTGCATGATCTAAATACGGGTAAAAGTTTGTTCGTTAGAAATCATTGAATAAGAATGTCATTATTATCACCCTATGACGGTCTATGTAACGTTACTAGCTGACCCGTTCAACTTCGTCTGCGTGGCTGCAAAGGAGACCTCGTTTATGCAAAAAAAAATCTTGATTGTCGACTTCAGCCTTTGTGATATAGTGGTGGGAGGCACCCGACGTGACGGCGCAGTGGTGGCATGCGCGTGAGTTGCGTGCGGTACTGGACAGTACTTGGACATTGTAACATCGACAGACAGACAAAAATTGTAAAAAATGTTATTTTGGTGTATGTATCGTATGTATATTTATATGCATGTAGTAAAAAGCGATTATTTCAATATTACAAACATACACTCTAATTTTATTTATATGTATAGATAAAGAGACAAGGAAAAAAAGGTTTGTAATTGAGATACGTGATAAGCAAACATTTATTTCTATAAATAGACTGAAACCTGCCTATTTAATAGATAATAATAACTGTAATTAGAGTTTTAGTAGTAAGGTAGTGGTAGTAGTAAGACGATAGTAAATAAAAACAAACAAACAAAACAAAAAACGTGTTTCGTTGGTGAGTGCGAGACCGGAGGCCCATTAATGTAGGGACGATAGTTATCGTGGTGACTGTGTGAGCCTTACACTGCCACGATGATTGTCATGTCTTTTATGTCCCTAAGCCGCCACAGTGTGCGCCACCATATTAAATTGTCTGCATTCGTAACGAGTATGGTGACAACCACTCTTGGATTCTATACCTGCTTTCCATCAGGCAGAGTAGAGTCACTATGGCAGACTCTTAAAATAATAAATAAAAAAATATTGTCATTCTAAAATTAACTGTAATGAAGACATTTTCAGCAAATTTGTAAATCATAGAACAAAGCGACGAGGCCGAGTTAAATACGTTTTACTTAATCAGTTAACAATAACAAAACCAAAGTGTTTATTAACGTACTCAAGATTTCTTTCTTAGATTTAGAAAAAATATCTAAAGATTTAGAGAGAATCCTTTGTAAGCTTGAAATACAAACAATTATAATACTAAATGTTTTCTGGTCTTAGTTTAAACGCAGACGTAATTTTCTCAACAGAGAGTGACTTTGTTTGTTTGGAACTTGAGACGAAGTTTGTATATTTTTGTTATAAGTGATTATGGTATTTACTTTAATTATAAGTCATTCTATTATTTAGGTTTATGTTCCTTTATATTTTTTTTAAAGAGGAGAATGGTGTAGGGACGCAATGTACCTAACCTAATTACTTTCCTTGTATATGCAATGTTTGTGTTAAATTATTGTATAAGTGTAAACATATACTGTGTAAAGAGACAGCTACGCTCGTCGTTGACTAGCCAAGAATAAACTCAGTTTATTTGAAGACGTGAATACTTTTTTTTTAAATTAATTATCCTAGTTAGTAATAGATTATATACACACATGAATGTTACCTTGAGTTGGTTTTGAGGAATGAATAATATTTTACGATCTAGTATAGTGTTATATTAAAAATTTTTTAAAAACCATAACACAACTACCATAGACACAAGAATAAATTAGAATGAGAAACCAATAAAAAAGTATATATTTGGACTAGTTATAGTTTTGGGTAACGTTAAATACCATAATATCGCCCCTGCATCAATGGATGCAATTATCATAACATAGCATAGGAGCATCATAACGTCATCATCATCATCAACAACCTTTTACAGTCCACTGCTAGACATAGGCCTCTACTTAGCAAGGAGGTTTTGGCCTACTATACCACGCTGACCAAACGGGTTGGAATAGGGTTTGTTTCAAGTTTTCCTTCTCTTTCTAACGATGTTGTCTTGCATACTTTGTTCCCTTAGTCGCCTTTTACGACACAAACGGGATGAATAGGGGTGGCAACACTATGTATTCTTAATCCGTCACCATACGGACTTAGCATAGAGTATCAGAAATAACTTACAAAGCAGAATATCTAACAACAGTGATTATTGCTTGATTACGTTGACAAGTTTCTGTAGTAGCTTATCTTGTTGCCTTCATATGATCATTATTCCTGGAAATGTGTTTTCGAATTGCTCTAGGGCTACAAAGAAGTTTGTTTGGGTATAATGTATTGAATAGTTGTCTATCGTATCGGTGTGAGTCGTATAATTATTATTATTAGCGAAACATACATATCAAATGGTTTAGTTTTATTTTTGATAAATTTTTGGTACTACAGTCACAGAAAAAAAAAATAGGTTTGATTTGAAATATATTAATTACACCCATTATTTCTGAGTAAATAAAGAAAATGGCTCTAGAAAGTAGGAGAATAGGTTCTGAGTCTGGGTGTTCTTTGTATCCGTTTTTTGTATGTTTGTAAAATTCCCTGCGACACACGATTTATGCCTAGTACGCATGTTGTCTTTTAAAAAAGAAAAAAGAAAAAGAAACATAAATGAGTCCTTCACATTATGTGAATACAATTTACACGGTACACAGGACACGTTATACCAAATATATACTAAACAATGTCTCCAAAAAATTTTTTTGCAGAAATGTTTGTAATAGTATTTTAAGGGGACATTTTGTAACGACAGCTATAATTTTTGCTGAGATGTAATTTTAATGAAACATAACCTATTTATATCTATGATTTATTTGTCAAAAACTGTGTAGTAATTTTGGAGATATATTTATGCAAACCAACAACAGATAGGCTGAAAAAGAAAGCATTTATGTTTATGAACCAAGAACCATAAAAATAGAGCGAGCTATGAATGTCTGGTTATTAATGACAAAACAGGGTTTATAAAAGTAAAGCAGTATATTCTATTAATAATTTTTTTTATTGTGTTTACTTAGTCTATGGTTTTCTTAATTTTTGTTACATTTTTAATGTAAATTTATACAGTTTGGCTGCTTTATTATACATATACATCGATTAAATGCAGAAAAAATGTGTGACTCCTGTCAAAACATGACAGTGTACAGATTTAACCTCTTATAAACAGTTTCATTGAAAGAATTCGATAAGTAACTTAAGTGTTTACTCGAGAATGGTCAATGCACCCATAGGTAATAATTACATAATATGTGAAGTTAAAAATTCAAATAAGTGTTTAGTATTATATATATGAATATATAGAACAAAAACGGGTGGGCAACAAAAAAATTCAAGAATATTAAGATTGATTTTTACGATGTTTAATTTTTGGGATTTTTATAGAGCTGTATAATCGCATCCGTTGTCAGTGTGGCGGCAGATTTAGAGCACGGAGTGTTACCACCTCTACTCATTCCGTTGATGTCGTGAGAGGCAACTAAGGCAACAAACTACACAGAGCAACATTACTGCAAGTAGAAGGAAAACTTGAAACGAATTCTAAACCAACCCGTCTGGCCAGCTTGGCACGGTAGGCTAAAACTTTCTTGCTAAGTAGTAGCCTATGTCTAGCTGTGGACTGTTAAAGGCTGTTGATGAATAACTAATTAAATATTATGTTCCATACATTGTGTATGAAATCTAAGACGTGGAAAGAGCAGAGGTGTAATTAAAAATGTAGGTGAAATACGGGGAACTACTAGTGAATATAGAAAATATGTATGAAAAATATGTAAAAAGGTTGAAAGTAAATACAATTTAGTTTCTAAACTGCTTGCTTAAAGCATCAAAGTCTTAATATAATACAAATAAATATGTTAATTTCTTCGGCTTCAACATTTAATGTAAATGTAATTGTTTACTTAGCTATTGTAATAAACCACATTATTCAAAGTTCTCGATTAATAGTATTGTTTTAGATAATATTACTAAGCCTCATGATTGACACACTATCAAGTCTCACAACTTTGAGAAACTACGAAGGCCGGGTAATAATTTTCGAAGGCCAATTATATAAGTCTAATATTATTTAAATCACGATTTCGTCTCCTTTTTAAATAATTCTTCCAATGCGTTCGCGAGGACTTTTTAAACAACACAAACATTGACTGAAACACCAGTCGATGAGTCAAAGAAAACAGAGCCATATAGTAAAAACTTGTATAAAAACCAAAAACAATAAAAAAGAAATGAGCTATTAATGCCGAATCACATAACAAAGCAACTCCTACCAAAGACAATACGTGGTTTATTTTTCTTTTCGACATACTCCTTCGACAGCACGCCATTACGGATATAGTAATTCTAATAAATATGATTAATATTAAAGTCATTAATATAAAAGATGTATAAATTTTCACAATTAATATTTCATCCATGCAACTGTTCAACTCGAATATTTCTGGGATTATGACATCACTTATGAGTTTCATCAGAATGACAATTACATACGTAATAACAGTTATCTGTCTCTTTTCACAACTGATCTTTCCAGGATATATCAAAACAAGTCTTATATAAGCAAGCAATGAATTAGAAAGAGACCAGCATAGGTTTATTCCAAACAAAAATCCCGTAAGAACTGCAATAGGAATGTCCAATGTAATGCTTCCTTGAAATATAAAATCACTGATTGTAACGCAGATCAAATGTATTGTTCCAATTACGATTTGATTAAGGCTTATGTAGTTTTGTAACGTCCGCCATCTTGGGATTAGACACCATGTGGTCACTAATGGTATTATACACAATGTTGATGCGATACATCCTACAATATACATAATTTGTATAGTAAACATTTTTAAAACATTAAAACTTATTTAATAGTCAAATTGCACTGTAAACAGCTGTCCTTTATAAAAAACAAAACGTACTATTTGTTTTATGTTGTTGATAAAGCTTATCAAAAGTTTTTAATTTTACTTTTTAAACTATTGTTATTCAGCTGCTAACTAATGAGGTCATTTTAATTTAATTACTTTGGCCGTGATTAATAATACTATCAATACAGTAGTTTATTTATTAATGAAAAGCAATTTATTCTATTTATAATTTCAGATGATTGTAACTGTAGAATTGCCGTTTTAGCTTACTGTATCAGTTATTTTGTTATATATATACGTGTGTTAAAGGTACACACATAAAGTATTCTAAAAAGATAATATAAAATGATTATCCTTTTAGTTTTGGTTCAATGGAGATCAGTTAGCTACACAGGAAATAAAATAGTAAACAAGAGTGTGCGTAAACACACGTACACTCACTGTTCTCTCACTCTCATAATCTGATGGGACGGTTATCTGACACGAAACGGAAGAGATCAGGCACAGGACCGATGGCTTTACTTATTCTCTGAGGCACGGGGGTTAAGTTCCCAACTCCCAAACACCAGGATGTGATTAACTATGACCTATTTTTGTAATCGGTAAAACTTAACACTTTGATCCGATCCGGCAATCGTATCTGAGAGATAAAATAACATATGCACGAAAGCTTATATATGTATATGTATAGAACACATATATGCTTACTTTTTATATTTTAATATCTATTTCTGTTAAGGTCAGAAGTGTGAGCCATAATTTTTACACTTATAAAATCACATTATTTGATTCTTGAATGTAGTCAAGGTTTTTATAATAACTTTGTTATAAATCAATTATGTATATAACATATTTCATTACTCTATTCTTTCTTATTTTTTAAATATTTTAACATAAAAAGTTTACCAGCAAAACTTGGTGATAAGCGACGAATATTACGACCTCTAGAACATACAGGCAATACAGTCGAACCTCGATAAGTCAAAAACCTCCAAATCACGAAAAAATGTTTTGTTCCCTTCCCTTCAAACACCAAAACCTCCATTACTTGAAATCTTGACCCTCTGTTAGTCGAAATAATCACCGAGTCCCTCCAAGCCATTTTGGTACATATTTTCACTCTATAACTCGAAAAATTATATTTGACCTCTGTATCTCGAACATAGCAACGTTTTTATTTATTTATTTATTTATTTATTCAAACTTAATGCACATGTTGAACAAAGGCGGACTTAATGCCATGGGGCATTCTCTCCCAGTCAACCTTTAGGTGATGTAGAAACATGATGCGGTAGGTGCAAAGGTAAAATAATAAAGTTGACATACATTACTTAATAAAATTTTATTTTACATAAACAATACATAAACATACATGTATATTGTATAAGTAAATCAAATAAAAAATCTTTTCCTGACGATTCAAAGAGTTTCTTATGTTTCTTAGTTATGTGCCTCAGTTTTAGAACTAAAAATATAATCAGAGATATCCTATTAATTAAAAATAAAATGTAAATTGTCGTTACGTAAAATTAAACATTGGGTAGCTGGGCTTAATTAAAATCTTGTTTAACATTTTAAGTCTATCATTGATTGTGATCGGTGCAATTCGAAACGTTAATTGAAATCACCGCCGGCAAACATGCTAACGAGCATTTGATACCGCCCTCGGAGATGCGAATGCCACCAGTTTTTTATACTTTATCATGTCCTTTGTCTAAATCTCATTCTATTATTGATATTGTTTGCCGTGGTTCCTGAAGTCTTCGTCAGCATTTTGTATTATATATTCTTCTGCCAAATTTTTATTCTCTGTTTGACTGTCAGTCTGGATGTTAAAGGCTTGCGTGTTCAATGATATATGTCGCGGTTTCTAGAGTATCCACCCGCACTTTATTCACTATAATTGCACATAATCCTGCTAATAGGAAACGGCAGTTTTGGATATATGGCACATTTGAGTTCAAATAATGATAATTTTGAATTCAAGTAGTTTAAAGTCTCACAAGACACATAGTGTCGTAATTTTCACTCAGTTCTGGTTTTCTGGTCTTTATGTAAGACAACTCTTACCAACCTTCAACCTTCTCCCTGCCTCTTACTATTAAAGAAGAAAATATAACATACTTGGTTGATACTCTTTATTGATATATATTGTTTATATAATTATTACTTTCTTATTGCACTTTTTGTCTTATAATACGTTTCCTTTGTTTCAATAAATTCAAACCCTTTAATGGCCTTAATGGTTATCACAGCGAATAGAATATTCCAATTAAATTTTCTGTAATGTCCACCATTCAGGCATAAAATGATTTTCTTTTAAAATTAAACAATATGCGTGATTTGACAAGGAATGAATGTTTTTGCTGATTTCATGGATCTCAAAAATTATCTACAGCGAAAAAAAGAAATATATAATTATCATTTGACAAATTTAAACATTTAAAATTTACTGGATTCCTTCTTAAATCTTAAAGTACAGTTTTTAACAATAATTATTTCAATAAGTATGTTGTATATAATATAGTAAATATAATACATTGTCATGGAATAAGTATTAGTATGGAATGAAACTTGAAATTTGTTCCTCAATCCAGTTCCTGAAGGAATAAACCCTACTGTAGACATCAGGGTAACCACGGGCACAAGGCATGCCCCAGGATACAATTCCCACGACAGTATTCCCCTCTACAAGTGGACCCCCAGAATCACCCTGGAAATAGAAAAAATAGTGGTCACGTATGAGTTTCAAGAAAGGACGTGGAAGGAAATAAGAAAACAATTAAACTCGTATTCTATACTCATACCCAAAACTTACATAGGCAATCTAACGACCTCAAAGATAATTACGCATTTTCAGAAATTACCATTGGTTTTTAAAGTAACGAACAATACGTTAGTAAAGTTACTAAGTCATATCGGACGTGAGTGAGTATCTTACTGCGTGAGTCAGTTCAAAAATGACATCTAACTAATCATTATATTTATAATTTTGTTGATTGCTAGATTCAAGAGAAAGAGTAGAAGAGCAGAATTTAGATTTTAGTTCAGATAATCTAAGCTTACGAATTATCTCGATAGCATTGAGCTCTAGTCTACATTCACATCATTCTTTAGTCATTTAATTAGCCAGGTAATTTCCGGCAAACATATAAAAGAAAACCAAAAATGTCGTAAGTCTAAGGTCTGATTTATCTTACATGACAGGCACCTTCGCCAGATTTTGTCAGAGAACAGATCTGGGTCTCGAAGACTTGGTGTATGTTACTGTAGATGTCTTGGCAGTGTTCCACACTCAGGGACGTCAGGTTGATCATCTGTAGCTGCCTTGGCAGTTTGCCGGGGTACTGCATGATTTAAAAAGAAAATACGTAATTTCTTGTTAATTACATTTAGCGACAATTGGTCCTATATTAGGAGCACCAAAGGAAGAACAAACCGAGGTAAGTTGATTTTACATGTTACGTGACAATAGATGATGTTGGAAATTGCGTGTAAACCAACCAACAAGACAACTGTTATATCGTCATACAGGATTAGCTGTTGTAGCATATTTATTGCTTTGTGTGAGTAGCCCTATCATATAAAAGACGCCCGATCACATGATCCCAAAGTAAGCTTAGACATGGTAATCAGAAGACAAAAAAATATATATAAATATAAAGCAAATCTTCTGCGTCCATGTCGGACGTATTTATTTTATTGTCCTTTTTTGTATTACTAATAAGAGCAAAACAAACATCGCGATAGGTCTTTACATTATTGTGATGTGACCATACGGTGTTAGTGAATTTTAAAAATTGATAACCTATAAATTTAGATGTCCTTTTTGCAAATTTCAACTTAACCACTTCGTATTTCTGGCACTTTTGCTGCACCGCCATATTGAAAAAATAGCGTATAATAGTCCAGTTTTTTGCCAATATCTCCTTTGCTTCTCATTCTATAATAAAACATTCACGTAAAAAATTAAATTAGATAAAATTGTCTACAATTAATGTTCCTAATATAAAGTTTTCGTAAAATTATAATACTTTTGGCACACGAGTGCCGCAAAGTGTAGTACGACACGCTCAAAACGCTCAACAATCGTTCGACTCTAATCATCATTACGAGTTCTAGTAAGTTCTTAAACACTATGTCCATCGATTCATTCTCCAAAACGATCATTCACCATCCTTCACCAAAACGATTAATTTAACACAAAAGTTGTAGGAACATAAACTGTAATTTTCTATAATTAAATTTTTACATAATTGTTTCGTCGTTGAATGAGTCAGAAAGGAGGTATCGGTAAGAAATTACTATTACTCGCCATTTTTTCAATATGGCGGCTTGAGCGGCAAAGATATGGTGGTAAAGTTGAAGTTCTCAAAGAGCACATCAAAATTTACAAAATGATTAATTTTCAAAACTCGCGAAAAACTTTACCAGTACACTAGAGGATTGCACCGTGATAGCTTATTTTGTATTTCTGCCCAATAATGTTACAATATTGTTATGGTATTTCTTAATGTCGAACATAATATGAAACAACTAAGAACTTTCACATGAGAGTAATATTATAAGTACAGTAAAATGTGACCACGTAATACTAATATTTTATGGGGCTTGTGATTTTTAAGATACTAATAAAATAGGTCTTACTTTGAATCTAAAATATCAAACTTTAAAAATAGTTTTTTGTTCCATTTCTGGTGAGATAAATTAGGGATTTATTACATTTTAATCGTTAATTTCATAACGATGAGCTAAGCTATCTTGATGATTTATTTATATATTCCATTTTCCAGGTTTCAGGTTATTAATCATCCTTTATTTACATTTTGAAATTCGAGGTTCGAGCGGTTCTTCCAACTGAATTTTTACAGGTTGTTCTAATTGATTAAACTAAAAAAGTTTAGAAATTAGAAAATGATAATTCATTTTTAATTTATATTTTTTAAAATCGATGGAGAAACAGTCAATAAAAAAATATGATTTTTTAATTTGGAATAGCTAAATGTAAGTTTATAAATTGCGTGTGTATTGTTCATGTATCTTGACTTCTATTTAAAAATAATATTTAGCAGTGAATTTTTGTATAATAGCTGTTTTTAAAATGATCTTTTATGTAAAACATTTGTTTTAAATGTACCGCTTCAAGTTCTATAATTTACCTTTGCACCTACCGCGTCATATTTCTACATCACTTAAAGGTTGACTGGGAGATAATGCCCCATGGCATTAACTCCGCCTTTGTACAACTTGTGCATTAAGTTTAAATAAATAGAAAGTAAATAAATAAATATTTCGGATATTTAAAACCAACATCGTCTAGTTTCAAACTTGCAGAGCAGAGTTTGTGCTATGATAACTAGACTGACTGATAGAATACATATATATACATATATATATATATATATATATATATATATATATATATTGTAAATACATACATATTATACATAGAAAACACCCAAACTTCGAAACAAGTATTTGCAGATCATACAAACATTTGGTTCGACCCGGGAATCGAACCTAAAGCATAGCAGTCGCAATCATTACCGCTGCACCACCCAGGCAGTTATTAATGAGTTGGATTTTAATATTAAATTGAAATGGTAGGCTACAAATATGAAATTAGTTAAAGATCTAAATCAAAGAAACAATTCACTGATCAATGAAAACAACAAAGTGTAAAGACAACAAAGCTGACCTAGACAGTGTGCCGTGATTTTTGGGTCAGAGACTTTTGGAACCCCTAATGATACAATTACGGAACACACGCGTCATGAAACGTAAGGGGTTCATTTTAATGATACTCATGTTTTTTGGACAATTGATACGATTGTATACTATTTCTTACGCTCTAAACGCAAGATTTTTACGAGTTCAAAACCAGATGACATCGTCTATTTTAATGTTCTTATATTGTTTCTTTCGTAAATGATCTGTTAGTACAGTGACTTCAACTGCTAATCCAGAGATATTGGACAAATATTTGCGTGATAAGTATGAGAATTTGTCCTGTTTCTGCTTATTATTTATCTAGAATGTCATGTACGTATTTTATCTTAAATATTATGCACGTATTTAAAAATATATAAGTATGTTCATGCTGTTTTGGAATCAGACGGCCGTGTGTTGAATATTTCGAGTCATTGTAAGTCATTCGAGTATTTATTATTGTTATTCAATGTTTATTATTCAATAAATTTTATCTATGTGTATACTTTTTAAATAGAAAATAAGGAATGGTAACTATAACGAAGTAGGAATACCCCTCAGTAATTTAGTACCTGTAAAATGATTAGGTGTAGTAACTTATAACAATACTGTAATTAATAGTCGCCTGCATTACATTCGAACTGATACAATCAAATTTAAAGTAAGAGTACACCACACTTCAAGGACCAACAGCGTACTTGTGACTCTTGAGCTACAGATGCCCATCGACAACATTAATTTACTTTCTATTCATTAGTGTCTTAAACCTTAAAGTATGATGTCAAGTAACAATATGACACAAATTGATACTTACAGAAGTTCTACCCCATCCACTCAACAAAAGTTCTTTATCGGCTGCAGTATCCTCGGAAGGTAAAGCGATGGGTTGCACTTTCTCACTGAACTCGATATCTCTTGCGACCCTGATGAGGCTGACGTCATTTACTATAACGTTGCCATTGTAGCTCTCGTGAATGATGATCTCCTCCACCGCATAGCGATCACCTCCAAGGATGAGACTGTTGGTGCCGACCACTACTTGCATTAAGTAGCGTGATTGACTAGAAAAGTAACTTAAAATTAGTGGTTCTTATTACCAGTTAATCATATTCAACTATTGTCAAATTACTAGTTCTACTAAGTTATAAAATATAGCTTTTACATATATATATACACTCACCGGAACGGAAACTTGGCCAAGTACAAAACGTATGACAACTTCCTTTTTTTTTTCACTTAGCTCTACAAATTTTGGCTAATTGTGATCGAAGTCTATCCAGTTAACGTTCCTGATCACTTCTTTTCACATTAAAAGGTTTTTCGGGTTCATAATGAAGTTTATGCAAAAAATCACGTTTTCACAAAATTTTACACTAGAGTTAAAAGCCCTACGAATTTAAAATTGTTTGATTTTTTGTCGCTGTCTGTCCTTTTTAATAGCGTGTGTTGCCTCCTCTAGCCCTAATGACTGCCTGCATTCGGTCTGGCATGCTTTGGATGACGTTCTTAATGTTGACTTGTGATAAGTCGCGCCAGGCAGTAAATGCAACATCTCGAAGCTGGTTAAGGGTTTGTGGTGGGTTCGCTGATAACTTTATTGCTCGTTTCAGTTTGTCCCATACGTGTTCTATCGGATTAAAGTCCGGGCTGTGAGCTGGCCACTGCAATTTTTGAACATCAACCTCTTGAAGGTAATCATTCACGATGTGAGCGACATGTGGACGGGCATTATCATGCATTAAAATGAATTGGTCATAACCAATAAACCCTCTGAAGGGCACAACATGATCTTGAAGAATTTCTTCGACGTATCGAGTTGGATTTAAGGCGTTATTGACTATGACTAATTCCGTAAGAGCATCAGAACTCACGCCACTCCATACCATTATAGAGCCTCCGCCAAAACTGACCGTCGGTGTGGTTGTCATCGCCAAATAGCGTTCCCCTTTCCTTGTCCAGACACGTTGTCGACCATCAGGTGCATTTAAAGCGATCCTGCACTCGTCTGTAAACAAAACCCTTGCCCATTGCTCAAAAGTCCAGTTAGCGTGTTCGCGGGCGAAGTGAAGTCGAGCTACTCTGTGCTGTGGGAGGAGCTGTGGACCACGGGCTGGTCTTCTTGCTCTCAAATTAACTTCCTCCAAACGTCTTCTCACCGTACGCTCGCTAACATTCACACCTCTGGAGATTTGAAGCCGCTGACGGATCTCAATAGCGGTCAGGAAGCGATTTCTTAAAATCTTTAACACAATAAAGCGGTCGTCACGAGCTGATGTGCATCTTACACCGCCACTACCTGATCTTCGGGTGTAGCGGCCAGTCTCTTGATACCGTTTTAGTGCAATATATTATTATATTGAACGCGGCACGTTTAGGACAATAGCCACTTCACGATGGGTCAAACCTTGTTCGACTAATGCCACTGCCTGTGCTATCTGACTTGATGACAAAGGCATTTTTATGGATCCTAAGGGGCCTTTAGGTGTTTATTAACCACAATAACAACAAAAGTCTTTATCAAATTAAAACTTAAAATTTTTAGAGCACAATTAAAAACTTCGAATTCGTCGGATTAATGACACGATTTAACTAAACTTTAAAACGCAGACCAAAATGCATTTCAAATTAGTGAATTACCCTCTTGAGATGAACATAAACATTTTTTCTACCCACTTACACGATAAGAACAAAAATTAGACACCCTTCAAAAAATGTTATCGCATGTTATGAGTTTGGCCAAGATTCCGTGCCGGTGAGTTTATATAAATAAAATGTATACACATATGTTTTATAAAATAAATGCTATCTGTTTTATATTTATTAAATAAAAGTATCAGGAAACCGAGATAAAGATGCTCGGTATTTTTATTAAAAACACGCATGAAACAACATTTTCTGAAAATGAAACCTAGCTAGATCGATTTATCGCACTAGGAACCCCCTGTATACTAAATTTCATTAAAATCGTTGGAGCCGTTTCCGAGATTCAGATTATATATAAACAAGAATTCCTCGTTTAAAAGTATTAGGCAGATAGATAGGTAAAACGCTTGACATAAGCCATAAACAAAACGTTTTAAAGTCAACATGAATATACTACAAAGCTAACTTAACCATGAAAATTTGAAGGAAAGCCCTTTGGTGAAACAGTCTTTGAAAAACATTTAAGTTATATTTCCACCAGAATCATTACAATTATTAATAATGAAATTATTTTTGAAATACTTAGTCACAAAAAACAATTACACGTTTAAAAACTACGAACTAGCATTGTATTCGAAAAATACTTAAATTTTTTATTTTGGGCATATTTTTCAAATAAATATTCATATTTGTATGTTCCTGAAAAAGTTTTTAAAACTGCAAAAACACAAAGCAAAACCACTTTTTTTATGTGTACTTTCACCGGGTTTTTTCCATATATCTGTAGTAGGATAGACTATTGTCTAGTATCTTAGTATCGTTTCTAAAAGTCAAAAGTTGTAAAGTTGAATAACAATAAATAAAATAACTAATACTTATTATATAAATGATTTTAAATGAACAGAAAGAGCAAAACTTTTGAAATATTTGAGATAAAGAAACAGATTTGTTTCCGACATTTAAAACTCAGTTTTGTCGTCTATTTACCATGTGGTTAAGGTGGTTAAAACTGGCCGGTGTTACGAGGTCCTGAGCCCATTGCAATATCCCTACTTATCGATTGAGTCCTTGACCTATTTACACAGTCTAAATTCCACGAATGTTGTGAAGTGTTTCGCTCATATCTGTCATGTCTCTACACGTTTTCTCTTTTACGGAAGCACGGAAGGAAGTCGAAAATTATATAGTTTGTAGGTAATGTTAAAATTTAAGTTTAAAAAGCGTGTTAATTTTTTAGGAAATATGGTGCATAGAAGTATATCATATTTGGAATATTTGAAGTATTTTTTTAAGCGATTTGTGCTATAAATTAAGTTTTTTTTTTTAAAAAGGGCTGCATATAACTATAGAAATCCAGTATAATTAGAACTTCAGATTTCTTATAGTACATAACTCAAATGACTCTTTAAGTTATATTTATTGGTTAATAGTGCTAAACAAGACATTTAAAATAGTTGAAATGCGGCTGCTAGACGATCCTTAGAAGAAGGAAAATGACCAAATTTATCTAGGGTAAGTCATAGCTTCATAAAGTGTCGGTTTACACTAACATCCTATGAAGCCAATTCACAAGGATTATATTTTCCAAAATTTCATAAACAATGTTCTGATGTTTCGGCAGCAGATGTGAGCTTGAAATATAAAAGCGGAGTGGCTCTACACGACTAATGGGAGTTTGAGCTGCCGGAAGCTTGTGAAAACATAGATTTATGCATATAAAAGGAGCTTATAAACAATAAAAAATTTACATTACAATAATAGTAATATACTTGTTTAGAGACGGGTGTCATGTCCGTCTAATACAAAGGGCTGACCCTCTGAACAGGTGATTTAGAAATTCCCCTGCCAGGACGTGGTGCAACAGGGGAATTTATAAATAAGGTAATCGGGCGCTTGTTTATCATAGCGGTGTATCTTTGTTAAATGATATTGAGGTATTGTTTTTGTTTCATTGTTCATGAGTCGGGACAAGTTGATCGTCTCCGAAGAACATAAATTTAAACAAAAATACATTTTTATGTTTTACAATTTATATGAAAAAATCTTTTATTAAGTTAAGAAAGAAACCAAATATTTGGAAATTTTGCGTATTTCGATAAAAAAAATTAAATGAAAATCCCGCTGATATATGCGTCGCATTAGTGAAAAAATCCAAATGTAATGTACTGAGGAACCTTCCGCTAGACAAGGTAAAGTGATTGAAATGTAGTAGCGAGATTACGGTGGAGGAATCCAGTGAGGGTTAATCTTTACGACCCGGTATATCCCTCAGGATAAACCTTTAGATTATATTAAATTAGCTGTTGTTTCAATTTGTTCCTGAAATATGTGACTTCTTGAAATATTGCGCGACACGTATTTATGTCTTTCCTTTTAATTTTTAATTTCTTGTTTATGAGATGTTTATATGATAACGTTTATACTCTTTTTTTTAATTAGTCTTTGGTTTATGAGTCGGAGCAACAGCTAGATGAATATTACTTCGATTGCCATAGTGCTTTTGATGTGAAGGTAACGTATAAACGCATGGCGCTAAGAACACGTAATGCTGAACCAACTTCGTTCCAATAAAGTTTTGTATATCATATTATAACTAATTAAACTAATACATAAAACTAACTAATATTTTAGTATCAACTTTTACAGTTAGAAATCATAGTTTCGTTTTACTTACTCTTTTCTTTTATGTCAACTGAAAAGGATTAGAAGGTTGGCGACTGGAAGGCAACTTGTCATTTTGTTAAACCAGCAGAAACTTTTATCAATGCATTATCCAACTTCAACTTCTAATTAAATTTAGCTAAGAGATATTTGATTAGACCAGAAACTACTTACCCAATAGTACAATGAGCTGCAGTTAGAATCCATCTTTCGTTCAAAACAGTCCCCCCACAAAAGTGAGAATTGAAAATACTTCTTAGCGAAGCCTGATAAGGTATCCTGCCTTCTGGAGCAGAAACACCACCAACTATACGCGTAGATGGATCATTCACACGGGGTGAACCATCTGGCAGAATGAACCCTGAAAAATATGTTAGTAATAACAAATATTTTAGATATCTGATACAACGCCCACTGGTTTAAAATTAAGCGAAGCTTGAACTATGAAAACTAGATTGGGCCGACACAGGAATTGAACGCGAGATCTCAGCACAGCAGTCACATACGCTCTGACCGCGCCACCGAGGCAGTCAATTTCTTTTAAACGAGAAAGATTTTTTGTGTGTCAGTATTGTGGTCTGTATTTCAGTATTTTTCTTTAGATCACACCAATGTATGTTTCTATTTCGTTTTATATGTAAGTAGCCACTATGCCAAGCTTATTAATTAACATTAATACAATGTAACACAATACACACACACACACACACACACAACAATACAATAACACAATGTAACTAACAGAGATCGAAATTTATATCTGCAGGTTTGCAATAAATACAAAACTAACAATCCAGAAAAGAATGAGACTATAAAAACTCATAGCAAGCATTTGTTACGGTGATAAAAAACTTTACAACACAAGATTCCTACGGTATGTTAGATAAATTATCAATAAAAGGAGAATGGCTGATAACGTAGCGCTGGCAATATGTAATGGATGGTTAAGAGATTTATTTATACAGTGAATCATTGTAATTATTTCAATTAATTATTACATTGTAAACTACAAGTTGAAATAACTTTTAAAATTTTTGAATTTAAAATATTATTGTCGATGGTATTACCCGCCAAATAAATACAAAAAAAAATAGCAGTCGTGGGACTGCCGATAGAAGTGAAAACGGAACTATTAAGTTGAGAGTAATTAAAACTATATGCAAAAATTATATGAAATTTTTTATGTTTCATATATAGCTATATATAATATATAAAATCATATATAATATATAATAATAATAAATTTCATATATAATATATAATATCATATTCTCCATAGCTATAGATATACTATTATCATTAGCATGTCGGTGACGCGAACCGAGGATTTTACCCTCTACCAAAACGCTCAACGCGCCTAAAGAAGTTTTCACTTCAACAATCCGTATCATGAGATACGTGACGCGTTACAAACTTCCCATACATTGCTGCCATTGTCTTTTAGCCCAATGCGTGTCAGACTATACGCAGTTAAGAGTTAATATTTGCCTGTTTTTACCCGACTACGTGTGTATTTGTGTTTGTATATAACCCTAGTCTAACTTCTGAACCGCTTTTAATTAATGAGGTGTCAATAGGTTCAAAATTATGGCTCTTTTGACAGACTATATAAATTTTATCAAAATATTATTTTCTTGTTTCATCCTTTTTAGATGTTTCTACGTCGTCAACTTTTACTTTTTAAACTACACAAGCAAATAGGCACTGCGACTAATTATTGCTGTCTATCGGTTTTGTATTTTGTACGCAATTTAACGAGTAGGTAATAAGTAGAAGACGGAAAACGGTTGTTTTCCGTCGTCGTTGCGTGTCGTAGAGACATTTTCTCAGAATTCTCTTTTACAACTTGGTCGGCGTGATAATAATTATACAATGTATTACAATCACTACTGCTACTGAAACTGTAGTTTTGATGAATAAGTGACAATTTAATATAAATTTACTACATATACCTTCAATATTTATATATCTATAATTTCTAGTATCCTTAATAAACTTATTTTCTAATGGTCGATTTGGAATTGATCACATAAACATCGAACAACAGGCAAATAAATATTTCGATCATTTGACACGTCATCTAGTTTCATACTATGTTAGATGATAGAATATTTATATACATTCTTTTTGTAAATATATACATATTTTACATAGAAAACACTCAAACTCCGAAACAAATATTTGTAGATCAAATAAAAATTTGGTCCCGGGAATCGAACCCGAGACCTCAAACACAGCAATTACATCGCTACCGCTGCGCCATCGAGGCTGTCGTAAATAGAAATAGGAGCGATAGGTATTGCACAGTTTTAGGCAAATCATTTATATTGGATTACAAACGGATACCACTTTTAAAGTTAACAGCAAAACAAGTTTATGAAAGTTAGTTTCGGTCAGTTAGTAAAATGCTGTTAGCGGTTTAAAGCCGAGATAGTACTATCTGGACACAAATTAAGCAAAGATTATTTTTAAAAATACTTTAAACATAAACATTTAATTCTACTGCTTTACTTTTAGGAGTTGTATCGCGATGTCGGAAGTTACAAAATTCTTTATTAAAATCTGATTAACATTGCAAGTGTTACTATGACAAAAAAACAAATCAAAAAAAAATTTAAAATAAGTAAAAAAACGGTCAAACTATTGCGAAGAGCAAATAAACATTTATTCTACTTTACACTTACTATTATTTACACTTATTACTTAACACTTAATCGCACTTACTGTAAATATTTGAACATTAACACTTATTAATACCTACTGGTAGGTAGTCGAGCCATGTTGATTTCAGTAGTAACGGGTGGGCTCTACCAGGACAGTACGATCCGCCCACGGAAGACCAACCTAAAGTGACAGCATCATCATTGATGATGATCAGTGAATGCGAGACCGGACGCCCATTGTTGCAGGGATGATAGTTGTCGTGGTGTGTGCAATATAATGCCACGATAACTGTCATGCCTTTTACGTCCCCATCGAGACGGGAAAAAGCATCTTACTAGGCCGCCATAGTGTGGGTCACCATACTGTACCGTCTGCATTCGTATGGATCACAACTCTTGGATTCTATTCATGCTTTCTATCAGGCAGAGTAGAGTCATTTTGGCAGACTCTTTAAATAAAAAATAATAAAAAAAAACCTTATAATAATTAATGTTCAAATATTTACAGTAAGTGTGTATTTTCCCACTTTCGCCTACATTTTTCTCAGCGGTGATTGATTTACAACAAAATTTAAATAGTAGAATTTTAAACTTACTAAAAATATGATTAAATAAAAAGCAAAAAAACTTATTACTAAACGAAATTAAAACTAATCTTACCATACGTCTGGTAGAACAAAAATACCAAAAAGATTTTATACATTTTAGTAAAACGAGCGTTACTTCACACTTATCACAGAAATGATTGGTAGATTTTCAAATAACAACTGTCTTATATAAAGATAATTGAGGAGTACTCCAAATACTATATGAAGTAATCAATGATACACCACTACAAATTGTTCTAAAACAATCGCTTGGGTGTAAGAAACTTTGTTTTTCCTAATCTGTTCACCAAAGTACTTCAGAATTGATTGATTTGATTGTCTACGTGCCTTGAGATTTGATAAATCAAGTTTGTTTATATTTAATCAGTGAAACCTCATTGAGGAACTCTTAACTGTCGGAGTGAGCGTGATTCCTCGACTTAAAAGTGTTTCCATTTTAAGACGTGTAGAATATATACATACTTAGTCTGGCCATAAATACTGTTACACTTAATTATAAAAAAATATTACATTTGAATTTCGAATCTGTCATTTTTATACGATTGTTCATTGTGTTTTCTCATTTTGGCGCCAATACATTGTAAAATATTTTGCGATATTAAAATGGTGTGGGGTGATAAAGAGAACCGAATCGCTGTGATAGCATTACACAAAGTAGGTATGGAGCCAAATGCAATTTTTAAAACTCTCCATACACTTGGTATTAGTAAAATGTTTGTGTACCGGGCTATTAATAGGTACAATGAGACCTCCTCTGTTTGTGACAGAAAAAGATCTGGCCGTCCACGTAGTGTTCGTACGAAAAAGGTGGTCAAAGCAGTAAGGGAAAGAATTCGAAGAAATCCTGTCCGAAAGCAAAAGATTTTATCTCGGGAAATGAAGATAGCACCTAGAACCATGTCGCGTATTTTAAAAGATGACTTAGGACTTGCAGCCTATAAGAGACGCACTGGCCATTTCTTAACTGATAATTTAAAGAAGAATAGGGTGGTAAAATCGAAACAACTACTGAAGCGGTACGCAAAGGGAGGTCACAGAAAAATTTTGTTTACGGATGAGAAAATTTTTACAATTGAGCAACATTTTAACAAACAAAATGACCGTATTTATGCTCAAAGCTCTAAGGAAGCTTCCCAATTAGTCGACAGAGTGCAACGTGGACATTATCCGACTTCAGTGATGGTTTGGTGGGGTGTTAGCTATGAAGGAGTGACTGAGCCATATTTTTGTGAAAAAGGTATCAAAACATCGGCACAAGTGTATCAAGATACCATTCTTGAGAAGGTAGTTAAGCCCCTTAACATCACCATGTTCAATAACCAAGTATGGTCCTTCCAGCAAGACTCGGCGCCGGGTCATAAAGCTCGGTCCACGCAGTCTTGGTTGGAATCGAACGTTTCGGACTTCATCAGAGCTGAAGACTGGCCGTCGTCTAGTCCCGATCTTAATCCGCTGGATTATGATTTGTGGTCAGTTTTAGAGAGTACAGCTTGCTCTAAACGCCATGATAATTTGGAGTCCCTAAAACAATCTATACGATTGGCAGTGAAGAATTTTCCCATGGAAAGAGTGCGTGCTTCTATTGATAACTGGCCTCATCGTTTAAAGGACTGTATTGCAGCCAATGGAGACCACTTCGAATAAGCTTTTTATATTTTTAATTGTTTTATATTTATGTATTAAACTGACACACTGTAAAAGTAATAAATGTTATTTGCAGTTAACAATTTTCTTTTTTCTTTATTACAATATTTATGGCAAGACTAGGTATATATAAACGCGCCTATATTTCTCAAGGATTGCTCTTTTTTTTTATAGCTACTTGCCAAAGTGACTCTATTCTGCCTGATGGAAAGCATGAATAGAATCCAAGAGCGGTGGTCGCCATACTCACTGCGAATGAAGACAGTGCAGTATGGCGACTCACGCTATGGCGGCCTAGAGAGGTGCTTTTTCACACCCCGCTTAAAGGACCAAGGATCGTAGTGGGAGGGAAACACGTGCGATGGTAACGAATTCCAGGCTTTAAATGATTTGCACAGGAAGGAAGAGCCGAAACGTTTAGTTGGGAGCATATGTCTACCATTCATAAACGGTGACTTCCAAGGCCAGCACGAGTTGTCCTGTAGAGAAACGGAGAGGATGGGATCAGTTGGAAGAGTTCGTCAGAACACTCTCCATGATAAAGGTTATAGAGAACTGCCATAAGGCGACTCACTTATTTTCTTAAACCATCGCATTAATAAACGGTTACTATGGAGCTTGAGTTCGATTTCATGCAGGATGAGTAAATGGATAAATAAAATCAGGCAGAGACAATTCACCTCCACTTACTACGGTCCTGACACACCTGTTTTGCTTCGTCCACATTCATTAATCGCTGCATGCATGCTTGTCGGTCCCTAGTACTTTTCACATGGCTCTTTTTCAGAACACCTATTGATGCAAGGGTGACAGTTGTGGTAGTGAGTGTGCAATACAATGCTACGATGACTGTCATGTCTTTTACGTCCCCAAGTGAGGCGTAAAAAATCGTCATTGGCCGCCATAGTGTGGGTCACCATACTGCATTGTAAGTATTCGCAATGAGTATAGTGACTACAACTTTTAGATTCTATTCATGCTTTCTATCAGGCACAGTAGAGTCACTTTGATAGGCTCTTAAAATAGAAAAAAAAAACATCATCAATTCAGTCGGTAAATTTTCACTGTGACAACATCTTGTGACATGTCTACACACATCCGCTCTATAAATTTTCCATGCGTGAGTCTTACATCCTCCCTCTTTACGCGAACATCGAACCATCGATCCTTTACAATTTTTATTACTACTTTTTTTTCAAGAAGAAGATTAAGAAAAATGTGTGATAAGAACGATTATATTATTTGTTATATGCCTGAACGTAAATTGTGTTTAACACATTCATATCATAGATGTCTTTCATTTCAGGGGCACAGTAACTTGTGTGGAGAAAGGGGTCGGATTTATTGTAATAAAATGTATATTGTATTAGTTAATTCTAATCTTAGTAGCTTTCTTCTAAGATAAAACATATTTATATCATTTTTAATGAAAGAAACGACACTTACTTTGGCTTTATCGGTCAGAAGAACATGACCTACAGTCATGTTTTTCCCCTAGATAAAACTGAAAAGCCCTTAGGACATTCTTATTATATTATACTATCAGGTTAAAGTTATAAAGAAAGCGTCTTAATTTATATAACATTATTATGATAAAGTATTGTTTCTTTTAAAATACACATATATTTCAGGACTGCTTTTATTACAAGAGGGTAAATAGTAACTTTGACAAATTGTTTATGTTTTCAGAACAATATTGTCCTCAATATATAAATCTTATGTCACAGTGTTTTTTATCGCACTTCGAAGTGGCTTGACTAATTTTTATGATTTATTTTGTGTATATTTCGGAGGTATAAGAATAGATCGTATGCTATTGTTTATGCTCTTTGGTGATAAGGGATTCAAAATAATTTATATAACAAAACAACGTTTGCCGGGCCACTAGTGTGTTACATATACACAAAATATGTGTATATGTAAAAATCACGATGATCTAAAAAAGATATATTCATTATTTCTTTGAGTTTAACATCTGTCGCTCATCTTGGGAAGTTGTGGTATCTTGTGGTCAATATTCAAAGATGTCAATATTTAATGTTCAATATTCAATATTCAATGTGGTCAATATTCAATATTCAAAGACTCAGAGATTTGATGGCAACACATCAAAATGTAACAAGTTTTAGTTTAGGTTAATTCAGTTATACACACATTGATGGTGGGACCCTTTCAAGGGTCGGAGTTCCTCCGTTCAGCGGTGGAAAAGTAAGACGAGCTCGGTGTGCACTTACACTGCCACCGAGCAGGCATCAGGAGACGTAGTCTCCCTGCCACCGTCGACATATCGTAGTCCCAAGTTGGAGTCTCGCGACTCCAGTCGGGGGCGAGAGTCTTGGCTTAGCCGCCCGGACTGCGAGGAAGAAAACCTCTATAAAAAATTACTCCGAATCCCGTGTTCTGGTGCGTGACCAGGGGATGCATGGCTGATGGGTAGTTCAGTCGTAAGCGCACTCCCAGCCGTGGCACCTGCGGACCTCTCGGTTGGGCACAAATTTACGCTTGCCCGGGTCGACCTTTAGTTCTCCCCCTCTCGTGGGTCTAACATGGAATCTTTACAAATAAATATTAATAAAAAGGAAGGACAGAAGAACAAGGAGAGTACGAAGGAGAGAATTGCAAGGACGGACGAACTTTCGTCTAATATGGAAGACGTAATGGTTGAAACGCCTATCTCGGTGGGGCTCCCAGAAGCCATTATAGCTGCTGGGAGCCGAAGAACATCGGAGCGATTACGCTCCAGATCTACCACGAGCGGAAACTCCAGTGCGAGGACCGACGTGCTGGACTTCATGGAGACGGAGCTGTGTGACAGCCGAAAACGCGGACGCTCCAGGGATGAGGAAAGCGATACATCCCAGGAGATGCTACCTCATAAGGTTGCAAACAGCCGCAGAGGGAGGTCACGAACCCCGATCTCGGCCCCGTCAGGCTCCGTCTTCTGCAAGGCGGAAGCCTATAGACGGGTCAGGGCAGACGGCGAAATCTTGGCGGAGGAGGAGATTGTGGATCTCCTGCTAAAAATAAAGGAGCCGATGGTGGGGGATTCAGTTCCTCAAACACCATCGTCCATGCAGGAGAGAGCGAATGCGGCGGTGGCCATCATTCACAAAGTGGCCACCAAGTCGAGTAACCTTAAGGGCACTTTTGTGAAAGCCCTTAAGGACTCCTCTTCCGCTATTGCGGGGGTCGTGGATACCCTCATCGGGGACGTGGCTCGGCTCCAGGCGGCCAACGATCGCCTGACGGGACAAGTGGCTGAGCTGAGCGCTCAGTTCGCCCAATTCCGGGCGCATCGCCCGACAGAGGATCCGGTCACGTCCCCGTCTCAGCTTGCCCCCCTCTTCCAGCCTCGGTGGCATTCCTGATGCCTATCTGCGCCAAATAACCGATGCAGTATGGCGCATGATGGACGGGCGTCTGGCTGGCCTGGAGGCAAGGCTGCCACCAGCTCCTGTTGTCCGGCCGCCGCTTGCGGGCCATAAAGCGAAGGTTGCATCGGTGTCAGCATCGCTTCCCGTTGCGACCGGTCGCGTGTCCTACGCGGCGGCGGCAGCAGTTTCTGCTGCTCCTGCAACTGCTTCGAGGGCACGGCAAGCGGCCAAGGCAACAGCCCGGACGCCCGCACCGAGGTCAGGGACCAAAACAGCGGCAAAGGCTGGGCCGGAGTTCCCTCCGCTCCCCACTCCAACCGCTGTATCTGGCACCTCAACAAGCTCTCCCTCCACATCTGCCCCTTCCACGGATGGTTGGCAGGTAGTCAGGGGGGCTAAGAAGTCCCGAAAACGGGGTAAGAAGGCTGCACAAATAGCAGCCTCTACCCCGCAGGCGCCATCGGCTGCAGTGGCTGCCACAAAGACGCCGCGCAAACTACAGACGCCTAAAAGCGCGGCCGTGGTAGTCACCGTGTCACCAGAGGCAGCTAGCAGCGGGCTGTCCTACGCGGCAATTTTCAAAAGGGCCCGGGACAGTCTTGCACACGATTTCGGGACAATAAGTGTCAGAATACGCCTCGCCCAAACGGGAGCTCGAGTCCTCGAGTTCCCTGGGGCTGAAGGTGCTAAGACGGCGGACACAATTGCCGAGAAGTTGCGAGGTATGTTTACGGCTACGGATGGTGTCAAGATCGCCAGGCCCACCAAGTGCGCAGAATTGCGCATTTCGGGCCTGGACGACTCCATAACGACCGAGGATGTCCGCGTTGCAGTAAGACAGAAGACGGGTTGCAACGCGGACAACATTAGGGTCGGCACCATCCGCCCTGGTCCAGGAGGGCTTGGCGCAGTGTGGGTCAGCTGTCCCGTAGCGTCGGCCAAAATGTTGGGCGACGCCGGCAGGCTGCTCATCGGTTTCGTGAGCGCTAGGATCACAGTCCTAGCGGCGAGACCGATGAGGTGTTACAAATGCCTGGCATCGGGGCACACACGCGCCAAGTGCGTCAGTTGTTTCGACTGCAGCGGGTTATGTTTCCGCTGCGGTCGACCGGGGCACAAGGCAGCTGAATGCTCTGCCGCCCCTCACTACCCGGCGTGTGCGGCGGGCAACAAGCCCGCCAATCACCAAATTGGGCAGAAAGGCTGTAAACCTTCCTACAATTCTCGGCAAGCGTCGGGGGCTAGCCAATCGACCCAGGCTGCCTCTGATGTCGTTCGCATGTCGGCATCGTTGCCCATGGAGGAGGTTGTAGAGACGGTCGAGTAATGGCCCAAGTCTCCAACCGCCTGGTCCAGACGAACCTGAACCACTGTGCCGCGGCGCAAGACCTTTTCCTGCAAACCATGGTACAGTGGTCGATCGGTGTTACCGTAGCCGCGAAACCCTATTATGTTCCTCCCCGTCCAAACAGGTTGGGTGACCGGGACGGTTCCGTGGCAGTCGTCGGCTCCACGGTGGCTCATTCCCCGCCCTTGTCGCTAAGAGACAAGGGTACTGGATATGTTGCTGCCGAGTGGGGGGGGATCACTGTATATGGTGTATACTTCCGCCCCAACCGGAGTTTGAACGACTTCGAGGTTTTCCTTAACAACTTGGAAACCTCGGTGCGGCGTCTAACGTCTGGGCACGTCTTAGTGCTGGGGGACTTCAACGCAAAGTCCATTGCGTGGGGTTCCCCCAGGACGGACGCTAGGGGCGAGGCCTTAGAGGAGTGGGCGGCCTCGGTGGGCCTCTGTTTACTAAACAGGGGCTCCACCAACACGTGTGTGCGACAGCAGGGAGAGTCGATAGTGGACCTTTCGTTCGCTACCCCTGCCCTCGCCGCACGAGTAAGGAACTGGCGTGTCCTGGAAGAGGTTGAGACGCTCTCGGACCATCTCTATATCCGATTTGAGCTCTCCCGGTCCCAGGACGCCAGTAGGGGTCACGCGGCGCGGCGTTCTTCTCGCTTTCCGCGGTGGGCTGTAGCCAAATTAAATAGGGACCTACTAGAGGAGGCGGCCATTATTCACTCTTGGCTGTCTCCGCAGGCTCCGACCGAGGAGGTCGACATGGGGGCTGGTCGCTTCTGCGATGCCATTGCGCAGATCTGTGATGCGGCCATGCCCCGCATCCGAGGTTGCCGGCCTCCACGGAAGGAGGTTTACTGTGGTGGTCCCAGGAGTTGGCGGACCTCCGTGCGGCTTGTACTCGTGCCCGGAGGTCCTACACCCGTAGTCGGCGGCGACCAGCTTCATGAGGAGTATCGAGAGGCGCGGCAAACTCTGAAGCTGTCCATCAGCCGCGCCAAAGAAATTAAGAGAAAGGAAATGCTGGAGGGTCTCGATCGTGACCCCTGGGGTCGCCCTTATCGTGCGGCGCGACAAAAGCTCCGCACGTCGCCCCCCCCCCCCCCCCCTTACAGAGACACTTCAGCCCAGCTTCCTGCGGGAAGTGGTCGAGGGCCTTTTCCCGCAGCGGGTGGAGCATACACCCCCGTCGATGGCCTTCATGGTCGGAGACGACGGGGAGAACGAGGACAATGTTCCGCCCGTCAGGGAATCGGAGGTAGGGGCGGTTGTTCTACGGATCCGCTCTAAGAACACCGCCCCTGGGTACCCGCCCGTGTGCTGGCCCGTGCCCTCGAACACATGTCGGACCGCCTCAGGGAGGTCTTGGACGCTAGCTTGTCGTCCGGACGCTTCCCTGAGTGTTGGAAAAGCGGGCAGCTGGTCTTATTAAGGAAGCCGGGACGGCCTACCGATTCGGTGGCAGCCTATAGGCCCATTGTGTTGCTGGACGAGGCGGGTAAACTGTTTGAGAGGATACTCTCTGCCCGCATCGGTCGGCACTTCTGCGAGGTGGGCCTCGATCTGCCGGACGCCCAATTTGGTTTTCGGGCGGGGCGTTCGACGGTCGATGCCGTGCTGCGCCTGAGGGCCGTTACCGAAGAGGCGGTGAGCTGTGGCGGCGTGCTGTTGGCGGTGTCGTTGGACATCGCCAACGCATTTAATAGTCTGCCATTTAGCTGCATCAGGGAAGCACTCCACTACCACGGGGTGCCAGAGTACCTGAGGCGGCTTGTGGCAGACTATCTTGAGGAGCGTACCATCATGTACGAGGACCGAGATGGTATTCTGAGGCGGTGGCCTATGTCGTGCGGTGTTCAGCAGGGGTCTGTCCTTGGACCACTCCTGTGGAATATGGGGTAAGAATGGGCCCTTCGGCGCGCCTTCTGGCGGCACGCCTGGCCACCACGGGTGTCTCTCTGGTGGTCGGGTGTATTGAGGTGCTGGGTTCGAGGGTGGCCCTAGACAAGACGGAGGCCCTTTTGTTCCATGGGCCCCGTCGTGGTCCACCCCCCCGGCGCCTCCATCGTAGTCAATTCGGTCCTCGTACCGATTAAGGCCCAGATGAAGCATCTGGGCCTGATCCTCGACGGCAGGTGGCTCTTCGACGAGCACTTCCGACAGCTTCCTCCAAAGCTGGTCGGCGCTGCTTCTGCTCTTGGGCAACTTTTGCCCAATTTGGGTGGAGCCAGCGTCGCGACGAGACGGCTATACACGGGGGTTGTTCGGTCAATGGCGCTATATGGTGCACCAGTGTGGGCGGCGGCTCTGACCGCTCAGAATAGGGCTCGCCTCTGGCGCCCTCAGAGGATATTGGCGGTTAGAGCCATACGTGGTTACCGCACCGTATCGACGGAGGCGGCGTGCGCCTTGGCCGGCACTCCCTCGTGGGATTTGGAGGCGGAAGTGCTCGCTGAAGTTTATCGGTGGACGGCTGACTTCCGGGCGGGTAGCGGCATACGGCCCCCGCCCGAGGAGATACGTGAGTGGCGTGAGGCCGCTCGTCGAGCCACGATGGCTCGTTGTGCGTTCCGGTTGGAGACTCCACGTGCTGGCTTTGCCCTCGTGGAGGCTTTCCAGCCGGTCATCGCCGAGTGGGCAGGGCGGCAGCACGGGACCCTTTACTTCCGACTGACGCAGGTCCTTTCCGGGCATGGTTGCTTCGGGAAGTATCTGCACTCGGTCGCCAGGAGGGAATTGAGTCCCGCCTGTTACCACTGCGACTGCAGTGAGGACTCGGCTCAGCACACGCTAGCGGTTTGTTCCGCCTGGGCGGCGCAGCGTGGGGTCCTCACTGCAGTTATTGGAGGAGATCTCTCGCTACCGGCCGTCATACGCTCCATGGCCGGTAGCGACAGTTGTTTTACCGCGGTCGCAACCTTCTGCGAAGATGTAATTTCGCGACAGGAGGTGGCGGAGAAGGCCCGGGAGGACGATATCCACTCGGACCCAATTCGCCGCCGGCGAACCGGGCGGCGGAGGCGCGCCTACCAGCGCCTCATGCCGCCTTGAGTGTGGCCGCGGGTGGACGGGACGGGTTTTCCCCTCCACCCGCTATAATGGCCAGCCGCGAGGAGGCGACGTCCGCGTGTGCCGTACGTCGCCTAAAATAGAGAGTTTACCCACAGATGGTACCCGCAGTTTCGGGCAGGCGCTAGGAGGGATCTGGATGTCGTAATAGCAGCGGTTCCCGGATCCCTCCTATCTCAGGCGCAGAGTGGCACACCGTGTGGTTTTAGTCGGTCCGATTCCGACACACCACCCCGCCGTAAGCCCCGGTGGGGTGACGGCCCGAGGGGTTTCCACACGTTAAAAAAAAAAAAAAAGTTATACACACATTCATTCCAACATATACATACAATTTAACTTTGAAACCCACTTATTTTATGTTAAATACTTTCCTTTCATAGTTCACTCTATCGAAAAAAGGTCTTGACCTACTATTTCACACTGGTCAAATGAGTTGGTATCAACAGTGATTCCCGGATCCCTCCCATTCCAGGCGCAAAGTGGCACACCCTGTGGTTTTAGTCGGTCCGTTTCCGACACGAATCCCTGCCGCAAATTCCGGTGGAGTGAGGTGGAAAAAAAAGAAAATCGTCGTTTGTTTTCTCAGTCGCCTCTTACGACATCCACGTGATGAATACTGGTGATGAGACATTGTATTCTTAATCCGTCATCGCACGTATGCATAACAAAATAGTATCCGTTACTACCTAACGGTTTCGAAAATGACAACATCGAAAAGGATTCTTTTGTTTATAATTAATCACATGTTAAAGCATATCTTAAATAATCACAAACATATCTTAAAGCTGTCTCCTCTTTTCTCGGAAAGGACAAGAATAGGACGGATTTCTCCTTGTTATATTATTGTTTATACACCGCAAATAGATCCATTTTTGCCATTTTGTTTTGGCCACGAGTTGATGGACATTATTGTAACTATTCCATTTCCATGCAAAAGCGTAGGTAGACTTCGTATTATATATGTTTAGATGTTAGTTTGAAATTAAATTAAATCTAAGGACTGTCTTATCTCAATATTGTTCAAGTTTAAGACAAGAACTTATTATTTTAATGAGAGACCTTCACCTAATAATGCTTTGAGGTAGGGCTTCAGATCTAAGAGATACTTCAAAACCACTACTCAAATGCTTATAATTAATGTTATTGATGCCTTTTCTACTCACTTTGTATTGATCTTAGTTTGAATAGTTTTAACCTTGATTTGAAGTATTTTATCAGTTTATTTCAGATAAAACAGGAATACCCGCACACATCGTTTATTTAACTACTTGATTACGAAAAGGAACGGAATAAATAATATACTTTTTTAAGTTATTAATGTTTAATTACACACTTAAGCATAAAATGCCATGAGGATAATGTATAATTCTGTAACAATCTTCATTAATTATTTAATTATATTTACCATTCCTTTATCCGTGCCATAAATGTTTTCACATTTAAAATATTTTTGTAGTAACATAAATAAATATATATTTTACGAATTTTGTGTTTGGAATTGAAATGTCGTAACAAAACAATGAAATATCGAATTAAGAAAGCAATCAATCGGACTCTAATATCATTAATATCAATTTTTATATCTTTGATGATGTTTCTTATAATTTATTAGTTATAATTATTAGATAGTAGCCAATATATGTAATATGCTGTATACCTTTGGAGTTACGTACAGCTTGTTAATGCTGTCACTTGAAAGCCACACTATATAAATAGGGAGTGAATTTACTCTAAACAAACAGGAGGGCAAGACGGAGGGCCGAGGCCTGCCAGAATTCTCAGGGATTTCTTACCGCATATATATCCAAGCCTCTAGCAATAGGATTACGTAAAACGGAACACTGTGTGGTTTTAGTCGGTTTGATTCCGACATATCACTTCAATATGAGCCCTGGTGAGGTGATGACTTGTAGGAGTTTCCATACGAAAAAATTAGAAGTGGTTAATTTAGTAAAGACGAAAGAAGACCCTTGTTGTGTACAGTATTTTACGTATTTACGCTTCGTGTCCTGTCAAGTTTTCACAACAAAGTTCGACCCTCATTAATGAGATTATGCCTCTCTTAATGCAATGTAATTAATTGATGGTAAAGTAAAGCATGTGTCCAGGGATTAGCAAATATCCACTTATCTAATTCACTGTTTATAAATTATGTACGTTTTGTATTTATTTTGTATTTTAAAATAGGACTTGTATAAATTTCTTTCGCACTATGTTACGACTTTAAAATGACGAAGATAAAATGTTTGTTAATCAAAAATTTTAAAAATAAATATCATGATATTTGATATTGTTATTAAATTGTTTCATTTTAATTAATCATGAAACGAAGTCGCTGCAGGGTCAAAAAGAGATGGCGGGATGAACTGGATAGGATTTGAGAAGATTGGTAACAAAACTATGAGACGAGAATAATTGATAATAACAATACGAAAGCATTAAAAAACTATAATTTGAAACATAAACTATAATACTGGAACTACCAAAGGAACACTCAAATAAAATCTGCCAACATGAAAGAAACTTGTAAAGTGAATGACCGAAATGTATGCTAAAAAATTAAATATTTAAAAATAAATATTTTCAAATTCCATTTAATTTAAAAAAAAAAAATAAGTTCACTTAGTTCAGGTAACTTATCTGATAATATAGCATACCTATAGTTACAGCACGGAGAATTTTCATTCTATATATATAAGTATATTAAGTTTCAAAATATATATATAAAGTAAACATTTTCGTGTAAAACAAGATGGCTGAAATTATATAATGGTGAAAAGCACAAGGTTGACAGGAAGAATTCAATCAAGGTTCGTTTGATATAATTGTAAAATTGAATAAAACACGTTCACGAGCTTTTGCAAAATGGCACCGTATTTTTGACACAATTGTCGAGTTTGAGTTGATTATGTTTTGATTATGGAAGTTATTCTAGCATGAATTTCATGTTAGATTTACTTTAGAATATAACAGAAAGTCTAAGATATTTTGTGACGAAACCGACCTATAATATCCATTTTGGTTCTTGTTGTTTTTAACGATTAAAATGCCAAGTGAACTTTGACGTCATCTGTATAATGCTACACACACTACGACAAACAGAGACATATAGAAACCTCTACGTATTTCACACGATTACAAAATAAACTCAAAATTTTTGCTTATTCGCCTAACATGCTAAACACTTAAAGACATACGAGCATACATTGCATCAGGAAATTAGACTTCATAAAGAACTTTTTATGTGAGGTGTTTCAAAAGGTTATCATCCATAAAAGAAGATTTAGGAAATTGATGAAATGTGTACATTTTAACTTGTGTGTGAAAAGGTTCGCGCTACGATGAATTTGCCCTTTTCCGATAGGTCACTGGACAATTATTGTCAAGTGTATATGGTAAAAAGTGCAGCCAAATGGAAAACTAATTTCCTTTTAAGTGTGAACGTACTACAAGTGGATATTTGTTTATGGTTTCGTTTTCTTCATAATTTTTTGTCTATATTTTGTAAGCTTTAACGTCTTTGAATATACATACGTTTATTTTCAAAAATATACTCCTATATTGAGAGGTAAATATGGCGTTTTATGCCAAACCATTGCTGTTTTACGAATGCACGTAGTACCAATGATAGTACATGGTTCTATCCCTATGCATCTTTCATTTGAGTTTTAACTGTCATAACTTGCTTCTGTTATGTAAGGATATAACACTATTATCACTTATTAACAGAACATTTATACTGAATGGAATAGTTACGTCGAATTTCGAATATTGAGTGACTAGTCTACTTTCCGCATCTCGTCCCATTCAAAGCTACCCTCAGTACAGTTGAAGTACAACTATATCTATTTTAATATAAACACAATGCTCGGAAGAGCGGATACACACGTTTCAAAACACCCAACAGACCCAAGTGTGGCATTTTGAACGATATTGTCTGCAGTTAGGGTTGGCAAAAATTATTTTAGCGGCATTTAATGTAAATATTTTTTCTTCAGCTCTATATCTTTGTGGAGCACATGTTGGATTATACTAGGATAAAAAATAAAATTTTATACATTTCTTGTTAACATAATTGCAATACAAATGATTAAATGTATTAAGAATCAGACAATATCACGAAAAATCACGAATTTATTATTGTGATTGTCTAAAATGTAGTATATTTTTGATTCGTGTTTTCAGATAAGTCTGACTAGTCTCTATAAGTCATGTAATCTCCACCGTGTCGACATACACTGACAGCTTTATATAACTTTGCCTTAAGTTAACCCCGTAGTATATTAACCACATCTGACGGTGGATATAAAATTCAAAAAATTGTGGTAACCCTAAGTCCCCTTTATGAAAAGTATTCAGACGTCTTTCAATTGAGTCTTTTGTTAAGATTTCTCAATCTGTTCTGTACAAGGTGGAACTTAACTGTTCATGTTACTTATATATAATACTTTTCAGATGATTTACTTGCTTTTCAGTATGAAAGAGGAAGCTTGGCATAATCATAACTTTATGGGAAGTGGTATATTATTTGTGGAAGTTACACAATTTTGCGAATTAAATTAAAATTGAGACGATTGTTGTAAATCTTATTAGTTTGGTTGAATGTTTGTTATTAAATCATGGCAGTATTGATCTGAATGATATTAGGCACATCAAAATAATACAATGTTATGATAAAGTATCGATATGTGATGGAAATATTGAGTTTTGGACTACATCACTACTTCTCATGTTACAAATATTGATACGCAAGACACACAAAAATAATTATAAGAACTAAATGTAACGTATGTACGTGTGTAGAAGTGTACAGCTGATTAAAAACTATTTTACAATGATTGTTTGGGATAGATAATATATTGTTGGTTAATTACTAACAGACAGAGAATATGTGCTCATCTTCAACATCATCCACAAATTAGTCATACTTATGGAATTGTAGTCACAAATCATATTTGCATTTCATACCATTAATGGGTTGATTTCTGATCATATTTCTAAAGTAAAGAGTCTAAGATTTCCTTCCATTAGAGAACACTACATAAACTAACACTTAGTTGAAAAGAGGACGACAAGTCCTAACATAACATATTCATATCACACCATAGAATCGCAATAGGTCTGAGTGCGAAGGCGTGTAACGTTTGAGAATAATGTAGAGAGGCAAACACAGTTCCCGACGGGACGTCTGCATTTCAGGAACAGAGGCGAACTTTGGATGAAACATAGTAGTTGCATTGGACCTTAATTACTGTCTTTCCAAGATGAGTTTATTTAGAAATACGTTTGGTTCTATTACGTAAGTGAGATTGAAATTGTAGTCAGCAAACGTGTGTGATTGCTGCTAACCATAAAATCGGGCGGCCCCCTGTCGGTACCGCTAAAATATCTTCAAAAATATTATTAATATTAAAAAAAAAACTATTTTTCAAAGATTATAAAATCTTGGCTTCTAGTAGCTGTTTTAAGAAACTCAACTAATTAGAGTTAATTTTGTCAAATGCCTACGCGAAATTTAATATCAATGTAATTATACATTTATTTTTGGATGGACTTTTAAATAAAAAATAAACAAAACATGTAATGTAATTCAAATGTTTACAAAACCCTTCTATTTGAGTAAGTTTATTTTAAACAATTAAACTTTGATTAAGGTTCTTATGAGCTTTTGTAATCTATTCTCAGTAAAGTTATTTGTGCGTTAATGGGGAATTCAAAGGAACCCAAAAGTTAGTAGAATTTGGACCTTTACCCGTAGACTTAGGATGTGACCCTTGCCTAGCACCGGTTTTTGTGCATCATCCATGATGGAACGGATTTTCTGTACTTCTATACTCATTTAACTGGAGTTTCAGTTGTTGACAGTTTATTTTATTTGAACTCAAAATGTAAATACGGGCGAGTGTTTTAACGTACGTTTGTCGTTTGTGTAATTACGATTGTTTATTTTGTAGGGTGTCCTTTTTAATTGGGCAATCAATCCGTCCCTGGTGGTCTGAAATAAAATGTTTACATTTAATCACTTCATTTAATGTTATTTACCTTGTTTGCGAGTCCTTAAAATACGTTCCGTCTCAAAGTAAACATGAGAAAGTAAACAAACTGTTTTTGACGTGTTTTTGTCACATCATCACATCACATCAACAGTTTTCCATAATCCACTGCTGTATATGCCTCTCCTTAGCAAGGAGGTTTTAGTCTACTATACCACGCTGGCCAGACGGGTTGGAATAGGATTTCCTTCTCTTTACAGAGCTGTTGTCTTGCATAAATTGCTTCCTTAATCTCCTTTTACAACACTCATGGGATTGAAAAAGGGGTGAAGACACTTTATTTTCTAAACACGCCAACACACGGAAAAAGTATTTTGTAATCATGTGAATAGAAATAAGTGATAGAATGAGAAATTCTAGGAATGAAAAGTTGAACTCTAACTCTAAGCAATACTTTTTGAGACTACTTTTATTGAGTGTAACGTTATTATTGGTGTAAGACTTTGTGTGAAGAAATGTTGTGAATTACTCATTTATGTACCACCGAATTTTCTTGGTTTATACAGCAACACTGACTGTTAATACTTTCTTTTTTAAAAAGGATTAAGTCCTCGATTTGATTGTATTTAATTTTTTTTGTTGGGCTCTTTAGAACTCATATAATATTAATACAAATTTGAAAAATAATCTTAAGAAGAGTTCTTCAATAAAAACATTTGAGTTAATTTCAGTGTCTATTCAATTCCATTGTTCTAATGGTAATCTTTGTAATCGGTTTTCAATAAACAAAGTAAACTCAGCTTGAACAGGTCGGATACGAGTATAAAACAAAAGTGAGCGGAACTAAAATGGAGGTTAAATTTCATGGCAGACAACTTGAGAACTTTCCAAGCGAACAAATAAATGAGGCTTGACTTTTCCTTTTAAGTTATACTTACATATATGACTGTATATACATTCACACACTCGTTTTTATGGGAATCGCAAGGGGTAGATGGCACCGAAAGACAAACATATGAACAGAAAGTATTATGTGTTCTTGTAGACAGTGTGATAAGATAAAAATGGTAGTAAGTACTTACAGTATAGACAAAGAACTACTTACACATATCATCATTATCTCAGCCAAGACATGTCCGCTGCTGTACGTAGACTTTTTTTTTTGTTTTTGACGTGTGGTAACCCCCACGAACCGTCATCCAACCGGGGTTTGTGGTGGGTGGTGTGTCGAAATCGGACCGACTAAAACCACATGATATACCACTCTGCGCCTGAATTGGGAGGGATGCGGGAACTGCTGTTGTTGAGCCATCCAGGGACACGTCTTCCCAAGATTCTCCGCAATAGTCGAGTATAACTTCTTGTATATTTAAGTTTTTTCAAAACAGGAAATTCTATGAATTGTGAAAATAATCTCTTTAATATAAATTTTATTTCTAAAAATTTAGAAATTTATGTATTATTTCAGAAAATTACATGTTTTTATAGAGAACAAATGGAAATAATGCTTCATATACAATGTATTGCTTATAAATAGGCCAAAAAGACAAACATGACGTTGTGTAAATTACGAGGAATAGAATTTTGAAGCCAAAAGTTACAACGGACTACTGCGGCTTCAATGTTACTGGAACTAGATTCTAACTGTTTTGTTTGATTTTTTCTAAAAGGCAATGCTGGCACTATGAATAAATCCTGTGTCGCGGGGGACTTAACAAACATACAAGAAATGGACACAAAGAGCACTCAGACTCAGAACAATAATTTGTGGATCACAAAGTGTTGTCCCATGTAGGGTTTGAACCCTCCACACTCAGCGCAGTAGAGAGCGACGTGGTGATCGCTTAAACCACTAGGCCAACCGTGCAGTTGAATTATTGTCGCAGAAATGAGTACACGTTATTTGGTTATTACTTGAAATGAACTTAACTATTTACTTTACTGTAAACATAAATAAAAATTATTTTATTTTTCAATATTTTAACATAATTTGAAACTAGATTAAAATTATTAAAAGGTTAATGTTAATATGAATGTTGTTGCTGGTACAATATTTCTTTATGTGAATTTAAAGAATTAATCATGTTTTGAGATTGAATTTTCAATAGGGAGTATCATTCACTTTTGGGTGCAATTTTGCTTGTTTTATATTTATTTCGGTCAAATTGTATCGATTAATTAAATTGAATACTTTTAAAAATATTCTTTACATATTGTAAAGGGCAATATTGATCGTACGTTTCGTAAATACTCTATTATTTCTCGTAATAAGAAATGGATAAAAAATGGTTATTGTTGGTTATCCCTAAGAGATAGACATGCACATCGTGGTCTTTTTTGTACATTTTTTTAATGCATATAACACTGCAGTACATTATTTTGATCTATCTCGTTGGGTTTAGCCAGTGTTTGCAATGTATGTGCAAAAAAAATGTCTTTATTTACGACATCACATTAGAAATTTCTAAAATTACCAGTGTTCCTCTCTTATATTGTGTTTTATATATTTAAACTTTTCTCTTGAATCACTCTATCTTTAAAGCAAAACCACATTAAAATCTCTTGCTTAGTTTTAAAGATCTAAGCGTACATGGAGACAAACAGACAGCGGGAAGTCACTTTATTATATACTATGTAGCGATGATTATCCGATTACATCTTTTTTGGAGTAGGTGGCAAAGAAGCAGACAGGTTTTTAACGATAAGTGACTACCGTCATCCATGAGATAATAATATCCTCACTCATCCCACACATAGCCGTCTCATCCCAATCTAGGTAAAGCCTTCATTATGACAACCAAACTGCTGAAATTCATACTTATATATTTTTAAATACACACCTATTATTGATAAATGACACACAGCAGAACAAATGATTGTTCTCATCACACAAAAATTGTTCTGGATGGGTATCTAACCCACAACCTATGTTTTAGTAGACCAAGAAGTCCGTCAGAAGTCATTTGATAAAAAAAAAATTGTATTGAAATTTGAAAATAGCACAGATACATGAGCTATAGATCAGGACCGAGGCGAAAATAAAGAGGGGCATTATCCGTTCTATTTGAATCAACTCTTAATCGTTTTGTGAACTTGTCACTAAGCGTTTAAAGTGTACGGTTTTACATTGACACGAATGATCGTGGTTTTACATTGACACGAATTGATGACACTTATATGACACGATTAGATTGATTATGTACGACTGAGGTAAAACGTCGGAGAAGATTTTGTTTATCGAAAGACATGTGCCATTTTATTTTTTCTACCTTTTTCATATTATTTGTCATTAATTTTATCACGACAATGACTTGAAATCTTTAGAATTGAAGACTAAAGGAGCAAAATATCCACGTTTAAAAGTGTAATAGTTTCTAAACAACAGTTCTAATATACTTTGTAATTGCAAAGTAAAGAGATATATGTATAATAAAGAGAATAATACGTAGAAAAACGTAGGGCTTTTACGTATAGGTAAGAATATGGGCTTAGTGTAACTTATACCGAATTACTGCAATTACAAATAATTCCCTGCAATAATACAGATAAATAGTACAGAAACTTTTGGGATCCTGAAGCTACTTGAATTTTTGAATACAAAATCAAAGACAATGATCATACTCGTATTTCAAAAGACCCACTTATAAGTTTACAATTCACTTTACATTACAATATTGCATGCAAATAAATCTTGATGTTTGAAAAACAGTAGTAGTAGTAAAATAATAATAATCTCAGACAGGGCTAACTTCACTTCGTTCACGATACTAAGTCAGTTTTTGCACCAACTCATTTTTAAGACCCAAAAAAGGTGATTCAGTTCCGGAGGTGATACTACTGATAGCTGGAAATCTTATTTTATACAATATAAAATATTAACCTTAGAGTCGATGTACACTCCAGAAACTTTAATATTCGTTAAATTAAATTCCAATCTATGACCCCGATTATCTGATAGAGTATTCGAAGTAGACACAACGATAGTAAACTTTGTGTACATGATTCCAGGACCACATTCTTACGGTAGAGTATATTTTGCTTGGCGCCAATTTTAAAATGTTGAAAGGAATAGACAACCTTAAGACTAAAAAATAAATTAAAAGTCTATTATTAGAAAAACTGAAAGACCCGGGTTAGAGGATTGACATTCGTCAATCCTCTAACAGATAAATTCTAATTCTTTTCATATAAAAACAAGATAACTGGGTAAATGGCTGTATCGGCAATAAATACCAATGTCCACTTCATTAAAACTAATATCGCAAAACATCTCGGTAAACATGGTAACATAGCTTTTTATTATTATTACGAATTTCAATCAAATATATAGTGAAATATATTGTTCAATTGAGTAGTCTAAAACAGTGACGTTACAATTTGGTATTTATTGCATTTTTCATACAAAATTGTCTTTTTGACAGATGATAAAAAGTAACTAATTTGACTAAGGTGTCATCTAGCCTATTATGGACATCCGCTATTATTTTAATTTATATTGTGTCAATATTTTATTTTATATTGTGTCAATATTGATTGGCCAATAGATTGTAACAGTTTAATGATTAATAATAATAAATAATTTTATACATTAAATAATTTCAATAAACACGTAATATTTGTATACTGAAAAGGCATTCTGTAAAGGTTGATTATTTCATTCTTTAATTGAATATCCTGCGTGCTCTGTGTATGTTCACTCATGTTTTGAATAAATAAACGATTTCGTGTCTTGCAAAACTTTTTAACACGAAAACCTTTAATACACTTCATAAATCACACCATGACATATATTTTAATTTTCAAATAGAATATTCAATGTTAATTTGCAAATTGCTAGTTCGACCACAGAAGTGTTATATAGGTTTTCTGATTATATAAATGATTAATAACAGTCCTGAGTTTGGAAGTTGGGGTCTTAACTCACATGCTTCGGAGAACACGTAAAGTCGTCGGTTCTGCGCCTGATTTCACCCGGCCCTGTCGGGTAACCGTCCCATCTAATTGTGAGAGTGAGTGAGAGTGAGTGCACCTGTCTGCCTACCACACGTACTAACGTACTACAACACCATATATAAACTTGGCTGCCCTCCGTTGAGACTGGCCGCTGTGGCTTAAATCGGCCAGGAGTTCCTAAAAAAATTATTTTCGTGTCCATTGTCCGATGATGTGATTTCTGCTTCTCCCTACTAAGTCGTCATTTCCTTACACTGATTTAACTTCAGCATGTTCTTTTATTACTTGTGATGTTTAAATGATGGTTAGCTACAGGCACACGGTATTTTAAGAATTGAAACTCGAAAAAAGTTATATACTTCGATAATGATAATATGTTTAAAGATTATCTTTTAAAATATTTTAAGTATTATAAAAATATTTGTATATTATAATCTTATAAATACAATACACAGTACAAAACACGAAAGATACAATCTAATGATTACAAGCCATACCATGAGATGAGACCAGCTAACTACACCGGCTATATTATAGTGCACAAGTGTGTGCACAAACACAAGTGCACTCTCTGTTCCCTTACTCTCATAATCCGATGGACCGGCTATCTAAAAGTACCGGAGACAAATCAAGCGCAGCATAACTTTCAAACTCCAGGTTGTTATTAAATGTTTCTCTAACCAAAAGTCTCGAGAACAGTCTGACATGACCGGGGAATCGAACCCGAGATTTCTTAATCGACAGTTGTATATAGTCCAAGAGCCCGTGAGTGCCAGACCTTCGTCATTTTATAAAAGCTGAAAGTTCTTCTATGTGTGTCCCTAGTACAGGTAAGAATGATCCCCAAACATGAATCTGAGGCAGCGGTGGCTTTGGCAGATAACAGGCAACAAAGGTGTGTAAAATTCCATCTCAAATTCGTCATGACATAAAACTTGATTTTTTTATATTTAATTCATAATAATATCAAAACTCGCCTTGCTCATTGCCAGACAGTTAGTATGGTTCCAACCCTCTGCCGGACACCCCTAAACTATTATAATTTATAATTATACTTACGTTATACTATAAAACCTAAGTTTTATATATAATTTTTTGGGAGCCTATTAAACTATGTTTACATAGTAGCCGGACAGTTTCGAAGGTTCTATCATCTTGCCAGACGCATTCAAAGTGAGCAGTAATCGGGAGAGCAAGGAGCGAATACAGTAACTAAACGTTATATTATAAATCCTAAATTTTATATATAATTTTTTGGCAGCCTATTAAACTATGTTTATATAGTAGCCGGACAGTTTCGAAGGTTCTATCATCTTGCCAGACGCATTCAAAGCCTGCGGTCCGAATTGTGCTCACAGCACTTACGACGTTCGTCCTAGCGTTCTTGTTTTAAATTGTGAAAATAACGAATATTTGAACAACCATTCGTTCCTTCTTTCACCCCAATTGTTGTGAAATTTTAAAATAAATCTTACTTGGTGGGTGTTTATAACATAAAAAAATTATCAAGATTTCAAGTTAGGGTAAGTATTTCATGTTATACTATTATTTATGCAACTAAGAATATAGATGACAATCAAAATGGAAATACGACAAAGATTGTATAAATTCATTACACATAAACTTTCTACACTTAACACACTTACCTATACTTGTTATAATGGTGATTCATCAAACATACATAGTGACATGGTCGTGGCATACAGGAGAGCGTATTAAGGATTCAAATTGTTGTGAGATTAATAAAAATACATTCTACATTTAATACGCTTAGCTCTAGTTGTTATAATGGTGATTCATCAAACACACATAGTGGCATGGTCGTGGCATACAGGAGAGCGTATTAAGGATTCAAATTGTTGTGAGATTAATAAAAATAGTCCTCAAAAATATGGGTTTAAGTATAACGTATTCGCTTTAATTCCATTGTATATATACAAATTTATTTTCATAGATGATAGCATGAATTAAAAAAACCTTTTTTATTCTTATATAATATTCAATTGTTTGAAATAGATAATTTTATTATGTTCATAAACAAGTTGCTTGAATATGTAAATGATAATGTTCTGCTTGCCGATTTCGGCTATGGCGGCCATTTGCAACGGAGGCCAGCCAACTACGTAGCAGATCTTATAGTGCACAAGTGTGTGCGCAATAACAGGTGCGCTTTCTGTACCCTCACTCTCACAATCCTATCCGATCTGTTCTCTGACACGACCTCGAAGGGATTAGACGCTGAAACGACGGCTTTATGTGCTCGGCGAGGCATATAAATAAATAACATGGTAAAAACATTCTTACTTTTGTTTTACTTGTTGTATATGCTACTTAACATGTCCTTGGTAAACTTTTGCCAAGTGCGCAAACAGTGTTGTGTTCACTTGTCAAGGATATGGCACGATTCCATCGGCAAAGAGAATGTAATAATTTGAAACACTTTAAAGGTTTATTTATTACTGCCAGCTAAACCAACCGTTAGAATTGTTTTTTTTTTTTATTCTGTTTCAAAGAGGAATCCTTTTATTGTGTCGTGTGTGCGGCGATAAGAATTTATATTTTCTAAAATGTTTTAGGAATTTCTCGATTATTAAGCCACGACCTCGTTAAGATTACTCATTGTGTTTTTATATACATAAATTTATATATTCACACCTTAATCTCAAAAGGTGAAGGGAGGAAATTGACAAGAAAGATTAGAATAAACCTTTCTTGTCGTAAATAAACACACGCAATGGCCATTGCCATGAGTCGTCTCTTGAGAGTTTTCTTATTCTTTTAAATAATCTAGCGCAATGGTTAAATTCATGCATACACAATTATTTGTATTGAATAAATTAGGCTGATTATTTCGGATTATTAAGGAAAACCTACTATACCTAATAATAACTAATAGACCTACTATAGAACGAACAACAAAAAATCACTTTAACAAAAAAGTTTCTAACCGAAGGCCCAAAGGCGCACACCAAAATCACTGATGTCCTCAATAAGTCAAAATTCCAATAACAAATGGTGTACGATGTCAGAAACTTTAATAAAACAAGTTGCGTTAATTTTTAGCTGTCGTTCCGAGAAGTTTGATACAAATATTTTAGCCTCAAAACCTGCAAAAGTGTTTGTGTCAGTACCTTAAATCAAAAGTGATTGATGATTCGCGGATCCAACATAATTTTCAAATCAGTAAATAGGAATTTTTACTTAATTCTCACTCTTATAATACAAATTTACCAGAATCGTGATAACTATTTGTAAAACATTTAACTTGTAGGTAATTTTATATCCTATCTGGGCGTCGGATTTCTAACGCTTGACTTGATTTAGTGGCAATGGCCATTTAAATCTACATATCCATGCAGTAGCTATTCAATTTACATAGGTAAATACAAAAAAATCTTCCTTTAACCCAACGAAATGACATGTGATGTGATACTCAACTCCTACATAAAAACTTAGTGAGCACTTTGCGTTGACCCAGAATAATTAAATTTGACAATAAGCTGTTCGTGGTAAAATAGAAAATTACCAGCCATTTAATGATAATAATTTTCTTTAGAGTAAGGAAAATGGCAGATCTTGCACCGCTGTCAATGTACGATGGATGTTTTTGAGATTTTTCATACAGCAACTGTATATACACCATCATAACTATAAAGTTTATTATTCTACAATTATCATACTTCTAGAACTTTGCGAAAAGAGTTTAAATTCGTTTTAAAAACTTGTTACAACTCTAATAACTAAACGTTCGTGTTGTCAACAAAACAAAACGTTTAAAAACTTGCCATGCTTAAACTCTACTTATAAAAAGTAACAAAGGAATGTAGTAATAAATTATTTAAATTATTTATTTTAATTTATTACTTTAAGGGCCTGCTGTAGTGATTCTACTCTGCCTGATAGAAAAGTATGGTTACAATCCAAGAGTTGTGGTCACCATCCCGTTCTAAATAGAAAAGTATATCTGGTACCAATCTATTAGATGAGTAATCAATTAGTTAAAGACATGACAGATATCTATGAGTTGAGGTCACCATACTCATTGCAAATGCAAAATGTGCAGTATGGTTAACCCCAGTATGACGAACTAGTGAGATGCTTTTCTACGCCTCGTTTGGGAACATAAAAGGCACGACAGTTATCGTGGCAGTATAAGGTTTACACACTTACTATGATAACTGACGTGCGGAGCTTTAGTCGCGCCGCACGTCAAGGCGACCCCAGAGGTTACGACAGAGACCCTCCAGCATCTCCTTTTACTTAATTTCTTAGGCGTGTCTTATGCCCAGCTTTAGAGTTTGCCGCGCCTCTCGGTACTCATGAAGCTGGTCCTCCTCGCCTTCTTTGCGGTGTCGCCACCGACTACGGGTGTAGGACCTCCGGGCACGTATACAGGCCACGTGGACGTCTGCCAACTGTGGACCACCAGTAAACCTCTTTCCGTGGAGGCCGACAACCTCGGATGCGGGGCATGGCCGCATCACAGATCTGCGTAATCGCATCACGGAAGCAACCAGCCTCCATGTAGACCTCCTCAGTCGCGGCCTGCGGCGACAGCCAAGAGTAAATGATGGCCGCCTCCTCAAGTAGGTCTCTATTTAGTTTGGCTTCAGCCTACCGTGGAAAGCGAGAAGAACACGGTGCCGCGTGAGCCCTATTGGGGTCCTGGGTCCGGGAGAGCTCAAATCGGATATAGAAGTGATCCGAGAGCGTCTCAACCTCTTCCAGGAGTAACTGTCACCCCTGTATGAATGGGCCTCCGTTTCGCACTCGTCAACGAAACAACAGCTTGCATGGTGTCGCTTTAGGTTGGTCTTCTGTAAGAAGGTAGTACTGCCCCGGACGAGCCAACCCGTTCGTTCTGAAATCAGTGTGGTTCTCCTACCTACAATTAATTTAAAAAAAAAAATCCATAATTTTTGTTCAACAAATTCAATTGTTCGTAAACGTAATGTTAAAAAGTAACCCAAGCAACTTAGGTTTTATAAATATGTTACTACGACATACTGTTGACCACAATGTCAACTCATTTGTGATAGCTAGTTATCATAGCTAGTAATAGGACTTTAGTACAGCTTATATGTGAATTACAAACTGAAATAACTTTTTAACGTGATGTTCTAAAAATCCGAGAATTAAAACTGTTATTTTCAATAATATTAGCAATCAAATAAATACAGTAATAATATAACAGTAACAGTATACTAGCCTGTCGTTGTCTTTTACTAGGGACTGTTGATGGGAGGTTGATGACACCCCCCCCATAATTGCAACTCTAGAGTAACAAGCTCATTGCCGGTTTTTGCCACTCTCACGTGGTGGGAGAGACATTTGTTACGTCTCCTTACTGAAGGCCTTACCCGTTCTTTCATTACGTCTTCACACTATGTGCCTGAGTCTCCTACTTCTAGTATCTATAACAAGTATGACAAGTCTTTTAAGTGTTTAACCACATTATATACGATTTGTTACACTGTTTGTATCCTAGAGCGATAACCATGATGGCGAAGTACTCTCGTTTCAGCTACGGTAGCATTCTTAATGGAGCCCAGCCAATTACGCAGGAGATGTTACAATATAAATATGTGTGCTCAAACACAGGTGCACTCTGTTCCTTTACTCTCACAATCTGATGAGACGGCTATCCGACACGACAAGGGAGGGATCAGGCGCATTTACGTGCTCTGCTATGTATTAATTATCATACCAAAATACTAACGATATTAATAAGTCCTAGTAGTATATATCGGAAAACTGATTAATTTATATGTATGTATATAATAAAATTGACTTTTTTTTTGTTAAGATGTCTTTTTATGGCAACGGATTAGCATTGGTGAATCGATCTCTTAAAGTCTAAGTGGTAAAGCCATTTGGTAAGCGTGCAATTTTATCGAAAAGAAAGTTTTTGTAAGTAAGGAGTACAGAGTAAATATGTCGCGTTAAATGGGTTTCAATAATATACATAATACACGATTCGAACTAAGATTAAATATAAAACTTACTATAATATTAACATAACAGAGATTATATTAACTGCCTCGGTGGCGCAGCGGTAGTGAATGCGACTGCTGTGCTTGAGGTCTTGGGTTCGATAGAAACGTTTAGTCCGACCCGGGACTAAACGTTTCTATGATATGTAAGTATTGTGTTTTATAAGTTTGGGTGTTTTCTATGTATATATTTACAGTATATATTTTCTATGTATACATTTTCTATATGTATGTTCATTTTCTATAAGTATTCTATCAGTCAGTCAAGTTATCATAGCACGAGCTCTGCTTAGTTTGAAACTAGATGACGTTGTGTGTCGAATGTTCGAAATATTTACTTATTTTATTTAGATAGCTGAACTCCAAAATGAAACTGCAGCAGCAGTAGGCAAAAGTACTATGCTTTCAAGATGAAATATTAAATACGAGTACTTATAGCTAAAAGCAATTTTGTCTACTTACAGAGAAAACAAGAGTATCACGTTCTCTATAATGCAAAAAACGGAACAACAAAAGATTGGCGAACAAAATATTTTAATGGCATTGAACTTTGTAGCAATAATGTTCAGACACTAAAGAGAAGAAAAATAATGCCGTCGCGTCGCCTTTGAGAAAATAAACCGTTGTTAAAGTTTGTATAAGTGAAATTGTGTGTGAAAGTCTATAGAGTAAGCTCCTTACAAAATGTTTATTAAAAATGTAGAGAAATATCTACTGGAAGGATATGGAAATACCGGTATGCAGGTCTGACCAGGAGTCCACCCAGTACGCGTTGGAGGACTGCCCTGCATGGTAATCTTGCGGGACGAAGCTTGTCACCGCCAGCATTGATCGCGGCAATGCTGGAGCGTGGTAGGATAGGCAACCGCAGTCTCCTTTTGTGAGGATGGTATGGTCCAGAGGGTTCATAGAGATTAATCGGGAAAGGGTCGATTCTGCTTGAAGGAGGCTTGTGAAGGGGACGCAGTGAAGGTCACTTGCTCCTCAATCGCCGCCCCAGGGTCATTACGGTCACGTTTTGGGGCGACGTGGCCACTACTAATGACCCGAGACAGGTTTCACCTTGGTGCGGTTTTGGGATGTCGTCTGAGGCGGGGTACTGTTGCGTCTCTTACTGTGTAGAGGCAGTGAGAGGTACTTCAGTGCCCTGAAGTATGAGGTGCCCAAGGTGTACCTCAATCATGAGGTAGATCGTTCCTCTGGGAGTCTGACACACGTCCTCTGTATCCCTGATTGACGGTACGGTGCTCAAAGTATTAACTGTAATTACTGTAAAATAAAAACAATTATAGATAGAGTGAAATCGTAATATATAAGATGAAGAAGCCTTTGATTTTGATGAAACTACATTATTGTAGTTATGCAGTAACCATAGGACGGTAAGTGATCAATGCACTATGAGACGACTCGATCAGAGTTATTTCTAGGTTACCAGAGGCTTAATCCTCATCTCTCTTTAAATCCTAGCGAAGGGAGAAGAGGTACCAAATGGACGGCAACGTTCTTATATTTTTTGACTCTCAGGTTTCTTTGGGCGGCACTAGCCAGTGGGTGACCTGCCTGCACGTTTACTTATACATATATCATAAAAAAGATTAAGAAATGTTCGATAATTGTTGAGAATTTAGAATTTAGTACTTACAAAAATAACGGTATATTCATATTTATATTTAAAATTAATTCTGCTCCGTATTACGATCCCATAGGATTTATTTTAAGACCTTTGGGCCATTGAGGTATTTATATAACTTGACAACCTATTAGGATGACTTTTTTGTCAGTTATAAAAAATTATTTTATGAATGTTTGTAACTATTTTAAAGTGTAAAAAGTGGTAATTGGATAACTTTGGTTAGTTCGTTCATATTTATATACTCAGTGAGTCTGGCGAGACACTTAGTGAGTTAAGCAAAGTAGCTCTTTCTTTAACTTGGGACTAAACAATAACGGACAAACTTTTATCCTTAACTTGAAGAAGCTTTTCCTAAAAAAATTGAGAGCTGAGCTGACTGTGAAGGATTTTATTCACAGTCTGTTATTGAAAGAGGTCAAACTCTATTTTTTATCTTGACATTTTGTTGGCATTTAGACGTTTCTTTCAGGTATAAAATTTACTGTAAGTTTATGGTACATGTATACAGTGTAAAAAATAGTGCCAATTGGTATAATAAGTTTCTAAAAATAATTTCTGACACAAATGTCCTGGGACTTTATAACCAAATAAGATCAATTTTATTTCTATAGAGTGCAATTTGTATAAAATACATTTCGCAGACACAAACACTTTTGCTGAGAAAGAGAGATACTCCCAAGTAACTGTTAGACACTTATTTGCTAGCGAGACAGTATTCATATAAAACATCCCATTTTCGATCCAGTTGACCTTCTTTTTAATACAGCTGAAATGAAAAAGTATATCAATTCACAGAGAGAGATGAATAAATGCCACAAGAAAATACAATCTCTCACAAGGACGTTCAGCGAGTTACATTTTTCTGATGAAATTAAATATTTTTATGGTGAAATGTAGATTAATTTGCAGAGTTTAAAACCATTTTTTTTTCCTTCCACATAATAACAATTTCTCCATTAAGAACGCATTTTGTTTTGTAACTTTGTAAACATTTATTAAACGAACACACAGAACAACAGTGCGTGGTAACAGTGTTGTTCCATGCGAGGATGAAATGCACAACACTTATGTAGTGCAGTAGAACGCCATCACAACACCGTAACTTCAAGCAATGTAAATAAGCATACTTAATTTGTTCTCTCGCGTAGTTTTAGAGATTATATAACAAGTAAAGGTAATACAGTAAACAAGTATAAGTATTTGAACATATGTAATCTACGTTTGAGACTAGTCTCAAACACAGATTACTAGAAGATTTGTATGACTGATTACCAGACTCTTCATTTTTTGAATAGTTGAAACATGTTTAAGTAAAATTAATATGTCTGTATGAAGAAATGATATGTTTTCGAGTCTATGTGAGGATGTGTGAGCATCTGTTTGAACGATAAACAAGCGAGACATGTGTTCAAAATAAATAAAGTCATCTAAAATACATTTTAATAACGAGCTAAATTAAAAAAGTAAAGTGCGTGTAGGGGTCTGTAATAATTTACTATTTTAAATAAGTAATATCTTCGTTACAGCAAGTTTTATCTAAGAATTTTGTTTTTTATGCCAAATTTAAAAGGATTTTATGAACATTTATTAAATTTGGTGCATATTATTTATACAGAGCATATGATAGAGCCTGCTGTGCCCTTATACTTTTCATTTTCACTTCTCTATATTATTACGAGTAGATAGATAGACAGAAAACTCTCTATTGAGTTTGAAAAGAGTATATACAATGTTAGATTTATAGTGTACAAAGGGTGACCTTATTGCAAAAAACCAGCTTTTCAAGGCAACTTTACTTTCAATTAACTTATTACTACCATGTATTTCTTTATATTTTTCATGTCTACAATTTGACTATAATTTGAATGAAGTTTATTTTATATCAGACAGTAAATAAAACTCTTTTAATAAAGAAGATTTTGGTACACTACGTCACCCTGATCAGACTTGGTATGGCGTTCGTTTCAAGTTTTCTTTCCCTTTAGAGTGATATTGTCTTGCGTTACTCTCTTAGTCGTCTTTTACGACATCCACGGGTTGAATAGGGGTAGTAACACTCCATATACTTAATATTTCACCAAACTTAATAAGAAAACTTAACGTTTGATATTGGATTTATATTTTCTTTTAAAGTAGGTACGAATTCCTAAGAACACATGTTAACTTTTTGGAACGATTATACTTTAAATTATTTTATCAGCCTTCGTACGGCCAAAAATGGTTAAAATCACAAACTGTAAGGAGATTTGTATTAGTTTGGCTAAAAAAGCTATTTATATTTCTCGTCCACAAATATTGGATCAATCCCCAACACAAATATTGATGCGAAAAAGTACACGTATGTGAAATTACTACTTTCGTATTTTGGTATTTGTTTAACATTGTATCGTTACAAAGAATCGTATGCGAATTATTTTTTACAACACACTTTTCACACACAATTATTCTGATATTATTATTATATATATATATATATATTATTCTGATCCCAAACTAGATAGAGTCTGTGGTAAACAAACTGCTTATTATTTACATTTCTGAGCTAAAATATTCACTACAAGTAATTTACGTGACAAAACAAAGTTGATCGGGTCAGCAAGGCGCTAATTTAATTTTTTTAATATGCTGTGTACATATTTGACCTAATTACTAGACCAACTTGCTCGTCAATTCTCTTATATTTATTTACTAATGCCATTTAAATTATGTTATTATTCAAGTGAGTAGGTAACTATAATAAGGTCCAATGATTTATTTAATATACAACATTTAGAGATAAAATATTTACGCCCTTACAAAACATACGCTTAAACTTGACTACGTCTAAAACTTTAATATTATTCAGTAAGAAAGATTTTGTAGTCTCTGTAATTAGAAGTTGGCACCTCCTAATTAGAAGCTTCCTAATTAATGTTTACCTGGATGAACAAAGATGTATTCGCAAGAGAATGTTTTTACAACGTCTACACTTCGTAATGGATTCTCTGGGGACGGCATAAAGTACATCAGACTTGAAGTGTTCTTGTTACATTGTTAAAGTTTCTTCAAGAAACAAGTTTATACACAATATTTTGTGTATGAATTCTTGATACTGTATTTATTAAAAGTTTCATTTTCTGGTTAGGAACTTTCATCATCATCATCATCATCTCAACCGGAAAACGTCCACTGCTGAACATAGGTCTCCCCCAAAATTCTCCACAACAGCCGGTCCCGTGCCGCCCGCATCCAGCAACTGCCTGCGACCGACCGCTTCAGGAACTTTAGATTGATATAATTCAAAACAGTTAGATTTGTATAGTTGATAGGTTTAAAAAGCTACTTGTCCTATAACATGTAACATGATAGCTATAGTCATTGTTACCATTTACAGACTATTTTAAGTACTGATTAAGCAGCAAGTAGAAACTAAGCTAAATGTACTTAAGTTGTACTCTACTCGTTTTACTCATGCAAAGGCAACCTAAAAGACGTAGGTAGTAGAGCCACGTGCTTTCAGTAGGAAAACTTAAACCAGTGTGAGATTCAAGTTTTAATTTAATTGTGATGTAAGTAAGTACGAAGCTATGTTTCTTCAGACGGAATCTTGCAACTCAATTTTGAAGCACATGTCTCCAACAGTTTGGACTGAAATTTTGCACGTGTATGTTTACCGCATGCAATTTCAATATTATGATTTCAAAATGTGTGCTTCGTCTTAATGTGTACTTTGTCCCTACTACTATGTAGGGACAAAGTACACATTAAGGGTAGTATCTAGACTCTGATAATGGGCCTGAAGGTAGCAATTGAAAGGCCGTATTAAAACGACACAATCCCATCGAATTTAGACTCGTTCTTTTGCTAGACGAGTACTATGATGAAGCTGGAATTAGTCATATGATTTCAGTAATAAAACGACGTAACCACCTTGAAATTGTTTTTTTTTATTTTTCTTGATGAGTAATTTAGTCTCAAATAATCCATATCCAAGTCCATCAGATTTAGGAATATAAGTTTATTCTAATTGTTATGAGTGTCAATTCAAATAAATTAAAATTAAAAAAAATAAAAGTAAGAAAAAAACGTTTACATCAAGTTTCTATTAAACACGCTAAAAGTAATAAAAAATTTTCCTTGAAAACTTTTACTATTAACTTTTAATGTCATTATACAATGTGTTCATAAACCAGCAAATTAAATATTAAGATCGGACCATTTTAATTTTTAAAATTTCCAAACTAAGTAAATACTAGCACTTAAATATCACAACTAACTTTTGTATCGTATAAAGTAACTAATGAAATTATAAGTTTTCAAAGAAAAGTTTAAACAAAAAGCTTGCTTATGAAGAAGTTTTTTAAATTTTAATTGTGTGGCAACTTAAACATCCAATAGAAAAATATAATTTTTATTTATTTCATTTCATTGTCGTTTACATATACGAAAATAAAAATTAATACGCAAATCTTTAAAAAGAAGCATTAAACAATTTTTATCAAATGACAGAGGTCAGCTTTGTGGATGAGTTCCACAGAGCGACCAGAAATTTAGCTGCAAACGGATCTCGTTCTGTGTTCGCTCCTGTGTTTAGCGAGGTAGAGTTCCAGGGGGTGGGGACTCCGTCAGCCAGCACCAGGCAGGGTGTCAGGGATTGCTACGGTGACGGATGAAGCAGTTATTCAATAGTTCGTTAATTAATTTTAATTTACGTTAATTAGTCTCTATTGTTTTAATCAAATTAAAAATAAGGTGTTTAAAATAAATAATTATTTTCGAAGTAAAACTTTTTAGCCAATGCACAAACTGTTTGTTGGCTTTTTGGAAAATTGGAATCAAACCGATTAGAATATTGCTATTCTAGCTTCAGTTTAAGAAAATATCATAAAGATGCTGAACAGTTCATGTGGAACACGTAATAATAATTATTTGTCGATAATTAACAGAAAACAGACGTTAAAGCAACAACTCCACAATTTAAAATTTAGAATTTCTGTAATTCAAGACTCTAAATTGCTCACGTGAAAATTTAACTGCATATTCTCACACCATAGTACAAGAATAAGATAATTGTGATAATAATTTATTACATTTTTCATTTATTTTGTATTGTACACACGTCTCGTTAATTAAATACGGGGATACACTAAGGGTGCATAGGGTTCCCACCAAGAACTTAGGACAACACGAACACCTTACCTGCAGGTGGTGTTCCTGCTTCGACCGACGAGGCTCTGGTAAATAAAACATCCCGATTAGCGGCAATAGTCTCACCACCTTCGTGAGACCAAAATATTGGTTAAAAGTGAGCGGTTAATATGCTTCTGCCTACCCCTCCGGGAAACGGGTGTGATTTTAAATACGTATGTTTGCAAATTACATGTACAAAAAACAAGGTTAATCCAAACCTGAGATTTCTTCCAGTGAACCTTTAGAGTGAATAAAGGGTAGTGTAGAATATAAATGTAAAGTCATGTGCACGTAGAAGTAAGTATAGAGAAAAAGTTAATAATCCAAACAGTATATGTCATTATAACACATCAAAGACAATACAAAGAGACAGATAAAGCGGTATTGTGTGACTAATACAATTGGCGGGCCTATCACATCGTGGTAATCTTTTACAGGCGCTTGGAGTTAAGATTATGAAATAGTTTATGTCAAATACGTTATTTAAGGCTATAAACAAAACATTAGACGTAATAGAATAATAATAACGTACTAAATATGATGAGACAATTACGAGCAAGTCCATACTAGCGTTTTGCGCTTATTGTCACACTTTGTCTCCATCTTCAATCTTTAAATGTATTGTTTATACAGTACTGTATAACATATAACATATCTTAATTTTTGACTTCATCCAAAGATAATAACAATCTCTTGTCCGAATTGGAGACGGGATAACGTAAACTATCAGTGAAAAAGTTCTGCGTCTACTTCGGACCGTATTTTCATCGTTTCGGACATAATCCTTAACCGCTCTTACTCAGAAATCACGCGCATATTCATGAAATTACATGAACTCACGAATCTCAGTAATCATCAGATTAGTGTAAGTAGTTAAATATCTAACAAAACGGCAAAACAAAAGACTCTCTAATCTCTTACTTCTCTATGCAGTTTCAGACAGATAATATATTTTCAGTTTAGTTTAATGGTTCGTCTAGCCTTCAGCTGTATGTGTAAACAGTACGATAAGCCACATCAAGACCCACCAACGCTCGAGCAATAAAATCTCGGTTAAAAAGCCATTTCGAACGTATTAACATGGTTGTAAAGAGCGCCAATTGAGTTGCAGACTTTATATAAAATACTAAACTTTTATAAACAAGTTAAAAAGGTAAACCAGAACATAATTTAAAGAAACAAAAAAAAAATCAATGCAATTTTATTACAGTTCAATTAATATCAACTATGCAAACTATAAGTGTAACAAGTCCATTAGTAAATCTAATAAATATGCAATTCAATTAACTAATCATTTTTTATCTGATCAGAACCATATTTAGTATCCACATGCTAATACATATTATGAATACTGAGTGTCACTACTTATATCATGTCATGGGTGTTGTAAGGCCAATTTAGTTATTTCATTATGCAGGACAGCAGTACTGCAAAGAGAAAGAAAACGTGGGACATATCAAACCATCTGGTTAGCGTAGGTAGGCCAAAACCCATGTTGGACCGCCTCAGGGGGGTTCTTGGCTTCCGGACGCTTCCTGAGTGCTGGAAAAGCGGGCAGCTCGTCCTATTAAAGGAGCCGGGCGGCTTCCTCATTCGGTTGTGGCCTATTGTGTTATCGTGTTGCTGGACGCGGTGGGTAAATTGTTTGAGAGGATACCCTCTGCCCGCATTGTTCGGTACCTCTGCGAGGTGGCCCCGATCTGTCGGACATCCAATTCAATTTTCGACAGGAGCGTTCGAATGATTGACCGAAGAGGTGGTGAGCTACGGCGGCGCGTTGTTGGCGGTGTTGCTGGACATCGGAAACACATTCAATAGTCTTCCATTTAGGTGTATCAGGGAAGCGCTTTACTACCACGGGGTGCCAGAGTACCTGAGGCAACTTGTGACAGACTATTTAGAAGAGCGTACCGTCTTGTACGAGGACCGAGACGGTGTTCTGAGGGGGCGGCTCATGACATGCAGTGTTCCACAGGGATCTGTCCTCGGACCACTCCTGTAGAAACTGCCTCTGTGCCTCTGTGAATCTGTGCGCCTTGGTCGGAACTTCCCCGTGGGATTTGGAGGCGGAAGTGTTCGCCAAAGTTTATCGGCGGACGGCTGGTTTCCGGGTGGGCAATGGTATACGGCCCCCACCCGAAGAGATACACGAGTGACGTGATTTTGCCACCGTGGAAGCTGGCCAGGCTCCAGCCGATCATCGTCGAGTGGGCAGGGCAATAGCACGTAACCCATTCTTCTGACCGTCTTCCTTGTCTTCGTCCTTACCGGGCACTGTTGCTTCGGGTAAAAACCATTTGATATATTATAAAAATTGTTTATTTACAAGAAAGCTAATTAGTTAGTTTTATTTTTCAAAAATTATATTGTCTAAATAGACCACTTTTTCGACGTTTGCCCTCTTCCAGACCACGAGATCGCCGACATCTCTTTGCTGATTTTTTCTTTTAGTTGACATAGTATGTTGGTTTATTAATGTAATCACGATTCTTCAGAGAACCCCATAAAAAAAGTCTGCTGGGGATCTGGACTTGTGGGAGGTCATAAAATGTTACATCAGCTATTCCGGAAACATGTGATTGGCCACCGGCAGGGATTCATTGCATATGTGACAAGTGTCTCTATCTTGTTAAAACCATGTATTACCATTGTAGCCAGAAAATTCCAGTAGCATCGGTCCCAAGAACTCCCGTAACATGTTTGCGTGGAATGTTAGAATTAAATGTTAACGAAGTCTTGGCCCACCTTATATGATCAGTTCATGTACGTACTAGGTAGGCCACGACTCCGCCCACGTTTTATATCAGTAATAGTAGTTTATCTATGATTTTAAAGTATAATCTATATAACTGTAAGGTTTTATCTAAATCTGTACAGTAATTTTTGCTGAAAGAGTAACAAACATCCATGCAAACTTTCACATTTATGATTTTTAACGTTAAAAAAAGTTTATAAATCAAGAGTCTCGGTCTGTTATTCAATATAACACTACCTATCGTGTGTATTTTTATAAAATCTAATGACAGATTTTGTACTGAATCTGACAGCGCCATCTACCGGAATTCTTAAAATTTGGAGTGATTCAAATAGGCATAATTATCGAATCGTCCCATGGAAACAGGATGGAAACAGGCGGTAAAAATTAGCTCATATCGTCCTTGAACCTTCTAAATATCTCAAGACATAAAAATCATACCACAAAATCGCTCCATTGCGACGTGAAAAAAAGACAAACATTGAAACAAGCAAACATACTTTCGCATTTATAATATTAGTAAAGATAAGGATGTGTATACAGGGAGTTAGAGAAAAGTTGATACCTTTAATGATGGGTCAGAAACTCATCGTCATTTACATAGTTTTACTTACATTATGCCTATTAACTCCGTCGGCTTTCCGATTAATTGTTTTGTTTATGCTTTATGAATATAATTTTAATGAAAGTATCGTTTCATTAAGCTGTACTAACATGGTAGCGTGTTTACTTAACAACCTGAATTTATGAAATATTTAATACGCATTGATTTATTGATCGTCACGCATGATAAGGGGTGGCCACGACGTTTTCTACTGCGACTTGTTGTTTTGACTCTAGGTATCCTTTGTGTCCGTTTCATGTATGTTTGTAAAGTTCTCCGCGACACAGGATTTATTCTTAATGTGGGAGGTGCCTTTGGAGGTGGATAATGTTTGGTTTGTATTATTATTATTTAAAAAATATGTCTGCCTTTTACTTGCTCTGTATCATATCTATGTCTATCTGTTGGGACGTACTGTTGTGTTACCTGCGTTCATACCGTCATTGCAACAATTATGCATAACATGTTAATAAATATTATAAATATTTTTTTTTTAAATTAGTCTTTGAGAATTATATTAGCTTTATTTAGTGATAGTCATAACATAATACCTCTAATGAGCTTGCATCTTGGTAAGCCTATTTATTTACTGTCGCCACCTATTGATTAGTGTATGGCCTTGTCTAAAGGTTTCACAGAACATTTCTTTTTATATAAATTAGAAATATAGTTCTTTAACACAAAAAGTTAACCCAAAAAAAGTAGTCTTGAATTTCACAGAACAAAAATAATTACTTTCTGTGAAATCAAGATAGCTAATGTCTGCGTAAAAGAGAATTTTGTAAATGTTAACTTGGTCGAGGATGGCAGAAAATGTATAGTCATTTTTCCTGGATTTATTTGTATTAATAATCTACAAAGATATCACAAATAAAGTTAAACTCTCAAATTAGAATATTGATTTTGGTATGCATGTGAGTGATCTATATATATATATATCTTTGATATTTCCTAAGTGATTTATAAAAGAGTAAATCTAAATTAATGATGGTACTTTTTATCAATAATTTATTGCAAAAGTATATATAGTAAGGTCATAGTTTCTATAAAAATGAAATAAATAAAAAATAAAAGAAATAAATAAATATTTAGGATATTTAACACAACGCCATCTAGTTTCAAATTAAGCAAAGCTTGTACTATGATAACTAGACTGACTAATAGAATATTTAGATACTTTTTTTTAAATAAATATATATTATATACAGAAAAAATAAATGTAAAAAATTATAAAATTAACTTAAAGAACCTAACTCTATATAAATGTTTAATAATAACGTTTTTCTTATCTATTAATCAAAAATATAAAAAATAGTATCTCAATGGTGTGAGTAGAGGGACATAACTACCGAAGATTTTTACAACCTCACTATACATGCAGTATCGGGAAAGACTGTGTTCTACACCAGGCTCTCAACTCAGTTGCCTAATGTGAAACATATTTTTATAGCAACATCTTTTAGGTTTTGCTTGATTATTAGAAATTTCAGTCCCTACGAACTTCAAGATGTACCCCAGATGGCTATTTCTTGCACAGATATGTTATTGGAGGGGTAACTTACATATCAAATTTTAGTTTTCTAGAATTTTAGAAGTTACCGTAGAAGTTCAAGAGGATTCTCATCGTCAGTGAATGAGTCATCCTCTACCATTCCCCCAGATAAAGCTACACAAATATTCTAATAAAATGTCATTATGGGCTTTGCATCTAGAATCTGAAATGAAAACATACATCATAAATAATTCTATGAAGTGCACAGAAATCAGTCATAAATAATAACGTCTTGAGATAAAACAATAAAACTCTTTGTAAAAGTGATCTATTAAAAATTACACTTAAGAAAAAGGAGATCTTTATGGGTCGATGTTTTGGTATTCCTTAATTGGGTCACATGCTACGTGGGTTAGACTTTGTCTATAAATATATTATATATAGCTATCTATCAAGGTAACATCCTACAATTCTTGTATCGAAATGTGGTAAATTTACAACAATTAGGCTTGTATTTTAAAAGTCACTTCAAGTATCTATCTACTCAAGAAGAAACTAGTTTCAAGGTTACAGCAATATTTAAACATCACTCTTATTAAGAGTGCGTTTAAAGTGTTACTCAGCTGAAACTTGTCTTAGTAATTTATTTTAACTTACAGTCTGTTCTCAATTACATTTTCGCCTTATTGACGTTATTATTCCGTATCACGCAGCAAATTATGTTACAATATATATTTTTGTAACTTAAGTGCTGTGAATTTGAGTAAAGCAATTTAGACACGATAATAAGAACGTTATTAAGAACGTGCCTATGTGGCTTAAGTCTATGTCTGCCAATTATTTTCTTTTTTCTTTTCAACACATAGTTTTGTTTTAGCGCAAAACCACGTAGTCAATTCATAGTTTTGATTCAGCGTAAAACGAGGTAAGGAAAGCGCAAAACCTGGATAATTATAGTAAAATATCTTTGGACAGACAAAAACTGTCTGCTAACGATAATATATGATTCTTGATTTCAGAAGTGAAGTCATTATAAACCGTTATCGTAATTGAAAAAAAAGGAAAAATTCTAAGAATAAATAAACACGCATAAAAGAGCTCATCTCTCCTTTAATATAGCTCACGTGAAATATTATATCCATTTACAAAGAATAAAGAAAAACACAAGAAAATATTTTCATTGTTTCATAAATATTGCGCGTTACGCGTATTTATGTAAATTTATTCATGACTTAACACTTAACGGATATTAAATTTAAGACAAGTTTATTAAATAAGCTGAAAATATTATCAGCTTAAAACTGTGTATCGTTTAATTAAAATGTAGATTGTTAAGTGAGTAAACTAATTAATTAATTATAAGAGACCGAAATACTTCTAATGGATGGTAGTTTTACTTAATGAATAACTGTTTGTTTTAGATTCATGGACATTTATATATGCCGTGCAGTGAGGATGCAATCAGAATTTACGACTTTATTTACAATTTAAAGAAGATGTCTGCCCTTGAAGATCCTGCCTTGATGATTGTCTGCCCAAATTATGAATCTTGATTTGAATCTTTGCTGTTATTGTTTTTTTATGTTATTATGTAAACATAATTTTAGAAATTTCCTGTATTATGTGGTTGGTGATTGTGGGATATAATGAGGCTGGCATAATCATGTTCGATTAAAAACCTCTACATTATATATGTAATCAATAAAGATTAACAAAAAAAAACATTTATATATACAGACGTTTGTCACGTACCTAGCCCTTCAGCAACGGTTGATATATTTTGTAAATATTCAGAATAATTTGTATAAATTAATTCACACCTTACATTACTTTTTTCAGAGACTTTTTAATTAGTTTTATTAAAACCCTTGACCTCAAAATTGACAGCTTTACGTTCTATGTATTAGATTTGTGTACATGTGTATATAAGCTACAATAACGTATTAAGATTATTTGTGTGTATGTAGATATTGTCTACATATATGATACAATTGTAAGAGTTCGATGACTGTGCAACTATCTGTGAGAGTTTCTATAAAACTAATACAAAAGAATCTTTATTAAAGTAACAGAATTCAGGACAACAGTTTTTAAGATTTTTATCTGTTTGTCTGTGTGTTTCTGCGAAGTAATCCCAAAAGTAGCTTAACCGATTTAGATACAATTTTCTCTTATATATTGTGGTATATCTTACTTTCAGTAACAGCCTTTCACAATCCACTGCTGAACATAGGCCTCTCCTTAGCAAGGTTTTGGCCTACTATACCACGCTGGCCAGACGGGTTGGAATAGGGTTTGTTTCAAGTTTTCCTTCTCTTTGTAATGACATTTTCATAAATAGTTTGTTCCCTTAGTCATCTTTTATGACATCCACGTGATGAACGTGGGTGGCAACATTATGTATTCTTAATCCGTCACCTTACTAAATGTACTGTAATTATATTATTTCAATCGGTTGACAAATAAAAAAGTTATTTTAAAGAATCACCGCGATAACCGACAGACGAGTATATGCGGGCAGAGCCGCAGGCAAAAGTTAGTATGTCATATCTTTGTAAATCAGGAAGATACATTTTATTTACATTCTATTTGCCAGTAGTACTTTGTTGCCTAAAACGCGAAGGTAAGTTTAAGGTGTTTAAGTTAAACATGATACGAGTTTTTTCAAATCGTAGTTATTTATCTTAATTTTTTGAAAATTATCATTACATTTATAGTGATGAGTGGGATTAACATAGCGTATCGATTCACGATGGTATGATGACGCAAAAACCTTTGTAGGTGGTAGAGCCACGCTGATTTCAGCACGAACTGGCTAGTTCAACTGGGACAGTACTACCTTCTCTCAGAGTTTTGTGTATATAACATCGATTAATTTGTTAAATAAATACAGTTAAGAAAGCGTAGATTCTGTCCTGTTGACACCTTCGTGACAAGCAAGAGCCTTAGAAACAAATCGGGCATCCCCGGAATACAATGACATCACAGTCTTACGGAAAACTTCTGTAAAGTAATTCTTTCATGGAGTGTGTTGTGACTGAGGTGGCCGGGTTACAACTCTAAAATCCTGGAGCAAGCGCTCAAAGGGCGGTAACGTATTTACAAGTTTCGAGTTACAGGTGTCTTTGAATGGTGTAAGCCACCCACTACTAGATTATTCATCTGACCGATTAGTACTAGATATACTTTTCTGTTCAAAAGGGATGGTGACCACAATTCCTGGATTCTATTCATGTTTCCCATCAAGCAGAGTAGAATCACTTTGGCAGGCAAATAAACACAAAAACCCAGTTTACTTTCGCCGTAGTAATGCGTACCCTCATCATCGTTAAGGGCGTTTGTTGAAATTTAAATTTAGATATACGTAAACATTTACTGAAGAGGGACACAATAAAAACTGTTATGTTACTGTAAATTGTCTTTAAAAATTTTCTTTTTTTATTGTTTGAATTTCGAATATCCGTTTTTTATTTGTATGTTCAGGATTAGCTTTAAAAAACTTTCAAATTATATTAAAATGGTTATGATAGGGGCTTACAACAACCCGATTAAATTCTGTAAAAGCTACACCATTTTCAATTTTTTACAATTTTTACATAAACAGTTTTGTACTCACTATTAAATACAAATTTCTACTGAACGTACCCTTTTGAAGATTCTATTGGATAATAAAAATGTTAAAATGAAGCAACCAGGGGTCACCGTACTCATTAAGAAAGCTAAAATGCTGGGGTTCACAAAAATTTCATTTTGTAAGTTCCACTCTGACGCCGCAGGAACAATATTTTTGTGATTTGTGTCCTTGCAATGCTAGATCGATAATTTTAACTTTTGGAGTAAAATTAACCGCTATAAATAGATTTCAAAGTTCATATTCTGTAAATGTTCATTGTGTTTGATTTCTACATAATATTGTAGATACTTTGTTAAAAGTAATAAGTATATGTTATTTTCTAACTAAAAGTTGATGTTTTGAAAGAGTTTTTTTTTCTTTATTCGCACCAATAATACTTTAAGGAGTTCACAATGAAATTAGTATCAACTAAATTAAAATGTAAATAATAATGTCTACGGCTGTTAGACAGATTATTTCTTGATGAACAATGAAATCTATATAAATAAGTAAATTGAAGTGTCCCTTTGTAATTTCAAATTAACAGTTTTTCACTAGATGCATATAAAAGAATATACTGTAGTTACCTAAAAAAAATCTATTTTTAAAATATTTGTTTGTTTGTTCTGGCTAATCTGGCTTGACTGATTTTGACGAGACGTTCATTCGGAGATAGCTGATCTTATAAGGAGTAACTTTGGCTAATTATATTTAAAAAAAGGGTTAACAAAATTAAAACCAATGAAATAGTGAACAATATCAGATTCAAATGCAAGAAATACCGCAGGGTGTTTAAAATAGTTTAAAATATTCATATTTAAAACTCCTCGTTGGTCTTGTGGTTAGTGTATGCGATCAAAAGGGTTCGATATCTGGGTCGGCAAGAGCAGCCCGATGCTCGGAAATTGTGATCTTAACCCCCGTGCCTCTTAGAACACGTAAAGCCGTCTTATTTTACCGACCGAAGTCGATTTTTCGATCGAAAGTCGAAGTCTATTGCATTGTGAGAGTGTGGGAACAGAGAGTGTACAAGTGTATGCGCACACAAGCGTAGACTATAATATTTCCTGTATAGTTGTCTGGGCTCCGTTGCGATTAACTGCTGTGGCCGAAATCGATAAGGAGTAACGGACGTGGCAATATTAATATTTACAAATAAATTTGAATAAAGGCCCTCCATCTATTTTACAAATGTAATAGGCATTTTTCTGATTCTTTTTTATCTTTTTACGTTAACAAGTATTTCAATAGTATGGTTTTAAAAGAGATGAACTGTGTAATTGTGAGTTATCTGTTCGTTTTAACTTTCTTCTTTAATGACACCCGTGTTTATATTAAATTTACCGCTATACCCGAGGGTATTTCTCAAAAATAACCAAAGCTAAAAGTATGGTTCAAAACTGATTGGTAGTTTCAGATATCTGTGACTTTTACGTTTAGTTTAAGATTGTATTAAGTTTTTTTAAATACTAAAAACAAACCCTGACATGTTTTGCTAAGATTTAAAAGTATTTGCTAAGAGCAGTTGGTTTTCACTGAGAGAGTGTGATCAGCAATTTATCCTCTCTCCACTCAGACTTTAATTTAAGGACAGCAACGCATTTGTGTCTATCGAGTTGGCAGTGGATGACGATAGTCAGTTATTATCACATTATCCGACTACTCGTTTGCCCAAGAACAGTTTAATAGTCCACTTCTGGACATAGCTCTCTTCTTAGCAAGGAGGTTTTGGCCTACTATACCACGCTAACCAGATGGATTAGTATAGCATTTGTTTCAAATTTTCCTTCTCCTTGTACTGATGTTGTCTTGCGTTCTTGATCCCTTAGTTGCCTCTTACGACACCCATGGGACGAATAGGAGTGGTGTCGTACTCTTCATCTACACATAATAAACCAATATATTAAAGCCAATATTTCCATCTCGCATCTTTACGAGTCGAAAGCACAATACTATTCCAAGTTTCTTTTTATGTTATATAAAAATTGTTTTATATGTATGTATCTACTCGAAGCGTGTATTTTAACAAAGGGGAGAGTCACAGTTGCATTTTAGTACCTTGATATTCTTTTGTTTTGTGAAAAAGTGAAACGAAATGGCTGCGGGGCACTGGTGCTACAATTACTTCATTTCCATAAATGATTCTTGCAGTTTTTTTATACTGACATTGTTTGCATCGAAAAGTCTGGCTACTTAGAAAAAAATGAACTACAAAGATATTTTTATAAAGCGAGTCAATAGAGAAAATTAGTTTACAAATTTTTACAAATGTTTACAAATAGTTTACAAAGTTTACAAATTATTGCGTAAGATTCAGTAATTTTCAAATTATATTATAGATATTTACAAAAATTTTGGAGCAAGTTTTTCGTTAAACAAATAATAACTATAGTAAATGCTTAAATTTAATTGAGAAATAAATATAGACAAATATAAAAGTACCTTTAAAGATGTTATTAATTTAAATTATTGTATGCTATTAAAAAGTAAACAAATATAGAACAACCAATAAATAATTAATAATAACTCTTAGTAAATTTATTGAAGCAGTTATAATTTGATTTACTACTGCGCTCAGTAAATCAAATTTTAAAAGCAAACTCACATGACACTAATGACATATATTAAATGTTACAAATTGGGACGCTAATTGACTGTTTCAGATTGATTTACAGTTGTGCAGATGGTACTCAACTAAAACAGACAGTATCAACATGAGTATCCTTTAACTGCTCAAATATGTGAATTATAAATACTAAGTTATAGTAGCAGACTTACCAGCACCCGACCGTATTTTTTTTTTCATTTTCCAGATTCTCCCGATTCTAGTCTACCGTGGGAGAACATGCTTTGAAACTTAGGTCGTGGTCTCGGAGTCAGCGAGTGCGGTGGCGGCTCACCACGGTTTTCTGCGTTGCTGTCTTAGAGGCCAGTAGCATATACGAGTATATTTATGCGTTATAACGTGTTGCTGTACGCTGCCTTCGTGTCCGTAGCCTAATGAACCGGACCGACCGGAGTCATACCATGGCCTCATAGAAAATAGGTATTAAGCAATTACTTCTTCGTTTTTCACCGAGTCAATGAAGTTATCATAGCCTAAACCTCCCCGACTCCAGAAGGATGTACTTCGAGGACGGCAACGCTCTTTTGACTCTTGAGTTGCAGGTGTCCATGGCCAGCGGTAGTAGATAACCATCAGTGATCACAGAAAAATATAGAAAATGTGGCCTTATATAATTTGGCATCAAAAGAATAATGATATGGTCTTCTTATATACATACATTACTTTTTCTATTTAGGCTGTCTATTCACTTATTTCAACAAAAGTTAGCATCTGACATTCAATTACAATATCAGTGTGACAAATAAGAAAACATCTGTTTTTTGCACTAGTCGGATCTCATGTTATACGAGTCCACAATGGATTTTGGTTTTCCTACAACCTTTGAATTCCTGCCAGTTTATACTGCAATTATTTCAAACACGTCAAATTACACGTTATTTTCATTTTGTACTTGTTATAAGTAACAAAAGAAAAAAATTGTTATGAATTATATATCACGGCGATTTCTTACAGCCAATCTTTATACGGCTTAATTTTAGAAAAGATTTCATGTAATTCTTAGCGGATGTCTTACTACCGTCTGGATCAACGTCGTAGTCTTGGAATACAGTTTTATTGCTTCAAATCCATCTGCGTAGAATTTAACGAATATTAGATTTCATTTCAGAGATATGAGTTTACCAATAATTAGAGAAAGAAATTCTGAAATACGCTGAGTCCTTTTAATTACTTCTAAATCATTCTATCAGGCAGACATGTTTGGTATTGTTAACTTGATTAGAAGTACTTACTGTAAATATTTATGAAACAATTACTTGCCAATTATATTTATTGTTTTTACACCGAAGTGTGAGATATGTGGGCTTTTTGATGATGTTCAACACTTACTGACGTAGTGTGTCAAGTATCGAAAACAGAATTAGACGTAAGTGCGTAAATATGATTTAAATATTTATGATATTGGCATGTTTGTTTATATTTTAGGGAATTCAACTTCAACTGCTGCACTTGATTTCTTTGGAATATTTGGGCATCAAAAGCTTTTACATGATTATAGAGAGACAAAGGTTAAGATACGATGGGATTAACATATTATTATGTGATAAAAGTTTCTTAATAAATAAAGATATTGAAAGAGAACATGATTTTTAGACCTTTCTTTTTTTTTTTTTTTTATACCACGACGGTGGCAAACATGCATATGGCCCGCCTGATGGTAAGCGGTTACCGCAGCCTATGAACGCCTGCGGTACCAGGGGCATCACGTGCGCGTTGCCGACCCTTTAAAAACCTATTTACCCCCTTCTTGAAGAGCCCCATACTGTAGTTTCCAGGGAAAACCTCGGCAGGGAGCTCATTCCATAACGGGATTGTTCGCGGGAGAAAATTTCTCTGAAACCGCACTGTGCGCGACCATTTAGGTTCCAATGTATGTGGATGAGCTCCCTGACGATGGCGAGCGGTGCGGTGGTAGAAAGTGGCTGTGGGCATCATATCAAACAATTCTTCAGAACACAGCCCATTGTAGAGACGATAGAGCCCACACAAGGAGGCAAAGTCTCTCCTAAGACTTAGTGGCTCGATACCGTCTGTGAGATCAGGATCGTCGACTATTCTCACAGCACGTCTCTGAACTGAATCGAAAGGCTGGTACTTCGGTGCTCCCGCCCAGAGATGACAGCAATACTCCATGTGAGGTCGAACTTGTGTTTTGTAAAGTAGTAGCCTTTGTGCCGGTGTGAAGTATCGCTTCGCTCTATTCAGAACACCAAGTTTTTTTGATGCCAGCTTGACCTTCTCTTCCAAATGAGCTCGAAATTGGACGTCACTGGAGATGTCGACACCGAGGATTCCAATACTCTGTGAGATGGTAAGGGGTGTATTCTGGAATTGTGGAACCACAGTGAACGGGGTTTTCTTAGCGGTAAACGCACAGACTTGTGTCTTAGAGGGGTTAAATTGGACCAGGTTATCCCGACCCCAATCGGAGACTCTGTGTAAGGTGCTCTCGATTTGAGACACAAGTTGTTCGCGACTTTCTACTACAACGGTACGAGGGATGTTAGCTCGGCCCGTGTAATACGCATCTCCAGTACTGTCGTCCGCATAACAATGGATACCATCCGTGGACAGCATATCATTGATATGCAGCAAGAACAGCGTTGGAGATAGCACGGAGCCTTGCGGGACACCAGCGTTTATGTCCATGCTTCCGGAACAGCTACCATCGACGACGGCTTTTATGCGTCTGCCGGACAAAAAGCTAGCCACCCACTTGCACAAACCCTCGGGCAGGCCGTAGGATGGTAACTTCGATAGAAGACCCCTGTGCCAGACCCGATCGAACGCCTTTGCTATATCCAGGCTAACTGCCAAAGCCTCACTTTGACTCTCAATGGCTGAAGCCCACCGGTGAGTGAGATACACTAGAAGATCACCAGTCGAGCGACCGTGGCGGAAACCATACTGGCGGTCGCTGATCAAATCGTGCTCTTCTAGGTAACTGAGACTTACACGACTTTTACGCATACACATAGTTTTAGTCGTATAGCGGGTCTTGTTCGCGATTAAATTATTTAAAAGGTTACGATATCTTCTTTATGGATTTAAATCTCAAACGATTTCTACATACATATTAAACATGTTTGTTATAGAGAATGCGATACGATCTTCAAGAAAGCGCACTTGTGAATTCTGAGCAGCAGATGCTTATGACATATGTATGTGAAGGAATGAGTGTCATGACACTCCAACGTAAAAAAATTGTTGTTGGGAAGTTTTAAATATACTAATTGGCACGAGAATTTTTATATCGCGACGCAGGATCAGTAGTTATTCTGCAGCTCGAAGTGTTTTCGGTAGATGGCACTGTAGTATGTTCTGGCACGGTTTATGGAATACCACCACAATATATATGCTTGTTTGCTCAATCTCTCACAAAAAAATTATAGCAGGAGTTGTAATGAGATAAGAGGCTGAATGTAGAGTGTCACCATCACTATTTATCCCATTGATGGCGTAAGAGGCGACTAATGAAATAAACTAAGCAGGACAATATTCCTGTAATAAGAAGAAAAACTTGAATAAACCCAAGGCCAAGGTCAAAATCTCCTTCCGAAGGAGAGGCTTATGTCCAGCAGTGGACTGTTAAATGCTCTTGATGGTGATAAAGGGGCTAAAATGAAACCATGAATAAAAATTAAAATGTATTTACAGAATATACAAACACCGAAAAATATTTCGAATTACATGTCATCTACAATAATTACATAGTTACGTAAAAATATAATGGTGCGCATAAAATACTTGGATGGTTGCTATTATTATATTTTTCTTTAATATGTAATAACTAATTCATTAATAATGATACTCAGTAAATATTTACATTTCAAAACTATACGTAAATCAAATAGTTTATTTTACATTTTCACATAAACAAATAATAGCTTTCTCTACTACTATCTACTTAAACAGAGCTATAGACCTAAATAATGTTACTAATTTTTCAAGTGCTTACAACATTTTGTTTAGTATCTTCAACAATATAATGTGCTATGTTAAAAAAATGATCGAACTCTTTAAAATACGTAGCAACATAATCTATCCTATTATTATCTTTTGAGAAGTCGACCTATTTCTGTTAAATAATGACACGACGAAATCCAATCATTTGATACATGTTAATAAAAACAGAAAGTCCAAAAAAACTGACACTGACATTGATATGACGGTCTAGTGGCCTCTTTACTGCACTGAGTGTTGTGAACCCCACATGGGACAACACTTTGTGTGATCCATATATTGTTGTTTCGAATTTGGGTGTTCTTTGTGTCCGTTTCTTGTATGTTTGTAAAGTCTCTCGCGACACAGGATTTATTCCTAATACGGGCGTTGTCTTATTTTAAAAAGAAACTAAAATTATTTCATGATTATAGTCTTGTATGAACTAAAGTTGAATGAATGAATGTTGCAGATTTTCTTTAACTACTAATGTACCTAACTAAAAGATAGCAGAACTTCTTAGAAGCATGATATTGTTATTTTTACATATAAAAAAATAGTTACGTCAAGTCATTGTTGCATAAAGTACCAAAGAGATCAAAGTTAATATTAATACGTATATATAGATTATATGGTAGAACAGACTTCAAAGTGTTTGTCACTTGTCTCGTGTGACGACTGTGAATATGAAATGCTTAAAATCTGCGTCATTCATTGTTGTATTTTGTGGATATACATTTGTAATAGTTCCACATTAATACTACACAAAACTATTTAAAGCTTACATGTCTCATATAATAATTTTACTTATACTCTTCATTTTATTAAGTAATGCATATAAGATATTTTTTGTTGACCTTTACTGACATGTAGCATCTTTTTCTCTCGCTTTCTAGCATTTTTTTGGGAATTATTTCTGGAAAAGGGAAGTGTGTAACAGAAGTTGGGGCAGCTCGCGTTATACTATTTGAAAGTTGGATGTCATGTGACAGGTGAGATGTAACCCATGATATAAGGTTTAAGTTTTTTACGGTTCTATCGGTTATCTATCTCTAAATTAAAGGCTACCAATATAATATTGTTTTATGTCTGGGAACGTTTTGACATACAAGGATTTTAGTTACATATTTCTATTTTAAACTACAATTAAATGTGTAACACCAAGTAAATATGTGGTAAAAGTGAAATAAAAACAGGTTTGTATTGACTAATTTAAATTACAATCTATTGTCACTATGGTGAAAATTACATAAAAACCGACGATGTAAAATATTTAACGATTCTACGAACTTATTGCGTCAGAGATGAAATAGTTAATTGACGAATATAAACTCAAATATGGTCAAAACAAAATTCTATGTTAAAATTCTGAAAATAACACTTAAATTCATCATCATCACCAGCCATTAGTTTATTGCAGTCCACTGCTGGACATAGGCATCTCCCATTGCACGCCACTCTAATCAATTTTGGGCTTCTCGCATCCAACTCCTGCCAGCCATCTTGCGTAAGTCGTCCATCCACCTCCCACACTAAGTTTGCCTCACTATGAACATGTTAATTACCTACTAAATAATTTCATACAAACTCAGATGCAACAATCTGTATTCATCAAAATTTATCTGTTGATTGCAATTAAAATTCGCTACACACACTCAAATCTAGCAAAGTTGAAAGGGGTTTTCAAGAGAACCATAGTAGTAATGTGCAATCCACATTTAAATATGTATACGCGTACTATATGTTACAAAAATACAACACAAAAAGCTTTGCGAATGTATGTAATCATAAAGATCTTACAAACAGTTTAAATATATCTAAGATTACAACTGACTAAATTTAGTAAGCGTAATATCCAATCAGGCATTATATGTCGGCGACCCGACTATCTTACATCTATTGACAATTTAGAGATAAAATAATCATAGTTATCTTCTATGTAATGACTAGATTAGCAATTCGATAGCATTCACACGATTTTCGATTGACATCGTTTTTTTAGTCTACTTACAACTTTCCAAATATTAATTAGTCATCGTAAATAAGAAATGTTAGCCTAACACGTAAGGTTTAGTTAAAAAACTTACGTAGTGCAACACTTAAATTTAGTAAACATGTATTTTATACCTCACACGCTTGATTCGTAGAAAATGGAAGTTCTAGAGGCAGAAAAGAATATATATTAATTGATAATTAATGTAATAGAAAGTAGTTGCCAATATCGTATTATCTTTGAGCATTAATAAACAAATATGTTACAAGCTACGATTGACGCCTTCGATCTATGCAACACACAGCTTTCTTAAGATTTTCAGCAAAACCACACTTCGGAATTTGGACCTCTTCTTTAAATATGTTGCTTTTAGTTTTATTTACTTGTGTGTCAGTCTTGTCCCGCTGGCCTGTATTATCTAGTTCCTGATCGGATCACGTATCCGACCCGGGATATTTTACAATCAGATCTAGTTCTTCCTCGTTAGGTTTTACAGCCCGAACCTCAGTGTGTCCTTCAACTGGTACATAAGTCTTTGGCCGATCAATTTTATTTTCAATGTTCACTAGTACATCAGCAACACAGTGATGATTTGCAGGCGATTTCAGTTCAGCATCATTGCTGTACCCTGATTGGTGGGCTTCGTTGTCTCCATTGTTGTTCTGTTTATCTTTTTCTAAATCGACTTTACTATCTTCTTCTTCACTATTTTCTTTTCCTTCTAGTATCATTTTATGTGTAGCTTCTTCAATTACACTGTCAGTTGGTGCTTCGTTGATGCAGGAATGTGTCAGAATGAAAGGTAGCTTAAGTGATAGGTCTCCACCCATAGCACTGAATGTGAGTTTTACTTTGACGTAGTAAGATACGTATATGGCAAATACATTTCTATCCTCTGGTGTGTTATTGCATATAACAGTGGAAGCGAGACTTGCACCAGTCTTTGAATATGAATCTTCAAGGGCTATCCAGTTTTTCGTGATTCCTGTAAACAAAATCATTTATAGCACGGGTTTTATTAACTGGTACCTTCTGCACTTAAATCGTAAGTACCCTTAGTTCACAATCATACTAATACCTAGAAAAAGTTGATATATTTTATCGGTAATTAAAAAGTTTTTAAAGTGGTTGTAAGGTTATCGAAATATAGTGACAACTGTTCTTACCTCTGTGCGGTGTGAGGATATACGTATCGGTATGAGTCTGACCAGGCATAACGACATCACTACCCTTTACAAGGGCTACGACATTCTTGAATTTGCCATTGGAAAACATGCAGACATCCACATGTTGAACCACCAAGACCTAAACAATACAGTACAAAATTATTACCTGTGTGAAATAATAAAATATTATAGAATAAAAATTATGTATTGTCGTATAATAATAAAATAGTTATCACCGTGTAATGAGAAAGTCTTTAAAATTGTAATATTTAAAGGCTTTTCAAGATTATTATTACTTTTTATTTTTTTATCTTATTAGTCTGCCAAAGTGACTCTACCTGATGAAAAGCAGAAATTAAATTCAAGACTTGTGTAGTCACTATACTCATTGTGAATGTATCAATGCAGTATAGTAAGACACACTATGGTGGCCAATTGAGACACTTTTTCACATCCCGTTTGGGGACGTAAAAGACATGACAGTCATCGTGGTAGTATAAGGCTGTCATACTGTCGCCACTGCATCAATGGATCTCTGATCTCACGCTTACCAACGAAAGACGACAGCACGGATGCCGAGGCTTTAGGTTGACTTTGAATGAATCACTAAAGTATAATTCCTTTCAGAGATTTAGCTAATTAAGTTTTCGTCATTTCTATGTGTGGTGTATTTAACGTGTTGCATTGAAAAATTATAAATCACTTTTTATCATCATCATCAGCTCGTTGCAGTTCACTGCTGGACATAGGTTTCTCCCAAGGCACACCACATAAATTTATTTCAGCATTGTATACGAAAATATCTTTCTAACAGCCTACAATAGAAGATCAATAAGCAATCCACAACTCATTAAGCTTTTCAATGGCATCGCATAAATTCGATTTTCAGAATTTATGTCGTTAGCAGTAAGTACTTTCATTGAGTAAATTTTGAATGTAACATTTACAGTAATACAGTATCATTATAAGAACATTTATCAATATTATTTTGAAAACTTTTTACTAAGATGTAAAATATTTTTGCAGAAAATATTTGTAAATTCAACTCAGCGTTCGTTTTTCTTTCATTTTCTCGTGTGAGAGGTTTATATTCGTGATATTATCCTAAAGTTTATTAAAAGTTATCTTGTTACCAACGAAGTGTTAGATTTAATTTTGTTGAGATTACAATGGGCGAGAGAAATTGATCCACGTTCGGCCTACCCGCGGCGCCGCATTCGCATTTTGTTCATTACTTTAATCTCTGGCTATGAGATAGCCAATATATGCCCAAATTTTATGATAATCGATTCAGTAGTTAAGACGTGAAATGTAACACAGCAGCTGACCCTTTTTTACATTTATATCTTTAGTTATGATTAATGGCAAAGAAATAAAATATATGTTTTAGACTTATATGTAGTCGAGAATTTCATTTACATTAAAACAAGGAATCATATTTTATCGACCTTATAACATGTGTGACAACTGGAATTGGTTGGCAAGTATTGAAATATATATTCGAAAAAGTTTTATAAGAATTTAAAAACTAAGGAGTTTAAATGGCAATTAATTTCACCTTTTGTATATTGAAAGCAAATATTGATTAGATTTTAGTTTACCTTAATCCGTCGAACAGTTTTCGAAGAGTGATTAGCAACAACAACACCGACTCTGATGGGTTCCCCGTGAGAGTAACTTGGCTTATCTAACCAGGCTTCTAGCTCCACCCTAGGAGACAAAGATATGAACAATATACTAAGTTTTTTTTCGTTTTTTTTTCGATATTAAGAGCCTGCCAAAGTGACTCCGCTCTGCCTGCTGGAAAGCATGAATAGAGTCACAATACTCATTGCAAATGCAGACAATGCGGTATGGAGACCCATACTATGGCGGCCTAGTGAGATGCGTTTTCACGCCCCGCTTGGGGACGTAAAAGGTTATCAATAGTTTTTTACAGAACAAGTATAACCTTGCAAATACTAGTTGTTGTTATAACAATATACAGCAAACAATATTATCACAACATTTTAATTATTTGGTTAATGATTTTTTCCTCCTCATATATTAATAAAATAAAAAATAAATTGGCACTCTCATAGATATGATATAATAATAATAATAATAATAGTTTATTTTCTCTTCACAAAATAGTTCTTACTAAAATAATACAGTTGAGTCAGGAATCACATTTTGTGAGAGACTGGTGCCTATGATAGGTATAGAATACCTGTGTTACAGGTCACCAGGTCCCCACACCACTTAGTTTACAAGTAAGTTATCATTTTAGACAGCGATAAACAAGCTGGAGAAGGAGAAAATTATAAATTAAGCATTAACTTGAACATTACAATCGTTAGTGTGTGTGTGTGTGTGTGTGTGTGTGTGTGTGTGTGTGTGTATGCGGGTGAGTGTTCGTATGTATATTCGAGTGTGTGCGTATGTGTGTGTGTGTAAGTAAGCGAGAGTGAGGGTCTATATATCAACCACTTAATTATTATAATGTTATTACTCATTTTTATTTATGTTACTTCACTTTTATGTCAAGACGGTGAGTAAATTTTCAGTGCTATCGTAGTCAAGAGTTTTCAACCAATCACAAACCCTGTGTTTGCATTCTGATTTTGTGAGAGGATATATCGATAAGAAAGCGTTCACTTTGTTATATAAATACCCGCCGAGAAAACAGAAAAATCGATGTGACAGATTAGTGTGGAAGGTGACATTATTACATACAGAGCCCTTCCGACGCTTGCCCTTTTTTAAATTTGGATCGTAAACTGTTTCAGTGTGCTTCTTCAAAATAACTGCCAATATAAAATTTTGCCTGACTGTCAGTACATCCCAAAATCTATAAAGCTCTCTTGTCGGGTAACGAAATGGTAGTCCAGCCCCAACCTTCAGTACAGCTCTCTGGGCTCTTTCTATTTCCAGAAACTGGACCTTACCCACTCCTCCCCACGAAAGAATGCAATAATTAATGATTGAATGGCATAGAGCATAGTATACCATTTTTATTGTTTTCACCTCAGCTACCCGACTTAGTGTTTTAAAAATGTAAATTAGTTTGCGTATTCTAGAAACAAGAGTAACTATATGTGGCTTGAAGGACAGGGTTTGGTCCATCTGCACTCCGAGATATTTTATGGATTCCAACCTCTGAAGGGGGGAACAGGAGCAAAGTTCGCTATCCATTCAAGAGCATGTGTGGGCAGTAATGGAGAATGTATGAGGTGGTAGAAGATTCTTTCTATGGGCAAAAGCAATGTATTTAGTTTTGTCAATATTAAGAGATAAAATGTTAGTCTTTAGCCATTTGCAAACAATGTTCAAGCCAGACTGTGCACATGTAAATACGTCCTCCCAGGTATTTCCGCTGAAAAAAAGCGCTGTGTCATCAGCGTAAGACAATATTTTGCCACCATGAAGATCAAGCTGACAAAGGTCATTAATATATACAAGGAAGAGGCTCGGTCCCAAGATGCTACCTTGTGGCACACCATAGCACATAGTAAGCTCGTCTCTAACCCACGAATCAATCATTACTCGTTGACTCCTGTCACACAAGTAATCCCCAAATAATTCCAACGGGAGACCTCTGACACCAAGCCTATTCAGTTTCTGAATCAGCAAGGGGGGAGAGATGGTGTCAAAAGCCCTGGCAAGATCAAGGAATACTGTGAAACACTTGCTTCCCCTGTCCAGACTGACAGCAATAGAGTTAGTAAGTTCGTGGACAGCTTCATCGGTCGATTTACCGCACCGAAAACCATATTGGAATGGTGAGAGGAGGAAATTATTTTCAAGGAATTTCACGAGACGAACATTCATAAGACGTTCCAAGATTTTAGACATTGTGGGAAGAATAGAAATAGGCCTGTAATTACAAATATTATCTCTTTCCCCACCTTTGTGAACCGGTTTGACAAGGGCAATCTTAAAGGGTTTAGGAAAATCACCTGTTGTAAAAGCAAGGTTGCAGATGTATGTCAGAAGGGGTACGAATATATTCCTGTATCGTTTTATAATTTTCGCTGAAATTTGATCAATTCCCACAGCAGCGTCATCTCTAAGTCCCAGAATTATTTGTTCAACTTCCGTATCGTCAGTAGGTACCAGAGCAAACGAGTTAACCGGCGAGCAGTCAGAAAACTCTGTACATACAGCTAATTGATTACCACTAATTATTTTCTCTGCCAAATTTCTGCCCATGTTTGTGAAAAAGTGGTTTATTCTATCAATATGGAGTTTAGGGTTATCATAGTTAATAAGTACACTAGAAGTACTATTTATTTTAGAAAAGTTGCATATGTTTTTGATTGTATGCCATAATTTTTTCTTATTGCTTTTTGTCTTATTAGTTTCCAGTTTATCATAATCTCTTTTTAATTTTCTTGTGAGAGCATTACAATAATTTCTGTAGCGCTTATATATTGTCTTAAGGAGTTCATCTTCGGGTCTTCTTTTTAATTTCTTGTGTAAATTGTAAATATAGCTGTGAGGTACTTTCTATTTTTGCAACAATCAACTAGAAGCTCGCGTTGACATTCAGCTATCAATTTTAAATGAGTAAAAGTAACAATAATGCAGTACAGTACGAAACTAAATAAGTGCTCCAGAAAAAAAAATAGCCAAGGAAAGTAATGAAATACATAACTTCATAGAAGTCGCCAAGTTTTATTTTTTGGCAATCTCGGAATGGGCCCTAATGTGAACATTGTAATAGCTACTATTTTTATATTTTTTACCAGACTATACTAATACCTAACATCTAAGACTACTGAGAAATCAAAGTTTGCTATGAGTATGCCTCTTCAAAGAGAACATGAAGATATACTAGTGACTGTACATACTCTTTGTAAGAGTTAGAATTTAATAGCAGCGTTGTAACTTGATAACTTCAAAGTTCCTGTCACCGAAGAGCTCGTGTATGTTAAATAAAATAAATTGCACGACAAGGGCTATATGTAAGGTAAATAAACCATAGAAATAAAGCTTTGTAATCTCACCTTCCGTCCGAAAGTAGAAAAGGTTTCTCAACAGTAGCCCGGGGCGGTTGTACCTCCGAGTTTTCTGAAACAAGTCACGCTCTTAAGTATATAACTTCGGGAATTATTAAACTTTGTTTCTACATGACACCTCGACATGCGTCGCTGAAAGTAAATTTTGAAATGTAATTATCGACTTTGTTAATTTTTGAATTACTTGAAAAGTGACATATTTTATGGGAGTATTCAAGAGTGCAAATTGGCAGATAAATGTGTATTTTAAATTATGAGATATAGAAATACATTCACGGTTGGTTAAATAAGGTATTATCTTTAAAAATAATTTTAGGTGTGAATAAGTATGTATATAAAAACTGGACAGGTTTATTATCAGTGTTAGGTTAGTGATCGCGACTGCCACACCAGAGGGTGTGAGTTTGATCTCGACACGACAAATCTTTGTGTGACGATCGTTTGTCCTATGTGTGGGTATAATTTATCTATATTTGTATGTATTTATAAATATAAAAGTATAATAAGTAAAAATAATAAATAAATAATCTCAAACATCTCATACACACGGCTGTCTGATTTCAAATTAGGCAGGGCCTGTGCTATGGTAACCCAAATGCTGATAAACATACAAAAATGTTTCTAAACACATATATATTATACACAAATAACACTAGGATACAGAACTAATGATCGTGCTCTTCATACAAATATTTGCCCTGGGTGGGAATCGAACCCACAACCTACGGCTCAGCAGTCAGGGTCACTAAACACTAGAACAACAGGTCCGTCAAATGTTGTACCCATCAAGTGTTGTATGTTTTTTATCAGCAGTTTAGTTAACATAGTACAAGCTTTGCCTAGTTCAGGATCAGACGGCTGTGTGTCAGATGTGTGAAGATGTTGTGTGTCGATATTATTATTAGTTCAGAGATTATGACTTTAGCAGTCAGTCGGTTGCTTCCTATCACACAAATAAGCTTTCAAATCTGTAGTGATAGTAGAAATATCCCTAATTACCTGGATCGTCTCTCTTCGGTCGGCAATTTTCATCAGATTCCACCTTAATTTTACTTTTCAGCCTGCAACAATAAAACAAAGTTATTCTAAAATGTTATAACCTGCATTAAAGTGAACAACTCTTCGTATTCAAACAGAGATTATTAAATCTTGATGCTTTTAACAATCTATTAACCAAGAAACAAGAAACATTCTTATCTAACCATTGTTGACACTGATAAAGAAAATAAGGAAATGCTTTTAAATGTACAAATTTAATAAACGTTTCAAATTGTTGAGATCTTCCAATTTGCAAATGAGTAGCTCGAGCAAAGCAGTCACTTGTAGCACCAAGCGTCAACTAATGAAAAGTGAAAAACAATTCCACTCCAAAATCACATTTTACGTGGAGTTTTGTTGCACGCCTAAGTTTTAATTAGCTCTTACAATAAGTAACAGATTTTATTATTAACTGACTGATTAAAACATTAATAGCGGTAGAAAGTTTCTTAACTTTGAAGAAATTTAAGTTAAATAATTCGAGCCACTTAATTTAATGCAAATTCAACAACATTGTAACTTTTATTGTACACAATATTTAAATAAAACTGACGGGCCTATTGAACTGGAGGTTAGTGAAGGTTGTGAATTCGAATCCCACCCAGTAGAAAAAGTAGTGTGTTGAGCACGATGACAATTCTGTGTCTGGTTGCAATTTATCTATCAACAACCTTTATAGGCTACAGTTGGACTTAAACCTTTCCTGGTTAGTATACGGTTCTTTCCAATTTTCTTTCCCTTTCTATTAAATCGTAATGGGTAGCTTTCCCTTAGTCTCTTATACAACCCATGGGATGAATAGTCAGACACTAAGCAAGCGGTTCATAATCCATCACATACGGATGATTAATCACATTAAAGTTATATATGATATGTACACATGTATTAATTAAATATATATGTTTACCAACAGTCTGATTACCATAGCATAGACTCTGTTCATTTTGGAATGAAAGTGAAAGTTGAAAAATATATATATTGGTACTGTTTGGAAAACAGTGTGAGCTCGGTTACAATTTTGGTGAATGTCTACGAGTACCAATCTGCCAATACTTATTATCAATGTGACTGTGTGAATTTCTTTGTTTGTTACTCAATTTCATGTCTTAACCAGTAAACTGATGACCGACAACAGACCGACTCCAGAAGTCGCAAACACAAGGGTATAGTCCGAAAAACATTTCTCGCTTTAGAAAAAGAGGGCAAGAAGGACATAGCGAAGATAATTTACATTTGTCCAGGAGCAGCAGTACTGTAAAACCGGGATATGTAAAAACAACAGATGGGCGTCGACTTTGCCTTTCTAAACATGTCTTTATTCGTATATCGGTATATTCTTTAGTATATGGATTTAACTTGATTGTGATATTTTTTTCATATTGTTTTTTTATTCAATTTTAAAACAAGCACCGGTAATTAAGAGTTAATATTTGACTGACCAGTCCTTGAATTTCATCCTTTTACTTTGTGAATAAGTTTCTATTTAATGTTTCAAATACTTCTTGTTGTTATTGAAATAAATTTCTTAGAATTTAAACTTGCTATTCTGAAGTACACCGTCTCATCCGGAGTTATGAATATTTTTGTTTATTATTATTCTGTTGCTAATATTTGCAATTTGAGATAATGATAATGATGATAGTATTTGTAATAATCACAAATCTGTCTTAAACGTTAAAAATAGAGTTCAAAATAATGACAGTCAATTTGACGTGAACAAAAATTATAATTTTGTCTATTTGTGTAGAGGTTGGATTAAATATAAAAAATCGGAAGTGAACTAAGAACAGAGTTCTGATCACACAGTATTTTATTTATAATTTTATGGTTAAAAAGCAATTAAAAAGTTACGAGTAGCGGCTCTACCGTTGGGTTCAAGGAATTTGAGTATCCTGGGATACCTTTAAACCCTAAATTGCAGATCACCCAAAATAGTCCAGTCATCTTTTAGTTTTGTCTGGAAAGTTTTTCGGGAGTATTGGATACTGGTTATTTTATCAATTTTGATGTGCTCTTTGCGAATTTCAAGATTTTCACCTCGTACCTGTACCGCTCGCGCTAGCATATAGAAAAAATAGCGGGTTAAAGCAGTTTTTTGTAGATATCTCCTTTCCGACTCATTTACGACAAAATATTTATGAATAAAATTAAACCAACTAAAATTGCCTACAATTTATATTCCTAAAACTTTTTCGTAAAATTAACAGTTTCGGCATATGAGCGCCGTAAAGTGTTTCTCAACACGCGTTTTCACTGAATAACGGGTTTCCACACTACCTTGAGATAGATTAAGCGTAGTACATTATTATTCATCTACACTAATGTATGTTTTTCATATATTAATAAATAATATACTATACGTCGCAGGTATCGAAGTTACTAAAATGGTGACCTTGGTAGGTATAAGAAAAGGTATCACACTCGCGATGGGTTCCCTCTCTACCTGCTGTAAAACATCAACAGAGCTCAAAAGAATATCAAGTCGAAATCGTCAGTAAAAGTGTAATATTTAACTGTGTAGTTTGCGTTTATAAAGTCATGACATTTAATGAATGAAATAATACAATGACTAAAGTCCACTTAATGAGAGTAAAATACCTGAAATCAAGGAAAAAAGATTAGAGACTTTTCATTAGTCAAGTGCTAACAGAAAGGAAAAGAAGTGTAAACTTTTGGAAGGGTTAACATTTACATTGGTTCACAAATATGTGAAAAATGACATGAGACGGTGATCGTTGCATCATTGCGTAGAGGAAGCAATGTTCCCACTCCTCAACTATATTTGTCATCCACGCATCCAACACCCTTATTTAAAGAAAATTGTTTTTCGTGTGCTGCTGAGATATCAGCATTATTTCTAGCAAATCAAAAACAGACGCGTTTATGCAATCGCAATGTTGTGTACAGTAAACGTAGATTATCAATGAAAGATACTGTTTCAGAATTTGCTAGAGCTCGTAATGATGATTGGGATCGAGTGATTGTTGAACGCCTAGAGCGTGTTGAACTTCACCTTACGACGCTCTAAATCGTAGGAAATTTTCTCTAGTTTAATTTCGCACATAAATATTTTATCGTAGAATGAGTTGAAGAGGAGATATCGCCACCAAGCTAGCGGCGTGAAGATAAGAGGTGACTAAGTTGAAATTCAGAAAGAGCATATCAAATCTGATAAAATTATCAATTTTTAAAACTGCCAGATTTTTTTTGGTAACTCCTTTTTTGCACCAACTAAGTGTACAAGAAGTTTAGACATGAAAAGTGTACTGGTGTAAGTTATGTTAGGAAGGATTTAAATGTGTGGAAGTAATGTCAGTTACGATCTTAAGTAACACAGAGTGCACTGATTCTTGTCGTAGCAACATATTCAAGTAAACGATCTGGTTATGTACGTCAATCGATACGAGGGGTTCAAGCAGTAACACGAGATAAAGCTTTGCGATCTGATATGCTGCAGCTTCGAAGAACTCGGTCACTTATGTTGCAACCTCGATTAGAATGACTAGTAATTAAGTACATAATTAAGAATGATTCTAATTTTTATTTCAAATAAATGTTTGTGATTCCAAAACAAAATATTGTTCAAAGTTTTCCAATACTATTTGAATGTAATTTGCCTACGTAAATATTATCTCAAAAAATATACACAAAAATATCTCTGAATAAACATGAGACTTTGTGCTAAATGAAATGTATGTTAAATGAAACAGTGACTTAATTTTTTTTTTTTTTTTTTTTTTTTTTTTTTTTTTTTTAAAAAGACAACGCCCGCATTAGGAATAAATCCTGTGTCGCGGGGGACTTTACAAACATACAAGAAACGGACACAAAGAACACCCAGACTCAGAACAACAATTTGTGGATCACACAAAGTGTTGTCCCATGTAGGATTTGAACCCACAACACAGCGAAGCGGAGAGCGGCGTGGCGACCGCTTAAACCACTAGGCCAGTCGTGCAGTCATGCAGTCATAAATGAACTGTATGTATGTATATATGTATATTGAAAAGGATAAAAAATGTGACTTCTACCTTACTCGTTTTAAATATCGATCGATGTAACTGTAAACTGTAATGTATCTTTATCAAAGACATTCAATTTACATAGACAAAGGTAAGGTAATCCGTTTAAAGAACCTGCACACCAGGTTCCTAGACTCTGACTGTTTTTGTGAAAGCAATTTCGTAACATGACTGGAATTTGCAAACAAAAGGTGTTTGGTGAAAGTAATCGCTTGCTATAAAATGGGCCTATACGCTTGATTGTAATCTCTGAGATATAAAGATCATATACTATTTCGGACTACAACTAAAATGTAAATTATTCCTAATTCTTTGGGAATATTCATTTGTGCAAACCGGTTGGCAGGAGTTGGATAGGAAAAATTTAAAACCGATCAGAGTAGCGTCCAATGAAAGAGGTTTATGCCCAGCAGTGGACTGCAATAGGCTGATGATGATGATGGTAATGATGATAATGACAGTTAGTAAGGTTTTGACTAGAAATTAACTTAAAGTTTTATCTGATTTATTTTTATGACAACATTTAATGAATTTTCTTTTAAGCTACTACTGAAATTAGCAGCTTCATTTGACGATATACAACTAAATTGTTGTTTTATATTATTCTCAAGCCATCCGTACATAAAACGTAGTGCTGTTATTGCGGTAATTCTGCTATGTCAAAGTCTGTTTAACTCTATGTTCTTTTGTCTTTTATTGTGACCGTTAAAGACATAAACTATTTAAATACAAGTTGTTTAAATATTTCATATCTTATGCCAACTTTTTTGCCAACTGCCAACTTTTCAATTTTGCCAACTACCAATAAAAACTTTTTAATAGAATTATTAGCAACAATTCAGCAAATAAACAAAAACGATCCCTCGCTGAGTTATAAAGGGGTTTGTTTTTGAAAAGTTTTGTTGTGAGCAGCTGTTGAAAGAGTAAAAGGCCCGCTGACCACTCAGAAAGCGTTTTCAAAGGCAATGAACTTTGTTGCAGCTTAGAAAAGGTTTCGCGTGAACAACTTTGTGACAAGGCCTTTATTAGAAATTCGTGAATAAATGGCATTTTTGTAATTGCACTGTGAACAGTTTTCGTTTGGTTAGTGTACTACCTAATTTATAGTTATGGATAAGTAATATAAAGTTATGAATTAAAAGAATAATGTTACTGTGAAAATAAAAAGTATCCAAAATGTTGTTAACCTCTGCAATGACACAGTACAATAGTACAAGGGGACCTGAGGGGGTTGAACCACTGTTTTGTGTCTTTATATAATTCCACTGAGATAGAAGAAGGGTAAAATGTGAAAAGGATCTCAAGATTGAGACAAAGCCGAATTAAATTCAGCTGAAGAAAGTGTCAAAGTTGTCAACCTTCTGGGATATTCTACCTCAATGATGATGCGAATTCAAGAACGCAATGTTCTGTATTTTCATATTTACTTCTATGTACGTGTAGCATCACGATTTGAAAACTTATAAAATTTGAAAATCAGTTTATGCTTTTCATGTGAAAAGAATATTTCATATGGGCTGTGTTGAGTTTTAACTTTATGGTAATAGCACAAAGTTCATATTTAAATGCATAGTATCGTATAAACCTCATTTTTTTTAAATTATATGGCACATAAAGATAACCAAGTAATAGACAAGAGTTCTCCAAGGACTCGTAAAGATAAATATTTTATGTTTGCTCCTCGTATACCTGTTAAAGTGCAAACACAACTTTTAAATTATTCCATATTTATACTAAATTGAACAATTTTAATATTTTGAATAAATAAGCGCATGCCGAAGCAAGGATACGTAAAAGAGTATCAAAGAAAAACAGAAATAGTGTATCATTCATATCGGCTTTGGTTTCTTAGAAGATGAAGATTTCTTTCAGTTTTTTTTTTTTGAAAGAGACAACGACCTCACTAGGAATAAATCCTACATACAAGACGAACAAGAAACGGACGCAAAGAACATCCAGACTCAGAAAAACAAGTTAACAAAGTGTTGTCCCATATGGCATTTGAACCCACAACACTCAGCGCAGTAGAGAACTTTTTTAGAGTATGGTTTATTAGAGAAAGTTTTTAGAATATTGATGAACATTTTTAAGGACTCTTCGTAAGTAAAACTAGATTCACTTAAACTTAAAGCTGTACTACAGCATTTTAGGTTTCAGTTTCTGAGAAGTCTTATTTGAAACAATCTAAATTTTCTATTGTTAAATTGAATATAAATACTTGAAGCATTTATTCATACAAACTTCTTTTAAAGAAAGCCAATTTGTTTATCGAAACATAGTGAGCTGTGTTTGATTAAATAAATTTGAGAGGCTTCGAAGGCTACGACCTCCTGTCTCTTTTAGTGTTTTTTTTTACCTTAAATGTTAATATAAGGTGGGCCAAGAATTCTTAAACATTTGAATCTAACATCCCGTGCAAACATGTTACGGGAGTTTTTGGAACCAATGTTACTGGCATTTGCTGGTTACAATCGTAACATATAATTTTAACGTCTCCTCTCGTCACATATCCAATGAGTCCTTGCCAGTGGTCAAACACGTTTCCGGAAAAGCTGATTTTCAGACGAGGCGATATTCCATGGCCACCATATGGGATTATTTGAAAAATTGTGGCTACATCAATAAACCAAATACACTAAGTCAACTAAAAGAAAAAATCAGTGAAGAGATGTCGGCGATCTCACGGTCTCTTTGCCGACGAGTATTCGAAGATTTTGGTGGGCGCTTAGAAGAGTGCAAACGTCGAAACGGTGGTCATATAGGTGATGTAATTTTTAAAAAATAAATTCCAACTAATAAGTTTTCTTATAAATAAACAATTTTTATAATATATCAAATGATTTTTGATACGAATTTTTCAAATGTTCAAATAATTCGTGGCCGACCCTGTATTTTAATAAAATATAGATAAATTTTACAAGTCCTAATAGTGGTGAAGTTCCTAGTGAGAGTTTACGTCACAGAAAACTTTTGTGTATAAGTCATAAGTTACATAAGTTTATTATATTGTGATTGATCATTTTAAAATATGATCGTCTATTACATGGCTAGTCATATTATGACATATAAACATTTCGTCCATATGAATTATAATCTGGCTACAACATAAGTATATGTATAATTATGATGAGTGAGTGTATTTTATATTGTGTTTAGTGAGTATTTTGAATATATAAACCTGTATTCATACATGTATAAAGTTTAACTATTCCAATTTTCTTGTAGTTTGTTCATGAAATGTTCACACGAAGTTACCTACACCTACATAAGGTCGATAAGACAACAAAAATGAGGAAAAACACATTACAATAGCGTGTATTTACAAAAGCTGTAAATTTAGATGAATACATGTATCTGCATCACTCAAAAGTTGAATGGAAGAGAATAGCTTGGGTTTCAAATCCGCCTATTTACATAACTGCATAAAGTTACATTTGTAAACAACTGAAAAATGGGCATTTTAACAAATTATACAAAGGAATCATAAACATTTGTGTTGCAGAGATGTATTCTATTTAAGAAGGCAATCGATAACGTTCTACAAGATTCAGAAGGTGATGGAAAGGTTAAAACGTGGTTTTGTAATCTCACCAATGAATTAGGATTATCAAGGTGTATAATTCGATTCGTCGTTTTTATGTTTCTATGGTAACAGGCATATTTTATACTTAGTTACTATTAAGTCGTAATGTAAACTGTAAATTAATTATACCTCAGGTGTGTTTGCTATCAGGTGTCAAGAAACAATGTTAAATTTAATTTACAGTAAGCTACTTCAAGAACACTTTCGTCTAACGAAGTGATAATTCTAAGGGTATTATTTGCTTAGGTTTTTGTTTGATTTTCAAAGTTCTGTTTAATTTAAATTATAAAGATATGATTGAAACAGAATCTTCATTATTAATGTAAATTGAGGTGGCTTGTTCAGTTTCATAAGCTGATGTATTTTCTTGCATAGTATGTAATTGACACAAACGTATTCAAATGCAGATTCAGTATAACATTAATGTGGGTGTAACAGGTGTGTAGGTGATGTTAAAGTTTAACAGTATAATAAACGATGTTAGATTTTTTATGGTTTCAAAGGACACAAATAGGGCGATGAGCTATCTGGTAGAAAGTGACAACCGTCGCCCATGAATTCTTCTTCGTTAAAAAATGAGACAGCTCCCCTCTAGGTATCTTGTATAGTGGCGACTTAACAAAAATACCAGAAACGGACACAAAGAAAATTTAGACTCAGAACAACAATTTGTGGATCACACTTTATATATTGTTTTTCTGGATCGAACCTATAATATTCACCGGAGTTGTAAGTAATGAAGTCTACTTTATTATAGAATTTGTAGAAATGATAGTAAGTACGATACGAGAGTCTGTACAATCGTACCGCATTGGAACGGTACGATCTATCGAAAATTACATTATTATCTATTATAATGGGTATGAGCGTATTAAGTTACTCACTTAAACGTACAGTGGGCTTTAAGTTCATAATATGTATATTTCAGTGATCCAATTTTGTAATCAATTTTGCTGATCATATTTGATTCTCTTTGTAAACGGAACGTTGTAAACAGTATAAATTGTACGAAAAATTGTATAACGCAAGATTTCGACAGTTCTATATTCTAAAAATGGTTAATTTTGGAATATGGTATTGTTAACAAAGTATCTTGATCGACTGCACCAGTAAACCTTTACTATATTCGCTCAAATACACTATTATTAAAAAAAATTGAGAGGTGTCAAGAGACATCCGGATGAAGCGAAGATCCTTTCGATTAATGGAATTGTAATACTTTTTATTATTTTCTATTAACAAAACAAAAGTAATCGTCGCGACACTACACTGTTTAAAGCAAAATAGAAATACGAAACGAAAATAATTGGCTTGTTTTCTATGCGAGAGAAAGAGAGAGACAGACAGAGAAACATGCGCATACCGCACGGCTTACTACACTATAGCAAAAAGTGTCGTGACAACTTTTCGTCTGATTTTTTTCCGTCTAGCCTCCTTCGCAACGCTCGATAAGGAACTTTGTTCCAAAATATCATTCCATGCCAATAGCATTGAAATAGAACAAGAGAGATATATATAGGTCAGGCATAATCTTGCAGTTATAAATGGGGGTATGCAGGAGTGTATTGCTTTGTTTTGCTGTTAGGAAACCGCTCTGTAAACACAAGTTTAAGCCATTGTATTGTCTAATGGATGGAACGTTTTCGTTCGTGTAGGTCTGTGCCAGCCAGCTTAAAACTTAGCTTTGCTACTATTTATATACTAAACTATTGGATGGGAATATACATACCCTAATTTTGTGGTAAGACTAGATATGACTTTTTTATTATAAATGTTTTACATAGAAATATCCAGACAAGATAAATACACTTATTTAATTTAATTATTCAAACAAATATGTGATTATATACTCCTAGTCGATTTCGGCCATGGAGATCAGCCGTCTACGCAGGAGATATTAAAGGTGCCGATATAGGACTGACTGCTTTACATGCTCTCCGAGGCACGGGCGTTAATACCCCGACTTCCATCCCCAACCAGAAAAATTCAATAATATTTTTTTTACTCAACTTGGGAATCGAACCCGAGACCTCTTGATCGGCAGTCACATATACTAACCGCTTGACCAAGTCGTATATTATATGTTACCTTACGAGGTGTACAAATATTTGCATTGAATGGCAATCAAACGTGTAATTTTTAAAGTAGCATTTTAAAGCTCACATTATTTATTTGTTTAACATATTCTTATATAATGTTTACAAAAATTGGATTTAATTGTATTATTCATGATTTTTTTATTAATATTACCTACTTTTGTAGAAGAAACTTACTACCAGCAGTGGATTATTAAAGTCTCTTAATGATTCAATATAATCTATATACTACGCTCTATGTTATGATTAAGCGCCTCGTTGGTTTGCGGTTAGCGAGTGTAATTGTAAATCAAGAGTTCTTGGATTTGATTCCCAGGTCGAGCCAAAAAGTGTTCTTGATTTTTCTGATTATAGAAATATTTAACAACAGTCTGGAGTTAGAAAATTGGGTTCTTGACTTCCATACCTCGAAGAGCACATGAAGCCATTATGAGAATGAGGGAACAGAGAGTGCACCTACGTCTGCGCATACACTTGTGCGCTATAATATCTCCTGCGTAGTTGCTTGGTCCTCGTTGCGACTAGCTGCCGAGGCCGAGATCGGCTAGGAGTATGTCAGTATATATCAATACCAGTTCTACGTCAGACTCGTTCAACTAATCTAACATGATTCATCAGCAAATAACTACTCATTCAAATTTTTAACATTTATAAAACAGTTAGATTACAATAACTTAGCAGTTAAAAAAAAATACCGGAAACTAAAAATAAAAACCACAACATACTTCTAGGAAGTAATTTGGTGAAATTTGCCACAACCCGTACTACAGCTAACGTTAAATAATGGAAGTTTACGTGACCCAACCAAAACTATTTACCGAGGAAAACCTAATTTCTGCCTACAGTAATACGATTGTATGTATAGCAAGCCTTTTAACTGTGACAGGCCGGGGAAATAACATTTCCCGTTAAATACAATCGATGAGAGGTGGTTTGTAGCATGTTGCTTTGTTTGCGAATCGATTATGAGAAATATTGCGGTGTGTTGTGACATTTCACAATTCAAATTAGCAATCACGTGTTTAAATTAGTGTAAACTATGACGCAGCTATTAAATTTATATCTTTTCTCTCGCTTCCTTGTGATTTGTTGAAATTGGTTTTATGTAAAGGGTCAGAAGTGTGTAATAAATCCGAAAAGCCCGGCAAGCTATCTAATTGAGCATCGAAGACCTAGAGATTGTCAGGTTGAAGGTAAAATATTAGATGTTCAAATCATCTTCATACGTACACTATAAGACAGGTTCATAGTTAAACAGTACTGTGGAGCAGAATTACATGCCAGGCAATGGAAGTAACATATATTACGCACCATGTGTCGTGGCTGTGTTATGTAGATTTGCAAAAACACAAAAACAACCTCTTTTGTTGGCCAAGTGTCAGTAAAGGTTAACGGGAAGGTAACAAGACAACAGTTCTCTGAAATACCGAGTATACTTAACGCCTATCAATCCCTAGATGTTTTTTAGTAAACAACTAATTGAGATCAAAGTGTTTTTACATTGAACACGTTTATTTGTTTTTAATATTTTTGCGAACTATTTATAAAATTGAAGCAGTTTCGCCGAATTGAGTCACAAACTGCGATGGACTGCTTAATGTAATTTACTTTTATGGCGTATTGTTTTAGTATTGTGTCTATTTTAGTTAGACTTAATGTTAAATGTGGATTAAAACCATAGAGACGTTTATACATATTAGATTTAATAATTCTCCAACTGTAAATGGCGTAACTTTTCACGGCAGTTGAAAGGTTGGCAATATTATCTGAACAGTAAATTTATTTATGAAAATAATATAATTAATGGCAGCACAATTTTTAATAAGTCAGTTTGAGGTTACAAAAATATCGTGTTAAAAGAATACTTATACATTTATTGTATACAATATCATCGCATCGCATTGGTAATGTCTCAACCCTCGTTGACATCCAAATAAAACATTACATTAGTGAAGGCACTGATCTTTTTCTCTCTGAGAACTTTGTATCATTTGTCAATGGCAATTAGACTGTTGGTTGTTGGATTAAAAGCATCTAGAGCGAAAATCAGGAATCAGAAAATTTAAGGATACCTCACAGCCTTGACAGACTGAGGACTTGTAGGTGACCATGTGATTGATCTTTCTGTCTTATTACTTGTTTAAAGAATTTAATTATCTGTATCACGTAATACGGAACTCAAAAACAACAGTTTCTAAAATTGTTGTCTGTTTGTCTGTGTGTTTATGCTCACTAATCTTACAAGTGGCTTGACTGATTTAGATGAGATTTTCTCTTGTGTTGTGATAAACTTCACTTAACATTTAGTGTTTGTTTCAATCGGTGGACAAATTAAAAAAATATCAGTTTAAGAAATCACCGTTTTAACCGACATATACGCAGACGGAGCTTCAGGCAGAAGCTAGTAAGTAATATTTTGCAAGAGAGCATATTTTAGACCCCAGGAGTATAAGCGTGTTCTTAGAATAATCCAATTTGCTCTATTACGTACCAATATAATAGAATCTGTGTAACCGCTTTATACAGCCGACCTTCAATGTCTCTACTGCGTTCATGGCCACTAAACCGTTCCTATGGTTCCGACCACCAAAATATCCTACATTCATCCATTACTATGCCATGTTTTTCGAAGGACACCACAGTTTAAAATCACTTTATTTCTCAAGATTACACAAATCACTTATAAGGAGAAAAAAATAAAATGCGTTTTCGGGTAGACTATTCCAAACTATTATAATTTTAATGCAATGTAAAAATACGCCATAGCGTGGGTCGCCAGACTGTATTGTCTGCATTCGCAATGAGTTTCGTTTCATTGTACGTTTTTTTATATTTTTTTTCGAAGGCTCTCTTCGAACTGATTGAGCCATCTCCATTCCTTTATCGGACTACTAGGCGCAGGCAAAAGTTTCATCCATACGTTGTTGACATACTCAAAAGTCGAACTAAACGGTTTGACAGCTCGTTTTTGGTGAGAGTCGCCAAGATTTGGAACGACCTGTCTGGGTCTATTTGTAATTATGAGTTGAACTCTGGAGCCTTTAAGAGTAGAGTGAACAGGTTTCTTCTGGACGGGCATGTACCACTTTCGCCTTCATCTACACTTTCCATCAGGTGAGATGGAAGACAAACACCTATTCCATTACAAATGTAAATATTGAAAAAAAAAACTTTAACTGTAGGACTTAAATGCTTGTAGCGAAACAAAACAATAATAAAACTATGCTTTTTGAAGAACGAAGTGTGAAGGTGTGTTTTTGCAGCTAATTTGTACATCTCTATTAAGTAATAAAATGAGGTTTCTCCATTAACGATGGATTGTGTAATGGACGTTAACGTTCTTTATATATTACAATTATTCAGGTTCAAAGTAAATTAAATATTTTTACAAGTAAACCTCGTGCCACTATTTACATGGAAACTCGAAATATTGGAAATTTAACAATTACGCATTTATGTTCGACACGATTGTCATTGAAAATACAAATAACTTATTGTAAGCAAAAATAAAAACTGTTTAATAACAGATCTGATAATAAAGTGAAGTAAAAAAGAATTTACTCCATTATAGAACCTGCTATTTGCGGTGTGAAGATTTTAAAAGTAAAATAAAGCTGTTCCTCGCAGCGATAATAAATAACCAGCCATGGGTGCCACTTTTTTTTGCAACCAGACAGCTCTTGGTCATAAAAGCTTTTTAGCTGGCAGGACAGGGTTATACCTTTACTTTTCATCTAGAAAATCATGCTACATAAATATAGCTTTGGAACCTCACATTTAATTAGTTATCCAAGCAATGAATTAGAAAATTTATGCAAACATTTATTGTAATAGTTTGATATTCTACATCTTCTATAAGTATCCATCTCTTTACGGCAAATCATGAATTAATTTAATGATTCAGCCACTACATATTTGCTAATTTATACAGGATGCATTTATCGGAATCACATTTGTTTATACCAGACATTCATTTAGTTATTTTGAGACGATTTGCAAAATTTGAATGAAACATATTCAGTAGTCTATAATTTTTAATAGTAAACACATCATTTTTTCCTAATTTTAACAACTACATTGGTTCATTTATTTTATATTCGAAGATTACCGGATTTTAGAAATTAGTGTTAGTAATGAAAGACTTGATGATTGCGATGATTGATTGTTACGAGTCACGCTAATTTTGTTATAAAGTAACGATACTGATTGTATTGTGCAGTGTGTGTGTGAAATTGAATGTTGTGCTTGCTTGTAAGTCCTTAAATTATTTTAATTTACCAAAATTGACGTTCATAATGCCGCGAGTGACCTTTACAGCCGTGGAATATACTGACATGGTTTTAATTTACGTGGAATACCAAAACGCATCTCTTGCTTTTCAGACATATCATGAGAGGTATGGGACCACTTGTGTATGTCCTACAGACAGCCGAATTTTTGTAAGGGCGGTACAAAGGTTACGAGACACTCAAAGTTTGATGCCTTGTAATGTTGTATTTGCTCCTCGAACATCGATCGCTCTTAAAGAGTACGTGTTCGACCATTTCATGCGTAATCCAATATGCAGTTACATAGGGCTGCTCGTCAATTTGGTGTTCAGCATAAAAAGATACATGATGTCTTAAAGGCTGATAAACGACGGCCCCTCAAGTTTCGAAGAGTATATACAGGTTTTATTGAACAGGGATCAATCCGTAACAGTAGCGTGTTGTCAGTGGTTACGTACCAAAGTAACAAATGACCTTGAATTAATATGCGCCCTGCGGCATGATGGACAAAAAAGGTAGCTACCAGCGAATGGATGTGGATTGCTCAAGACCAGGATGGTTGGAGCGCCTTGGGGGAGACCTTCATTCAACAGTGGACGGCGATAGGCGGATTTAGACAAGTTGATAATGTCACGCCTAATTCTATATATTAGTTAATTTATTTAAATACCTTTATGCACTTTTGTCTTTCGGCGGACTTAATGCCCAGGGCCTTATATATCAATCAACTTTTGTGTGGCATAGAAATCGTGTAGGTGGTTTGTTAATAAAATGGTCTATACATTCGGATTTGATACAGGTTATAGTTTTGGTAGCTTTTGCTGTTACACATTTAAGTCGTTTTTGTAAACCTTTGTACTGAAACTGTCAATGAAATGAGGTCTATGTTCATTTTAAATTTTGATGATCGGTTGACCAGTTCAGGCTTACGAGCGTATCCAAGAACTAAATTCACTTTTACATTTCCAACATGATTTAAGACAATTTATAACTATGAGTTAAACGTAAACATTTAACAAATGACATCATTTATTTTCTTCTGGTTTAAATTAGTTCACTATATCCCCAGAAAAGTTAGTTAATTATGAATATGGCATTGCCTGGCCAGACAAGTTGGTATAGAGTTTGTTTAAAGTTTCCCTCCTCTTTGCAGTGATGTTGTCCTGCATATTTTGTTTACTTAGTCACCTCATACGACATCTATGGTCAGAATAGGGGTGGAACACTCTGTTTTCTTAATCCGTCACCACACGGATTTACCATTGCTCACCCAAAATTAAGGTGGTCCGACGACCTGGTGAAGGTCGTGGGAAGCTGCTGGATGCAGGCGTCATGGGCTGGCTGTTGTGGAGAACCTTGGGGGAGGCCTATGTCCAGCACCGGCCGTCATACGCTCCATGGCTGGTAGCGACAGTTGTTTTACCGCGGTCGCAACCTTCTGCGAAGACGTAATTTCGCGGAAGGAAGTGGTGGAGAGGATCCGGGAGGACGATCTCCACTCGGACTCAATTCGCCGCTGGCGAACCGGACGGCGGAGGCGCGCGTACCACCGCCTCATGCCACCTTGAGTGTGGCCGCGGGTGGACAGGACGGGTTTTCCCCTCCATGCGCTATAGTGGCCAGCCGCGAGGAGGCGACGTTGGTGTGTGCCGTACGTCGCCTAAATAGAGAGTTTATCCGCAGATGATTCCCGTGTCAACGGGCAGGTGCTAGGAGGGGTTTGGATGTCGTAATAACAGCTGTTCCCGGATCCGTCCTATGTCAGGCGCAGAGTGGCACACCGTGTGATTTTAGTCGGTCTGATTCCGACACACCGCCCCGCCGTAAACCCCGGTGGGGTGACGGCCCGAGGGGGTTTCCACACGTTAAAAAAAAAGGCCTATGTCCAGCAGTGGACGTCTTTTGGCTGAGATGATGATGATGATGATGATTGTCTAGCCTTTATATGTACATTACAATATTGAGAATACATTATGAATTCATTATAAAAATAATGGACCTATTGTAAACCAGTTATTACAAACAAAGATTTTTGTAGCGAACGTTAATTGTACACAATGACAATAACCGGGCATTAAATATTTTTAATGAACATGTTGCATGACTGTTATGTTAATAAAGAAATGATTACAATGTTGAATTGTTAAATAATGCTTTGTTTTAAATACGTTTGTGGTTACTGAATTAGTATAATGGTTACCATTTATGTTGAATATAAAAAATACTATTTAAAACTTTTTGATAATCGAGACTACCGAGTAGCATCACGAACGAACATCAACTGTGTCAATTTCATCGCTCAGTGTGTTCTACTTAATTATCTTATGATCGATTCGACTTAATTTTGGGTAAACAAGGGTAACTTCGTGTAGTGACGGATTTAGAATATAGAGCGTTCCACCCCTATTCTGGCCATAGATTTCGTATGAAGTGACAAAGGGAACAACAGATGCAAGACGACATCACTACAAAGAGGAGGAAAACTTGAAATGAACCCTAACTAGACTAGTAGTAGTAGACTAAAACCTCTTTGTCAAGGAGAGACCCAACTTTTGGACTATCAAAGGCTGTTGATTAAGGGTAAATATTTGACGAATATGTAACGCAATTAAAGTTTCGAGTTATGCATTTAAAAGCAGACGAAACGTTTAAGCTAGTTTAGTATGAAATACTTTGTTTTACAGTTTCATAAACCTGTAGAGGTTTGGTAAAATATTTTTATCTTTAGTTGTACAAAAATCTATACAAGTTGAAATGTGACCGTCGGGCGAACGCGGTAAATTAAAAGGATAATGTAGCTGATATAGCCAAAGCTGGTTTATTTGGCCAGCTTAGTACTTGCACGTTGGGGGGACCTGAAATCATATGGTCCGGGTCTTTCCCCAGAGTAGGGTGCCAGAGGCCGGCCGTCGGGGCGGTTTTTAGTGCGAACATACTCCTGACTCCAGGGCCCCCCCAAGGAGCAGGTGATCCGAAGGGATTTTCCACCTGGTCAAAAATAAAAGTACTCGTATGTTATCTTGGTGTTGTATAAGGCAATATTGTCAGACACAAATATTTTACACATTTTCAAGACGATATTTAATTTCACTCACAAAAATCATAATCTGGAATTACATTTAAGTGTTTTCTAATCAAGCTGTCTACAATTCTGTTTGACATAAGTATTAGAGAAGTAATTATTCCAATTTCTGGAATATTGAAACTGGTTCATAGTATTCCCGACTAAGCTAAAGCTTCAGGAAGGGATTCTGTAAAGAATGTGCCGAAGAGGCAGGAATGGTTAAACTTTTGGGTCACGCTATTTATTTGTGTGTCCCACTCATTTCGGGGTGCACAATAGGGAAACTTTGACAGTATTTGTAACGTTAGGGATCTACATTTTATACATATTACTTCCAGAGTCATGTACTGGTTGAGTGGATTTAAATGTTCATATTTGTTACTTATGGGCGAATCTATGCAGGTAGGCTTCATAGGATGTCCTGGATGGTGAGCATATATGACAGGTCTGATAAGTGTGAAAGACGTGCAAGTACGATGTCTAGGTAAATGGCGATTTATGGTCTCTGTTTATGCTTCCTTTCTTAACAAAACTTTGGTTAACTATTTAAAATTACATCTGTATTTCAATACAGTCAATAAGAATACCTTAATAGGTAACATTATTTTTTACTTAACTGTTTTAAGGTACTTTTATTTTAAGCATTTTTGAGAAAACCTCTTACGAAATATTCATTGATGTGGTGACGGATTAAGAATACAGAGTGTCACCACCTCTATTCTTTACATGGGTGTCATAGGAGGTGACTAAATGAATAAACTACGAAGGACAACATCCCTTAGCAATCCCGTCTGGCCAGCGCGGTATAGTAAGCCAAAACCTCTTTTCGAAAGAGAGGCTTATGTTCAACAGTGGATGGTTAAAAGGTATTGATGATGATGATTGATGACAGTTACTTATATAGAGAGTATTTATGTTGTTCTTCATGACATTATAACTTATAAATAAAAAAGTGTTAAGTTGATATAAAATATTTAACAAAAGTGACGTAATTTCTGTTTCGTTTTCTTTTCTTAGTGACAATAAACTCTTCCAACATCCACATTTATTTGTTTGATCAGATTTTATTTACTCTTTCAATAGACTCGATCGACTTGGCAGTCTAACTGTTGGTAAGCTGAAATTAGTGGGTGCAAACACAACTCAACTCCCACGTGTATCGAATGTGTACTCAAGTATGAAGATTTATCATGCTCAGTTGAACATTGATCACGACAATTTCAGGTACGGCGTAACATAAAAATAGGAAGGGTTTAAATGGTTGAAATTACACGGAGAAGAGTTTCAATTTGAAAAGGTTTACATACTAATAAAATTGATTTTAAGTGCTGTGTGTTTTAGGTGAGGTTTATAATATTTTGCGGCAGGAACTTTCAGTTCTTGAAAAAAGGGCTCTTCTTAGGTCTGAAACTAAGCGTGATCCATGAAATACATACGTAGGTAAAAAGCTTACCTTCTCATTACGTTTATTTTTATTCACGAGTATTTTCCGTAAAATCTAGGGATTGATTCACAGAGTTCTTGATACTAATCGTTAAATTTGAACACATATATAGTTTTGGTTTTATTTTTTTAGTTAAATTGGAATAACTAAAATTTAACTATAAAATATTAACTATTGAATTCTCAAAAATAGCAGTGAAAGTTTAAAATGCCAAAAATATAACTGATTACATTAGCTGCCATTAGGATAACCCAATATAATATTAAAACATGAATTTATTAATTAAATTAAGTTTTGTGTATTCATCGTTTAATATTAAGGGTAGATGGATATTCGGACACGCTGTTATTGTGGCAGTAAGATTCTTTATATAGGATTGGTTCGAGAGGAATCACGGAACCGTCTCATACTGGCTGACGTTGGTGATTACTGGGAAAGGATGCTTCGGAGATCACTTGTATCTGATCCGAAAGGGAAGCCTAAGAGTGACACCACTGCGATGGTTGGATCGTGGACAAGGTACTCCACACGCTGGTAGAATACCCGGCGTGAGTAAAATAGAGGCGTGACGCCGTGTTGACTATCGACATCATTTGGTTATAGTGTGAGCAAGTTATGCTTGCAAAGGAGATGATGGAACGGGACCAGTAGAGATTTAAAACTGTCCCGGTATGGACCCGGTATTGCAGATGACTCAGGAGGTTGCAGAACGATGTCTGTCATCCATAAGCGCAAATTTGGCAGACTAGGCTATCTGTCACTCTAGTACGGCAAGTCTGGGTGGCAGAGCGAAGCTCTAAGAGCACGTGTGCCCTTTTCGGGGCAGAAAGGGAACATCGGGGTGTCCACTCAGGTGTCATCTGAAAGCCGTAGACGACCCGAGGTATGCTGGGGTGTCAGGGATTTCCTTTTTAGGGCACACTTGGTTACCCGGCTACTAATACAACGAGACAGCATATAATTTTCGTCGGCTCGGGTCAGACATAACCACCAGGTGGTATCCAGGCAGATTGTTTTAATAAACTTCTTTTGCACCTACATATAATATTGATTTGTCTATTTAACTAACTTGAACAATGAAGAAAAAAAATATATCTAGTTCTAGATTCATGCTTTTTGTATCAAAAAAAATCTCAAATTCACTGGTCTAAAAAATTATAACGAAAACTTTCAGCAGATAAACTCGCATTTATAATTTAGCTTATTAAGCTATTAGATTAGATTTATATTAGATTAGATTACCTGAGCACGTTATGATGCGCGAGGACACTGAGGGGATGATGTGGCGAGTTTGGTGGTAGTACCGGTGGTGGAACCATACGGCCAGGACCTTGAAGCACACGTATCCCCATGCGGACGATGTTGCGACGAGATACTTTTTCGTCTGGACGTTCCGCTATTAAATAAAATGATTAAAAGAATGCTTATATTTCTCAACTGTGATACTTATATAGAATACATAGGTTTCTTTCAAATAAAGCAGGTTGTCAATAAATATATTTATAAGCGATCTATGTCTATGTGTCTCTCACATCGAAGTTCACAAGTTTAATTCTTGCAATGTAAATATATGTTTGCATATATTAGCACGTATTGAACTTTATATTTTATAATATGTATGTACATGTTTAAAAATATACGTAGAGTCCATTCATTCAAAAAAATCGTGATGCATCAATCAAGCTTAACCCTCTGACCGATCAAGTTTCAAGAAATTATCGTTTCATACTGAAGCTTGGAACCTGATGGGTCACTAACCCTACACGGCTTTCGCGTTCACTGATGAATAAAATATATAATTTCTGCTTAGTTTGGAGTCTAAATAGCCTTAAATAAGAAATGAGTTAAGGATTTTTATTATCTGTTCTCTTTAAAAATGTAAAGTAATCAAAATGCTTAATAATTTTCAATCTATAAACATTTTTGTTGATATTTTTTGCGTTTATGAAATATAAAAACTTGCAAAAACATCTTGAATAAAAGTTTTGAGTCTTGATTAGAAATTAATCACTGGACTATTTAAACAAATTGATGAGATGTCTTTTGTTGGCATAAAATAAACTTTGACGATATAACTTTTATCTTTCTTACTAATTTGGCAAATAATGATGAATCATTTTGTGAGGCGCTTCAAAGTTTTCATAATGTAATAAACTGCTTAAGGCCTACACAGAAATTGGTTGCGTTCATTTTGTTGGGAATAGGGAAAGTTATGTTCGCTATATTAAATTTTTTATTGAATTACTACAAATATGAGAGGAATTTATGTGCCCCTTTGATGTAATGTAGCAGAAATATCTTAGAATCTGTCTAACGTTTGTATCTCAATCAAACGTGAATAGTGAAGGGGTTTGTAGGAATGATTAATGGGGACAAAATTGAGATAACATTTTTATAAGATACGATAGATATTTGTCGGTTCGTTCCAATTTTGAACGGGATTCAGTTGACCGATATACGCTTAGCGTCACCTCCTTTACGACATGAGTTTACAAACCAAGATAATAGCTATTTGTTCTCTTAAATTACTATGGCGAAATGAGTGTAATTTAGTTCCAATACAAAGGGATGATCGTAGCTTTATAATTTATAGCAATATAACAAGCGGTTCTTGAAAATTATTATTTACAGATTTTTGACAAACATCTAACAAATAATTACATGCATTTAGTAAGTAATTTAATAAATCAATTTTTTTCCTATATTTTTTTTTCAAATGCCAAAGTTATAGTATTTTGAATCGATTCATTTTAACTAATAAATTTCAAGTTTGTTGTATGTAACAATTTTCTTTTCATTAACAATAATAATATATTAAAATTCTATTGAAACCAAATTGTGAACTGTGATTTGAAGTTTTCATGATGAAGCGATAGAGGACTGCCATAGAGGCGACATCCTTTCGCAACTACTAAGTCTCATGAGACTTGGTGGCTATCGATAATACGAATTGCTCACTGTTGTAAGCGATTCAAAGCGTCAAGCAATTACAGCACGGGTCCATCGAAGATGAGAGCAGTACTCCACGCAGAAACGAAGCTAAGTCTTATACAGAAGACACAGATGCTAGGGCAAGAACCGTCTCGTTTTATTCAGTATACCTAATTTCTGCATGGCTACATCTCTCCTCTACATGTTAAAAACGAAAAACAAAAAAGGGCAGTTCCTTTTTTGTTTTCTGTTTGTCCACATGTTAATGGCTACACTATAGGGAATATTTATTTATTTCCAACTTTATGCACAAATCAAATCAACCGATTGGGCGACGCAGAGAAAATATGAGGTAGGTGCACTTAAGGATAAGAAGTAATTGACATAGGATTTAGTATAAATAGACTAGTTTGACCATAAATAAACAAATATACTTACATAAACACATAAATATATAACACATATGTACATGTATAATACACATACATATAACTCATACATATCCGTGCATACATATTACCTCTATAAGATATAATAATACCAGGTGATAAACTAAGACGTCACCAATTCAGCCAGTAAAAGCTTCTTCACTTTAATTTTAAACAAGTCGTGACTTTTAGCCATTCTGACTTCGAGGTGAAGCGCGTTCCAAGAAAGAATATATTATTTTGTCAGCTACGGTGATGATTTTTGTGACAGTTTTCCATCTTTAAAGCAGCCCACAGAATGGTTTCAAAATAATCCCGCAATTCATCCCAGTCTGCTGACTAGTAGTGCCATCATCGTCGTCGGGCTGTCACTATTATTACAAACACCTATGATATATTCTATTAACATATTTCGAATGAAATAATAACTTACCGATATATGCTCTGACATCATAAGATGTGCCTATAGGAGCTCCATGGTACTGCTTGGCAGGCACCAGTTGCACACTTGGTGGCGCTAGTGGCGTAAGCTCCAAGTGAAATGGATATGCATTGGCTCCCAGACGTTTTATAAGAGCATCCTGTTAATAAGAAAATGAAAATGTTAAATTAATAAAATACAAGTATATTTTGGTGACGAATTAGGAGTCATTCTTTATTTCGTGGGTGTCGCAAGAGCAGACTAAAGGAGCAATCTACGTATGACAACAAAACTGCAATGAGAAGGAAAACGTAACGGCAATCATATATCAAAGCGTCTGATCAGTGTGGTATACTTAGTCAAAACTGTGTAGGTACGCCAAACCGTGTATGGCTACTTAAGGTTGTCATACCTACACGGTAGGGTGTACCTGGTAGGTTTGTCTGCACAGTTATAGCCATCAGAACACAATCATGTAGAAATTCTAAGTGTTAACAGTACAGACAAATGTGTCAGTACACACTATTGTTATGCCTACCTATTAAAAATTATTGAAATGGTGACTAATGAAGCTAACGAAGACAGCACGAAGAAAATAGTACAATTTTGGCTAGACTGAAAACCAATTATCTCCGAGTCTAGTGCCTGTTTAAAACAAAACAAGACTGAATTCGACGTCTTACTTGAAATAAATTAGAGGGTCTAGACAAGTGACGAGACGGTATATAATGAATACGTTCTGAGTACAAAACCACAGCCAAGAGGTACTTCATAAGAGATTTAGAAGCTTGAAAGCCTTATTTACAACGTGAATATCAAAAATGTATATTACGTAAACAAGATGGCAATTATTTGAATACCTGTTTAGTTCTAATTACCATACATAATACGTTTTTCTAATCTAAAAAATTTGTAAATGCGAATAGTTATGGTATTTTTTCCAAAAAGTGCAAATTAGTTTGTTTTTATAGCATAGCCAACAATTGAACTGACGGTGATTACCGCCGTGTACACAAGTTGTTCATGTATGTGCGTTGGTACGCCTGTGTGTTTATAAGTGTACCTACGGGTATGGATGAGTTTTTAGACACTATTCTTATATTAGAATTAAATAGTTTAGATGACGTAAAGAAGTAAATTTGTTCTTCAATGTCTTTTGCGTTTCTGTAAAATAGAATGTAAATGAATTGAAATCACGTCTATGTAAACATAGCAAAAAATATACTAGAGTAATGTTTTCCGTCTGCTGATGACCGCTTTTAAAACACAGGTACAAAAATCACATGATATCATGTGATAAGCTTATTTTGTTGTTTGAATATCAAAATATTTATTTTCTTGGCTCTCAGACTATGGCGTGATGTACCCTTTATCGTAAACCGCTTTATAAGCTGTCAAGGCTAATAATAAACCAGAAATTATTAATATACTTTTATATATATAGAAATAGTGACATAATAATTAGAGATATAACGGATAACTGAACTAATCCGTCTACTGACGGATATCCGATGTAGTAAATTTAAATTTACTCACCTAACCTGTTGTAGGTGCTTTATTCAAGCCAAATACAATTAAATTATACATTAATAATAAAACCATACCAATTGTTTTTTTTTTTTAAATAACTCTCACACTAGGAATATTCCTATGTTGCGGGCGTTTTATAAACGCACGTGAAACGAAAACAAAGAACATCCAGACTCAGAATAACAATTTGTGGATCATACAAACTATTATTCCATGTAGGATTTGAACCCACAATATTCAGCACAGAAAAGGTGGGTGACTTTTTAAGCAACTATGCCAGTCACATTTTGAATCGGTAATCTGCTACATAGTAAAACTACGACTGAACATTACTATTTGACTACGAAAATACCTATAACAACAGTTGTGCGGTCGAGAGTTTATCGAAACTGAATTGAGACTGAAATTTTATTACCAGAATTAGCCTTCTACTGAAGATCTACTTACGAGATCAAGCAGAACGATAGAATCGCATTGATTTTCGTCCTAGCTTCAAAAATTTTAAAGCTTTGCTGTCGTTATTAAACCGAAAACTTGATATTCAAGCATCATACTCTTCTACGACATGACATGAGCATACATCGGATACAATTTGAATTTGATAACTTTGGTTAAGTTGAGATCGAAGTAATGGGAGCCAATTTACATACAGCCTCTTACAAGCATATTGTCAAGATGTGAAGAGCGTACTTTAATGTACTTTAAGAGATCGTATGAACCTCTAAACTTAAATCGATGCTGTCATAAAGTTAACCCGGGGTCTTTTATGACCAGTGTGATCTTGGATGTCTTTGAGGCAATATCATTTTATTACTTACTAGCCGACAGATGTTGTAACACGTAAACGTCAGATTTTTGTCTCGGAACTAGTTTTGAAAATAAAATGAATGAAAGAAAATATAGAAAATATCTTTAAAAAATGGGTTAAATTAAATTTTGACTGCACGGTTGACCTAGTGGCTTAAGCAGTTGCTACAATATTTTATGTGATCCATAAGTTGTTGTTCTAAGAGTCTGGGTGTTCTTTGTGTCCACAGGATTTATTCTTAGTGTGAGCGTAGTCCTTAAAAAAAAAGCAATCCCATTTCTCGGACCTTCAGCAGTGCCGTCGTCCTCGCCTATTTTTAAATTTAAGACCTTGAGCTACCCAATTAAACACATATAAATATAACTTTCATGCGTATTGGTACAGCGGTTGATCAGTCACTCATGCCAATAAGTGGCCGTGAATTAACAACTACAATATTCGAAAAAGATTACACAGTTTTCAGTATCAAATTCAGCATTTATTATCGGAAAATTTCAATTTTTCTAGATATGCTACTATATTTAAAATAATAACCTATAACTTTCTGAAAGAGAAGCAATTCTAATCAAGAAAATAACGGATCTGCTATAAAATTTGGTTCATCTATAGTGTCTCTGCTAATGTATTGAAATATATCTCTTGGCGGTACACCTGTAACTCTCTCAGGCTGGGGTAGTGAAAAATGGTTAGCATGACCTTTACAGCGGCTGCAGCGCTATTGTAAGAGAGATTTATGACCAGTAACATTTTCTGTCAAAGATACTGTAGCAGGACGCTATAATGATTCTTGTATTTACAGCTAAGGATGATTAATGTTCTACAGGATTCTGATTTTAATTACGATCTGTCGTTAGATATATATTTACTTTATATTTTTTTTGAGTAAGTGAGTAGTAAAACCACGTTGATTTCTGCAAAAAACGGGCCGGTGCAATCGGGGCAGTACCTTCTTACAGACGACCAACCTAAAGAGACAGCATATGTGCTATCGTCTTTCGTTGGTGAATGGAAAAACCGGTGCCATTGATGCAGGGTAACAGTTATCGTGGTGACTGTGTGATCCTTATACTGCCACCATAACTGTCATGCCATTTACAGCCCCAAGCCGGACGTTATAAAGCATCTCATTAGGCTGCCATAGTATGGGTCACCATACTGCATTGTATGCATTCGCAATAAATATGGATATCACAACTCTTGGATTCTATTTATACTTTCCATCAGGCAGAATGTCATCACTTTAGTAAGGTCTCAAAAAAAAAGAACACATGTATAATAATATAATATATATACACGTATAACTACCTCGGTAGAGCGAACGCGACCTTTGTGCTTGAGGTCTCAGGTTCGATTCCCGGGTCGGATCAAATGTTTGTATGATCTGCAAATATTTGTTTCGGAGTTTTGGTGTTTTCTATGTATGATATGCATGTATTTACAAAAAAAAGTATATAAGTATTCTATACGTCAGTCTCGTTATCATAGTACAGTAGTTAGTAGTTTGAAACTAGAGGACGTTGTGTGTCAATTATCTGTAATATTTATTTAAAAAAAAATTACATATTTAGTTAAAAAAAAAAGATATTGCATGTATGGGTACGATAGTTTAATGTAACAATTAATAAGGTGTGGGTACAGAAAACGATGGTAAAATTTGTCTCTCGTATATTAGAGGCAATAATATATATATTTATTAGACAATTTACATTCATATTATAGCCATAGGAGGCCCACGCTTCGATATATATGGGAAGGCTGTATTGGGATGATACTATGGCCTTACAGAAAAGTTTTCTATTGCTGTTTTTTACCAAGTGAAGTAAAGAGACTGAAAACCTAACAATAATCCCGCCTAGATCTGTACTCAAAGTAGCAAGACACTTGTATCTTGTGAGCTGTAGATATTCATGAGCGGTGTTAGCCACATACGATCAAAAAACAACAAGTAACATAAAACTTTATAGGCCCAGTATATATTTTTTATAAGCCGTGCTTTTTTAGTCTATACAATGACTCAAGTTCTACAAGACGTACAAAATCATCGAAATTCAGTCACGAGGCAATTTCGAGTTATAATTATATTTAAAGGAGTCAACATTCACGGTAAGTATAAAGTACCCTTAGAAATACAAGTGCAGTTACATAAAAAGGTGGAATACAATAGTTTAAAATAATATGTTGTTATATTTACTCAATCAAATATACTCCGTTGCGAACACATGATTGTGATAGATGTGAATTCATTTGCGTGTATATTTCTGCATGATCTGCGTCAAAAGGCCGGATATCGTTAGCATTGAACAGCGATTGCAAATTGTCTCTGTTCGCAATTGTGTGTAGTGTATTCGTTTGTGTTTGTTGTCTATGTATAAACACGTAGAATATAAAGTGAATAAATGACATTGCCCTTGCACTTTTAGAAACACATTTTATGTTTAAGTTGTATATAGTATTGATTGGTTATTGTTTTTGTAAATTATTTTGGAACTATTGATTGTGTTCAACCATTCATGTAGATTTTTAACTGTACCGGTATCGTGATCGGCACATTAATATATGTAGATATACATATATGTACATTTACTGATATATACAACGCATTGCATATTATTAATGTGTTTTACATATGTATGTAAAACATATACACGCACGTCAATAAGTATACCGTATTTATATTATGTTGTCATTTTATGTTTATGTTATACTTAAATCTTGTGCACTTAGCCACTTATTTCTGTAACAACCCTATGGAGATTGGTAAAAAGTGCCTCTGGCATTAATTAATACAGTCAGTTTGCACACTGTTATTTCTCATCGGTAACAAGTAATACCTAATTTATTCGTTTTCGCGTTTCGGTGGCCCACGTTTGAGTAACGGATTTCCTCGCGTATTTTAATAAAGCTATTACGTCGTAACTGGTAGTTGTGTGATAAGTGGTATCAGAAGTTTGGCCCGCTCGACTGAGGTCGTGTTCTGGAAGTTCACTCTGGTTCAATCGTCGTGAAGTCACCCTTTCACAAACTTACATATATGCAAATAACACCAACACTTTACATTCTTCAGTCTACGACAATGATGTTTAGGGGAATGGATTAGCCGATACACGACACACACAGAGTTGAAACACAGTGTCTTGTAGCAACGTTTACCTACCAATCTGCTGCTGACGAAGCGTGTAAGCTACGCCTTATTAATTGTGAGTCTATTGATATATTGTCTGTTTATATACTCAAATCTTTTTTACTGAAGACTGTTCCCGAACAGAGATAACTTTGACATGTGAATTTTGATGTTTTTTTTATTCAAATAAAAATAAGCATGTTGTGAAGTCCAATTACCAGAAACTTGCGAGTTCTAGACTATGAAAGACTGAATATGATCTAAAAATAGCTTCTTTTATGGACTAATAAAGTGGCGTTGCTTGATGAAATATAAAATCCGCAATAACTATTTTTGCGACGTAATACTTTCTATTTACTTTGTATCAAAGTTGTTTTGTAGCACGATTTCAAACAAACTTGTTAAGAATTTTATAAGAATACATTTGAAAGGAATTTAAAATACTTAGTAAGTTTTATTTGTATAGAACAAATTTAAAAAACTATAAAATAAATCTTGGAATTTCCTTAACCATAAATCGAAGTGTGTAATCAAAATTAAACTTGTTTGTATGTAGTTTGGTTGAAAATACTGAATTTAGCATTTTAGAGTTAAATTGATGATAAACTTGTGTAAGTACAGTATAACTCCTCAGTGAGTCAAAAAATTTACTTATAATAAGTAATTTTTTTAAGTTTGGGTCGTTTGATTTGCATTACAAGGCTCAGGATAATTCCAGGAGCTTTAAGGATAACACTCTGTAACCACAAATACAGTTAGCGTTTCAAAAACGTTCAGATTCACTGACATAAGTCTTTCATTAGAAGGAAGTTCTGGCTTTCTGTACCACAGTGGTCAGGAAGGTTTATATAGAGTTCTGTGCCAATTTTTTTTTCCTTTGTAGTGCTGTTGTATAGCGTTATTTGCTTCCTTAGCCAATTCTATGGCATCCATGGAATAAATAGAAGTAGTGATACTGTGTATTATTAATTTGTCACCACACAACGTTTTGTTAGATAGTAGAGCCACGCTAATTTCAACACGAATGGGCCGGTTCGACCGGATTAGTACTACCCTCCCACAGAAGATCAACCCAAAGCGACAGCATCTGTGCTATCGTGTTTCGTTGGTGAGTGCGAGATCGGAGGCCCATTGATGCAGGGGTGGCAGTTGTCGTAGCAAGTGTGTACAATACAATGCCACGATGACTGTCATGCCTTTTACGTCGCCAAACGAGGCGTGAAAAAGCATCTTACTAGGTCACCCTAGTGTGGGTTACCGTACTGCATTGTCTGCATTCCCAATGAGTATGGTAGCCACAACTCTTGGATTCTGTTCATGCGTTCCATCAGGCAGAGTAGAGTTACATTGGCAGGCTCGTAAATAAACAAAATAAAACGTATATTCATAATACTTGAATCTTACCTGAAGAGGTGTGTTTGGTTCTTTGTCGTGATTGCAGTGTAAAGGCCATATTTGTGCGAGGCTCATGATCGCCTCGTTGCAAAATTTGAGACCCATGACTTCTTCGTCTTCTCGTCCATATCTGTTAAAAACGAAAAAAAAAACTTATTAATAACCGAAATAAATTAGAAAGGGTCTCTTCTATCGTAGCCTAATAGTAGGGGAACCCCAGAATAGATTTAGGGATTTATTCGAGTGTGGTAGATTAATATATGGAGTAGTACTTTACACTCTGTTGAGTACCTCTACCGCTTAGGAATCCTACATAAAGGTCAATTGGTTAGGGTGGCCAATCAAATTAGATAATAAAAAATCGGTAATCCAAAATATTAGCGTAAGTTACGTTATTTACACGTCGAAAAGTGTATATTTCAATAATCTGACGAAAGATCGAAATCAGAATTTTTTATTTTGTCAACAAACAAATTTTGTCGACAAAATAGAAAATTCTGTAGACACTGTTCCCACCACTGAAATTGGATTTAAATAACAACGTTTATTCATTGCATCATTTCATCTATCAGATGTAATAGATGCCCATAATGCTTAAGTAAAACCACATTTAGCGACATTGGCTTCCCAGCTATAAGTGCTGATTAGTTAAATGATTGCAAAACTTAAATTTATTATTCTCGTAAAAATCTGTCAAACTTTCATATTATGGCTTTATTATTAATCAGACTGTATAAACATACAGTGTACAAATTGTATGCCTTATGAATCACATATCATTACCAGCCTTAATAATCCACTACTGGATATAGGCCTATCCTTAGGTAGGCGATTATCTTCTCTTTTCCGAACCATTTAGTTCGAGAGCGTATGTTCTCCACCATAATATGGTGGTTTTCGAGGTCAGCACGTGTTGTCGTGTAGAGGAAGGGAGAAGGTGGGACCACATAGAAGAGCTCGCTAGAACACTCTCCATAATAAAGCTGATAGAGGACTGTCAGAGAGGCGATATCTGTTCGCAATTGCAGAAGTTTAAGGTACTCAGTGGCTTTGGGACACTTAATAATGCAAACTGCTCACCACTGCAACCGATCTAGAACGTTCAGTAAATGTTGCGTGGATTAAGAATAGTACGCAGGAATAAAGTTGGATCTTGTAAAGAAAACACAGATGCTCGAGCGAAAAGAACCGTCTCATCTTGTTCGGTACACCTAGCTTCCACGTAGCCACTATAGTGATGCTTCCAATGTACTCATGCGATTTGAGATCCCGACAAATATGTATATCAATGATATCGAGGTTATATTATAGTGGCAGTTGAGTTTTTTGGAAAGTAGTGGGTAATGAACGGAAACTTTTTGGTAGAAAAAGCGCACACTTGTATTTTCTTGGCGTTGAACTTGACCAGATTCTCGTAATCCCATTGATAGCTGTGGTCCAGAACTAGGTAGAGCTTAGCGAGAAGCTCTGCAAATTGTGTTATCGTCTGCATAACAATGTATGTTGCCGGAGGGCTAACATGTCATTGATATATAGATGAAATAGTATGGGCGACAGGACGGAGCCGTTAGATACGCCAGCGGTTACTTGCTAAAAATCAGAATATGTCATCACAAAGGACCTTGATGCTGCGCTTGTGCAGGAAAGCGGCAACACAGTTGCAGAGTGTGGTGGTTGTGTTGCAAGTCAAATGTGGAAATTTAAGAGAGATGCGAACAGTGCCAATCCTTCTCGAAATTTTTGGCCATGTCGAGGCTGACTGTCAAGAACTCTTCATGTCTATCAATAGTCTCAACCTAAAGGTGACGTACGTTAGAAGATCGTTCGTGAAATATTTTCTTCTAGTGCCATATTGCCGATCACTTAACAAGGAGTGATTCTCCAGGTAGTTGACAAGTTACTTGTTAATACTCGTAATCCATTTGAGCACTTTGTAGTGAACGGAAGTGATGGTTGTAGGATGGTTTTCATTTCTACAATAAATATTTATTATGTTCAAATATATGGAAATTACATATAAGGATTTCTCATTAAATAAATTATCATAACCCGAATTCAGATCTACTTGATACCTTATGAAAATATATAGGGTTGAGCAGAGATTAGGATAATTGTGAATTAATGTATTGGACTGTCCTGGATCTTTCTAAAGTTATAGAGTTTTGACGTCACTTGTCACCTAATGTTCAGTGTTGCCTGAATTTCCTGTAAGACTAACTGGTTCGTACAATCGTTTGTGTCTATTTAAAGGAGTAAATGTATATTGTAGAGCAATATTATTTTATTTACTTATATTTTATGTATATATGGAATCGATAAATAGACTATCTATCATTAAAATATTTAGAACGTTGAATCCAACAAACTTTTTTTCTTATAATATAGATACAATATAGATAATAAAATGTTTCACGAGCGAATAAGTAAATTGCTCAATTTTTTTGAAAAGTATCGTGTTTCTGGATGGAAGAAACCCTGATTTGTCCATGTTTACCAGGCAACGTATGTAAGAAATTACATGATGGCATGGCACGCATGCTAATTCATAAAAAAAATCTTTTAAAAAAGATTCTGATTCATTGTCTTTTATAATATCATTATCTAAGTGAGACCAGTAACTAAACATAATTCTAAAAACAAAAACAAATACGGTTATGAGGCCACTCAGCAATGTTGGTTTCTTTTTTGAAAAACCAGTATTAAAATATCTTTCGGGCTTTGTTATAGGAATCAATTTTTCATTTTGTTTTCTTTTTAAGTCAAGATTTAAAGAAACTTGAGTTTCTACGAACACTTTCTTCAAGTCAATCAATCATATAAAATTGTGATGTTTCTTCAAAAATTAACAATATTATATTATATTTAGTTAGATGTTTTTTTTTAATTTAAAAAAGACATTGCCTGCACTAGGAATAAATCCTCTGTTGCGGGTGACTTTACAAACACACAAGCAACGGACATAAATAACACCCAGATTCAGAACAACAATTTATGGATCACACAAAGTGTTGTTCCGTGTGAGGCTTGAACCCACTCATATGGATGGCGTGGCGACCACTTAAAATACGAGGCCAACCGTGCAGTCAAATTGTTAAAGGAGAATAGGATAGTAACTACATATACCTCAAGCTATATACAATATTTGTACATACTAAAATGTCAGGACCAATCTCAAGTTACGAAAAAAATCTGGTCGGGGTATTAATTTTAAGTACAGCGATATATTTATGAGCTAGTTCTGCCAAATCGGAATAAAACAAAAGCTGAGTCCAATTTGAGAGTACTTAGTACTATTTAATATCCATTTTGCTTATGTTATCTTTTCCCCAGAGTAAGTATTTCATTTTAATTTTTGTTTTTACAAGTTCCAACAACACGATTAAGTAATTGAGGAAAACATATCACAAATATGTAGTAACTGTAGACCAATTCATCTTAAATTCTTCGCCTGAATAGAGAAGTTTGTGCATAATAACATAAAGATGGAGCAATACGTGATTACTCTCATAAAGATAAATTTTATTATGTATAGTAAATGTTTGTAAAAATACCATTACTTTTCGTAGGAGAATCCTGCTTTGGCACTAACGAAGTGATGCCATTGTCTCACAGAAAATGGATGCTAAGCAGTTCACCGACAGTGAGGTTATTGCCAGACTAGTGGTCATTATTGGAGTGATGACTACAGAATTATATATTTAGGGCAAATCAAGGCCCGAAAGAAGTTTACGAGTTAGGGTATGGTTAAGAATTACGGGTAGGACGCATTGGCCAAATACTTGGGTCTTTAGTGATTGTGGAATCAGCGACTCGAAGATGTGACGCAGCTTCTCGTATGCTGCCCAGCCCAGACGAGTCCTCCTATAGAGAATCCGATAGAGAAAATAATCCACTAGAAAGTCCTACTAATGGTTAACGAAGATTGAGAGATGGTTAATTTTTTAATATCACTGACAACAGAAGACATAAAATGGTTGGCTACTTAATAAGACATGAAAACTTCCTTATGTGGAAGACAAAATAGAAGGCAAAAGAAAACGAGGACGGCCTAGGCCAACATATATACTACAAGTAAAGGAGAAAGTGGGAGTCGTGATTTATTAAGAAATCAAACAGATCACGGAGAACAGAGAGGAGTGACGATTATTCCACAAGGACCTGGCCAATAAATTAAGAGAAAGAGAGCGGTTATACCTCAATCTCACTTCTTCTAACTTCAGTGATAGCAACGCGTTGACAACTCTTAGGCAAGGTCTCAAAGTCAAAGGGTGTGAAACCGCAGCGGCAGCGGTGCGGCAATGTAGGTTCTACGCAGCACTCTGCGCCGGTGCCTTCGAGGCCAGTTCCATAAAAATCTATCCTGCCGTCATCTAACCGCCGCTATCGCTGCCACCCCGCTTCTTCTAGTTTCGTGACCCCGGTCCTAAGCTGTAGGTGTCCACAGGCTGTGCTAGTCACTAACCATCAGTTAATCCGAATGCTCAATAGTCTCAACATCGGTATACTTATGTTGATGTAAAACTATGACTTATAATATATGAACTATTTGTAAACTGATGAATTAAGCTTTAACTCCATTTAAAATTGTAAGTGTCATGAATTTCGTGAATATTTTTATGAGTATAAATATTTTCAAAGACTTTTAATATCAAGCAATGCTTACAAATATACAACGAACATTTATAAGTAAGTGCTTATAGTCATTTTAAATGGAACTAATAGGTTTTTAACATTTAAATATCGCATTTCTTCCAAATCATTGACTTTATACAATACTACCCTCCAAGGCGTGGGTAAAACGTTTTCCAACGCTAAATTATAACAAATGGAGTTATAAGCGGCCTTAATTCCATTCATACCAAGGTTAGTCTTCCGCTTTTCATGAAATTTGATTCTAAGTTGAATGTACTTTATATTTTTATATACCCTCACTTTGAAGCAGTAAAGATTTGTAGAATGGTTTTCTTTTTATTTTTTATTGACAAAAAAGTTGTCTTTAATTTTTTTGGGTAACTCGGCGAAATTGTATAGCGATCAGTTTACTTCCAATTACGAAAAAGTAATGAAGTCAATAAGATTCGTTTGCTTAATACTGGGCGCAAATGTTTTTACTGGTTTCGGTTTCTCAACTTTTAAAAGTCACTAGTAGTTCATCTTCACGATTTCACAATTTTTCTACAATTGGGTAGATGACTATATCGTGAATAAATGTCCACTTTATTAAAACTAACATCGCGATAATTATTATAATATTATTACGAATTTCAATCAAATATACAGTGAGATATATTGTTCAATAATTGAGTAGTCTAAAACAGTGACGTCACAATTTTGTATTTAGTACATTTTTTAAACAAAATTGTTGTTTTGCCTATTGTACTATTTTCCATTAATTTCATTCCGTTTGGAAATAAAATTTAAGAATGCTAATAATTTTACAATAAATGAATTTATAAACTATTGTTAATTTAAATCTACATATTTTTAATATTATAACATTAGCTGTATATAAAATTTATGAATCTTAACTTGAGAATATGATACGTTTAGAGAATAATAAGTCTGATCAGATATTTTCAGTGGTCTGTAACTTTCACCAGACACTTTAAAAGCTCGTAAAAATTAAGGAACGTTTGTCGAATTCTTAAATTTTATAACCATTACTAAGGGTAACGACACTATTATAGAGTGCCAACGTACGTTTAGATACGATAAAGTTGCTCATGGAACTTTTATCGCGTCTGCAGAACATATTTAGTCTGGCGCAGGATTAATTTGCCTACTTATTAAAGAATTTGATATTAAATGTTTCTTAAATCTTTCCTACCACCGATCAGTTGACAGTTTATTATCTTATAACTGTAATATAAATTGCACCTGAAATATATTTTTTATTGATTTTGTTAATAGTTGATTTTGAGATTTTTTTTATATTTGTTGGAACCACGGAGCAAACAGTTCTTAAGAGTGGGTAGGTGGTAAAAACGAAACGTTACAAAATGAAAGATATTCTATTAAGACGGCTTCTTTTCCAATTTAAATAAAAGATTCTTGAAACTTTTTAAAAGGATTCGAACTGTTTATTCAACTTAGTGAACATTACTGTGGCAACTTCCACATACAAGGGATACAAAAACATACTACAGCACCCTCAACCGAAGATACACTGAACTAAGGAGTAATCCTAAATCGCGATATAGAAGTTCTAGCGCTAATTAGCATATTTATAACATCATAACTACAACCATAGGCCGCGGCCCGCCAGGCATTGCTAGGTAGTAAAGCCATGCTGATTTCAGCACGAACGGGCCGGCTCGACCGGGGTAGTACTACCCTCCCACAGAAGACCAACCTAAAGCGTCAGCATCCGTATTGTCGTGTTTCATTGGTGGGTGTGAGACCGGAGGCCCATTGATGCAGGGGAGACAGTTATGGTGGTAACTGTGTAAGCCTTACGTTGTCACAATGACTGTCATGCCTTTTGCGTCCCCGGGCGGAGTGTGAAGGGGCGTCTCGCGGGGCCGCCATGGTGTGGGTCGCCATACTGCATTGTCAGCATTTGCAATGAGTATGGTGTCTCACAACTCTTGGATTCTATTCGTACTTTCCATCAGGCAGAGTAGAGTCACTTTGGCAGGCACTTAATGTAGAAAAAAAAACAAGTCATGACCACCTCACCTGATCGGAGGATTGTCTCTTTGTGTTGAAGGGTCACGACACCTGTTCCCACACAAGTACAAAGAAAATTTTCCATTGTACGTGCTACGTTTCGTTGAGACTCAAATTGTTTTATTACGGTACAGATTTTTCTATTAACAAAATAGATTTATTTTATCTACAGTACTCTGTCATCATTTGTCATTTTTGTTCAAATGGTGACAGATTGTCGTATAGAAACTTTAATTTAATTTTGTGGATGGATTGTTGACCTTACAGTGAAAGAAGCACTGCGATCAATAAGTTCATAGTTTTATTTAAAGAATACTTGACTTTGAGCAATCGTTTTACGTAAACAGTTTGAAGCATAATAGTTCACTGCACAGACAATAAAAATTGATCATTTTTAAGTACACAGTTATTTATCTATAAGTTTATGTACAGTACGATATAGAGAAAATTTATGTTTTACCGTTATTTAGGACGAAACAAAGCTTTCACAGAGTGTTGGATGTTCATTAAACTTTAAAAACCAAACGCATCGATTTGCGAGTATGTAAACACAAAACTTTACATAAAATCATATATAAAATGTAAATATATTATCCAAAACAATGGATTCAAAAAGAAAAATACTTAAATTGTTGGTAGACGATTGTTTATCAACAATTTAAATATTTTTTACTATTAATATTCCTTTAAATATTCATTATTTGTAAATATTATTTTTGTAAAATAGGGATACCCGTCTCGTTGGCGGTCTAACAAACTATACCCATTTCTAAGTAGAGAGTCCACCACGGTTCATACTCATTGTGACGCCTGGTGTGAGTAACTAGTTATAGGATGGGCCATGAATTAGTTATGCGTGGAAAAGTCGTATAAAAAAACCATTTGATATATTATAGAAATTGTTTATTTACATGAAAGCTATGGGTGGCCATAGAATGTCACCTCGTCTAGAACATGTCTTTAACCACTGGTCACCACATCTTGTTGTAACCATGTGATACGATTGTAGCCCACAAATTCCAGCATCGGTCCCAAGAACTTTCGTAACCTATTTGCACAGTACGTTAGATTCAAATGTTAACGAATTCTTGTCCCATTCTATATTTTTAAAAGACCTGACGTGATTTGGCTTACTGTGATTTTATTTTATATTGTTGGACTTTGTAATTTAAATTTTATTTTTTGATATCATTTTATGTATAATTCTCTTCACTTTAACCGTATTGAATTACATGCTAAATTCACCAGTAAGTTATTAAATAATTAGAAGGAAGCTTCACGTCCCTTATAAAATTGTATGAATATTGTTGTGACTGTTGGGGATTCTACATTAAATAAAATTAAAATAAATATTATTCATGATGGTGTTAATTATTAAACGTAAATATAAAGGTAAGCTTTACAAATTATGCACTCATAGACAACAAAAGCCGAATTTGGAAGGTTCAAGTTAAAATCTGTTTGTTGATGAAACTAGACAAGTAAGAACAATAGAATCCACAAAGTAATGCTAAATAGAAATACAAACTGAATTATTTTATTGAAACTGTATAATTTGAAATAAGCTTTATATTTTTGTAATCATAGCGCTTGCATGTTGAAATATTGGAAACGAAGCACACGTTGCAAATGGCCACTTTACAAAGATATTATTTTTTTATAAGCGTTACTTTTTGTCTTTTCTTTGACGTCTCTTTCATTTAACATACTGTATTTCCTGATTATATTAATATACTTTATTTAAATATTGATTTATGAATGTTTATATTATTTTATTGCCTTGTGTATACTAATGTACACGAAGTTATTTGTTCCATTTAAACAAATGTACGAATCACAAAATTTCTGAAGTGTCTTTTGTGTTTTATTTTTGAATAGCGATTCGTATCGTACCAGTTTAAATCATACGTATCAACAACCAACCCTGCAAAGTTAAGCAATCCTAACCAAATCGGTCTATGTTGAGCGACTTTTTAATTGTGGCCTTCCGAAGTGACTCTAGTCTACCGGGAAACTAGTCTACTCTAGTCTAGGAAAGTATGAATAGAATCCAAGAGTGGTGGTCATCGTTTTCATCGTGAATGCAGACAATGCAATATGGTGACCTATTGCACGCCCCGCTTAAAGGATCCGGGATCACAATGGGAGGAAAATGATCACTTTGTGGGAAAGACTTGGAGAGCACATTAAGCCGTCGGTTCCGGTTGCCATACGAAGATCTTTGGCGATCGTTACACAAGTTTTCTACAGAATTTCAACATGGATATAGTACTTGAATTGTGGCGGTCTAGTGGCAGTCATTCCGCGTAAAAAAGCAAAGACTAACCGTATGTTATTAGATTTAAAGCCAACCCAGACCTAATTTGGGAAAAAGGCTCGCATGAACACGGTTAGAATCCCATTTCTAATAACTTATCAAACCCATGGTACATGGTAGTTTAAATCTAGACATCAAGTTTTATGTAGATTAGGAATTAGCATCCGTAGTGGCCAAAAGATTATAATTTTTTGTAAAATGTTTCACTCTTTACGAAGAGCTACTCTTGCCAATACCAAACACAATATAATTTATTATGATGAATTTTAACTTTAAATAATTTTTCGTGTCTTTATAACGAATCTTTTTACATAATTAAAACATCACGTTAATCAAATCTTCTCATAAAAGCTTACGAAGCTAAAATTTTACGTTTCATTTACGGTATTTCACGTTCCAGAGTAATTAAAATATAGCAATAAATAAGTATAGGCTATTTATGTCAAATAATGGGTATTAAAATACCGATATTAAACAATTGAAATGTACCCTTCTCAACGGGTCTTTCAAATATGTGACACAAGGATGCACAAAGCGTGAAACCCGTCCCAGCTTTGAAGGGATTTAGGCATACATAAAATATTGATATTCATATCTACAATTTTACTGGACAACTTTAAGTAAATAAATACTTAGTCTGGCCATAAATACTGTTACACTTAATTATAAAAAAATATTACATTTGAATTTCGAATCTGTCATTTTTATACGATTGTTCATTGTGTTTTCTCATTTTGGCGCCAATACATTGTAAAATATTTTGCGATATTAAAATGGTGTGGGGTGATAAAGAGAACCGAATCGCTGTGATAGCATTACACAAAGTAGGTATGGAGCCAAATGCAATTTTTAAAACTCTCCATACACTTGGTATTAGTAAAATGTTTGTGTACCGGGCTATTAATAGGTACAATGAGACCTCCTCTGTTTGTGACAGAAAAAGATCTGGCCGTCCACGTAGTGTTCGTACGAAAAAGGTGGTCAAAGCAGTAAGGGAAAGAATTCGAAGAAATCCTGTCCGAAAGCAAAAGATTTTATCTCGGGAAATGAAGATAGCACCTAGAACCATGTCGCGTATTTTAAAAGATGACTTAGGACTTGCAGCCTATAAGAGACGCACTGGCCATTTCTTAACTGATAATTTAAAGAAGAATAGGGTGGTAAAATCGAAACAACTACTGAAGCGGTACGCAAAGGGAGGTCACAGAAAAATTTTGTTTACGGATGAGAAAATTTTTACAATTGAGCAACATTTTAACAAACAAAATGACCGTATTTATGCTCAAAGCTCTAAGGAAGCTTCCCAATTAGTCGACAGAGTGCAACGTGGACATTATCCGACTTCAGTGATGGTTTGGTGGGGTGTTAGCTATGAAGGAGTGACTGAGCCATATTTTTGTGAAAAAGGTATCAAAACATCGGCACAAGTGTATCAAGATACCATTCTTGAGAAGGTAGTTAAGCCCCTTAACATCACCATGTTCAATAACCAAGTATGGTCCTTCCAGCAAGACTCGGCGCCGGGTCATAAAGCTCGGTCCACGCAGTCTTGGTTGGAATCGAACGTTTCGGACTTCATCAGAGCTGAAGACTGGCCGTCGTCTAGTCCCGATCTTAATCCGCTGGATTATGATTTGTGGTCAGTTTTAGAGAGTACAGCTTGCTCTAAACGCCATGATAATTTGGAGTCCCTAAAACAATCTATACGATTGGCAGTGAAGAATTTTCCCATGGAAAGAGTGCGTGCTTCTATTGATAACTGGCCTCATCGTTTAAAGGACTGTATTGCAGCCAATGGAGACCACTTCGAATAAGCTTTTTATATTTTTAATTGTTTTATATTTATGTATTAAACTGACACACTGTAAAAGTAATAAATGTTATTTGCAGTTAACAATTTTCTTTTTTCTTTATTACAATATTTATGGCAAGACTAGGTATAAATAAGTTGTGTTGTTTAAAATTTTAATTAATTTTCCATTAGGTAATTGACTTACCTAGGGATGGGTAAGTCAACGGCCCATGGACATCTACAACTCAAGTGATACATACTTTGTTTGCCTACTTCTAGTTTAAAAGGGGGAGAGGGGCGGTGGAGGGTTCCCAGTAACCTCACTCACTCGGTATAAAGCAACGAAATGAACTTGTTTAACACCAGTTTTCTGTAAGACCTTGGTATTTTTTCGGTCTAGCCAGTCCATATAGACCAAAGCGCGATTTCCTTATTAGTGGAAAAACCTCTCAAAATGAATTTTGTCCTGTCAAACGACCTTCTAAATGTCAAAGATTGACTAACATTAGACATTTAGATGACATGTAGTTTTTGTGTGCAACTAAAAATATACGTTATCCACATAATACACTCAAAATTAGCAAATGCTTGTGTGTATTATGTGGATAATATATGTGTGGATATTATGTGTGTGTGTGTGTGTTTATAGCAAGATAATTTAAGTTTAGTGACGTAACAATAGAATTAGCATAGCTGTTCTAGAGAGAATAAGTACGATAACTTATAAATATATCAGATTTCTTGTTTCTAGTGCATTCTAACACGCTTTTATTACCTTTGCTTGTATGTTTATTTGTTTATAACCGACTTTAGTAAGCGTATTTTTAAATTTTTAAACTGTATTTGTATTAATAAATAAATAAATAAACAATTAACACACAACTCCATCTAGTTTCAAACTGAGCAGAGCTTGTACTATACTATGATAATTAGACGGACTGATAGAATACTTACTTACATAGAAAACACTCAAACTCCAAAATACATATTTGCAGAGCCCGTGAATCGAACCATTGTCTACTAGCACAGCAGTTATATTCGCTACCGCTACGCCACCAAGGTTGTGATGTTATTTGATTTTTACCAAACTTTATCCAGTGATTTTTCTAGGTCTTTTTTCCATAACCTCAACTTCTTTTAGAACGAAAGGTTCATTTTGTGGATGAAACTTCCACATTATCCTCGGGTTGCCTTATCGTGTTATTGATTTCACCTCGAAGTGTGTCAAAGCGTGAAAGTATTCATAAATCAATTTTCGATTATGGCAGTTTCGTGGTAACTGAAGATTAAATTGAAATGTTGCTCGGCATTTTGCGTAGATGGAATATTTCCATACAGTGGTATTTCCCTGTAGAGTAAAGAACGTATCGCGTCTATATTTACAGCTGAATATGTAATAGTACCTGTGTACCGTATACGAGTATTTCTTTAAGTAGATATATATTTCTCCAGTCAACAAGATATTTCTATATAAAGCTATACAGTTTTATTAACATTTTATAAACTTTTTGGCTCAGTTCGAAAAACCAAGAAATGTTTGTTGAGGAAATTTTTAATTTTTGTCGTAACTCTCGTTATCTTAGTATAGAAAGTTAATTAATACGCACATTATTAATTATGCACACGAATACATACACGTGCATCGATATTTGTTGTCAACCACAAGTACGTGCAAATTTTCAATGTTCTCGTAGAAGGAAAGAGATAATATATCTAGAGTAGTTTTAAAACACTTGTCATATGTTGTCCTTGGTACATCGTATTTCCATTTATTCATTTAAGTTAGTAGCTGATACAGCCAAGAAATTTGTTGTTAGTGATTAAATGTCTTGCATACGTTTTTTTAAGAACCTTGTAGGCTATTTAGTTATAAACGCATGTAAATTGCGAGGCTCAGCCAGTAATATATAAACAAACAATCAATAATCCAGTTCATTTACCCTTGAATACAATCTCTAATGAAATGCCAAGAGGGAACATATATACATAGAATTACGCCTGTTGCTTCGGAGGGTAGACAGAGGTATATTAAACGCCCACTTTTCGCCAGTGTTTTAATCTCACGTATTAGGTGGTGAGCCTATTGCCGCCAATCACCACCAGGGGGAGGGTCACCACTTGCAGGTGAGATTGATTTGTGGCCCTAAGTTTTTAGTGGCAATTCTATGCACAGCATGCTAAGGCGGAAGTATCCATGTAAAATCAATAACAAGTTTGTTTCTCATGCTTTTGCATAAAGTGTACAATACACACAATCATTCGAAATCTTGTATTTTTATATTCGCTTTTATGTATACTGTTTCAACCACTCCGCCACTGTTTCCGCCACTATATGGAACTAAATTTCATTATTCGAAAAGTATACATTGTTTATTCTAGTGTTGTACCAGTTAATATTAACTGTTATAACTTAGTTATACGACAACAAATAAAGATCTTGTTGATGATCAAATATCACGTACTATATTTATTGATTAGACACAATCTAATTACATTAGCCTGTTCTAGTCTGTAACTAGCATTTGTCGAATATTATATCTTTTATTTTCTTTTTTTTTTAAAAAAAGACAACGCCCGCACTTCAAAAAAATCCTGTGTCGCGGGGGACTTTACAAACATACAAGAAATAGACACAAAAAACACCCAAACTCAGAACAATAATTTATAAATCACACAAAGTGTTGTCCCATGTGGGACTTAAACCCACAATACTCAGCGCAGTAGATAGCGGTGTGGCGACCACTTTAGCCACTAGCCTATATCCTATATGTCCATATATGGATTGTGAATTGAATATATTTTTTGTGCACTTTTCGACAATTTAAACATTAATTCAATCAGCTATAAGGATTGTTTGTACGAATGGATCAGGTAGTATTATCACTGGTACATATTGTTTTATAACGGTAATATTCAAACACACTTAAAAAATTTAACGCTTATACTTGCATCACTTCATTTTTAAACAAACTATGTACTTATATAAAATTTATTCGAATTTATTCAAAATACGATGCACATCATGTAATATACAATATACACATTCAAAATATAACTCCTAGGAAATAGGGACTCTTAAGGAAACTACACAGAAGATTTCACAAGAAGCTCACCGAAAACTTGTACTTGTACGGAAATATTACATTGTACTGATATATTCTAAATATAGCAAATATGACGTATAAAGATTAAAAAAAATCTCTTCTTTGTTCTCTTCTTTAAAAGTTTATATAACTTGAAATATTTAAACGTACTTATAAATGTTTAAGTGTAACCTAATAGAAATATTGATAAATAAGTTTGATGAGCTTATTTTGTCGAATGAAGTTAAATGTTCATCGGATTAGCCTCAATCCGTACGTCCAAGTAAGATATTTATACCTCTTGAAAGATATTTTCAAAAATATTCTCATTAAATACTTAAGGGCATTGAAAAATGTTAAAGCTATAGCTAATAATTAGAAAATCAGTTACAAGATAGATCAAAACAAGTTAGTAAAATATAAAAAAAAGTTGAAAGGTGTCAAGGGACACTCGCATGGAACGAAGTTCCTTTCGATTAATTAGTGAAGGAATTGTAATAATATTTTTTATTTCTTTTAAGTTATAAAAAACAAAAATAATCATCGCGACACTACACTGTTCAAAGCAAAATAGAAAGACGAAACGAAAATAATTGGCGTGCTTTCTATGAGAGAGAGAGAGAGAGACAGATAGAGAAACATGCGCCCGCCGCACGGTTTACTACACTACAGCAAAAAGTGTCGTGACAACTTCTCGTCTGAATTTTTTCCGTCTAACCTCCTTCGCAACGCGCGATAAGGAACTTCGTTTCAATAAAATAAAAATTAAGAGAAAGACACTCACCTGAAAGTAAGAGTAACTTGTCCATACAGCTTTTTATTCTCCAGATATTCTGGTTCCACGTGCAACACACCTTGAATTCTGTCAATGGCGCCATTTTCTACAACCAGATCTCGTGACGCAAGATATAACGTCAATTTGTTGTTGGGTGATGATTTTTTGAACACCCTGGAGGAAAAAAACATATTTGTCAGTAACTTTGTAAATATAAAATTTTCTGTACTAAAAATCGCTCCCAGCGAGTCCATTTTTCGCATCACCTGCCGGCCGCTGTCCGTAATAAAATTACCTTTTTGTTTTGTTAGTCATTGTCTAGTTTACATATGCATTGTAATATTATGACAATATTCTACAGTGGATAGGTTTTCATTTACCTAAAAAATATTTCAGACTAAATATTTCAGACAAACAACGCAATCTAGTTCTAAACTAAGCAGAGCTTGTATCATGGGTACTAGACAATTGATATAAATACATATATGTATATTTTTTTTTGTAAATATTTTTTATTTATAGAGTATGAGTATTTTCTACTTATCATATTTCAGCATAACTACGGCAGGCTCGACTAGGGTGATACTGCGGCGCCACATAAAATCGATGTAAGTGAGGTTACCAAAGCCTCAATCCTTCCCTTCTGGTTCTGGGTGATTATTGCTAGTAACTATAAGATATAAATTGACGATAAAGCACACTGCTTTATTTGGTCTACCGGTTAGTGATCCTCATTATCATCAGCCTCTAATAAGAAAGTTAGAGGCCTATGTCCACTGCTGGACATAGGCCTCTAGGTTATCAAAGTTAGTCTATAGTGACTACTAATCAACAATTCTCGGGTTTGATTCCCGGGTTGAGCCAAAAGGTGTTGTAGGGTTTTTCTTACAAGGAATTCTTAACAACAGCTCCAGGCTGTGGAAGATTGGCGGTGTTGACATGCCTTAAGTCGCACGAGTCGCAGAGAGCACGTAAAGTCACCTGTCCCACTTGCTTCGTATTGCTATTGTTTATGGTATACTAGCTTCCGCCCGCGGCTTCGCCCGCGTGAAATTAGTTTTTGTCAATCCTGGTCCTTTATGTCTAAGAGACTCTTACAGGGGCCAGCCTCACGTTGTGTACTAAAATATTTTTAAATGACCTAATTTAAAACATTTTTGTACACAACGTTTGCTGTTTTGTTATCATTTGTTAAAATGTGGAGATTGTTTGGACTCGACACTCGCGAGCAGGCCACGTACAGTTGGCCATGCGAAAAACAGTTTTTCTCTAAATGGACACCTGCTACTTTAAGTGTTTGCCCTTGCGCTTTGTTAATGGTCATTGCGAATGCTGGTTTGAGGGGAAACTGGATTCTTTTAAACTGAAACGGTAAATCTGTAGGGATCATGGGTATGCGTGGAATCAAAACTTCTTCATCTTTAGCTATACCTGTCATTATAATTGCTCCAATAATATTGCGTCCTAGCTGCGTAATTTGCAATCGAGTCCCGTTGCATAGTCTCGGCGCTTCGAGATTTCTCATTAATAAAACTGGAACCCCAACTTTCAGTCTCAGCTTATGAGACGGCACTCCTGACAGCTCTAAAGAGTTTAGAAACTCGGTAGGATAAGACGTCACCTGTTCACTGTCCATGACAATATCTACTGACAAATATTCGACAACATCGCCTTGCACATGTGACATCATTCTTTCATTGATCTTTCCCACGATTTCATTGGTCGGTGCTAATATTGCCCTTTCACACAGCCATTCTCTATTCCTCATGTTATATTCTAAACCGGGATAGACGTTGTTTTTAAGATCTTCCAAGTTTTGGACAGCATTACAAAATTCTTGATTTAATGTAATCATGCCGTTAGTGTCCGTAGTCATTCGACCTTCACCGATTTTCAATAGAGCAGCTGCATATTGCCCCGATTGCGTATCATTATGTAGTTGTACTCGCATGTTTTTAGTGAGACAAAATTTTTTTACATGCACCCATAATGTAGACGCTTTCAAACATGCATTTATCTCATCTGCTGGAGTGCCTCTAGTAATGACAGGTAGTGTCTGTCGAAAATCACCAGCAAGCAGCACTACCATCCCACCCATTAAACTCGGGTTACTTCTGATATCTTTCAGAGTCCGATTGAGCGCCTCGATCGCTTTTTTATGCGACATTGTGCACTCATCCCACACCAACAGCTTGCATTGCTGTAGCATTCGGCCACGATCGCTGTTTTTTGTGATGTTACACACTGGAATTTCCTCATGATGTAAATTTAATGGGAGTTTAAGTACTGAATGTGCCGTGCGGCCACCATCGAGCAGCGTCGCTGCAATTCCAGAGGAAGCTACAGCAACAGCTATTCCTTTGTCTTTGCGAATTTGGGCTAAAAGTAAATTTAATAAAAAAGTTTTTCCAGTGCCTCCTGGCGCATCTAAGAAAAACAATCCACCCTCACCATTATAGATTCTTTGCACAACAATATCAAAGACTAATTTTTGTTCCGTGTTTAATCGAGGAACTGACTCTGATATTTGTTGCTGTAAAGAAGAGACATTGTAGTCCAGTTCTCTTATTAAATCACCACTGACTTCTCCGATTCTTTGTGGCCGGTTCATTCCAAAATCTGATAATGTCTTCCCAGATATAGCCATCACTTGGTCTTCAATCTTAGTTAGCGCCTCGTTATATACTAAATCATTATATGTGATATTGGGATTATTTTGTTGTAGTCTGTGCAAAATATCGTCAGACATATCATTTTGGTACTTTTCCCATAATATCTGAGGATTTGAAAGACCACACGTCGCTATGAGAATGGCAAAAAGATCTCTCACCTTAGCTGCTGATCTACATTGTGCAGCCTCTTCTAATGTCGAGTCCCAATGATTGTCATTCTCTAACAATCCTCTAGTTTCACAGGCTTCTCGGAAGGTAACAAACGTTTGACCGTTGTAGTTCTTGAGATCATTGAACGAAGTTGGCCCACGCACGTGGTGTAGCAGTAGTCTCAAACAAAAGCATTCAATGTTGCTAACGTGGACAGTATAGACCCGTCCTAATGCATCCCCAGATTTAACGCCAGGCCAATCCAGAACAGCAGATCCTTGAATTCGGCGTTTCCAACATTTTCTACCTGCATCCCACGTGTAATACCGAGGTACTTGAACGTACAAAAGTGTTTTTGCAAATTCATCTGATCTGCAAAGGTCAAAAAAGGCGGTCAAAGTGGTTTTTGGTGGTGTTGTCACTCGCTGGTGAAAATTATTTTCATTAAAATAAATTCGTTCACCATTCTCTAGATGCACACTGAGGTGCGTAACAGTAGGATGCCTTTCATGCAAAGGAAACCCTAACAGGCGCCATACAGCTTCGTTGCTGCTGACATAGCGACCAGACTGAAACGTTTGTACTTCGTCTACTGGGTTTGAGGACTCTGAGCTTCTGAAATTAAAAATAGCTTGATCGCTGCCTTTATTAATATATTTGCAGATGTATTTGATTGCACGTACGGAACCGCAAGCTTCTACATTTATATGGGCGTTAAAAGTTTTTAATAGGACAGGCGAATATGGTACTACCCAACTATTGTCGACAGAAACTTGACTACCATTTCGGAGTTTAACAGATGCCGTCCGGCCTCCGTCTTCTGGTGCTCTTCTACGATACATCGGGTAGCCGTTCTCATTATGGAGAGTCTCTTTCAGTAGGTTGCGAGGAAATTTTTTTGTACATTTACGGTCTTTCATGCACGGGCACTGAGGGTTTTCAGCCCCGCATGGACCATGGATCATGTTTTTCATAACAATATCATAAAGTGCCTTGTCATTGTTAGGATCTGGTATTTCAGCGCTTATAATTTTATCGATTTGGTCAGGTCGCAATTTATCTTTTAACCAAAGCAAAATGTGGGCATGTGGGAGTCCTCGCTTCTGCCACTCAATGGAATACATAAAGCATTGCACTTCTCCAAAAACCCTTCCTTTAGTAATTACAGTCATAAGCTTTTTAACTTTTAACCTAAACACTCTGGCAATGATATCGTGCCTATCGTTGGCGCTTTGACCTGGCATTAATTCGTCAACTATTTCAGACCAAGATGGATTGCAGGTGAAGGTTACAAATAAATCAGGTCGACCATACGTACGCACATAGGCAAATGCGTCTTGAGTATACTCGTGTAAGTATCGGGGACTGTTCACAAACGAAGAGGGCAGAATCACCATTTTACCTATATTATTAGGGTTCACGTTGGCATCATTCGATACAGCATCTTGGAGATGAATATAATTTTCGGCTCTTAGTTTTGTTTGATTTAAAGATATGTATCGCAATCTTTCGCTTTCAACCTTCACGTACATATCAACATAAAACTGGTTAGCGAGCTGTTTGCATCGTTGTATTACGTTAAAATCGTCTTCGCGTATCATCATATGATAGGCATAAAAGTCCATGCTCGATACTTTTTTGTTGGGCAAGGGGAGCTTGGTTACTGGATTGACTTGTGGAATTTGAAAATGGTACCCCTCTTGCCCCTTGCTAAACATAAGCGGGTATTGTAATGCGTCATAAAACTTGTGTGTGTCCGGCACCCTGGTCAATGTATTGTCACGGGTTTGTAAAACAATATCACGCGATGCGAACTGTTCACCACACACCATGGCGGCGACTTCGTTTATTAAGGGTGCATTATAACGTCTTTCATGTTCCCCGCTTGGCGTACGATCTGGGTGTATTACTAATTTGTAATTTTCCCCTGGCATTCTTTCTAAGGCTGTTTTGAAGGTGTTAATGAGGTTATTATGTTCGTGCAACATTCTTTGAATTTTTAAAACAATGTCCCTCTCAACTCCTTCAATATTTTGACATCTGCGGTCAACCTCGCTGTTTTCGTCTCCCATAAAATAAATCTGTAGAAATTTTGGTTGATCATTGTTTGTGGGAAGCAAAGAACCAATCCTATGATAAATTTGCCCTTGTACCGTAAATGTGGGTGAGAATCCAGGCATGATGACCTCATTACCCACACCAAATGATGTCATCTGAAAGCAAGAGTTGTACTTTCTTATTCTGTTTAAAAATCGCCGAGATTCATTGCTGTCATATAGAAGTAAGGATTTGAGTGGCTCCTCGGGGTCACCAAGCGTTGGTACTGATACTTTGCCTCCAGAACAGCACATACCTGGGGTCTCTTCCTTCCACTTGAGTGCATCACAGTGTCTGCATTTATTGGCCATTCTACCTATGAGGACTAATCGATGATTAAAGTAATCAATTAACGGATCATAATGAAAAGCAGCATCGGCAAATGCCTCCCACGTATTCATCGTAAACGTACGTCTCCTTTCTGCTTGCCGCTCGGAATTAATGAAACGTCGTCTACGTGTTTCTTCGGAGGTCTCTGCGGCTATGTACGAAGCTTGACGCTCAGCATCTAAGATTTGGCGAGCTTGGGTCTGCTGAGAGGTCTCAGCAGCTCTTTGAGCCGCGTGACGCTCGGCATCAATGACCTGGCGAGCTTGGGTCTGCTGAGAGGTCTCAGCAGCTCTTTGAGCCGCGTGACGCTCGGCATCAATGACCTGGCGAGCTTGGGTCTGCTGAGAGGTCTCAGCAGCTCTTTGAGCCGCGTGACGATCAGCGTCTAAATTATGACGGGTCTGCATGTGCTCAAAAGTTTCAGCAGCCCTTTGAGCTGCGTGACGCTCGGCATCTAAAGTCCGACGGATCTGTGAATCCCCTTCTGATTCCAGTGATCTAGCAAGTTTAGCAGCCCGAGCTCTGCTAGAGCTATTAGCTAAATTGGACTTTCGTTTGCGAGGCATCGTAGAAAAACAAAAATGAAATGAATCGAACAAAACAGATGTACAGATTAAGATTTATTATATTAAAAAAAACCTTTAATAAGCACCTACTCGGTAAAAATGATGCGCTCATCCCACGGCGATGTCAATTAAACACATCGTCCGTCACGTTTAAATGGAAAAAAAGTAACTAAAAAATTAAATTATCAATATTTATTTACAACCAATGCATAAAAAAGTAGGAGGTTAGTAGCTTAGGTTAGTTTTACACCTACTACGACCTCTTAGATTAATTAAAAAAAGGAAATAAAAGCAAATCGGATTTTTTTAAAGTAACGGAAACTATCTTACCTACTTTTAACTATGAACTAAAAGAAATATCAAGTATGTACAAAATTAATTTACAGGACCTAATTAATAAAAAACACTTAAAAAGTTATACGAAACAAAAAAAATAATTTTACTGGATCGAAAAATGTAATTCTCTATAGCGCAAATTTCTCTAATCGCATGCGTCCGACAACGACGTCTGCCCTCACGTGTCTGCCCGTTCGGGTAGGCATAGTTAGATTCGTGCGCTCCCCCACCACACGACAGCGCCGCGCCGTTGCCTGCCGCAGATGCCGCCACACTTCGGCGAATGTGCGCGACGACGACCGACGGCAGCGGCGGCGATGCAGAGTATTCGTTAAAAGGAATTTAAACTTCAAAAACGAACTTTTTTGTAACTTGATACACCCAAAACTTCTAAATTACATGTTCCTAGGTTCAGTGATTAAGATTTCGTATACAAAAAGTTTGGCTTTGTAGTTCCAGTTCCGAATCCGTTCCGTTCGGGAATTCCGTTTGTAGAAAAATTCTGCACATCCTTTGAGACCTACGTACCAAGATTCATGGTCTTATCTTCAATTCAACCCCTATTTCACCCCCAAACTGGTAAAAATTTCAAAATGCTAGAACAAACGATTTTTTGTTTCTTATGACGTGATATTTGACGAACTTGCATACTAACTTTCAACCCTTATTTCACCCCTTAGCTGGTCGAAATTTCAAAAATGCTAGAACAAATGTTTAATGATTTCTTATCAAGTGCTTAAATATAAAGTTTCATGGTTTTATCTTTTAAAATTAAGAAATCCCATACAAACTTTCAACCTCTATTTCAACCCCTTCATCCCTTTTTTTCGAAATAAAAAGTAGCCTATGTTCTGTCTCAGGGTCTAAAGATTGTCTGTACCAAATTTCATCAAAATCGGTTGCGAGGTTTAAGCGGGAAAGCGTAACAGACAGACAGACAGACAGAGTTACTTTCGCATTTATAATATTAGTTGGGACTAGTTGGGATTATTTCGGCAGTCGATGTCCCCAAATATACTGACAACTAATTCAATCTTTGAATTCAGTTTGCCTTCAGAATTATGGAGGTCCCATGCCAGTCGTACCGTGGCAAACTTAAAATCAGATGAAATCGGTTTAATAGCCGTCCCCAAATAATCTAGGGAATAATAAAAGCTAGGAAGATGCAATTGTCGATAAAATATAAATACAATTCAAAGAATCCAAGCCTTTAAGGCCATCTGAACCTTTAAATCCTGCTTAAATAGTAAATACAAGTTATCAATACTGTATAAGATTTAATTACATTAGACTATTCTTACGGCATTTGAAACAACAAACAAACATGTGGTAACCACAACTCTTGGATTCTATTCATGCTTTCCACCAGGCAGAGTAGAGTCACTTTGGCAGGCACTTAATATAGAAAAAAAAACAAGTAATAGTAGCGAAAGGAAACTCAATTTTTTTTTGTAGCCTTCAACGATAACTGTCACCTCTGCATCAATAGGCTGCCGGTCTCGCATCCACTAAAGTTTGCATTACTTTGTATTTCTGTAGTGAATACGATTTTTATGTTACAGGGTCTGTTGGCGAGTGAAACATTATATTTCTTTCTAAGCAGCCAGTACGAAAACTATAATGTTATGTGTTATAATATAAAATTGGCTCTTTTTCTGTTTTATTTTCTCTTCTGTCAATAAAAATTATTTTAGTTTCAGGTATTCGATTGTTCGACTGTCCGTGTGGTGACGGATTAAGAATAAATAGTGTTACCACCCTTATTCATCCCGTGGGTGTCGTAAAAGGTGACTAAGGGAACAAAGTATACAAAACATTATCATTACAACGAGAAGGAAAACTTGAAACAAACCCAATTCCAATCCGTCTGGCCCTCGTGGTATAGTAGGCCAAAACCTCCTTGCTAAGGAGAGGCCTATGTCCAGCAGTGGATTGTAAAAGGCTGTTGATGATGATGATGATGATTCGATTATTAATACTATTGTTCAAGCTTTAGAAATATTGAATCCAATGGATACAGAAATAATTTAATTCTGTTTAAAATAACGCTGTTTGTCTTTAGTACTCCTATATTTTTTAACATTCAATTAGCAATAGTCGCCTAGATAATTTTTCTTAACTTTATGCCCATCCCATAAAAGTCTTCATATTTCATTTGCTTTTACGGATGCATATTAAAGATTAATAAGCTAAGCTATTACATGCTCAAATACTTTCTGGTACGATATACGCTCTTAAGCACTTTCTTTTCTACGTAGTTTTATTTTTTACCTCGTATATTTATAACTAGCTGCAAACTGTTTTGTATATCGATGAAAAAGAGGTAAACAAAAGCGAATACGTAAACAATTTAAAATATAAAGAACTAAAAGTTCTTTACAAGAAAGTATAACAAGCAAACATCTGCAAATAACACCAGCGTATTATGAAATCAGAAATTTTCAAATTATGATTGTTGTAAAACAGGTATAACAAAAGAAAACGCATTCTAAAATAATTGATACAACTGTTCAGTTATCAGTTTAGTTAATAATAATGATGCACATACTTCAAGCCAATTTCGGCCACTGCAGCCATCCTGAAAGGAGATTAGCCAACCCCACAATAGATATTATAGCGCACAAATTGCGTAAACACAGGTACATTCTGTGTTCCCTCACTCTCACAACCCGATCGAACCCGGTTAAACGTGCTCTTTAAAGTACGGGGATTGAGACCCCCAACTTCCAAATTTAAATACATCAAAAATTCTACAACATTTTTGACACAACCAAGAAATCTAACCTGAAACCTCTTGATCGGCAGTTACATATGCTTACGGCTTAACCAATGAGGCAGTTAATAGTAATAATATGACTTATCTCAAACATGGCTGTATAGTCCCAAACTAGAAAGAGGTGACGTAAACCTTCTGCACATGTTTATTTAAGTACAAAGTATGAAGAGACTTACTTAATGCTAAAAGAATTCTCTGCCATTCTGACTTAGATTTATGATTCTGAATGCATCACGGTCGCGGGAAGCTGCTGGATGGGGGCGCCACGGGGAAAAACCACGGGGGAGACCTATGTCCAGCAGTGGACGTATTTTGGCTCAGATGATGATGATGACGAAATGCATACATATTATAGATAAATTCAAAGAACATCGTGTTTACTATACAATTATTTTTCTAGTTTGGAAACTGAAATCTCGGTTTCTGGCTTAGATGCTTAGATCAACGATTGAACATGCCAAGCAAAAGTTGTTGGGTAAGTAAACGATCCAATTAAACCAATCTGTTCAGCTATGCGACAGATATTAAAACAAATAGAATTTAGCGTGAGGTAGTGTACAACTACTGAATTCATATTTAGTGAACTGTCACTTTAATTAAAGCTGCATAAAGTGCTCCTAGAAGTTTCTGTACAGGTGGCAAAGTTTGATCCCAGTGGGATTCATTCTGAAGAATTACTTGGAAAACGTAAAGCTCAGAGAGCTTCACTACCCACACCCCACACAAATCTTCTAGAGATCCCTTGTCTTTGTTCTTAAATAATATTAATATTCTCATTTATGTTATGTTACTATGTGGAGGGCACGGGTGTAATGTCCCTCCGACACAAAGGGAGTATCCTCCGACGAGGCGAGGTGATCATGCCTGGCGGGCCACGGCCCAACGGTTGATGTTGGGATGTTGTATATATGCTAATTGCCACGCGAATCTTTATATCGCGATACAGGATTAGTAGTTGCATTATAGTTCATTATATTCATACGTTTCGTTCATACTTCATAGTTAGATGTATCTTCGCTAAATGGCGCTGTTATATATTTTTCGTTTGTGCTGTAATGTAGTAGCCGCCACAACTTTATGTCCAGAGAATAGAGTTCAATATAAAACAAAATATTTTTGCTTTTCATTATTGAAGTGTGAACACTGTAAGTTCTTTACAACACTGATTATAGAGTTTACTACATATGCGCATTATGCATTATTTTAACTTTTTTATGCACCATACGAATTTTCACCCAAGATCCCAATATAACACAACATTAAAGTTTGATAATCACTGTGAAAATAATACTTCGTTTTAAAATTATTTCCATTATTATTTATGTATTAGGCGTAGGATGCACGAACTCATGTCAATACACTCGTAAAACTAGACAGCCGTATACGTTCTGGGTTATCGTTTAGAAATTTGCAACTACCCACACAACGGGTGAATGCCACAGAGAATGTATTGTCCTGGACGTTTATTGATCCGTCCGTAGTTCACTAAATTCTATGGATCCCAATCATACTTTGTGATTTAGTCCGTTATAGAATTTAAAGCAATTTGTAGTAGGCGAGAGGATTTAATAACTATAACAAATTTTTCAGTCTATATATTTTGGAGTCACAAATTTTGATGTGACATCTTTATCCACGTTTTATTTAATAAATGATACCACTAAATAATGTATGACTAGCTTTGCTCCCCAAAAACACCCCTTATAAAAATTGAGGCTACCAGCAGTTATCCTTAAATAAATACGTGTGCCACTCGGGGACTGCCGCGGTAAAGCTATTGCATAGCATTTTTTATGAACTTATGCAATTAGAATATTTCGGAGCAGCTCGTCTCGATTCGTGTGAGCTTCGTACAGTCTACATGCATACGTCTAGTCGCACGCACACAAACAGCGTGCCGAAGTCTACCGAACTGAAACGACGTTAGACGATGCACGGCTTTCAACGCCGCACCACTGTGCCGGTCGGAGTGGGGGTGTTAGGTTTATTTTCGTTACGGCATTTCTTGATTCGGTCTCCCCGCTCGAAGCCCGCAATAAAAGCTATGCAATAGCTTAATAATGTTTGTTTGTTTAACAGTTTGTATTGGTGACACAGTCATAAAAGACACTACACACTAAAGCTTCATTTTAAAACAGAACAAAATTATTATAGTGTTTAAACTGAATATTAAAACAATACAATACTGTTTACCATAATGTAATTCAATATAGAAATATGGCTTTCTTTTTTGAACAAGCAAATATTGTCTACTGTAGAAAATGAAATACATATTGATACTGAATATTCAAATTACCAGAAAAACAAATGAAATTGTTGTTTTACTTTTATAATGAAAATGATAATTTGGTATATAATCTCGTTGGTAAAGCGGTTATCGAGGCGACTATCAGCTAAGTCTCAAGTTCCATACCCGGGTGTGGCTAAAAAGCGTAAAATGCTTTTTCTTACAAGAATTTCCTAATAACAGTATGTAATATAGAAGTTGGTGATCTTTTACACCTGTGTCTAGGAGAGCAGTGTTACCCGGTGGTCATGAACATTTATAGCAATCGTTATTGGGAATTCAGTGTCCTCAAATATACCGAGAACTAGTTCAATCTTCGAATTCAGTTCGCTCTCATAGCGACGAGCATACTTTATATTGTATTTCACTTCATTTTATGGGTACAATAACAGCACACTGCATAACCTAAATTAGTGTTAGTGTTGATAGGGTCAATTGCTCGAGTCAATTGTAGTCTGTCATACACCTCGTGCCCGCAACCAGTGTTCCTTGTAGCAAATTGATTGATACACCAACCAATTCAGTCCATTACTTCAGAAATGATGTTCAAAACTAGGATAAATTTTAAGAATGATTTCCTCTGAATGACTCCCATCGTCTCGAATTGTTGTAATTTTTAAACGGTATTACACCGTGTGACAGATAATATAGACTTTCTATACTGTGTTCACGGTTTAATATTGTTCAAAAATATTATGTCGTAAGTATGTAAATATTGTTGTGTGTCGATGTGAACCGTTCTGTGAAATTTGTGACCACTTCCACATACAACGCAAACAAAAACATACTGCAGCGCCATCTACCGAAAACACACTGAACTATGGAGTAACTAATCCTGTATTGCGATATATAAATTTCGGCACTGATTAGAATATACACAGCTGCCCAATACCAACCGTCTATAAATATAAATATCATGTAAATTATAAGTAACCATAAAACATCCGAAAATTTGATATAAGTTTCGATTTTTGTTGGAATAGAGAAATCAAAAAGAAACATTATAATGCCTATAATAAAAATGACTACAATAGTGAAAGAAGGTATTACTGAACATTTTAGAATGTACTGAAAACGTGCCTGCAATTAAATTAACGATTTACGACGTATTTGCGGATAAAAAGGTATTAAGTGTAAAAAAACTTCAATAATAAAATTGGTTTGAGTAGGGTTCACAGTTTAGCCCTTTTGACAGGCTGACGGTCACCTGACCTACGCCAGACCCTTTTAACACTTTGTGCGTGTGCGTACGTCACCTAGATTGATCAGTAATTCACTTAGGTAGCGACGAGGATCACTTGTTGAATTTTTGAAACCTAAGAGTACTAACATAAAAATTGTTTTTTATATTTATATATACACTTCATTTGCTTCTCATACTCCCGGTATATCAGTTATTCATGAACGGGTATTCCCCGAAAAACGTCATGTCACTCTTCGCCGCATCTGGTATATTTTTTTAACAAGAACGCATATTCGGGCATGTTAACGTAATTAAACAACTAACCTATTAGGCCGTGGTAAATTTCACATGTCTAGGTATACCCACAATGGTTTTGAAAATACTTTTGTAAAAACTTTCAATACAGTTCGTACTTTTATATTTTGCAATAATGAAACTCTCAAGTACCATAATAATATTAACACTTGTAATTAAACTCATTAAAACGCATTTGGCCTAAGTTCAACATTTTCTGTTAAATGTTTAATCATAACGAATGCTATGCGTGTGTTGCTATAACTTTTTATGCGTAATTTTATTTACTTATACTGGCGCCACATTTTGCAAATGGTTAAAATGGATTGTTATCAAAATGAATGTAGCTGTTTACACTAATATCGTGCACCAATTTGGGCATTCTGTTGAATTAAATATAGAATGTCTTTAATTGCACTGGTTTAAAGTATGGTAGTGCAGTGGTAGTGTAGTTATAAAAGGTGGTAGAGCCACGTTGATTTCAGCACAAACGGGCCGGCTTGACCGGGGCAGTACTACCCTCCCACAGAAGACCAACGTAAAGCGGCCGCATTCTGTTGTCGTTTTTCGTTGGTGAGTATGAGACCGGAGGCCCATTGATGCAGGAGTGACAATTATCGTGGTAACTGTGTAAGCCTTACACTGTCACGATGACTGTCGTGCCTTTTATGTCTCCAAGCGGGGTGTGACAAAGCATCTCACAAGGCCGCCATAGTGTGGGTCACCACACTGCATTGTCTGCATTTGCAATGAGTATGGTGACCAACTGGTGACAACTCTTGGATTCTATTCATGTTTTCCATCAGGCAGAGTAGAGTCACTTTGGCAGGTTCTTAATATAGTGCAATATTAATTTAATAAATTGTAACCTTAATTAATGTACTATTATATCAACGAGTGTGCCTGGATATGTACATAGTACTTTGCAACAATACTGCTCTTTGCGAGTTTATGTCGTTTTAATGTCGTCCATTTTAATTTGAATAATTGGATCATACTCTAATTAATTATAACAAGGGCTGGAAGCAAATGATAATGAATGTTGTACTTAAGACTTACCGTTGAGAATTGAGTGCGTTGTCAGTCGTCATGACCGCTCTGTTTCGTGATCTGTGGAGAAAACAATTTCATTTTAACGATTGTTCTGGTAAAAGAAATGGCTTGAGGAATACGATGATGGCTTATGATCATGTTTATAGTGTTTTTAAATATTTTTTATATTTTCTAGAAAGATCTCTTTTTGAGTGACCTGATTTTGTAGAACTTTCTTGTGTTGTAGATAACCTCGTTTATTTAGCTATTCTTAAAAGAGAACCAGTTTATTCCCTGATCATGTCTTTGTATGTCCTGTACCTTAATAGTATTATCATGACTTTGATCTTCACCAGTTACTATTATCACAGTACAGATTTCTTATCAGAAATTCGTAGTACTCTTTGCCTAAGCCCCTTCGCCCTAATGGATGCACCCCAATTTATCTTTTCCCTTTGTCTCATTTCAAAAAGACTCCATTCATAAAGAAGTTTTTCAAAAAAAAAAACTACCAAAAAGATAAACAGATGATTGAGCCAATCTCAAAAAAATATGGAAAAATGACAGAAAAATGTAAATGACATAAATTCTAGATTAAGCCATCATCATCGTGTTTTGTACCTGATAAATTAAAGACCCAATGAAAGCGTATCAGCATCGAGAATCTGTGTTTATTGACCTTCTGAGGTGTTGTAAAATAAGAAAAATTATATGCAGGTCTTATGTTGGGTTATGTTAGCTAACAAGATGGCTTCGAACGAACAAAGGACTGCACTGTTGGCCTAGTGGTTCAAGCGGTCGCCACGCCGCTCATTACTGCGCTGAGTTTTGCGGGTTCCAACTCCACATGGGATAACACTTTGTGTGATCCACAAATTGTTGTTCTGAGTTTGAATGTTCTTGTGTCCGTTTCTTGAATGTTTGTAAAGTGTCCCGCGACACGGGATTTATTCCTAATGCGGGCGTTGTTTTTTTAACATTTAACAATTTCACTTGTAAGATATAATCTACATAATGTTATTTATAAGCCATTTTATGTTTCCATTTGTAGTTTTAACAGATATTAATTCTGTTAGCTTTTATGTAAGAGATTGTAGAAAATAATGTTTTGTTTGTTGCTTTACGTGTACTTGTTTTTAAATCTCTAAATCTACAATACTGTCTTAAGAGTAAATATCCATAATGAATTATGGAATAATGGATTAAGCTGAGGAATTACTCAATCTAATCTAATATTATATAGTTATTGATTTAATATTATAACTGCCTCGGTGGCGCAGCGATAGTGAATGTGACTGCTGTGCTCGAGGTCTCGTGTTCGATTCCCGGGTCGGACTAAATGTTTGTATGATCTGCAAATATTTGTTTCGAAGTTTGGGTGTTTTCTATGTATAATATGTATGTTTTTACAAAAAAAAACTATGTGAGTATTCAATCAATGAGTCTAGTTATCATAGCACAAGCTCTGCTTAGTTTGAAACTAGATGACGTTGTGTGTCAAATGTCTGAGGTATTTATTCTGATTATTTTTAATACATATGTTATATGGGAATACAATACGTATCCATATACGAGGGTAAGTTTTTAAGTTCGCGGAATGACAGTGAAAAAGGCGGGTAAACGCGCTCTTTTGATGCCTACCGTATTCAGTGACTCATAATTAGTCTGCATAGTAAAATTTGTTGTGATTGGATCATTAGTTATTAAACTATCGTTGACCAAGTATTTTAATCGGGAACGAAGTGAAAAAAATGGAGAAAATTGAATTCCGTGCGGTGATAAAGTTCCTTACTAAGCAAGGAAAGTCTGTTCAAACCATACTCAATGAGATGTCATCAGTTTACGGGGATTCTTGCCCAGGAAAAACAATGGTATACAAGTGGCATAGTTTATTTAAACAAGGCAGGGAATCACTTGAAGACGACCCGAGGCCGGGGCGCTCCGTTGAGGTGACTACGCCAGAAGTTATTGCAAAAGTAGAAAAAATTGTATTGGAAGATGCTCGACTAAAAAAGAAACAACTCGCAGAAATGGTACTGATACTCTAGTATCGGATACAACAATTTTTAAAATTTTACACGTACATTTTGGCATGACTAAGGTTAGCGCACACACCACCCCGCCGTAAACCCCGGTGGGGTGACGGCCCGAGGGGGTTTCCACACGTTAAAAAAAAAAAAAAAAAAAAAAAAAAAAAAACGGTGGGTGCCGAGAATGCTCACGCCATTGCAAAAACAACAGCGCGTGGAATGTTCACGTGCGTTTTTAGACCTCTGCAATGAAGACAAGGATGGCGTATTGAATCAAATTGTTACTGGGGATGAAACTTGGGTTCATCATTATGAACCCGAGTCCAAACAAGACTCCATGCAGTGGCACAAAAAGGGCACAGCACCACCCAAGAAATTTAAGGTTTTACAGTCGGCTGGGAAACTCATGGCAACGATTTTTTGGGACTCAGAAGGAATATTATTGATAGATTATAAAGATAAAGGCATTTCTATAACGGGGGAATACTACGCTTCAATCTTAGAACAGTTAAAAGAAGCCATCAAAGAAAAAAGACGGGGAAAATTAACGAAAGGTGTCCTGCTATTGCATGACAATGCTCCCGTTCACAAGAGCCGAGTCGCACTGGCTGCCCTGCATAAGGTGGGCTTCGATATTTTGAATCACCCACCCTACAGTCCAGATTTGGCTCCGAGTGATTATTATCTCTTTCCAAAAATGAAAAAAGAATTACGTGGTAAGAAATTTTCAACTGATGAGGAGGTTAAGGAGGCGGTTTCGGCGTATTTTTCAGGCAAAGATAAAACTTTTTTTTACGAGGGAATAAAAAAACTAATTGAAAGATCTGAAAAATGTATTCGTGTTGCAGGGGAATATATAGAAAAAGAAAAATAATTTTGTGTTTTTATTATTACTCAATACCCTCCATTCCGCGAACTTAAAAACGCCCCCTCGTAATTGTATATGACATTATGTGGTACATGAAGCTTAATAAACCAGTTAATAAATATAATATAAGATTAGTTTTGTTATAATAACATACTTTACAAGAAATAATAATATAATGTATACTTGTAGGTCTCGTTAAGAAAGTTTAATAAAACTTTCTTTTTTTTGGACTAAAATAAATATAAGAACAGTGTAGGTATATTTTAACGCACAATGTTTATTCTTCATTGATTATTTTTTCTTTTTTAAATATGGAATTTCGGAACTGAAAACTTTTTACATTACATTTTGTTTATACTTACACATCAAATATCTAGGCCGTAATAACGTGGGTCGCCATACTACGTTGTCTGCATTCACAATGAGTATGGCGACCACCACTCTTGGATTCTACTCATGCTTTCCATCAGGCAGAGTAGGATCACTTTGGTTGGCTAACGTAAAAAAATAATAAATAGGATAATATTCCTGTTCAACCTTTTTTTTAAGAATCTGATAACTGTGTGATAAGTGACTTAACTCTGCCTGATGGAAATTACGAATAGAATCTAATAGCCGTGGTCATCATACTCATTGTGAATGCAAACAGTGCGGTATGGTGACCCACATTGTGGTAGCCTAGTGAGATGCTATTTCATGCCCGGCTTGGGGACGTAAAGTCATTATTATAGACTATTCATCTGGTGGTGTTACTCTTAGACTTCTTCTTATGTATTAGGCATGCAACACGTTCCAGAGCACGCAGCCACTTCAGAGACAGGGAAAGGAACACCGTAATCCCTACGTACGAGAAGCCATCTGTAAGGCGTAGATGGTTTAGGGTCCGTCGGGGTTCCAGGAATTGTTTTTCTGGATGTGTAGTTATGATAGGTTCATGTCCAAACTCACCATCCTACCGATCGCCTGGTGGGGGTATTTAAGAGAATTGGCGCAAAAAAAACATGGTCTGACCTTCTTTTATGTTATTAAACAAAACTTATTAAACAAACAAATTGAAATATGACAAAATCTACACACATCACAAATTTAATGATAATGTACTTCAGCTAATTTCGACTACGGCGGCCAGTTTCAATGGAGAGAAGCTAACTATGACGGAGACATTATATACTCTCTGTGCCATCACGCTCACAATCCAATGGGACGGTTACCTGACACGACCAATTAGAGATCAGACGTAGGACCAACGGTCAAGACTCCAACTCCCAAATTCTGGGCTATAATTAGGCATTTCTATAAACGGAAAAACTTAATAACACTTTTTGACCCTACCCAGGAATTGTACCCGAGACCTTTTCATCGGCAGTTGCATACGTTAAACGCGAGACCAACGAGACAATTTCTAATGTAATCGAGCCTTTAATAAACTTAGACTATACATAGAACCTTCACCTTTATTCGATTCGTGTAAACAAAACTGAGGAACAAGTCAATATAGAACAAACCCAAAGAACAATCGAAGAATTGCAACTGCAACCGTCAATATCAACTTCCTCACTATAGCTTATACCTTATTTAAACTACAGCTTGTACTTTAGCTCAACTTTAAACTGCTATAAGTTTGCGCTTACGTGCCTATACATTCTACAATGTGTTTCTTTTAATATATTGGTGGTCCAATCATTAATATTCAAGCCACGTTGCGCGTCTAAAATAGATTTGACAGAACCTGTCTTTCGTTATATATGCATGCATTTTAATGTCTTATAAATTTAAAATCTATGGTATTTAATGAATATTAAAAGTGTAGATAGTAAAGTATTGGACATCACTCATAATATCAACAAATAAAGTAACTAAAAATATTCTAATAACGCTTCTATTATGCATCACAAAGAAATAGGTGCAATTAGCATTCAATAGAATTCAATAAAATGGAATGTATTACGATACAATACCGTTCTATTGCATTAATATACAATACAAAAATGCCAATATTAAAACTTACAAATTACGTATGTGGACACAGCTAATTACGTAAAAGTTTCAACTGCGCTTCATGACCACTGTTCACTGTTTATAGAACACACTTAATATATTTCTTTTCATATGTTCGACACCTAATACTTGAAGTACAAGACTAATATTTGCTTCCATAGAATTCATTGATAATACATCGTTTCCAACTCTACTACCGTCTCTTTCTATCATAGATAATTCACCAATTTATTTACTAATGTCTTATGTTCTTATTTGATTAACATATACAAATCTTATGTAACAATACAGTGCCGTCACAGTATAATTTTTATTTGTCTTCTATTTCGTATTAGGCACGGGTGCTTAATGGATTACAGTAGTGTTGAAGTCAAAGAAAAAATCTATTTGATCTTCGACTTTATTCGTTAAGTGGTATAGTCGTTTTTTGTGTGTTTTTTCAATGTATGCTTAAAATGTTACAACAATTGTAGATGGAATTCCATTGTACGGTTTAACGAACGTTGATAACAATTACTCGAATTATTTTGAAGAAATCGTCGTATATAATTTGTTGTATGTGTATCGATTTGTTAAAATCGAACATTGATAATTGATTTATGATGTAACGATACCGATAAGTCATTCGATAATCTAGGTATGTGTAATGCTGTATTTATATAAATAAATTACTTATCAAGATTTCTCGGTCACACGTGTTTTTTTTGCAGTTATCTAATTACAATTGAATTTCTAATATTAATAGACTATTGTACAGTAGTCGACCTAAACAGACTTGCCAGAGATTAGTTGTCAAAATAAAGTTAGTGAAGAGTAATATCAAGTTTAGTAAAGTTCAATACTCCTGCTAATTTAGTAATACTAGTGGACGCTTACTGGTCGAAATTCTACCATAATAAAATACAACTTACAATACATAAATTTGTATAAGCGAGCGGTATTTCACGAGGTATTTTTTATAATAAACCAGGCAAATAAAACTTTTCTGTTCTACATTCAGTAAGACCACAGTAAACATATAAAACAATAATCATGTCTATATCAGTACTCAGTATCTACAGTATGTGTATAGACAAAATGATAAACATAGGCAACAATTTGACACGATTTGAATTTGTACTTTATAAGCATATTTATTAAAAAATATTAGCATTCTGCAGTTCTCCTCTAAACTATAAGTGTGCTAAATTTCATACTCCTCCGTCAGCGCAATTTTCGTATAAAGGGGTCCAAAGTTTTTGCTTCACGTATTAATATATATAGATAAAAGTCGTAGAGCTATTATCTTTCTAAGAAGTACTTTCCATTAACAACGTACACATTTCATACTTCTTCTTTACCCACACTGTGTACTCTAATTATTTTTAATTTTTCGTTTTAGATTAGAATAGACTTTTGTCGTCGAAATCAGGAAGAAAATGATTTTTTTTTATATTATAAACATGCCAAAATAATTCTATTCAGCCCAATGGAAAGCACGAACAGAATCCAAGAGCGGTGGCACCGTACTCATTGCAAATGCAGACGATGCAGTCCGGCCGCTCACACTATGGCGGCCCAGTGAGATGCTTTTTCACGCCGCGCTTGGGGACGTAAAAGGTATAACAGTCATCATGGCAGTATAAGGTTCAGCTGGTAAAGTAAAATAAAGAAAAAATATTTGTTCTTCCTTTGAAAGTTCCAGATTTATAATTTTATAGGATAAACTCCAATGAAAAACCCATTCAAAATGAATACACTCTCATTTTCATATTTTCTAGTATCCACATTCATACAAAAAGAAACCATACGTAGGTTTCCATTTACAAAGTTAATTTTTTTGGTAGCAATGACAAAGCAAATACATACTTCGTTTATATAAACAAAGTCTCATAAAATATTATGAATTATAATCATATTTATGAAACCTTTTGCGTAATCGTAATCCTCCTTTTATGGCTACGGATTTAAAACGACAAGTCACATATGTGGGTAACTGTATTAAGACAGTAAAACCTTAAAATCTATGCTCGAATATGTTACAAAGTTTAATGCCTTTACGTTCGCTACTGTTAGTGAAAGAACAATACATATTCTGAAAATAGTCTAGTATAATCAAGTTTTCTAATCTCTACTTTTTTATATTCATGTTACTTTTAACAAATACGTTAAAGTCAAATTACAAGAAATAAAATTGTTTATTTGTGGTACATACATATGAATTACATACATGTGTTCATTACAAAATTTTATGTGTAAGTACCTGGAAACCTGGTATTTTTTTTGGTAAAACTTCTTTTCTTCCCATCCCTAATTTTGTCAATAGATAAGTGTCAAAACGGGCCTATTAGACAGCGCCACCTACTGAGGTATTTAACTTTTGCGTTGCTGTGCCGGTAAAGCAGCATTTACCATCGCATTCTAATGACATTGTAGCAGATTTTCATTACTTGAAAACACGGATAAAACAACGTTTTCTAAAAATGAAACCTAGCTAGATCGACTTATCGCCCCCTAAGCCCTCTGCATACTCCTTTTTAGAAGGTACTTTTAAGAAGGTATGCGTAAAAAAATATCGAACTTGAAATTTAAGGGACACCCTAATATACATATAATCTGAATCTCGGAAACGGCTTCATGAAAATCAGTGGAGCCGTTTCCGAGATTCAGATTATATGTATATTAGGGTGTCCCTTAAATTTCAAGTTCGATATTTTTTTACGCATACCTTCTTAAAAGTTTCGTAATAACCCTATATTGTCTAGAAAAAAATATTAGTTCGATATATAAACGATAACCCGTGCCGACTTGCTATTTAAACTTGTCGATACAAGTTGCTTAAGTACTGCCCAGTGACCTGTTACGACATGTTTTATTTGCCATTTCGTACGTGATTTTTGAGACTATTAGTGCTTCATTGTTTAGTGCGTAAACATGTCGGTGGAATTACGGAGTGATAAACAAAATATTTTTCTTATCGGATTGACTAGCTACCAAATAAATGGTGCAAAATTACCATCTAATCGACAAGTTCTCTCAGTCCTATTTTACAATATTCGTGAGGTTAAATTGACTGTTAGTGAAAGTGTAAATCTTGTGATTAGGGAGTGCATCATATATTGGGAAAAAGCAAGAATTCCAACAAGGGCATTTCCTAACTGCGTGAAGAAACTTATTGATTTATATCATGTTTGGAGAGAGTTGCAAAAAAATTGTAAGAAAACACAGATTACGTTTAAGAGTCGTGAGAACAATTTTATAATTAATCTTGATACTCGTAATTTGTTTGATATTGCACATGCTGATGCTTTTGAGAGAATGAAAATAGAGGAAGATAAATTATTTTTAATGAAACAGAGAGAGCCAGGTCGACCGGGATGCTTAGGTGGTGTAGATAAAAAATTGGCGGAAAAAGAACAAAGATCTAGACAACGACGATTGGAAGAAGAGGAAAGGATTGTAAGACAAAGAGAATCACTAGCTGTTGCATCTACTTCCACCACAAATAACTTAGACAGTGTAGAAGATTCAGACGAAGAACAGATCTTGAATTCTGAACTCAGCTTGCCGGACGTTCCCTGCCATGAACAAAGTTCAAAAAGAGGTAGAAAGAATCTTATAACACCTAAACTAGTTGCAGCTTTAGATCGATGCCAGTTAAGCATTAGAGATACCGTTTACATTCTTAATGCGGTGGTAGAAGCGCTTGGTCTGAGCAGCGATGATTTTTGTATTAACAAATCCTCGATTCAGCGAATTCGTACTGAAACTAGAAAATCAAGGGCAGAAGCAATAAAATCTAACTTCCAAAACAATGTACCCGACATAGTCACAGTCCATTGGGATGGAAAACTATTACCGGGGTTGGATGTACGGAGTTCAAAAGAAGAACGCTTGCCAGTTATAGCTTCATTTGACGATAGAGAGCAGCTTCTTGCAGTGCCGAAACTAGAAAGTTCTTCTGGAAAACATCAAGCGAAGGCTGTATCAGCAGCTCTCTTTGACTGGAACCTTTATGATAAAGTGCAAATAATGTGCTGCGACACAACAGCTTCCAATATGGGCCGTTTCAATGGAGCTTGTGCTATTTTGGAGCAAACTTTAGGAAGAGAATTGTTGCTTTTCGCCTGTCGTCATCATGTTTATGAATTGGTCCTAAAAGCTGTCTTTGAAACCAAGATTAAGCAAATTACTAGTAGCCCAGATATTCCGATGTTCAAAAAGTTCCAAGAAAATTGGAAAAAGATTGATTGTACTAAAATTGAACCATCTGTTAATTTCGTAAAAGCACGGGTTGCCGAGACAGACATTCAAGCGTTGTTACTATTTTATAAGGCAGAATTAGATAAAGGTTTTGTAAGAGATGATTACCGTGAATTGGTCGAACTGTGCGTAATATTTTTAGGAGGAGACACAGAGGAAAAATTAAAACTAAGGCCCCCCGGAGCTATACATCAGGCACGCTGGATGGCGAGAGCGATCTATTCTTTAAAAATATGTTTACTTCAGTCACAATGCAGAGTAACTGCGAAGGACAAAATGGCTCTACAAGATGTTTGCTTATTTCTCGTAATATTGTATGTTAAACCTTGGCTCGAATGTAAAGTGGCGACCAAAGCACCTAATCAAGATTTGCGCTTCTTGAAGATGTTAAAAGAGTATGAAAAAGTTGACGCAACAATTTCTGAAGCTTCTATAAGCAAGTTCAGCCATCACTTGTGGTATTTATGTGAAGAGACAGTCATTCTATCACTATTTGATGATGAAGTTGACAACCAAACTAAGAAGAAGATGATTGCCAACTTCAACAGGGACAAAATCTCGGATTTTAGCAAACGCTATGACCCGTCGAAGGAAGAACTGACTCAAAAGTTGTTTGGTAAGTTAAATTGGCTTTTTGTTGGATTTCAATTTCAATGTCCAATACTTATTTCTTTATTTTCAAAATTGTTGTTGATTTTTATTTGTTATTTAACTTATTTTTCTTTTTTTTTAGACAAAACACTGGATGATTTCGTATCGGAAAAGAGCAAACAATTTTTATCACGACTGCAGATCGACGACAGTTTTCTAAAGGAAGATGGATCTTCTTGGAATAACAATGCTGCTTTTCTGGAGGCTAAAAGAAGAATAAGTTATTTGAGAGTTGTAAATGATACTGCTGAAAGGGCTGTTAAATTAATGCAAGATTTTAACGGACTTATCACGGCTGAAGAAGAACAAAAACAGTTCTTGCTGCGCTGTGTCCAGGAACATCTAAAATTGTATCCAGACTGTAAAAAAACTACTCTAAAAAGAAGTTACCCTGAATGATTCTTATTTCTTTATGTTTTTAATTAAAGATTAATGTTCATCTAATTTATTATTTAATTTTATTCACTTAATTCATTGCATTTATAGTGAAATTATAGCAGACTGAAATTTTAGGACAAAACACGTTTTTTACTAAACTTTGAAGCTCGGTCGGCACTGGTTGCAATTATGCTAGATTGATAAAATTTTATATTTAAGTATCTTATAGCATTAGTAAAAATTATAGAGGGTATGCATTTCGAAATTCGAAAAAAAAATTTTTTTTGTCATATAACACACACACACCCTAATGTATATATACGAGTATATTTCATATCTGTCTGCCTCGGTTGCGCAGTGGTAGCATATGCGAATGCTGTGCTTGAGATCTCGGGTTCGAACCCGGGGTGTTCGGAGTTTGGGTGTCTTCTATGCATAATATGTATGTATTTACGAAAAAAAGTATATATGTATTTATATCAGCTGTCTAGTACCCATTGTACAAGCTCTACTTAGTTTGGGACTAGATGGCGTTGTGTGTCAAATGTCCAAAGTATTTATTATTATTATACTTAGTCTGGCCATAAATACTGTTACACTTAATTATAAAAAAATATTACATTTGAATTTCGAATCTGTCATTTTTATACGATTGTTCATTGTGTTTTCTCATTTTGGCGCCAATACATTGTAAAATATTTTGCGATATTAAAATGGTGTGGGGTGATAAAGAGAACCGAATCGCTGTGATAGCATTACACAAAGTAGGTATGGAGCCAAATGCAATTTTTAAAACTCTCCATACACTTGGTATTAGTAAAATGTTTGTGTACCGGGCTATTAATAGGTACAATGAGACCTCCTCTGTTTGTGACAGAAAAAGATCTGGCCGTCCACGTAGTGTTCGTACGAAAAAGGTGGTCAAAGCAGTAAGGGAAAGAATTCGAAGAAATCCTGTCCGAAAGCAAAAGATTTTATCTCGGGAAATGAAGATAGCACCTAGAACCATGTCGCGTATTTTAAAAGATGACTTAGGACTTGCAGCCTATAAGAGACGCACTGGCCATTTCTTAACTGATAATTTAAAGAAGAATAGGGTGGTAAAATCGAAACAACTACTGAAGCGGTACGCAAAGGGAGGTCACAGAAAAATTTTGTTTACGGATGAGAAAATTTTTACAATTGAGCAACATTTTAACAAACAAAATGACCGTATTTATGCTCAAAGCTCTAAGGAAGCTTCCCAATTAGTCGACAGAGTGCAACGTGGACATTATCCGACTTCAGTGATGGTTTGGTGGGGTGTTAGCTATGAAGGAGTGACTGAGCCATATTTTTGTGAAAAAGGTATCAAAACATCGGCACAAGTGTATCAAGATACCATTCTTGAGAAGGTAGTTAAGCCCCTTAACATCACCATGTTCAATAACCAAGTATGGTCCTTCCAGCAAGACTCGGCGCCGGGTCATAAAGCTCGGTCCACGCAGTCTTGGTTGGAATCGAACGTTTCGGACTTCATCAGAGCTGAAGACTGGCCGTCGTCTAGTCCCGATCTTAATCCGCTGGATTATGATTTGTGGTCAGTTTTAGAGAGTACAGCTTGCTCTAAACGCCATGATAATTTGGAGTCCCTAAAACAATCTATACGATTGGCAGTGAAGAATTTTCCCATGGAAAGAGTGCGTGCTTCTATTGATAACTGGCCTCATCGTTTAAAGGACTGTATTGCAGCCAATGGAGACCACTTCGAATAAGCTTTTTATATTTTTAATTGTTTTATATTTATGTATTAAACTGACACACTGTAAAAGTAATAAATGTTATTTGCAGTTAACAATTTTCTTTTTTCTTTATTACAATATTTATGGCAAGACTAGGTATATACAAGAATTGCTCCTTTAAAGGTATTAAACAATTTTCATTCCTTGATGGGCTTATCAGGCTTACGAATGATTATATTTAATAATGACAATAATAAAAAAATGTGGTCTGTGAATTTGTAACTATTAAAAAAGAAAATAGTTGAGACAGCACTTCAATAGGCCAGTCTCGTACTTGTACGTGCCAGTCACTCACATACTCGGTATGGATACTCGGTAGGGTAGTACTCGGTATAGTACTCGATATGGGTACATCACCGAGTTCTACTCGGTATGGTAGTACTCGGTATGATACTCGTATGGTAACCATATCGAGTATTTGGTCTGTAGCAATAGAATTAGAAACGATCTCACAAATTTTGATGAGAAAATTAAATCATTTATAACCGACACCTATATATAGTAACTGTTTTATTATTCTGCTTGCTTGAGTACTTTCTCAAGTATAAATATTAACAAGACACATACCTAATACTTAACATGAATTAACTTCTTGCGCTGTGTTTTAAAGAGCTCTTTATAAAATCATTTTGCTAAAACAAAACTAGTCTAACAAACGAGGTTGTCCAAAATGCAAATTCATGTGATAGAAATCTAATACGCTGCCGTCAACACGGCTCTCTATGAATGAGATGGCCCCAACCACATTAAACCAATCTCGACACATGTCATTCCGGCGATGAAATGGAAGCTAGGCGAAATATTCTGCGGGTACAAATAAAGCAAAATGCGGTTACAGTTTCGTCTGTTAATTTTGTATTGTAATAGTAGTGATGGTTTACGTTTTGATTCACTCAGATTGAATTTATAATACAGATAAGATTTAGCTAACCTATAGTATAATGTTTGATTGATTAAACTTTTGATAAAAAATGTTAAGAGCTTGTAGATAAGGTAAGAAGTTCAAGGTGAAGGTTCATGAAACTCTAGTTCGTTGTCGTGTGAGACAGGAGCTGAAGTCTATAAAAGTCTAATTTTTGTTATTATTATTATCTAATTCTTAAAATGTTTAACCATAATTGTTTTTACAATTAATAAGATTTATGAGAGAACTGTGCTTCTCCATAGATGGCATGGTTCGACCGAAGTTATACCACGACATTATAGGAAACAACCCTAGTTAATATTGTACAATGAATAGTACAGTGTTCTATCTTAATCTGTTATGTATAAGTTATTTAATTATTTCATAATGTTCTTTGTTAATTGAACTTTTCATACATTACCTACAAAGTGAGCGTGTGCGCGTGTGTGGTACACGTCACCAATGCCACGTCATTTGACATTGTCAAATGTTATAAGCCTCAAAAATGTTTTTCTTTTCTATAATTTACTTGGAAACTGTAACTTTACATTTTTAGTTTATTTGCTGTGTTTTTTCAACTGAAGTCTTTATTATTATCTTCTTTATTACAATTATAAACATATTTGACATTTAATTTTTAGCCTTAACATTTAATTAACATTTTTAAGTACATAAAAAAGAAAAACAGAAATACATATTTAAAAATATAAAAAACAGTGAACCACTGACTTCGGATACCAAGAAATCGATGGTTAGAGCCTCATAGAAACAAATCAGTACATTATTTTTGTCAAACTTTAACCATTTCCGCAGCGTACGCACTGGTTACTTTACTTAAAAGGAATCATTTTCACCTGTTTTTACAACATTTTTCGGTGGTATTCCACTCTTAATAGTTACAGAGTGATGATATATAGCTTTTCTCGATAATAGGGCTACTTAAAACTGAAAGAATTTTTCAAATTGGCTTAATACTGCCCCAGTTTAGCAAGTTTAATCAACCAAACAATGTCTTGAGCTTTATAACGTTGATATAGATAAGTTGTTCACCTCTGGACGAGGCGGGTAAACTGTTTGAGAGGATACTCTCTGCCCGCATCGTCCGGCACCTCTGCGAGGTGGGCCCCGATCTGTCGGACGCCCAATTTGGTTTTCGGGCGGGGCGTTCGACGGTCGATGCTGTGCTGCGCCTGAGGGCCGTTACCGAAGAGGCGGTGAGCTGTAGCGGCGTGCTGTTGGCGGTGTCGTTGGACATCGCCAACGCATTTAATAGTCTGCCATTTAGCTGCATCAGGGAAGCACTCCACTACCACGGGGTGCCCGAGTACCTGAGGCGGCTTGTGGCAGACTATCTTGAGGAGCGTACCGTCGTGTACGAGGACCGAGATGGTATTCTGAGGCGGCGGCCCATGTCGTGCGGTGTTCCACAGGGGTCCGTCCTCGTACCACTCCTGTGGAATATGGGATACGACTGGGCCCTTCGAGGTCGTCTTCCCCCCGGGCTGGGCGTAATTTGTTACGCCGATGACACATTGGTCACAGCCCGGGGGGCGAACTTTCAAGAAGCGGCGCACCTGGCCACCGTGGGAGTCTCTTTGGTGGTCGGGCGCATTGAGGCGCTGGGTTTACGGGTAGCCCTAGACAAGACGAAAGCCCTTTTGTTTCATGGGCCCCGTCGAGGTCCACCTCCCGGTGCCTCTATCGTTGTCAATTCGGTCCTCGTACCGATTAAGGCCCAGTTGAAGTATCTGGGCCTGATCCTTGACGGCAGGTGGCTCTTCGACGAGCACTTTCGACAGCTTACTCCAAAGCTGGTCGGCGCTGCTTCTGCTCTTGGGCGACTTTTGCCCAATTTGGGTGGAGCCAGCGTCGCGACGAGACGGCTATACACGGGGGTTGTTCGGTCAATGGCGCTGTTTGGTGCACCGGTGTGGGCGGCGGCTCTGACCGCCCAGAATAGGGCTCGCCTCTGGCGCCCTCAGAGGATATTGGCGGTTAGAGCCATACGCGGTTACCGCACCGTATCGACGGAGGCGGCGTGCGCCCTGGCCGGAACTCCGCCGTGGGATTTGGAGGCGGAAGTGCTCGCCGAAGTTTATCGGCGGACGGCTGACTTCCGGGCGGGTAGCGGCATACGGCCCCCGCCCGAGGACATACGCGAGTGGCGTGAGGCCGCTCGTCGAGCCACGATGGCTCGTTGGTCGTTCCGGTTGGAGACTCCACGTGCTGGCTTTGCCCTCGTGGAGGCTCACCAGCCGGTCATCACCGAGTGGGCAGGGCGGCAGCACGGGACCCTTTCCTTCCGACTGACGCAGGTCCTTTCCGGGCATGGTTGCTTCGGGAAGTATCTGCACTCGGTCGCCAGGAGGGAATTGAGTCCCGCCTGTTACCACTGCGACTGCAGTGAGGACTCGGCTCAGCACACGCTAGCGGTTTGTTCCGCCTGGGCGGCGCAGCGTGGGGTCCTCACTGCAGTTATTGGAGGAGATCTCTCGCTACCGGCCGTCATACGCTCCATGGCCGGTAGCGACAGTTGTTTTACCGCGGTCGCAACCTTCTGCGAAGACGTAATTTCGCGGAAGGAGGCGGCGGAGAAGGCCCGGGAGGACGATATCCACTCGGACCCAATTCGCCGCCGGCGAGCCGGGCGGCGGAGGCGCGCATACCAGCGCCTCATGCCGCCTTGAGTGTGGCCGCGGGTGGACGGGACGGGTTTTCCCCTCCACCCGCTATAATGGCCAGCCGCGAGGAGGCGACGTCCGCGTGTGCCGTGCGTCGCCTAAAATAGAGAGTTTATCCGCAGATGGTGCCCGAGGTAACGGGCAGGCGCTAAGAGGAATCTGGATGTCGTAATAGCAGCGGTTCCCGGATCCCTCCTATCTCAGGCGCAGAGTGGCACACCGTGTGGTTTTAGTCGGTCTGATTCCGACACACCACCCTGCCGTAAACCCCGGTGGGGTGACGGCCCGAGGGGGTTTCCACACGTTAAAAAAAAAAAAAAAAAAAAAAAAAAAAAAAAAAAAAAAAAAAAAAAAGATAAGTTGTTCACCTAGTAGAATATACATATATAATATTTTCATAATATTGTTTTTAAATCTTTTATCCTGCACTGTTTGGGTAAATTTGAGTTTGGCAAACGCCTAATCACCAAAACTTTGAGCTCTAAAGTGAGTCAGTTACAAATAGTGACAATTCTGTTCACAAACGACTCGAAGTGATAAAGTAATTTTGCAAATTTGCCTTTTGCTAAAATTTAGAAACGGTAACATTATCCCTTATAAATTAGTTGCCTACAAAGTTTTAATTACACTGTGCTATATTAAAACTGGAATATGAGTTTGCTTATTTGATGATATGGCCTGTTTATTAAGCCCATGTGGTTAGTTTCCGGAGGAAAATACCTACCGACGAAAATGTATGTTAACAATTGGGTAAGTATGCTGTTATGTCCAAATAATGGTCAAAACCAAGAGGAAAGTCATGAAGAAACTTGACATTAACAGGAATTGTTTGTGAACTCAGTAAAGAATTATATAGTGCTAAGTAAAATGGCCGATGGGGCCATAAAGTTCTGGAGTGGTGACCGCGTATTAGGAAACGCAGCGTTGGTAGATCCCCCACAAGGTGGTTCGACGACCTGATGAAGGTCGCAGGAAACTGCTGGATGCGGGCGGTACGGGACCGGCTGTTGTGGAGAACCTTGGAGGAGGTCTATGTCCAGCAGTGGACGTTTTTTGGCTGAGAAGAAGAAGCAGAAGTAAAATGGAACTCAATAGACTTGATGCATTAGTTATTTATTTGGTGCCCTTGCAGACTTAATGCCTACAGATTCTCTACCAGTTCACCATTGGAGGCAGAGTAAAACAGGAATTAGTGCATTTTAGCTGAAAGAATAAACAAATTAAACGAAATATTAAACAAACAATACATAAACCTATGATACCCTTAAACCTACACACATTATACTTAGAACCAAATAAATAGCTACTTTTATAAATATATATATACGAGTATAGTACTAATAATAATAGTAGGTGACCATCATGTACTAGTTGATTCTGCCAGTTATTATACAAGATATAGCCTTACTTTTGCCTTGGATAAAAGAGTTTGAGAAGAAGAAGAGAAAGAAGAACCAACTTTACAACAAAGGAAGAGCCAATGAACTCAGACGTATGAGAAGAACAACGAAGAAGAAAGTTAGAAGAGGACTGTAGGTTTCTGTCGTGATGAAGATGGGTTATTTTAAATAGAGTATAAGACAGCGAGAGCGTGTAGCTTACAACGTAGAAGCATTTGTAGCCAGAAACGGAAATGGAAAGAGGAAACATGATTATATTAACGGAGGTTATAAACAAATTGAATGCAATTATTAAGAAAACGGTCTAATGTATCGAGACCCGTTACTTTGTCCGAAAATTTACCGAGTTTTCCTATTTAATTAAAAATATAAAATGTTTTTAGATAAAAGAACCCAATTTCGAGGGGTATTAAAATCGGCAGTTTATTCCGAGATTTTAAGGGAAAACAGTGTTGTCAAGTAAGTTAATCACTGTTTTTCCTTGCAATATACACTAATGGAAAAAATTAAGGGATCAAAACAAAATTCCAAATTTTTGGGCAGTTTTGAACAGGTCGTAACTTTGAGAGAAATGGTCGTATAGAAAATAAAAAAAAGAAAATTGTAGCTCCAAGTATCTAGTTTTCGGATTTGATCTTTAAAATTTTATAGCCTCCGCGGTTTTTGAGTAATCGTAGAAAAACCAACAACAAAAAAATTTTCAAAATTTTTTTGTTTTTTTTTTTGGTCTACGGACGTAGAAAAAATTTTTTTAGCTTAACCACTATAAGGATCGGATACCTTGTTTATTTAGCTTTAATTTGCTTTCTTATGCACCCTGATACGCCCACTTCTCGCCGAGATATCGGTTTTCAAATGGAAAAGGATCTTTTTGTCTGTGATTATCGATATCTTGGCAAACAATGATCGCACAAAAATTTAAAGGGGGGTTTCAAGAACTTGAATAAATTTTCCCTAACGACTAGCCATTGCTTTTCCGAAAAAAATTTTTTTCTCTTTGTCACATGAATTTGAAAATGCAACAAAAAAAGGGCTTTTGGTGGTTTTTTAGAAAATCAAGCGCTGGATCGAAAATATTGAGGAAACCACTAATGTTAAGTGTGCATTTTACAGTTCAATATGTCCACAAAAACTCTACAAAAAACCAAATTAATCCAGCCCGCCGTTTTTTTGTTTCACTCGATCGAATTTTTGAAAAAATTAAAGGATCATGTTTTTTGCTCTAAAATCTCACAATTTTTAAAAATTAAAAAAAAAATTGTTTTTCCGAGCTTTGCCCACATTTTTGTTCTAGAAAGTGCTTAAATTAAAAAAAAAACTTTTTTCTCAACAAGTTAAGGAAATTCAAAAAACCATCGCCTAATCATTTTTATCGCGTTTCCGCCGCTGCATTCCTTGATTCTTCTGATCTCCTTTTAATTAAATTAGAAAAAAAGTTAATACCCCCAATCGAATTTCGATCTTTTTCATACGCTTTTCGGTGATGGTTTTTTTTTACTTTTCGTGAATCCTTAGCAGATTTCTTAACTCAACAGTTTTTTCCAAAACTAATCCCTTTGCGCTAAACGAAATTACAGTCGAAGGTTACAGTCAACATGCAGTTGCATGCAGCACACACACACACACACGCACGCACACTCACGCACGCGCACAAAAAAAAAAAAATTTTCGAAATTTTTCTTTTGATAAGTCTAATAAAATAATTCCTTCCGCCAGCATTAGCGTTATCCAAAACGTACCACGTGGAGGTCGCGCGGTCGGATTTACGATTCCATGTGTGTGTGTGTGTGTGAGTATGTGTGAGTGTGTGTGAGTATGTGTGAGTGTGCGTGCGTGTGTGTGTGTGTGTGCTGCATGCAACTGCATGTTGACTGTAACCTTCGACTGTAATTTCTTTTAGCGCAAAGGGATTAGTTTTGGAAAAAACTGTTGAGTTAAGAAATCTGCTAAGGATTCACGAAAAGTAAAAAAAAACCATCACCGAAAAGCGTATGAAAAAGATCGAAATTCGATTGGGGGTATTAACTTTTTTTCTAATTTAATTAAAAGGAGATCAGAAGAATCAAGGAATGCAGCGGCGGAAACGCGATAAAAATGATTAGGCGATGGTTTTTTGAATTTCCTTAACTTGTTGAGAAAAAAGTTTATTTTTTAATTTAAGCACTTTCTGGAACAAAAATGTGGGCAAAGCTCGGAAAAACAATTTTTTTTTTAATTTTTAAAAATTGTGAGATTTTAGAGCAAAAAACATGATCCTTTAATTTTTTCAAAAATTCGATCGAGTGAAACAAAAAAACGGCGGGCTGGATTAATTTGGTTTTTTGTAGAGTTTTTGTGGACATATTGAACTGTAAAATGCACACTTAACATTAGTGGTTTCCTCAATATTTTCGATCCAGCGCTTGATTTTCCAAAAAACCACCAAAAGCCCTTTTTTTGTTGTATTTTCAAATTCATGTGACAAAGAGATAAAAAAATTTTTTCGGAAAAGCAATGGCTAGTCGTTAGGGAAAATTTATTCAAGTTCTTGAAACCCCCCTTTAAATTTTTGTGCTATCATTGTTTGCCGAGATATCGATAATCAAAGAGAAAAAGATCCTTTTCCATTTGAAAACCGATATCTCGGCGAGAAGTGGGCGTATCAGGGTGCATAAGAAAGCAAATTAAAGCTAAATAAACAAGGTATCCGATCCTTATAGTGGTTAAGCTAAAAAAATTTTTTCTACATCTGTAGACCAAAAAAAAAACTAAAAAAATTTTGAAAATTTTTTTGTTGCTGGTTTTTCTACGATTACTCAAAAACCGCGGAGGCTATAAAATTTTAAAGTTTAAATCCAAAAACTAGATACTTGGAGCTACAATTTTCTTTTTTTCATTTTCTATACGACCATTTCTCTCAAAGTTACGACCTGTTGAAAACTGCCCAAAAATTTGGAATTTTTTTTTGATCCCTTAATTTTTTCCATTAGTGTATATTATTATTATACAATGGGAGACACCTATGTCCAGCTGTGGACTGTGATAGGCTAATGATGATCATAATGATAAATCATAAAATATCTATTGTATTCCTAGTAACAATTGGATACATTGAATTGGCAATTGAGTCGAATGTTAACTTCATACTTTTTACACTGTGTATGTTTTGGTTTAGGTTGAAATATTGACCAAAACCAAATGACCAAATGTTTGTATGATCTGTAAATATTTGTTTCGGAGTGTTGGTGCACAAAGCAGTATGTAAATTTTCTATCAGTCAATCTACCTGTCATAGTTCTACTCAGTTTGAAGCTAGATGGCGTTGTATGTTAGATGTTTGAAATGTTTATTTATTTACTGTAAAGATAATGAATTTAAATTAATATCATAAATAGAATATACCTCTTTACAAATTTTTGTGAAAATACATTGTATACTTCGGCATATCACTACCTTATAAAAAATTAGTGTCAAGCAATTCTGTCGTGGCAGGTTCACGTGTGAGTGATGGGAAGGCTCAGCCACTAAGAAAAAGGTATTGAATTTTTAAGGATTTTGAAAGTATTGAAAGATGTTGATTTTTTACTTTAAAAAGAATGAAAAATTTACTTATCTTAAATGGGAATTTTTAAATGTACGGGATATGTATATCTAGTTTTGAAGACACAAAAGTGAATGAATTAGGCCTTGAAAAGAAATTAACTACCTTGAATATTGTATAGTGTACATTATTATGTTAAGTTGTTAAAATGAAAAATTTGCAGAAACTTTCTCTATTAAAACAATTTGTTCAGATAGTAAGTACTTTTCGGGATTTATTTTGACTATTTTTAGGTTACTTCATAATAAATCAAATGGATAAAGTTTGGCGTAAACATTGGATAATTGGAGCACGAAATTCCAGTATTTTCTAATTTTGTATTGTTCCATTTTAACTTTTACATACATTTCAGAGAAAAATCCGATAACATAAATTCGGTTCGGCCACAATTTAAATGAATGTGAATAATCTGTTTGAACAAAACAAACTCCACAACGCGGTTAGCTGAAATAATTCACAATTTGTATGAAGCTCTTTGTATTTTGAACTAATTTGGTGAAAACTAATGACGTTTTATACATATTTTAATTAATATTTATTACCGTATTTGTTGGGTACCATGTTGACATAGGCGTAACTTAAACCCTTTCCAAATTTATGTGAAAAAAGACACGTTGTATTATAATCCATTTTGCGACAAAAGAGGATTCCAAATTTAAATTAATCACGCAATATTAATTGCCTACAGCTTTATTTACGTAAATATAACTATAACATATCATCAATCATCAACAGTACTTAATAGTCCATTTCTGGACATAGGGCACTCTTGAGGAAGGAGGCTTTAGTCTTCTATACCACGCTGGCCAGACGGATTGATACAGAGCTTGTTTCAAGTTTTCCTTCCCTTTGCTGTGATGTTGGTGCATAATTTGGTCCGTTAGTCACCTCTTACGACACACATGGGATGAATAGGGGCAGTGACACTCTGTTTGCTTTGACACTCAAACTATAAATCAATCCTTTACAGGTCATACATCCATAGACCATTCATCCATTCATCTTCTACCAGAGTGTAAAATATGCATGCAATCAAACTTTCACACTTACTATATAATAGTAGCAATGTTACTGCCTAGAACTTCGATATTAATATAATATCTAAAATTTTTCATATATGTTTCTTGATATACATTTTATCACAACCAATTTAAAATTTCTTTAATCAATCTGAGAAAACCTGAATGTACATTACATAGAGACACGAACGACAATTTATGTTCGAATTTCTATATATTTCCCATTATGTTGTGCTTTATTTTTCACCTTCTCACCTTCACTTGGGAAGTTCGATTGATAAGTTGTTTTTATCTGACACTCCGGCGAATTAATAGTTATTTACGTGAAAAAGTGTAGTTGCAGCCAACTGTTATAGGGCGAAGTGTGTTGGAAACCGTGTAGTACGTGTTGGTGATTAAAATATTACGTGTATTTTGTGTTTCTCGGCCTTATAGAGGTCTAAATATCTGATAGATTTGGAACAATTATTCGGTGTACCCGCTTATAACTTGATACGAGAAACGTGTGCAAACGCGTAAGTGACGCCGTTTGCCGCGCACTTACGGCCTTCTGGGCGCGACCACTAGATATCGTATTTCGGTGGGCCTTTTTTAGTGTGCAATTTAGTTTAAAAAATACTAGTAATTGAGCAACAGTTATCGTACCGGGGCCTTTACTAGTGAACATTTTCAATGATAAATGGACTTAAATAAGGAAAAATAATGGAGAAAAAAATCGAATTGTAAGAAACTAAAGGAAACACCGCAGACGGCTATATCTTTCGTATTGCGCCGCGCCGGTGCATAATTTGAGAAACTGCACGTGTGTACGTGGGCACCGTTGCTGTGGTTGACGCTAACTTTAGAAGATAATCGGGGAAAGCATTCAATCAACAAGAATTAGAATTTATAAAATCTGTTTAACATTTAATAAGAAGAGAAAAAAAAGAAAGAAAAGAAGGTTAAATTAGTGATTGCATTGGACTAAATTGGTAATAATAATAATGCCCCTGAAAAGAACACCACCACAGACTTCGCTGCAGATCACTGAATCTGATAAAATACTTGGTTCAGCTCTGGCTGTAGATACAGGTAATGAAACTTCTAATATAAGCAGTAAACAACGTCCACGCAAGCGTCAACATGATGATGAATTGACTGTCTTCATGGCAGATATAAAGAAATCCATAACTGCTCTATCTCAACAACAAGATTTTATGCATGAAAGCATAAAAAGTATTCAAACTCAGAACAAAGATATCAAAAGCTCAATGGAGTTTATTTCGAAGCAGTATGATGTTATGAAAGATAAACTGACAAAAATGGAGATTGAGAGAAAAACTAATTTAGCCTACATCCAGGAACTGGAGCAGAAGATGGATAACATGGAAAGAATGCAGAAACAAGCTAGTCTTGAAGTTCGAAATATTCCAATAAATGAGGGAGAAACCAAGCAGGATCTGATAGAACTAATGAAAAATGTCGGAGACACTATAAATGTTTGCATAGAAGAAACACAAATTCGGGACGTCTTTCGTCTTAGTACAAAAAAAGAAAATAACCAACCGATTATTGTAGACTTCACAACTGTAATACTCAAAGAGAAAATATTGAGATCGCTTAAGACATACAACCAAAAACAAAAGGACAAAAAACTTAACACTGGTGACCTGAAAATTAAGGGACCATCTAAACCTGTTTTTGTCTCAGAAATGCTTACTCAGTCTGCTAGAAGAATGTACTTCCTCGCCCGCGAGTTCAGTAGGGACCAAGGTTACAAATACTGTTGGACTACCCACGGAAAGGTGTTCTTGCGGAAAGTGGAAGGTGCACCCTGTCACCGCATTCTCACCGAAGGTGATCTGAAAAAACTCCTCCCTAATCGGGATAACTGACTATACGTCTACCAAAATCCCCAGTGTTTCTCGGGTAACACTTTTACGTTTGTGATGTTGGACTTTTCAAATCGTGTCGTCATTTCATTTTTGCTATTTTTAAATTTTGAGCTTGTGTTGATGCTGAGTTTGCCTGTTACGGGATCCAATCTTTTATTGTATACATGTATGTCAACAATGCACCTCTTATTGCATCTTTTGGTATTTTGCCACGATACACACATTTCTATCAAGACAGACCTTGATTTTGTTTTCCACCTTATACGCAGGACAAGTTTGAGTATAAATGTGCCCACACAATTGGTGAATCAAACTAAGACTAAAAGATGCATATTCCTTTCTATAGGTATTTCTGTACAATTCATAGTGGTTACTCATATGTGGTATAATCACTTGATATTTGGTCGTACACAAATATTAATTATTTATAACTATAATGACCGATTCAATTGCTAATATTTCAAACGATCTAGATTCTCTACTTGTATCTCCAGCAGTGGTATGTAATCCCGAAAATCTGATGAACCACATTGATTCCCCTGGGGAATCCATCACTTTTATGCACATGAATATCCGTAGCTTGTCCTGCAATTTTGACGCTTTTACAGTGTTGTTAGGAAGAATAACTTTTTCATGTGATGTTCTTGTGCTTACTGAGTGTTGGATCAGTAAATTATTAACTGTTCCAGAAATACCTGGTTATTCGTCGTATATTTCAAACTACTGTAACCAAAACGACGGTGTTGTCATCTACGTAAAAACTGAAATTGAACATAGTATTGTGATGGAGACCTGTATAAAGGATGCTAACAGCCTCATCTTGAAACTTTCAAATGATATAGCAATATTGGCGATATATAGATCTCCTTCATGCAGAAATATAGACAATTTCTGTGACAGTCTGGAAAACTGCCTAACCACGTTACACTTTGTAAAGTCTTTTATTTTGGTTGGAGATATAAACATTAATATAGCCCCCAATAGTAGTGACTCGAACCGCAACCAATATCTGGATCTCACAGCATCTTTCGGACTAATGCCTATGCATATACTTCCAACACGTATGGACAGTTGTCTTGATCATGTTTTTTTAAGATCAGACCATTTCGCTAAGACTTTTATTTTGGATTCCTTGATTACTGATCATGCACCCATAATATTTGTGCTGGAGCGAAAAATAAAAAGAAACCATACTAAATCCACTCTGAGAAAGATAAATTACGATGGTTTGAGTCAGGATCTATTCAACACAGACTTTAGTCAAGTGTATACAACTGATAACGCAAATTTAGCCGCTGATACTTTTGTTGCCACAGTCTCTAATGTAATTTTGGTTCACTCCAAAGTGGTTCATATTCCTCACCGTTTTCGTGCAGTTAAACCATGGTTAACGCCAGGACTCATTCGATGTATCAGAAATCGTGATCAATTACACAGGAAAGCCAGATTAAACCCTAACAATGCTATACTTCAACTAACCTCCATCAAATACCGTAATTACTGTAATAATCTTTTAAAAAAACTAAAGCTTCAATATGAGCGGGATGAGTTCAAAAAATACAAACACAATCCTAAGGAAATGTGGAACACAGTAAACAAAATAGTCAACCTTAGAAAACAAAAATTTCCTCCCACAGAATTATTAACTTTATCCAGAGATCCACAGGAATCACTTAATTTTGTTAATGAATACTTTGCTGGAATCGGTAAGACTTTAGCTAATGAGATACTGTCAAAAAGACGTATCCGTTCCAATATCACGGTAAAGGCCTCCTCGTCCTTGACACCAAAGGACTCTATGGTTCTATTTGATACGGATCAGAGTGAGATTGAAAGTATAATAATGGGTCTTAAAAATGACAGCGCTACCGGTGTAGATGATATTCCAACCCAAGTAGTCAAAAGGTCAAGAAGATTCTTGATTCCGCCTCTGACTTATCTGTTCAATCTGTGCTTTGCCACCGGGGTTTTTCCAGATATTCTTAAAAGAGCTCTTGTACACCCTATTTTCAAAAATGGACCCAAAAATGCTGCTGGTAGTTACAGACCCATCTCTGTACTGACAACTGTATCAAAAATATTGGAAAAACTCCTAAACACTAGGCTCATAGAATTTCTAAATAGCACTCGTGTAATTGCTGAAAATCAGTACGGGTTTGTAAAAGGTAAATCTACTGAAGATGCTACCCTGAAACTTACTGAAACTATTGTTAGGCGTCTTGATTGCGGTAATAGAGTGATAGGGGTTTTTATTGATTTATCGAAGGCGTTTGACACCATATCAGTCCCTCTGCTTTTGAATAGATTGGAAGTAATCGGCATAAGAGGAATTACTTTGGAAATCTTTCGCGATTATCTTTCCAAACGTACACAGTGTGTCAGGGTAGGAAGCCACGTGAGTGACGATATTGATCTCTCTTTTGGCGTACCACAAGGTAGCGTCCTGGGTCCAACCCTCTTTCTAATATATATAAACAGTTTGTGCAAACTTTCATTGCCAAACTGCAGCATATTTACATATGCAGACGATACAGCACTTATTGTGCACGGAACAGATTGGGCCCAGGCTAAACAACTTGCCGAGGGGGCCTTCAGGGAGATTAGGAGGTGGTTGGATGACAGCCTGTTAACACTAAACTTGGATAAGACCAAATACATAACATTTACACCGCGACCAAATACACAACCACTAACAGATTTTTGCGTTAAAGCACATGACTGTGATAAATCTAGCAGCGTTTGTGACTGTCCTGAACTTAATTCTACCTATAGCATAAAATACCTTGGTCTAATTCTGGATAGACATCTTAACTGGTCATTACATATTCAATCTGTAACAGCTCGAATCAGAAAACTAATACCTCTCTTTTATAAACTCAGGAAGTCTGCAGATCCTCCTACATTACTGTGTGTCTATCATGCACTAGCGCAATCTTTGCTACAGTATTGTATAGTCGCATGGGGCGGCACTTGTACCAGTACGTTACTTTCCTTGGAGCGTGCCCAGCGTGCAATCATAAAGGTGATTTTCAAAAAACCCCTTAGGTATTCCACAACCCTCCTTTATCGCGAAAGTTCTATTCTCACTGTACGCCAGATATTCATAATGAACACTATACTTCGTAAACATCAAACTCTGATGTACTTTCCGCAACTAAAACGCAACAAGACCAGAGTTTGCAGTATACCCCTACATAAGACCGCTCTAGCAGGGCGACATTTTATAACAATTGGTTCACGCCTATATAATATTGCGAATAAGGAGAACAATATTTATCAACACAGATTAAAGAAATGTAAAAGTGTCGTGCGGGACTGGCTTCTGACCCTTGACTATTCTCACACAGAAAAAATAGTTCATACAAAAGACTCAATATAATACCTATGTTTAAATTCACACACAAACTCACAGACACACACACATACACAAAAAAAAAAAATAACACACACTCACACTTAAAACATACACACACGCGCGCACACGCACACATTCGTACTCATAGTTGAATTGGTCTCACACAAGCACTCTAAACTCATAGCCCTGGCAAACACGATTGTCCAATTATTTCTGTTTAATTGTTTGATTATTTTTTTATTATTATTTTTTTTTTAATTTTATTTATATTTTGTTTTTCTATTACTTCTACATAACTTATTTTTATTATTATTGTTTTTATGATTTTAGTTTGGTGTACATATTTAATGTTGCTTTCCTAAAATACAAAGATCGAATCACTAAGTTGCAATATTTGTATTGTATAACATAAGGTAGATTCAATTGTTAGTTCCCAATTGAAGGCGCTGGCAGCTATAGCACAGTTTCATACTATTATGGCTGCCGACGTTAATATGGATTGTAAGGATTTGTTGCAATGGTTAGCTTAATAACTTTGTAATAGCCCTAAGAAAGAGTGAATAAATGAACTTATTATTATTATTATTATTATTATTTTATATCTGAAAACAGATGTTTAATTCGATTTTGCTAACGTTAACATTTTGTCCGGGAGCCTGGTGATCTGTACCACATGATTTCCTACCATAGACACCAGTCTCTTACAAAGGAATGATGTAGTCTGACTAAACTGTTTCTTTACTTCAGAAATCGTACCTATCTTTGTGATGAGAGAAATAAATACAACATTATTATGATTATTTTCACTTTCAAAAGAGTCGATGCATTCATTAGAGTATACCTATTACACTGCCCAACAAATATCTACTTCATAAAATTTTCCAAGAAAATTATTATCACGTTTAATGTATTTTGGTGTGGTCATTTCATAAATATCATTGTTTTTTGTGTAGCAGCTCTAGTTTTTAAGATTTTTCAAACTACCCGCATTTTAGGTGACGGAACAATTTAATTGAGTTTCAACGAGTGCATTATTTCTTTTTTTCACAATCAAAACAATGGCTACGAAGAAGAGACGTTGTTTAAACGATTCAAACAGTTTTTGTGTTATTTGTGGCGAATACACCTTTGCAAAGTATCGTAAATCGATCAAGGACTTCGTTAAATCTGCCTATTTCAAATACTTTGGAGTGCATATTTCCAATCTACAGAAACCATGAGTGCCTAATACCGTGTGCCAAAATTGTGTTGTCTCTTTGCGACAATGGTCAAATGGAAAAAGATCAGCTCTCAAGTTCAAGACACCCATGATATGGCGGGAACCTCGTAATCATCATGATGACTGTTATTTTTGTATGGTTAACATTACGGGTATAAACTCTGCAAACCGGGATAAGTGGTCATATCCGACGTTGTCTTCATGCATTATCAATGCTTTTCTAAAGTTTGGCTTCAGGCCGAAATGCATTGCACGCTAGAAGAGTACTTGTAATCTTTGCTGAATTTAATCTGCCAGTAGCACTCGGTAGATCGTGAAAGATTTGAATCAAATCTATTTAAAGTTCGTAATACGAGATGAGTCATAACACTGGTCTTTAGTAATCTGAATTTAACGTGAGTGAACGGGAGCCGGTGATAAAACTAAGGTAATGAGTTGGCAATGTGTGAATAATAATACTATTATTAGAAATGCAACTTTTTGTCAGATAGACAAAATTGAAGGTTAACAAGAAAAAAATATAATAATGGGTAATATCGTAAATGCTTTTTCTCTTAGGTTCTTTAAGATAATAATCGATTATTGTATACTTAGTATCCTCGGAGAGCACCTAAAGCCGTCGTTCTAGCACCTGATCTCACCCTCGTCGTGTCGGATAGCCGTCCCGTTAGATTATGAACGTGAGGGAACGGAGTGCACCTGTGTTGCCGCAAACACTTGTGCACTCTAAAATCGAATAGTAGACGATCATATCATCATCATCATCATCCGTATCCACTTATTAGAAAGCAACGTTAATAATAAACTATGACATGTAATTAATAAACTATTAACTGAATTGAAAACTTTAAGTAATTCATAAAAGCTCTAATAACTAAGTTTTGAATTAGTTAATTGAATATAATTAATTATTTATTTCAAATTGGATGTTTTCTATGCATAAAATGTATGTATTTACAAAAAAAACACAGAAGCTAGCACAAGCTCTATTTAGTTTGAAACTAGATGACGTTGTGTGTCAAATGTCTGAAATATTTGTTCATTTTATTTAATTTATAAAGGATCGTAAGTGACAGTAATCTGAAGTAACCTACTTCAGATATTGGTTTTTCTTGCAGTCTAGTGCAGCTAGAAATAATATTGAATCGATACCGAAATTCAATCTTTCAGTTAAATGTAGTTGTCATTGTACCTATAAAGTAATATAGAGAAAAATTGTGTCTCATATACGTCTCTAGAGAAAAGCCACCGATATGATACAGTGATAAATATATCTCAGTTTTGCTATGCGACACGTTCCCTTTTCATGTCACATTATAGGAATATGGTGAGATATCCATTGGATTCCCAAGCGAGGACAGTAAGTCAAACAACAAAGGCGCTATTCATAGAACATTAGATTGTTTATTGATTTCTCTATAGATGTATTCTCGAGCAGCGCCTTGTGTGTTAACTTTAATTTATTACTTTATAATGAATAAATGTTAAATCATTGAATTATCCTTACTTATTCTTTCTATACGTTTGTTCACCCCTTTAAATGATATAAAGGCGTAAAGATTAAGTACATATATGTATTTTGTTCCATGTTTTAATTATAAGTTTACTTTTGTAATTTTCTTTCCGGTTAAGTTTCCAATCGATAGATGGCGCTGTTAATGTTAGTTGAATCGCGTTATTACTTGGTTGCCTGAATGTTTATAAATACTTCATATTAATATTTTTGTGTGAGATTTGGGAATCGAATATACACTTTTCAATTATTGTTGAGCTGTATTATTTCTCGCCTACGGACCCTTGATTCGTACAAATCTATTATTATTGTATGATTGTGTTATAAATTAAGAAAGTTTCTACAAGAATAATACATAAATCTTAAAAAACTTAGTATTATTCTAAAATATGATAGAATATAGCCATAGTTTAAGCGTTTCTAAACGTCTTACATTTTCTACATAAAATCTAATTAAAATTTCGTCAATGATAACGCTACTGATAGTCAGCTTAAAGTATAAAAAACTTTAAACAGTTAACTTCACCACGCTGTCGGTTTATTTATGGAACATTTTATAAAAGCAAGACTAATTTTATACAGCATGGCAACACCAATAATACTGAATAACATCTTGTCACAGAATATAAAAATACTACCAAGTTAAATTACCTAAATCAGGTTTGAATCGTCTGACATAGTCGCACCGAATGATTGACGACTTGACAACAGTGGTTGTGGATGGATGTGAATTGCCCGAGACCGGAATAATTGGCGCTGCTTGGCGGAGACATTCGTTCAGAGCTGATTAGCTTTGAACGAATGCCGAAACTGACTTGACTGAACGTGATTACGTGCAGTCAAACCTGGAACTTGTCTCTCCTATGACGTATCATTCTTTGATATTATTTAATGACGTTAGGGTAGCAGTTTTTTATTATTCGATGTTCTTTAGAAGTATGTTGTTTTGTATTTTACTTTCCTCATGCCGATGTAACATTTGAGTTGTGGCTATTTTCGATGTTATTATTTACATAAGCAGAAAAATCGGTAAAATCGATACAGCTTAACGGATAAACAATGTTGCTAATGATGGGGCTAAACTTTTTCATCTATTTTTTGCTTGCTAAATCAGGTCAAACGGTACTTAAGTATTGTTTTATGATTTTCTTCATATTACTGGAGTGACTGTACGGTAGGCCTAATAGTTAAGGCGGTCGCAGGATCACTCTCTACTGCACCGAGTGTTGTGAGTTCAAACCCCACATGGGAGAACACTTTGTGTGATCCATAAATTGTTGTTCTGAGTCTGGGTGTTCTTTGTGTCTCTTGTATTCTTTGTTTGTAAAGTCCCCCGCGACACAGGATTTATAGATTATAGGGAACATGTTAAAAAAAATGTACTCCTAGCCGATTTTGACCACGGCGGCCAATCTCAATAGGTCAACAACGCAGGAGATATTGTCGTGCACAAGTGTGGGCACAAACACCGGTGCACTCTCTGTTCCCTCACTCTCACAATCCGATTGGACAGTTGTTCGACATGCCTGGCAAGAGATCAGGCGCAGGGGCGACGGCTTTACGTGCTCGTTGAGGCAAGGAAGTAAAGATTTCAACTTCCGAACTCTGGACTGTTATTATTAAGTATTTCTGTAATCCGAAAAACTCAACCTGATACCTCTTGATCGGCAGTTGCATAAGCTAACTACTAAACCAAAGAGGCAACTAAGTTCACTAGAGTAAGAAATATGCAAACACGTACTTTTTAATTAAAAAACTCATCAAGTTAATTGGTAATATAAATTAAATAAAGCCAAGAAATAGAAATTTTCCAAGCCGTGGCTTAAAATTAAATAATATTTCAACTTAGATAATAAATGTTATTAGACTTGAACAAACGTATCTTAGTTTCTAAACGTTTTTGTAGTCAATACATATTTTGTTATCATCATCAATAGCGTCTAATAGTCCACTGCTTAAGTTTATTTTATTTTGATATATATAAAAAAAAAAAATTCAGGCATTTGACACACGTCCTCTAGTTTCAAACTAAGCAGAATTTGTGCTATGATAACTAGACTGACTGGTAAAATACTTATATACTTTTTTCTCTGTAATATCTGTACATATTATATATAGAAAACGCCCAAACATCGAAACAAATATTTGCAGATCATACAACTATTTAGTTAGACCCAGGAATCGAAACCGAGACCTCAAGTACAACATTTACTTTCGCTGCACCACCGAGGCAGTTATAATTATACTCTTAATAATGTATTTTTTTAATTATACTCGTCGATCACAAGCGGTATGCTTTTATCTAACGTTTACTGTAGAAATATATTCCGTTTTATAGCGAACAGAATGAAAATTTGTTGTGAGCTGACGAAGCAACCTGTCAGTACAGGGCTATAAAATTTGATTTTCATTATAAATTTCCTGCATAAAGGCGTACGTGCGTCATGCTATGATAAATAAAGGGTTTATGTCTCTGAACATTTGTAAACATTGTAATAAGCTAGAGTTTGTCATTAGTTGAATATACCGATTTACACACGAAATATACACAATTGATTTAAACGAATTACTAGGGATAATAATCCTTAATCAACGTTACTAATGTTTGCTTGTAATTTTCGCTGTTGTTTACAACGCAAAACTAAAGTTTAGTCGACTCACTGTGTGTATATTAACCGTGCTTGGGTAATGCTCGAGAAGGTTCGAGAATTCCCCAGAAAATTATCTGAATAAAACACCTGACTGACTCGATACCGACCTGGAATCTGTAGAGAATCTGGGAACTGCATCAAGTAAAAATGAAAAGAGTGAGTTCTTAGTATACAATATTTTTTTATTTATACAAATATAAATATTTGCAATATTCTTATCCCAAAATTCTTAAAGTTGTATCGTATTTTGACTTTATCTCTGTTAGAATTGACCTGTTTAGTTCGACGTGTATTCTTAATCTCTATAGCTTTCATATAGCCACTTTCATTTAATTTTTATACTAATAACAATGTTGATTAAAGAATCTACACACCTTTATGTCAGATATTTTACTTTTAAAGAGCTTGCATTACACGTTTAATGAAAGTAGAACCAAATGTTCGTGATCGCTAAAACTCGCAAGTTTTCTTTTAACGTCCTCCATCGAGGTAGAAACTTTGGATCAAGGTAACTTTGGTATTTATAAGTTACCAATTGTGCAAAAAATTGAATCCTACTTTAGTATCTAGTTCTAGAATAAAACACATTACTTCTTTTACACATATATTATATTAAAACGTGAAATGACAGTAGAATCCAAATGATCACTTAAACCGGTAAGTTTTCTTCTTACGTCCTTCATCGAGGTAGAAATTTTGGATCAAGATAACTTTGGTATCTATAAGTAACCGATTGTTCAAAAAATTGAATTCTACTTTAGTATCTAGTTCTAAAATAAAACACATTTCTTTTGTTACACGTATATTATATTAAAACGTGAAATGACAGTAGAAGCAAAATGATCACTTAAACTGGTAAGTTTTCTTCTTACGTCCTTCATCGAGGTAGAAATTTTGGATCAAGGTAACTTTGGCGGCTAAAAGTTAGCAATGGTGCAAAAAATTGAAAGCTATTTTGGTATCTCATTCTAGTACAAACCATATTTCTTCAAAATTATGTTAGAAATATCATCACTTAATTCTAGATACTATTCAAAGTATGATATTTGAAATATATGTATTAGTTGGATTCATCGTTTTTTTTTAAATAATAAATATATTTTCAAAAAGAATCATTTTATTTATTCCTCTAATAAGCAGTTTTAAAGCAAAAACTGCTTTCACGTTCAGTGTTACAGAAAATTTCATCCACGAAGAAATAGCGAGGAATTTTATGAATGAATTAAAACTTCGGGCAGGAAAATATTGGTCGTGAGAAATCAGTTATTTTGAACAAGTACACATTATACTTGGTGCGTGTTTCGTTTTATGCGGTCGTAAATTCCATTGTTTCGTGTAAATTCCGTGTACTGTTTATGATGTTTTAGTTGGTAGTTTATGTTATAGCAAACCCTGCAAATTGTTTGTGAAATTAACTGTCGCACCTCATTACAACTATATCTTCTGTTCTGTTACATTAAAGAAATGGTTATGTTATTTAGTAGACTTCCTAAAGATTTCCTTGATCATGGTCGTCATAGATTATTATATACGATAGCATCTACACCTCAGTATTTAATAGTCTTAAACTTTTATGGTGGGATCATTATACTCACAAGAAAGCTGAAATACAATCCGTTCAAGATCACAACTAATGCAGTCAAGTTGAAACCTGAAGTAACTTAAAGACACGATTTGATTTTGATATAATTTTTGGTTTTTGTTAACTGCCTCGTCGGTCTAGTGGTTAACGTATGCGACTGCCGACCAAGAGATCTTGGGTTGGGTTCCCGGATTGGGTCAAAGTGTTATTGAGTTTTCCTGCTTACATAAATACTTAATAACAATCTGGAGTTTGGAAGTTGGGGTTTTAACCCCCATACTTCGGAGAGCGTGTAAAGCCGTCGGTTCTGTTCGAATTTGAGAGTGAAGGAACAGAGAGTACACTTGAATTTACGCATATATTTGTGCACTAAAATATCTGATGGGTAATTTTTTGGTCTTCGTTGAGACTGGCCACCGTGGCCGAAACTGGCTAGGAGTACATCATTGTTGACTTTTGTATTCTCTGTCATTAAATACAGCAAAATTTTGAATTCAAAGTACTGTTCTCGAGAGGAAATTAAACTGAATCGACGAAATCTGTTAAGACGGTAGTCGCTAACTATCATATCATATTTACATGTGCTCGTTTGCTTTTGTTACAAAATAAAAATAGATCTGAGCCTCATGCAGCTAAATATATTTCTTACGAAGTTAATTTTAACGAAAGTGTTGTTAATACGGCAATTAATTTCTCCCTACGATGCAAAACTGGTTAATCAAAAGCATGTTCCTCTGTGAAACCAGTAAACTGCAGATGTGGTAATCAATAATTAATATGAGCATAAATATAACTTGATTAATTTGCTTTCAGTAATGTTATTACGTATATACATGTGTAAATATGTATAAACTATCACACAGGACTCACTAATGAAAATGGACAGGACATGAATATATTTTTATTCACTTTCTCTTATATAAAACTAAAGGTTATATCATGAAAGGAGCAAACGGTGAAGAGATATGTTAGATTGAAATCGAATATGAGATGTCCTGTCAGAAGCATTGCATAAGAGGCTCGGATATCTTCCAATAGTAACCTCGTAGACATAAATCTCGTAGACATTGATAATCACAGCATAAAGGATGTGGTCATTATTTCTCGATCAAATATAGTTACGCGAGGTTAACGGGCAATTTGACCTATTTCAATAATACTCATGCAGTCCGGAGATTATTCTGTGCTCTCTGTTAGCTGTTCTTTTACGGAATAAAAGTGTTTCTTTCCTCTAGTTTTCTGTACTGCCCTGCCAGTTCTTTTATATGCCTAGATTGTGAAGAATCTCAACAAAAATGTTAGAACTTCAACAACTCTAACACAGAATTATAAGTAAATGAAGTCAGCTATTTTTTTATTATGTATTTATGTGTGGCAACGGTCGGAAGACTCAACACCAGTATTGATCGCCACCGGTGTGTAAAAATACATAAATAAAATTAGAGGTCCCACGCACAACATAATATGTGCCTAATGACTGTACGCTAATTCTGTTGACAGCGATTGGGTGTCATTAACACACTTTTATTGGGCGGTGATAATTATAAAAGCTTGGATATTTTTTATTTTAATTCTTGTTGAGAAATAATGGTAAAAAATAATTTAACACAGGCAATTTCTAGGTGTAGTAATGGAATACGGAGTGTTGCCATTCCTATATCGTAAGGGCCGACCAATTGTCCAAATTACGAGTATACCGGATAACTCACAGTAGTAGTTTAGTAGACCAAAAACTTATATCTAGGTAGAAACACATGTCCAGCATAAGACTATAAAAGGCTGAATATAACATTACAATCCGCCGTGTACATATATATATGTCAAGATTCCACTGACGTTTAAAAAGATGTTGTTAATTACTGCGTGCTGGATTATTTAAGAAAGTTAAATATGCAAGTACCAGAGGCAGAAGATTTTATAAACCTTTGTCTTCGTAAAAATTTTTCCATTAAATAAGCTTTAGCAAGTACTTTATAAGCTCTTATACTTTTAAGAATCAAAAAACTATTAAAGTATGAAGGTCCTGGAAGTTTATTATGGATACGAAAGATTGATAGATATAAATATATACATCTTCTAATAATTTGTTTGTAAGGTTCACTTTTCTTTAAAATATATGAGACATTATCATCAACCTTAATACTATTTGGGATCAGCGTATTATGTAATATTGTAAAGGGGTTTCACTGATTTCTTTGATGGCCAGTCGTTTGCCTGACGCCTGATTGGGGTAATAAAATTAGAGTAGCCTCGTTAAAGGATACTGGATTTGAATGAAAGGGTTTACAGCTTTTTTAACTTATGAAAATATTTACTCTTAGTAATCTAAACGTACATTATTTAAATCTAAATTTAAGTAGCGTTTATATGAAAAAAAGGTTCGTCTATTAAACTACTAGTTTTTTACAATCATAGTGATACATTCCAGCCTATTAAAATAGCTAACTATTTCAAAAAAGTCATAACAAAGACGAAATAAAATCGCTAATAGATCCAAAAGTTTATGTTCAGAATTTAAATTTCTAACAGACTGTATCCATAGAGCATCGAGGTAATAAAGTAAACATTAAATGTTAATGACCACGCTTATGTCAGAGCAAATGAAACAGGCATATCACTCTTAATCTTATCAATTTAGATACTACTTTGTGAAATTATTCATAACTCAGTATTTTGACATAAAGCCTGTTTAGTAAATGCTTTTGTTGAATGATTTAATACCTTTCAATAAAACTACTACTGATAATTTTCTTCGCTTCTTGCTGAAATTCTTGACTATTTATTACGGTTTCGATTTTAGTATATGATAATGTACTCCTAGCAACTTCTACCACAGCGGCCAGTCTCAACGAAGATAAATTAACTACGCCAGAGATATTTTAGCGCACAACTATGAGCGCAAACACAAGTGAACTCTCAGTTCCCTCACTCTCACAATCCAATGGGACCTCAGGTGCAGGACCGACACCTTTATGTACTCTCTGAAACACGGCTTAAGTACCCAACTTCCAACCTTCAGGCTTACTTCTGTAACCAGAAAAAATAAATAACATTTTTGGACCCGGGCATCGAATCCGAATCTTGATCGACCGTCGCATATGCTAACGCCTATCAAGGAGGCAGTTTAGTTAGGACTAATATTATAAAACTAAAGAGTCTAGTTTATTAAACTACTAGTTCTAATTTAAAAAATATTTTAGAGTTGGACAGCCCAAATATCAAGAAAAATTTAACAGAAGCCAAGCATCAGTGAAACATTAACATCCTTCACTTTCTTTAGCGAATATCGACTAGTTTCTGTACCGTTGACGGTTTTATTAAGGAATGAAATCGCGTCACATAAAAACACACACATATATTAAACAATACATCATTATAAATGAAAAATATCACTCACGAAAATCTTCGTTCCGAAAATAAACCGACTTAGTGACAAGTAAGTGTATCTTTTCCTTGACTTTATGATGAATCTGTTCCTATTTTTATTAGGTAACTTCGAAAACTACATCTCGTTCGAGTCACGCTACATTAATAAGTAAAACTAATCAATATAGTAGTATTTCCTCATCATACGGAACATTGATTGATTGATGAGATAGCTTTGTGTCGATTCCAGATAAATATGATCGGAAGTTTCAAAATATGTTTGCTTTTTGTTACCGACGAGGCTTCTAATTCGACGTGACTACTGCCACTGATAGTGCGTACATAGGAGTACGTTTTTTCTTGAACGGCTAGAGATGGGATCTCGGTTTGGAAACACTACAGGCAATTCAGTTCACAGATTAATATTAGTATAGTATTCATATTGCATAAGGCAGTCCGCCTTATACAATATGAATACTTAAGGCAGTCTACCTTATACAATATGAATACCTGATGTTACATCTAACATTTGCATGACGTAGGGGTGTATGCGGCATGCGTATTATTCATTAGTCATATCACTGTTGCCATAGGATAAAATTAATAATTCTACAATGTGACAATAAATTAAGAATGCAAGTTAGTATGTACATGGTAATGTCCCATTAGTTTACACCTTATACAGCGAAATAGAAATTAAATAAACTGATATTAAGTAAATTAAGCTTTGAATGCGATTTGCTCAAATACAATAATCACAGTAAACTTATATTGAATCATTATAAAATAAATAAAATCAATAAATATTTCATAATATTTTGTACGATGCCCTACCGTTTATTCGACCATCATAAAACTTTGCATAAACCAGGAGTGAAGAGAAGGGCATAGAGTGAATAAAACCTCCTTTGACCATCACTTTACGACTCCATTAACTACTACAACTAACATTTATAAAAATCTCATGTATTAGTAGCATATCAATAAAATTGTAGTGTACTTAACTTTATACTACCAGATGCATAAACATTTTCTGGAATTTCCACAGTGTTGAAGGTAAGCCACGCAACTTCATTTGTATCTTTCAAAGGATTTTTTTTTATTTTTGTTCGTTTCCGAATACATTATATAGCCTTTCTCGAAAAATGTCCTATTAAACACTCAGTTCTTGGGATTAGTGCATTCAATCAAACTAACGTAAATTTTAGTTGTTACATGTAAATGTTATTTGTGTGTTGGACAAGTAATTTATTTCCCAGATAAACATTTTTTTTTTATTGAAGAATAATTAAAAAAACGTACATTTACCTCTAAAAGTAATTCAATAAAATCTAATTGCTTTTATTATTTGCCTACTGTCAGTAACTTTGATGAATTGGGGTGTAATTTAATTGAGTTTTCACGATATTGTAAGTTTGACATAGCAGTGAAAATAACTGTCGCATATTTAATGAGAAGTTTTCTATGAAATAAGGGCAAATGAACAAACGGGACAACTGATGGTCAGTGAGTATCGTGGTCTATAGACACTTGTGACTCAAAAGACATAAAAGAGTTACCACACTTTGACTTTCTTAGCCCCCAGAGTTATAGAGACGGAACAGGTGAAAAGCAACGAAAGTTTTGTTAAATATTGGTTATATCTGAGCCCATACACCCACAAAATTCATATTTTTCCAATATCGTTACAGTCCACTGCTAGACATAAACCGGAGAGGCTTATTGTTCAAAAGATCTATTTACTAAAACTTTACTTAACCATTACCTTATGATCTATTTACCTCAAAAAAAATATAAAAATAGCATAAGTTTTTGTCAGCTGCTGCCAGTATTTTAGACTATCTAATTTTTCACGGGGTGAATGGGTACAAAAATCTAATATGGGGCGCATTTTGCGGAACGTATAGGCTCGTAGCCAGTGTGAATGGCTTTCTCACAGTAACATCAGTTCTAATATCAAATTATTTTTTTCTTACTCCAATAAAAAAAAAGATTCTGTAATTACTGAACGGAGTTAAAGCTAGTGAAAAAAGTAAACTGTCTTGTTTTATGATAGCAAAAGGGTTTTAAAACAGGCACTAAAAACTAGGTTGCTTGTAATAACAGTAGTTATTATTGCTGGTAATAATCTAGTACACCTTGGCCGTACTTGGCACAGTACCAAGCTGTGATTATTTAAATGAGATTTGCAACTAATTTATTGTGGAATCCGTTCTGAAAATTATGAGTAATAATTTAGCTTCCACGAGTAGAAGTTAAGTATATTTTTCTTTGTTGGCTATTTGGTAAAACATGTATTCTTCAGAGATTATTTGTATGGGAAAACAAAATTCGCCTATCAAATACGGAGATGAGTTTGAGAAATCTTGACTAGATCCGGATTTGCGCAGTCCCAGGACACAAGATAGTCCATGATGAGTACATTTTTTGGCGAGAATCAAGAAAATATTATGTTATAGTAAACATTAGTAGAGCGTGTTTATTTAATACGGTTTCACGCCTAATCTACTCAATCACTTGTTACGAAATATTGTTAACATGTTGTCTGGGTTACACAAACTACTGATTCTGCTAAGTCATTGTTTATTGAATCTATTCTTCTAAATAAAACAAAATAATAACAATCACTACCTGTGTGTATGTTCAATTTGATTTGAGGTTTCTTCTAAATTTAGAACCCAAAAAATGTGTAAACTTTTAGTTATAAAATAGAAAATATTAATACCTACTTCCATACCTTTACATTCAGGAAATCTAATCAAAAATAACATTTGCCTATGTTATCTCATTTTTTTTCAATTAAATTTAACAGACACAAAAAAATATCTAGACAACGCACTTTGATGTGCAGCAAAAAACACTCTGCTTGGCTACACAATAAGTTGCCAATTTGTCTCAAATACCAATTTTAAGCAGTTTAAGCGTGAATTATTTGACTCACTTTTATTAAGCAAATGTTTTTATTTCACTAATAAATTTCACAATTATAAAGAAATGTAACAAAAATACTTACTACTGTCTAAACTTAAGATTAGATTGTAAGAATAAAATTTTTACACCAAAAAATGGTAGAGTATAATTAAAGTATTATAAAATTAACATCTGTTCTATTTCATTCTTACAAACATTTATCTTTGCCTTCAACACACTAAGAAAAATAGGAAAAAAATATCAGCAGGCGATAATTAAGTAATGACTTAAATTGTCCTAATCGGTATGTAATAACAATTAATTAACGTCAAGCAGCGTCAATGCCGTCTTGTTAGTATCACTAGGACTGTCTACATTACTCAAAGGTTATCTGGAAGGCAATGTCATAGACATTAAGTCGTACATTAAGTTCAAAAATAAAATTAACACTTCTTTTGCATTTATCTTTGTAATTGAATATAATTTAAAACCTGAGATTGAAGAACACTTTCAAAGTTCACAACTCAAACAAGTGTGTGTACCGACGACGATAAATAATTTACTTTTAAAAATATAATAGCCGACTTAATGCCTATATATCACGATAAATTATAAGCTGTATTCTTGAATCTTTAATTTTTATATAAAAATTGTGAAAATTTTAAATATAAATATAAAAACCGCATCCGACACGCAGACAGATATAGTGACTAAACTTATAATACCCCTTTTTTACGCCGGGATTTAAAATTCAGGTACGTTATATTTGATTGAGGACACATTTAGATCAACCATATTAACCTTACCCGTCTCCAATGGTATATAAAAACGAGTTTGGGCCAATTTATTTACAGATTCTCGAATCTCGATTTATATTTGCAAACATTAATTTATATCGAGATTGGTTTTTTAAGTAACATATCAACCATATCAGTAATATGCTAAATTGATCCCTTCGGATAATGAAATGTACTCAACTGAATGAGATCTTGTTCTAAGATTGTTTTAGGTAAATGCCTGTTACACTAACAAGTATTATTTTTGTCATGGGAACATTATTGTATATCTAAATATATTAATGTGAAACCACTTATACTATAAATACTCAAAAAGTCCAGCAGTTCAAATTTGGGCTCGATACACAATACGCTCCTAAGATGGTTTATTATGTATCTTTTACAATAACAGTTACTTTTGATATTCCACTATTTCTTTTTAGTATTAAAATCTCGAATCTTTGTTTAAGTTTAGATCTTATTTTATTGAAATTTAAAATGTCATAAATTTTTCTCAGAAAAACCTTCGCAACGTGAGCGTGGAAATTATATTTCATTTAATTATCTTTAGATTTTTAGGCCCAGTCTTATATCTTGAACCTTTTTAGTAACAAAACTAAGTAGTTATAAGTATCATTTTTGTCTAATATTATATCATTTTATTACTGAAACGATCTTCTGTATACAACAGTACTAAGAGTTGGAAGAAATAAATACCAAATAATAATAAATAGGCGTATCTCAGGGTGAATTTCTGTTTTTATGAAGTAGCCGGACGTTGAGCTAATACAAATTTTTGGTTCATACCGAGATAATTGCAGGAGTAAGGAGTTGTTATTTACCCTGTGCGAGTACAAAATGAATGTTTTTTCCTTCTTTCTGTCTTTTTAAATATCATCAATAGCCATTTACAGTCCACTGCTTTACATAGGCCTCTCCTTAGCAAGAAGATTTTGGGCTACTATACCTCGCTGGCCAGACGGGTTGGAATAGGGTTTGTTTCAAGTTTTCCTTCTCTCTGTAGTGATATTTTTCTGTATAGTTTATTCCCTTAGTAGCCTCTCACGACACCCATGGGATGAATAAGGGTAGTGGTGTATTCTTAACTCATAACCACACGGACTTCTTAAATATATGATAGTTTTTTTTGTTTTAACCTGACATTTGATACACCATGCCATCTAGCTTCAAACTAAGCAGAGTAACAAGATAACCAAATTAACTGATAGAATACTTTTTTTGGAAATACATGTATATTATACATAGAAAACACCCAAACCTCGTAACACATATTTGCAAATCATACAAACATTTGATCTGACCCGGGAATCAAACGCGAGACTTCATGCACAGCCGTCGTACGCTACCACAACGCTATCACGGCCTTTCTAAGAACTCTCCTGCAAGAAATTGTAACAAGTTGAAATCTTGGTGACTCAATATGCATGTTTAAATCTACTTTAGACTCCAAAGTTTTACAAATTTTTTAGCAATCTAAGTATAAAGATTATATATTGTATTTAGAAATATAAAGAGTTTTGGTAAATAAATTATGATTATTATTTTGTTTTTATTACTTTCTACAGTATAAGTTTATTTAAAACAATTAATAACTTCTTGTTCTACAAAAACAAACCCTACAGCACATTACGAGTTTGAAGTTAAAATAAATTTGCTTACTTTTCAAAGTTCGCTAGCCTTGTGATTGCTTACAGTAAACGTCTTGGTAAGAGCTCAATATTAGTTTAAACAATATTTCCACTGTCAAGTTGTATTAGTACGGTAACTTTAAACTTATCTGCAAACGGCAAAATGCTTAATAGTTTCTACTTACTCAACTATAACTTCGCATTTCATTTGTATCCGGTGCTAGCAGTCAAACTACGAGTTATACAAATTCAGGCTTCACAATGAAGGTATTGGTAACTTTTGTTTTGGAGCGTCATGGTTTTATGTTTAAGAGCCATGCTTTGGCACATATGGGCTGATTAAGCCACAGGTATGCCATCATCGTCAATAGCCTTAAACAGTTCACCGCTAGACATAGACTTCTCTTTAGAAAGGAGCTTTTGCTCCATGTTGACCAGACGGGTAGGTATAGGACTTGTATCAAATTTTTCTTCTCTTTACAGCGACGTTATCCTGCATAATTTGACCCTTAGTCACCTTTGTTATTCTTGAGGTGAATAGGTATGACGATTTTCTAAGACCAATTTATGGAATTTATGAACTAATACCGTAACTATCTTTTCAAGGAATGAGTTTGGTTTTCACATAAACAATTTTCTTCTTCAGCTCTTGGGTGGCGAGAGAATTTAAAGACCGTCAACGCACTTATCATTAGGCACAAGCAGATGACTTGTGTCCATTTAACCAATACTACTGAAAACCGCAGTCAAGTTAAAAATAAAGTGAAAATAATAGAAAATTAAATGAATACCGCCGTAACTTACTATAGTCAAATGATTCCCTTTCAACTTTATTGAAATAAAGAAACAAAAAGAACTGTTGACTGACTGATATCTTGGTAACGAAAAGTTTATCATTTTTCTCTTTTTTTTTATTAATATTCCAAGTAAAAATCATGTCAATAGTAGCTTTTATTTTAATATTCTATTAAAAAGAAAAATCTATGATTTATCGCACCATTAGACATAAATACTATTAGTTATTGTCTATGGTCGTTGGACGGATTCAAAGAGGTTGTTAAACGAGCTAAACGATTTACAAACGGTATATAATGTATACTTTATTAAAAAAATATTGTGAACAACACGATTTATTAGTACACCTGTCATCAGTCACGCCTAAAGTTAAATTATAGAAGTCAAAACTTGGCACAAGGTTCTTCTGAAGACCTACATTTCATGCCAGATATGACATGTCTGATAATTCGACTACCACGTGTAATCTGTTGAATATTAATAACTCTTTATTGCAATGAGACATAATGGTCTAGTGCTAGTTTATTTCACATCTGCTCACTCTCAACGGTGTGTGTGCTTGGTGAAGATGCTGGTGAAAACAGTGGTGGTGGTAAACGTAGTCGTCATTACGTGATAACAATCGAGTGGATGTGAAATAAACTCATACTAGACCTTGTAATCATAAATTATGTAGTCCTGATTTTCAAATTAGCGTAAGCTGTATGTTGGAGTCTCTTCTTTCTCAAAAAACAAGTAAAATCAAGATATATTTTTGTTGTAAACAGTCCCATTTATAGTTCACGTAGGTAGGACTATGTATAAGTGAATATTTCCTTAATTTGCTCTAAATGTGCATCGACCCCTAAGATTGTACCGCATCCAATTATACACTAGGGACATTAACGTTTCAGCTACATCTGTTTTAGTTACCCACGCCCCGTTTTAGTTATCGTATGATTAGTTTTTGGCTTCTAACGCTCGTTTTGGTAATTATACCGAGGCCATTATACGTATTATAAGAAGTAAGTAAGTAAAGCTTTTATAGCCAGTCTGTAAGCTACTAGGTCCAATAAAATAAAATATCGATTAAATGAATATGATGGACAATGTTTACAAGTTTAGCTCCCGGATACATGTCTATCTCAATCCCGTTAAACCTTTAAATAAAATTTAATAGATGTGAATAAGACATAATGCAAAATACAAGTGTTTTAAAAGGTAACTGACCTGAGTTATTTAATTACGTTTCTTAAGGAAAACGTTAAAGTTAAGTTAAGAAATTCTCGCTCGTAATTTTTATTCGTTTCGTATTGAATTTCATTAAAAGATAAAAAAAAGAAAACCCTTTTTATTGTCTATTATAGCGATGTTACAGTTTAAACAATAATTGTTTTCTTTTTCTAGAATTTAAATTTAGAATAGTTGGAAAAGTAATATGATTTAATAAAAAAAAGTTTCATTTTAGTTATCGATGTCGTACAACTGAGGTGTAAAGTTCGTCTTCCATCATACAGTTATCATAATTATGTCCATCATAAAGTTATCATAATTCTGTACAATATTGTAGTAAAATAGACATGATTTATTTTAGTCAAAACGCATTTAACAAAAATATACACACTATTTAGCAAATACAGCAAAACATTTTTATTTAAAACTATATTACCAGTGTGTAAATTACAATCATTGATTACAAATAAATATAAATTTTAATTGTTTATATCTTACCTTAACATATCTTATTTTACAAGATCTTTCTAATTTCTCAAACGTAATTTTAACTAGTTTTCTGTGAATTCATCAGGTCGAAGTTATTGGTGCGTTTCGTTTCCTTTATTTGTATATAAGAGCAATTAACTAATTCTAAAGAAAGGAAAGAGACTATTTTCCAAGTAAATGGGACAGACGTCATCGCTGGTCAGTCTGAAGCGGTGGAAGTGATTTAGGACAAGTGATTAGGTTGGTCCGAAACTGTCGTTGTACATTAAAAAAGAAGTATTCAATTATTAAGCAAAAGTTTGATGACTATGATACTTAAATTGCTGAAGTGTCTCCGCTAAGTACAATTCTTAATTTAATATTCGCTCACTAATATCATAAATGCTAACTCTATAATTCTGTCCGACTTAACTGCTGAACTGATTGTATGAGTAATCCGAAGGGTCATAGACTATTCGTTACCGCGAAAACTACAATTACACTGGCAGTGTCACGAGTAAAAGCTAGTGTAAAATACTTCTATCAATATAAGTTTTCTTATAGAATTTGAGAGTGAAATTTGTATTTCAAAATAACAAGCGGAATAGTACAATATAAACATTGGCAGACAGCCATTTTATAATCAACATTACTCTATTAATTATATTTTTAACTTACGTTCAATGTTGGTAAACATTTGATAAATTTAGAAGTTTTATTCAGGTTTTGAGATCAATCATAATTGTAGTAGTTGTAATAACGTAAATAAACCAATGCCGAAAAGGCATCGTCACAAACGTAGGTAGATACGATAAACGATAAGTTATATTACGATTAGTTATATCTTATCAGAAAATAATAACTTACTTTCCTATCAATAAACTACACGTGAAACTCATGTAAAAGATTTAGTGATTATGTCAGAAGTGACCGGTATTTCGTTTTGTGTGTGGGTGCATCAGCGACGTTTATTCGACTTTCGTCATACAAACGTACGTTCGTCGGTCGTGTCACATGTGACAACTGTCACTTTAACGTCATGCGTTATAATATCATGTATAAATGATGCCTTATGCCACACTGGTATATAAAAAATAGATCATAGTTTTAACATTCGTAACATTAATCTTAAACTCAAGTAAAAGGCGATATTTGCATTTTCCACTTTCACCTTCAAATGCATAAAGCAGTTTAGGAAGAGTTAGCGGATACACGGGTTAACGTGTAAAAGCACTTTTTTATGTATTCTGGAAGCCGAACTTTTAGACGCATTTGTGGTACAGATAATATGGTTCTATAGTTATCAACTTTGAAACTTTTCTTATAGAAAATATGACCTAGAACCCAAGAAAAATTTATTTATAAAATAATATAGTATAATTAAAGATTGACAGAACTTTATTTTTAAAGATACTAAACCAAGGTGAACATTCCACATTGTTGCGTGAAAGCTGTAGAATTCCCGGTAGGACATTTTTTGCTCAGTTTTAATTTATAAAAAAGTTTTTGTTCTGAAACAATATATTTGTTACATCGGGATATAATTTCTATTTGTACCCAATTTAACTTAAATAATAAGCTATATCTGTGTCTCGAACTTTATTTCCGGTTCAATCAAACATTTAAATTATTTTACAAAATTTGTAATTTTATTTTTAAAGAAGCATTTATGATAATACGTTCGAGTACCTTGCTAGAATAGAAGGTGGACATGGTGGTGCAGGTGGCCAGCACTACCATGTCTGCGGATCTCCCTGGTAGACTCTTCAATCCAAGCCACTTCCACAATGACTCCGCGAGCATTCCACTCCTCTTACACATACAATGATAACTTTCACTCCAGCAAGCTAGAGCCTCCGCTCTCGTTCTCATCAACTCGACAATAGCACGAATGCCGTTGCTTTGAACCGGCCCTTACTTTAGTATTTAATAAACACCTTTAACAAAATACTACCATAAGATAAGAAAAACAAGTCCGTAATTTAGTATCGTTTCGTCTTACAATTAAGTAAATATAAGAACTAACAGACTTGCTTTAACTGAAATACTCTAGCTTTCACGGATAATGATTATATGTAGTCGAATTTCAACGAGTGGGCGACCTCTTGTTTTTGTCACAAGTATGTTCAAGAATGATTCATGTACCACATTCCTGTTTTCTTACGAGACGTGTAACACAGTTTAAAACTGGATTACGTTTATTTATTGGCATGTTATAAAAACAGTCGGCCTTAAAACAATGACATCCACATTCATGTATTCATTAACGGTCAATACTTTGTAACAATCTTATTTAAAGTTCAATCAATAATTTAAATTATTTTACAGAACTCGTCAAATAACCCACCTCAAGATGAAATTTTCGTTCTCTTTGATTAATTTTTTACGAATTATTAATGGAATACATATATCTTCATATTTTTTTTTTAATAGGTTTTCTACTTATCATTTGCACTAAGACTATTTTAACTCGCTTTGATTAGCTTTACTTGAACTTAAGCCATGTTTATTACGGCAAGAGCTGTCTGATTCCAGTTTGATCTAGATTCTAGGCAGTCTGATCCACAAATATGATGATTAGACTGCTGGTAAACATGTTTATATTTTTATCAGTAGTTTTATTATCATATTTCATCATAACCGTAATAAGTATAAGTGAGTTCAGATTTAATAATGCATTTCAACAAGTTCCGTTAAGTGGCAATAATGGAGATATAAAAAAAAATACGTTTCTGTAGTCTCGAAAATAATAGAAAACCAATATCAAACCAGAAAGGGAGTGTATGATCTTGTTTATCACTCTTATTTTTTGCTTTTGATCAATCGATTAAATACAAATAATCGATCAATTAAATCGAACCCAATTTCTTATCGAAAAGTAATAATGTCACAATATTTTGTCCTGATTTGTTTTTGTGATAATTGGTAACTCTATACCATTTTCTACTATATTTGGATAGGCACCCGTTGAAACAATACACAAATTATAAATACGAAATTCCAATAAAAGCTTTTGTTTTCATAGTCTCAATAGAAGAAATTAATGTTCATGAAATAAAATGAGAATAATATTTTTCGCTTCCAGTGTTTTTACTCTAAGGTGGAAAGTAATCGTTGAAGTAATCTCTGAGACGTGGAGCAATTAACATTTCACCTTGACGTACAAGCTTAAATTTTAAATACGTTTTGGTCACTGAAAAATATTTTTTCGTAAACCATTTTATAGAATAAGAGTGACACGAATGAAGTTTTAATTGCATTTGAATGAAATCGTCTCTCTGAACACCTTGAGAGAAAGGTCGTATACTTTTTGACTCACTACCAAAGTGATGACTTCATTGAAGAGCAAAATTTCATATAATTGTAAGGAATACTTTCCAATATCTAGTCTGTCTGTCTAGTCTTTTATGTTAGTCTACAGATCAAGGTCATGTCCATAAAATCAAAGATTTACGTTGTTTTTGTTTATCTGTAATATACTTGTACATAACGTTAGATAAGAAATTTAATAAATGTCAGTTTTTTCCAAAGAACGTTACGTAATAGGGACAAGCTTATTGTCTGCAGTAGAGTAGTTTAAGAAAAACAAATGAAAAAATTGGGAGCATAGTGTAAGCGTGTATTACGTTGGACGAGAACAAATTTTGTTTGAAAGGACGAACAAGGTACTATCATTCTGCTCAATCTAATAAAACTTAGTATACTTTTTAAAGATTAGACTTTTACAAATGAAATGAACACAAAGAATATCCAGACTCGGAAAGACACTTGGTGGATCACACAAAGTGTTGTATACGAGTATACCATGTGGAGATCGAAATCACAACACTCAGTGTATCATTTGTAGTTGATACAGTAGGTATTTATATTGGCTAAAGAGTTGGTAAGTAAATCACCAAACGCGTAAAAGGTTAGAAGGCCAGTCTGACAACAAACAATAAACTCTAATAGAAATTTATGTGGTCGCCACGTGGTATAAGTTACGGCCTCATCAAACGTTGAGAGAGGAAAACTATTAAAGGCAATAGTTCATGTTCAGAGTATCATTTATTGGCTAATTTATAACAGTTTGATGTAATTATCAAACTGATTGTTAGAACCTTTAATGGTGCCTGCTCTTAAATATTATTCTGAAAAACTTGTCATATACACGTATGATTCACACATTGAAGGTTTTATATTAACTAGTATTAAGGTATATTTGTAGTTCTACTCTACAACTTAATGTTAATCTTTCTTCCGAGTTCTATTCCCGGGACGGACTAAATGTTTGTATGATCTGCATTTGTTTCGAAGTTTGAGCGTTTTCTATGTATAATATGTATATATTTACAAAATAAGTATATAAGTATTCTACCAGTCAGTCTAGTTATCATATTACAAGCTCTTCTTAATTGGAAACTGGATTTCGTTGCGTGTTAAATGTCCTAAAAATTATTTTCATTAGTTTATTTAATTTTATGTATTGACCCTACAATATGTACCTATGTAGATTTTTTTTATAAGTACAAAAACTATTCATAGAAAAATTCTGACACATATTTGCATTGAGAAATAATCGAACTCTCTCGAATATTTATTTTAATACTCGAATCTCTCTCTTCTCTCGAATATAATTGTATTATATAAGAAATCATGTGTTATTAACATAAGCTCCTAATATAAATTTCTGTTTTGTACATAACAGTTAATTGAATTACACGACGATACCTAAATCTAATTAATCAATGAACCAATGACTAAACAAATATTATCGTTTAATTACCTCGTTAGACACAGCTACCCTGTTTTCTCAAAGCTGCTACAAGTTACAAAAGTTTCGAGAATTCAAATCATGAAGAAATATACATATTTACATATAAATAGACACAAAATTCAGTCTATTTTCATCAAGGTTTCTACATTTCTGTTCCATTACATAACTTAAAACCACTTTTATGATAGTATTAAAGTTGCCCGTAAATATGTGTATGGGTACGGACTTTAATATGGTCCCGTAATAGATATTGTTGAATAACCTGAAGTTTCGACCAGATTAGCTTTGGTCAAAGTTGCTTTGGAGTCCACACACCTTTTTCTTTATGCGGCAATCCCTACGGATACCACTGAAAGTCAGTTATGTCGGACTAGAACCGACCAAAAACCGCACAACATCTCAGGTTTCAGTTGCTGAGGAACCAGGTGCACCCTAGTAAGGAAATCCCTGAAACCCCGACGTACCTCAGGCCACCTTCGTTTGTAGATGGCACCTTCCTGTATGAGAACCTGTAGGGCTCGCATCGCCACCAGGGCCTGCTTCTGCTAGGGTGACAGATAGTCTTACCTGTCACCCTCAGGCCTGCGCTTATGGAGGACGCAGATAGTTTAGTGTAAAGTGTGTTTCTCTACTGATTGACACAACGATGTTCTAACCAGGCAATAGACAATGAATTCATTTAAATGTCTTGATTTAATTGAGATAATCTTTCAACTTTGTCCAACTTTTAAAGTTCTGTCTCTTCGAGATCTGGCAAACTACTTCCTAATTTGTTTAATTGGTTTTTAAACAAACACCAAAATTCTTAACGAGAGTTTCCCTGACGTAGCACACCCAAGAATGCAGACCAAAATAATGACAAAAACGTATTGTTTTATTTGAAACCAAATTTGGCTTTTGAGTAGCTATCCCAGTTAAAGCTAAATAAAAGTTTTCCTTCCCTATAATAATAAGATACTATCTAACTCAGTGGCAGTTGTTTAACCTAAATCAATATAATATTGATTTCCTCTCATCCACAAAACAGATACAGACTTTGTGATCATATTTCGTCGCTCTTTGGTAAACATTTTCCTTGGTATCGATCAACTTGGAAATCCATTTCTAAATTTTTCTGAACATATATTTACATGATATGGTTTTGAGTAATCTTTCCATAATGTGTGTAGGTCTCCTGATTTCGAATTTTTAATAGAATTTCTTTGAGTATATTAAACCAAAATCAACACAATTTTGTGTAAACTTATAATAAATCTAAGGATGTTAACGTGTAAGAATAAGTCACTTATTTATAAATTAATATTTTTTAAATAGCTTTTAAGAACAATACAGAATTTAAAAAACAATTATGAAGAACTCAAAATAACTGTTTACTTAGAATAATTAGTTTAGGAGACAAAGCCCACATCAGGAATCTATCCTGTGCCACAGTAGGCTTAACAAACATGCAAGAAATGAAAATAAAAATACCCAGACTTAAAGTTGTAATTGCAAGAAGAGGTGAAGTTTAAATACATGCTATATTACATATCAAATAAAATCAATCTATCGTCGTTCACTGGTGAACGATGGTCTCCCTAAGGAGCGCCAATCATCACAGTCTTGGGCAATTCGATATTACATATAATAAAATTAAAATAACACGAAGAAGATGGAGATCGACTCGAGAAGTCAATAATTGAACTGCGCAATTGAAGAGCCCTATGGCCAGCAGTGGCCTGTGATAGGCTGACGGTGAGAAAATAAAAATATACCTATTATCACTATGATCCATACACAAAACTACATCCTTCGATTATGAGCCTAATTTAATCGATAAAAATCTAGATGTTTCTACTTAAATTCAATTTTGTGACGTAACACCTGCTAGAGAAATTAAGATTAACCTCTTTATGTCTTGACATCAGTTCAGAGAAAATTCTGAGTCAACTTGTCTTATTGTGTATCCTGTATCTGTCAGCAACAAAACACCCAACAGACAAAAGTGCTCAGTACATTGCCAAGTACCATTTAAAGTCAGCAACTGGCATATTTTAACGAGCCTCTTACAACGATTGAAGTTGCAAGCTTATGGTTATGTTAAGTGTTCTTGAAAAGTTACCTCCTGTGCAAATAAAATCCTGATATACGAAACATAACTTTACCTGATAGAATATAAGGTTGGGATTTGAATCTCGATACAAGTTATCAATATCTTTGGAGAATATTCTGTGTTCAGTTGGATGCTATTAATAAAGACACATTTTCAAATAATGCTATAATACTGATTGTCAAGAACAGCCGTTTTTTGATGATGTGAATATACACTGACTACAAAGCATTGTTACAAAGTTTGATTTTAATGTACAATCTAACAAAGTTCCTTACATTTATGTAACCATTTTTTTCTTCTAACGTCACGACAATTAGTTGTAATGTAGTTTAATATACATTTAGAACCTTTTTTCACGTCTGTCATTTAACCAGTTAGACGGTCTAGGAAATTTCTGCAATTAAAGTTACGAGTTGTTGAAGAGCCTCTCTTAAAGAATTAGACCCTTAAAGAATTAGACCCAGATGCTTCAGCTGAGCCTGAACTGGTACGAAGACCGAGTTGACCACGATGGAGGCGCCACAAAGTGGACCACGACAGGGCCCATGAAACAAAAGGACCTCTATGTTATCCAGAGACCTCCGTGTTATTCAGGGCCGCCCGCAAACCCAGTGCTTCTATGCGCCAGACCACCAAAGAGACTCCCCTGGTGACCAGGCGCGCTGCCACTTGAGACTTGTGTCACATAATAATCAGCGTAATAAGTTACGCTCGGCCCGGAATGTAGATGACCTCGAAGGGCCGAATCGTAACCCATAGTCCATAGAAGTTGTCCCAGGACAGACCCCTGTGCAGAGTGGCACACCGTCTGGTTTTAGTCGGTCTGATTCAGACACACCACCCCGCCGTAAACCCCGGTGGGGTGACGGCCCGAGGGGGTTTCCACACGTTAAAAAAAAAAAAGGACAGACCCCTGCGGAATACCGCACGATATGACCCGCCGCGTTAGAACACTGTCTCGGTCCTGTTTCTGTCGATCTCATCAGTCGAGCCTCAGCTCATGGACGACATAAAACACGACTAAACGAACGAATAATGCAGGAACATTATTGCAGAAAGAAAGAAAACATACCAACCCGTCTGGCCAGCGTGGTATAATAGGTCACAACCTTCTTTCAAAGAAGAGGCTTATGATATGAAAATTTGTCTATAACATTTATATTTTCCTTAGCAATTCTTTAAAATCATTCTTTATTTTCTCTGAGCACCACTGTGACCGCCTCAGTGGTCAAAGGAGTTTGTTTTATGTAAGTTTGTGATATAATAGTTTTTCTCCCAAGTGTAAATTAATTAAATTTCTTACAAGAACAATTTTGTTTGAAGATTTAGCGATGAAGCGGTCTCAGTAATACTAAATCTAGTCTAAATAAATAGTCTTAACTATCCAAAATAAATAGACCTTATAATATTTCTTGACTACTTAGTTTGATAATTATGAACTGATTCCAGTTCACTGCGTGTAATAAACGGAGAAGAAATATTAGATGTTTTTATACAAATGTTAGCTTTTTATTAAAGAAATGAACTATTTAATTTATACAACCCAGTAAACATACGTACGATCCACGTGATAGAAGTAATGACCATTTTAGATAGACACATGCTATACGTAGGAGCATTATCTTACTGTTCTAATATTTAACGTCAGTTTGTATGTAATTAGCTTCACCTGTGGCTCCTTCCGCGTGTATTTCGAACGTCGCGGTAAAAAGTAAGCTGTCTTTCCATTTCCATGCCCAATTACATTAAAATTCATTCAGTAGTTTAACTGTGCACGCGTAACTAATACTATTGCACTTATAATATTGGTAAATGTGAAACAAGTTTGTAAACAAGAATGAAAAAGAAATCCCTTGCTATGGACGTAGATTCTATGAAAAACCGTCATAGGCAGATTGTATGATAAGACGAGACAGACTACTAGTCCTGACGATGAAAATATGATAATTTCTACATGTCTTTTGAGTTATTTGTTCTAATAGAAATTTGTAGGCAACTATTTTATATGTATAGATCCTTTAGGTGGATGATGAGTCGGCTTGACTATATTACTGCTGGTTTTGCTCAAAATAGTACGCGTATAACATAAATTGTACACGTCTTTAGGTTTTTTTTTAATTAATTTGAGAGCCTGCCAAAGTGACTACTCTGCTTGATGAAAAGTATGAATAGAATACAAAAGTTGTGGTCACCTTACGAATTCATTACGAATGCAGACAATGAAGTATGGTGACGCACACTATGGCGGTCTAATGAGATGTTTTTCACGCTTGGAGGTGTAAAAGTCATGACTTGTACACCGTGTGTGTGTAAAAGTCATGAAGACTCATATACTTATACAACAGCACGGATGCTGTCGCTTTAGGTTGCTCTTCTGTCAGAGGGTAGTAAGGAATCATCGAGGTGGTCCGTTTCAACTCGTTTAGAATTGATTACCTTGAAGTATGCACCGGTGTGATTAAACAGAAGCCTTAACGCAAGTAATGAAAATTGAAATAATTTAAATACAGTTTTATAAAAGTAAGTAAGCCATGAAACAGATATGTAGTATATAAATTTAATACAGAAAAAGAAAACCTTTCTGGCATATCAGGTCCCGTACATACCTGAAAGAAAAAAAAATATATTATCAAATAATAAGCCCGTGAAGTGAAGTTATCTTATCTCAAAACTTGCTAATCCTTCTTCTGCGTCTCACAAGAGATATAAATTGGCCGTTTTTGGAACATTTGCCATTGCTACTTGGCTCCTATTGCTGGTAGCGTAATGTTATGTAGCCAATAGCTTTCCTCGACAAAAAGACTGTTTAATACTCAAAGAATTTTTATTTTAGAATCAGTGGATCCCGAGACAAGCGAGTTCAATTAAAAAAATACCGCTTTAGCTTTATGTTCACATTTAAGCTATTATTAGTCATATACTTCTGATATTATGAGAAGCGCTGACGAGTGTTATTAAATTGATGTGTATAATGTGTGTGTAATATAAGCACAAAAGTTTATATATACATATGATGTATGTTTAGATGTTTGTTAATCAATCACTCACACCATAACAACTGATCGACTCTGGATTAAACGTTTGTACAAAGATAGATTATAGCCTAGAATAGAACATAGTCTGCTTTTAATCAGTCCACTCAAATATAATTACAATTATTACAATTACAAAGGTTACACTTAAACTCTTATATTGATGTAGTGACTCTCATATTTAGTGGCAACAAATTCGTACTGCAGTCAGCCACCCACAACACATCAAACTATGGAGAAACTAATCGTGTATCACGATATAGAAATTCTCGCGCCAATTAGCATATAACAACATCCCAACATCAATTATTGGACTGTGGCCTGCCAAGCACGATCACCTCGCCTGGTCGGTGGTCTCTTTCTCCACATATGCATAACAACAAATTATATATAGTTATCTATATATTAATACGTGATGCAAAAACTTTGGACCCCTTTTTACGAAAATTGTGCGGACGCAGGAGCATAAAATTTTTCACACTTATAGTTTATGCGTTGGAGAAGTGCATAACGCTAATATTTTTCAATAACAATGCTTATTAAAGTACATTAAATCAATAAACAAAACATTACACACACTACCATACATTTCACACACACATACATACATAAGTATTTGTACACGTATACTTTCATTTTGTCCATAGACATAGAATACAGACATAGACATATCAAAAAGAAAAGTTTTATTTGCCTCATGTAATATAAAAAGGATTTTAATAATAATGCATAATAAGTACATTAAATCGATAAATAAAACATTACACAAACCAGAATGCATTTGACACACGCATACACAAGTATTTGTACACGTATACATACTCTGTGGTCAAATCGTTTCTTTTGTTTATTATAGACATAGTTGAATGTCAAACAGAAAAGTTTGTTTACTGTGGTTTTATTGAATGTCAAACAGTAAAGTTTTATTTGACGAATACTACGTGAAATACTGAGCGCTTATACAAATTTATGTAGTATATATAAGTTGTGTAGCAGTAACATACATTTAAATGTACACGGACTATCATTATATGCATAAAGAAAGTTCTGTAGCAGCAATCTGCAATAACAACATTCAGGTACAAAAAAAATCTAATTTGCTATTGCTGGTTCAAATTATAAATAAGAGATTTTGAGAGATACGTACATTTAAATGTGCACGAATTATCAGAATTAACAACATCATCATACAGGTAAAATCTTTTTCTCTTTTTGATTTCAGTAATTTAATGAAAGAACTTTAATTATGCCTCGACATAGAACATTAACGGCTTGGAGTGAGAGACAAAGAAGGAATATTTCTCTAAGAGGAAGAAATAATTCCCCATCAGTAGTATTCGATAGTAATATGATTTTGAGAGATACATTTAAATGTGCTCTAAATGTTATTTAATGGATTTAGAGTGCAGGTTTTGCAATGCGAAACATTTTGAATCTGAAGTGAAATTAAGCGACCGAACTGCATTCACTTCATGTTGTCACAAAGGTAAAGCATTATTACCACCCTTAAGTCAAAATGAATATTTTAATCATTGTATGATGGACTTACTTCAAATGAACCTTCAATAAAAAGTAAATCAAAAAATTATTTTGAAAATATTAGGAAATATAATTCATGTTTAGCTACGGTTAGCTCAGTAGCCAAAGTTGCTGAGGCAGTTACAAGTGGAGTGTATCATTTCAAAATACATGATGTTTTTTATCACAGATCAGGCCCAATGACTGCCGCATATAATCGCTCACCATGTTATGCACAATTATATTTTTATGATGATGACACTACTATTAATTATAGGTTACAAGAAAGTATTAATCAAACATGTAACAACAACATAATGCGTAAAATTTCACTGGAATTGGACAAAACATTCCAAATAATTGGAATGTTTTGTCCAATTCCAGTATGTATTAAATCGGCCAGTTTTTACACATGGGCAATTGTATGTCGCAGCAAGTAGAGTTCGTTCATTCGATCGTTTAAGGTTTTATATATCCAAATATAACAGCCCAAGACATTTAGCAAACGATGAAAGAGTTTTTACAAAAGACATTGTTTTCAAAAAATTTTTAAATCATTAATTAAATTACTGCAATATGCGATAATAAACGCTCTAAATGGATAGTATTTTTAATGCATGATTTTTTTGTTTTGCATTCTCTTATAGTATGTTTTGTTTTAATAAACATTTTTTTTAAATAGGTATTCTTTATTTTACATCTTTTTAATTTCATATAATTTGTTAAAAAAAGAAATTGGCAAATAACAGTCTTGGTCAAATCTGTGGTTATAGTAGTTTAGTTTTCGACAGTAGAACCTTAATAATGTTTGAATATTATATTTTAATAATGTATATTAAATCACTTACAATTTAAATTTCTTATGGTTGAATTTCAACCAATGGGCGACCACTAGTTTTTATAATAATATCAATTCTCCATACAAACCGTCACAAAGACCTATGAAATTTATCTACATTTTCGTCATTCATATGTATCTCTTGAGGGTCACAAGCTAAGTATAATCGAAGGCAGGAAAGTTTGCAAACACTTACGTTACCCTTGGATATGATCAAACGTTTGAGTGCATTAAGCTCGATTATAACTAAACTTTGCTGCATGCTTTGGTCCACCGTTATATTACCATAATAGTAATTATATATACATAGATCCGGTTGCAAGATAGCAAAGTTTATCAAGCATGTAATCCAAACCAAATATTTATGTATAATACGAGTATACTTAGTCTGGCCATAAATACTGTTACACTTAATTATAAAAAAATATTACATTTGAATTTCGAATCTGTCATTTTTATACGATTGTTCATTGTGTTTTCTCATTTTGGCGCCAATACATTGTAAAATATTTTGCGATATTAAAATGGTGTGGGGTGATAAAGAGAACCGAATCGGTGTGATAGCATTACACAAAGTAGGTATGGAGCCAAATGCAATTTTTAAAACTCTCCATACACTTGGTATTAGTAAAATGTTTGTGTACCGGGCTATTAATAGGTACAATGAGACCTCCTCTGTTTGTGACAGAAAAAGATCTGGCCGTCCACGTAGTGTTCGTACGAAAAAGGTGGTCAAAGCAGTAAGGGAAAGAATTCGAAGAAATCCTGTCCGAAAGCAAAAGATTTTATCTCGGGAAATGAAGATAGCACCTAGAACCATGTCGCGTATTTTAAAAGATGACTTAGGACTTGCAGCCTATAAGAGACGCACTGGCCATTTCTTAACTGATAATTTAAAGAAGAATAGGGTGGTAAAATCGAAACAACTACTGAAGCGGTACGCAAAGGGAGGTCACAGAAAAATTTTGTTTACGGATGAGAAAATTTTTACAATTGAGCAACATTTTAACAAACAAAATGACCGTATTTATGCTCAAAGCTCTAAGGAAGCTTCCCAATTAGTCGACAGAGTGCAACGTGGACATTATCCGACTTCAGTGATGGTTTGGTGGGGTGTTAGCTATGAAGGAGTGACTGAGCCATATTTTTGTGAAAAAGGTATCAAAACATCGGCACAAGTGTATCAAGATACCATTCTTGAGAAGGTAGTTAAGCCCCTTAACATCACCATGTTCAATAACCAAGTATGGTCCTTCCAGCAAGACTCGGCGCCGGGTCATAAAGCTCGGTCCACGCAGTCTTGGTTGGAATCGAACGTTTCGGACTTCATCAGAGCTGAAGACTGGCCGTCGTCTAGTCCCGATCTTAATCCGCTGGATTATGATTTGTGGTCAGTTTTAGAGAGTACAGCTTGCTCTAAACGCCATGATAATTTGGAGTCCCTAAAACAATCTATACGATTGGCAGTGAAGAATTTTCCCATGGAAAGAGTGCGTGCTTCTATTGATAACTGGCCTCATCGTTTAAAGGACTGTATTGCAGCCAATGGAGACCACTTCGAATAAGCTTTTTATATTTTTAATTGTTTTATATTTATGTATTAAACTGACACACTGTAAAAGTAATAAATGTTATTTGCAGTTAACAATTTTCTTTTTTCTTTATTACAATATTTATGGCAAGACTAGGTATATATGCCGACGTGCCAATCAGAATGTGGTGGGTAATATGTTTAATTAAAATAATATTAATTGAACTTTTCCGAGAAATTCCGTTCACTTGTTATTACTACAGATTAAAATCCACAACGTAGCTAAATATAAAGAGAAATTAAAAAGTCATGATTGTACCTATGCTCCTGTTTTTTTTGTGTGAAAATTGCCTCGGTCCGTGGGTAGTATTTTTAATTAAAATAATATTAATTGACTACTTCTAAGAAATTTCGTTCAGTTTTTATTACAATAAATTAAAATCCGGTACATAACTAAATATTAAAAGAAATTAAAAAGTCATGGATGTAACTGTGCACCTTTTTTTTGTACTGTGCGGAAATCCCCACGGATACCACCGAAGGGTGGTTATGTCGGACTCGAACCGACCAAAAACCGCACGCCGTCTCAGGTACCAATAGTCAGGGGACCAGGTGCAGCCTATTAAGGAAATCCCTGGAACCCTGACGTACCTCGAGCCACTTACGGCTGCAAGTAGCCCCATCCTGTGTCGAAACGCACCTGTTTTTTTTTCGTGTGAAAACTCCCTCGGCTCGTCACCCCACCGGAATTAGTTGCGGGGTGGTGTGTATACCACTATACCACGTTGAATGTCTTCTCCTCATGGTTGGCCGCAGTTGCGGGTGGAGGGGGAAATCCGTCCCGGCCACCCACAGTCACTTTCAAGGCGGCACGAGGCGCTGGCAAGCGCACTTCTGCTGCCCGGTTCAAGGCCGATCCGAGTGCAAGTCGTCTTCCTGGGCTTTTTCCGCCGTCTCGTTTTGCTAAATTACATCTTCGCAGAGGATAATGACCGCGGTAAAGCAACTGTCGCTATCGACCATTGAGCGGCGTTTTCACGGCCAGTAGTGAGAGATTTCTTCTGATGACTGCAGGCTAAGACTGAGGACCAGACTCTGTATAGCCCAGGCGAGGCAAACAACCAACATGTGCTGAGCCGAGTCATCACTGCAGTCGCAGAGGAGACAGGTGGAACTTAATTCCCTCTTGGCGACCGAGTGCAGGTACCTCCTGAAACAACCGTGCCCGGAAAGGACCTGTGTCAGCCAAAAAGAAACGATCCCGTGCTGCCGCCCTACCGTCAATGAGGTTGCTGAGCCTACAGGGTAGAAAAACCAGCACGTGGAGCCTCTAGTCGGCACGTCCAATGAGCCATCGTTAGCCACAACCTATTTACAGCCAGGTGTAATCAGATATTATTTTGTTACATCTATACGTTATTTCATATTTATACACGAAATTAAAACTATTTTGTTTTTGTGTACAATAAAATATCTTTGCTACTGTAAAAGTATTACAAAAGTGGTAGTTGTTAAAAATAGATTAAAGTGAAAGTACTTTCAATTTTATATTTATTTCTTTAACTTCAAAACCTCTGACACTTAATCTTACATTTATACCTTATTCGTGATTCTTTCTTACAGCAAGTGTTTTTTAACGATGTCAATATTCACTGTAAATTAATGTTTCTTTTAAACCTCCCAGTTATGGCTTCAGTGACTATTCTTGCCTAATTTTCCTTTTTATTTTAAGTATTGAACCAAAAATACCAGTATTTCTATTAACACTTTAACACACACGGAGTACTAGAGTAAGACACAAATCACTCAGTGGGCATACGTTTTTATCTCCAGATGTTTCTATCGTCATGGGAAGATATTAAAGCTATTTTTACTGTATATATTTATTTTTTCAACTCCGCCAGATGTCTTGAACTACACAAAAAATAACTCAAACTTTGAATAATAACATAGTTTTGTTAATTTTTCTCTTTATCCGATTTTCTAATTTTAAGTATAAGTATTGCCTCATTCATAGGCTGACCTATTTAAGGAATTCTGGCCAAGTCAGTCTATGGATGGTTGATCATTCTTAGCACATAAAGACCTCTCCGTGGCTCGAAGAATACGTTATGCAGTCGACCCCAGTTACCATATGAATATCTGTAGCAATCGTAACGGGTAATCAGAGCCTTAGAAAATGTGGTCACAATCATTGTACAGAACTTCGATATCGTCAGTACCTACGTGGGTTGTGGAGGTCTGATGCCAGTCGTTTCATATAAACAGTTGAAGTTCAGTGTCGTATCGAAGTAGATTGAAAGCCAACCCTGACCTAGTTTGAGCAAAGGCTTGGAAAATAAGTACAAGTTGTTATTTAAAAAAATTAAGAGAAAGAATACGTTGTAAAATTTACTGAGAATAGCTCGAGCTTGGCGTTTTTGTTAAGATAAATGGTATAGGCGTTTATCTTCCAACTAACCTGATGAAAAGTGATAATGAAGACGAAACGTAGTAAAAACCTTCCACCCTTTTTTTGCTAAGGTTTCCTTTTTTTACGGAACGTGAGAATGAAAATGTAATGTGAAATGCTTGCTAGCGTTAAAAATTCCTTAAAAGTATTACTTTTAATTGAATTTGAATGATTTCATTGTAATATGAAATATGTATAATGGCATCAGCTGCTTGTATTCGTATATTAGAATATTTATGTACAAGTTGTGTAATTCATACCCTACAATTTGCGGTTGTCTGTTCGTCGCCAGAATGGTGGAATAGGAAAACTAGCAGAAAAATAAAAGAAAAGAAGATTATGTATACATATATGAGTGTCTGTTACGGAACACAATATTACGCAAATCCATGTGCATCTATTAGGCAATACTTCTTAAAACTGTGTACAAAGTGCTCTGTTTTGCATATTAATAAAACACATAAACAATTACTTACTAAGAGCAATTCGCTTATCTGAATGTCGAAAATATTTTGATTTCTTGAACGTTGAAAGGCGTAATAGCATTGCTTTTCTGATAGCAGTGCGTGTCCTATATTTGACGCATTATGGTTGCACTGTAGTTAGAAAGACTTTCATAAAAAAACTCTTCAAATTCAATAATGTTTGTTTTAAATTACTCTCGTACCTTTCTGTATTATTACGGTTCAAAACCTCTATGCGTTTATAATTGATAGAAGAATCCCACACGAGACAACACTTTGTGTAACACACCAAGCTTTGTTCTAAGTCTGGGAGTTCTTTGTGGAAGTTTATGTATGTTTGTAAATTCTTCCGTGATACAGAAATAAACCTCGTGCGGAGTTGTCCTTTAAAAGGAAAAGATAAAAAAATGTGTGTGTACACACTTTTTTTTATCTTTTCTTTACTATACTTGTGTTGTACTTAAAATATGTACGAACGTAAAAAGTTATACTTCTTACGCCTAACAAGATAAAAATCTTTCTAAAAAGTTTATCCATCAAATTATCCTGTCTGTAGAGAAAACACTAAAAAGATAAAAAAAAATATTTAATATATTGAACGAAAGGATTATTATAAAGCCTTATCTAGCTATACAAACTTTATTTAAATATCATAAAATAATTATTTGTACATAATAAATTAAAATTTTGCCTTGCTAATTTCATGGTGTCGGTTTTACGTGACGATCTGAACACGCATTGGAAAAATTAACTCTCATCATTTTTCCCTAACGCATACAAAGAAGTATAACTTCAAAAAGAAATAGATTTTACTTACATTTAACAGCCCTAAGAAACCTCTAGTTACTTCTACGATTCTCTTATAATTTAATATTATTCCTTAGTTGTTCAGTAATATGCTAAGTTATGAGTATACTTTAAGTTGCATACATGCATACCAGATAAAACTCAAAGGCATAATTGAAAAACGTGTTACATATCACGTAATGTTCTAAATTGCAATGATTCCAGGAATTCATTTCGTAGAATTCTGTTGCCAAAACACTCAACGTGATATTTAGTACAACTGCACGCTAGCAGTTTACGATGTATTTGGGTGATTTATTACGCCAGACCCTTTTTCCACTTTAAAAAGCTTTCTGTTGACATCCGTGGCAATTGGCAAAGACAGCCAAATGCTTTCTATTTAAAGAAACTAAATACCAAAGAATATTTCGGCAAAGAGTTTCTTATTTCGTTTATTTCGTATATATAGCTATAGCAAAGACTGCTTTGTGAATACCACTTATGACTACAATGGCTACAGAAATAATTTATTTTAAATGTTCTGTCTATTACGTTTGTTTGCTACTATTAGAGTATGTTTAGGTTACCATCAAGCTGAGCGGTTTGTCGTTACCGTAGTTGGCAGTAGTGTAAATGTTTATTGCTTGTTAAAACTCAAAGAATTGTTTTAATGGCATACCAAAATTTGTTATGAAGTCAAAGAAAGTTTCACTCTGTACCGTCGCTACATCATAAAATTAGTTAGGTAGTAGAACCATGCTGATTTCAGCATGAATAAGCCGACTCAACCATGGCAGTACTACCCTCTCACAGAAGACCAATCTAAAGCATCTACACTGTCTTCTGTCGTTGGTGAGTACAAAACTGAAAGTCTTTTGATCTAGCGGTGACTTATAGTGGTAAGTTTGTGAACCTTACACTGCCACGATGATTGTCATGCTTTTGAGGTTCCCAAGTGAGACATGAAAAAGCACCTTACTCGACTCAATTATAGTACTACTAATTACTATATACAATATAATATAATTTTAGTACAAATGTAGTACATAAGTACGTGTTCATCAGTAACCTTCAACAGTCCATAACAAAATACGATAATAATTAGAAGTAGGTCAAAATAACTTCCAATATAAGTGTAAATATTTACTTAGTTACAAGTTAACTTAATATTTGTATTGTAGTAGTACTTAGGTCTTATTCAAACAAGTTAATACTCTAAATAATTGATAATTATATTTTGGTACGAATAGAAATGTTTTTGAGAGATCGACTCATACAAAACTTTTCAAAACCATTCTAAGACTTACATAAGTCGAGGTTATTTCAAACTAAAACTAGCGTTCTGTCACTTGACCTGAAATTTTTATTTTTACTTTGCTTTCAATTAAATAGTTTTAGTGTCTAAACTTTTGTAATATCAGAGGGACTTTCTAAATGTGAAAATTCTATTAATGCAATGTGATAATGTGATAAGTCTGTAGTTTCTTGGTAGTGTATACCGAGGGAGACTAAAGATTTCCTAATTCCAATAACCTAGGAGCAATCGTTGGACATCACTCGTTTTTACTCATTTTACCGATGATGCAGTGGTATCATTCGTCATGAATTTCAAATACATTGATATTGTTTATCTCTATAAAGATTCAACGTGACCCTACTGGATTGGAAAAGGCATTAATAAGTGGGTCATAAATCGAAATATTATCTGTATTGGCCAGTGATGACGGTAGGCGTTTATTACTTGTGACGTACGACTCTCACGTATTAGTTTTCCTGATACAGAACCGATCTCATTACATGTTGTATTTCTGCCTTTCATATAACTTCGTAAATATAGAGGAGCTTTACTATGACACGTTTTTTTTACCTAACCTATTTAATTTATTAGAGAGGTTACTTCCATTTTGTTAGACTGCACGAATAGTGTAGTAGTTAACTGTATAGCGTAGATGTTTATAAATGTTTGCAAAGTCTCACGCAACTTAAGATATATTCCTAGAGCTAGTTATCATTTATAAAAATAAAAAAAATCCTTTTTGCTATAGATACAATTATAATAATTTTAATTGTGGAGGAACGGACGGCATTTCCGTCCAACACAAAGAGAGGTTCCTCTGACCGGGTGAGGTGGTCATGCCCGGCGGGCGACGACCCTATGGTTGACGTTGGGAACTTGAAAATATACAAATCGGTCGAAAGTTTCTATATCACGATACAGGATTAGTTGGTACCCGGTAGTTCGTTAGTCTATAGTTCGATGTATCTTTAGTAGATGGCGTTGTAGAGTATCTACTGTCGCCCAAGTTCACAATAATTTCGCTACGATTCAGTAACATAAATAGTAGGTAGTAGAGCCACGCTGAATTCAGCACGAACGGGCCGGCTCGACCGGGGCAGTACTACCCTCCCACAGAAGACCAACCTAAAGCGCCAGCATTCGTGTTGTCGTGTTTCGTTGGTGAGTGTGAGACTGGAGGCCCAATGATGCAGGGGTGACAGTTATCGTGGTAACTGGGTAAGCCTTACACTACCACGATGACTGTCATGCCTTTTACGTCCCCAAGCGGGGTGTGAAAAAGCATCTCACAAGGCCGCCATAGTGGCCGCCATAGTGGTCACCATACTGCATTGTCTGCATTTGCAATGAGTATGGTGATCACAATTCTTGGTGTCTATTCATGCTTTCCATCAGGCAGAGTAGAGCCACTTTGGCAGGCTCTTAGTATAGAAAAAAAAATATATTTATGTTACTTCTGTATTATGTTACAAACAATTTCGTAATAAGGAAAGTAACGGACGAACGCTATTATATAAAAGAAAGTTCTCCTTTACACACGTATCTAGTACACAAACAAAACTTAGTACGAAAGAAAGACAGTAAGTCCGATTGCTTAATTAAAGTAATGTTCTATCTTTATGTATATATGTTGTGTATATTATATGTATTGTGTAATATATACATATTTACATACATAAAATCACACCTGTGTCCCCGGAGGAGTAGGCAGAGACATATGAAATGCCCACTTTTCGCCAGTAGTTTGTTAGCCAGAGCCTCGTCCATCGATCAGCAGGTACATCACTAACAGGTGAGGTTGGTATGAGTTCCTAAGTTCTTAGTAAGTTTATATATTCTGTTTATGTTATACATCAAATAAAATTGTCTGTCTGATATACTCCTACTCTTTTTTGTAACTTTATTGGGGATTAGTAAAATATCTGATCGCATAAAGGTACAATCGGGCTGCTGAGCCGGGATTCAGGGAGGGAATATTTTCCGACGGGACAATATCTGATAAGGCATGGTCTGGATTCAGGGTGGACATGACATCACATGATTTGAGTCCTCCCAGAGCAGGACGCCAGTGGTCGGATGTCAGGATGGTTTTTTGTCAAAACAACACATACTTCTGGCTCCTGCGTCCTTAAAGAGCCGGCGATCCGAAGGGATTTTTCACCACGTCAATAAAAAAAAGATAGGTTATGAGAAATAACGAAATGAAACTTAGACCCTAGTTAAAGATATATATGAAAATATATGAACAGTGCTGTCTAATTTATGTCAAAGTGTAACAAAATATCATTTTCATTGATTAATCCCTTACAAATAGTTGTCATCCTGAAACTATTTATTTTATAATAATTAAATGTTAATCATAATCCATAATAAAATCCAAAAATCATGTGTGAAAACATATCCATAGGTATAGTTACTGATTTTTAAATTTTGACTAAGAGTCTGGGTGTCCGCTTCGTCAGTGGACTTCACAAAGATACATGTCTTCGTAAAGTCACCAGGACACTAGAATATACCTAAAGCGGGAAATATCTTTTAAAAAAACCTTATAACATTTTGCACACAGAATTATGGTAACAAATACATAACATGTTCTCCTACATAGTAAAGCTTCATAACAGTTAGTTTATACATGAACTAGTGGATATTAGTTTGTACAGAGATTAATAGCACAGGTTTAAAGTTACTTGCACACATGCTTTTACGCCTACATTTCCACAGAGGTATTCAAAATCATATTAATCGTTTTAGATCCACTGAGGTGCACATGAACAGGTAAACCTATTACCGTCAAACTTAGAATACTCTGGGGAATAAGATGAGAAAATTGGAAGTATTTTGAAAGGAAAGATAGATAAGAAAGAGAAAACAATAGTAGAAAACATGTACGGATTATACTGATAGATCACGCTTGTAATTTGAATCGACTGGAAATATCAAGTTCTCCAATTGTTAATTTACTTATTATAGCTACTGTGGAGGGGACGAGTTTCATGTCCCTCCGACACACGGGGGGGGTTCCTCCGACTAGGTGAAGTCGCAGCCTATCAGTTGATGTTGGTATGTTGTATATACGGTAATTGACACGTGAATTTTTCTTTCGCGGTACAGGATCAGTAGCTGCTTCGTAGTTCATTGAATTCATACGTTTCGTTCATACTTCGTAGTTCGATGTATCTTTGCTAGATGGCGCTTTTATATATTTTTATTTGTGCTGTAATGTGGAAGTCACCACACTACAACTTGTAATTTTACATAAAACTAGCTGTACCGTGCCACGTTTCACTGTGGCACATTGTATCGTATTGATTAGAAATATAAGGAATTAAATTAACGCCAAGAAAAGTTAAAAATAATCTTTGGTCATGGTGACGTGGTATCATTTTCATGTTAAAATTTAAACACAATCGGTACAGAATTTCTAGAAATATAAATTTAAAAAACAACGCCCGCACTAAAAATAAATCCTGTGTCGCGGGGGATTTTACAAACATACAAGAAACGGACACAAAGAATACCCAGACTTAGAACAACAATTTGTGGATCACACAAAGTGTTTTCCTATGTGAAATTTGAACCCATAACACAGCGCAGTAAAGAGCGGCGTGGCGACCGCTTAAACCACTAGGCCAACTGTGCAGTCATATATAAAGTTATTCAAATATTTCTGTAAAGAATTAGATCTTTGATAAAAAATGTAATAAATGCTTCAATTGTAAGTTTCTTCTTTTGACTTTGTCGAAGATAAATCGGTCCTTTACTTATGAAATTTGACTGGAGTGACCTCTTTATTGTTATCGTTTGAATAGAACCGTTTTTGAGTATTAGTGTAAGAGTGATATTAGAATTGAAGTTATTATTTTAGTTAATGTGTTTACATTAGAAGTAGGTTGCAGCTTAATAATGGAATCATTTCATTGTAGTGTCTGTACAAAGAATACCTGTTAAGGCTAGAACTAATTCAGTTCGAGCAAGAATTGTTTAAGATTGGTAAATATTTATTTTATAATTTTAAAATTGATTATCAACAGTCCAATGTTGCGTATAGGTCTTTTAGGAAAAGAGGTTTTGACCTACTATATCACACTGGCCAGACGAGATGGTTAAGGGTTTTCTCCTTGTAGTGTTACTGTTATGCGTATTTTTCTCCCTTAGACGGCTTTTATGACGCCCACGGGATAATCAAGAGTGGATGTGCATTGTATTCTTAAAATTGACATCGAAATCTACTTATTAGTGTTAAATTACTTTGATACGGGTAAACAAATCGAATAATCTTCAAGAGATTTTTTCATGCTGTTCCATGCTTTCGCCGTCCTTATCGTTTATCAAATGTTTTGAAAACACCAGTCAGAATAAATGTGTGAAAAGCGAGGTCATTAATTCTGTGTCCAGATAAATGACCGATTATTTATATCCAGTAAAGACTTGTCTAGATGCCTCAGGTTGGTGGAATTCGATAGAAACTTTTCCAATAAGTATTGATTTATGAACGTAAAACTCTTCGATACGATGTCAGAAATATATTGTCATGTTTATCACCTCATAAATCTTTAATATGATTAAATTGAAGTCGATAAACTAACAATGGCAGGTTTAAAAGGGTTATAAAGTTATTTACGACCCTTAGGAAAGGCAAAAAAAATATATAATGTGAAGTCTATGAATATACCTAACTTTGTCACAAACGTGACCAATAAAGGTTAGGCTTAAGCACATAACAGGTAAAATTTTAAATGTTCTATACGTACAGGTTAAGATTAAATTTCTGTTTGTTGCACGCTAAACTTGTTGACTAAACTAATTAATTTTTGAGTAAGGAGGCTGTCTCAGATATTGATCGTCCAGGTGAATGAACCAAAAGTTTTTCGACAAAATTTTCCTGCCACAAAACGTTGTGGATTTAACCTAAATGCATTATCTTGTGTTCACAGTAAATATGAACAGTAAAGTTGAATTGTCTTCAAATATCTTGATGTATTTGCCTCCATCTGTAGAATTGCATCATAAATATATTTCACTTTTACTACGTATAAGTGCAAAATGCCCTCTCGTATGCCAAATTTTCAATATACTTTACCTCACCGAGCCAATATTTGTGGAGAGTAGCATACACTGAGAGGCAGTCGCAAAAGAGTATTTTTAGAAAATGTATCTGTGAATGCTGTTTGTGATGCTTTCTCTTGCATGAATGGTCTTTAAAGAGTGTTATACGAGTACACTTCACATAAAGGTTTTGACTTATGATGAAAAAGTTGATTACGAGTAAACCACCCATAATCTACTTCTCCATCAAATATCATTAAGTAAAATCAATAAATTGACGGTAAATTTTTTCACCGATTGAGCAGTTTTCTGCAATTGTTGAGTATTCTTTACTGAAAGTGTAAGAAACAAATGGCAGAAAGATGCAGCAGCGCATTAGATATAAACCAATAATAAATATTGATTTTTATCGTCATTGGGCTTAACCTTACCAAATCATTATATACTACGAAAAACTCAACATCTTGTACCTACCGCATCTTATTTTTACACTACTGGAAAGTCGATTGAGAGAGAATGCCTCATGGTATTAAGTCCTCCTTTGTACAAGTGCAATAAGTTTTAATAAATAAATAATTATAATAGTTTGAAAAATTGAGCTAAAAGTTGGTGGAGCTCAATCCATACAGAGATAAAAATTAGACAAGACGCCAATCAGCTTGAAAAGTGCATAAACTTCGTATTCATTTACATAATTAATAATTTTAGGTCCAGGCCGTAGGAGAAAAATCGTTTCCCCAACAACCGAGCTTGTATTTATTATTCAGTTTGAAATAGACTGAGTAAGAAAGCTCCTCATATGCCAAATAAAACATAATAGTATTAAATGTTTACTACTTTAAATATATTAAAAATAAAATCATCTACAAAAACTACTTTTAAAAAAATTACAATTTGGAATTATTAACACAAACCAACATTAAATAATGTCCTTTAACTTCTGTAAAAAAACGAAAAAGTAGTAAATATTAAATGAATTCTTCATGTGCAAGATAACAGAAAACAGCTCAATTCCAACAAGTCGCTAGTAAAATAATCCACCTATTACTTTAGGGAATCTCATATATCACTTTGTTTTTTTGGTTGACGTGGAATTCTGTAAAAGTTGGAACGTGTCTTTTCTCTTCATATCTGTGTGTAATCTGAAATAGATTTTCTTACTTAAAATAACTATTATTTTACTAGTCTGGATATTTTGCTGATTATCAATATTTGAACATTACTTAATTAACAACTTTGAACATATAAGGCATGGAGAAAAAGACCCAAGATATTCTTCACCACACAGCTTTAAGGTGTTGAAAAAAATTAATATAAAAGTAAATTAAAAATGCTTATAAGTTAAATACAATGTTCTAAAAATAAATATTGTATACTCTTGATAAAATATTAATAGCATTCCCTTGCTCTAGAACTTCGAACAAAATTTTACACCAAGCCAAGATGTGCGCTGCATACAAATTACCGGATAATTTGCGCCTGTGTACTTTAAACTACAATTCATGAGTTATGCTCGTGTGCTAGCTCTCATACATATTAATTTTGATAGTAAGTAAAATATCGTACGAAAACTGCATTATTTCTATTAAATGCACGCGGTTGCCTAAAAGTTAGGAGTCACTTAACAGGAAAATGTTCTTAATACTAAATAAGTACAGTAAAAAGATGATAGAATTTCGCGACCCGGTCTTGTAGGTATAACAGATATAATAATGTTGATTTTGATTAAATAGTAAGAATTATAAGGACAACTGAAAACGTTTTACGCAAAGTAGATCCAACACAAGTCAGAGTCTGTACAATGATAACTAGATTGCTGATACAGCTGGTACAGTATCACGTTCACCCAAAAATAGAACAAATGATTATTCCCCTCACACAATCACAAGTCTTAACGACGAATCGAATCCATAATTTTTCAGTTGTCATGACTAACCAGTCATGACAAGGCCAATGAAACAAAATGAGTAGTATTCCTTTGTGATAAAATTATTCGGTTTCATTACACATAGAATGGGCTACTGTATAGAAATTTGTAACTATTGTATACTAGCTTTTACCTGCACCTAAATTCATGTGAAAGTTATTTTACAATTCACTAGTCAACCAAAACCTGTGTGACTTTCATTTTTCATCATAAAACCTTTACGGATTTTGGCAGAAATTGAGGTCACGTACCTATTTTTTATTTATATTTTCTACCTGCCTGTAAACAGTGTGGGTTAAAAATATTGGTGTCTACAGACACCTGATCAATTATGCACCACAAGTACAAGGGAACAGACTACACGAATGACCAACAAACATTTGGAACTGACGTCAATAAGTAATGTAGTCTCCGTGGGCCAAAATATTTAGATCACGTCTCCTAAAAAATTAGTTTGTTGTTTATTCCCGTGTATCCAAAGAGAATTCCAAAAAAGTAAAACGAAAATTACTTTCCTTTTATGTTAATAAAATTTAATTTAATTATAAGGTCTTGTGATTTATACACGTAGTAAAAATGGCAATGGCCGGTAACCTGAACTTCAATATGCACGATAAAGTTGTTACTTTGTGAGGTAATGGAACTAAAAGCATATTTGTACCAATTTTATTCGAATTAGTGTAGTTTATAAACTATTTAACAAAAACGATGATATGCGGATGCACATTATTTTGATTCTTTTCCTTTCTTTATCATTCTATTTCTGAAAAAAGTGATGGTAAGCGACTACTGAAGTCCGTAGCTACTTGCAACTCAAGAGTAAAGTCATCAGTAGTAACTATCTTTACATACTATGCTATTAATATCTCGCACTGGAAATGGGTTACGTAGACTTCCATATTTTTAGTTTATTAAAAATGATTTGTTGGTTTTTCAAAGTTATCTCCGTTATTAAAAATTAAGTGAAAAGAAGAAAATTTACCCTAGGTTTTATGTATTGTATTGCCCACTTACTGGTATACATATATGATCAACTCATGGTTCATGTAAACATTATGGATTTAATGAATGTCTCGCTGGCTTTTCCCCCGGGTGAACACAATCACTAGATAAGCCCCGAGCACTTACACATCTTAGCGTTTGACTTACAATAATGGAAGTGCAGATAACGAAAATCAGTTCTAAGTTTCGCTATATTAATTATTAGTTCTACTTCGACTTCGTTCGCTGTGCTATTTCTTGTTTCTAAATTAGAAAATGACGAACTTGTGTACAAGTGTTCTTTTCTTGTTTTAGGAGTAAAATTTACACAAATCTTTTCTCAATGGATGCTTACAAAGAAAGACGTTTACAGCTAAAGTTTCAAATTTGTAGCGCCAGTAATTTCATTATTAAATATGAATTGTTACGATGTTATTCGGGTATTTTCATCCATTTTTACAACCTAAATGGGTAGAGGAACAGGTTATGTGTGACTTCTGTATATAGGGAGGATAAACGACGTTTTGAAATCGAAGTTTTCATGGTGCTGCGCAGGATAAGTAATGATACTTCGTAGGCCGGCGGGCCTACTTAATGGTTATGTACGAGTACTTATGCTGGGTAAGTCGTTTCGTTAATCTAGCGGCCAGTGTATGCGACTGCTGAACAAGAAGTCTCGGGTTCGATTCTCATGTCTCTTCTCAGGTCAAAAGATGTTATTAAGTTTTTTCTGGTTAAAGTAATAATAAATGAGCCATGGAGAGCATGTAAAACCATCTGTCCTACGCCAGATCTCTCCGGAGTCGCGTCGGGGAACTATCCGTTGAGAGAGTGGGCGAACAGAGAGTGCACCTGTGTTTGTGTGCACATTTGTACACTATAATATTTCTTGCGTAGTTGGGTGGTCTCCATTGAGAATGGCCGACCGTGGTTAAAACCGGCTAGGGGTGGATCGTCGTATATGTTGTAAACATATAATAAAGATGGGTTTATGAAAATTAGCACCCAATAAGTAAAATAAGGGATTAATAATATATCTCTTTACTGTACACCAGATTAAATTCAGAGGTAACTTAAAGCTAAGGAAGTACAAGTGGCGGCCTTATCGCCCGTTGGTAATCTCTTACAGGCAACCATGGGATAAAAAGAAAAGCATGAGATGGAAAGTATAGGGTAGTGCCTGGTGTATTAGAAGTCCATAGGAAAAGGAAATGAAAGTGGTATATATAAATTCTATAAAGTAATAGTAACATGTTGTGTGAATTTTTAAATAAATTATTCAAGAAAAACAACTGAAACTTAAAGATATTTCATACATACCTAAGGGGAACACCTTTACCTGAACGAGTGCAGCAAAGTTAACTATGTGACATTGATATCTCCCAGGTTATAAGCCTTTACTAATCTCTTAAAGGCTGTCACTGTTTGCGCACGTCTAATCTCAACTGGTTGAGCGTTCCACAGTCGAACCGCCTAGACAGAAAAAGAGTGGTCGAGGAATTTACTAGTGTGCCCTGGCATTTTTAATTTTAAGTTCTCTGACGACGTAGTTAAACCGTGATTTACGGCAACGTGGAGTAAGAGGATTGAAAATAATGTTATATAAAAGAGAAAGAATATGTGTTCCGCGAAGGCGAGTAGGTAACCACTTAAGCTGTTTACGATAGTTGGATACATGATCATATTTACGTAATCCAAATATGAATCGAAGATTTTGGAGTCTCTCAAGCTTATTCAATTGGTTTTCTGTGAGATTAAGATGAGTGACATCAGCATAATTGAGGATAGGAAAAAGGAGGGTTAAGGGGATTAATGATTGTGTGGACGTTAATTCATAAATTTATGAAGAACCCTATTCCCTTCGTAAAGCTAAATAAAAATTTTATAGTTACAGTATGTACGTGTAACGTCAAAATATTTATTTTGCCTCTAGCACCACTTCGATAAACCTTTATCTTAATATATTTATAATCAGTAAAATGGGAATGTTATGTTTAGCTTATACTAGATTATGGGGTGACACTTCACATCCCTATCTCGATAAGATCTAAAAGATAATTATCGAAACGCTTTGAGTGGTTCATGATCCCTCTGTTAACGTTATTATCACTGATGGAAAAGTTCTAACCAAGCCTATCTCAATAACACTATTAAAAGGGAAAGTTTTGAAGTTGTTTGTTATTCAGTAACGCTATAACAACTGCGACGAGCCGAAATGTTTATTAGAAATGGATTACGTTGGTAGTAATTACCATAGTGTAGGACGCCCTGCGGCACGATGGACCGACGACTTGAAGAAGGTGGCTGGCAGCGGATGGATGCGAATTGCCCAAGGCCGGGATGGTTGGCATTCCTTGGGGGAGACTTTTGTTTCCCGCAGATGGGGCCCGTGGTAGTGGGCAGGTGCTATGAGGGATCTGGATGTCGTAATAGCAGCTGTTCCCCGATCACGAGTGGCACACCGTGTGGTTTCAGTCGATCCGATTCCGACCCCCTCCACCCCGCCGTAAACCCCGGTGGAGTGACGGCCCGAGGGGTTTCCACACGTTAAAAAAAAGACTTTTGTTCAGCAGTGGACGGCGATAGGTTGATTGATGACGTGGAAAATGTATTTACGTTTGGAATCTCACCATCTTAAAATATACTTGATTCTAAGACTTTCAATGGTTTTTAAAAGCTTCAACTCTAACCTAAATTACTCAAAAAAAGGGTTTATATCAATTCTAATTTGAATCAGTATGAGATTAGTGAAAATGAAAGTAAAAATTAATGTAAGTATCCCTTGTGGGTAATAGACAGCACATGAAAAACGACTTTACAGTAATATCGTTTTACTAATTGATTTAAGATCGATAATAATATAATCAATCTCTGTTACCGTCAGTATACGAAGGAGTTAACTTAAGTCCGTCCGCGCTGGAATTCGGGTGGTAACATTCAGAAACAGATTTTCAGTACGGCTCGTTCTCGATCGGTGTTTTTTATTATCTTATGCGATCAATTATACCATAAAGAAACGTGGCACTATGGACAGATTTATCTGTTTCTTAATGCAAATTAACTTTGTGCCGATTGGCATCGACCTGCATTTTGCATTTTGCATTTATCCGTACTGGAAACCTGTTTCTTCATATAAATTCCTTTAGTCACGACCATATTTACAAGTACATGTTTTTATAGAAGAAACAGTGGTTCAAAAGAACAAATGCATTACTAGTGTTAATCCGTAGAACATGGGTTCAAGATTCAAAACTTCATTAAGTTTAAGTTGAGGAAAATAAATTAATTTATGTTATAAGTCCCTTTCTGACTACACTCATATTTGTTGAAGGTACACACACTGTAAATGATGTAACATGTATATTCTTCTTAAGGTTCTTTATCGAACTAGTAGAGCTGGGAAAACGGATGGTCATAAGAAAGTTCAACAACGTTGCCTTTCAGTAGTAAGATTGCAATCACTTAAACGTATCTTGGATTGGAAACTTTGAACGTTTAACTTTCAAAACTAGGGTATCGTTTGTTGCTTTTGAACCAACTTTGGTCGAAAATGTATCAACGTATCCGCTATAAAATATTATCGATATAAATCAACCATTACATCTTTACTAAAATTAGAGATACGAATGTGATTTTATCACAATATTACTTATTTAACACTTAAATGAACATTATCAACTTTTGAATAATTCGACTGCGTGGTTGGCCTAGTGGTTTAAGCGGTCGCTGGATGTCGTAATTACAGCTGTTCCCGGATCCCACCTATGTCAGGCGCAAAGTGGCACACCGTGTGGTTTTAGTAGGTCCAATTCCGACACACCACCCCGCCGTAAACCCCGGTGGGCTGACGGACCGAGTGGGTTTCCACACGTTAAAAAACAGTTGCTTAAGCGGTCAAACTGGTCCTATTAAGGAAGCTAGGACGGTCTGCCGATTAGGTAGCGGCCTGTGAGCCCAGCGTGTTGCTGGACGAGACGGGTAAGCTATCTGGTCCCGATTTGGCTAGCGCTAGAAGGGATTTGGATGTCGGAATAGCAGCTGTTCCCAAATCCCTCCTATGTTAAGCGCAGAGTGGCACACTGTGTGGTTTTAGCCAGTCCGATGCCGACACATCACCGCGCCGTTAACCTCGGTGGAGTGAAGGCCCAAGGGGGTGTTCACAGATTTAAAAAAAAAAGAAAAAAAAAGGTTTAAGCGGTCGCCACACCGCTCTCTTCGTTCATTGTTGTGGGTTCAAACCTCACTTAAAAAGTAATAAAAAAATTATCAGGAAAATATTTTACATTTTGTATCATCATTATTTAAAAGTATCATCAGCCTATCATCGTCCTCTGCTGGATTTGTGGTCCCCAGGGAACGGCAGTCATTTTTTTGAAGTAGTTATCAATTATACCTGAAATAAATATTTTCTGATACGTTATAAAATAATGTTGGGACAGCAGCTGATATTAACACGATAAATCCCACGGGAAAAATCTAGTCTAGTAATACATCCTTCACAATTTGAATGGCACTGATTCCACACAAAGACTATACGTTTTCGTTAATTTACGGTTCTTATTATGACACGATAGTAGACTGAATAATTGTGAAACATGCTAATGGCTTTGTTAATTGAGGATTTCGGGTGGAGTTTGTGTTGATAAGCATGAACTGTAATAAAACCCAATTAGTGGTATTTAGATATAAATTTTGAATTACTTATTTTTGGTATATCGTTATTTATATCACCGTGGGTGTTTATATCACGCACGAAGAGTGATATACTCGTATAGTACACTCTTTTGTTTTAAGCCATTTTCATTTCACCGAAATGCCAAATTGATCTTTAGTTATGGATATTTTATTAAGAACTTTTACTGACCATTATCTCAAAAACAGTTTTTAATATATGTAATATATTTACATACCTTTTTGCTTTATGAAAAAAATATTTATAAATCGACGCCATTGATTCATAACGGTGAATCAGCAGAATCAGAAATTTATTTATATTATATTATTTTACTATTTTATCATATTATTACACACATGTTTACTTTATTAATATCTTTCTCTAACTTAGCCTAAAATGAAAATATTTTTTTAAACATCACTGAAACACGAGAAAACGCAAAAGTTTTAAATTCCAACGTTGAAGGAAATGCCAAAGATATAACGCATAAGGGGAATGATTTAAAAGTCAAAGTCAGTATTTCCTTTACGCAGTCATAAATACCTACATATACAAATTATTTTTCATTGGTCCCTTCCGCCGCTTGCATGAAAATGAGGTCAGATAATACAAAGAGCTGACACGTATGACTATGAATAATTACACGATGTCAGTGGTTGGACACACACGTAAATAAACCAACTCCACTGAATAAAAAAGGTTTGGGATTACGTCATTTTTATGATACATTACAGGATCAACAAAAACAGCCTCTGTCCTTCTAAAAACTTATAAATTTTATTTAATTAAGATCAATTAATGTTGGGAGTAAGGACCCCTTCATAGTTTGAAATACGAGTACGCTTGTAATTAATAAATGTAGACACATATTAGGGTCAATCTAGTTATCGTAGTACAAGATCTGCTTAGTTTGAAACTAGATGATGTGTGACATACGTCTGAAAATATTCTATTATTATTAATTTTCATTTAACTATGTAAATGAAACTAAAAGTAAACGTAGTTACTTGTAAGATGGTAAAAAGAAAACAACGAAATTTAAAAATGTCCAACTTAGGCTCTTTTTAGCAAGTTATCCTCTTTCAGCATTATCACATTAATATTTTTATTTTATTTTGGTTTTTATATTTGGTTCTGTAACTGTGCAAAACATCGAAGCATGCGTCTTTCAATCCTTGTCACTATATCTTCTTTCAGTCCACAACGGTACCGTACATTCCAACTTGCCACCGAGTCACTCCCCTTTTTTCATATTCATCAAAACTAGTATCATGCGCACCATTAAGTTCACTCACATACATAATTACAGAATCATAATTACAGAATTATTCTAGAATATAAATATTTCGAGTACTTTTCGAGTGTTTAAAATTTATTTGTTTGATTGTTTCAATTACAAAGTACTTTCATAGAAATGAGCCCATATATTTTACCACTGTACACTATCGTGTATAGTAAGTATATAAATCTGTCGATTTGCTGTCTTTTATTGAAGAGTTGCATTTTATGTCTTCAAAGAACTTCATCAGAAGATCAACAGATTAGAAAAGGATCACTTCGAAGTTAATTAAGTACGCATTATTATAGATAACTTAAAAACTATTATTCAGATCAAAGTCCAGTTTAAATGGGACCACATGATAAGAACCAGCGCTCGAATATAAAAAAAATCATCAAAGTCGGTACATTCCGTAAAAGACCAGACGTAGACCATCTAACTACTCAGGAATTATTATAGTGTACAAGTGTGTGCGTAAACACAGGTGTACGTACACACATAGGTACACAGGTTTACTCTCATAATCCAATAAGACGGTTATCCGACACGATCGGGGTGTGATCAGATGCATGACCGAAGGCTATACGTGCTCTCTGAGGCACGGGGGTTAAGAAACCAACTTCCAAAATCATATCATTGAACATTTCAATAATCAAAAAACTTCATAACACTTTTAGGCCTGACCTTGGAATCGAACCCGTGACGTGTTAGGGAGTGGTAAAAAAAAGTCGAACTTAGAATCTTCTCCTTTTTTGAAGTCGGAAAATATGTACTTAGTCTGGCCATAAATACTGTTACACTTAATTATAAAAAAATATTACATTTGAATTTCGAATCTGTCATTTTTATACGATTGTTCATTGTGTTTTCTCATTTTGGCGCCAATACATTGTAAAATATTTTGCGATATTAAAATGGTGTGGGGTGATAAAGAGAACCGAATCGCTGTGATAGCATTACACAAAGTAGGTATGGAGCCAAATGCAATTTTTAAAACTCTCCATACACTTGGTATTAGTAAAATGTTTGTGTACCGGGCTATTAATAGGTACAATGAGACCTCCTCTGTTTGTGACAGAAAAAGATCTGGCCGTCCACGTAGTGTTCGTACGAAAAAGGTGGTCAAAGCAGTAAGGGAAAGAATTCGAAGAAATCCTGTCCGAAAGCAAAAGATTTTATCTCGGGAAATGAAGATAGCACCTAGAACCATGTCGCGTATTTTAAAAGATGACTTAGGACTTGCAGCCTATAAGAGACGCACTGGCCATTTCTTAACTGATAATTTAAAGAAGAATAGGGTGGTAAAATCGAAACAACTACTGAAGCGGTACGCAAAGGGAGGTCACAGAAAAATTTTGTTTACGGATGAGAAAATTTTTACAATTGAGCAACATTTTAACAAACAAAATGACCGTATTTATGCTCAAAGCTCTAAGGAAGCTTCCCAATTAGTCGACAGAGTGCAACGTGGACATTATCCGACTTCAGTGATGGTTTGGTGGGGTGTTAGCTATGAAGGAGTGACTGAGCCATATTTTTGTGAAAAAGGTATCAAAACATCGGCACAAGTGTATCAAGATACCATTCTTGAGAAGGTAGTTAAGCCCCTTAACATCACCATGTTCAATAACCAAGTATGGTCCTTCCAGCAAGACTCGGCGCCGGGTCATAAAGCTCGGTCCACGCAGTCTTGGTTGGAATCGAACGTTTCGGACTTCATCAGAGCTGAAGACTGGCCGTCGTCTAGTCCCGATCTTAATCCGCTGGATTATGATTTGTGGTCAGTTTTAGAGAGTACAGCTTGCTCTAAACGCCATGATAATTTGGAGTCCCTAAAACAATCTATACGATTGGCAGTGAAGAATTTTCCCATGGAAAGAGTGCGTGCTTCTATTGATAACTGGCCTCATCGTTTAAAGGACTGTATTGCAGCCAATGGAGACCACTTCGAATAAGCTTTTTATATTTTTAATTGTTTTATATTTATGTATTAAACTGACACACTGTAAAAGTAATAAATGTTATTTGCAGTTAACAATTTTCTTTTTTCTTTATTACAATATTTATGGCAAGACTAGGTATATTGAACAATATTGTTATAATTTGTGAACATATCATACTGTTTGTGTATCAGAAATATCATTCAGAAATATACTGTTTCTTAAAGACGATATTAAGTACATTAAACGTAGCGAAAAGAGACTTTGAAAATAAATGGAACAGATGTCCTGTATCATACACAATAACTTTTTACCTAATGGACGAAAGAAAAAGACACTTAAACCATCGTTGAACGACCTCCAACTCGCATTATGTCCAAACTTAGATGAAACTTATGTATCTTAGTACTGAAAGTACATACTTGTAGGGACACATTGCTTTACTTAACCGTGTTTGTTTCTTAGAGACAAGGTTTTGGTACTATTTATATTTTTGTACGTATACAAGTCTAAAGTACTTTGAAATTTCATTGTGTAAAAGCCTTACTGCTGCGTCAGCAAATGTTTAGTCTAGAAATAATCTGAATAGTGCTCAAAACATTATTGCTTATAACAAATAGTGATTAGAGGTCTGCAGACTGCGCTCCAACAGTTGATGTTATGAAGTTATGTGTGTGTATGTTAACACTCCCTATGGTGATGGTTTACGTAGGTTACATATTAGGTAGAGATACGCTCCCGAACTAAACAGTTCGGCTCTTCTTTCCTGTGCAAATCAGTTAAAGCCTGGAACTCATTACCAGCGCACGTGTTTCCCTCCCACTACATCCCGTGTCCTTTAAGCGGAGCGTAAAAAGCATCTCATTAGGCCGCCATAGCGTGAGTCGCCATACTGCAGTCTTTATTCGCAGTGAATACGGCGACCACCGCTTTTGGATTCATGCTTTCCATCAGGCAGAATAGAGTCACTTTGGTAGGTTGTAAAAAAAAACATACAAAGTTTCACGACTCAAATACTTCCCAGTTTTGACCATCTGGTCAGCAGGGTAAAGTAGACCAAAACCTCCTTTCAATAGAGAAGCTTATGTTCAGCAGTGGATTGCTGAAGACTGTTGATGATGCTAATGCTACTTTTTCGTGTGGCGACCGATTACAAATACAGTGTGTTACTATACCTATTAGTCGCGTGGGTGTCGTAGGAGCCGATTAAGAGGGCACATAAATCTGCAGGACAACAGCATTGCAAAGAGAAGTAGCAAACCGTCTGGCCAGGGGGGGGGTAGTAGACCAAAATCTCCTTTCTAAGTAGAAACTTATGTCCAGAAGTCGACTAGGAAAGAATGTTGCAAATAATGCGCGCGAGAACGTTCGCAGTAGTAACTTCGGAGTTCAGTAAATGCTCATTAAATGGTATTGAAGAATATTTTGCATTGTATATGGACATCATTACAGAAAAAAAATAAGTGAGTATATAAAGAATTCACCTTTTTTAAAAGGAAACTTAAATAACTTTGTTGTTTATATGATTAAAAGTTTAAACCAAATAAATCAACTGTACCGTATTTTGCCACTTTTCACGGAACAGTTTCTATTCTGAGGTTATGGATTTTAAAAAGAAATTTTGGGTGTAAGGTATAGTATATGTTGTGATCCTTTATTTTCACTTTATCTATTGGCCAATATTAAATGAAAATTTAAAACAAATAGGTTAAGTCGGAGTTGGTGATTTACAAGAAAAATAATTTAATTTTGTTTATAGTGTTCATTACCGAGAACAAAATGAGCTCACATAAGTCGTCGGCATCAAATGTGCGACGAGATGCTTCGGTTTCTTTTTACAACCTACATTGTTCGGTAGGAACTCAGCTTACAGGTAAAAGACGTCAGCTATGAACGGATTTTACGATGAGGATATTAAAAAGATCCAATATCAAAGTCGTCCAATAAATTGTGATTCACACAAAGTTCACCAGGTCACCTGGTGAATATTACTTTTCCAAATTGAAACGGTGTTAAAGATTATTCTAAGATTAAGCTCCACAGTCGACTCTACGATATTTGAGAATAAAAATAAGTTAGAAAAGTAAAGGTCAGGTTTTTAAAGCCCTGATTAGTTTTTCATTTACTTTTTAATTAGTAGAAATAATTATTTTTTCTTTCGTAAATTACCCAGTATTTAATATTGTTTTTTTTTTAAAAAAAAGATAACACCCGCGCTATGAATAAAACCTGTGTCTCAGAGGACTTTACAAACATACAAGAAACGGACACAAAGAACAACAATTTGTAGATTACACAAAGTGTTGTCCTATGTGAGGTTTGAACCCACAACACTCAACGTAGTGAGAGCGAGAGCGGCGTGGTGACCCCTTAAACCAATAGGCTAACCGTGCAGTTAAATTGCTTTGAAAATCTTCGTTCATGAAATCCCAAAGACGTTTTGATTACAAAAACGGGCAAAGTGATGTATTCTAACAGTGATATTTATTACATACAAGTCTTCGCGTCGCATTCAGTACAATACCTGGTAATCATCGAATAAGAATACATGGACTGGTATATACTATAGATTCATTGACCTGGCATCCATATTATTTCCGACGTACCTATTTTTCCAATTTAAAAATGGTTATTCTTGCCAGTGCTACAGAAATTATGGAAATGAAGCAGATAAAATTTTAAAACGTATTTATCAACGCTTCAAAAAATTTTGATAGTTAAATGAAAAAAAATGAAATGTAATTACGCGCAGCGTCATTATTTGGCAATGTTTTGCGGAGCAGAGGTAGAAAACTGTTGAAACCTTTTCATTTGATGCTTTAACGCCAATGTCTACTATATACGTTGAATTATCGATTCAAGTACATGCTATATTTATAAGTAGTTTGAATTATAGCTATATTCAGAAAGACAGAACCATGCAAGATTATTTAAATTTTTCACAGCAGTTTAATTTTCATTTACATCGAACATTCACTGTTTCACTGAATTTTTCGAGCCAGATTTCACGGAATTTTTGTTTTTACCTATCTTTTCAGCCAGTTCTCGATATTTACAAACTTTTAGTAAAAATCAATGAAACCTGTATCAAAACTTCTGTGGAGTATAAATATAGCTTTTTTAAGAAGCACCTACGTTGTGATATAAATTCTAATTAACGTTATTCTTCATTTCTTACAGTCCACCCTTAGGGGTGATACTTTTTCTTCAAATTTACTTTTTCTTTTAATTTTGACAAACGAAAAAAATCTTTACGTTTCAAATCCAGTACCCTTTATTGTTTTTTTTTCTGTGCGTAAATCTCCCCGGTTACCACCTACTGGTGGTTATGTCGGACTCGAACCAACCAAAAACCGCACGCCGTCTCATGTACCAGTAGCCGGGGAACCAGGTGTACCCTAGAAAGGAAATCCCTGGAACCCTGAAAATCCAGTACCCTTATAAACATAAAAGAATTATCGGGATCACAAATGACGAGTTCTGAAAAATCAAACAAAAAATCCTTTTTCTGAAATTAGTTTAAAAATACATTATTATAATATTGACTAAACCTTTACCCCCTCAATGCACCAGGCTATTTACAGTACCCCTTTCTAACTAGCACTCAGTTTTTATCAGCCACTAAGGTAAGTTATTCCAATTGTATGTAAATGATATAACAATTTGCAAATTCCAAGAATCGTGTTGGAAAATAAATCTTCGCTGTGAAACGAAAAAAAATACTTAAATGAAATTTTCTCTTTGTCTCGATTCTATGCATTATTTCTTTTTCATGATAAGCGTAGTAAAAGAACGACTGCCAGTAGTAAAACAATAGTTAGCAGACATTCTCTTTCTATGTGATTTTTATTTAGACAGACACTGTATATTTTTCATATATTTTTTTTCCAATTACACGAATTGAATAAAATAAAAGATTATTACTACCACACTTCTTTATCCGCCTGCATGTTAATTATCCCAGTAAAAAGTAACCTTTATATTTCTACAACATTCAAACTATCTCCATACAAAATTGAATAAAAATCGGTTCAGTAGTTTAGCCGCGAAAGCGTAACAAACAGATTAAAGCGTAAGAGGCAGACAGTCACAGATACTTTAGAATTTATATTAGTATTACTTGCTTTACGTAATTATGTGAATATAAAACGATAAACGAAGTGTTTATTATTTTGTATTATAGTATTAGTAATGTTGGTTATGCGTAAATTTCTCTTCTTCTATATATTCTATATTAAGAGCCTGCCAAAGTGACTCTACTCTGCCTGATGGCAAGCATGACTAGAAGCCAAGAGTTGTGGTGACCATACTCATTGCAAATGCAGACAATGCAGTATGGTGACCTACACTATGGCGGCCTTGTGAGATGCTTTTTCACACCGCACTCGGGAACGTAAAAGGTATGACAGTCATTGTGACAGTGTAAGGCTTACATAGTTACCACGATAACTGTCACCCCTACATCAATGGACCTCACACTCACCAACAAAACAGGACAACACGGATGCTGGCGCTTTAGGTTGGTCTTCTGTGGGAGGATAGTACTGCCTCGGTCGAGCCGGCCCGCTCGTGCTGAAATCAGCGTGGCTCTACTACCTAGCACAATACAGCACCCGACATACGTTTATACTATTTGGAAACCTGATGAAAATATATAATCGAATATCTTTACTAAGGTTTTTTTTTTTTTTTTTTTTTTTATACCACGACGGTGGCAAACAAGCATACGGCCCGCCTGATGGTAAGCGGTTACCGCAGCCTATGAACGCCTGCGGCACCAGGGGCATCACGTGCGCGTTGCCGACCCTTTAAAAACCTATTTACCCCCTTCTTGAAGAGCCCCATACTGTAGTTTCCAGGGAAAACCTCGGCAGGGAGCTCATTCCATAACGGGATTGTTCGCGGGAGAAAATTTCTCTGAAACCGCACTGTGCGCGACCATTTAGGTTCCAATGTATGTGGAGCTCCCTGACGATGGCGAGCGGTGCGATGGTAGAAAGTGACTGTGGGCATCATATCAAACAATTCTTCAGAACACAGCCCATTGTAGAGACGATAGAGCACACACAAGGAGGCAAAGTCTCTCCTAAGACTTAGTGGCTCGATACCGTCTGTGAGATCAGGATCGTCGACTATTCTCACAGCACGTCTCTGAACTGAATCGAAAGGCACAAGCTGGTACTTCAGTGCTCCCGCCCAGAGATGACAGCAATACTCCATGTGAGGTCGAACTTGTGTTTTGTAAAGTAGTAGCCTTTGTGCCGGTGTGAAGTATCGCTTCGCTCTATTCAGAACACCAAGTTTTTTTGATGCCAGCTTGACCTTCTCTTCCAAATGAGCTCGAAATTGGACGTCACTGGAGATGTCGACACCGAGGATTCCAATACTCTGTGAGATGGTAAGGGGTGTATTCTGGAATTGTGGAACCACAGTGAACGGGGTTTTCTTAGCGGTAAACGCACAGACTTGTGTCTTAGAGGGGTTAAATTGGACCAGGTTATCCCGACCCCAATCGGAGACTCTGTGTAAGGTGCTCTCGATTTGAGACACAAGTTGTTCGCGACTTTCTACTACAACGGTACGAGGGATGTTAGCTCGGCCCGTGTAATACGCATCTCCAGTACTGTCGTCCGCATAACAATGGATACCATCCGTGGACAGCATATCATTGATATGCAGCAAGAACAGCGTTGGAGATAGCACGGAGCCTTGCGGGACACCAGCGTTTATGTCCATGCTTTCGGAACAGCTACCATCGACGACGGCTTTTATGCGTCTGCCGGACAAAAAGCTAGCCACCCACTTGCACAAACCCTCGGGCAGGCCGTAGGATGGTAACTTCGATAGAAGACCCCTGTGCCAGACCCGATCGAACGCCTTTGCTATATCCAGGCTAACTGCCAAAGCCTCACCTTGACTCTCAATGGCTGAAGCCCACCGGTGAGTGAGATACACTAGAAGATCACCAGTCGAGCGACCGTGGCGGAAACCATACTGGCGGTCGCTGATCAAATCGTGCTCTTCTAGGTAACTGAGGAGCCGTGTGTTGATTACACGCTCCATCACCTTAGAGAGAAGGGAAGTTATAGCTATAGGCCTGTAATTCGATGGGTCCGATCTATCACCCTTTTTTGGCACTGGATGCACATGGGCAGTCTTCCACGAAGACGGCACTTGCCTTTTGCGGTAGGTAAGCACGAAAAGTCGCGTTAGTACAGGGCACAACTCAGGAGCACACTGCTTGAGCACCACTGCAGGTATGCCGTCTGGCCCACTCGACTTATGAACGTCTAGACAGTTTAGTTCCCGCCGCACTTCTCTTTGCGAAATGTGTATTTCCGGCAAAGAGTGTTGGCACGGCGGGTTAGTAGGCGGTACCGCACTTCCATCCTCGTTCATGGTCGAGTTTGAGGCAAAGAGTTGCCCAAGTAGGTCGGCTTTCTCTTTGGCACTGTGGGCCAAGTTACCATCGGCATTTCGCAATGGTGGTAAAGACGACTGGCAAAAGTTTCCCTCGGCCGCCTTAGCAAGAGACCAAAAGGCACGACTCCCAGAGGGGTAGCCCGTAAGTCGCTCACCAATCCTGCCGATGAAATCGAATTTGGCTCTGGCAATTGTCTTTTTGCAGGATCTCGAGGCAGCATTTAGTTTGCGTCTCACATCAGAGATGTTCGGATCCTTATTAGCACGGGCCGTGGTCCAAGCCCTGTAGGCAGTCTGCTTGACTAGTCTGGCTTCCTTGCAGAGCCGGTTAAACCACGGTCGCTTTTGTTTTCCCGCAGCTACTGATGAGTTAGGAATAAAATACTCCATACCCACCAGGATCGTCTCAGTGACAGCGGCTGCGCAGGGGTCGGGGTCTTCTGACGCGAAACAAAGCTGCCTCCACGGGTACGATGCGTAGAATTCACGCAATCCATCCCAGTCTGCTGATTTATATTGCCACATGCGGCGCAGGTCGGCTGGGCGAGGTGGAATATGCCGCGCGCATGGGACTACGGTCCGGACGAGGCAGTGGTCGGATGAGCCGAGAGGTGCGTCCACTGTGATAGTGTAGTCGTCCGGACGCGTCGTCAGCAGAAGGTCCAGCAAAGAGTGCGCATGGCTCTCAATATCAGGTATTCTTGTTGGGGAATGTACCAGTTGTGAGAGGCCATGGGCCAGAGCAAATTCATGAGTAGACCTTCCCGCAAAGTCGGTGGATCGAGAATTTAGCCACTCACAGTGGTGGGCATTAAAGTCTCCTAAAATCACCAACTCAGCACGGGGGTACTGCTCAAGAACTTTGTCAGTCGTCACTTGCAGGTGCTCAAAGAGTGCTCGAGTCTCCCTGTCGCCGCTATGAGACCTGTATAGGCACGCATAGATTCGAGTCTGACCTCCGTAGTCTACGCGCACCCACATTACTGACAGGTCCCTGTCTTCATAAAAATGAAGACGGCGACAGCAGATATCCTCCCGGACGTACATGCATACACCGGCACGTCTCAGGAATTTGTGTTCGAGTTTGTAGCCGGGGTAGTGTAGGTATGATGTATCAGCCGGGCAGGATATCTGTGTCTCCGTAAGAAATAAGAGGGTCGGCTGCGCAATCTCCAGATGAAGGTGGACTGCGTTCAGGTTGGAGTGAAGTCCCCTGATATTGCAGAAGTCCATATACGTGGAAGAGGATGCCGCTGTAGATACTCTTTTTCTACTTTTCTTTGTCATTTTTTTTGGGGGGGTTCAATTGGTTTGTGAGGATTTACTGTGTTGACAGCTAAGGGGGCAATGGGGCGGTGCCAATCCGCACATGGCTGATGTGGGTAGTGCGATTTGTCGGCGCGGCGTACGAAAGGGCCCCCGCTCCCCTCCTGCAGCAGCAACCGGGTTCCACTCCGGTCTCCTCCTCCGGCACGACTACTACTGCAGGGATTTTTCGCAGGCTGGCGGTTCGGCCTCCCAGGGTGGAGGTTGTAGTGATCCCTGGGTTCGGGAACCCATCTATCCTGCGGGCGGCCAGCGGACAACCGTTTCAGCGGGTTTTCCTGACCGCCGCGCCCACATCCCGCGCCCACACGAGCCAGTAGCAGTATTATAAGCACCACTGGTCCCCCGTTGTCAAAACAGCGAATCCTCTAGAGCTCTGGATACCTTACTCACCACAGGAACACAGCACTGCTGAAAAACGCTGTGCTATTTGGCCGTGGTCTTCTGTAAGGCGGAGGTCCTTCCCCAGTCGGGCTGCTCTAATGTTTGAGCGGAAAATATCGCGCTATGCCCTACCTCTCTAGGTAATAATTCTCTCTAGGTAATAATTCAAGGACACAATAACATACATGTTTTCTATATATAATAATTTTCCTAATCATATTTTAGTCCTGACCATGGCACGGTTACAGTCCTGATTGAAGTAATTCGTTGTGACTAGACTGACTGGCATAACTGATTAGCAGACGGGTCGCTTAGTACAGAACAACTAGACATGTAACATAAGTCGTTGTTGACGATTTTGACATTTTAGACATTGCTCTTCTTTGAGTCCTCCCTTCAGAGTCAGGGAGAGTATGGTTTAGGCTCTGAAAACCTCATTCACTCGATAGCAAGTAACGAAAGAATTTAATTGACACAGGTTTTCTGTTTTCTTTCCACTCGGTTAAACTAATTTATAAAAAAAATGTAGGTACTAAAAGTTGTAAATGAGAAAAAGCTCGGCCTAACGATGGGCGCCTCTTTGGAGTGGTTTGACATTAATACTTGACAGTGATAATTAAGATTGAAGTTCAACGAGGTCGTCATTGTTTGTTTTTTTTTGACACTGTATTTAGAAAATATACTCAAGCGTTATAGACCAATTTTAGTGACAGGATGTTTTAAGTCTTTTAGTTATATTATTTTATAATTTGAGTACGAGCAAATTGTTCTTTTTGAAAGATATTCAGGAGCTAATGATACTAAATGTGGATTTACTAGAGTGCCATTGGGGCCTATTGCATTTGATAGACATAGTAATTGTTAAATGCCGTACTAGCCCTTAACGTGTTATGTACACTAGGGGGTTACTTGTTTTCCGAATAAAACCACTGTGAACTGATCTGCTGATCTGACAAGCTATTTATTTGATTGTTACATGTATACACTCGTGGTAACTTTTACACTGAGCCCGGTAAACAAACAATATCGCGATACAGAAAACTGATACAGCGCCATCTAGCTAGTCAAACACAACACTTCTATTACTTACTTGTATTGTGTTCTACGTTCATCGTGGACCTATTTATAGGTTTGTTTTCGTCATAGACAGTAATGATAGAATTAATAAATGTTGTATATTGTTTCCACTTGCAGCAGTGAAAAAAGCGTCTAGATATTTTATTTGAAATAATTGTTGTATTTGAAAATATATGTTTCTTTATAGTGCATAAACTTTCAAGTCACAAAATTGTATTCAATACTTTACTAAAAAGGTACATTGTAGGATCAAATAGTGCAACTATTTAGATTCTAAGACATATAGATTTTACTTCTATAATTATTTTTATTTCTATCAAATATATAAATATATACGCACATCCAATATAATCAATCAAGCTGGCTTAGAAATAATTACAGAACTCACTGATCAGTAATTAAAGACTAGATCTGACGTCAAATTCAAAGGCTGTAAAATAACGTTTTACTATTATGAACGACACAAAAAGCTAAAATTTAAGTTTTTGATAACATTCTACAACTTTAATATGTAACTAATCATCATAGGTTGTGTTTGGATACGTTTTTACGGTCAAAAAAGAAAGGAAGAAAGATTTTTTTTACACATATGGTGCATTCCCATTCGCAAAAAGAGGGCAAAGTTAATTTCAGTTGATAATACGAGTACGAGCAAAATATTAGCCAAGACCTGTGTTATTATAGCGAAGTAAAGCAGTCTTGAACCCCATAATAGGTCGTATTCCACCCCCTATATAGATGTTTATCTGTGTGTCGCGTAAATGGTAAGTTACTTTTACTGTCTTTGGTGGGTAAGGAGTGGCAAAGTGTAATTACATTAGGACCATAATTTGGTTTGATGGGCTCAGGAAATTTTTGTTTTAGAAGATTGTGAATTGTATTAATACAGTACAGTGAGCCACGAGAGTAATTTAAAAATTCTGCTCATTACAAATAAATTGAGCATTATTTATTAATGTGCAATTTTTCTCACTCACGAAAGCTTTTACAAGCTTTTGTGAACGGTTTTTTATTTAATGAAGATAATCTGACATGACGAACAGCCTTTTTTTATGCAAAATCTTATATAAATTATTTTTGAAATTCTTTAACTTAAACTTTTTTATGTTTTAAATAGAAACCTATCAAAGTGACTCTATTCTGCCTGATGAAAAGTATGAATAGAATCTAAGAACGGTGGTCACCATACTCACTGCAAATGAAGACAGTGCAGTATGATGCCCCACGCTATGGCGGCCTAGTGAGTCGCTCCCCTTAAAGGACCCTAAAGAAACTTAAATATCTAAAGAATTAAATGGTGTTCGCTCTTATGAACAAACAACACTTCATTCTTACATATGTGCGCTGTTATTTGTGTGTATATTTCAGAAATACATGGTTTATTTACTCCAGATAGGGCTCTTTATGAATATGGTTTTCGAGCACACCACTGGTATTGAGAAGAGCTTGACACCGACGCATCTCTTTAGACTTTGAGAAAAAATTGTAGTCTAGTTCAAAACTAATATATCTCGGACTTCATATAAACCATTAATCACGAAAACATCTCGATTTTTTCACACATAAGACATGTGTACCAAGTTATAATATATACTCGTAGAGAAAGATTGGATTCAGAATATAATATTTAATCCAGCCGCTAAATGTGTTACTACAGGCTCTTGGATAGCAATAAACCAATTCGATCGGAACCATAATTAAACCATTCGTATCTCATAAATAGACAATCTAGATTCCTTTTCTTTTTTTTCTTATTATACATATCTCACAGATAGGCAAACCATATTCCGTTTCTTTTTTTTCTTATAATATATGTATATCTTACAGATAGGCAAGCTAGATTCCTGTTCTTTGTTTTTCTTATTATATCTCACAGATAGGCAAGCTAGATTCCTTTTCTTTTTTTTTCTTATTATATCTCACAAATATGCACGAATTTTTTTGTCTTGTTTTAATTAACTGATGTCATGCCTTGCGGATATTTTTTTGTTATTTTCCTCAAGAATATTTAACGTATTTAACACATAGAACATTTTCAGTAATTAATTTTCTAAACGGTGATTTACTAAGTTTCACAGCCAAACAACTAAATTTAAGGTGCGCTTTATATATGTGGGAGTAAAATCACACCCACTCAAGTAATGCTATTTATTATCAACAGTCTTTAACAGTCTACTGTTGGATATATGCTTCTTCTTAGAGGTTTTAGGCTTCTATACCACGGCAGCAGTTGGGCAGACAGTTTGGTACAGGGCTTTTTAAATAATATATATACAATCATTTCATTATCATCATCTCAGCCAAAAGACGTCCACTGCTGGACATAGGCCTCCCCCAAGGTTTTCCACAACAGCCGATTCCGTGCCGCTCGCAACCAGCAGTTTCCCGTGACCCTCACCAGGTCATGGGACCACCTTGTCGGGGGCCTATCAACGTTGCGTTTCCCAGTACGTGGTCGCCACTCCAGAACTTTATGGCCCTATCGACCGTCGTTTTTGCGTGTAGCCCACTGTCATTTAAGTTTAGCAATTTTACTGGCAATATCGGTGACCTTGGTTCGGCTGCAGATCTCCTCATTCCTAATTAGATCACGCAAAGAAGCTCGGAGCATTGCCCTCTCCATTGCTCTTTGGGTGCCTTTGAGCCACGCCCATAGCGAGCGACCACGTCTCGTACCTTAAAAGTATAAACTTTACATTAAGTATAAAACTTGGGGGTGACTGCATTATATTGTATGTAGACTAGGAGAAAAGTCTTACAAATAAAAGTGTGTACATGCTCCTTATTAAACAACTTTAAACATTGCTATTAAAATCTTAACATACAATTCAAGTTCATATTATTTCTATCCAGTTTTGTCTGAGGCTGTTTATAAATACCACTAAATTTAATTCCAATTTAGATAAATCCAAGAATTAATTACGTTGAAAACTAAATCGTTTTAAGGGTAATAAGAACAGTTTAAGTTTACATTACATAACCTTTTCATTATGACGTAAGGTTACAAGCGAACAAACAGGTCACCTAAGACACTGCCGCTGTTTACGGACACTTATAAACGAAGGGCCATTTAATACTGGTTTTCTGTAAAAAATAAATATCATTCTGAAACTGATTTGCTTGTACCAAATGCTTGGATCTCACATGATAAAGCATAATAATGAAATTTCATCAAAACAGTATGGAATATCATCCGAAAAAAAAAGAAAATTTCATAAACCAAGGCTTACATTCTGGAATATGAAATATGAATAAATTTCTGTTTTTTATAAATAGCCACTGAAAAGTCATGTTCATGTGAAAAATGAAACCTTTATTTTGTAGAATAATATGAAAAGGTACGTAAATGGTAAGTTCTTATAGAAATAACGCTGTCTCCGGCATCCCGAATCTGGAATAAGCGGATTGTTTCGTTTCAAATACGAAAAACATGAAATAAGATGGATTTTTATTTCATCTTAAAATTCTAGCAGTAATAGTATTTCACTTGCAATTTACAAGAACATCAAACACTAATAAATCTTTTTCGATTAATGAATTTTCGTTTATGACTATTTTTACTACTGGCCGGCTAGAATTTTTTTGCATTTCGAATACCAAATTCAAATTATTTTTAATATGCTTATCGTTAACAAAAAAATATTACTCGTTTGAAACTGAGTTATTAAGAAAAATGAAATGAGAAGAACAAGAAATGAGGATAGCCATATGTCCAGTAGTAGACTGTTAAAAGTTGTTAGTTTATGACGTGATGATTAAAACAAACACAGATTACACCCAAATTCAATGGCTTCTAGGTAGCGCTGTTGAACACAATATTAATTTTATATAATTACTTTTTGTAACGTCGATTTCTAGAATGAGCAAGAGTTAATGTACAACGCACTGTTTCAGGACGATAAAAAAAATACTTTATTTTTTTAGGTCACTTTCCGTAACGTTTCTGTATAAATTTATAAATGTTTGGAGAAAAATGGAAAACTCTAGATTAATTTATTATCTGAACCTATATTCATACTGATCTATATTAATTGCAATAAAACTGTCAACGTCTTATCTATAATAACGGTCACTACACTTCACTTCTAATTAATTTAATATATCATTTCATTTGATCAATACGTATGGATCATATTGTTTTTAAATAAGGTAAACTTGACATGAATCCTATACCACCCCTTTTGGCCAGGGTAGTATAGTATGCAGATCTGGAGGCGAGAGCCCTTGCGGTATTTTTTCAGTGGCGCAGGGAGTTGGGTCGGAGTCCTGAGACTCGAGAAATCGAACATCAGAAATCCATACTCCGCCAGGTCCTCGTGGAGGAGTGGAAGGAACGACTTGGGCAACCAAGTCCTGGGTACGCCGTTAATTCGGTGGTAAGACCGCTTATGGAGGATTGACTTGAGATGCATCACGTGTCCCTCTCATACTGTCTGACGCAGGTGATCACTGGAAAAGGATATTTCGGAGACTACCTGTGTCTGATCCATCACTGCGATGACCGGACCGTGAACACAGCACTCCACACGCTTGCAGAATTCCCGTGGAACTCTGCCGTCTCTTTCTGCGAGCAAGTTATGCTTGCGGTGGAGATGGTGGAGCGGTTCTAAACCTCTCCCGGCCCACCAGGCCCGGGAAAAGGCTAGGTACTGCAGAAAACTCAGGCGCCGGAGATCATGAGACGATTTCCGTTCTCCATAAGGGGTGACAGATGAGGCCATCTGTCACACTAGTAGAAGCAGGCCGGTGTCGCAATGGGAGTGTTATGGACTGCACGCACCCGTCTGGATTTGATTGAAATGATACGGACTTACGTAAATATATATTCAAACCTACTCTTCCACTTACGTATTCCTAACGTGTCTTTTTTGTTTTCACCACTTTAAGTAATAAAAATGCTGCATGACTTACTTAATAATTATTTTATAGCCTCTTATTATGTATCTTTGTTATCGTTACATCAAAAACTGTCATCTCATGTTTCAGTATTGAATTATTGATCTTCATTAAGAAAATTCATTCAAATCTGTACAGTTCATTAGACGATTCCCCATTCAATTAGAAACCTCCGCTCTAATAATTTTAAATGTTCAATGCCTGGGCTTATTATAAACTTGAAAAAGGAAACAATCAGAATAAAAGAACTTTTTTATTGGGTTTTTACCCCTCGTCTTTTAATCTTTCAAAAGATTTCCATAAATATTCCATAGACGAAAAACGACAAAGAATTTATGGACCTTTACTCATGGATTCTTCTAAAATTAATAATAATAATAAATATTAAATTTACTCATCTCACACACGTCTAATCCCAAACTAGAGCGACCTCCAGTGTAGCAATTGGGGTTACTACTAGACCAATAGATAAGTTGATTGTTAGCGTCTACCTATGCCTTTAAACTATACCTATAGTTTTCTGTTTTGTATCGCATTTAATATTATGCTAATTACGCTAATTAATTCACTAGTAGTTACGCAACCGTAGAATGCAATATCATATAAACTTCATTTAATATTTCCAATTAAAACTCGAAGTAATTCCTAGCTCCCGTGATTGCTTCAGAGAAATCCTTAGCAATATTAAACTACCTATTTCATTGTAGGGGTTGGTTCCATGAAATGCAAATAACATTTCTATTGCAAGCCTTTCGCGGAACGCCTGCTGTGAATAATGAAAATTAAAACAATATACAATCGAAAAATTTAAAACGTAATTATAATTCAAACGTGCATTTATTCCACCAAACTTTAGTATTTTGTATACTTTGAAAACCCTGTTAGCCTAGGGGACAGTCATCCTGGCAGTTATCCCAGAGATCGTAGTTCGATTCTCAACCAAGCTTGGAAGATTACAAGTGACATCCAAATAGTTGTTTAATGAGCATGATTTTTATTTTTCGTCTGAATGTAGTTTACCTATAAAATGTTTTTCATTTAGTAATATTTAAGTGTACTGAACGAATATATAATATCTTTAAATTCGAACAAAAATACTCTGCCAGGGGAATACAAAGATCGATGTGAGCTTTATTAACGCTAGCAACACCACAATCAAAAACTAGTCAAAGATAAACAGTTGACATATACTTAGTCTGGCCATAAATACTGTTACACTTAATTATAAAAAAATATTACATTTGAATTTCGAATCTGTCATTTTTATACGATTGTTCATTGTGTTTTCTCATTTTGGCGCCAATACATTGTAAAATATTTTGCGATATTAAAATGGTGTGGGGTGATAAAGAGAACCGAATCGCTGTGATAGCATTACACAAAGTAGGTATGGAGCCAAATGCAATTTTTAAAACTCTCCATACACTTGGTATTAGTAAAATGTTTGTGTACCGGGCTATTAATAGGTACAATGAGACCTCCTCTGTTTGTGACAGAAAAAGATCTGGCCGTCCACGTAGTGTTCGTACGAAAAAGGTGGTCAAAGCAGTAAGGGAAAGAATTCGAAGAAATCCTGTCCGAAAGCAAAAGATTTTATCTCGGGAAATGAAGATAGCACCTAGAACCATGTCGCGTATTTTAAAAGATGACTTAGGACTTGCAGCCTATAAGAGACGCACTGGCCATTTCTTAACTGATAATTTAAAGAAGAATAGGGTGGTAAAATCGAAACAACTACTGAAGCGGTACGCAAAGGGAGGTCACAGAAAAATTTTGTTTACGGATGAGAAAATTTTTACAATTGAGCAACATTTTAACAAACAAAATGACCGTATTTATGCTCAAAGCTCTAAGGAAGCTTCCCAATTAGTCGACAGAGTGCAACGTGGACATTATCCGACTTCAGTGATGGTTTGGTGGGGTGTTAGCTATGAAGGAGTGACTGAGCCATATTTTTGTGAAAAAGGTATCAAAACATCGGCACAAGTGTATCAAGATACCATTCTTGAGAAGGTAGTTAAGCCCCTTAACATCACCATGTTCAATAACCAAGTATGGTCCTTCCAGCAAGACTCGGCGCCGGGTCATAAAGCTCGGTCCACGCAGTCTTGGTTGGAATCGAACGTTTCGGACTTCATCAGAGCTGAAGACTGGCCGTCGTCTAGTCCCGATCTTAATCCGCTGGATTATGATTTGTGGTCAGTTTTAGAGAGTACAGCTTGCTCTAAACGCCATGATAATTTGGAGTCCCTAAAACAATCTATACGATTGGCAGTGAAGAATTTTCCCATGGAAAGAGTGCGTGCTTCTATTGATAACTGGCCTCATCGTTTAAAGGACTGTATTGCAGCCAATGGAGACCACTTCGAATAAGCTTTTTATATTTTTAATTGTTTTATATTTATGTATTAAACTGACACACTGTAAAAGTAATAAATGTTATTTGCAGTTAACAATTTTCTTTTTTCTTTATTACAATATTTATGGCAAGACTAGGTATAAAGATCAAATTGTATGAATTAAATGTCTAAGTAGAAGTGGTATAAAAATAAAATCTATTTTTAAATGGTAAGGCCTACCAAGGTCAGGGAACTGGAAATGTATTGCAAATGATTGGTCAGTGACATTCGACACGTAATTTTTGTCTATGGTCCTTCACGATTTTAGTAAAATCGATACAAAGAAACAATATACAGTAATATTAAAAAACCTGCTGTCGAAATAAAAATATCGAACATAATCAATATCTGTATAACACATGTAACTGTATATTACTAAAGCTCTGAATTTATATAGGTAAAATGATTATAATTGTATGAAAATTTCAATACATAATTTAGGTAAGCAAATTTATCGAATATCTTTGTTAGGATATAAAGTGACGTCTAACTCTTAAAAAATAAGCAACAAACTTAAATGTCAAAGTATTGTCATTTTTCACACATCAAAGTTTGTCATTCAAAGTTTTGATCGAAATCCTGATCACTTTCGTTGAACAGTAAAATATTTTACTAACAAGATTAGTGTTTAGATACAACTAGGAGATTACATTCAGAGTTGATATGTAAATGAACACATTTAAGAAGTGATTTCCAAAAAAAAATCATATAAGAACTAAAAATAAATCATAAGTGTAGAGCAAAGTGGATCATATCCATTGAAGTGGGGAGAAAATATGATGCCTTAAGATACTCAAGATCCAGACAGCGCAAAAATATGCATACAATAATATTGTGCACTTAAAATTTAATCACAAACTTATGAACAGTTTAGTCAACGCATCAAATAGAAATTAAAAAATATTGGTTTTTATTTTCACGATACCCACCCAAAAGTTTTTTATTCAATATTAAAATATTAAATTCTTACCTGTTTTTTACACTAAAATATTTTTTATCAGATGCTACTAAGCAGAAAACGCACAGTTACCATATCAAATTACAAAAGACATCACCACAGTTTTTTAAAAAGTCATTTTGTTACACTGAACACAAAAGTCAGAAACACTGCAAGTTCAAATAGAAACTAAACAAAAAAATTAAAACAAAACTTTATACACACGTCTAAATCTTATTCATACTCTCTACGGATAAAAAGTATTTTAAAAACTGCCAAAAGTTTTGGCGCTCAAAAAAAATCTAAATTTGAATTTTATCTATTGTTTAAATGTTTAAGAAAGTTCACATCACAGATTAAAAAAATAATAAAACAGTAGGGCAAAAGAGTGCGCGCGTACCGACCGTGCGAATCTTGGAGCTCGACTGAAACGACTGAAAGTTTGATGCGCTGTATACATGCAACAAGTACGTACGTAGGTGTTTACATATATACACTACTGATATGAACAAGCTTCGAGCTTGTGCCGTATGTTTACTGCGCTTCATACGTCGTTGTAATAAAGTAATGTTGTTTTATTAAGTTACTTTGTTTCATGTTCACATTTGTTTGTGATTCTTAAATGTATATTAACTTTTCATACTACTTAGCTTAAATACGTTTTACTACCAGTTAATAAATTTATCCAGAGATGATCGAAATATGTTTTTCATGAAAAGTTTAATAGTAGCTATTAAAATAAATTATCTTTGTATAACACACAAAATATTAAAAACTGTAGTTCCGCCGTTTATCTACAATCATAAACACGAAATTTAAGGTCGCCTATTTTGAAAATGGAACAATTTAGTTAAATGAGGCCAACACAATTCAAAGAACAAAGATTTATGTACATCGACGGATTATCCGTTTTTTCTCTTTCTTGGCCCATTGTAACTTTTATTTTATCCATATCAATAAATTAATCAAAAAGTTCACAGAAGTTATTGTAAGTGAAATAAAATTTGACTGTTGTTGGACGTTAACAATTTTTTCCTTGTCGTATTTTACTCTATTGGTTCTTTTAAAATCAGAATTATGCATATTTTTAGGTTAAGTATTACCATAATCCTCATTTGTTTTGATAAAATCTTATTAATATTTACATAAAAATGAATGTTTGTTATATTTGTTGCGGAATATACTATACTGATTTTAGTAGTAACGAAATAAATATCTATTGTGGTTAGGCTAGGAGTCCATCATTATCATTATCAAATAACTTATCTATGTGTCTAGTCAATATCACTCGGTGTGATTCGTCACATGTATACAGTTAGTAAAAGTCTATTCTAAATCTGCTTATTATAATACAGACTTTGTCTACTTTCGGATCGGATGGCGATAGACTCGAGAAAGTTACAATAAATTTTATTGTGCTCTGAAGAAAATTCTTTACAATAAATACACAAAGTTACAATGTACAAAGGACGACCTTATCGCTAAAGCTGCTTTTTTACAGACGACCTTTAGATGGACAAATTGACAATAGATCAGAGAGAATACTGGGTAGTGTAAATAAAAAATTACTTATTATATTTTGACTCATTTTATTCAGTTTATGAATAGAAAACAGATTTTATGTGACTTGTAATGACCGAATTTCATTTTTAACAATATATTTTTTTTCCTGGACATTCTTTAAGTGTCTCATGGGTAACCAAACAAGCAGATAGTTTTCCTTTAAAAAGATAACGCCCACATTAGGAATAAATCTTGTTTCACGGTGGACAAACATACAATAAAGTGACATAAAAAACAATTGGTGTTCGGAGTCTGACACCAATTTGTGTATCACACAAAGTGTTGTTCCATGTGGGGTTTAAACCCACAACACTCAGCGAAGTAGTGAGCGGTGTGGCGACCGCTAAAATCACTTTTTTTTTTTTTTTTTTTTTTTTCGTGTGGTAACCCCCTCGGGCCGTCACCCCACCGGAGTTTACGGCGGGGTGGTGTGTCGGAATCGGACCGACTAAAACCACACGGTGTGCCACTCTGCGCCTGAGATAGGAGGGATCCGGGAACCGCTGCTATTACGACATCCAGATCCCTCCCAGCGCCTGCCCGCTAATGCAGGCACCATCTATGGGTAAACTCTCTATTTTAGGCGACGTACGGCACACGCGGACGTCGCCTCCTCGCGGCTGGCCATTGTAGCGGATGGAGGGGAAAACCCGTCCCGTCCACCCGCGGCCACACTCAAGGCGGCATGAGGCGCTGGTATGCGCGCCTCCGCCGCCCGGCTCGCCGGCGGCGAATTGGGTCCGAGTGGATATTGTCCTCCCGGGCCTTCTCCGCCGCCTCCTTCCGCGAAATTACGTCTTCGCAGAAGGTTGCGACCGCGGTTAAACAACTGTCGCTATCGACCATGGAGCGTATTACGGCCGGTAGCGAGAGATCTCCTCCAATAACTGCAGTGAGGACCCCACGCTGCGCCGCCCAGGCGGAACAAACCGCCAGCGTGTGCTGAGCCGAATCCTCACTGCAGTCGCAGTGGTGATAGGCGGGACTTAATTCCCTCCTGGCGACCGAATGCAGATACTTCCCGAAGCAACCGTGCCCGGAAAGAATCTGCGTCAGTCGGAAGGAAAGGGTCCCGTGCTGCCGCCCTGCCCACTCGGCGATGACCGGCTGGAGAGCCTCCACGGCGGCAAAGCCAGCACGTAGAGCCTCCAGCCGGCACGACTAACGAGCCATCGTGGCTCGACGAGCGGCCTCTCGCCACTCGCGTATCTCTTCGGGCGGGGGCCGAATGCCGCTACCCACCCGAAAGTCTGCCGTTCGCCGATAAACTTCAGCGAGCACTTTCGCCTCCAAATCCCACGGGGGCGTTCCGGCCAACACGCACGCCGCCTCCGTCGATACGGTGCGGTAACCGCGTATGGCTCTAACCGCCAATAGCCTCTAAGGGCGCCAGAGGCGAGCCCTATTCTGGGCGGTCAGAGCCGCCGCCCACACCGGTGCACCATACAGTGCCATTGACCGAACAACCCTCGTGTATAGCCGTCTCGTCGCGACGCTGGCTCCACCCAAATTGGGCAAAAGTCGCCCAAGAGCAGAAGCAGCGCCGACCAGCTTTGGAGTAAGCTGTCGGAAGTGCTCATCGAAGAGCCACCTGCCGTCGAGGATCAGGCCCAGATACTTCATCTGGGCCTTAATCGGTACGAGGACCGAATTGACTACGATGGAGGCGCCGGGGGGTGGACCACGACGGGGCCCATGAAACAAAAGGGCTTCCGTCTTATCTAGGGCCACCCGTAAACCCAGCGCCTCAATGCACCCGACCACCAAAGAGACTCCCGCGGTGGCCAGGCGCGCCGCCTCTTGAAAGTTCGCCCCCCGGGCCGTGACCAATGTGTCATCGGCGTAACAAATTACGCCCAGCCCGGGGGGAAGACGACCTCGAAGGGCCCAGTCGTATCCCATATTCCACAGGAGTGGTCCGAGGACGGACCCCTGCGGAACACCGCACGACATGGGCCGCCGCCTCAGAATACCATCTCGGTCCTCGTACACGACGGTACGCTCCTCAAGATAGTCTGCCACAAGCCGCCTCAGGTACTCTGGCACCCCGTGGTAGTGGAGTGCTTCCCTGATGCAGCTAAATGGCAGACTATTAAATGCGTTGGCGATGTTCAACGACACTGCCAACAGCACGCCGCCACAACTCACTGCCTCTTCGGTAACAGCCCTCAGGCGCAGCACAGCATCGACCGTCGAACGCCCCGCCCGAAAACCAAATTGGGCGTCCGACAGATCGGGGACCTCGCAGAGGTGCCGGAGGATGCGGGCAGAGAGTATCCTCTCAAACAGTTTACCCGCCTCGTCCAGCAGCACAATGGGCCTATAGGCCGCCACCGAATCGGCAGGCCGTCCCGGCTTCCTTAATAGGACCAGCTTCCCGCTTTTCCAGCACTCAGGGAAGCGTCCGGACGACAAGCTAGCGTCCAAGATCTCCCTGAGGCGGTCCGACATGTGTTCGAGGGCACGGGCCAGCACACGGGCAGGTATCCCGTCTGGCCCAGGGGCGGTGTTCTTAGAGCGGATCCGTAGAACAACCGCCCCCACCTCCGATTCCCTGACGGGCGGAACATTGACCTCGTTTCCCCCGTCGTCTCCGGCCATGAAGACCATCGACGGGGGTGTGTGATCCACCCGCTGCGGGAAAAGGCCCACGACCACTTCCCACAGAAAGCTGGGCTGGAGGGTCTCTGTAAGAGGGGGGCCCGACGCGCGGAGCTTTTGTCGCGCCGCACGATAAGGGCGACCCCAGGGGTCACGATCGAGACCCTCCAGCATCTCCTTCCTCTTCACTTCTTTGGCGCGGCTGATGGCCAGCTTCAGAGTTTTCCGCGCCTCTCGGTACTCCTCATGAAGCTGGTCCTCTTCGCCGTCTACGCGGTGTCGCCGCCGACAACGGGTGTAGGACCTCCGGGCACGAGTACAGGCCGCGCGGAGGTCCGCCAACTCCTGGGACCACCAGTAAACCTCCTTCCGTGGAGGCCGACAACCTCGGATGCGGGGCATGGCCGCATCGCAGATCTGCGTAATCGCATCGCAGAAACGACCAGCCCCCATGTCGACCTCCTCGGTCGGAGCCTGCGGAGACAGCCAGGAGTAAATAATGGCTGCCTCCTTTAGTAGGTCCCTATTCAGTTTGGCTACAGCCCACCGCGGCAAGCGAGAAGAACGCCGCGCCGCGTGACCCCTACTGGGGTCCTGGGTCCGGGAGAGCTCGAATCGAATGTAGAGGTGATCCGAGAGCGTCTCAACCTCTTCCAGGACACACCAGTTCCTTACTCGTGCGGCGAGGGCAGGGGTAGCAAACGAAAGGTCCACTATCGACCCTCCCTGCTGTCGCACGCACGTGTTGGTGGAGCCCCTGTTCAGTAAACAGAGGCCCACCGAGGCCGCCCACTCCTCTACGGCCTCGCCCCTAGCGTCCGTCCTGGGGGAACCCCACGCAATGGACTTTGCGTTGAAGTCCCCCAGCACTAAGACGTGCCCAGACGTTAGACGCCGCATCGAGGTTTCCAAGTTGTTAAGGAAAACCTCGAAGTCGTTCAAACTCCGGTTGGGGGAGAAGTATACACCATATACAGTGATTCCCCCCCACTCGACAGCAACATATCCAGTGCCCTTGTCTCTTAGCGACAAGGGCGGGGAATGAGCCGCCGTAGAGCCGACGACTGCCACAGAACCGTCCCGGTCACCCAACCAGTTTGGACGGGGAGGAACATAATAGGGCTCCGCGGCTACGGCAACACCGATCGACCACTGTGCCATAGTTTGCAGGAAAAGGTCCTGCGCCGCAGCACAGTGGTTCAGGTTCGTCTGGACTAGGAGGCTGGAGACTTGGTCCATTACTGGACTGTCTCTACAGCCTCCTCCATGGGCGACGATGTCGACGTGCGAACGGCATCGGAGGCAGTCTGGGCCGACTGGCTAGCCCCCAACGTTCGCCGAGAATCGCGAGGAGGTTTGCAGCCCCCCTGCCCAATCTGATGATTGGCGGGCTTGTTACCCGCCGTACATGCCGGGCAGTGAGGGGCGGCAGAGCACTCTGCCGCCTTGTGCCCCGGTCGACCGCAGCGGAAGCATAGTCCACTGCAGTCAAAACAACTCACGCACTTGGCGCGTGTGTGTCCGGATGCTAGGCATTTGAAGCACCTCATCGGTCTTGCAGCCAGAACAGTGACTCTGGCATTCACAAAACCGACGAGGATCCTGCCTGCGTCGCCCAAAACTTTGGCCGACGCTACCGGACAGCTGATCCACACTGCACCAAGCCCTCCAGGACCGGGGCGGATGGTGCCGACCCTGATGTTGTCCGCGTTGCAGCCCGTCTTCTCGCTAATTGCAACGCGGACATCCTCGGTCGTTACGGAGTCATCCAGGCCCGAAATGCGCAACTCTGCGCACTTGACAGGCCTGGCGATCTTCACACCATCCGTGGCTGCAAAGATTCCTCTCAGTTTCTCGGCGAACCTGTCCGCCGTCTTTGCACCTTCAGCCCCGGGGAACTCGAGGACTCGAGCTCCCGTCTGGGCAAGGCGCAACCTGACCCCTTCAGTCCCGAAATCAGTGGCGAGACTATCCCGGGCCTTCTTAAATAAGGCCGCATAGGACAGCCCGCCACTAGCCGCCTCCGGTGTTACAGTGACCACCACTTCGCTGCGCTTTTAGGCACCTGCAGTTTGCGCGGCTTTTTCGCGGTAGCCACCGCAACCGACGGCGACTGCGGGGTAGAGGCTGCTTTTTGAGTTGCCTTTTTACCCCGCTTTCGGGACTTAGCCCCGCCGACTACATGCCAACCATCTTTGGATGGGGCAGATGTGGAGGGGGCAGATGTAGTGGTGCCAGGTACACCTGTTGGAATGGGGAGCGGAGTATTTTCCGCTCCAGCCATTACCACTTTTTTAGGCCCAGACTTCGGTGCAGCCGTCTTGGTTATTACCTTGGCCGCCTGTCGTGCCCTCGGAGTGGCTACAGGAGTAGTCGACACCGACGCCGCCGCCGCATAGGATACACGACCGCCCACAACGGGCAGAGATGTTGGTGCTGATGTGACCTTTGGTCTATGGGCCCCAAGCGGTGGCCGGACAATAGGGGCCGGAGGCAGTCTTGCCTCTAGGTCAGCGAGACGGCCGTCCATCATGCGCCACACAGCGTCTGTGATTTGGCGCATTTGGGCGTCAGCGATGGTACCAACATTGGGAGACGGAGCAGGCTGAGACGGGGACGAGGCCGGATCCTCTGCCGGACGACGCGCCCGGAATTGGGCGAACTGAGCGCTAAGCTCAGCCACTTGCCCCGTCAGGCGGTCGTTGGCTGCCTGGAGACGAGCCACGTCTCCGATGAGGGTCTCCACGACCCCCGCAATTGCGGAAGAGGAGTCCTTAAGGGCTCTCACAAAGGAGCCCTTAAGATTACTCGACTTGGTGGCCACTTTGTGAATAATGGCCACCGCCGCGTTTGCTATCTCCTGCATAGAGGATGGTGTCTAGGGAACTAAGTCCCCCACCATCGGCTCCCTGACTTTCAGCAGGAGACCAGCAATCTCCTCCTCCGCTAGTGCTTCACCGTCCGCCCTAACTCGCCTATAGGCTTCCGCCTTACAAAAGACGGAGCCTGACGGGATCGAGACCGGGGTTCTTGATCTCCCTTTACGGCTGCTGGTGATTTTGGGAGGCAACATCTCCTGGGACGTGTCACTCTCCTCGTCCCTGGAGCGTCCGCGTTTCCTGCTGTCACACAGCTCTGTCTCCATTATGTCCAGTGCATCTGTCCTCGTACTGGAGTTACTGCCCGCGATGGATTTGGAACGCAACCGTTCCGATGTTCTTCGGCTCCCAGCAGCCATTATGACTTCTGGAATCCCCACCGAGATAGGCGCTCCAACCAATACTTCCTCCTCGTTGGAAGAGAAGTCGTCCGCTCTTGTACTTTTTCCCTTTCTGTTTTTCTTCTCCTTCTTTTCTATATTATTATTATTTGTGTTTTTTAAGTTTTCCATTTTTAAACCCACGAGATGGGGAGAACTAAATGTCGATCCGGGCAGAGATCCCCAATACCCGGGCAAGCGTAAATTTGTGCCCAACCGAGGGGTCCGCAGGTGCCCCGGCTGGGAGTGCGCTTGCGACTGAACTACCCATCAGCCATGCATCCCCTGGTCACGCACCAGAACACGGGATTCGGGGTAATTTTTTAGAGAGGTTTTCTTCCTCGCAGTCCGGGCGGCTAAGCCAAGACCCTCGCCCCCGATTGGAGTCGCGAGACTCCAACTCGGGACTACGATATGTCGGCGGCGGCAGGGAGACTATGGCTCCTGATGCCTGCACGGTGGCAGTGTAAGTGTACACCGAGCCCGTCCTACCTTTTCCACCGCTGAGCGGAGGAACTCCGACCCTAGAAAGGGTCCCACCATCGTGATTTTTTACCGAGGTTTTCCTCCTCAATGCTCCGAAGAGCGAAGAACCAACAGAGGATCCGACAGACACGCCCGCTCTGTTGGACCAAGTCTCAGCTGAATTGCCGGAGAAAATAGCTTCCTCTTCGTGCTAGAATATTAGCCGTTGGCAGTGATGAACACCATCGCCAACGTTACCAGGGTGCACCACGTGGAGGTTTTCTAGCCAAGCACCCCGACCGCTAAAATCACTAGGCCAACCGTGCAGTCAAGACATACAAGTTGACTGATGATGTGTGATGATCCACAGATAACTACAACTCCAGATCCCTTTCAATTCCCACAGTATCAGGAGGAAAGTTTGGACATCAGCAACTTTACTCACTTGGTGAAAATCAACGGGAAATATCTTAACATTGGTTTTTTGTGAGGTCGTGACATCAATTGCCGGAAGCATGGCTCTTCCACAGTTATTTCTAATGAGAAAGTACTCACACATATAAGATAAAAAATATCTCGTACCTTTCTTAAATTAGTCATAGTCCCGTGGGGGTTAGTCACGACTCATAAAATCTTTCTCTACGGTATATACCTAAGTTAACTTATACCTACCATTGCTTTGATCCTTTCTTGATTTTCTTATCTACAGAAAGACAAAAAGGAATAAATCTTTTAAGCAGCAGTAGATTGGATATAAGAGATTAAGGTTTAAATTAGAACTCGCTCGTAGAGTGGCAAATTTCTTAGAGTATATTGAGTAGACCGCGTAGAGCAAAGGCGTACTATATTGGTAGTTCTGCTGACTTTGTACTTTAAATAAGTGGTATTGCATTTGACAATTACAAAATTTATGTTATAACGTCACATAGTCGCTAGAACACTGTATCCTGTGCGTTGTACCCTCGAATCGCTTGATATCCTCCTGATCTTGTTGATTAGAAGGACATATATATGCATATCACAGTCTGAGTGTGATTTGTTTGTGGGTAAATTGAGTGAAATTGCGAGAGTAAATTGAGAGAGAGAGTAATAAATGCTTTCTTTTTATTAATATTTTATGTTTGCCTTTATTGTTATTTAATTTAATTAATGTGATTAACTTTTACTGTTTTAATTAACTATAAATAAATAAACTAGAGTTGTCATTTTGAGCATAAGTGATTGTTTATATGTAACCCGTCTGGCTACCATGGTAAACTAGAACAAAACCTTCTTTCTAAGGAGAAGCCTATGTGCAACAGTGCACTATTCAAGGCTGTAGATGAATATGACACTTACCAAGAGAAGTCCTGTTCTTAATTTCTAGAGTATTAAGGTTTCTATTTAATTACATTATTTCAAGATGTAATTAGAAGAAGTCAGAGATACGATGATTTCAGCACGAACGGGCTGGTTCGACCAGGGTACTACCCTCTCACAGAAGACCAACCTAAAGTGACAGTATCCGTGTTGTCGTTTTTCTTTGGTGAGTGCGAGACCGGAAGCCCATTGAGGCAGGTTTCTTAACAGTTATCGTGGTAAAAGTTTGAGCCTTATAGTGAAACGGTTGTCATGCCTTTTACGCTCCCAAGCGGAATGTAAAAAGCATCTCACTAGGCCACCTTAGTGTGGGCCACCACGCTACATTGTCTGCATTCGCAATAAATATGGTGAACACAACTTTTGGATTCTATTTATGCTTTCCACCTGGTAGAGTAGAATCACTTTGGTCGGTTCATAAAATATAAAATAATAAAGAAAATGTACGTAAACAAATAAAATATATCCTCGGCACACTTATGCTGTAACTTAGCAAGTAACAGTAATCTATCAAGCTTTAAGGAACTGCTTCTATATACTGAATAGTATAATTCAATATCCCGTGAAGTAATTACTATATTAAACAGATATTGGTTATAGATGACTCATTACTCATCGAAACTAAGCTTTAATTTTATTATAATAACTCGGTGTGGTGACGGATTAAGGTTGCAGGATTTTACCATGCCTATTCATCCCATAGGTGTCGTAAGAGGTGACTTAAGAAGCAAATTATGCAGGACAATATCACTGCAAAGAGAAGGAAAATTTAAAACAAACTCTGTATCAACTCATCTGGCCATCGTGGTATCATCATCACCATCATCATCTCAGCCAAAAGACGTCCACTGCTCGACATAGGCCTTATGATATATACTGAGGCAAAACTTCCTTACATAAAAGAAGCATCAAGAGGAGGGTTCAGGGTTGGACTGTTAAAATTTGTTAATGATGATATTGTAGTAATTATTCTCGCTCAATATATATTCTGGATATTTAAACCTTCAATCAAATATATTGTAAAACTTAGTACAACTAAATCGATAATAATAACCTTGCCACGCCAAAATTGATAGTGTTGCCCGCAAAGTGACTTATATTTCGTACGTGCCTTTTTCGATTGTTCAGGAATTCTGTGCGACAAACATTGAACCCGCATTAAAACTACAATATAGTGGAAACCAATATTTAGAAGTAAAAGTAAGTGTTACAAAACTTGGCCTTAGAAAACTCGTGTATGATTCAAATAAATTGTTAAGTGTAATCTTTGTAACTGTTATCACTTTCAAATGTTATTTCTGTTTAATTGTAAAAGTAAATCAATTACAAAGTAAATGTTTTTACTATGTGAAAGTTTGACTATACAGGTTTCACATGAGTTATGACTTGCTGAAAAGACTGTTTGATTAATTAAAAGCAAACCTTGTTTTCATTATTTTTACAAACCGGGCTTTGAGGTGTGTCTTGGGACAGGCCTAAGTCCAGCAGTAGCCTACAACGAGCTGCTTAATGATGATAATGATGATGAAATGTTCGTATAATATAAAAGTGCAACGTTACAGGTTATTGTTTCATATGAGTTTTGACAACATATAGTACACATTTCGACGTCCACAAAACACTAACTTAATACTTAACTAGCATGTTTTTATAATAATACTATGTTGGCTGCTATAGCTCTAATTCTGAAATGTTAATAAAAATATGTATTGATTATCATATTCAAATCTATATTCTTCCTCTTCTAATTCCACTTACATTGATATTTAAATACCATTATAAATCAGTTGTCTTTTGAGGTATTCTTGGCACAGGTTTTTAAACCTCATGTCTTTGTCTTTCTACAACTTTCTCTTAAAAAGAGTTAAAGTTTAGAGCTCCAGAATCTATTGCAGCCTTTGTTACTATAATATTCTAAGTATAATATAGAGTAGTTAAAATTACATTTGTGGAGGGACGGGTATCATATCCCTCCGATATAAAAGGAGGATCCTCCGATCAGGCGAGGTGATCACGCCTGGCGGGCCACGGCTCAACGGTTGATGTTGGGATGTTGTATATATGTTAATTGCCACGCGAATTTCTGTTTCGCGATACAGGATAGTAGTTGCTTAGTAGTTCATCATACTACGTAGTTCAATGTATCTTCGCTAGATGGTGTCGTTGTATATTTTTTTTGTTTTGTGTTGTAATGTGGAAATCGCCACACAGTTCAATATTCGTGACTACTCCTGTACTTAATCTAGTGTAACCGAAACCGTTCATTTTAAGAGGTGAAAACTGCGAGATTATTTATATACAGTTTTACTGTCTAGACCAATATTTCAAAAATATTATTTGAGATATTTCAGAAATGAAATATACAATATCTCATCGACAACAGTATGTACACAATATAATGTTTAAACATTATTCCACACAATTGAGGGGGGTGGATGTAATGTGAGGTGTGGTTCCACACAATTGGTTTCAAAAAAGCAATATTCTTATTACTGTTTTTGGAAAATATTTTTAATCAATTAAAAATACGACTTTTTCAACCTTTCCAATATAATTGAAGGCAGTTTCATGTACTCGTCTGAATTTATTTATCTTAAAGACAATTCCTACACTAGGCCGCAGGGGACCTCACAAACATTCGTAAAATAGATACAAAGCACACCCGGACATAACAACAATTTATGGTTCACATAAAGTGTTGTCCCATGTGAGGATCTTCTTCCAATTATTGACATATAGAGACTTCGAGGCGCAATAATACGAGGCAAATAGTCACTTAGAAATATACTTTGTAACTATCGATGCACACCTGAAAAATCAAAGGACAGTAATTGTTTTAGTACTGTATAAAATTATGTTTAATTATCCTATGATATAAAAATGGCTGAAATTAAAACGAAAGCAAATAAATGTTGCGTTTATTGAGTTAAATAAAACTTGGTGATAAACAAAACAATCTAATGTTACTCCACTCTCATAATTTGCTTGTAATATTAAGTCCAGTCAAAAATTTATACAAGACAGACACTGTTGTTAAAGGCAGCGACTGCCTCGATGGGCGATGAGGTCTCGGGTTCGATTCCCGGGTCTGACCGAATGTTTGTGTGATCTGCAAATATTTAATATTTACAAAGAAAAGTATATAAGTAATCTATCAGTAAGTCTTGTTATCATAGTATAAGCTCTGTTTAGTTTGAAATTAGATGGCGTTGTGTGGTAAATGTACAAAGTATTGATTTATTTATTACTTATAGTGTCACTTGTGATTTATAAATTAAACACAATTTGACGTTTTCATTGTTGAAATAAAGTACGTATTTGGCTATTAATTAGAGACAGAAAGTATCAATAATTATGAATATTAGTAAGTTGTTCACGAATAAACATCGCTCCAAGGCGATTGTTCATAAATAAATCTATCGTACACATACGTGTCTACAACAGTTTGTTCTTGAAACAGATATATTGCTGTAATAAAGGGCAATAAATCAAATAACATGGCTTGTTAATAATATTCTGTGTTTTATATTGATATACTAATAATAGAGTACAGTGATTTGTGTTTTAGTTGAATCATCCGTTTATTTATAACTGGAATGAATATTTCTATAAGTAGGTTTAGATGGCGTGTAAATTCATGTAAGTCTTCATTGAAATGGTCACATTACGTGTTTGTTTGAGCCAGATGCGAATATATAGATATATATATATGTATTATATAATATATAGATATATATATACTCACTGGCGCGCGCAAAACCAGCACACATAACACAGGTAGACAAATTTTATTTTAAGATCAAATAATTCATTTGAATATGAATATATAACAATTGTTTGTCTACGGTTTTAAGTTTTCAGTTCCGTCGGCACTCCCATGTTTAAATACTAGTAAATATATTATCATTTGGTGCGTTGGTCTTAAGGTTAGTCATCCTGGCTTCTAAGCCATAGATCGTCAGTCTAACCCAGGACAAAAAAAATGTGGTGAAAACAGTCATAGGTTTTAAAATGCATCTATTTAAAGATATTTAAATATATATCTGTTTATCAGTAGTCTAATATAGGCTCTCTCTTGTTTATAATGAAACGGTCGTTAATATGTGAATTTGTAATTATTATCACGTATTTAAATGTACCTATGTGTATACTTGCACGTACGTGCGTTCCTATATAATATAGAGCAACAATAAAATGGATTTCATGAAAAGTCGGCGACTTCACAAGCTAATAGTCATTATCATCATCATCTTAGCCAAAAGACGTCCACTGCTGCACATAGACCTCTCCAAAGGTTCTCCACAACAGCGGGTCCCATGCCGCCCGCATCCAGCAACTGCCCGCTACTTTCACCAGGTAATCGGACCACCTTGTGGGGGGCCTACCAACGCTGCGTTTCCCAGTACACGGTCGTCACTTCAGAACTTTATGACCCCATCGGCCATCGTTTCTGCGTGCCCCGCCTACTGCCACTTAAGTTTAACAATTTTACTGGAAATATCGATAACCTTGGTTTGTCTGCGGATGTCCCCATTTCTGATTCGATCAAGCAAAGAAATAGTAGATTCTTTTACATTCAAACGACACCCTATTGTCGTTTAGGTATATCAAATATATTTAAATTGCATATTTGTCTGTCATCACCTGTCACCCCTATTCCTCTCATAGGTGCCATAAGAGGCGACTAAGGTCAAGCTACACAGGACAACGTCATTGTAAAGAGAAGGAAAACTTGAAACAAATCCTATACCTAATCGTCTGCCCCGTGTGGCACAGTAGGCCAAAACTTATTTCTTGATAAGAGGCTTATGTCCAGCAATGGACTGTTCAAGGCTGTTTGTGATGGTGATAATAACCATTGTCTGCAAAAAAAATCTCATAAGATACGATCGTCCTTTATACATTAGTGAAAACACAAAATTGCTTTGAAGAAGCCATCTTATCCGTCCCTCATGTAAACTGTTAAAACTCACCGAAATTGCTACATGGTAAAACCATATTACAAAATTTATTATAAATGAACAAAATAAATAAATAACCTCACAGATCTCATATATAGCTGTCTGATTCCCAATCAAGCAGAGCCTGGGCTATGATAACCAGACTGCTGCAAAATATACTTAAATTTTTACAAAAATATGATAGGTAAATAATACCCAGACTCAACAAATAGTCGAGCTCAACACACAAATACTTATCCTGGTTGGAAATATAACTCACAACCTCCGGCTTAGCAGTCCGGGCCACTATCCACTAGAGTCTAGTCTAGTCTAATGACTAGACCAACAGGTCTTTTGTAAAAAGGAATTCCTTGAAAAGGAGAGCATATTACCCTTGACACACGACTAATATTAATATTATTTATACGTTACGCAGTGATATTAATTGAACATTTATTTGTGGAAGACCAAGCAGCGGTACAAATGACTATAGGTCGTCTTGACCGAAGTAAGACCAAAAAAGGTCTCACAGAAAAGCGGTGTTAAGCATATACGTAGTTTATACCGCGTAAGTGAGATTATGAGAGAGCAACCCTTCTCTAATTCTTCTTCACTTAAAGGCATCTCAAACACGCAAAAAATACGTGTGGTACTCAGAGTCTACCGCGCTAAAGCTATTGCATAGCATTTTTTATCAACTTATGCAATTATAATATTTCGGAACAGCTCGTGTCGATCCGTGCGAGCTTCATACAGTCTACACGCATACGTCTAGTCGCACGCACACGAACACCGTGCCGAAGTCTGCCGAACTGAAACGACGTCAAACGATACACGGCTTTCAACGCCACACCACTGTGGCGGTCGGAGTGGGGGATGTTAGTTTTATTTTCGTTACGGAATTTCTTGGTTCGGTCGCCGCGTTCGAAGCTTGCGATAAAAACCATGCAATAACTTAAAAACTCTTATCAACAACCTTTAACAGTCCACTGTTGGAATGCCATCACACGTGGCGGGCCGTGAAAAATTTTATGGAAAGAGATAAAAGATAAATTAAAGTAAACAAAAAAGTTACAGAAACTATAACCCTATTACGTAAATTTTTTGAGTCTTATATTATTTGAGTCATTATTATGAATCTACTGACACTTCCTTCACTAAAATTGGTTCAGTACTTTAGGTGCTACAGTGAAACATACAAACATACATACACTGCCTAAGCTATTAACCTTCCCTTTAGCTTCGCTGTAGCCAGATAAACAGAAAACATAGAGTACTCGTCACTTCAGTCCATTATTAGTGGGTATATATTACTGAACTATCAGTAGGTAAGAGCTTCACATCTATATTAAGCCTAAATATTGGATACGCAGCTCTTGATAATAATAACTGATATCTTTATTGATTTCCTTGTGGTGACGGAGAAAGACACTATTGTCACTTCCCTTATTCATCCTGTGGATGTTGTAAAAGTCGAACTAAACGGTTTGACAGGTCGTTTTTGATGAGAGTCGCCAAGATTTGGAACGACCTGCTTGGGTCTATTTTTTCTAATAACTTGAACTCTGGAGCCTTTCAGAGTAGAATGAACAGATTTCTTTTGGATGGGCGTGTATCACCTTCGTCTTTATCTACACTTTACACTTAAACTATGCAGGAGAACATTACTGCAAGGGGAAGGAAAACTTGATACAAACCCTAAATCAATCTGTCTTGCCAGCATGGTATAATAGGTCAAAACCTCCTCTCTAAGAAGAGGTGCATGTCTAGCTGTGGACCATTAAAGGCTATTGATACTGATGACGATGATGATTCTAGTTGACCGCCAGATAAGCAATTTGTAAAGATTAAAAGAGCCGTCTAATCGTAGATTTCTGGCGGGTAACATAAACACGCCACAATGTCGTTGACAGCATAAAACTAGGTGAAATGATTCTGTATATAATGCGCAAATATATCTAAAACAATTTTAAAAATAGATTGTTTACAAACGATTCGTCTACCGGAATGTAAATTAACATTATTTTCATTCATATAGTTTTATAAATAGAATTGGGTACGCTTCAATTTTATGTTATTTACCAAACGTCAAACATATAAATTACTTCCGAGAGCTTCAAACCTATTACATACTTTTTAGAAATAGATATATTAATTTCCACATGGTGACGGATTCAGAATACAGAGTGTCATCACTCCTATTCATCCCATGGGTGTCATAAGAGGCAACTAACGGAGCAATTTATGTATGTCTTGCACGCAGTTAAAGTCTGGAACTCATTACCAGCGCACGTGTTTTCCCCCACTACGATGTCAGGTTTTTTAAGCAGGGCGTGTAAAAGCATCTCACTTGGCCGCACTAGCGTGGGTCGCCATACTGCATTGTCTACATTCGCAGTGAGTATGGCGCCCACCGCTCTTGAATTCTGTTCTTGCTTTCTATCAGGCACAGTAAAGTCATTTTGGCAAACTTCTATAAAAAAAAATATCAACAGCGATGCGAAGAGAAGAAAAACTTGATGTAACCCGTTTGACTAATGTGATATAGTAAACTAAAACCTTCTTTCTAAGGAGAGGTCTGTGGCTCCCTTGTGAGGCTGTTAATGAGAAGATAAATTAAAATCGAATCCAGTTTTAGTATTGTGCTTTTTATTGACCAACAATTGTTTTCAGTTATTTACAGTGACAGGATACACTTATACAATTAGATATAATAGTCGATTGTAACAATTACTAACAGAGAAACGTGAACGTGTAAACAATATTTTAGAAGTTACGAATTAAGTAATAAAGTAAATTATAAATTGGTCATCTACCTCTATCTGTGTTGGCTCCAATCCAATACAGTGGTCACTGTATCTAAAAAATGTATATCTGTTAACACAAAGACACTGAATAAAGAAACTCCGAGAATTTTCCTCCGGAGAAGAGGTAGGTAGATAGATCTAGGTATCTACTTAAGGCTCGAAATATTTTTTTCTTAAAGTGGTGCTGAATTTATCTGAGATACAAATATGTTGAATTACAAATTACAGTTGTACCCGTGTTGAATTAACTCGTGTTTTAGAAAAAAGTTAAAAAACATTCCATAGAATATAAAAGTAATAACTGCCAGTACCTTACGTCCAAATTAAACCGTTACAGGAAATAAACTTAATCCAATTTAATGTATAACTATTCAAAACTTCTCAGTCCGTTTTGCATGCTAAACATTCGAGAACTTCAAACTTTCCAAACGCTTAACATGTAAATGGTAGATTAAATTTAAATTAAGGACATAAACTCTATTGACATTAGAGGTTAAAATGCATAACGATTATAGTTGTTAGATACTGTTAACGATTCTCGAAAATAATATGATTTTTAAATCTTAAAACCCACAAATTATTGATTAAAAGAGTTCTATTAGATGCTACCAGATGATCGACACCAAACCCAATTTTATGAACTCAATCATACTGCTTATGAGCCTAAGCCAGGTAGTAGAGCCACGCTGATTTCAGCACAAGCGGGCCGGCTCGACCGGGGCAGTACTACTCTCCCGCAGAAGGCCAACCTAAAGCGCCAGCATGCGTGTTGTCGTGTTTCGTTGGTGAATGTGAGACCGGAGGCCCATTGATGCAGGGGTGACAGTTATCGTGGTAACTATGTCAGACTTAGACTGTCACGATGACTCTCATGCCTCTTACATCCCCAAGCGGGGTGTGAAAAAGCATCTCACAAGGCCCTAGTGTCCCATAGTGGCCCATAGTGTGGGTCACCATACTGAATTGTCTGCATTTGCAATGAGTATGGTGACTAAAACTCTTGGACTCTATTCATGCTTTCCATCAAGCAGAGTAGAGTCACTTTGGCAGGCTCCTAATATAGAAAAAAAAATGCAGTTTATTTAAAATTTACTTTTAGTATCATTACCGAACAGCTATCAAATTACATTGTTGTCACCCGAAGCATATACATACTAAACAGTATTTCGATATGATAATTTGTCCCAATCGGTTGACTGGCAGAAAATGCCTTAGGCATTAAGTCCGCCGATGCATGTATTTGTGCATAAAGTTTTAAATAAAATAAATAAAAAATAAATAATTGGAAACACAAATTATATTGCCCGATAAGTTTCTTATTGTTTCTCAGTTGCAGTAGAAGTGAAGCTAACACATAAAATCATCATAGTATTTTGAAAAGAAATATTCTTTTAAAGACGATTGCAAAATATTGCTCGTTATTTTTATTGCCTTGTGTATCTAAATAATCTAAAAACTCTCAATCTTTTACAACAAATCTAAGGATTTAATATAGTCAATGGAAAATATTTAAAAATACAGAACTACATATTTATACACAGTATACAATTATATACGTATTAGCATACACAGATATACCTACATATGTACATATATATTGTTCACAATATATTCTAAGTAATCTCAATTCTGATGTGACGTCAAACATTTGTCTATGCTATCTATTTTGTATATATAGTTAGTCGACCTAATACTCTTTTTTTTACACTCTCAATATTTATTGAAAAAGCGCGAGTCTGATGGTATCAGGATCGTACTTATAAACGATTAAGTTGAACTAAACCGATGGGGCCATTAAATCCTGGAGTAATCCACATACTGGCAAACGTAACTTTGGTAGGCCCCCATAAGGTGGTCCGACGACTTGGTGATAGTCGCAGAAAGTTGTTGAATGCGAACAGTGCGGAACTGGCTATTGTGGAGAATCTTAGGGGAGGCTTATGTCCAGAAGTGGATGTCTTTTGGCTGAGATGATAATGTTTTTTTTTTTGATGAAACCTTGGGAAATTTATTGTCAAACTTTATCAAACTAGGTCAAATGTCTATTTATGAGAACTACACAAGTCTTTTTACGACTTAAGTGCTTAAATAATGCTTTAGGTGGTAATATTTTGTTCGTGAATAATATTTTGGTTATTTCCTCAATGATACTTTTTGGATATAACTGTATACATTCTATTTAAAAGAAAAGAAGGGGGAGAATTACATCTCCAGTTACCTCACTCAGTGAAAATCATCAATATAATTGCCTAAAATCGAGTTTCTGATTTCTTGGTATGATGCCGAAGAATGAAAATGATACTTCATATTCATTTTAATTTAGCATTATACATATATCATCAAACTCATTGCTGTTTAATATGAAGATAAAGTGTAAAAAATTGATATTAAATTAGATGGAGTGATGATTTGCACAAGATTGCAGGAGCTGGATGCGAGAAAACGAAGATTTAACCAAGTGGTATGCAATTTGAGAAACCTATATCCAGCAGTGGGTTATGATGATACTGAGATACTGCGACGCTTGATATGAGCTGTAGTGTGAATTGTACCGCAAAGTTCTTTTTCATAATTCAGTTTATACGTTGTAGTTTAATTTTCTGCTCCAACCCATTATGTAATGATGACTGTTCATTATAATTCTATTGCTGTAATCGTTGGCAACCAACGCAGATTTCATTTTTTGTTTCTTCTCTGACTTTTCCTTTTATTACACTTAAAAGCCTGTTTCTGCCAGAGCGATGGTTAACTTTGCCCATTTATCTTTAGCCAGTGGTCTTGGAAGCCAGCCAGTCTTCTACGAAACGAGAAAGTACTTGTTTTGAACAATAATAGGCTTCTTGACTTACAAACTTACTTCTTTAAATTCAGAAGTTCTAAAATTAGCACGTGTGGTGTAGACACATAAAGTCTTCGGCTTTATAATAAATAACGCAGATAAAACCTAAGGCCATTAATATACCATCAATAAATGCGGGTCGAGACGAAGTGTTGCATTACAACACCAGATTATATATGAGGGCACTTACTATTTATGAGGGGCTAAACGACCTTGTAAAACAGAGTGCCAGGTTTCTTCCAAGATTTATTATTTATAGGGTCATATTTACATTTTTACACTTGATAATATATGAATATAGGAAGATCCATAATAAATATATAGGAAAAATTTATTTAGTTGCTCTGTAAGAACGCCACGTATCTGTTTAGTCTTGGATCAATTTCTTATTCAAGCGTATTCTTAAATACTTGTTCTTATATCAGAAAAAAACTTCAAAACATAACCTTTTGCATAAACTGTAACAATAACGGCTTAGAGTTACCAGTGAAAAATCTATCAATATGTGTACTTGTTCCAAAACTATGAAATCTAACAGTAATTATAGGAAGACCATAGGCATAGTGCACATTTTACCGCAGGTCGCTACAATTTATCACATAACAGCCAGGATGAGCAACGGAAAAATATAATGGTCAGTAACAGTAGCTGCAGGAAAAAAAGGGTAGTTCCATTTTATTTTGACGCAGATGTAATTACTGTGTCATGTCCTCGACGAAACATCCGGCTGTTGGAACACAAAAATAAATTGTCTTTGTTTACTCTGTTTTGGTGAAATATAATTAAGTTCTAATATTCTAGTACCTGTTTAGTAACAAAATGGAGTGTGGTACTTCCAAATGGTGCTTAGAAATTTATTCAGTATTTCATTTATAATTTTATGTGCTATATGGTTCGATTACCACCCAGGACAGATCTTTCTGTAATGAACACGATCATTTATTCTGTATCTAAGTGTAATTTATCTACAATATGTGTGTACTTAGAAACATATAAGTATGTTTATCAACAATCTGGTTATCACAAAACGGGTTTTGCCTAGTTTGGCATCAGACAGCCATGTGTGAAATGTTTGAAGAATTATGAATAGGCAAACGGGATAACCGGGGTTTGTTATTACAATTTATGTATCGATATTAGTGATTTACTTTCTCCACGGCGCTCCTTATCCTATCATTGTATTGGGTATTTACGGGTTCATCAAAGTCTTCATCATATGATGCCAACTAAGGCGTGCTGTTTACTACAGTGTGTGACGAAGAAGGGATAGTTAAGCTTTTCCGTAAATCAAGGCGTATCCTCACAAGTATACAGCGTGATAGCGCTGTATAGTTCGTATTTAATCCGACAACCGTTGTCGAGATACGTTGATAGCTGGCTCAAACTCCTAATAAGAGAAACTAGTCAAACAAGGCACGCTACAATATTCATTCATATCATTTATTCATTTCATTCGGCGCACGTCACCAAGAACAGCAACAGGGTCCCCCCTGTTTAAGGTCAGTGCTCTTCGGATCAGAGTCTGATCAGAGGGTGACTTCTTCTCTGCTGACGTACAGGTATTGACGGTATCGGTGGAGAGAAAAACTCGCCGCTTATGTAGAGCTCAAAGTCTCTGCAATAAAAGAAACTCTTGTTGTTGCTTCGGGGGGACGGCAAGGCGGAGTGGAACGACGAGTCCGAGAATGTTAAATGTTATCGTTCGTGGTTGATCTAAGTCTTATTATCGTTCGTAGTGGTATCTCTCATTTATACGGCATGTCTTGACACAGATACTCTCTTTTAAAAATTCCATTGAGACATCATTTTACCTTACTTTTATAACAATATTGCATTTTAATTTAAATTAATTGTTTTGGCTGGCTTGCGTTGTTGTAAATATGTTTCCTATCACTTCTAGTGTTGCTATTATTATATTTATTGGTAATATATGGAGGGTATAAAACCAGACAGATCTCCTCATGAAGGATGATTCTGCTACCCACGGATACCTGCAACTCAAGAATCACAAGTGTATCACTGTTCTTCAGACATGATCATCCTCTTTTTCTAAAGTTTTAAACGTCATATGTAAGCATACTATATAAGAATGAATAATTAATAATTAGTTCGTAGTAAAAGTAGATAAATATTAAAGAGAAGTCAATTTTTTCAATTATTTTGCATTGGTGACTGATGTCATGAGCAAGAAGAGAAAAAAGGAAACGAATAAAAGTTTTAACATAATCTTGGCCTATTATGCCAAATACTAAGTTAATAGTTTTATACAATAAAACTTAGTAGTTCAGGATAGTTATTTTTATCCATTATGGACATCAAACGTCCGTGGACGTCCATGAAACATTATTGTTTCAGATGCGGCCCTTTGGGATGTAATGGCAGTTTATATAATATTTATTTTGGTGTTTCTCGTAAGTTAGTTTCTAAGTGTGATTTTCATGATGTAGTTTTGCAGAATATATTTGTATAGTATATAGTTTTTCTGTATTCTGTATAGACGGATTTCATTTGTGGTTATTGATGATATAATAGCTTATGCTTCATTGTATTCGATGAGAAAGCATTAGACGGGGTATCTGTCAGCTAGTAGCTACAGATTTACTTGTAGAAGTATAAAACAACTAACCAGATACAATTGAAATGGTGATAAAGTTTGATTTAATTCTTATGACAAATTTAAATACAGCGAGGAGTCAAGTTTATAAAGCAAATGGTATAGTTCGTTTATCAAACATAATGTATTTACTTTCAATATATGGACTTATTAAATAAATAATTTTAAATATTTTATAATTTATTATATAATTATGTGTTGTGTATATTAATTTTACTAAAGACGACAAGTGCAATTCCCTTGCGGCTCATTTCACCCTAACTCCAGCAGCTTGATGTCGCTACGCGCTGCCCAAAGTGTACCTGTGGAAAGCGACTCCTAAAATTTTGTTACGAAGCCTTTGTAACAGCAAAATCGATAACTATTGAATAAAGTCCTTTGTCCCCTTTACATAATGCCTAAATTTACACAAAGCAAAAAGAGTGAGTTTAGTATCACAAAGGGCCTTTAAACTTTTGTATGGTAATTTGTCAGTCAAGTTTGGGACACTGACCTGTTTGAAAAGAAGCATCTAGACTATATTAACAATATGTAGCTATAACAATATACCAATAATCACAATTAACGTTAGTCCTTTAAACTGTAACTTTTATAAAATAATATCAAAGCAAAAAAAGAAAATCTCAACCAGAGTCGACATGTTTAAACTTGTAACATATCTAATAAAACGGAGAAAATTGTCAAAAACAATTCGTTAAATTGAGACAAGTTCCAGAGGCAAATGGCATGAGCTGCAATAAGTGATTGAAGTCAGAAATAAGATTACATCGTTATTACATTGCATGGGGTTTGAGCTCACAACCACTTAATTGCAAATCCGTGGGCTTGTCCGTCCCATTCATCACCGAGGTTCATAAACATCATTCAGTCAGAAGTCGCGACAAATAATGGAGTAACTACTAATTCTGGATCGCGTTAGTAGTTCTTCCAGCAACTTAGATAAATACAACTTTTTGACATCAAGAGTATTAAATTACTGGTATCGTTGAAGGATCCTCTCTATGTGCTTGAGGAACTTGACACCCGCTCTTCCACAAAGCGTTTTACAAACACCACACACGCTTATCTCTGTTTATAATAAATTTGATTAGAGTTTCCAGTCAGTAATAAAAACCCTCTCGTAATTCGTTATCAAATAAGTGAAATTAAATCAACTTCTTTCAAGATAGTCCAAATGATCTCTAAACTTAATAATTTCTAAAAGACAATAACTGAATTTCCTAAGTTTATGATAATGTTAAAACACTAATATTTCAGAGACTTTGCGAAAAATATATTTAGGTATTACCAAATGCGCAAGAACACCATTGGACGCCAAACCCAATTTGGGGTAACTCAGGTTTATTATAACTAATGATGACACAGTCGCCGTTACCAAACCCGGTCCACTTTACCATCCTTACACAACACTTTTGTAAGATACATACTAACTTGGACAAAATTGTAATATTTTATTATGATCATAATATACCTCTAGTTCTCCAACACAGCATAATGAATCTTTAGAAGAAAATTTGATGCCAGTGTCGTTAATTTCCACAATTTCGCTAAGCTGTTTTGCAAGTTCTGCCTATTCGATATTTCGAGTGTGTTACGAAAACTTCTTATATGAGTTTAATGTAGTTTAAAAGCCATTAGTAAAAACTTGTCTACGATGTTACTTTAATACAGACTATATACTGATGTTCACCTGTATAATTCACCTAGATAGACCATAGATAATTATTATTCTCCGTGGAGCACCAGAATGTCCGTATGTTGACTACGTGACCACGTGAGCACTGAAAATTAGCAATGGGATGGGTCATGCATATTGCAGTGAACGCTAAGAGTCCACGAAATTTGGTAAAACTGACGTACAACCGACATTAAAATAATTAATTGTTCAGTGTTCTATGATAAAGGCTCATCTTACTTATCTTTTATCTTTTAAGGGGACAACTCTATTATAGTCTTTTGAACTTCCCGTATAAAAACTACAAATGATAAACGTCATTAATATCACGTCATTTGACGTTACCAAATGTTTCAAAACTCAAAAATGGCGGTTATTTTTTTTTGTATTGTGCTATGTCCAGCAGTAGACGTTTTATAGCTGATGATGATGATCATGATGATTGTGCTTGGAAAATTTCACTTAAATTTATATACCGTGTCAAATAAAGTCTTATTACTACTTATTATTATTCTTTGTTTATTGGTAAAGAAATAAAGATAAATAACTTTATAGAAACACGACTGTCATATACAGCACAAACAAAAAAATATACAACAGCCCCATCTAGTGAAGATACATCAAACTACGGAGTATTATGAACTATGAAGCAACTGCTAATCCTGCATCGCGAAATAAACATTCTCATGGCAATTAGCATATATACAACATCCCAACTTCAATTGTTGGGACGCGGCTCGCCTGGTCGGAGGACCCTCCCTTTGTGTCGGAGGAACATGATCACCCGTCCCTCTACAAAACTAAAAGGTAAAAGAATATTTTCGATAAATAAATTTAAATAGAGGATAGTGTGATTAACAAAAATCATTTTTATTGTAAAACCATAGGATGATTTTTAAGATACTTACAAGATGACTACTTCACATGACTATTTGTCAATAAAATATTTATAATAATTAACACTAAGCAATCTATATTATATCACCGGTCATAATATTCCATGAATCCAATGAATAATTTTCTTTAGCGGTGGCCACCAGTGACTATATTTTCATGTCACTTTCTAAAACACAATAACATTATCCGAAGAAAGATTGCTTTCATAGTACACGCAGGCGCTTAGACATTTCTCTCAGCTGTTTTATATGAACGAAAAGATTAATGTGTTGTGCTTGGGAACATTTATCATATGCAATACTTCCTTCTCGGATGATACCAACATTAGATAATAAACTATGAAGTGGTGTGATATTTAAATAAATAAATAAATATTTCAGACATTTGAAACACGACGCCATCTAGTTCACATTAAACAAAGCTTATACTATGATAACAAACTCCGGAACAAATATTTATCTCCGACCTCAAGCACAGCAGATGCATACGCTAACGCTGCACCACCAAGACATTCATTGGTTATTTGTTGAAATATTTGCAAGCATAACTTTTTAACTAAGCGCTTTGGATCGGAAATACAAGTTTTCAATGTCTTCACACTTGTCAGGGATTTTGACAAATATTTCAGGTGTACGATATGGAAAAAAAATTATATTTATTTACTTATTATGGATCTCCGACAAGGAAGACACTTTACATACTAGTTTTATAACAGATAAAATATAGTTAAAATTTCATGTCTTGTGTTTTCTCCATTATGGAAGACTATAAAATGCTCTTTACAAAAATAATTAAATATTAAAAACAAACAGTGGCCACAAACAGCCTATGTAGATAAAGGAAAAACAAAATCAATAAAATAGAAAAAGAAACAATAATTGAACATTAGTAGGCTAGTGGCAGTCACATATACATACATACACACAGACACACATATAAACAAATTCCTTTATATCCATAATGGTTCCTTATATTTAACAGTAGTATAAGAGATCGAACATTATATCTGAATTGTGCCAGACTGTTAGAAGAGATGTCTATGTCTCCAGAAAGAACTGAAATGGTGTCGTACTGAGATGGCAATGACATCAAACCTTTCAAACAAACTGCATACTGCACTTCCAATAATATTGTAGCAGTAAAGTATTTTTTTCTGTACTTTTTTCTACTCTCTACTCTACCTGATGAAAGCATGAATAGAATCCAAGAGTTGTGGTCACCATACTCATTGCAAATGCAGATAATACAGTACGGTGACCCACACTATGGCGGTCTAGTGAGATGCTTTTTCACACCCCGCTTGGGGACGTAAAAGGCAAGAAAGTCATCGTGACAGTGTAAGGCTTACACAGTCACCACGATAACTGTCAACCCTGCATCAATGAGCCTCCGGTCTAACACTCACCAACGAAACACGACAACACGATTGCTGGCGCTTTAGGTTGGTCTTCTGTGGGAGGGTAGTACTGCCCCGGTCGAGCTGGCCCGCTTGTGCTGAAATCAGCATGGCTCTATTACCTAGAAACACTATTACTACTATTACCAATACCTAACTATTTATAGCCGTCTCTCTAATAAGTCCGTCCAGAGCTTGACTGAAAAAAACCTGTCTGGCACTTGACATGAACCCTTCTAATGCAAAAATTCTGTACTAATAAAGAATTGTGAGTGATATGTCCGAAATATTATTATATGTTGTGAAGAAAATGAAATTTTTAAGTACCTAATTGTCAACACACAAAGTACCATACAAATGTTCCGTAGTTTTAATTTAGCGACCCTCTTCTAAACCCTTCTTCTGCTTTTCTAATAGTAAAAATCTATATTAGTACAGCCACTACACTACACTACGAAAGGTTAATACCCTACTAAGTCCTTTTAAGATATTGAATTAAGGCACACATTCATAATCATTAATTATTAAATAAAAGGGCGGCCCCGCAGCGGTGTTTTCTAATAAATTGGATCTATTTATAGAAATAGTTTAAGGTTCTACACGCACGCAATCACTTAGAGTTACAGAACACTACGTGTGTTGAATTCAATTTTAAATAAAGTCAATGGATATTATTGAAATATGTATAGTATAGGATGGGCCACGAATTAGTTAACATTTGAAAAATCTTAAAAAAATCATTTGATATATTATAAAAATTGTTTATTTATTAGAAATTTAATTACTTAGAATTTATTTTTTAAAAATGACACCGTCTAAATGCCCACCGTTTAGACGTCTGCACTCTTCTAAGCGAGCACCGAAATTTTGGAATACTCGTCGGCAAAGAGAACGCGAGATCGCCGACGTCTCTTCGTTGATTTTTTTCTTTTATTTGACATAGTGTATTTGGTTTATTAATGTAGATACTATTCTTCAAATGAGCCTATAAAAATAAGTATACTGATTATAGATCTGGACTTCTGGGTGGTCATAGAATGTCGCCTCCTCTGGAAATGAAGTTTTCCGAAAACATGTCTTTGACCACTGGCAGGGACTCATTGGATGTGTGGCTGGCTGTGATAAATGGCTCCATCTTGTTAAATTTATGTGTTACGATTTTAGCCAGCAAATTCCAGTAACATCGGTCCTAAGAACTCTCGTAACATGTTTGCACGGGATGTTAGATTCAAATGACGAATTCTTGGCCCATCCTATATATATTACAAATTTAATATTAAAGAAAAAAGGTGAGTAAAAATTATTTCCAAAAAGAGGGAGCAATTAAAAAATAAAAGTGTCAAAAGCAGTTACATTCTAAGGTTTGTTTTCGTTTACGCTAAATTTAATTTAACTTGCGTAATTAACTTTTAAAAGTGTGCCACTGACTTCAATGCACCCACATCATATTTAAGTCTAATAAACCGTATTTCCTATTCCTCAGTTTTCTAAATTTAGGCGTGCTATTATTTCTTCAAATGTGAATGGAAGAACGGGAAGTATAATACTTAAACAGAAAAAAAAATATAAAGAAGATAATTTGTGATGTAAATATCATTGAGGAATGATTTTCACCATTCCGCAATGACATTTACATGACGAAATTGAAAAAAATACATACATACACAAAATCAAGCCTGTTTCCCCCATAAGGGTAGGTAGAGGCATACTAAACGCCTACTTTTGGCCAGTGTTTTGGTCCCACGTTTTCTTTGTTAGAGTCTCGTCCGTCGATAGGCAGGCATAGTGAGTAGAGGTTGCCTTAGGATCTTAACTTCTTGGTGGGAACTCTATGCACCGTGAAAAATGTATAATTTAAATAATCAACTGAACTAGATCCTCCTTTTTTGAAAGTTTTTTTTTTATATTTCCTTTTTATTCCCTTTTTTCACATTTCCTTTTATATTTAATTGAAAGTAAATTTAGTCAAGTAGGGAATTCTAATCTATATAACATTCACTTCACGTTGACACTTTAGCATGCCCTAAAAGATTATCCCTAACTCCAAATATCATGATGTCTAAGCCGCTCAACATTTCTACATACGTCATACATTATTAGAAAAGCCACATTTACATATTACGTCATTGCTAGACTTAATCTTTTGTCTATGGGCGGTTAATATGGGTATTATTTGCTTTTAGACGACAATTATCCGTTATGTCTTGCGTTATCGCCTCTAATTAAGAGATAATGGGTGTGGGACTAATGCCGTTTATGAAGACTCATAACAGTGGTGATGCTCACAGATCATGTAACTACAGTGATATTACTCACCTGACCTGTTTAACGACGGTCTACTGTGAGATATTGAAAATTTTCTGTTGTATCTTAGCATTCCTACTAGATATACGAGTATATCGCCATATTATTTCTGCACTATGTGTGTTAAGCGCTACAGTTAAACTTCAGCACGAAGAACTTAAAAATTTATAATGTATTATTGTATGTTATTCGTAATATGCTATCTCTACTTTAAAATTAAAAAGTTGTTTTACCAGAAAATTGCTCAATGATTGGATTGGACCTGGATTGGTTTTTCTTAGGTATCAGTAATCCCTAATGTACATTGATAAAACTGGATGCAGTTCCGAATCATATTGAACTTTTAAAGCATTCTTGGAAGTACAAATCCAATAAACAGCTCCAATTCTTCTGAAATACCAACACTAAAGATATGTACATAAACTGTAGCAATCTTTGATATTATTATGAAACTAATTGATAAAGTTACCACCTGAAACTAATGCAATGAGAATTTACGTGAATTTGATTGGATTACCGCAGGGGCCAAGCTTGGAGCTGCGGTCAAAAACTACGAAGTTGATCCTGCATACACTGGGCATTAGAAATACTATAAAAAATTAATTCTAATTTGATCAGAAAAAGGTCATTCCATAGAGTTTCTGTAATATTTAGACACTTAATAATGTCATACTTCCCTTTTTTATATCAAGTCAATATAATCTAGTCCCAGTGTGACATTGGTTAGGAAATAGTCAATCGCGACGGAATAACGTTGCATCGTTAAACCAATCTCTACAAGAAGTCAAGAACCTTAACTAGACTCAAGTGGACTCAATTACATACACATTCTGCAAATGCTCGATGTACTGTTTTTGCAGTGAAAGTGTTATCCAAACACAACGTTATAACTGATGCGTGAAGAAATGTAATGTTTTCCTGTACTCTGATCGTATTTTTAAAACTTACTTTTAAGTGTATAAATAGTAAAAATCATATCTTCTATTATTTGAATCATCATTAATGTTGACATCCAATTGGGTGTTCTTTTTGACCGTTTCTTGTATGTGTATAAAGTCCCCTGCGACACAGAATTTATTCCTAGTGAGGATGGCGTCTTTTTTTAAAAAAAAAAGATAAATTACCAGAAAATTTCAAGTCTTTTCTCTAAAAACATAGGTATCCGAAACGGTAAAGATATTTATTGATTTAGTTATACTTTCTGCAAATAAGTTATATTGCATAAGGCAGACTTAATGTCGTAGTATATGTAGTTCATTACATAAAATTTCACTATAAGTTTAGTTTATTAATTTATTGAAATGTGACAAACATGGATTCAAAGTTCTTCTATTTATAAAGATCATCTTCTTATTAAGATATATCTTCATTATTAAGACATCGGTTCTGATCAACATTTGCCTACTGCTTATTTATTAGAGTAAACTTAATATAAACATGAGCTCATTCTATTTGGTTCAATAATATTGCTACACAAAGTGATGAATCCTATCGATATTAATACCGACTCAGAGTAGATCGCTGTTTGTAATTTATACAATTATTTGCCCTCCTTAGTTGACTGTTTCATCAACGCAGAACCTAAATCGCTGGAGCTACAAACATAAAACTTTGGCAGTTGTAGCTTTTTAAATTGTAGACACACATTAAAATGATTTTTCGAAAATAATGAGGGAAAATAGAAGTTAAACGATTGTATTGTAGTATGTCATTTTTAAAATTACAAACATAAAGTAAGAAGTAGTCACGTAAATAAAGCCGCGGGCAATAACTATAAAATAAAGACCAGTTTTCTCTACTATTTCACATTATACATAGTTAATTAACATGTACCTAAAAAAGCAAGGAAAATGCTTATCATTGAAACATAATTTCAAAAGCCGACGAAATATATTTCTTGAACAGTTACGTAGATATACTGATAGCGTAGTCACTAATGCTCCGTCATATACAGTAAAACTTGCTTTTGTACTCGGTCTGGAGCAGCTGTTGAAAAGTTGAAAATGTCTCGACTATACTGCGATATACCTCGACAACACCTGGTAACGTCTGGTCTAGACAGCCAGTTTTTCGGTCATGAGATGCTGCATTTATTGGTGTTTAAGAATTAATAAATTAAATTTAGTAGTTGATCACAGAAAAGTATTATTTTATAAATTACTAAGTGCATAGAATATAGGCTTTGTTGTGGCCCATTGTGGTTGCATTTATGAGAAACGAGGAACAAAAGCGAGTGATCTTTTCAATTGGTGCAGAATTTTTTAGTTTTTAAGGCAATGCATTTTGATCGTATTTTAAACTTACTTTTAAGTTTATTTACGTAAGTATTTATCATGTCTTATACTTCTTCTATTAACGATTTTGAATCATTAGTTCATCTAATACCTTTCAACGAGCAATTCTTGTATAATATATACTTTTAGGAAATTTAGTATGCAGGGGATTTTAGGGGCGATGAATCGATCTAGCTAGATTTCATTTTTAGAAAACATTATTTTATCCTTGTTTTCAAGCAATGACATGTTTTTCTAAAGTAGACCCGTTTCGACACTTATCTATATGACAAAATGAGGGGTGGGAACAAAAGAAGTTGTTAAATTGTGAATAGACTATCACACAATATTACTAAGCAAAGCTCGGTTTCCAGGTAATTAACATTAATATAAAAAATGTCAAGCTCTATCTCCAAAATTTACTTCATTATATATTATTTCTCTGTATTTTGATAGAATATTATTGAAACGTATAAAATTTGGTTCAAAGGTCTCCTATTTCAAAATTGAAATTAATTTTATAATTTTTGAATTTATAAGTGTACACAAACCAGTTTAACACTTCAGTTAATAAAAACAAATAATTACTAAAATACTGTATTAAATACTGGTGCTAGTAATGAGAGATTAGTGTACTTTTGGAAAATTCTCTCAGTACTTACAACAAATGCGTAGTAGGTAGTAGGTATACCGTTAAGATACCCATACATCAAATTGGTGACACACGTTTCTTCAAATCAATCATTTCGATCGTCAATGAGGTTCACTAACAATATTTACGTAACCCACAGATTAAAATGATCCAAAAAAGCTAACCGAAATGTATAATAACTAGCTTTTCCTCGTGACTTTTCTTGCATAAAAGTTTTGACTGGTCTGATGGACTTTTGTTTTGGTGACGGGGTGATAAGTCTAACTCAAAAGTTGTAGGTACATATATTTAGAAGTGAATGAGAGAGAATGTGATTATATATATTTTTCAGCAGTCTAGTTACTATTTTTTTTTCTTTTTTTTTATATTAAGAGCCTGCCAAAGTGACTACTCTGCCTGATGGAAAGCATTAATAGAATCTAAGAGTTGTGATCACTGTACTCATCGCAAATGCAGACAATGCAGTATGGTGACCCACACTATGGCGGCTTTGTGAGATGCTTCTTCACATCTCGCTTGAGGACGTAAAAGGCATGACAGTCATCGTGACAGTATAAGGCTTACACAGTTACCACGATAACTGTCACCCCTGCATTAATGGGCCTCCGGTCTCACACTCACCAACGAAACACGACCACACGGATGCTGGCGCTTTAGGTCGGAAACAATATATACTTAGTACAAGCACTGTCTAGTTTGGTCTTTAGATGGTGGTGTTTTTTTTTCGGACTTAAAGAACATCCTAACGATTTCTCTAGCGGAATCTTATGTCACACTTGTGAGAATGTCTGAAAATGTCTGTGTGTGTGTAGAAAATCTATTTAATAGACTGTCATCACGGATGATTTCAGGTCGAAATAGTGAAACAGCCTTTGATCCTACTTGTTATAGAGCTTATCAAACACAATGAAAGGACCGTACACTATCATATTTCATAAATTTAGAAGACGACGACTCGTAAAAGTTTCCATAACATTAAACTTGAAAACAGTATAATATTTATAACGAAAGGGACTATCACAGGCACAAAGGACTATCGAGTCCTGTCTACAATCTCATGCCAAGATTCATATGAAAGTATACCTAAGCATTAAACAAATAAGGTTTACTTTACAATAGTTAGTACATTCTTAGAAATAGACTGTTCTGGGATAAATTGTTGTGTCAAAAAAATACATTGCGTTAATTATTGAGTGATATGAGAGTTCAATAGTTATTTATTTATCCTGTGACCCAAATACAGATTGACAAATAATGAACAATTTTTTTTCATGTATCACACTAGTATTATATTAGCGAAAATTTGCGAATGTTTGTGTTTGGAAGTTTGTTAGTTCCTTGCGCTTAAGTATAATAGAGACACTCTGAAAGTCTGAACTAACATATAAGTCCCGAAGAAATGTAGTGTATGGGATAAGTGCTCCGATTTGGTGTATCTGAAAAACTACGGGGTGGTTACCTATACATAGTTTTTGGAGCACAATAGGACTTATTCACGATATAATTATTTATAAGATTGAGGCACCTTTTATTTCCCGACGTTTGAACTTGTTACACCGCTCGTGGTTACGGGCAAACGTCTCATTTGTGAAACGAACATTTTCCCAACCAACTCCTTCAAAGTTAACCATGTAATTAATAAACCTCCAAGCATCCGGCTTCCTCTGAAGCTGTACAGCATACTTGGCTATTGACTTTACTCATAAGTTACCACTAAGTTGGTACAGATTAGGCCAAGGTGCCTGTACAATGGATCATTTAGTACACAATGGTGAGAAACTCCCAGATGCAAGCTTATATTATTTCTGCGACCGAAACGATGCATGGATTGGCAGGATTAAGTCATGCGCAGACAGCGATTAGACGTCTTATAAAATACTTCTAAAAAGTTAAAGTTCTTGGTAGACAAAGGGCAGTCTTTCAGTCATAATATGACACCCAAAATAAATGACGATAAAATAATGAATATAGCGGTTTCTAGGGTTACCTTAAAGCGGTCAAGTGCCAAGCATTTATTATGTAAAATTTCTGTTCTACTGTCAAACACCTATTCAAACATTTTCCCGCCGTCTAAAGGTAGACCGTCTCCCAGTCCACCTTTGTACATTTGTTAATTGTGCATAAAGAATTAAATGAAATATTCACGTATCTGAATTATCTTCATAAATGTGTACATATTAGTTAAATAAAACAATTATTTCCTTAATATACTTTCAGAAACAAACGTATTGATGATACTTTAAATATAATGAGATGATTACTAAGACAAGATATTATTTCGACATGTTTATGGCCTTGAAACAAAACGTCATTCGCCTGACATTAAGGGTATCTCAGGTTTCATAATTATCGCGACATCAAGCCGTCGTATTATGTGTGCGAGTGTGTGTATGTATGCGTGTATGTATTTAAAAGTGACAACAAAAAGTCACTAAGGCTATTGCCTATACACAACCTACTTTCCAATTTGTTAAATATTTTTAAATGCTACGCTCCTGACTTGGACATCTTTGATTCAAAGCTGAGTGGACATAAACGTCGACCTTGCGATGGGACTATTTAGAAAGGAAGGAACGATGGACCTTGTTTTGACTGGTCTGTTTCCGAAACCAGGCCATTTCGAAAGTAATTCTCAATAGCACTCTAAGTTGTATATACTACTTAATTTTATTAAACAATTAGGTACTTTACATACAAAAATATTAACAAGCATTAAAAAAAAACTTTTAACCAAATTTAACTTAGAGGGTTAATAATATGAACAGGAATGTAATAATTTCTATGAAAGTTACTAAAAAACAATTAATTGATTTAACTGAATTATTGAAGGAAACATCATCATTAGCCCGTTGCAGTCCACTGTGAACCTTACCACTTCCAAGGCATGCCTCAGAACTCGGTCTGTCGCTTTTTACATACAGTCGCTACCGGTCTTTTTATACAAGTCTCACCATCTAATAACGAGTAACCAAAGAAAAAAATGAGCTGTCTGCTTCCATTTTTCAGATAGCTATTAGTCTCGAATGTTCTAAATTAGAGTAATATATTTTTCTCCTACAAGCATGCATTATCTTCAAATAAAAAGTATCCAACTCTATTTGTAATTTGTCCTATATATGTATATATGTATGTATAAATAACTGTATTCATGAATATTTTAGTGTTATACATACGAATATTATAATTGTTCATATTATTTACTTTTTTTTCGAGTCCATCTATTATCTATTCCCCCTTAAGGTTAGCGGGAAGAAAAATCAGGTCTGTGTTAAGCGCGCCTTTGTACATGTTATTTCCTAGTTACTAAATAAATTGAAGTATGTGTACAACAAAGAATAAATAAAATAATTAAAAATAATAATAAAACAACATAATAAAACCTGATCGAAAGAAAAAAACGTAAAATATTTGTAAGTAACATCACCGTGACTTAGTTCTTCATCAATTCGCAGCAAAACGCATTACCAAGTGGTGTTGTGATTCGTGGTTTTATGCCTTATGAATATTAGGTGTAGACATTCACAGTATCTTTCCACTGGTGCGTACGGACAGCATTTGCTTAGTTGTGTAACTGGAATTTTATCTTGAAATACATAGTTTTGTGAGTAGTATTGATATAGTATAAACAAAGATGTCTGACTTGTTTTGAACCCTAGAGTAGGACATTTTTCGAATGGTGTCTGGAAGTACACATGGTAATAAAATCGCTTATCTTTTTCTTCTTTAATTCTGTTTTAATTTAATTATTAGTTACGCTATTTTTATTTTTTATTGTTAAGCTATTAATGTACGTACCCGGTCGCCCACAACTTTAGGACTTATAAACATACTACAAAAAACATATAAAATAGACAATGAGTTGATAGTATAAGCGGCCACCTCATCGCTTTTTACTGCGTTGAGTGTTGCGGATTCAAATCCCACATTGGACAACACTTTGTGTTATCCACACATTGTTGTTCTGAGTTTGATGTTTATAAAGTCCGCCACGACAATGGAATATTCCTAGTTAGGAAGTAGTTTCTTCAATAAATAAAAAAATCAACTTTTGTATATACTCTTTTTTAGAGATCCTTTAATAATTAAAAGAAAATTAACTGAATATTTATTTCAAATTAATATCAAGAATAAATAAATGTATTATAGTTTATTATTTATATCTTTATCTAACCTGATCTGGAATAGATTAGAAGCCGATATGTTTTGTATATTTTAAACAATGTATAAATCTGCAAAACATGTTTTAGTAGTACTGGCAGGAAAATGCATTTACACTCGATAACCTAATTTTTAGAAAAAGTCAATTTTTAATTTTTATTACTCTATGATCTTAGGAATTTTAGTAGTGACCATAACATTTGTAGATGATATACAAAAACAATACTTAAATTTTTATATAAAATTTCATAAATCAGATAGCATTTGTTCATAAACCCATTTATTTAAATTGGTTATTACTAAGGCAATTTTTCTCGAAAAAATCTAATTACTCTCAGAGTAACACAGGTTATTTTTAAGAGTTCTTGGGATATTGTATTTTATATAATACTTTCAGTAGAGTACTTTCAACAGTAACACTGATAAACTGTATACTTCTATGTGCTCTAATTTCTCTTTGAATCTACCATCTTATTTATTAAACTAATCATTATCTATATAGTAACGGAATAAGAATACCAAGTTTCACCACCCCAATTCATTTAGTGGGAGTTGTAAGAGAGCAAATTACACAGGACAACATCACTGCAGAGAGAAAAAAAACTTGATACAAATATTCCAGCCCATCTGGCCAGCGTGGTATAGTAGGCCAAAACCTCCTTGCTAAGGAGAAGGTTATGTCCAGCAGTAGGCTGTTTAAGGTTGTTGACGATGATTGATAAAGCATTAAAAGCTTTCAGTTTAGTAATAGTTACATGATATGTAATTTTTTAACGCACTATTTCATACGAGTTTCTAAAGCACCTACAATTCAAAGTTTAATGAAGAGGAACTGATTGAAATTCATTGTTTTATATTGCATTGTGAAAGAATGGAAAATTCTGAGAGTATCGGCAAACGCGGTAACATTCCATTATTTTCTTCTTGAAGGTAATTGTAAAGTAGGACAAACTCCTGCGGCGTTTAAACCTAGATAGATAGGCCGGGTTATATCGCCGCGGGGTTGTAAGTGTGCTAAAGCAATGTCGTGACAACACCAATAAAAACAAGCATTGTGAAAATAAAGTACACTATAAATATCTTACGTTATATCATCAACTTTGATGTGCTTTAATGTTAGATTTATTTCGTACTTACATTTTGTTTTGTTAGTGCAAGCAATTTGTCTTTTAGAAACAGCAGTCTAACGGAATCGTGGTGATTCATCGCTGTTACCAATAGTAGGTAATCATCATCAGACAATTACAGGCCACCGCTGGGTACAGGCCTCTCCCATTGCATGCTATTCTGATAGAAGGTAATATGAGAAATATATTCAAGACAAATTTAGTTTGTAACATTTAAAAAATACTGCACGTTTAATTGTTATTCACTTAAGAACAAAACATTTCATCACATAAAAGGTTATATTAATTACGAAATGTCTAGAAACCAATTGTATCAGCAGTTATTTAGTATTTTTCCCATAACTTTTAAAAGTTACTGCACGTTTAACGTTTTTATTTTATATACGTTGCTATCGATTTGCGAATGCTTAAATTATTTTTAATTAAAATTCAATTGCATAACAATTTTATTCATAAAACAATCCAAATGACTGGAATCGTATTTTCTTTAACTAACAGATATTAAAATGTAAACTCACTTACGTGATGAGCCGGTTTTAAAGTTAATATTAAATAAAAGTGTTATGAACGATTTTTCTTATTTATCTGGAAATCTGGAACACTAGAATTGTGCAATAATAGGGTATTATTAAATCAATTACAGATATCATTATACAGAATCCTCATTACCTCAATCTTTCCTAACTTTAATACGAAGATTTTGTGCTAAATATATTTTGTACTTGTGGTCTGGGTGTTGCCAACACTTTAACTATAAAATAATAACTAATTGCAGAGGAACGGGTGTCGTGTCACTCCGAAACTAAGGAAGGATCCTCCAACCAGGCGAGGCGATCATGCCTGGCGGGCCGCGGCCCAATGGTTGATGTTGGGATGTTGTGTAGACGTTAATCGTCGCGAATTTCTATATCGCGATACAGGGTTAGTAATTATTCCATAGTTTATTACTTCGTAGTTTTGATGTATCTTCGATAGATGACGCTATACTACGTCTTTTGTTTGCACTGTATATGGAAGTCACCACAAACCAAAAACTAAAGTCACTTTTAAACTAAGTAGACTTAAAAAAGAACAACATTCTCAATTAGGCCGCATCTACTTTATTGTTTGTTGCCTCAGAACTCTGTCATTTGAGAAAACATATAGGCTACATACACAGATATAGAGACAGGGTTCCTACTACAAGTTTTGAGAGTGCACGGTTGGCTTAGTGGTTTAAACGGTCACCACGCCGCTTTCCACTTCACTAAGTGTTGTGGGTTCAAATTCCACATGGGACAACACCTTGTGTGATCCACAAATTGTTGTTCTAAGTCTGGGTGTTCTTTGTGACCGTTTCTTGTATGTTTGTAAGCCCCCCGCGACACAGGATTTATGCCGGGCGGGCGGCGTTTACAGTCCTAAAGCGGGCGTAGACTTTAAAAAAAAAGGAGGAAAAAAAGTTTTTAAAAAAATATTATTACAATTAATAATACTGTAAGCCAATTGGTGTTCTTTTTTTAAGATTTTTTTTTTCTACACGTCTAATAGATGTTGACATTATTCTTTCACACCAATCAACTGTATACATAGGTTATGTGGTATGCAAATAGGTATAATTTATAGTACGACCGTAAGGCGTGTCGTAATATCTAAGCTGAACTGATTGTTGATGAGTTAAATGTCGTAATACAAGGTGCGTATGAGCATTTTTATGTGTAGATGTAGGCATACAACCATTACGTATCTAATAGAGTGCAAAACATCGTGACTTTGGTGGTGGTAAAATACTCGAAATTGTCCATACAACACAAAAAGGCAAAGAATAACAAACAATTATGTATGATCTGAGTTGTTTATTTGACATTAAGAACATATAAGATACTTACATATTTACAACAACAATTGAGAATATCTCTTATTCAGTTCATAAAATAACAAATGAACTGGTCATTAACCTATAAAACAGAATATCTTACTTTTTATGAGATACGTAAAAAAGCTTGCCAAAGAACAAAACATACTCGTACGTGTTTATACCACATTCACACTTACGTCCCGTAGTAATAAATTATAAGTTCCTTTATCGTAGCTCAAGAATGTTTTCCCATTACATATTTTGCTTAGTCCTTAATAAAACAGTATTAGACGTAAACTCGGGGACAACAATACTACAAGGTCTACAAGTCTTTTATTTATCTATACATATTTATATACTACTTCTTCACTCAAAGATTTCCTTATTACGTTACTATTTTACTTTTGGCAACACAAACTGTTGTTGCAACCAGTTGAATTAGATCTATAGGTTTTTAACGAAAAATGTTTAACAGTAGGAAACTCATGTTTCAACGTATTTGGGCCGGTTTGACCAACCTTGCAAAAAACGCTTCATAGCAAATTTTTCATTGCTTTGCACTGAGTGAATGAAGTAAACTGTCTCTTAATTCTAAGACCATGCTAATAGGGCGGACACCGCACTTGTGATTCTTGTTGGTGGATACCTGTACCTGCAAGTCACGCGACAACTCTGCAATAGCAATCGTGTGTCATATAAAACATAGATATTTACATTGTCTACGTTTTCAATGAGTAAAGTGACCACAATTCTTAGATTCTATTCATGCTTTCTATTACAATGAGTAGACACTTTGGCAGCCCTTTAACGTTTAAAAGAAATCAAGGCTTTGCGGTTTTCCTCGTCTTTATATATTAGGTATGCTTTATTAATTTCAGATCCAACAGGATCCTTAATTAAGTGGTGAAGCGTCTTGCCGTGTTCATTAAACTATAGTGTCCGATTTTCAGGTACTTTTATGGGACCCAGATTTCGGATATTGTAAATAAAAATATCTTGTACGAGAATGTAATTTGCCATATTTTTTAGGTTTGCTTTATTTATCAACTCCTTTCGCTAGGAACGGCTCTTTGATTAGCTCACAATGAGACTGAATATAAATGAGTGGATGAATGAAAAGAATGAATAATATACAAAAATTAAGGCTAAAATTAAAAATAGAAATTTTTTGAAACTAATGCCTAATGATAGTACTCTTTCAAATTCTCACACTTTCCACAACTATTGAGGTTTAAACAATATGAATCGCAAGTTGCGAATTTTTCATATTTACATGTTATTGTAAACACTTCTTCTATTTAGAGTCGTTGTTGAGATTAACTTCCGTGTGTTGCCTAACTTCTAACTTAGAAATATACTGTTGACATATCGTTACTCAGATTTTTTGTTAGACTCTCAGTTACACACGGGTGGCTGAACCTTGACTCCAAATAGACTGCTGATAAACAAATTTTTATGAACCAATATATAACATATCGATAAATTACATCCAAACACAGAAGTTATCATTGTGTTCGCAGAATTGTTCGTAATGGGTACGAATCTAAGTCTTGATTTGTGTTGGCTGAGGCAGCATCAGTCAGCATCATTTGTCATTAGACTAACAGGCCTGTATCTCTACTCTCTGTAGAAATAAAAGTAAATAAAATTAATGTGATGGAATTTTACTTACATATAAAGGTTTTATTACGAATTGATTGAAACTTTAAGCAGTCGAACAAGTTTTTTTTTTGCAAAATCATTTTTAAAGTTTCATTACTTCTTTCAGACATTTTATCCAACTTAGGTTTTAACCTACTAAACCCTAATTTGATATAGTAGACCAAAACCTCCAGGCTTAGGAAAGGCCATGGTAGCATATGCAACTGCTGTGCTTGAGATTTCAGATTCGATACCCGGTATCGAAACAATTGCTTTTTTTATTTTTTATTTAATGCCTGCCTTACGGACTCTACTCTGCCTAATGGCAAGCACGATTAGAAACCAGTGGTGTTCACTATACTCGTCGCGAGTGCAGGTAAAGTAATATGGTGACTCACGCTATGGCGGCCTAGTGAGATGCTTTTTCACGCCCCGTTTAAAGGACACGGGATCATGGTAGGAGAGAAACACGTGCACTGGTAGTGAGTACCAGGTTTCCATTAATTTACACTATTCACACTTCATTACTACAGTTCTACACACACTTCGAAACCATATATCTACTATTCTATAAAAAAGAGTGACTTCCAAGATCTGAGTCGTAGGTTCTAATGGAGGGAATCGTGCACCCGGAACGCCACAGTCCTCAACTCGAGAATTAGCTGCAAAAAAGATCAACAAGCAGTTTCGTTTACTCCTGTAGCTAGTGGACGAGTAATCCATCGGGACATTTCAGTGGTGGGAGCGAGAACTGGCAGTAATTAGACTGCACAGCTTTAACCAGGCTCCAGAACTTACGGCTGTCCGAAGAATATGCAACGAGTTCTTGTCCAGTCCACGCAACATACTGCGTATCCGCTCTAACATAAACCTTCTTGCATTCCCTAGTGGTTTTGTTATACGTCGCTTTTAGGTGATAAACGTCAGGGTCGCCTTGAGCGCGGGCCCCGGCCCATGCATAGTAGGTCGCTTGCATATGTAGAACAGCGAGAATGCACTCGCGATTCACGTTGTGCAATGCACTTCGTGCTAGGGAATTCTCTGTGGGGAATATAACATTCCATACAAAAAGTAATCTCATCAGCTACGGCCGACGCGCTCTGACTGATAATTATCGTAAAAGCAGTGTTGATCCCATGGGATAAATGTAAAATAATTCCATATTCCATCCCAATCGGCTGGTTACTCTCCACCATAATCGTTGTCTCGCCATCACAGGTCGTGCCGGATTGACAAGAGCGCCGCTGTGGACACCAGCCAGTGAACAGAGGATCCCAAAAGGACGAGAACTGATACACTGTAATGCTCTGGGTGACTCGTTGGCAGTAGGTTTAGCAAGGTGGACACGTGACTCGGTATGTCTGGTATCTTGGAGGGCTGGAGGACTATCTGGGTGAAGGCATGCGTCCAGAAATTATCCACTGTCAGACTTCTAATCCGTTTTGAGTCAGAAAATATCCGAGAATATTATTAACTTACAGATTTTTGAAGAGTAATTACTGATTAGTTTTTGAACACATAAATAGTATTTTGACATCTACTATTTAAGAAGAACAATGCATTTGAAGAGCTGGTAACCGTTTTGCAATAAAAAATATAAATATTTGTAAATAACTTTCACACTCCAAAGACAATATGAACGTTGTCAAGTTTTTGTCAAGACGAGTATACTTTGCAAAATAAATATGTACATGCACAGTGGTCGGATGTTACTTGTCAGAACCTTGGAGTTCTGTTGTCAAGGTTGGTCACTAACTTGACTGGTTTCTTTTATTGTCTTCTCTCAAGCAAAAGGATAATCGACATTCCTTGCAAATACTATAAATAGCGATGAGTCTATATATAGTTTTTCTGAAGTAAAATTCGAAAGTGTGCATACATGATTGCTAGCTGACTTCCGTGTTAAAAACTCTTATTTTGAGAGCAAAATGTATTTGCTTATCTGTTATTTACCAATTCTCGTTTCAGTCGGACTAGATCTATATTTGAAATATGTTTTTTTTTTCAACAGCCTTTTACAATGCCCTGCTGGACATAGGCCTCTCCTAAGGAGAAGGTTTTGGCCTACTATACTACGCTGACCAGACGGGTTGGAATAGGGTTTGTTTCAAGTTTTCCTTCTCTTTGTAATAATATTTTCCTGAATAGTTTCTTCTTCTCTTCTCTTAGTCGCCTCTTATGACACCCACGAGATGAATAGGGGTGGTAATACTATGTATTCTTAATCCGTCACCACACGGACAGTCTAACCCAATGTAATATCAAAAATGTTCATGTTCAAAAATGGACCATGACCATCGAAATAATGTAGGAAGCCTTATCTAAATTATAAGTTTTTCTTCAATTATCCAAAACTAGGCAAATTATAGTAAATTTGTCTTACATCCCAGCCTCTACAAACTTTTGTAGTCTCAGAACCGTTTGGCATCTTAAATTTTTTGATAGGACACCCACAATTCCAGTATAACCTGTGGCTGGACGTCGAGGTGATATTTAGTGAAAACGAGCATCACATGGTGGTGTTTCTGATAACTGACAGGAGATTAGAAAGGACTTACCACTCTGCTCATCTACATCCCTTAAGCTAGCGCCTATTTTTTCAAACTTCTTCCTCTGTTGCCCACGCCGTCACAGTGATGCTAAATCACATTAGACCTTTAAAAAACTCTTGTTTTCATACTAACGCTTCTGTTCATAAAGAATGTGACAACATCAGTCATTATACCTCCCGCATTAATCTCCACTCATCAGTAACACGAAATAGTGTTTTTTTAAAGCAATTTTCCTTTGAGGCAGTTAAAATAACACGTATTTTTTAAAAATACATATTTAATAAGATAATTTTGTTACACGAATGAATAGTATTGAATTTTACTTAGATTCTCAGTTCCATACATTTCAGAGCTTCAGAGATTCGAAATACGAGTATGTTTACTTCGTTACGGATATAGTAAAATATTGCCACATTAACCAAACTCTTAGACTTTGTTCCTATTTCATACATATAAACTGTTCCTTATTTCAACTTTCACCTTTTTGACATAACTTAGAATATTTTTAATCAATATTTTTGTTAAAAATACGTACACAAACATTATAACCTGCCTCGGTGGGTCGGCGGAAATGAATGTGAGTGCTGTGCTTGAGGTCTCGGGTTCGATTGTAGGGTCGGACCCAATGTTTGTATGATCTGCAAAAATTTGTTTCGAATTTTGGATGTTTTCTATGTATAATATGTATGTATTTACAAAAAGAAAGTGTACAAGTATTCTATCAGTCAGTCTAGTTATCATAGCACAAGCTCTGCTTAGTTTGAAACTAGATGAAGTTGTTTGTATTATGTCCGAAATGATTATTATTTATTATATTATTATTTTAAAATCCATGGAATATAAAACAAAATTGTAACTTAGACATAAAAGCCTTTTATATATAACTAAAAACTATCCTATGAATGACAGAATAATTAACGTGTTTATTTCTGTCATTTTTTAGCTTCACGTTGGCGGTCACTACCACTGGGATTTTTGACGTGTTTGATGAAATAATTAAGGCGAAAAAAGCTAGAATGACAAAATGATCTCATCAACATCAACCGATCAGTTTCTTCGTGTCGTCGGTCTATCATGCCGTAGGGTTTCGTATTAAAACCTGTACTATAGAACTTATAAGTTTTCAGTCCATTCATCTAAGCTTGATCAGTTAGAGTTAAATTTCTTATTGTTTTTAAATCATATAGCTAGAATCAAAGTATTTGTAGATTCAAGTAGTTCTTCACAATTGGTAAATGAGAGATACTGTACTGAAAGATCTACACACACATATATATATAAATATATATCTAGACTAATCTAGAGCCACGCATTTGTTATAAAACATGTCAACTAAATATTAACACGTAATTATGTTATTAAAGCAACAAAAAAGATAACCATGGCTTTATACATTTCCACATTAAAACTTCATGCTACCGTTGTGTGTTGCCTGATCAAAAATTAATTCGAGTTTCTTTCGTACTTAAACGTTAGTATTGAGATTGATTACATACGATTAAATAAAGTGGTGTTTTAATGCAAAGCTACCATTACATCCACCATTTTATACGTTTATTAACCGTAACATTTCTGTACAACACAACCATTAATAAGATTTCTTGATTTATTTTCTTTTTATGTAATAAAATGTCAACGAACTTAAGGAATAAGCTGTGGAAACATACAAGAAAGTAATAACCTTAAGGCCTTCTAAATTTCAATTATATTTCTGTTTCATAGGCTATTTTAGTAACAAGTCGACGGCGGTAACAAAAGTACAGCTACACATACAAAAAACTTTATAAATATGGAAGGCGCATCGCAGGGACAATTGTCCATTCAAATAGGTAAAGTTCAACGGACACTACAAGTGCTATAGTCCTTCCAATTAAAAAAGACCCTTCGTTCTCACAAATGTGAAGAAGAGAAGGTGTATTTTATATAGTAAATATTATGCGAAACAAGAGTGGTGGTGTGACGTGCACATTCACCTGCGCTTGCGACGATTCCGCAGTCGTACGTCGCGATCATCGCTAACAGACGCTGTTGGTAAAGTTTTTGAATTTAGAACTTTTAAGTGTGTGTTGTCTACGGTGACGGATCTTTCTTCGTGTAAGTATTTTAGGACTTCTTTTTTTTTAATTTTTATCATTTTTTTCCTATTTTAAATTTGTAATTATCCATTTTTTTTTTACATACGCAAACTACTTTTTCATTGTAAAAACGGTTGTAAATAAAAAATATGCTTTTTGTTTTATTATCATTTATCTATTATAGAATATATTACAGAAAAATCACTTTTACATTTGTACAGAAATCCTATTTATCTAGATATCGAGGAAAATGAAGTCAATTCAGAGTATTATGTTAATTTATTCAGTCTTAACACAAAATGTTTAATAATGATGAGAACATTCATAATTCATTTATCATGTATTAGTTTAACTAAATACTCAAATAATTTACTACAAAATTGTTTTAACTTTCATGTTAAATAGTTCTAAATACATTAAGGAATAAATATTCATCGGGTAATTAAAAAAAACACGAATAACATAACACAATTTTTGCATTTCCATGTAGATTTTGATCTTTGTTATACTTTTATTGTAAAAATTATTACATAAATTATTTTCTACAAAAAAAAGGACGAAAAAAGAAAAAATATTTTTAAAAAACATCATTAATCTATTGAACGAAACGCAAACATACTCATTTAGAAAACAAAAAGACGTGGTTAAAATTAGGTAGATATTTGTTTTCTATTACTCATTTACTTATTTAAATTACTCGACGTTTAAATGATTATATTTAATATAGAAAATTACAATACACGAATACTCGAATACTCATATCTGCACAAAAACGTTCTAATCCAACACATGTGTTATATCATGCACAGTTAAGTCATAGACAGTGAAAGTGCTGTAGAGATGCAAGGAAGTTTGACTAAGTCGATATATTTCCTCATTACTCCTACATTTACTTCTGTTAATACATACGTACTTAATTTTACATATAAGCTATTATCTAATATGTTAGGAGGCGCTATGTTTCGTATGAGAACTCAATATACCCAACAATAGGTTTCGAAGTTTGAAACTACATAGGCGTGACGTATTGGATTCATTTTTTTCTCTATCTTACATAGAAGTTTAGGTGACGTTTCAATGGAAAAAACTAATTTACTGTTTTCCCTGATCTCATATGCGTGCAACTAACAGTCTGGAGCATATAATAAAAACTATTTTATGGATCAAAAATATAATAAAATGTCTACGAAGCTTTCCCTCTTGTAAGGAAGCCTATAAAATATTGCTGCCAAAAAAAAGTAACCATGTTACTTTCTGCGAACTCGATTTCAGGATTAAAATTTTAGAAGAGATTTTGTGGATGTAGTACGCTCATTTTATTAAATACTAGCTTTTGATAGAAGCTTCGTTCACGTGGAATTCGGTCTGCCACATTAAGTTTCGCAACAGATCGAGAAGAGAAAAAGTATCCTATGTTACTTCTAATACCTCCAAGAACATGTGTACAAAATTTCATAATGATCGGTTGCGTAGTTTACGCGTGAAACTGTGACAAACAAACTTACATTCGCGTTTATATTAGTCGGGATTATGCTATATACCTTACGAAAGGCCCTTACTTAAAAGCTTTTTAGCAAAATACATTATTTAATATTCGATGTTTTCTATTGAAGTTGAAAATTATGTTAACTTCGTATCAAAGAAAAGAAGTCTAGAATTTTCTACAACAATCTTCCAAAGAAGTTTCATTATATTTGTTTTTCGATACTGAATGGCATAGTAATTTGCATAAAATCTGATCTATATTTAACGTACACCTAATTAAGTATTAATCAAGAAGTTCAAGAGTTCTAAACATAACGTCAGCTCTCCATTTATTATTTTACAAAATCATACACATATAAATCCTGGCCTGAGTCCCCGAAGTCCTTCGAGGCGTTTAAAACGTCCACATCTTTTGGATTATATTTTTTATTTCACTTAAGTAAAAAGGACAAGCCTCTTTATTCATTTATTTACAAGTATACCATGCATTATCATTACAGACTACACTCAATACAATGGTGTATAGTAAAAATCAAAAATACATACATAATACAAAACAACTAATAGAGTACAAAAAAAAATAAAAAAACATTGAATTAATCATCATTTTTCCTTCCAAAACTATTACTTACTAGCTGCACCCGCAACTTAATGTGGCATTTTTTTATAATTCCAAAATTCTAACAAGTAAGTAGCCCAAGTTTTTTTTCCTATAACATCAGCTATCTGTCAGTGAAAGTCCCGTCGAAATCGGTTCAGCCATTCCAGAGATTAGCTGGAACAAACAGACAGACAGACAAAAATTGTAAAAAAGTTATTTTGGTGTATGTATCGTATGAATATGTATATGCATGTAGTAAAAGCGGTTATTTCAATACTACAAACAGACACTCCAATTTTATTTATATGTATAGATAAAGCAAATAAGTGATATTTTTGAATTTATTCTGGGAACACGAAAACAAACCAATACGGTCCGCCACCATATTAAACACACAGACGCGCCCTTGAGCAGGGCATGTTGCAGCAAGTTGGTGCACGCGCGCCACCTCCCGAAGGATGAATGGGTGTAGGCACAAAGCTCTTTAAACACATACGAGGTTAGAGCTACTTCTCTCCTCGTTCCCACATGTTGTATCCTACCATTCCAGAACAAACAGTGTAGTATACAAGAATTCGTATCTTGGGTACACACCACAAAAGTTTACAATATAAAAATCTTAAAAAATTGTTTTGTGTACGTTCTAACATTAATTTATAATTAATTTTGAATAAAGATTGGTTTTTTACAAGTGCCTTATATTACACTCTCAAAACTGTGATATTTATAAAACTCTAAGCGTGCCTCTTGGCCTCGTCATCATCCACTGCATTTAATAGTCTTCTGCTGGAATCTCCGCAGAACGAGGATTTTGACCTAATACACCACGCTTACCAGACGGATTCAAATAGGGTTTGTTTCAAGTTTTCCAGCTCTTTCAAGTGCTGGTTTCCTTCAGTGTTTGCTTCCTTAGTCGGTTTTTGTGACACTCATGTGACACAGTGACAAGTAAAGGGTTCGTGATCCGTCACCATACGGCAAATTTGGGATGCGATAGGAAAATTTGAGAGTATATTGAAATAAAAAGTAAAAGGTCGAATAGGTCAGGGTCGCACATCGGTGATTTGAATTGGCAATACAATCGACGGAAGGCCGCTAATCGTTGTATAATAGCATTAATGCAGCGGAGATAAATGTGTTCTCAAAACATAAATTTCCACTGACTAATGACTAGTAAATTTAAAAAAAAACCAGATGTCAAGACTGTCTTAAACTATACGAAGACTCAACATTACATAATAAACACATAGCTTATATTTACATTTATTTAAAATTCAAATTAGTATTTTCGAAATTACATTTTGACCTTAAGGTTTTCCTCAACAACTCGGAGACCTCGATTAATGGATGAACCCAAGGGGAAAGCAAGTAGCACGATTGCAGAGGAGTGAGTAGCATTTATAAGTCTCTGTCTCTGTACAGTGGATCCACAAATACAGGTGTCCAAAGGCATTGGGGATCAATTAGTAGACCTTTTAATAGCAACACGAGAAAAGAAGTTTATCAAAAACTGTTTGATTTTACATACATTAGCTTTGGCAGATGACTATGTTTGCTGTAAAGTTATATTTCTATTCCTCGGCTAAGAAATTAAACATTTTTACTAAATAAATGTACCATATGTTACCGTTGTTATCTGTATCCCTCACAACTTAAATGTGAAATTTTGTAACAAGTTGCTAAAACATCAAAAGAAGAATTTATTTTTGTTTTTATTTAATACTAGTTGGACCCTTTTTTTTCTTTACAAAAATCCGCACAGATATCACCGAAAGGTGGTTGCTACGCCACCAACTGATGAATTTGAAGGAAAGTCTTAAAAAAACACAAAATTATTCACATCAACTCAGAAACTCTCGTTGGCTCATGCACATCAACTTTGCTAAAGACTTGTTGTTGACATGATGTTTACGATTTTATATATAAAGGACATACAGAGAGACAGACAAACATTCAGTTTTATATAAACAGATTTGAATGTCGTGTGTACAGTTTATTTAACAACACAACATCAAACAATAACTTAAAATGCATATTTGCAAAATTTAACATATATTAAAGTTAAAGAAACCTGCTAAAACAAAAACCTGAAAAATATAAAACTAATATAATACTTTTTTTGCTCACCTTTTTAAAAAAAATCTACTGAAACTAGATATATTTTTAATTTAAATAGTTTTAAATGCTAATACAACGTAATTATTAATAGCTAAAATCCCAATTTATGTGTATTTTATGATGTATCTCATTTTAGTATTTATTATTTTAGTAGCTTTATAAAAACTTTAATTTTAACTTCATTTTTCTATTTAATTATTTATTCACTGCTTCTAAGAACTATTACAAAAGTACTAACCTAATAATTGTAACAAATCCTTACAATTGTATATTAACGTCGGTAGCCATAATAGTATGAAACTGTGCTATGGCTGCCAGCGCCTTCAACTGGGAACTAACAATGTAATTTGATAACTTAAAATTTTTGACATTCCAGGATGATATCAAGTCAGTTGTCCCTCGTGTGTGACATTGTTAAGGAAAGTAGATTCATTATACAAAAACAAACAAAAGACAAACAACACAAGCATGTGTTAACAAAAAATTTAAAAAAATGTATCTATTTGTGACTTTAAGTAAAGTATGCTTTATTAAATTAAGTAATTCAGTTCAGTTTTGTTTCAAGTATTGGAGTTTCTTTTGTCACCCAATAATAATGTAATTTAATTTCAGAGTTAAAATCGCTCCTAAAATGTCAAATTTAAATATTAATTTATTATTAGATTTGAGTAATAGATACAGAATATCTATGTAGATACGTTGTGCCTTCGATTTTTGATCAACTTTTTATTTTATTTTATTAACTTCTTGTCTATTTATTGCTCTTTTGTCTATGTCCGGTACCCTATCAATATAATTTTGAGTTTTTTAAGTTTCTTTACGTCATGCACTCACGTATAAGAGTTTATATAAAAATATAAGAATTTATAAACCTCTTGTCTATTAATTGCTCTTTTGTCTATGCTCAGAACCCTACCAATATGACATTTGACATTTTAAGGTTCTTTGCGTCATGCATTCATATGAGAGGTTATATAAAAATACGAGAAATATGGTAAATAAGACACAGTTTTCGTATTTCTTACCAGAAAAATACTTTTCGATACACAAGCAGACATGTTCAACATGGTATTGATTTAAAATTACAAAGTTATAGCTTGCCATAAACGTAAGCCATTACCGCGACTTTGCGAGTGCAATGATCACTTTCTGAACATTGACTCATAGAGAGCAGGAAACAGGCTTGTTATTATCAACAGTTTAATGTAAAGCTTTCTATTTTTACTTGACTATCTAGATACTGAATGGATGTATGACTAACCGATGGAATAAAGAATAGACTAGGTACACTTGAGGTAATAATGGGCTAGATGACGGTAAAGTCTAATCAGTATGTTTTGATTAAACCTCAAAACAATAGACGCAGTACATTTTTTTGCATAAAATGCTAAGGTCAAATATTAAAATAATATAGGTTAGTTCTTTGACATGATTCATTATAAATCAAGTCTTAAAATATATGTAAATTCGCCTGAATAATCAATAATTCCGGTGATATTATATAATTTAAACATACGAATCTAATATAAATAAATCATTTTATTTAATCAAATTAGGTAGAGAGCCTACATTTTTTTTACTATATTAAGAGCCTGCCAAAGTGACTCTACTCTGCCTGATGGAAAGCATGAATAGAATCATGAATAGAATAGAGAAGCATGAATAGAAGAAGAAAAAGTTGTGGTCACCATACTCATTGCAAATGCAGACAATGCAGTATGGTGACCCACACTATGGCGGCCTAGTGAGATGCTTTTTCACACCACGCTTGGGGACGTAAAAGGCATGACAGTTATCGTGATAGTGTAAGGCTTACACAGTTACCACGATAACTGTTACCCCTGCATCAATGGGCCTCCGATCTCACACTGACCAACGAAATACGACAACACGGATGCTGGCGCTTGAGGTTGATCTTCTGTGGGAGGGTAGTACTGCCCCGGTCGAGCCGGCCCGCTTGTGCTGAAATCAGCGTGGCTCTACTACCTAAAAGACATTGAAACCGCGTGTATTATTTTTGAATACATACATTATCATAGCCGAAAGGTGTCTACTGCTAAACATAAACCTCCATCAAGGCTCTACACACCAACCGGTTATGCAACAAAATACATATCACAGATAAATGACACCCAGACACAGAACAAATGATACTGCTCATCACATAACTATTTGTGAGGGTGAGGTGAGACTTAGAATTTGCGTTATTCCGTGCACTTACTTGTTTTTATCAATTTCATTTGGTATTTTAGTGCAACATATGGTACTTACATGACATGCTCTAAAAAGTCCTTCATGCAACCAGATTTATGATGCATGTATAGACTGTGTTTTTATAAGCACCTTACGCTAAAGTATATTAATAGCCATGTTTGACCTGTAATTCTAGTAGTGTTTAAAACAGTATGTATTAAATTATCATGATTCTTTATATTTCTGCGTATATAAAAATTTGAATTGAGTTTGTGTATACTTAAAAAATTCAAAAAGTTTTGTACTGTTTTAGCCGAACTTTTTTTATATAACACGATAAGAAACGAGGTCCAAAATTGCCAGTGTTAAAGCTTAGTCGTCGATTTGCTTTCAATACCTTCTTGAACAGGAAAAGAGATAGTTAACAAAATTAATTAATCAACTGTAAACTCAATATTGAAATAAAACCGTGGGAGAGCCATGAATGTCTTCAGAGAAAACCAGTTTTCAGAAATTGTTTCAGTACTTTTCACCGAGTAATTGAAGTTTCCGGAGCCCCATACGGAGAGGAAGCTTATTCACACTCCATAATTTTAAGGTGACTCAAAGAAAGACTACACGATTACGACTTACATGTTTGGGATATTTGCTTGCCGGGTATGATGCAAACACTGGAGTTAAGTAATATAGTTTTAAAATTATTATTGAACATAACACTTAGAAAACTTGACACAAAAATATATGTTCATAAGGTAACGTGTCATTATACGTGTCTGTAAAGTACCATGACAGTTTTGAGTAATGTCAAAACTTTCACGCTTTTCTTTTAGTGTTCATAAGTGGTGTTCATAAAAGGAGGTCGTCTCTTCGTCCGTTTTCTGTACCTTAACCTTCTCTACTATATACATAAAAAGCTACCGTTTAATTTACTTTTCACATTTATTTATTTACTTTTTTTGCATATGTTAAAAAACATTACTACCATAGAAGAAACCTGGTTACAAATACAGACGCTATTAAATTCATGTGGGTGTAGAAACTGTCAACTGGTTGTGTGTACATAACAGCTTACACCACAGATTATGTATAATTATATGTATATATTATGTATAACGTTATTGATTAAATGTATATGTGTATGCGCGGTCTTATTCGCACATTATTTGCACGGTTCAAAACAGGTTAAGTAATTTAAGTGTAATGCAATCTAAATGTGCAGACATTTATTTACTAGTGTACTACACACAGTATCTTCGTCTATATACATATATATGAAAAGGTATAAATATCTATTTATCTGACTACATGACCAAAATTTTTTATTTTCCTTTTCCCAAAATAAATTTCAGCGGTGTAAGAAGGATTTTATTATTTTGATTATCTATTACTTTTAGTAACCATAAATATGCTAGCAATTTAAAAATTACGGAAACGGTTATGAAATTACAATCAAAATCTCTCTTCTTCATTTTACTTCTATATTTTAGTACGTCTGCGTTCGTTTAACTTTTGGTAAGCCTTGATCAACACTTCTCTGGTATTCAATCGACTTTACTTTGGTAGGATTTGATCAAAATCTCCTCGTTATTCGACCGCTTTACTTTGGAAGGTTTTAATCAAAATCTCTTCTCTATCTGATCACTTTGCTTTTGTAGACCTGATCAATACCTTTTCGTTTTTAGATCACTTTACTTTGGTTAATCTTGATCAAAATATGTTCACTTTTTAATCACTTCGCGACACTTAGCGCCATTAAAGTTGCACAAAAGTGTGCTAAATATAAAACTACGATATTTTTGAAAAAGTACTCTTTAAACCTTCATTAAATCCTATATTCCTTTCTAATAAGATCAATAATTTACATCTTTTCACAGTTGTTATATAACAACTTTAGAATACATCATAAAAGCTTATTGTTAACTATTTTCTTAAAGTTGAACAAATCATGAGAAAAGACGAACTAAAATCGTGCTTCAACAATGTAAACTCAACTTTAGAGTAGATTATCTATTGGGCACACGATCGTTGAATAATACATGCTATATAGTCTTATATAAAGGGTACTTCATAATAATCCGCTGGATATAACCGTTTTTGTTTAATATGTATTCATGCTATTCATATTAAAGCGTCGATGATGCGTAAATTATTTGTCGTTTACAAGTCGGTCATTTCGATCGTTATTTAGAACTATGATTATGTAAGAATGAGTTATTGAATGAATAGTGGAATTTCGCTATCACGAACGAAATGATTCGGATAAATGATTTGTTCATCTGCAAATATTTGAAGCCGGTTTTTTTTTGTGTTACTTGTAAAGACGTAATATTGGAATGGATAAAAATTGTTTCTTAATAACGTTTAGATTAATATCTTTATACTTGTTTAGATACATGCTTCGCTTTTATAGCTTTTAGTGCGTTTGCAACCTTTGTTTTCATACGAAGTCTTTTTTAGATTATATTTGCATCTCCAGAGGTAAAATACTTTGAATTAATCTCAATATATATATAATATAATATAACTGTTAAACGAGTTTTCACCCAAAAATAATAGGGCCAACAGTCCATTAAGACGAATTAAACAATATATCATTAAAAATGTTGATTCAGTCGTTAAGCGAGATAATGCAGGTGGAATACATAACTCTCTTTTATATATTTTTATCTGTGGAAACCCCCTTAGGCCGTTACTGGTGCCTTCCCCTCGCCCCCATCGCAATTTTCTTTGCTGCACCTAAATGAGACGCAAAACCCCATTTATCGCGTGCTTTTTCACCCTAAGTAACACCCAAATTAAATCGTGATCTATAAACACATCACTAGAAGCATATTAAAAAAACATGACGTCATAGTACACGTCGCGAATATAAACATATAGAAACGTATATGAGTAGTGCAAAAATGTCACGAAACCACCACTCGAGACAGACCGTGAAATATTCCAATCAATTGTTTTAAGTTTCTACATACATTATTCATTAGAGCAACTAAAATTCGCTACCGTGCATGCACGTCGTTACCTATATTCACAAAGGTGTGTGCCTACTTGAGTGGATAATATCACGATTCAAAAATTACAAGAAGCTGTACAGTTAAGGACCTTAACAACGTCCATCAACAAAGTAAACAGTATACCTATAAAAATGTTATTAACTTCTGATGAAAATCTTTAACTACAAAGTGTAATCTAATCTTAATCACCTTTAAAGATTACATTATAAACCTTTAATAAATATTGATGTGGATATTCAGTACCAATACTAGTTTTAATGAATAGATCTAAATAAACGATGTATTTATCCCGTATTACGCTAAGCTATCTAAGCTTTTGATACACTATATTGCCTATTTTAATGGTTTTCAGGATTAATTGTACTTAAGTTTAAATCATTCAAATATCTAATCAGCATTCAAAATAAGAATTTGAACGTATTACGTAAAAATGTGACTTGTAATGACGAATTGTATTTTTGATATTGACGCTTTTACGAAGAAGCACTACCAACTTCAATGGGCCTACACCATGATAAATTGCTATATACTGCATTAATTATCCCTTTATATTCCTTTTTAAGAACAATTTTCTTTAGATTTGAATTACCAAACCAAGAAACATACACTCGTAAACAAAAAATGTATTTTCAAATCAATTTATCTATGAGTTTGCTCCGAGTTAACAAACATCATAAAATGTAAGGAGGTTCCTCCTTTAGAGCATAATTTAAAAATCTGTGAAAGTAGAACAAATATGAAGATTTGACAGTTGCCTTGTATCAATACCCTGAGTTATTAAAGATAAATAAATACTTAAGTTTAGTAAAACTTGCATTGCATAATATAGGTAAAATTGTAAATGCAAGAACTAACGTGATCAATTCATATTACTTCTCTTTCAATATTTTTAAATTTCAGCCATATTGGACTGAACGTAGGCACGGCCTTACTTAATAAGAGCGCGTTAAGTAGAAAATTAAGTCTAGAGTATGTAATAGATACAATTGATTCCCGTGTCAATATATTAGAGGTCACTTTAATGTCCTTAGTCACAATTAAATAAACTTTAAAGCATCACGACAGTTTTAATCTAAAAGAAATTGCTTCGTACCAACTAAAGATGAAGTTAAAACTAAACTTTGTTACTAAAGACAACTTTTCCAAACTCAATTTTAGCAAGACGAAAGACTTTAAATCTTCCAATTTAACTCACTTACCACTTATAGTCGGTACATAACTTAGTTTAAAAATAAATGTCTTTGAGACATTTCAAAGTAATTTAAAATAAACTAAAATTGTTAAAGAGATTGGTTATTAAGCAACGCTTTATTTAAGTTTGTTTATCCTTAAAAGGCATTTAATATTTCTGAATGATTAATTTGAACCTAAATTACTAACTAATTTTAAGCTAAAATGCACCATGAATCTCTGAACAAAAGGCCAAACATATTTCCTTGAACTGTAACTTAAAACACGATCGACAAAGTAATCTAGAAATAATAACTAAATCAAAATCAACTCATCCAGTCAGGAGCTCAGAAGCAGTCAAAAAATACAAAAACTGAACATCAAGTTAATCAGATTCAAAAATGATTTGTTCCGTGAAAAGAATTTTCATCGAACAAAATCACTACCCTATTATACAAGGAAAGCTTCGTTAAAATATTATCATAAAATAATCTACATTGTTCATTGTGGTATGAAATAATTCAACAAAATATTATTATTCGGTACACTGATTTGACTGCAAAATACATAAATTATGTATTATTCATAATGTAAATGTATTTTAATGAAAATATGAACAGTTTGTTTATGAAAAATATATTTAAAATTAATTTTAAATCATATTAAATGTTAAAATAACACTTTACGTTACTTACGCAACGTGTAATTAAGGTTTAAAATTTAGTTTAGACTAAAATACATCTGAAGTTTCCTTGACATCATCTTGCTGTTTATTAAAAAAAAACGTGGCTGTATTATGTGGCTGTGTGCCAAACACATATTTATAAAAATCTTTCATAAAATTATATCCTTCGTGTTTTTCTATGTTTGTAGACAAAACGGCACTAATAATAGAAAAAAAAATCATATTTAAATGTAAGAATTATTCGTACATAATAGAAAACGCGTGTGTGTACTTATATATGCATATAAGACGTTATATGTAAAATGAAATGTTGACTAGCAAATATCATGGTGTCGCACGCATCGTAATAATTTACTCTCATCATTATTCTTTTACATTATTTTTCCTTAACGCGTCAGAAGAAATGTAACTTTAAAAAATTGAATGCAGTTTAAATCGAGTAGCTCCGTGGAGAAAGTGATATACAGATAAAACCAATTGAACTAGTTGCCGACTCCATATAATCGTGGGAGTAGCAAAGGTTAAAAGTAGAAGACGTAGCTTAGAGGACGAATCTGGTACTGCCACGTAACAGTATCAAAAATCTCTGGCAGAAGGACAACTTGTAGATTTAAAGCTAACCGTGACGCAGCAGTACGATGACTCCAAAATGATATATGACAGAGATGGAAAAATCTCTAAGAAAGCGTGTAATACGTTTGAACTACAAGTACCAGTTATCGCATCCAGTATACTAGATAGTTCTACGTTTTTTTAATATCATTGAAATTCATTAATTCTTTACGAAATGCATGCGTCTAGGAAATTATTAAAATACGCATATTCTACTTAGCTTAGCCCCACAACCCAGTCTAATCTGTTCTCAGAATAAGGCGGGCCACATACTTTAAGACAACTAGCCAAATTCGGACTTGACTCGAGCGACTTGATCGGTTGCATAATAGTCACTAATTGCGCACTTTCACCAGCGAATCTTACGACAGTCGCGTCATTTTTTGTCGAGGTCGGGGAATATCAGCGCGTCTGGCGCAATCGTAAGCAAATACTCTGCAAATCGCATGTGTGATGTTACGACAATGTGAACTGATTTTTAAGAGTAATTGAGATTTTTATGACTTGGATGTTGCTGTAAGATGTGTGACCAAAAGTAATTTACTGTGACAAAACGCGATATGATGTTCATTGAAAGATTGCATGTGTGTGTTTGGCAAAACCTGCGTCGATGGTTGGCAGCTGTTGTTATGAGTTGATTACTGCATATTTTAAAGAGCTGAGCTTAGCAACAATTTTTGTAGTTAAATTACTGCATATTAATATAATATTAATAATCATTGTTGGAATGGTTTCCAAATAACGTACCAACACGTAAAAAAGTTACTTGACTCTGATAATTAGAAAGGAGCAATGTACGATTCCATAGTTTCCTGAGTCCAAATGTTAACACATTCATACTTGCTCCATAGCTTTACTGAAAATTTGGTGACTTTGGCTATCCAAGAATCAAGTTATATGAAGTACAGTAAAAGATCAGTCTCAATGATAAAGTTTACACAGTGATCCATGCCCTCAATATCCGATGGATAGGCGAAGTTATTTTTCCAAAATAGAGATTCAGGGAATCCCAAATGGCAAGGTTTGTCAAATAGTCCTTTAAAACTTAGAAAGTACACACTTAAAACGAATAGGTGGTTTTCTTTTTCCATTTGTTTTTGTTACGTGCTGAAAACTTCAAACGTTTTGACTAGTCACATTTTTTATTTATATGTAAACTCATAAAATTAAAATGTACATTGATAAAACATGATTTATTTATGTATTACCATATCGAAAAATAAATTTTTTGTTCTTTGAAGTCGGTTACACACATATAACAGATTCAAATAAAATTTTGGCGCATTGTAAAGTGTTTAGTAAGCCTTATTTTGTTATGTATTCGGCTCTATAATTTTAAGATGTTGTTCAGTGTTTTTGGCGAACACGGAAATTTTCTAAACTGGAAGTGGTTATTATTTAATAATCTAATAATTTTCAACAAATATTTATTGCCTATGTAATGAAGATTTATGAAATGTAGTCTATTATAGTTTCTAAAGTAATAACAATAAAGTGGTATTTACTTTCTTTCATAAATTTGTGTTACGTGTTTTATGACGTATTCACGAGTATGCATTTTGTGATAGTCTGTTATGTAATATGTTTCAAGTTTATGCTTTATTCGATGGATATGCATAAGATTCGTTTTATAAAATCTAATTAAATTCGCGTAATGTAGTGTTGCGTTTATCTTAAATGACTAATATCCTTTTTTTTAATTACGAACGAAGAAATGTTTGCTATGCCGTGTGATAAGAGATTAAGAATACGACATCACCACCCTTTTTCATCTTGCTGGTATCGTAATCTACAATACTCGTGAAATTAGACTAAATTCTTCGGCGAAATACTCTAGAAAGTCACCCGAGGCGAGGCAAATTTTGACAAGGTAAGCCGAAGTACCTCTCTACACTTAAAGCGTAACGCCATAAGGCATAACGCCTCCTCTACACTACTCGCGAAGTTGGACCATGTTAGACGAATACAGAATTGTGTAAAGACACTTCTGCTTACCTTGTCAAACTTTATCTTTTAACTCTAATCTTTGACTTCTGGGCAGCCTGGTGTTGCCAAAACCTCTTTTCTGAGGAGAGACATAGGTCCATTAGTAACGCATTAATCACTGATAACGATGATGATTGTCAGGCATTCTATCTTTTGTAATTAAATAATCTATCAAACTCGGACCTGTATGTTTAGTGGTTAATGCCCTGACTGCTAAATCAGAGGTCATAGTTTCAATTCCCACCCAGGACAAATATTTGTGTGATGAACACGATTATTTGTTCTGTGTCTGGGTGCAATTTATCTATAATACTCTACGTCTGGTTACTGTAGTACAGGATCTGCCTAATTTGGAATCAGAAAGACGTGTGTGTGGTTATTTATTATGTATTATTATAATTAATTACTAAACTGAAATTGACAAACTGCCCGATAGATAGAAATAGCCTCTTATTAAAATGCACATTAATAGACTTGACACTATTGTAGGTGTTGCCCGCCATTATAGGTGGCAATTATGATTTTTTTTAATATGCTTTATTCACCCTTTCGAGAATATTATGCTTGAGTATATGTATGTATTTATCTTTAAGAGTAATGATTCACTAACTATCCAAATAATTTTCTGCATTGTTACCTAATACATTGCTGAATTTGTGATATTATAATAAATACAATTTATATAAGCCAAGACTATAATTTTATTAATGATTTATGATTTTGGCACATACACATGGTTTTGTTGACTTTTTCGCGATAAAATTATTTAAAAGGGTTACACCATTGTCATGGGTGGATTAGTATGAGCTTAGCGATGCCTTAGTGACGTGCAAGGTATGACTATCCTCACTATTTCGCGTTAGTTGTTTTTACTGTCAGTATTTCTTACTTACAATGTCTACACACTTTGTCTCGTCCCTACGGTGGTGATTGATACTCAAAAATTGATACTCAAGAAAAGTTGAGTTTTTTATTTTGAAATAAATTAAAAACAATAATTTAAACTTTTGTTACCAATGTAGAAAAACAAGTAATAAATGTTTCTAGAAATGATCTTTTCTGCGAATGACTTGAATGTATAGACGGTAAGTTGAAATATTGCAGCAGAACCAATTCAAACGTCTCGTCTCTACATTAAAATGTTTCAATGAAACATATGAGTATTTTCTGGTTCTAGTTTTACACAGTAGCGGTTAGGGTTCTCAGAAATATTTGATGTAATATTTCTATACAAAGGTATTAGAATACTTATTTCTATCTAAATTTATCTTTATGGTTGCCTTGTACGGCTTCGCTTAGCGATGAAGAAGATATAGGCTTAGAAGTGATGGATGTCGAAACTTGAACTAAATACATTACTAACTGTTTTTTTAATCAATATTATCTTTAAACTTAGTAGTTTACAGAAAATCTAAATAAAAATGGATTGCTATAAATACTACATTTTTAGTTAACACAATAAAATAAATGTAGAGACGCTTCTAGTATGTTATTATTGTGTTGACTTTTTGTACAATTAACATACAAAAACGTAAACTGAGTGAGTAATGGTGGCAATTCGACTACTAGGCGATCTCCAACGCGAATAATTATCCGTTTTCACATTAAGATTAATGATAGTTATGGCTGGCGCCATTATAATAATGACCTAGAGCTTTCATAAGGATTAATCGATGAAGTATAATAAAATATCGATCGATTTAATAGCCTCTATAATGACACAAACTTCACAAACATTTTAGGTACATACTCGTATATAGTTACACACTGAAAACAAAAGATCTTCGCTAATTCATCTGTGCGAAGGAAACCATGAAGTTCAGTACAAATTGAGCCCTGATGTAACAAATGCGTGAAGATTATTGTTAAATATATTATCATCAAAAGGTTTTGACATCCACTGCGGGACATAGGCTTCTCCTTAGCAAGGGGGTTTTGGCCTACTATACCACGTTGGCCAGATAAGTTTTTATAGGGTTTGTTTCAAGATTTCCTTCTCTTTGCAGTGATGTTGCCCTGTTTAGTTTGGTCGTCTCTGACTACACCCATAGAATGAACAGACCCCTGTTCAGTGTTACTCAGTATTCTTAATCCATCACCATACGGATAACAATGTATATATATATATTTGTGCGTAAATATTCAAAGTAAAAATAGCACACATAATAATGTTGGATATCTGACGGCATTTGATGAAATTTGCCTTAGATATCGAATCTTCTGTTCTGGAAATTATTTGAAACAACCATAAAGATGATTTTTTTCTATTTCTTTGCTCGATTTTTAACTTATTTTTTTCTATTACCTATTTCTTGGACGAGTAATGAATTTTGTGATTTGTTTTAACCTATTACGTTCGTTGTTACAGAATTAACTGGAAATATAATTCCCACAATGTTATCCAGACATCATTTGACGAGTTTAATTGGTATGTACTTACATTTATGTGTTGTTTATAAGTGTGTCTGTGTCTAGTACACAGTTTTATATAAATTCTATTCCTTCTTCTACATATTGTATTGACATACAGTGACATAGAGGGTACAGACAAATACATAGCATAGCAGACAAAAACCAAAAGTTATAAAATTCTATTATTTTTCCATTTTTTTTCTGTTGTTTACAAGTAAAGACTCAGCTTTTTTCTATTTGACATATTTACTTGAATAGTTTGTATTTTTAGTTTAAATCTGCTTCAAGATTTTCAAAATTACTATAAGATGTTATTATATAAACCTTGACATCGCACTGGATCTGACTTAATCCAAATCCGTTGACATTTTCGGTAATACCCGTTTATTTTGAAATTAACTGCACGTTTGGCCTATTGGTTTAAGCGGTCACCACGCCATTCTCTACTGCGCTGAGTACCATGGGTTCAAACACCACATGGAACAACACTTTGTGTGATTCACAAATTGTTGTTCTGAGTCTGGGTATTCTTTGTGTCCGTTTCTTATCTATTCATAAATCAATTGCGAGACAAGATTTATTCCTAATGCGGGCGTTTTCTTTTATAAAAGGAGAAAGAAGAAAGAATTTATGCATTTAATGTACATGATACCACCAATCCAAGAATTTTGTATTTAAATACGTATCTTTAAACCTTCTAATCCAATACACAAATCAAAAGGACTTGTTGCAATAATATTTGCATATCCTACGGATATTTGTATCAAGGCCGAGGATTTATGTGCTAGAATTGTAGGTATCGACTAGACTAGACTAGGTAATATAATATGTACAGAGTAATAGATACAGAGTAATATCTTTTTGGTCCTTTCAAATTCTGAGATCAATAACATATCCATATCTCAATAAATAGTTACACTGTGAAGAGCAATGTAACGAAAACAATTTTAACTAAAGCTATTGGTCAAAACTAGTTTTTTCTTTTGCTCTAAGTCAAAAAAGCACTTTCCTAAAGCAAGTTACTTACTTATGAAAACTATTTACTTAACTATTGACTTAATATCAGAAATAAAACTATTTAATCTAACTTAATATTTTGTTAAAAGTACTTTGACTCCTTTCGATGTTAAAACTTCAAAAATACCAAATTGTAAAGTAATAATTTTAAGTTTCTTTTTCATCACAATCAGCTCGGAAATGCTGCTAATTCGACACGTGTACCTCCACCACATCGCATCACATCAACAGCTTTTTATACCTCAACAGCTGGATTTCATTTCCTTTAAAACTTGGTTTTGGGTTAACAAACCACTCCGGCCAGATGGCTTGGTATATACATTGTTTAAGTTTTACTTTTTTTTGCATTGATATTGTCCTATGTAGTTTGTTCATTTAGTCACCTCTTACTTCACCCATGGGAAGAAAAGAGGTGGTGACATTCTATTTTTGTAATCCGTCAATCTGTCAATTATCCCAATCAACACAATCAGTGTATTATCGTCCAGTGTTGAACTTACACTCCTTCAATGATTACCGTAGATCTTGATCGTAAGATCTCCTCATCCAGTTTCTCTACTATCTTACTATATTTTACAATGTGTGTACCTTCTTACAATTCTACAAAGAACTTAGAACCTTAACTTCTTACTTTATTTATTCCTGCACAAACGAAATTCACTCTGCAAATAATCTTCACCTAATTCAATTTCAAATTTCTTTAATCAATTTACTTACCATTTTATATAAAATCGTTAACCAAATTTCACTAATTACTTTTGTATTGCTATAAAATGGTACTAAAGAAAGCTTGGATCTGCAAATTTTAATAACTTGAGACATAACTGACGAATCATATTAACCATCTACTTAGTAAAATAAATAATTTTGTGGCACCTATAAATCCTCTTGCAGTCAAATTTCAGCTATAAGTCATTAAGCATTAGACATTTTGTTATTTTTTTTATTTGAAAGCCTGCCAAATTTCTCTACTCTGCCTGATAGAAAGCATGAATAGAATCCAAAAGTTGTAGTCACCATAGTCATTGCTAATGCTGATAATGTAGTATGTTGGCCTATTAAGATGCTTTTTTACGCCTCACTTGGGGACGTAAAAGGCATGACAGTCATCGTAGCATTGTATTGCACACACTACGACAACTGTCACCCCTGCATCAATGGGCCTCCGGTCTTCGTTTCGTATTATATCAATAATTGAAGAGTAACGTGTAATATTATATATGTAAGTATGAGAGTTACCAAGACCACGTTATACGCCTCCCTCATGAGACGACAAGGTTGCACTGGCCGTCGTCAGAGGCAGACTTGCTGAAACATCAAGTAATTCAAAGTAATATGTAATGTCTAAAACGTTACCTTTTTAAATATACAGATCCCACATGTATTCATGAGCGAACACAAAATGTTTATCATCTAAAAAGGCTATTCCACGACAGACCAGCATTTATATCGAGCCACTGTAATCTTTTGTAGTATAATTTTCAAACTTACATAAACCCATGTCGATTAAATATGGTAATTTTCTGCACTTGTTCTACTTGTAAATTCAATTAATTTTATGGCATTACTCTAAATGCATCAAAGTATCATCTTTTAGCTACTCGCAATAAAATACACATTAGATTAAGTCAATATTACGTGCGGCTAATGGTAAAAATATGTACACAAAAGTGTTATGGCATGTTTACTTACATAACCCTAAATTAATATTTCCTGAATTAATTCAGTTTCTAAAAAGTCTACGCAATATACTTTATTTGAAGATACATTTATCAAATAATTGTCAATTCTTGTACCACGCAGAAGTTCTATTAGAGTTACATATTTCTTTAGATTAAAGTTAGTAAACTCGTCTGCTTTTTCGAATTTGAACGCAGTATATTCTCACAAAGTTTTTTCATTTCGATTTATACTTGAGTTCAAAGTATCTTGAAATATTTAAAGTTTGGTACTTAGTTAATTCATTAAGAAAACTTTTGCAATTGTCAATTAATGTGCTTCGTAAATTGAGATGCGTAGGATTGCGTGACAAGTGATTGTGCAAATCTATTGTAATAGCTTAAGTAACGTTAGAGCGGTCAAGTGTCAATTGTAATAGACGTAATTTCGTAGTCTTAACTTCTCTAATGACTGGTGGAGATATAATACTTCATTATTATTTCTTTCTGAATATTATATATAGGTACTACTACATTCTAAAGGGTCTACTACAAGCATAAGAGGTTTATGGTTCGAAATGAAATTTTCTAGTTCTAAAAGCTCTTGAGGTTACAGAGGATCGTGGTTAACTGGTACATTAAATTAAACAAACGTAGATAAATTTGTGGCAAACTGCTTGTTCTTGGAAATAAATATTTACGCGCGAGAAGGTATAGCACACCCTGACTTTGTACTTTTTGCTAAGCACATATTGGTTGAAAACTTGTAGCATTTACTAAACTCACACTATATATCACTGTCTCGGTGGCATAGTGGTAGTGAATGCGACTGCTGTATTTGTGGTCTCGGGTTCGATTCCCGGGTCGGACCTGAAAATATTTGTTTCGAAGTTCGCATGTTTTCTATGTATAATATGTAAGCATTTACAAAAAAAGTATATAAGTATTCTGTGAGTCAGTCTAGTTATCATAGCACAAGCTCTGCTTAGTTTGAAACAAGATGACGTTGTGTTGTTTACTAGTTTTGCTAAATAAAGAGATTTTTAAATAATTTTCACGGTGCTGTAAAAACTAAACCGCTTAATATTGGAGCTCCGTCGTTTTAAAGTTTTAAAAGTAATCATACTCATTCCACAACGTTCCCCGATAATAATTTACAAATCGTCCCTTTGGTATCAAAGTAATCAAAGTAATGGCCGTAAAAAATTCCACGTTACCCATAAAGTGATTAATTTTCTAGTTTAAAATCAATTCGGCGACATGAGTTTGCTTTTAATAAATTAACTTTAAAGGTTGAATGACTAGACTGATGTTGAATTTTGTTTTTAAAATGTGTGTTTTTAGTAAAAATACAATGGTAAATCAAGTATATATTATGTATATATATAATAATCGATAGTCATTACATGAACAAAACATATATAACTTTTTGTTATGACTTTATACATCATTTTTGTCCGATTCTAAACTAGATAGAGCCGTCAGCATTTCTAAATACAAGCAGTTACACGATCGACTGCACGGTTGTTCAAGCGTCGCCACGCCGCTCTCTACTGCGCCGTGTGTTCACAAACCCCATATGGAACAACACTTAGTGTGATTCATAAATTGTTATTTTGAGTCTGGGTGTTCTTTGCGTCTGTTTCTTGTATGTTCGTAAAGTCACCCGCAACACAGGTTTTATTCCTAGTGCGGACGTTGTTTTTTTTAAAAAAAGACACTATTTTGTCCTGGGTGCAAATTGAACCTCTAATCTCCGGCTTGACAGCCAGGGTTGTCAACCACTAGACCATGGGCCCGTCATTACAGAGACAAATGTTTGTTTAACGAACCTCGAAGTTTCATCCGCGTTTATGGTTAGTGCTCTGATCCTATGAGTCACACCGTGATGTTATTTAGACTGTAACGTTTTTTTGCACAGACAGTTATTTAACGCAAGAAGTATTTTATAAATGGAACTGGTAGATCATAGTGTCGGTGTGCTAAAAAAAACTTTCTACTCTCTGCTCTAGTGGATATTAATTTTCACTACTGAGACGAAATGTGTGATTAGTATAATCATCTGATTTGTCTGAGTATCATTTATTATATGTACATGTACTCACTAGCCCAACAGGCCTATTGGATATCTCCGTGTGGTGATGGGTTTTAAAAAACATAGTATCACCACCTCCATTCTTTTTTTTTTTAATAGCCTGACAAAGTGACTCTACTCTGCTTGATGGAAAGCATGAATGGAATTCAAAAGTTGTAGTCACCATACTCATTGCGAATGCTGGCAATGCAGTATGGTGACCCACACTATGGCGGCCTATTACGATTTTTTACGCCTTACTTGAGGACGTAAAAGACATAACAGGCATCGTGGCATTGTATTGCACACATTCACCACGACAACTGTCACCCCTGCATCAATAGGCCTCCGGTCTCGCACTCACCAACGAAAGACGACAGCACGGATGCTGTCGATTTAGGTTGGTCTTCTGTGGGAGGGTAGTACTGCCCCGGACGAGCGCGCCCGTTCATGCTGAAATCAGTGTGGCTCTACTACCTGGTGATTCATCCTGTTGGTGACGTAAGAGCTGATTAAGAGAGCAAACAGCAGCACTGAAAAGCGAAGGGAAACCTGACAGCAACTCAACCCGTTTGGCCAGCGTGGTATAGTAGGCCAAAACCTCCGTACTAGGGAGAAACCTATGCAGCAGTGGACTGTTAAAGACTGTTGAAATATATGTATAATGTACATGTAAGCATGTTTATTAGCAGTTTGATTCTAAAGCACTGATTTTGCCTAATTTGGGATTATAGAGTATTTGTGGGATATGTAAAAATTTTCACTTAAAAAGTACTCTCAAAATATATTAATGTGTAAAATTCAATGAAATCATTGCTTTTTACTGTATGTGTGAGGTTACCTGACCCCAAACCAAAGGGGATCCATGTTGATATACAAATGGCGTCAACGTACTTCTAATGAGAATGCAGCATGTCTTTTTCTCGCGTTGCTTGCAGGATCCGAGACCGTAGTTGGCGCGAAACACGTGCGCTGATATTAAGTGTCAGATTTTTACTGATTGCCACTTGAAGGAGGAGCATTATCATAGGGTGACACGTCTAAAGATGACAAACTTGATTCGGAAGGGCTATAGGATGTGTCGAAAAAGAATAGGCCACACAATGGCAATACTTTCCGAGAAGAGAGAAAAGTTTGTATACACATGTATTTACCCATACACATAGTACAAATGAGATGTATAAAGTGTCAGAGATACTAAAAACTTGTCTTGTTTAACCAGTGTAACAAAATGTAATACAGAATAAACACGTGTCCCATTAAATTTACACTAAACAAAAGTCTCTGTTCTATAACAAAACTGTTTAATTTAAATAATGTGAAAAGGTTGAATACGGTTGTTATAACCATTATTATATTTCTAATTTAGATTGTATATCTTAAATAGACCCTAAAGTTTTCAAGGTTTACAGTATTTATCTATGAGAACATCTATGTAATTTAGTTTTGGGTTTAACTATAATAAACTTAAATTAATTACATCTTCTTAGTCGATTAAAAAGAAGTTTTATTACGCAACTCCTTAGTCTACACTTTTTATAAACAGATTTCATATTTTTTAAATTGAATTGATCGAACTCATGGTGTTTTATGTAATGTTAAGATTTCTTTTTTTACTTTTAAAGGTCTAATTAAAGGATATAAAATTAATTACAATTTATTCTCATTAAAATTGAACTTATTTAATTAATATTAAATACCTTTATAGTACTCGCTTTTACTTATTTGTAAGGTACATTTTTATAACCACGCTGATTTTTGACAAACAAAATGATAAAAGTAAAAAAAAAATGATTGACGAATGATGATGATGATGGTGATTGATGGAGGGGTTGACAGTTATCATGGTAACTGTGCAAACCTTACACTATCACGATGACTGTCATGCCTTTTACGTCCCCAGACGGGGTGTGAAAAAGCATCTCACAAAGCCGCCATAGTGTGGGTCATCATACGTCTGCATTTGCAATGAGTATGTTGACCACAACTCTCGGATTCTATTCATGCTTTCCATCAGGCAGAGTAGAGTCACTTTGGCAGGTTCTTGATATAGAAAAAAAAATGTTATACAAATAATTTTACCCATTTTCAATAGAGGTTATGTATAACATTGCTAGATGTATAAACTGGGTTTTTTTGGCGGGCTGACCGATCTATCATAATTTTTTTTAAAAAGTATTCACTTTTTGTTAAAGAAAAATGTAAGTAAAGATAAGGAAAATAGGTAAACGCATCAACTTTTCCATCCTGTGCAAATCCATTAAAACCTGGAACTCACTATGAACGCACGGTTTCCTTCCCACTATAGTACCGAGTCCTTTAAGCGGGACGTGAAAAAGCGTCTCACTAGGCCGCCATAACGTGAGTCGCCATATTGCATAGTCTATATTCACAATGCATATGGTGACCACTATTCATAGATCCTAATTATGCTTTCCATCAGGTAGGAAGAGTCACCTTGACAGGCTTTTATAAAATTCAAAGAGTCTGTCTCGTTTGATGATTAACGGCCGTGTGGTCACAAAAAGTCTATGATTTTCATTCTCCAACAAAGCAGTTCAAATTAAAAAGATTTCATAATACATATTTGTCTAAAATAAATCCAAACTATTATACAATTATCACGAAGGCCTATCAAAAAGTACAAAACCACATTGTGTTAACATAATGGTTAAAATGTTTCATTCATCATAAAGTTTCTTTACGCGAAACATTGCGACAGACCTGAGGGGAGGGGGTTATGAATGGGTAAGCTAATCTTGTAATCGACGGATAAACAGAAGCTAAACTATTGTTGTAACAACAATGCGATGTGAGTGTTAATTTGATGTAGATGTGGAATGGATGTAGAGTGGGTGTGCGAAACGATGCGGCGATGGATGACGGCCTTAATACTTAAGTCTCTCTTAGATTTATTAGGATCTTCTGTGTATGTATATTGCTGCACTTTTAAGATTTTTGTGCTCAACCCGCCACCACATTTACATTTACCACCCCATTTCTATTTAATATATATAAGCTGTAGCTTGAGTAGACCAAGGCTGCATACCTGTAACATGAATTAGCCACACCAGAAAGTGGGCACCCTCTAACAAAAACTTCATGATTGGCCTTGTGGGAGCAGGGAAACCGGGGTTTTTTATAAGCATTGTAATTAAATCCATGTCTTATGTACCAAGTTCCAAAGGTTTTTAAGAAAATCATGCTATACTTGGACCATTTTAAGCGCCAGAATAAGATGCCTAAACTGTTCGATTAGTTTATTGGACTTTAGAAAATTTATACATGCATGCTAAAATAGCCACATGACATAATTAATGTCAAATTTTGCAGACATTAGTAACGGTAATTTGCATATTAATATAATTAATATCGCTTATACATCGCTCCGTGGTTTCTTCGCATCGCATTCGATGTGCTGTACGCCTATCTAGATTTTGCATTCTCACGACCTTCAAGAGTGAATGCTTAATTAATTTATCTATTTATACACAGTATGTGTGCTGTGCGACCTGTTATATGTAGGTTAGTGGGAAGCTGACGTGTTAATGGTGACAACAAGCGTGTTTAAATTTGAAAATCGAATGTTAATTTCTAAACGTAAATAAAGTTGTCATTGTACACAATGCTCTTTGGTGCTATAGATAATTATTAGATTATTGTTTCTCTATGACGATCTAAATGTCAAACCCTAAATCAAATGAAAAATATAGAACAACCTGTCACGTTGTCTTATAATCTTAGTTTATATTAATTATTTTTCGTTTAAAACATTATTTTAAACATTATCCTCATTTCTATAAAAATTTATATTAGAAGAGACTTTTTTTAAGTGTTCTGGGATAATTTAGTAAATGTGTTGAATGCTGAATAGATTATTGTCGTGTAAGTTAATACTGAATGAGATTTAGGCTAAGATACGAGGCTGACCTCGCTGTAAAGTAACTATCGCTTTATTAGAACTTGACCATATATTATTATAAACAAATCTACGGAAAGATTTTAAGAAGAGAACTTGTCAATTCATCACAACATGTGGCTCTCTAATCTCAAACTAGGCAAAGCCTAAACTTTAGGAACCAGACATCTGATTATATTGTAAATACATAAAACTATAAGTACATTTAACAAAAGATCTTGTTCAAAACTCGACTATTTGTCCAGTGTAGACCTTAGGCTTAAAAGTCAGAATCTCTAACTTCTAGATTAACTGGACAGTCAAAATAGCATTTGTATATGAGTTACTATATTTTATTTTGTATAGATTTCATTTTTTTAAAATACAGACAAAAATTATAACTCCCTCCCTCCCAGCAGCTTAAAATTATTTAACGAGGAATCATCTTTAACAAATATCAAAAGTAGTAACTTGAATGCAGGATTACGAAACAAAATTCCTTAAAAAAAATGTGTTTAAATATATTAAAACCCGCAGGTACATTAAGGAAACTTATAACATATGTTTTATTGCATAAAATCACTTCTATTTTAAAACATTCTGCTATTGCACATTGGTAAAAAGTAAAAAGATGTTTCCGAAAGATTTATTCAGTTAAAATTTCATCTCAATCTCTTTCAAAATGAAAGTTCCGTAAATTAAGGAAGATGAAGAAAAAACAAACAGTCTGACTGAACAAAAGATAGACCGTCATCCCTCAAACAATAGCTCAGTATTCATAGTGGAGGGGATTAGAAAATGCTGCTTTTTTAGTGTCCTATTCCCCAAGAGGTAGAACTACGTCCATGTTTGTATCTATCAAGCCCCTTTTTCTTTAGAGTACATCAACGTTTCATACTCAAATAATGTAAAGAGTGTAAAATACATCATTTTCTACTTTATGAGCTCCCGCTTCGTTGATTTAATGCGAAAGTCAATGTAATAGAAAATATGGTTATTTATGCTGTCTAGTTTGAAACTGTAGGTAAATTTCTAGATTTACTTGGAAACTGTAGGGTGGGCCAAAAGTTCTATAACATCCCGCGCAAACATGTTACACTAGAGACTACTGCAATTTGCTGACTACAATCGTAACGCATATTTGCAACTAGATGAAGTCACTTGTCACACATCCAATGAGTCCCTGCCGGTGGTCAAGGACATGTTTCCGGTAAAGCTGATTTCCAGACGAGGCGACATTCCATGGCCACCCAGAAGTCCAAATCTATCCCCAGCAGACTTCCTTTTGTAGGATTATTTAAAGAATCATGTCTACATCAATAAACATATCAAATATCAATATCAAATACACTTCGTTTACTGAAAGAAAATATCAGCGATGAGCTGTCGGCGATCTCGTTGTCTCTTTGCCCTCTTTACCGATGAGTATCCGAAAATTTCAATGCTAGCTTAGAAGAGTGCGAACGTCGAAAAGGTAATCATTTAGACGATATAATTAATTCGTGGCCCACCCTATATGTTAAGATGTTACAAATAAAGCATGAAGCATCAAACAAGTAAGCATATTGTGGAGTAAAAACTCATCAACGAAGAAGGTGCAAGCTTTTGCAGGCCTTTAGATAAGGCATATTGTGCTTAAATTGGAGAAGATATAGAATTGGAGAGTTTCTTTAAGTTCGTATAAAATATATTATTCGTATATAGTCCAAAAACTTCCCTCTCTATGTTGTCCTTGAGTTTTGGTAGTAAATAAACTGTAGGATTTATATTAAATCCTCATGCAATTAGATGGGACACCGAGCGATGGTAAGTGTCTACCACTTCCACAATACTGTGAACGCAAGGGTGTTCTGAATCACTTTGTGAGAAACTATAAAATAGTATGTGAGATCTTAGTATCCCATTTATCGAACTGGGACACATCACATAATCATATCACATCAACAGCGTTTACCACTGCCGGACTTAGGCTTACCCTTAGAAAGGAGGTTTTGGCCTACTATGCCACACTAGCCAGATGGGTTATTATAGTTTTCCTTCCCTTTGCAGTGATGTTGTACTGTGTAGTTGCTTCCTTAGTCGCCTTTTGACACATATTCACAACACTTCATATTCACACGGACCAATGTACCGAAGTGTGTGTGTTAATAGGAAATTATAAAGAAAAAGGTTGGATGGCAAAAATTATTGATGCAATTTGCGCAGATTTTACAATGCTGTGTTAATTTATAATCTTGATATCAGTACTTTTGATGAGTTTTTCCGGGCAATTTCTTTGTAGAGCTTACCCGGTGCTTTTATTACAAGTTTATTCGCCTTGAAGTGTACTAGTCTTAGTAACTATTAATATTAGCGTAAGTACTGTAAAATGACTTTGAAACTACGAGTTATATATATTATAACGTGATGTATAAACTTATAAGTACATTTCGCGTGTATATTTTACCGTAACCTATAAAAAATTGGATATTTTTAACTTTAAAATTGTTATCTGTCATTTTTACTTTTTTTAGAAACATCGTATTTAGATGTTACCTTGCCAAGCGAATATATAAATTAACATTATTTAATAATTATTGACGTTACGAAACGTTACAAAGAAAACAAATTTGATCAAGGAAGTTAATTCACCATAACTTTAATATTTATTGTGTGTTAACATGTGACATCTTCATTTAACTTTGAAATGACCTTAAAACCCATAAGGAAATCATACTTTTGTAATAGAATACCCTTATAAATTTTTAATTATTTATATATAACCTATTATATAAACAATAAATTACCGACAATGATTGGCACATAATAATTGTCTTCCTCTTGTAAATGCCGTTAGTGATAAATTACTATTTGTTTGTCAAATGAATAATTGAACAATAGCGAAACTTGTTTATAGTAGCCGATCACATAGAATCCAATCTATTCTAATCGTTACTAATAATATAAAACTAAAGAGTTTGTTTTGTTGTTTGAATATCAGGAACTACTTGTTCGAATGGAGAATTCTTATAGAGTTGGATAGCCGATTTATCAAGGAAGGATAAAGGCTTTATAATATTACACTACGACCTAAGGAGCTAAGCATCAGAGAAAAGTATTGAATGACAATATTCCTTTTGAGAGAGGCAGATAATGTTAAATGAGCTAGTATTCGAATCAAGTTAATAGTAATTTGAAGGATCCCACAATGACTCTCAGGTATCCTACGGGTATAACGACTGATATTAGAAAAAAAATCATAACCATCTATGAAATAGCAGGTCAGAATAACTAGGAGCTACTTGACTTATGTAAAAGATTTAATTATCTTATTAGGTATGTAAAAATAGAAACAAAATGGCAGGCCTACGCTTAAAGGAAGGTGTTAGCGTGTAATTTAATATATAGAAAACTAGCTGTTACCCGCGACTTCGTCCGCGTCATTTTTTACTAAGGACGTGTATATTGTAGGAATATATGTTTATAGACGCGATATTTTATTATAATACGTTTCTATAGACTACGTTTTTTGTTTTACCGTCTTTTGACAATATGTACAGGTTTTGGGGGTTAGATACACGGAAACACGCCACATACAATTGCCCATGGGAAAAACAGTTTTTCTCTAAGTGCACACCTGCTACCTTCAGTATCTGGCCTTGACTTTTATTTATAGTCATTGCAAAGGCGAGTTTTAAAGGGAACTGCACTCTTTTAAACTGGAACGGCAAGTCTGTTGGAATAATGGGAATACGTGGAATCAGAACATTTTTTCCTTTTGCCGTTCCAGTCATAATTGTTCCTTTAACGATGTTTTTCCCCAAGTGCGTAATTTGCAATCGAGTGCCGTTGCATAGCCGAGGAGCATCAAGATTACGCATTAATAGAACGGGGACACCAACTTTCAACCTCAGGTTATGGGAAGGCACGCCTGATAATTCTAGAGAGTTAAGAAACTCGACAGGGTATGATGTTACGTGTTCTGTATCCATTACATTATCTACAGAGAGATATTCCACGACGTCACCTTCCACTTCTGACATAATATTTTCATTAATCTGTCCAGCAATTTCGTTCGTTGGTGCTAAAATTACCCTTTCACACAACCATTCTTGGTCTCCCATATTAGTCCGCAGATCAGGATATACGTTGTTTTTTAGATCGTCAGTGCTGCCAACAATATTACAGAATTTGTGATTTAGTGTGATCATACCGTTAATGTCTGTGGCCATACGATCTTCACCAATTTTCAGGAGAGTGGCCGCATACAGCCCCGATTGTGAATCGTTGTGCAGTTGTACTCTCATATTTGTAGTCAGACTAAATTTTTGCACATGCGCCCGTAGCGTAGAGGCCTTCAAACATGCGTTTATTTCATCTGCCGGTGTACCTCTAGTTAACAGGGGTAGAATCTGTCTGAAATCACCAGCCAAAAGAACAACCATCCCTCCCATAATACTATGTTGCTTTTGAGGTCTTGCATTGCCCGGTTTAATGCTTCGACTGCTCTCTTGTGAGGCATAGTACATTCATCCCAAACCAACAACTTACATTCCTGCAACATTCTTCCGCGCTCACTATTTTTACTTATATTGCAAACTGGAATTTCTTCATGTGCTAAGTTTAAAGGAAGCTTGAGTACCGAATGTGCTGTGCGGCCACTACTGAGCAGTGTGGCGGCAATGACAGAGGACGCTACTGCAACAGCAACTCCCTTATCTTTTCGGATTTGAGCAAGAAGGAGATTTAAAAGAATTTTTTTGCCAATGCCTCCAGGAGCATCAAGAAAAAACAAACCACCTACGCAGTTTTCGATTTTTTGCACCACACTATTAAAGCCATTTCTTTGTTCTGGGTTCAAACGTGGAACGGACTCAGTTATTTGCTGTTGTAAAAAAGCATGGTCATAATTTAGTTCGCGTAACACATCACTATAAACTTGCCCTGTCCTACGTGGTCTACTCATCCCAAAATCTGATAAATCTTTACCAGTAATAGTTATCACTTGGTCTTCAATCTTTGTTAGGGCTTCATCATAAATAGAATCATTATATGTGACATTAGGATTATTTTCTTGCAATCTATATAAGATATCGTCTGACATATTATTTCTGTACTTGTCCCACAATTGCTGAGGATTCGACAGTCTACATGTCGCTATTAAAATAGCAAAAAGCTCTCTCATCTTGACTGCTGATCTACATTGTACGGCCTCTTCCAGTGTTTCATCCCAATGATTGTCATTCTGCAATAAACCTTTAACCTCACATGCTTCTCTAAATGTTGACATTTCCTGATCATTGTGTTTTTGAGATCTTTGAAACACGTAGACTTATGGTAAAAATTACTGTTAAATATTTTTCCTACTCAAATTGTGCCACCCCCGTTAACCCCCATAGGGGTTCATTTTCAAAAAACGCTTAGATATGTATCTCATAATTTGTATTGCAGAGCATTATTTCAGTGTCACGCAAAATATTTCAATAGAATAAAATTACCCATACAAACTTAGCCACCCCCCTTTAACCCCCAAGGGGGGTGAATTTCGAAAAACCCTGAAATACGTGTTTCATCATTTGTACTAAAAAGCATTAATTCAAAGTTTCATGCAAAAATATGCAATAAAAATATTTTTCTCATACAAACTTTGCCACCCCTTTTAACCCTTTTAGGAGTTGAATTTCCAAAAAATAATACGCCTATGTCCTTCTCATGAATGCAAACTATCTACTTACCAAATTTGAGCAAAATCGGTTGGGTGGTTTAGGCGTGAAAAGGTAACAGACAGACAGACAGACAGAAAGACAGAGTTACTTTCGCATTTATAATATAAGTGTGGATGATTTATTTCTAAACATTCATTTTCATCATACACATGTCATAAATGTAATACAAAAAGAGTGTGTGTATAATTTTATGAATATAAAGAAAACATTTGTTACTTACGTTTGATTGCAAAATTATGAAGAAAAGCTTAATAAATCAACAACTGTCATAGTTTTACTTACGCCACAACAAGAATAAAACACATTCTTCGCTGTTCGTACATTTTCTCACGAGTACAAAGTGATCTCACGACTTCACAATATCACACCATCTATCAGAAGAAAGTCGAAAGCGTGGGTTTTGCCATGAACTCACATTGTTACCTCATATCTTGGTTTACTAATGATGTTTGTTTCAGTTTATCTGGAAGAGTTGATTTGCTAACATAGTTACAGTTTGAGATTATTCATAAGGTTTTTAGGGACCTGTTCTTTTTAAATCTTTACGAAAGAATGAAGAAGATTTAAATAAGATTCTTAGATACTACCACGCTTCTTTCTCAGAGGGGTAGACAGAGACTATTAATATTCACTTACTACAGCCCTGACACACCTCTTTTGCTTCGTACATATTCATCAATCATTGCATGCTTACTCGTCGGTGCCTAGTGCTTTTCACACTGCCTTTTTTTGGAATATGACCAATTTGGTCTGTAAATGTTCGTAGTGGTCGACCTCATTCGACATTTCTACCTACATTCACTATATAAATTCCTTTCATGACTCTTGTATCATACATAACACGAAAAATATAGAAAAACCGATTACATAAATACATTAGAAGCCAAATTTTATTCTCCACAAAGGGTGACGTTGCTGCAATTAATCTTAATATGGATTAAAATTGACTATGACTGTAATAGGTACACAGAAAAAGTTTGTGAAAGCATATTATCTACATATGTCTATATAAATTCTCTTAATACAACAAGTTTTAAATTATACATATAATACATTATATTACACATATTTGCCATATACAAACATCAATTTTTCAAATACAGTAAAATACTACACATAACATATCATAACATTACACATCTATTTTCCAGAGAGGTAGGAAGAGAACAATTGATTTCCACTTTCTACCATCGTGACACACCTTTGCTTAGTCCACATTTATCAGTCGCTGCATGCTCGTCAGTTCCTCGTACTTTTCAAATGGTCCTTCTTGAGAACATTACAAATTTAGTCGGTAAATGTTTGCCATGATCGACCTCTTATGACACTTTCACACACATTTACTCTATATATTCCTTTCGTGAGTCTTTAACATCCATCTGAGGCATGCCCTTTTTAATCTTTCTCACTACATCCTCATTCTATATTATATACAATGTGTAATGTGCTTTATATACATTAGGTTAAACGAATTCCATCATTGTGTAGCGAGACTAAAATTAAAGAAAGTAACAAGTCACAGACAGAGACTCTGTCAAGAACCAATTTATTCAAGAAAAGCAATCAACGTTTGTTTGTCTAGATAAATTCAGTGTGTCGTGTTCTAAATAATTGTGTCTAGACCTATTTTCGGAAGGCTATTCCCCTAGTTGAAAATTACACTTGGTACCGATAAGTCAAGGACGCAATTATCTGGTAAAAGCTGTTACACTGATTGTCTATAAACTAATAGACTAAATAATGGATGTCTCAATTACAGCGACGGAAAGTTTGCTAAAAGTAATTTCTTACGGACAACCTTTGGCTGGAAGAAATAATAATAACAACGAACAGGAAAAGTAACGTAACATTAACGAACAAACTCTCTACAAATACTATGAGTATATATATATATACTATATATATATATACACACGTTGTGGCGATTTCTACATTAAAGCACAAAGAAAAGTATACAACAGCGCCATCTAGCGAAGATACATCGAATTACGAAGTATGAACGGAACGTATGAATGTAACGAACTACAATGCAACTATTAATCCTGTGTCGCAATATAGAGATTCGCGTGGCAATTAGCAAATATACAACATCCCAACATCAACCGTTGGGCCGTGGCCCGCCAGGCATGATCACCTCGCCTGGTCGGAGGATCCTTCCTTTGCGTCGGAGGGACATGACACACGTCCCTCTACAACATTATATATACATTATACTCTATGATACTGCTGTAACAAGAGGTGTAACCTTGGTAGTCTAAAATATAAGCATGCATCAACTTTTGATTCGAGGTTTTACCAAAACTGTAAGCGATCTTAACTGTAAGACTTGTTATATTGTACCTGCCTAAATTCAGCTTTGACCCATGGTTTCGTCCGCGTGAACGCTGGATATCATGATATTAACCTACATATTTCCTATCTCAAGAATGCCAAAGTTCATTGCAATCGATGCAGCGATAAACCTTGAAAGCGCAATAGACACACAGTAATTGTCACATACATGCTAATATTATTCATTGCATGGATCCCTACGCCGTAATACCAGATAGTGGGCGCTTCATTCAGTTGTCAACATTTTTAAACTATTCGTCCAAATTATTTAGTACAAAAGGTAAAATTCATCAATATTAAAGACTGAAAGCGATAAAGGTATCAGGCATCATCACATTTTTTTTTCTATATTAAAAACCTGCCAAAGTGACTTAACTCTGTCGGATAGAAAGCATGAATAGAGTCCAAGAGAGTGTCACCACACTCATTGTAAATGCAGACAATGCAGTGTGGTGTCCCACACTATGGTGGCCTAGTGAGATGCTTTTTCACGCCCCGCTTGGGGACGTAAAAGGCAAGACAGTCATCGTAGCAATGTAAGGCTCACACAGTTATCTTGATAACTGTCACCCCTGCATCAATGGGCCTCCGGTCTCGCACTCACCAACGAAGCAAGACAGCAAGGATGTTGGTGTTTTAGGTTGATCTTCTGTGGGAGGGTAGTACTGCCCCGGTCGAGCCGGCCCGTTCTTGCTGAAATCAGCGTGGCTCTACTACCAACTAACACATCACATCAGCAGCCTTTCATAGTTCACTGCTGTACATAAGCCTCTCATTAGAGTGATAATTTAGGCTACTATACTATGCTGGCCAGACGGGTTACAATAGGATTTGTATCAAGTTTTCCTTTTTCTTACAGTGCTGGTATCCTGTATAGTTTACTCCCTTTGTTACCTCTTACGACACCCTCATCATCATCATCGTCAACAGCCTTTTACAGTCTACTGCTGGACATAGACCTCTTCTTAGCAAGAAGGTTTTGGCCTACTATACCACGCTGACCAGACGGGTTGGAATAAGTTTTGTTTCAAGTTTTCCTTCTCTTTATTATGATATTTTCCTGAATAGTTTCTTCCCTTAGTCGCCTCTTACAACACCCACGGGATGAATAGGGGTGGTAACACTACATATGTATGGCTTCTTAATCCGTCACCACACGGACAACCAACACCCTACAAAACTTTACTTTAATTTAAAGACCAGGTCTATCGCACGAATTTCAATCGTAACTTCGACTACTACTCTACTTAACAATTTAGCTGTATTTAACAATGTTATCGACTATCATTACTGTTGGTTTTCCACTAAATCTGTCCATCCTCTTATTTTCCTCTTCGCTTGACATCGGTGGTCATTAGATATTGTTCGTTCATTAAGGTTGAAGGCTCGTTAATCACATTGGACCCGTCCGAAATTTGCCCTCCATGTTGATACTACTATTATGGCTGCCAATATTCCCTAATATCAACCCTTCGACAAACTTATCACATTATCGGCTCGCTTTCAGCGTAATCATCACAAACTTTCTGTTTTGAGCATACCAAGTTTGTTTTCTTTACATACTTCAATTAATCCTGGATAAATATGGCAATTAGGTATTTTTTTCTGTTTCAAAATTTTCTTCATAGCCCTTTCTTCATACATAAAATATTACATAAGCCTGTGTCACGAGTGACTTTATAAACGTACATCAAACGGACACAAATAAAACCCAGACTAAGAATACCAATTTGTGGATCACACAGTGTTGTCCCATATGGGATTTCAACCCACATCTGTTTAGACAGATGCCAAAATAGAATCGATACGACCTCCAAATTGTCAAAAAGAAAGCTTACTCCCACTTAGAAGGTCATTCAACGCCTTATGTCTATTAGTTGCAAGTTTAGTGGACTTCAGCTGTCACTTTACATCTGGTGATCCATCTATTCGGTGACTCTAACTCTTTTCGAAGGCTTTCCATCCCTTTAGCATTAGTGCCATTAGTATCATTGACAATGAGTACAACGCCATTAAATATGACAGCCAAATAAGGAATCATTTTTCTTCGTTTCTCTTTAGTTAATTTCGTTTCGTCACTATGCCCTATAGCATCGTTACCACATGATCAGCGCTCGCATACCGATGTTGCGTCAGTTTAAACCACCATAATTATTATTGCAATATTTAATAAGAATAATAAACTGTTTATAGTTCAAGAACACTGATATAATAGTAATTATTTGAGCATGATGATTTGAGATTAGTTTGAATTTAATAATGTTGAAATTTGATGTAATATATGTACAAATTTTATATACTGATAGGTTTAGACCAAGGTTTTGCACGTGATCCTTTCGGTTTTGTCAATTTTTTTGTTTCGGTTTAAGTAGCATTTATCTTATTCCAAATTGTCTGCATGTATCAAGTTTCGTTGAATTCTTTTCAGCGGTTCTTGAGTGTCAATAATTATAATATTATAATAAATTGTCATCTGTGTTTATCTACTCACACAGGTCTAATTATACGATAAATCGTTTATTTATTCCTGAGTATAATGTATGTACTTAAAGACATATCAGCAAGGTAATCTCAGTCTACTTTTAATTCAAAGGGCGACCCGCGTGTAAAATGTTCCAACAAACTAAAAATATCAATGGATGTCTGATTTAACAGAAAGTCATGATTTATATACCAATGCTGCCCAACGTAAATCTTAAAAGCAAACAGATTGCGTCACATAAATTGCCCAAGATTTGAAAAAGGTGAACCTTAACCTTTTCGGTAGTTTGTGTACGAATCTACTTAAATAGATTTGGGGAACTTGAGGCATGCTCTAAACTAAATGCTAGAATCAATATCATTAAAATGAGGAATCGCTACGTTTTATTCGTAAATCATTACATATGTGTAGTGTTATACTCGTAGATGTTAATTATTACGTTAGAAAATATAAAATAAAGATTTTGAACTAGGTATAAAAAATGTACAGTTTTGATTTAGACTGACTTGTTATGCTTTTAACTAACCTTTACTTATTTTACTTGAAGTTATCCTGCGAAAAGCACGTCATTACTCATGCCACGTTATTTTAATCTTAAAAATCTTATAATGGAAACATGAAAAACTAAAGAGTCGTTATTTCTTTTTAAGTCTCCAACAGTTTCATTTATGTAAACAACTAACTTCTGGAGTATATCCATAGAATTCTCATTTATAACATTACGAAGATTACTCTCCCAGTCCTATAACACCTCCCATTAGCCAAAACCACCTTTTCGTTACAGTATTTGGAGCAAACTCCCCCTTTCCCGGTATTTGCAAGCTCCTTAATTAATACAGTCACCCGGTAGACGTCCACTCCGATTAACACAATTATTCACTGTGTAAACTAATTTGGATGGTTTATTTCTTAGCTGCGTGATGATGTTGCGTATTATTATTATGCAATTTGATTCATTACATACACGTAAAAGATCGTATTGTGTAAGTAGCTGTTATCTGCGACTTCGTCCACGTGGAATTTATATACTTCCCTATTTGAATTGGACGTTGTTCAGTATTTCATTGCTTTTAACCAGTATTTTTTTAAAAAAGTAGCCTATGTTACTTCTTCTAATATCACGTATCTGCAAGTGATAGTCCCGTCAAAATCGATCATACCGTTTCAGAGATTAGACATAATAAACAGACACTCAAGCAAAATATTTTTAAATAGTTGTAAATACTGTATATACTTTCATATGTATTTAGTAAAAAGCTGTTAATTGAAAAAGATACTTTAATTTTATGAATTTGTTTGAAAGTATGAGTTCACAGATCAGTAGGAACATTAAAATAGATTCACCAACATTTTCAATGTGACATCCCTACCAGTCGCAATAAGACTATATTGAGAAACTAAGGGTAACTTTAGACCTTCGTTCACTGGTGGACAGCTATCTTACTCTTTTATTTAAGTATGTTATTTATACGTGTATATTTAATGTATAGTTTGTTCGTATTTGTTTAATAATCCACTCTATGTTTTACTACCACTTTATAGAATACATTGTAGTACTTTATTTTCCCATTCTTGTCTACTTTTGATACACCAGACACTACGCTACACTTCTCCCAATCACGTTTTCTCTCGAGATTGCCTCCGAGCGATAAGGTCACTTGTACCCACGTACCTAGCTGTAAATCCTTTCTGTAATTATCTGCTCTACAATGAAGTCATTATTATTAAAATAGATACTCTTAAAAATTAAATATCTGAATAAAATATTGACAGTTAAAATCATCAGATATTTATTTATATATTCATAATTTTCTTCTCCTTTTCGTTTCATTCCTTTGAAGAGCATTATGCTTTCATTTGAAAATATATTACTTATTTATCCGTACTTTTAATAGGTAGTAGAGCTACGCTGATTTCAGCACGTAGACGGCTCGATCGGGTCAGTACTACCCTCCCACAGAAGACCAACCTAAAGCACCAGCATCCGTGCTGTCGTGTTCCGTTGGTGAGTGCGAGGCGGGGGCCCCTTGGTGCAGGGGTGACAGTTATCGTGATAGCTGTGTGAGCCTTACACTGCCACGTTTACGCCCCCAAGCGTAGCATCAAAAAGCATCACACTAGGCCGCCATAGTGTGGGTTGCCACACTGCATTGTCTGCATTTACAATGAATATAATGACCACAACTCTTTGGATTCTATTCATGCTTTGAATCAGGTAGAGTAGATTCACTTTGGCAGGTTCTTCATAAGGAAATAAAAAACTCTTAAACGGGATTGGTTATCATGAACATCAGATAATAATCTTTATTCCTAAATATTCACCCTTAGGAGTGAAACTTTATTTCTAATTTAAATGAGATCTAATGACAAGGTTCGCCTTTCCATTAAAAAAAGATTTTCATAAATAATTTACAAATGGTGAAGTTTTTTAACCTAATAAAAAACTAACCTACATCTTTGTTTATCTTCTGTTCTCTTCAAAATCTTCTTATCTTCTGTTCTCTTCTGATATTAAAAAAAAATGTTCATTCATTTGAGTTTGAAAATGTAACATAAAGTTAGTTTCATATTTCTAATTATGTAATAGATTTTTATGTTGTACCATATATATACTAAAATTTTATAAGCACCTTATATTTTTTTACTGAGATTAAGTCTATAAATACGCATCACAACACTAAATAATTAGAATGCACCAGAATGCCAATAACTGGTTTGTTGAATATCTAATTGCATTGATAATTATCTGTCTATGAATGTAGTTTACCAAACAACATTTCTAAATAAACTGACTTGATAGACACGGTATTCAATTTATTGACGTTTAGTAACTTCTTGGAGGAAAAACAAGCTGTAAAAATCTCAATATTCTCTCACTTTATAAAAAAACAAGTGTAATTAAGTATTTAAGATGACGAATAAAAATTAATCTCTCTCATGACCCGTTTACCTTAAAGCCCGGCAACGTAGTTACGACTCCAATCGTAGTCACATACATTAGCTTTATAACCAATGTGGATAGACCTAGCATCGTGACAAGAAGGCTATACACGGGAGTCAACCGGTCAATAGCATTATACGGTGCTCTAGTATGGGTAATGGCTTTCACCGATCAGAATAGGGCACGACTCTGGCCCCCTCAAGGGATATTAGCGGTTAAAGCCATACGCGGTTACCACACCGTTTCACCTAAAGTGGTTTGCGCTTGGCTAGTACTGCCACTGGGATTGGAGGTGGAAGTGTTCACCGAAGTATACATACTTCCAATATATCGGAGGATGACTGAGTGCCAGGCAGGTAGCATCAGTAGGCCCCTGGCCAAAAAGGTACACGAGTGGTGTGAGCAACTTTTTGAGCTACGATGGGTCGCCGATCGTTACGGCTGGAAGCTTCATCACTAGTTTTGCCACAATGGGTACGTTCCAACCGATTATCATCGTGTGGGAAAGACGGCAGCACAAACTCTTTCCTTCAGACTGACTTGGTACAGAAAAAAAAATGGACATAAGTTGGATGATGCTGAATAAATGTGAGTAGTCCCTAGATTGACCAAAATCATTCAACGAAACATAAATGGAGTTGAATCAGTGTAAGTAGTCCCTAGGTATATAGATTATTCAAGGAATTAAATTACAGTGTATGAGAAATGCAAATATCACAGAAATATACCTGTTATAAAGTAGCTACTTAAATGTCACAAGTCACGGTCAAAGGTCAAAGTTTCGATTTGAGATTAATTTCCTATACCTTGACGTTTAATCTTGTAATCTTAATATTCAATCTGGCTGCCCGTTAGCGGTGCCGGTCTAGCGGTTACGGCCTTACGGCCCTTCGCTGTTGGTGACATAGTTTACAATAATCGTAACTCATTCATTATTTACTGTTGGCTTTACATTACATTGTACACAACAGTTGGAAGTAAATGTTTTGATCACTTTGTTAATTTACATTAAAATTATATTATTATTTTTTAAATGACAACGACTGCACTAAGAGTAAATCTTGTGTCGCGGGGGACTTTACAAACATATAAGAAACGGACACAAATAACAGCCAGACTCAAAACAATTTATGGATCACACAAAGTGTTGTCTCATGTGGGGTTTGGACCCACAACACTCATGTGCAGTAGAAAGAGGCGTGGTGACTGCTTAAACCACTGGCCAACCGGGCAATCAATTAATAAATGACTTTGGACTTTCGAGAAAATCTTAAAGAACGTTTAAGTAAACGAAACTTAACTATTCTAATAATTTAAGAGTAAAATGATTTTATCCTAGCTACATAATTGCTATACCAGCCCCTTTTTTTAATCTAATATTCTGCAGGTGACAAGTTAAAGCAGATTTAGTAATAAAATAAATATTTCTTATACATCTAAATAACATATAGGGTTATCGTATAACGTCCTCAAGTAGACGATTTATCACAAAGAAAAACCAGCTTAAAATCTTTAAATTTTAAGCTCGATCAGACGCTAAAGAATCTTTTGATTAAGCTATTAGTCTTTCATTACCTTTTCATCATTTAAGCGTAAACTATTAAGGCAACTACACTATAAAGAGAACTAAATCATATCCCTATATTACAGTCACTAGAACTGACACAAATGCCATATACGTCAACATAATAAAGTGCCTTCAATTTGTCATACTGTTGGGTTTGTTGGCATTGTGGTTAGCAATCCCGACTATGTCAGAGGTCGTGGTATGATAACATCCAACACAAATACTGTGTGATCAGCACGATCATTTGTTCTGTGTCTAGATGTCACTTATCTGTAGTACGTATATATTCATAAATATAACATAGGTTTCCAGTTGACAGACTTGTGCTCATTATATTTCAAATAGTAATCAAATAGGTACTCACTAGATAGTGTAAGATCACTGAATATCGTCATTGTAAAGAACACTAGGTTTTAAACGATGTGCCCAGTTTTTCTTTTTTCGATATTAAGAACCTGCCAAAGTGACTCCCTGATAGAAAGCATGAATAGAATCCAAGAGTTGTGGTCACCATACTCATTGCAAATGCAGACAATGGAGTATGGTGACCCACACTATGGCGGCCTTGTGAGATGCCTTTTCACACCCCGCTTGAGGACGTAAAAGGCATGACAGTCATCGTGACAGTGTAAGGCTTACGATAACACGATAACTGTCACCCCTGCATCAATGGACCTCCGATTTCACACTCACCAACGAAACACGATAACACGGATGCTGGCGCTTTAAGTTGGTCTGACTTAAATAAAAATTGACAAAATTTAATCGTTTAATATATCTCTATCTGCTGGCCTTTTAGTCTGTTAGTGACCCTGCTGCTAAGCTGTAAGTAGATTCGATTCCCAGCCAGACACAAACATTGTTCTTTATTTTGATGTATGTATATATGTAAATATGTTCGTTTGCAGTCGCGTTACTACAGTAGGTGCAGATTCTGCCTAGTTTGAAGTTGTTATTGTTATCTACCCCACGGGGATGAAGATTGAGTGTGTTGTCATGTCAAAGTACTTAATTCTAACTCATGTAGTCAAGGAGTCAGTTGTAAACATTACATAAGTAAAACATAAACCCCATTGACCGAATCTTACTTAATGTTAACTTAACAAATCAGGCACGTTTACGCACTTATATATTGTTGATTTTACACGCTATTATAGGTGTTACACGCGGTTACGTTAAACTTCAAGTGTGTACTGCGCACGCGCAGTGAAAGCGTTTCCCAATTGCGCAAGAGTGTGGTGACGTTCAAATATGTGAATGTTAAAGCTAATTCGAGGATTTTGGTGTCCACTAATTCGTGCACATTCGTCATAATACTTTTAATCAAAATCTATTGTACTTTAGAATAAAATACACTTTAGTCTGTCAGGAAGACAAATCTGAAAAAAACAAATAATTTTTTTTACTAAATAAACATTTCCAACCTTAAAATAATAAAAATCGTCCATAAAACTAAACAGTAATATTTCGGTAGGTTATATTAAATTTATTATATAACCGATGTGGCAAGAGAAACCTTTACGAGAGTTCAACTAGCGATGGCAACGTCAGGTGTTAGGCTTCATTTCCGTCCAGTGCAAATATTTGTCTGCACGTTTCTATTTATTTTGTCTTTTTTCTGTGAATGTTCTAGTAATTCTAATAAAATTTGTAAAGTTAGGAATCCCTCGAGATCATTCTATTCTTCTTTATCCTATTACCGTTCACTACTGTACGTAAATTTTCGAAACACTTAGCATTTCTTTTGTCATTTAATAGGTCATTAATGTCTTTGTAAAAGCAATACTACCTTTAAAACTGTGAAGAATAAAAGAACCTTAAGTTATGCGTACACACGGTAATCTTTGAGTTACATATCTTGATTCGTGTCGTTACATTAATAATTCAGTTTTCCATGATTTGGTAATATCTTAATGACTGCCTCGGTGGTGCAGCAGCAGTGAACACGACTGCTGTACTTGAGGTCTTGGGTTCGATTTGTTGGTCGGGCCAAATGTTTGTATGACCTGCAAATATTTATTTCGGAGCTTGGTTGTTTTCCATATTTGATACGTAAGTAATTAAAAAAAAATCTATCAGTCAGTCACGAGATCTGCTCAGTTTGAAACTAAATGGCGTTGTGTGTTTGTTGTATCATTATGTTTTTAAGTTAATTGTTATATACCATGTTTTGATTATAGTTTAGAGCAATTCTTGTATATACATACATATATATAATCTGAATCTCGAAAACGGCTAAAACTACTTTCATGAAATCTAGTATACGGGCGTTTTGAGGGCTGTAAATCAATCTAACTAGGTTTCATTCTTAGAAAACGTTGTTTTATCCGTGTTTTTAGGCAATGAAATGTTTGTCTAATAGACCCGTTTCGACACTCATCTATGTGACAGAATTAGGGATGAGAACAAAAAAAGTTGGATAACTGCAAATCGACTATCACACAATAATACTGAGCAAAGTTCGGTTCCCAAGTATGATAAATAAAATGAAGAAACAATCTAAAATATGCTGTCGGGTCTGTAACATTTGAGAATTTCCTTCGATTTCTTTGGAATCATGTCATTCGAAAGTCGTTCCGTACATGATGGAGATATCGAACAACAAACATACAAGAAAAATACATTCACATTGAGAACCCCCTGCTTTTCTCTAAAGTTAAATAAAACAGTTGACAATTTCAGACCGCATAAACTATGATAGAAATAACTCCTTTATATCAAATTAGATAACCGATTAATTAGATAGAAATGTCATCATCACCAACAGCCTTTTACAGTCCACTACTGGACATAGGCCTCTCCTTAGCAAGGAGGTTTTGGCCTACTATAGCACGCTGGCCAAACGGGTTGCAATAGAATTTGTTTCAAGTTTTCCTTCTCTTTATAATGATATTGTCTGGCATACTTTGTTCCCTTAGTCGCCTTTAACGACACCCAAGGGATGAATAAGGGTGGTAATACTATGTATTATTAATCCGTTACCACACGGAACACACGGATAGACAGAAATATAGAGCTAGTTTATATGAATTAATACCCTTAAAAGTAGGGGTTTAACTTACACATATCGCACATCCTCTGCATATAAATTTGAAACAATATAAGCTATTGTAGCTTCAATGTCTGAGAATGCCCAGGAGAGCTGAGTCGGCACTTTCAATTTTGGCATATTGGTTAAATTTTATGATAATTCATACCTTGGAATATTATATTATTTGCTATGGTTTCTATGTGTACTTTTGTTCATATATTAAATTTATGATATCTAAAGAACATTATACCTATATATGCAATGTGATTCGTGTTTAAACAATCTTATTTAAAATTGAGGCCTTGGCCAGCTAAAGTATAGTTCTTGAAAAATCTTCAAGTTTACGATGGTAGTTAAAACAGGTGAACTCTAACTGAGAGCTTAATTTGTAGGTAGTCAATTAAGGCTCTCACAATTTACTACCAGTCGATTCGTACCCTATTATTGGATTATCAAAGACATAACGTATTGTGTGGAATGTTGGCAATCGTAGTAGTGACTAATATGTATGTAACAAATTTGATGATTACCAATTATGAATGATAATATCAAAGAAATAATCATTATAACCTTTTTCTCTCTCCTATTACATTTGGGGGCAGCTTCACATGAAACATTATAGCGTAAAGAGTTTGTGGTTCAGAAGTTGTTTACCCGCCACTAATCAGCTTTTGGAATTTATTTCTATCAGATAAGTAATTAGTTAGAAGAAAAGGGATAGGTGTAAAAGATTTAGGAAAAACGATTATAACAGAAAGAAGGTAGCTTAAAAAAGGAAAACTGTTACGATACTACAGTAACATCAAAACACTGAAGTCAAGGGTCCACGTGTCAGCGATTCCACTAGAATAAGACTTTAAATAGACCAACTATAATAAACATTTTTTCTTTTTTTCAGTGATTCTCGGAAGCGCGTCCATTATCAGGTGCGCGCAAGTCGAAGATCCATGCAAAACAAAATCACGAGTAGTCGCTGACGAAAAAGATTGCGACAAATATTGGGCATGCGACAACGGCCAATCTGTCCAATACGACTGTCCTAATGGTCTGGTGTTTGCCGGCAAACACAGAGGCGTGACGGAAGGATGTGATTATCCGTGGAGGTCAAATTATTGCGAATATCCGAAAATTCAAGCGAGTAAGTTATATATTTTCTTTGAGTTTTTTTCGAGGTGTTATTGAAATTTCGATCTTATACCTTATACTGTAAGATATTTAAAACTTATAAGTAACGAGCATTTCTCTTTGATGGAACACTAATGTTAACATTCTCAATAAATGACTTTGGAAAGATATCAATCATCGATTCGCCTACATTGTAATAAATAGCACTTAATTGCATATTTTTTTAATTTAATAAAAAAGGCAGCACTTTTTCTCAAACAAAAATTAAATCGATTCTTAAATTAAGAAATTTTGAGAAAACAAACATAATAAAATGAAGAATAAACAAATGAAGAAAAGAAAAACAAAAAATGAATAAGCCAAGCTCTTCCCTTTCATTGAAGCCCATTAAAAAGAGCTTTCGGTCTTGAACCTGAAAACACAATCATATAATTTTTCTTTTGTTGTAGCAATAGTACTTCTTTAAGAATTACGACTCAATTATTGACTATGACGTCATTATTTTTCTTCCATTCTTTCCACAGATCCGCCCATCGGTACCGAACACTGTGACTGGCTGTACGGCATCTTCGGACACGAGACTTCGTGCACCAGGTACTGGACTTGTTGGAACGGTACTGCTACAGAACAGCTCTGCATCGGTGGTCTCCTCTATAATGAGAACGCTCATTCTTGTGACTGGCCCGAGAATGTCGAAGGCTGCCAGAAACATCGTAAGTATATTGTACTTTCGTTTTCTTTCAGTCTTGACATCTTTCAGCTTCGCATGGATTCATTTTCAAACTTGAGTGAATAAAAACCAGTATTCCCGGTGAATTGGGCAACTAAATTTGATCTAGGCTGCTTAACTTACTGATTCGATTCCCAAAACATGCTGTATTTTATATACTTATCAAAAGGGGTAGGCCTGAATGTATTTGCAGTTACATTTCACCAGCCGTGTTTTATAGTGCCACGTGAGAAAGGGCGACTATTATCATTTCGGGCACGTTTCAAGAGATTATTCTGGAATAGAAAATTCCTTGAAAAAGGAACACAACGACAGTTATTCTGAAGAAAGAGTAGGAACCAATATTTCTATAACTAGCATCAAAAGAATTACACAAATTTTCAAAAGATCCAGGCACTTTTATGCCTTACACTTTTTTGTTAATCAAAGTGACGTGAAGGTTTTCGTTTCTCATTCCAAACAACAGTTAGACGATTTTCTTTTGTTTACAGTTTTATATCTAAGTTTTGAATATACGTCTGACTACAATACAATTCGGATGTTCGTAGCTTTTATTAATGATTACCTGTCGACGAACAATAATACTGATAACAAATACTGTATGTAATCGTATATCATTATTAAATATAAATATCAGTCGCGAAAGCTATTATTTTAACGTGAATAGAATATTGTATTCTACAAATCATATTGGTTTTGTGGGGATAATTATATATTACGTACGTCAAAAGAAAAAATATGCTCCTTAGATGTGAGACTTTTGGTGTAATCTAGTTCTTAATGCTTGGCTGTGATTCATCAATGTGGAACCTTGGGGCTAGAAATTATGGCAGGGGATTATTTTTTAAGCCCTTTAAAAGAAACACGAAATAATCATGCGTGTGAAGCCACAGGAATATCTAATTTGAGTGTGGGTTTTTTAATCAAATTTGTCAAAACGGCACGATGGATCTGGACAGATTTTGGGCCGGAAAGAGACAGAACATGTTCTAATAGTACATGGCTGCTATACTTTTTCTCTAGGAAAAATTATTTTCTAAGTCAGCAACTGTCAAGTTTAAAAAATTGCAACTGCACGATTTGACGACATTACATCAAAGTATATAAATAAAACATGAAGCCGAATGCCGGAGTAAAGTAAAATACTCTCAAATTAATTAATTCCTTGCTAAGACTTCCTGTAATCAAGTGTCCTTGGACTTAAGTGAGTCGCCCTTGTACCTGAAGACATATAACATCAAATTCTATTTTAATCTTAATCTAGTATTAAATAATCAAGAAATTATATGACGTCACGATAAACTGGGTCTGTAATTCGAGGTCACCATCTCCCTCCTTCAGAGGGTGGTAACGCTCTCATGTTTTGAATAGCAGGTGGGCTATCGTACTCACTTATTAATAGTCTCCCCATGCAGCTTCTTTAAAAAGGTTATAAATATTTTATAAGCAGCAATACCACTATTGCTAAAACAGACTGAATGACAGAACTGACATGAAAAAGATAAGGTTTGGACGACTTTGGACACTACTTGGGACCTTATGGTTCTAGTGACCACAAATTGGTAAGTACACGAAGAATGTTCACGTGAACGTGAGCAGCTGATTTTTATGAAGTTCTGATTTCAACTGATCTTTTTGGAAGTCATAAACAGAGACTTAATTAATTTATTTACTATTACTTGTTTACTACCCCAACATAAAAATAGTCTTAGCTGCAAAAATTTCAAGTTTCTGCTTCCAGCAGTTTAAGCTCTGCGCTGATGAAACATTCACTCATTTCAAGCTTTATCTACGTACCTATGTGGTTCCATTAATTACAGCTAATAATCCGTATACAATATAAATGAAACAGCTTCTCTACAGGTCATTAGTCACTGTGATCACAGTATAATATGATATTAAGTAACGTGACCATAGTTAGACACAAAAGGTTTTATAACTAATGATCTGGCCATTCATTGACGCAAATGTATTTGCAGCTCCTCGTAAAACTCTAATGGCTTTTTTTCAGTTATTTTTAAACGTCTTTTTTTAATATCTTCTCTCTGTCTAATAAGAAAAAATACAAACGAAATTAACAGAAACACAGACCAAACAGTCACTGACAAATCTGTCGGTGTAATTAAACCAGAAGTCGTGGGTTCGATTTCCACCAAGGATAAATATTGTGTGGTGAGCACAATCATTTGTTTTGTACCTAGGCATAATTTATCTATAATCATTAATTATTATCAATGCCCTTTAACAATACACTGCTAGAAATAGGCCTCTTCTTAGAAAGGAGGTTTTGTTACTACATCACGCTGGCCAGACGGGTTGGTATAGGGACTTTTTCAAATTTTCCTTTCCCTTTACAGTCATGCTGTTCTGTGTAGTACTCCTTTAGCCGCCTCTTACGGCACCCATGGGATTGAAAAGGTTTGAATAATGTGTATTTATTTAGATTTTTTTTTAAATTTTATCAGCAGTTTGGTTATCATAGCACAAAATCTGTCTAGCTTGAAATCAGACGCATACATGTAAAAGGCGGTAATTTATTATTGTGCTTATCATACAATTATTTATTGTATAGGTAGAAATCGAACCCATGACCTTTGGCTTATAAGTAAGGATCAATAATCACTAGACCGACCCGTATATAAATCTACTTAAAACTTGAGTCCAGAAGATGTCACTTTTGCTAGAACCACAAGACCTTTAACATCATTACACTATAATGTTTTTGATGAGTCTGAACGAACACGACCCGTTTCTCCAATCAATCACGCAACTTTCACGCTAATTGCTCGATCAATAAAGCGTATATTAAATGCGTACTTTATATAATCTGATAATCGATCGATCGGTAGCATTATTAATCGTTTTTGCGAGGCCATCGAACGCCTAAAACGAAAGTGTATTCAAGATTAGACAATAATAATGAAGTGTTAGTGACAATGCTTTATATCGATTAGAATACTTACTTACTGATGGTAAAAATCGTTAATATATCTAAATTTGATATGTATCAAAACTCTGGAAGTGTCGAAAAAATAGACCTCAAGCGTTTTCCAATACATTTTTGTCCGTTGTCACTGTGTGTATCAGCCTCCTTCGCCGATAGGCTGATTCATCTTTGCTTGTGTTCTGAGGCGGCGGCCCATGTCGTGCGGTGTTCCACAGGGGTCTGTCCTCGGACCACTCCTGTGGAATATGGGATACGACTGGGCCCTTCGAGGTCGTTTTCCCCCCGGGCTGGGCGTAATTTGTTACGCCGATGACACATTGGTCACGGCCCGGGGGGCGAACTTTCAAGAGGCGGCGCGCCTGGCCACCGTGGGAGTCTCTTTGGTGGTCGGGCGCATTGAGGCGCTGGGTTTACGGGTGGCCCTAAATAAGACGGAGGCCCTTTTGTTTCATGGGCCCCGTCGTGGTCCACCCCCCGGCGCCTCTATCGGTATCAATTCGGTAGTCGTACCGATTAAGGCCCAGATGAAGTATCTGGGCCTGATCCTAGACGGCAGGTGGCTCTTCGACGAGCACTTCCGACAGCTTACTCCAAAGCTGGTCGGCGCTGGTTCTGCCCTTGGGCGACTTTTGCCTAATTTGGGTGGAGCCAGCGTCGCGACGAGACGGCTATACACGGCGGTTGTCCGGTCAATGGCGCTGTATGGTGCACCGGTGTGGGCGGCGGCTCTGACCGCCCAAAATAGGGCTCGCCTCTGGCGCCCTCAGAGGATATTGGCGGTTAGAGCCATACGCGGCTACCGCACCGTATCGACGGAGGCGGCGTGCGCCTTGGCCGGAACTCCCCCGTGGGATTTGGAGGCGGAAGTGCTCGCCGAAGTTTATCGGCGGACGGCTGACTTCCGGGCGGGTAGCGGCATACGGCCCCCGCCCGAGGAGATACGCGAGTGGCGTGAGGCCGCTCGTCGAGCCACGATGGCTCGTTGGTCGTTCCGGTTGGAGACTCCACGTGCTGGCTTCGCCCTCGTGGAGGCTCTCCAGCCGGTCATCGCCGAGTGGGCAGGGCAGCAGCACGGGACCCTTTCCTTCCGACTGACGCAGGTCCTTTCCGGGCATGGTTGCTTCGGGAAGTATCTGCACTCGGTCGTTAGGAGGGAATTGAGTCCCGCCTGTTACCACTGTGACTGCAGTGGGGACTCGGCTCAGCACACGCTAGCGGTTTGTTCCGCCTGGGCGGCGCAGCGTGGGGTCCTCACTGTAGTTATTGGAGGAGATCTCTCGCTACCGGCCGTCATACGCTCCATGGCCGGTAGCGACAGTTGTTTTACCGCGGTCGCAACCTTCTGCGAAGACGTAATTTCGCGGAAGGAGGCGGCGGAGAAGGCCCGGGAGGACGATATCCACTCGGACCCAATTCGCCGCCGGCGAGGCGGGCGGCGGAGGCGCGCATACCAGCGCCTCATGCCGCCTTGAGTGTGGCCGCGGGTGGACGGGACGGGTTTTCCCCTCCATCCGCTACAATGGCCAGCCGCGAGGAGGCGACGTACCGCACACGCGGACGTCGCCTAAAATAGAGAGTTTAGCCGCAGATGGTGCCCGAGGTAGCGGGCAGGCGCTAGGAGGGATTTGGATGTCGTAATAGCAGCGGTTCCCGGATCCCTCCTATCTCAGGCGCAGAGTGGCACACCGTGTGGTTTTAGTCGGTCCGATTCCGACACACCACTCCGCCGTAAACCCCGGTTGGGTGACGGCCCGAGGGGGTTTCCACACGTTAAAAAAAAAGGAAAAAAAAAATATTTGTTAGTTCTCTAATAACGCTTACGTTTGCAGAACGTCAATTTTTTTAGGGGGTAGTTGTGTTTTCAGCCGTTCAAAGTCAGTGAGGTCATTGGAGATTAAAATTCGCCTGCTTCTTAATATTAGGGGAATCCCCTTCTTCACTCAAAAGGCGGTAACGCATTTGTGACTTTTCAGTTGCAGATGTTCATAGTAATAGTAATTACGTACCATCAGGTCTATGCCATAAAAATATTTATACATCGTACTTTGTTACACTAAACTTGGTCGAAATTGATAACGACGGTTGTTACTCAATCAAACGCGAAATACTGAAGAGATTATGATGAAATCTAACGTACTGATAGATTTTATCAAAGAGAAAGAAACAGCCGTAATGATTATAGTGAACTTCAATCAAATGTTACTGTTATATAATTTTGGAATCAATACCATCACAAAGGTTAAATTAAATTGCTATTTACGTAATGTTCAATAATAAATACCGAATTTTAAGAGATAAAAGACATACAAACAGACGCGTCAATAAGCAACTACCACTATATATGTTGTCTGCCTCATTGGTCCAGCCGTTAGCGTACGCGACTGCCGATCAGAGATCTAGGGTTTGATTACCGGGTCAGGTCTAAAGGTATGATTGAGTTTTTTTGATCATAGAAATGCTTAATAACAACCAGGAGTTGGAAGTTGTATTCTTAACCTCCGGTAATCGGAGAGCACATAAAACTGTACAATAATATTTCTTACGTAATTGTAATTAGCCAGTCTACGTTGAGACTAGCTGCCGTGGCCGAAATCGGCTAGAAGTACATCATCATCATCATCATCATCATCACTGTCTAGGGAAACGCGCAACTTAGGAGGCACAAGACTATTGTTGCCTTTTAAGTATATTTTCAGAAGAATTAGGCGAGCGATTAGGCCAACAGTACCTTTACTCATACGGTGAAAATTAAAGAAAAAGTGGCTTGATACCGGGCTTCTATAAAGCTGTGGTATACTCAGGTCGACTTATCACATGTGTGTTGAAACGTACTTGTCTCACGCTTATTTTCTGTCATTTAATGCAGTAACATATGAGTTAATGTTCTTCCAAAACTACCAGCCTTTTAGCCATAACTATTTCCAAACAAGTGATAAAAGCACATTGTAACTCATACAATTCATTTTTTCACCGTCTCGTTACTGACACTGATTAATGACATTGTGTAAGCCCCGCAATAGGCTTTTAGATAACGGGCCTTTATATTTCTTCAGCTAGCGACGAGAAAATGTCATGAAATGATAAAACTGACATTGGTACAGTCGTGAACATACAAGACGTGGGATTCAAGTGCCCTATTAAAATAGATCGTTCCCACAACGATCTGATAATTAAAAATATCGGATTCTGGCAGATACTTTGTTCACGATTTCAAACCGGGCAGCTAAATATGAAAAGGTCGGCACTAATAATGTAAACAAATACTTAAGTTAACAGATATGTATATCATGAAATCAAAAAAAAATGTTTGATTGGTAAAGTCAATTTCAAACAGAGGTAAAAGAAATTGGTGGTGTATTATCAAATCTTTAGTTTTCAAACAGATGTACGAAAAAATCGAGGTACAAAGTAGTTAATGTATTAATTCAGGATATTAGCTACCTCAACACTATATTTTATCAAAACACGTGAACCCTTTGAGCGTGAAGAAGTAACAGACAGTACTGTGATTTTCATATCTCGAAATTAAATTAGAGAAGTAATTCTAAAATTATTAAATCTCAACAGTTCCACTGTTGAATCAAAAAACATTTCAGGTTTTTCATTCAGAATGAAGCGGTAGTCGTCTAACTCAATGCGACAATACGACTCCAGTCCATCAGCATACTATAAATAGCCTTGCGTTATTAGAAAAGCGAATAGTGAAACATTTGTACACGAATACACAACATTTTTATAAGCCGAAAAAAAAATATGACATGTTTGTATTTTACTGACGATATTAAAAGGTCAATAAAAAACATTGTAATGTATTATACAATTTAATGGTTATACTATAATTGTTGGACATATATATGTGAAAACAATTAACATCACGCTACATATTATTTAATTATAACAGTATATACATTTTCCGTATGGTGACGGATTAAGACACGGAGTGTCCTCACTCCCCGAAATAAATATTCACTACCCCACTCCCTTAACATCCCGTATACATACAGTATTTATCGTGTAGATATCGTAAGAATTTCTAAGAAGGGGCTTATGTTCAATAGTACACTCTATGGAAAGGTTGTCTATTATTTTGTTCATTTAATATGCTTTATTTCGGTGGATCTATGGTTTTTGTTAAAAACTTCTTACTCCAATAAGAACCACGAGAAAACAAATAAATCATGCTTTTATAATAACACGTTAACGCTTTCACTGGAGATGCGTGATAACAAGTCAAAAGGTCATAATCTTAACGCGTAATTTACCAATGCATTCAACAGCAATATCTATACATTTATCGTGCGACATTAATTTAAAATGAAAGCTAAAAGTTATAACCAACCAGCGAACTTCACTGCATAATGCTATAGCCTGGAATATCGTTCGTCATCAACACTGTCATTTTTACTTTTATTTATTTACTTTTCAACTCACTCACTACCTAAGGTATTCTCTACCAATCTATCAAGGCTTAGAGTTAATCGTTCTCTTTGTTCTATGAATGTTAGTTGATGACGATACACTACCTCGATGATAATATCTCCTTTCCACCTTGATCGGCACATAGCGTCTTATTTTCATTAGTTTTCCTCCATCGAATGGTTGTCCAGAAGAAATTGATAAATGCGTTGATTATACTAAACACTCTTCAGTAATAACACATCTCAACTATCTATGTACACATATACCTATATATTTGAACATCACGCACACTTTTCACGAATCTGAAGTCACTTAAAATGAAGAAACAGGCAGAATCTTAAAAAGAAAAGGTTAAAACACCAAATAACATATGAGTAAATTATGTATCTACTTCGTTATAGTATAAACAAGAAAACTTGAAGCAAGCTCTACCCATATTTAGTGAATCTTATCATTTACTACTACGTCCCCAAGCGGAATGTGAAAAAGCATCTCACATGGCCGCCATAGTGTGGGTCACCATACTGCGTTGTCAGCATTTGCAATGAGTATAGTAACCACAACTCTTGAATTCTATTCTTGTTTTCCATCAAGCAGAGTAGAATCACTTTGACAGGCTCTTAAGATAGAAAAAAAAAATTAATTACATTGAGAAACCTTAAGAAATTGGGTATTATATACAATATATAATACATAACTAAGAAGTACTTAGGAAGGGAAACTTATTTACTGCGATTCTGCAGATGCCTCGTGTAAAGGACAATTGTTAAAACACGTTGTTAAATACAGATTTGAACATTCAAAGCTGTACATAATTATATATCTAAACTATGACAAGAAACAACTCTTTGTTTACGAAGAACAATTTGAATTCCCTTTCTATGACGATTTGAAGATAATTGTCCTTGTTCATTACCGTTTAGTGAGTTAACAAGACTGAGATAAAATCGTGGCTCTTCAATAACTTTCTTTATCCTAAATTATTCTAGAGAATTCTCTCTTGTCTTCAAAAGAACTTCCACGTTGAAATGGCACTGATATGGAATTTACTTTTGTACTGCATATTTCAACCTTACCTTTCTCTTTCCAGCTCTTTGTAACGAAGATCCCAACGGCAACGTACCCCTAGGCAAATCCTGCAACAGGTACTGGCAGTGCCAGGGTGGATACCCACGTCTCCAAAGATGCCCTGCCATGCTGGTCTTTGACAGAAGGTCTCTTAGGTGCGTGGTACCACCCACCGAAGAGTGTGATGTCCCTACAACTACTGCGCCGCCACCAGAAGAGGATAACCAGCAGGAGGTGAGACAGGTAAGAAAGTTTGAAAAATGATTAATTAATAACGCTACTAAGTACGAGTATAAAGACTGGTTGGTTGCTCTAATGATTACTGATATTATATGCTGAGCACAGAGGTTGTAGGATCTATTCTTCCGCAGGGTAACTAGTAGTGTGACGAATCTGTTATGATCATGTATTTGTTTATGCGTTTCTGTTGCCATTTCTGAAGTGAAGTTATTTTAATCAGGCGCTACAGTACACGTCAAATTGAGAATGTCAAACTTTGTCAAGTTTAGGGCTGGTCAATGACGATTGCGGATGATACGGAGCGAGAGTGTGTAGGTGGTCCGATGTAAGTCGGGTTTCAGGGATATCCTTTCTAGGGAGCACCTGATTCCCCGGCTACTGGTACCCCAGATAGCGTACGGTTTTTTAATCGATTCGAGTTCGTAATAACCACCAGCGGTGGACAAAAGAAAAGGATAGCTAACAAGAATGTAGGCAATATTTTAGTATTTTATATTTTAGTAGATATTCATCTTTAAAGTTGTTTATCTTATTAATTTTTATATCATTAATGTACTTACATAAAAACCAATTCGAACTTCTGATAAGGATCTTTAATACCTAATATATTATGCCGTATAATATCAAGCAACAGTTTTCTCTCTAGTATATTATAATAAATATATTTTTATAAACATGACTGCTATATTAAAATTAACATATATAACATTTTCTTTATCTCGTATACATTTAACGACCCTTATAAATATCTCACACTTGTTTATTTACTTATTAGTTACATGCAAAACTTATAGCTAGAAATATTGAAAAAGAATTAGAACATCATTAGTCATCTAATAGCCAATTAAATTTTCACTTCCAGCCTTTAGAATAATCTACAATATTGTAAGCAAGCAGGTTCGAAACAAAACAATAAAAATATAAGCTAAAAGCACACGATCAATAAGTGCCCAATTTAACAATGTCTGGATAAGCATAGATTCAATGTCACATTACATCTATTTGAAAAAAATCAAGACGATCTTAGACGCCTTCTCGCTGAGGACACACTAATCAAAAAGGGATGAAGGGATCAATGTCATGCTGCTTACATAATTCATTAAAATTTCTGCTTACACGCACCAAAGCTGTGTTTAAAAAACGCATCGATTTTCAAGAGACAAATTGAAATAAATATCGATTGTCTGAGACAATTGAGTCTATGTGGAGAGACATTTGTATCTCAAGAGGCAGTCGCCGATATTATCCACCCCTTAATGGCAGTGGAAGTCTCCAAGGTGGTATTGATTTCACATTGAGATGTCTTAGTTTTAGCTTAAAATAGGAACTGAATTACATTCGCCACGGGCATTGAAAAATATTCTTAATTACTGCGGTATTACGAAATCAGATACTTACAAAACGAATCAAAAAGTAACGATGTTAGGGTTCATTTTCCCTTAAAGGGTAGGGTACACTTTTTGAATATCTAGTACTAATACAATACCTTAAGAACTCTTTTGAGATTCTCACGTTTCATGTGATTTGTAAAGGTTTAACCATTTTCAATATCCAAACTCTATTGATAATTAAAAAATAAAGTGCCTGCCTTAGTGACGCAGTGGTAGCGTATGCGACTGCTGTGCATATGCTGACCCCGAACCCGAGTCTTAAAGTCTCGGGTTCAATTCCCGGATCGGACCAAATGTTTATACGTTATACAAATGTTTGTTTCGGAGTTTGGGTTTTTTTATGTAACATGTATGAATTTACAAAAAAAAGTATATATATATTAATATCAGTTGTCTAGCACTCATAGTACAAGCTCTGTTTAGCTTGGGACTAGATGGCGTTGTGTGTCAAATGTCTGAAATATTGATTATAAGATAATTTGAAATATAAAAAAGTTGAGATTTATCAAGAGACACCCGGATGGAACGAAGTTCCTTTTGATTTGTTAGTGAAGGAATTGTAATACTTTTTTTATTTCATTTAAGTTATAAATAAACAAATATAACCGCCGCGACACTACACTGTTCGAAGCAAAATAGAAAGAAGAAACGAAAATAATTGGCTTGCTTTCTATAAGAGAGAGAGCGAGAGAGACAGACGGAGAAACATGCGCACGCCGCACGGCTTACTACACTATGGCAAAAAGTGTCGTGACAATTTTTCGTCTGAATTTTTCCGTCTAGCCTTCTTCGCAACGGGCGATAAGGAACTTCGTTCTAATAGAGAAAGGAATAATGAAAACCAGTTTCCTCTTATTTTTAAGAGAACTCTCCCTCTAGGACAATATATCCTGTGTCACAGGGAACTTTACTAATATTTAATGAAACAAACATAAAGAACACCCAGACTTAAAAAAACAATGTCTTTTACATATATTTTCTTTCTTTATTTCTTTGGGACTGAAAAGGCCAAAGTCATTTACCTACTATGCCCGTCGTATGATTTGAGATGACATTAAGACATCAGCTGGACAATTTGGAGTTTCTTAAGATATTTCCATTAATATGTATATATCGGTGGCGAGTGGCCCTCCTGGCTTGAGGTCTGGGGTTCGATTCCCGGGTCGGACCAAATGATTGTATGATCTGCAAACATTTGTGTCGGGGTGTGGGTGTTCTCTATGTATAAATATAAGTATTCAATCAGTCAGTCTAGTTATCATAGTACAAGCTCTGCTTAGTTTGGAAGTACGTATGACGATACGTACGAATGACGATATGTGTCAAATTTGGAATAAAGATGGAGATTTTGGACAAAAATATCCATCTTTATTTTATGTAAAATTTATAAAGAAACCAATATTTTGAAATTAAAACTATTTTTTGGAATGTCACTAAAAAGTTATAATTATTTTGTTTCAGCCTCATCAAAGCAAACGACCAAGCCAAGAATTCCAAGCAAGACCTAGAAATTAAGAACACAACTTCTAGAATCTTCTAGAGTTAACTATTGTTCCAAATTTTTTCTCCTTTCGTCTAGAAAGTTCTTCCCACCATCCTTTCAACCCCATTAGAAGTAATTTATACTTCATCGTTTTACTTAGTCGTATAATAATGTTATTATGTTAGATTTTAATGTTTAAGTGTAAAAAATCGTAAAACTATTATAATACTCATTTCTGAATCTGGAGAAATTGCTATCAGGTCAGACATCGTGACACGTACATTATTATGACTTCAACTTAACGGATGCTTCACTATTGCACCTATTAAAAAACAGCACTATAAACTAATGCGAAAAAAATTTCTGTCAGTAAAGATAGGGCGAGAAAACGATAACAACAAATCATTTATGGTGACGGATTAAGAATACGAAATGTCACCACCCTAATTCATCCCATGGGTGTCGTAAGAGGTGACTAAGGGGACAAATTACGCAGGACAACATCACCGCGGAAAGAGGGAAAACTTGAAACAAACCCCATATCAATCCGTTTGGCCAGCGTGGTATAGTGAGCCAAAACCTTCTTCTGGACTGTTAAAGACTGTTGATATTAGCTGAAGCAGAGGCAGAAATAACGTGTGTATAATTAAGGCTCTACCGTTAGGAAACGAGGGTTATGAAATAACCAATGTACAGGTACGATACATCAGCTAATCATGTTTCTAATAATTTTACATTCTACAAATATAGTTGAGGTTAGTTTACGCGTTGGTTTATACTTACTTTTGAATTACGTATATACATTATGAAATGACATGATTATAAAACAAAGATATTTAATTCTTTGTATATAATAAAGCTAATTATAACGTAATTTATTGTTAAAATATTTACAGTACTTCCGCCTTTGTTATAATTTCACTAAATCTTAAAAGATTATAAATTAATAACGATAATAAAACAACAAATTATCTTAACTAAACAATTCACTAAAATCTTTTTCCAAATTTTAGAACACTTACTCTTAGTAGGTGCGCCTTGAGATAAATATTTACCTTCAAACGTAAGTGGATTTAAGTATTGGCAACCCCAGTTTCTTAAGTGTCTAGCCCTTATTAAAAGCATTGTTATTCTGTAAGGATCTATTTTTACGCCAGAAAAATAGATAAAAATTACTATATTAAGTATAGGTCTCGATCAATATCTTAAAGAGTTAGTTGTTAGACGGATGGATCAAGGGATTGGTGAAAAAGGTCTTATACTTAACACAGCGAAAGAGAAACAATCTGTGTCTTCGAAGACTTTGATACCTGGGCTTACTTTTGTCCCTGTATCCGATAGCGGTTGTGTACCATTATTTTATCTATTTAAGATTGTCATTTATATGTATAAGATGAATAAAGAGATAAAATACCATTCAATATTATAGCTATTACAATTCATTCGCTTCAGATTAATTTATTTTTTTCTCCATATAAAAAAGTTTTCAATTTTGTATTGACACGATGGTCTGACTAAAATGTATTAAATTCTTTTAATTTAGTCAATATTTATACTCGTAAGTTCATCTATTCTTAATGATAGTCAATAAATATATTATTTACTTATTGTTTTCTGTTATTTATGTAAACTGTATAACAAATAATATTGGATATGTGTTTCAATATAATACTAATACAAACTTCACACATCTCGAGTCGAACGAGTCGATCGACTGCACGGATAGTAGTTTAAGCGGTCGCCACGCCGCTCACTACTGCGCTAAGTGTTGTGGGTTCAAACCCCACATGGGACAACACTTTGTATGATCTACAAATTGTTATTCTAAGTCTGGGTGTTCTTTGTGTCTGTTTGTAAAGTCCCCCGCGGCACAGGATTTATTCCTAGTGCGGACGTTGTCTTTTGTTGAAAAAAAACATAAAATATCTCACACACGGCTCTGATCTCTAACTAGGCAGTCCGTAATGGTGGGTAGGGCCTAACAGGGCATGGTGTCAATTTGAGACGAGACCTGAAATCATATAGTCCGGGTTCCCAGAAAAGGGTGCCAGAGGCCGGCCGTCGCGACGATTTTTAGTGTGAACACCACATACTCCTGACTCATGCACTCCAAGGAGCAGGAGATCTGAAGTGATTTTCCGCCTCGTCAACAAAAAAGAAAGGCAGTCTGTAATGGTAACCAGACTGCTGATTAACATTCTTATACATTTCTACATTTTTGACTAATAATCTATCTAATTAACTGCCTCGTTGGTCTAGCGGTTAATGTATGCGACTGTCGATCAAGAGGTCTCAGGTTCGATCCCGGGTCGGGTCAGAAAAATGTTGTTGAGAAATGCATAATAACAGTCAGGAGTCTGGAATTGGGGGCCTTAACCCCCGTGCTTCGGAGAACCGTAAAGCCGTCGGTTTTACACCTGACCTCGCCTTGGTCATCTAAGTAAGCCAACCCACCAGTTCTGAGAGAACACAGAGTGCAGCTGCATTTGTATACAGCTGCACTCTCTGTTCTCGCTATAATATCTCCTGTGTAGTTGGTTTCTGTTGACACCGGCCGCCGTGGCTCTAATCAGTTGGAAGTACATCATTATCCAATTTATGATAGTGTCCGTGTGGTGACAAATTGAAAATACATAGTGTTACCACCCTTATTCATCCCATGAGTGTCGTAAAAGACGACTAAGGGAACAAAGTATGTAAGACAACATCATCACAAAGAGATGGAAAACTTGAAACAAACCCTATTCCAATCCATCTGGCCAGCGTGGTATAATAGGCCAAAACTTCTTTGCTAAGGAGAGGCCTATGTCCAGTAGTGGACCGTAAAAGGCTGTTGATGATGATGATGATGATGAATAGATAGATAAAACACACAGTAATGGAAGGGGAAAAAGTGTACATCACACACAATATATTTAATTTGTAGGATTTGTATACCCGAGAAACTTGTTTATAATAGTTTCTGTGTTAATAATTCTGGTATATTACTATTATTTTCGTAAGTCTATTTACAGTGTGTGAACAATAAATCATCCTGAGTGAATCTTAATTAGACATTTACTGAATATCATACCATATATCATTTACTTGATAATTACTAAGTAGTATTTGTGTACTAATAAGTATTAGGCTCTAGTATTAGTTTGCTTATGACAAGATAATTGGTCTACAGATTCAAAGCAATATGAAATTAATATTTCAGCAAGTAACTCGCAATTTATAACGATAATCGTTGATTAGAAGTTGATGCGTAAATGGGCTTGCATTACGACTATAGATCAGATTCTCAATGTTTAACTGAAGCGAAGTGAAGACTAAAAAAGGTTGATTGGAAGAAAATGTACTATGTCTGCCTTATGCGATATATTAAGAGGAAGCATAAAAAAAAATTAAAACTGAACAAAATATTGCACAGCATCACCATGACTAGAACTCCTTATCCCAGGTAAAAAATTTATGAAGTAGCTTCTTTCTTCAGTCCATCGTTGTATGTGTGAATACACATAATAATATCATTGCTGAATTGGTATCGAAAGATTTATCTAATAATATTACCAACAGTCGGTTGAAAGTAAACTTCAACACCAATAAATTCACACTCAAGACATTGTTGGTCAACATTACTGACGCGTTACTTTATATTTTGCAAAAGAAAAATAGGGTAAACAAATTGTAATTTAAAAATAGACCCGAAGATTATCTCTCGAGCGGTTTTGGGTCGGAAATTTTTATACGTCCGGAGCGCAAACCTTTAAAATACGCTACTTCTCATAATATTACAAAAAACTTTGAGCGAACAAATACACAAACAAGATTAACCAACCTACGCAATTTTTGTAAAATGGCCATACACTTTTACGCAAATTACGATAGAACTATACAATTATACCATTTCCGGATTCAATATCTTCGAAATCCATTATATTAACCCTTGAATACCGCTGGGAAATAAAGAAATAGTTTAAAGAACCCTCCGAATCTTGAGTAGATTCATGAGTAACATATACTTTTAGTTCCATGTTTCTTGGTCATTATGAGCCTCGAGGGAGTAATGCCGTTAACCGACATCAATAGGGAGGAGGTTCTTAATTCATTGCAATATTCCTAATGCACATTCTATGATTACTTAAAAACGACCAAGTCGATTTTGGATTTGTAAGTAAGAGAATTCTAAAGAAATTCTTCGAACATCACAAACATTGTATACCATTTAATTACAATTGCTCTGTTCTTATATAAACATCAAGCGTCACATTCAAAAGAAATAATAATTCTCAAATACTTCCAACAAAACCATACTTAATCCACTCACACTGTGAGCATTGTGAAATGAGAATGAATGAAATGAAAAAAAAAGAGAGAGAGGTAGAGAGATAAAGTAGAGTAGTAGAGTTAGAGAGAGAGAGAGGTAGGTAGGGTAGAGTCACTTTTATAAAATAAATGAAACAAAATGAGCATCACTCATTTCATATAGACACAATATTCTCGTACATAACTCTTTATAACTTTATTTGCCATATTTTTCTCTTAGTTCTTTATAGTAGAAATAAACCTTTGGCCTTACAATTAGTAAGTAAAACGTATTTGTATACGAAAAGTCTCAACAACGTCTTACGCACGTAGAGTTAAGCACGTGAAGTACCACGCGGCCCTTTGTCACGTGCCCTAAACTTCATTCAGTAAAAGCTCTGTTTGTGAAAAATCAAATAAAATTCGTGTCAGAGAAATAGGTTAACTTGTATAAAAACTTTACTGTAAAAAGGAACTCTTGGTAATAATGTGAAACAATTTGTGTGAACTATAAAATTTCTACTGACAAGTAACAATCACATTGACCTCATTGAATATAATACAAAGGTTGAAAGACTTGTCCAGTGTGGAGGGACGGACGAGTATCATGTCCCTCCGACACAAAGGGAGGATCCTCCAACCAGGCGAGGTGATCATGCCTGGTGGGCCGCGGCCCAACGGTTGATGTTGGGATGTTGTATATATCTGGCTGTCGTAATAATAGCTGTTCCCGGATCCATCCTATGTCAGGCGTAGAGTGGCACACCGTGTGGTTTTAGTCGGTCCGATTCCGACACACCACCCCGTCGTAAACCCCGGTGGGGTGACGGCACGTGGGGTTTCCACACGTTAAAAAAAATGTGGGATGTTGTATATATGCTAATTTGCCACGCGAATCTCTGTTTCGCGATACAGGATTAGTATTTGCTTCGTAGCTCATTATTATCATTCGTAGTTCGATGTATGTTTGTTAGATGGCGCTGTTGTATACTTTTGTTTGTGCTAAATGTGGGAGTCGCGACACCCAGACACACATAGTATTTCATTCTTGTGTACAAAAATTTATTTATATTACAACCATTTATGTTGTTACGATTATAATTTTCACCTATAAACGTAAATTTGGAATCTGTGGTCACTAAAGGGTTCTCCAATTGAAACGCTTACACTATCCTAAAACAATAGTCCCTTGAGGTATCCAAGGTCAACTACCACTTTGATCGGTCATTGTCGTTTTGTAATTCACCTAGGAGCAGTTAGCTCTCTAGGGTTCGTTTAATATTGGCCGTAAAAGTAAATAGTACTTTTTCTAATAAACCTTACCCATTCCAAACTATACTAGAATAAAATTTCCGTGTAGTCTTTACATTGGAAAAGTAATTGGGGTTCCAGGATACCAGGTTTGTGTTTATGTGTATGGGACGTTTAATAATTTATGGGTCACTGTTCAAATTTTAAACTAAGGAGCAACCAGTAGACTACGATATTAATCACAAGGACAAAACGACGAGTCACAACTATCTTTTAATATTAATTAGTACTGAGAATGCTCGCAAGTCCTCGAACTAATACATCTTTTATTTGAGAATTCAAGCTAAAAATTACCAGAGTATAGAGATACTTCGAGAACTTTACCATAGTATAATGGAAAAAAACTTTACCTTGTTTACTTTCATTTTGAACTCTAACCTGTGAAAGATAAGGACAAGTTAAAATACTGAGTCAAATGTCAGACTTTCGATTGTATTCTCCAGAAGGAAATCCTTCCACCCAGTGTGATACTCATACCCAGAGTGTATTCACATAAACAAATGTTGACAGTAAGCTTAAATGATCTCAGTAATATACTAACAATTACGAAAGAATATGCTCAACTATAAAATATACATTAAGACATGTAAATCTAAAAATACACCACAGATTAGAAATAAAGTTGAATCGTGTTCAATTTAACGTGAGCAAGTACATAGATGGCATGGAATTTAATTTGTCGCAAAGTGCTCCTGTGTCTTGAGTTGTGACTGTACGTGAGGGGAGAAAGAATGTGTACTATCGTTCTCAGCAAAGTTGAGAACAATTTATCTACCTGAACATAAAAAAAATTCTGTAGTGCTTTGAAGTGTCTCTTAGCCAAGTGCTTAAAAATAATAGACAACTTGCTATTTTTCCTTAAAAGTAATGTGCGGGTAAAATAATATTGTAGAACAGTTATTTTTAGTTCACGGTTTCTAGCACTGACTAAACATTTAATAAAATATTTTCTTGAAAAGGACTGATTCATTGCACGGCGCACATTTTTACATCCGTGTTGGTCAGTGGTGCTATTGATGGCCTATTGATACTTATCTTACTTACCTAAGCTGCCACTTCATAGTTAGCTCAAAAACATCTCACTAGGCCGTCATAGCGTGGGTCGCCGTACAGAATTGTATGCATTCACAATGAGTATGGTGACTACTACGCCTGGATTTCATTCATGTTTTCCATCAGGTTGGGTAGAGTCAGTTTAATTTATAAAAAAAAAACTCATGTACACTATTAGTGACGTTTCTTACGATATATACATTTAAGCCTATATGCTCACTGAGGTAGACAGAGGTGTATTAAGAGTCCATATTTTGTCGAACAGATTTTCAATTTCACTTACAGGACAAGGCCATTTATATAAAATGTCTTTTGACATCAATTGTGTACTTTAGGACTCAGATAGTAAAATAAGAAATATATTAAAAGGAATTGTAAATATGAAGAACCTTCCCGTAGTCAGTAAAGTTTAAGTGAGGATAAATTGAAGAATGTAAGTAATAACTAGACGATGTCAAAGTCAAGAACTTGTAACTCAAAATGGCTGTTCCCAGAGAGATCATGCCATCCTTTTAATTCTGTGATTAACTTTATTTGGTTTAATAAGCAATTGATGTATTTATATTTATATATATGTTATCAGCAGTCACACAGAAGTCAGCGAGAAAGGATTGAGTCCCGCCTGTCACCACTGCGATTGCAGTGAGGACTCGGCTTAGCACACTCCAGTGGCTTGTCCCACCCGGGCGGCGCAGCGTGGGGCCCTCATTGCAGTTGTTGGAGGAGGTCTCTCGCTACTGGCTGTGATACGCTCCATTGCCGGTAGCGATAGCTGTTTTAGCGCATTCATATCCTTTTGCCAAGACGTCATTTCGCAGGCGGAGAAAGCCCGAGAGGATGAACTCCACTCGAACCCAATTCGCTGCCGGCGAACCGAGCAGCGTAGGCACGCTTACAAACACCTCATACCGCCCTGAGTGTGGACGAGGGTGGAGGGGTCGGATTTTCCCCTCTATCCACTACAGTGACCAGCCGCGAGGAAGTAACGTCCGCGTGTGCCATACGTCGCCTAAATGGACAGTTTACCAGAAGATGGTGATGGGCAGTCGCTAGGAGAGGTCCAGATGTCGTAATAGAAGCTGTTTCCAGATGACTCCTATCTCTGGCACAGAGTGGCACACCGTGTGGTTTTAGTTGGTCCGATCCCGACACATCACCTCGCCGTAATCCCCGGTGGCGTGACGGCCCGTGGAGGTTGCCACACGTTAAAAAAAAAGATATAACTATGATCAAACAGCACAGAAACAATTTAACTAATTAGCTGATTTAAACAAACAATCGATTACAAAATGGCCGTTTTGAATCAAAATGGAGGACGAATACATACCCTATTTCACTCAGGAAATTAAAATTTGTTTGTCCGCGTTATACTTTGCCGAGGTTGCTGTAACATTTATCTGATCATTGTGATATTTTACACACATGTTAGATATATCTATACAACATGTGTACTGTGGAAATGATATCTTTGTGCAGTCAAAGCAAATTTTAAATGATGAAAAGGAATGTTTGTTTAATCTTCTTTGTAGTAATTTATGTCATGTCCAGACTTCTCATGCTAGTTCTAGTTTAGTTTCACTAGTTCAGCTAAATTAAAGCACTGAATCTCAAATAGTGATCTAATTGATGCCACTTTTTACGGTTATTATTTTCTGAATTTATACACAAAGTCGCTCTTTGTATTAACTGTCTTATATGAGTGCACTCAGAATAACACTTGTTCTTATGTACCCAAATACTTTCACAGAATATAATATGTTGTAACATGTTATCATCACATGGAACTCTTTTTATTTGGATTAAGAATGCCGTTATTTTTTATGCACGTACTTATAGGTGCATAAGGTTTCCACCATGAACTTAAGGCCCCAAGTCAATCTCACCTGCAATTGCTGCACCTGCTAATTGACGTACAAAGCTCTGGTATATAAAATATCTCGACTAAGTGCCAATAAACTCTAGTACATATATAATAATAGACACTGGCAAAAAGTGGGCGATTGATATACCTTTGCTTACCAGGGAAACAGGCATGATTTTATGTACGAGTATGTTATTACAAATGTCCTGGACTATCACTTATGTTATTATTTTTTCACGTAGCAGACATCTGCAAATCATGTTTCTTACAGAGCACCGATCTAAATTCAACATTTAATGGCATTTAAATTTAAAGATAATGATTACTAAATGTGCGATGCACACAATCTTACAACTCATTTCATTTTTTATAGTAACTTCTAAAAGCCTGCATAATATAGTACCGCAAGTTATGGTCAAACCTCATTGTCGGTAAATAACCAGTCTGACACTGAATGCATTCAAATACAAATGGCTGTATCCTAAAGTATGTTACTGAAATGAGACAATGCAAGGAAAGTTTAAATACTAAAACGTAGTGTTAATTTAGAAGAATAAATTAAAATTTTCTCATACGTCAGTTCTAAATGACATCTACATCTCACAAGCTTTAAAAAAATGAGCACACTTTTTTGAGATGAAAAAATGTACTCAGCTATTATTAAAAACATTATTAACAAAAAAGGTTGATAAAAAAAAGTTAAATAAAAATATATAATTATTTAAATAATTATCTTAAAACACCTCATAATACTACGACACAGATTTAAATTCTAATTTCAGCAAGAATTCCTGCAGTAATGATTCTCACGGCACCAGTAAGTCCTACACCCACGCGCGCTACTCCCCTAACTTATGCACTTACATTACAAGTAGGGATGTACCTTGTGTAGTTTCAACTCTACTAATGAATAATTAAGAGTTAACAGTAGCTTAACGAGTTACTACAAACGCGATATGATAAAGTAAGTTCAATGTTACAATGATATTCATTGTCTACTTCGTCGCCATCGTCAATTTTGAAGCAACTTCTGTAGTTATACGAAAATTAACAAAAGTTTCCTTCAAAAACATATTTAATGCTACTTTGATATACCAGGTTAACTTTCTAGCGAGTGATACTATTTAAATGGTGCCTTTTAAGAGTCCAGAGTGACGTTATAGATGAAGAAAGAAGAAGGCAAATATGAAGCATAACGGCTATACCGTAAATAATTATACAATAATAATAAACATATAAGCATTTCTCTTCCTAACAGCCTTTTTTCCCAAACTAGGTCGGGGTTGATTTTAAATCTACTACGATACGTCTAAATTTTTTTACGAGGAGCGACTGCTATTAGACCTCCACCAACCAAGTAAGTACTAGACGACGTACTTGAAGTTTCAGGAAAAAAAGTTTTTGAAGCTTTTAGGGCTACAACTACAATATTTGTATGGCAACTGGGGTCAATGTGACCATTTAATCTGCTCTCCAAGGCATGAAAGGATCTCAGTGTGGTAAGAAACAGTCACCCATTCATAGACTGACCTAGCTAGAGCTGTTTAACTTTACGTGTGTTAACCTACTCAGTCATTATTGAGTAGCAGAATCCTTACATAATAATAAGTGGTTGATATATATTCCTTCACTCTCGCTTACTTACACACACACACACACACACACCCACACACACACACACACACGCACACGCACACGCACACGCACACGCACTCGCGCACGCGCACGCGCAAGCACACGCACACGCACACGCACACGCACACGCTCACGCACACGCACACGCACACGCACACGCACACACACACACACACACACACACACACTAACGATTGTAATGTTCAAGTTAATGCTCAATTTTAAATTTTCTCCTTCTCCAGCATGTTTATCGCTGTCTAAAATGTTAACTTACTTGTAAACTAAGTGGTGTGGGGACCTGGTGACCTGTAACACAGGTATTCTATACCTATCATAGGCACCAGTCTCTCACAAAATGTGATTCCAGACTCAACTGTAATATTTATAGTAAGAACCATTTTTGTGAAGAGAAAATAAACTATTATTATTGTATAGGTATAAAATGTAATTGTCTACCATCACGCAACTGTAGCGTTTACCTTTGTTCAGTGAATTAAATAAACAAGAACATACATTTACTATAGGTCTAAAACAGTTTTCTTACTTACCGTCCTTACTTCCTTACTAATTGAATTGGAAAAACCGGGCTAAATTACGTGTAAATAATCTATTAAGTTTTTGGCCTGGCCTGTTGGCCTAGTGGTTAGTAATCGTGACTGTTGTGTGGGAGGTCGTATGTTTAATTCCCACCTAGGACTCATGTTTGTGTGATGAGCGTGTTCACTCGTTCTCTGTCTGGGTGTAATTTATATTTGATATGTGTTTATTTAGTAACATATAACTGTGTTTATCACCAGTTTGATTACCATAGTACAGGTTTTGCCTAGCATAGGACCAGACTGCCGTTTTTTTTCTTTACAAACATCCAAGAAACGGACACAAAGAAAATCCAGACTCAGAACAACAATTTGTGGATCACTCATAGTGTTGTCCCATGTGGGGCTTGAACCCTCAACACTCAGTGGAGTTGAGAGTGAAGTGGCGACCGTTTAAACCACTAGGCCAATCTTGCAGTCATTTTTATCACAATATTTATAGTCTACTAAAATGAATAGTTTTTAGTCTCAAAAATGTTTCTATTTCACCATCAATATTCATTTCTCTCTTAAAGGATATTGATAGTAGACTAAACACATCTCAATCCTCATCTTTTCACGCCGCGTTACTTCCTCGATGTAATATGCTCCGGATCAAGTAGGAAGGGTCGACCTTAGATTGATTCATATACCTTTCCGCTCGGTAAAAATGTTCTGTGTACGTAAATAAACTATTGTTTGAAAACGCACTAAACTATCTACGAGGAATGCTTGAATAGTTTGTGACGTAACCAGATAATTTGAAACAATAATAGTAACATTAATTTATGATATAAAACATTATCTTCTCAATTTCACACTTTTTTATCCGTCTGTCAATTTTAGGAGTACTCACAATAATTATCGTCTAGAAACTCTAAGCTGCGGTGTTAAAAGTGTTTTTTTAAACAGAGCATTAACATTGAACCATTAAATCTGTAATTATTTTTTTTTGTTTCACCTTTTTAAAAAACTAAAGGATACATATGTGCATAAAATTACTCCTGTTTCCCCGCAATGATAGGCAGAGGCTTATTAGACGTCCATTTTTCGCCAGTGTTTTGGTCCCACGTAATAGGTGGCGAACCTATTGCCACAAATCGGAATGTTTTGTTTGCCAGAGTCTCATCCGTCTCATCTCTCATCACTTGTAGTTGTAAGTTTTGATGTGAACTCTATGAACATATTCTGTGCCTATTTGGACATTAAACACTTCGTCCATCATTTCATATCGTTTAAAAGTTGTAAAAAATGTAATTTAAGATGAAATTTACAGGGCGGTGGTCTACTTGTCCGCAGAATATCTTTTAGATTTTTTTTTTAAATATTGTGTACTAAAATTCCTTTTATTTAAGCTTCACTTTTCTCTCTGGAGTACAGACACTACAATATCCTTAATGAAGCAAAAACTATGTGAAAGTGTTTAATACACAACTTTAGATTATTTAAATGACAAGTTCGCTTGGGGTTGATGCTGCTCGCTCCCGTATTTACATTTGGTGTGTTTGAAAGTGATGGACATTTAAATTCTTGTGGTTTTTTGTACTTTCGATTTTTTTTTTTTCAATTATTATCATTATGTTTTCTTACTTGGAAATCAAACAGGCTAGATGATATCTTAGTCAAATTAGTTACTTTTCATCATCTGTCAAAACGACAATTTTGTATGAAAAATATACTAAATATCAAATTGTGACATCACTGTTTTAGACTACTCAATTGGAAAATATATTTCACTGTATATTTGATTGAAATTCGTAATAGTATTATAATAATTATCGCGATATTAGTTTTAATGAAGTGGACATTGGTATTTATTTACGATATAGTCATCTACCGAATTGTAATAGATTTTTTTTTGTTTGTAAAGATGAGTATTGTCCAAGGTTGTAGTATTACTTCATAATAAGTATCTTTAGGTGGTTTTCGTGGTCGTCGCCTACCCAAATGTCCTGTTGGCGCTTGCTTCGGATCGTAAATCTTGACAAATACTGGTTAGATGACACGATGGCTGGGACTCGTATGCCATCTGTATCGACTCAAAACTATAGTCCATATGGCCAATTTAGACCCTATACTGTACTCGTTAATTTTTTATTTAATCAATGTTCCTAGATTAAAAAAAAGACCTCTGTGGTTTGTTTCGGTATTTTTTCCCAGAGTAAATCTGAGGAAATGGCGGCACCTTGTAGCTGTAAATTTCGACGTGTAAAAATATCCTTAAAAAATATACTTGTAGAAATAAATATCACTTATCAGACATATTTTACCGTCTTAAATATTACAATAGTTGTATATATATTAGTGTCAAGAAATCGGAGCTTACACGGGTAAGATTGCAATTTATTCCTTTAACAAAGAGGTTGTTTAAAAAAAAAATAATTTAGATTGTATAAAAAATAACGAGTGGCCGATAATACTTAGTTTTATGGCTGGTGCAACACTATTTATGAGTTTATAACATCGATGCTTTCACCCTCTACAGACGTCAACAACCTCCTTTAAACTATTCCACGTCTGCCGCAGCTCAAAAGAGTTAGAAATTAAAAAGTTTTGTCTATGTTTTATTCGACATTTATTTATTTATATGTACAAGAATATAAAAAAGAAATAACCCTTACCAAACACAGGAATATTTAAAAATATTAATCATGTGTGTAGCTACATATCATTTTCCAATAATCTTATCAAAAATTGCTGGTAAAGAATAAAGTATGTTATAACATAAACTGATGTTTATAAAATGAAAAAAGCTAAACGTTGCCACAAAACAAGATACGCTATAAACTTAGAGAGTTTGTAAAACGGCTACATAAAAGTGTAGAAATCTAGTATATACTTTCTCTGATCACAGTACAAAGTCTATACAGCGAAAGTTCAAGTTATACTGGTCCATAAAATAAATCAAGACATTCAGAACGTTCGAAGAACGACCTCCAGTCGCTCAGTGGAGCGTATACATACAATATTCACTCCACAACTCTCATGGAAGAAATTTATTATATAAATAGAATAAGACCACATCTACTTCTATCATATTTTAGATATAAAACTGCGTGATCTTTTCGTCAAGCTTCTAAAGCTCTTTGAATATGTAAGTACATCTAGAACTCGCTTGAAATGTTATTCATCTATTCTCTATGACTAACTATAATGTAATAAAGAAGGCTATAATAGACCTTACTTGTACTTTACAAACAGAATTATCTATCTAGCCTTTATGAAAAATAAAATCTGACATATAAAATATGTATACACTTACAGCCATGTTTCTTTACACGTGAGAATCGCCGGCATGATATCACGGTCACAGAGGCCATTGGCTACCAAATTACACTAAACGTAAACCCCCTTCCTCCCCGTTCCCCTTACGATCTCTAATCCTCGGGAAGAGAAGCCCAAAAAATAGCAAAGCACTCATATTTATTTGAATTCTTTGTGTCCATAGCCGGCGGTAGTCACTCACTATTAAGTGACCCGTCGCTTACTTAAAGTAACAAATATCTATGCTTCTAGTAATCTTCACAAAACCCTTAGAAATGGACATACTTAATTAAAATAAATTCTCCGAGCTCAAAATATAAGCATCACTTAAAAGGTCTTTGTTTAATTATTTACACGCCCTCTAAAGTACGCCCACGTTGTAGGCTGCAAGTTCCCAGCTCCACATTAACAATTCCATAAAATATCACATTACACCTGAATTTCAGAGACCTCAATTTAACTTGTGGAGCTAAAATGTGAAGCTACCCTAAACTGCGCATGTTTTAAGTGAAATAAAGTAAAATATGCGTCTCCAAGGTATCCTTGATGGTTAAAGTTAATTTATTTTTAAAACTAGATGCACAAGACGCAAATCTTAGATTAATTGTGGCTCCAGAAAACGAAGGAAAATATCAGCATCATCATCATCACCAATAGGCTTTAACTAATCCAATGTTGAGATGATAACACTCCGTATTCTTGATCTGTCACCACACTGATAGCAAAATATCAACACACATAGATACATGCATAAAGAATGTATAGCTTATAGAGTGAAATGCCTAAGAAGTTTGATGACATTTCATAAATCAAGAAGTACCTAATATGTATAAATAGTACATTCAAGAAACAGTACTAGTCAGTAACTACCATGCCGCGAGGGTAAGAAACAATTCTTCTCTGCCCGCGTTTTGTAAACAACTTTTTTGTTAATATGACCATTGTAACTCTTGAATATCTTGTTACTTTTGAATTCGTTAATCATTTCACATCATTTGAAGGACACATGTATTGCGAGTCTTGTTTCCACTGTAAAGAATCAAGTGTCAAACAAGTGTCTACACACTCATAACCTATGTCCAGTACAGCAGAAACCAACATAATATAAAACAATATAACACAATTTTCTCTTGGTTTACAAACAAAAGGAAATTGTAACTGAAATCGTCAGCAGCAACTGTAATTACTGTCGATATTTGATATAGGCTTCCAGGACGTAACATCTTTCATTTCGCTTCGTATCTGTCAGAACGTTTCTGAAGTGTTTGTCTGGATGATTTATTACAGATACTCCGTATAAACTTGAGGACTAAATTGAATGAAATATACGTACAGATGAATCAATGAAGATTATAAAAACGTGTGTTGCCATAGACTTACAATGATTTTTTATTTATGAGAAGTCATTTGGTAAGTTTTAATTTAATAAATGTATTTATTTATTTACAACTTCATGCACAAATACATGCATCGGCGGACTTAATGCCTAAGGCAGTTTCTGCCAGTCAACCGATTGAGCGATGCAGAGAAAATATGAGGTAGGTGCACTTAAGGAAAGAAGTAATTGACAAAGGATTTTGGATTTTGCAATTGAGGAAGGAAAGAAGGATAAACACATAAATATATAACACATACAAATCCGTGCATACACATTACCACTACAAGATATAATAATACCAGATGATGAACTAAGACGTCGCCAATTCAGCCAGTAAAAGCTTCCTCACTTTAATTTTAAATGTACTAAGAATACTAAACTTAGTGCAGATAAATTCTAGTTCATTATTTTTGTTTTATGTATTTAACAAAATTATATACAAATTCCGTCTACCTCAAATGCGACTTCAATTTACATCTCCCAAGAAGGTATTTAGGTTAAGCTAAATCTCGAGACTATCCATAAATTATCAGTAAGGTGTTTATTGCCTTTTCAATGTCGTAATTAAAACCAATAATCCTAAACTTCGCGGACGAAAAATTTTTTAGGTCTTATCTAACCAACTGAAGGGATTGTAACGAACTACACTTGTATATTACGACATCCATTATAAGAAAACTAAATCATTTTTAACATATCTATTAACCGTGGGATCATGACCAGGTCGGGTAATAACCTCTTTGGATGTGGGAGGATATGCTACCTGTTCGTCCACATTAGTAGCACTGACGTTATTGGAAGCTGCTTTCAAAACAAAGTTATATTTTTTTCTTAAATAATGAAGAAACATGTACAATTCTCCTTGTACCACCGACTTACAAACTTAATGTAGGGCGCACTATGGTACGATGGACTGACGACTTGAAAAAGGTGGCTGGTTATGAATGGATGCGGATTATCCTAGACAGGCTCTCCTTGTGGGAGAACTTTGCTCAGTAGTTGACGGCGATAAGCTGATTTGAGGTAAATTTTTGTGATAAAGGTATCTTCTTATTATTGTATCATGATACAAAAAGAATGAGTACCTACACAAAATCATTCTACTATTAAAATAAGAAATAACCTAACAAAACTTACTAATTTGAGGGTCGTGTGTAGACGCCTTTAGAGAGTACAAATCAATAATGAAATTGTGAGCAAATTTCTACTCTATCAGAAACATCGACAATGAACATCAAACAATGTAAACGTCAAAGGCTCTCATTTACTTTGATTTATATATCATACGAATAGCATGCAAATTCGCTATGTCTCATTTGTTCCGAGCTCAAGACATGCGCTCAAACAATAGAGCACTAATCTCTGGGTGCAATCTCTATTCAATACGAACTACTCACAAGGCCTCAAATATCTCCTCTTATATCTAATCGTTGTCTTCATCGTTCACCGAAACTTGTAAACGTGGCAACATTATTGTAAGGTCTATTGATATAACTAATTTTAGCTCATCACTACTATTACTTACTACGTTGCTATACTCGTAGATATCCACTTGGTAGATGGACCTATTAAATTGATTTATTAAAATAGTAATATTTTTTCCTTATTTAACATATGTAAATAGTTCTGTATGCTTTGTTAAGTAAACCCATGGAGGATAGAGAGTTAGAGCTCTCTCAAGTTCATTGGGTTCAAGGTTCAATGTATGAAGGTAATTTACAAATATAAAAATATTTACTTATTTATTTTATTTATCTATCTGTTTATGGACTTGCACAACCTCACAACTGCTCCACCACTCCTATCTGATCTCGCATATCAATACAAAAAATCGTGGCAGCAATAAATTCTTCAACAATACTAATAAAACTTTGTATATAGATACAGTTTAATAATATGTACGTGTACTATGTAATCAAAAGTTAAAATTATACTCGTTTTCAGAAAGACGGGCGACCCGTGTCCAACATGAAAAAGCGTGTTTAAAATCTGTCGTGCTCCGGTGTTCGTACAGTGTACGTCAGAAATATATCTAAGAAAGTACAAGGTAGGTACGCCGCTTACACGACTTCTTGACGGACTAAGTATTATTTAAATTAATTAATTTAAATTAATTTATACCTTTCAATTAATGTCATTTCTATAAGTTACGTAAATGGCAAATAATCCATACGCGTTTTTAAAATAGTTATCGAATAACAATTTACACAGAATTTAAAACAAATACTTTATCCCAGCACCATTTGATTAAATACAAAACTTACCTGTGTACAGGTAAGTTTTGTATTTAATCAAAGCAATAGTAAAATTTTTGTGATTATTATGAGCGAGTTTCTAATATAGTAAGACAATAGATCGAGCCGGATAAGAAGATAATGATATAATGAGTATAATCAACTGCACAGTAGTAAAACGCTGTATTTACCTTGGTCCCACTATCTCGTATGTTAAAGGGTGCGAATAACTAGATCAAGTGTAGATGTGCCATTACCAGTTCAGCATTAGAATGATTGGAAAAGATTGGGAAAGAGCACAAAAATGTGTTTGATTAACTATCTCGTGATACCATGCCTTCTTTATGATCACCTAGAAAACAAGATCGCCAAAAACTTGATACTTAAGAGATATGGCGCTGGAGTCAACTGTTAAAGATACCCTGGACAGCGTTCCGCACTAAACTCCATCCTCAAAAAGCAGCGGCATCTATGGAGGGCTATATCAAGAGATGCAGTAATCTTAAAACTGAGCGGCGATGGCGAGCAGCAACCCTGCACATCAACTACCACGACCATTCTGGCAAAGGGTATCCATCTCGGAATGTACTAGGTGTACAGTAACTGTGTCTAATACTCTACCGAACGTCAAGTGACACCTGCCTTTTGGTTTACTCGTACGAGCAAGATAGTTGTGGCTTCTAAAATACGGAGGCTACATGACCAGGTAATAAGATGAGGGCATTTGAATTTGAACTAGGGTACTAAGAACTCTTAACTTGCCCAAGCCTTCTTATACCAACCAACAAATTTAGTTTTATTATATCGATGTAAGTGAAGGGTTTTGACTTCTATTTAGACTGATATACGTTACTGGCTGTGAATGTTAAGTTGAACGTGTACTGTGATTATGATAGACAAGGTAAAGAATGAGTTGAGGCAAATTATTAGAGGAAACTGAAAGTAGCGCCAGTAAATGATAAATTGAGAAACTGATTGCCCTGGCATGGCTATACTCTGCGAACAGAATAATAAAATATAGCGAAGGAAGTTCGGTGTAATGTAGTTAAAAATATACTACGCTAAATAGCATATGGCTAAAATTGTATACTTGCTGTATACAATCAAATAGAGAATGATAGAGGAGAGTACAAGAAGAAACTTTAGTGAGCCGACCATAGACAAAATCATAATTCTAAATTTTTTTTAGGTAGCTTTTTTTAGTACCTACTGCAAATTACTTTAAACAATTATACCGTTACACACATTGTAAAGTTAAAATCGTATAATCGCTTAATCATATTTACGTAGACAAAACTCGGATCGTTACTGATGTATCTATAAATTTATCAAGGCTACAACAAGAGTTTACGTTTAACGACAACGATACGACTACGATCCGACAAAAAGTGTTAACTCTTTTTTACTTATTCGTATAAAAACCAGTTATGTCATTGTAATTACTATCTTTATTAATTACTATCTTTATTTTAGCACACCCCTGATATGTAAGTTGCAGCTAATAAAAATCGACAGAGCAATCCATAACTGCACAGCTTCTACGAAAAATGACTTGGTATAAAAAAAAATAGAATGCCTTACTATTTCCAACCTCAGCCTTACAGAAGACCTCGGGTATTTCGAATGTGTGTCATGAAGGGATTTAAGGCGTTATTATTGATAAACAGAGTTAGGAAAAGAAAGAAAGAATATAAAATTCATTTGACACATACACGTCAAGTCATTATGTGATGATAGAAGAACTTAGCTAATGTAGAATTTGCTCGCGAACGTCTCAGAACAGAATCTAGTTCAGCATTTGTCAGACGAAGCCTGACATTCATTTTCAACTAGGCCCTAAAGCCAACAGCCAGCACTAAAATAGGTACATAGAAATATATTATAGGTACTAAATATAGACAACACGCCCCAATAGGAAAACAAGGTAGACAAACGATATACATTCCGACACAAATATATTTTTACGATGCATTGAAGGAAAGTACAAGATCGTAACCAAACTAGTAATTGGAGATAAAAAAGTGAGTATACATTGAGTAAAATGTTAATATTCTCACATAAGATGATAATACAATCTTATTTCCTAAACATTTTTATTTTAGGTTAGTCCACCAAGACCATGGTTCCGTCAAGGCATAGTCAAGAGTCCATTCAATACTGATGAACGGGTGAAGAGCGCCATGCGCCAATGCTACCCGTATGACTAAAGTAGACCAGACCTTTATAGTTTGTATGTGTTCTGTATTTGAAATTTATTTATAAATGTTTATTTATTAAGTGATACATACCTATATACTACACATACACTCTCTTTACACGTAACGAGTTAATGGATTAAGTAAAATCTTATACAAAACTGTAAGGATCTAAAGAAGTATTCCAACGAGAGCGAATTGGAAGATACTTGAACTTTTGACATGACAACGTCTTATAATTCGATGGAGCCGGCTGCACGCACCAAAAAACATGACCCATGCGGCGTTACCTCGCTCTGAGGCGTTCCATTTAAGGCTTGAAGTGCAAGTGAGAACGCGAAACGATCGACAAAGAGGCACAATCGGCCCCCGCGTTCGGCAGCGTTCGACATTTGTCTCTCTCCTACTTGAGTAAGTACATAATTATATTTGTGCGTACAAATAAATGTAACTTGACCAATTCCATTGTGATTTTCATTTACCTCCTTCTCTATATCTATACAAAATATCCATCAAACAAAAAAACAAATAAAATTAAAATTTTCTTTTGAATATGCAACTATTTCATCAGTATTTTCTTATGACGTTGTCACGTTCAACCATCATCAGTAAACCGATTTTACAGACAACAGAACTATACAAAACTGGAAAACATGATTATATTTGCAAAGTCCAGTTAATCGTGTTCAAAAATTTTGAAGACTCAAGTTTATCAAGATAACTTTTGGTGTCGAAATCATTTAAAATTTGCATTCATGCTTCATTTAGGAGATTTTACACAAATGGAACCATTGAAAATCTATTAGTAAACCTCTCATGTCTATCTGTCTATTACTGGGCTAATCCTCAACTACCGTTTTGTTACCATTGTAATATAACAATAAAATGAAAATCCAGTTTTCTTTTTTTTTCTTTCATATTATTTGTAAGTCAATAACCGAGAGTCTGGTATGAACTCGTTGGTGTATAAAAATAAATGTATATATAAACTTATTTTAATGTCTGTAAATCCGTTTTTTTAGTAGATCTATTAATCAATAACTCTCAACTAATTGACTATAAAAGAATCGACTCCGATGAAAGATTTCCGTTCATTGTAAAGAGACCTCTGCAGAGCGTCATCCGCTTGAGTGAGTGGCGTCTCGGAGGCTCTCTTTTAGTTCCCCTGGTTAGGTAATTAATATTCATGCAAACGTAATCGGGACACTCACCCCTTCTTTGGTTAAATTTTCCTTTATATTGTAACAAGTTGGACAGACAATTTTCAGTTTAGAGTATTGATTATTTGAAATCTATTGTTTTGAAAATAAACTTGTTGTGAATGCCAGTCAAGCATAACAGCTACATTGTTTTGCTTGACTGGTCAGGTACAGCCCTGGAATTGAGAGATTGTTATTAGTCCGAGTCTACGTTTCTGTGAATGTAAATTTTATTAATCAGTTTACCATCTAAAAGTGAGAAATTACACCTTAGAGATATATTGACACTATGGTCTCTTAAGTAAGTGCTTACTGGAAAAACATCTGCAAGCTATAAAAGACTATTGTCTAAAAACAAACGAACTTAACAGTAGTAACATATAATTTAACATCTGATGTCAAGCACCACGAATCTTCATTTTTTAAAATAAATAGCGCATGCTTTCCCTGTTTCTTGACACTCACTTCCTTCCCTTTTTACGAAATTACTTCCACAGATTACAGGAAGGGAAGAGAACACATATTTTACATCAAAAACATGTATTGTGTTGAAAATGGAAGTCAATCAATGCTCACAATTACAGTCACAGACTAGTTTATTTTTTAGTGATATAAGCATTGAAAAACTAACTGTAGGTAGATTTTGGACGGATCGAAAACATCTTATGTCACTATAACATTAATACTACTATAATAATCAACTTTTTCACAGAATTTGGATACACCACTATTATTTTATCTAGTTTAAATTTTATATTTCTGTATTCTCGATTGCATAAGCTAGCGATTTTGCTCAGCTAACTGAAGTTTTACCTCAACGTGTTTTACTTTTATTTATATTTATGGTACAGAGAGCTAACGATCAAAAAACGGCCCAATGGTAAGTGACTACCGTCGCCCATGGACACTGAATGTGAGTGTGTGATGATGAATGTCATTCATTTTACGTCACCAAATGGGGCGTGAAAAGGCACTAGGACGCCATAGTGTGGGTCACTACACTGCATTGTACGTATTCGCAATGAGTATGGTGAAAACAACTCTCGCATTCTATTCTTGCTTTCCATCAGGCAGAATGGAATCACTTTGGCAGGCTCTTAAAAAAAACAGTATTATGCGTGTGAGTAAAACTTTCAATAAGTATTGTAAACAGTATAGTATAGTTCTATTCTCTATGAGCGTCTCAAATGTGCGAAAGTGGCTGAATCTTAAATTCTTTAAAAATTAAAAAAAAAAGAAATTATTAAATTAGAAAATATGTCCTGTATTATAACATTGTCAGTGCTTTTGCTTACATATTTACATTTAACATACACAAGTGAAGACTTGTAATTGGCTTACTGTTACATATTTACCTCAACATTATAAATAAATAAACAAATAATTATATATAGCTTGATTGTACTTTTGAATTCCAAAAATGTGGAACAACCCAAAACACAAAACCCAAAAAAATATGACACATACATAAACATTTTACGCAATAATAAAAACACATGAAGCAAATTTTTATTATTTACTCTTGATCAATTTGTACCACGCAATCAAATACCTATTTTTGTCGAGAAAAAATTATTTGAGATTCCTGTAATTCTGATCAAATAAACACGACCAGATTACAAGACGAGAAACAAATTGCTTTCGAGGCACCATGTTCCTTTTGAACAAACGATGGGAAGAAATAAATTCAACATGCGGACCTTTTTCGATTAAATTCCAACATCCTTACTTTTATACACACGTGAGGTTGAAGCTCCAATACCCATTTAAAATGTAGCAGATATATTTGTGTAGGTTTTCGTTTGTTAATTTGAGATAACTCGACACAACTAGATAAACCTTAACAATTGAGTGTATTTTTTTTTAAAGACAACGCCCGCCCTTGAAATAAATACCGTGTCGCGGGGGACTCTACAAACTCACAAGAAACTGACACAAAGAACACCCAGACTAAAAACAACTATTCCTGGATCACTTAAAGTGTTGTCCCGGGTGTTGTTTGAACCCACAACACTCAGCGTAGAAGAGAGCAGCGTCAATCCCTAGGTCAACCGTGTAGTCAGTATTTTTACCTGACGGCAAGGGACCACCGTTTCTTTTAACGAGTGTAAACCCTCTCGGCCTACACTCTATCGGAGTTTATGATGGGGTGGTCGAATCGAATCAGAATAAAAATAAATATAAAAAGATAAAAGACAAGGGATTATCTATACCAATGGATACTCTACTTAAGAGATATCCGTTGCCTCGTTAACATGCTTTGAGTACTCTTAACCCGAAATAAGAGGGGGCCACTCTAAATAGTATTGTTTGTCCGAAATTTATAACATAAAGCATATCTAATAATAGAAAATATAAGTTTAGATAAGTGCAAAATGGGTCAATCTATACAGGTGTGTAATATATGATATTTGTAACAGGTAATACAATATCATTTGTAATATCGTTCGCACGATACTATATAATTTTCATTTGATCTATATAAGTATAATAAATAAAATGAAAGTCTCTGTTCGAAATTTTACATTAGGAGCTTTACACTTAATACATAGGTAGTACTTAAAAATAAATAAATTGTGTGTCTGTCTGTTTATTTTAACTGATCTCTCTAACGGCTGGATCTATTTTGACAGGAATTGTACTGGTAGGTAGCTGATATTATAATGAGTAACTTAAGCTACTTTCATTTTAGAAAAAATTAGGTTTACGCAACACAAAATTAAAACTAATGAAATAGTAAACAATATATGATTCAATAACAACAAAAACCGTGTGTAATACCGCATTACACAGCTAGTATAAAATATAACAAGTAACCTAATTTCGTATGATCCAATGTTTCCAATGTTTTGTATCATATTATTTTTATTTGCCTTAACAATATTTAGCGTATCGTTCATTTAATATAATTTTCAATTTGAATAATGCTCCTATAATAAATAGTTCATTTCACTTAACTGTTTAGAAACCAAATAAATTTAGTTTGCCGATCGATAGATGGCGTATCTCACAATTTCTGAATCGCGATATAATTTGTTTCACATAGCGGTTTAAATAGACCAGTTATTTATTATTTGTTAACGTTTAAAGGCGCACATGTATTAGTTTCTATATGTATTAGTTTCTATATATGTGTAAATATATACAGTATAATGCAATGCGATGATTTTATTCACTCCAAGTGGCGCGACTGTGGTGTCAACTTGCAGTGAAACATATTTATTGTAAAAAAAATTTTAGACAATAAAATTTAATATTATTGTAACAACAATACACTGTGTCATTTGATCTTTATATTAAAAAAAATACCAAAAGAAATTAGATCGTATGATTATTTGAACTCTTGTTATTATATCAAACTGGGTTTTGCCCACGGCTTCGCTCGCGTCGAATTTTTTTGAATTTCATAACAGATCATTTTAAATTAATATCTTTTTTTATTAAAGTGCTATGCTACGTCTAATACCTCTAAGAACATGTGTACAAAATTTCATGACAATCGGTCGAGTAGTTTTCGCGTGAAACCGTAACAAAGAAACGTACATTCTCATTTATAATATTAGTAGGGATGTTATACAACCAAAATATACATTAGTGTATTTCACTTTAGTTATACAAAATTTTACTTTAGACTGATATTATTTAGATCTGACTTCATTGCGCGACACAAGTGTTTGTTTTTTTTTCACACTTGAGGCTCAAATCTTTGCAGCCTTTTTAAACCATCGATAGGTTGGTGATACACGCGTACGTCCGTGTGGTGGCGGATTAAGAATGGGAAGTGTCACCGTCTCTATTCATTTCGTGTACGTCATACTAAGTAGCCGACTAAGGGACCAAGCATAGGACAACAGCCTTACAAAGAGAAAGAAAACTGGACACAAAGCCTATTAGTATAGGCTTAGTACGGGTCTGGCTAGCGTGACATACATAGAAGACCAAAACGTCCTGTGTCCAGGTGTGTACTGTAAAAGGCTGATATTTTTTTGTTAGCAACAGGTCACATTTCAAAATCCACGGCAAATTCTATTTTATTTGATCTTTTAATCCATCGTTCATATAAAATGCTCAGAGTCATATACGTTATGCGGCATCGGAAAAGGAATATTTTCTCCAGGATACTATGCATTATTGTCCTCATCATCATTGTACTCATTTCAACTTCAAAAAGGTTGTTTGTAAGTAATATGAGTAATAAGTTGCACGCACGGCATAGGTGCTTAAGGTTAGCGGTCGCCACTCTGCTGTCTACTACGCAGTGTTGTGGGTTTAAATTCTGCACGAGACAACAGTTTATGGGATCCACGAATTGTTGTTCTGAGTCTGGATGTTCTTTGTGTCCATTTCTTGTATGTTAGTAGAGTTCCCTGCGACACAGAATATATTTCTAATGCGGACGAATAAAGAAGAAACGAAAAAAACATAATGAAAGTATATGTATCGTATATTATCGTCTGTTCGTTTTTTATTTTATTAATGACTTTATTTAACCCCTCGCCTTTAGTAAAAAGCTATTTATAAAATTCTATGCGATTCGATTTACATGATGTTGACGTAAAGCAAACGATAGTTTTCATACTATAAAAGTGGAAAAGGAAATGGGAAACGTGACGAGAATACTTTTTATATAACAAAGACTACCAATATCAAATGAACTAATTTACTAGATCTCGGCAAGTGTTGGATTTAATCATAACATATATGAAATAGTTTTCTATGAAGAAAAAAGGTTTTTCTCAGTTTTCCCCTTATTTTAAAGAGGTCATCATTAGTGCAAGGAATCATCAAGATGTGAGAAACAGTTCTGAGTCTCAAGAAATCGAGAACCAGAAATCTCAATTCTGCCAGATTTTCGTGGCAAGACAAAAGGGACGACTTGGGTGACCATGTCATTATTGAGATAGAAAGATTATGGATCATTCCGAATGAGAATTCTTTGGCTCGGTACCATGATTGTGGTCATTGTACGGAGAGAAAGTGCGTGGAACTACATCATCATCTGCGAGCAAGTTATGCTTGTGAAGGAGGTGGCGCGAGACCTGGAGAGATTTAGAACTCCTTCGAATACTCACGGAAGCCAAAGTGAAAATCGTATGGTTTCAATTAGTTACTTAGGTACTAAAACCATACGTTATTTCCTCTGAGGTGTATACTAGAAAGAAAATTCATCTGAACTCTAGCTGACTTAGTTCTGTTGAGGCTACATTATGTTACACTTCTCAACAGACGAGGCCAGTAAAATAATATTACTTTATTAATTTCCTTAACTGTCAAATCAACAACAAAGGCGAATTTAATCGAAGGAGATATTCTCTCCCAGTCTACTTTCAGGTGGTGTTGAAATTAAATATGGTACGTGCACGGTATTGAGTTTTTTGTAGTACATTAAGATTTGATAAGTAAGAGTTGAATCTTCATTAAATCTGATCAATCTATATAAATTTACCACTACATGATTTACATTATAAATACAAAATCCATACATATTATGCACACATAAATTTAATATTATATAACATGATTAAATTAAGTATTACAGAAGTCGGGTATTAGGGTTGTGACTGTACTATCAACTTATTCCGAAGAAGGTCACAAACTCTCAACTTGAATGTAAAGCGGTTTGTAGACATCCTGATTTCGGCAGGACGTTCCAGAGTAGAAGAACTACACATAAAAGGAAGAGTAAATAACACTGGAGGTGTAAGGGAGGCATATTAGAAGTAATTTGAAAGTTGAGAAAAGAAAAAAGAGCAGTCCCAGCTCGTAAATTTTGGCGCTGACGAATTGGGAGTCATTGCAACTGGGAACGTAAAGCAGACACGTGATCATACTTGCGAAAATTGAAAACGAAACGAATGTAAGTATTGAGAATATGATCTAGTTTATTGAGAAGATCTCAGGTCAAAAAAAACACACATCACCATAGTCGATCAAAGGAATAACTTAGGACTGCATAAGCGTAACCTTGATTTTAACGGGCAGGAAATCCTTGAGACACTATAAAGCATGGAGATATAATATATTAAATCGTCTGAGAAACTTCCTGCCCGTAAAAACCAAGACTATGCTTGTGCAAACTCTTATCTTCCCCTTAATCGACTATGGTGATGTGTGCTGCTATGACCTGAATGCAGATCTTCTCGATAAATTAGACCGTCTTCTTAATAACTGCATTCGATTTGTTTATAATCTCCGTAAATATGACCATGTATCCTCTTTCCGTTCGCAGCTCAACTGGCTACCAATTCGTCTATGCCGAAAATTACGCGCGCTCTCTGTCCTATACTCTATACTCAATAACCCATCTTCGCCAACATATTTAAAATGCTATTTCCAACTCTTATGTAGCAATCACGACAGAAAGCTTCGGTCCTCTAACAATCTTCTCCTTCGTTGCCCCTCCCATACATCTGAGTTTGTAGGCTCATCTTTCTTTGTGCAATCTATTCTTCTCTGGAATGAGCTTCCCCTCGAGGTCAGGATGGCTACCAACGCTTTTTCTTTCAAAAAAAAAGTGAAGCAGTGTTTGCTGAAGCAACTGTCAGAATCCACCAATATATGATTATCATCTTATACTTGTTATGATATTTATTTGTGTATATATGTATGTATATAGATTTATATCAACTTAAGTATGTATATGTATGTATTTATGTATTTATATAAATTTTAGTATATGATAAGTTTGTACATATATGTTTACTTCTGTCATTCAACATCACCTGAAACGCACCTACTTCCTATTTGCTCTGCATCACCCAAAGGTCGACTGGTGGATGTAGAGAATGCCTTAGGCATTAAGTCCGCCTATGTATATAAAGTGCATGATGTATAAATAAATAAATAAATTAAATAAATTAATAATATCATAGTTGTTTGCTATTCAGTGCATTTAAGCAATTCTTAAAGATTAAATAGCCGTTAAGGTTAAAGTTACCATGTGCATGCATATAGTTTTAAATCACTTATGTTCACAACCAAATATTACCCGCAACAGATGGAACAAGGTGAAGCTAATTCAAGTAACACCAAGTCAATTTGAACTGACTAATCGATTTTTGAAATGGTCCAAGATAAATATAAATAGTTGACAACATATTTTTAGACCATTCTGGTGCCTCTATTTAGATTAAATGAAGGTAAATACGAAACTCATAACCTATTGATATCAAGATCCCTAGCGGACCAATGTTGAGACCTCTTTGTTTATATTTATTTTTAATTTTATAAACAGATGTTTTAACACTATAAAAGAACATATTTTTAAAACCTTTTAAAATTTTAAAACTGAAAGAAAAACTATACAATTTAAATATTTCTGTATTAAGTAACACAGGTTTTCCATGTCTGGAGCAATACTATACCTGATAGACGTGATTTTGCCGAAATCATCAGTGTCATCAACGGGATGGCTGTAGGAATTGCAACTCGATGTATGAAGTGGGTAATCCATTAATTTTTAAAGAAATTGATTGTAAATCGCCTGATATTGTCTTCATTACAATTTTTTTACAAATTTATAACAAATGAAAAATGTGCGCGTGCTGATATATACATACTAAACATCACATATCATCACATCAATAGGTTATAATAGCGCACAGCTGGATATAGGCTCCTTAACAGCAAGTTTTGGCCTATCATACCATACTGGCCACAAGTATTGGTATAGAGTTTGTTTCAAGTTTTTCTTTTCTTTGCAATACTATTTTGCTCCCTTAGTGCGCTCTTTGATTTTCACGGTGCTGATGACGTTCCGTATTCTTGATCTGTTACCCATATTCTATATTATGCAATTTTCTGTCCACTGGCACACTATATATGTAACATTATTTCAGTCCATTCGATTATGAGAAATCATATCAGAAGAGGATCAATAAGTATGCAGCAGACGGTATAAGTAATTCACAAGCAATGGTAAACAACGTTACATACGGTCTCACAAAATTCCACCAAATAATAATGCCGGTACGTAGTTTCTAGCATAGTGTAAACCCAATCAAACATATTAGGTAGTAGAGCCACACTGATTACAGCACGAACGGGCCGGCTCGACCGGCTCAGTACTACCCTCCCACAGAAGACCATCTTAAAGCGCCAGCATCCGTTCAGTCGTGTTTCGTTGGTGAGTGCGAGACCGTAGGCCCATTGATGTAGGGGTGACAGTTATTATATATTGAGCCTTACAATTTGAACTTGACTGAAATGCCTTTTAAGCCGCCAAGCAAGGCGTGAATAAATACCTCACTAGGCCACCAGAGGCTGGGTAACCTACTGTATGGTTTGCCTATGCAATGAGTATGGTGACCACAACTCTTGGATTCATGCTTTCCATCAGGCAGAGCAGAGTCACTTTGACAGACTCTTAATATAGAAAAAAAAGAAAAAAGTTTCGATGACTTGGCGCTATAGCACGAATGTGGCATCGAAAATGTGAAAGTGAGACTCATGAAAAGTAGAAGATGTTCTTCATAATCAATACCATGGGTCACAAGTTAATGTTACTAGTATCATGCATTCTAATTACCTTTAATAATCCATTTATCTAAACTGAAAAGCTTGTATAAGAACTTTTTATTATTTTCATAAATACTATATTGTAAGAACCAGTGTTCTCTCCTTTTAAATAATCAGTAATTGTTGTTGTAAAATTAACATATAATTTCATATCACATTGTATAGACGGTGAAATAGCTAAATGTATCCTCAGAAAAGGTTTATTTAAAATAGGACGGCCTTAGTGAGGACTTGAGCCTCACTGTACAGCCGACTAGGACTGTGTCCAGTACACGCTGGTGTAAAATTTCCTGCATGAATGTCTGAACACGAAGTCCCGGTCGACCAAATCGGCACAAGACCTGTCTCCGTCGGCAATCATTGCTGCCATGCTGGTGCGGAAAGACGGCTGGGGCGCAGTCATCTATTTCTATGGTCCAGAAAGAGCACTGACTGACCGTGCTGACTGGACCGAGAGACGTCAGAGAGTGGGAATCTCTGGTGGCAGATTTATTAACACGATCGTCACGCCACGATTGAGGAGAGTACTATTTTTCGCTAGGATAGGACCTGATCAAGCGTGGTGTCGATTTAGCTAGGATTTGAGGCTAACGGTAGGGCTAGTTTTAGTGGATTCTCCACAAACTTCTGGCTCCTATATCCTCAAGGAGCTGGCGATCCGAACAAATTTTCCACTCCATCAACAAAAAAAATATCCAACACCTGCAATGTCTTTTTATACACCTGCATATTGAAACATAAAATGGTATTGGTAATATCGTCACATGTTCAGTAAAAACCGTTGGTATAATTTATAATTATTTTAATAATTAATTTTCTTGTATTCGAATAATTAAATCAATAATATACTTTCATCATTTACTTTCTTCATAACCAACTCTGTTATTTTTAAATTATTTTTCAGCTGCAAAGGTTGATAAAGGAAGTATGTCCAGATCAAGAATCTAATGTAAGACACTGTGATTTTATAATCCACGAAGCCGTAGTTGGACGACCAGATTTATATCATAGACCCAGTATATTATTCTTTGACGGATTTAAAAATGCCCGTATATTCAATAACAAAATGAAGGAATTAAGTGCAGTCTCAAAGTGTCACGGGGCCCACAAGATGATAATAGAATATCCAGCAGTGGTAAAACCCATCGTTTATGCACTTACTTATGTAATTCGCGGTATAATGCCCAGAAACAGTTGCCACGGTAACGCACGAGCCAACTGAATATAAAAAACTGAATTAGATTAAATGGCTACTATTAGATCTTTATTTTATTCGTTATTATTATAGCAGTATCATTTTCGAGAAAGAAGTATACTTTTCCTCTTTTCCCTTGCACGGAAACCCCCACGGATACCACCGGCAGGTGGTTATGTCGAATGGCATATGAATTTTTTTTTTTTTTCGAGTAGCAAAATTAAATATTAGACTAACTAGTCTTGCAGTTTAAGTTTGTGTAAAAATAATATCCTAGTATCGGGTACAGGGATCAAGCTAGCGATGTTTAAGATTCCAGAAACAGGCACAACCTCACTGCCCCCTACAGTAGGACTTACTTCATTTGTCTGACGTGAGCCTTAAAGTTATAGTATTAGTTTCTTCTTAAAATAAACAATTTATAGCCTACTCATCAAATTTCAAGCATTTCAAACTTAAGGATGTACTTCAGAGATCAATTTTCACCTCTGTAAATACATAGACTTCTTCAAATATATAATAGTGGTTGGAGTCAGAAGTCTACATATCAAATTTTTGTCTCCTAGGACTTTAAAAAGTATCGTTAAGGTTTTAGAAGATCCACATCAATAGTGAGTAAGACAGGCTCTTCTATTCCCCCAGATAAAGCTAAACGTATTACGTGTTTAATTAGGAAAATGATGATTTAAAATGACTTTATTACAGGCACATTTAAAACTTTTAAATATGTAATATTAAACAATAGCCCTTAACGGTCGCCGAGGTCGCTGGGTTCATCAATCACTTAGACCACTTCGATATTTATCGCACTGTAACTCAAACGGAACTGTCCGTGGTGACAAAACACCTACATTCATTTTACTAGCCATTATAGTATGTAGCTCATTACTATAGAATTATATAATCAATGAGCGAACATTCCACCGTATTTATTTCCAAAAAAACATTTCAATACGTTCCGCAAGCAATCAAGTAGGCAATCCACATATGTATTATAAACATATTCGTAACGTTCATTGTTCTGTGACACAACGCAGTATTATTAGAATTTATTTTAAAATCATGCAGTCGAAACAACTGTCTGTTTCCTGTTTAAACTTTCGGGATATTTCGTAGCACTATATTCTAATAGAATATCATACTGGACATAGGCGTCTGTTTAGAAAGGACATTATATGCCTTTGGCCAGTCGACTTTGTATGTATAAGGTTTGTTTCAAGTTATTGCGGTCAATTTGGTCCTCGTACCAGTTCAGGCCCAGATGGTATCTAGACCTGATCCTTGACAAAAGATGACTCTTCGTCGAGCATTTTCAACAGCTTGCTCCAAAAATGGTCGGTGCTACTTCTGCCCTTGAGCAACTTTTGCCCAATTTGAGTGAAGCCAGCGTCACAGCAAGATGGCTTGTACATGGTAGTATATAACCGTACATAGGGGTTGTCTGTTCAATGGCACTGTTCGGTGCACCAGTATAGGCGGTGTCTCTGACTACGCAGAACAGGATAAGCCTCTGGCGCCACAAAAGGATATTAGTGGTAGAAGTTACACGAGGTTACCGCATCCTGTCCGTGGAGACGGTGTGCGTCTTGGCCATAATGCCGCCGTGGGATTGGAGGCGGTTGTTTTCGCCAAAGTTTATAGGTGGATGGCTGAGTGCCAGGCGGTAAGTGAAGTACGGCCCTCGGAAGCTCGGACACTCGGACGTCTGAGATCTCTCGCTATCGGTCGTCATACACTGAATGACCGGTAGCGACAATCATTTCTGCTAAGACTTCATTTTGTAGTAAGAGATGGCGGAAAAGGTCCCGAAGCATGACCCCCACTAAGTGCCTGTAAATCAGTCAGCTTAGACTCACTTACCAGTGCCTCATGTAGCCTTGATTGTGATCGTAGGTGGACGGGACGGGTTTTCTCTTTCATCCGCTACAGTGAACAGCCGCATATGCCCGCGCTAACGGGCAGGCGCTAGGAGAGGTCTGAATGCCGTAATAGCAACTATTGTTGGATCTTCCTATCTTGGGTGTAAAGTGATTGCAATTGCAAGTGCAATTCCGGACATCATCCCGCCGCAAATACCAGTGGGTGACGGTACGGTGGGGATTCCTCACGTTAAAAAAAAGGGTTTGTTCCAGTTTTAATTAGCTTTCAATGCTGATATCTTGTGTAGTGTATCTGTATCTGCCTTAGTCGTTTCTTAAGACACATACGGGATTGCGTGTGATCTTTCTTAAATCATAATATTTGTAAATGAACTCGCATTTCCATTTCAAACATTTTTGAAATAAATAACGCAGTCAACATGCTTCGCAATGAAGCAAAATGATATTAGGTTATGTGTCGCATCCAATAAACTGGTTATATGTGCCTGTGTTTGCCTCTACACCTACCAGCTTTGAGATCTAATTTATGATGAAAGATTCTTCCTGTTTCTCATACTATTCAGTTTATGCTCCACAGATAAGTGGTGTTTCATGGCCCATTTATAAATTAGAAATTTACGCAACCTAGCTTTTAAAGAGTAGAGGATACGACTAATAAAACTTCATAGTGACATCTTCCAAGTTTATTAAATCTTGCTGTTGTTATATTCATACACATATGATAGCAATTTCCTCGAGCCAAGAATCTTATCCAAGATATCAAAATTAAAAAAATTGAATATTGCTTCTAATAGACTTACAAATCAAAAGAACAACAAGTGTATTGTAAATGAGTTTTAGAACTTGCCTCAGTCGAGTATACTATAGAATATATATGTATTTTGATCTTGCTAATGTAAAATAATGAAGTCTGGAGCTATATATTAGACGGCAAGGTCTCTGGATAATAGTTATAGATGATTCAGATATCTACTTCATAAGCCAAAGAGGAAAGTTGTTACATTACACGTATCTGAGCACCTAGCTTAACGAGTTAGAGTAATTAATCTATTGAGATTTGTTTATGAATACCGACCTAGTGCGCTACTATTAATATAGCTTTGTTTGTTTGTTAATATTATTTAATCTTGTAGTTCTTTTAACTTCAGAACACATCACCATCAAGCCTAAAAAATATCTAATATTTAGTACAAATAACCAAAAAGTAGTTAATTTTAAAGAGCCATCTATGAATAACGCTACAATTTGCAAGTGAGGTCTGCATTGCAGGTTGTCTGCGTCAAAAGGTAAAATATTTAATATATAATTCACACGTCAAACCACATATCGATTATTAAATCGAGGAGCGGGATGCGGCTTGCAAAACTAAGCTAAATTTAATACAGACTATACAAAATAAATTATTTACAGTTCTATTTGATTAACATTATATACAAAACTGGTGCGAGAGGTTTGAGTTATCCGATAAACCGACAAAGTGTCAGGCTACAATAATCGGCAGTAGCCGTTTGACGACCCTTTTTTTTTTTTAACGTGTGGGAACCCCCTCAAGCCGTCACCCCACCGGGGCTTACGGTGGGGTAGTGTGTCGGAATCGGACCGACTAAAATACACTAAATGGCACTGATGACCACACGGTGTGTCATCAGTGCCATTCTGCGCCTGACATAGGAGGGATCCGGAAACAGCTGTTATTACGACATCCAAATACCTCCTAGCGCCTGCCCGCTACCGCGGGCACCATCTGCTTACAAACTCTCTATTTAGGCGACGTACGGCACACGCGCACGTCACCTCGTTTGATGACCCGAGTCAACCTTGAGGTGCTGCCCAAGATTACGTTAAATGGTGCCACTATACCTATTTGTGCAACTGTGAAAGACTTAGGCTTACAACTTGATTGTACATTGAATTGGCGTGATCAAGTTACATTCGTATGCCAGAGGGTTACTGGTGTCCTGAGAACACTATACCGCTTGAAAACTTCCTTCCCGTGAAAACTAAAACAAGGCTCGTGCAATCCCTAATCTTCCCTCTGATTGACTATGGTGACGTATGCTACTTTTGCGCAATTTGGGTGGACCCAGCGTCCCGACGAGACGGCTATACACGGGGGTTATCCGGTCAATGGCACTGTACGGTGCACCGGTGTAGGCGGCGGCTCTGACCGCAAAGAATAGGGCTCGCCTCTGGCGCCCTCAGAGGATATTGGCGGTTAGAGCCATACGCGGTTACTGCACCGTATCGAAGGAGGCGGCGTGTGCCTTAGCTGGAACTCCCCCGTGGGATTTGGGGGCGGAAGTGCTCGCCGAAGTTTATCGGCGAACGGCTGACTTCGAGCGGGTAGCGGCTTACGGCCACCGCCCGAAGAGATATGCGAGTGGCGAGAGGCCGCTCGTCGAGCCACGATGGCTCGTTGGTCGTCACGGCTGGAGGCTCCACGTGCTGGCTCTGCCGCTGTGGAGGCTCTCCAGCCGGTCATCGCCGAGTGGGCAGGGTGACAGCACGGGACCCTTTCCTTCCGACTGACGTAGGTTCTTTCAGGGCACGCTTGCTTCGGGAAGTATCTGCACTCGGTCGCCAGGAGGGAATTGAGTCCCGCCTGTCACCACTTTGACTGCAGTGAGGACTCGGCTCAGCACACGCTAGCGGTTTGTTCCGCCTGGGCGGCGCAGCGTGGGCTCCTCACTGCAGTTATTGGAGGAGATCTCTCGCTACCGGCCGTTATACGCTCCATGGTTGGTAGCGACAGTTGTTTTACCGTAATTTCGCGGAAGGAGACGGCGGAGAGGGTCCGGGAGGACGACCTCCACTCGGACCCAATTCGCCGCCGCCGAACCGGGTGGCGGAGGCGCGCGTACCAGCGCCTCATGCCGCCTTGAGTGTGGCCGCGGATGGACGGGATGGGTTTTCCCCTCCATTCGCTAAAGTGGCCAGCCGCGTGGAGGTGACGTGCGCGTGTGCCGTACGTCGCCTAAATAGAGAGTTTATCCGCAGATGGTGCCCGTGTTAGTAGGCAGGCCCTAGGAGGGATCTGGATGTCGTTCTAACAGCTGTTCCCGGATCCCTCCTATGTCAGGCGCAGAATGGCACTCCGTGTGGTTTTAGTCGGTCCGATTCCGACACACCACCCCGCCGTAAACCCCGGTGGGGTGACGACACGAGGGGATTCCACACGTTAAAAAAAAATGGTGACGTGTGCTATTACGACCTGAATGCAGATCTCCTCAACAAGCTAGAACGTCTTCTCAATATTCAATTCATCTTTAACCTTCGTAAGTATGATCATATCTGCAGTTTCCGGTCCCAGCTCACATGGCTACCTATTCGTCAACGCAGAAAATTGCGCGCTCTCACATTACTGTATACTTTTCTCAATTCCCCATCCCCTTCCACTTACTTAACATCACAAATTCAACTATTGAGCAACAAGCACAACAAAGATAATAATCTCCTTCTACTCTGTCCTTCTCACTCCACTGGGTTTGTCGGTTCTTCATTCTTTGTGCAGGCTATCCTTTCTTGAAACGCGCTTCCCTCGAAGTCGAGATAGCTAAGAGTCGCGACTTGTTTAAAATTAAAGTGAAGAAGCTTTTACTGGCTGAATTAGCGACGTCTTAGTTCATCACCTGGTATTATTTTATTTTATAGCGGTAATATGTATGCACGGATATGTATGAGTTATATGTATGTTTATTATGTATGTATGTGTTATATATTTATGTGTTTATGTAAGTCTATTTGCTATAGTCAAATTAGTCTATATATACTAAACACTCTGTCAATTCCTTCTTATCCTTAAGTGTACCTAACTCATATTTTCTCTGCATCGCCCAATCGGTTGACTGGTAGAAAATGCCTTAGGCAGTAAGTCCGCCGATGCATGTATTTGTGCATAAAGTTGTAAATAAATAAATAACTGAATATTATAGAATTGTCCGTGTGGAGACAGATTAAAATAAGGAATGTCACCACCCCTATTTAATTCATAGGTGTCGTAAGAGACAACTAAGGTAGGTAGGCAGTAGTGCCACGCTGAGTTCAGCACGAGCAGGCCGCCTCGACCGGGCCTCCCACAGAAGAGCAACCTAAAGCGCTAGCATCTGTGTTGTCGTATTTCGGTGCATAGTAGCATCTGTGGTGAGTGTGAGACCGGAGGCCCATTGGTGCAGAGGTAACTGTTATCGTGTTATCGTAAGCCTTACACTGTCACGATGACTGTCATGCCTTTTACGTCCCCAAGCGGGGTGTGAACGAGTATCTCACAAGACCGCCATAGTGTGGGTCACCATACTGTATTGTCTGCATTTGCAATGAGTATGGTGACCACAACTCTTTGATTCTATTCATACTTTCCATCAGGCAGATTAGAGCCACTTTGGCAGGCTCTTAAAAAAAAGTATAGATAAAGGGAAACAAACTATGTAGGACAACATCCCTGCAAAGAGAAGAAAAACCTGAAATAAACCCTATAGCAACTTGTCTGGTCAGTGGTATAGTTACCACGCTGGCAAGACACATTGCTATACAGTTCCTAAAAAAAGGTATTTATCCCGCAGTGGTCTATTAAAGATTATTGATGATAGAACGTCAACTAAAAACTTACACAAATAGACTAAATGATTAAATATTGGCCAGACATGTATCCGTAAACAGTCACGTGTCTATTAATAAAAAAAAGTATAAAATAAGTATATCCACTCTAATATAAGCTTTCTTAAAAATACAGTACAGAAACGACTAGTCTGTGATGTAAAATTGACATGTGAGGGTGCCTTTATAATATGTTATAAATATTTATAATTTTTTGTGTGTATTTATTTCATCATCCACACAGTGTGTTACTAGTCCTCTATGTAATGAATCATATGTATATTTACGTTTATACAATGCTTAAATTTCTTTTACAATCCAACCTCTAATACACCATACACGGGTAGTATCTGGTGTACTTTTAATAATATACTTTTAATAAATCTCGTTTTAATTTCCATCACCCATAGTTGCCTGTGAACAATAAGGCTGCCACTTGTGCTGATCTAGCATTTTTCTTTTTTTGAAAAAAAAAGGCAACACCCGCACTAGGAATAAATCCTGTGTCGCAAGGGAATTTACAAACATACAAGAAACGGATACATAGAACACCTAGACTTATTACAACAATTTGTAGATCGCACAAAGTGTTGTTCCACGTGGGGTTTCAACCCACAACGCTTGCCGAAGTAGAGAGCGGCGTGGCTACCACTTAAACGACTAAGCCAACCGAGCAAGCACTAGTTGACAATAAAGCGATTTATTATTATTACCAAATAGCATTAACTTTAAAAAAAAAATACTGAAACATATAATAGAAATAAAATAGTAACAATTATTATTACAAATATACTTTAATTGTAAACTTACTTATAACTACAGGTTTTATCACAGGAATATAAAACAATTCTAGCAACCAAACGAAAATAACAAAACATATAACAACATGGATAAGTGAACGTTCATCTATGCGACATCTAGTTGCAACATATCTTGTGTTTACACATCCCAGACCCATACCCAGCTACCGGTCGGTGTGCCTAATATGAATAAGTATTTTCCTTTATACCCTCATGTGTGTGTTTCTAGCAGTTTGTAAAATTACTTTTTATAAATACAACTAATTCCGACTTCGTTGGGTTCTTTTTATGTTTCGTTGTTTTTTGCTCATGTAAGTAAATTTACTTTAAATTTAGTGAGAAATAAAGATCTTAAATCAATATTTCATTAGCAGGAATAGATGTTACAAAAGTATTGACTGGCTAGAAAAATATTGAAAACTTACAATCAATATAACACAGTTCTAGTAACAGTTACTGGTATTTATAACACAGGTGTTCCTATTTTAAGCATCAGCTGAACAAAAACATTGTGTTAACCATTTAGTATACGTAATAAGCTACTCCACAAGTTGTAAACACTATCTAACACATAAATAAATTAAAAAAATTGAGCAATCTTGTATATTAAAAATTACGTGTATTTGTCTACAAATTAAGTACAATTTTAGCTATGCCAAATAAAATAACCACTTTTAGATATATAAAGAATGTATTCAACAAAATGTTCTGGGTAAAGTCTATGGTCAGCACTTTTCAAAAACAGCCTAAGGAGGTTTACGATAATGAAAATTTTGTAAGTAGCTTTGAGAAGATTGACTTCATTATTTTTACTGCCCATGATTCCACCGTAATATAACATTTTAAAATTAATTTAAATAAATTTCTTTTTTAAAAAATACAAACACCAAAATCAAACTGGCCATGTACTTTTGAATTTGAAATTAAAAATGATTTTAAGAACAAAAGAGATATGTAATATCAATTGTCATCTGTCATGTCAGATTAACAGACTTGCCAATTACTGAGTATCGTGAATTCTATTTTTTTAAATGTTACTTTATTAAATATACGAAAAAAGCCACTGATGTCAAACGAAAAATATCGTTTACAAACTGTATCATAAAAAAAACATTGACAGTTATCGTTTTATCACTTTAATAAACTTTTTAAACGCACACATACATGAAACTTCTAAGAAGACTGAACACTATCTCCCTAAATATAAGCCTCGACCCACTTTCGCAAGTATGTTTACTTAGGATGTGTTTTTACTTTTATATATATGTATAACATTTATAATTTTTCACCTACTTTAATATTAAATTAAAATACTAATACAAAAAATAATAATCAAATATTTATTTTTTTCGAGATTAGTTTACAACAAAATATTTAAACAAATTTTATTTTAATACAAGAAAAAAAAGTAGAACTCGAATGTCATTCTTGATTTTAGATCGCACCGAAGAGTAATACTCACTTACAGTAATCGTTACAGTAAACAAGTAAATAAATAAATATTTGGGACATTTGACACTCAACGTCATCTAATTTAAAATTAAGCAGAGTTTGTACTGTGATAACTAGACTGACTGTTAAAATATTTAAATACTTTTTTTGGTACACACATACATACTCGTACACATAGGGTCACATATATAGGGGGGCCATGAATTAGTTAACATTTGAAAAAATTGTGTAAAATAATCATTTGATATATTATAAAAATTGTATATCTACAAGAAAACTAATTAGTTGGAATTGTTTTTTTAAAAATTACATCGTCTAAGTGACTACCATTTCGACGTTTACACTCTTCTAAACGAGCACCGAAACTTTTGAATACTCGTCGGCAAAGATGATTTGATCTTCACTGATTTTTCTTTTAGTTGACGTAGTGTATTTGGTTTATTGATGTAGACCAGATTCTTCAATTAACCTCATAAAAAGAAATCTGCTGGGAATAGATCTGGACTTCTGGGTGGTTATGGAATGTCGTCTCGTCTGTAAATCAGCTTTTTCGGCAACATGTCTTTGACCACTGGCAGGGACTCATTAAATGTGTAACAAGTGGCTTCATTTTGTTGAAACCATGTGTTACGATTGTAGTCAGTAAATTCCAGTAGCATCTGTCCCAAGAACTTTTGTAATATGTTTAAGCGGGATTTTTGTTCAAATGTTAACGAATTCTTGACCCAACCTATACAAGGCGACAGTTGGTAATATGTAAGCGAAAAAAGGTTATCTATCGTTCTGCGTATCCCATGGAGATACAGGCGTAATGTATATAATTCTTATTGGATATGCTCTAGTTCAACGAGAATTCAATGGCCATCTGTTCAATTGGCTATCAATATTTAATTGTTCTCAAACTGTTTGATAAAAACTATCCATCTTAACGCTATTAATCGGTGGTTCTTTAAATGTTATGTGATGAAATCCATAAGATTTTTATTAATATTTTAATCACGGTGTTTTTACAACATGACATTTCACCCATGATAATGGTTTAGGTAGACATTTTATTTTTAAAAGATTATTATATAAATCTTGCTGAACCTTGCCATAGTCATGGCACATTCGGGTAGCACAAAATAGATAAAATTATCTCTGAAGTGTGTTGTAAATCATGTCGAAATGCGAGCGGAATGGGTGAATAACATTGAGTTTTTGAAGAGTACAAAAACCAACATAACGTATTTATATATACAAAAGAATAAATATAGGTTATGCTTGATGTGTTGTTATTAATGACTTGTCTAATTACAATCGTCATTGCGTTAAATATCTCGTGTCATATTCGTTGCGTAACTTATATTCCTTATAAATACCTACATGAGTACCTATGTCTAATACTTACGCTTGAATACACCATGTCCGTCCATCCCACTTGTAGCAATCAGCTCAGCAAAATGAAAACCTTTTCCGATACTTATAATGAATAACGTAATGAACCGAGAGTTTTAGTTTCGTTTCATATTTTCATTTTCTATATTTCTCAATCTATTTGGAACCGTACATGCATAATGTTATGGTTGAAATTATTTTGTAATCTATCATTCTATTCTATCTATCTATTTTGTAATCTATGCCGAATCTGGAACCAGAAATCTTAATAAAGCTACAATTATTTTATTAATGTAGCAATTAACTGTTAAACAGAATAATTTATAGGCAATATCATCTACTTGCTACTGCGAGTTTTAACAGATAAGACTAAAATTGAGTTAAATGTACATTTATAACCTGTTTAAATTATTGAACATTCTTTTTTAACGCGTTGAAACCCCTTGCGTGACGTAAGGCTGAGGGAACGAAATACGCAGGACAACATCACTGCAAAGAGAAGGGCAATTTGAAACAAACCCGTTTTTTTTTTAACGTGTCGTAATCCCCTCGGGCCATCACCCCACTAGGGTTTACGGCGGGGCGGTGTGTTGGAATCGGACCGACTAAAACCACACAGTGTGCCACTCTGCGCCTGACATAGGAGAGGTCTGGGAACAGCTGTTATTACGACATCCAGATCATTTAATTATTGACCTAGACTAGCCAAGCAACCGTAGGTCCAGTTGTATTTGCAAACAATAGGTATAGTCATACAATTCCAAAGCAATAATACTGTACACTCATCGTTCTCTCACTTGTAGATGCCAAAGAAATTATTAAAACAAAACATAACTAGAATACAACCCAATAACAAAAGAAACTGCCGACTACATTTGACGTTAATTTTCTATCTATTTTGCAATAACGATTAGGCAAACACGATCGTAGGTTCTCAAGTGATGCTCCGATATACGCACATATGTTAATTTGTATACACAGTTGACAGCACTGGTGCGGGTTAATTGAGAGTTTTGAAGATGCATTTTTTTAAAAGGAAGCGTTAAGTTTCGGCACACATATGACTCAATTAGAGTGGTATTACCCCTTCACAGAAAGCCGATGTTAAGCAATTCTCTTCTCAGTGTCCACCGAGCGACTGAACTTAAGTCTAACCCTTTCTAGTCCCGTTTGCACGATTGTTCCGTAAAGGTACACCAAAAAAATGGAGGGTGACGCAACCTGACCTAAGAAGATATTATAATGTTTTTTATTTAATGCCATATGGCGGTGGTTTAGTAACTGACATGGTAGGTGTAAGTAAGTCTTTAAGAGAAGCAATGAAATACATAAAATTACAATGGATTATTTAAAAAATACATACGTATAAGAAAACAAAAATAAATGTTTAAACAATATATATACAGAATAAAATATATAAAATGACTAGACTATGAGAGAATCTCTAGTTGTCTCTTGTAAAATTATCTGACCTTGACTTTAAATGTATCACGATTAAATGTTTTGCTGATTTCAAGATGGAGCGCACTCCATAACAAAAGAAGAATGAACAAGAAAATAGCGGCATGGGTTTGACTTAGGAGTAGAAAATTATTAGTGGAGTGAAAATCATTGTTATGGTTAGATTATAGTAATTTAAGCTGTGAAGTAAGATAGTTGGGTGCTGTAGGATAAGTAAAGAATGAAGGATAGTCAGGGCCAACATTATCTTTGCGGCAACAAATCAAGTAGTAAATGTAGAATCTACATTTACTACTTTACTTTACTACTATCTACATTGTAGATAATATAAAACATTACGCAACAGATCTTAATTCCACTCAAATTCGAAGTATTTCCATATTAATATAAGCAAGTTAGGCATAATTTTGTAAGAATTACGCGCTCTTTTTATCTCGCCCAATTATCAACATCGACTCCATTAATCTGAGTATACATGCCGATGACCTTTGACATTTAACTGTGATAGTAAGTAACACTGGACTCTTGCTTCTCTATATATTATAATTACGATGTTTAGGTGGGGACAAACGTTGTGCATTGCTTTAAATCGTCACATTAGTGTTGTGGATAACATTTGTGTTACTCAATTACAGAAAAACTTTGGTACAAGCACTGCAATGGCCGATAAATTTAAATTACCAGCTCGCTATGGAGACGGTGAAAAAAGCGTATGGTGAGTGACTTGTATTTTTTGAAGTGAAAACTTCTTTAGGCGCGTTGAGCGTTTTGGTAGAGGGTAAAATCCTCGGTTCGCGTCACCGACATGCTAATGATAATAGTATATCTATAGCTATGGAGAATATGATATTATATATTATATATGAAATTTATTATTATTATATATTATATATGATATTATATATTATATATAGCTATATATGAAACATAAAAAAATTCATATAATTTTTGCATATAGTTTTAATTACTCTCAACTTATTAGTTCTGTTTTCACTTCTATCGGCAGTCCCACGACTGCTACTGTTTTTTTTAAAGTTACTGTTATAATATATGATACAAATATCGTTACTATTTCTTTTCTTTTCTTTTTCTTTTTAAAAAGACAACACCCGCACTAGGAATAAATTCCGTATCGCGTGGGACTTTAGAAACATACAGGAAAGGGACACAAAGAACACCCAGACTCAGAACAACAATTTGTGGATTACACAAAGAATTATCCCATGTGGGGTTTCCCAACACTCAGCACAGTAGAGAGCGGCATGGCGACCGCTTAAACCACTAGGCCAACTGTGCAGTCACTTTTTAATAATGCCTTATGTGTTAGGATGATAAAGTATTCAGGTATCAACTCTTAGGGTATAACTCCCTCCTTGCGTCGTTATCCTCATTACTGAGGGTCGTGATTCCCTAGTTGAGGGATGATCTTGCTCCGAACAGTTGCACGTCACTTATTCCTCTCCTTGGCCGAATGGAGGGCAACGTGTAAGTTGGTCTCCAAGGCTGTTCGGATCTGGTCAGTCCACCTAGTTGGGTTAGGTCCTCTTGGTCTCCTGCCGTCAACCTTTCCGGTGACCATAAGTTGCTCGAGGTTGTTCCCTTCTTTCCTGGCGATGTGACCAAAGAACTCAAGTACTCTTCGAAGGCAAATAGATGAGAGTCGGGTCTTTATTTTGAGTTCCTGTAGGATAGACACATTTGTGCGGAAGGCCGTCCATGGGATCTGAAGCATTCGCCTCCAACACCACATTTCAAAGGCATCGATGCGGTTGCGGTCAGCCTTCCTCAGTGTCCATGTTTCTGCCCCATAACTGAATATGAAGAATATCAAGGTCTTCACAAGTCGCATTTTCGTTTTGCGGGAAATGTTGCGATCTCTCCATATTCCCTGCAGCTGGGACATCCCGATCTTAGCCATAGTTATGCGTCTTCTGATTTCCTTTTCACACGAACCAGTGCTGCTTATGTTAGCTCCAAGGTAGACGAAATCCTCCACTGTTTCCAGTTTAAGGGCACCCGAAAAATGCAGCTTATTACCCCAGTCAACCACCATGAGTTTGGTTTTGCTATGGTTGTGGTTAAGGTTGGGTATACTATACTCTGAATAATAATACTTTGTTGCGCAAGGAGTAAAACAATCATACAAGGGAAAAGAGTTTATGATTTTATGATTGATAATTATATTCCGAAAATAGAAGAACAAGGCATATCTCAATTGTGCTCACCGGACACAAATGTTCCGCTGAATATCGATGTGAATAGCCGACATTTTATTTGTCACTGCAGATTGTCGTGAAAACGCTGCACTCCACTAATTCACACTAGTTACGTCAGAACGATACGATTTCCTGGCGGCTTTTGGTGTGAAAAATCATGGTTCTAACCAAAGTTTAAAATGGAGTGCATTGGATTCTGTTTCCACCTGCTTTTGTCGAGTACTTCCGAGCTCCCTTAGACCTTGACACTCCGTAGTCTTACTCCGTCATTACATATGTTGTCATTTAGCTGTGCTACATGCTTTACGTACAATTCCTATTTTCAGGGTTGAGTACATTCAATTAGCTGCAGAATATAAGCCTGCGGTAAACCTCGGTCAAGGTTTCCCCGACTATCATGCACCAGATCATGTTTTGCAGGCACTGTCTAAGACAGCCCTCGGTGAAAATCCATTGGCCAACCAGTACACAAGAGGATTTGTAAGTATATTTTTTATTATTCTTGCCTTTAAATACCTTAATTACAATTATAACATGTACAGTACATACCTTACATAATATTTAAAACATCAATGACTTCACACATTTCACACACAAGCGTAGGAACCCAAACTAGGTGCAGCCTACGATAAGTAGGCTGCTGATAAACATATGTATTTGTATATTTCATGAACACATACATAATATTATATATAAATTTCACCCAAACATAAAACAAAGTATCGATCGTGTTTTTCTCACAATTATTTATCCTGGATCGGGTTCGAACCCACAACCTTAGTATAATAGCTTAGTAGTCGCCCTCACTAACCATTAGACCAACAGACCAGTCGAAGAATGATACAAAACATAAATTTGCAGTGTAAACAGCGCTTGTTGTGCTTGGAACAAAATTAAATGATATTTATACTAAATAAATATTAATTGAAGTAACTCATATAAAATTCATCTCTATCTCTTGTTGATTAGATCTCTCATCTCTATCTCCATCTCTCCTTTTACTTGGGTGAGTTAACAAAATATTCCCATGTATCATCATCAACCTATCGCAGTCCACTGCTGGTCATAGGCGTCACTCTTAATCCCTTTTTACTGTGCGGTAATCTCCCTCGGATACCACCACAGTGGTTATATCGAACTCGAATCGACCACAAAGCGCACGCCGTCTCAGGTACCAGTAGCCGGGGAACCAGGTGTAACTTAGAAAGAAATTCCCTGGAATCACTTTTAATCCCTAAACATAGGATTTTGGGTTCGGTTTTCCCATGTGTGCTTTGTGATAAAATGATAGTCTCAATATTGCACCATATTATGTAAAACCATATCTGTTTGATAGGATGCATTGTTGGAGATTAATGATAATGTTACGTCATATTTAACCCCAAGTTGATTATTTTGTTAATATGACGTAAATTAGTAAAATGTTTTATAATTTTTAAATGAAAATGAGAATACATTATAGATATTCACGTACACTCACGTGTCTATGACGGCTATTCCTGGTTAGTTTTGGAAACGATGGGGGTTCTATTTCATGAGGCTTAGTGACAATCGCTGCGTCAAACTGTACAGTTATAATCAACATTTCGCAAGTTTTTTCATTTTGATAATTTGAGAACATTCATGTCCTCCCGAAATATATTTCTGGAATATTTTTTACGAATTTTATGAGGTACAGCCTCTTAATGAGATCTTAAGTAACGCTGTATAGGTTAGTAATTCGTATACTACATATTTTAGTAAGTATATAATGCTAACTAGTTTTTCATGTAATCAGTAGTAGCATGCCCTTTGAGAAATATTATAATATAATAGTAATATCCCACAATATGGTCTCGCATATTTTATTTTTATTTTTACTATTAAATCGTACTTTTAGCTTTTAAATTTTGTGTTGTTTCTTAATATTACTGTTGAATTATTTTTCTATATTAAGAACCTGCCAAAGTGACTCTACTCTGCCTGATAGAAAGCATGAACAGAATCCAAGAGTTGTGGTCACCATACTCATTGCAAATGCAGACAATGCAGTGTGGTGATCCACACTATGGCAGCCCAGTGAGATGCTTTTTCACGCCCCGCTTAGGGACGTTAAAGCCGTTATTACGTAATTCAATTTAAAAAATGATATCATTTTATTTTGAATATTGACAAAACTCAAAAAAACTAATTCATGTACATGAAACAAATTCCGAAAACCCTGAAAGCGATCATTGGAGATCAATAGTTGTATTTTCTCTTCAACTTCACCTAGTTGTTATTTAATACACTCGATACAAAATGGACTTAATGCCTAAGTTATTTTTCAGAAGTCAACCATTTACCTAATTGTTGCCGTCGTACCTCCCCTTCTGAAAGTATATTTCCAAGTTAAATATGTAAATGTGGTCGAAAGATTCACTGGAAAATGTGCCGAATCCCTTTTCTGATAAGCCCAGTTGCGTGTCCTAATAAATTGAATTGCTTTAAGACTTAAAATTCGTGGATCTATATTTCACATTTATTTTCACAAATTACTTCTCTGTAAATATCTTTGAATCCAGACGTGACACGATAAAGGTTCACGTATGTGTAAAAAAATTGTGTGTATAAATAAAATAACGTTTATCAACAGCTTTAAGTAATCTACTCTAGGGCGTAGACCTCACCTTAAAAAGGAGGTTATAGTCAGATAACTTGATATAGAGTTTGCTTCAAGTTTTCCGTCTCTTAACAGTGGTGCTGTGCTGTCTTGCGTAGTTTGGTCCCTTAGTCGTCACTTACGACAACCACGGGATGAATAGACGTGATTCTCCATATTCTTCATTAGTCACACGGGCATTTTGCGCGAGTGGTGACAGTTGGCCGAATGATTATGATCATTGATATTCAACAAAAAATAATTAATTATCATGAAAATATATGAACCCACATGCATTAATAAACTGAAAATATGTTCCTGTGTCTCATTCTTACATTATTATTTTTGTTTTATAGGGTCACCCAAAATTAGTACAAAATCTAGCGAAACTGTACTCTCCATTAATATCCAGAAATCTTGACCCACAAAATGAGATTCTGGTTACTGTTGGTGCATATGAAGCTCTGTATTCAGCCATTCTGGGTAATTAAAATTATTCCCTTTTCTCGACTTATTTCTCTAATTAAAACTTGTTGTATCTTTAGTAAAATATCATCCGTTTTCAGGTCACGTGGAAGTAGGTGATGAGGTGATAGTGATAGAGCCTTTCTTCGACTGCTACGACTTCATGATCAAGTGCGCAGGAGGTGTTCCAAGATTTATTCCTCTTAAACAAGTGAGAATCATTGTGCCTTGCGTGTATTATTAAACCTTATTTTAGCTTTCTTTGTTAACGGAGTAGACAATTTCTCCGACTATCCGGCGTCATGGAGTCACAGAAGCTAGGAGTACCTAGCCGCCTCAGCTGCCTTGCTCTGGGCAGGAATTGAGTGAAGCCGTGTACATCCGGGACAATTTTTTTGCTTACCTTCAGACAAAGCACACAATATAAAAAATACAAATACCGAAATGGAATGTAATGTAATAATGATAATACTGAAATTTGTGTTTCCAACAGAAGAAAACCTCAGGCACCATCACCTCTGCAGACTGGGTGCTAGATGAGGAGGAGTTAACCGGTCTCTTCAATTCTAAAACAAAGATGATCATAGTAAACACTCCACACAACCCCTTGGGCAAAGTATTTACAATGGAGGAACTTACGGTAATAGCTGACCTCTGCAAGAAACATAACGTGCTGTGCTTATCTGATGAAGTATACGAGTGGATGGTCTACGAGCCTAAGAAGCATGTTAGGATAGGTGAGTACACAGTTGATTCTGTCTGGTAATTCAGAGGTTTTACTTCCTCCCAGAACGAAAACTCTGGTTGTGCCTATTATCTAAAAGTAAAACTGTATCCACAGCCACTTTGCCAGACATGTGGGAACGCACAATAACAGTAGGCTCAGCAGGCAAGACATTCTCAGTGACGGGCTGGAAGATTGGATGGGCGTACGCTAATCCAGCACTGATGCGCAACTTGCAAGTTATACACCAGAACTGTGTGTACACATGCTGTACACCAATACAGGTCAGTAGCACACATAGAACTTATTAATGATACTATTTCTTTCATGAAATGGGGGCAACCAAACATAAGGAGTGGGGATCTGTAACTTGGTTAGGGTTGATGGAAAAAAAATAACAGAGTACGATTATAACATTATCTTTTAACTGCCTCGTTGATCTAGCGATTAGCGTATGCAACTGCAGATCTTAGATCCGCTGCCTCCGAGAACACGTAAATCCGTCGGACCTGCGCCTGAACTTTTCCCGGTCGTTTTGGATAACTGTCCCATCAGGTTGTGAGAGTGCACCTGTGTTTGTGCACACACTTATGCACTATATTACCTTCTGCATAGTTCCCTGGTCTCCGTCGAGACTGGCCGCCATGGTCGAAATCGCCTTAGAGTATATTTGCAATTTTGAGATAATACTAAACCATTTGTTGGTACATACATGTAATATCCTTAAACCATAAGTAAAAGACAATTTTGAACTTTTTATATCTCTTCTTAAAGATCTATCGATATTATTAGCAAAAGCTTTCGTAATCAAACAATGTGTTTCTAGGAAGCAATATCTGAAGCACTAGAATACGAGTTCGCCCGCCGTGATTCTCCCGACTACTACATGCAAGCTTTGGCACGTGAACTCCAACCGAAGAGAGATTTCCTGATCAAAGCACTTACAGAGAATGGGTTCAATCCCACCATACCGGAGGCTGGTTACTTTATTGTTGCTGATTGGACAAAATTGGGTAATTATAACAAGTTCATGTCAAGTATTATATCTTTATTAATGTACGTAATATTAAAGGCCATTGTCTTTTAAAGGGACATTTTCCTAGTTCAATTATATTAAATGTTCAAAGTGTCTACTTCTCCTTAATATTTGTTTCGCCTGATCCATTTTCCTTATCCCAACTTACCTTATTTCTTTTGCAAGTAATGACAAAAATACACATCCAAGAATAGCCTGGACGTTTCCTTTCAAGGACGATCATAAAACAACACATCCACACTCCATAAGCGGTCGGAAAAAGGTGATGATTTTTTTAACTGCCTTACAAAGAATTTAAAAAAATAGAACTAGCCAGAAATAAATACTTAACCAACTGTATAGCTTAGTATCATATTTACAGTTATGTATAGCCATGAGTTATGAACATCCCGTTGTAAATATTTTGTTAACCTGAACCTAAATCTGCCCTTTAATGTTTGCAGCTAATAAAATCGACTTATCAGACGAAAAAGACCAGTACAAAGACTACCGCTTCACGAAAAAGTTTGCGAAAGAAGTCGGTGTACTTACCATTCCGCCGGCTGCATTTTACTCTAAAGAACATAAACATCTAGGAGAGAACTATGCCAGATTTTGTTTCATAAAGGTAAGTGCTTACGAACAAACCAGCTGGTTTTCAAAAGGCTTTTCGGAACAGACTTTTCGATCATGATTAATCAATCAATCATGATAAGTGTTTGGAGTGTTCAATCGATCAGACGCGAGGCAGATTCATTAACACCATTTTTGTGATTACCGTCTTAATCTGGTATTCAATTACGATTTATTTTTTAAAAGAAAATATTGTTTCATTTTGTTACTCTGCCATTACTTTTTAATTCGATTGGTGCTATGAATGCATTATACATGTTTTGTTAGTTAGTAAATTGATTAGTTATTCTCTCAATTTGTGAAGTTATTTGTAGACACAGTATTTAAAAAAAAAATTAGTGCATTTTTTAATCGCTTCTTCACTTGATAATTGTAGATTTTGTCAATTAATTCATATCTGTTTCTATATCCCGTACCTACTATGTAATTATTATCAGTATAATTAAAACATTCGCTCCAATAAAATATAAACACAAAGCAGTCATGAATACTGTCAATAGAAGTGATAACTGTAAGTTATTATATAAACAAACAGTTGTTATTTTTGCGTATTTAATTTAATTATTCAATCTTAACTTAAATTTGTCGATCCGTGCTATTATATGTGTACTGGTTGAGCGCGTACCAGTGAGAATTGAACACGTCATATGACCATGTCAATCACGACTTACAGTAATTTACACCCCAACCAAACCGGAATATAGACAATTTCATTAAAAAAATATCTCTACTTCTGAGTCTGTCCTATTAACATTTTCATGTTGTATTTCACCAGGTTAATTTTATTTTTACAATGTTCTTTTTTCTATTTACATTCTTTTTAAAGTGCTTTGAGCCGTAGGTACACTTAATAAACATATCGACAAATTTACCTTCCTTTAATATGACTATAGAAGTCTTTAATGCATATGCATATTTTTTACGAAAATTCTATAATATTGAAACTGTTGCGTTGCATTTCAAAGTTGTTTAAATTTATCTATTTTTTCTTTATTTGCAGAAAGATGAAAACCTTGCACTAACTGAGCAGCTTATGACGGAGTGGAACACGAAACAATCAAAGTTATAAAAGTATTAAGAGTACTTCTTAATAAAATCAGTTCATCAAAATGAGTTAAATATTTTAAATGTTATGCAAATATTTGTAATACAGCACCGTTATTATGGAACCGTTCCTTTATTTAAGCCTACATTATGAGACTACATCAGTAGGTACATCTACCAGGTCAGGCCTCAAACTGTACTAAAAATAGTGACCGACTGATAGTTTCGGTTTCGGCCAGTTTCGGCCAAAAAATCTAGTTTCGGTCTTAGTTTCAATTCCGGCCATACTTTTAGCCGTACCAAAACTGGAGTGTTCGTAAATTATTGTGCGTTGTTCGGCGTACTTCGCAGTCAGTCCACGCTTTGCTCATCCGCTCACACTGCCGTCCGTTGTTAATTGCATTAAGTTTAGGTTATGATTTATAGATAAACGATTAACATACAGATTGGATTCTAGGATAGGAACTAAAAATATATAGTGATTTAGAAACAGGAGAAATTTTATGTTTTCATCATATAATTTACAATATGTTGTGTAAATACAGCTATTGTACATTGACCTCAGGCAGCTATCATCTGTATACACGGCACGGTAACATCACACGTTGGCTGTTGCTGATTTTATTAAATGCGAATAGAATGAAATAGGTTGTTTATTTCAACATCAGGATAAAAAACTGAAGATCAAATAATATTATTGTTGGTCATTAGATGCTTTTCTAAAATTACGTTATTGATATACTAATCGTTTGGTCTTTTTGATTTTTTCATAATAAACAGAAATGGCTTGAATACATATTACCCTGGATACATGATTTCAGGTTGTAATGAGTCCCACTTATTAGTCTTTTAATTTCATTAAGTCATCGGTATCAACATTCACAAAGTCGCGAGTGACGTTTACAGCCCTTATTCTGACGCGATGTTACACATATATATATATATATATTATCACCTGCGAAAATGACTACTCTGCCTGATGGAAAGCATAAGTAGAATCCAAGAGAGGTGGTCACCATCCTCATAGCAAATATAGGCAATAAATCATGGTGATCCGCACTATGGCGACCTAGTGAGATGCTTTTCCACACTTTGCCAATAAGATTCTGAATCAAAGTGAGAAGGAAACACGTGTGCTGGTAGTGAATTCCAGATTTAAGCCGATCGGCACAGGAAGAAAGAACCGAACTGTTTAGTTTAAGAACTCGTGTTCCACGTAAATACGGCGAATTCCAAATGTAGGTATGCAGAGAAAGGGACCACTTGAAAGTGTTCGTTACAACACTCTCCGTGATAAAGATTATCGTTATCAAAACGCACCATTAGCTTTACGGTCACACCAAGGTATGGACTCAATTGTGAGGGCGTTACAAAGATTACAAAACATTCTCAAAGAGTAATACATACTACCAGGTCCTAAGCTAGTCGAGCATTTCCAAATTAAATACATTAATAAAATCATATCTAATTAATGACTGAAAAAGCAAGTGAATTTGATAAGTTATGAGAATGTAAAGATCACCACCTTTAATATCGTCGTATAATATTTAATACGTTTAATATCGTCAACATTGCGGATCTGTCGTCTACAGTTGAGTGGCTCCTGTAAAAAATGGTGTTCTAATTTGAAATTGTTCCATTATATTTATTTGGTTTAAATTAAATATTACTTTTTAACCAACTTATATTGAACTGTGTTATCTGTTATTCAAATTTTCGCCATAAGTATAGTAACACTTTAATAATATAGCATTCAGGCCAAAAAAAATAAAATATATTTGTTGCGTACTTTAATGATTGTCGTTTTATTTTATTTGTCACTATTTAATTGTGTGTTTATATGCAAATAAATGTGTAAAAGCACACACACATATTAGTATACAATAAAATTTCAGTTTCAGCTAAAAAAACTAGTTTCGGTCGAATACTAATTAAGATGTAACATAATATAAACTGAGGAATCGAGACTATTATACTACTAGTAGGTACTGTAGTACTGTTTTAAAAAAAAATTTGAAATCCAACTCTAAAACGTAGCAAAAAGTACTATTATAATAAAGAAGACAGATGTGTTATTTACCATCTAACTTATTAACTACTGTCTGATATTCAAATCTGGCACTGTGAAGTATAACGTGCTCTTCGTTGGCCTCCTATTATTAATTTCCATTCTCTTTCTCAAAATATTGCTCACAGATTTCAAAAAAAGCGAAAAAAGAATTGTTACCTACGAATAATAAAAAAAGTCTACTAGCAACCGCCAGAGCAATTGTTTTTATTCCTAAAACAAAAATAACAAAATTTTGAATTAAATAGTGGGTTTACCAATATTTATTTAATTAAAATTAAATTATAAAATTAGTAATTTTTTTACGCCTGCCAAAGAAAAAAGTACTAAATAAATCCGCAAATTTAATACCATCCGATACGGCACACCACTATACCGAGCTGACTAACAATTGCTATGATAAGGAACGATGACATCGCTTATCAAAGAACTGTGTGTTGACAGTTGTGAGTGACAGTACTGATAGTATTTTATTTTAATGCTACAAAATTAAATTGTTTATTTTAGAAACCCACTACAATTTAAAAAAATATCCACATTTAGAGTACCTATTATATTTGAAAGTGTTATATAAATCCTGATAATGATTTGATTGGTCGTAAAGTCACATTCACCGAGTGCTGTCATATTCGAAAACTATCTGATTATTATTAGTGTCAGCTAGTTACATATTAATAAGTGAGTATTACACACTATTATAAGTTACCTAATTATCAACATCGTCGCCGTAAATCTGAGAAGACACGCCGATGACTTGACTGAGATTACAGTGATTTCCCGTTTGTCTTAATCTTGAAATTACGATGTTTAGGTGGGGACAAACGTTGTACATTACTTTAAATCGACACATCAGTGCTGTGGACAGTATTCGTGTAACCCAATTACAGAAAAACTTTAGTACAAACACTGCAATGGCCGATAAGTTTAAATTACCTGCCCGCTATGGAGCTGGTGAAAAAAGTGTGTGGTAAGTGACTTATAAAAGTAAATAGTATTTTTCATTCGTATTTAAAAATAGATATTCCTTCAGCAGCTGACGGCGATAGGCTAATAATTATAACTTAAAAATAATCAGTGTTCATAGTACTAATTAAAATAATAATAAAATAAAATTATTTATATGTTACAAAGTAGTGATGTCACTGTCTAAGTAATTATTTTCTCTGCGATAAGGCAGTGTACAGATATTTACTTAGTTTCAATTGGTTTGGCTAATTGTATATAGTTTAGATTTCTTAGCTATGGCCTTTTTCATTTCTTTCCTTCAGGGTTGAATATATTCAACTGGCTGCAGAATACAAACCTGCAGTGAACCTTGGTCAGGGTTTCCCTGACTATCATGCACCAGATCATGTTTTAAAGTCACTATCGAAGACAGATCTTAGTGAAAATCCATTGGCCAACCAATACACAAGAGGATTTGTGAGTATATTCCCTTATGTAACATTATAGTAAAATCATGATACTTGAAGTTCTGACGAGCCTGTTTGTCTAGTGGTTAGAGGCTCTGACTGGTAAACCGAAGGTTGTGGGTTTGATTCCCACCCCATTTTTATGTGATTAGCATGAATATTAATTTGATCTGGTTGTAATTTATCTATATGTATGTATTTAGAAATATTTAAGTATATTATGTTTACCAGCAGTCTGGTTACCATAGCACAGACTTTGTCTAGTTTGGAATCGAACTGTTGTGTGTGAAATATGAGACATTATTTATTCTAAAACACTATTAATAAGTGTTGTAAATTCTGTTAAATAGGGCTTTTAATTCTGAAAATTATCATAGGGGCCGTTCAAGTATTACGTAAGCAGATTTATTGCAATTATTTACCCCCCCATCCCCCTTGTCAGCAAAAGTAAGCAAAGCTCTTACCCCCTCCCCCCATGCTTACGTAAACATTTGTCAATTAATGTATTGTTTTTTTAATTTTATAATGTTATAATTATAATTTGAAAAATAAGAAAATAGATTTAGGATAGAGATTATATTTTACTGAAACGGTATTCAACATAGAGTAAAGGACAAAAATATTATATCTTACTAACATAACAAACTTATTTTAAATTTTTGGTACATATATTAAATTCAAATTAACAGTCTTCAGTCCATGAAACCCGAATCCATGATTCTAAGTTTTCGATGACATTGGATTGCTTTGATTGCTGCTCAGTGTTGTGAGTCTGCTCGCTTTCATCCGATTTTGGAATGTCTACGTCATTCTCATCGAGCCATTCAACATCATGGTGCTCTAAATTTTGAATAATGCACATCAGTTCATTAGCACGACGAGCAGCGACTCTTACAGGTCTAACTTTCCTATCAGTGTGCGTGTTTACTTTCTTATGGATCTTTTCGATGTGACGATTTAGTGACTTGACGGAAGCATGATAAAGACCACACGTTTTGCATGTTCGACTTGATAGCCTCAATTGTACCGTCGGACAAAAATAATCGTATGGCATTTGCAGGAAATCTTTGAGTGAAGCACTTAAGCGTAGAGCTAAATTGACTGGAAGATTAAGAAATTGCCCTCCTTCATCTAAAACCAAGTCATCAACTGTTTGTTTTACTTTTACAGGTGGTGGAAGAAACCTGTTGTCTAGTAATCTAAATAGTCCACTTCTTGGACGACAGCATTCTGTATTTCTACATTTTACAATTTGGAGCAAGTATTGGCTTTCACGCACATGTTCTGAATACCATTTAATGTCTGGAAAATCAGGAAGATCTTGTTCACCTGCCCCAACATATTTTGCAATAACATTATAGCCATCAATTTCCATTGAACTCCATACTTCAGCTAATACTTTTCCTGCAAATTCGAAATTAGATCTTTCTAAATGTTCATCAATTGTAACGCCACGTTCATCCAAATGAGACCCAAAATGGTCATGAGGCAATATTAAACCAGCCAGTTCCCGACTAAGAGGAGCCATTCTGCGCTCTACTCTGTTATACGCACTTCTTCCGGGAGCATTGGTAGCTAAAAACAATGCATCGAGATCATGTCGCTTAAAGTGTTGTATAGCAAACCCTATGACTTTTTGATAACGCGGATTTTCATCTGGCCCTCCATCAACCGTCATGATTACCACTGGTTTTACTAGTCCATGGTCAGTTTTAGCTAATGGTCGAAACTCTTCAAGTTCGAGAAGCGTCTCGAAATCCTGAGCATGAGTATTAGCAGTAGATGAACTATGCTTTCCACTTCGAATAGCGATGTATGTTGGTCCAGAATATCCAACGGCTTGCGGTTGTCCTAGCATATTGGAAGTGATTTTGATACCAGCATAAACAGATGGTATTAATTTATGACGCTCAGCGATTACCCAATCGTGATCAGGCAATTTGATTCTATATTCCATGGGCATTAGAAGAGGTGCTTGCTTATTTGCCGCAGTTACGCCAATAGGGACTCGAGCTTTATCATCTTGAGATATGAAAAATACTTGATCTGGTCCTAGTATGGATGCTATGTTCTCTAAATAATGGATTGATGTTTCAGCGAACTTGCTATCTAAGTGGCTCTTGTGGTGATCAGTTTGAGCCCGAATGAGCTTAACAGGGACTGTCGATACATGTCTTCGTCCCTCTGCAGAATTAGATTTTCTGGGAATCAAACGAAGATATGTCCCACTGCGACTAATGTCAAATCCCATTTTACGTAATTCTTGTGTGAGTTCATCAAGAGTTTTTACGCTGCGAATTGATTCCGTTCGTCTTCTATCATCTGCTGCACTTCCAAATAAAGCTATATCCGCGATTGTTTTCAATAGTAAAGGTTGATTGCTTTCAAGATTAGGACGTCCCACTGAATCCCTCAGAGATAGTCTTTTTTTCATTTCTGGATTTTCATGACAAATATCTTCTAACTTTCTTTTCATACCATCCCTGTGTTTCTTCTGGGCAACTGCGTTTTGAACCTTCCTGTTTAAAGACTGTTTTGCTGTTTTTATTTCCTCGCGCAACTTAATGATCTGTTTATCAACTTCAGCACGGATTGACATAGTATCTCTGGCAGAATACAAAGCATTCAAATTTTTTTCGAGTAGAGCAATCTTATTTTTCATAGCCTCCTGAGAAGGTTTTGGTCTCTGTTTATCTGTATTTTTATTAATTTCGCATTGCTGTTATGATTCATTACCGGTTTTTATTTTATCTTCTTCCTGTTTTTTAATATTTGAAGCTGGCTGTGTAATTTGTGTTTTTTCTGCAGGTTTACAGGTTGCCTAAAAATAAAAACTTTCTATGGGTTCTGCTAAAGATTCTCTTATTAAGCTACATAAATACAAAGTATGGCAATAAATATGGTAAATACAAAGCCCTATGGCTTTAAATCTAATATCTTTAAACGAGCAAATCGTTCCGGTCACAAAATACAGGATGTTATAGTCTATTCAAGTAGGTATTTAAAAGAATATAAACAATCTTGATATGTCTTTTTATTGAAATATGCAATTATAAAATCAGATATCTGTAAAGGTGCGTACAAACATCGCGAGGCTTGCGCCGCGAATGGTTCGTCTCGAATACATCAACCTGAGGCATGCTACGGCACATGTATACGTGCGAACCATTCGCGGCGCACGCCTCACGATGTTTGTACGCACCTTTATGTACTTACAGAAAAGCAATTTTTTAATATTGGTTGAGTTTTTAAATGAATCACAACAGAATTTACACAGTTTACAATTTTAAACCACATATTTCAATAAAAAGACATATAAAGATTGTTTACATTCTGTTAAATACCTATTTGAATAGAGTATAGTTTTCTGTAGGTATATATATATATATATATATATGTATAAAACTGGCATCCTGTATTTTGTGACCAATTGACGGAATCAATTATAAGAAATAAATCTATATAATGAATATTACCTCTATACTTTAAGATAGGCCATAATATTTTCTAATTAGCAAAGAGAAACTTTTTGGCGATTTCTAATATTTCTAGTAGGTACTCATAGGTACCTAAAATGATTTCGTCACTCACCTTAGAAAAAAAATGTAGTAAATTGGATTTATTCATAGTCGCTGCTTGCAATTCTTCTTCGATTCTCTTAGATACAATAATATCTAGTTCCTTGTCGGATTTTGCTTGTAATTTATAATTTGGCCACACTTCGTTAACTAACTTTTGTACATTTTGTACTTTCGTACTTGTATGAGATTTTTTAAAACTTTCAAACAATTTTTGGTATAACTTAGATTTGTCTATTTGAAATAACATCTTATTTAAACATTAAACTTTGGATAATGGAATGAATGGTAACACAAATGTTAACTTGCTTTACTATGCTTACAATACGTCTACTCGCTATAGCAGCCAAACGAAACAATACACTGATAGAGGAAATTTAGACAAGTGAACAGCGCGCGGTAATTCCCTTACTCGGTTCTAAAGCGAGTAGGGGAATTACCGCGCACTGTTCACTAAATGTATGTATTACTTGCGGGAATCCCCGAAAATGCTTTTCGTTTTCAAGCAAAGACAATGTGTGGGTTGCCATTCGTGTAAAGAAGAAAATAACTACCGATGACGTAATCATCATCTAGACTCCCCTACCCCCCATGTCATCCAAAATAAGCAAAGCAAAGACCCCCCCGCCCCCCCATAGTGCTTACGTAATAATTGAACGGCCCCATATCCATAAGACTCAATGCATATTGTGTCTAAGTTTATTAAAATTTTATTGTTTTGTTAAATTTTTATTATATTTATTATTAATAAATATAATAAAAATTTGTGAAGTACACAACAGGTTCATTAGAATCTCATTACATTTCAAGAAAAAATAAAAAAAAACCTTGGTTACAAAAAGACCTAACCTTAGTTTATTTTCTTATACCATTCCAATGCATGCACTGTAAACTAAATGTCACTATATTTGATTGCTTTCATAGAAGCATAACATGAACTAAATTCCTATCTTTTTAAAACGGAGGTGATAGTTATAATATCTACATGTGTGATAATATCTCTGAGCAAGTTATATAAACACTAAACAAATATTAACTGAACATATTTGTACAATATCCATCTCTATACTTTTGCAATTAGATTTATTCTTCATGGGTGAAGTCAAAAAATAGAAAAGTCTTAACAAGTAGGTATGTTTTATGATAAAATAATGCCTGCAAGATACTATATATATACTGGACTATATTATGTAAAACCATATCTTTTGATAATGATCACTGGAGGTTAATGGTAGCCTTATGTTTAACTTATACATAGTTAATATTGTTTAAATAATGAACCTACATTCTTAATGCATATCAATGCATATCTTTTACTCTAATAGTCCCCTTTCTCTAGTTTCACCTGCGTTTTTAATAACAGCTGTGCTATTCTAATTCCTACATTTTTTTTCATGTGAAAGAAAATAATGAAATAGTTATTCTGCTGTTCCAAGTAAAGGAAAAATTCAGAAAACAAATATCATAAAAATCAGACCACCTGTTCTTGAATTATAAATGGTGTTTAGTTACATCTTTGTTTAATATATTAAGATTATAACGCTAAATTATATATACCCATGTCCTAAAATGTCACAAGGAAAGAACTTAATAAGAGTCAGGCTGTAAATTCCTCCTCCTATTTAAGGAAATGGTTAACAGCCTTATTTATTTTGTGACAATAGGGGTGATGACACTTCATATTCTTAAACTATGACCATCTGTATATACATAATATACATAAAGTATATTATTATGAAAAATACCGCTTTAAAAATAAAGAAAAATTATATAATATTGTTTAACACAGATATAAAGTACAGATATAAAGTATAAATAGTTAAAACTTGATTTCTAATAACATGAAAATTTATTCTGTATCTAAACATTACTCCATAATATTAAAAAATTAAATGTTATGTAGCAGTTGACTGTTAGTGGAGTGTGAAAATGTGAAATCTTTTATTCTACATTCTTTCTTTCAACAGATAGATAATAAATTATCCAGCCTTCATTATTTCTATACAATATGTGTTAAAACAGTGTATGGAACCCTAAAACTAGAATTAAGGTGAATGGATGAGATCATATTCATGTATGTTACCATTCGCACGGAAACAATTAATTATATTATGAAACTATTACGCACATGTATTAGTGACCTGTGACAAGGTTGAATTTTTTTTAATTTTTTTTACAGGGTTCTCCAAAATTAGTACAAAATCTAGCTAAACTATACTCTCCGTTAATATCCAGAGATCTTGATCCACAAAATGAAATTCTGGTCACTGTTGGTGCATATGAAGCTTTGTATTCTGCCATTCTGGGTAATTAAAACTGTATGCTTTATACTTCCTAATTAGGTAATTTTTGTGTACTGTCTGTACAACTAAAAGAAAAATATAGGTACTTTATAACACTACTATGCCTTCTGATAAGTAATCTGTAAGTGTTAATAAATTTAGATAAGAAATTAAATCATAATATCACTTTTACGTTGAACAGATTTTTTTTTATCTCATGGAATATTTTACTTACCTTTAAATTGTCCTTCCAAAAAACCTATAAAAATCAAATTTCATAACCCTTTAGATATATCCAAAATATTGGATTTTTCTAATCAAATGCTATTTATTTCTAGGTCATGTGGATGAGGGTGATGAGGTGATAGTAATAGAGCCTTTCTTTGACTGCTATGACTTCATGATCAAGTGCGCTGGAGGTGTTCCCAGATTCATACCTCTTAAGCAGGTAAGAGACATTGTTGCATTTGTCTTAGCTGTAAAATCACCCTGCAATATGTAAGATGACGTTCAGCCTATTACCGTCCACTGTCAGATATTTAACATACCTAAGAAAAAAAACAAGTTTGATTAGTAGTAAGTTAAAGTTGTTCAATATAAAGGTTACAGCAAATTTAAGGTCCAACTAGAAATATATTTTACGTATCATACGGTAGAGTTTACGGTTAGAAATATTAAGTTGGTCAGATTATTTTGCCCAAACTTCAACTTGTAGAAATTTGTACTCTTATGAACAATAAACTTTCAAGTGTCCAATTTCATTTACCCCTTAAAATATGAAAATGGCCTCGAAGTTTTAATTCGACCTCGAATGTAAGGCTACAAACTAACTGAATGAAGAACCCCTTTCAGCTACTGTTCGTAACCCTATTTATAAAATTATCTAATTTGAAATAATTGTACCTCCAACAGAAAAAAACCTCAGGCACGATCACTTCAGGAGACTGGGTGCTAGACGAGAAAGAGTTAGCCAGTCTCTTCAATTCTAAAACAAAGATGATCATAGTGAACACTCCACACAACCCCTTGGGCAAAGTGTTTACAATGGAGGAACTTACGGTAATAGCTGACCTCTGCAAGAAACATAATGTTCTGTGCTTGTCCGATGAAGTGTACGAGTGGATGGTCTACGAGCCTAAAAAGCATATTAGGATGGGTGAGTATTTTAAATCATCATCTCTGTTAAAAGTTGTTCACTTTTGGACATAGGCCTCTTCCAAGATTCACCACAACAATCGATTAGTTTCGTACCACTAAATCATATAATTTAACTTTTCTCTATGTGGGACAAAAAAGCCAAGTTCATAATATATAGTGGAACATACCATCGGAACAAAAGAACATAGTGAATTCATATAAAGAATAAATCTCTATTTAATTTGGCACTCTTAAACCCAAACCAAGCTTAACCTTAATTAGTTTAGACACTTATGCGGGTATACAATAAATGAAATTTGTAACTTGCTAGCTACTTTCTTGTTTCTAACGTTTATAATAATAAACGAAATAATCTTGGCAATATTCAACATTTTTTTTTCGGGTCGGCTACTAGTTGGACTGATTTTATCTGAATATCAGCTTTCCTAGGGAGCGACTGACATTGGACTTTCGCAACCCTGAGGGCAAACTGAATTTGAAAGTTGCACTAGTTGTCGGTATATTTGAGGGCACTGATTTGCTAATAACGATTGCCATAGATAGTTATGACAGCCAGTATCGACGGCTATCGTGCTCTCCGAGGCATGATCCCATTGCCAACTAATTTAAAGAGAAAACATTCACGCACACATATAAGTGCACTCAGTGGGAATCAAATGTAGTAGTCGTCAAAGACTTATATAATAAAAAATAATCCTCAGCAACTCTGCCGGACATGTGGGATCGCACAATAACAGTGGGCTCAGCGGGCAAGACGTTCTCGGTGACGGGTTGGAAGATCGGATGGGCGTACACGAACCCAGCACTCATGCGCAACTTGCAGGTTGTACATCAGAACTGCGTATACACTTGTTGTACACCGATACAGGTCAGTGACACATATAAGACATATCAATATTAATACCAGATGTATACTGTCAAGCTAAATGACTTTATTGAACATCAAAATGTACCAGTCTGGCGGTCTCGTGTGAGTTAATTTCATATTACTTCGACCATCACAGGGACTACATTTGACGTTACGATTGGCCCGCACTAGACTCGCCAATCGCAACATTCAAGTGATCACCGTGACGATCGAACTACGGTGAAATAACCCCTGTTCACGACAATTTATGACATCACAACCGTCTATTGGCAAAACCAGTACAAAATACATTTTATAATAGTAGCATTAAAGTCACATGTCAAACATTGTTGTATACACAAATAATGCCTTTTTTCTCGATTACATAGGCGTTTAATAACAAATAATCCTATTTGATAGTGCAATACAATCAGATAAGCATTAATACAGTTTACAAGATATTTTATTACTGATAAGTTTTATGAAATTATTGTTCGATTACATGTATGACTGTTTGTGTGAGTGAATGAACTAATATAATATTACTGTAGAGTACTAACAGAATAAATAGAAGGAAAATGGGGATTTTTTATAAAATTGGTAACATTTTGTATTTTTTTTTCTACTTACTCAACAAAATTTACAAAAATATATTTATTTTTGCAACCAGAAGATAAATTATCCTAATTTTAAACATCAGAGATCGAAATGTGATCGTATCGAGATTGAATTAGGAATCGACAGAAAATAGGTGTAGCCAACAAAAAAAATTGAATCATCTCCATTCAATTTTCGTTCGTTAACATTACAGGCAATCTTATACATACTAAGAAAATAACTTTTTTGACATTTAAGTAATTCGCAATAAAATTGAGACCAAACTTTTACAATTTTTTGTTTAAATTTATTTATGTATAACATGGAGAACTTACAGCAAACATTATATATTATACTATGACGATTGGCCGTCTGTACCAACTACAGTTTGTTGTTTAAAAAATAAGAATGTGTAATTTTAAGAATTCATCCGAGTAGGTATGGTACTCTATGGTCTCTTAAGAATATCTTTGATATTTTTTTACTTTATGCTTTTTTATTTTTTGTTTTAAAACATGATTTTTTCTAAAAAGTATTGCATTGTTTTTTTTTTATTTCTAGGAAGCAATATCTGAAGCACTAGAATACGAGTTGGCCCGACGTGATACTCCCGATTACTACATGCAATCTTTGGCACGAGAAATTCAGCCGAAGAGAGATTTTCTGATAAAAGCACTCACAGAGAATGGGTTTAATCCCACCATACCGGAGGCTGGCTACTTCGTTATTGCTGATTGGACTAAATTAGGTAATTATGACTTGTCAAGTATTGATCTTCGATACATAATAAAATTGTAAGAGGTCGATGTTTTTACAATAAAGATACTGTTTGTCAGTGTGTTTATGTGCGCTAATCTCAGAAGTGGCTTAAACGATTTGGTTACGGATTTCACTCATGTACTGTGGTAAACTTCACTTAAAATGTAGTTTTTGTTTCATTTAATCGATTAAAAAATTATAATTCTGTCTCGATGTAATCCCATTTCGATCTGCGATGTACTCGTATTGAAAGTATGAGAATTTGCTTTTTGATTGCAAACATCACTAGTCCATAGATCATAGACACTTATTACAAGCACAGATAATTGTTACAACAATTAGATCCTGTATTTGTATTTATTTATTTAGTAATTTTTATTTTATATTCTCAGCGGATAAAATTGACTTATCCAAGGAATCGGATCAGTACAAAGACTATCGCTTCACGAAGAAGTTCGCAAAGGAGGTTGGTGTACTCGCAATACCGCCCACTGCGTTTTATTCAAAAGAACACAAGCATTTAGGAGAAAACTATGCCAGATTTTGTTATATTAAGGTAATTATCTTTAAAATGTATAGTTTATAATGGGACAAATAAGCATGCAGACTGATAGTAAGTAACAATCTGCGCTCATGGTCACCTACTACTTCAGAGTCGCACGTGCACTGAATAGCTCCCCAGAAGTAGGGAGAGAAGGTTCAGACTCCGCAAGGAAAATCCATACGATTCAGACCAATATAATTGATGTTCAGGACTAGATAAACGACACGTTTGAACTAGCACTGTGTGTGGTTTTTTTAAATAATGCAATACACATGTAACGATTTGGGATTTGACCTCTTTATTAAGAAAATCAAATATTAACATAAAATTGTGAAGTTACTCTTAACATAACATTATATCGATACGCAAGGCTATGAAATTGATATTTTTAATAAGAAATAAAATATCTTCGTGATGATTCGTATTAGATTTAAATTTAATAGATATGCTAAAAAGTAACGAAATACGGCTACAGATTATTTTCAGTCCGAGATATTTACGTTTCATTCATTCATTCATTCACTCACTCATCCATTCAATTGTGATTAATGTTCGATCAATCTTAATAAAAGTGTTGTAGTTTTTAATCGATTATAAACGAGGCCAATTGCATTCCGTTGACAATCATTTAAATGCGGTAACCAATTATGATTAATTATTTAATAACATGATAAAATTGTTGCACTTTGTCATCACATCATGACTTTTATTGATTGTTCAATCTAATCTTTTGCTGTGATTACACGATCTATGGTTTCTGTTAATTACCTATGATTGTTGTTGAAATAAATTTGTTTTCTGTACATTAATTACGCTACAGTTATTCTTATTTTTAAAGTTACCTTATGAAAGAATAACTTAAAAAATGATAGTCTATTATTTCGCTCAGATGACCAATACGGCAATTTTTTTTATATTTGCATTAAGGCACAAAGAAGTTTTCTATGTAAAGAGACAAACCTAAAAATTAGAGGCAAATTGCGAAAACAACATTTTGAATTTACAAACTGTAGAATAATTTAAAACACCTGCCTAACTGTCAAATATTAGACGTAGAAAATAAAATTCAAATGGAAGTGATCAATTTCAAATACTTTATATTATTTTCCTATTAGAGTGCATTAAGCCAATAACTTGACAAAAAAAAACCTGTCGAAGCAGCTACTTTAAAATTTTATTAAAGAATTTGTATGAACATAATGTCTTTAGTAAATTATTTACGTAACTAATAAACTAAATAGAACTTTGGCTTTCGAACCGCCTCGTTAGTCTAGTGATTAGCATATGCGACTGCAAATCAAGAGATCTCGAGTTAGATTCCCGGGTCAGGTCAAAAAGGTGTTATGGAGTTTTTCAAGTTACAAAAATATGTAATAAAAGCCCGGAGATTGGAAGTTGGGGTCTTAAACTTCGTGCCACCTGACCTCGTGCGCCTAATCTCTCCCTGATCGTGTTGGATAACACACTTTTGCCCTATAATATCTCCTGTGTAGTAGGCTGGTATCAGCTTAGTCTGTATGTCGTGGCCAGAATCGTCTAAGAAATTTAATAAAATATTTTCTTCATTCACAGAAAGACGAAAACTTGGCACTGACTGAGAAACTTATGAAGGAGTGGAATGAGAAAAAATCCAAATCATAAAAAGTATATGACTTAGTGAAATATAGAAAAGGAAATTGAGAAGAGAAGCAAATACTTAACTCATCACATTATAACTTAACTCATCCCATTGCATGATCAACCAATCAATCAAACACTATGATCACTAACATCTGCGGGTTCAAGTATTAAGATTCTGAAAAATCTCAATATAATTTCATGTGACCGGCGTATCATCTTCAATTCACCTTTTTATGATCTTGTGAATGTCTAAGCATTCACAAGATCATAAAAACCAAGGTCCACCATATTAATAAATGTTGTTTAAATGAAGCACAAAACCTGTCAGTATTAATACCACAGACATATGTACATAACTACATTGCCCAACTAACTCCAACATTTGGACACTAGTCTTTTGTATTCTTTTATAAAGCAACTTTTTTGATATAAATTAAATATTTATAATTCATATTGTTTTATCAGCTTTACTTAAAATTATAATTTGGATATATGTTTGTATTTACATTCAGGAATTAACACAGCTATGTAATTTATTTACTTTTCAATTTATCGGACGTTTCGGTCTGCTTGAACCCGCCGTGATCACTTTAAGATCTTAAAAGTTTATGAGTTAGTAAAGAAAATTTTAAATACTCACAATATTATATACTTCATTTGAGAAAAGACGTCTAGAATAAGATATACTCTATTGTACGCTAATGGCAATAGTATTTGACTAGTACAAGAAGATATGTACAATCGGTGGCCTTATTGCTAAAAGCAATCTCTTCCAGACAACCTTTGGATAAATAAGTCGACAGGCGATGTGGATACACATAGGTGTTTTGAAGCTATGGTGGTATTAAAGTAAATTATAAATATGGCCATAAATACATATACATATATACACAATATAAATGTATACAATGTCATAACCATGAAATAATTTAGATATGAACAACTGTTGAGTGTAACAAGTACTTATGAGTCTTGATAGTAATCTTTGACCATGTTCTTAAATGCTGTCAGCGTTTGGGCACGTCTAATGGATATTAGCAAGTCGTTTCATAATATGACAGCCTGCACTGTAAAAAATTATTTTCGAATGTGGTGTTGTGGCTAGGTATGTTTAGCTTCAAAGATTCTGACAACCAAGGAGGTCTAGACACACATCAACTATACTATACCACCAGACAGGGTTTGTGTCAAGTTTTCCTTCTCTTTGTCAGTGATGTTGCCCTTTGTAGTTAACTTGCTTGGTCTGCTTTTACGAAAGTATTTTGCCAAGCATGCGATTTATGAGAAATTTAAAAAGCGAGCACTTTAGATTTATCTGGTATTTATACCGATGACAGTCGAATTAGAAAAAAGTAATGGGACTGGACCCAATAAAAAATCAGCATTTTGTTTTTTTGGACTAAGGTAACAAATAAATATTTTATAATTTGACTTATTTCATATATATTGTATCATATATTCTTGTTACTCATAAAAAAATCTACTTTGTAACTTATTTTTTGTTCAAATATATTCTTGATTTTCAACAAAACAAACCAAGGCCTGTGTATACCCTGAATCCCTGAGTGAATGAGTGAACAATGATACGTTGAATAAATGTACACACATTCATACACTTCTCCTAAATCCGCGAATAAGTTAACAGAAGTCTATTAGGCTAACACTACAGAGCTTAGACAAGAAAATTGGGAGTAGAATAAGTGGATTGATGAGTAACAATGATAAGCAAAAACAGTAACAGCTTTCATTACTGAACTCACTTGGCGCAAAGCTGCGAAAGAATTACTTAAAGCCAATTTACTGAGAGAACGTGGTGTTACTTCGATCTTTCCGAGCCATATATGCCGAAGCATGACTCCCACGAAAATGTGCATTATGAATAAAAAAGTAATTTGCCCACGACTTTTGCCCTTTAGCCCGAAATTAAAATTAGATTTTTTAATAGAGAAACAGATTAGATTTCAGCTTTAAGTGTACTACCATGCGGCAGAACTTTAATTTTTTACGCGAAGCAACTGCCTTTAGACTTCCACAACCCAAGTTCTACACGATATTGAAATTCTGTAAAAAGACTTATGGGAATTTTCAGAGTTCCAACTACCCGTAACGTTTGCCAAAGATATTCGTATGGCAACTGCGAGTGACAGCTTAACATGCTCTCCGAGGCACGAAGCAGTCTCAATGTTAAAAGAAGATCACTCATCATAGACTCACCTGGTTTGCATTGCTTAGCGCGGTTACCATCGAGCCATGAGCCCCTCGCATTATAAATAAAATAAGAACTTCTTTCTTTTTTGTTGTCTATTAACTTACTAGGTCTTTCAAATTGATAGAACCGTTTATGACTTCTATTGTCATGTCGTATATGCTGAATTTTAATGCTACAATGTTTAGATCTGGTAAAACCTTGTGCGCAACTTTGAGCCACCGTTTTTGTGCTGCAGAAAGTGTATCTATCGCTCGCAAACATAAATATTGTACTCAAGAGACTAGCGTGAATGATAAATTTAAGTTGCCAGCTCGTTTGGGAACTGGTGAAAAAAGTGTATGGTTTGTATCTTGATATAATATAGAAAATGTTGAGTTAATGATACTTATAACACATTTAGAGGGTTCATTTATGTTCCAATTTTACACAATTATCCAAAACTTAAGAAAAAAAACTATTATATTTAGCAGGTACATAAGATCGGTATTCGTGTATAAGACTAGGCAACGGACTAGTGAAGCATGCAGTTGATGTTAGAACAACACACCGAGCACAGGCGGAACAAAGTTTAACCTGCAGGCTGCTCAGTCTTAGCACACAACGTAGATACCCAAATAGCTGTAGGAACTATTACGAGACATTTGACAATGAATTATAAGCTCAGTACCCAGCTCTTAACAGACAGCCCTCTATGTACATATTTCAATGAAGTGGAAGCAAACTGCCTGCTTGCCTGGTGTGAGGAAGATATTTAACAAGGGATAAGTATCTACCCGGATACAAGACCGCTTTTAAAAGACTATGAACGCATCAACAGGTTTCTGTACTTCTGGAAGGAGTAAACAGGTTCACAGTACCTCGTCCTCACGTATATTGGTCTGTTTATTTAGGGCTACTTTTACACTTAGACCCGTAAGACTAAATGCTGGAATGGAGCCTCCAATGCCAATATAATATTATCATTCTATTATTTTATTTCTGCTTGTTTAGGGTTGAATACAATCAAGTAGTAGCGGATATTAAACCTGCTGTGAACCTCGGGCAGGGTTACCCAGATTTTCATGCGCCACAACATTTAAGGAAGGCTCTATCAACAATAGCTCTCAATGAAAATCCACTGACACACCAATACACAAGAGGATTTGTGAGTAAATAGAAATCGAAAAAGAAATTTTATCCTTTTTGCTACGAAGTCTATTTTGTATTAAACCGATTACCCTTTGACCACTTTCAATTTTCCAGGGCCATCTTAAATTAGTACAAAACCTATCGAAATTGTATTCTCCATTAATATGCAGAAATATAAATCCACTCGATGAAATCTTGGTCACCGTTGGTGGATATGAAGCCCTATACTGCGCTCTTTTGGGTAATTTCAGCAGTTCTTTGTATACATTTAATTTTTTTTTAAGGTCGCGCCGTTCTACCAGGAACGTAAATCGTGACTTTTATTCATTTAATTTGTCATATGTCGACTAAAAAAAAATACTACACAAACACACGCACATCTGACACAACGTCATCTAGTTTAAAATTAAGCAGAGCTTGTACTCTGGAAGCTAGATTCATTGATAGAATACCTATTTATATACTTTTTTTGTAAATATACACATATTGTTCATAGACAACACCCAAACTCACAAACAAATAGCAAATTACGCAAACATTTACGAGTAGATCGACCCGAGAATTGAAAACGAGACCTCATCACTGCGGTGGCATGCGCTACCACTCCGCTACCGCGACAATATTTATTTTAAGTAATTTACATCCTCCACGGAGATATCTCAAACATCAAAACTGATACTTGCTGTATCCTCAATACACAAGTACCTATTGTATAATCCCAAATGTGCGAAAAGGCCGAGCATTAGACAGGTCGCCGGCCTTTGAAGTCACTCCCAGAATTGCTGGGGAGTGAGGAAAGGTTGAGGTTCTGATACCTACACTGACCCCATAAAATATTTTCTGTAAACCCCTGCCATCACTCCGAGTCGACAACATTACATTTTAGTAATGAAACAATTCCTTCCTTTCACAATTGTTTAACTATTGAACATAAAAATATATATTTTCAGGTCACATTGAGGTAGGCGATGAGGTAATAGTTATAGAACCTTTCTTCGACTGCTACGAATTTATGATTAGAAGCGCTGGTGGTGTACCGAGATTTATACCTCTTAAGTTAGTAAGTGCATTCTTAAATAATTACCACCGTACAGTAAGTGCTAGATAGGCTAAGGTCCACATCCCAGACCGTGGTAGAGGTGGGAGGGAGAACCTGAAATAACTTTACCCAGGTCCTCCCCAGAGTAGATCGCCTGAGAAAGATCGGCCATCGAGGTGATCCGAAAGAATTTTTCACCCTGTCACCAAAAATATAAGATAGTAGCGTAGTGTAGCGTTTTAGACACAAAAAAAAATGCCGAAGCAATGTCTATAATTCTATCGTGTTATATCTGAAGTATAGTATTTAAAAGCATACCTATTCTTTATATCAACACACGCATGTGGTTGGTAAACTTCAACATTTTAAACCAACAGAAAGAAACTTGCGGTACAGTAACCTCTGCAGATTGGAAACTTGATGAGAAGGAGTTAATTTCTATGTTCAATTGCCGTACAAAAATAATTGTAATGAACAATCCACATAACCCCACGGGCAAAGTGTATTCCTGTGAAGAGCTGATGTTAATAGCCAACCTCTGCAAGAAACATAATGTAATATGCTTATCCGATGAAGTGTACGAGTGGGTGGTATATCCACCTAATGAGCATATAAGGATGGGTCAGTAGTTTTTTAATTTCGGTAACACTGATAGTACTATCAGTGTTACTGAATTAGAGGTCTATACCATATGTATCTGAACTGTTAAAACCCTTAAAGGATTCCGATTCTTTTTTAGTCCAAGTGGTTTTTATTAAACATTACCACGAAAAAATCCCCATACATTTACAAAGGTGTTTTTTAAAGCCGTAACATTCTACCTCAGTTACTCTGCCACATATGTGGGAACGCACAATAACAATTGGCTCAGCCGGCAAGACATTCTCAGTGACCGGCTGGAAGATAGGATGGGCGTACACAAATGCTAAACTCATGCGCAACCTGCAGATTATTCACCAGAACTGTGTGTATACTTGCTGTACGCCAATACAGGTGACATATTGTTTCATTGTTTATTACTATTATTTTCTTTATTATTTTAATACATTAAGAATGTTATCATCATCGTCATCACGATCAGCCTGTTGCAGTCGACTGCTGGGTATAAGCATTTTCTGAGGCACACCCTACAGCCCCGTCTGCTGCATTTTGCATCCAGTCTCTGCCAGCTCTCTTACCAAGTCGTCCAGTCGTAGTGTTGGACGCCCCTGGCTAGATCCAAAGAGCATTCCACATTACGTTGGCCAAGACATGGTCACCACTCCAGAACACTCTTACACTAGCGGTTATTGGACCTATCGAACATATGTAACTAACCCATCGCCACTTCCACCTACTAACTTTCAGAGCTATATCGGTCATTTGGTTAGAAATATAAGAATGTATTATGTAAATATAATTACAGATTTTTCTCGTCACAAATACCGTAGTGTCTAAAGAGAAAAGTCGACGAGAGATGACTTACGGCACAGAGACGTGGTTGCTCATTATGGGCATGATAAAACGACTCAAAGTCACCCAAAGTGCCATGGAGAGGTCAATGCTCGGAGTTTCTTTGCGTGATCGAATCAGGAATGAGGTGATCCGCAGACGAACCAAGGTCACCGATATTGCCAGTAAAATTGCGAAATTTAAGTGGCAGTAGGTGGGGCACATTACACGCAGAAACGATGGCCGATGGGGCCATAAAGTTCTGGAGTGGCGACCGCGTACTGTGAAACGCAGCGTTGGGCCCCCCACAAGGTGGTCCGACGACCTGCTGAAGGTTGCGGGAAGCTGCTGGATGCAGGCGGCACGGGACCGGCTGTTGTGAAGAACCTTGAGGGAGGCCTATGTCCAGCAGTGGTCGTCTTTTGGCTGAGAAGAAGAAGAGGAAGAAGAATTACAGAATTCTCTTTTGAGCTTAAATATTTTACCGTGAAATAGGGCAGAGTCGTTGAAATCATACCAACCTTTTAATACCAAAATCAAACTCTAGGTCATCAATAAATTAAGTTAAATTTTAAACGCTGGCAATAATAAACAGCTTTCGGTCTACCAATATCAATATAATTATGCGAGAGCATATGTTACTCGAGAAAAACAGAAAAAAATGTATTCGGGAATCATACCTACGTTATCTACCTAAAAACTTGTACGGAAACCTCTGTGTGCAATCGGGCTTGCACTTGTCCAGTTTACTTAACTTGCAGCAGGAGTTACTTCTAAACTTTTATCGTATTTAATGATAATATAGTAGAGTAGGTCAAAACCTCCTTTCCAAGGAGAGACCTATGTCCAAGAATGGACTATTATAGGTTATTGATGATAATGATGAAAATGTATCATAATAACAGTCATCTCGTTTTAGGAAGCGATAGCACAGGCGCTCGATATCGAACTGGCCCAACGCACTACTCCTCAATATTACATGGTAGCTTTAGCTAAGAAACTTAAGCCCAAAAGAGACTTTATGGTCAAGACACTGACTGAAGTGGGCTTCAGGCCCACTATAGCTGAAGCTGGCTACTTCATCATTGCAGATTGGAGGAACCTTGGTATAATAATAATTATTTCTTAATCAGCCTAAATGTTTTCCTATCCATAATGTATTCATCAATCTGTTTTAAAGGTATTAGGGTCAAATGAACAAATCAGTCACTTGGTGGTGATAACTGTCTCCGAATGTGAACACTTACAACTTCAGGTTAACTTGACTCATTCAGTGAAGTGCAAAGTTAGAATTACTTAATAACGATAGGCCTTGATTTCACTCCAGTCAAGCCAACGTAACTGTATAACCAATTATGTAACCTACGTAATAAATACAAGAAAATCTATATCAATTAATTTACTACCAGCAGATTTTAGTTCTAGCTTTTACCCCCAGCTCCACCAGGTTGCGTATTGCGGCAAAAATTAGCCTATGTCCCTCGCTGATCTTTCCATATGCGAAAGAAAAGTTTTACAATGGGTTTAATGATTTAGACGTGAAAGCGATATAAACAAACAAAAACGTGCTCCTCTTTATAATATTACTTAGAATTATATGATATACATATGTTCACCAGTGGAATAGTAAGAGCTGTTGAAGATGAACTGGTTTTTACTTAACAGGCAAAAGAATCGACTTAGCTACTGAACAGGACAAGTACAAAGACTATCGTTTTACAAAGAAATTTTCAAAGGAATGTGGCGTAATGACCATCCCACCAAGCGCCTTCTACTCCTTAGAACATAAATCTCTTGGGGAGAACTATGCCAGATTTTGTTTTGTTAAGGTAACCCGTACTTATAGTCTGTAAGTTAAAAAAATGATACTTTTTTTCTATATTAAGAGCCTGCCAAAGTGACTTTACTCTGCCTGATGGAAAGCATGAATAGAATCTAAGAGTTGTGGTCACCACTCTCGTTACAAATGCAGACAATGCAGTGTGGTGACACACACTATGGCGGCCTTGTGAGATGCTTTTTGACGCCCCGCTTGGGAACGTAAAAGGCATGACAGTCATCGTGGCAGTGTAAGGCTCGCACAGTTATTACGATAACTGTCACCCCTGCATCAATGGGCCTCCGGTCTCGCACTCGCCAAACACACTCGGGTTTAATTACTAATTATGAGAAGATTATTTTTTCTAAGTGTTTACTTTGTGGTGATGGATTAAGAACACAATGTGTTACCTTCCCTATTCATCCAATGGGTGTCGTAAGAGCAGAGTGCAAAACCACGCTGGATAACAGCGCTGCAAATAGAAGTAAAACTTGATACAAACCTTGTTCCAACTCTCTTGTCTCAACAAGAAGAGGCCTATGTCCAGCAGTCAACTATTAATGTTTGTTCTTGTGATACTTCACTTTAATCTTTTTTATATAAAAATGCTTTTGAGAACGTAAATTGGGTATCTTGTTGAAGATTTTTTAATACATTTAGCACATCACACAATGTCTATGATCAATTTTCTAACACCTACGCGTTTGATAGTTCAACATAATATTAAAACTATCACTAATTTGGATGTGCTTGTGCAAACAATTTTCTTCTCGTCGAGTAATAAGTTTCTTTAAAAATTTAAAATATACTTTTTTAATTACAGAAAGACGAGAGACTGTCACTGGCAGCAAAGCTTATGAAGGAATGGAGTATGAAGAGAAAATAGACTATCTAATTATGTATTTTACAACGTGACTAGTTCGCCATACTGTATTGTCTGTATTCGCAACGAGTATGAAGTACGGGTATGGTCATCAAGCAGAGTAGAGTCACTTTAGTGGGCCACGAAAAAAAATACTATTTTTTATAAAGTAGGTACTATTAATAATTTTTACAAATACGTTTCACACAAAAATTACTAAACTATGCTACAATTTAAAACAATTTTGTCGAATTTGGTCATAATTTAACCCCAAATATCAAGTCAGAAAATTCCAGCTGCCGAAGAATTTTCTTGACGTGCGCTATCTAAACCTTTGGAGTTACACGACAATGACATACCGTGGAATTGTTAGTCTTAAACAATTCTGTATCAAATCAGTCGGATAGATCAGTACAGGCCACGACAGCATCTATCTACCTTTTATGTATACCCTAAATAGTAAACCATAGACAATTAAATTTGATACTTTTTCACTGTGCATATTTTAGAGTATGTATCCATTTATCAAAATTTATACATTTTGCGCTTTCAATATGTTAAAATCAAAGTCAAATTTAATGTTGACAAATTTTGTCTCTTACATTAAGTGATTTGGACAGGTAGTTTTAAAATGATTACGACTAGGTTGACGTGAATCTAGCCCCAGTAAGCATCTGCTTTATGAGCGGTCCATGCAAGTTTAGGCATAATATTAATATCTATCTATTTTACGCTTTTACAACTTTAACGTTTTACAATTGCACCGATTATAATTAAAATTAGCATGGAGATACTTTAAGGACAAGATAAGAGGAAAAAGCTAGATGTACATAAATCTTTGATTCTAATTCAGAACAGAGAGGACTCTATTCAAAGAAATGGTGTTTTTTTAAACATTGTTACATACTCTTCTAGTCTTTATAGTCAAACTCGACTGAAACTTGAGAAGTTCTGCGTTAGGATATGTCTTTCCACATCCATCTGCTAAAGTCTAAGATCCTGCCTTCAATCATTGAAGCCTTACCCAAAGTGTTGCCAGATAGATAATTCTTGGTAGTAAAATTTTTGGTAATTATTTAAATTACGTCGCTTGCTAAAAACTAATACACTAATGGAAAAAATTAAGGGATCAAAAAAAAGTTCCAAATTTTTTGGCAGTTTTCAACAGGTCGTAACTTCGAGAGAAATGGTTGTAGAGGAAATTAAAAAAAAGGAAATTATAGCTCCAAGAGTCTAATTTTTGGATTCAAACTTCAAAATTTTACAGTCTCCGTGGTTTTTGAGTAATCATAGAAAAACCAGCAATAAAAAAATTTTCAAATTTTTTTTAGTTTTTTTTTTTGGTCTACGGTCGTGGAGAAAATTTTTTTAGCTTAACCGCTATAAGGATCGGATGCCTTGTTTATTTAACTTTAATTCGCTTTTCTATACACTATGATACGCCCGCTTTTCACTGAGATATCGGTTTTCAAATGAAAAAGGATCCTTTTGTCTTTGATTATCGATATCTCAGCAACCAATGATCACACAGAAATTTAAAGGTGGGTTTCAAGAACCTGAATAAATTTTCCTTAACGACTAGCTATTATTTTTCTGAAAAAAAAATTTTTCTTTCTGTCACATGAATTTGAAAACGCAACAAAAAAAGGGTTTTTGGTGGTTTTTTGGAAAATCAAGCGCTGGATCGAAAATATTGAGGAAACCACTAATGTTAAGTGTGCCTTTTACAGTTCAATATGTCGACAAAAATCCTACAAAAAACCAAGTTAATCCAGCCAGCTGTTTTTTTGTTTCACTCGATCGAATTTTCAAAAAAATTAAAGGGTCACGTTATTTGCTCTGAAATGCTCATAATTTTTAAAAATGAGAAAAAAAAATTTCCGAGCATTCCGCACATTTTTGTTCCAGAAAGTGATTAAATTCAAAAAAAAAATTTAAAAAAGCGTATGAAAAAGATCGAAATTCGATTGGGGGTATTAACTTTTTTTTTAATTTAATTAAAGGAGATCAGAAGAATCAAGGAATGCAGCGGCGGAAGCGCGATAAAAATTATTAAGCGATGGTTTTTTGAATGTCCTCAACTTATTGAGGAAAATTTTTTTTTTTTTTTAATTTAAGCACTTTTCGGAACAAAAATGTGGGAAAAGCTCGCAAAAACATTTATTTTTCTTATTTCTAAAAATTATGAGCACATCAGAGCAAAAACGTGACCCTTTAATTTTTTTAAAAATTCGATCGAGTAAAACAAAATAACGGCTGGCTGGATTAACTTGGTTTTTTGTAGGATTTTTGTCGACATATTGAACTGTAAAAGGCACACTTAACATTAGTGGTTTCCTCAATATTTTCGATCCAGCGCTTGATTTTCCAAAAAACCACCAAAAACCCTTTTTTTGTTGCATTTTCAAATTCATGTGACAGAAAGAAAAATTTTTTTTTCGGAAAAACAATAGCTAGTCGTTAAGGAAAATTTATTCAGGTTCTTGAAACCCACCTTTAAATTTCTGTGCGATCATTGGTTGCTGAGATATCGATAATCAAAGACAAAAGGATCCTTTTTCATTTGAAAACCGATATCTCAGTGAAAAGCGGGCGTATCATAGTGTATAGAAAAGCGAATTAAAGTTAAATAAACAAGGCATCCGATCCTTATAGCGGTTAAGCTAAAAAAATTTTCTCCACGACCGTAGACCAAAAAAAAACTAAAAACAATTTGAAAATTTTTTTGTTGCTGGTTTTTCTATGATTACTCAAAAACCACGGAGACTGTAAAATTTTGAAGTTTGAATCCAAAAACTAGACTCTTGGAGCTATAATTTCCTTTTTTTTAATTTCCTGTACAACCATTTCTCTCGAAGTTACGACCTGTTGAAAACTGCCAAAAAATTTGGAACTTTTTTTTGATCCCTTAATTTTTTCCATTAGTGTAGTTTCAATGTTTATATAGTTCATGCTCTACTAACATTCTGGTGTTAAAATAAAACGCAAACATTAGCGAAATCAACCTTGAGACGGTATTCAGTGGAAGTCGCAAGTCTAAAGTGGCCAAAGTCGGACAAAAATAAAAAATAAGAGCAAGTGTGGGTAGTTGTCAAAAATCGCACATTATAGAGCGAAGGTGTCATTGAAATTTCACCAGTTTACCCGTGACCACGATTAATAGCAGTACGTTAAACTATTATGCTTCCAATTTTGTGCAGGTAGGTATTATATGAAGTAATGTGTTATAATTAGCTATTATATAAAATATTATTTATTAGACGTAACGTAGGAATTGGCTTGTAATGTAGTACAAAAGATTATGCACCGTACTTTGTACTTACATATAACTAACTTGTATTGAGTAATAAAGAAATGTATTTAATTAAAACGCGTTTTTCTGTAGTTTTTATAAATATTGAGTGTACGGATGGCGGTTTAAGCGGTCACCTCCTCGTTTCCTGCTTCCTGCTGCCTACTGCATTAATGATGGAAGGGTTCGATCCCCACACGAACAACACTGTGATTCATAAATTGTTGTTCCAAGTCTGAATGTTCTTAAGTGTTCATTTCCTGAATGTTTTTGAGTCTCCGCGGCAATACTCTTAGTGTGGAGATGGCTCAAACATTTAAATTCGAAAATATGCCAATTGTTGTATTGCCTCTGTCACAGTACAGGACTTTTTACTATCTCGACGATATGACTTCTAACCATTTTCAGAAAAGTATTGGATGGTCAAACTAATTAATTCAATAACAAAAATAAAACAAGAATAGCGCTTTATTTTTTTATTAATCGATTTTTTAAGAATTGTTAGCTTTAAGATTTAGGCTAAGGTAATCTACAGGGGTTAGGATTTCATGAAAGATTGTTGTTAGATCAAGGCAACAAACACTATAAGAATTTAATGTTTGAACTTGTTTAGACTATAAAAAAAATTATGTTACGGAGCAAAGTCACCACGCAGCCAGCGTTTAGCATCTCGAGTATCATTCCCGTACGTCTTCCCAAATCTGAAATAAGAAAGTTCTATCATTTAGATCGGGATTGTGGACAATCAACAAATAATATTATTATGAGAATTAGTGAGACTTTTTTTGCTACATTTGCAAATAGAAAGTCGGTATTTATACCATAGATTTGTGTTGGTTTTTCTTTTTTGGTATTCATACTTTTTATATGACGCCTAAGAATGGCACTGGTTCCAAGGAGCCAGTGAGGGTTTATTTAACATCGACCTGCTCTTGACGGTGAACACGAACTAAATGCGACAACGAAGATGATATTATATCTAACCCGTGCTTTCGTATCAATGTGAACCCGAAAAGTAAAGATAACATAAAAATAATATATCTACACGTAAATATTTTTACTACGGTTCAAAATTAATATACAACTGAATTGTAAAGTTCAGTACCTGAATAAATTTGCAAAAATTAGAATTACAACATATTAGACAATTTCGACAGGCTTGTCGATCTAGTTAATAGTGATGCAGATTCTAGTCAGAGGTCGTGGATACAATTCCCACAGAGTACAATAAAATTACGTGTTTCCTTTTAATTTTTATTAGGCTATTTTTAATCTCGAAAAAATGTAGTGTGCCCGTGGGATTAGGGGATAACACCGCGGGGCGCAGTTGGTCTTGCATACTTCGTGGTTCTTACCTGAACATGCATCCAGGAACGTGACCTGCGTAGTTAGGCAGCAGACCCACGTGCTTGTGATAAATCTCCGTCGGATTGATGGACATCGGCGGGTCCGGTCTGTAAGGAGAGGAATAGGATGGGTGGGAGTAAGGATTCAATTCGATATAAGGGAATACTAATCAAGAGTAAGACTTCTGAAACCACTGAGATATACATATATATATATCTATATCAGTGGTTTCAGCGGTCGCCACGCCGCTCTCTACAGCGCCGAGTGCTGTGAGTTCAAACCCCACATGAGACAACACTTTGTATAAACGCACAAATCGTTGTTCTGAGTCCGGGTGTTCTTTGTGTCCGTTTCTTGTATGTTTATAAAGTCCCCCGCGAAACAGGATTTATTCCTAGTGTGGGAGTTGCCTTTTACAAAAAGAAAAAAAGAAAATCTCTAACATCAACATTACCTGTAAGTACATTAACAATAAAACACTATAATAACAATATACTCTTTTATTATACAAGCATCTTGACCATATACGGCCCTTCCAGGTGATAGCCAATCTTAGCGTAATAATTTCTAGTTCCAACGCCAGATATAACTGCCATCTTGTCAGATCCATGTTCCTCCTTAGCGATTCTCTCAGCTTCCTCCATCAGGAGCATGCCAAAACCTTGATGTTGAAACTTAGTTGGGTCCCGTGCATTAACCTAAAAATAATTAAAATATAACAAAAACAAATCCAGAGAATTACTGTCTTTCTTTCGAAGTGTCATTCACTCTACCATGGTTCTTTTCTTTCAAATGTACAGTTGCATGTTACATTTATTATTTAGCTAATTACAACTAACACAAGATCTGGAGATCATCCAGGACCGAGATGATGATTTATTATGAACCCGTTCAGGAGTCACAGCACAGTTACTAAGTATAACTAATTCGTATAGGCCACATGTCATAAAACACTGTTTTGTCATATTGCCGTACATAAAGTGCTCTCGGGATAGCTTCATTTTCGTAGCCTTTATTATTCTTAAGATTATTTGGGCACGTCAGCCAGTTCAATCGGTTTTACCTGAATATCAGTTTTCTCAGGGAGCGCCTGGTCTCGGACCTCCACAACCCTGAAGGCGAACTAAATTGAAAGTTTGAACAAGTTGTTGGTATATTTGAGGGCACCGACTTCCCAAAAACGATTGTCATAGTTGTTCCTGATAATCTGCACTGACGGTTTGATGTGCTCTGCGAGGCACGGGCACGAAACAACCAGACACTCACACTCCAGACTGTTATTAAGAATTTCTTGTAAGAAAAACCCAATAACACTTTTTGCCCGACTTAGGCATCGAACCCGAAACCTCTTGATTGGCAGTCTCATACGTTAGCCGCTAGACCTAGACAAGGCAGTAGCAGAAGATTGTACTTGTGAAACAGGCTGAATCAATTGCTTTACCGACTCCTATAAAAATCTACTAAGTTAGAAACTATTTATACAATTCATTTAACATTTAACACGAAACTTACAGGCACTACAGATCCATAGACATGCAGCTCTCTTACAATACTGCACTGTTTGAAGTTAGAATTGGGTCCAGGTTTTAGTTCTTTCCTGTATGTATCTGACGCACACTTCCTGAGTCTCAACAGACCCACTAATATATCCTGGTCTGGGTCTTCGTAGGCCAAGAACGTTTCCCAGCCGCCATTCGCTGTGTAATCGCGGCGAATTAATTCCACCTAAAAATTTCACAAATTATATAGCAGTTTTATCCACATAAATAAATAAAATTAAAATATGTTATTGTAATGTCAAAAGAATAACTGATAAAAATGACAGAGTTTGCATTACATTATACAAGAAAATCAGTTTGTAAGTGTTGGCCGATGCATGAAACAACTCGACCGATTTTCACAGAACTTCCTGAATAGACAGCTAATGTGATGAGAAGTAACTGTTAAATCATATTACTTTTAAATATAATATATTTATTTATCTACTTTATATGCTTACACTAAATCCAGTAAAGGTCAAATTTTATTTATTTCAAATTGCTGAGGCAATGAATCTTTAATTTTTATACATACCCACATAATGTACCTTATAAATTCATGTCAAAATATATTTTTTCAAGTGAACATTACCAACATACCTCATAAGGCCTGACCCTATTATGTATCTCCTGTATGCCGACCTCCCTAGTCCTAACATCTCGGCAGTCAGTGCCCAAGTCAGCCATCCTAGCCAAAGCTAATTCCCTCAAGTTTCCATGTTCCACACCTGAAGATACTAGAGGCATGGGAATATCTCTCTGCACTCTGGAACAGAATGTTTTCAATTTATTTTCACTATTATGCTAGGAGAGTGCCTGGGGGTAGTGCTAAGATGCATGCAATACAGCCCTATAGTGCCTAAATCTTATTCTATATGCTCAGCACTGAAAGTTGTGTAATATTGTACAGTTTATTCTCATATTTATTTAATTGATGCCTTACTGGTTTCAAACACAAACCCTGCCCATTTTTTTTTTTAAATATTTCGGACACACAACCTCACCTAGTTTCAAACTAAACAGAGCTTGTGCTATGATAACTAGACTGACTGATAGAATACTCATATATCTTTTTTTTGTAAATACATACGTATTATACATGGATAACACCCAAACTTCGAAACAAATATTTGCAGATTATACAAACATTTGCTCCGATCGAGGAATCGAACTCGAGACCTCAAGCACAGCACTCACTACCGCTGCGCCACCGAGGCAGTTAATTGTCAAGTGTCATATGTTGATAAATGACCCTTGTTGTATCCAAATCTAACGGGTTTTACTGAAATACACATAGTAGAAAAACTGTGTATCCTTAGTAGGGTTTACTAAACCGTCAAAATTGGTTACTATCAAAATAGCGATTGGTCCTTATAGAAAATAGTCACAATCAGTTGAATATTTTACAAAATGAAAAGGGTGGGTTACGTTAGTACTACGATCAACACTAACAACCCATCCAATACCATTAACGATCCATAACAGATTATCAATTCTTTATGGTTGATTTTTGTTTGACAGCTATTTTGATGTTTCACTATGTTGACAATTAGTTATTTTGGTGGATTATGATTATCACAAATTTGCTCATATGCTACAAAATGCCTTACGCCGAAATAGACACCATTACCACTTATTAACATTTTTATTTGAGACTAATATTACCATAAATATAAATTTAAAAACAGAAATAACTTTCACTGAATTACATATTTTGGTATTCTCTAGATTTCTTGACATCTTTTTTTCATCCACTATTTTTACAGGAACTCTATGGGCATAATTAAAATAACTGAATAGAAAATAAACTACTCACCTGTAAACTCTAGTCCATGGAGGCACCAGAGCCAATACCTTCGCAATAAGATCCACCAAAGTTGATGGAGGATAACTCCTGTAACGTCCTGTCTTCCAGAGTTCATACAACCCTGTACCTCTGATCACCAATGTTGGGTATATTTTTAGACCATCTGCTCTGAACGCTGGATTTTCAAAGAATTCAATAAACTGTTCCACGTCTCTTTCAAAGTCGACATTTGGTAAGTCAGGCATCATGTGCGCAACAATCTAAAAGGAATATAGTTTATATTATTTAGATTTTCTTTTTGTCTTCTTTTTAAATAAAATATACTCTTCAACATTATCACTATCAAATAATCATCGCAATTAAAAACCAAATATGTAAAAAAAGAGAAAAACATGAAACTTTTAAAAGCATCACTCTTAAGCACTCATTATGAAAAATGTTTTTATACCTTGTATCCAGCATCCTTAGCCAAATTGAAATTCTCACAAACAGCTTTGACAGTGTGCCCTCTGTTCGTGTCCCTGGCAATATCTTCATATACAGACTGTACACCAATTTCCAACCTGAAATATCACAAATATGTTATAAAAGTTTAATGTATATGAGCATTACTGTTTTTAGGTATATATTATAAGTTATTTTGATTACACAACGTGATAGGAACACTAAATATCTCCAATTTCGTTTAAGAATTAAATGGGAAATATCCCCATATTGTATTCCTTAAGTGTTTGGTTGATGGAATTGTCCTTATGGCACTGAACTAAAACCCATAAAATGTAGTTGTTTAATATGTGTCTACTTATCTCTTTACTCCTAGCTGATTTCGGCCATGGAGGCCAGTTTTAACAGATGAAGAGCAGAAGAGAAAAAGTGTGTGTCTAAGCACAATGTACTCTTTGCTTCCTCACTTTCAAAATCTGATGAGATAGTTAACACACATAACTGGGGCGGGATCGGGCAAGGGAACAACAGTTTTACATGCTCTCCGAAGCACGGGGGTTACGATTCCAACTTGCAAATCCAGATTTTTACTAAGCATTTCTATAATCAGAAAAACTTAAATAACACTTTTTGACCTGACATGGGAAACACACCTGAGAGTGCATAATTAGCAGTTGCATTTGCTAATCACTTGACCAACAAGGCATTTACACACAGGTAATGCAGGTATGTATTAAAAAGCATATTGATGAAGTTAGACGACTAAAGAAATATGATATCTTTAAAAGTTTAAGCATGAAAGAAAGCTTAACAAATTTCTATATTTTATTAAGCATTATGGGAATTATTTATTGCTTACCTAGTACATCCATAGTTAAGCATATCGCTCATATGCCTCTGAAGACAGTAATCAGGTCTGGTCTCTATAGTTATGCCAATGCACTTAGTTTTAGCCTTCTGAGAATACTTTACAGCTTCTGCCACTGAGCTTGATGTATGACCTGACAGGGCGTCATGTAGATTCCTGAAATAATGTTACAAATATGCGACTTATTCCTAACTAACAAAACCAAATCAACTTAACCAAATCAAAATATTTAAAATACATACCTTATGAAATAGTCTCTATAATCTTCAGGTAGACTCATGAAAGTACCACCCATCACAATAAACTCAACTTTATCAACACTGTGACCAAGCTGTTTCAGTTGTTCTACTCTGTGGCGAGTTTGTAAGTAAGGGTTATACCTCGCTCTTATGGCCCTCATAGATGTCGGCTCATATCCTGTATAACTCTGAGTAGAGTACTCAAAGTCGGAGTCAGGTCCTCCCGGGCAGTAAACGCAGATGTTTCCAGTGAAATTGATGTGAGGACACCGATGTGGCTTGCACATAACCGCAACTACTGCTATTCCAGACGCTGTACGAATAGGTTTCGCTTTCAGCTTCGGTAGTAGTATCTTTTTAGCATCAGCAGGCACTGCTGCAATAATATCTACAAGCCTTGGTGACGTTCCAAGTCCATACTTTGAAGAAATCCTTGTTTTCATTTTATTGAGGTTAACATCCTTGCCTTGACGATGCGCTACTAATAGCTCTTGTATTATCTCAGATATCACTATCACCATTTTCTCCTCTTTCGAGAGGTTCGGTAAAACTTTTTTCTTTGTCATTGCTATATTTTATTTACAATTTCAATGAAAATAAATAATTTACGCGTGTGTATTCAATGGAAAAGTTATGACAGTGACAATTTTGACAATTGGAATCATGGTGCTGAGTTGCCATCGGTCTAAAGTCAAATGAAGCCAAGACACTTATTTAATTTTGAAGTTATACGTGAATTGTACTTTTTTAGTATATCAAAATCTTATCTTTGCGAATTCACAAAAAAAAATCTTATAAAGAAGAATGTTTATGTTAATAAAAAAATGTAAATTAAATAATCGTTTGTTGTAGTGCTCACACAAACTGTAACTGCTGCATCTTGAATTACTTGTATTAGCATAAATCATTTCCTATTTAATATTTGTATATGAGATTTATAGAAACAGTACTAAAGATATATAAATTATGGAGAATTTCTAAACTAACGTTTATTAGGTTTTAATTTTCAATGGGCATAAAGCTGTTTCAAATATTCTTCTTAAGAAATCTGGTAAATCAAATTGAACTGCAATTTATACTGTACTCATGTACGAATAACAAATGAATGTCTAATGCGTCTAGATTTTTCCCTAATTAGAAAATTTTTCTTTGTCAATGATTATTCGATTTTTTTAACTTGCTATAATGTTATAATGTTAACAACTTTCAAAGTTTTTTTACTATTATACATTTTATAAATTATTAGCAGTTGTAAATGACAAAAAACAAAGCTAAGAATGCAGAGAAAGTTAGTTATTAGAAAATAATTAAACTTCTAAATATTAATCTTATAAAATATTACAAATAATAAAAGACAATATCACCTAAATTACTATTAAGTATTATTACTTACCTTACTACATTCACTGGTGCCCATTCTGTACTCTGTCTTCGTCTATAATTTGACGAGAAATCACAAAGAGCAGAGTTGGTGAGTTTCTTCGAAGACTCGCCAAACCGTGAGAAACCATAGGGAACGTGGCCCGCAAAACCTGTAACAAGAATATTTTAACTCAATCACCCCGAAAACTGTAAAATAAAAACTTTGAAGACTGGTTATTACGTAAACTTACGCACTGATTGTGATGGATTATATCCCCATATTTGAGAACGGACAAAAGAATTATGCACTTTAGAGTAAGACATCAATTAAAAGCATTGATGTAAAATAAAATAAACATAAAAAAATCAAGTCCACATTGTCAATTTTGACAAGTATGACGCATAGACTTAAATTTTTACGTACACTATTGAATAGTAATAAATAGGTCACCGCATAGAGTTCGAATTTTTTTTTGTTTCGTTTGCCCTCTCACCTTTCTTGATAAATTTGTCGGGATCAGCATTTTCCATGAAATAAGGACTGACTGAATGTGTTGCAGGTGACAACTTTGGTTCATCCATGGGTACATCTCGAAGTATTCCTGCACATTCTGGACGCACTGTGACCAATGGCAACTTGAATTCTGCTGTGGCCGACTGTGGATAAATATCGCACATACTTTTATCATTTCTCAGATAAAATTATTTCATTTATTTTGAGACATCCACTCCACACCGTTTCTGTCCACTCATTCTTCTTTCTTCATTCATCTTCATTCTTACTGAATTTATAGACCGTTTAAGCAAATCTTCAAGAGCTTTATTTAAAAACATGGCTGACATATTCTCAATAGAAGTTTGCCACTTACAAATCTATCGACCAAATCCCATGGTTTTCCTTTTCCGGCTTGTAAGTCAACTATCCGTTCTAATTGATTTCTAGCTGCTCTTTGATTTAACTGCACTCTCTGGAAGTCTGACAATGCCTCGGTTGCTGCTACTGTGTAACGCTGGCCGAAGTGGGCGTTCAGTCGTGGAAGAAAACCTATATGTGGTGGTAACTTTAGTTTAAAGCTCTGAATATACTATATATACCTACTCATTATATTATCTTTGTTATGTTTGCCAAAAAAAAGTGTTCATGTACATTATTGTAACAAGTTATTTACCTCTACGATTCACCGTTACTTTCCTATCAAGTCTTAAGATTTTTTTATACTAAAACGAAAAAAGCATATCCCAAAATTAAATGAAATACTCGTATATAAAAGTAACCCGTAAAAAAGACAAAAGATTTTAAAAAACTACTTAAAACATTTTTTTTTGTTCTGAGAGCTTAAATTACTGGTTCAATTAAGGTATAACATACTTATTACTTTTTGATAGAATGATTTCAGTCTAGATTATTTAATGGGTCCCGACTGTTGCAGTGAATACTTTTTGTATTAGAATTTATTACGTGTGTGTATTGATAATCAAATTATTTTAATGCTGTAGTTATTAAATTGTACAATTCAGGATTGTCCTGAACTTTTTTATCAAGTTTTTATTTAAAGTCTTTAAATTAATCGACAACTTTTGGCTCCTGTTCAAGACCCTCGCTTAATTAAAGAATATTGACATGTGATTTGTTTTTTACGGTTGTCTAAAGCACATGGATTCCTCAATCAGACGAAGAAATACTTTTAACTAACAACTTTTTTTGGCAGGATGGCAGAGTAATAAATCTAGTATCCCATTAAAAATGTACCTATAACAGTGAACATTCACCATCAAATGGCCCGAATACTTGTTTTTAGCGCAAAAACAAACTTAATAACCAGATCTGTATTACTGCACGAAAACAATTAAATCAAGGTAGCTTGATATAAATTATCTATAAAAGGTTTTAATGGTATAAATATGCAAATGGTTTAAATTAACACTGGCTAAATAAATTTGAGTACACAGTACGAGTACAAGGTTTGAAGCAATTACTCACACCTACATAAGGAATGGTCAAGACAGCAAGAGTGTTGTGACTAAAACTAACAAAAGAGATAGATATTATTCAAACGCACATTTGTCATAATAGCTGAGTAACCAAGTCCTTAAAAAAACATGGACTTTGTGGTTTAATGTTAATTAAAACTCTTTTCTGTCTATTACCATAAACAATTAATATTTCGAACATAAGTTAAAAAAAAATGAAGACGTTGCTGTGTCACAGTTTAGCACTTAGTCCTTTTTATTTTAAGTAATACTATCATAGTATTGTCATTGTCATTTGAGAAAAACATACAGACGAGTCACCTAATAGCATCGATGATTGCAGTCGTCAATGGACACTTACAACTCAAGATTTATAGCGCGTTACTGGCTTTTAAATGATTAACATACGTCTAATTAATATTTGGCAGGGAGATCTCTACCCACATTATCTATTTCCATATAATATACAAAACATAGATATTAAATATACTATCTTTTTTTTAGAAACGACAACACTCGCACTAAAAATGAATCCTATGTTGCGGGGGAATTTACAAACATACAAGAAACGGGCACAAAGAACACTCAGACTCAGAACAACAGTTTATGAATCACACAACGTGTTGTCCCATGTGGGGTTTGAACTCACAACACTCAGAGTTGTAGAAAGCGGCGTCGCGACCGCTTAAACCAGTAGACCAACCATGTAGTGAATCTCTTTGAAAACTTTTTTGAGAAATTTTGCATTAAACATCTTCCTACATTATTGGTACTCCGATTGGAATAAATTTCTGTTCTAGCTAGCTTAGTATTAAACTTTTTGTCTTAGTACATGCACAGCAAAATTATCTCTAACGTATATCGGTCCTCATAATAACATAAAATGTAAGCAACATAACAGACCTTTAGCACAGAATGTATTTAGTGGAACTTCAGGAAACCACAGAATACCTCGAACCGGTCGAGTAGGTGTAATCTGTGACTCATGAAATGTGATTCATCGTAATGATCGAGTAAATTCAACACAGTTTTCAGACTTCATGATACCTATTTACTGAGACAGAAAAATTAAAAAAAAATGGTTTCTGACCCGTTCGTTTGTTTTTATAAATTTTTAGAGGCCCAGTCGATATCGTAATGTTCAAATGAGAGTTTAACGTCTTACGGTTGTATGAATGTTTACGCGTTATCAAGCATTGAAAACAGTCTTTTTTAAAATTAAACTTAAACGCGATTTCCTTCTACACATTTCTTACATTTGAGCGGCTTCCCTTCGTTCTTATTTAGGGGCACGTTTCGTTTTGGTATGAGGTCTAAGAACGAGAAAGTTCATTTTAAGTTTTTACCTACTTCACCAGTCCCATGCATCTACAAGTAAAAGACAAATCCTAATTGACAAAACTGGATCCACGTCAAAATATTTATTAATTTTGACACATGTTCTGTAAATCTTCACTTCTAGTTCTTCACGAGAAATTAAAAGTTATTGGGTTGCTCAATTACTATTATAGTTTAAAAATCAGGAATTAATTACATAAGTAAACAAAATTAAACCTACCCTCATACCCAGGTATCATAGGATGTTTATACACGGGGTCTCCATTTCTGAATCTGGCATTCACCACATCGATGTCAGTTTGTGGCGGCCGGAATATCTGTCAAATCAAAGAACACTCACAGGTTTAATATATTTTTGTTCTTCTTTATTTTGACTTCAACAAAGTTGTCTTTAAAATACTCCGTCTCACGAAAGAAGTCACGGAGCGCTGCAGTCATGTGACGAAATATTATCTGCCCTTACTTTTGCATTCTTCAAAAACCCTTAGTTAGCGGGTGGTTTGTAGTAAATTAAATTGAACGGTTAGTTCTTTCTAATTTGTTTACGTAAAAGGTTGAACAAATTCGAAGGAGAAAGAGATAAATGAAAACAGAATTTAGTGTTTTTAGTTTCTATATGTATTTTAATAACAAAATTGGGATTATGGATTGGGTTTATTCCAGACATACTACTGTCATTGACTAAATTATAGTCATCCATATTATTATCGTCATCAGACTGTTACACTATCACTTGAAAAAATATTTTCGGGTCTTTATTTTGTTTTATTAGTTTAAACAATACGAATTTTGCCCAGATCGATTTAAAAAAAAACACCTTTCATGTTTTCATATCGTCATTGAAACAAAGTAGGCACCTTACAATTTTCAATAGTATCAACAAACTTTAGTTTAATGTCTCAATCTTAAACAAAATCCTTTCATCTCAATAGGTACAGAAACATAAAAAGACTTCTCTCTTACAAACATTATTTAGTTATATCAAAATGCCTTGAATCTGCTAATCTGTTTAGCTATTTCACCTTCAATATTATTTCTCGACCAACATTTTTACAACTATAGATATCGTAAATAACAGTTTGACTACGGCAAATGACTAAAAAAAGCAAAGGCAACGAACATAACAACAACATTTGATATCAACAAACATGGTCCATCTATCACATGTTCTATTTATTGCCATAGGACTTCTTTTGTGAGTATATATACGAGTATAATACATAGAACACATATCAACCTGAAAATCGTCAGCTGTTCTGTCAGATAGCACCAGCCGCTCTGAATGCTGGACAGCAGGATCCAAGAGTATTTTATGAGTTGTCGACCCATATGTGTCGCCTATACGATATTTGTACTCTGGACAATGACCTGTGTAACTGAAAAAACATTCAGATATTAAATTTATATTTTAAAATACACAAGAAACTAAACAGTAGAAGCTAAACGATAATGGAAAACCTTTTAGAGCCATCAACCATGTTTTAGCCACGTCCACTTTGGCCTAACCATACGTGAAGTGAGACCTTAAATGTTTAAGCCAATAAAATTGTAATTGACCGTATCGACGGTTACTTTTGTCTATACAAAACACAATGACTCACTTTATTGATGTAAGATTACTTAAATTACCATAACTTCAAATATGCGCCGTAACGTAATATAGACATAATTTATCATATTTTGACGTGAGATACGACCAACATAACGCCCTAAATACATTGTCAACGTGAGGGCCCTTACACAATCATTCTTTAAAAGTAATTTCGTGTACATGGACGCAAGGTTCATCAATAAAATTTATTTGTAACGCGTTCTTGACAACGTGAGATATGTACCGTCAAATTCCATTGTAACTCCGGTTACATCAGTAAGTGGCGCCAATTTTGCAACAAACTTTACTTGTCGAAAATTGGCGAGACAGTAACACGGGTCTTTATTTCAACATGTACAAATATGGTGCTTGGACTCAAACCTTTTTGAGACTTTAATGTTGTAAGTACAAATGGGATTTGGAGTGCAACCATAAATTAATAATTGTTTTGAAATGTAAAGACAAAAGGTAGAGGTAACTTCCGTGCAAAGTGCCAGTCTTACATTTAATGTGTTATACTGCAACTAACTGGAACCTTGACATTTTGTTTTTTTTTCGGAAATAGTTATTCATAATAATAATTTTGGATGGTTATGAGGCAAATGTAATCAATTTTTGCGTAGCCTAGTGCATAGCGTTTTCGTGCTGTGAATGAGATAGTTTAGATTTTATGATTATATTATTCTGTGGTTATTATAAACATAGATATAGATGGCACTTTTAGATGTATCTTTGGTATGAGTTACTACGAAAAACGACCTTTTAAATGCTAGTGACTTGACAAACGTATCTCCGAGACACTTTTCCATTCTCGTAGGACGAAATTCCCATTTTTTGGCACATTAAAAAAAAAATATATATAGCTATCCTTGTAAAAAATAATTTAAGTCAATAGATCTTAATTGTGTGTCGCTACCGGCTATCATAGCTAGAGTAATAGCAAGAAACTTACGGTTCGTAATGTTTTTATTTTCAAAGTTATTAGTAAAATACTACGGACAAAATAGTTTGAAGATCTTATCGTTAACTTAAACAATCACAAAATAAAACAGCATCTAACTGAGAAGCTGCTCACACAAAAGGTGGAGCACCTTATCCTCCGTGTTCTATGTACAATAGTTTAAAAAGTTCATAATGGTGACCACTTACCCTGGGATATAATGAGGTTGTGCTATGCTGACTAAATCTAAAGCCATATTCTATTGGTTTCCAAAACGATTAACTCATAATTTGTAAAAAATTGTACAACAATTGTACAATTTAACCTCACCAAATATTTGTTGACTTAATTTGACATTTGACCGGTTGGCTGCGTTGTTTTTTTTTTTAAGAAGTTGCAATGATGTGACCTGGCCAGTTTATAAAAGTATCATGAAGATTTGTTAGTACATAAAATACTAGTGATTAGCCATTTCTTTGCACAGGTGCTAGTAGGCGGTAGGTTGGGTCATTACGCCGATTGATGCTAACTTCAGATGAGCGAAAGTAATTGTTAATAAATTATGAAAAATAAATAAAATGGTAAAATGTGAAATATAGTCAAGATGTCAGTTTACGGCCACTTTCGTCAGTTTACAACCACTAGCGAACCGGTTTGCACCCACTATTTTAAATGTAATATATAATTCAATAAAATGATTGTAATTGGTTTAAAAATGGTTATTGATTTTATTTTTTAATAAAGTATACTTTTAACTTTAATATAATACTTTGATAAGCTTTAAATTTATAATATATATATCTATGTAATATATACTTTTTATAAAGGCGTTAGTGTGACTGTTTGCTAGTTCTTTACTCTTAAACCGCTAAACCGATTTAAATAGAATCTGGTATGGAGAAATTTACATAGAATAGTTTTTAACAAAGATGCATCCTTTAAGTGGGTGAAAGGAGGAAAAATTTGTATGAGGAATCGCCTATTTAAATGTTATTTACGCAGAGTGACTGCCATCAAATTTATATGCCATCATTAACAGTGAAATGTTTAATGGCCATTGATGACGATGATTACTCGTATATAATGATTTTAATTTACGGCCGCTATATCTCTCATGATAAAATATGGTGATCGCAAACTGATGTGTTTAGTTCAATTGTGTTGGCTTAAGATCACCCTTTTAATTCATGTTTCTCAGTAAATAAAACGGTGACTTACTTAATAAAACTATCTTTGTATTTTTACAATGCTAAACCCTAAATTCTAGAAGACTTGAATAAACTATTGTGAACACAAATATATAACAAACAAAATAAAACAATACCGTGTTCATCGGATTGTGACCACGTGGCCGCAATCTAACTTTTTAAATTGGTACCCCGGTAAATGGTTTTATCTTAATATTATACACAAAATTAGCAAAACAATTTACACAACTAAATAATTACATAAACTTAACGTTTGCTTTAATAAAATACACAACTTGTACGTAAAACATGAAATAAATACCAAAACTGTTCATTGAGTGCCGTGAGCACTATTATTATTTTTGTAAATCTTTTATAAAATACCCATATCTAAATCGTCTTGCACATTGATATTTATTTTTGATGCTGACAAAAAATATTTGTTTCAAACTATGTTAATTATTATTTGAAAGTTATTTAAAAAACGAATAGAATTTATTTTTAGTTTATGCTACTTGTAGAAATGCTGAGATCCAGACTTAAAGGAGCTTAGTCACGCTTATTGAAAGTGATCAGGAAGCCGACATAACGACCCTCCTTTTTTTTGTGCGGAAATTCCCACTGATACCACCAAAAGGTGGTTATGTCGGACTCGATCCGACTAGAAACCGCACGCCGTCTCAGGAACCAGTAACTAAGGAACCAGGTGCACCCTAGTAAGGAAATCCCTGGAACTCCGATGTACCCTGGGCCACCTACGGCTTGTAGATGCCCCTCTTCCCCGTGTGGCAACCTTCATATTCCTTTTTCTTCCTGCCTCCTTCCGGCCTGCTTCTGCTAGGGTAACAGATGACCTCACCTGCCACCCTCAGGCCTGCGCTTATGGAAGACGGAGATCGTTTAACGATCTCCGACGCCTGAGTCTTCTGCGGTATCTGGCCCGTTCCCGAGCCTGGCGGACTGGAAGAGTTCTGAAACTCTCCCGGTCCCGCTCACACAATGACCCTCCCACGCATAAAATTTTAAAGATTCTGTTAAGCCTATGTAAGAGACATTTTTATTTATTTTTCAATGATTTAGTAACAAAATATTGTTTTTTTACCTATTATTATATCTTCGTATATATCTTGTTAAATTTTCTGATCGTGAAAACCGTAGTCGCCAGACACATAGAATGACTTTTTTTAAACTACTTATACTAGTACATGAATATATCTTGCATCTTTGATTTGTATTTAAGATACAATTAATTGAATATTGGAGAGTAAAATCTTGAATATAACGTTTATAGTAAAGTGATGATCATCTTTGAGTGTAAGTTGAACCTTCTATTCTAGTCAAGACTAAAATTAGACTACAGGCCCATGCTGAAAAAGTTAAGGGTCATTTGAACCACCAGGTGACCTATCTAGAACGATATAAGAGCATAAAATAATAAGATTCAGCACTATGTCGTCACTTGTAAGCTGTCCAACTGAGTGCAGGTGAGAATTCGAAAGTACAGGTAGAGTGAGTACATTTTGGTCACATATTTTTGTACGGCATTCTTACCACCGATAGATCCATTAAAAATAATAAAAAACGCGCGGTGCCGTAAAAAAATGGTGGAAATCAAAGTCGGATTTTTTTTTATTTTTCGACAATTACCGGGGTAAATTTGGTCATTTGTTTTTGTACGGCACCTGTGTCATACTATTTCAATACTGCTTCTAATCCATTATTCCGCCACGCCGTACAAAAATCATGCGACAAGGGGAAAAAAGGTCACCTGATAGGTCACCTTGTGGTTCAAATGACCCATAACTTTTTCAACATGGGCCTGTAGTCTAATCTCTTAAAATTTAGTTCTATTTTTTTATTATCATTTAGAAAAAACAAACAACTCTGTGATGTACTCTTAGCCGAGCTGGACCACGGTGGTCAATCCCAGCGGAACCCAGCCAACTACGCAAGACGTGTTATACTGCACAAGTTTGTGCGAAAACACAATTACTCTCTGTTCCCTCACTCTCACAATCCGATGGAACGGTTATCCGATACGACAGGGCAGAGACAAAGCACAGGACTGACGACTTTACGAACTCTCCGAAACACGGGTACAAGGAAAACGGAACTTCCAAACTCCGGGCTGTTATTAAGAAAAACTATTATATTTTATCTTGACTTATATTATATAGCTGAAGAGTGTGTTTGTTTGATTGCACGAGCTACGGAAATACTGATTCGATTAGAAAAAAATTTCAGTGTTAGCTAGTTCAATTATCAAAGAAGCCTTTTAAGTCAGTTTAAAGGCTATGTGTTATCTCGCTACGACCAAATAGGGTGGAGTACTTACGAAAAATGTTTCAAAAGCGCTAACAAATTATTCTTTTTGAGAGCTTCCATTCAAATGGTTAGAGTTTCGAAAAAATAATGTATGAAAGAATTGTTTCCCTTTTAAAGTTGTAAATAAAAAACTGCGGCAGCATATATTTATCTTTTAATATTCACGCTGTATAATATCACGCTTCAGGCAATAGGAGTCAGAGACGAGCTTATGTGGGTCAACTAGTAAGTAAATAGTGTTGAAAATTAATGATTCAAATCCAGATAATCCTAAATTAAGCAAAGTTATATGACTAAATAATGATCTCTATTAGAGTATGTAGTCCCAACCCGTAGTAATAACCACACAACACCATACAAACACTGCATAGTTACCCAAGTATACCTTTTGTTTTTTTTTTTGTACTGTGCGGAAATCCCCACGGATACCACCGAAGGGTGGTTATGTCGGACTCGAACCGACCAAAAACCGCACGCCGTCTCCAATAGCCAGGGGACCAGGTGCACCCTAGTAAGGAAATCCCTGGAACCCCAACATACCTCGGCCCAACTACGCCTGCAGTGGCTCCCTCCTGTGTGGAAACCTCATGGTTTCTTTACTGCTCTCCCTTCCCCCAAAAGGGTGCGTGCCAGTCCATAGTGCTCGCATTGCCCCCCCAACCTGCTTCTGCTAGGTTGACAGATGGCCTCATCTGTCACCCCCAAGCCTGCGCTTATGGAGGACGGAGATCGTCTAGTGATCTCCGGCGCCTGAGTCTTCTGCAGTACCTAGCCCGTTCCCGGGCCTGGCGGACCGGGAGAGTTCTAAACCTCTCTCGGTCCCTCTCCGCCATCTCGTTCGCAAGCATAACCTGCTCGCAGAAAGAGACGGCGGAGTTCCACGCGCTCTCGCTCCGTATTATGACCGCAAGTATATCTGTTTTTTTTAATCTTCATAATCACATGCGAAATCACAGCCCACAGCTAGTAACTACAAGAGAGATGAGCTTATTAGAGAAAAGAAAGGAGTTTATATACCTAGAAGTCGTCTTTTTATTTCATTAACGTTATATCGCTATTTTGTAGCTTCTTATTAAAATTCAATAGTAAAAGTAGCCATTGGCACAATAATCACGAATTATTTTAATTTATAAATTCCAAATTAAACTGCATTTAAAACTTGCTTCACCTTTAGAGATGTTACAACAGTTATTTGTGTTTGATTTTGCAAGTTTTCGAATACGACCGCACTCGTTTTTATTTCATTTCGTTTTGTTCCATAAAGCAAAAAAAAACTTTGTTCCGTATTTTTTATATACCTATTCTTTTATTATTAGTCATAAATGTTTAAAAACAAACAAAGCGTCCACTTATCGAATTGTAAATAAACTATGATTTATGACATTTACTATTAATCTATGGTATTTTGCAAAACACAATCCGATCGTTATTACATGGAATTAAAAATATACACAAGATAACTATTGGAATCGATAGGTATCGTGGCATTTATATAATATGATTAGAATAGAAGCTTTATTGTATACAAACCTCTGGTCCGCGTGGAATATTTGGTGGCAGGACAAAACCTCCTTGATAAGGAGAGAGCTCTATCCAGCAGTGGACTGTTAAAGGCTGTCGATGATGATAATGTACACCAATGTAGGAAGGCTCAACTGAAGTCATACCACGGCCTAACAGAAAACCGGCGAAAACCAATTAATTCCTTGGTTTAATGAGTCATTAAAGTTGCCTAAACCTTTCTGACTCTAGAGGTGGGACTTCTAGGACGACAATACCTTGTTCCTCTTTAATAGTCTCGAGTTCCAGGTCCATGGGCCCTACTCCCTTAAATATGGTACGCACAACACTCAGCGCAATGGAAAGCGGTGTGATGCTCAAACCATTACAAGATCCGTGCAGTGCAAATTATAGAAATCTACTTCCGTTTGGTAGATGTATTATAGGAATCTCCTTCTGTATTCATGTTAATGCTTCTTATACTAATACAAGATATGTTTGTATATGTTGTAAGAGATTATTTCACGTACGGAACTCCTAAAGACATCATATCAACTGTTCACGATACGCGTTTTATTTTAAACGTTGATCACAAAGCTTGCTCGCTATCAAACTAGTTTAAATCAAATAATTTATTGCTTAAATTAAAAATAAATAAATATATGTATTAAGTTCAGTGTGCCAAATGCTAATAATATTTTTATGAATATATCCTCAAATAATTAAATTGACTGTATTGTTAAGTGTATTTTTCCCAAACTAAGTTGAGGTCGGCTAAGTCTGCTACGATATGGGCTGCACCTTAAACCTTTAGATGGAGTGACTGCCATCACACCTCCACAACCACTGGCGATATCGAAGTTCTGTAGAAAGGTTGTTGTCAGACTTTTTGGAGCATCAACTACCAGTAACAATTGCTAAACATGTTTGTAGTGGACTCGGAAATATGCCGCAACGGTTTAACGTACTTTTCGAGGCACGGTGGGGTGTCAATGTATTAAGAATTATCACTCATTATAGACTGACCTGGCTAGAATTGCTTAACTTTGTATTGAGTTAATCTACGTGGTTACCACTGAGCCTCGACCCATTGCCAGGTATTACTCCAATCTCCAGTAAGGCTCACAAATATTGTTACTCACAAGAATACTTGTCTTTTTCCAGTTATCAAAGTAAGACAATTTAAATATGTATATTTTTGGCGTAAATAAGTTCTCATGGTTCATACATTTATCACAGAATACCGTTGAATTTTTTATCGTCGCATCTATAAATACATTAATTCGTGATTCTTTGAATGTCTTTTAAAAAAAAGAAATTACCACGAATTTAAAGAAATGTTAATTTTAGAAGAGATACCTAACGTTTATACATAAAAGTTAGTATGAAATGTAGAAAATAGTCATTTTAAAACAATAGGTATTGTGAATTAAAAAATATACCTTTATAAAAACGGCTACGTCACCTATATTATTGTTGTCCTGTATTGAAAACTTAATAATAACAGTTCAAGCGATCATGGAATGACATATGACAGTAGCTAGTAGAGATACACTCGTATATATGTATAAATGCACAATAGTCGAATTTCGAACATTAGGGTTTCTTTTTTTTTAATGTTTGTGAATCTACCACCGCCGTAAATTGCTGTGCTAAATTAACAAAAAAGGATACATCATGTTGAGACATACACTATTCAGATTCTAGTGGTGTCATCTCAATGAAGGTAAAGTTATAGATCACTGCCTAAGATTATTTGGAAGCTGGGCCTCCTAGTGAGATCGTGAAATATAATTAAGTTTCTTAATGTTATTAGAAAGCAGTGGTAATCATATAAAAGTTTTAGAAACAAAACCATTCCAGGGTAGAAAGCAGTGTCTTATTCGTTCTTCGTGCGATCTCTAAAACTAACAGTAAAAATTGAATAAGGATTTTGGGATTGGATAGTGTTGATTAAGATACATTACACTACCACTTTTAACAGCGAAACACTGATCATAATAATCATCTTCATCAACAATTTTATTTATTTATTTATTTATTTATACATCATGCACTTTATCTACATAGGCGGACTTAATGCCTAAGGCATTCTCTACCAGTCAACCTTTGGGTGATGCAGAGAAAATAGGAAGTAGGTGCGTTTCAGGTGTTGAAAAGTAGAAGTAGACATATACAAACTTTCATGTACTAAAATTAATACAAATACATAAATACATACATATACATACTTAAGTTGATGTACACAAATAAATATCATAACAAGTATAAGATGATAATCATGTATTGGTTGATTCTGCCAGCTGTTTCAGTAAATACTGCTTTACTTTTTTCTTAAAAGAAAAAGCGTTGGTAGCCATCCTGACTTCGAGGGGAAGCTCATTCCAGAGAAGAACGGACTGCACAAAGAAAGATGAGCCAACAAACTCAGATGTATGGGAGGGGCAACGAAGGAGAAGATTCTTAGAGGACCGAAGCTTTCTGTCATGATTGCTACATAAGAGTTGGAAATAAGAGTTTAAATATGTTGGCGAAGACGGGTTATTAAGTATAGAGAATAGAACGGTGAGCGCGCGTAATTCGGCGTAGACGAATTGGTAGCCAATTGAGCTGCGAACGAAAAGAGGATACATGGTCATATTTATGGAGATTATAAACAAATCGAATGCAGTTATTAAGAAGACGGTCTAATTTATCGAGAAGATCTGCATTCAGGTCGTAATAGCACACATCACCATAGTCGATTAAGGGGAAGATAAGAGTTTGCACAAGCATAGTCTTGGTTTTTATGGGCAGGAAATTTCTCAGATGATTTAGAGCCCAAAGTGTCCCAGTAACCCTCCGGCACTGTTTTGCAATTTGTTCACGCCAGGTTAGTGTGCAATCGAGGTGTAAACCTAAATCTTTCACCGATCCACTCACAGGTATGATAGTCCCATCAAAAGTAATAGCCGGGAGAGTCTTAGTGTCTACTCTGCTCATCGACCGGTGACTTCCCACTACGATAGCTTGACATTTTGTGGGGTTCACTGATAAACCAAACCTTTGAGACCACGTATTGATTGTTGCCAGATCGTGGTTGATCATTTGTATTGCTATCGAAATATCTTCCACTATTCTCTTTTAGTAGTTCACTGCTGGATATAAGACTCTGCTTAGACTTTAACCTACCAAGGGCGCCGGAAAGGAGTGCAAGACGGTACACTTGCATACTCCTGGAAGTAAAGAAAATACATAGAAAAACACATATTTCATAAAAAAGGCGTTTTTAAAAATAGATGAAAACCTAGTATAATTCTATATTTTATTATGAGTAATAGTGTGTGGATGTAGATGCATCTTCCTGGAAATAATTCTGGTAATGCTCATGTGACCTACTATAGCGTCCTGACCAGAGGGGTTGGTACAGAATTGGATTTAAATTTTTCTTCTGTTTGCAGTGATGATGTGCTGTGTAGTTTGGTATAAATAGAGGTGGTAACACAGTGTTTTTTTGATCACTGTGTCTATTTAAGTATACATATATTACATCGCAAATGAGGATAGGATAAAGGAACTGTTAGATATCTACAGTATAATAGCCATGCTTCGGGCCATAGGACCTCTCGACCGAAGAAATACCACGGTAGTAAACACTTATTAGTAGGGCAAAACCTCCTTTCGAAAGAAATGCTATGCCCAGCTGTGAACTAACAAAAGCTGTTGATGTGAATTGATGAGACAATTACTATCAGGTAAGCAATCTTCTCACTAAGCCCGGACGGGTTTACTATTTTCAATAGTTACTTGCGTTTCCGAAGTAACACCAAGAATTTTACTTCCAAACAATGACAGTGTTAATCATAATTGTGATCATGAAATTTAGTAGTAATAAACATCGATCGTTAATGAAAATATCTATTTATCATTCTAAATATTGGTAGCTAAGAGAAATTCTATAAAAACTGCGGCATATTGTACTACAGGGATCAATTCAAAACAAAGTAACAAACCAATGCTAGAATCGCCAAATCGGAGCCCGCGCTGCCTGCGCGCGGTACCTTCGGTCTTCGTCGGTCGTCATTCGTGTTCCTTCGGCATTTATCTCGGACATCGTTCGTTCGTTCATTTAATTTGTCCGCCATATTGAATATAACCGCCGTAGCGGTCGGGCGTACGTATGGTGGCGCTCCGCGCAGTGACAGTCAGATAACGATGGATTCATAACTTTCAAAACTATGTGTATGGAAGTGATATTTGTATCATAGTAATTCCAATAAACTGTGAAGTGTTCGCCTATACTTTTATTATAAAACAACGATATTTAAAACTGATCCAGCAACTTTAAATGCATGCATTCCATCGAGACTGTTGAACTTATATATATTTTTTTTTGGTTCGGTAACATTTTGATTCTTATCAAGTAAATTTTTTATACGTTATGCGACGTGAGTTATGGTTTTATTTATGTAGATTTGATAAACATTACTTATTTATGGTGTTTAGTGTTGTTTAGACTGTGTTGTAAGAGTAAGGAAGTATCGCAGGGGATTGCCGAAACATTCAAGGTATGTATTAAATTTTTCATTCACCGGTCTGTAAATCTTTGATTTTGTCCAAAAAACATTAGTAATTAAGAATGATTTTCTTCTCCAAGGAGTCAAAGGTTTTCAGCCTTTGAAACCCGTGACCCACAAAGTAACATTAAGTTTACTTACCTACAAGAATTATTACTTCAAGTAATTTTTGCACAATTTATTTATTAAGTCTGCATACGCGCCATAGCTTGAGAGCAAACACTTATTGGTGCAAAAATAAAAAAAAATGCACTTGACAACCGTAACCACCGTAGGAACAGATTGAAATCTTACGTGAACAGATTCAAAATAAAAAAAAGCACCTCACCTAAGTAATAATTTTCTACATTACATGTTAATTATTATACCAAAAAACTCGTTAATGTTTATTGGTGAATGCTCGCTATCTTAAACAGGATAAGTATAAGAATCTAAATCAAGATATGACTAGATGTACAGGTAGGTATCTAAATAAGGTTTTATGCTAATAATCGATGTTGGATTATTTAAAGTATTCAAGATATTCTATTCCACTAGTAATTAGAAGTTGTCTATAGGTGCTTAAATTGATTTATATAAAATACACCGTCTATTAGACCGGAGTGTTAGGTACTATAGTTTTTTTTTCTAAAGTTATTTTGTTTGTGCGATGTTCCGAACTTTAAAAATACATTATAGTACTGTATTGATCGTTATATGAATATCTATAAATGTCATTCCCTTATTAATTTTACTCTATTTTCATTTGCAAAATAAAAAATGTTACCATTATTATTATTAAGACGTGATAGCTGTTATCTTAATTACTAAAAGTATTCGAAAGCAGAAAACTACCCAAAAGATATAATTCTATGAGAACTTAGACACCTGTGTGTTGGTGATAGCAGCACTTAGATTTCAATTTTATCTATGGTCATATTGACATTAGTTTATTATACGGTAGTCGATCAATATATGGCTGCGATAACAGCCATGACAAATAGATAAAACAATGAAAATAAAGCGGTACTATACTATCAACCCTACCTTCCAAATTCCAAACCATCCGTATTTGTCCCATCGGGGTCTTAAGGCCGACTAAGAGTGCAAACTTCTCAGGGCAACGACACTGCAATGAGAAGGAAAACTTGACACTAACTCTATGCCAAAAAGTTTGGCTATAACCTCTTTTCTAAGGAAATGCATATGTCCCACAGTAGACCTACCACCCACCGAAACTACTGCCATATAGATTCCGAAATCATCATTTGTAGTCTTTTTAACACACTACGATGTAACGGAATCTTTGTACATGATTTTCACTTCTTTCAAAACGACACATTGATTTCAAACTTTGCATAATTATCAAGAACCGATGACATTGCAATAATTTGTATCGTTTTTTCCTTTATCTTTACTAGAATCCTCAGGACTAATATTTTTTTAATATCTGATCCTGATAGTCCTCTGTGCCAAGTACCAAGGCCCATACTGACATGTTCATACTCGTAACAATCGGGCTAATCATAGAATCGACCAAATAATCCATATAACAACTTGGTAGGTAGTTTTCACGTATGATAACACAATAAACTCGATTATTCGCAGGTTACTAGTAAAGAAACAAACATAAATAACAGGTAAAATATAACACTATTATTTTTCTTTTCTAAATTAAGAACCTGCCAAAGTGACTTCTCTGCTTGATGAAAAGCATGAATAGAATCCAAGAGTTATGGTCACCATACTCATTGCAAATGCAAACAATGCAGTATGGTGACCAACACAATGGCGGCCTAGTGAGATGCTTTTTACGCTCCGCTTGAGACGTAAAAGGCATGACAGTCATTGTGGAACTGTAAGGCTCTCACAGTTACCAAGACAACAGTCAACCCTGCATCACTGGGTCTCCGGTCTCGCAAATGTTATAACGATAATCAAAAAAAAGTTCAAAATAAATAATATTTTAAAAAGCGCGCTTTTGACACACACATCACTCTATTCTTAATTTAAATTTATTGAAAATATTTTTTCAAGTTTGTTTGATTTACTATAAAAACCTGTTTCTTTATAGACATTTATTTTGTAAAAATTAAATTTAAACAGTTTTCATTAACCACTAAATCATTAAATAGATGCCAATGCATAGAGGACAAGGGAGCTAAGATAAAATGAAAATCTCGTATCAAAACTAGGACTGACTGTAGTACTCGTACGTCCTACGTAGACATTTTTTTAGAAAAAGGATTGCCTCACGAGAAACGTACACTCTACAATGATATGTATATCTTGTCAGCACGATAAGAAAGTGTTATATCTGCAATTGTTTAGATAATAAATTTTAGAACACTACAATCTTTGTATGTAGAAAATTCATTTTATCGGTTCCTTTTGTTCTAGAAAAAATGTTATTGACTTTTTTTCAAATAGTTTAAATAATTTTGTAACCTATGCCTGCGGTTTCGTTCTTGTGAATTTAAGTGTCTTTCCTTTATATTTTTTTTTAAATTTTGCTCGATTTTTCTGTGCTCCTGTGTACAGTTTCACGATGATTGCTTAAAATAAATAAAAAATTTCAATATTGAATGTATTACGCTTTTTACATAATTACGTTAAATATCAAACACAATAATAGTATTTCAACTTAAGGTTTAAATCCCTGTTGCAACTTAAGAAACCATAGACGAACAACAATTTATTTTTTTAATCGACCTTCGTGTATATACACTTGGAAGGAAACTATGTAGGCGATAGGTCTTTATCAAAATTTTAACCCCAATAAGCATGTGAGATCTAACATTTGCTCATAATATCTACAACTGATAGAGGCCTTGGGTAAAAATGGTAGTTTCAAAAAACAGTTTTACGAGTTTCATTAGGCGTGCTCTTTTTATTGCGCATTTTTTAGCTAATATAATTAAAAATCGTAGTTTTACCAAACAAACAACGAAAGTTTGTTTTCTTTTATGCAAAAACGTCTTTACTTACTAAATAAAATATAATATAACATCTTATCAAGAATGAAACGGGCACCCATTCAATCTCAAGTAAAACGTTTGAAAGGAATCCAGTTTGGCGGCCTGAGAAACAAAACCTCTCGACGACATCGTAGCGACGTCGCCATCTTTCAAACCTGGGTACTACAGTTCACAAACAATTTCATTATAAACCTTATTACCTAAAGCGTAACGTAGTTATTACTACTTATTCCTATGATAGCATTCCTACAAATCCCATTCTAGAAACTTGATGTTCCTTTGTTTTTGTTATTAGACTTTTATACGTTGTAAATAACTATTGAAGGTTGTCCAAACCACTTTCAACTTAAAAAGTCTGCCAAGCCGTCTTTTATTTAAAAAGTAGATTGGTTTAAGATAAAAACAGAAAGTGAGTGACCGTTTAATTCAAACTTGGGCAGAATTAATAACCGAACTCAACCGACAATGTTGATAACCTCAACTACATAGGTCACGTTTTTTTTTAAATATGAATAGCGTTATACACCACACAAACGTTCAGAAATAGTTTTCCGGGTCCCCGGCAAGTTTCGAGTGGACCGGTTTAGAGGAACCGTCGATTCGTCGGCTTGCAATACAAAAAGTGGTCAAGTTTGAATATGTCGGAGTTAGAAGAATTATTGCTCATTTTTTTCTCTTCAAATAACAACAATCATAAATAAACATATATTAGTAAGTTTGTGAAATTGCTTTATATATTTTTCACTTTTAAAGTTAGCGTTTCGTTTTGCAAAACAAAACATTTGTTAAGTAAGCTAATTATTAAACACAAAATTAACAAGCTTAATTAACGAACGAGGTCTGTCAGAAAAAGAAATTGTAAACATCAAATGGAGCCAAAGCCGGTCATATTAATTTTTATAATTTTGCTGTATACTGTGTAGCTCTTTTTCATTTATCTATTACGTCACATTTACTATCATTACCGGTAAATCTAACTTGATAGAGATGCTAAATACATGCTTACTATTATAACGATGTTTACAATTACTAATTTTAACTACATTTTTTTAGCCATAAATTGTCAAGCTGTTTGCGCTATAGAACGTGCCAAAGACACATCTGAACATGCATTCAAAGTAGGTAATCCTCCTTCTGACGTAGTCAATAAAAAAAGCTATTATTTAACCCCTTGATGACCACAGGTGACAAGAATTTACCACACCAGTGATGGGACATATCATGAAAAATAATATTTTGAATTGGCGATTTCGATTGGATTGATATTCCTTGATGGCGTTGACAAAGGGAATTTTTGTCTTAGTGATATATGTATGACAGAAGTAGTAGTTATCTGTGTACTAAAATTTGGAAAATAAATAGATCAATTAATTGTTACTATCCGTCACGTTGTCTAGAGATCGGGTGTCGTATTTACATGATCAATAATGATTTGGTCAGTATCGCGGTAAGCTTACCTCACCAGTCATTTTTTGCACATCACGTTAAGTTTGTTAAAAGAAATGCCTTATTTATTTTAATATAATCTAATAGGATTTAATAAAAAAAAACTTAAGTCACATTGCTTAATAAAATTAGTAAAAAAAAATACATACTACAAACACCAAAAGTACAACACCACTCCATAATGACCAACAAAAAAATATATATTTTTTTTAATCTGCCTCCTTATTTTGAAGAATTATTTTATTGTTCTCAACACTAGGTTACAGATTTTATACGTTATTGGCGTTCAAGAAGAAGCTCTAAATGATCATTTATTTAAGGCAATACTTTGACATATTTCGTGCATAATTAGACAGTTACTTTTTTATTTTTTTACATAACCATACAGAACGAAAGTGAGATCAAGCAAGGTATCCATAAACAATACTGCTACTTAGCATTAATGGTTTTTTTAATAGTTGAAAATAGGATAGATATTGTTCTTTTAAGACGTCATTGGAATACAAGGCCAGTAATTGAATGAGGCTTTATTGCGTCCTTGACGGTCAAAGGGATAACAATGTTGAAGACAATGCAAATTCTACAATTTCAACATGAACCATACCCCTAAAAATAAAACTTCATATATTAGAAATCAGAATACAAATAATATTATAAAGTTATATCGCTACACGTGTTTAAAGAATACACAGTTTCTAGTTCAAGTCATTTAGAATTTACGACAAAAGACACTTATACAAATGGTGACAGTTAACAATATTAATGTTAAATTAAGTAAATGAGATACGGAACTCTAAAAAGAAGAACCGTGAGTCTTGATATTCGAGGTCACAACCTAATTGGAGACCAGTCGCAGGTACGCTTTTGTAGTACACTTTCTCCAAGGCGTGACGCGGCCGGCCAGACACATCACTATGCTGAGTTTGCAGGTGCAGCCCAATACAGTCGCGTAAACTTGTGAATTTTTGATTTGCGATTTAATTAATGATGTGCTAAAGTTACACTTTCTCTAAAAAAATTTCAAGAGCAACGAAGACGTTCGTGCTAATTACTTGACATCCAATTTTCTGCACTTATGTTCAAGAAAAAAGCTGCTTGTTAGCGTTCGCTTACTACTATAATGAAAGAGATAGTATGACACATAATATGTAGGTTTTTGGAACAATGTTCTAGATCAAACGAGGAGCAGCCACTAAGCATCACATAGGTATTTAAAAACATCATTGACCCCTAAATATAAGATCCAGACATCCAAGTCTAAAGCATCCAATTCGAAATAGACTTATATATTTAGCACTTTAAAGTAGTATTTTTTGAATAATGTCCTCAGATCATTAGACACGCTAATGATGGGAATCTCATAAAAACTAGACCAGAGCGCACAAAAACAATTAGATACGTAACCATTTGTTCGTACTTTCTTAACAAAAAACTGCGCGTTACCACGAATTGTTATAACGCAGAATTTTTGTGAGGTGTTTTGGTCAATCAATTATACCAAGAGTCTACCAGAAATCGTTATTTAATTTGACACGACTCGTTAACAGATTATTGTCGGTATGGTGACGAGTCGCTGACATCACTTTGAGAATCTACTAAAAGCAAATCTATTAACGTTTCGGCCAAAAACAATAACGGTTACCTCAACATTAAATTATTTTCGTCTTGAACATGGTTTGCTTAGCAGATTAAAGTACGTTCCGAACCATGACTCACGATTATTATTATGCAGATTTTTTTCAGGTACGCTTCACGTTTCAGGTGGCACATGTTTAAGACCAAAAAAGTTCAATAACACTTTATACGTTAACGCATTCTATTGATTGACGAAATTTAAATTAACAAAATGAGAAGTTCAAAAACTGTGTATTTGTTAAATTTAAATTTAACTATACAAATGTCAACTAAAATGAAATGACAATAAGGACCATAGACACTCTCTTTTGACAACAATGAACTAAAAAATTCTTAGTAAATGTACCTATTTTTTTTAAGTGTGTCTTCACATCTTGCTTGCCTATGTTTTTTTTCTGAGCAATAGGCGAGACTGCTAACATACCATTATAACAATATATAAAATAAATACTACAAAGTATTTAATGCTATCCTAATCTTATCTTTGAAAAGACCTAGCTATTCACATGCAAATGGAACAAGTTCACCCAGACTGCACCATTGCATACACTACAATATACGAGTGTAACAAGGTGACTAATATATTGACATTGAGTTATAGTAAACATTGTTCAAAAAGATACAATACTTAACGCAACGTACTTCAAAACAAAAACTACGAAGACAGTAACGTAGTATCCACCCACATTGTGCCAAAATCTTTCATATAATTTTTTTAATGGAAAGTTCTCATCAAACCTTTGAGAGCAAGCTTACAATTGTCTTGTTCAAACAAGTTACATCTTGTGTCTCATAACAATGAAAACCTTATCTGTCTTGTTGCCTTCTTGGAATTTCACAAAAGGTCCATTCGCTACGTGTGATATTTCTCGAGTTATATCTGCGGGCGATAACACGTGTATATTAATTTAGATAGTACAAACTTGCCCTTAAATATCCGGGTGTTACGTGGCTTAATGTTTTTAAATTGCGAACACAGGATACGGAAACTTGTAATCCATTGAAGAATGTCAGACAGTGATGACGTAATAGAATATGATTTGTGTTGATAATTATTTTTTTTTTTAATTGTTAAGTAGAAGTATAAATAGACGTGAGTATAGACTAACAAAGAGCCTTGTAATACGTTTGCGTATTAATAAGTATTTTGAAATATAAAGTCAACATTTTATTTTGAAAGACGTACCTGCTTATTTTTAGTTGTTGTTCGTTCAGAAAGGAATCAATTTTCAGGGGGTTTAAAGCTATTGGCAGTTTCTAAAATTAGCTAAATGTGATGTTCATATTCATAATGTATTATTTATTTTCGTGGGATAATACCCCATTAGGGTACAGACGGCTCGGGCACCGGAGATTGCAGAACGATCTCCGTCCTCCATAAGCGCTAGACTGGGGGTGATAGGTGAGGCCATTCGTCACCCGAGCAGAAGTAGGCCAGGATAACAGCGGGACGTGCTACGGAGCACACCCTCTTTTGGAGCAGAAAAGGGGTTATCTGCAAGCCGTAGGTAGATGGCCCGAGGTACGTCAGGGTTTCAGGGATTTCCTTTCTAGGGTACACCTGATTCCCCGGCTACTGGTACCTGAGACGGCGTGCGGTTTTTGGTCGGTTCGAGTCCGACATAACCACCAGTAGGTGGTATCCGGGGGGATTTCCGCACAGAAAAAAAAAGAGGGGGTATTAGGGATTTCAGCAATGTATTGACGAATGTACTCATACACTGTAACATTACGTACATTGTGGTTAACCATCGTTACTGTCAAAGTATTGTATTTCTGCATGTGACATAGTCATGGACAAAGAGTACGGATGGTAGGCAACGTGATTAGTATTGTGTGTATGGGTAGGTGTGATTGTAAAATACGAGTATTATTGAGAAAAATCACTCTAAGCGCTGCAAGAGTAAGTGAAGAGTCAGCCTTTTATGTAGGTCTGGAAAATATGAGCACCAGCCTGTAAGAAAGAAATAGGAGTGAGTATGTAGTGTAGTGGATCTTCAATTACCTATACAATAGCTATTCCTTTCTAACAGGCCCTCAAAGGAGCAACCTTGGTATAAAATATAGGTATAAAAAAATTCAGTGATGAATTAGAGGGGTTTAAACAAAGAGATTGTAAGATTTGGCTCATGATTACAATGAATATGACATGTGAGTCCTGTAATAAACTGGCGATTGTCGAAAGGGAAATAACTACGTAACACTAAACCTAGTAATTGGCTATATAAAGTACCTCGTGATAATAAAAAAAACAATAAAAAAAGTTAATGACGTCTTGTGTCAAATACCAGCTATTTCTTTTACCCACGTGAAGAAGTATTATTATAATATTATAATTAAAATATAAAGCCTGTACTATGGTAACCAGATATCTGATATACATACGTATACATTTCAAAATACCCACATATTATAGGTAAATTACACTCAGACACAGAAAAAATGATCGTGTTCCACACAAATATTTGTCCTGGATGGGAATCGAACCCACGACCTCTGACTTAGCGGTCAGGATCACTAAACACTAGACCAACAGGCTCGTAATTATTAGCATAAAATATTACGCGGTGTTACCCATAGTGGGTCTGCCTTGTTGATTGCAAGGAGAGCGCTAAATTTCGTCAGGACAAAAAGCCCTTGTGCTATTATGGACGGAAATCTATCTCTGTTCCAAATTTCATGCAGAACCTTCAGAACCATTCATACAGAGCATGAAGTTTTTGCGTGAAAGAAAGAGTACTAAATGTCATTAGCAAGATGAGAAAAAAATAGTACTTCGTTCATAGTTGCGTATCTTCTTATTATAAGACGTGGTTTCTGTGCTTAATTATACTGTTACAATGAGGGACCACACAGTGTTGCAAGTAGTAAACATCATGGCAATTTCCATTCATATTCTACACTTTATTTCAACATGCTATAAAAACAGTAGACCTTTGTTGTGCAGTGCACACTTTTTTATATAATTAGCTTGTTTAAATGTTCAAGTTCTGGAACATTTATCGATCGAACCGAATACGGGATCTATCCTATACCCGTCGCTAACTGATCAACTTTTCAATCATATCTTACTCACCTATCTGTGTGTGTAAATGTCAATCAGTATACTTTATCTAATAACTCATCTGAAGTATTTTTCATCTAACACGAAGCAATAGATAAACCACGCACTACACTGCGGGAACTAAATTCTTCATATCGAGCACAGAATGTACCAAATACTTCATACTACATGTGTTGTGCAATCTGTGTACCGATAATAACAAAAGCAAGGCCGGTGGGTATGTTATAATGGAATTTATGGGCGAAGAACTTTTGTTCGTGGACTAAAATTACAAATAAAGTATTCATTACAGCTCCATAGGCTTCATTTAATCCTGTAAGACTCGTCAAGCGTGACTTGCACTCAAAGGGCATAAGTGTGTTGTGACTGTACTTTGGAGTACTCCTCTCGTATTTGGAGTCAGAATTAAAGTTAAGGAGCTTCACAAATATCAATATCAATAACCTTTAACTGTCCACTGCTATACTGCCTGTTTGGTTTAGCCTACTATGCCACGCTGACTAGATGGGTCGGTATAGGGTTTGTTTCAAATTCTGGATGTCGTAATGGCAGCGGTTCCCGGATCCCTCCTATCTCAGGCGCAGAGTGGCACACCGTGTGGTTTTAGTCGGTCCGATTCCGACACACCACCCCACCGTAAACCCCGGTGGGGTGACGGCCCGAGGGGGTTACCACACGTTAAAAAAAAAGGGTTTGTTTCAAATTGTCCTTCTCTTTGCAGTGATGTTGTCCTGCGTATTTCGCTCCCTTAACCTTACGTCACGCAAGGGATAAATGTTTGTAATTCGTGTACATGGTTCTCTCACGGTCAAACTCATTAAATGTAAGAAAAAATGAATGTAGATGTATAAGACCATTATTGTTTCATTTGCTTTTTAAACAGTAGAAGAAACACAAGAAGTTCTAGCACATGGATATATATCTATATAGAGTTCTGAATAATGTTATATCATAAAACAACAAAATGATAATCCTTTTAATCCAAGGAAAAATTAAGCAGAAGTCTTTAATTTGCTTTAAGTTAAAAAAGTATGCGACAGTTTTAGTAAACTACAAGATCTTTATCAATTTACGACTATTGTATCATTAGGTCACTTGTCACCGAGACTTATCTGACATCGTAATCTCTTTTCTCTCTTCAAAGCCATCAAAGTGAAGAGTTGTATAGTTTATGTAATACTTCTCACCGTTCGCCATGTCATAGCGTCGGACAGTTTACATGACAGATCATAACAAAATTCTTTTTTGTTTTTTTTTTTAAAAATGCGAAAGTTTATGACTCAGTTGTGCCAGAAAATCTCAACCGTCCTATATGGAATGTAGTGCAAGGTTAGATTTTAGTCTTGAATGTATTGGCTGCTTTTGAGAAAGAAAAAAATAATTGATAAATCCACATTAATGTAAGCGAAGACGCGGGAAACTAGCTCCGCAGTTGCGTTAATTTCGATAACTAATAAAGGTTCAGTGTAAAGATCAATACAATGTCTTTAAGTATTATTAACCATTTGGTCAGTCATGAGGTTGCCAGAAAGAGATTGTTCGTGGCAATAAGGCCGCCCTTTGCATTTGTTTGGTGACTTTCCACCACCTTTAGAATGCAAGTTCAATCCCTTTTTATTAGAATCCAAGAGTTGTGGTTCCTGTCAAGAGTTGTGACCCATACATGCATAACTGCTTCTTCACGCCCCACTTGAGGACATAAAAGGCACAACAGTCATCGTGGCAGTGTAAGGCTCACATACTTCCCCACGATAACTGTCACCCCTATATCAATGGGCCTCTAGTTTAGCACTCATCAATGGAACACGACAGCACGGATGCTGTTGCTTTAGTTTGATCTTCTGTGAGAGGGTAGTACTGTCTTGGTCTAGCCCGCCATCTTGTAAATTTCATCCGATATTTTTATGTAATACTTGTAATACGGTGTACAAATAAAGAGTTTAACCATCAATGATGACATATCCAAGATGGAGAATTGTTCAGTTTTGTCTCGTCACAGTAATGAGTTAATTATAAATTGATGAACAACGATTCTGGTATTACTAAACATTACATTTATGTTGATTGTTTATATACATATACATATGTAAATTAATATATGTAAAATACATATATAAATTGTTTTTGTAAAAATTGCGATTACGTTTTGTAGGACACGATAATCGACAACGGATAGGTAGATATGATTGTTTACAATTCAATAATAATACTTACTGATTATATTGCTATTTTATTTTAAATAAATAAGGCATATAAATATATAAAACTATATACAAACACGGGAATTAGATCATCCGTTTTGTTTTAACAGGTAATAAATACATAGGTATGTAGTAGTACGAAGTTGCCCGACGTTTCGATCAAAGTGTGACGGCCCTAATAACCAGTTGACTGGCTCAATGATAATACTTATGGGTTTAGATTAGTTCCTGTGCAGATTATATTTTTTTATCAAATAAACTACATTTTCTGTTTAACAAATTCAACAAAATCTACGTTCATAAATAATTTTTATTTGTCATTGTAAGTGCAGCTTATAGTAATCTAATCTAGAATTTAATAAAGAGATAATTGTCGCATTCGTGATATGAAATGACATTTGCAAGTATTTTATTATAGATATTAATTCAAACTCAAGCGGTACCAATAAAAAACTTTAACTGATAACGAAATACACAATGTGCTACGAATCTCTCGTAGGAGTATTAGATTTTGTAACCTTCAATGTACAACCTACATTGGAGGTTACAGATTCTAATACTTCAATAAAACCTATTCCAATTATTACATAGGGAATATTTTAACAAAGTACTGTAAGGTTCCCACACTTACCACGATACCTGTCACATCTGCATCAATGAACCTCCGATCTCGCACTCAAAAATGAAACACGACAGCACAGATGCATTTGCTTTAGGTTGGTCTTCTGTTAGAAGGTAGAACTGCCCGGTCGAGCTGACCCGTTCGTGCTGAAATCAGTGGTTTTACTACCTACAAATCATCGTTTAGATGTTCTGAAAACTCTCATTAATATTTTAAGAGTAAAATGAGCGAAATCAGTCCAGAGTTTTTTGGTTTTTAGTGTGACCAATGAACAAATATTCATTTTATATATATTTATGTACATATGTGTATATCATTATATATATATACAGGAATTTAAAAATATATTTCCACGAAATGAAAACAAGTCACGTGTAATTTATTTTGCTCAGCACACTTTAGTAACGGTGATAACTGTCATCTGTCATTTGAAGTTACGCCAAACGACTTGGACGTGAAAAGTAAATTACACAACATGTAGCGAGTGACGTAACACATCACATCCTTCATAACAATGTCAAACTGTAATAAATCCGCGAAATTGTACCGAACCAAAGATGGAGTTAATCGCTGTGAAATGAGCTTCGTGACCGTTTTTTGACACTTCAACTGTCAAAATATTGAAAGTTAATAGATGTTTTTACGTAATTGTTTTCTAAATTATCTTTGAAAGATTTTGAGTGGCCGGTGTTGTAATAAGCCTCTCGTTAATTAAATTTAAACCTTGCAATGTTTAAACGCTAACAGGCTGCATTTTCATTGCGTCAGTAGTTAAAACAAAACAAAGTAGTGAAGAGTTGCCTCGAATATGTTTTATTGTTGGTTATTTCAGAATAAGAAGTTAATAGACCTGTTGATCTAGTAGTTAGTAGTGGTTCTAGTAACCCAGAAGTCATGGGTTCGATGCCCAGTTCACTCCACTTCACTTTTCTGGGTGTAGTTTATATATCATATCTATGTGTTTAGAAATAGGGTGCATAGGGTCCCTACCAAAAACTTAGGGCCCCAAGCCAACCTGCAAGTTGTGCACCTACTGATCAACGAACAAGGCTTTAATAAACAAAACATCCCGTTTAGCGGCAATAGGCTCAGCACCTATTACGAGGGACCAAAACTCTGCTGAAAAGTGGGTATTATGCCGCTACACATCCCTCCGGTGAAGCAGGCGTGATTTTATGTATGTATGTATTTAGAACCACATTATTTACCAGCTGTCTAATTACCGTAGTTCAAACTGTGCTTAGTTTATCATCAAAAGTCCATCAAACAAATAAAGACATTCGACAATACAAAAGTTAAAGAGTTATTTAACAACATGTGCCGTTAAAGCAGCCATCTTAATTACTAATCACAATCGGACAATAATTAGGTCACAGACAGACACTTTAGTGTCGCTTTTATAGTTAGTACTAAACTTTTAATATGCTATTGGAATGCTTCATCAAAGCATGGACTGATAGAGACATTGTTATAATAAAGCTTAATGACAATATCAAATCGTGATTTCGCTTCATTACTACCCGACTTCAAAAAAAAGGTATTCAATTCGCCTGAATGTCTTTTTTACCTACTAACTCCATCATGCATGTAACTATGAACATCAAGATTTTTTTTGTTACTGGAATATGGATGATTCTATATCAATTTAAGGGAGAAATTGAATAAGTGAAGAATAGACATTATAGTTGATTATATTGTTCTTAAGAGTTCATTATTTATATAGTATTGCGCATGTTTAAAAATGTGTAAATGTCATATATACGTAGAATGGAATATTGATCGATTTGTCGGAATTAAACTAACCAAAACCACACCTCTACGCACACAAATAGGAGTATTTCTAGGAACCGTAGTTTTCAGTATTCTATTATTCATATTAAAACACTTAATGCCCTAGACATTCTGTACCAGCCAACCTTTGAGTGGTGTGGAAAATTTGTAAGCCAAATATATAGGACCGTCATAAACTTACATAAAGAATTATACACATACGTAAATAAATATGGATATAAACACACATTAATACATAATTTTTACATCCGTATACTGTGAATATTAGATTTTAGGAGGTCCAACATTAATTATGGTGTTCCTGCCATCTCGCCAAGACGTAATTATTTACGTTCTCTTTAAATGAGAATCGACATGTTGACATCCTGATTATTACTTTAGTTGTAATGTAATTTGATTGCACGGTTGGCCTAGTGGTTTAAGCGGTCGTCACGCCGCTCTCTGCTGCGCTGAGTGTTGTCTGTTCAAATCTCACATGGGACAACACTTTGTGTGATCCATAAATTGTTGTTCTGAGTCTGGGTGTTCTTTGTGTCCGTTTCTTGTATGTTTGTAAAGTCCCCCGCGACACAAGATTTATGCCTAGTGCGGGCGCTGTCTTTTTTAAAAAAGAAAATGTAACTATGTAAACAAACGTGAACAAACAAACGTGATGAAAGTATACACTATTATTTGACATGTTGGTGCTTGTTTGATGATGGATTCAGGTGTTGTGTTTTTATATGACAGGGCGGGTAAGCGTGCTGCCGAGATGCCTGATGGAAAGCGAATACCGCTGCCCATGAACGTCTGCAACTCAAAATGAAAGCGTCTCGCGTTCATTCTCTTTCTACAATCATTAACGGCTCTACTGTCTTGTATTATTAGATAATATTTTGTTTTGACCACGTGATTCAGCATTGAGAGACGTCATTCATATATATTTGTTATTGTCTAATATGGTTCACGTTTGTACTCGTAGAATGACAACTTAGCTAAGGAGTTGGAGTCACAAACGCGTTCCCAACCTTTGACGTTGGTTTGGTAATTATGGTCTGGTAATGTAACTAGATTATAGAATGCCTATATTACTTTCATTCAATTCTCCATTAATATGTGTTTTGTCGCTCAAATATAATTATAATGCATTACCGAATACTTGGAATAGCTATAATAATTTTCCTGTTTGGTGTTGTTTTCAATTCTGGTTTAATTTGACACCTTAGGCTTCCTTTCGGTAATACTTAGAAAATTTAAATAAAACACCGGACTTAGTTGATTCCTCGAAAATTAGGACCGTGAGAAAGGCTACCGTGTGAACTTAATTTTACCAATACGTTTTCAAACTGAGAATGTACTTAATATTGTAAAGATGATAGTTTGTGGATGGTTTTACACAAAAACGGCTCAACGGATCTGGATGATATTTGGCACAAAGATAGATTTTAGTCTGGAATACCACATCGACTAACTTTTATCTCGAAAAAATTGTAGTGTTACCGTAGGACGAGCAAGGTACAACAATAACAGAAGTGTCTAATTAGACATTCTTTGATATTTAAATGTATTATTTCTTGATCAATTTTTTTAGCCTAAAACTATTATAACCTTATAAAAACTTGAAATACAATCTAGGTACTAGTAACAGTAGATACTAGGTAATAGTAGATATAAAACGAATCTTGTTCTATTATGTACTTGTTTAATTATGTAGATGTAATTAAGATACATTCGAACATGAAATTAGATTCGTAATTTGTGATTGCTTACCTGACCTATAGCGGTAAACACAGTAATCAGAAGCCATTTTATGGGTAAGGAATAATCATGATAAAATAATACATTAAATAGTTATTTGCAATGAAAATAAATTCAATTTAAACTCAGAATTGTAAAGTATCATTTAAATATTTCAAAGATGTGAAAAAATCATCCTAGACACTATTAATTTACCGCTTAATTTCTATGAAAAACGATGAAAGATAATTATATTCTGGGCGCTATAACATTATTATGTTAAAACAAGACAAAAGATAAAAAATTAAGAGAAAAGAATCTTATAGGTAGTAGAGCCACGCTGATTTTAGCATAAACGGGCCGGTTCGACCGGGGCTGTACTAATCTCCCACAGAAGAACAACCTAAAGCGACAGCATCCGTTCTGGCATGTTTCGTTGGTGAGTGCGAGACCGAAGGCCCATTGATGCATGTGCAATACAATGCCATGATGGCTGTCATGCCTTTTACGTAACCAAACGAGGCGTGAAAAAGCATCTTACTACGCCGCCATAGTGTGGGTCACCATACTGCGTTGTCTGCATTCGCAATGAGTACGGTGACCACAACTCATGAATTCTATTCATGCTTTCCATTAGGCAGAGTAGAGTCACTTTGGCAGGCTCTTAAAATAAAAAAAATCGTATTTGTTTTCTGGTTAAGTTATATTGTGTAACTTCCACGTGAGATGTGTATATCTAGGTCAATCTACAGAGAAAAACCATGTCTTAACGAGCTAAATATCCTAATAATAAGTTTCTAAACTATCTTCTTTGTTTGCTTCAACTTTCAAGATAAGTACGTACAGTAAAAGAGGCCTTGGTAACTAGAATACGAACCTAATTTGCGTACGCGCCGTGAAGTTTTGCGAACGCCTCGTTTCGTTTCGAAATTTGTACAAAAATACAAAAAAAGTCGTTTTAACTTATCGATCGATTTGACTCGTTGAGAAACGTTGCGCGTGGCTGGTTTATAGCTCGATGACCTTTATTTTTACATAAAGATATAAATAAAATATATACTCTAGGGTGCTAACTTAGATCTATTTGACAGTTGATTCATTTATTACAAGTTTTAATTAAATTCCATTCAATTCATGTCCAGTTCTGGACATGGACCTCTCTTTAGAAAGGAGATTTTGACCTGATACAACGCTGACGAGAAGGAATGGTATAAAGTTTGTGTCAATTTTTCCATCGCATTGTGTTCGTAGTTTACTCACTTAGCTGGCTCTTACGGCTTCCATGGGTTTATCAGATATAGTGACTTGGTGACTTCGTATTCTTAATCCGTCACCATACAAAAATCCGATTTAATCATATTTATTTTAGTTTAAAACGTATAATTCCTTTTTAAAGCAGTCAATGCGTATTATAATTTTATTTAGGTGTATAATTGCGTTGACAATACAATAATGTAGTACCGTAAAACTAGGGCTAGATTAATCAGTCTGTCAGAAAGTGGCAATAGAAGCCCATTTACGTACCTTTTGATAGTTCAGTAGTGCCAGTAAATAAGCCTTAACCTTAATGTATGTAAAATTTTACATACATATGTTTTGGAATTGAATTTTTTGTCCATGGTCTAATGATAGGGCCGACCCTCATCACATTCGGACCATATCATTGTGGATTATAGGTATTTGTCATTAATTCATAACGATTAAATATGAAAGGAGGGCACAGCTGTTTTTGTAGCAATGAGGGCAACAAACAGAACTTTCCAGTTCCTATGCTAGAAATGATCGCGACGAGCTTATCTGTCACCGCAGTTGTGTAAGTAACAATAAATATCCCCCTTAAATGATCATAACATAACGCTATCATTGAATTATTTGTTTATCCTCTCTAAATAAACTTCTGACAATAGTCTAGCTGAAACTCCTTTGATATCTAATCTAACAACGAGGCTATTATTGCCTTATCAAAAAAATGATTCTGGTCTATGTTTGATGACGTTATTAAAACATAACACAATGACGTAAAATAAAAATATTTGTCTAATTGTCGGATAAATTTTGCGTCACCCCTGCGAGATCGTCCGCTTATTTGTTCAACCCATTATACCTTTATAACAAACGTGTAATAATAAAACCGGTCTATTTTTAAGGTGACGTCACTACAGCTGTACAAACAGAGGTTTACGCACCAACAATAATGCACACAGGTATATTAAAAGTATGCATAATATAGGTAGGTTAAATATGATGTCTTTGTTGTCAGACAAAAAAAAAAAGCAGCAAAAAGTTTATGAATTTTAATTTGTGTTGCCAGTTGCAATTTAATTTAATTTGTTTTGCAAACGTATCACTACATTAAAACAATTATATACCGTAAATAACACACGGAAAATAAAACTAACACTTTATTATAAAAGTCATACTTAATTTAATTATACGTATGCAAAAAGGGGTTTAGAGGTCTTTCGTTGTTTTTTGGTGTTAACCTTTTCTGAGCTTTACTGCGTTCAGTTTTGTTGTGCTATTGTCAGATTCCTGACTTCTTCTTTTTGACAATAGGCGAATACTCGTAAATTTTAACCACTTGAAACTCTACCACAGCCACAGCATTGCATTGTCCATTGCTTACATATTACAACTTTACAGTTACAACTAGATTATACAGAATGTATCGTCCCTGTGGTGACGGATTAAGAATACAAAGTGTTATCACTCCTATTCATACCGTGGGTGTCGTAAACGGCGACTGAGGGAACAAAGTATGCAAGACAACATCGTAACAAAGAGAAGGAAAACTTGAAACAAACCCTATTCCAACCCGTCTGGCCAGCGTGGTATAGTAGGCCAAAACCTTCTTGCTTGGGAGAGACTGTAAAAGGCTGTTGATATGATATATGATATGTAAAAAATGTATTTGCTCCAAACTGCAAAATCGGGTAGTTAAATTTGGCTTAGCTTAACCAGGTGGGAGAATAGTTGAAATTTAAAAATCTAACGCAGTGTTCTTCATGAGAACTTAGGTGTTTTTCTGTACTCTCAAAATTAATTATTACTTTTTGTCTTTTTAGTTGCGTGTTTGAAAAGAACTCTGCACTATGATAGGTTTAAAAAATAGAAATATTATTCATACTAGAACGGGAAACCTTAGATCCAAAATTAAAGTTATGCTTGTTAAGTAGAGATCTATGTCCAGCGGTGGTCTGTTAAAGGCTGTTGATGATAATGACGCTCATCATACTTATTCATGATAATATCAAATTATTACATAATATTTCTTTATATATTATAGAATATTCAGTAATTCAAATAAGGTACGCAGCTGTTCCCTTATCGTTAAAGTACAGCTAAGTTATCGTTCGGAAACTGGGCGATGTTAAACACTCTTAGAATCGTAATGGCGTATAGCATCCGAGAATTGAATGCCGTACCATAAAAGCGGGGTACAACGCATGACCCCTTTTCACATGTATGGATATCCGGCTAGCTTATGGTTAAGAATAATAGATTCATTTTGACGATAAATAGGAAGAACGCATTCTTTTGTCATGACATTTTCAAGATGGTGTTGAAATTTTTTAACAATGAGGGTATCTGCAAAAAAATTGCTTAAGATTTTGTGTGAACGAAAAACACTTTGTACTAACTTCTAAACTTTTTGTTCTATGTTATAAACATTTAAGAAACAAATTTATAAATGATGAAATCATTGAATATTAAATTTTTACATTTAAACTAAACTAATAAAGTAAAATTCTACTTCTACTGAGATTAGTTAGTAAATTAAGCTGTAGGTTCCCGATTAGACAACAGAAGTGTTGAACGCTGTAATTGAAAGCTCGGCAAACTGTTTCTATGATAGGAATAGATATCGTGAAACCAGTCCCTCAGAAACCTGTTCAGTGGTCAAGACTATTCTGACAAGAAAGAACTGAAAATGAACCTTATTCGGAACTGTATAAAGATGCCTTTCGTTTTGCATGAGGAAGCACCTTAAATTCCTTGTGATGATAGTGCATCACTACATGATGAGTGATGATTCTTCTTGACGACTATTATTGCGAAGTATTATAATAATAATATTTCAGACATCTGACACATAACGCCATCTAGTCCCAAACTAAGCAGAGCGTGTACTATAGGTACTAAAGTACTGATATAAATACATATATCTTTTTTTGTAAATCCATACATATCATATATAGAAAACATCCAAACTCCGACACAAATATTGGCAGATCATACAAACATTTGAATCCCGAGAACCAACCCAAAGATTTCAAGCACAGCAGTCTCTTACATTGCCATTTATGTCGATAGCACCAACCGTATACATGTAATCAAGCAAATATGGTATACTTGTATTGATTCTAGAAGATTTTCTTTTTTAAATCATGATGAGATTTCTTACGATTGTCTCCATCATCAGACTTTACATGACTTATATGTATAGGATATATAGGATCAGTTCTAAAGGTTTTTTAACGGTATATTTATGGGATGTTATGTACCTATGTGTATTTAAAGAGATAGTCGTGATAACTTCAGTATAGACTTACGTCACGACTTAACTGTCGTCATACTGGATAACACCCATTACTGAATCGTATACCTTTTTTGGATATACAACACACTGTACATATAATCAGTGCGAGTGTTAAGTGTGACGTAGACAGCTTATATTTCTTTACGCACTCACTTGCCGTTTTAGGATTTCCTGCACACAATAGGTTAAGGACGTGTGCGGTTTGAGTCTCAAAAAAAGAGCCTCAATACGTAATTATATAAAGTGACGAGCGTATATTTATTTGGCGGTAATGTTATATTTGTTTCAGTAAAATGTGTTTTATTGTGAATGAGTATCGGAACACTAGCTGACTAACAGCAAAGTATCAAAGTAAAGTAAGTAGAGATCCTTTTAAATATTACCGATAAACACAAAATGAAGGTCATACCGATAATTTTTTATCCAAACCCTCGTCTCTTGGTTTTATCACCCGTATTGTCTGTTCACAAAGGACATAACACTTACTGTGATTAGAAGATAACACACAATTGAGGTGAGAAACTAAGTCTAATAGTGTAAAAAAGTGAATCTTTCTTTTTTTCTTTTTTTCTATATGAAGAACCTACCAAAGTGACCCTACTCTGATGGAAAGCAAGAATAGAATCCAAAGAGTTGTGGTCGACATACTCATTGCAAATGCAGACAATGTAGTGTGGTTACCCACACCATGGCGGCCTAGTGAGATGCTTTTTCATGCCACGCTTGGGGACATAAAAGGCATGACAGCCATTGTGACAGAGTAAGGCTTACACAATTATCACGATAACTGTCACCCCTGCATCAATGGGCCTCCGGTCTCGTACTCACCAACGAGACACGACAGCGCAGATACTGGCGTTTTAGGTTGGTCTTCTGTGGGAGGGTAGTACTGGGTCTACTACCTAGTTTTTCTTAGTTAACTCCAATGACTCTTTACTGGAGTGTTGTGCTAAGGTAATTAAAATTCTCTGAAAAACACATTTTTATTTTGAAAAACACAGTTGTTTTTTATAAAGAGTACGTTTCATTTATTTGTGAAATACTGAAATTAAACTCACTAGCAAGTATTCAGAAGGACATATACATATAATTAGTATTTATTTCTGCTACGAATATGTAATGAATACAAACAAATAAATTCCAACGTATTTTTTTTATATTTTTTTCAAGTAATGAAATAAAAATTGCCTCAAAGCATAACTTGTTTTTATTAATATACAGTCGTTTTATAAAACCAAAAATCTAAAATGGACATTTTTTTCTTCAAAATTCTCAGTTTAAGGACAATTGGATTTAACATCCTACTGTTTCGAAGTCATGCCGTGAGAGAATAATTTATCGCAGTGCACCACATGACAGACGAAAACGATTCTGTACCCGATTCATAGTGTTTTTTTTATCATATTCAATGCGTTTACAATCCGCAATACAAGTGATACCACTAAAGGGACTTCAGAAATATGTCAGGAATGTTCGAGTCACGGTACAGGTAGACGGGGAACAACCAACTGGTTTGGAACCTTTTTTCATTTAAGAGTACCAAAAGCGTTATGATCACTTATTTTTAGGAGTGGTCACCCCGAAACTAATTAATTGAATATCTTTCTGTTTTTTGAAGTTATACTTCTTTTGGCGCGTTAGGGAAAAATGATGAGAGTAAATTTTTACGATGCGCGCGAATACCGTCACGGAAAATCAACACCATGGAATTAACTAGTCAATATTTTAGTTTTTTTTTATTATTAATTATGTAGAAATAAGTATTTTTTGATATTTAAGTAAAATTTATTTAACTAATATAAAAAAAATGCGTTATAATAAAAGTTTCTTTAAATTTATTAAATACCTTTTTTTCTATTATTAGTGTCGTTTTCTCTATAAACATATGATAGCGCGAAGGATAACATTTTTAGAAAGATTTTTATCTCGTTACACCGAAGAAGTAAAACTTCTTACGTGCGTATATATGTAAGTGAATACACACGTTATTTTTTGATGATAACCCTAAGGCTCTCCAATAGACAAAATAAATAAATAATAGAATACAAACGTAGGAATGCCAGGTTGGGGTGCTTTATTTTTGCTTTTATTGTCTGTGGTGAAATTGTCAACATGGAAGGTAATGTATGTTGAGTATCGATTATATCCTCCCACGTTCCTTGGTAGAATTCCTATACAGTGATAAAAATAATATTCACTCGTACTTAACAAGGTATAACACGGCTAGTTCTATTTAACTTTAAAACTGCACGTTTTCTACTGTATCGTGGAGTTATAAAGCAGAATTAGAACGATAACATAATATGTATCGATGTCACGGCCCGCTGGGAGTAATCACGGCGCCTGGTCGGAAGATACTTCCTTTTTGTTGGAGGGACATGACACCCATTCCTCCACAAGGTCTTAAAAACCATACCTCGGAGAGCGCGTAAAACCATCGGTCCTGCGCTTGATTTCGCCCTGGTCTTATCGGTTAACCATTCTATTGGGTTGTGAGGGTGAGAGAACAGAGAGTGCACCTGTGTTTGCGCACACACTTGTGCACTATAATATTACCTGCGTAGTTGGTTGATGGTGGCTGAAATCGGTTAGGGGCGGACATACATACACACGTTTATCAACATGAATAGCCTTCAGTAGTCAGCTACCACTACTTTTAGACATTGGCTTCTAGGTCTAAAGGAATTAACAGCAAGGGTTCGCTAAATTATGAATCAGTCAACGTTACCAGTTGCAATAATATATTTTTACCTTTTGTCGTGGACCTGCCGGACTTTATTTTCATTGAAATATATTACATTGCGTAAGCTGTTTCGCAACAACTCTCTTGTTAACCAACAAATGATTTTAAATTGAATAGCCGCCATTATATCAAAACACGGATTAAATATATATCGTTAATACCACAATAATACAGTAAATCAAGTAACAGAGCGTTCAATAAATCTTAATAAGGCAACGTTCGTGACTGGTCTATTCACTTTCAAGGTATAACCAAATCGAATGGCCAGGTTGTTTTTTGACAAGCTCCTGGACTTAATCTTCAAGGGTAACTGGGTACCATGCTATCGTGTTTCTTTATTACGTGTCGTTCGTGACCTAGGCATTTACTTTTCAATCACAAGTAATGCGAGGTTTAATAAGGCATCAAGTAGACCAAATGTGATACTGATAAGGAATTGTTTTTTGACACGAAATTTTCTGTCTCTGATTTCAATGAGGTACAAATGGCAAAGTAACCTTTAAGATTGATACTTTATCGTTATATAGAACAGATCTAGATTCGGATGTTCAAATATATCGATGTAAGAGATATCATTGTAATGTATTGATAATATGTAAGGAAGTATATTAACTCGTTATAAATTTTGAAAAATCATGAATTCCCTTTTATACAAGTGAAATCTAATATCATCAACAATTTGATTGAATTACTTTTTTATATTTTTTGGTGGTTTAAAATGGACTCAATGTGAAACACTTTTCTGCTAATCAAACCTTTCAACAACAAGTGATTTATCACAATTCAATACATGAAACGTGAGTTAATATTTATCCAAGTTTTATAACATACCTAATTGACCAGTCAAATATATTTATAGCCAGAGCAAGTCATTGCAAACCAAACAATATAAATCACTAGTCAAAATGCCTACCTTTATCACCAGCTTTTTTGCCAGATGTATATCTTCATGGATATCCGACCGCACACGATGCGTGCAAGTAGCTGTGCTCGCGACTTCGTTCGCGTAGGTGACGTGACGACGATTTAGAGTCGTAGTTTTTACTATATATGGGATAAAAACAGCCTATACGTTGTCTTGTAACCTCCTCAGTCTCCTAGTGAAAGTCCAATTGAAATCGTTCAGCAATTCAAGTGATTAGCCCGGACAAATAAACAGACAGATTTTTTAAACCACAGAGAGTCACTTGATTTTTATTAATATGCGATACGTATGCCTTTGTCCATAGAGTAACACTGGCAACAATAAATTTGAGTTTAGTATAAAATATAGGAGTGATAAAAGGTTTGTGATAACGGTATAGGTGCGGTAACCAGTGGACCTTGTGAAAACGAATGTAGGTGTAACGTTTGAATACACAACAGTGGAATGCAGTCCTTTTTGAGATTACTTACAGCATTCATGCGGATCAAAGAATGTGGGTAGCTTTTTTTTCTCGTCAAGTTATGTCGCGGCAACGTCCGGGAGATCTCGTTGCGGAACATGTAATGCAGTTATGAGATCAGAGATAATGATATGACGTGTTGACAAGTCACACATCACATCGGAAACAGTTAATCAGATAAGACGTAAACACCAGCAGTAAACCTTACGTAAGAAGTTCAGCCAGACTTTTAATTTCAATCACAATTTAAGAGCAAGAGAGGCGAAGGAATTAATATAACTCTTATAAATGTTACAACAGAGACTGCAGCAACTTAGATTCAATTTTTTATCTCGAAATTCGACCTCAGTGTCGTTGAACTTGAGGCTTTAGGCTTAATGAAAACACCACGTAGACGGAATGGCGCTACATCACGCACCACCACCCGAATAAAATCACCTTTCAATCACAATAAAATGATCAGAGAAAGAAGCTAACCAGAAAATTGCGTCTGATGTTATTGTATTACGTGGTCGGCAACATCTCGTAACCTCAAGGGCCCCTATCAAACACTGGTTAACGCTAACTGACAAATCATTTTAAATGTTTTCACGCCACTTTTTTCGAGCATGCATTCAAGCGTGATTTTATTTCTCTTTTATGTAACACGGGTTGACGATCGCTTTAATAAGCAGTGTATACGGCTTATCAGGGCTGACGTGGGTTTATTTTGCACTTACTAGGTAAATTGTGCCGTATAAATACCGTAAGCTGAATGGATAAATTTGCCGTTAAATTATCGAACTTGTGACGTCGTCGGAGCAAGCGATTTGTGTTTTTAAACGATTAACACCGTTCAAAAACTAATCATAAACGTTCCCAATCCATATTTTCGAAGAGAATTGATAGATTTTGAAGTCACAGTCACTAAATTTGATGAGTTTTCTCAATGTTCGCATGCTCGGTGTCAGTTAATTTGTTATTGCGTGCGGTTCTGGTTGATTGGTTGCGCTAAGCTTGGCTGCTCTTAGGTGGACCTGCAGCCTCGTCGAACTACCTCCGTGCATATCTGCATATTCAGTTCGTCTGTATTTACGGTAGATGCATTGGTATTTAGGCCATCTGGCTTTCATTTGACACCGTACTCTTTTCTACTTTAAATACGACCGTTAGCTAAGTAATTGTACATTTTAGGAAATGAAAGTATCTTAATGTAGTAGCATTTCCGATAATTTATTGTTATGCTATTCAAATATACATTTTTAGTGTAAGTTTTTATTACTACAGGTTTATACGAAGAGAGTTTGATAAAAGTGAATTGCAAATCAATCAGAATGAACAGTTATTATGTGATATAGAAATCGGCCTCCTTAGTGTGGCGATAAACACGTAACACTTAAATTTTGGTCGCGTTTACCTCTATAAACAAGTACAAATGTATTAGCTAGAATATTCATAATTATATCCTCTCATTTATTAACAGTGCTCTATGCAAAGACATTTTATTTTATCAAAGAAACCTCGTAAGCTGTCATCTACTATCCAAAGACCATTTGCACAATCGTTTTAAGACCAATGACCATTGTCTCATTGGAAGATCATCGATCCACTGCTAGACATAGGCCTCCTCTAGAAAGGAGGTTTTGGTCTACTATACCATGCTGGCCAGACGGGTTGATATAGGGCTTATATTAAATTTTCCTTCTTCTTGCAGTGCGTAATTTGCTCTTTAGTTGCCTCTTACGACACCCACAGGATAAATAGGGGTGCTGACACTAGGTATTCTTAATGTGTCACACGGCAGAGAATCTGAATATTGGATCTGAAATCCTTACCATCAATATACTTCCAATATTAGTTGAAAAGACAGAATCTTTTCTCTTTTCTGCATTTTTTATTTGCATATTCTGCTACAGTAATGTTCTATTACTTCAGCTAATTAACGCATAAGGTGACTGAAATCTTTAGAAATAACAGTAACCCTGTGCGCTTGTTAATATAGCATATCTCGCAGTAAAGTTTATAAAAATAAATTCCGTGTACTATTTATAAACTTATGTTATTGTCAATAGAAATTATGTGATGTTCTATTGACACCTGAAACAAAGCACGGTTTGTTAATTAATATTGATCGACATCTTCACACAACTCATAAACATTTTTTCACAGTTAGGAATATATCCTTTTGCGAGGAACTTTACAAACATACGTGAAATGGACACAAAAACACCCAGACTCAGAACAACAACTTGTGGATCACGCAAACTGTTGTATCTTGTAGGGATCGAACTGAAAACACCAGCGCAGTAGAAAACTACGAAGTAACCGCTTGAGCCTCTACGCTATTTTTGCAGCATCACAATTATATATCATTACTTATAAATTTAGTAGAGCATGTAAAACTGTCGGTCCTACGCTTGATCTTGGTCTCTGCATCGGTCGGATATCTAAAGTTAAGGAACAGAGAGTGCACTAGAGACAACGCTTATGGTCGCAAATGCTTTCCACGCTCTGAATACACTTCCACATTGCCGTTCCTATTTGTTTATTTTGCACATAAATTTAGGGACAAAAACATCAATTCAGTTTCCTATCGATTCGACTAACTAGTTACTCATACTGAATAATACCAGGTAGCGTGTTCATAGTAGTTCCTGAAAAGTGATGTGTTTATATAAAGACTTTGTCAGGTTTATTACCAGTTAGGTTTGTGTGGCTGTAGTGTAGTGATGACGATTTGATTAGTGATTTTCCTTGTTCTCGTAAGTGTGAATAATCGTATCTCGGATACAGATTTTTTATTTGTTAACAGTTATAGAAGGCAGCTTGACGTTAGTGTTCAATTTATTACGAAATAGAAGAGCTTATGGGTGCCATGAACTTTGATAGCGATGACTTGTATTTTTTCTTTGTCCGTGTCTTTGGATGTGTTGTGTTGTATAGAGCTTTCAGTGTATCAGATAATTTTTAATGTAATGTCATCATCATGAATGGCCTTTAACAGCCAACTGCTGGATATAGGCATCTCTTTAGTCAGGAGATTTTGGCCTACTATACCACGCTGGCCAGACGGGTTGGTATAGGGTTTGTTTCAAGTTTTCCTTTTCTTTACAGTGATGTTGTCTTGCATCTTTTCGCCTCTTACGACACCCATTGAAGTAATAGGGATAGTGACACTGTATTGTTAATACGTCACCTCATCTCCGTGTGATAATGTTACATATTTGTTTGCAAAACTGATATTGTTAATTCGATGCTCGTCTATACACATTCTTCTACAAAAGTGTTACAAACTGTATCGATAACTAAAGAATTAGTAACTAAGGTTATGGCTGATTACTACACTCTATTTGTACATATATACCATGAAATTTTTCAACCTTATCACCACAAAGCTATCGTGCATTAAATTACACGGTAATACACGAATGCCCTGCATTGTGTGCCTCCGCAAAATGTGAACCAAACTTTCCTTTGTCTATCTCGCGGTCCAGGAACTCGGAATACCAAAGTATTAACATACCACGTATGTATATATGGTGTATGGCGTCTTATCTTGTGGTTTGATCCGTTTTCTAAACGGCACTACAACTCGTACGCGTTTTCTAGTCCAACTAGCACTGGTGTGGGTAGTTGATAACATATCGGGTTTATAGCCACCATGGCTAATAGGCCAAACTAACTGGTAAGTTCCACATAAAATACTGTTTTAACGCCGTTTTACGCATTTTACAGTATTGTATTGTAGTATCTCAATAACATTGCAACAGAATTACTCATATAAAGTGCCCTTTTTTTTTCTGTGCGGTAATCCCCCGGGTACTGTACCGTCTGGGGTACCAGTAGCTGGAACTGGGTGTATCCTAGGAAGGAAATTCCTGAGCACCGAAGTACCTTAGGCCATCTAGCTACGACTTGCAGATGTCTCCTTTTCTACCCCCAAAAGAACGCGCGTGCTCCGTAGCACGTCGCGCTACCATCCTGGACTGTTTCTGCTAGGGTGACAGATGCGATACTGGGAGAGTTTTAAGCATCTCCCGGTCCCGCTCCCACTCCCGCACCGACATCTCCTTTGTAAACATAATTTACCCGCAGGAAATGGCGGAATGCCACGCGCTCTCGCTCCGTATGGTATAAAGTACCCTAGCAAAAAGTTTTCGATCTCGGGTGTTATGAATACCATCTTAATAATCGGTGATTTATCACAATTTATTAATGATTAGCGATCCACCCCGGCTTCACGCGGGTGCAATACATTCCTCTTAAATCATTCTTCGTTGATGAAAACCACATTTAAATCCATTGCATTGTTTGAAAGATCTAAGTACAAAAACAGGCAACGACTTCATTAATATAAATTAATAATTAACCCTTAAACTTTCAACAAGTTATTTTACTTAGTAGTTTTAGTAAAATAATAGATTCAAAATATTCCTTACAAAAGTTAGTGCACCATATAAAAGTGTGCGTTTGAGAAATACTCTCTTGAAATGGCAGCTATGTCTAAAAAGCAAAAAAGAAACAATTTTGTGAACTAAAGATGCGCTTAGAAGACTGAACTACTAGTTATAGTTCCAATGTTTATTGTAACGTGACGTCACAACATTACCCCGAAGCAGAAATAGAAGAATCGAGACGATCACAAAAACTAAATTTATATGCGGTCTCACTGGCTCAGTAGCACACAATAGTAACAACTATGATTAATCTAGTAACAACAAGTTAAGGCAACTAAAATCCCACGATGTAAACAATAGCCATGGTTCATAGGCAACAAGAAACAGAGCCAATATGGTTCGTCAAGCGTGTTGTAACGTTCACATACCTACGTAATGCATTGTTAGTAAGTATTGAAGGACGAGTGTTATCGGTAAAAAGTCTTAAAGCAGCAATGCGGGTTAGAAAATGTACAGTTAAAACTTGCTATCAGCTTGATTTGTTCTTTAGTATGAGTTTGCCGATGACAAACATGAACCACCACATAACGTTAACAGCGCTGCTCTATTGCACTTGTTGTGGCTTCAACTTTAAAAAAAAAGGAAACTAAAATCTATAGAGTATTAAATATTGTATTGAAGGGTATAATCTATGTAGAGTAGTTTTTCTTTAAATTTTAATGGGCCAAACGGAAAGTTAATAAATGAATAAATGTTTCAGACATTTGACGCAACGTCATCTAGTTTCAAACTAAGCGGAGCTTGTGCTATGATAACTAGACTGACTGATAGAACACTTATATACTTTTTTTGTAAATGCTTACATATTATACATAGAGAACAGCCAAACTTCGAAACAAATATTTGCAGATCATAGAAAAATTTCAACCGACCCGGGTACCGAACCCGAGACCTCAAGCACAGCAGTCCCATTCACTACCGCTGCGCCACCGAGGCAGTTTATACTTTCTTACGTACTGGACTTAAAAAAAGCAGCTAAACTGAGAATCTCCTACTTTTTTGAAGTCGTTAAAGACTTACTAACCTATATTAAAACAGCATATCGACATAGCGTCACATCACTATGTGTAGTGATGTATGGTAAGGAACTGTTTTCTAACCTATAAAATATAATAGTGATTGGAAGGATTATAACCAATACTGTAGTAGTCCATAAACAGTATATGAATATAACAGTTCGTCTAGATTATGCAAAGATATGCTCTCTTGGTCAATGAAAGCAATCAACACATTCAAATTAGAAAGGCGTAGTGATTGAGAATTACAACTTGTTTCGGGTGATAGCGAGCTATCTAATAATTTCGCATCCCAACAATAAGTTTCGTTCGAGTTTGTTAGAGTTACTTGCCATTTGAAAAGTTGGTGCAGCTAAAATACTTTTACAGTTTGCCAAAAAAGACATCTGCCGTGCTAGGAATAAATTGCGGGTGACTTTACAAACATTAATGAAACGGACAGTAACAACACACAGATCCAGAACAACAATTTGATTATCATCTGAGTCTGGATGTGGTTCCGCGCGGTCACCAACTCTTTTCCATCCATATGTATGTATATACACTCAATACTTTATTACACACCATATCGTTACGGAGATGTGACATTATGTTTTGCCAGTACGTATGGACCCTGTCGGACACGGCAGAATAGGAAAGAGGATGCTGCGGTTGTGCTAAAACTAGCTGATCAAGCTTAGCTTAGCTTACTTATATATAATAATATATACATAAACACTATATTCATATATATTTATTCATACAAGAGTGTTCATACGTGTCCGAGTGGTGACATATTAAGAATACATAGTGTTACCACCCCTATTCATCCCGTGGGTGTCGTAAAAGGCGATTAAGGGAACAAAGTATACAAGACAACATCATTACAAAGAGAAGGAAAACTTGAAACAAATCCTATTCCAATCCGTCTGGCCAGTTTGGAATAGTAGGCCAAAACCTCCTTGCTAAGGAGAGACCTATGTCCAGCAGTGGACTGGAAAAGGCTGGTGATGATATATGCGTGTTACATAGATGTTGTTTAATTAATTTTAGTGTTATTTTCTTTTAGTAAGATTTTTTACTCATATCGCCGAAGAAGATAGTCAAAGGACTATTAAACGCCGCTTCTTGCTAATTAGGTCCCACCGGTGCAAGAATATTGCCCTATAACCGACATTAGGAGTTAGATGGTAAAATTAGAATTAGGTGTATCTGACACTGATGTTAAAAGATAAAGACATATCGATTATACCAATACATGAATAGTGCGATATTTATACGAATAAATAATATTTAATAGTAAAATATTTCTTAACCGAGAGGCTACATATATTTTCTATATATATTGCTAATGGGACACTTCCAAAAGGTCATTATTCAAACCACTCGCTGCGGAACCATTTGTGTGAACTGAACTCACTTCATAGTTTTTTGTATATCATCCATTAGGTAACCATGGTCATCGCCCGGTAGCTTTGATTCTTCAAGCTCGACTTAAAGCTTATTACATAACTGTTGTTATTCGTTGCCACCAACGAAATTACTTCTCAAAAATATCTTTTTATTCGATTAACATTAAGGTCGACAGTCGAATAAACTATTACGATTTATCGATAAATGTGAGTCATACTATGCAGCTGTAAGCACTATTTAAAATTCCTTAAACCGTTCGAAACTGGCGTATTTACGGTAAACACTGTTTTATATGGAGCCCGTGCGCGGGCGCATTCTGGCTCGCATTCAATCCTTTGAATACCGCTAAAATATTAGAATATGTACTTAAATATTGAGTAAAATGTATTCTGGAATCTAAAGCATTCTCTGAGTAATTGAAAGCTTATATTAGTCTCAGCTATATATAAAACAACAGTACTGATAATGACAATAGGATTCAAATTGCTAAACAACAGCTGATTTTAAGAATGTATCTGAGTGCAATACTCCATTTTTTTATGATTAATTCAATATCATTTCCATTTCATTACTTCACTGTGTAAGAAACGAGCGTCTTTTAACAATAGTCGTTTCTATAACGTAGAAACAAGTATTAGTAAGAGTTGTTACCAAATTAAGGCAAGGGCGGTTCCAAGGCGTGTAGGTCATGGCGACATAACCCTGGGCGAGTGTATTTCATTTCAAGTTCATTTGAAGTCGTTAATGAAATTGGAGCTTGACGTGTTTTTATACTTACTAATTAAATAAAAACCATTTTTCCGAGTTAAATTCAGGATCCGGTGGATCATCAAAGCTTTTTTTAAAACTATCACAGTAAACCCAACTAGTCGTAAAAATCGAAAAAGTCAAATCCTAAACAAGTAAAATGGTATACGCCCACAGGCTTCATATTGACACGTCTCCGTTTAACAAACAAGAAATATTTGAAAGTCGTGGGAACCTTGACCGTAAAAACACAAATGAGGAGTGAACGCAACTTGTATTTAATCCAGGAATCGTATGAACTCAAATACAATAAACGCGATAGAATTACGTCATATAACGGTATATAACTACCGGAGTGATTTCCCACAATAACTTGACAAAATATTTTAATTCAACTTTCCTCCAAGTACGGACGATTAATTGATTAATGTAAATAATGTTTTCTTTTAACAATATGGTGGTTTAAACTAAGAACTATTAAGAATTGGCAATGTTTTCAGGGCAATAGTGATTTTAACCCGACTTAAAAAAAATTTCGTTATTATTTTTTTGTTTATTAACTCAAATTATCGTATCTTACGAATCAAGAACTCATGATATGTGTCCATTGTAGTGTGATCTTATAATAACTAAAATGCTTACATACATACCTAACCAGTTTTCATATAGGTTTTAGCAAAAAAAAAAATATGACACAATAAGTCGCGGTTATTTAATTTGAACCACGTTTATTGAATAAAACTCCTTGTATCATTTGATTTTTTTTATTGTGTAAATCAGTAAATAATACTAAAAATGTGAGGAAAATACCGATGCCCCAGATGCTACCTAAATAAGATGATGTTGTGAACGTTATCAATTTAGACAGAGTTGCGTCAAAAAATATTTTGTAATCATTGATAAAGACACCAAAAAGATGACAGCTCTCATGTTTTACTTTATCAGCGTTCAAGATGTTATACATACCATCTGTGCTATGGTGTCGAATTTTATTATCGTTTAAAAAAACAGAATACCTTCATAGCATTTTTTTTAAATCATACAGTGAGACCATAACATCAAAATAAACTATATTTGTTTTATAATGTTTCATAACCTACAAATTCAAGGACATCAATTTAAGAGAAGGGCATAATAATACATTTATCTTTAGATTCTAATCGAACTATATTAAAGCAACACAATGAAATCGTCTATATATCAACCTTTACGATACCTTCAGACATTGCACGATGTATTATCGATCATTTGATCTACACGTAATTGATTCGATGCGTCTATCACTATATCGATGTTGCTTATCTGAATAATTGAGTCCTTGTAAAATTTCATCAGATCCAAACGTTTAGAACTAGGGCAGATCAGAGCAGCAAAACAAAAAACATTCCTTGAGCTTGCGCAACGTAATAGTTTCTAAATTCAAATGCAATAAAATTATACAGTTTGCGTATCTTTCGATTGCAAATCGATTAATCGTGATCGCACCAGCCTCATCTATTTTAATACTAAAATATAATTGGATCTTTATTGTTTCTATAATAGCGTGGTCATCTGTCTGTAAAATGTGTTACGAATTCGTAATAAATTAAATTTACAATACTGTAAACACGAATCAAATCATCGTTTAACTGCGTAGAAAGCAAGAGTAAGATTATCATCAAATATAATATTTCTCAATATGACGATATCACTCATGAGTCACTTCTTTTTTGTTACAGGCTAACTTACAATAGTCATCGAGAATTCCGTTCGCATATTTACAACGGAAAGACCTTGGAAGTCTGCAACTGACTTTGAACGCAAAGTAACGCGCTGTCACTTACGCAAGCGGTTCACCTACGACCTGTTACGAAAGTTGAGCTTGTACTGAACAAAGCGAGCACGGTGGCGACTAGGTGACACGCACCTGTGGGATGTGCCGGCAACATCACATAGATGTGCAGGTAGACGTCACCTGATTCGGACCAATACTGGATGAGGCGGAACCATGAAGTTCTCAACTGGCTCCAGTTCGAGCAGTCTTGCCAGCGATTCGCTGTCGAGGAAATCAACTTTATGCATCTATACAGAAGTTGATGCCCCCACTTTACCCCCACCTTGCGAAAGGGTGAGTATCAACTTAATTACAATTAATTCACCCATGTATCATTATATAAAATCGTTTACTACACATTTTTTTTTTTAATTTTTAATAGATGTAATAACGAATCGTGAAAGCACACCAATAAAGGTAACATAACCTTAAATATTTGGGCGATTGGCTTTCGATTTTTCACTACTACGTATACTACATTAAAACTTTCAGTTTCGGATAACGATAATAATAATATTGCGTTAATGAAAACAATGCAAAAAGCCGCACGTCCGGGTTGGACAGCTTGGAACATACGAGAGAAAGTAGCGTCTCATCTCTGATAAGAACCACCTGGCCACTTATTTTGCGACACCTTGAATATTTATTCTTCACATTTGTTCAACCCTACCCACAGTCTCAGAACTTTTATAGCTGTACAGGTATATACTCATTTAAATTTTAAACTTCGCTACTTGCTTGATAACTTTTACTGAGGTATCCTCATATTTATTTATTTCTGTGTTATCTACCTCGAGAGACTAAAGTAGCAGTATAATATTAACTCTAAAAGGTCTTATAAAAAACTGACGTGCTACGGAGCACACGCTCTTTTGGGGTAGAAAAGGTCTCATCTGCAAACCGTAAATAGATGGCCCGAGTTACGTCGGGGTTCCAGGGATTTCCTTTCTAGGGTACACCTGGTTCCCCGGCTACTGATACCTGAGACGGCGTGCGGTTTTTGGTCGGTTCGAGTCCGAGATAAACACCAGTAGGTGGTATCCAGGGGGATTTCCGCACAGACAGAAAAAAGGGAACGATAGTCATATGACGAATATTAATCAGAATTGAGTCATTATTACATATACTAACCTTGAACGCACTGAACTTTAACAAAAAATGTTTAATCTCATCAATACAGAATATGACTGAGCCGTGTTCTTGAAAATTGACATTAAGAGTATTTACAATAAACCTTTGATTAATGATTCGTTCATCTTCAAACGATTGTGTATTGCTTTATATTTTATTATTATTGTTGCAACAATAGTTGGAAGAGTACAACCTCAAGGTTTTTACACAAGCTAGTCGCTATCGTAAAATGAAATAACGGCGATTCTGAAAACCTAAAAAAGAAATATATTATAACTCAACTTTAAGCAAATTATTTAACATTTGAAACATATTAGAGTTAAAACAAAATGATGTTATTTAAAATTTTATTTATTTCTACAATTATACCCAAGTAAATGTCATCAATTTGCGGTTTATAATAAAACAAACGTCTGCAAGGACGTGAAAGAATTCAAAATTACAAATAGCTATAAACAGTAGTTGTTAAATTCCATGCTATATATAACATTGCTTCAGACTGAGCATAAATAGTTATGGTATTCATATAGCCATGAGAACTAGGTTAATGAAATACCACTATGGAACGTTTGGTTTCCGCTTTCATTAAGTTTTAACACATTCTCCTTACTATTTCAATAGGTTTTAAACTTACCTACGGATCTATGGCGGTGAAAGGGGATTTTAGGGTTCACTACTCCCTAGTTCTGTCATAAAATTAATGTAGAACCGCTCATCATATTATCATAGATCCAATAATACTAAAGCAATTATTTTCAAGCTTATAAGACACAGTTCCTATATCTACATTATTTACGTCATTACATTTATCTAATAAAATGTAGTTATTAAGATTTAGATTGAAAATGACGGAAGTTATCGCAGGTTATCCCACGTCTTAATACACGTACATTAAATATTTTATGGCCACATTTGAAATCGAAATACACCCTAGTCGTTTCGACTAGTCTTTGTAATGTATAAATTGATGACTTGATCATACAATCGAACACTTTGCTCAAATCATTCTCTTTAGTCGAAAGTTTAAACACGAGTGCATACAAACTCTTCATAAAACAATAAAATTCCCACGTCTTAATACACGTACATTAAATATTTTATGGCCATATTTGAAATCGAAGTACACCCTAGTCGTTTCGACTAGTCTTTGTAATGTATAAATTGATGACTTGATTATACAATCGAACGCTTTGCTCAAATCAATCTCTTTAGTCGAAAATTTAAACACGAGTGCATACAAACTCTTCATAAAACAATAAAATTACATTTTTTATTAAAGTAAACACAATTTCTTTTGCAGATAACATCTCATAACAAATTAATACAACTAGTATAACAAATACATTATCTAACGTAACACAGTGGTCGAATTCAATTATCTGCGATGACAATACCACGCTGTCACTTTCGCCGGCATGGGATTTCAATCATCCTATCTACAATATTTCATATCTCTATTATTATCAACTGTATATTCAAAGGCCATTGTCTTTTGTCCGGGTAATGAACTTTTACCATTACAAATAAGAAAGTAACTAATGATTGCGTTTAGTGACCGCTTGAATCACGGTATACGTGTCAGCGGACGTTTGATGTATATTGATGATTTGTTTGCAACATTTTGTTGTAATAGAAATTTGTTATGTAAAAGTTTTGTTGTTTTGACATACCGTGTATATTATTATAAGAATGTATTAAGTGCATGTTTTCGTATATAAAATATAGAAAATTTTAACGAGTTAAAAGAGATAACCTTAAAAATCTCCCGCTCAGTCAAGCAGAAAGAATTTTCTGAGGAGATTTGCGTTGTTTTTGCGCTTAAAATAGTAACTAGAGCTTCACTGTCTTTGTTCTTCTTCGTACATCCATATGTATCTCTCTTGTAACCTTTTTTTCACAACTTCTTTCTTACATTGTGTTCACGGTGTTGGCACTGATGCGAGAGTGATAATCACTTAGATTTATGAGCCGTGAGCTTCTCCTGAAATGATGACAATTACAACCTAGTATAGTTTAACTTAAATTTGACTTCACACATTTTTTGATTATTTTACGAGCCTGCCAAAGTGACTCTAGTCTACTTGAAAGAAAACATGAATAGAATCTAAGAGTTGTGGTCACCATACTCATTGCGGATGCAGACAACATTGAGGAATTCTAAAAGAAATACGTATGAAAATGTGCATATTAAGAAATTATTTTATGTAATCTCGTTTTTTATATTTATATCAACCTTCAAAAACTTAAAAGTTGATTACAAAAGCAACAATTACCTAGATGATCACTCGTAAGTATAATAAATATAGTTATTTCGGCCTTCGCATATGTATGAGATTGCACTTATTATGTCAGCATATTATCATAATAAAAGTAATAAAGATGTTGTGACGTCATTTAATACTTATTTTAGAGTTTAAGATGGTAATGACATTAGCATGACGAATTGTTAAATTTGACAGTTCTAAAACAAGTATACAAATACCAAAAATCACGAATTAAGCCACCTATCAATTGATAACGGTACAGGCCGCCTTCACCAATTTACATTTTTAAGTAATATTTTGGTTTTGACTTTGGAAATATTCAACGGAAAAACTAGAAAATTCACTGTTTAAATTCGTTGTATGAACATCTTCTCTTGATATTAATTTTTTTAATGCAACTACTAAACCTCATAAGATCAATAATAATCACTGCACGGTTGGCCTAGTGGCTTAAGCGGTCGCCACGCCACTCTCTACTGCGCTGAGTGTTGTGGCTTCAAACCCCACGTGGGACAACACTTTGTGTGATCCACAAATTGCTGTTCTGAGTCTAGGTATTCTTTGTGTCCGTTTCTTGTCTAGTCTAGTGCACTGTCTTTATAAAAAAATGGTTTCAATCATGTCACATAACAATGATTTATTTATTAAACTTTGTAAATTATTTTTCGTCCATTAGGCATAACACTTTTCCTGCAACAGAGAACATGCAACAGTCTAATACTCGGGACTTTCGGAAACATGAAATATCTAGTTTACAATCTAGACTCTTCAATCATTCTGATAATATTTAATTCTACATACGAACTGCTCTGTGACACTGACAGGCTTTACCGGAGACATCAGATCAGTAACCTGTAGTAGTCTACTGCTAGACATATGCCTTGGCAAGGAGATTCAGAGATATATTCTTAATCCATCACACAGATGAGCCGGCTCACTGGAAGCATAAACAAGCGACAGGCAACTTAATTTTTTTAAATTTCAAGTAAACCTCAATACATCGGTAACTTTCATCTTACGACCTTAATTTCGTTCTCTTTGTTTATCGGACTGTGTATTTACGCTCCTTTTATTTCATAGTTATCTGATACTGTGGTTTTTGGTCCAACTCTTTGTACTCCAATATTGTTGTCCACTATTGTTCGATTGCGGTTCACCTCCTACACTTCACTTAACCGTATCAATATCGATTTATTGATAGCATTGATATACGTGGCTTTATCTACCATTGTGATTATTTTTCTATGTAATAAAACTTCGCATACGTTCGCTTGATGTAATTCTGTTATCGAAACCGGATTACTGCTGTTTATATTTTATTCAATTTATGTCATTGATAATAGAGCATATTTAATAATATCTACGACAAATAAGAATTTAATGCCTTTTGAAGGGATATTTGTCTACAAGTTACACCAGTCATTGGTAATCCTATGAAATAATTTTGTCACCTTCATTCTCTTTATTAAATTTTACAATGAAACACTTATTGTGGGTACTGAAATTTTACACTGATAAAAATATCAAATAAAAGATAAAATCTTTAAGATATTTGCGTGTAAGATGCATAAGAACCAAATACTTTTACCAATAAAGAAATACATTTTCGACTGCACGATTAGCCTAGTGGTTTAAGCGGTCGCCACGCCGCTCTCCACTTCGCTGAGTGTTGTGGGTTCAAATCCTACTCTTTGTGTAATCCACAAATTATTGTTCGGAGTCTGGGTGTTTGTAAAGTCCCCCGCGACACAGGATTTATTCCTAATGCGGACGTTGTCTTTAAATAAAAAAACAAAAAAATATACTCAAGTTTAAAACTATATCGAAAGCCCAGATTTCAAAAGAGTTTAAAGGTTTTAAAATGAAACCCAACAATCATCTTACTGCCGTAAATGATATATTCCCGGCTCTCCACCGGAATCTATTGCACCTGGTAGACAGGTAACAAGAACAAGAATGTTCACATTCCTCATTGTAATCTCTAATTCCATTCGGCTATCAAAGCCATTATTATAATAAGCTTTTCAATTCTGTAATAACAGTTTGCTCTCATCGCGTGGACGTCCTTGAACAAAGCATGCAGAATTGTACGATTCTTTTTCGATGCTGTTAGCAACAACTGCGTTTGTTATATCAACTAGTAAATTGAGATTTCTATGAAACATATCAGCGAAGTGACTGACTTGTCATTGCTAAGCGGTTCTCCTCGAACTGTAACGTTGGTGATTTCTTGTAGAGGGATTAATGGGAAATGATTTCATACGGATATACCATTTGGTTTTATTTTAACCATAGATTAGGAAGGAACCATAGATATAACGGTAGTTGACCTAAAATGTCATAAACGAAATATTCATTGGTGCTCCGTCCTTTAACCTTTTTTTATGTCTGGAATTGTATTTAAAATTATAATAATTGGGTAGATGACTGTATCGTAAATAAATACCAATGTCCACTTCATTAAAACTAATATCGCGAAACATCTCGGCAAATACAATTAACATAGCTTTTTGTTATTATTACAAATTTCAATCAAGTATACAGTGAAATATACAGTTCAATTGAGTAGTCTAATACAGTGACGTCACAATTTTGTATTTGGTACATTTTTCATACAAAATTGTCGTTTTGACAGATAATAAAAAGTAGCTAATTTGACTAAGGTGTCATTTAGCCTATTGTGTAAATAATAATAATCATTTTATTCAACTTCCTATAGATACCTAGAGATAATGAAATAATTTAGTTTATACATCGGAAACTACCCAGTTTTCTTAAAATAACAAAGAGTTACCAAACGTTTCTCTTTAACCTATGTTTACCATCTATAACATTTGTGCTATCAATACTTTCATCTAAGGTAACCTCACGAGGTTCATTATATTCTTTGTCTTGTATTTTTTCATGACATACTATGTGTTTATCTACACGTTTATACTGGTACATGTTGTCAACAACATCGATACATGTATACTTTCTCTTTAAAAGAAATTCTCGCTTGTCCAATATTATACGAAACTAAATATTATATGCCAATTTTGCTTTAATTCATTGACAACTTTTGATTAAGATTTATTATTGCGTACTGTCCTTTACCTCTTTCTCTCTCTTTTTTCTGTTACTCTCTCTCTCTCTCATTCTCTTTACTTAGCCTTATCTATTCTTCACCAGACTTAATATTACTTCGCTTCCTGCAAAGTGAAGAGGTGACAGCAGTACGCACACGCGGACGTCACCTCACCTTAATAGAGAGTTAGCACGAATGTGGTGCAGGTGCTTAAGCCATTCGGACCCCTCGTCCTGATTGCTTAATAACAGCAGTTCCCGGATCCCTCCTATTGCAGGCACAGAATGGTACACCCTGTGGCTTTAGTCGGTCCTATTCTGACACACCACGGTGGAGTAACAGCCCGTGGTTGGTGGTTTCCAAACGTAAAAAAAAGGGCTGACCAGTATGTATTTTTATGTTTAAATTTTTATTTGAACCCTTTCGACTGTTTTAGTTGTTCGAAAAATAATAAGTTGAAATATTTGCAAACAACTAACTACCTTGTATGCAGTAAAGTAATCTATGTAGTCTACTGTGCCCTAGCAGTGCGCATTTCGAATTAACCTATAACAAAAAAAAACACAGTGTGTGTACTCATGTACGCACTTGAGAAGTTATACTTCTTTGACGTAACAATCGAAAGTTAACAAATAAAAATATCTATTACCGTCATACATACAATTGAATTAATATAAACGCCAATATATTTTTTATTTATACACACTAATTATTTGTACGACACAACACACGTTAGCAACTAACTTCAGACTGTTGCTTTTTTCTGTCGGTGTGCGCGCGCATCGTAAAAATTCACTCTCATCATTTTTCCTAATCGCGCCAAAAGAAGTATAACTTCAAAAAATTAGAATGCGAAGGCGCGGTAACAATAATAGTAAAATTTTGTTTCTTCTCAATTGTGTTATCGGTTTTTATTTAAAACACAATGGATAGAAAATATAAGATGTAATTCCATATAACTTAGACCTTCGATGTGCATCGCTAAACAACGGACATATAATCTACGAGTATGAAGAGATTGCCTCGTTTTCTCATAGAGTACATGTTACTTTATTGGGTACTCCTACGAATTGTAAAGCATATAGTCGTAGCAGGTGGTCCACATGATTAACATTAAGATGTCGATGACTTTTGGTAAAATATTGACCTTTTGTTCAGCAACTAAAGTGATGTGCAGGTTTGTTATATGCATTTCGTTTGTTATTAGTATAACCTGTTTTACTCGAGTAAATTAACTCAAGTAAACTTTAAAATTTTACAATAAATTGAATAAGTTATTTTGGTCGTTAAGGAGGTATTGCTCTTTTAGAGAATTCCTGAAATCAGTGCTATATAATGTTTTGAATTCTACATTAAGCAGTACGAAGTTTTTTAAGATGCGAAAAACGTGGAAAAGGCACTATATAACACTTGATTTACTTGAATAGTTACTGTAACATATTATAACTGGAACGAGGTTTGTTTTTTTCTTACCGAATGGCATGTGCCGATTCGTATGTTTCTATTATTCCGTTGACATAACCACTTCTAACTTTCACATTAATAAAGGTTAGAGTAATTTCTTTCAGTGGGGAGGGATCTGGATCTCGTAATATCAGCTGTTCCCGGATCCCTCCTATATCGGGCGCAGAGTGTCACACCGTGTGGTTTTAGTCGGTCCGATTCTGACACACCACCCCGCCGTAAACCCCGGTGGGGTGACGGCCCGAGGGGGTTTCCACAAGTTAAAAAAAAAATTAAAAAAAAGTTTCTTTTAGTATGATAAAGCTAACTCGAAAACAACTCGGGTAATTGCATGATATCGAAGTATGAAATCTTAAAGTAGTTAAAGGTCTTTGTTGCATGTGTGTAGAAACGAATGTCATGTCCCTCTGACTCAAAGGGACGATCCTCCGACTAGGCGAGGTGTCCATAACTGGCGGCCTGTGACCCCATGGTTGCCGTTTGGATGTTGTGTATATGCTAATCGCCGCGAGATTTTCTATACCGTGATTCAGGATTAGTAGTTACTCCGTAGTTCATTACTCCGTTGTTTGATGTCTCTTCGCTAGATGGCGCTGTAGTGTGTACTTTCGTTAACGCTGCATGTGGAAGACACCACACATGTGTATCTTTTGACTGGGTTAAGAAATATGATAACCCTGCACGTGCTACACCCGTATATTGTAACACAACTGTCACCCCTATTGCAAGACATTCATTTGCTAATGGGGGTCTTTCCGCTCCTTAGCAGATGTACTGTGAATAATGTTCTGAATTGCAAGTGTCTGGAGAACTTTTAAAGAGGAAATTGATAATAAAGGTATCATTTTCGAAGTGAAACTTATTTGAAATCATTATGATTTGAAACTCGATAAAATTATATACGTCACGATAAAGAAACAAACTTACAAATGTGTAGGAGTAAGCAGGCGAGAGAATGGGATATAATACATTACAAGATATTTTATATTCTCGGTCTCTTTGTGCGATGCTTCGTAGCGTGACTCTCGTCTACCAAGCATTGTCCATATGTATGCGCCTTGTGTACTGGAGTACTGTATATATCTGTATTGTACTAAGCTTGCTCCTGATCTGAGTATTCTACGTGTGTATGTTGTATAAAGAAACTCTTCAGAAGTTTCACTTCTGTGTATGAATTACACACACACTTTTTGTCACTGCGTTGGTATAAATAGTATGGTGTTAAAATATAGGTTAATCAAAACGTTTGTTATGCCCAAAAGGTTTATTTGTTAATCAATATTTAAAATAACATGTAACAAAACGTAACATGTTAATATAGACGTAAATAAAGCCTTATAATTTTAATTCTGAGAAATAAAAACATATAACAAAAATATATATGCAACTCTTAGTATCAAACCTCATATTGTCCACGTCATGACGGAAACGCCATTTAAATCTTACAAATTTCCGTCTTACGCACTAGAACGTGAACCCTTTCAACATTTCCATCTACCCGCGTTTCACAACGCCTTGTGCATTACAATGGCTTATGAAGAAACTCGCAGATGGTCGTGGATTAACTTAATACTATAACTTAGCGAGAAATAGAAGTATGCTGTCATTAAAATTTCACATTGACTAACTAGGATTCGACCGTAATACCATGACCTCACAGAAAAAAAATGGTGTTACGCAATTCTTTCAGTCTATTTTTTTTTATAAAGAGCCTGCCAAAGTGACACTACTTTGCCGGTATCACAAGAGTTGTGGTCACCATACTCATTGCGAATACAGACAATGCAGTATGATGACCCACTTAAATACGGCCTAATGAGATGCTATTTCACGCCCCACTTAGGGACTTAAAAGGTATGGACAGTCATCGTGACAGTGTAAGGCACACGGTTTTACCAGGATAACTGTCACCCCTGTATCAATGAGCTTTCGGTCTCACACTCACCAACGAAACACGACAGCACGGATGCTGTCGCTCTAGGTTGGTCTTCTGGGAGAGTATAGTACTGAACCGGCCAGTTCATGCTGAAATCAGTGTGGCTCTACTACCTGACAATTTCTCGTAGAAAAGTATTATAAGCACTGGTAGAATACCAATTCAACTTTCCGTCACAATTCGATATAATCACATTACAGTCAACGTTGGATGTTTAGTATGTTACTAAGAGAAATTCTTTTATGATATTTGTGAAATCGAGAGTAGGTCGGAATTGAATCTCGAATGAATCTTTGTTTATCATCCGAATTGCCGGCTCCTTGTGTAGTTATCCTCTTTTCTGATGGTTGGAACTTTTATTTGGAGCCAGTTTTGGTCAGGAATTGAAAACTCTAAAGTCACACTTCAAACCAAAAAGGTCACGACTCCATAATTTTCTAAGACAATATTATGAATAATGCGGCTTATGCAAGCGTTGAAAACAAACCAGATTGTTCACAACTTCTTAAGAAATATATGTAGGTACTGTGTTCACCGACTCAATTTAACGCATATCTGCATACGCATGCGACGTGGTCTAATAAAATATATTGTTGCGTTCCTAATGTACGTTTGATTTTCCGCTAGAGAAACTTGCTACATGCAGTATGCTCTAAGGTATAGATTACATATACATATTTTAGCATTAGTTTCGCTTTATATTACATTGAAGCATACATTCTGATTGGTCTGATTCTCTTATTGAAGATTGGACATGCAATGTTTGGAGTTGACATGACAACAATTTTTTTTATTAGTTTTCATATGATGCGTTAGGAAAACTCATTGTTAAGTCGAAGGGTCGTTACTTCGATTCGCAGTCAGTACAGAGTCAATCAGTATTCAGAAATATGTACTATGTTTTTAGCAGTCTAATTATCATATTACAAACTTAGCCTCGTTTAGGATCAAATTGCAGTGTGTTAGATGTGTAAAAATAAAAAAGAATATCTCTTGCATGGAAATGAAAATTCACTAAATAATTTAGCTACGCTGTCCGATCCTATGAGTAAGTCTGCAAATATGCACCGGCACTCTTTGAGCTAAACCATAAACAAGAATAATTCAAAAGAGCCAATATGTTCAAAATCTTATTAGTGTTGTAGTGACGAGCCCGCCGTTCTAGACAGACATGTTCGTAATTTGAATTACAAATGCGTCTTTGTGGCCAGTCGTCGGTCACCGGAACAAAACAAAACGTAATCAACCTTTTTGAAACTGTAATTAGCTATGTAAAATAAGGAATAACTAAGAGCCTTTGTGTGAACCGAGTAATAGCTATACGGACTCCGATGACTCAATGTTTCTTGTAATTTTGTAGTGCATGTTACGCCGTACAGTCACCAGTAAATAAATAGGTCTGAATGCACTCGACATGTATACTCTTACACAAGTATTTATGGTTATTATCAGGGTCTCGTAATGACGTTACAAATTTGAATCCCACACAGTACATATCCGACAACGATTTTATCCTTTTCGTTACACAATAATTATACTTTGCATCTTAAAATAGATACATACATTACATATAAACACTTAAATGTGCAATAAATCGTTTATGAGTCACATTAACATAACACTCATTAGAACGTTCAATTTATTTAAGACAGTAATCAAAGACTGCAGTTTTACATAACAGAACATAACCTAGAAATAAAGAGAGATCGATAAACTAAACGGATCCACTCACTCTGAAGCCGTAGAACTTTATACAAGTCAGCTCTACTTACATATATTGTTACAATTTAATTTACCGGTAGCAAGCAAGTGAAGCAATTATAATGTATGGAAATACAGGCGTGAACAAAGAAGTTTAGAAATTAATATTATATTTTTTAGTTTACCATTTGTTGAGCTCTACTCATGTATCTTAACAACAAAGTCATACAAAATATTTAAATTGTTTGATGAACGCAATCCTCGGTGTCTTCCTCATATTACCGCAATTGCACCTTTTTCATACCACCACAATAGGCTAGATGACACCTTAGTCAAATTAGTTACTTTTTATCATCTGTCAAAACGGTAATTTTGTATGAAAAATATACTAAATATCAAATTGTGACGTCACTGTTTTAGACTACTCAATTGAACAATATATTTCACTGTATATTTGATTGAAATTCGTAATAATAATAAAAAGCTATGTTAATTGTATTTTTCGAGATGTTTCGCGATATTAGTTTTAATAAAATGGACGTTGGTATTTATTTACGATACATTCATCTACCCAATCGCATTAGCTTTATTTGTTTTTCTTGTACTTTTTTCTTCATTTCGCCTTTTGGGTACCGATATTTTAAACCCATTAATTAAAAATTTAATTATAGCTATTAATTATAATAAATTATTGATCCATTTGCGTATACACAGAGTAAATACGGAAAGAGTAAATAAATAAATATTTCAGAGATTGGTCATACCACGCCATCTAGTAACGCCATCTAGTAATATATGTTAACTTTTTTTTATAAATACATATATATTACACATAGAAAATATTCCAAACTCCGAAACGAATACTTGCAAATCATGCAAACATTTAGTCCGACCCGGGTATCGAACCCGAAACCTCAAGCACAGCAGTAGGATACGCTACCACTGCGGCACTGAGGCAGTCAAATAAATTAACATTTAGTAGTTGTCAATTGCGGATCAATAATGACAGACTCAACATGTGCCATTTGACTACAGATGTTTAGTTTACTTTGCTTTGCATGTTTGAATCACAGCATCATCCCAGAATTATTTGGTAAGAGTCGTTTTAGTGATAAAACTCAGAATTTTATTAATATTTCAAATACTATTATAATTTTACTTTATTCTCAGACAAATAATTCAAAATCTTTATTCAGTTCACAAAAAACATAGTGGTCTTGTAGTATATGGGCAACCCAAATGTTTATGCCTGTAATTTGTACGACTCCGCGTGTTTTATTATTTGTTATTATTTACTACAAAGGAGTATCATTATAACAGAGTATTAGTAAAATATTTCATTCAATAATTTTGTTACGTAGGTAGGTCCATAAACCATAAAAACTTATTTTTGAATGAAATTTACTTTTCTTTAAAAAACGCGTCGACACCATCCGCTCGGTTCATTCATACTTTTGACTTTTTATTGTTTAAAAAAAATGTGTCAGTACAATAACTGCCCAAATATTATTTAAAAAGTTTTTATAACCAAGTTTAAAGCTACATAAATATGATTTTTTTTTGTACAAACATTTATAGTGTCATATATTAACGACTGCGTAAGACAATTGGACCGTTTGCAACTTATGAATGACATGGAATATGTTAGTATCCATCTTTAACAACGACCACACAGCCCAAATGTTCGAAACAATAGGTGTCTGGTTGCATGGTCGTTCATCCTCTTATTTTAGTGTTCCCAACTGTACATTTTTTTTCTATATTAAGAGCCTGCCAAAGTGACTCTACTCTGCCTGATGGTAAGCATGAATAGAATCCAAGAGTTGTGGTCACCATACTCATTGCAAATGCCGACAATACAGTATGGTGACGCACTATGGCGGCCTTCTGAGATGCTTTTTCACACCCCGCTTGGGGACATAAAAGGCATGACAGTCATCGTGAGAGTGTAAGGCTTACACAGTTACCACGATAACTGTCACCCCTGCATCAATGGACCTCCGGTCTCACACTCACCAACGAAACACGACAGCACGGATGCTGGCGCTTTAGGTTAGTCTTCTGTGGGAGGGTAGTACTGCCCCGGTCGAGACGGCCCGCTCGTGCTGAAATCAGCGTGTCTCTACTACCTAGCAAGTTTTTATACAATTAGTAAATGTATATATTTTTACAATAAATTTACATCGCATCTATACTAACATTATAAAACTGAAGAGTTTGTTTACTTGAACGCGCTATTCTCAGGAACTACTAGTCTGATTTGAAAAATTCTTTCAGTGTTAGATAGTCTATTTAGCGAGGAAAGCTATAGGCTATATATGAACGCGGTAAGACTAATAGGAACGCAGTATTTATGAAAAATATTACAAAAACGGTGGTAAATTATATATTTTCAAAGCTTCTATTGCGTGCCCTATATTTTTAGAAGTCCTAAAAAAGAGTTCGACGGTATGTCTATCCTTTTCAGGTTGATTCATCGTAATAACTATTTTTACGGTGAACAAATTTGTTCACACTGTATAACATTCATGTTAGATAATTATTACATACTTTCAATTTGAATTTCATAATATTAGTTTCTCAATGCAATTAACACTTGTTCTTGGAATACAAGAAAAGTAAACAGTGCCTGACTTCTTAACTGATTTGATTATTCCTTAAACGTTTTGAAATCAACAGCTTATGTTAATTTGAGTTATGAACAAAAGTTTCGTTCAACATTTTTCAATTAATCGAATACCGAAAAAGTTTCTGAACTAAATATTATTCCTGTACAATTAAAAAAAATAAAAAAAAACATAAATGATGATAATCTCTTAGGCGATGTCGACAACGGTGGCCTCAACCGAGACCAGCAGCCTACTAACAAAAAGTGGCCAAGTGGGTGCATAAACACAGATGCACTTTCTGTTCCCTCATTCTTATAATTTGGCGGGACGGTTATCTGACACGACCGAGAAGAGATCAGGCACAGCACAGCTTTACATGCTCTCCGAGGCACGGTTACAGCGATTAGATATGTACGAAAGACTGATTTAAACGGAACTAATATTAAGTGAGTTGTTGCAAAATCTAATATTTGTTTCATTGTTTTATTTTTCATAAATTTAGTAACGGTATTAAGTAATAAACAAATCGGAACTGTGTTAATTGTTAAAACTAACTGTTATAACGTTAATTTTAGAGACGATAACGATTGAGTTAACGAGTTTTCAGAAATAGGTACGTGATTGTATTGACATCAATTGTTTGTAACTAGACCACGAAAGATTGATTAGCGGTGTCAAAATTCATCGATGTCAAATAAGTAAGTTATCATCATGAACCTGTCGCAGTCCACTGCTGGACATAGACCTCTCCCACGCCACTTTGATCGATTTTGGGCTACATAAATAAATCTTAAGTTAGAAAGACTCTAACCTTTATTGTTCTCATGATGTAGAGATCGGCTAGTTCAACTGGTTTAATCTGAATTTTAGTTTTTCCAAGGAACGACTTGCATTGCACTTCCACAACCCAGAGCGTAAACTGATTTCGAAAGTTGAACTGGTTGTCAGTATATTTGAAAACGCTGACTGCCTAATAACGATTGCCATAGATGTTCATGTCGACTAGGACCGAAGGGTTAACGTGCTCTCCAAGGCACGGGCGTAAAACACTGTCAAACTTCCATACTCCGGGCTGTTATTAGATAGTTTTTGTAAGAAAAACCCAACACACAGTTGGTAGTCGCATTACGCTAACCGCTAGAGCAACGAAGCAGGGCTAAATAAATAAATAAATAAATAAATTAAATTGAATATTTTTGTATGCAACTAAGGCCAAATGAGTAAAAGGATGGGTGAGCCATCTGATGCTGACTTTAATCGTCGTGGACACCTTCAAAAGATATACACCAATATCGTCATGCATTCTGTGAAATAAAAAATATACGAAACAATAATTACTGCTTTCTGAATGTTAAAAAACAGAGCCTTAACATTTATCAACAAAAAAGGTTTTATTTTGTCTACTCTATGGAATTAAACAACAAGAATAGGGAAGGTGTATTTATTAGTTATTGTAAAGAATAATATGTGATCACTATGACATGTGTAGATATGTGCTAATTACAAATGTGATAAAAAAGTAACGCAAAAAAGAACAATCGGTACTTAACTTTCTTATTTTCTTACTTTTTACATATTTAGATATTATCATTTAGATAAATATTATTATTCCAATTGTTAGGTAGCAGACCCACGTTGATTTCAAAACGCACGGGCCGGTTCGACCGAGGCAGTACTACCCACCCACAGAAGATCAACCTAAAGCGACAGCATCCGTGCTGTCGTGTTTCGTTGGTGAGTGCGAGACCGGAAGCCCATTGATGCAGGGGTGACATTTGTCGTGATAAGTGCGTACAATACAATGCCACGATGACTGTCATGCCTTTAACCTCGCCAAATGAGGTGTGAAAAAGCATCTTACTAGGCCGCCATAATGTGGGTTACCATACTGCATTGTCTGCATTCGCAATGAGTATGGTGACCACAACTCTTGGATTCTATTCATGCTTTCCATCAGGCAGAGTAGAGTCACTTTGGCAGGCTCGTAAAATAAAAAAAAACAATAACACATGTGATTCGTTTCAGTAATTGTCATCTATTCCTTATTTTCGTTAGGTGTTTTATGAAATCTACAAAAACATGAAATACAACTGGCATCAACTATAAAATAACGTTATTCGTAATTTTGTAACAATATTTTAATTGCACTTATTTTACATATTAACATGTCATAATCTAGATTGTTAATTACTGAATTAATCATTTTGTAAGTGATATGATGCAATTCTGAACAACCGTTAACCTTACGACAATGCACGATAGAAATATTTCTGTGTAACACGTGTTCCGTGAAAGTGTGACATTAAATTATTATATTAAACACGCCTTGTTGCCACCATGATGAATATGGCATTTTCGCCTTTCATCTTATAGACATACTCATGCTACTATCCCTCAAAGGATAAATAGAGATGTATAATCACAAGCGTTTTTTACTTTTATTTGATTTTCAGAATCATTATAGTTCATTACCAAATTATTACTAGAGGCCATTAGTAAATTACTTAATCATAATAAGGCACAATACGAAATACACACACACAATTCAAAATATACTACGAGACAGACAGTGCAAAGAAACTTTGCCTATCAAACTGTTCAAGTCTTGGTCCCATGCAACCGTTTTGTGGGGATATTAAGAACAGTTCACTTTGTCTTTCGAACGGGAAGGTTTTAAAATCGGTGACTATGATAACACAAACTTTAACAATCACTGAACACTTTCTAGTACTCCCAAGGGTTTCCTTTGATTTTACCAGGCATTCTTATTCATTTGATAGGAATGAAGAACTACGACTTCTTAAACAGACGAAATATGGTTTACTGTGTCCGTAATCTTCATCTGCTTGCTCTCGTGTAGATGCTGTTTATTGTCTATTGTTTTCGAAGTTCACTTCGAAATTTAAATTCCTAATTCTCGAACCGGGAGGTTATTTGTTTAATTTTTTAAAAAATTTTTTAGCAGTAAATAAGTATTCATATGAAATAAGTTCCCCATATGTCAATAAGCCTATTTAAAAGTTTAATAATATTGTTAATTTGAATGTATTGTATTATAATTATATTATATTTTGTAAAAATTGTGAAAATTTTAAATAAATCTATGTCGATTTTTTATACCAGTTAAGTGGTTGACAGTCTTAGGGAGGTCGGTTGCTTGGATACAAAACTCGCAGCCAATCTAAGCCATGTGTCTTCAAGAGATATGATTTCGGAACACAAGTGGTTACAGGTTGCAATCTTACAAATAAAACACACACTTCTTTCTTATTTAAACGCGATAAAAAAAGATAGGCAAGAATGTTTCTTTACCAAGAATGATGCACTGGGGGCAAAAAACTTACAATCTACAATGTGCTAGATTGTAATTCTGTCTCTTTCTTTCATTCTAGTGTTCGTAGCCGACGTATCCCCGAAGTTGTAGATCGATATCTAGGCATAATATCCGAAATAAGATTGAGAAAAAAGGCAGGAAAAGTGAATGTATGTTTTAGATCGACCACTTATGGTAAACACTGAAGCTTTCTTTTAAAAAAATTTTTAAAGCTCAATTCGAATCTATTCTCAATCTTACACATATATAAGGTAGGTTTTTTTTTTATTTTAAGAACCTACCAAAGCAAATCTACTCTGCTTGATGGAAAACGAGAATAGAAGAGTTGTGGTCACCATACTCATTGCGAATGCAGACAACGTAGTATGGTGACCTACACTATGGCAGCTTAAAAAACACAACAAAAAAGACATGACAGTCATCGTGGCAGTGTAAGGGTCACCACACTTACTACGATAACCTCTACATCAATTATTAAATTGATTTCATTATTTAACATTTGTCGTCAAAAAGTCAATACAAGTTTTCATTATAACTTTTTTTAAATACCGTTGCAGTGGCGATTATAAACTATAAGTACATTGGACTATTTAAAAAAAAAATCCTTTTATATAATCCTAAAAGCCTCGTTTTCAGACATAATCCTACTTACATGCAGCTAGAGAAAATAAAGATTAATGTCCACTTTGACAGCTCTGCCATTTCAACTCTAAGCTATGGATACATCAGTACATGTCACAGGTTTTGTTTAACCGTAACGTCCATTTAGTTTCACTCGTCACTTCATTTTGACATACATTTTTGTTTTGAATGGTTTTAAGAAACTGTAAACATAATGAGAAGGACTGCATGGATGTCGTTGAAGTTCAAACTCTACATGCGACGAAACTTTTGTAATACACAAATTGTTGTTCTGAGTCTTAGTGTTCTTTGTGTCTGTTTATACCATGTGATTTCAAATCCGGTATCCCTGACAATATCGAAACATTTTTTTTGTCAAATAATATACAATAAGTCTCTAAAGTTCACAATATCGGTAAACAACTTGAGAAGATTTGTGCAGTTGTGAATTAAAAACGAACGAAAACATTTTATACATGTGTTATATGCGATAATAAATTCAAAACTTCATCAATAGACGACCAAGTCACTTCGCAAATGATCTTATAATGTTTATTTATTTATTTATTTACACTTTATGCACTTTGTACATCGGCGGACTTAATGCCCAAGACATTCTCTTCCAGTCAACCTTAGGGTGGTATAGAAATATGCTAAGGGAGGTGCATAGAGGTTACATTGACAATGACTACCATACATGAGTACATATACATACATGAACACATACAATACATACGTCATAAATACACATATATACATAAATATACACATACACACACATTTAGATTATATACTTACACTATAACAACTTGACTATAAGCTGAGCCAACTATCGATAAGACGATTCTTCAATCTCGTTAAGAAGATTATGTACATTATTTTTGAATGTAAAACGGTTTGTGGACATCCTGATTTCGAGCGGTAGCGCATTCTAGAGTAGTGCTGCCTGAACAAAGAACGAAGAGTTCACGAAATCAGAGTTGTGAGAGGGACATAAGAGAATCAGATTACTTTCTAAGCGAAGGTTTGTTGTGTGTGTAATGTTTTTCAATTTAAAGACCCATACATACTTTCTCTCGGTTTGAAACACTTCCAGCGATATCAATATAACAGGAATATTTACTTATAAAACCAATCTGACCCAATATGTCTAGAAATTTCCGTAAGGTAACTTCATCCTCTCTTGTACTCTGTCGTGTCCGATGGGGTCCATACGTACTGGCAAAACATAATGTAATATCTGTAACCATTGAGAATAAGTATTACAAGCAATTATTATAATACTTTTAGTCCTTAACCTTCACCATAAAAAGCGCCTAACTATTGTATAGTCAAGGATGCACAAAAATTTTCTTTTTTTATTTTAATAGCCTGCCAAAGTGACTCTACTCTGCTTGATGGAAAGCATGAATAAAATCCAAAAGTTGTAGTCACCATACTGGTTGCGAATGCTGACATTGCAGTATGGTAACCCACACTATGGCGGCCTATTACGATTTTTTGCGCCTCACTCGTGAAAGACATGACAGTCATCGTAGCATTGTATAGTACACATTTACCACGACAACTGTCACCCCTGCATCAATAGGGTGACAGTTGTCACCCCTACACTTTTGACCACCCTGGCACCTTTTGACTGAGTACATAGAGAATGTCAGTTTTTTTTTAATTCGTTCGATAAGAACTGCATTTTTAGCCTAGGTTCCTTTGTTTTGCATTTATCGCGTTTCCTTGTAACAAACAGATAGTGATGATTTATTGTTAGTCGTAAAATTTATAAGTAATATCGTACGCTTAATTTATTTGCAATATAGAATGTCTTAAATACGTGCTTCATAACACAAGAATTTCCGTTAAATGAAAACAATACATCTAGGAAAAGTTGCGATCTTTACTTTAACTTTAATAGTAACGCGTAAGTTCCAAATTTTATCGTGTCTATTATACAAATCTTTTTACAATTGCTGCCATTGATTGGTAGTTATCGCGACGAAAACGCATTATATTATAGAACTTACTATATCGCTAAATTAACAAGTTCAGATGCCTAAACTTATTTTTTCTTTGTCACTGAGACTAGACTGAGCGGTTGGCCTAGCAGTCGCGACGCCGCTCTCTGCTGCGTTGTGTTGTGGGTCCAAATCCCACATGGGAAAACACTGTGTGATCTACAAATTGTTGTTCTGCGTCTGGGTGTTCTTTGTGTCCGTTTCTTGTATGTTTGTAAAGTCATCCCCGACACAGGATTTATTCTCAGTGCGGGAAAATTGTACTAACCGTAGTTCGTGATTTAAAAATAATGAATTTAAATTCTCTCAGTCCTTCGCTTTACTTAACGCAGTTGCCGTGAGCCCTTCCACATATCGTCGTAATAAACGATTAGGTAAGCTCTACTTGTCGTCTTACAAAACACAATCAAAAATATAGCCCTATCGTTTTCCTTACGCTGTAACTTCCTGGTACAATACTATATCACTTGTAAGTCTGTCCGTTGCGTAAAGTACGCGTGCAGGTGCCGTGAACTTAGTAGAAACGTTCACTATTGTGCAACAGTTTTATATGATTTAGTAAATAAAGTAATGAAATTAAATGTCCAAACCAATATGTCAGTTACTGTATCATTAAGTAACAATAATATCTCAGAATAGCACACTTAAAAGAATGATCTTAGTAAGATACCTTTCATAATAAATTAATAAACTTAAAAAAGTTAAAGAGAGGGACTGGCAGCAGCATACAGCCCAAGACCGAGATAGTTGACGCTCCTTAGGGATGCCTTCATTCATCAGTGGGCAATAGATTTTTTACACTTAGTTCTCCTGATTGTATTCGGTGTATCTAATTCCTATCTAATATATAAAATTCTCGTGTCACAGTTTTCGTTGCCATACTCCTCCGAAACGGCTTGACCGATTTTGATGAATTTTTTTGTGCTTATCCGGTATCTATGAGAATCGGCCAACATCTATTTTTCATCCCCCTAAATGTTAGGGGTAGTACAACCCTAAATTTTCTTTTTTATTTTTTAGACAAAATTTTTAATTTCTATTTTTTATGATACAACATACAAAAATACATACAATCCTCAATTTTCACCCTTCTACGATCAACCCTTATTTTTTAATAGCCATTTTAGTAATTTAATCATGTTTCTTTCTTTCTTTTTAAATTACTTAGAAATAATTTATATGGCAAAGCAACGTTTGCCGGGTCAGCTAGTTTATTTATACATCTGTTATCATGTGTACGAAACGCTTAAATGCTGTGTACAGATATAACAAGGCGTCAGACTCATAAAATATGGCCAAACGCTACCATTTGTATAAAATAATCTGAATTGAAAATAACTTTAATAAAAGGAAGACAAATACGATCTAAAGCTTTCAAGAAAAGAGTGTAATCCCGTTTCAAATACCGGTACACACTTACGTTTGACTCTTGAGTTACGGTAGACTCGACTAGATCTGGATATCGTAATAACAGCTGTTCCCGGATCTCTCCTATATCAGGGGCAGAGTGGCACACAGTGTGATTTTAGTCGGTCCGATTCCGATACACCACCCCGCCGTAAACCCCGGTGGGGTGACGGCCCGAGGGGGTTTCCACACGATAAAAAAAAAAACGACTACTCGTTTGCTCCTCATGTTGTATAGAAAAGCACTTATATCATTTTCAATGAATTCTCCATTATATTACTTTATTCATTTATTTAAATTTAATGCAAATGTTATACAAAGGCGGACTTAATGCCATGGAGCATTCTCGCAACCGTGTGCCACTCTGCACCTGAGGTAGGAGGGCTCCAGGAACTGCTGCTATTACGACATCCAGATCCCTCCTAGCGCCTGCCTGCTACTGCGGCACCATCTATGGGTAAAGGAGGTTAGGGCCTTAAGTCAACCTCACCTGCAAGTGGTGCACCTGCAGATCGACGGTCAAGGCTCCGGTAAACAAAACATTGCGATTATAGGCAATAGGCTTACCACTTGTTACATGGTACCAAAATACTGCCGAAAAGTGCGAGTTTAACATGTCTCTGTCTACCCCTCCGGGGAAACGCACATGATTTATGTATTTATGTATGTATATGTAAATTTATTCCTCATCATCATCATCAACACCTTTTACAGTCCATTACTGGACCTAAGCCTCTCCTTAGCAAAGAGGTTTTGGCCTACTACACCACGCTGGCCAGACGGGTTGGAATAGGGTTTGTTTCAAGTTTTCCTTCTCTTCGTATGTTGTCTTGCATACTTTGTTCCCTTAGTCGCGTTTTACGATCCCACGGGACGAATTGGGGTGGTAACACTATGTATTCTTAATCCATCACCACATGGAAATAACAAATTTATTTTAACATACTCAGTCGGGTACTATTGATTTTCTTAAGATCTCATACCAAAACAGTTTCTAAGTAATATAGGTTATCTTACGGTATTTGACAATAGAAGTTATACCCTAATATATAGCCAATTCTATTTAGACTAACAATTCAATAAAGTCAAACAGGAATCAAATGTAGTATTGTTCATGAACACCATCGCTATTGTTTCTTTGCTTTCCATTACGGCGTTTTTATAACCATCGTATAATCCAATTGTATATTGTTTAAAGGTACAATATGGCCATCGAAGGAATCCTGAATCGGTAAGATATTTTTTAATCTCACAATACATATCCTACACACAACATAATCCATTATTATACAATGATATATATGTGTTAGAAAATTATAAATAAATAAAAAAATCAAAGCAAAGATAAGTAAAAAAGAGTAAAAAATGTTGGGTTATTTTCTGGAGTTAATCCAAAACAGGACACTTTTTTATATTATGTTTTTTTTGAACGTGTGAAAACCCTCACGAGCCGTCATCCCACCGGGGTTTGCGGCAGGGTGGTGTGTCAGAATCGGATCGGCTAAAACCATACGGTGTGCCACTCTGCACCTGGAATAGGAGGGATCCGGGAACTGCTGTTATTAAACCATCCGGACATGGGGTATGGACCCTCCCAGCGCCCGCCCGCTCTGCCACGGCCACCACGCGTAAACTCTATTTAGGCGACGTACGGCACACGCGGAAATCAAATCAAAGGCAGGAAATAGTACAACTCTGTATAAAAACATCATAAGTGATAAATTAGTTAGTATTAATGACCCTTTTTTTTTTAACGTGTGGAAACCTCCTCGGGCAGTCACCCCACCGGGGTTTACGGCGAGGTGGTGTGTCAGAATCGGATCGGCTAAAACCACACGGTGTGCCACTCTGCGCCTAACGTAGGAGGGATCCGGGAACAGCTGCTATTACGACATCCAGAGTATTAATGACCCTAGATTATATCATAGACCTTACGTGCTCCAAGTAATAAAAGAATAGTAATAATTTCGCACATCTCACGCGGCTGTCAGGTACTAAACTAGACAGACCTTGTACTCTAGTCGGATTGCTGATAAACACACTTTATATTCCTAAACTCTTACATATGTATTACAGATACACGCAAACACAGAATAAATTATTGTTCTCATTACACAACTATTTGTCCTTGATAGGAATCGAACCCAACTCTGGGACCAGCAGTCGAGGTTGCTAACCAAGAGACCAACAGACCAGTCAAAATAAAGTTTTATTTCGGAATATAACAAAGAAATGAGACATCGGTTACGGTGAAAAATAGAGAAGCCTCTATCTGTTCCGTACACTGTGACTAGGCTGTTTCTGAACACCATTTTAATGAAATTTTGGTGTTTATAAATCGTTGCTTAGCAACTATCCTTTAAAAACGTACATGTCCAATAAATTATGTCAGTTTTAATGACTCATTTGGGGATTTCTAAGTTATTATTTCAAGTAAGGCACCAGTGTTAGTGACTTCGTGACATGAAATTGAATAGTTTTTGCTTTGTGAAAACTAACAAATACATAATTTTAAACATTGTAATGTTATTGTTTGATAAGCACGTTACGCGTTACGTTACACGTTGTAATTTGTTAAATAATTAACAAAATCCGATTAACATTTGAAAAACGAACGAGTCGCAAACGAAGACCTTCCATCTAGCGGCCAACACTGGCACAACTTACACTTATTGGTTAATTCATGACTTCCTCAGTTTTCCGTTACATACTTCTGTTCCTCTTTACGAAATTATTACCGCAATACGAAGAAATTCGAAAGAAAACATATAACACAATTAATAATATAATATAATACAAATATGATTTTTGATTTGTCAATCGTCATATAATTTTGTATACTTGTGCCAAAGTTATAAAAAACAGAATTGTATACAAGCAATCAGCAAAAATGCATCTAAATTTAGAGAATAAAAAATACATGCATACAAAACCCTAATTTAACTAAAAAAAGGTCAATATTCGCATACTTAAACCGCATGACTGACTATTTGGTTAACTGTTTTCGTCATGGTAAATCTCCTATCAAGATAATTGACAATAAAGGCAATCGAAATGTCAGAACGTATTCACTCCACGTGTTCAGTAATAACCACATAAACGGAATAATGACTTCATTCTACTGCGTACTTCGTCACGCCTGAAGTGTGTTAACGAACCCTTGAATAGTAAGTACTAATAATACCATCCATTCTCAGTTTTTCTTGTTCTAGAAAAACTGTAAGACATCAACCGTTCGACGGTTGAACGCGTGCCTCTTAACCTTTTATTTTTTAATGTTTTGTGTTCGTTTTGTGTTGTGCATCCATTGGCTGGATTTAATTAACATTCCATTGGCAACAGTCAGGTGGTTAGGTGCTGAGTAGGCAGAAAATAATTCCTGTAAAGTGCATATACTCGTTTTATTCACTTTTCTACTATTAGGGTTGTCAGTTTTGACGAATTTTTGCACCTAAATTTTAATTTATAGTCGAAAGTGGTCCAGCGGTCAACAATGCAAATAGCCTTCCTTATATATATGTATAGTATATGATTACTTATCCATTACAAGTCCTTTTAATTCCTTATATTTGTTCAACAATGAACTGTAACCACAAAATAAAACTTTATCTCCTTTTTTTGTCTAATCGTGACATTGAAAAGTAAATTTATACAGTAATTTTTGACAACCCTAAAAGCTATTCAGCCAATGTGTTCCCACGATTGCTGTAATAGCTAAATCTGGTTGTGGAAATTAGTTTTTTCGGTAGCATTCTACGACTCAAAGTCTGGTATTAATGCGACAAAATTATAGTCAAGGCGAAGCGGTAGTTTCCATTTACGACTGCTATATCAGGAATATCCAAGATCAGTACTATCTCTTTCTCCTTCTCTCTCATGGGATAATCACGGGCAACATATTTCTAATAATTATTTAATGAAAAGCTTATACTGGAACACGTTTTTATAGTTCCTTCATCGGCGGTTTCCTTCTAATGCACGTTATTATTAACAGTTGTCGCTGTATCCTTTCATTTCTTAGAGGCATTATATGTGATGGACCTGTTAGGTTAGGTTATTAACCCTGACATAACATGCCAGAGGTCGTGAGTTCAATTTCCATGGAGTAAAATTGTTGTGTTTTAAACATGAAAATTTGTTCTGTATGTGAGTGTATTTATATGTGTGTGTACAGAAATAACGTTCATCAAGAAGTCTGGTTACTAAAGTACAGACTGTGCCTAGTTAAAAATAATATAGATTTGTACGCTTTCAACTGGTACACCCACCTCATTGGTTTAATGGTTGGCGAATACGACTGTTAATGAGCCAAAGAGTGTTATTGAGTTTTTTTGAGTACAGAAATTCTTAGTAACAGTCCTGAGTTTGGCAGTTGAGGTTTTAACCCTCGTGCCCCGAAGGTCACGTAAAGCCGTCGGTCCTGCGACTAAAATCTTCCGGTCGTGACGGATAGCCGTCCCATCGAATTGTAAGAGTGAGAAACTGAGTGTACTTGTGTTTGCGCATACACTTGTGCAGTATATCTCTTGTGTAGTTGACTGATTTCCAGACTAACCACCGTAGCTGAAATCAGCTAAGAGGGCATCAGTATATAATTATGTAAAACCAAATAATTCTTGTTGTTATACTTATCATTATCCTCAACAGTCTTTAATAATAAACTTTTGGACATAGGCCTCCGCTTTGAAAGAAGGTTCTGGTCTTCTGTGCAACGCTGACCAGAAGGGTGGGAGGGTGTTTCAAGTTTTCTTTTGTAATATTGTCTTGTATAGTTTACTCTAGTCACCTTACAGGGTGGTGATACTCTTAATCCCTTATCACACGGGGATGGCTTATTATTTACACTGTGGTTTATTTCTAAATTTAAATGTTAAACTTAGACGAACCGTAAGGTAATTCAAATAATTATGTAAGTACGTAAGATAACTATATTTCTATTTCATTTAACCACACGTAAACGCTGATAACTACAGCTGACCCTGAATAAGAAAAATTCATAGAAGCTGCGCAATAATTAAAAACACGTTTTCTCTGTAATTGCTGTAAATATCAGTGAATTACGTCTTAAACTTATTCATATAACCGTCATTAATTAATGACAATGTATTTAATTATATTATATTATTTAATTTTATTTTTTTTTACCATCAGGCGGGCCGTATGCTTGTTTGCCACCGACGTGGTATAAAAAAAATAGTTATATTGCGAAATATTTTAACTGTGCATTTTATTCGTGATGTTTCCTTAAACACTATTAAAGGATCGAAAAATAATCTATTGTTACAAGTAAAAAAAAACAACCAAGTTGCGGAAAATCAAACGTATAAATGACGTAATCTCTAAAATTCTATAAATATAATTTCTATAACATATATTTTATTCATTAAATTTATCACTAGCTGTGGCCGCGACATCGTTCGCGTAGGATTTGAATTTTTACTTTAGCCACGTGATTTTTGCTGCACAAATGCCGATCTCAGGAAAAATTCTTAATAAAGAGTATCCTATATATTGCCTGGTAACCTTCTTTATCTCCTAGTGACAGTTTCATTAAAAGCGGTTCGTCGGTTTCAGAGATTAGCCCGGACAAACAAATACACCGACAGTATGATATTTTTTTTCAAAAAGGTAGTTTATTTTTTAGTATCGTGTAAAGAACTATAAGTGCTTGAGAAAACACAGTTTTTTTTAGAGCACAGACAGACACTTTAATTTATTAATATGTATAGATGTATTGATTATATGTATTGACATTAATTAATTCTAAGATACGCTCTTTCGCCTAAACCACTATACAAATTTGCGTAAAATTTGTCATACACTTTGTCCAAGGTATATAAAATATACATCTTTCGTCTAGAAAAGTTTTGTTCCTAAGGAATACAAATACAAGTTTTATATAAAATAATCTCAGAAAAAAAAGAAGTATTGTATAAAACAATGCCTGTTACAAAAATAATAAGGGTCTTATATAAACGAGATTAGTGTAGAGTACCTTTTTAACTTGCATTTATTCGATTTGCGTCCCACTGAGTTATTGTTACAGAAAAGGTCAACAGTATTCCATTTCTGTTTATTCCATAACAGTGAGAGTGATGAAACTCTTGTTATACAATAGTCTCTTCGAGATTCAGTAATGGAAAACATTGTGATAAGGAAACCATATAACGATAATGCGACAGTCGTTATTTTAAGCATTATTTACTTGAAAGCTTATTGAAATCTGTACTTATAATTTTTAACGACTAACTGCGCCCCGCAGTGCTACCCACGGTTTTTGTTACTTATGAATCGGATATTGTTCACTATTTCATTGAGTTTAATTTTGATTTTCACGTAACTTTATTGTTTTCTTAAAGTAGCCTTAGTTACTTCTTATTACATCAGTAATCTGCTAGTGAAAGTACCAAAATAGGTCCAGCCGTTTCAGAGATTAGCCGGAAAAAAAAGACAGACAAAAAAATTAATAAAAATTTTTTTTTGGTAAAATTTAGCTTCTGATTTCAAATTAACATATAACATATTGGAAATAAACGCATAACAAACAGATATTTCCATTTTATTTTTTGTATAGATTTTTAATAACAATGGTGTTAATATTATCAATACTTAACATCTTTATGGATATTATTTTATTATATTTTTTATTATTTTATTTTATTTAAGAAGTTAAATTTACAATGAAATTCTACTTTTATTCCAATACATTTTTATAAAATTCATTTTTAGGAAAAACGGATTGGTTTGTGTACTTGTGTAGCCTAAACTTACCATTCCCAAATCTAAATAAGTATTTCTTGGCTCTAACCTAAATTAAAAGCTTACATAACACACTCCGTGAGACACAGGAGTCTCTGAGCATCCGTAAACGTCAAACTAATCTTATCGTATAATAAAATAAATATTAGAGGCAATAAATTCTAACATGAGACTCAAATATAAGACCAATCTAATATTACTTATAAATAAATGTCAAGTGACAGGTCTAACTAAAACTTCACAGTAAATTTTGCACTCCGATACGTTCCAAGTGGAGAAAGGCTGCATTAAGCCTCACTAAATAGCTTTCTTCTTAACAAATTGTCAATAACCTGTGTCAATGTGTAATGATACGTTCTAAATGTCCGAGAGACATCCTAATCGTTAATAATATATTATTGTTAGGGTTGGCATTAATCCAAACAGTAAAACTTGTTACTAAAAGATGACGTCATTTTATTGTACTTGATAGTATTGATACGGTAAGTGTGCTTTACACTGTCACTATGACAGTTATGTCTTTTACGTCACCAAATGAGGCGCGAAAAAACATCTCATTATGACACCATAATGTGGGCCACCATACTGCATTGTCTGCATTCGCAATGAGTATGGTGACCACAACTCTTGGATTCTATTCATGCTTTCCATCAGGCAGAGTAGTCACTTTGGCAAGCTCTTAAAAAAAGTAATTTCATATGTTATATTGTCACATATACGGCGCACACATTTCTCGCAGTTTTTTAATTATGAGCATCGAGCTTATTTTAATAAATAAAAATATGAGTATTTTTTCGAGCAGTTACAAATTAGTGACAATTATTTCTGGAATATACGAAGTTCTGTTTTACATTTCTGAAACCATTAAACTAAGGTAAAAAAGCTACAACCTTTGAAACTTTAGAGATGCAATTATTGTGGAATTAAGAAGATTATTATAATTTAATGTAGTCACTTAAATATAATTAAAAAATTAAATCGATATTAACGCATGTGTCACAACCCTAGTGTGTAGTAAATCCAGGTCGGTATCATTAGCCGATTATCGAGCACTTTCCATCATGGTCGTGATTGGATCGTCATTATTAAAAATTGCTACACATTTTATGATAATGCGTTCGTGCTTTGCAGTCGAGAAAGTAGTTTTTAAATTTTGTTCAATCTAGGTCAATGTTATTAAGTATGTGGTGAAATTGTCGAAACATAAACCCACTATACGTTTTCCTTACCATGTAAAGTTCTTCGTTTTATCTTATCTGCGCCTTGCAAGCATTTATTTACACGATAGAATTCAATAGATAATGTAATTGTCGCGTATTAACTGCACAAGGTTAGAAAAAAGTCCACAATGTGCACAATAATAGCAAAAAATGTGAAAACAAGTCCAAAAAGTTTCGCCCAACGTGGGGCTCGAACCCACGACCCTGAGATTAAGAGTCTCATGCTCTACCGACTGAGCTAGCCGGGCTTGTATTTGTTACGATGAAACCTTGTACTAGTATCTACGGGTATATTCATTTTGAATGAAAATAAAATTGACGTGATTATTGGGACGTTGAACTGCCATCGTTCCGAGAACACGTTGATTATAAGTTCCTTACTCCAACCGGTCTTTTCATGGTAATTGCGAAAGCTACTCCCAAGGTTAACTCGTACTTTCTTCATTTTGTTGTTTGGAAGAATTCTATTTGCACATTTGATATTTAATATAAAATTATAAAGAAATAATAAAAATTGATAGTATGCTTTTTTAGATTTTGTATAATACCTACCTGTGTAACTCCACACAACTATACATACAACATATATAATACTTCAATTAAAGTATAGGGTGGATCACGAATTAGTTAACATTTAAAATATATCTTTGACCACCATTAGGGACTTATTGGATGTGTGACAAGTGGTTCCATCTTGTTGAAACCATGTGTTACGATTATAGCCAGCAAATTCCAGTAGCAGCGGTCCCAAGAACTCCCGTAACGTATTTGCGCGGGATGTCAGGTTCAAATGTTAACAAATTCTTGGCCCGACGACCAAGTTAAATACGAAATGGTAACGACGAAATGGTAAAATAAATCACTCCCTACAACACCTACACATTGATAGAAATTTCACAACCTAAACAAATTGGAATAGAATAAAACACTTGAAATATGAAATAAAAATAAAAATACCCATATTTAATCGAAAATAGTGGTTGTATTGGCAACATTAAGTTGTTGCTCATCATTTCCGTATTGTAGACAGAATACTAAAAAAAAAATAACTATTTCCTGACATAAGTGCTATCTATAAACATACACACAAATCCAATTACAACCCAAAAATGCATTTCCGTACAAAATCTTACTAAAAAATAAACTTTAATTTACTAAAATAATTTCTTATCACGCAAATACCACCTAGGTCATTTTTATTTAAGCATTCACCTTCAAATCATATAAGTCCAATACTTTCCTTATCAACAAACCTCCTTCCTGATCGTCCAAACTGACAACCTTCGATAAATCAAGTTCAACATTGACAACTAACACTGGCCTTGACCAGATTTCAATAGTGATGACACATTACGAGTCAACAGAGAATCGAGTCAGTTTATTCGATTGTAAGAACAAAGGCCAATACCGTTGTAATCACATTATTATTGGCAATAAGTTAACCGATTAGAAATTAGTGATAGTATTTTGATCCATTAATGTTATAGTTATATGTATTTCTACTGCTTAGCTGGTTTTCATAATCCCTACGTCAGTCTTGTCTCGTAGTTTGTTGATGTCGCACGTAGGCCATGTATGGTTATCTGAAGGTATATTATACATACTAACTTTTGCCTCTAGATCTGCCTGCGTATATGTCGGTTGCCACAGTAATTCTTTATACACACGAACACTAAATGCTAAGTAAAGTTTACCACAATACATGAAAGACAACCACATCAAAATCGGTTAAGTTACTTTTGAAATAAGTTCACACAAACACGCAGATAAACATACTAAAATTCTAAAAATGGTCGTCTTGAGTTCTGTTACTTTAATAAAAACTCCCTTCATAAGTTATTCTTCAATATTTGTAAGGTACAAACAATCTCCTTCTTACAATTTTTTTTATATATACAGTTATTAGTTGATATATACATTGTACGTCACAAAGGAGTTTTTATTACGACATAAACCTAGGATTTTACTCGTGTGTAATTCGGGGATTCCCGACGACCCTCAGACTAGATTGGGGCATTTTTTCAAAGATTAAATCTACCTGGCGGTATAGTGTCATACGTCACTACAAGTATGTATAGAATTCCAGGTGTCCATAGCGGTACTTACTTACCGTCAGGCGACCCCTTCCTCGTTTACTCCTTTCATAAAAGTTGAGAGGTGTTAAGGGGCACCTGGATGGAACGAAGTTCCTTTCGATTAATTAATGAAGGATTTTAATATATATTTTTTATTTCTTTTAAGTTATAAAAAAACAAAAATAATCGTCGCGACACTACACTGTTCAAAGCAAAATAGAAAGACGAAACGAAAATAATTGGCTTGCTTTACCTATGAGAGAGAGAGAGAGAGAGAGAGACACAGACAGAGGAACATGTGCACGCCGCACGGCTTACTACACTATAACAAAGAGTGTCGTGACAACTTTTCGTCTGAATTTTTTTCACCTAGCCTCGTTCGCAACGCGCGATAAGGAACTTCGTTCTAATAATAAACAAATATAAGAAATATATTGTTTTGAATAGTTTGCTACGTTAGTCGCCTCCTATGACACTCATGGGATGAATAAGGATGATGACACTTTGCTGCAAAGAGAAGGAAAACTTGATATAAACTAAAACAAACCCTGGACAACTTGGTACAGTAGACCAGAACCTCCTTTCTAAGAAGATGTCTATATTTAGCAGTGGATTATTAAAGACTGTTGATATGCTGATGTGTAAGAAATATGTTTATTAAATATGAATATAGCTGAAAAACCAACCTGTGGAACAAATTGCGGTATTTAACGGACCGACACAACCTTCAAAACTTCAAGAATAAAACGCACTCACACTTGGAAGCATTCAACTCACTTATGACTCTAGGCAAGTGATGTCACTTTCTGTCAGATGAACTGTCAGCTCATTTACTTTTTACGTCAAAAAAAGTTTTTATCAAAGCAGTACTAAAACAAAGATCATTTAAGTTAATTGTTTAAACAAAAAGTTTTACTTTTCTACTATAACGGCCCAATCGCGTGCTGTGTTCTCCTTGACACGTTTAGAAAAAAAAAAGAAATGAAATATTGCAATTACTTTTTACTTACTCCATTGTTATATAACAGTTGCTCATCAAAGAGATCACAGTTATATAGACTGTGGTGAAAGTATAAATTGTGTATATATGTACTCGGCCAGTGAAAACAATTCGAGCGGTCAAATGTCACGACATTGTAGAATATTAAGAAATTATTTTCGTAAAAGGTTAAGTAACATCACTAGCGGTTAGGTAAGACTTTATGTTAATATTTAATTCAACATTATGTATTGTAAATATTGTAATTTTATTCATTTACGAAATATTACAGCTACTGTGTAGGTGGTGAAGTTGCTTAGTTAAAATGAATATATTTTTTAAAAAAAAAAACAATGTCTGACATATTGTGTTTTTTTATACCACCACATAAAACCACTTTCATAAAAAAAATTCCGAGTGTCCTGATCTTGTATCTAATTAGATAAACCTTATTTGATGCAGGGTTGACAATTATCTTGGTAAGTGTGTGAAACTAACACACGCTTACGTTACGTCCTTGGGGACGTAAAAGGCATGACAGCCATCGCTGCAGTGTATCGGTGTGCAAAAGCATCTCACTAGGCCGCCATTGTGTGGGTCACCATTCTGCGTTTTCTACAGTCATAATGAGTATGGTGACTACAACTCTTGGATTCTATTCGAGCTTCCCATAAGGCAGAGAAGAGTCACTTTGGCAAGTTCATAAATTTTTTTTTATTAAAAACAGAAAAAGGGTCCTCCTCTAACAGATATGATCTGTACTAACGTGTTAAACCCTATTCCTGTAAAACCAACGAGATTATCATCATTTACCTCTTTCCCTCAATTTATTTGGAGTCAATGCCATGACTTTTCCTCTTCAAAGTATCCGGGAGTTTACCTAAAATAACAATAACTCACTCTGTAATTGGTTATTAAGTTTTCATTGCATATTAACACCAATCTTATAGTATTTCGATTCGAAAGCCAACAGCGAATCTTTACTACTTTCCCGTCCCACTGACATAAAGCGGCCCTTTGTGCTTGGAAGCGCTCAATGCGTTCACTTATCTCCTACTGCCGGTTGTTACACGCTAGTTTATTAATGTCAATTAAGCTCATTTTATCTCACGTACGATGTTTTAATTACACTGTAATTAGTGGAAGTACAAACTGGCAATAACATGACAATTTTAGGTTCAACATGTTCATTTGTAATTCGGTTTAAATAACATATTTTCAAATACAAACATGTTATGTGGATAAATTGCCATCAGACAATAATTAGTCTGTGTGGGATTCGGAACTTCAACTTCTTAGCTGTCAATGTTACTAATCAAGCCAGTAAAAGTTTATCGACTAGCTTATGACGGTACTCCAGAACTATATAGTCATTTATTAACACCTTTAATGGTTAACCGAACTGGTTCACCTTGAAAAGTGTTCAGTCAGTCCGACCCTTCGCACCACCTACTGTTTATGAACATTCTGATTGTTACTAATATTACTCATTTCAATGAACGTCTTTGTAGTCTGGCTTTATTATTGACCCGATTTCTACAAATACACACCTATTACTGTGTACACTAAACTTCTCGTGAAACAGTAACGCACGTGTCAGCTTTGGAACTCGATTTCTACAAACACATGTGTATAATTTGTACACTAAAATTCTCGTAAAACACGTGTCTGCGTAGAACTGTACTATTAGTACGGCCACGTGTTATCAAAACGAATACTTCGAGGTTTTTAGTAACATGTACTTTTTTGTTTCTTGAAGTGTAATGGCTTTTCGCACGGTGTCCTGCAATTTTTGAGAGGGATTCCAAAGGATGGAATTAAGTATGTAACAGAAAACCAAGAAAACACTATACTGGATGTGGATCACCATACTGCGTTGTCTTTTTTTTTTATGTAGAACCTGCCAAAGTGACTCTAATCTGCCTGATGGAAAGCATGAATGGAATCCAAAGAGTTGTGGTCACCATACTCATTGCAAATGCAAACAATGCAGTGTGGTGACCCACACTATGGCGGCCTAATGAGATGCTTTTCACGCCACGCTTGGGGACGTAAAAGGCATGACAGTCATTGTGGCAGTGTAAGCCTTACATAGCTATCACGATAACTGTCACCCCTGCATCAATGGGCCTCCGGTCTCGCACTCACCAACGAAACACGACAGCACGGATGCTGTCTGCTTTTACAGTGAGTGTGGTGACCACAATTTTTGAATTCTATTCATACTTTCCATCAAGTAGAGTAGAGTCACTTTGACAGATTCGGTGCTTGATCTCAGATTTGTCTGTCTACGTCTTACTTGATATTTAACGTGTACTTTTAATTACACAATAGACAGCCTTATATAATACTCGTAAATATTACCTACTTTTGCATAATTAAGTTGACTACATCATTATTTAGCCATAGAGATGATGAAAAATAGTAAAGAATGATGCCGAAACTGTTCCTACTTTTTTAAACTATAATTTTGTCATGAATTTCTTAATTGACTACCTTGATGACAATAATTATTTGACGTAGACTTTGTATGTCTTCTGTGTTCACGTACTTCTGATACAACAGATGCGTTAATTGTATATCTTTGTATGATGCATCCGTTCTATTGTATAACGTACAACCAAGCTTGCCTTGTAAATCTTTAAACCAACTAAATAGAAAACCAAAAAAAAAATTTGAATGACCGTGTATCAGTCTATTTGATTTTTTATTAAATCATCCGAATCCCAATTTTTTATGAAACGTCGTTACCTCGCTAGACATCATAAATTCATAACCATTTGGCTTACTTATTAGTCATATTGACCCACTAAATACTGATGCTGGTTTGCTAATCATCGTCTCACGAGGTCAGGGTCTAGGTGACACATTGTCGTATTTGAGGACAGCATCTCTGTGTTTCATAAGTCAACGAGGAACTCGTTTACATCATCTGATGTAAATTTTTGATCAACCGTCTCTTGGATGTTCGATTTAACTTGTTAATTGTCTTGCGATTGTTGAGTCACCATAGGACATGCAAAAATTGAATTGCAAATCTGAGAACGATTGTCGAGAAGGTCGACATTACAATAAATAACCGATAATATGTACAATTATACGGCAACGCAATCAATCGTAGTTAGGGCTAAAATATTGAAGACGGAATTGCAGTTTTAAATAGCTAAATATTTAGTTAAAGAATAATGTATTTTTCAGTTCATCACAAAGATGAAAAAAAAATGTTACCAAATATTAATAAAGTATTCCAGACAGCAGTTTTTCATTTTACCTGAAATACTCTTAACTCCAGATCTAAATCTTTATGATACGAAAATCATTCTTCCAAGTATTTTTCGATTCAGTTACGCAACTCAAATAAGAAGTTTCCAGAAAATCGTTTTACCAAAAAATCAAATAGATTAGATATGTTTCTCTTTTATCTATACACATGTAAATCAAAGACTTGAGTAAAAAGCGTGAAGGAAAGTAGGCATGTTGTCAGCCGATGTTATTCAAATACTTTTATCAATTTATCACATCTATTTATATATGGTGACGTGTTACCACTGTCATGGATAGATGCTTACTGTATTCCGATAACGGTGCATTACTATATAACAAAACAAACAACTATCCGTGTGGTGACACAGGGAGCAAAAAAAACTTGAAACAAACTCTACACCAACCCGTCTGGCCAACGTGCTATTATAGACTAAAACCTCGTTTCTAAGGTGAGGCCTATGTCCAGCAGTGGACCATCAAAAGCGGTTGATGGTAATGACAATAATGATAACAATTAACTACAAACCAACCTCGCAACCAGTTGGTTTTGAAGTTAGTTTGAAGCTGTTCAAGACACGGAGCTTAAGACTTCCATTTCCTTCCTTCAATACGTTTTCCGGGTTCGAACTGGGAATTAAAACTAAGACCTCTTGATCGGCGGTCACATACGCTAAATACTAGATCAACGAGGCAGTCATCAATAGTATATTTTTATACTGCAGTATGGAAGAAGTCTATAACCATAAATCTTAAGTTCTCATGTAAGTTAATTTGATGCAGCGCCTCTGAGGGTGACAATATATACGTACCTATGATCAGATTTCACAATAATACATCAAAAATTTAAATCTTATTCCACTTACTTTGTACCTGCGATGTTTGTTGTCATAGATTTTTTTTTTTTTTTAATTCAAAACAATCTTGTAATTATAAATTCAATGCACGCACGCAATATCATTATTTTTATAATGTTTTTTTTTATATTTTATTGCATTTAATGAATGAATCCATCACTAGCAGCGTATCTCTGCAACTACTATATGGTTTTGTGTGTTTGTTTATGTATATATTCGTATTTATATACGTATGTAAGTGTATACATAGCATGTAATAGTAGCTAATATATGTGAATTGTAATGTGCACCACAAACTACATAATATTATATAGTGTAGTTCGTCGAAATGTTGCCTGAAAGAGATCACAGACTGCGATAAGGCCACCCGTTGTACGACTGTTATTTTTTGTTTGTATTCTACATTGTATGTTTCCTAGTTATGGTGTGCAATAAAGAGTACCTATCTATCTAAATTTAAATGTATTTAAAAGGCCACTGATATTTCCTCTTGAAGATTTTTTATTCGATTGGATGTACCTAATGGATATTTCTGATCTTACACAATAGATTATAAGTCCGTTCACCTGACAAGTAGCCAGTACTGCTATAACCTGACTGCTTATGAACATTTTATATACAGAAGAAAAGATTAGAGGTCAAGCACATATTAATTTCTCTTACTTTTTGAGTATTAGAAAATAAATGAATGGCATAGACTTTAACAACCTAACACCATAGACTTATTTCAAATCTTATTTATGGCACTAAAGTGAAATTAAAAAAAAAAGAACATAGTCCATGAACATGTTAAAAGCGAGATCGTATCGCATTCATAATGAACGACCTTACTCCGTGTGTTTATGAACATGCTTTGAATTTTATCAGAAACGACGTAGAGACATTTTCATTTGTACAAATAAATGAAATTGAAGTGTCTATTTGTAATTTTAATTTCTCAGCAGTTCATTAAATGCATATGGAAGTATATACGGTACTTAAGTACATCAAAAAAAGATTTTTTAACATTTTTGTCTATTTGTCTGTTTGTGCCGGCTAATCTCTGGAACAACAGGACTGAATTTGATGGGACTTTAACTAGCAGATAGTTAATGTTACTCAAAAACAAAATAAAAACGACTAAAATGGTGAACAATATCCGATTCCAAAGCAATAAAACCCGCAGGCTACCGTGGGGCGCAGCTAGTTAATAATGTATATCTAATATATAAAAATCTAACAGTCTCATATCACAGTATTTATTATTTAACTGCTCCGAAACGGCTTGACTGATTTTTATAATTTTTTATTGTGTATATTTGGTTGCTCTGAGAATAGATCGTAAGTTATTTTTAATACCCTTAGATCATAAGGGAGGTCCTCGCCAGTTATTTTGTATTTTCGGTGTTTTTTTTATTTTCTTTTATGATTTAACGTCAAAACGATATAACCCTAATTTTTCTTACGTCTACAACCAATCCCTGTTTCATTATTTTGTGACTTATCACATTGTTCACCAAAATATTTACTAGAAATATTCTATATATCAATTCAAGGGCTTACCAGATTAGCTAGTACATATATTTATGTAAGTAGCAGTCACCGGTCTGACCCTACCGTGTTACTGTGGCGCACTTTTCATCATAACACTTTATTAACAACTTAACGGGTAAAATCGAAGCACGTTCCATCCAGGTCGATTAACTTAAAATATACCATATTACCTTAGGAAAGAGTCGCTTTTTGTGTTAGATATCACTGGCCCTATGAGTCCGTTAGTTTCATGTCTTTTTAATCTGTGGACGCGGAACTCGGCCATATCTTAAATGGGAGTTATGAACAACTCGCCTGAGCGTGTGTGTCTACATAACTTTAATCGATTTACACTACATTGACAAACGCAATTTAATTTTATATTTTCTTACTCTCTTAATTTTATACTACTTACTCCAGTTTTCTTAAAAGTTGTGAATTTTTAAGTTGTTGTGGACATTTTCTGTAGAAGAATAGAACACCTTTGTTCGGGAGCTTTGGGTTTCTAGTTTTGTTATCGTTAACTGATCTTCTTTGAAATCAATAGTTATCCAAATAAAAGTATCAATCAATCGTCAAATAGCACTAATTAAGTAAGGTATTGGAATTGGTTTTTAATGTAAAACACTCTTCATGCATCATGACAGCCATAATACGTCTAAAGAAATGATTATTACATTTTTTTTTATTAAAATTATTTACGAACTACGTCGTTTTAAGTACTTTATTTAAGTATCATGATCTAGTTACTATTCATGTGACTTAAAATTGTTGTGTTATGTATGTTAATTCAGGCTTAAGTCTCATTTTCAACCAATTTAACCTCTACAAATACTTGCTTCATAATCGTAAGTTACTCGTAAGTTTTAAACAAAGAAATCCACAGTGGTTTCTTTACTAGAACTAGGTAGACACTTCAGAAGTGGGTAAGTAGGTACGTTTGAGTTGTGTACAACCCGTTTTCAATGGTAGGCAGATAATATTAAATTCTTTGACTACAATGGACACTTGGCGTCCACTTTCGATTTCCCGCCGTTTCACATGCGAGGGCGAATTGTGCTGCTGCCATTTTGTAGATACATTTTCGTGGACATTTTGTTTTAAGTTCTTTGGTTATTTCAGATATTTACTAGTCAGTTATGGCTGTAGAGGGATCAATTTGGCTGCTGACAATACGTTAAAGTTGGTTTGTGTAAGATTCAAATACTCAAATAAAATCTGCATTGGTTGAACTCAAACTATGACACAATACAAATCGCTTTAAAATAAATTTTATCTATTTTTACATAGGGTACAGCTGGTTAATAATATAATCTTAGTTTATGGACAAGTTTCAACATTTTAAAACCTAAATCATAATATTCTTATGATTAAGGTCACGGATATTTTACAGGTCATATCGCAGCTTTATCAATTTCTTTAACTATAATACTTAATGTTAACTTTCTTAATACTTTTAATGCAATATATTAAAGGCGTTCATTTTGCATTCTTTGCTAATACGCAATAAATAAATTGTCACGTCAAAACTTCTTCATAAAGAGACAGACTGTATAATTACTCGTATGTTTTAAATATCGGCCTTATTGCCATCGACGACACAAAGTACGTTATCGTATGTCATTGACCGTGACTTCCGTTCAAGGCAAACTAAATATTAAATTAGATAAAACATTTTCTTAACTATTTCTTGATATTTGGATTATTAATAGGGTAATTACAAGGTGTACAGTATAATGAGCTATATTTGTATAGGTACTTTTATCCCTATCTAAAGGAATTTAACAAATTATATATGAACAAACGTAGAAGTAGGAAAAAAAGATAAAGAAAAGTCACACCAAACTATCGATTTCTTTATTGATCTCATGTAAAAACTGTCGTATGTATAGCGGGGAAATATGTCCCAACTTACTTATGCTACTCAAAATTACTTTGAAGAGTTAATTAAAAACGTCTAGAGAAAGAAAGACGTGACAAATCTCACCAAAAAAGAACAGCCTAAAGTTTAGGCCACTCGTCTTAAGAAACTTAATAGTGCAAAGGTAACCATGGCCGCTTAAATTAAAGAAATCATACAAGTTAGTGATGTCAAGCTCCGGTAACAGGTGTGTTCCTTTTGGGTACCTTGAACTTGGGTGACTAGCCGTTAGGATGGTGTTTTGTGTTTCAAAAGGGCTGGAGATCCGAATTGATTTTCGATCTCATCAACAAAAAGCCTCAGCAGTTTAAAGCAGGAACGCCATCGAGAAATAAAGAGTGTCGCAAATCATAGACGGCTAGAGTAACATGTTATTGATGCTGATTCAGTTTTGTTTACATACATTGGGATATTATTTTCTACTGCATGTATACCTAAGCCGTAGGTATTGTTTACAACTTATAAGTAGTACTTACTTATGTTCCTTGAGCTGTGATTATAGTTTAGTAGGCTGAAAGACTGTTTGTAATTACCTATTTAAAAACAAAAAAAATATTACAGTCGTCATCAGCTGCCTCCAACAGTCCACTGCTGCCCATAGGCGGTGCCTTAGAAAGGAGGTTTTGGCCTACCATACCACGCTGGCCAGACGGGTTGGTGTAGTGTTTTCTTTTAATTTTTCTTCTCTTTGCAGCGATATCTTGCATAGTTTGCTCTCTTAGTCGCCTTTTACGACACCTATGGCCTTAATAGGGGTGGTAACACTTCGTCTTTTTAATCCGTTATCAAATGGAATTAGAACGAGACTCAAAATTAAAACAGACACAGAAACATGATGTGCTCATTAGACAATTATACATCCTGGGTGGGAACCCATTACTTTTGGTTCAGCACTTAATCTATTAACACGTATTACCATACAAATATATGATATCAAAGTCGATAATACCTTAAGTTTATTCATTGAGTAACGTAACCAGTCGTCAACATACGCAATGTTGGTTATCGGTACCACTACAGTAGTTATCAAAAGCACGTGTGTAAACTACTGAACAAAATTATTTATATTACTATCAGTAATACTAGAAAGTGTTCAACAAATAGATTATTTGCTGTTAGAATTGTTTGAAATAAATATTTATGTGTCTTAACAATCTAGAGATTATTAAACATATATTTCTTATTCATAGGTATCGTTTGTATAAGAAATAACAGCTGTAGAAGGCAACAATCTTATGAGTTAACTTCTATTATTTTAGAAAACTACCTTTATACGTATTTTTCTGATAAATGATGAAATATATGTTTTTATTATGATGATGATATTTTATCATCACATAAGCGGCTTGCTGACTCTGTCATTAACTACATTATTATCTAAACTTGTTAAAACTGATGAAAAGAGCCTAAAGAAGTTTCTAGTACCTTTTATCTTTAACCTTGAAGGTCTATCAGCAAATCAGCAAGGTAAATATATATTTTTACTGTTAACAGGAAACGAACCGACAACCCCTAAAGTCCCTAAGTCGTCAACATTTATTCATGTCAAAGTACTTTGATAGACAAACGTGCATAATTTATGTCACAAAACAATCACAAGCAAAACGTCTTGACGCGTCATGTGACGTATACGTTGTGCAATTTGAAGACTTTGATTTGTTTATGAACAGATATACGTTATAATATCGATCTTGGATTAGTTATTCATAGATATCAGTAAGAGACAGACGTGTTAGCAGTGATTTTTAGATTTTAAATTGCCGTGATTCGTGTATTTGAGACAATGGTCGAAGTTGTGAAAGAAACGAACCTGTCACCTGGTGTTATCAAAAGATGCAGGGTTAGTTCTTGATGTTTTTTTGTTACGTTTACGATAACATTTGTTTTGATAACATTACTAAATGAGGTAGTACTAATTGTGTTTAGTAATTACATCTATCGTAATTTTAATTACGTTAATTCCCGTGAACACATTTATGTTATGGAATAGTTGTTGTTGTTGCTTTTAATTGTCCGCTGCTGGATACAGACCTCTGTTTAGAAAGGAGACTTTTGCCTACTATACCACGATGTATTGATTTAGGATTTATTTCAAGTTGTTACGCGTAATTTGCTCTCTTAGTCGACCCTCACAACACCCACGGGATGAACAGAGGTGACATTCCGTATTCAGAAATATTTTAAAGATACGCAATATTATCTTTAGAAAAAAAAAGAAAAACAGAATTTGATGCATCTAAATCTTAAATTTTTAGAAGTTTTGAAAAAACACCTGTAAAAAAAATTAGCAATCGTAAACATGTATTACGAATAGGTGAAAATATCGGGTGACATACACGCTCAAAATCAATACAATCCTATTAGAAATCTCCTTTGTTTTCATACTTCATTAATAACTCAAAACTTTACGAGAATGTATCTCATTATACGGGTCTTATTTTTGAACCTAATTATAAAGAATGTCTGTAAAGTATAAACGGTATTTCCCTACGTGATATATTATCTTACATTTTAATAGATAACAGTTTATTAAGTTTTAAAATGTATAAATAGGCACGTCGTTGGGTTTTACTATAGCGATAGCATCAAAGATAAAACAACACTCTTGAAGTATCTGCTTTTTGTTTCGACAAGGCACATATAGCACCATTAAATCAATTAACCACTTACCCGTCGAATATGCCGTTTATTAAGTAGCTGCTGGTTCGTATTTCATTCCTAGCACCGTGTATCCCCGAATATTATAATAACTGCCTCCGACTATAGACGCTTGGAACAGGATCTATGGATTATGACTCTATGGTCGTGCAGGAATGTAATTATTTACAGAAGAGTTGCGTTGTCGACTTTTGACTGACTCCTCAGCAATGGGGGTGGAGGTACTTTCTCTTAGGGCCCGTGAATAGTTTCGATGATTCACAAATTTAATTTTCTAATCCTTCTAAACAAACCTGATGACAACATATGCTGCAAGAAGCTAGCAATATTATAATGAGTTTTATATTTACTATCTTGCGTTTGCGTATCTGTTTGAAACACATTAAATATCAATCTTGGGTTCAATTATGTCTTATCTCTCACCTGTAAGCAGTAATGAAGACACTAAGTGTTACCTCTTGCAACAACTTGTAATCATTGTGAAGTGCATTTATAAACAATATAAGATCTGTATATGATTAGCAAATTCTAAATTATTATTATACAATACATTAGTACTACACTATTATAATCACATAAGCCATTAGACAGACCAAGTTGGCGTTACTCTCAGCACTACAATCCATACTGCCCTACACACTGCTAAGGACAGGAACAGGTGACGAGTTATCACTCACAGAATGGCTCCAAATAAAAGTCCCAACCATCAGAAAAGAGGATAACTATACAAGGAGCAGGATATTCGGATGATAAAAAAAAATTCATTCGACATTCAATTCCGATCTACTCTCGATTTCACAAATATCATAAAAGAATTTCTCTTAGTAACATACTAAACATCCAACGTTGATTGTAAAGTGATTATATCGAATTGTGACCGAAAGTTGAATTGGTATTCTACCAGTGTTTATAATACTTTTTTACAAGAAATTGTCAGGTAGTAGAGCCACGCTGATTTAGGCACGAATAAGTCGGCTGGACCTGGGTAGTACTACCCTCTCACAGAAGACCAACCAAAAGCGACAGTATCCGTGCTGTGGTGTTTCGTTGGTGAGTGCGAGACTGGAGGTTCATTGATACAAGGGTAACAGTTATCGTGGTAAATGTGTAAGCCTTACACTATCATGATGACTGATACCTTTCGTATCCCCAAACGGGGACGTGAAAAAGCATCCCACTAGGCCGCTAATGTGGATCACCATACTGCATTGTCTGCATTTGCAATGAGTACAGTCACCACAAGTCTTAGCTTTGTTCATGCTTCCCATCAGGCAGAGTAGAGTCACTTTGGCAAGTTCTTAATAAAAAATAATAATAATACCTTATATGAAATCTGTATTAGATCGAAAGTAGATTGGAATTGAATTTTAAAGAAATTTTTATTACGAGAAATTACCTTCAGGGATTACCATAATTGCTCGATCGATAACAATAGGTTCCACTGTATTACACATTCACTTTTCCTATCTTTATTTCAATTTTATTTAGGTATTGTGGCTAGATACCTACAACTTCGGGGATACACCTTTTTTTTACTGTGCAGCAATCCCTGCAATCCGGCTTGCAGATGACCCCTTTTCTACCCCCAAAAGTATGCGCGTGCTCCGTAGCACGTCACGCTACCCTGGCCTGCTTCTGCTAAGGTGACAGATGGCCTCACCTGTCACCCTCAGGCTTGCGCTTATGGAGGACGGAGATCGTTCTGCGATCTCTGACGCCCGAGTCGTTTGCAATACCGGGTCCGTTCCCGGCCTAGCGAACCGGGAATCGGGGATACACCTGAGTATTTTAAATATTATGCAAGTACGTCTATTAAATGTTACTTACAAAACCCGGTTCCCACAGATTAAAAACTGAAACATCGATGAATTGTGTAACGTAACACGACTAATTGTAATTGAACATTATGCTGTCGTTTTACATCCGTGAATGACAAAAACAATAAAACTGTATGTCTATGTAAATGATGTAGGTAATTAGGTCTAATTAAACCGGTTCTAAGTAATTCTGAGTATTGCAGTTTCGTACAATTCACAATATGTAAAATATTTTTGCGTCTTTGTAATAAGTATCACGGTGCCGTGGTCACGTTTCTAGTTGATGTTCAATCTCGTTCCAAAGATAGATATATAGATAGATAGAGATAGATGTCCAGATACTTACGAATGTTTTCCTCAAATCGATAAGAATGTAAGAGGGTCGAATATTTGTATAATGTAACACGAAATTTAGTTATAACGAGATACATAAGGTTCATATTTATTTACGTAAAATTGACAAAACAAAAACAGTGCATTAGAATGCTGATTAGCAATTTGTTCATGTTTACACAAATTAATTATATAAACAACTAGACCGTTTAAGGGTCAAAGTCAACATTCAAACTGAAGTCCAATTGCACCACACGATTAGGTAAACAAATGACTATTTTTACCTGACTGTGTAAGGACGGAGGTTTATGTTTTGAAGTGTGTGTGTGTGTATATTTCTGCTACACACTCTGTGGTCTAATCGGCTTGATGTATTTTGGCTTTCGAATCTTGAAATCGTTTGTCATGTTAATTGTTAGTGACACTGGAGTTTGATAATCAACAGACTTTAATAGTATACTGTTAGACATAGGCCTCTTCTTAGAAAAGAAGTTTTGTCTTCCATAAGTCGCTGGTCATGTGGGATGGTATAGCGTTTGCTGCATTGTTATTGTCCTTCACAGTTTGCTCTCTTAGTCGGTTCTTACGATGCCCACTCGATGGCTATTCATATCACGGGTGTTGACATCACGAGTGTTGTATGGATGTTGACACTCCACATTCTTAACTTCCGTCCATGTGTATGTTTGATTACAGTTTTATAAAATACGCACAAAATCTTTATCACGAATATATAAATATGTCCCTGACTCACAACCTCAGTTTTGGTACATTATCAGTATCTAAACGAAATAAGGAAATGACAACAGCATCAAAATATTATTCTTCAGTTTTATCTCTTACAACCATATATAAGAGTGGACGTGCTCTGATTTTCTTAAATCTTTAAAAAGCTTATATCCAAATTTATTAGTTAAGTCAAATCCTTGTTTTCTTTGATTAAAAAAATGAAAATAGTACACAGCAGTAACTTCAATTAACCATAAGAATATAACAATGTTAGTAATAAAAACTTGACGCATCTTGCACACGGACCTCTTATCTCAAACTAGGCAGATCCCGTACCGTGATATCCAGACTGATGATAAACATACTTATATGGTTCTAAAAACATGTTAAAAATAAATTACATCCAGACACGGATCAAATAAAATATTTTTTCTATATTTTAATTGAACGCACAACTTCTGACTTGGCAGTCAAAATCACTATCTAACCACTAGACCAACAGGGTTGATAGTAACTAACACGCAAAATAATTGGATAAACTATTATACGTGTTGATAAGTTTTTGTATTCATCTACTATATTTCTTAACCACTGACCTAGATGTACTACGATTTGGACTTTGTTCCATGCAGCGTGACACTCGGAGATAACAATCATTATAACATTAATACGTGAATAAAACTTGCTATGTCATTGGCGACATTAATTTCTTCGTGTTGCATGTTCTATTAAAAATCGTGTACCAATCGTACTTGACATTTCACAAATATTACATTGATCTTTAAGATTTACAAACCGTTTATGAAGCTAGATGTTGTTATGGTTCCTTTGTTGCGACTTCTTGCAGTTATTAACGTTTCTATTTCTCTCTTTCCAGATGGACAGCAGTTCAGAATCAATGGAGCTAAGACGAGAGTTAGATGCAGTAAAGAACGCATTACAGCAACAGTCTGAATCTGTCCTGAAACAGAGACATCAACTCGTAGAGGCTGGGCAGGCTCTCGCAACTCATGAAAAAAAGTCGGCACAAGAGAGACGGCTCAGAAAAGATCAATTAGCGTTAGTCCTTCGGTCATTGGTGTTACTGGAATCCCGCCTAACCAGAGAGCAGAAACAAATACATGTTGCCCTCCAGCAGAAAGAGAAAATTATTAAATCCCAACAAGAAGAAATTAACAAACTGAAAGCTCGAAAATCCTATTGCAGCAATTGCCAGCAACTGCTCGGTTTCACCAGCGAACAGACCAATATAGAGACCGATCCCGAATTCCAGAGTTTAGAAAGTACAGACTCCAGATTTCAAAATACGTTTGTTAGAAGCTGCAGTTATCGTGAAAGAAATTCTCCACCGGTATTCCAAAAAAATACTAGATTAAGTAAAAGCTTCCAATATCAGTTGCCGAAGAGTGACATTGCCTATTGCAACACCAGTTCCAGTGAAGAAGGTAACAATGTCAGCCTCAGCAGCAAAGGTACTTTCATTAAAAACAAACAAGCTTTTGTTAGGCGAGACGTTTTTAGAAGGTCAAGAAAATACTCTGGAAGAAAGAATAATAAATATGTGGATAACTCGCCTAAAGTTTACAGTAATCATGCAAACAATAGCAGCAGTGCCGAAGATTGCATTGGTATGAGCTACCAAGTGAATAATGATGATACTGATGTCACCGCTAGTCAAATAGCTAATGATATAAGAAGAGCATCCTTGAAAATTGACCAGCTTATTGGAGAAGCTGCAAAGAAGGAGTTTGAAAATACCGTAAGTGATTCCGACAAAACATATTCTACAAAAATGGAGAAGATACATGGAGTTAAAAGACAGGCATCTGATGAGATTAAAGCCAACAGACAACTTTTCTTAAATAAAGTTCTTAATGAAGAAAATAATGAGAAACCTTGGTATTGTAATGTTAGCGACCCGGAGCAAGAAGGGGATTGCTTAGAACAAAGGTCACTAACTATTAAGACAAAGTCTAATGAGGAGGCTTTGACAGAATTACTCGATGCGGATGTAATATCTGCAAAGAATGAAGTGTTGTGCAATAATTTAAAAAATAACAATGAAAGATTCAGTGCAAGATTTGACGATAAAAATAATAATATTGATGAAAAACTGAATAAACAAGCATTTCAAGCCGAAGTTAATGAGAACTGGTATGCCAGTAACAGTGATGCAGATGAAAACCCTACTAATGAAATTTACAAAAATAATCCAGTATTGGAATGTGTAAATCAAATTTTGTTACAAAATTCTTTAGACGACAGTAGTAATGATAATTCCAAATCAAGCGAAGCACCCAGTCCAAAATCATCTGCAAAGCGAGTGCAATTCTCCACTCTAAACAGCATTTCATACGATGATAAAGTGAGAAAGGATAACACTTTACCTAGATCGGATAAAAGAGCAAATAAAATTGTTAAATTCAGTTTAGAGACCGCTTCCGAGCACAGCTACGAAGTACCTAACACCGCACAAGGTTTTCAGTATGAAATACAAAGCTTGTACAGTAATGAATACGAACCCATAATTACAAAATCAAATGATACCAAGCCTGTGCCATTAATGCGACAAGTGAATGATAAACCAAACATTCCAAAAATAAGAGGCTCCATAGTGAAAAATATCGCGGCTAATATAGAAAATCGTAGCATTAATAACAATAACAGTAACATTGAAAGAAAGATCGAGAACGATCTCGGGTCGATGAAAATATTTAATAAGAGAAAAGTACCACGAACTCCACCCGCATTACCGCCTAAGCCAAAGAATCTTTCGGCTAAATGGAAAGCTGATAATACTGTGAAAATAATAACAGATGATATAGACTCTGAAGCCGTTGCGGCTAACCAACGGGTTGCAGATGTTAAGACGAGAAAAGTGGGCCAAGTAGCAACTGTAAACAATAATGAGCCTGACTATTGTTCCATTTCAGAGATAAATGTTCCAGTAGTCAGCAATGGAAAGAGGGAGTTGCTACTTACACAGCCAACGGTTGAAATCCACAATGAACAGTACCCAGTTCACGCAGTAAGTCCACGCAATAGTGTCGCTAAAGTGGTGTCCTTACCAAGGATCCAAAACAAGATAAGCGATAAGGACATTCCTAAACTTCCTCAAGTCACCGAGATTATCATTCCCGATGAAGATGACAAGGCGAACGATGAACAAAACCGTTCCTTCCAACAAACTCCTGAAAGTTACTTGTCGAACTTTGTTATGCATCCTCTGCAACCAAAATTGGACCCTCGCGCTTCTATCCAAATGGGTAACACAGTGTCTTCTATACTATCTGAGATTAACAAAGGCGGTAGGGGTGGCAGTAAACAAATCAATTTGACCGAACTGGATAATCAGTTCAATCACGGACCTGAGAAGAATCAAATAAATAATGCAGTGTTACATAAAGCTGAATATTTCGATGACATGGATAAATTTGATTTGTCCCAGAACTTCGAAGAATTTAAGATAGACGATGAGCTCGGCAGCATAGTTGCAGAGGAATACCGCATCAGTTCTGGCAGCAGTGACGGTTCCGTGTCAGATGTTGTCACTGAAAATCTAAATAATGTACCTGATAAAGAGAAGCAGCATAATACCAATAGTAAAGACGACAATGGAATAAATAATAATTTTCTTGAGAGTAATGACAGTGCCTTAAGCAAAGGTTCTAAGAACGCTAAGTTGTCTAATAAGCCTGATCTCCTATCTAACATAGAGAATTTAGAGACTGAATCTGTAAGGAACTCTGATATAGAGTCCAGTAATTCGTCAGGGAGTAACAGTGGTTCCTATAATACCGTCAAGTGTGAACCTAGAATGGTGATGCATAATAATGTGGAGATAAACGCGCCTAAAACCAAGGGCTCTTTTGATTTTTTCCTAGAGACGTCTGGTCTTAGTTCTAAGTCTATATTTACATCGAATAAGAATTATCTTGGGTTAAGGCCACCTAGTGCCAATCACAAGAGTGTCCTTAAGCCTAAGGATGTCAAGATGCGTGTGAAGAATCCTATTGCAACGAACAAAATCAACGAAAAGTCTATGACCACTGCTATTAAATATTTCGAGCCCTATGTGTAAACCTAGAGTTAGTTGTATGTACCTACACTATTTTTAATGTAATACTTTTAAATTTATTTATTGTAAAAATGAACTTGCCGGCGTAATACTATATACTAATGTATTTATACTGGTGTAAATATTATAATTATACCTAGTTATTTTACAGTTATAAAATATTTAACATTTATATAGCGGTTTTATTTTGACATATGTTGTGAAATTTGTAGTACATCAATATTTATTATGAAATATATAATGATTATTGACTTTTGTCCCAATTGTTAAAAAAAATAAAACCAACGTTATGACGAGCCTGTTGAACAAGCACTGTAGTGGGTTCAACTCCTACCTACGACAAATATTTTTTCTCTGTGTATAAAATAAATACTTTAACGTACAGAACTAAGTATGCTCTTGTATAACTCATATTTAATTCCTAAAGACATAACAAAATATAGTGACCAATAGAGGGTGGACACTGGTTTTTTTAACACAATTCCTTCTAGTACTGTAGTTAGGATAATCTCTGAATTATACAGAATTATTACTATTACTATCTGTACTAATATTATAGGAAATTGTGTCTTTATTTTGGGCTAATCTACGGTAATACTGATCTGATTTAAAAAAAATGGAAAACTACATGACCAAAGAGGAAATTAGTCCGCTGACACGCATGGGCTAAGTCTTGCTCGTAAGCTTAAATATTGGTCTATGAATGGATGTATCTGATCGATTGTAAAGGCGTACCTAATGCAAATCTGTTTTACGCGAATGACACCAGATGACGGTGTAATAATTCAATACAAATCATATTTAATCTAATACATATCATCATTCATGTATTAGATTAAATATGATTTGAATTTAATGATGAAATGATGAATGAGGTACTTAGGTAGGATCGTGTGATGACGATTTTCTTATAGTGTTACTACCGCTCTGTTCATCGGCATCGGATCGACTAAAACTACACGCTGTGCCACTCTGCACCTGACATAAGAGGGATCCGGAAACAGCTGTTATTACCACATCTAGATCGTTCCATCAAACCCTATACCAACCCGTCTGTCCAGCGTCATATGATAGCATAAAGCCTCCTCTCTAAGGATCTTTGACGGTCTAGTGATATACTTTTGTGTACACCGCTTAGGAATGTAAAAGGCAAGACAGTCATCGTGGCAGTGAAAGCCTCACACGCTTACCACGATGATCTCCCCTGCATTATTTGGCCTACGGTCTCGCACGCACCAACGAAGTACGACAGCACGAATACTGTCACTTTAGGTCGGTCTTCCTTGAGAGGATAGTACTGCCCCTGTCGAACCGGCCCGTTCGTGCTGAAATCAGCGTGAAAACTACCTGAGAAATTTACTGACTGAAGTGGGCTGTTGAGATGAGGCAAAATTAATCAAATTACAAAAATGGTAGTCTAATGAACCAGAGTTGGTAGCAGAATCTTCTTCATCTTCTTTCAATTTAAATATGATATCTTCTGAACCGTGCCAAACTCTAGGGTGGTTTACATCGTTTGGTGGGTCATGTAAAAACTAAGCAAAAAATGGTGTCAGTTGTCTCAAATTTAAGACCCATTAGGTTTGTTATCACCATACGTAATTTTGTTAAAAATTATATAGTAGCAGCTTTGATTAAAAATTGGTAGAATATGGTTTTATTTAATTTGAGATTAAGTAAATAAAACTATCCGTACCAAATCAATAATAAAATTTACATAACACATTGTGTTAAAATTAATAAAATAGACAATATATTGGTTTTCTTTTCTATTATATATTAAGAATCTGCCAAAGTGGTAGTCACTTTGGATTGGATTTGCCTAATGGAAAGCATGAATAGAATCATAGAGTTGTGGTCACCATACTCATTGCGAATGCACTGCAGTACGGTGACCAACACTATGGCGGCCTAGTGAGATGCTTTTTCACGCCCCGTTTGAGGACGTAAAAGGCATAACAGTCATCATAGCAGTAAGACTCCACGATAACTGTCACCCCTGCATCAATGGCAATGCGCCTCCGGTCTCGCACTCACCAACGAAACACGACAGCATGGATCCTGTCGTTTTAGATTGGTTAGTTTAAATAATATTATTCGAGCACAGCGCCTGCTAGATTTTATATGGCAACACTCGAAGACCCTATTTAGCGACAGTTATTAGTCGTAACTACCATTTTTCAATTTTAAATTGTGTTCTATTGTCGGTTATTCACTTTCTGTTCGATCATCATGCAATACAGTGCGTCTAAGTAGCAATTGCTGTTGCCTCACAAGACAACATTTTCGTCACAAACTAGTGCTACTAAATCGAATACCAAACACTAAATGAATATAAAACTTTGGGCAAATTCATATCGTTGAGTTTAACATAAGCAGGCAACGTATACGTGTGTGTGGTCAAGGAATATTACGGTGTTTAGAATATTTAAGGTAAAATATCATGAAACAACACTTGATCACATATTAGTTAACCATAATTAAGTATTTCAAAAGGCTAGCGTTTAAACTACTAAGTGAATATTAAAATAAATAACTTCACCTACTTATATTATGAATAGTTCTTGTTGTTTTGGTGTTTATAATGTATTGTTCTTCTGGTAATAATTAATTTAAGGCACAAGTATACGTACTTAGTTATTATAGTACAGTTGATATTTATTTTACATTTATATTTGTAAAGGTAAGTTTCTTGTTAACTTCACGTAAGGTAATTGTGCATATGTAGGTAGTGTAAAATCGTAAAGCATGTTGGTAATGTTAGATAAAATATGTATTCTGTTTAATATAATGTATGTGGGTATGTAGAGTAGAATGTCATCATAATGACGGCAAAGGAACCGGTGATATTAAGTCGTACTAACTGGAAGCCGTACTAAATGAACGATCAGTTTTTATTTTTTAATAATTACATACATAATGTATGTATTTATTAATACATATTAAGGTGACCAGCAGACAATAAAAACATTGAAATGAAAATATTTATTTACTTCACATATACATGCACGGTAAGAATGAAAAGAAACATAAATCAATAATGTGCGTACACACATGATGAACGATAAATTAGATGTACTGGCCTAAGTTATCTAAACATGTGACTGACAGCGCAACATGTAGTGCAAAAGTTTATAATTTTTTATTATTTTCTTATTTTCATAGTAAAAATTGTGGATTGCGATAAGGTGTCATCTTCAATATTAAAATACACTAACACATTTAATACTTTTGCAGTTTTTATTAAATAAACAGTCTCATCAATCTGCGATGCACAGGCAGGGCATGAGCGCGGACGCAGGTAGCTTCTATCGCTATTTACTTCAATTTGTTTGTGAACACGTCAATTCTTTTCGTTATAACCGCACAATTATGTCTGAAATTCGGTCGTTATAAGCGGAGTCGTACTAACCGGATGTACTTTCATAGTGGCTCAATATTAAACCAAACAAATGCCTGTAACCACGTCGCTAAAAACGGATGGTTGTAACATGTGAAGTCGTACTAACGGTCTACACTGTGTCTAAACTATTTTATCAGCTGTAGTATTATGTTAAATTTAGGATTCAAGTCATTTGTTGCCTATATTAGAGAATTTAATTATATTAAAAAAAAATCAAATAACTTTTGAATTAAAAGTTATTTTTGTGTCTATATAGATACTTTCCCACCTCAAAAAAAATTACAACATAAGTTATTTATAAATTGTTATCATTTGAATTTCAGGTCGAATACAATCGCTTTCCAGTAAAGAGAGTTCGAAGAAAACGAATCGTTTAAAAAGCGAGCAAACTCCAAAAATTTCGTAATCATTTTCACAAACTACCTTGAAGCATTACAAAACAAGTAACTAGATAGTTGAGAAGTCAGAACATTACAAATCCAGATGGGTAATATTGGAATCTAGTATGAGCAATACGGTGAGGTACAGTTGCGGTAAGAATGTTTAACAGAAGATGTCAAAGCTGAATTCTTTGAGTGTTCAAATATCGAGTCATTATACTATAGAGAAAAACGCAGAAACGATGTATATTATACGCAGAAACGATGGCCGACGGGGTCATAAAGTTCTGGAGTGGTGACCGCGTACTGGGAAAACGCAGCGTTGGTAGGTCCCCCACAAGATGGTCCGACGACCTAGTGTAGGTCGCGGAAGCCACAGGATGCGGGCAGCACGGGAGCGGCTGTTGTGGCGAACTTTGGGGGAGGCCTATGTCCAGCCGTTGATGTCTTTTGGCTGAGATGATGATGATGATATGTACAAAACAATGTATACATAAAGTGTGATTTGTAAAGTTACAGATTGTTATATTACTTATTATAACTTACTAAAGAAATGTAAATTTGCTTGTCAACACAAAGCCAATTAGGTTATATTCAGGAGTTATCATAATAAGCTAATTATACTCGCCTAATAATTAATTTTAAATCAGCAGCAGCAGTCTAAATAATGTTACATCGATTGAGTAATTGTTGAGTGATTACAATTAGATAACTACACTCTTCTAATAGTTGTTTTGATTTATTAGTAAATTATAGCCTAATAAAGCTTATGAGAGGGCTCTGCCAGTATATATAGAAGCAGCTCGCAATAATCATTCGGACAATCATCGTTCAAACGTTCAACAAATAGCTAACAATCGTCTCTTGAGTGCAGAACTTCTGGTATCTCATCTAAATGGGCCAAATCAAATACACTTTGATAGATACACCTAAAGACCTTTGGCTCAGCCTGCCAGCTCACTCGACGTTACTACAAATGTCAGCGACGACAGGCAAAAAGACCATAAATTCCATTTTTCTTAACTTAATGAGTTAGAGAGCTTAACGAGTATAGAGGGTCCAGAGAAGGGTCAAAAGATTCTTCTGAAGATTGGTCCATCGGTGATTACGTGGAGGCTTACGAAAGCAGACTGAGGAGATCTTCAGGGCCACATCCTGTTCAAGTAGTAGCCAAAGATAAAAATGTTGGTTCACAGTCAAAACAACCTCCTAAATTTATTGTTCATAAAAAATGTAAAAAAGTAAAGTATAGATATTGATTGAATTTATTTAGTGTATTGTTAATTATTGTATGTACTCGTAAATGGGCTGGTCACCACAAAGCCACAAGTACTTTAGAAATAAATTGTTTGTCAGTATGCTTTTGGTTTCATTTATTTATTTACTGACATTTTATGCACAATGTGTACAGAGATTATTGGGATCGAGAGTATAGGAGAGTGATGTGAAGTATAGAACGAGTCTAATAAATATACACATAAATACACAACTTGTGCTATTCCTTTTGTACAGATGAGCAATATATATAAGCTTAACTTACTGAGGACGCTATTGTAAGTATTGATGGCTTGACTGAAAAACATGATAGTCAAAAAAAATGTTTACCAATAATTCAAATAAATTGACCGAAACGTAAACATTTTGTCGTACACTTGTTAGAAAAACGTTATTTCTAGGACTTGGTTATAAATATATTACCAAAAAATTGTCTACTGATGTACTTTCCGATTTATTTCTGGAATAAAAATAATAAACCGTTTGCGTGTAAGAACAAAAATGTGAGTGTTGCTGTACTTTATCCATCATCATCACCGAAAACATTTAATAATCGAACGCTGGACGTTTCTTAGATAGAAAAGAGGTTTTGATCTACCATGTCATGCTGACTTGACTTGTTAGTATATGGTTTCAAGTTTTCGTTTTCCTTGCTCAGCCTAGTTTGGTATCTCAGTTATTGAACACTGAATTCTTAGGGTGATGAAATTAATGAAGATGAAAAAGCGAAAAAGTGAAAGAATAGACTAGATGACACCTTAGTCAAATTAGTTACTTTTTATCATTTGTCAAAACTACAATTTTGTATGAAAAATGTACCAAATACAAAATTGTGACGTCACAGTTTCAGATCACTCAATTGAATAGTATATTTCACTGTATATTTGATTGAAATTCGTAATAATAATAAAAAGCTATGTTAATTGTATTTTACGAGATGTTTCACGATATTAGTTTTAATGAAGTGGACATTGGTACATAGTTACGATACAGTCATCTACCCAATTACGTTTAGGGGGACGCCAGTAGCGAGATCACACTAACCAAACTAACAATCTGCCATCTTAAATGACTGCTGACGATGCCAAAGGTAAGAGGAAAAACAGAAACTGAGAAATGGAATAGGACAGCAAGGAGGAATTAACAGAAATGCCAATCTAACGCACGAAAATACACTCAAGCGGACACAAGAACCTCATAGTTTACCACCCTAGATGTCATTCCTAAGCTATTCAGCATTATATTACGTTCATTGCAAAAAAATGCTTTCCCAGAAGACATGAAAACAGGTTGTTCACAGTTACGAGTCAGATTTTGAGCATTGATACAATAGTAACCATACTAATTTAAATGAATGTAGTTTGGTCAAAAAAATAGCAGGAGATTGAGGGAAATAATAATCCAACTTAACACGTTCGCCAAAGGGTAACACACACCTCGTGTTTTTTTTTTTTTTTTTTTTTTTTTCGATCCGCCAGTGCTGACCACACAAGTGTCGTGTTCCGTACGGCAGTTTTAACAACACCCATGACGAAATTCCCGACGAACGTGCTGTTACACACACTCCTCGTATTTCTTACTTCTTACAACAGCGCTAACAACACGTACATGTTTTCCGTACGAGAGTGCTGAAAACACCACTGTTATGTAGTAAATATATTAGTAACTGACCGGCTTCGCACAAGTACAATTCATGCATTTTATTTTATTTTATATTTTCTAAGATATTCATTTTAATGAAAATTTGTAAAAGTCAATTTTGGGCTACATTAAATACCCAACATATCAAACGTATTTAATTGAATAAGGACTAATATTATATCGGTCAAAATGACTTTGAAAGTACCTTTTGTTTTTTTTTTACGTGTGGACTCGGGCCGTCACCCCACCGGGGCTTACGGCGGGGTGGTGTGTCGGAATCGTACCGACTAAAACCACACGGTGTGCCACTCTGCGCCTGAGATAGGAGGGATCCGGGAACCGCTGCTATTACGATACCCAGATCCCTCCTAGCGCCTGCCCGCTAATGCCGGCACCATCTGGGTAAAATCTTTATTTTAGGCGACGTACGGCACACGCGGACGTGGACTCCTCGTGGCTGGCCATTGTAGCGTATGGAGGGGTAAATCCGTCCCGTCCACCCGCAGCCACACTCAAGGCGGCATGAGACGCTGGTATGCGCGTCTCCGCCGCCCGGCTCGCCGGCGGCGAATTGGGTCCGAGTGGATATCGTCCTCCCGGGCCTTCTCCGTCGCCTCCTTCCGCTAAATTACGTCTTCGCAGAAGATTGCGACTGCGATAAAACAACTGTCGCTACCGACCATGAAGCGTATAACGGCCGGTAGGGAGAGACCTCCTCCAATAACTGCAGTGAGGATCCCACGCAGCACCGCCCAGGCGGAACAAACTGCTAGCGTGTGCTGAGCCGAGTCCTCACTACAGTCGTAACGGTGACAGGCGGGACTCAATTCCTTCCTGGCGATCGGGTGCAGATACTTCCCGAAGCAACCGTGCCCGGAAAGAATCTACGCCAGTCGAAAGGAAAGGGTCCTGTCGTTCTGCCTACTCGGCGATGACCGGCCGGAGAGCCTCCACGGCGGCGAAGCCATCATGTGGAGCCTCCAACCGGGACGACCAACGAGTTATCGTGGCTCAACGAGGGGCCTCACACTACTCGCGTATCTCTTCGGGCGGGGGCCGAATGCCGCTTCCCGCCCGGACGTCAGTCGTTCGCCGATAAACTTCGGCGAGCACTCTCGCCTCCAAATCCCACAGGGGAGTGCCGGCCAAGGCGCAAGCCGCCTCCGTCGATACGGTGCGGTAACCGCGTATGCCTTTAACCGCCAATATCCTCTGAAGGCGCCAGAGGCGAGCCCTTTTCTGGGCGGTCAGAGCCGCCGCCCGCACCGGTGCACCATACAGGGCCATAATCCCAGTGTATAGCCGTCTCGTCGCGACGCTAGCTCCACCCAAATTGGGCAAGAGTCGTCCAAGGGCAGAAGCAGCACCGACCAGCTTTGGAGAAAGCTGTCGGAAGTGCTCATCGAAGAACCACCTGTGTTCGAGGATCAGGCCCAGATACTTCATCTGGACCTGAACCGGTACGAGGACCGAATTGACTATAATGAAGGCGCAGGCGGGTGGACCACGACGGGGCCCATGGAACAAAAGGGCATCCATCTTGTCCAGGGTCACTCGCAAACCCAGCGCGTCAATTCGACCGACCACCAAAGAGACACCCGTGGTGGCCAGGTGCGCCGCCTCTTGAAAATTCATCCCCCGTGCTGTGACCAATGTGTCATCTGCGTAACAAATTACGCCCACCCCGGGGGAATGACCACCTCGAAGGACCCAGTCGTATCCCATAATCCACAAGAGTGGTCCGAGGACAGACTCCTCTGGAACACCGCACGACATGGGCCGCCGCAGCAGAATACCATCTCGGTCCTCGTACATGACGGTACGCTCCTCAAGATAGTCTGCCACAAGCCGCCTCAGGTACTCTGGCACCCTGTGATAGTGAAGTGCTTCCCTGATGACTGCTGCATATAGGCCTAACCCAAGGTTCGCCACAATAACCGGTCATGGGCTGCCTACATCCAATGGTCTCCCGTGACCTTCACAGAGTCATCAGACCCTCTTGAGGGGCACTTATAATGCTACGTTTTTCGATACGCGGTTATTATCATCAGGTAGTAGAGCCACGCTGATTTCAGCACGAGCGGGCCGGCTCGACCGGGGCAGTACTACCTTCCCACAGAAGATCAACCTAAAGCGCCAGCATCCGTGTTGTCGTGTTTCGTTGGTGAGTATGAGACCGGAGGCCCATTGATGCAGGGGTGACAGTTATCGTGGTAACTGTGTAAGCCTTACACTGTCACAATGACTGTCATGCCTTTTACGTCCCCAAGCGGGGTGTGAAAAAGCATCTCACAAGACTGCCATAGTGTGGGTCACCATACTGCGTTGTCAGCATTTACAATGAGTATGGTGACCACAACTCTTGGATTCTATTCATGCTTTCCATCAGGCAGAGTAGAGTCACTTTGGCAGGCTCTTAAGATAGAAAAAAAAAATTATATCTCCTGAGAACATTATGGTACCGTTGCGAGCCACTTAAGTTTAGCAATTTTCCGGACAATATCGGTGATCTTGGTTTATTTGCAAATCTCTTTATTCCTGATTCGATCACACAGATAAACTCCGAGCATTGCCCTCTCCATTAAGCGACCACGTCTCTGTGTCGTAAGTCACCATGGACAACAAACAATGGTCAAAGACCTTTGTCTTAAGACACTGCGGTATTAGGGACAAGTAAATGTCACGCAGTTTCCCAAACGCTACTCAACCTAGTGGAAACAGGTGATTGACTCCTTTTTCAAAGTTAACTTGTTAGTAGTAGAACTGGTTAGTTTGTCGAAGGTGCACATAGTTGATAACATCTTCGAGAGTAGAGTCTACAATTTTCACTAGAGTGAATATGGTATGGTTATTCAACATTATTTTCATCTTATCCACGTACATTTTTAGACCCAATCATTTAGAAACAATTAAGATCATTGAGCATTATGTTAAGATCTTCCTTGGTTTCACCATAAACAACTATGTCATCACCAAATCAAAGGTACATGATACTCGTCATTGATATTTATATCAAGTCCATTAGCTTCTAGTCGAACGCTCTAAAGTCTTATATCCGCCTTCGAAGTTGTGACAGTGAGGGCAGCAGTTACAAACTTTATTAAATTACTACCACTTATATGTATATCACATTCGGTGCTCCTCACTCGGATCTGAGTGGGGCGGGGCCATAGTAACGGTGCCGCCCACTTGGATCCGTGCAAGCGTCCCATTCATTTTGTTTTGGCTAGTAACGCACCCGACGTGCTGCATGCCGACCACTCGGATCTGAAAAATGTATTTTTTAATAAAAATAATAATAATAATAATATACATTCATACATATTTTCAAACATTCATATTTACTTCATCAAAATTCACCATAAAAATTTATGGGATACGGCTATTACTTTGTATCCATTGTTTAAGCAATCAATGTGATATCCTTAGTAATATATTACTGGTAACAATTATTTTCCCATGTTAAATGAATTGTATTAAAATCTTCAATGAGAAAAATATCCAAACCAAAATAATTAACGTTATCAAGTAAATAGTGAATTATAAATTGTTAATTATGTGTTGTCATGAAGAAACTTAATGTTCTACATATGAATAATATAATATTATACCCATACTTATTAAGAATGGAATGTAAAAGGTACAATTTGTAGTAACAAGATGAGTTGAAATTCATTGCGGGAAGCTGCTAGATGCGAGTGGCACGGGACCGGCTGTTGTGGAGAAACTTGGGGAAGCCCATGTCCAGCAGTGGACGTGTTTTGGCTGACACGATGATGATAATGATGATGTAAGGTGCTATTATGTTGCTAATATAAATTAGACAACTAATCACGTATAAATTTTGAAACGTGTAATATTTTTAAATAGTATAAAATAAAATCGCTACAAGTTCTTACGTTTATATCTTTCAAACTGTGCAAAGGGCTTCAATGCGACTTTCCTAAGAGAGTGATTCTAGAACAAAAGAATGAACATACGTGCACTTTGTTGTTGAGAAAATACGAGAATTTCAAAGATTTGCAATGTGATGTTTATGTACGCGAACATTACAAACGCTGGGTAAATTTAAATCAAAATAAAATACTCCAGAATTATAATACCTCTTTTACAATGATCTACAAACTTACAGTAACTATTTTTAGTCTTATTTTTAAGGGAATGTTTTCGAACTTTCTTATGTGTATTCATTTTAGTGCTGTTGCTAAATATTTGGGTATGTATTTATACGAGTTATCGTAAAGAATTTAACTGTTAGATTTGATTAAAAAAGTGTTTCATTCCATTTTACTGCGTACACAATAATATTCTGGCTAGTTTCGAAATGTAGGTAATGCAAGGTTCATATCTTACTTTTAGATACGTTAACTATTGAGTGGAAATACAAGGAATTGCAGGTAAAAGTATAAAACTGTGAAGAGAAAAACTGTATTAATGCATAAAATCTTAATTTCTATTGCTCCACATATCTATAAGTTGCCAAACCACATAAAAATGTCTGAAAATATCAATATTTTCAAGAAGTGTCTTCAGAAGCTGCTCTTTGCTAAGTTATACTACTCTCTTCTAGAATATCTGGATGACAATATTATCTGTAACTGGCACTGGAATTTAAAAATGCATGTTCTTGTGTTTTCTGGTCTTTATTTTCTTAAAATAGCTGATATATTTATGTATGTTGTATTATAACATTTTAATTATTGGAATTTTTAACATTCAATTATCTTTTCTTCTTTGCTATTTATGTTTTGTGTTTTACGAAAAAAATAAATTGTCACATTATTATGTATCGATAGAATGTAAATGAGTCACATAATATAATATTATTAAGGTCTCTGTAAACCTACATCTCTGATCAGACTCAACTTGGTGTTTGTGATTTTAGAACTAATTTAAGTATATCCTATACGGTGATATTTAAAATGTTACTGGTTTTCTTTTCATCAGCTCTGGTTTCTGAGATAAAAAAAATCCGTTTTTTACTCAAATTTCAATTTATTTCTGCATTAAACATCAAGAAATTGTGATTTTCTCGAATGAAACTGTTTTGGGCAATTACCCATAGGGGGGTCTTAGTAATAATAGTCATAGTCAGCTATAAGTACGTCCCATCTGCCTTAATTTCTGTTCTATAGCATCCAACTGCTTCGTTAGTCTAACGGTTAGCGTATTCGACTACCGATCACGACTTCTCGAGTTCGATTACAGAGTCGGGCCAAAAGTGTTATGGAGCTTTTCTGATTATGGAATTGCTTAATAATAGCCCGGAGTTTGAAAGTTGGGGTCTGAGCCCTCGTGCCTCGAACCGTCAGTTGTGCACTTTGATCCCAACCCGGTCGTGTCGTTTAGTCATCCCATCGGATTGTGAGACTGTAGAAACAGAGAATGCACTTGTATACTACAATATCTCCTCCTCCTGTTGGCTGGTCTCCGTTGAGACTGACCGCCGTGACTGAAATTGTTTAAGAGTGTACCATAGCATCTTTATGTTTTGGTCGAAACGTTCTGTTTGTTCTTTGCTAAAACTACAAAAGATTTCCACGTAAGTCTCTCCGCATCAGTCATGGAAGCCTTACAATTACATTTTAGCCTTACATTTTCACACTTTCACAACTTTTTATAACACAAAAAAAAAGAAAGGAAAAAAAAATACATTTACATTCAATTCTGGATAGGTATCGGATTGTATTGATATTGAAACAGTACGACTATCAAAGAAACAATCATAAGGTATTGTTGTAGTAAAATAATTAGAGCGAATTGAAACTGACAATCGAAATACAGGCTTTGCCTAGTTCGATTGCAGATGCTAAATTCACTGATTTGTATTTATAATATTCTCTTTATTACGTTTAAATATACATATTGATTACATTTTTAAATATATACAAAATAAAAAATACATATTTAAAAATATAAAAAATATTAGACCACCGACATCGGGTACAGGGACCAAGATACCGGTGGTTAGGGCTCCAGAGACAGGAACCTCCTCACAATACGGGCCGTGTCAAGGAGGACTGCCTTCTGCATCAGACCCTTGATCCGACCTTCTTACGTGAGCCTCTTAAGGTGTTGGTCGAGGTTCTTGGCTATCAATCCGTGAACAGATATGATTATCGGAACAATGATTACCGAATCCACATTCCACATATCGGCAATCTCGTGAGACAGATCCAAATACTTCAATTGTTTTTCTTTTTCAACTTTCACGAGATTCTCGTCATGAGGAACGGCGATATCGACAATCATTGCGCGGCGCTCTAATCGATCTATCAACACAATATCAGGCTTATTGGCAACAATAGTCCTATCCGTAATAATAGATCAATCCCAATATAACGTAGCACGACCGTTCTCGAGAACTAGGTCGGGCACATACCTGTAATAAGGCACTTCAAAATTGACAAGTTGGTATTTAAGGGCAATTTGTTGATGTACGATCCTGGCTACTTGATTGTGCCTGTGTAAATACTCACCATTAGAACAACCAGAAATAATATACCTAATAGATTCTCCAGGACAGTGGCACGCCCCACAGATGTCAACCGTACTATCTTTCAGGATATATTTCCGGTAGTTATTCGTCATGATAACTTCGTCCATAATTGCACAAACAAAACCTTTGGTTTCTCCGAAGAGATCACAATACCGTAGCCAAGACGTCGACGCTTTAAAGTCTATATCAGACCCATGTAGGGCCCGATAAAATCGACCATGAAGCTCTTTACCCTTCCATACTTCCTTGCGATCAGTAGTACTAAGTACTACAGGTTTGTGCCAATTCTCTTTAGCCAGAGCGAGCGGGGTAAAACCAGTATCCACTGCAACTACATTGCGATGCATTCCCACATTAGTCTGTAGAAAATATTCTCTGAGATTGTATATCTCGCGATTGTGTAGAGTCTTGATATTTAATAGACCACGACCTCCAAATTTTCGCGGAATATACAATCTCATAACCGATGAACGTGGGTGGTGCATGCGGAATGCAGTCAGCAATGTACGGACTCTCCTGTCAAGGGCATCTAATTCGGTCTGAGTCCATCTAAGTACACCAAAGGAATACATTAGAGCCGGCATGACCCAACTGTTATAGGCTCGCACCTTGTTAGCGCCTGATAAAAGACTTTTAATTACTTTTTTAGGCGGCCAAAGAAGCGTTCCTGTAACATTTGTTTCACGCCAGATTCTGATATTCCCAAGGACTGTGAAAAACCTAGATACTTGTAAGTTTCGGTGGCTGACAGAGATCTGAGTTTTGTTGAATCTGAAAGTTCTATACCTTCAGATTCTACAATCACGCCCTTCTTTACATACATAACTGCACACTTGTCTACACCAAATTCCATTTTGATAGAATTACTAAAGTTTTCAGTGACCCTTAATAACGCCATCAATTGTAATTTTGTGGAGGCCAGTAATTTCAAATCATCCATATAAAGAAGGTGAGATATAACTTGATCATCTTTCTGCAACGGATAGCCTAACCCTGAACCCTCTAACAGAGTACTGAGAAGGTTCAAAGCTAGACAAAACCTCAAGGGACTCAGACTGTCACCTTGCAATATACCTCGCTCGATCTTTATAAGTACGTCATTTATCGCAGTCTGCCGAGATCCTGGATAGCGAAGTGTTGTTCTCCATTGACTCATACATGACCTTAAGAAAGTGCACAGAGTTGCATCAATTTTATACAACTCTAGCACTTTCAAAAGCCATGTATGTGGAACTGAGTCATAAGCCTTCTTATAATCTATCCAACATGTCACCAGACTCTTACGACTACGACGTACCTGTTGGCTAATGATCCTGTCTATGATAAGGAGCTCTTTAGTGCCACGGGCCCCACTTCTACATCCATTTTAAGAAATAGATAGTACCAAATTATTATTTATATGTGTAGTAATTTTGAGTCTCAAACTAGATGTCAGAAGTTTATATGTAGTTGGTAAACAAGTAAATAGTAAAGTAAAAACAGAATCCAAAGCGGCTTGGAATTGTGATGCCAAACACGCATGTGAGCTTCGGAACCACTTAAGCCAAAAGTTGTGCAGTCCGTCTGGACCAGGTGATTTCCAATTCGGTAATGAACGGACTGCACAACTTACATCATCTTTATTAATAGTAATGGGTTCCATAGCTGTTATAGACTCACACGAACGTTTGACATCTTCTAACCAATCACCCTCTGTATGAGTGACAGGCACGGACCAGATGTTGCGCCAAAATCAATTAGTTGTAATTTCATCCGGAAAATGCCCATCACTTACACATGGATTCGGTTCCTCCCATTTTCGATAAACCCATTTCTCATTCCTTTGGAACATTCGATTCTGATTTTACCGATCAACTCGTTTTCTATAACGTCTTATCCTATTTGCCCATGCATAAACTTTCTGCTTTAGAAAGTCTATGCGCTCTGTGACACAGGACATGTATTGTTGAGGACTAATGGTAGTCCCCAAGAATGCCTGTTTCACAAAGCGCATGACTCTTGGCCGTGTATTACCACTTTGAAAACATGTTAATTTAGCGATGAGTGTCCTAGTCTCAGCAATACGACGTTCAATTCTATACTGCCAAGCTGGTACAGCATTTTTGGGTCGAGTAGTACTGACACGTTCAATGAATTTAACACCAGCTACTCGACAAACTGCAATAGCCGCACAATATAGAATAGAATGTGTATCACTAAGATCTTCGCTTTTATCAAAATAATCTGATAATAACGAATCCAGGAATCGAAACCAAACCCACAAGCGCTAAATTACGTTTATGAATGGGCAAACGGCATAAGCGTGGTCTACTATTAATATTTACAAATCGGTATTTCTGAATCGCATCCTCCAAAGCACTCCTTATCTTATCGTTACATTGGGTACTTACGGATATAACTTCACTCTCCACTAGTTCATCAACATCTTTAATACCTGATGGCAGCTGAGGTGTGCTATTGGCCACCGCAGTGTGTGACGAAGAGTGGATAGTAAAGCTTTTCCTTATGTCAGAGCGTATCCTCTCAAGTACTGTATCATCCAGCAGGTGACAGCGCTGTATAGCTCGTACTTGATCCGATAATCGTTGTGCTGAAACGTTGATGGTTGGTTCAAACTCCTGAAACAGAGAGGCTAGCCTAACACGGTAAGCAGTAAGGTTCGTTCCCAACTCTGTAGCCCGAAAATATACCCGTATGACATTCTCGTTTATCGATTTTGTCCACTTCATGCGGCGCACATCACCACCGGTAGCGGGAACCCTGTTTGAGGTCAGTGGTCCTCGTGATCCCAAGCTGGTCGTTGGCCAGGTACTCTCCTGCCGACGTACAGGTCTTGGCGACGTCAGCGGAGAGAAAAACTCGTCGCTAGAACTTGAGCTCGACGCCTCTGCTACAGCCGGAACTTCCATTGTTTCCTCCGGAGACGGCAAGGCGGAGCGGAGCGGCGAGTCCGGGGATCTAATTTGTGTTCTAGACTTAGCTCTCTCTAGCATATTACTAGAATTCCTCCGTTAAATATTTCGACATGACGTTTAGATGTCATGTCTCACACAGATATTTCTTTAACATAATTTTATGGTTTTCTTCGTAAAAAAATCCTGTTTTTTATATTATAGTGCATTGTAGTTCGTTTAAGAATTTGTTGCAGTTGTTTTTTGTATAATACAGAAAGAAAAGGGAATATTTTCACAAAATATGTTTGAGGAATTCTAGCTGCTTTCAGCGTTGTTAGTTTTGTTTATCATTATTATTATATTATTAATTAGCAGTGTCTTTAGTTATTGACGTATCTGAGATTCATCAAAAATGCCTTCTTTTTTTTCTTTTTTTTTTCTTTATTAATGGGTCAAAATAAGTCGGCTTTGATAGATACACCTGAAGACCTTTGGCTCAGCCTGCCAGTTCACTCAACGTTAATTGAAAATTCGGTGACAATCGAAAAGACACGACTTAATTCCATTTTTCGGAACACTTCTGCAGTGACGGAAGATATAAAATTTAACGACTGCAAAGGGTCCAGTGAAGAGTTAGAGTATTCTTCTGAAGACTGGTCCATTGGTCATTATGTGAAGGCTCACGAAAACGGACTGAGAAGATCTTCAGGGCCACATCCAATTCAAGTGGGTGCTAATAATGAAAATTTAGCACGTACAAAAAAATCTCGTAAATTTATTGTTTGTAAAAAAATAAAAGTAATAAAATACAGATATTGATTGATATTGTTAACAGTTGAATTTATTTATTGTATTGTTACTTATATAATAACAACTTGCTAAAGAATTGTCAATTTGCTAGTCTACACAAAGCTATTTTAGTAATAAATTGTTTGTCAGTGTCTTTCCTGTTTCATTTCTTTATGAAAATTAATTGAAAATTCGGTGACAATCGAAAAGACACGACTTAATTCCATTTTTCGGAACACTTCTGCAGTGACGGAAGATATAAAATTTAACGACTGCAAAGGGTCCATTGAAGAGTTAGAGTATTCTTCTGAAGACTGGTCCATTGGTCATTATGTGAAGGCTCACGAAAACGGACTGAGAAGATCTTCAGGGCCACATCCAATAAGTGGGCCACGAATTAGTTAACATTTGAAAAAATCGTATAAAATCATTTGATATATGATAAAAATGGTTTACTTACAAGTTTTAATTACTAGGAATTTATTTTTTAAAAGTTATAATCGTATAAATGACCACCGTTTCGACGTTTGCACAATTTTAAGCTAGCACCGAAATTTTCGAAGACTCGTCGGCGAAGAGACCGCGACTTTTTTTTTAGTTGACGTAGTGTATTTGGTTTATTGATGTAGACACCATTCTTCAAATAACCCCACAAAAAGAAGTCTGCTGAGGATAGATCTGGACGTCTTTGTGGCCATGGTATTTCGCCTCGTCTGGAAATTAACTTTTCCGGTAACACGTCTTTAACCACCGGTAGGGACTCATTGGATGTGTGACAAGTGGCTTTGTCTTGTTGAAACCATGTGTTGCGATTGTCCAACAATTTCCAACAAATTCCAGTAGCATCGGTCCCAAGAACTCCCGTAAAATTTTCACATATTCAGCAGAATTAACAGAAACTGAACGGCCGTGAGAATCTTGGAAAAGGTGGAGCCCCACGATTCCTTTTGCTGAAATTGCAGCCCATACAGTTACCTTGGGAGAATATAGTGGCTTCTTGTGTGTAAATTTTACGAAACAGACTTTATGTACATTCTTTTAATATTTATATACCCAGTATTATAGCATCGATGTAGTTCGAAGTGTAATAAAAATACTACGAAAGTAAAAGCCAGCGAGGACAGGAAAGAATACCATGAATTCCATTTTTCGGAACACTTCTTCATTGATGGAAGATAAAAAGTTTAACGAGTGTAGAGGGTCCAGAGAAGGGTTAAAGAATTCTTCTGAAGATTGTCCATCGGCGATTATTCGGTGGCTTACGAAAACAGACTGAAAAGACCTTCAGGGCTACATTCTATTCAAATAGGAGCCAAAGATAAAAATGTTAGTGCACAGTCAACACAACCTCCTAAATTTAATGCTTACAAAATACTTAAGAACGTTAAATATAGACCTTGATTGATATTATTAATATTTGAATTTTTTATTGTATTATTACTTATAATATGAACATTTGCTAGTCAACACAAAGCCATAGGTATTTTAGTAATAAATTGTCTCTCAATATACTCTCTGTTTTATTTATTTATTTATTTACATTTTATACACAATGTATACAGAGATTTATTAGTATTGAGTGTATAAGGGAGTGTGATGTGAAGAATAGAACGAGTCTAATAAATATGCGTACAAATATACAAGTTGTGCTATTCCTTTTGTACAGATGAGCAATATACATAAGCTTACCTTACTGAGGATGCTATTGTATGTAAGTATTGATGGCTTGACTAAAAAAACATGATAGTCAAAAAAAATTTAAACGTTTTCTTAGTAGAGAAAAGATAAATCTTTCAACAAGTAGAACAATATTTACTCATAAGACTTTGTGTTTAATTTGTCAGCTATGAAAGATCACATTATCATAACGATCATTTACTCATTTACTGTCTAAGGTCCTATTTCTCCAATGACTGTTTGCCCATTAAAGACGTAAGGCCATATTTCTATAACGATTTCCTTTGTTCCAAATATAAGATTGTCTACTCATTAACTATATACTTAGTAAAGATTCAACATTCGTACTAACACATCATAGCGATATCCTGTAGCTAGAGCCATTTGGCTCTAACTCCGTTATTAACAAAACTCACATTACGATAATTATTTAAATACACCATTCCTCGCTAATCCATCTCTTGTACAGTTACCATTCTATAGTTACTATTTCATTTACATTGTAAAGTTATAATTAAATAAAGTATTTTTTAAAAGAGTCTTGTTATTTGTCGCATAACAGTCGCAGTCGGTAGGATACGCGTGTGCTGCACGGAAGACAAAGTTAAAACGTCACTAAGAGGAACAAAATCGCCGGAGTGAGAACACGGTGGCTGAAGGCCTTCAAAATACTTTGCCGAACCTGAAAATTCAGCTCAACGCGACCTCTATATTGTTGCTGTGGTAAGTGGCCAAGACTCTGATCATATCCTATCTCTCATATTCCTTTTACTACTATTCTTTTCTATCAATACGAGTCCCATAAAATATCCATTGCTCTTCATATTTGCAAAAACAAGAATATACACAATGCCGAAATCCAAAGTAAATGAAATCGACCTCAACACCATATTAGAAATGATTCCCCAGTTCGATACCAACATACCTCAGGCGTATATCGTTACATTTGTTCATGTGACGTCGCGTTCAGTCTAGCAAACTCGACGCAACAACAAATCGTGCTAATTTTTACGTTGAATAAAATAACAGGTCCTCATTCATCCGGTGTACACGCTAAACAGTTTCCAAACTGGGCGGCACTCAAAATACTTCTAATCCAAAACTTTTCACAAACAAAGACGTTAGCCTACCTAAACCTAGAACTTCAATGCATGTTCCAAAAGCCAAACGCAAACGTCACAGAATTTTTCCATCGTGTGAGATTATGTAGGAGCAAAATTATTAAAAAAATTAATACGGAAATTGCCGATGCGACACTATTAAGACGTCTCGCCATCGTCGAAGAAACCGCGGTTAATGTGTTTACAAACGGGCTTAGCTCAGAAATACAAGGTCCGCCATCTAACGTTGTTTTTCAACTAGTACTTATTTCGTGAATAGTAACACTTAGCTCATGTTTGATTTGACAGATAATTAGTTTTATATTTCCGCTGAACGCATATGGTTGTGTATACGCTTGAACAACGCTGGGAAATATTGCGACATTACTTTGAAAATTATGGTAATGTTGCAGAATGTGTGAGAAAATTGTGTACGGATTTTGAAAGAAGAGAAGCACCGTCAGTTCCGTATGTTCATTATCTTGAGAAAAATATGAAAGGAACTGGCATCCTCATCGATAAACCAATGCGTGAAAAGCCAAAAACAGTGCGTACACCCGAGAATATCGCTGCTAGCTGAAAGTGTGCGAGAAGCACCATCAACATCAATTCACAGTCGTTCTCAACAATTGAACATTTCGGAGACATCATTAAGACGAATTTTGCATAAAGACCTTGGTATGACGCCATACAAAGTCCAATTGGTTCAGTAGTTGAAGCCAACTGACCATCCAATGCGCTTTTGCTGCGCTAAGTGGACCTGCGATCGACTTACAGAAGATACCGATTTTGCAAAAAAAAATATCTTTTCAGATGAAGCTCATTTTGATCTTGGCGGGTATGTAAACAACAAAATTGTTGCATTTGGGGCACAGAAAACCCGCACGCATACATTGAAAAGCCAACGCACCCAAAACAAGTCACTGTTTGGTGCGGATTTTGGTCCAGAGGCATAATTGGACCATTTTTCTTCGAAAATAAGTAAGGAGTGACCGTTACAGTCAATGGCGATCATTATCGGGCCATGTTGAACGGATTTTTGTTTACAAAAATTGAAGAGGAGCATATTAGCAGCATTTGGTTTCAACAGGACAGCGCTACGTGCCACACAGCCGAAGCTACACTCAATGTTTTGCACCTTGCTTTTGAAGATCACATTATCAGCCGCAGAGCTGATGTCGTTTGGCTATCTCGGTGCTGCGATTTGACACTGTTGGACTATTATTTGTGGGGTGCCGTCAAAGATAAGTGCTATGCCGACAAGCCAGAGACAATTGACGCTTTAAGAGACAATATTCGTGAAGTCATTGGTGAAATACAGCTGCATACAATCGATAATGTAAAAAAGAAATTTGAGAAAATATTCAGTAGTGTTTTCTTACAGATTTTTTTTAAAAAAAAGTTATTTTTCGGACCCGTTAGAAACTATCCTCAGAACAATTAGGCCCATCAGTTTAGCCGAAGCGGGCCAATTCGTTATTCAAGAAGAGAAAATACGTGCTATGAACACCGCCAGGCAATTACTCTTCAAGTCCACCATTACGCGTCCTTCAACGTCCCATACAAACAACCAACTCAACGTTACACAGTGCAAACTCAATCTTGATCGGTTTTGAAACATGTGATCCCTAATAATTAACCAAATTACGACCCACGATTCTCAAAAATCTACAACTGTAGCAAGAATCCTGGTCATATTATCTCTGAATGCTGAAAAAGGGCAAACAACAATGCCCTCACAAATAAACACAATCAACCCGTAAACCAATTAAACTCACGACCCACGAGGCGAACAGCTCGCTGGGAATCGGTATGGAATTCTGCTCCCAAACCCTAAACTAGAATCATCTTCAACTTCAATAGGACAAATGTTTCAATTGAAAAACATCGAACCAGTCTATTGGAAACAACATAAAGACGCGTCTGTTCAAACGAAGAAAGAATTTCCTTATCTTCTAATACTAAATTTAATCGCCAATACCATACAATTAAATTCACTAAATCCACTGAATCCATTGACTCTACTAAATCTCCTAACTCTACTAAAACTTCTAAATCTTCTAAAACTATTGAATCCCCTGAAACTACTAAATCCACTGATTTCTCTAAAACCACGAACTGTACTAAATCGTTTAAAATAAAGAAAAGGTCAAAATAACATTGCTATAAAAACGAAATAATTAATGGCACCGTTATCATCAACAAACACTCAATTGGAGACGATCTTACTCTCCCAAATGCTCTTGTAAATATTAACGAAAGTAACTTCCTTATAACTTGTGTCAACTCTAGTAGTGAAGACAGATATATCTCGGTTCCTAAAATTTCTAACGCCAAACTATACACTGAAATAAAGGATAGTCACCTAATAAATTCTGTTAATACTCGCTATAAAAGAAACTCAAATAATGACGAAAAATAAGCAAACTAATAAGACGTAATCATCTAAACGTTGAGGAATCTGAATCTCGTAATAAAATCATATCTTGTATAATAATCTCTCTCAGACATATTCTACATCAAAGGTGACAAATTAACTTTCACAAACCATACAAAACATACATCATCACAAGTACATCAACAAGAGATGAAAACTCAAGTAGATAAATGTTAGACGAAAATATCATACGTTTTAGTTCGTCACCATGGAGTAACCCAATCTGGGCAGTGCCAAAAAAATTAGACCCCTCCAGAAAAAACAAAAGTGGAGAGTTCTAATAGATTACCGGAAACTTAACGATGTAACGATAGGTGATAGTTATCCTTTACCAAATATAACGAACATCCTAGGTACACTAGGACACTCTATTTACTTTACTACCCTAGATCTTGCCTCTAGATTCCATCAGAATGAACTAGAACCCAAGGATATTCCTAAAACAGCTTTCAATACCCCTACGGACAATACAAATTTTTACGAATGCCATTCGGGCTTAAAAACACACCTGCCACTTTCCAACGCGCTATGGACAGCGTACTTTACGGGTAGGAACGCGAAAGGTGTTTCATCTACCTAGACGATATCGTCATCTTTACTTCTAGCCTCCAGGAACATGAACAGAAACCAACCGAAATCTTCGACCGACTCAGACAATACAATCTAAAAATACAACCAGATAAATCTGAATTCCCTAGAAAAAGAGTAGCTTACTTAGGACGCATAGTATCTAACGAAGGCGTTAAACCCAATGCCGACAAGGTTGAAGCAGTCAAAGACTTCCCAACTCCAAAATCATGCAAAGACATAAATTCTTTTCTCTGCTTCGCAGGTTACTATGGTCGCTTTATAAAAAATTTATTAGTCTCTTAAAAAAGGCTTCTTTTTATATGGGGTGAATCCCAACAACATCTATTTGATACATGTAAAAATATGCTTACTACCACTCCTATATTATAATATCCTGACTTCAGCAAAGAAGTCCTTCTCACCACTGATGCCTCAATCCACGCTATCGGTGCCATCCTTTCTCAAGGGGAAGTAGGCGAAGACTTGCCAATAGCATATGCCTCGCGTACACTTGACAAAGCCGAATTAAACTATTTCATATCCGTAAAACATTTCTGTCCTTACCTGTTTCGTAGGAAGTTGGAAATAATCACAGACCGTAAGCCACTCACGTGGTTTTTCTCCGTTCAAGACCTAGGCAGTAGACTAGTATGATGGAGACTAAAACTAGAAGAATACGATTATAAAATAATATATAAGACAGGAAAAATAAACACTAAAGCCGACGCATTATCCTGACCTCCGGTATTGAATTCTAATATCATAAACCTTACTACGAAGCACCCAAACTCAGAATCACAAGACGATTTGCTTTAAATTAACTTCGAACACTACAACACCCAAGAACGATCTTTTGATAGTCCCAAATTAAAAAACGTCTCCAGATAGGTTACTTGATTCAGGACACAAAAATATCCTTATTCCCACATCATGTCAACTCTCCGAATAAAAATCACATTTGCAACAAAGCTCTAAAACTTTGTTCTCAAACAGAACCATTCCTCAAAAATTCGAAACTGCTGTATAACATAGATACTTTGATATCGAACGAAAATCAAACTTTATACTTTGTCTCTACTCGAGCCACACATTATGATGCTTGGGATTCCGAAAGCTACTTTGAATCATTTCAACACAACGACATCAAAACACTTTTCGTTCCTAATTTAAACAGCGACCAAACCTGTAACCTTAAAGGCAATGAACAGTTGCGTATCACCGCATATTTAGCCGAATCTTACAATTGTGAAATCACTATCTGTGAGAATAGAGTTAACTATCCTAAATCAGAGGAAATCCCTGATATTCTCAAAATATATCACGATGACCCACTCTCAGGCCATCGCCGCATACAAGAAACAACCAGGCAAATTCGCGAAGGATACTTTTGGAAAAATATGACCAACGACATTAAAAACTACATCGAATCTTGTTTAATCTGTCAACGAAACAAAATCCAGCGTAAAACATTCCAAGCCCCTATGGTCATTACGTCACAATCAACAGAACCCTTTGAAAGAGTACACTGGTCTGCAAGAAAATCCTCCTTTAGATAAAAAATAGATTTCTATGAAGAGTTAAACATGCTGAATGCAAATCTGCTTTCCATTTTTTGCTGACACGTGTAGTTTTTTTTTAAAGTATTTTTTATTATTTCTTATAATTCCTGTTTATCTCTCATATTTTATGTACTAACACTATCTATAACTCTGCTTCAATCAGCTTAAATCGCATTTGTCCACGCAAAACTGGTTTACTGTGTTAGAGAGAGATATAATGATATTGTCTCACATTGTTTTTGAACAATTAAACGCGCTTGCGCAGTTCGGAAAGCGACTCCGTGGCGCTCAGTTAGTTAAAAAAAAATAAGTGATTGTTTTCGTTTTATTCAACGTATTTTGGTAAGTAATAAATTATATTGATATGTGTAGTGAAAATTAATAAGTATTCTAAAACATAGAGATTATATATATTCACATTTTGAAGTTAATTTAATTTTATTGTAGGTTCAAAATGCCAAGAACTTGCAAAAATTCACCAAACGTATTTTGCTACGTATGTGGTGAATTTGTTGTAAAATTACAACAGAATAAAATATCAAGCCTAATCAAAACTGCGTACGAAGGTTATTTCGGATTTCCAGTTGACAAAAGGAATAAAAATTGGCTTCCGAAAATATGCTGCAACACTTGTTCAAGAACGCTACGGGCATCTTTGTAGGTCCTCAAATAAGACAGCTCATGAAGGACGAAAATTTCAAAATTAAGTTGAATGACGCTGAAAAAAGAGCTTGGACCGCTTTTGTAGAAGTATATCATAATTTTCTGGGGAACAAAAAAGATGACAATTACAAAAATATTGTTCAAGAGTTTCTTGCGTCTTACAAAGCGTTAAAATGCAGCATGTCCCTTAAAATTCATTTTTTGGACTCTCATCTAGATTTCTTCCCCGTAAATCTTGGTGCAGTCTCAGATGAGCATGGAGAAAGATTTCATCAAGATATATTATACATAGAGAAACGTTATAACGGGAAATGGTCAGAAGCAATGCTTGCTGACTTTTAGTGGTTAATTCGCCGTGAAACACCGATGGAAAATATGAAAAGAAAAAAATTACGAAGTAAAATACTACATTCTACTGCATATTAGAACAAGATAGATTTTTATTTAATATTTGATACCAATTATATGTAATATTCTCACAATTATTAAAGTTACGATTTCAATTATAAATAAAAAAGGAGTTTTCTTTATAAATACTATTACAAAAAAACTGTACGTGATACATAATTTTCAAAACTATATTCTTTTTTAGCAGTATCAAATCTATAATAATACATTACAATAATAAGAAGGAGGGCAAAATTTTTTTTTTTTGCAGACCAGTGGTATCAATGGATCTAGTCTCATATTCAGATAATAGTAATGATAATAATAGATACGATTTAATCCTACAAGATGACCTAACCAGATTCGTTTAAGTTTACGCAATTCCAGATAAAGAAGCTACAATAGTGGTTAAACAATTACTTCACTTCTGTCAACATTATGGCGTCCCAAGACGCTTCCATTTCGATCAAGGCACAGAATTGATGAATAACACCATAAAACAACTAACGAAATTCCTAGGTGCCAATCTGATCTTTATCACTGCATATCACGCACAAACAAATTGCGCTCTTGAAAGATTCCACGTAAACTTGTGTGATCATATTCGCATGTACCACAACCGTAGATTACGAAATTGGGATAAAATAAATCATTTAATTCTTGCTTTCATGTGCCACAATACCTCTCTCAATCAATCTACAGGCTCTACGCCTCACGAGCTACTTTTCGGATATAAACCACGACCTTTCTACTCTCTCAAATCTATACCTGAATACACAACCTGCGACTACCTTAAAGACCTTAATGAGTAACTCAGGGTTTCTAGAGATTCAGCATAACGCAAACTCGAAACGATGAAAGAAAGCGCCAAAGGACGCTACGATCAGGCTATGAAGTATACCGTAGATTACAAAGTAAATAGCGTAGTCATGCTACGCATACCTTCTCTAAACAACCTAGACGCAAAATGGACTGGACCGTATGAAATCATACGTATCAGTTTTAACGAAAATTATCTTATTTAAAAATCAAATAAAACCCAACTAGGGTATTCAAACAGTCTTTGTCCATTCATCAATAATCATAGCAGTAATTAAGTCTATGACTCTCACCGTGTAGTTGCCGGTTCTAGAATAGCACTAACGCGTATACTGAGCATGTCGTACGAGGCGATTTATAGGCACTGTAGGATTTATAAGTTATACATATCTAGGCTTAACAATTACCTAAAATCAACTAACAAATTCTTATTGATCTTAAAACTTCTCAAAAATTAATCGACCCCATAACCTTAAACAACCTACATACTATCAGCTTATGTTTATTCTAGTCATTTAATATACGTAATCGAATTCCCTCTAGTTTAAAATGAACGTTTCACTTGTATTATAAACTCGTATATATTCTATTCCTATCCAACACCTTAATACATGCTACTACACCACTATCCTTCCTTAAGCAAGCTTACTTCACTAAAAACTCAACCAACTATGAATACATCAACATGAGCGGCTTAGAAAATGCAAACAGTTCAACAAGAGCAAATACGTCTGCAAAAAACTCATAATATATGACTCCACCATACGTCCTCTATGTGAAGCCCAACTCCTGTTCAGCACTACATCAACGATACCCGAGACCTCCAGACAAAAACAAATGCAACTCTTCATACTGAACAACGAAACATCATATGTGTTACAATGCGACAATGGAATATCGCACCACAAAATCCACGGATTCGGAATCATAATGCTACTACAAAATTGCAAACTACATACAGGAGAAAAGCACCATCTCAGCGTCCAAATTAACGAACAAAAATATTACTTTTCGAATCATCATCCCTTGCATTAGAACAGACGATTGTTTCGAAGAACTGAAACCACAAACACATCCAGAGCTCGCAATTCCAATGTCCATCGTACATCAGCCAAGAACGTGCATCTCAGAAGGTGAAGACGAAGACAACCAACATTCCTCAGCTTCAACCCAAAGATCCGACACTAATGTCCAATCTTTATTCTAAGGGGGAGGATGGCCTCTAACTCTATACTTTATACCTTAGTTCTAAGATTTGGCTCCTAACTCTGTACTTTGTACCCTAGTTCTAAGATCGTTTACTTTAAGTATAATATTTTACTGACTAGCCATGTAAAATCACATTATCATAACGATCATTTACTCACTTACTGTCTAAGATCCTATTTTTCCAATGACTGTTTACCCTTTAAAGATGTAAACCATATTTCCATAACGATTTCTTTTGTTCCAAATATAAGATTGTCTACTCATTATCTATCTAGAGTCTGTTTCGTAAAAGCACAGAACTTTGTATTACTATTTATTATAACTTGCTAAAGAAATGTAAATTTACTAGTCACAACAAAACCAATTATGTTATTTTCAGTTGTGATAATTAGGTAATTTTAGTCTCCTCATAACTAATTTTAAATCAGCAGTCCAAATAATGTTATATCGATTGAGTAATTGTTGAGTGATTACAATTAGATAACTACACTCTTCTAATCGTTGTTTTGATTCATTAGGAAACTGTAGCCTAACAAAACTCAGAAGAGGGCTCGGCCAGTATATATATAAGTAACTCGCAATAATGATTTGGACATTCATCGTTTCAACGTTGTTCAACCAACAGCTAACAATCGTCTCTTGAGTGCGGCACTTCTGGTACTTATTAAAATGGGTCAAATCAAATCCACTTTGATAAACACACCTGAAGACCTTTGACTCAGCCTGCCAGCTCAGTCGATGTTACTGCAAATGTCAGCGACGACAGGAAAAAAGACCGTGAATTCCATTTTTCGTAACACTTCTTCATTGCCGGAAGATAAAAAGCTTAACGAGTATAGAGGTTCCAGAGAAGGGTCAAAGAATTCTTAAGAAAATAGGTCTATCGGTGATTACGTGGAGGCTTACGAAAACAGACAGAAGATCTTCAGGGCCACATCCTATTCAAGTAGGAGCCAAAGATAAAAATATTGGTGCATAGTCAACACAAACTTCCAAGTATATTGTTTACAAAAAGTTTAAAAATGTAAAATATAAATATTGCTTGATATTATTAATATTTGAATATATTTATTGCATTATTACTTATTATATGTAAATTTGCTAATCAAAACGAAGCCATGGGTATTTTATTAATAAATTGTCTGTCAATATACTTTCTGTTTCATTTATTTATTTATTTACATTTTATACACAATGTGTACAAAGATTTATTGATATTTAACGTATAAGGGAGTGTGATGTGAAGTATAGAACGGGTCTAATAAATATGAGTATAAATACACAACTTGCGCTATTCCTTTTGTACAGATGAGCAATATGCATAAGCTTAACTTACTGAGGACGCTATTGTAAGTATTGATGGCTTGACTAAAAAAACATGATAGTCAAAAAAAATATTTAGCAGTAATTCAAATACATAAATTGACCGAAACGTAAATATTTTGTCGTACACTTGTTAGAGAGACTTGGTTATAAATATATTACCAAAAAATTATCTACTGACGTACTTTCCGATTTATTTCTTGATTATTGTTGTCCGGATAAGATAAATCCTTACCTTGGTTTTAGCACAAACATAAAAATAATAAACCGTTTGCGTGTAAGAACAAGAATGTGAAAGTGTTGCTGTACTTTATCCATCATCATCACCAAAAACATTTATTAGTCGAACGCTGGACGTTTCTTAGATAGAAAAGAGGTTTTGGTCTACCATGCTATCGACTTGTTAGTATAGGGTTTAAGGTTTTCATTTTTCTTACCTTTTCTTACTCAGCGTAGTTTGGTCTCTCATTGAAACTGAGCTGGACACTGAACTCTAAGGGTGATGAAGTTAATGAAGATGAAAAAGGTAAGAGGAGAACCAGAAACTGAGAAATGGGGTAGGACAGCATAGAAAAATTAGCGAATCGCCTAAACGCACGAAAATACACTCTAGCGGACACAAGAACCTCAAAGTTTACCACCCCAGATATCATTTGTAAGTTATTCAGCATCATACTATGCTTATTGCACCAAAAAATGCTTTCCCAGAGGGTATTAAAGCAGGTTGTTTAAAGTACAAAGGCTGCATTTTTGTAGGATATATATCATAAAACTTTGTTACAACAAGGAAACTTGCAATCAACGATCGGAGATCAATAAAAATATACGAAACTGATTACCTGCGTGAAGTTATATACGAAGTTAAAAAACCTTGAACATCTCAGACCCACGTACAGGCGTTCAGATAACTTGTTTCCCATTGTTGTCGTTTTTCCCGTGTTTTTAGTGGCGATCGTAATGAGGCTGCTATAGCCAAAACTAACTATTTTTGAACCCTGACGCAAAAAATGGGTGTTATAAGTTTGTTTGCTATGTCTATCTGTAGTATCATAACTCCTAAACAGATGGATCGATTTGGATGTTATTTTTATTTGAAAGCAGATTTTCTCATTCATGATGAAGGTCAGATCAGCTGATCGAAAAGTGTCACAATATTAATATTTTGGTAAAAACCAATCAAAATTTTGGTAATTGTGTATTAAATATATAAGTTAGACGTACGCTGTAGGCTGCCATGTACCATTAATTGATGTAAGCTCTGCATCTACACGCCGTGGTTGCAAATTAGCGAGCCGCTCCATCTTCGAGTCAACAGATCTCATAACACGCCGACGTGGATGTTTTATGTTGCTAGGATTAGTTCTGGTGGTTGATGGAGACACTAAATTGTAACAAACACGATTAAATAACAGAAATTAGATTTTATTTATTAATTAAACACATTTTACGTATATTAAACATCAGTTCAAGCAGTCAAAGACTTCCCAACTCCAAAATCATGCAAAGACATAAATTCTTTTCTCTGCTTCGCAGGTTACTATGGTCGCTTTATAGAAAATTTATTAGTCTCTTAAAAAAGGACTTCTTTTTATATGGGGTGAATCCCAACAACATCTATTTGATACATGTAAAAATATCCTTACTACCACTCCTATATTATAATATCCTGACTTCAGCAAAGAATTCCTTCTCACCACTGATGCCTCAATCCACGCTATCGGTGCCATCCTTTCTCAAGGGGATGTAGGCGGAGACTTGCCAATAGCATATGCCTCGCGTACACTTAACAAAGCCGAATTAAACTATTTCATATCCGTAAAACATTTCTGTCCTTACCTGTTTCGTAGGAAGTTTGAAATAATCACAGACCGTAAGCCACTCACGTGGTTTTTCTCCGTTCAAGACCTAGGCAGTAGACTAGTATGATGGAGACTAAAACTAGACGAATACGATTATAAAATAATATATAAGACAGGAAAAATAAACACTAAAGCCGACGCATTATCCTGACCTCCGGTATTGAATTCTAATATCATAAACCTTACTACAGAGCACCCAAACTCAGAACCACAAGACGATTTGCTTTAAATTAACTTCGATCACTACAACACCCAAGAACGATCTTTTGATAGTCCCAAATTAAAAAACGTCTCCAGATAGGTTACTTGATTCAGGACACAAAAATATCCTTATTCCCACATCATGTCAACTCTCCGAATAAAAATCACATTTGCAACAAAGCTCTAAAACTTTGTTCTCAAACAGAACCATTCCTCAAAAAATCGAAACTGCTGTATAACGTAGTTACTTTGATATCGAACGAAAATCAAACTTTATACTTTGTCCCTACTCGAGCCACACATTATGATGCTTGGGATTCCGAAAGCTACTTTGAATCATTGCTATCTTGTCTCCAACACAACGACGTCAAAAAACTTTTCGTTTCTAATTTAAACAGCGACTAAACCTGTAAACTCAAAGGCAATGAACAGTTGCGTATCACCGCATATTTAGCCGAATATTACAATTGGCAAATCGCTATTTGTGAAAATAGAGTTAACTATCCTAAATCAGAGGAAATCCCCGATATTCTCAAAGCATATCACGGTAACCCACTCTCAGGCCATCGCCGCATACAAGAAACAACCAGGAAAATTCGCGAAGGATTTGGAAAAATATGACCAACGACATTAAAAACTACATCGAATCTTGTTTAAACTGTCAACGAAACAAAATCCAACGTAAAACATTCCAAGCCTTTATGGTCATTACGTTACAATCAACAGAACCCTTCGAAAGAGTATCAATGGATCTAGTCTCACATTCAGATAATAGTAATGATAATAATAGATACGTTTTAATCCTACAAGATGACCTAACCAACCAATTCCAGATAAAGAAGCTACAATAGTGGTTAAACAATTACTTCACTTCTGTCAACATTATGGCGTCCCAAGACGCTTCCATTCCGATCAAGGCACAGAATTTATGAATAATACCATAAAACAACTAACGAAATTCCTAGTTGCCAATCTGATCTTTATCACTGCATATCACCCACAAACAAATTGCGCTCTTGAAAGATTCCACGTAAACTTGTGTGATCATATTCGCATGTACCACAACCGTAGATTAAGAAATTGGGATAAAATAATCCCACTTGCTTTCATGTGCCACAATACCTCTCTCAATCAATCTACAGGCTATACGCCTCACGAACTACTTTTCGGATATAAACTACGACCTTTCTAATCTCTCAAATCTATACCTGAATACACAACCTGCGACTACCTCAAAGACCTTAATGAGTAACTCAGGGTTTCTAGAGATTCAGCATTACGCAAACTCGAAACGATGAAAGAAAACGCCAAAGGACGCTACGATCAGGCTATGAAGTATACCGTAAATTACAAAGTAAATAGCGTAGTCATGCTACGCATAACTTCTCAAAACAACCTAGACGCAAAATGGACTGGACCGTATGAAATCATACGTATCAGTTTTAACGAAAATTATCTTATTTAAAAATCAAATAAACCCCAACTAGTGTATTCAAACAGACTTTGTCCATTCACCAATAATCATAGCAGTAATTAAGTCTATGACTCTCACCGTGTAGTTGCCGGTTCTAGAATAGCACTAATGCGCATACTGAGCATGTCGTACGAGGCGATTTATAGGCACTGTAGGATTTATAAGTTATACATATCTAGGCTTAACAATTACCTAAACTCAACTAAAAAATTCTTATTGATCTTAAAACTTCTCAAAAATTAATCGACCCCATAACCTTAAACAACCTACATACTATCAGCTTATGTTTATTTTAATCATTTAATATACGTAATCGAATTCCCTCTAGTTTAAAATGAACGTTTCACTTGTATTATAAACTCGTATATATTCTATTCCTATCCAACACCTTAATACATGCTACTACACCACTATCCTTCCTTAAGCAAGCTTACTTCACTACAAACTCAACCAACTATGAATACACCAACATGAGCGGCTTAGAAAATGCAAACAGTTCAACAAGAGCAAATACGTCTGCAAAAAACTCATAATATATGACTCCACCATACGTCCTCTATGTGAAGCCCAACTCCTGTTCAGCACTACATCAACGATACCCGAGACCTCCAGACAAAAACAAATGCAACTCTTCATACTGAACAACGAAACATCATATGTGTTACAATGCGACAATGGAATATCGCACCACAAAATCCACGGATTCGGAATCATAATGCTACTACAAAATTGCAAACTACATACAGGAGAAAAGCACCATCTCAGCGTCCAAATTAACGAACAAAAATATTACTTTTCGAATCATCATCCCTTGCATTAGAACAGACGATTGTTTCGAAGAACTGAAACCACAAACACATCCAGAGCTCGCAATTCCAATGTCCATCGTACATCAGCCAAGAACGTGCATCTCAGAAGGTGAAGACGAAGACAACCAACATTCCTCAGCTTCAACCCAATGATCCGACACTAATGTCCAATCTTTATTCTAAGGGGGAGGATGGCCTCTAACTCTATACTTTATACCTTAGTTCTAAGATTTGGCTCCTAACTCTGTACTTTGTACCCTAGTTCTAAGCTCGTTTACTTTAAGTATAATATTTTACTGACTAGCCATGTAAAATCACATTATCATAACGATCATTTACTCACTTACTGTCTAAGATCCTATTTTTCCAATGACTGTTTACCCTTTAAAGATGTAAACCATATTTCCATAACGATTTCTTTTGTTCCAAATATAAGATTGTCTACTCATTATCTATCTAGAGTCTGTTTCGTAAAAGCACAGAACTTTGTATTACTATTTATTATAACTTGCTAAAGAAATGTAAATTTACTAGTCAACGCAAAGCCAATTATGTGTAGGGTGTGTTATCTAGAATGTTCTATGTAATTGCATCATTTACTATGTGTCATGTGTAACCCCATTATTTTGATATTTAATCGATGATTTATACAATAAATGTGCAGTCTTAATTATGACTTCATTGTTTTACTTGGTCTCCTAATACTTCCCGTACATGGCGACCCTGCCGAAACGGTCGAACGTCCGCGCATCTCGGTTATATGATACCGCGTTACCATAATCAGTGTGGAACTTTTCTCGATTACGTGTTGCAATTAATATAACGTTATGAAGAAGATTATAGACGTATAATGGCACAATTAGAACAAAGCGGCCAGTCTTACAAATTAGACGTAGTTATCGTGTCTTGTGAATCTCCAAAGAATTGTGATGGGTAAGCAAAAGTCTCAAGAAGTTGTGATTGCCCAGAATGCTGCAGGCGGAGAAAACAAAGCTAAGGCAGACGAAATACAGCAACATATGTCGACTGCGAATTTGTTGCTCATGGTAATATCGGTATGTATTTTCTTGGGAGTGCTGTATTTTGCATATAAGCTCTATAAGAAGTGTCATGTGCAATGGATATCGCGACAAATTAATAGAGCTACGTTGAGAGCTTCCTTTTACCGACGACAACCAGGGGCGATTCCCGGGTGTCTCAAGGACGAGGCACAGGCTCCAAATAAACTCTATCCCGGCGTTGTGTAGTGAAAAGCGTTAACGATTGGGTTGTGCGATGAGTGTTCGGTTCGGTTAAATGCGTGGTAATCATTGTGCGAATAATGCGGCTAAATAAATAGTGCGACAAGTGCGTTTTCTATACGGTACGGCTCGTTATTACGGTATACAACGAAAGTAAATAGTGGTAAAGTACAGGCTAAAAATAACTATATAGTGGACTCTATTAGTAATACATTATTATGTTAGTTGTTTACGTTCTGGTGGTATGTTATGGCAATTATCTTACAGTCTTTATATAATGAATTAAAAGAAGTAAGAACTTATTTAATAAAAATTGGCTCAAGTAGACGGCAAGGTAATATTTTAAAAAATAAGTTAAATGAAGCTAATAGTATATATGAGAGATATTTAAGTTGGTTAAATGAATATAATGTAAAGTTAAGAAAAGACGATGATGATGATCCTCTTGTGAGTAGTTTTTGTAAACAATTTTTGATATTATATAACGAGGTAACTGATTTATGTCATAGTGAGACATCAACTTCTAAGAATACTTTAACAATGAATACTTTTGATTTAAAAACCGCTTTAAACTTATTGCCCTGTATGAATGATACAGAGGCTAATACTAAACAATTAATAGATAATATCGATTATTATAATACTTTATTGGAAAGAGATGTATGTAAAATTAATTTAATTAATTTTATTTTGAAAAGTAGGCTTTCTCAAGCTGCTAAATTAAAGTTAAAGTCGAGTTATTCTAATGTGAGTGATTTAATAGCGGACATGAAAAGTCATCTTTTACCACGTAAGGCGGCAACTTCGATTTCGTGTAAATTAGAACAAATTAAACAAAATAATTTATCTATTTCAGATTATGGAAAAGAAATATCGGAATTATTGGTGAACCTCACGATATCGCAAGCAGACGGAAATTCTGACAATTATTCAATTTTAAAACCATTAAATGAAAAGATAGCCATTAAAAAATTTGCGGACGGCTTGCGAAATCGTAGGCTCAGTACTATTATTGCAGCTAGGAATTTTAGCAACCTGAAGGACGCAATCCAAGCGGCTTTGGATGAAGAGGTCACCAGCGCGTCAGGTTCAGGAGAAATTATGGGTATACATAAAAAATATTATTTTATTTTTGGTTTTGTTCTACCATGCTATCGACTTGTTAGTATTGGGTTTAAAGTTTTCATTTTTCTTACCTTTTCTTACTCAGCGTAGTTTGGTCTCTCATTGAAACTGAGCTGGACACTGAACTCTAAGGGTGATGAAGTTAATGAAGATGAAAAAGGTAAGAGGAGAACCAGAAACTGAGAAATGGGGTAGGACAGCATAGAAAAATTAGCGAATCACCTAAACGCACGAAAATACACTCTAGCGGACACAAGAACCTCAAAGATTATCACCTCAGATATCATTTGTAAGTTATTCAGCATCATATTATGCTTATTGCACCAAAAAATGCTTTCCCAGAGGGTATTAAAGCAGGTTGTTTAAAGTACAAAGGCTGCATTTTTGTGGGATATATATCATAAAATTTTGTTACAACAAGGAAACTTGCAATCAACGATCGGAGATCAATAAAAATATACGAAACTGATTACCTGCGTGAAGTTATATACGAAGTTAAAAAACCTTGAACATCTCAGACTCACGTACAGGCGTTCAGATAACTTGTTTCCCATTGTTGTCGTTTTACCCGTGTTTTTAGTGGCGATCGTAATGAGGCTGCTGTAGCCAAAACTAACTATTTTTGAACCCTGACGCAAAAAATGGGTGTTATAAGTTTGTTTGCTATGTCTATCTGTAGTATCATAACTCCTAAACAGATGGATCGATTTGGATGTTATTTTTATTTGAAAGCAGATTTTCTCATTCATGATGAAGGTCAGATCAGCTGATCCAAAAGTGTCACAATATTATTATTTTGGTAAAAACCAATCAAAATTTTGGTAATTGTGTGTTAAATATATAAGTTAGACGTACGCTGTAGGCTGCCATGTACCATTAATTGATGTAAGCTCTGCATCTACACGCCGTGCTTGCAAATTAGCGAACCGCTCCATCTTCGAGTCAACAGATCTCATAACACGCCGACGTGGATGTTTTATGTTGCTAGGATTAGTTCTGGTGGTTGATGGAGACACTAAATTGTAACAAACACGATTAAATAACAGAAAATAGATTTTATTTATTAATTAAACACATTTTACGTATATTAAACATCAGTTCAAGCAGTCAAAGACTTCCCAACTCCAAAATCATGCAAAGATATAAATTCTTTTCTCCGCTTCGCAGGTTACTATGGTCGCTTTATAGAAAATTTATTAGTCTCTTAAAAAAGGACTTCTTTTTATATGGGGTGAATCTCAACAACATCTATTTGATACATGTAAAAATATGCTTACTACCACCCCTATATTATAATATCCTGACTTCAGCAAAGAATTCCTTCTCACCACTGATGCCTCAATCCACGCTATCGGTGCCATCCTTTCTCAAGGGGAAGTAGGTGAAGACTTGCCAATAGCATATGCCTCGCGTACACTTGACAAAGCCGAATTAAACTATTTCATATCCGTAAAACATTTCTGTCCTTACCTGTTTCGTAGGAAGTTGGAAATAATCACAGACCGTAAGCCACTCACGTGGTTTTTAAATAAATTGTCTGTCAATATACTTTCTGTTTCATTTATTTATTTATTTACATTTTATATACAATGTGTACAAAGATTTATTGATATTTAACGTATAAGGGAGTGTGATGTGAAGTATAGAACGGGTCTAATAAATATGAGTATAAATACACAACTTGCGCTATTCCTTTTGTACAGATGAGCAATATGCATAAGCTTAACTTACTGAGGACGCTATTGTAAGTATTGATGGCTTGACTAAAAAAACATGATAGAAAAAAAAAATATTTAGCAGTAATTCAAATAAATTGACCGAAACGTAAATATTTTGTCGTACACTTGTTAGAGAGACTTGGTTATAAATATATTACCAAAAAATTATCTACTGACGTACTTTCCGATTTATTTCTTGATTATTGTTGTCCGGATAAGATAAATCCTTACCTTGGTTTTAGCACAAACATAAAAATAATAAACCGTTTGGGTGTAAGAACAAGAATGTGAAAGTGTTGCTGTACTTTATCCATCATCATCACCAAAAACATTTATTAGTCGAACGCTGGACGTTTCTTAGATAGAAAAGAGGTTTTGGTCTACCATGCTATCGACTTGTTAGTATAGGGTTTAAGGTTTTCATTTTTCTTACCTTTTCTTACTCAGCGTAGTTTGGTCTCTCATTGAAACTGAGCTGGACACTGAACTCTAAGGGTGATGAAGTTAATGAAGATGAAAAAGGTAAGAGGAGAACCAGAAACTGAGAAATGGGGTAGGACAGCATAGAAAAATTAGCGAATCGCCTAAACGCACGAAAATACACTCTAGCGGACACAAGAACCTCAAAGTTTACCACCCCAGATATCATTTGTAAGTTATTCAGCATCATACTATGCTTATTGCACCAAAAAATGCTTTCCCAGAGGGTATTAAAGCAGGTTGTTTAAAGTACAAAGGCTGCATTTTTGTAGGATATATATCATAAAACTTTGTTACAACAAGGAAACTTGCAATCAACGATCGGAGATCAATAAAAATATACGAAACTGATTACCTGCGTGAAGTTATATACGAAGTTAAAAAACCTTGAACATCTCAGACCCACGTACAGGCGTTCAGATAACTTGTTTCCCATTGTTGTCGTTTTACCCGTGTTTTTAGTGGCGATCGTAATGAGGCTGCTGTAGCCAAAACTAACTATTTTTGAACCCTGACGCAAAAAATGGGTGTTATAAGTTTGTTTGCTATGTCTATCTGTAGTATCATAACTCCTAAACAGATGGATCGATTTGGATGTTATTTTTATTTGAAAGCAGATTTTCTCATTCATGATGAAGGTCAGATCAGCTGATCGAAAAGTGTCACAATATTAATATTTTGGTAAAAACCAATCAAAATTTTGGTAATTGTGTATTAAATATATAAGTTAGACGTACGCTGTAGGCTGCCATGTACCATTAATTGATGTAAGCTCTGCATCTACACGCCGTGCTTGCAAATTAGCGAACCGCTCCATCTTCGAGTCAACAGATCTCATAACACGCCGACGTGGATGTTTTATGTTGCTAGGATTAGTTCTGGTGGTTGATGGAGACACTAAATTGTAACAAACACGATTAAATAACAGAAAATAGATTTTATTTATTAATTAAACACATTTTACGTATATTAAACATCAGTTCAAGCAGTCAAAGACTTCCCAACTCCAAAATCATGCAAAGACATAAATTCTTTTCTCTGCTTCGCAGGTTACTATAGTCGCTTTATAGAAAATTTATTAGTCTCTTAAAAAAGGACTTCTTTTTATATGGGGTGAATCCCAACAACATCTATTTGATACATGTAAAAATATGCTTACTACCACTCCTATATTACAATATCCTGACTTCAGCAAAGAATTCCTTCTCACCACTGATGCCTCAATCCACGCTATCGGTGCCATCCTTTCTCAAGGGGATGTAGGCGAAGACTTGCCAATAGCATATGCCTCGCGTACACTTAACAAAGCCGAATTAAACTATTTCATATCCGTAAAACATTTCTGTCCTTACCTGTTTCGTAGGAAGTTTGAAATAATCACAGACCGTAAGCCACTCATGTGGTTTTTCTCCGTTCAAGACCTAGGCAGTAGACTAGTATGATGGAGACTAAAACTAGACGAATACGATTATAAAATAATATATAAGACAGGAAAAATAAACACTAAAGCCGACGCATTATCCTGACCTCCGGTATTGAATTCTAATATCATAAACCTTACTACGAAGCACCCAAACTCAGAACCACAAGACGATTTGCTTTAAATTAACTTCGAGCACTACAACACCCAAGAACGATCTTTTGATAGTCCCAAATTAAAAAACGTCTCCAGATAGGTTACTTGATTCAGGACACAAAAATATCCTTATTCCCACATCATGTCAACTCTCCGAATAAAAATCACATTTGCAACAAAGCTCTAAAACTTTGTTCTCAAACAGAACCATTCCTCAAAAATTCGAAACTGCTGTATAACATAGATACTTTGATATCGAACGAAAATCAAACTTTATACTTTGTCTCTACTCGAGCCACACATTATGATGCTTGGGATTCCGAAAGCTACTTTGAATCATTTCAACACAACGACATCAAAACACTTTTCGTTCCTAATTTAAACAGCGACTAAACCTGTGCCCTTAAAGGCAATGAACAGTTGCGTATCACCGCATATTTAGCCGAATCTTACAATTGTGAAATCACTATCTGTGAGAATAGAGTTAACTATCCTAAATCAGAGGAAATCCCTGATATTCTCAAAATATATCACGATGACCCACTCTCAGGCCATCGCCGCATACAAGAAACAACCAGGCAAATTCGCGAAGGATACTTTTGGAAAAATATGACCAACGACATTAAAAACTACATCGAATCTTGTTTAATCTGTCAACGAAACAAAATCCAGCGTAAAACATTCCAAGCCCCTATGATCATTACGTCACAATCAACAGAACCCTTTGAAAGAGTATCAATGGATCTAGTCTCATATTCAGATAATAGTAATGATAATAATAGATACGATTTAATCCTACAAGATGACCTAACCAGATTCGTTTAAGTTTACGCAATTCCAGATAAAGAAGCTACAATAGTGGTTAAACAATTACTTCACTTCTGTCAACATTATGGCGTCCCAAGACGCTTCCATTTCGATCAAGGCACAGAATTGATGAATAACACCATAAAACAACTAACGAAATTCCTAGGTGCCAATCTGATCTTTATCACTGCATATCACGCACAAACAAATTGCGCTCTTGAAAGATTCCACGTAAACTTGTGTGATCATATTCGCATGTACCACAACCGTAGATTACGAAATTGGGATAAAATAAATCATTTAATTCTTGCTTTCATGTGTCACAATACCTCTCTCAATCAATCTACAGGCTCTACGCCTCACGAGCTACTTTTCGGATATAAACCACGACCTTTCTACTCTCTCAAATCTATACCTGAATACACAACCTGCGACTACCTTAAAGACCTTAATGAGTAACTCAGGGTTTCTAGAGATTCAGCATAACGCAAACTCGAAACGATGAAAGAAAACGCCAAAGGACGCTACGATCAGGCTATGAAGTATACCGTAGATTACAAAGTAAATAGCGTAGTCATGCTACGCATACCTTCTCCAAACAACCTAGACGCAAAATGGACTGGACCGTATGAAATCATACGTATCAGTTTTAACGAAAATTATCTTATTTAAAAATCAAATAAAACCCAACTAGGGTATTCAAACAGTCTTTGTCCATTCATCAATAATCATAGCAGTAATTAAGTCTATGATTCTCACCGTGTAGTTGCCGGTTCTAGAATAGCACTAACGCGTATACTGAGCATGTCGTACGAGGCGATTTATAGGCACTGTAGGATTTATAAGTTATACATATCTAGGCTTAACAATTACCTAAAATCAACTAACAAATTCTTATTGATCTTAAAACTTCTCAAAAATTAATCGACCCCATAACCTTAAACAACCTACATACTATCACCTTATGTTTATTCTAGTCATTTAATATACGTAATCGAATTCCCTCTAGTTTAAAATGAACGTTTCACTTGTATCATAAACTCGTATATATTCTATTCCTATCCAACACCTTAATACATGCTACTACACCACTATCCTTCCTTAAGCAAGCTTACTTCACTACAAACTCAACCAACTATGAATACATCAACATGAGCGGCTTAGAAAATGCAAACAGTTCAACAAGAGCAAATACGTCTGCAAAAAACTCATAATATATGACTCCATCATACGTCCTCTATGTGAAGCCCAACTCCTGTTCAGCACTACATCAACGATACCCGAGACCACCAGACAAAAACAAATGTAACTCTTCATACTGAACAACGAAACATCATATGTGTTACAATGCGACAATGGAATATCACACCACAAAATCCACGGATTCGGAATCATAATGCTACTACAAAATTGCAAACTACATACAGGAGAAAAGCACCATCTCAGCGTCCAAATTAACGAACAAAAATATTACTTTTCGAATCATCATCCCTTGTATTAGAACAGACGATTTTTTCGAAGAACTGAAACCACAAACACATCCAGAGCTCGCAATTCCAATCTCCATCGTACATCAGCCAACAGCGTACATCTCAGAAGGTGAAGACGAAGACAACCAACATTCCTCAGCTTCAACCCAAAGATCCGACACTAATGTCCAATCTTTATTCTAAGGAGGGAGGATGGCCTCTAACTTTATACTTTATACCTTAGTTCTAAGATTTGGCTCCTAACTCTGTACTTTGTACCCTAGTTCTAAGATCGTTTACTTTAAGTATAATATTTTACTGACTAACCATGTAAAATCACATTATCATAACGATCATTTACTCACTTACTGTCTAAGATCCTATTTTTCCAATGACTGTTTACCCTTTAAAGATGTAAAGCATATTTCCATAACGATTTCTTTTATTCCAAATATAAGATTGTCTACTCATTAGCTATTTAGAGTCTGTTTCGCAAAAGCACAGAACTTTGTATTACTATTTATTATAACTTGCTAAAGAAATGTAAATTTACTAGTCAACGCAAAGCCAATTATGTTATTTTCAGTTGTGATAATTAGGTAATTGTAGTCTGCTCATAACTAATTTTAAATCAGCAGTCCAAATAATGTTATATCGATTGAGTAATTGTTGAGTGATTACATTTAGATAACTACACTCTTCCAATCGTTGTTTTGATTAATTAGTAAACTATAGCCTAACAAAACTCATGAGAGGGCTCGGCCAGTATATATATAAGTAACTCGCAATAATGATTTGGACATTCATCGTTTCAACGTTGTTCAACCAACAGCTAACAATCGTCTCTTGAGTGCGGCACTTCTGGTATTTATTAAAATGGGTCAAATCAAATCCACTTTGATAAACACACCTGAAGACCTTTGGCTCAGCCTGCCAGTTCAGTCGATGTTACTGCAAATGTCAGCGACGACAGGAAAAAAGACCGTGAATTCCATTTTTCGTAACACTTCTTCATTGCCGGAAGATAAAAAGCTTAACGAGTATAGAGGTTCCAGAGAAGGGTCAAAGAATTCTTCAGAAAATAGGTCTATCGGTGATTACGTGGAGGCTTACGAAAACAGACAGAAGATCTTCAGGGCCACATCCTATTCAAGTAGGAGCCAAAGATAAAAATATTGGTGCATAGTCAACACTGGAACTTCCAAGTATATTGTTTACAAAAAGTTTAAAAATGTAAAATATAAATATTGCTTGATATTATTAATATTCGAATTTATTTATTGCATTATTACTTATTATATGTAAATTTGCTAATCAAAACAAAGCCATGGGTATTTTATTAATAAATTGTCTGTCAATATACTCTCTGTTTCATTTATTTATTTATTTACATTTTATACACAATGTGTACAAAGAGTTATTGATATTTAACGTATAAGGGAGTGTGATGTGAAGTATAGAACGGGTCTAATAAATATGAGTATAAATACACAACTTGCGCTATTCCTTTTGTACAGATGAGCAATATGCATAAGCTTAACTTACTGAGGACGCTATTGTAAGTATTGATGGCTTGACTAAAAAAACATGATAGTCAAAAAAAATATTTAGCAGTAATTCAAATACATAAATTGACCGAAACGTAAATATTTTGTCGTACACTTGTTAGAGAGACTTGGTTATAAATATATTACCAAAAAATTATCTACTGACGTACTTTCCGATTTATTTCTTGATTATTGTTGTCCGGATAAGATAAATCCTTATCTTGGTTTTAGCACAAACATAAAAATAATAAACCGTTTGCGTGTAAGAACAAGAATGTGAAAGTGTTGCTGTACTTTATCCATCATCATCACCAAAAACATTTATTAGTCGAACGCTGGACGTTTCTTAGATAGAAAAGAGGTTTTGATCTACCATGCTATCGACTTGTTAGTATAGGGTTTAAAGTTTTTATTTTTCTTACCTTTTCTTACTCAGCGTAGTTTGGTCTCTCATTGAAACTGAGCTGGACACTGAACTCTAAGGGTGATGAAGTTAATGAAGATGAAAAAGGTAAGAGGAGAACCAGAAACTGAGAAATGGGGTAGGACAGCATAGAAAAATTAGCGAATCGCCTAGACGCACGAAAATACACTCTAGCGGACACAAGAACCTCAAAGTTTACCACCCCAGATATCATTTGTAAGTTATTCAGCATCATAGTATGCTTATTGCACCAAAAAATGCTTTCCCAGAGGGTAATTAAGCAGGTTGTTTAAAGTACAAAGGCTGCATTTTTGTGGGATATATATCATAAAACTTTGTTACAACAAGGAAACTTGCAATCAACGATCGGAGATCAATAAAAATATACGAAACTGATTACCTGCGTGAAGTCATATACGAAGTTAAAAAACCTTGAACATCTCAGACCCACGTACAGGCGTTCAGATAACTTGTTTCCCATTGTTATCGTTTTTTCCGTGTTTTTAGTGGCGATCGTAATGAGGCTGCTATAGCCAAAACTAACTATTTTTGAACCCTGACGCAAAAAATGGGTGTTATAAGTTTGTTTGCTATGTCTATCTGTAGTATCATAACTCCTAAACAGATGGATCGATTTGGATGTTATTTTTATTTGAAAGCAGATTTTCTCATTCATGATGAAGGTCAGATCAGCTGATCCAAAAGTGTCACAATATTAATATTTTGGTAAAAACCAATCAAAATTTTGGTAATTGTGTATTAAATATATAAGTTAGACGTACGCTGTAGGCTGCCATGTACCATTAATTGATGTAAGCTCTGCATCTACACGCCGTGCTTGCAAATTAGCGAACCGCTCCATCTTCGAGTCAACAGATCTCATAACACGCCGACGTGGATGTTTTATGTTGCTAGGATTAGTTCTGGTGGTTGATGGAGACACTAAATTGTAACAAACACGATTAAATAACAGAAATTAGATTTTATTTATTAATTAAACACATTTTACGTATATTAAACATCAGTTCAAGCAGTCAAAGACTTCCCAACTCCAAAATCATGCAAAGACATAAATTCTTTTCTCTGCTTCGCAGGTTACTATGGTCGCTTTATAGAAAATTTATTAGTCTCTTAAAAAAGGACTTCTTTTTATATGGGGTGAATCCCAACAACATCTATTTGATACATGTAAAAATATGCTTACTACCACTCCTATATTATAATATCCTGACTTCAGCAAAGAATTCCTTCTCACCACTGATGCCTCAATCCACGCTATCGGTGCCATCCTTTCTCAAGGGGAAGTAGGCGAAGACTTGCCAATAGCATATGCCTTGCGTACACTTAACAAAGCCGAATTAAACTATCTCATATCCGTAAAACATTTCTGTCCTTACCTGTTTCGTAGGAAGTTTGAAATAATCACAGACCGTAAGCCACTCACGTGGTTTTTCTCCGTTCAAGACCTAGGCAGTAGACTAGTACGATGGAGACTAAAACTAGACGAATACGATTATAAAATAATATATAAGACAGGAAAAATAAACACTAAAGCCGACGCATTATCCTGACCTCCGGTATTGAATTCTAATATCATAAACCTTACTACAGAGCACCCAAACTCAGAACCACAAGACGATTTGCTTTAAATTAACTTCGAACACTACAACACCCAAGAACGATCTTTTGATAGTCCCAAATTAAAAAACGTCTCCAGATAGGTTACTTGATTCAGGACACAAAAATATCCTTATTCCCACATCATGTCAACTCTCCGAATAAAAATCACATTTGCAACAAAGCTCTAAAACTTTGTTCTCAAACAGAACCATTCCTCAAAAAATCGAAACTGCTGTATAACGTAGTTACTTTGATATCGAACGAAAATCAAACTTTATACTTTGTCCCTACTCGAGCCACACATTATGATGCTTGGGATTCCGAAAGCTACTTTGAATCATTGCTATCTTGTCTCCAACACAACGCCATCAAAAAACTTTTCGTTTCTAATTTAAACAGCTACCAAACCTGTAAACTCAAAGGCAATGAACAGTTACGTATCACCGCTTATTTAGCCGAATCTTACAATTGGCAAATCGCTATTTGTGAGAATAGAGTTAACTATCCTAAATCAGAGGAAATCCCTGATATTCTCAAAATATATCACGATGACCCACTCTCAGGCCGTCGCCGCATACAAGAAACAACCAGGCAAATTCGCGAAGGATACTTTTGGAAAAATATGACCAACGACATTAAAAACTACATCGAATCTTGTTTAATCTGTCAACGAAACAAAATCCAGCGTAAAACATTCCAAGCCCCTGTGGTCATTACGTCACAATCAACAGAACCCTTCGAAAGAGTATCAATGGATCTAGTCTCACATTCAGATAATAGTAATGATAATAATAGATACGTTTTAATCCTACAAGATGACCTAACCAGATTCGTTTAAGCTTACGCAATTCCAGATAAAGAAGCTACAATAGTGGTTAAACAATTACTTCACTTCTGTCAACATTATGGCGTCCCAAGACGCTTCCATTCCGATCAAGGCACAGAATTCATGAATAATACCATAAAACAACTAACGAAATTCCTAGGTGCCAATCTGATCTTTATCACTGCATATCACCCACAAACAAATTGCGCTCTTGAAAGATTCCACGTAAACTTGTGTGATCATATTCGCATGTACCATGACCATAGATTAAGAAATTGGGATAAAATAATCCCACTTGCTATCATGTGCCACAATACCTCTCTCAATCAATCTACAGGCTCTACGCCTCACGAGCTACTTTTCGGATATAAACCACGACCTTTCTACTCTCTCAAATCTATACCTGAATACACAACCTGCGACTACCTTAAAGACCTTAATGAGTAACTCAGGGTTTCTAGAGATTCAGCATAACGCAAACTCGAAACGATGAAAGAAAACGCCAAAGGACGCTACGATCAGGCTATGAAGTATACCGTAGATTACAAAGTAAATAGCATAGTCATGCTACGCATACCTTCTCTAAACAACCTAGACGCAAAATGGATTGGACCGTAAAACTGATACGTAGGATACGTATCAGTTTTAACGAAAATTATCTTATTTAAAAATCAAATAAAACCCAACTAGTGTATTCAAACAGACTTTGTCCATTCACCAATAATCATAGCAGTAATTAAGTCTATGACTCTCACCGTGTAGTTGCCGGTTCTAAAATAGCACTAACGCGTATACTGAGCATGTCGTACGAGGCGATTTATAGGCACTGTAGGATTTATAAGTTATACATATCTAGGCTTAACAATTACCTAAACTCAACTAACAAATTCTTATTGATCTTAAAACTTCTCAAAAATTAATCGACCCCATAACCTTAAACAACCTACATACTATCAGCTTATGTTTATTCTAGTCATTTAATATACGTAATCGAATTCCCTCTAGTTTAAAATGAACGTTTCACTTGTATTATAAACTCGTATATATTCTATTCCTATCCAACACCTTAATACATGCTACTACACCACTATCCTTCCTTAAGCAAGCTTACTTCACTACAAACTCAACCAGCTATGAATACACCAACATGAGCGGCTTAGAAAATGCAAACAGTTCAACAAGAGCAAATACGTCTGCAAAAAACTCATAATATAATACTCCACCATACGTCCTCTATGTGAAGCCCAACTCCTGTTCAGCACTACATCAACGATACCCGAGACCTCCAGACAAAAACAAATGCAACTCTTCATACTGAACAACGAAACATCATATGTGTTACAATGCGACAATGGAATATCGCACCACAAAATCCACGGATTCGGAATCATAATGCTACTACAAAATTGCAAACTACATACAGGAGAAAAGCACCATCTCAGCGTCCAAATTAACGAACAAAAATATTACTTTTCGAATCATCATCCCTTGCATTAGAACAGACGATTGTTTCGAAGAACTGAAACCACAAACACATCCAGAGCTCGCAATTCCAATGTCCATCGTACATCAGCCAAGAACGTGCATCTCAGAAGGTGAAGACGAAGACAACCAACATTCCTCAGCTTCAACCCAAAGATCCGACACTAATGTCCAATCTTTATTCTAAGGGGGAGGATGGCCTCTAACTCTATACTTTATACCTTAGTTCTAAGATTTGGCTCCTAACTCTGTACTTTGTACCCTAGTTCTAAGCTCGTTTACTTTAAGTATAATATTTTACTGACTAGCCATGTAAAATCACATTATCATAACGATCATTTACTCACTTACTGTCTAAGATCCTATTTTTCCAATGACTGTTTACCCTTTAAAGATGTAAAGCATATTTCCATAACGATTTCTTTTATTCCAAATATAAGATTGTCTACTCATTAGCTATCTAGAGTCTGTTTCGTAAAAGCACAGAACTTTGTATTACTATTTATTATAACTTGCTAAAGAAATGTAAATTTACTAGTCAACACAAAGCCAATTATGTTATTTTCAGTTGTGATAATTAGGTAATTGTAGTCTGCTCATAACTAATTTTAAATCAGCAGTCCAAATAATGTTATATCGATTGAGTAATTGTTGAGTGATTACAATTAGATAACTACACTCTTCTAATCGTTGTTTTGATTCATTAGTAAACTATAGCCTAACAAAACTCATGAGAGGGCTCGGCCAGTATATACATATATATAAGTAACTCGCAATAATGATTTGGACATTCATCGTTTCAACGTTGTTCAACCAACAGCTAACAATCGTCTCTTGAGTGCGGCACTTCTGGTATTTATTAAAATGAGTCAAATCAAATCCACTTTGATAAACACACCTGAAGACCTTTGGCTCAGCCTGCCAGCTCAGTCGATGTTACTGCAAATGTCAGCGACGACAGGAAAAAAGACCGTGAATTCCATTTTTCGTAACACTTCTTCATTGCCGGAAGATAAAAAGCTTAACGAGTATAGAGGTTCCAGAGAAGGGTCAAAGAATTCTTCAGAAAATAGGTCTATCGGTAATTACGTGGAGGCTTACGAAAACAGACAGAAGATCTTCAGGGCCACATCCTATTCAAGTAGGAGCCAAAGATAAAAATATTGGTGCATAGTCAACACAAACTTCCAAGTATATTGTTTACAAAAAGCTTAAAAATGTAAAATATAAATATTGCTTGATATTATTAATATTTGAATTTATTTATTGCATTATTACTTATTATATGTAAATTTGCTAATCAAAACAAAGCCATGGGTATTTTATTAATAAATTGTCTGTCAATATACTTTCTGTTTCATTTATTTATATATTTACATTTTATACACAATGTGTACAAATATTTATTGATATTTAACGTATAAGGAAGTGTGATGTGAAGTATAGAACGGGTCTAATAAATATGAGTATAAATACACAACTTGCGCTATTCCTTTTGTACAGATGAGCAATATGCATAAGCTTAACTTACTGAGGACGCTATTGTAAGTATTGATGGCTTGACTAAAAAAACATGATAGTCAAAAAAAATATTTAGCAGTAATTCAAATAAATTGACCGAAACGTAAATATTTTGTCGTACACTTGTTAGAGAGACTTGGTTATAAATATATTACCAAAAAATTATCTACTGACGTCCTCCTCCTCGCGTCGTTATCCTCATTACTGAGGGTCGTGATTCCCTAGTTGAGGGATGATCCCGCTCCGAACAGTTGCACGCCACTTATTCCTCTCCTTGGCCGAATGGAGGGCAACGTGTAAGGCAATCTACTGACGTACTTGCTGATTTATTTCTTGATTATTGTTGTCCAGATAAGATAAATCCTTATCTTGGTTTTAGCACAAACATAAAAATTATAAACCGTTTGGGTGTAAGAACAAGAATGTGAAAGTGTTGCTGTACTTTATCCATCATCATCACCAAAAACATTTATTAGTCGAACGCTGGACGTTTCTTAGATAGAAAAGAGGTTTTGGTCTACCATGCTATCGACTTGTTAGTATAGGGTTTAAAGTTTTTATTTTTCTTACCTTTTCTTACTCAGCGTAGTTTGGTCTCTCATTGAAACTGAGCTGGACACTGAACTCTAAGGGTGATAAAGTTAATGAAGATGAAAAAGGTAAGAGGAGAACCAGAAACTGAGAAATGGGGTAGGACAGCATAGAAAAATTAGCGAATCGCCTAGACGCACGAAAATACACTCTAGCGGACACAAGAACCTCAAAGTTTACCACCCCAGATATCATTTGTAAGTTATTCAGCATCATATTATGCTTATTGCACCAAAAAATGCTTTCCCAGAGGGTAATTAAGCAGGTTGTTTAAAGTACAAAGGCTGCATTTTTGTGGGATATATATCATAAAACTTTGTTACAACAAGGAAACTTGCAATCAACGATCGGAGATCAATAAAAATATACGAAACTGATTACCTGCGTGAAGTTTATATACGAAGTTAAAAAAAATTGAACATCTTAGACCCACGTACAGGCGTTCAGATAACTTGTTTCCCATTGTTATCGTTTTTCCCGTGTTTTTAGTGGCGATCGTAATGAGGCTGCTATAGCCAAAACTAACTATTTTTGAACCCTGACGCAAAAAATGGGTGTTATAAGTTTGTTTGCTATGTCTATCTGTAGTATCATAACTCCTAAACAGATGGATCGATTTCGATGTTATTTTTATTTGAAAGCAGATTTTCTCATTCATGATGAAGGTCAGATCAGCTGATCCAAAAGTGTCACAATATTAATATTTTGGTAAAAACCAATCAAAATTTTGGTAATTGTGTATTAAATATATAAGTTAGACGTACGCTGTAGGCTGCCATGTACCATTAATTGATGTAAGCTCTGCATCTACACGCCGTGCTTGCAAATTAGCGAACCGCTCCATCTTCGAGTCAACAGATCTCATAACACGCCGACGTGGATGTTTTATGTTGCTAGGATTAGTTCTGGTGGTTGATGGAGACACTAAATTGTAACAAACACGATTAAATAACAGAAATTAGATTTTATATATTAATTAAACACATTTTACGTATATTAAACATCAGTTCAAGCAGTCAAAGACTTCCCAACTCCAAAATCATGCAAAGACATAAATTCTTTTCTGTGCTTCGCAGGTTACTATGGTCGCTTTATAGAAAATTTATTAGTCTCTTAAAAAAGGACTTCTTTTTATATGGGGTGAATCCCAACAACATCTATTTGATACATGTAAAAATATGCTTACTACCACTCCTATATTATAATATCCTGACTTCAGCAAAGAATTCCTTCTCACCACTGATGCCTCAATCCACGCTATCGGTGCCATCCTTTCTCAAGGGGAAGTAGGCGAAGACTTGCCAATAGCATATGCCTTGCGTACACTTAACAAAGCCGAATTAAACTATCTCATATCCGTAAAACATTTCTGTCCTTACCTGTTTCGTAGGAAGTTTGAAATAATCACAGACCGTAAGCCACTCACGTGGTTTTTCTCCGTTCAAGACCTAGGCAGTAGACTAGTATGATGGAGACTAAAACTAGACGAATACGATTATAAAATAATATATAAGACAGGAGAAATAAACACTAAAGCCGACGCATTATCCTGACCTCCGGTATTGAATTCTAATATCATAAACCTTACTACAGAGCACCCAAACTCAGAACCACAAGACGATTTGCTTTAAATTAACTTCGAACACTACAACACCCAAGAACGATCTTTTGATAGTTCCAAATTAAAAAACGTCTCCAGATAGGTTACTTGATTCAGGACACAAAAATATCCTTATTCCCACATCATGTCAACTCTCCGAATAAAAATCACATTTGCAACAAAGCTCTAAAACTTTGTTCTCAAACAGAACCATTCCTCAAAAAATCGAAACTGCTGTATAACGTAGTTACTTTGATATCGAACGAAAATCAAACTTTATACTTTGTCCCTACTCGAGCCACACATTATGATGCTTGGGATTCCGAAAGCTACTTTGAATCATTGCTATCTTTCTCCAACACAACGACATCAAAAAACTTTTCGTTTCTAATTTAAGCAGCGACTAAACCTGTAAACTCAAAGGCAATGAACAGTTGCGTATCACCGCATATTTAGCCGAATATTACAATTGGCAAATCGCTATTTGTGAAAATAGAGTTAACTATCCTAAATCAGAGGAAATCCCCGATATTCTCAAAGCATATCACGGTAACCCACTCTCAGGCCATCGCCGCATACAAGAAACAACCAGGAAAATTCGCGAAGGATTTGGAAAAATATGACCAACGACATTAAAAACTACATCGAATCTTGTTTAAACTGTCAACGAAACAAAATCCAACGTAAAACATTCCAAGCCTTTATGGTCATTACGTTACAATCAACAGAACCCTTCGAAAGAGTATCAATGGATCTAGTCTCACATTCAGATAATAGTAATGATAATAATAGATACGTTTTAATCCTACAAGATGACCTAACCAACCAATTCCAGATAAAGAAGCTACAATAGTGGTTAAACAATTACTTCACTTCTGTCAACATTATGGCGTCCCAAGACGCTTCCATTTCGATCAAGGCACAGAATTGATGAATAACACCATAAAACAACTAACGAAATTCCTAGGTGCCAATCTGATCTTTATCACTGCATATCACGCACAAACAAATTGCGCTCTTGAAAGATTCCACGTAAACTTGTGTGATCATATTCGCATGTACCACAACCGTAGATTACGAAATTGGGATAAAATAAATCATTTAATTCTTGCTTTCATGTGCCACAATACCTCTCTCAATCAATCTACAGGCTCTACGCCTCACGAGCTACTTTTCGGATATAAACCACGACCTTTCTACTCTCTCAAATCTATACCTGAATACACAACCTGCGACTACCTTAAAGACCTTAATGAGTAACTCAGGGTTTCTAGAGATTCAGCATAACGCAAACTCGAAACGATGAAAGAAAACGCCAAAGGACGCTACGATCAGGCTATGAAGTATACCGTAGATTACAAAGTAAATAGCATAGTCATGCTACGCATACCTTCTCTAAACAACCTAGACGCAAAATGGATTGAACCGTAAAACTGATACGTAGGATACGTATCAGTTTTAACGAAAATTATCTTATTTAAAAATCAAATAAAACCCAACTAGTGTATTCAAACAGACTTTGTCCATTCACCAATAATCATAGCAGTAATTAAGTCTATGACTCTCACCGTGTAGTTGCCGGTTCTAAAATAGCACTAACGCGTATACTGAGCATGTCGTACGAGGCGATTTATAGGCACTGTAGGATTTATAAGTTATACATATCTAGGCTTAACAATTACCTAAACTCAACTAACAAATTCTTATTGATCTTAAAACTTCTCAAAAATTAATCGACCCCATAACCTTAAACAACCTACATACTATCAGCTTATGTTTATTCTAGTCATTTAATATACGTAATCGAATTCCCTCTAGTTTAAAATGAACGTTTCACTTGTATTATAAACTCGTATATATTCTATTCCTATCCAACACCTTAATACATGCTACTACACCACTATCCTTCCTTAAGCAAGCTTACTTCACTACAAACTCAACCAGCTATGAATACACCAACATGAGCGGCTTAGAAAATGCAAACAGTTCAACAAGAGCAAATACGTCTGCAAAAAACTCATAATATAATACTCCACCATACGTCCTCTATGTGAAGCCCAACTCCTGTTCAGCACTACATCAACGATACCCGAGACCTCCAGACAAAAACAAATGCAACTCTTCATACTGAACAACGAAACATCATATGTGTTACAATGCGACAATGGAATATCGCACCACAAAATCCACGGATTCGGAATCATAATGCTACTACAAAATTGCAAACTACATACAGGAGAAAAGCACCATCTCAGCGTCCAAATTAACGAACAAAAATATTACTTTTCGAATCATCATCCCTTGCATTAGAACAGACGATTGTTTCGAAGAACTGAAACCACAAACACATCCAGAGCTCGCAATTCCAATGTCCATCGTACATCAGCCAAGAACGTGCATCTCAGAAGGTGAAGACGAAGACAACCAACATTCCTCAGCTTCAACCCAAAGATCCGACACTAATGTCCAATCTTTATTCTAAGGGGGAGGATGGCCTCTAACTCTATACTTTATACCTTAGTTCTAAGATTTGGCTCCTAACTCTGTACTTTGTACCCTAGTTCTAAGCTCGTTTACTTTAAGTATAATATTTTACTGACTAGCCATGTAAAATCACATTATCATAACGATCATTTACTCACTTACTGTCTAAGATCCTATTTTTCCAATGACTGTTTACCCTTTAAAGATGTAAACCATATTTCCATAACGATTTCTTTTATTCCAAATATAAGATTGTCTACTCATTAGCTATCTAGAGTCTGTTTCGTAAAAGCACAGAACTTTGTATTACTATTTATTATAACTTGCTAAAGAAATGTAAATTTACTAGTCAACATAAAGCCAATTATGTTATTTTCAGTTGTGATAATTAGGTAATTGTAGTCTGCTCATAACTAATTTTAAATCAGCAGTTCAAATAATGTTATATCGATTGAGTAATTGTTGAGTGATTACAATTAGATAACTACACTCTTCTAATCGTTGTTTTGATTCATTAGTAAACTATAGCCTAACAAAACTCATGAGAGGGCTCGGCCAGTATATATATATATATAAGTAACTCGCAATAATGATTTGGACATTCATCGTTTCAACGTTGTTCAACCAACAGCTAACAATCGTCTCTTGAGTGCGGCACTTCTGGTATTTATTAAAATGAGTCAAATCAAATCCACTTTGATAAACACACCTGAAGACCTTTGGCTCAGCCTGCCAGCTCAGTCGATGTTACTGCAAATGTCAGCGACGACAGGAAAAAAGACCGTGAATTCCATTTTTCGTAACACTTCTTCATTGCCGAAAGATAAAAAGCTTAACGAGTATAGAGGTTCCAGAGAAGGGTCAAAGAATTCTTCAGAAAATAGGTCTATCGGTAATTACGTGGAGGCTTACGAAAACAGACAGAAGATCTTCAGGGCCACATCCTATTCAAGTAGGAGCCAAAGATAAAAATATTGGTGCATAGTCAACACAAACTTCCAAGTATATTGTTTACAAAAAGCTTAAAAATGTAAAATATAAATATTGCTTGATATTATTAATATTTGAATTTATTTATTGCATTATTACTTATTATATGTAAATTTGCTAATCAAAACAAAGCCATGGGTATTTTATTAATAAATTGTCTGTCAATATACTTTCTGTTTCATTTATTTATATATTTACATTTTATACACAATGTGTACAAATATTTATTGATATTTAACGTATAAGGAAGTGTGATGTGAAGTATAGAACGGGTCTAATAAATATGAGTATAAATACACAACTTGCGCTATTCCTTTTGTACAGATGAGCAATATGCATAAGCTTAACTTACTGAGGACGCTATTGTAAGTATTGATGGCTTGACTAAAAAAACATGATAGTCAAAAAAAATATTTAGCAGTAATTCAAATAAATTGACCGAAACGTAAATATTTTGTCGTACACTTGTTAGAGAGACTTGGTTATAAATATATTACCAAAAAATTATCTACTGACGTACTTGCTGATTTATTTCTTGATTATTGTTGTCCAGATAAGATAAATCCTTATCTTGGTTTTAGCACAAACATAAAAATTATAAACCGTTTGGGTGTAAGAACAAGAATGTGAAAGTGTTGCTGTACTTTATCCATCATCATCACCAAAAACATTTATTAGTCGAACGCTGGACGTTTCTTAGATAGAAAAGAGGTTTTGGTCTACCATGCTATCGACTTGTTAGTATAGGGTTTAAAGTTTTTATTTTTCTTACCTTTTCTTACTCAGCGTAGTTTGGTCTCTCATTGAAACTGAGCTGGACACTGAACTCTAAGGGTGATGAAGTTAATGAAGATGAAAAAGGTAAGAGGAGAACCAGAAACTGAGAAATGGGGTAGGACAGCATAGAAAAATTTGCGAATCGCCTAGACGCACGAAAATACACTCTAGCGGACACAAGAACCTCAAAGTTTACCACCCCAGATATCATTTGTAAGTTATTCAGCATCATATTATGCTTATTGCACCAAAAAATGCTTTCCCAGAGGGTAATTAAGCAGGTTGTTTAAAGTACAAAGGCTGCATTTTTGTGGGATATATATCATAAAACTTTGTTACAACAAGGAAACTTGCAATCAACGATCGGAGATCAATAAAAATATACGAAACTGATTACCTGCGTGAAGTTTATATACGAAGTTAAAAAAAATTGAACATCTTAGACCCACGTACAGGCGTTCAGATAACTTGTTTCCCATTGTTATCGTTTTTCCCGTGTTTTTAGTGGCGATCGTAATGAGGCTGCTATAGCCAAAACTAACTATTTTTGAACCCTGACGCAAAAAATGGGTGTTATAAGTTTGTTTGCTATGTCTATCTGTAGTATCATAACTCCTAAACAGATGGATCGATTTCGATGTTATTTTTATTTGAAAGCAGATTTTCTCATTCATGATGAAGGTCAGATCAGCTGATCCAAAAGTGTCACAATATTAATATTTTGGTAAAAACCAATCAAAATTTTGGTAATTGTGTATTAAATATATAAGTTAGACGTACGCTGTAGGCTGCCATGTACCATTAATTGATGTAAGCTCTGCATCTACACGCCGTGCTTGCAAATTAGCGAACCGCTCCATCTTCGAGTCAACAGATCTCATAACACGCCGACGTGGATGTTTTATGTTGCTAGGATTAGTTCTGGTGGTTGATGGAGACACTAAATTGTAACAAACACGATTAAATAACAGAAATTAGATTTTATATATTAATTAAACACATTTTACGTATATTAAACATCAGTTCAAGCAGTCAAAGACTTCCCAACTCCAAAATCATGCAAAGACATAAATTCTTTTCTCTGCTTCGCAGGTTACTATGGTCGCTTTATAGAAAATTTATTAGTCTCTTAAAAAAGGACTTCTTTTTATATGGGGTGAATCCCAACAACATCTATTTGATACATGTAAAAATATGCTTACTACCACTCCTATATTATAATATCCTGACTTCAGCAAAGAATTCCTTCTCACCACTGATGCCTCAATCCACGCTATCGGTGCCATCCTTTCTCAAGGGGAAGTAGGCGAAGACTTGCCAATAGCATATGCCTTGCGTACACTTAACAAAGCCGAATTAAACTATCTCATATCCGTAAAACATTTCTGTCCTTACCTGTTTCGTAGGAAGTTTGAAATAATCACAGACCGTAAGCCACTCACGTGGTTTTTCTCCGTTCAAGACCTAGGCAGTAGACTAGTATGATGGAGACTAAAACTAGACGAATACGATTATAAAATAATATATAAGACAGGAGAAATAAACACTAAAGCCGACGCATTATCCTGACCTCCGGTATTGAATTCTAATATCATAAACCTTACTACAGAGCACCCAAACTCAGAACCACAAGACGATTTGCTTTAAATTAACTTCGAACACTACAACACCCAAGAACGATCTTTTGATAGTTCCAAATTAAAAAACGTCTCCAGATAGGTTACTTGATTCAGGACACAAAAATATCCTTATTCCCACATCATGTCAACTCTCCGAATAAAAATCACATTTGCAACAAAGCTCTAAAACTTTGTTCTCAAACAGAACCATTCCTCAAAAAATCGAAACTGCTGTATAACGTAGTTACTTTGATATCGAACGAAAATCAAACTTTATACTTTGTCCCTACTCGAGCCACACATTATGATGCTTGGGATTCCGAAAGCTACTTTGAATCATTGCTATCTTTCTCCAACACAACGACATCAAAAAACTTTTCGTTTCTAATTTAAGCAGCGACTAAACCTGTAAACTCAAAGGCAATGAACAGTTGCGTATCACCGCATATTTAGCCGAATATTACAATTGGCAAATCGCTATTTGTGAAAATAGAGTTAACTATCCTAAATCAGAGGAAATCCCCGATATTCTCAAAGCATATCACGGTAACCCACTCTCAGGCCATCGCCGCATACAAGAAACAACCAGGAAAATTCGCGAAGGATTTGGAAAAATATGACCACCGACATTAAAAACTACATCGAATCTTGTTTAAACTGTCAACGAAACAAAATCCAACGTAAAACATTCCAAGCCTTTATGGTCATTACGTTACAATCAACAGAACCCTTCGAAAGAGTATCAATGGATCTAGTCTCACATTCAGATAATAGTAATGATAATAATAGATACGTTTTAATCCTACAAGATGACCTAACCAACCAATTCCAGATAAAGAAGCTACAATAGTGGTTAAACAATTACTTCACTTCTGTCAACATTATGGCGTCCCAAGACGCTTCCATTTCGATCAAGGCACAGAATTGATGAATAACACCATAAAACAACTAACGAAATTCCTAGGTGCCAATCTGATCTTTATCACTGCATATCACGCACAAACAAATTGCGCTCTTGAAAGATTCCACGTAAACTTGTGTGATCATATTCGCATGTACCACAACCGTAGATTACGAAATTGGGATAAAATAAATCATTTAATTCTTGCTTTCATGTGCCACAATACCTCTCTCAATCAATCTACAGGCTCTACGCCTCACGAGCTACTTTTCGGATATAAACCACGATCTTTCTACTCTCTCAAATCTATACCTGAATACACAACCTGCGACTACCTTAAAGACCTTAATGAGTAACTCAGGGTTTCTAGAGATTCAGCATAACGCAAACTCGAAACGATGAAAGAAAACGCCAAAGGACGCTACGATCAGGCTATGAAGTATACCGTAGATTACAAAGTAAATAGCGTAGTCATGCTACGCATACCTTCTCCAAACAACCTAGACGCAAAATGGACTGGACCGTATGAAATCATACGTATCAGTTTTAACGAAAATTATCTTATTTAAAAATCAAATAAAACCCAACTAGACTAGCCATGTAAAATCACATTATCATAACGATCATTTACTCACTTACTGTCTAAGATCCTATTTTTCCAATGACTGTTTACCCTTTAAAGATGTAAACCATATTTCCATAACGATTTCTTTTATTCCAAATATAAGATTGTCTACTCATTAGCTATCTAGAGTCTGTTTCGTAAAAGCACAGAACTTTGTATTACTATTTATTATAACTTGCTAAAGAAATGTAAATTTACTAGTCAACATAAAGCCAATTATGTTATTTTCAGTTGTGATAATTAGGTAATTGTAGTCTGCTCATAACTAATTTTAAATCAGCAGTTCAAATAATGTTATATCGATTGAGTAATTGTTGAGTGATTACAATTAGATAACTACACTCTTCTAATCGTTGTTTTGATTCATTAGTAAACTATAGCCTAACAAAACTCATGAGAGGGCTCGGCCAGTATATATATATATATAAGTAACTCGCAATAATGATTTGGACATTCATCGTTTCAACGTTGTTCAACCAACAGCTAACAATCGTCTCTTGAGTGCGGCACTTCTGGTATTTATTAAAATGAGTCAAATCAAATCCACTTTGATAAACACACCTGAAGACCTTTGGCTCAGCCTGCCAGCTCAGTCGATGTTACTGCAAATGTCAGCGACGACAGGAAAAAAGACCGTGAATTCCATTTTTCGTAACACTTCTTCATTGCCGAAAGATAAAAAGCTTAACGAGTATAGAGGTTCCAGAGAAGGGTCAAAGAATTCTTCAGAAAATAGGTCTATCGGTAATTACGTGGAGGCTTACGAAAACAGACAGAAGATCTTCAGGGCCACATCCTATTCAAGTAGGAGCCAAAGATAAAAATATTGGTGCATAGTCAACACAAACTTCCAAGTATATTGTTTACAAAAAGCTTAAAAATGTAAAATATAAATATTGCTTGATATTATTAATATTTGAATTTATTTATTGCATTATTACTTATTATATGTAAATTTGCTAATCAAAACAAAGCCATGGGTATTTTATTAATAAATTGTCTGTCAATATACTTTCTGTTTCATTTATTTATATATTTACATTTTATACACAATGTGTACAAATATTTATTGATATTTAACGTATAAGGAAGTGTGATGTGAAGTATAGAACGGGTCTAATAAATATGAGTATAAATACACAACTTGCGCTATTCCTTTTGTACAGATGAGCAATATGCATAAGCTTAACTTACTGAGGACGCTATTGTAAGTATTGATGGCTTGACTAAAAAAACATGATAGTCAAAAAAAATATTTAGCAGTAATTCAAATAAATTGACCGAAACGTAAATATTTTGTCGTACACTTGTTAGAGAGACTTGGTTATAAATATATTACCAAAAAATTATCTACTGACGTACTTGCTGATTTATTTCTTGATTATTGTTGTCCAGATAAGATAAATCCTTATCTTGGTTTTAGCACAAACATAAAAATTATAAACCGTTTGGGTGTAAGAACAAGAATGTGAAAGTGTTGCTGTACTTTATCCATCATCATCACCAAAAACATTTATTAGTCGAACGCTGGACGTTTCTTAGATAGAAAAGAGGTTTTGGTCTACCATGCTATCGACTTGTTAGTATAGGGTTTAAAGTTTTTATTTTTCTTACCTTTTCTTACTCAGCGTAGTTTGGTCTCTCATTGAAACTGAGCTGGACACTGAACTCTAAGGGTGATGAAGTTAATGAAGATGAAAAAGGTAAGAGGAGAACCAGAAACTGAGAAATGGGGTAGGACAGCATAGAAAAATTAGCGAATCGCCTAGACGCACGAAAATACACTCTAGCGGACACAAGAACCTCAAAGTTTACCACCCCAGATATCATTTGTAAGTTATTCAGCATCATATTATGCTTATTGCACCAAAAAATGCTTTCCCAGAGGGTAATTAAGCAGGTTGTTTAAAGTACAAAGGCTGCATTTTTGTGGGATATATATCATAAAACTTTGTTACAACAAGGAAACTTGCAATCAACGATCGGAGATCAATAAAAATATACGAAACTGATTACCTGCGTGAAGTTTATATACGAAGTTAAAAAAAATTGAACATCTTAGACCCACGTACAGGCGTTCAGATAACTTGTTTCCCATTGTTATCGTTTTTCCCGTGTTTTTAGTGGCGATCGTAATGAGGCTGCTATAGCCAAAACTAACTATTTTTGAACCCTGACGCAAAAAATGGGTGTTATAAGTTTGTTTGCTATGTCTATCTGTAGTATCATAACTCCTAAACAGATGGATCGATTTCGATGTTATTTTTATTTGAAAGCAGATTTTCTCATTCATGATGAAGGTCAGATCAGCTGATCCAAAAGTGTCACAATATTAATATTTTGGTAAAAACCAATCAAAATTTTGGTAATTGTGTATTAAATATATAAGTTAGACGTACGCTGTAGGCTGCCATGTACCATTAATTGATGTAAGCTCTGCATCTACACGCCGTGCTTGCAAATTAGCGAACCGCTCCATCTTCGAGTCAACAGATCTCATAACACGCCGACGTGGATGTTTTATGTTGCTAGGATTAGTTCTGGTGGTTGATGGAGACACTAAATTGTAACAAACACGATTAAATAACAGAAATTAGATTTTATATATTAATTAAACACATTTTACGTATATTAAACATCAGTTCAAGCAGTCAAAGACTTCCCAACTCCAAAATCATGCAAAGACATAAATTCTTTTCTCTGCTTCGCAGGTTACTATGGTCGCTTTATAGAAAATTTATTAGTCTCTTAAAAAAGGACTTCTTTTTATATGGGGTGAATCCCAACAACATCTATTTGATACATGTAAAAATATGCTTACTACCACTCCTATATTATAATATCCTGACTTCAGCAAAGAATTCCTTCTCACCACTGATGCCTCAATCCACGCTATCGGTGCCATCCTTTCTCAAGGGGAAGTAGGCGAAGACTTGCCAATAGCATATGCCTTGCGTACACTTAACAAAGCCGAATTAAACTATCTCATATCCGTAAAACATTTCTGTCCTTACCTGTTTCGTAGGAAGTTTGAAATAATCACAGACCGTAAGCCACTCACGTGGTTTTTCTCCGTTCAAGACCTAGGCAGTAGACTAGTATGATGGAGACTAAAACTAGACGAATACGATTATAAAATAATATATAAGACAGGAGAAATAAACACTAAAGCCGACGCATTATCCTGACCTCCGGTATTGAATTCTAATATCATAAACCTTACTACAGAGCACCCAAACTCAGAACCACAAGACGATTTGCTTTAAATTAACTTCGAACACTACAACACCCAAGAACGATCTTTTGATAGTTCCAAATTAAAAAACGTCTCCAGATAGGTTACTTGATTCAGGACACAAAAATATCCTTATTCCCACATCATGTCAACTCTCCGAATAAAAATCACATTTGCAACAAAGCTCTAAAACTTTGTTCTCAAACAGAACCATTCCTCAAAAAATCGAAACTGCTGTATAACGTAGTTACTTTGATATCGAACGAAAATCAAACTTTATACTTTGTCCCTACTCGAGCCACACATTATGATGCTTGGGATTCCGAAAGCTACTTTGAATCATTGCTATCTTTCTCCAACACAACGACATCAAAAAACTTTTCGTTTCTAATTTAAGCAGCGACTAAACCTGTAAACTCAAAGGCAATGAACAGTTGCGTATCACCGCATATTTAGCCGAATATTACAATTGGCAAATCGCTATTTGTGAAAATAGAGTTAACTATCCTAAATCAGAGGAAATCCCCGATATTCTCAAAGCATATCACGGTAACCCACTCTCAGGCCATCGCCGCATACAAGAAACAACCAGGAAAATTCGCGAAGGATTTGGAAAAATATGACCACCGACATTAAAAACTACATCGAATCTTGTTTAAACTGTCAACGAAACAAAATCCAACGTAAAACATTCCAAGCCTTTATGGTCATTACGTTACAATCAACAGAACCCTTCGAAAGAGTATCAATGGATCTAGTCTCACATTCAGATAATAGTAATGATAATAATAGATACGTTTTAATCCTACAAGATGACCTAACCAACCAATTCCAGATAAAGAAGCTACAATAGTGGTTAAACAATTACTTCACTTCTGTCAACATTATGGCGTCCCAAGACGCTTCCATTTCGATCAAGGCACAGAATTGATGAATAACACCATAAAACAACTAACGAAATTCCTAGGTGCCAATCTGATCTTTATCACTGCATATCACGCACAAACAAATTGCGCTCTTGAAAGATTCCACGTAAACTTGTGTGATCATATTCGCATGTACCACAACCGTAGATTACGAAATTGGGATAAAATAAATCATTTAATTCTTGCTTTCATGTGCCACAATACCTCTCTCAATCAATCTACAGGCTCTACGCCTCACGAGCTACTTTTCGGATATAAACCACGATCTTTCTACTCTCTCAAATCTATACCTGAATACACAACCTGCGACTACCTTAAAGACCTTAATGAGTAACTCAGGGTTTCTAGAGATTCAGCATAACGCAAACTCGAAACGATGAAAGAAAACGCCAAAGGACGCTACGATCAGGCTATGAAGTATACCGTAGATTACAAAGTAAATAGCGTAGTCATGCTACGCATACCTTCTCCAAACAACCTAGACGCAAAATGGACTGGACCGTATGAAATCATACGTATCAGTTTTAACGAAAATTATCTTATTTAAAAATCAAATAAAACCCAACTAGGGTATTCAAACAGTCTTTGTCCATTCATCAATAATCATAGCAGTAATTAAGTCTATGACTCTCACCGTGTAGTTGCCGGTTCTAGAATAGCACTAACGCGTATACAGAGCATGTCGTACGAGGCGATTTATAGGCACTGTAGGATTTATAAGTTATACATATCTAGGCTTAACAATTACCTAAAATCAACTAACAAATTCTTATTGATCTTAAAACTTCTCAAAAATTAATCGACCCCATAACCTTAAACAACCTACATACTATCACCTTATGTTTATTCTAGTCATTTAATATACGTAATCGAATTCCCTCTAGTTTAAAATGAACGTTTCACTTGTATCATAAACTCGTATATATTCTATTCCTATCCAACACCTTAATACATGCTACTACACCACTATCCTTCCTTAAGCAAGCTTACTTCACTACAAACTCAACCAACTATGAATACATCAACATGAGCGGCTTAGAAAATGCAAACAGTTCAACAAGAGCAAATACGTCTGCAAAAAACTCATAATATATGACTCCATCATACGTCCTCTATGTGAAGCCCAACTCCTGTTCAGCACTACATCAACGATACCCGAGACCACCAGACAAAAACAAATGTAACTCTTCATACTGAACAACGAAACATCATATGTGTTACAATGCGACAATGGAATATCACACCACAAAATCCACGGATTCGGAATCATAATGCTACTACAAAATTGCAAACTACATACAGGAGAAAAGCACCATCTGAGCGTCCAAATTAACGAACAAAAATATTACTTTTCGAACCATCATCCCTTGTATTAGAACAGATGATTTTTTCGAAGAACTGAAACCACAAACACATCCAGAGCTCGCAATTCCAATCTCCATCGTACATCAGCCAACAGCGTACATCTCAGAAGGTGAAGGCGAAGACAACCAACATTCCTCAGCTTCAACCCAAAGATCCGACACTAATGTCCAATCTTTATTCTAAGGAGGGAGGATGGCCTCTAACTTTATACTTTATACCTTAGTTCTAAGATTTGGCTCCTAACTCTGTACTTTGTACCCTAGTTCTAAGATCGTTTACTTTAAGTATAATATTTTACTGACTAACCATGTAAAATCACATTATCATAACGATCATTTACTCACTTACTGTCTAAGATCCTATTTTTCCAATGACTGTTTACCCTTTAAAGATGTAAAGCATATTTCCATAACGATTTCTTTTATTCCAAATATAAGATTGTCTACTCATTAGCTATTTAGAGTCTGTTTCGCAAAAGCACAGAACTTTGTATTACTATTTATTATAACTTGCTAAAGAAATGTAAATTTACTAGTCAACGCAAAGCCAATTATGTTATTTTCAGTTGTGATAATTAGGTAATTGTAGTCTGCTCATAACTAATTTTAAATCAGCAGTCCAAATAATGTTATATCGATTGAGTAATTGTTGAGTGATTACATTTAGATAACTACACTCTTCCAATCGTTGTTTTGATTAATTAGTAAACTATAGCCTAACAAAACTCATGAGAGCGCTCGGCCAGTATATATATAAGTAACTCGCAATAATGATTTGGACATTCATCGTTTCAACGTTGTTCAACCAACAGCTAACAATCGTCTCTTGAGTGCGGCACTTCTGGTATTTATTAAAATGGGTCAAATCAAATCCACTTTGATAAACACACCTGAAGACCTTTGGCTCAGCCTGCCAGTTCAGTCGATGTTACTGCAAATGTCAGCGACGACAGGAAAAAAGACCGTGAATTCCATTTTTCGTAACACTTCTTCATTGCCGGAAGATAAAAAGCTTAACGAGTATAGAGGTTCCAGAGAAGGGTCAAAGAATTCTTCAGAAAATAGGTCTATCGGTGATTACGTGGAGGCTTACGAAAACAGACAGAAGATCTTCAGGGCCACATCCTATTCAAGTAGGAGCCAAAGATAAAAATATTGGTGCATAGTCAACACTGGAACTTCCAAGTATATTGTTTACAAAAAGTTTAAAAATGTAAAATATAAATATTGCTTGATATTATTAATATTCGAATTTATTTATTGCATTATTACTTATTATATGTAAATTTGCTAATCAAAACAAAGCCATGGGTATTTTATTAATAAATTGTCTGTCAATATACTTTCTGTTTCATTTATTTATTTATTTACATTTTATACACAATGTGTACAAAGATTTATTGATATTTAACGTATAAGGGAGTGTGATGTGAAGTATAGAACGGGTCTAATAAATATGAGTATAAATACACAACTTGCGCTATTCCTTTTGTACAGATGAGCAATATGCATAAGCTTAACTTACTGAGGACGCTATTGTAAGTATTGATGGCTTGACTAAAAAAACATGATAGTCAAAAAAATTATTTAGCAGTAATTCAAATAAATTGACCGAAACGTAAATATTTTGTCGTACACTTGTTAGAGAGACTTGGTTATAAATACGAGGGTAAGTTTTTAAGTTCGCGGAATGACAGTGAAAAAGGCGGGTAAACGCGCTCTTTTGATGCCTACCGTATTCAGTGACTCATAATTAGTCTGCATAGTAAAATTTGTTGTGATTGGATCATTAGTTATTAAACTATCGTTGACCAAGTATTTTAATCGGGAACGAAGTGAAAAAAATGGAGAAAATTGAATTCCGTGCGGTGATAAAGTTCCTTACTAAGCAAGGAAAGTCTGTTCAAACCATACTCAATGAGATGTCATCGGTTTACGGGGATTCTTGCCCAGGAAAAACAATGGTCTACAAGTGGCATAGTTTATTTAAACAAGGCAGGGAATCACTTGAAGACGACCCGAGGCCGGGGCGCTCCGTTGAGGTGACTACGCCAGAAGTTATTGCAAAAGTAGAAAAAATTGTATTGGAAGATGCTCGACTAAAAAAGAAACAACTCGCAGAAATGGTTGGAGTATCGGATACAACAATTTTTAAAATTTTACACGATCATCTTGGCATGACTAAGGTTAGCGCACGGTGGGTGCCGAGACACATGTCGGACCGCCTCAGGGAGGTCTTGGACGCTAGCTTGTCGTCCGGACGCTTCCCTGAGTGCTGGAAAAGCGGGAAGCTGGTCCTATTAAGGAAGCCGGGACGGCTTACTGATTCGGTGGCGGCCTATAGGCCCATTGTGTTGCTGGACGAGGCGGGTAAACTGTTTGAGAGGATACTCTCTGCCCGCATCGTCCGGCACCTCTGCGAGGTGGGCCCCGATCTGTCTGACGCCCAATTTGGTTTTCGGGCGGGGCGTTCGACGGTCGATGCTGTGCTGCGCCTGAGGGCCGTTACCGAAGAGGCGGTGAGCTGTGGCGGCGTGCTGTTGGCGGTGTCGTTGGACATCGCCAACGTATTTAATAGTCTGCCATTTAGCTGCATCAGGGAAGCACTCCACTACCACGGGGTGCCAGAGTACCTGAGGCGGCTTGTGGCAGACTATCTTGAGGAGCGTACCGTCGTGTACGAGGACCGAGATGGTATTCTGAGGCGGCGGCCCATGTCGTGCGGTGTTCCACAGGGGTCCGTCCTCGGACCACTCCTGTGGAATATGGGATACGACTGGGCCCTTCGAGGTCGTCTTCCCCCTGGGCTGGGCGTAATTTGTTACGCCGATGACACATTGGTCACGGCCCGGGGGGCGAACTTTCAAGAGGCGGCGCGTCTGGCCACCGTGGGAGTCTCTTTGGTGGTCGGGCGCATTGAGGCGCTGGGTTTACGGGTGGCCCTAGATAAGACGGAAGCCCTTTTGTTTCATGGGCCCCGTCGTGGTCCACCCCCCGGTGCCTCTATCGTTGTCAATTCGGTCCTCGTACCGATTAAGGCCCAGATGAAGTATCTGGGCCTAATCCTCGACGGCAGGTGGCTCTTCGACGAGCACTTCCGACAGCTTACTCCAAAGCTGGTCGGCGCTGCTTCTGCTCTTGGGCGACTTCTGCCCAATTTGGGTGGAGCCAGCGTCGCGACGAGACGGTTATACACGGGGGTTGTTCGATCAATGGCGCTGTATGGTGCACCGGTGTGGGCGGCGGCTCTGACCGCCCAGAATAGGGCTCGCCTCTGGCGCCCTCAGAGGATATTGGCGGTTAGAGCCATACGCGGTTACCGCACCGTATCGACGGAGGCGGCGTGCGCCCTGGCCGGAACTCCCCCGTGGGATTTGGAGGCGGAAGTGCTCGCCGAAGTTTATCGGCGGACGGCTGACTTCCGGGCGGGTAGCGGCATACGGCCCCCGCCCGAGGAAATACGCGAGTGGCGTGAGGCCGCTCGTCGAGCCACGATGGCTCGTTGGTCATTCCGGTTGGGGACTCCACGTGCTGGCTTTGCCCTCGTGGAGGCTCTCCGGCCGGTCATCACCGAGTGGGCAGGACGGCAGCACGGGACCCTTTCCTTCCGACTGACGCAGGTCCTTTCCGGGCATGGTTGCTTCGGGAAGTATCTGCACTCGGTCGCCAGGAGGGAATTGAGTCCCGCCTGTTACGACTGCAGTGAGGACTCGGCTCAGCACACGCTAGCGGTTTGTTCCGCCTGGGCGGCGCAGCGTGGGGTCCTCACTGCAGTTATTGGAGGAGATCTCTCGCTACCGGCCGTCATACGCTCCATGGCCGGTAGCGACAGTTGTTTTACCGCGGTCGCAACCTTCTGCGAAGACGTAATTTCGCGGAAGGAGGCGGCGGAGAAGGCCCGGGAGGACGATATCCACTCGGACCCAATTCGCCGCCGGCGAGCCGGGCGGCGGAGGCGCGCATACCAGCGCCTCATGCCGCCTTGAGTGTGGCCGCGGGTGGACGGGACGGGTTTTCCCCTCCACCCGCTATAATGGCCAGCCGCGAGGAGGCGACGTCCGCGTGTGCCGTACGTCGCCTATGTAGAGAGTTTATCCGCAGATGGTGCCCGCTTTGGCGGGCAGGCGCTAGGAGGGATCTGGATGTCGTAATAGCAGCGGTTCCCGGATCCCTCCTGTCTCAGGCGCAGAGTGGCACACCGTGTGGTTTTAGTCGGTCCGATTCCGACACACCACCCCGCCGTAAACCCCGGTGGGGTGACGGCCCGAGGGGGTTTCCACACGTTAAAAAAAAAAAAAAAAAAAAAAAAAAAAAAAACGGTGGGTGCCGAGAATGCTCACTCCATTGCAAAAACAACAGCGCGTGGAATGTTCACGTGCGTTTTTGGACCTCTGCAATGAAGACAAGGATGGCGTATTGAATCAAATTGTTACTGGGGATGAAACTTGGGTTCATCATTATGAACCCGAGTCCAAACAAGACTCCATGCAGTGGCACAAAAAGGGCACAGCACCACCCAAGAAATTTAAGGTTTCACAGTCGGCTGAGAAACTCATGGCAACGATTTTTTGGGACTCAGAAGGAATATTATTGATAGATTATAAAGATAAAGGCATTTCTATAACGGGGGAATACTACGCTTCAATCTTAGAACAGTTAAAAGAAGCCATCAAAGAAAAAAGACGGGGAAAATTAACGAAAGGTGTCCTGCTATTGCATGACAATGCTCCCGTTCACAAGAGCCGAGTCGCACTGGCTGCCCTGCATAAGGTGGGCTTCGATATTTTGAATCACCCACCCTACAGTCCAGATTTGGCTCCGAGTGATTATTATCTCTTTCCAAAAATGAAAAAAGAATTACGTGGTAAGAAATTTTCAACTGATGAGGAGGTTAAGGAGGCGGTTTCGGCGTATTTTTCAGACAAAGATAAAACTTTTTTTTACGAGGGAATAAAAAAACTAATTGAAAGATCTGAAAAATGTATTCGTGTTGCAGGGGAATATATAGAAAAAGAAAAATAATTTTGTGTTTTTATTATTACTCAATACCCTCCATTCCGCGAACTTAAAAACGCCCCCTCGTATATTACCAAAAAATTATCTACTGACGTACTTTCCGATTTATTTCTTGATTATTGTTGTCCGGATAAGATAAATCCTTATCTTGGTTTTAGCACAAACATAAAAATAATAAACCGTTTGCGTGTAAGAACAAGAATGTGAAAGTGTTGCTGTACTTTATCCATCATCATCACCAAAAACATTTATTAGTCGAACGCTGGACGTTTCTTAGATAGAAAAGAGGTTTTGGTCTACCATGCTATCGACTTGTTAGTATAGGGTTTAAAGTTTTTATTTTTCTTACCTTTTCTTACTCAGCGTAGTTTGGTCTCTCATTGAAACTGAGCTGGACACTGAACTCTAAGGGTGATGAAGTTAATGAAGATGAAAAAGGTAAGAGGAGAACCAGAAACTGAGAAATGGGGTAGGACAGCATAGAAAAATTAGCGAATCGCCTAGACGCACGAAAATACACTCTAGCGGACACAAGAACCTCAAAGTTTACCACCCCAGATATCATTTGTAAGTTATTCAGCATCATATTATGCTTATTGCACCAAAAAATGCTTTCCCAGAGGGTAATTAAGCAGGTTGTTTAAAGTACAAAGGCTGCATTTTTGTGGGATATATATCATAAAACTTTGTTACAACAAGGAAACTTGCAATCAACGATCGGAGATCAATAAAAATATACGAAACTGATTACCTGCGTGAAGTTTATATACGAAGTTAAAAAAAATTGAACATCTTAGACCCACGTACAGGCGTTCAGATAACTTGTTTCCCATTGTTATCGTTTTTCCCGTGTTTTTAGTGGCGATCGTAATGAGGCTGCTATAGCCAAAACTAACTATTTTTGAACCCTGACGCAAAAAATGGGTGTTATAAGTTTGTTTGCTATGTCTATCTGTAGTATCATAACTCCTAAACAGATGGATCGATTTCGATGTTATTTTTATTTGAAAGCAGATTTTCTCATTCATGATGAAGGTCAGATCAGCTGATCCAAAAGTGTCACAATATTAATATTTTGGTAAAAACCAATCAAAATTTTGGTAATTGTGTATTAAATATATAAGTTAGACGTACGCTGTAGGCTGCCATGTACCATTAATTGATGTAAGCTCTGCATCTACACGCCGTGCTTGCAAATTAGCGAACCGCTCCATCTTCGAGTCAACAGATCTCATAACACGCCGACGTGGATGTTTTATGTTGCTAGGATTAGTTCTGGTGGTTGATGGAGACACTAAATTGTAACAAACACGATTAAATAACAGAAATTAGATTTTATATATTAATTAAACACATTTTACGTATATTAAACATCAGTTCAAGCAGTCAAAGACTTCCCAACTCCAAAATCATGCAAAGACATAAATTCTTTTCTCTGCTTCGCAGGTTACTATGGTCGCTTTATAGAAAATTTATTAGTCTCTTAAAAAAGGACTTCTTTTTATATGGGGTGAATCCCAACAACATCTATTTGATACATGTAAAAATATGCTTACTACCACTCCTATATTATAATATCCTGACTTCAGCAAAGAATTCCTTCTCACCACTGATGCCTCAATCCACGCTATCGGTGCCATCCTTTCTCAAGGGGAAGTAGGCGAAGACTTGCCAATAGCATATGCCTTGCGTACACTTAACAAAGCCGAATTAAACTATCTCATATCCGTAAAACATTTCTGTCCTTACCTGTTTCGTAGGAAGTTTGAAATAATCACAGACCGTAAGCCACTCACGTGGTTTTTCTCCGTTCAAGACCTAGGCAGTAGACTAGTATGATGGAGACTAAAACTAGACGAATACGATTATAAAATAATATATAAGACAGGAGAAATAAACACTAAAGCCGACGCATTATCCTGACCTCCGGTATTGAATTCTAATATCATAAACCTTACTACAGAGCACCCAAACTCAGAACCACAAGACGATTTGCTTTAAATTAACTTCGAACACTACAACACCCAAGAACGATCTTTTGATAGTTCCAAATTAAAAAACGTCTCCAGATAGGTTACTTGATTCAGGACACAAAAATATCCTTATTCCCACATCATGTCAACTCTCCGAATAAAAATCACATTTGCAACAAAGCTCTAAAACTTTGTTCTCAAACAGAACCATTCCTCAAAAAATCGAAACTGCTGTATAACGTAGTTACTTTGATATCGAACGAAAATCAAACTTTATACTTTGTCCCTACTCGAGCCACACATTATGATGCTTGGGATTCCGAAAGCTACTTTGAATCATTGCTATCTTTCTCCAACACAACGACATCAAAAAACTTTTCGTTTCTAATTTAAGCAGCGACTAAACCTGTAAACTCAAAGGCAATGAACAGTTGCGTATCACCGCATATTTAGCCGAATATTACAATTGGCAAATCGCTATTTGTGAAAATAGAGTTAACTATCCTAAATCAGAGGAAATCCCCGATATTCTCAAAGCATATCACGGTAACCCACTCTCAGGCCATCGCCGCATACAAGAAACAACCAGGAAAATTCGCGAAGGATTTGGAAAAATATGACCACCGACATTAAAAACTACATCGAATCTTGTTTAAACTGTCAACGAAACAAAATCCAACGTAAAACATTCCAAGCCTTTATGGTCATTACGTTACAATCAACAGAACCCTTCGAAAGAGTATCAATGGATCTAGTCTCACATTCAGATAATAGTAATGATAATAATAGATACGTTTTAATCCTACAAGATGACCTAACCAACCAATTCCAGATAAAGAAGCTACAATAGTGGTTAAACAATTACTTCACTTCTGTCAACATTATGGCGTCCCAAGGCGCTTCCATTTCGATCAAGGCACAGAATTGATGAATAACACCATAAAACAACTAACGAAATTCCTAGGTGCCAATCTGATCTTTATCACTGCATATCACGCACAAACAAATTGCGCTCTTGAAAGATTCCACGTAAACTTGTGTGATCATATTCGCATGTACCACAACCGTAGATTACGAAATTGGGATAAAATAAATCATTTAATTCTTGCTTTCATGTGCCACAATACCTCTCTCAATCAATCTACAGGCTCTACGCCTCACGAGCTACTTTTCGGATATAAACCACGATCTTTCTACTCTCTCAAATCTATACCTGAATACACAACCTGCGACTACCTTAAAGACCTTAATGAGTAACTCAGGGTTTCTAGAGATTCAGCATAACGCAAACTCGAAACGATGAAAGAAAACGCCAAAGGACGCTACGATCAGGCTATGAAGTATACCGTAGATTACAAAGTAAATAGCGTAGTCATGCTACGCATACCTTCTCCAAACAACCTAGACGCAAAATGGACTGGACCGTATGAAATCATACGTATCAGTTTTAACGAAAATTATCTTATTTAAAAATCAAATAAAACCCAACTAGGGTATTCAAACAGTCTTTGTCCATTCATCAATAATCATAGCAGTAATTAAGTCTATGACTCTCACCGTGTAGTTGCCGGTTCTAGAATAGCACTAACGCGTATACAGAGCATGTCGTACGAGGCGATTTATAGGCACTGTAGGATTTATAAGTTATACATATCTAGGCTTAACAATTACCTAAAATCAACTAACAAATTCTTATTGATCTTAAAACTTCTCAAAAATTAATCGACCCCATAACCTTAAACAACCTACATACTATCACCTTATGTTTATTCTAGTCATTTAATATACGTAATCGAATTCCCTCTAGTTTAAAATGAACGTTTCACTTGTATCATAAACTCGTATATATTCTATTCCTATCCAACACCTTAATACATGCTACTACACCACTATCCTTCCTTAAGCAAGCTTACTTCACTACAAACTCAACCAACTATGAATACATCAACATGAGCGGCTTAGAAAATGCAAACAGTTCAACAAGAGCAAATACGTCTGCAAAAAACTCATAATATATGACTCCATCATACGTCCTCTATGTGAAGCCCAACTCCTGTTCAGCACTACATCAACGATACCCGAGACCACCAGACAAAAACAAATGTAACTCTTCATACTGAACAACGAAACATCATATGTGTTACAATGCGACAATGGAATATCACACCACAAAATCCACGGATTCGGAATCATAATGCTACTACAAAATTGCAAACTACATACAGGAGAAAAGCACCATCTGAGCGTCCAAATTAACGAACAAAAATATTACTTTTCGAACCATCATCCCTTGTATTAGAACAGATGATTTTTTCGAAGAACTGAAACCACAAACACATCCAGAGCTCGCAATTCCAATCTCCATCGTACATCAGCCAACAGCGTACATCTCAGAAGGTGAAGACGAAGACAACCAACATTCCTCAGCTTCAACCCAAAGATCCGACACTAATGTCCAATCTTTATTCTAAGGGGGAGGATGGCCTCTAACTCTATACTTTATACCTTAGTTCTAAGATTTGGCTCCTAACTCTGTACTTTGTACCCTAGTTCTAAGATCGTTTACTTTAAGTATAATATTTTACTGACTAACCATGTAAAATCACATTATCATAACGATCATTTACTCACTTACTGTCTAAGATCCTATTTTTCCAATGACTGTTTACCCTTTAAAGATGTAAAGCATATTTCCATAACGATTTCTTTTATTCCAAATATAAGATTGTCTACTCATTAGCTATTTAGAGTCTGTTTCGCAAAAGCACAGAACTTTGTATTACTATTTATTATAACTTGCTAAAGAAATGTAAATTTACTAGTCAACGCAAAGCCAATTATGTTATTTTCAGTTGTGATAATTAGGTAATTGTAGTCTGCTCATAACTAATTTTAAATCAGCAGTCCAAATAATGTTATATCGATTGAGTAATTGTTGAGTGATTACATTTAGATAACTACACTCTTCCAATCGTTGTTTTGATTAATTAGTAAACTATAGCCTAACAAAACTCATGAGAGGGCTCGGCCAGTATATATATAAGTAACTCGCAATAATGATTTGGACATTCATCGTTTCAACGTTGTTCAACCAACAGCTAACAATCGTCTCTTGAGTGCGGCACTTCTGGTATTTATTAAAATGGGTCAAATCAAATCCACTTTGATAAACACACCTGAAGACCTTTGGCTCAGCCTGCCAGTTCAGTCGATGTTACTGCAAATGTCAGCGACGACAGGAAAAAAGACCGTGAATTCCATTTTTCGTAACACTTCTTCATTGCCGGAAGATAAAAAGCTTAACGAGTATAGAGGTTCCAGAGAAGGGTCAAAGAATTCTTCAGAAAATAGGTCTATCGGTGATTACGTGGAGGCTTACGAAAACAGACAGAAGATCTTCAGGGCCACATCCTATTCAAGTAGGAGCCAAAGATAAAAATATTGGTGCATAGTCAACACTGGAACTTCCAAGTATATTGTTTACAAAAAGTTTAAAAATGTAAAATATAAATATTGCTTGATATTATTAATATTTGAATTTATTTATTGCATTATTACTTATTATATGTAAATTTGCTAATCAAAACAAAGCCATGGGTATTTTATTAATAAATTGTCTGTCAATATACTTTCTGTTTCATTTATTTATTTATTTACATTTTATACACAATGTGTACAAAGATTTATTGATATTTAACATATAAGGGAGTGTGATGTGAAGTATAGAACGGGTCTAATAAATATGAGTATAAATACACAACTTGCGCTATTCCTTTTGTACAGATGAGCAATATGCATAAGCTTAACTTACTGAGGACGCTATTGTAAGTATTGATGACTTGACTAAAAAAACATGATAGTCAAAAAAATTATTTAGCAGTAATTCAAATAAATTGACCGAAACGTAAATATTTTGTCGTACACTTGTTAGAGAGACTTGGTTATAAATATATTACCAAAAAATTATCTACTGAGGTACTTTCCGATTTATTTCTTGATTATTGTTGTCCAGATAAGATAAATCCTTATCTTGGTTTTAGCACAAACATAAAAATAATAAACCGTTTGCGTGTAAGAACAAGAATGTGAAAGTGTTGCTGTACTTTATCCATCATCATCACCAAAAACATTTATTAGTCGAACGCTGGACGTTTCTTAGATAGAAAAGAGGTTTTGGTCTACCATGCTATCGACTTGTTGGTATAGGGTTTAAAGTTTTTATTTTTCTTACCTTTTCTTACTCAGCGTAGTTTGGTCTCTCATTGAAACTGAGCTGGACACTGAACTCTAAGGGTGATGAAGTTAATGAAGATGAAAAAGGTAAGAGGAGAACCAGAAACTGAGAAATGGGGTAGGACAGCATAGAAAAATTAGCGAATCGCCTAGACGCACGAAAATACACTCTAGCGGACACAAGAACCTCAAAGTTTACCACCCCAGATATCATTTGTAAGTTATTCAGCATCATACTATGCTTATTGCACCAAAAAATGCTTTCCCAGGGGGTATTAAAGCAGGTTGTTTAAAGTACAAAGGCTGCATTTTTGTGGGATATATATCATAAAATTTTGTTACAACAAGGAAACTTCATCTCAACTTCAGGATCGGAGATCAATAAAAATATACGAAACTGATTACCTGCGTGAAGTTATATACGAAGTTAAAAAACCTTGAACATCTCAGACTCACGTACAGGCGTTCAGATAACTTGTTTCCCATTGTTGTCGTTTTACCCGTGTTTTTAGTGGCGATCGTAATGAGGCTGCTGTAGCCAAAACTAAGTATTTTTGAACCCTGACGCAAAAAATGGGTGTTATAAGTTTGTTTGCTATGTCTATCTGTAGTATCATAACTCCTAAACAGATGGATCGATTTGGATGTTATTTTTATTTGAAAGCAGATTTTCTCATTCATGATGAAGGTCAGATCAGCTGATCCAAAAGTGTCACAATATTATTATTTTGGTAAAAACCAATCAAAATTTTGGTAATTGTGTATTAAATATATAAGTTAGACGTACGCTGTAGGCTGCCATGTACCATTAATTGATGTAAGCTCTGCATCTACACGCCGTGCTTGCAAATTAGCGAACCGCTCCATCTTCGAGTCAACAGATCTCATAACACGCCGACGTGGATGTTTTATGTTGCTAGGATTAGTTCTGGTGGTTGATGGAGACACTAAATTGTAACAAACACGATTAAATAACAGAAAATAGATTTTATTTATTAATTAAACACATTTTACTTATATTAAACATCAGTGATCAAATATCGTAGTGCCATTCAGATTTTATTCTCTAATTACCCTTAATGTAAACCTATTGTATGTGATAATGTCCCTTATATATTGTATAGGCCCACCGCCACGAATTAGTTAACATTTTAAAAAAAAGTCGTCGGCAGAGACCACGAGATCGCGGACATCTCTTCGCTGATTTTTCTTTTAGTTGACGCAGTGTATATGGCTTATTGATATAGACACAATTCTTAAAATAAACCCATAAAAAGAAGTCTGCTGGGGATAGATCTGGACTTCTGGGTGGCCATGGAATGTTGGCTCGTCTAGAAATCAGCTTTTCCGAAAACATGTTTGACCACCGGCAGGGACTCATTGGATGTGTAACAAGTGGCTCCATCTTGTTGAAACCATGTGTTACGATTGTAGCTATCAAATTCCAGTAACATCGGTCCTAAGAACATCCGTAACATGTTTGCGCGGGATGTTAGATTCAAAGGTTAACGAATTCTTGGCCCACTATATACATTAGACCAGTAAACTTCATAACGTTTGTTACTCAAATAAAAGTTTATAAAATACTAGTGTAAATATTTCCGTAGAATAACTGCTTTTTTTAAAGTTTAATAAAACCTTACTTGTGACTGTTTTTCGTGGTATGCGTGAAGGGCCAGGGTCTTGTGGTATATATTCCACACTGCTCAGCATACGTTCAGATGCAGGTGGTTCATAAGATTTTGTATTTTGCGCTACACCAACCTGCGGTCTGAAACATACTATACTGACTCATTTTTTGTAAATCGAGGAGTTTGTGGCAGTGAAATGATATAAACACAAGATATGGGACAAGTCTAGTCTGTGACAGTTAAATAAGAAATCGATTAATGTTGCAATAAATAGTTATTATAGAAAAATAATCAAATATACACATTTCTGTGAAAAACATAGTACTAACTTAGCAAAGGCTTAGCCTGTAAAGTATCGTCCCCTGCAGCGAAGTCTAGTCCACCTATCACCGCCACTAGTTGCCTGTTTAACATAGACAATGCTGGCAATATGCCTGCTGTCCCACCTTCAATGTGCCTTATGGAAGCTGAGGCTTTTGTGCAATGCTTTTTTAGAGAGCATTTCTTCTCAGCCCAATACTAGAAACTTTTAATAAAATTTTAATATAGTAACGTAAAAATATACTGAATATAGCAATAATGAATTGGAGAGACATTACCTTAGCCCAGCTTTGACCATCTTTAATCGCTCCTCCAGGAGCATTCAATTTCGTCGCCAATGCTCTCCATTTCATTTTTGTTTCAAACTTTGCTTGGCTTGCTCTATGCAAACCCTTTGCCATGCTCGGGTTTTCCTCAAGGAATTTAATCAAACCTGATTGAGCGTAACTAAGGCGATTAGTCATTGTTATTGAAAACATAAAAATTTTGTTGTATTAAATCGCGAGTAACAAATCAAGAATAACTAATGCGGCCTGTTATATAGCTCACTTCAAGTTCGGTATTACCCGGTTACTCGTGATTTTTTATTTTCTTACTATTTTTTTTCATTATTTTTTACTTTTAAGTTTATAACTGCTTTCTTTTGTGTGCAGTTTTTTAAACTATCTCTCATAACTACACATCAGACACATACATTATTCAAGCCCATAATACTCAAACATCTTAGACACTTTAACACTTTTGTAAATTACATATGCACCCTTTTTTACTACATTTTGAGTGGAGCGTGTCTTGAACAGCTGAGATCTTTGAGCTTTCTGTTATGTATAGGTGAGTTGTTATCATCTGGTAGCATTATGGTTCCAAACTGCATGTTATCTTATTCACGTGAGGTATCTTGTTTTGGTGTCATGTCGTATTCTGTAGAACAGTTGTTTGTACAATTTAAAGCATGGATGACAACGTGACAATAGTTAGGGACTTGGAGCGGCTATACACAGGTGTATCATACCAATGTTCGCCAGAAAAAGTAACCTACTACCTTTGTGAGACCAGTTATAGTTTTAAAATTTTTCACATGAATATCAGCAGTGTTGGGAACTCTTCCAATTTTAACAATCTTATATTACTGTTGCATCGTATTAAAGTGCAGTTTGATTTGATTGTCCTTTCTGACTGCTGGCTTCTTCAATGTTCCAATTTACCCACGCTACCCGGTTTTGTAACATTTGTCTCAGACTATTCCACCCAAAATGATGGAGTGGTGGTTTATGTCAGACAGGATATACAATTCTTAATTGAAAAATCAACTTTAGTGGATGCCAATTGTCTTGTCATAAAACATAGCAATGATGTTGTCGTTGTAGCAGTTTATAGGTCGCCGGCTAATCGTAATATACATAATTTCTTGAAGAGTTTAGATTTACTACTTAACTCTTTTAATACTTTTAGAACTATTATTTTAGTGGGGGATCTTAATATAGATATAGCTCCCAATTGTATGGACATAAATACGGATATGTACTTAAACACCATGGTATCACACGCAATGATGTCGGCCCACGTTTTTTCTACGAGCAACGATAGTTGTTTGGATCACGTGATGATTAAATGAAGTAAACAATGTGTCAGCTTAGTTCTTGATTCTCTCATTACGGACCATGCCCCAGTTCTGGCTTACTGTAATATCGGTCTAATTGGTAGTTATGGACGCACATCTTTGCGACGACAACATTTGGACATTGGAGCCTGTGTGGATATGCTTAAGAGTGCTGACTTCTCACCTGTATTAAATTGTTACGACACAGAAACTGCTGCGTCCAGTCTGGTTAATATCATATCCTCGGTTATTGATAAAAATAGTACTAGTTCTAATGTACCAAGTAGGAAACGAATCATCAAGCCTTGGATCACTCCTGGAATTCTAAAATGTATACGGAATCGTGACAAAATGTATCTCAAAACCAAAAAAACAAAATTCCAACGAAATTATCAAAATAACTTACGTCTGTTACAGAAATTTCTGTAACAATCTTCTTAAAAAATTAAAAATACAGTACAAAAAAACTGAATTTGAGAAACATCGTCGAAATTCTAGGGCTACTTGGAATCTAATTAAAGCAGTAACTAATTTAAACAGTAATAAAGTGCGGCCTAATGAGCTTTTATCCATTAATTCGGACCCGTCTCAATCTATTAATGTCGTAAATGAATACTTCGCTAGTGTGGGGGCAAATCGAGCGTCTAAAATAGCTAATCAAACGCGTGGGGACGGAGTTTTCATGTCCGAGTGTGTTTGTCCTAACTCCATGGCTATCTTCGGTACAGATAATAATGAGGTTGAACAACTTATTGTCGGCCTCAAGTCGAATTCTGCTGCGGGTTGGGATGGTATTTCAGCAACTCTGGTGAATTCCAGGGATGTTCTTATTCCAATCATTTGCCATGTTTTAATCTTGCTTTAAGATCAGGAGTGTTCAGCACAGTTTTTAAGAAGGCCCTGATACACCCGATCCACAAGGGCGGAGACAGAAGCAGTGTGAATAACTAGACCCATTTCAGTTTTAACTATATTTGCCAAATTACTTGAAAAATACTGAATAAACGACTCTTACATTACTTCAATTCAAGTAATATACTTGCAACCAATCAGTATGGTTTCAGAGCTGGTAGGAAGACTGAGGATGCGGTCTTCGCTTTGTTGGGTAATGTAGCCGAAAACTTAAACATTAACTTTAAAAATCTAGCTATCTTTCTCGATCTCTCAAAAGCATTTCATACTGTCTCTGTACCGCGTCTAATCAATAAGTTGGAATTGATCGGTATTCGGGGTCTCGCGCTGATTATATTCCAGAGCTACCTTAGTGATCGTACATAAATTGTCAAGATAGATAACTACAGCAGCAAAGAAATATGCCTAAATTACGGCGTACCGCAGGGTAGTGTGCTTGGGCCTACGCTTTTCTTGCTATACATCAACGATCTCTGCAGGTTCAACCTGTACAATGCCAGCATTATTACTTATGTTGATGATACTGTTATATTGGTGCGGGGTAGGAATTGGAGTGACGTGCGCTTATCTGCTGAATCTGGCTTGAGAGACACCATGAATTGGCTGAATCATAATCTGCTGACTCTCAATCTCAGCAAAACTAAGTTTATAATATTCAGCCCAAAAATTGCATCTCAACCATCTAGCCTTGACAAATTGACAGCCCATAAATGTTACTCAATTACGAATAAGGACTGTAATTGTACTAAAATCTCACGCACTGAAACAATTAAATATCTTGGCGTTTACATTGATAGCACATTGTCATGGAGTTGTCAAATAGACTTCCTGGTATCCAAAGTTCGCAAGCTTGTTCATGTTTTCAAAACTTTAAGAAGTTCTGCTGACTTACCGATCGGTCCTCTGTACCGTCTATTTTGCGTTGGTATACTCAATTATAACCTACTGTGCATCTGCGTGGGGTAATGCTGGCAAAAGTCTCTTGCTACGTTTGGAGAGAGCCCAGAGGGCAGTGCTCAAAGTTATGGCTCACAAACCTATACGTTACCCAACAAGTGACCTATATTCTTTATGCAAGATACCTTCAGTGAGGCACTGCTTTCTATTGCCCACTGTTCTGCGTAAACATGCTGAGATAACTTTTGACCATGATGTGTACAAACGTAAACGTCGGTCTGACCGGCTGTGCCCTATTCGGACTACTAAACTGGGGATTGTGCGTCGCCAATACACGCATATTGCTCCATTTTTGTACAACAGAACAAACAGAGTACTCGATACCTATTCACATTCTTCCCACGAATGTAAGAAACTTATCAATGAATGGTTGGCTACTTTTACGTATGATGAACTGGAATCGTTAGCGAAGCTATAAGTTCATTAGATCTGCTACTCTGTCCTTTCACTCTTTTATACTTATAATCACAGACATGAGATATGCTTGAGTCACCAGTCACACACACACATACACATACACACACACTTATTTATTATCTTACTGTATTTTTTTTATATTATAAAACTTACCCGAAAGATGATCAATTTACTTTTATTAATGTGGAACGCTAATGCCTATACTTTTCTGGAGGTGGGCGCTAATAGCCACGACACAGTTTATAACTAATGTGGTTATTTTCGTACACTAGTTGAATATGTACATTGGTTTCTTGTTTCAAATAAAGATTATTATTATATTATTGATCCTTAGATCCGCCACCGGTGGCCCATGTTGCTGTAAGGTATTGACACAATCGCCAGCCAATTCCAATTTCAATCTCATTTGATGGTATTTTTTTCAATAGTACTGATTACGACGATATGGAAATGAACATTGGAATTGGATTGGTATTAGAATGAAATCGGGATTGATCGGCAATGCATCCTTAAGCTAAACTAAGTTAACGTCTTATCAGGACCAAAGCACTAAAATATAAAACAAAATACAATACTAGACAATGTATGGGAATTAAATGGGACATCTAATTACTCAAATTACAAACTACAGGTAGATGAAATGTACACAACAAATACAATTTGACAGCGTCTATTACTTTTGTGACAACTAATATTGGCACCTGTGTGCGTGTAGGGATACCACAAGCAAGAAAAACTCCCTGTTTTTGTTGTTAATATTAAATGAGTATTGATAATTTATTTTTTTATCACTATCACTGTTACATACAAATAAAAATCCGTAGTAGTTTTTTTTCAATTAGAGGAAATGTTTTTGAAGAGTCCCTTAAAATTGAAGTATATGCCGATTAAGATTTGTTATTCTACAAAAATCTAGTTATAAATAAAATCGACGATTCACAACTTCAAAGAAAAGCACAATAGAGTGTTCAAAAATATGTAAAAAGGTTTGTTTGTAAAAACAGGCATTGATACAAATCAACAGGTTTTCGCCTTCGTTGTTGGAACTGATTGTACAACTACAGACACGAAAAAAGTTTCAATATTTTGTGCTATCAAGTAGGTTTCCTTTCGATACCGATACTTTTGTACTCGATACTTTGTGTTCGATACTTTTACTCAAAGAATATTTTTCAAAAGATGTCCCCTAAATACCGAATAATTCACTGAAAGCCATGTTTAAAGCAATGCCATCTAGTGCATTCGTGTTGAACCTTCAAAAATACTATGAGTTGTCAAGATCGTTAAACAACCAGAAAATAAATGTGAAATAAGCCATTACTCACTGACTGCTATTGACGTACTGACTTATTTACTTTGTAGAATCGATTTTTTTGTATCGTTATTTTTTTGAATTCGATACTTTTTTTTTATATAACTCTTAAGTACGGTATCGACACTTTCTATTCGACACACTGTCCCTTTACAAAACACCCAAAATTATGAAAGAATCACTTTCTCGGAGTCTCTCACAACATAACACTTGATTTCACTAAAATACTACAACGGAGAAACAGAGTGCTCGATTTAAAGTTTTTAATGCAGCGCAATAATGCCAAAAATAGTTTATTTATCGCCAGCAGACATTTTTCTTGTAATGTAGACAGTAAGTGACACGAAATTATTAGTAAATATTTATATTTTGAATAATCTTTTCTATACTGTGATTAAAATACTTTGCACCACTGGTTACTCTGCAAAAATATAATTCAAAACAATTTCTAAGTTTTTCATATAGAATTTGTATTAAAGATAAAAGCACTTTTAAACTTAAGCCTATTTTTTCAGTGGTATCATTAAAGTACGAATTATATCGCTGATCTTGTTTTTCCACCTCAACCTCGTTCAACATTTTGTAGAATAGAGTTGAGTCAACTTTATTCTACAAAATGTTGAACTCATGAAAATTTTGAAGAACTCAGTTGACTACCCCTGAACTACGTTCCTTTCGCCGGGAAAACACAAGTAATTTCTCTCATTGCGGGTAAAAAATATTTTAAACTGGCAACATTAACGAACTGCTGTCGAGGTTTTGTGTTCCGACACTACCGTATGATTATTGGATAAAAAAATGTGAAACAATTCCATCTCCTTTTTTTTGTTTTTGGTATCAATTTTTATTATGTTAAGACGGCATCTTTTAACTAAAATGAATCTCTTATGATGTTTATGCAGTATGACTCTTTGTTACTACTTACTACCATGAGATTTTATTCACTTTTGGTTTCTGTTGTTGTCCGTCCCCGCGCTCTCCATACAAGTTCCCCATGTGTGTACTGTTCCTTGCGGGCTGCTTGGCTCCTGGTGTGGTACTTTTTTCCAACTTTCTTACCCTTCCCCTATTCACTCTAAATACGAAAAAAGCCAAAAAGAAAAGTAAGTTTAACCAGTGGTTGCACTTCCTCTCCCTTAAAGTGCATTTCTCTAATATCCGAGGATTGCACTCAAATCTCATTGATGCCCATCTCAAGACTGAGAGACCGCACTTGCTCTTTCTAACGGAAACGCAGATCTGTAACCCGTCCGATCCAACATACCTGCACTATCCAGGGCATACACTGGAGACCCCATTCCGTGCCCACGCAGGCGTGTGCGTATACATCAGAGACGTGATCTGCTGTCAGCGTCTTCGTAACTTGGAGGTTCCTGACCTTTCTGTTTTGTGGGTTCTTGTGAATACTGGCCTTGATCAAATAGCTTATGCCGGTGTCTATCGTTCGCATAGCGGAGACCAGGAGATGACAAGGTTATTGAACCATCTAAGAGAAGCTGCAGATTCGGTCCATCGATACTTTCCATCTGCGCAGTTGGTGTTTCTTGGGGACTATAATGCACACCATGAAAAGTGGCTGTAACCGTATAGTGGCACTGACCACGCTGGAAGAGAGGTCTATAAATTTGCATTATCTTGTGGCCTCTCTCAGCTCGTCGACGAACCCACTCGTTTTCCTGACGTCGTGGGCCACACTGCCTATTGCCTGGACCTTCTGCTGACAACTGATCCTGACAGATATTCGGTTTCCGTTTCACCACCACTCGGTACATCGGATCATTGTGTGGTGAAATCTGTGTCGCACTACTCCCGACACCAGCCCTTAAGACACTAGGCGATACAAGTCAACGGATTGGGATGAGATGCGTGACTTTTTCACCTCTTATCCTTGGAGGCATGTCTCTTTTTCTTCTAGAGATCCATCGTGCTGCGCGGATGCTGTCTCGAGTGCGATCTATCAAGCTATGGAGTATTTTAATCCTTTTGCTGAAGTATCCCTTGAGACGAAAGCTCGCCCGTGGTTTAATGCTGAATGCCTCTTAGTTGAAAAGTGTAAGCGTGAAGCCTATTTGTCTTGGGTTGACGCTCGTAAAAACAAAACCTTATATCTACAGGTTAAGAAGAAAACATATAACACAGCTGCTAAAAACTGTAAAAAGCGATAAGAAAAGCTCGTTTTCATCACATTGGCCGTATAGGGTAAAGTTAGCTTCCTTTCCCTCAGGGAGCAAAGCTTTCTGGAGCCTCGCCAAATCGGTCGAGAAAAACTTCTGTTGCTCTTCGCTGCCTCCTCTGCACAAACCTGACGGATTCCTGGCCCACAGCGCTGAAGAGAAGGCAAATTTATTTGTCAATCTCTTCGCAGAGTATTCTCGTCTAAGCAGCAACGGCAAGCGTCCATCTCAGTTATCTCCGTTTGGCCCTAAAATGAGCGCCGTTATAATCCACCAAAAAGAGGTACTCAAATGTTTGCTGAACCTGGACGTTAATAAGGCCAGTGGTCCTGATAACATTCCAGCAGTGGTACTGAAGTGTTGTGCACCCGAGTTGTCTCCGGTTCTGACTCGTCTATACCAACTCTCATTAGAAACTGGCAAAGTTCCGAGATCCTGGAAGCTTGCTAATGTTCAGCCTATACCCAAAAAAGGAAGCCGTGCAGACCCAGCCAATTACAGACCTGTCGCGATCACCTCTATAATCTGTAAGGTTATGTAGCATATCTTAAATAATCGTCTCCTGACATATCTTGAAGCAAACGAGCTCCTCAGTGATAACCAATATGGTTTTCACAGGGGACGCTCGACCGGAGATATGCTAATATATGCCACCCACCTTTGGAGCGAGGCCTTGGAGGGTCACGGTGAAGCAATAGGCCTGTGAACGGGTCTGGCACGAGGCACTACTTAGTAAGCTTCCAGCATACGGCATACCTACTGAGCTCTGCGACTGGTTACGTGATTTCATGAGAGAACGGTCGATTCGAGTTGTCTTGGATGGCTGCTCTTCCGATCTAATGGCAATCAATGCTGGTGTACCTCAGGAATCTGTTCTCTCTGTAACTTTGTTTCTGCAGCACATAAACGATCTTTTAACATCCAGCATTATTAGCTACGTCGATGACAGCATCGTAATTGAGAGGTACATGTCCAACTCGCGAGGTAGTCCAGAGGAAATACGGTCCTTGAGAGAGTCCATGATTGAACGGGTGAACTTGACATTACAGTGGGTGACCGATTGGGGTGTCGCCAATCTTGTCCAGTTCAACTCTTCCAAAACACAGGCGTGTCTTTTCTCCGCGAAAAAGAGTAGCTTCGATTTAACACCCCCTTACAAGATTGTATCCTTACCGTTTACTAACCATCTAGGGCTTCTAGGTATTACCATAACCTCTAACCTCAACTTTGGCCAACAAATTGAGTCTATAGCATAAGCGGCGGCAAAGAAATAATCAATTCTTTCAAAGGTTCGGCGGTACTTCAGCTCTGAACAGCTGCCTTATCTTTACACAGCCCAAGTTCGATCCTGCATGGAGTACCGTAGTCACCTCTTGGACGGTGCAGCCAAATATCGACTGGAAGCTTTGGACTCAGTTGACCGAAGAGCCTGTTGGTTAATTAACAACGAAAAGCTCTCAAATAGCAGACTACACACCCTTGAGCATCGTCGTCGTATTGCTAGCTTATCGGTTTTTTATAGGACAGAGCGACTTTGATGAAGACGTCCGCTTAAATTGGATTTTGATAAAATTAACCCCCATGGGGATAAAATAAGGGGTGATGGAGGATGTAAATGTATTAGTTTGAACCTATCAGAACCTAATAGAACGAATAAATTAAGACAAACAAAATAATTGTTAGTTCTAAATTTTGACAATAGATGACGTTAGTAGTATTTTAAAACACGCTATCGTTGTGTTTTCACTGAGTTACATATAACCGATGATGAGTGGCCGCCGTATCTAATAAGTACATACTATACTTAAATATTTCTAGCTGATTGTATTTGACGATTTTGCCAGTACTTTGTCAAACACCGCATATGATTCGAGAGCTTTTTGCTATCATTTTATTGTTCTGCCAGGTTTCCGATCCCTTATGTCTTTGAAGAAAATACAATGAATAACTTACTGAAGACTTTACAACAACAACTTTGAGAAAAATGCAAGGTAACATGGATGTAGAGCACTCATTGGACCTGATATTTAACAAATGCCTGTCGGTATTAGAGGATGCCGTATTATCATTAGGCGGCAGTCCTCTTAAAGAGTATGAATTACCTCTGCCAATATCATCAATACATTTTGAAAATAGAGAGTACGTAAAGGAGACCAGTTACGATACATTGGCACAATGACGAGTAACAGGAAGTTTACAATAAAATTATCACAAGTGTAGATGCAACTGACGATCGAATATTCTTTTTAGACGCTCCAGGTGGAACTGGTAAAACCTTTCTTATTAATATACTTTTGGCGAAAGTAAGAAGTACTCACGGCATTGCCCTGGCTGTGGCGTCGTCCGGCACAGCTACTACATTACTCGAAGGTGGTCCAACTGCTTATGCTACTTTTAAGTTACCACTCAATTTAATCATTGCCGAGACTCCCATTTGCAACATCTCCAAACAAAGTAATTTTGTTGAAGTTTTAAAGAGTACAAAAATAATCTTGTGGGACGAAATAACAATGGCTCATAAAGGTGATATTGAAGCCTTAAACAGATCACTAAGGGATATAAGTGGTAATACAAAATTAATGGGTGGCGTAACAGTTTTGCTGGCTGGTTTTGCTGAGATTTTCGGTAGACTCTACCAGTGGTGCCAAAAGGAACCAGAGCTGACGAAGTAAATTCGTGCATTAAGAAATCTAATTTGTGGCCCCAGGTTAATATTCTTAAGCTCTTTAAAAATCTGAGAGCACATTTGGGCGGGGATGAATCTGCTGGTAGATTTTCAGATCTCCTTCTTAAAATCGGTATTGGTGATTTTCCATGGTTTGATGAAATGATAATAATCCCCCAAGAATTGTATACAGTTGTTACTACTGTTCAAGAATTACTGTCTAAATTTATCCAGACATCATTCATATACATGACAAGCCTATTGAATGGTTATGTGAGCGTGCCATACTTACTCTAAAGAACGATCAAACAGTAGCTGTCAACGATATCTAGGGCGTTTCGTTTGAGGGCGAAGAAAAGGTCTATACTTCGATTGATACTGTGGTAAATACAGATGCCGCTACTAATTACCCTTTAGAATTTTTAAATTCATTGAAACCGCCAGGTTTGCCTTATGATAAGCTTATTCTGCGTGTGGGCATTCCAATTATGTAGTTGCGAAATTTAAAATTATCAAAAGTTTGTAACGGTTATAAGACTGAAAGTGAAAGCGTTACATTGCAATATAGTGAAACCACTATATTAACCGGGTGTGCGAAAGGGGAAACTGTATTTATACTACGAGTCCCATTAATACCTAATGATATCCCGTTCGAATTTAAACGATTACAGTTTCCCCTAAAAGTCTGATTTGTCATGACAGTAAACAAGTCTCAGGTGCAAACTCTCAAATTTGCGGGTATTAACTTGAGAGAACATTGCTTCTCTCATGGATAGTTTTATGTTGCTTGCTCAAGAGTAAGTTCACCCGATAGCTTGATTGTTTTAGCGTCTAATGACAGATTAGTTAAGAATATTGTGTACAAAGAAGCTTTATAGACCCTAATTTTTTGCAAACGCTAAACAAAATTAAAACCGCAAAAACTATATCTAGTTAATAATAGTACTTCTTAACGCGAGCGAAGCTGCGGGCAAAAGCTAGTATTTTAATAAATCACTGAAATAGACTGCACGGTTGGCCTAGTGGTTTAAGCGGACGCCACGCTGCTCTCTACTGCGCTAAGTGTTGTGGGTTCAAATCCCACTTGGGAGAACACTTTGTGTGATCCATAAATTGTTGTTGTGAGGCTGGGTGTTCTTTGTATCCGTTTCTTGTATGTTTGTAAAGTCCCCGTAACACAGGATTTATTCCTAGTGAGGGCGTCGGATTTAAAAAAAGGTTACTTAACAGCAACATTTGGTCCATTTTAGCTAAATATTTAACTTTTAAAAGCATAGGTATTATTTACACAATAAAATTGAAATAATAAGTTAATTTTAACAGGTAATTTAAAACAAATGATTGCTTTCCAAGCTTTCTATTCCGAAAAGTATCAATCACATTATCAAAGTTTGTATATTCGTGCCATAGAATTTTCAGTAGACAAAATAGCAAAGTTACATAGTCGTTTTGGCCCGTAGAGATACTGAAAAAGTTTTTTACGGGTATTGTAACACATATCATAATTGCGCGAAAGCTGTATAACATAAAATGATTTTTATTTATTAATAAATCAGTAGGTTCTCTAATACATGTTGCATTTTCCATTTCATTTCTGAAAGTGGACCAAAAACATAAGGGGCCGTTCAAGTATTACGTAAGCAGATTTATTGCAATTATTTACCCCCCCATCCCCCTTGTCAGCAAAAGTAAGCAAAGCTCTTACCCCCTCCCCCCATGCTTACGTAAACATTTGTCAATTAATGTATTGTTTTTTTAATTTTATAATGTTATAATTATAATTTGAAAAATAAGAAAATAGATTTAGGATAGAGATTATATTTTACTGAAACGGTATTCAACATAGAGTAAAGGACAAAAATATTATATCTTACTAACATAACAAACTTATTTTAAATTTTTGGTACATATATTAAATTCAAATTAACAGTCTTCAGTCCATGAAACCCGAATCCATGATTCTAAGTTTTCGATGACATTGGATTGCTTTGATTGCTGCTCAGTGTTGTGAGTCTGCTCGCTTTCATCCGATTTTGGAATGTCTACGTCATTCTCATCGAGCCATTCAACATCATGGTGCTCTAAATTTTGAATAATGCACATCAGTTCATTAGCACGACGAGCAGCGACTCTTACAGGTCTAACTTTCCTATCAGTGTGCGTGTTTACTTTCTTATGGATCTTTTCGATGTGACGATTTAGTGACTTGACGGAAGCATGATAAAGACCACACGTTTTGCATGTTCGACTTGATAGCCTCAATTGTACCGTCGGACAAAAATAATCGTATGGCATTTGCAGGAAATCTTTGAGTGAAGCACTTAAGCGTAGAGCTAAATTGACTGGAAGATTAAGAAATTGCCCTCCTTCATCTAAAACCAAGTCATCAACTGTTTGTTTTACTTTTACAGGTGGTGGAAGAAACCTGTTGTCTAGTAATCTAAATAGTCCACTTCTTGGACGACAGCATTCTGTATTTCTACATTTTACAATTTGGAGCAAGTATTGGCTTTCACGCACATGTTCTGAATACCATTTAATGTCTGGAAAATCAGGAAGATCTTGTTCACCTGCCCCAACATATTTTGCATTAACATTATAGCCATCAATTTCCATTGAACTCCATACTTCAGCTAAAACTTTTCCTGCAAATTCGAAATTAGATCTTTCTAAATGTTCATCAATTGTAACGCCACGTTCATCCAAATGAGACCCAAAATGGTCATGAGGCAATATTAAACCAGCCAGTTCCCGACTAAGAGGAGCCATTCTGCGCTCTACTCTGTTATACGCACTTCTTCCGGGAGCATTGGTAGCTAAAAACAATGCATCGAGATCATGTCGCTTAAAGTGTTGTATAGCAAACCCTATGACTTTTTGATAACGCGGATTTTCATCTGGCCCTCCATCAACCGTCATGATTACCACTGGTTTTACTAGTCCATGGTCAGTTTTAGCTAATGGTCGAAACTCTTCAAGTTCGAGAAGCGTCTCGAAATCCTGAGCATGAGTATTAGCAGTAGATGAACTATGCTTTCCACTTCGAATAGCGATGTATGTTGGTCCAGAATATCCAACGGCTTGCGGTTGTCCTAGCATATTGGAAGTGATTTTGATACCAGCATAAACAGATGATATTAATTTATGACGCTCAGCGATTACCCAATCGTGATCAGGCAATTTGATTCTATATTCCATGTGCATTAGAAGAGGTGCTTGCTTATTTGCCGCAGTTACGCCAATAGGGACTCGAGCTTTATCATCTTGAGATATGAAAAATACTTGATCTGGTCCTAGTATGGATGCTATGTTCTCTAAATAATGGATTGATGTTTCAGCGAACTTGCTATCTAAGTGGCTCTTGTGGTGATCAGTTTGAGCCCGAATGAGCTTAACAGGGACTGTCGATACATGTCTTCGTCCCTCTGCAGAATTAGATTTTCTGGGAATCAAACGAAGATATGTCCCACTGCGACTAATGTCAAATCCCATTTTACGTAATTCTTGTGTGAGTTCATCAAGAGTTTTTACGCTGCGAATTGATTCCGTTCGTCTTCTATCATCTGCTGCACTTCCAAATAAAGCTATATCCGCGATTGTTTTCAATAGTAAAGGTTGATTGCTTTCAAGATTAGGACGTCCCACTGAATCCCTCAGAGATAGTCTTTTTTTCATTTCTGGATTTTCATGACAAATATCTTCTAACTTTCTTTTCATACCATCCCTGTGTTTCTTCTGGGCAACTGCGTTTTGAACCTTCCTGTTTAAAGACTGTTTTGCTGTTTTTATTTCCTCGCGCAACTTAATGATCTGTTTATCAACTTCAGCACGGATTGACATAGTATCTCTGGCAGAATACAAAGCATTCAAATTTTTTTCGAGTAGAGCAATCTTATTTTTCATAGCCTCCTGAGAAGGTTTTGGTCTCTGTTTATCTGTATTTTTATTAATTTCGCATTGCTGTTGTGATTCATTACCGGTTTTTATTTTATCTTCTTCCTGTTTTTTAATATTTGAAGCTGGCTGTGTAATTTGTGTTTTTTCTGCAGGTTTACAGGTTGCCTAAAAATAAAAACTTCCTATGGGTTCTGCTAAAGATTCTCTTATTAAGCTACATAAATACAAAGTATGGCAATAAATATGGTAAATACAAAACCCTATGGCTTTAAATCTAATATCTTTAAACGAGCAAATCGTTCCGGTCACAAAATACAGGGTGTTATAGTCTATTCAAGTAGGTATTTAAAAGAATATAAACAATCTTGATATGTCTTTTTATTGAAATATGCAATTATAAAATCAGATATCTGTAAAGGTGCGTACAGACATCGCGAGGCTTGCGCCGCGAATGGTTCGTCTCGAATACATCAACCTGAGGCATGCTACGGCACATGTATACGTGCGAACCATTCGCGGCGCACGCCTCACGATGTTTGTACGCACCTTTATGTACTTACAGAAAAGCAATTTTTTAATATTGGTTGAGTTTTTAAATGAATCACAACAGATTTTACACAGTTTACAATTTTAAACCACATATTTCAATAAAAAGACATATAAAGATTGTTTACATTCTGTTAAATACCTATTTGAATAGAGTATAGTTTTCTGTAGGTATATATATATATATATATATATATGTATAAAACTGGCATCCTGTATTTTGTGACCAATTGACGGAATTAATTATAAGAAATAAATCTATATAATGAATATTACCTCTATACTTTAAGATAGGCCATAATATTTTCTAATTAGCAAAGAGAAACTTTTTGGCGATTTCTAATATTTCTAGTAGGTACTCATAGGTACCTAAAATGATTTCGTCACTCACCTTAGAAAAAAAATGTAGTAAATTGGATTTATTCTTAGTCGCTGCTTGCAATTCTTCTTCGATTCTCTTAGATACAATAATATCTAGTTCCTTGTCGGATTTTGCTTGTAATTTATAATTTCGCCACACTTCGTTAACTAACTTTTGTACATTTTGTACTTTCGTACTTGTATGAGATTTTTTAAAACTTTCAAACAATTTTTGGTATAACTTAGATTTGTCTATTTGAAATGACATCTTATTTAAACATTAAACTTTGGATAATGGAATGAATGGTAACACAAATGTTAACTTGCTTTACTATGCTTACAATACGTCTACTCGCTATAGCAGCCAAACGAAACAATACACTGATAGAGGAAATTTAGACAAGTGAACAGCGCGCGGTAATTCCCTTACTCGGTTCTAAAGCGAGTAGGGGAATTACCGCGCACTGTTCACTAAATGTATGTATTACTTGCGGGAATCCCCGAAAATGCTTTTCGTTTTCAAGCAAAGACAATGTGTGGGTTGCCATTCGTGTAAAGAAGAAAATAACTACCGATGACGTAATCATCATCTAGACTCCCCTACCCCCCATGTCATCCAAAATAAGCAAAGCAAAGACCCCCCCGCCCCCCCATAGTGCTTACGTAATAATTGAACGGCCCCTAATTTAAAAAACGGTGACTTTCAAATGAAGTGCTTTAGAGATTAAATCGATAGTTTGAAGAATTATGCAGTAAAAAATTAATAACATAATAAAATTGTAGTTTAAAATGTTCTTCTTAAGTGATTTAGTTTCATTTTTTTAATCTTATTTGCAATATAGTAGAATCGTTTTAATTAGACCAATTTTAGGCCACTCTTAATATTTTCTAGAACTAGACTGTTAACAACTTTCAGGTTTAACTTTACTTTGTCTTTATATACAAGATGCAATTTAAGTAAAACTGAAAAACGAAAGACACACATGACCCATTGTCAAATAAAGAAAGTATAGTACTGTCCCCATACTCAAAGAATACAAATCTGGGATTCCCTTAACACTATGCGTCGCTAAACAAACAGCGCAAAGAAAAAAGTAACTTCTCGGTTAACAAAATGTCATAATTCCTCGAGCGTCACAAGCTCGCTGCACTACCAAATACCTTGACAAAATGAAACATTAGTGGAGATAAATTTTTTCAATTATTATTATTGCGTTTACATCTTAATCATTTATTTGAATTTGCAAATGGCCTTCGGTTGTGTCTAACTTTCATTGATTTTAGGTACTTATATAAAATTCATACATTTTACTAAATTTTCTCAAAACTGTAAGTCGCTTCTCAACTCACAACCTCTCGGAACAGGTGGCCCGTAGCATTTTGCCAGTCCTGCCACCCTATAGTTACGCCATTTTCTTTTGAGGATAAAAAACTTGACAGACCCACGACAATGGAATTCTGAAATATACCCAACTACTAGGAGACAATTAAACTTTTGCTCAATTGATGAAAAATGAAAATGAAGAAAGAAAATACGAAGATTATAGAATCCTTCTCTTTCGACATTAGTCAAAAATAATATGATGAGTGAATCATATCAACATGTTCAACAATCAAAATGCTAGAGGACGTACCGACACAAAAGATTAGCCTAAATATCAGGGAATGGGACCATCGTGGGATACGGGAAGGTTAATGAAAGTATGTCTAGTAGATCTTCAGGGTCTGATTCAATTTTAGAAAGTCGAAAAGATACAACTACTTGTAAGCAGTTAAGAAAATCAACAAAAAGGGTCTATACCAAAAAAGAGTTTACATTACATTTTAAATTACTTTAAGATATTTGTTATTTATTGTATTATTTATAATAGTAAAATTTTATATTTACAAACTACATATCTCAATTTTTTTTTTCCATTTATTTTTAAGGAAAGCATATATAATTATTGTTTTTGGGTAAATACAATAACCATGACGTATCCCACAAGGGGTTGTCTAATCTCGAACTACACCAAGCCATGGCTATAACAATCAGTGTTTTTGTCTGTTTTTGTTGTAAAATAATATTAAAGATAATTTATACCCGACATAAAACAATTAAATCATACTCATTGCACAATTATTGGTTCTGAATTTGGAAGTCACTGAAAATTCGATCAACAGATTAGTTTAAAATAAAACTCACAAGAGACAAAAAGTATTTCTTGTCTAGGAAGTAGAAAAAATCTACAAAGCAAATATCTTACTGTCCTTACCAGCACATTCCATACAATTTACAAATTGTCATGACATTTATATACATGTATCATCAAATTTCTTTTCATATGTCAAATGAAAATGGTTGGGCAAAACATCTTACATTGACACAGAAATAAATGTAACAAACCAACCACTCTATGATACCGCACAGATGGCTTCAGAAAACAAGGAAAACCCATCAAGAGGGTGAGAAGATGAAATTCGACTGATCCGGCCATGGATAGAGCTCAGTGGAAAGATTGGCAAGAGTCCACGCCATGTAGCCTTGAGACTTATTTGCATAACAGGTATTTGTGACCCTTAATTCAGAAGATATTATCTTCCTAATAATAAATATATTTAGCAATTGAAGATTAGCCATACGAGGTGTGTTCAAAAAGTAAGGTGACTTTTCAAATTTGGCGGGCAACGTACTTTCGATTATCGATTTTTTTTATTTTGTTATGTTGGTACACTCTTCCCGAACATCTGTACCAAGTTTCAAGTGTATAGCATTTTTTGTTTGGTTGGGAGAGGCGTAAAGGTTATAAGTGTTTTTCGTGCTCGGCGATTTCTTGCTATCGAAAAATATGGATCAAAGGATTTGCATCAAATTTTGTGTAAAAAATAAAATAAAGTGCTCCGAAACACTTAAAATGTTGACAGTGGCATACGGTGAAACTGTTCTGAGTAAAAAAAATGTTTACAAGTGGTACAAACTCTTCCAAGATGGCCGGGAAGATGCCAATGACGAGCCTCGCTCTGGACGCCCAAGCACGTCAACAACTGATGAAAACGTTCAAGCAGTGAAGAAAATTGTTCTGGAAAATCGTCGAATCACTATCAGAGAAGTTGCTGAGGATGTTGGTATATCGCTTGGCTCGTGCCATGAAATTTTTTCTAACGTTTTAGGCATGAGACGTGTGTCAGCGAAGTTTGTTCCGAAATTGCTAAATTTTGACCAAAAGAACCGTCGCATGAGCATCGCTCAAGAACTGTTGAATGACGTCAGCGACGACCCAGATTTACTCAAAAGGGTCATAACTGGTGACGAATCATGGGTATATGGTTATGATATCGAAACCAAAGTCCAATCGTCCCAATGGAAGAGCCCAGATGAGCCAAGACCGAAAAAAGCACGCCAAGTTCGATCAAATGTCAAAGTTTTGCTCACTGTTTTCTTCGATTACCACGGCGTGGTGCATCAGGAGTTCTTACCATATGGACTTACGGTCAATAAACAGTATTATCTTGAAGTTATGCGCCGTTTGCGAGAAGCAATACGAAGAAAACGTCCGGAATTGTGGAAAAACAATTCATGGCTTTTGCATCACGATAATGCCCCTGCTCACTCATCTTTGCTGGTGAGAGATTTTTTGGCCAAAAACAACACCACAATCATGCCTCAGCCACCATATTCACCGGATTTGGCCCCATGTGACTTTTTCTTGTTCCCAAAACTAAAGAGACCTATGAAAGGACGGAGATTTGCAACGATTGAAGAGATAAAGACTGCATCGCTGGAAGAGCTCAAGGCTATACCGAAAAGTGCTTATGAGAAGTGCTTTGACGATTGGAAAAACCGCTGGCATAAGTGTATTGTATCTGAGGGGGATTACTTTGAAGGGGACAACATAAATATTGATAAATAAATAAATATTTTTTCTTAAAAATACAAAGTCACCTTACTTTTTGAACACACCTCGTATATATGTTACGACTTTGATATCAAGTCATCTTAAATATTAAAAGTGCAAAATTAATACTGATTGGATTCATTGTAATTAGATTTGAATAAAAATGAGATGTTTATTTTTGTCTTGACTTTATTTGTTTAGTGAACCAAACAATATCAGTGATTTATAATTTACCTTTTTATTTTAAAGTTTGAATTGAACAAAAATAAAAAGTGTTATTTATTTTGGCCTTATAATATTTTAGTTTATTTTAGGATTTATTCTATTTCTACAATTTTTATCTCTTTTTCTTTTTCTTCTTTGCATCTTTTTCATTATTTTTCTTTAAATCTTTTTTCTGAACCTGAAATGAAAAATATATTTAATTCAAAGGATAACCCGTTTTCTTCAAAATCATGCTATTTTGAGTACAACCATAGGAGACATAACCAACCCATCTGGCCAATGTGGTATTGTAGACTAAAACCGTTCTAAGGAGTGGCCTATGCCAAGCATAACACATAATTAATGTGGTTTGAAAATTATAAAACAAATCTAAGCCATTAAAACTGAATTAAAACTTCTTTAAATGTCTCAAATTATTTTACTCACTTCAATATTTTAAAGAGTATTACCATTGAGTATTTCCAGGAATCAATATTTGGCATTTGGATTGTGAATAATAGAGCCACACTGTTTACAGCAGGAACAGATCAGTTCAACTAGGGCAGTGCTACTCTTTTATAGGAGACCAACCTAAAGCAACAGCATCAGTACTGTCGCCTTTTGTTGGTGAGAGTGAGACTGGAGGCCTATTGATGCAGAGGTGACGGTTATTGTGGTAAAGGAGTGAGCCATGATTGCCACTGCAACAATGATTGTCATGGCTTTTAAGTCCGCAAGCAGGGCATGAAAAAGCATCTCATTGAGCCACCATAATGTGGATCACCACATTATAGTTGGACAACATTAAGATTTATAAATAGCTATTCTGAGTCTGAGTGTTTTTTATGTTTATTTCATGAATGTTGAAAGCCCTCCACAAGCTGCAATATTCCTAGTGCTGAATTGTCTTTTTAAAAGAAAAAGAACATAGTCTATGGATAACATTTGCTTTTTTTTATAGTTTATAACTATGGAACTAAATTTTATTGCTTCTTTTAATGTTAGATGAAAGCTTTTTTCGAAGAAAAGTCTGTTAACACACCGGTACAAGAGTGACACACATTTTGATTCATGAGTTTCAGACATGCATGGGAAGCAGTTATCACATTCTGTCAAGTAGTTCATTTGCTTTTTACATAGTCATTTAAATAAAGTCATGTCACACATAGGCTGTACTGAAAGCAAGCGAGACTATAATACATTTACATGTTTAACAGTCTGATCGAACATACCTTTCCATAACTACTTAAAAGATGTCCAACATCATTATTAGTCTTTTTCTTCTTCTTGCCGCCTGAGTGTAAAATACTCTTAGACATCATTAACTGTTTCTCTTCTTGGGCTTTTTGTTTTTCTTCTTTCCTTTTCTGCATTAATTCTTTATAGTTCACATACTGTTTTTTCGGAGGTTTGGCGCCTGTGAAGTTAATTGGGTATTAAGTATTAAGTATATAAAAATATAAAGGTAGGCTAGAATCAGTTTATTTACGAAGCATGTTTTTGTATTCCAAAAGGAAAACAATACAGATAACATGGAAATGTGTGAAAAATAATGTAATGTGTGTATAACCTAAACTAACTGCCAGTGCAATTTTCGCTTCTTGTTTTTTTGTGGGATCAAAACCAGACATGCCAAACTTTAGTACTTCGTGTCTTATTTTTTTCAGGTCTAAGTCCTTGTTGGATGGTTTCCCTTCCGATTTATAATCGCTGGTTATGTTGTCATCTGATTCTTTCTTCTTTTTCGGTTTATGCGCTTCGAATTTTATAAACTGAAAGTTACTTTCTGCATTTTTTAAAGCGAGTGCCGCTTTTGTCATTATAAGAGACATTTTTAAATTGAGTAAACTTAAAAAACACTAAATTTAAGTTACTACGGTGTACATGTTACCGCTAATATTGCTGAATTTATCTACATTCAGACAGGAGGTAGATTCGTTGTTAATTCATTTTTTTTTAAACTTTAAAAACTGATTTGGATATGAGTATTTTGGCAATATAAATGAGATGATACCAATCGTTCAGTTCAGTACAGTGATTGTAATTTCATTTCTTCCACATAATCTGTATTATGATAGCTAGCCCAGTGATGAATTGAATCAGTCATAATCAATTTTATTATTTGAATTCCATTTTTCTCACTATTTATTAATTTAAAATAAATATGTTTTCAAGAACAGTCAAATGAAGAGTCTACACAACAGTTTGTTTATGTGAGGTAGTAGAGAATATCATCGCTTCAATTTCTAGCTGTCACAATAATTAAAACATAAAAACACGTTTCTTTTATAACCTGGATCATGCCTATCTCTTTTTATTTTCTGTGAAATTTGCTCAGCTATCTTGCTGTCAGTCAGACAAGATAGAAAACGCCTGACGGATAAATCATGCAAAGCGGTTCTGTAAACGTAAACTTCATACGCGAGATTTCGTTTTTCATGTTTTCTTCATGATGAAATAATATTCTAATAATAGTGTTGCTTTTTCTTTGTTTTTCGCTTTGAAGCCGACTGCGGTCGCGTCTTCACTAAAAATAATGTAACCGGTATTGAGTAGTTTAATTTTGGCTTAGGCAGGTAACGACCGAGGCCAAATAATATTTTCGTCATTCGTGAGAACACCTCGTAACTAGTGGTAGAACGTTGACATTCCAAATACATTCTGTGCGGAAGACGTACGCTTTAGTCCTATGCTAGAACTTTATATTATTTTCTCAAAATGAAAAATAAGTACAGAAATACTGATTCTTCCATAAAAGCTGGTGATTTAATATTAACAGAACAACCCTTTGCTTTTGTTTTGTCGTCGAAGGAACAAGGTAGCCGGTGCGATAATTGCTTAGAGAAGTAAGTATTTTAACTTAAACACATGTATAAATACATTACACATAATTTACATTCTTAAACTTACTTTAGAAACATACTCAAAATGTTAAGTGATGTTATTTTTCTTTTAAAATTAATAATTTCTGCCACAATCCAGCAAGGAAGTCCTCTTAACATACTGAAATTTTTGAGATGCCTTAAAGTGAATTAGTGTGAACAGAGAATTGTAAATTATTATAATTTAGAGACTAGAAAATGACAAATCCAAGATATTTAAGTTTTATTAATATTATGTTAAGCTGTTATTTAGCGTCAGATAATATTGCGCTATAATATAAATTTAAATGAATATAATTTAAATGTTCACTTGTATTTTATAATATTTATACTACAAATACACATATTATGTAATGAGTTTAACTTTACATTGTATAGTTTGACTTATTACATAATTTGTCTTAAATGGACATGTTATCCAGAGGGAGGATTATGGGGAAAATGTGGCAAGGAAAGTATCAGGTATGGGAGCTGAAGGGCACAAGAAGAGTAAGACCAAAGCAAAAAGTCGATGGACTGTGTGAAAAAGGATATGATTAGAAAGTTAACAGTGAAATGACGTTATGTTCTATCACTGAAACCTTCTATCTATAATGGAAACAAACTGCGCTGACTCCGAATAGGTCTTTGATAAGAGCAGACATAATGACAATTTATTTAATTAAATGTAACTTTAATTTCTATTCCATTGCATAACCTCACATCAACAGCCTTTATAAATCCAGCACTGCACATAGACCTCTCAATTAAACTTAAGTTATGCTAATTTAATCTAGGTAACTTGTATGCAAGCAACAACCATCAACAAAATAAATATGCAAGTAATTTTGTGAACCAGATTATAGTGTAATTATGTTGGGATATGCTTTAATCTCATAGCAATGAGGATAAGTAGATAGAGAACATTCTTTGTTTAAAACTAGTGTCCGAAAATATTTATTATGTGTAATCTATCAAAAAAAAGAGACCAATATATCAATTTGCTGTTATTCAAACTCTGTAAATTTGCCAATCCTTAAAAATAAAACTTTAAAATTTTTCGTTTTTCCCATAACTCAGAACCGTTTTACTAATGTCATCCAAGGTCCATATTTGCTATATTAGAACTGTTACTTATAAAAAGACGCACTATTTCGATTTTTATACGGTTAGAGAACCAGTCACCCCAAAAGAAGTAATTGATATCTTAGGCAGACAATTTAAATTTAATAAGAGCAAGTTAACAAAAAGTCCAGATATTCTATTGGTTATTAGCACACTCTTCCATACGGTGACAGATTAAGAATACAGAGACTCCTATTCATCCCATGGATGTCGTAAGAAGTGACTAAGGGAGCAAAATACACAGGGCAACATTGTTGCAAAGAGACAAAAAACTCGATACAAACCCTATATTCACCTGCCTGACCAGTGTGCTATAGTAGATCAAAACCTCCTTTCTAAGGAAAGGTCTATGTTCACCAGTGGGCTATTAAAAGCTGTTGATGTGATGATGTGAGTGATGTGATTAGCGTAAAAGGAAGAATGTGTAGCACTAACATGTCTTTTATCTCTATTTTCATATTAATTGAATCTTCTTCAGTTTAAACGTTTAAGATACGAACTTATCTCATTTAACAAAAAAAAAAGTTTCAAGATCATACATTATTATAACAATTTCAATAAAAAAAATAATTTGAATTTACAAATTACTTTTTTTTTGAAGGTCGTTGAAATAGAATGAAATCAAAACAAAACAACAGGTTGTCTCTTGTATCCACATCCACAGTATCATGATCAGACGTTGACCGTGTCCCTTTTGTTTCAGGGGCAAGGTATTGAAATGTTCAGGATGCCAATACGTCCACTACTGCGGACGGGCGTGCCAAAGAGACGCGTGGATTGATCATAAGGTATGTTAGTCATTATACATTAAAAGACGACTATTAAGATATCATTCTGTAGGTTTTCATTAAAGTAAGGAAGTTACACCGTCTAAGTAAAAAAAGTGCTTTAAGACGCTTAAATATTGATCAGAAGGCCTAGTGTGAGTTAATTTCGCTTCTACTCGAACGTTACGCCAGCACTGTAGTTTTCACGAGTGACGATCGAGTTGTTGTGAAATAAGCTCACGCTAGGCCCTGAAATTCTTAATTTAAACCACATCGAATATGATCTTTAAACGTATTGCTGTACAAAGAATACACCAAGTGAACTAAATTGTAGAATATCGGTTATTTTTATTCAGTTACGGTTTCAACTAAATATCCGAATCTGCTGGCCTCGCTAAGAGTACGAAGAGTATTCAACGAGGCGCCCAAGTTGGATAACATAACTAGTTTTCATTGAGGTTAATGTTTCATGTGAAAGTATTATTTTACACCCGTTGTTTTTCTGATCACTTGTTAAAAATGCTAAAAATGAACAAAAAGTATAAGTTATCTTAACACTGTACCGCAAAATTTAAATTTCAGACCAGACCAGGTAACAAATAGTCGCAGCAGCTCAGAGCAATTGTGCTATAATGAACAGACCCATTCTATATATATAAAATAATTATGTCGACTTTGCAAGCATTTCTTATTAAAAATAACGATAACATACGACATACTGACATAAAAATTTATTCCTGGGAGGAAAAAGCTAATTTTAGACCAAGATAATTTTTCTTTAAATATTTAAAAAATAATTCATGTGACATGTCAGTTTGCACGTAATAAAAAGTTGGCAAGCATCAAAGTATATTTTTATTAAACAAAACAGCCAAGAATAAAAAGTGACTTAAAACTACACCAATGCTCATTTAAACTTAAATTTACATTCTTCAAACTTCCTGTGCCATAGCCGATTGAAACCGCCGTAGCGAAGTTAATATTCGACAAACGTGAACGTTATTAGAAAACTAACAAATGTATGGGAATGACGTCTTTCAACGCTAAATCACGTAGTCAAACCAAAATATAATCCAATTATACAAGAGACTTGCATCTTGGTTAAGGGCGGCAGAATATGTCGATTTTGTAGCACGATGCCTACTGTCAATTTATTGCACTACCTACTTATGTAAACTCGTTGCAACCTACACGCAAATCATTTGAAAACAACGTAAAATTTTGCCAAGTTTCTGGCATTCATTTCAGGAATATTATCTAAACAGGTTATAACCCTTAACAAGATCATTTGACGTAAATCTTTAAATGAAATAGTCTAAAGTAGAAGTCCAAAGTTAATAGGTATCCATAAACATTCATCTGTATATACGAAGGGTGGTCAGAGACGTATTTTACGCACATTTTGTAAACAAAATTTTCTACTCATCTACACGAGCAAATCAGAATATATATGTGTAATCTGAATCTCGGAAACGACTCCAACGGTTTCCATGAAATTTAGCATAGTGGGGGTTTCGGGGATGATAAATCGATCTAGCTACGGTTTTAGAAAACTTTGTTTTATCCTTGTTTTCAAAAAAAAATACCAAGCGAAGCTCGGTTTTCACGTAAGGCTAAATGATAGAAGGAAGTTTGTTCACCGTCATATAGTCGACAAACTTCCCCGGAAGTTTGTCGACTATATGACGGTGTTTCACGTTTCTTACCGCGATTTATTGCTATATTTTCAAGGATCTGTCCGAGTATTTAGCACTTATACCGACTAGATACCACCTCGGGGTTTCGACTATGATCAATAATGTCTATTGAAAATCTTCTCTTCATAATTTCCTTTTGGCATAAAGTCCAGCGTGGCTTGATATTTAATAGGCTTGACAGATTGATTTAGTGACGACATATGCACGGGTGTCCAGTTTATAAAATGTACGCATGTTACTACGTCGATGTGTCTATTTGTAATCTGAATTAATAATTCAAAGGTTAGTGGACCATCAGTTTATCTTTACACGTATTACGTGTCTGCTCGTAGTCATGTGTTCTTTCAACAGAGCTTTTAAGGTGTTTATCTGTTTACAAATGTTTCAAAACAATGCATATGAGCATCTGACTTTTTATTGATCATAAATTTGAAAATAAAAGTTGCAAACGAAACGAAAAATACGTTTCTGAAATGTTACAAACGAACATCCTGTTTTTCGTACACTGAGCATTTAAATCGTAATTTAATTGGCAGTTATTTTATTTATATTAGTTTGTTGTTTGGATGAAACACGTTGCTGAACGAAATTCTGATGACTTCTTTTCGGCATCTGCTCGTGATGTTTTTACTGTTCATATTTATTCTTTAGACTTAAAATTATGTTTTATTATGTTAGAAATAAACTAGAAGATTAAAACAATACATATTCAATATAACGTATATTCGATACATCGTCATCATCATCATCTCAGCCAAAAGACGTCCAATGCTGGACATAGGCCTCCACCAAGGTTCTCCACAACAGCCGGTCCTGTGCCGCCCGCATCCAGCAGCTTCCCGCAACCTTCAGCAGGTCGTTTGACCACTTTGATATTCGATACATAAATACAGCATTATTCTAGGCATTCATACAGCATTCTATTTTTAGAACCTCTTTTGAGGAACCCTTATGGTTTTAATTAATTATTAATTGTTTCTTGGTATAACCTGTTACGGTATTTTATAAAATAAAATAACAGGTGCGTTTTAATTTTTAACTTTTTAAATAAAAATGTATCCGAAACAAAAAACTCAAACTTTCTAGCAACGAAATAAATCTTTTAATTTATTTTAATAAAGACTACACCCTTATAGTCTTTTCTACATGTTTCAACAGACAAAAAACGCATAATGTCAAATATTCGGGGACATTAAAGTTGCAAATACAGTTCATTGATTTTAAAAATCAGTGTACAGGACTGAAACGCGGCGAATTAAAATCTTTTAAAAACTCTGCTTTGCTAAAATACAGCGATATCATTCTACCACTGTATATAAAAAACATTACACGCATATCTATGCAGATTATAGATAAAACAGTTTGTTCTCTATCTCTCAACAGTACTAAAACAGAAGTGTTAACATTTTTCTTACAAGCAAAACTATTTTAATATCAATACCAATGTTATAAAGCTGAAGAGTTTGTTTAATTGTTTTTTGTTTAGTTGAACACACTAATCTCAGGAAGTACTGATCTGATTTAAAAAAAAATCTGTGTCTGTGACCAAAACTAGCTGAGTATTAATAAAAAATGTTGCAAAAACGGGCGAAACTTATTCCTTTTGAGTTTCCATTGCGTGCGCTGCGTATACGGTTAAAGTTTCTGAAAAATAATGTTTGAAAAAATAGTTATTTCCCTTTAAAAGTTCTAAAACAATACAGTATTGTGATCTCCACTATGGCCGCCTAGTAAAATACTTTTTTACGCCCCGCTTCTTGACGTAAAAGGCATGACAGTCATCGTGGCACTGCTTACACACTTACCACAATAACCTCTGCATCAATGGGGCTCTGGTCTCACATTCACGAAAGAAACAACAGCACGGATGCTGTCGCTTTAGATTGGTCGTTTGTGAAAAGGTATTACTGTCCCGGTGGAACTGACCTGTTCGTGCTGAAATCAGCGTGATTCTACCATCTACTTATTCTTACAATGTTGCATTATATTCCATCTAAAGATTTCCGTAATCGATTCTTTTCAACTTGAAAAGAGTTCCAAGCATACAATAGATACTAGTCAAAGATAAGCAAAACACATTATTTATTTTCAGTGGGAATGCGCAAACTTCAAAAGAATAACTCCAAAGATCCTCCCTGATGGCGCGCGAATGCTTGCGAAGATTATCAACCGTTTGCAAAGGGGAGACGGACATTCTTTTAGGTCGTTTTATTCAGGAAGCTCATTCAGGATGTGGAAAGATTTGATGTCGCGTACGTATATATCTTTTGATACTGTTATTTATATGTAAATTTCATGATAAATAGTCAGGGACATGGGCTTCGTCTATTAAACCAGCGGTCACGGAAATTTGCGTGCAAAAACCAAATATGAATAAATAAAAATGCTATTCTTATAATTTGTAATTAAGCTACCTATCTATCTGGAATCGTTTTTCTTTTTCATTAAACACTTAGTGTGCATCTGGGTGTTTGAGAGCTGAATTTGTCCATTTCTATCGTTTGCTAGGTACCATTAATGACTTACGAAATACTTTTTAATTCAGTAGAAATTGCCCGACCATAAAAGTTTCGTTATCATCATTAACTTATCGCAGTCCGCTACTTAATTTAGGCCTCTCTCATGTTCCCTTTTAGAAGTCATAATTGCTTTGGTTTTATTTAGACGACTCAAATCGTTTCAATTGGAGAAGTCCAATTATGTTCCATTTGAATTTTGAATAATAATGAACCAATTTAATCCAGTAGCAACGCTACCTGATGCATATAACTCAAATGAATCGCATTTATACCGGCAGCTTACCTCGATTTCCGCTGAAACTATTTTGAATGCCATTCATCATTCGTGAGCGGTGAGTTACGAGTTTAATTCGATCTTTGAGCCAATTCTCGTTTTAATCGATTCATCCGATCATGCGTCATTGTGACGTATGATTTCGTATTTACGCTTTTATAGTTTTTAGATTGGTTTTCTGTCAAATAGGGATGTGGTGTCACTTTTTGAATTATTTAAACTAATATGCATCTACTTATCATGTGCGTATTTATCTGGCAATTATTTAAGTAAAAATATTAGATGATTAAATAAATGGAGCAATCTATGCTAACCATGTCTTGTCAATGTGGTATAGTATACCAGAACCTCCTTTCTAACATCCAGTAGTGGACTATTAAAGGCTATTTGTGTAATGTGAACACACCTTAAAGTAGTCATATGTGAAATATAACATCGGATATCTCACCTGACTGACATCTGACTTTAGCACCGCGCATGCTCATAGGTCCTATCATAAAGCGCGCAGTTCTCCAACTTCTTGTTACACAATTCCTTTCCTTTTTACGAAAGTGTTCCCACATTACGTAAACTACGCCAAGTTCCGTAAACAATAAAAAACATGTCACACATGTGGTTTACGTAAATATATTTTGTTCAACTATTTGTTAGCTTTACAAAAGCAGTGGGTTCGATAATCGAATAAATATAGATATGTATGCTCATAACACTAAATCCCTGTGTTACTGGCTCGTTGCCAGCCCTTTTATTGAACTATAGAGTAGAAACTATATATATCTTTAGTTTACTTCCAGAGAGTAAAGGCCCTCGATTTTAACCAAGATGGTATATTTTCTTTTTAGCACGTTTTTATTAGCTTCACTTGTAACCGACTTATGCAAGCGTGTTTTTTAGTTAAGAACTAGATCTATGATGATTCCTTCCTTTTACGAAAATGTGTACGGTAGAAATATATCCTATGTCGCGAGGGTTTTTTAAAAACATTCATGAAACGAACACAAAGGATACCTAGCCACAGTCCAATATTTTGTGTATCACACAAAGATTCCTATAGTGTGACTACGTGAACCGTGACCGTGACTACGTGAACCGGGAATGAAACCCGAGATCCCAAGCTGTGCTTGATCAGATCAAATGTTGATATGATCCGCAAGTATTTATTTCGGAGTTTGAGTGGTTTCTATGTATTTTCTTTTTTTCTTTTTTAAAAAGACAACGATCGCATCAGCAATAAATCCTGTGTCGCGGGGTCTTTACAAACATACAAGAAACGGACATAAAGAACACCCAGACTCAGAACAACAATTTGTGGATCACACAAAGTGTTGTCCTATGTAGGATTTCAACCTACAATACTCAGCAAAGTGGAGAGAGGCGTGGTGACCGCTTAAACCACCAGGCCAATCTTGCAGTCATATTATTATATATCAATATTTTATCAGCCAATATAGCTTTCATAGTACAAGCTCGGTTTAGTTTGAAACTAGATAATGTTATGTATCTCAAAAATATATAGTATTTAAGAAATCTAATCCACAACACACAGCGCAGGCAGTAAGCGGCGAGACGAGTGCTTTAACCACTACACCATAGGCACTGCCGTCGTACCCTCGAGAATTTGTTTCTCTTGAATAAGCAAGGCAATTATAATGTCATGTTTCTTACAGACTATTCAGACTTGAAGGCCGACATGAAACGGATGGATCATTTCACGTCACTGTGTGTGGTGCTGTATGATTTTCTAAAAGACATCTCGCTGCCAAATACTGTAGAACTTATGGGATTGTATGGAAGAGTAAGTGTTTATAAATCATTGTTATAAGTAAGCTATTGATACAAATCTACAAAAAAAGTCTCGGATTCCATTACCGGGTCGGGCCAAAAAATTGTTAGTTTTTCTGATCATAGAAATGTTCAATAACAGCCCGGAGTTTAACACTTGAAACCTTAACTCTGTGCCGCGAAGAGCACATAAAGCCGTTGGTCTCGTGTTTGATCTTTCTCTGGCCGTGTCGGATAGCCGTCACAACGCACTGTAAGAGTGAAAGTACAGAGAGTGCACTTGTGTTTTCGCACACACTTATGGACTGTAATATATCTTCTGCATAATTTGCTGGTCTCCTTTAAGACTGGCCGTCGCAATCAGCTAGGAGTAATATGTTTGTCGAAGGACTAAACCTTCACGTAACTCTGGTGTAGCCATTCAAAGGCCAGAACGTAATTGTAAGCCTATGTAACTTTAACTGTCCACCTAGAACAGTTTTCAAGTTAATCAAATTAAAAATTACCTAGTTTCAATTAAATTACTGTTCTGATATTTCAGATGGTAATAAATAGCTTTATGATATTGGATATAGACATGAACTCAATAGGCACAGGTATATATCTAGCCTCGTCTATACTGGACCACAGCTGTAATCCCAACGCCGTGGCTACCTTCGACGGGAAGACTATCAATATAAGAGCCATCAGGAATATGCCTTGTTTGGATTGGAATCAGGTATGTTTATCAGGTTGGGTATAGAATTTTTAATTCCTCCAAGAGAGTGAGCTATGTCCTACAAATATTTTTTTTCTATATTAAGAGTTTGCCAAAGTGACTACTCTGCCTGGTGGAAAGCATGAATAGAATCCAACAGTTGTGGTCACCATACTCATTGAAAATGCAGACAATGCAGTATGGTGACCCACACTATGGCGGCCTTGTGAGATGCTTTTATTTATTTCCATATTGTCCTATCCTAGACTAATATGATAACACACGATAATACTTGCTGACCTTGGAAACCACTGTCTTAGAGTGGAACAGATACGCTCGCTAACTAAATAATTCGGTTTGCCTTCCTTTGTAAGTCAGTTAAAACCTGAAACTCACTACCAACGCACGTATTTCCCTTCCACTATAATCCCGGGTCCTTTAAACGGGAAAAAGCATCTCACTAGGCCACCATAGTGTGGGACACCATATTGCATTGCCTGCATTCGCAATGAGTGACCACTCTTGGATTCTATTCATGCTTTCCATTAGGCAGGGTAAAGTCGCTTCGGAAGGCTCTTAAAATAAATAATAATATCTATATATATCTCACACCTGGCACAGTCTGATTCTTAACTATGCAAAATCTGCACTGAGCCTGCTAACAAACATTTCTAAATACATACTTACTATAGATAAATTACAGCCTGAGGTAGAAAAAGTGTCTCGCTCAACATCAGGATTAGTCAGTACTAGGTCAACAGGCCAGTGTAATAATCGGATTGGATACAAAATTTTCAAAAAGAAACCAGCGTGAAAAATAAAACACTATTGTATAATAAAGTTATCGTAGCAAAATCATGCTTCGTCAGCAAACAACCGGTGTTACAGTCCACAATATAAGCATGATAATAAGTGAAGTGCAATACATCACCTAAAATGTACCTTGGTAAATTTTATAATGACACTAGTGACAACTGTCAGTGATCAAGCTATAGAGAGGTTACCATAAACTAAAACCATTCCCTTAGCCGCGAGAAGTACTCAAAATCCGGCAACACACGTATCTATTCAGTTGCCTGTGTGCATAAGCGATTGTAGAGACTCACCTTAAAGTAACCCGATTGCTCGTTCGACATTAAATATAACAGTTTATATTATACAAACAAAACCAATAACAACTTTTTTGACTTCTTATCGCTAAATTATTCTTCTGAAACATGGCTGTAAGTATTTATATGACTATACTTATTTTAATTTACACTTAATATGATACATATAAAATAACAGTTTAAAATGGAAAACGTATGTTGATGAGCCCAATAAATTAAATTTAAAAAAAATATCACCCGAAAATGCACTAACAAATGGCCACTGTTGAACGACCTCTCCTTAGATTTAAAACTTGATTATTTTTTAATTTTCAGATTCGCATATCATACATAGACTTAATGAAGACTCCATACGACCGTCAGACAGAATTGCTCCAGAACTACTACTTCTTATGCCAGTGTGACAGGTGCATGGGTAAATGCTTTAGATGTGCATACTAATTTGTTCTCGAATGTTCTGAATATTCTAAGCATGCGACGCTCTATTCCTATCACTTGCTAGCCTATTTGAATAGGAAAAGAATATCAATATTTCATATTTATGGGAACCTGGGAACTGCCTCGTTGGTCTAGCAGTTAGCGTATGCGACTGTCGACCAAGAGGTGTCTGGTTTGATTCCGTTGCCAAAAGGTCAAAAATAGGGGTTTTCTGATAATAGAAATGCTTAGTAAGTAGGGGTCTTAACCCCCGTGCCTCGGAGAGCACATAAAGCCGTCTCCTGATCCGCCCTCCCCGATCGTGTCGGATAGCTGTCTCATCAAATTATGAGACTGAGGGAACAGAGAGTGCACCTGTGTTAGCGCACACACTAGTGCATTATAACGTGTCCGACGTAATTGGTTAGTCTCCGTTGAGACTGGCCGCTATAGCCGAAAGTGGCTAGGAGTACATCATTTATGGAAACATTGCATTTCATTACTACCACTTGACCGGCATTATATTATAATACTTGAGAAATATTATACCAGCCCTGGTCATTACTGGACCCTATAAGCCACAAAAAAATATCTAATACTGCCAACATTACATTATAAACAGTCTATTGCTTTGGTAAGTGTACAGTGTTTGCAGTGTACTGCAAAACTACAATGGGTCTACCATTGTAGTTTTGCAGTACACTGATATGTCAACTAAAAACTGCGACCAGTTTAAACGAGTCTCTGTTAATCGTAGTCATAATTAAGGGCCAAATGTTTTTTTTTCTTAATAATTAATTTAGGTAATAGGTAAAATTCGAGTTTGGCTGCCACAGTGCGATTCTCTTATCTTTTAAACTAAAGCATTGTAAGCATATTAATACTAAAAGTAACCCTTAAAAGCGTTTATGGTACTATGAGTGTGACTTTGTACTAATTTTTAAAACAAACTATTTTTGAGATAGGTATTTTATATAGAGTACAAAATATGGTAGTGTAACGACACTCATTATAAAATACATAAAAACTTTATCTATATTTTATACTTATATAATTTTCGAACTTTTTGTTCGATTTCTGGTATAAACCCGCTATCAGTAATTATAACTTCATATATTTTATATACGGTCGCCAGCTCACATACTAGATTAGGCAATCTATACTATATTAACCAGACTGCCGACAAATCTACTGAAATATTACTAAATACTTATGTGTTTAGAAATATTTATATTCTAGATAAATTACAACTAGACAAATGCTCATCACACATAGTCCTGGGTGGGAATTAAGTCTACGGCCTAGGGCTTATTAGTCAGGGTCACTAACCAATAGTCCCGTCATGGTAAAGATATCAGCTCAAAAGTGAGATTTGAATGCTTCTTTTTGTAGAATATTTTATTCAAGAAAAAGGGTTACAATATGATGTTATAAATTAGTAAATCTTGTATAGAAAATACAATAGTGTTTAAATTAGAATAATCGCTTTCAATAATACCTGCTTTTTGACATAATTCCCATTTGCAGATGAAACACAAATAAAATATGCGCATGCGGCGATCTGTCTGAACAAGCAATGCAATAACCCTGTCAACATACCATGGAAAGAAGACTGCCTTCTTGTTAGAAAACCAGAAAAAAAAACTGATAATGAAAATGATTCTGATAACCAGATATCAGAAATTAGTGAGGAAAAGTCTGAGCAACTTGAAAATGGAGTGTCAAATGATATAGATAATAATAAGGATGTATTTGCGATACACTGTCACGAGTGTGGCACGAAGTATAGTGATAAACATATCGATGTATTCGTCAAGACTATGGAGTTTACGCATGTGCATTTACAGAATATGGAAAGGGCTTCCGTAGCTTGTATCCTTTTTGTTACAATACTTTTTTTTGCTGTGATTAACTTCGATTATTCAAAAAATATTTGACTGTATGACTTTTTTACACTAGATCTCATTTTCATTCCAAAACACATGCGTCTAAAGAAACCTTAACTCCAGATCAGATGTAGACGTATGCCAGTACTGTTTGGAACGGCAAGATGGTGTGGTGCACCCCCTCAACGTGATGCACGCACAGACACTAGACCACGCGTTCGACGCGCTCATACAAGTACAGCTGTGGGAGAAGGCTTGCGCATACGCTGACAAACTCATTCCTTGCTTCAGGTAAGCTATAAAGCTATCTAAAAAGTAGTTTATTGTTCTGTATTCTTCAGTTTTGCTCCTGAACTAATTTGATTTCGTTTATGGATACTATTTGATATATCAGATCGTTTTCTCCTACTCACATCGCAATACTAATAAAAACTTCTATCAATAGAGACAAAAATCCTCTTAGAAAAGTGACCTGATCCACTATCGAGAAATTAAACTATCACCCTCCTTTGAGATGCTTTTACATGTTGTCATTTCGTCTACCAAAGTTACAGTTTATTAACTTAAGCATTTCCTTTCGAACTCTTGAATAAGCATTACATTTCTGGATCTTTATACAAAAGTGTTACCAATTCTTCAAGATCTAGGTTAAAAAGAGACACCAGAGTCCTTTGCTTGCTCTTTACTTACCTGCCTTACTTTATTTAAAAATAATCCTTGCTAACAGATCGGCAATCTTTAAGAAAAAAGATTTGAGTATAGCTGCAACAGCATCATATTTGCAAGTAGAACTCCACAATTAGACACCGTGGCAGCTGTACTCAAGACCTTTCCTTAGAGAATAGCACTGCTATAAAAAAAAATTAACTTCAATATTTTTTAGGTTTTACTACGGCGAAAGAAACCCGCTACTCGGCCTCCTCTACCTGAAATATGGGAAAATTCTTCTTTACAAAATGGACATCGAAAAAGCCTTGTCTCAGTTGAAGTGTGCTGAAAAAATTATTAAAATGACACATGGAGAGAGGCACCCACTATACAAGGAACAACTCCTGCCTTTACTACAACAAGCAATAATGGAATCATGAATCATTTAGTGCCTGTAATAAGTAGACAATTAGTTTTTGATGTCTGAACTATTTTAAATTAGATTTTACTCTTTTGATTCTTTTTAAATAAAATTACTGCAAAATTTGAGCAATTCCAAGACACTTTTTGGTGCAGCTACCTTCAGAAATTGAGATAGATACTTATACCATCTGCATACTTGTCATAACCTCTTTGACACAACCATCTATGTTGTCTATGCTTTTTGTTATAAAATCCTTTTAATTTTGTCACGGTAGCTTTATCAAAATTTGTCACACATTCCAAATATTTGAACATAATATATATACATAAGAACATAATTGCTTAGATAATGTTGTCATTTAAGAGTACTAACTAAATTAAAAAGCACTTTAAAATGACTATTTACAAATTTGGAAAAATTCAATTTGCATATTATTATGTAACATATTTTTTATCTATGCTTCATCTTCTATACACATTAGATTCGTAATTCGGGACTAAATGGCTACATAAAACCTTATTTAGTTTTATAAGATTAAATGATATCTGCGGTGAATTGACTTATAAACATTTGACGCAATTCTTTAAATCCCTAGAGGTGCCAAAAAAAAATTTTGCCATCACAGGATGTCTGGTAGATGTGAAACAATAAATTTAATATAATAACACACATGTGCAAGCATGAAACATGAAGTGGCAATTCCTTGCCACGGCATGTATTACCACATACAGTATGCATATTTAACATGAATAATACAAAAAAGATAATTTGAGTCCCGATTATGATCTAACTTAATTATATACTTCAATTTAATATAGAAAATAAGTTTTGGATTTTTAATCTATGTGAGACATCTCAGTGTAGTTCATTGGTTCAGTGAAAGAGATAGTCTGTGTAACTTAGAATCGGTGTTGCCGCTAAGTGCAGTTATGCCGTACATACTTATGTGGTTAATTTACCGGGATATCTTAGTGCCTTAAAATATTACACACCAACAAAGAGTGAACAACTAGAAAAGATATTAGGAATTGATGACGTTTAGTTACATAAATTTAGAAACGGGTTGTCATACCATACCTCCATAAACATTTTTGGCAATAATAGTCTTAGGATTTCAATAAAGCAGTGGAAACATGTTAGTTGTAAGCTAAAGATTCAAATATTAATATAAATTTCATTATACATTTTATAAATTATATTCACACATCAAATTGTCTATGATTATTTGAATAATTTGAATTTGTCAATTAATTTTTATAAGTCACAAGGCTGTGTAAGCAATAAATTGGATTAAGTTTATTTGTTTAGATGCCTTTACTGAATAAATTTATAAGTCTAATGTTTTGTTTGGAATTATGTCACAGGAGAGGATATGTGGTAAGTCAGTCTGTAATGAATAAGGATTTGTAGGTTTTAAGCTGGGATTCGAGTAGCGATTTCGCAATATAAATCACTTGCTAAAATCTCAGCATAAGAATAATGTCAATAAATAAAGTAAAGAATTTTATTTGCCACACTACATTGTCATTAATTAGTCAGTTGTACTTGTCCGAGAAGAGTAGTGTGGCGGTCCAGTTCGTCATTCTGTTCCAAACTTCCTTCTTTTAGCAGTGCTTTCATCTTCTGCCTCTAAAACTTTAATACGAACACCACAAACCTCAGCTCCATGTAACACTCGCATGGCCTCATCTGCTGCTTTTATTGTGGCATAACGAGCATATCCTACAGTCTTATTAGGCAAAGTGTAAACATTGATCAGGTCCCCAAACCTACAAAATATGTCGCGTAGAACAGTTAATGGAGGAGGTTGAGGCTTGCATACCAAGAAACACCTTTTAGCAACTTCACTGTCTATATCAGCCAGTGGTTGTGGAGAAGGTAACTTTACACTACAATAATTTAAGTCATTACTGTCATGATTTTCAGAGACCCCCGCTGTAGCCATTTTAATCAGTTTAGAGGCTTCTGCTATAGCTTCAGCCAACTGGGCTAAATCAGGAGTTGCAGAATTAGCTGCAGACTGAACAGCTTGGCTTAAAGTACGAGCAACCTGTGGTAACCTATTAAAATTCTGTTCGTGGTAATCAAACTTAGACCTATATGGTTTAACATACATTTTCATACCCGGTGGATATTCAAATTCATTTAATTTTTGAACAGCATATCCAGCACATACGGGGTTTGAATATGAAACATATCCTTTTCCGCATTGACGTACTGGATCAACAAAATATTGACAGTCAACCATTCCAGGTATTATATCAAATAGGCATTCCACATGCATTTGAGATAACCGTGGACAACACATAAAATTAACTCTGGTAAAATTCGCTGAACGGTTGTTCATCATAGAAATAAGATCTAAGTGAGGGCGCTCACTTGAGTTTGATGCTGAAGCCAGTTCATTGATATTGGATTCAAAAGAAGTACATACTGGTGACTTTCTGTCCTGCTTTGGAAGCGCAAATATAGCTCTATACTTATGAGGACACTGTTCAAAAGCAACAGCTGCTTCTGAAAATAGTTTGTATCTAACATAGGCAAAACCTCTTGGTTCCCCTGTCTTACGGTCCTCTTGTATGGTAACTAATTCAACCTTACCATACTTATTAAAGACTTCATATATTTCATCTTCAGTAATTGTTTTAGGTACGGTTATAAAGAGTCTATTAAATTTATTGTCTTCGTGTTCGTTTTTAACTGTGTGGATGTCGGATCGATTCGCCGCTACCATAACTTTCAAGGGGCGATCAGACGGTTTAAGGCTCTTTTTATTCATTTCTTCCAAGGCGTTAGCAGCTTCAGACGTTTTGGCGAATTTAACATATGCGACGCCTCTCGGTTCCCCTGTGTTATGATCAACTGGGATGCGTACATCTTCAATAGTACCAAATTTTGAAAAAGAATCGCGGAAGTCCTGCTCCTTGTATCGTCTGTCGCAAACTATAAACAACCTTGAATACACAGGACTGTCCTCAGACGTATCTTCATTACGCTTGCGTCTATTATTCATTTTTAAATAAACTATAGGAAGTTACAGCAGATATCTTACGATAACGTAATAAATAGTGCATATGTAACTTTAATGAAATCAGATAACTTATAGTGTGTACACTTATGCAAGTTGAAACACACAAATATGGATATAATCCATAAGTAACATATTTAGATTGAATCTAATATGTCTTATAAGTTCACTTTTAACAACAATTGAAAAGTGACAAAACAACTCACATATTGTTACGTAGACTACATATAGAGGATTGGGCATAAACTAACAAATCTATGTACATATATAATATCATGCAATCTCTTACAACATTTTAGATTATGGGCTTGATGTCTCCCTTTCTACTTGTATCTATTAGTATTATGATACGGAGTTGTGGATTCTAATAAGAAATAATGATAATAGAAATAAAAATGAATCTATTCTCGGCACGCACAGAAAACAAATATACTTCTTGAAAACCCTCTTTAGAGACGTACAGGACTTCTGATCTCATCTATGAAAAATACTATTATATTATACCAATTATTAGTATTTTTTGTGATACGTGAGTAACCGTCTATACTTTAATTTCATTACGTTAAAAAATGATTGTTACTACCTTCAAAGTTTCAGTTAACCTTTATAAACTTAAGTGTTGGATAAACAATTAGGGATAATATTATAGTTAACTTTTTTAAAGAGTGCAAACAAGTGGACGATCATCTGATGGAAATTTATGGCCGCCAACTATGAACACCAGTAACTCGGGAGCCACAAGACCGTTCCCGTTAAAGGTTTTGTTGGAAGATGTTCTACACACGTAAAAGACGACGATTATTTTACCAACCCACTGTTCAATGAGGTTGTTTTCTGTGAGTCTTTAAGAAATTAGATCTCTTTATGATCGTAGAAGTTCAGATCTTTTGTTTGTATTACAGTAACATGTATAAATCATCGTTATGTTTTCGGTCGAAAAGCTATGATGGGTTATGTCCATCAAATAAATTGCTCGAAACTAAGGTCGCTCTAACATGAAAATGACAATAAAGTTTTCTTGTCAATCAAATTTCACTTACTGAAAATTAATAACCACAATACAAAGAATTTCGTTAAAACTCACTGGGAATATAATAACTAAACTTTCATTAAGTAAGGACCTGATTAGCAGTATAAGCCTTTTTTTGTTATTAACTAAAAGTGAAGAGAAAGTAAATAATCATATTCCGCTACTAGCGCCGTTGTTCATTCTTAATTTACTCATAATTTAAAAACTAGAAAGAGCCGTTGTACATAATTCAAATCTTTTTAAAAACTTGCAACTTTAATAAACGCTGTGACATATTCCGCGAAAGATTATATTTTTGGTGCATTTTACCATTTTTTCACAGTATTTCACTTATTTGAATCTTAAAATCGTATTGGAATACAAGAAAATGTGTTCGTGTAATGTTGTAATGACAGTTTACATTGTTTTATGAGACAACCTCTTTGAGTGTTATCTATTAGAACTGTGGACAATGTATTCAGTTGCGCTTTGGAGCATGTCGAATGTAGTCAAATGGTCAACAGCAGTCAGTGAGAGCACTCCTGCGTCCGATGTTGTTTGTTTTGACTGCGAGCACTGAAGTAAACAGTGTAGTCGGGACATTTCATTGACGGATGATGATCGATTGAGAACTTACCTGCTTAATAAAAATATTCTAGTCTACTTTCTTCCATATACCCTTTAGTTCGGTGATTTACTGAATATTTGAATTAAAGACAGTTAGTGTGTGACTCGGACTGGTACTTAACGTGCAAAATGTTCAGCAAACATTATGAAACGAGGCTGGTGCAGCAATGCAGCCCTCTAAGCAAGAAACAGTGTCTAAGGTTTCCAGCAACACATACAAATGGTGATAGATTTACGCCGTGTCGTGCAGGGAACAACTGGCAGACAGCATTTCAAGGTAAAATTTTAGTAAACTTTAATTTTCAGTAGTTACAATTTTTTTTCAGTTCATATGAACATTTTTATGGTGTAATACATGAATTCTATAATGGCCTAAATAAGATATGATAAGTGTTAAGGGCACTGAGATTGACTTGTGTGAACTATTTATTAACATTATCTGTAGTGTTTCACAATCCATGTGTTTTGTAAGGTATTTGATATTAATAACTGAACTCAATATTGATTAATAATATAATATAGTAGTATAATTGAAGATGTTATGCTATTATTTGTAAAGTCTATGGTAACTTATCTACGGCTATCAATGTTTTGGACTGATATACATTTAACTTTTTATCAGTAATGCAACTTGTCCCTCAATTTTAAATAATTAATTTAAATTATCAAAATCTTTTAAGTATATCATATAAGTATTTTTTTACGTAGTTCCTTCAAATACCCGATACAAATTTTGTTCCATTGAGCTGATATAAAACTATAAGATGAAAATCGAAAAAATATATGCATATGCAATATAACAAAAAAAAAATGATAAAAAAAGCAGTGAAATTGACGGTTGTTACGAATTGTTAAAAATGTTTAGAATTTTTGATTCTTAATTTTGAGTGGGATATTGTTCAATGTTTCATTGATTTTAATTTTGTAGTCTAAGTTACTCCTTGTAACCACAGCTATCACACAGTGAAAGTCTGTCTAAATTAGTCCAGCTCTTTCAGACATTAACCAGAATAAACAGACAGACAGAAAAATTGAACAATAAGATTTTTTAAAGTAATAATGGAATATATTTGTACATGCACTTAGTGAAAAGCTTGTAATTGGAATTTACAATTTTATTTATTTGTATAGTAGGCCAAAATCTTCTTTTGAAAGAGAGTATGAGAGCCTTATGTCCAGCAGTGGACTGTAAAAGCTGTTAACGATGATGATAATGATAGATGAATATTTGTGAAGCTTTCACAATTGTAAAACGTGCAAGTTAGTAGGTTTTATTTACAATTTTATATATTTGTATAGTAGGTCAAAACCTCCTTAAGATGGAGACACCTATGTCCAGCAGTGAACTGTTAAAGGCTGATGACAAATGGCAATGAGTCACATTTGTCTAATTTGATACTTTTAATACTTTTCTCAATAGCTAATAGAGTTGAGGTACTTTTTGTATCTAAATATTCAAAAATACTAATATACAAAAAATTGCATGACATTGTGTGACATTATAGGCATTTAAGAAAAAAACTACAACTAGATATTAGAACCACGCTGATTTCAGCACAAGCAGGCCAAGCTTGACCAGGGCAGTACTATCCTCTCACAGACTGCCAACCTAAACCAATAGCATTCATGCTGTCGTATTTCGTTGTTGAGTGCGAAACTGGAGGCCCATTGGTGCAGAGATGACAGTTATCGTGGTAACTGTGTAAACCTTACACTGTCACAATGACTATCGTGCCTTTTACGTCACCAAGCGGGGTGTGAAAAAGCATCTCACAAGGCCGCCATAGTGTGGGTCACCACACTGCATTGTCTGCATTTGCAATGAGTATGCTGACCACAACTCTTGGATCCCATTAATTTTTCCATCAGGCAGAGTAGTCACTTTGGCAGGCTCTTAACATAGAAAAAAAAACAACCTGTCTGGCCAGCATGGTATAGTAGTCCAAAACCTTACAACGAAGAGTTCTACGTCCAGCAGTGGACTGTTAAAGGGTGTTGTTGATGATGAAATGAAATGAATTAGTAAAAGATAAATTATTCCTGGTTTCTTCTTCAGTAGTAACAATTAATAGGTAATATTGTATTTTTATTATTATTTAGATAAGAATTCATACATTTTTTAATATTGAAATATTTGGCTGTGAACACTTTTTTTTTGTGTTTTTTTTTAAATGGCTCACTCAGAGTAATGATTTTGTTTGCTTAAAAATGTAAAAAAGACTTGTCCTCACATATTTTTAGTAGTTTAGTGTAAAGCTGTTCAGATATTTTAGATAGTAGTCTCTTAAAGTGCATACCTTGCAGTATCTACAATCACTAAACTGATAAGATAAACTAAAAGAACACTGCATGCTTTAGATACAGTGGCTTTTGAAGTATACCTTGCTTAGTCATGGTCAAGCAACACAATAGGGATGTGTAAATAAGTATGACATTGAATTTCCTGCGTTCACAACTAGTAATTCAGGTCAGCGTCAATTGTACTACTTAGTGTGAACATCTGACTGTGACTAGGTGGTGAATAAATTTTAAGCTATCACATGTGTGACCATGTTCAGTCAACTTGATTGAAATGTGAAACACTTGAAAAGTATGTAATTAGTAACTTTGTATAATTGAAGTAAATGAAGACAGGTTACTTTTGAAACAACAAAAAACAATTGAATTCATTTTAAACTTGCTTCTAAATAAGTTGAAGTGGAACTCTGTATGTTCTCCTACTCGATTTCTGCTATGGCTATCTCAACGGAGACCAGCCGGCTAAGCAGGAGATATTATAATGCTAAGTGTGTGTGCAGACACAGGTGCACTCTCTGTTCCCTCACTTTCACAACCCAACGGGATGGCTATCCGACACAACCCAGGCGAATTCACACATAGACAGATGGCTTTACATGCTGTCTAATTCACGGGGGTTAAGACTCCAACTTCCAAACTCAACATTTGTATAAATAGAAAAATTCAATAACACTTTTCTGTCCCAACCTGGGAATCAAACCCAATACCTCTTGCAGTTGTATATGCTAACCAACGAAGCGGCCTCAATGAGAACTCTACGCATAATATATGATCTGCATGATCTCAATTTTTTATAAGAAAACAATGGTAGAGTATTTTTTATATGTAAAATGTGTGTAATAGACGAATTTTTATATTTTTGAATTAGGTATCTTTATTATTGATTCCTTTAAATTTTAATAGTGTCCAAAGACATACAACATTTCAATAACAAGTTTTGGCCAACTACCCTTAATGTTTTAGGACTCTGTTGTGAGTAATACTAGCAATGTGGATAAAATTCTATCTGTGAAATTTTACCAATGAAATTTTAGAGTGACCATACTAACTGACTTCTTCACCTTCATTTCAGTCTACTTGAGGATTCTACAAGATTTTGATCTTTCATTACATTCTTTAACTCATCTTATCTCATAGTATTTTTTATTTGAAGAGCCTGTCAAAGTGAGTGATAATTTGAAGTGTACAGATTTCTAGTGTGATGATTTGCCCAGCTCTATTTGCAAGTTCGAAGTGGGTTTTACGCATCGACTACTCTCGTTTTTAGTCTTACGTAGCTATTTCTTATTTTTACAATTCTCTTTATGTTTATTACCTAATGGTCCATGGGTTTTTAGCTACTTGTTGTCTTCTGTTTTATTATTTCAAGTTTCCCCTATAAATAACGTAATAATTTAAATTTATTATGCTTGTCGACTTACATTCAGTAATAACAATGCCCATTACTTTTGGTCTAGGCAAAAAACCATAGCTAAATTTGGTCACGCTTCAGGGTTTTGTGATGTGAACAACCTGCTTACAGGTTTGCCAAGGTCAAAATTTGTTTCTAAGAAACAGAGAAGGAAGATGTCGTATGTGGTTGTGAGTATTCCACGTCTTCTTGTAAAACTGTGAATTCATCTTTTGCTTGTGCAGGGTAGCGCTCGATATAGTTAAAGCAACTTGTGTCGCTTGTTACTTCAGTTTTTAATGGCGGCGGTCATTTTCCATCGGGTATTCCTGCTGTTTATTTGCCCCATATATCATAAAAAAAAACATATTGTAGACATTCTAAGAGTGGAGAAGGTAAATTGGTGGCGTCCAAGATTATGATTTTATTTCTTTATTTTGAAAATCGCAAAAGCAGGTTGTGTTATCAGATAGAGAATCGTTTGAGTTATCTAATCTATCGTACTCTACTCGCTTACCAGAGAGAGCTTACCAAAATGACTCTTCTCAGCCTGATGGAAAATATGACTAGGATCCAAGAGTGATAGTCCCCATACTCATTGTGAACGCAGACAATGTAGCATGGTGATCCACACTATGGCGGTTTAGTGAGATGACTTTTCACGCCTCACTTAAAGGACCCGATATTAGTTGTGCGAGGACAATACCGCACGTATTGCCCTGGTAGTGAGTTCGTTTTTGCCCTTGCCGTGCGTTATTTTTTGCTGTCTGTGTGATTATCAGAAGAGGAGCAATTCAAAGGGCAAAAAATGCACTTGTACCTCTAACTTAAATTACAGGTGTTTATTGACGTCTGTAGTAAGTAGTATATTATTTCAGGTATATAGTTACTTACTTGAAATATATGGTCCGGGTCCCCTTCAGAGAAGACGCCTGAGACCGCCCGCCAGGGTGGTTTTTAGTGGAATCATCACATACTCCTGGCTCTGGCGTCCCCGAGGAGCCGGAGATTCGAAGGAATTTTCCACCACGACAAAAAAAAAGAAAAAAAAAAGGTATAGGTTACCTGTCTGCTCCTTGCGTCTATGCCATAGACAAAGAAATTAATTAGAAAATATTACGTATGCTAATAAGCCTCTATTTGGCTTGGACGTGTGGTTACTTTAAAGGCGTATACAGTTTCAACCGCATGGCCCTCTATCAAAACATGTATTAGGTATTGCAATTTGTCACAAGTAATTGACGCTCCATATGGTATATCGCAATGGACACAAAGGTATTTTTGTTTTGCTTGATGTTATGACTACAATTTTGACTTTGACTTGTAAGGTGTAATTTAAAAGCAAAGTCAATACAGAATGCAAATGTACGGTGCATTTACAAACATATATACACTTTTGCTTGTTATTGCATCCGTTGGCGATTAGGGCTGCCACTAAAGCAAATTTATGTTATACCTACTGAAAGCGTACAAAATCAAATTCAAGTAAGCAAGCCGCAGTATTGTTATAGTACGAGATCCGGTTGTAGAATTAGTGCAGTCATCGAGTATATGTTAGAAACCAAATTTTTACACGTATTTATGATTAGGAGAATATATATCTACCAGGATGCCTATCAAAATATTTTTAATTAAATTATTGTTAATTTAGTTATTGTTGTTAAATAAATATCATTAATGTCACGGCAATGTATATAAAGACTGAAAAATCACGGTTGTCTTTGCATGGCTAAGTTCACTTGGCCGCACCTCTTCGTAGTCAGGTGTAAACAGGTATAATTTTAAAACATTTATACGTTCACGACGTACTGTATTATTATCATTTATTATATTATTTGTATATTAAATTAAAGCTATTTTTTCTATATATTGAAGGTAGAGTGAAAGAGAGCTAGGTCAGACGAGGATAGCGATTGCCAGTTGTTCAACACGTTGTACAGCAAACCAAGCCATTGCGCATGCGTTGGACAAAATAGTAGCCTAATAAATACAATACTCCAAAAGAAAAGGTTTTCCTTTTCAAAATGACTAATTTAAAATTTAATAAAAGAAAAGTAAAACCAAAGTTACTTATGTAAAAGACAATTTTATTGTGCAAGTACTGTTTAAAATTTTTTATCAATTTTATTTTACGTTAATTAATTTGATAAATTTAGATGCACAAATGAAACAACAATACATGTAACGTTGTGTCTTAGAAACTCCAAAACAGCGTGGTCTTTAAAAATGTCGCATCTGATCAGTTGAGATCTTAGACTATTAATAGTTAGAGGTTAAAGTAAGCAATATTAAATGTAATGTAATTTGTCACGTCATAATTTCTAATTTTTAAATGAATAAAATTGTTAAGTCATAACGAGGAAGGAAAGGAATTATAAAAATAGAGCAGTGAATAAATAGAACTATTGTCTATGGCTACCTTACGACGGGACAGGCCTGAGTTGACGACAGTGTAGTCTAATCACCATTTTTCTTCACATAAACTATTATACAAATTGGCAGCCCTGCTGCTGTCAACGTTAAGTGACGTCCCAGTGTTTCTTTAAAATAAGGTTTGACCTTAAAGTACCACAGATTTTAAATTCATTAGGCTACACTACAATATAAATATTTACAAAGAGCACCCAGATTTAAAACAATAAAAATGATGCCTCATGTGGCGATCAAACCACTTCATCATCAGTTAACAATGGATGTTGAAAGTAGGTAGATAAGAAAGGAAGCACTTTCTCTTGTTATCTTCTTGTCTACCATTATGCAGAGCAGGGAAGGTAAGATCTTACCAAGGTGAATCTACTCTATCTGTTGGAAAGCATGAATAGAATTAAAAAATTGTGGCCACTATACTCGTTGCGAATGTAGACAATGCAATATGGTGACTCACAATACGGCAGCCTAGTGAGATGCTTTTTCAGGCCCCGCCTGGGGACGTAAAAGGCATGACAGTCATCGTGGCAGTGTAAGGCTCTCACACTTACCACGATAACATATATTATAACCTACTAGATGATCCACGCAACCTGATGGTATACAGCGTGAACAAATTCTTTTACCATAAAAAAGGTTCAAATAAGCCAAGCTTAAAAGACACATGACTTTTTTTTAGAATTTTTAAGAGAGAAATATCCCTTCATTCATTATTTTTGATAAAATTTTAACCGTTTACACAGCGTTCGTAATGCAAACACTCAAACGAGTATTTTTCCTTTCTTTTTTGCAACATTTCTCATACTGTGCTCCATTTAGTCGTAGCGTGATGATATAAAGTTTACAGTCTTTCTCGATAACTAGAGGTTTCCTGAGTTTAAACCAAAGAAACAAACTCTTCAGTTTAATAATATTAGTATCGATATCTCCAGTAGTTTGGAGTCGCATACCTGCTGTCATTAAAATCTATATAATGAGTAATCAGTCTTAATCTAAAATATTATAGTATATAATAATGTCTTAGTTCATCTATACTTACATTACCAGCAGGGTAACAATAACTATAATTATATTATTATTCCTCTAATTAAGTTTACCCGTTTATTCCTGGACGGTAATATTTACGATGTTCATTAGACGATCACCTTCAGTCTAATGGTGAATAATCAACACCACAGCAGTAGCGTCTTGACTAATTAATAATTACGAATAAATTAAAATACGTTTTCATTAAAATTCTTTGTTTAAAATAATTAAATCATGTTATACAGACTTAAAGAAAAATGCAAGAAGAAACATAAACATATATTCCATATAAACAAAAAATTCTAAAAGGAAAAATACTTTATTGATTACGTAACACACTATTAAGTTTCTGTAATTGCATCTGATAAATGAAAAAGGCATAAATTTTAAGTGCTGTACCAGTCAAAAGTCAATAATCTAATTTTATTGTCTTTTTGCTAGCTACCACCTAATAAGAGGTAATGACAATGATTCGTACAAAATTTCATACATTAATGATAGGTTGCTGTCTGACACGTACGTCTCAACTTATGTTCGAAAGAGTAATTGAAACGGGTATGGTAGCTGTACATGAAATCGAACTACTTTTGATATTTAAATGGCAACACTTTCCTTCAATTATTCTGTCTAATTCTGTTTTGGTAAAAAAAGCATTGGAAATCTATGGTATCTATACTTTTTTTGCATTATAATTAAGATGAAAAACCGAAGATTGAAACTTTGGCTGTCTAAAGATACACTTATTTTATTAGCTACCTATTTATTCATTTAACAGTGTCCATGTCCGTATTTTAATTCTGAATTCAATTTCTTTCTGAAAATCCTACTTGACTGCTTTCTAACCATAATTCTATGAAGCATCTATTATATATCTAAGAAACTATAAAGTTTATTTGGTACTTACCTAAAGCGTAGCTCTGTACCGTCCAATTATCAGTTTTCCTGTGAACGTGGGCTACTTCGCTAATTAGCATCCAAGGTGAACGGCCCTTGGGTCTTCTGTAATTAAAACTCTTTGATTATCTAGCAAAATTAAAAATGCGACTAAATCATGGCACCATGAACAATGGTGCTTTATTTATAATGCATAAAACTTCACGCTCCGCTACCTGGACGCTGTACACCATTTGTTGGAGAAAGTTCACTAATTCATTGTTTAACTTTGAATAGACAAATGTGGAGATAGTTACGTTTTATGGTGATGAAATTTTTAATTGGACGTTTCATTAAATTATATCATTTTGGTCATAATTTTTGGGGGGATATGCATTCACATAACTGTAAAGGCAAGGAATTAAGTGTAGCGGCGCAATAGAGTCGGGTTCAGTGCATCCTTAAGGACAGGTCGGTATCAACTCGTGCGCATCCTGCACGCGTCTTGTTTTTTTTCAACACTAAGGTTTAAGCACGTGCCAGTTGTTTGTTAATGATAATTATCTTGATTTTTTAATAATCTGTTTATTCTTTTATTTCTATAGTTTGAAATGACAATGGTTCACTGTTTGCTATTAACAATAAAAGTATAGGTACACATTTTAAAATATTATATATATTGATAACATAATAAAAATATCTGTTAATAAACTTTTTGAGCATATTTTTCTTACCCTTGAGAAACTGGAAAGTTTTCAATCGCCTACTGTTTTATATTTTTTTCTTTTTAAAATTTAAATAAATACTATGCGGCTCAAATATTTGTGGATTAAACACACTGAAGTGTTTTAGATGTTCTTAGCTCCTGCGTAAATATTTCTGAACATAATTATTTTTAATGCCAGATTGTAACGAGCAATTTATAAATTGGTGTGTAGTGTTGCCAGAAGTAATAAAAAACCATCTAATCGTGCGAGTTGTGAAAAGCGCAAGTAATTTAAGTGGCCTGCTACACTGCACGCAGATGCCGTAAATGGGTAGGTAGATTAGTTGCAAAATTAAATGTATTTATTTTGGCCTTACATAAAAGAAGCGAGGCTATTGTTTCCAACGTCTGTCCTTACTAAAATATTTTTGACCAAAAATGCTAATGAAAAAACTGCATTTGGGAATCGTAAAAAAAATGTGTTCAGGAAACCGGTAAAAATTAAATCAAACAATTTTAGTCGTTGTACACTATGAGAAACGCTTACAAACTTGGTTCCATAGCAATAAATATATCTATATCATCATCTGCTGAATATAGGTCTCTCCTTAGCAAGTAGGTTGAATATCCTTTATGATTTTTTTTATAACCTTTTCATATTTCTACGTAATAAAGGCTAAGGTGGCCGATAATTTTTTTTTTTAATTTTTATAAAAAAAACAGTATGTGAAGTTTTGTGTTACCATGTTCCATAGAAGTGTGCTATGTTATGTGTGTAATAAACTCGTTAATGGCATATTACGTTACGCTCAGTAGCGTAAAGTTTATGTGATAAAAGTACCCCTTGTTATGGCATTTGAAGGTTCATTGAACTGCTTCTGAAAAATTTATTCTTACCTATTTGTTTATTTTTTAAAACGTCATGCATTCGTGCACAAAAGCGTACTTAATACCTAAAGCATTCTTTACCTGTTAAATGAAAATGTGGTAGGTGCTAACACACAATAATTAAAAGAAAATAACAAAGATGAGGTAAAACAAAACACTGAAATTATAATTGAAAAAGTTTTGTAGTAATTTGTGAAAGTCAAACTAAATATACATATTATTTGGTATACAAACTACTTATATACCAACTTCTTAGTAATTATATTATAGTAAGGTTTTATGCTTGGGGTTCTTATGCTTCATAAAATTTTCTTAGTTTCAAGCTCGTATTTATTTTGTAACAGAAAATAATAAAAATTCTAATTGGGTGACCAGGTTACTTTGCCGCCCTGAAATTTAAAAAAAATTGGATGGGACACTTACGTTTTTAAATATGTTTGTATTATTTTAAATGTATTAAAAATGTAATTTTTATGCATAGTTAACGTAATAAAGACACTGAAAATAACCGCACTCATTTAACACACATCCTAAAGTGTACCGTGCCTGTGGCACACAAGATTGACGACAAATATTAAAACTAGACAAAGAACAAATGATCGCGCTCATCAGACTATAATATGTTCGGGGTACGAATCGAACATACAACCTCAGGCTGAGAAGGCAGGATTACTGACCACTGAACTAACAGGCCAGAACTATGAATGCTGCAAGCACAAAAAATCTGAAAACATAAGTTAAGTACACTAAAGTATTCTAGTATTTTTTTCTAGTAACATTTATTCAGTACCCATATTAAAAAAAAACTGCGTCTGCAGTTTTACCCGCGGCTTTTGTTGGTTTTGACTCGGATAATGTGCACTATTTCATTGGTTTTAAGTCTGGTGTCGCATAACCTTTTTTTTTCAAAAATTGAAGTAACGTAAGTTACCCCCTACAACATCGAATATCTGCAAGTGATAGTCCCGTCAAGATCGATCCAGTAGTTACAGATCAGCTGGAACAAACGGACAGACAAAAATTAATAAAAAAATGTTTTTTTGATGTTAGTACCGTACACACTTTCATACGCATTTAGTGAACAGCCGTTGCTTTGAAATTATAAACAGACATTGCAAATTTATTTATTTGCTTAGATTGGGGACTTGTTTTAAGAAATATTCTAATGTTTCTATAAAACGTACTTAGCTTCCAGATTTGTATGTTTTGTAACAGAAATGATTTTCTGTTAAAAAATGTATACGAGCAAATATATAAACAGTATCACTGCAAGTGACTTTGCCACGTCATCCGCTAATCGCGTATTAACACAAATGCCGTATCATAAGTCAAATAAACCACCAGCCCTAATCGCGTGCCTTCGCAATCAGAGCTCTAGGGCATTCACACCGTAGATAGTTCATTAACATGCTTTAGTTAGGGCATCCGAGGCACTCGACCGGAACTATTACGCAATTCTGTCTCAACAGATTAACTAAGGCACTTTTTATCTCGAATTAGAAAGTTTCTCTTTAGTTTTTCTTTTATCATTTACATCTCTGGATGCCTGTTTAACGGCGCTGATAAAATCTAGTTGATTTATTATTTTTATTCATTTTTCAAAAAGAGATTCTTGTTGCGGTTGTGTTTTTTTTTAATTTGGTACCTCAAAACTGTGATGTTTGATGACGAATTTACGAATGTTTTTCAGGAAAGTAGTTTCCCTTGTGTCTCAAAAATTAACCAACCCTAAGGGTTAATAGTAGCAAAAATAATACAGCTTATTATATAATAGTACCTGGAAACCGAGTTTTGGTCGATATTTTTTTTGGTAAATCTACCGGATAGTCGATTCGCAATTTGCCAACTTTTATTCCCATCCTTAATTTTCGCACATAGACAAGTGTCAAAATGGACCTATTACATAACGCCATCTATTGAAGTATTTAGCTTTTGCCTTGGCGTGTCGATGAAGCAGTATTTATTTTCGTATTTTAATGACATTTTAACAGTTTTTCATTGCTAAAAAACACGAAGAAAACAACGTTTTCTAAAAATGCAAACATCTAGATCGATATATCGCCCCCGAAACTCCTTCATACTAAATTTCATGAAAATCATTGGAGCCGTTTCCGAGATTCAGATTTTATACATATGTACAAAAGGTTTAAAGGTATAAAATAGATATTGTTGTCGGTCACACTTTTTCGTAAGTTAATTATATAAGTTATCTTTACCTTTAAAATTTAATGTTTCTCTTAATGTCATATTCAATTTATTAATTTCGATTACCTCGTTAATATTTTAAATATAGGTAATTATATCTCGGTATTTATATATTCAATTTTCCCAATCCTGAATTCTCGGTTGGGGAATTGTTCTAGTGCTTCAAAAAACAACATTACGAACTTAACTAGTTACAATAAACTCATTTGATTACTTGGGATCTGAAATTTACTGCCGGTGTAGATCAATAGATATGTACCTTTTGTTGTATGTAAGCTTCCAGTTGTTGTTGTCTGTTGCAGAACTGTAGCATGTTTGCAGGATAACTTTTTGTCTTTATTTCTAAACATTTCAGTTGTACTTCCAGTGTGACTTGCTTTGTGTAACGCAAGTTTTAGAATATTATAGTATTTGTTTACTCTGTTTGTAATTATTTTTATAAGAAATCTTTCTTTGTAAACGTACAGTAGCGCCCTCCTCCTAGTACAATATACAGTAAATGTACTTACTAGTAGTTTCTCACAATTCCTGATTATGTCCCATAACATCTTACTTCTGAAAACAAATGACTGTCTTGAAGCATTAAAGTCATTATCGAATATAAATTAACAAATAAGTTCTTAGCCTTTATAATCCCAATTGATATTATAAACGCGACAGTAACTGCTTCTGTCAACCTTTCACGGTTAAACTGCTGAATCGATTTTGATCAAATTTGGCATGGAACATTGATTCTTGCGAAAGGATATAGGCTACTTTTATTTCACAAACAGACATCCACGCGTACAGAGCTATGGGCAAAAGCTAGTGTTAAATATTTATTACATGTAAAATGGGATATAGACTAGTTTATACTTTAAACGTGCATCAGTGTGGGTGTTCGTGTAATTTTAATAGCATCTATGGCTTCTTCCTTTGGTTTCAAGGTTCAAAGAACTAAGGTAAAAGCCATGTGGGAGATCTAAAATAGAAATCTATTTTAAATTGGTTTCCCTTCGAGACGAGCTAACGTGTTTCCGTCTATCTCATCTCTATTGGTCATCTAAGTATAAACGTTAAGCCAGAACTACCTGATTCAGAGTTATTTCAACATGTTTGAGGAACAATGTATTGTAATACTTTTGGTTCACATCATTATTACTTCATACTTATGGCTTCAAATAATTCTACAATATTTAATTTTCAACTTTAAGTATAATTAAATAATAATAATGCATAGTGGTGGTACATAAAATTAGTCGACCAGGACAATGGTGTATTCTCCTATCTAAATGGTTTTAATTATAACTGGTGCAGTATGTTTACTTTAAGAGTTTTTATTCTAATGTGAACATTATCGTGTGATATATATTCGTTTAAATAAAATTATAGAGCAGGTTTGTTTCTGGTCTAATTGACTTCCTGCCTAATACGAAAGTATTTACCTTTAAGAAAACTACGTATTTCGTTCGTACTGTTGTAGTATTTCTTTCGAGGTCTGTGAGAGATTCTGAGAGATCTAACGCCATAAGGTACTGAAGAGGATAGCATTCTGGTGCCACGTATTTCAGTTTACAGGTGTTTTTTTTTGCGAATTTTATTACGTCGAAAAAAAGTGAAGTCGATGTAGTCACTGTATATGCTAGGTTTTTATTTTTTTTAATTTTATACTCGATTTAAAGAAACCCTGTAAAGATTATCCCAACAAAAGATTGTGTTGATTTTGTTTTTGATTTCAGTTTTCATTTTCAGAAATAATTATACTTTTATAATCTAATTAACCTTTATAATAAAATTGAAATTCAGAATTATTCAATAATAATACTTAACCCGTAATAAATATTCTTGCAAAAGTTTTTTATTACAGTCTGGATCACCATCGAGACTTATTTCTTAAAGGTATATCCGCTTGAGTGATTTCGCACAGATTTTTCCATTTTACTGCGACTATGAAGCGTGACGCACCTTTACTGAGGTTAATAGGGCCAATGCACTTGGTATAGGGATTCCAGTGTATAGTAATATTATATAGAATATGTATATCTAGTGCCTGACAGTCTCTCAGCCGAGACGGCCCATGTTCGTTTATCTTTGCGAAGTTCGCGTGAGGATTGTACTCGTTAGCAACAACTTGGTTATTTAATAGTTTTTAATCAAAGCTGGGTTCGTCACGGTTGGTGCTATTCGCATGTGTAACGTAACTAGCCATTTTAATTTAATCCGCCATGTTAATTTGATGTCGATCTTTCTTTTGTTTTATCACAGTACTAAATATTCCCATACATTAAGTTAAAGATTTTCTTGTATTTTTTTCTTATTTCCTGTGTTTTTTTTATTATTTAAGAACCTGCCAAAGTAATGCCTGATGAAAAGCATGAATAGAGTCCAAGAGTTGTGGTCACCATACTCATTGCCAATGTAGACAGTGCAGTATGGTGACCCACACTATGGTGGTTTAGTTAGATGCTTTTGCACCTCCCGTTTGGGAACGTACAAGGTATGACAGTCATCATGGTAGTGTAAGGTTCATACACTTACTACTGTAACTGTCACTCCTACATCAATGGACTTTCTGTCTCGCACTTACAAATGAAACACGATAGCTCGAATGCTGTCGCTTTAGGTTGGTTTTCTGTGTGAGGGTAGTATTGACCCCGGTCGAACCGGCCCGTTCGTGATGAAATCAGTGTGGCTCTACTACCTGTAAGAGCTTCTAAATTTTATTATACTGACTAGAATCGGTCATTATTACCTTGGGGAGACCTTCGTTCCGCAGTGGACGGTGATAAGTTGATTTGAAGTATCGGACATTGCATTACTACTAAGGATATAAAGATTGAGAAAAAAAAAACAACAAATGAGCACAAAAAACATAGGTGTAATATAGATGCCTCTATACTTTGACCAAATTTGCCAGACGGATGTAAAAAGTTTGCCCCTAACATTAAAATGGTAATTAGGAACCATTATATCAGTCGCACGAGCCCGAGGTCATAAGCCATCGAAGTCAATTATAGGTAGTTAATTTTCGTCGTATGCATTATTAGCGACTAAGTGTTGGGACGTATGACAAAGGTCCTAAGTATTGCTAGTATGTAAAATTAATTAGTGTTTATTGCCATTACAAATGATAACCTTTGTCCACGAAATATGGTTCATTTTCCTTTTCATGTTTTTTTATGAGTTGCTTTCACAAATGTGCTATTTGGAAAGACTACAATGCAGTCTAGTAAGTATATTTGGTGCAACTAAAACATTTTCTCCACACGGTTAATTTTAATTATGTAAAAATGGTGATAGTAAAGGTAGGTTGTTGGAGTCTAATTAAAAACCAGGATTATGATGAGAATATAACGATTTGGTCAAGGTAATTATCACATTAAAATCATCCCGAGTCGTGGAGACGTAAAAATTATATCACCACATCTATACCGTACACGATATGATGCTTATAAACCAGAACAAATGTGAGATCAAAAGGGTCCTAAATTGGGTCTTTTATAAAAAATATTGCAAGATTTCTACGCAGTGGATGAAATCATTTAATATATTTGTAATTTTGCATTTGCATGTAATATCAAACTCGAAAAACAGCCCTGACCTCTTCCAACAAGTTTTAATGCTATAAACGATATTGTTCTCAAAAGATCATAAAAATTATCAGTTAAAAATATTGTGCATGCACCGATAGCTTCTGCAACCTGCGTGATACGATAAATATACTATGTTATGTACACTTTCGACCGTCCTACTAACATCCGATACAAATTACTCGACTCCTTTGATAACGCTTTTATCAGTGTATTGCTATGTGCATGTATTTGCGCATCTGGTGTCTTATTGAATGCAAAAAATGACACTTTCGAATTATCAATCTCATTCTAAAGACACTCACGTCTCCGCGCATTTGAAATCCATAGACCTCCCAGAATAAATCATCGCCAATTAATAAAAATTTCATCAGAACATATGCATTAAATGTGTTAGACTTTATCAACATCACTGATGTGTTCATTTTTTTCTTTAATTTATTCTAAAAATATTAAATATGGACGTCTGCAGTGACTATGCAAATGATAACTAAAACCTCATGTTTAGCTTGACTTTATATCAGTATAATGACGAATCGCAGAGACGTTTGCGGCATATTTACATTTCTAACAATGTGACTTCAATAAACATATTGTTACCGGCAGCAACAGGTATGGAAAGGTTACTGTCATTCAAAAAATATGTACGAGTTGAATCACGTCGAATATGCTCTTGTAAATTTTTGTAAATCAAGATAAGCGAAGTCAATGAATTTTTCAAGAATCTTTGTTAACTTTAATCAAAGCGCCAAACTCCATTTAAGTTTATAGCAAATAATTGCATTTGACGCGACGAGGATAATTCCTGCACCTGTGTAAACTTTTACACGATTCTGCTAATTTTGGGTGGGCGGCTGCATATTTGCACCATCAAAATTTGTAACTGACAAATTAGCACTTTCGGACACATCAAGTAAGATTAAAGTTCCATATTTATCTTAAATATTCGATTGCATTTCATTGAACGCATAAATTACGGTTTATCATTACGAGTTTTGATGATTGATGTGATGTTCTTATGTTTGGTAATGATTTGTGAGCGATTCCGAATTAGTGAAATGTCACTTTATTAGAGGTTAAGCGTTAAAACTATTTGCTTTTTTCTAATGTTGTGACTGTAGAATTTTATGTCCTATAACTCTGTCTAGTTTTATTAGGAGGCTGACATTTCAGACAAGTCTATAATAAGGTGCATGATATGCGCAGTTTCGTAGGTACACCTACGGTCATTTTTTCGATTTGACCAGCCTTCAACTTGATCAGCTGCAGTGATGTCATCTGGCTGCTATTATTCAATATTTGTTTTGGCGCATAAATTCGCAATTTGCTGCGATTTTACTACAGATTTCCTTTTTTATTTAATTTATTGACAATATGATCTAGGTTTGTTTGTTATGAATGTAATTCGAATCAGCTGACTGTGATTCAGCAGCGTCGTACGCACGCTAACTGGATTTTCAGTATTCCAAAAGTATTTGTTCTTGGAAGTTCATTGTACCTATCAGCTGAGTCAACCTGTCTTTTTAGGTTTTTTTATTGATAAGGACAATATTGTCGCAACTAAGTTGCTAAGGTGTCGGATATTTGGACTTGGAATCACGCAAAGAAATGAATGGTTATTTTTTAAATCCTGATATTCTTGTTTTTCGTATGTACACAATTTTTTATTTCCTCCGTGCCAATAAATTGATTGTTGTCATGCAAATATTTCGTGCATTTTTATTGATTTTCTTAGCAAATGATATCATTATTTTGCACCTCCGTTGAAAAGCCATTGTACATTGATTTCGTAAATTGACGACAATCTTAAAAATAAATATTTTTTGAGCGTCGTCACGTCTAGACACGTTAAGCACCCTCCCCGCTGTCAGATTTCGACCATATTAGTGAGTTAGGTATCTGCTAAGACGACAAATACACATTGTTCAACATTCATCATTCACGTCACCAACACGAGGATTTAGTCAAGTTTTTTTTAAGATCATATTTTATAGACTTGTCCGTCGGTGTCTAAGCTTATCACGGAATTCAATGCAAGTTTTTAGACGATGATTCAATAAAATATTGATTGATGCATGTTTTAATTTCCACTGTCAATGTATTTTTAATTTATGCATGATAATTGCTTAGACCTGATGATTTTGTACTATAAAATAATCGTGTAGCAACAGACGCATCAAATTGCTTTTAATAGGTATGCTCTTTTCATATGGGTATTCATCAAGTATAACGTTAGTGGGTAGGCTAGGTAGACAAGGTACCCTGGTTGCATTTTACTTTTAAATTCATACAAAAAACAGCATAAGATGTAAAATATTGTTATAAATAGTTCTAATTACTAATTAGTTGTTACTCTTGCACGCAAAAACTACTGAACGGGTTTAGATAAAACTTTGTCAGGCAGTATAATCTTAACCAAGAATTGTTTCATTTATTGATTTTAAAATACACACATTTTTATAAATTTTAAGTTTCTGTCTATCTTCATATAAACTTTAATTATAAGCGAAATATCATTTTTACATTACAATTTATTCCTTCTATATAAATCCTTGCTCAACACAAGTTTTTGTTAATTTTAATTTTGTCATCTGGTGCTTTTCCAAACTTCTATCTTTGCTCTTACAAGAAAGAGGAGATTTAAAATAATTCAATATTTTTATTAATAAACACATTTTTTGAGAACGTCCCTTGACCTAACTGCGTGGTATTGAAATCTTGAAGAGAGTTGAATATTTTCATAACGTATTCATCTGTGTCGACTAACTGTATGCGCTGAGATTTCTATAGGCACTTTGAGTACCATTTGAAAGTAGGTTGGAGAAATGAACGCGTCTAGGAAAAGCACTGGAACATTGTACACAGAGTGGTTTCTAAAGTTGGCCTAATAATACAAGTTAAAACTTGATTAAATAGCTTCCATGACTAAGTTGTAAAAATTAGTAAATATGCGCTTGGTTTACCTTAGCGGTAATTTAATAAAGGCTTGGTTTCTGGTGACATTCTAAATTCCGCACTCTAGCACCTGACTGTGAGGTGTAGCCAAAGAAAACATTACTTGTACACTGTTTGCTCACTTATACCAATAGTTATGGCCTCATTGAGTTCCTGCTACTAGTAGATCTACATTACCTCGAGAAATAAGTCCACAAAAAATACTGATTGAACAGAAGCTGTAATAAGGTAGCATTTGAGGTGTGATGACTAGATAATTGTTCGTTGGTTTCCAATGACATGTAGCAACTACTAACAAATGATTCTCTGTACAAATATTGTCAGTTGTAGGTTTTTCTATTTTTTTTATGTTGGTTTTAAATTATTATTGTATGATTCAACACACGTACATAGCAATACTGTCGTGATAGATCCAGTTGACGACGATGTATTTTCTTATCATTGTCACATGGCATTATTTAGAGCTTAGAACCAGATGATTAATGTCCTAGACATTAGCATGTATTGTTGTTTCACTGTGTAATTGCTAAAACCTTTTTTGTATTGTCTCCGCTCTTGACACCTGAGATGAAATATAAATCAGTTGTCAATGTGTTGAATTTGGGCCGACGGCGTACAATGCCTGGTAATAAATTGACGTCTCCAAGATCTGTCTGTCTTGCATCATCATTCTGGTCTAAATCCAGATGATCTTTAGCTATTTACATTGTACTAAGACTTGATAAATTAAATATACCAATGCGGTCTATTATTTTTTGCCGTGTAGAAATATTGACTTTACGCGATCATTATAATCGCTGTTGGTAATGAAATGATCCGCAAAAACGTCAACATATTCTATCAGTCTTAGGTAAAAATTAAACAAAAAATATTTTGCATGCAAAAAGCGGCGTCGCTCACGATCCTTGCTTATGTGTTAAGTAATGAACCACGTTTTGGTTCAATGCACTCACGAATCTTTATTTTACTGAATATTCTAATACCTAGCAATTCTAGAGGCTATCAATTCATTTGTATTTAAAGTTATTATTTGAAACTCACGATTTTCTTGCTCCCAATAAGCGATTGGATACGATTGCTCTATAATTGTACCTTTACAATTGAGTGCATAATATGAATTCAGGTATATTTATAAATATGCTGTATCCCGTGTACAATGTATATGTGTGCGTTGGTATTCCTTCATATCATTTGATGTCATTTGTGGTGTTAGACAATTGCGCCGGTTCAACGCACCGCATGTAGGTTCACAGCCAATTTTCCGTTTTCCACGTTGCGTCATTAGATGTCAGTGTTTGAGTTCGTAGGCACACCTGTTTTAATACTTCTGTCGATTCAGTGTCTTGAAGCAAGTTGCAACATGTACGTACTTATAAGGAAACTTCTACTTAATATGAGATCACTTTCTGAGTTAGCAGAATTAATCAGTGCTTGAATTCTTTCCGATTTAAATGTGATGTAAGATAGATTTCATATTTCAAAAGGTTTTTCTTGATTTTTATAAAATATTTCACGATTTTTCTTTGTTTTTTAAATAAATTTCAGCAAAAAATTAATATACTGATATGAATATAATCGTAATAAAACAATTGTTTTTTTTAAAAGAGGTTAGATAATGATCGATATTCGTTCATAATTCATACTACTTCATTCGCTACTACTGTAGTACTATAATTATCAAAAACTTTTTGTATTAAAACGTAGATTCGTTTTCATGTATTTTTTTACAAAAAAAAGTTATTTTTTTTGCAACACATTCACTTATTCATAATTTAACACTCTTTCATTTGCAAAATATTTATAAAAGTTAAATAATTTCACATATTAAACCTATTCGTTTTATGCGTTTATTTCATAGATGTTCCTATTTTTTAGCAAATATTTTCCTTCAAAGCTATTGTTAGTCAATCTCTTAAGCTATACAGTTGCATGCACCAATATTGTCATACAATAACCACTGGCCGGGTCACCCGATAAGAAAGAGAGGCGATAACCGGTGCATTAGGAACTACAAACACTGCTACTGTTACGATTTCTCAATACCACACTTGTTTCTATATCAAAGATAATGTTAAAAGGTTAAGGAACCTTCCTCGATGTAAACTGTGCTATTTGAAGAGTGGATGCACTAAGGAGTTAGATAGAATGCAATGTACTGTTACCGATCCCGTTACTGACCTGACTGCACTAGCCAAGTACATTTGCAACCACGAACTTAGAATTTTCCTATGAAATGTACCAACGTTCTCAAGGTAGCGCAATTGCATTTCAATGCAATATCCTACAGCGAATAGGATATTACATATTTGATTGTTCCGTTAGATAGTGAATTCTTATTCTAGGTTATCCATAACTTGTACTATTTTTTTAACACTTATCGATAAGTATTTGTGTTTAAGTGAGTTTGTTGGTTACGCAATGCAATGACGCATACATTTAAGCATTTACTAGAAACAACACTAGGTGGTTGGTTACTTATAATTTTAAACGACGTCAATAATAATAATAAGTATTGTTTCTTAATAAAGGTAGGGTGACAATATTGTGCTTTAAATAGGTATATAGATTTATTTGTGCGTGACTTGGAGTCTAAGAAAACCCTGGATCCAGCTCAGTTCTCTAGATATTTAAAAAGTTCTTGATTGTCGAATTTATAGCGAAATTTTGCGTTTCCTTTTATCGAGATTATTTGAAAAAACTACTGTCGTGAGCATTATAAGACATTTTACAATATGTTCTACATGTAAGTAAGCTGGCAAAGGCTCTCACTATTATTAACATATTTACAATAAATAAATGCTTGGATGACTTCCAAGGGAATCTGAATACCATAAGAAATAACTAAAGAAATGTCTATACACCTTCTCTGAATAATATAATTTTTGAATTTGTTAAATTGATCATTTACCAGACTAGACTTAATATCAAATATTAATTTGTCTAATGCGACTTTCTCCCTATTTTCTCAAGCCATTTTGTCATATTAGCTTCGTCATCAAATTACTAAAAGTTAATAAAATTTGCTAAATAATTTTCAACTTTACTAGGACGGCACTCGCATTATTTTACTTTAATAATACGAACCGGCTTGCGTTTGACCACGTGTCACATGCATTGTGTGTGCCGAGCCTAGCAATATAAAATTCTAAGTCGGCCTTCAGTACTCAGTACATACAGGCGTTCTATCGTAGAATCTAGGCCACGTTATAATCGCACTTGCTACTAGTCGACTGCAAAAGTAGTAATGTAATTAGTTGTTAGTTACGGCTTGTGTACGCTCGACGTGGAACGAATCTCCATCATTTGTTAACCAAATATATTTTTTCTACCGTCTACAGACATAATGAGCTTGGTGCGGAAAATGTTTGATGGTATAAAACATGTAGTTTCATTAAAATAAAGAATTAAACCACGTGTTTAGCATTTAAAAACGTAGAAAATAAAGTAATAAAAAGTAATAGATCTGCATAACATTTGAAACTACTTAAACATAGAACTTTTACGCACCAATAGATTAAGTATTCTTTGTAAAGTTGTGTTTATGGTCATATTTTTTTTTCACCTGCTACCAGTTACAGATAACATATATTCTATTTACTAGTGACACACTTTCAGTGAATTTCTAAAGATAACTAGTATCTGGTTCACATTTATTGATTTTTTTTCCAAACCATGACTTCGTTATCAACCTTTTATTCTTAGCCTGGCACGCCGGTGAACGACGTTATCTTTATCAGGACACTTCACAAACATTCCCAACAGTTTACTTGAACATATTATTTAATAGAACAATTCTATTGAGTGGGTTAGCTATCAGAAATTGGGGCCAATTGTGACTATTCTCTGTGTCCAGGAGAATTGGATGTGGGTAGACACCACGTAGGTGGAGGCCTTGCCAAAGACTGTTACGCTTGGACAATTAGTTGTATTCTCACATCGGAAAAATAGACTTTATATCATGATGAATTCAGCACGGTTTCGCATTTGAAAAGGATGTTGACGAATTTGGCGGTGTTCTGAATTAATTACGTCTGCGCCGATGGTCTGTCACGTAGGTGACCAAATATAGTTGCATGTATAACGTACCCCACCTTGTATGGTGCGCGCTCAGGAAGGAAGAGGTGTGATTGAACCCGTGCGTGCGTTAGGCACTAGGGAACAATCGATGTTTTTATTCACTACACTACTATTGTAATGCAATTTTGGAGACGTACTTCCGACCCGCCTGTTATTGGGGAAGTGCATCGACCACGCTCCGCACAAGTGTGTTGATCGCTATTGACCTTTTATTGATTTTGAATTGTATTCAATTGTTACGATATTCACGATTAACGTAAGAAACGAAAGGTACGGTTGATTAACTTTACAAATTATCTTTTTAAGGATATGCAAACGTAACAATGATTTGATAAAATAAAAATTCCATATTTGTTGGCGATTAAATTCTACTCGTATACCTACATTTTAACATGTTTCTTGTTTAAATTAATGTTTTTTTTATATTTATAAAATAAATATTTATGCAATTTCTCACACCACTTTAATCTGATATTGATTTTAAAAGACAGACGTTTAAATATTCTTTTTATGTGACATTTTTTGCAATAGACTAATAAATATTTACGCTAATAGGTCTAGATAGTATAACTTGCATCCTAAAAGTTACATAATTTATGATAATTATAATCATCTAGACATCTTAATATTTCATTTCTAAGGCGTATACCTAATGCAAATTCTACCAGTGAGATAATCCAAAGTGTTTCTAAGGACCATGAATCATCGTTAAGTGCAATATATAAGTATATTTATCCTCTGAATCATGAATGCTTCTTAGCAATGGGTGAAATATATTTTTGGCTACATCTCCCAGGTTGTTGCTAAATGATCACTCTTCTCCGCATGTGTTCTCGTAAAATATTTTAAGGTGAAATACTTGACCTAACAATGTATCTGCCCAGCCGATTTCGGCTATGGTGATCATTACTAATTATTTATTAGCTGAGATACTGGACTGATTAGCTTTTGCATGTGCCCGCTGATGGCTACACTATCCAATTTTATGTGTAAACACGTGCGCGAATATTAGCGATTGGGCTGTTGGTGGTTTAGCCTTAAGAGCATAGCGTTACGAATCCCGGTCAGATTTTCTCCGCTCTTCAAAGTCATGTACTTAGGATTTCACGAAGCACCTCCACATAGATCGGCAACTGACCCTTTCCTCCCATTTTCGAGACTCAATATTGCATTTTTCAACAATATGACTTAGACATTATAAGCGTTGCTTTATTACTAATACTAAAGAATTAGATCCGTAGTTAGGAATAGTAATTTACAAGCTTCGAGGACGGGTGAGTATAAAAATTAATTGTAAGATTTTTTTTGCGTTAAATTCTAACGATGAATTCACCTTTGACATGCAGAGGTTTTTCTAGCGTACACTCAAATATAGCTTGCAGCTAAGATCGAAATATAAACGAAGAAATTAATTTTATTAAAAAACATTAGTTTACAAGTTGGTAGCAAAAAGCTTAGTCGATTTATGTTGAATAAATCATAGACAAACAACTCAACGTAACAATTAATCGTGCGTGATGTTGTTCTTTGTGAAATATCGTCAAATTATAAGGTGATATTATTTTTTCTGTGCGTGACTCACGTGGCACGTGCCGACTGGCTTACTAACACATGGCTCCAACCTGACAGCGAACTAGTGCGACTTTATAATTACCCATTTTTTATTTATTTCACTCGACTTTTTTTTAATGAAATTTGCCAGGTCGATTTTAAGTTTTCTTAGTCGACTTTTTTTTTAAAAAAGAAAGTGCTTTATAATTCGATTGTACTTATTTATACATGTTTTGAGAGTGGAACTCCGTCGTTTGAGAATTAATTTGAACAGTCTTTTTTTGTTTAGAGGGTATGTTTCTCGCTTGCTCCCATCCCAATTTTGAAGAAAAATTTGATAAATGGAGAATACAGTTTATTATTATTCATTTATGATGCGTACTTAAATCAGTGATACACTTTTTAAAGTTACTTATGTGAAATATATTTTTTGTTTCCAAAGTTAGCTCTTAGTTAAGTTCAATGCCTGCAAACTTGAATTATTATCGTTGGTACCAGGATATGGAGATCCGACAATAACTTGTAGAGCTATATCCTTAATTGGTAATTTTAAAGTTAATTGCATTGATATAAAACAATTTGAAATATTTCTTCTGATATTGATTGCAAGTATTGTATTTTTAATGTAACATTTTTAAAAATGTTTAAATTGGGTAATATCGTGTAAGAAACAGTATATTTTTTATAAAATGGATACATGTTTCGATTCCAATCCAAGATGGACCTTTGTGTTTGGGTGTAATTTATCTATAATATCTCTATTTTTTTTTTTTTACGTCTTTAGTGGAATAGGCGTTTGTCCTCTATCTCACCTGATGGAAAGTGCAGATGAAGACGAAGGTGGTACACGCCCATCCAAAAGATACCTGTTCACTCTACTCTTAAAGGCTCCAGAGTTCATGTCATCAGGAAAAATAGACCCAGGCAGGTCGTTCCAAGTCTTGGCGACTCTCACCAAAAAAGAGCTGTCATATGTCATACGAGGTGTGTTCAAAAAGTAAGGTGACTTTGTATTTTTAAGAAAAAATATTTATTTATTTATCAATATTTATGTTGTCCCCTTCAAAGTAATCCCCCTCAGATACAATACACTTATGCCAGCGGTTTTTCCAATCGTCAAAGCACTTCTCATAAGCACTTTTCGGTATAGCCTTGAGCTCTTCCAGCGATGCAGTCTTTATCTCTTCAATCGTTGCAAATCTCCGTCCTTTCATAGGTCTCTTTAGTTTTGGGAACAAGAAAAAGTCACATGGGGCCAAATCCGGTGAATATGGTGGCTGAGGCATGATTGTGGTGTTGTTTTTGGCCAAAAAATCTCTCACCAGCAAAGATGAGTGAGCAGGGGCATTATCGTGATGCAAAAGCCATGAATTGTTTTTCCACAATTCCGGACGTTTTCTTCGTATTGCTTCTCGCAAACGGCGCATAACTTCAAGATAATACTGTTTATTGACCGTAAGTCCATATGGTAAGAACTCCTGATGCACCACGCCGTGGTAATCGAAGAAAACAGTGAGCAAAACTTTGACATTTGATCGAACTTGGCGTGCTTTTTTCGGTCTTGGCTCATCTGGGCTCTTCCATTGGGACGATTGGACTTTGGTTTCGATATCATAACCATATACCCATGATTCGTCACCAGTTATGACCCTTTTGAGTAAATCTGGGTCGTCGCTGACGTCATTCAACAGTTCTTGAGCGATGCTCATGCGACGGTTCTTTTGGTCAAAATTTAGCAATTTCGGAACAAACTTCGCTGACACACGTCTCATGCCTAAAACGTTAGAAAAAATTTCATGGCACGAGCCAAGCGATATACCAACATCCTCAGCAACTTCTCTGATAGTGATTCGACGATTTTCCAGAACAATTTTCTTCACTGCTTGAACGTTTTCATCAGTTGTTGACGTGCTTGGGCGTCCAGAGCGAGGCTCGTCATTGGCATCTTCCCGGCCATCTTGGAAGAGTTTGTACCACTTGTAAACATTTTTTTTACTCAGAACAGTTTCACCGTATGCCACTGTCAACATTTTAAGTGTTTCGGAGCACTTTATTTTATTTTTTACACAAAATTTGATGCAAATCCTTTGATCCATATTTTTCGATAGCAAGAAATCGCCGAGCACGAAAAACACTTATAACCTTTACGCCTCTCCCAACCAAACAAAAAATGCTATACACTTGAAACTTGGTACAGATGTTCGGGAAGAGTGTACCAACATAACAAAATAAAAAAAATCGATAATCGAAAGTACGTTGCCCGCCAAATTTGAAAAGTCACCTTACTTTTTGAACACACCTCGTATATAGATTATTTATTTATTTATTGAAATCTCTAATAAAATAAAATAGAAACACTATGAGATAGCATTTTTCGTTGTGTTTTAAAAAATTATCAGCTCCGCTTGCGTGTGTGTCGGTTATCGCGGTAAAAAGTAGTCTATGACACTCAGATAATGTAGTTTTCCATTGGTGCAAGAATTTTTCAAATCGGTTTAATGGTTTAATTGACAAAGTGTAACAAATTCAAATTCGCATTTGTAATATTACTAATATTTCTTTTAAAATAGATGTTTGAACTACAATATTAAAGATTGATTTGACTGCCTCGACAGCGTAGCGGTAGCGAAAGCGTCTGCTGTGCTTCAGGTCTCGGGTTCGATGCCCGGGTCGGACCAAATGTTTGTGTGATTTTGTGATATAATAGGAGTGTAATTACAAATAAAAAATACATAAGTATTCTATCAGTCAGTCTAGTTATCATAGTACAAGCTCTGCTTAGTTTGAAACTAGACGGCGTGGTGTGTTAAATGTCTGGAATATTTAAATTAAAAAAAAAAAGATACTGCACTCTATTATTCCACTATTCTTAAAGTTAATAGTTTGAACAATGACCTGTTCGCAGTTCACTTCGAGCATATCATTGTTTCATTGTTTAAAGTGATTGTCCTTGAGCTATTTTGTCCTGAGTTCATCTTAATGAGTTCATGTTACATTACACATTACATTGTAACGTACGTTTACTACATTGTACCACTTTTATTCCGCCAATTTTGCAATTCCTACCATCACCTATCTGTAAAGGTTGTAAAAGCTTACAAGATTTTTCTCAGGCCTTTTGATTGCCCCCTTCCTTCGAGAATAAAAGAGGTTTCACTCATTAACTCCGCGGAAAACAACGAAAGAATTACTAAATATCAGCTCTCTGTGACTCCATGGTGTCTCTCCAGTTAAGCTGGGTCATATTTTTTTTGCTAAAAATAAGATAAGAAGAGAATAAGATAATCTATCTATCTAACTATGCTTTTACATATGAAAATCATGGAATTTGTAAGGCTACTTCTTTAAGAGTTTTTTTTAATATTTCACTGTATGTGTCACATTTAATAATTCAAAAAGTACATACCTATTCGGTATATCGTAATTTCATTTGGACCTTATTTTGCACACACATTTATAACAAAAATGCGTACTGACTGTTTCCGTGTGGTAACGGGTTAAGAATATAGAGTATCACCGCTCCTATTCATCCTGCGGGTGTCGTAAGAGAGCAAATTACACAGGACAACACCAATGCAAGGAGAAGGAAAACTTGATATAACCCTATACCAACTCGTCTGGCCAGCGTGGTATAGAAGGCCAAAACTTTCTTACTAAGGAGAGGCCTATGTCCAGCAGTGGACTATAAAAGGCTGTTGATATTGTGTGATGTGTTGTGTTACCTGTTTTGTTAATTTATAAATTTCTGTGACGCATTGTTATTGAAAACAAAACAATGTTGTCATACAAGGAATAATCCTGCTAAACTAATTTTAGAACTGCACAATATACTTCTTGCTTGCAGAATGCTCTCCTTATTATAGTAATTAAGTTGTTAATGCGAGATTGTCTAATAAAAGTTTTATTTTCAGCTATACACAGAGGCACTGAAAATCAACCGACCAAGAAAGCCAGGGGCGACGGCGGAGGCGATAATAGCAGTGGAGGGCGTGACCAACATGCATACAATTGCCTCCTTCAGAATGAACTCCTTGGGGCTAGAATCGAGGAAGTTCGAGGTCCGTCGGCTACTTGTGCAGATGGGAACAAAGCTAGTTTGGGAGCTACACAAACCCCGAGATCGTCACCTGCATATCTGCCAGTTTATAGATTCAATGCTCGAAGTCAAAGTGCTGCGGTAAGTTCATGTGATTTTTAACCGATTTATAAATGCACCTTTCTTATGTTTTGGGTTTAGGTCAAATATTATAAATCTAATTTATAAAGGCTACAAGGGTACTTAGCTCAATTTGATAGATTTCTTTTACCATAGAACCTTTTTTTTTTAATTTGTATTTTTAATTTCTTTGTTTAATATTTTTTTTGGATGTTAAATATGTGTGCGATTAAAATAATCTTCTTAGTGATAAAATGCACGTACATTAAACGGCTGTTTCCCCAAATGAGTAGGCAGAAGCTTCGGAGGCACGTAATAGTTTGCGTGTTTAGTTTTGGTCATTGCGATGTTTTGTAATGTTAAAATGTTATTTTATTTTATTAAGTAAATGAAATAATTATCTCAAAATACACCTGTGAAAACACTCACATATATCTGAAAAGTATAGGAATTTACATTCATACATTAAATCAAATCTAAAGTTTATGGTTTCGAATGACTATTGGCTTTTTAGAAGTTTCTTTTGCGCCAACGAATGTTTGATGTAAAACAGAATAGATATATTTTATCTTAAACCAGAGATGGAATCTCCAATACTCATTCATAAACTGAGATCATATGCTTAGAATAACGACAGCTCCTTACTTCATTTCAACCAAACAAGCAAATAAACTTATAACATGCCAGTATTGTAAATATCCTCAATAAATAGATAAATTACCTGTATACCTACATATAATCTTGTAAGATTAGGTTAAATAGCCCTGGTGAATAAGGAACTGAATACTTGTCGGACCAGAATTGATCAGCGACAGGCTCAGTATCCTAAGCCATCACCATCGACAGCCTGTAATAGTCTACTGCTGATCTCTTCTTAGAAAGGAGGACGCTGCCCAGACTGGTTGATATAGGATTTGTGTCGTTTTCCTTCTCGTCGCAGTGTTGTTGTTCTGTGTAGTGTTTTAAGTATAAACACCTTAGTATTTAACAATTAACTTTTAGCATAAACTATAACTGTTCCTGTTTTGAATAATCAAAATAATTATTGTAAGTCTACTATTTATGTATTAAGAAATAAATAACGAATTGTCAACCCTAAGAGTGTTCTTTGTTAACTTGTTTCTAAGTAGCGACATTAAGTTGGTTTTAAGCCGGTAACGAGATAGCATTATGTGGCGGAAATTAGGTAGACATTAAATTAATGTGCTTATGGAAGTATAGATAGTAGGCGAATGTACTATGTTGTCTTGATTGCGTTTTAATTTTAAATATTATAAGATATATTTAAAAGAATAAAAGTAAACTTTCAGGGCCGTCAGTCATATTTGACAGACTTCGTCCGTCAAAGTCCAATAGTTAAATGTGATTAGTAAATCGTTTTTCAAGGTGTTTACTTTTCTTAACAGCAGGCATAGAGAAATGTCTTCTTCATCTCTTCTTCTCAGCCGAAAGACGTACACTTCTGGACATAGGCCTCCCCCAAGGTTCTCCACAACAGCCGGTCTCGTGCTGGCCGCATCCAGCAACTACCCGCGACCTTCACCAGGTCCGCCTTGTGGGTGGCCTACCAACGCTGCTTTTCAAAGTACACGGTCGCCACTCCAGAACTTTTAGGCCCCATTGGCCATCGTTTCTGCATGTAATGTGTCCCACCCACTGCCTTAACTTAAGTAAGTTAAGCAATTTTACTGGCAATATCGGTGACCTTGGATCGTCTGCGGATCCGAGGAGATCCGCAGACGAACCAAGGTCCTGATTTGATCACGCAAAGAAACTCCGAGCCCTTGTCCTCTCCATTGCTCTTTGGGTGACTTTGAGCCTTCTTATCAAGCCCATAGTAAGCGACCACGTCTCTGCGCCGTAAGCCATGTCTATGAAATGTCTATATAGGCCAATCAACTTGAAAACATGCCAAAAATAACACTAACTTGTCTTTATTCAGTTTTGATTGATCTCTGATGTGTGACAGCTAAGAGACAGGTGTTTTCATTGCTATATAGTTTGTATGGAAAAATAATGAAATGGATTGTTTCTCTATAAGAACTTTCCTTGTGCCGAATTGGTGGTACCGTTCTCAAGTTTTGTACATTTGACGATTCATTTTTACTCGTACAGATTACAGATTACTTTCTTTGTATTTTTCTGACTGGTGGTGGTTCTACTTAAAACTTTTTACGCTTTCCCTTCTTAAGAAAAAATATGACATCCCGTAGGCACTTGGAATATAACATTAAGACATTAATATATAATCTTCGAATACATAACCTAGTATACACTGACAAAAAAGACATCCTCTTTTTTTGGTCATTCGTCATCAAGGTTATTCGTTTCTTATTTATAGGTGGACAAAATCTGTAATCGATCTCAAATCTCATCAAAGTCAGTACTTGTGTGTTAGATAACCATTATAGCAAGAGCTATATACTGTTACTGGCTGCCTGGTCCATGTTTTCTGTATACTGGCGCGTGTTAATTGTTCTTTGGTTTTATGGTTTGTATCGGTTCAAAATCATATTAGCACTGGAGATTGCTTTTCTTTAATAAGTAGTAATTAGTGTAAGTCTAGTAAATTGGTGTCTTACTATCCCAGTACTGCTTTAACAACTTTGCATAAACCTAATCTAAAACCTTAAGGTGTATAAGGTAGTAGAGCCACGCTGATTTCAGCACGAGCGGGCCGGATCGACCGGGGCAGTACTACCCTTCCACAGAAGACCAACCGAAACACGACAACACGGATGCTGGCGGCATCCGTGTTGTCGTGTTTCGTTGGTGAGTGCGAGACCGGAGGCCCATTGATGGAGTGATCACAGTTATCGTGGTAACTGTGTAAGCCTTACACTGTCACAATGACTGTCATGCCTTTTGCGTCCCCAATTGGGGTGTGAAAAAGCATCTCACGAGGCCGCCATAGTGTGGGTTACCTTACTGCATTGTCTGCATTTGCAATGAGTATGGTGACCACAACTCTTGGATTCTATTCATCCTTTCCATCAGGTAGAATAGAGTCACTTTGGCAGGCTTTTAATATAGAAAAAAAAAAAAGTGTGCGATATTTTTCTGAAATTTCGGAAAATTAGTTTACACGTCACGTTAACACATCAATAAAGCAAGGGTGAAAAATAAACGGGAAAAATACGTTTAAAAACTCTATAAAATATACTTATTAAGATAAAGAACTGTTAATTGAAGAAACATTACAAGTACCGGAATAAATAAATCTTTTCTCTTGTCCTTATAACGGGATCTTCAAAATCGGTAGTAGCAAGTGTTCGATGAAGCGTAGGTTTATCTATCAAGTGCGTGACGTAACAAATCGGTCTTAAAACCAAGAAATGCTTTGTCACGATGGTTTAGAAGCTCTTGATGCAATTTATATTCATAAAAATGAAATTTGATTAAAGTGTGGGAAAGAAACGGCGTCTTTCGAATAATTTGTCATGAACTAAGCCTTGTTTAGATTTATAGATAGGTTGTTATTGCAGATACAAAATTAAAAAAGAATATCTGTCTTTAGGCCTTTGAGATGCGGCCATCTTGATTTTTTTGGACTTTGTACTTAAAAGTTGATTAGACTCGAAAGCGTTTCCTGCGCCCTTTTAAAATTACACTATCTAATATTTTAGATGTACTACAAGTCAAGAATACCCTGTATTCTTAAAGATCACAGAGCTGTATTTAAATTAACCAAACTGTTAACTGTAAAACAATATGTCTCGAGTACTCTTATTCTTTCCCACTTAGATTTACTGAACTTTCACACATATTTGTAGTTCTTTTGTTTGAAAACATTCTTGTACAACCGCAGAAAACTTTTGAGTGCGGAAATCGTTATTTCAAATCACTCCTGTCATTGAATCCGTACGATAAAAAAAGCTATAAAATTTTATGCGAAGCTCTCACGTCAAATGGGTTACAGTATAAAAAAGATGCATGTCTAATGAGTATTTTGTCTGCGATAGACTTGCATGTTTCTACTGTGTCTAATTGCACATATTCTTTGTTTCGTGTTTTTGCAATAAGCGTAATCGGTAATTCGCGTTTTTTGTGCAGTTTATACTTTTTCATTGTTGTGGCTAGGCACCCCGATTTTATCCAGACATAATTTTAAATGTATGACTAAATTTGGGATATACTATATATTGTGTACATTGAACTTTGTTTAGACATTCAGTTTGTATATTACACATATTTACCCATTACTTGTTTTCATATTTCATACCATGCGTCGTCTATTTTGTTGTATATAATCTGTGTTTATAAACGACAGATCGTTAAACAAAAAGTTTTTATGATTGCGGGAATTTGTAAAGAGTCTTCAGAGTCAAAACCTCCTTATGAAATTAGCAGGATTACCGGGAATAATGGACTAAGGAATAATATTTAAGTGTGTATACACTAAATTAAGCCTTTTATGTCCTGACAAAATTTATTGACACGTCACAGTGATGTATATGGACATATTTGATTCCATGAGTTATTTAGACAGCGAATGGCGATTGGCGTATTGTCAAAATGCATGTAGTTTATTGCACAATAAAATGAGTTTTTAATTTGATTTTGTATTTATGGAACTTCACAATCATTTGGGTTCATTATAACAGGTTGTGGATGTCCTGAGTTGATTGCTTTTAAGTAAATAACGTGTGCTTAGTTGAAATGTTTGACACTTACTTAACAACGTCTAATGTCACTCGACGTCAATTAAAGCTCTCCAATGATGAGCTTTAAAAACATTTTACCGTTTATGAAGCAAAAAGGTTATAACCACCCGGTTCATGATAACAAAATAAACATTGACTTTAACACTTAACCCAGTTGGTGCCAAATTCAATTTGCAAGTATTCCTCGTAATGTCATCTAAAACATTGTATAAAATGATAACCGAACAATGTTGTGACAGTCTTAAGTTCGAAATTTTATGTGTTTCCAATATAAAATTTGCAATTTTACAAATAACGATTTTTATTATACTTAGGTCCGAATGAATTCAATATCCAAGAACTCGTATCGTGTAACCAAAATGCATGCATTCTTAAGTAACGTTTTTTTGTTTTTTTTTTTTTTTGCCATAAGGTAAACGCACATTAGAGTCTTATTGCGTTATTTCATTACACGATTTTGATCTTAATAACTGTAAATAAAAAACGCGTAAAAAGGTAACAATACACATTTTTTAAAAGGTTTTAAAAGTCTGACACAAAACGGCAAAAATTTACGTTAAAAAAGTGTTGTTGATACACTATTTTCTTGTATGCGGCATTCAGTGAATAAAAATTCTCTGTTAATTTATGGTATTTATAGTTTGTTATTTATTCTTGGTTATCAACAAAAGAGTAAGGTATTACCATAACGAAAAAATAAGGTTTTTTACAAACAGAGTAACTAAATACACTCACTTGTAGGGTTAAGCAAAGACCTATTGAACGCCCACAAGTTTGAAACCAGTCAAATACAAGACGGTCGGGCACTTCAGGAAAATTTTAAAAGCGTTTATTAAATAGAAAAATAGCAAATGGGAAGTCAATAGGGGTACGAAATATTGCTTACACGGATGTAGCTACAGTTGGTCAGGTTAAGAAACCTGAAACTCCAATTTCTGTTGCTTATAATCTCAAGTTAAAGTAATTGTAAAGCCAGTTGGCCACATGAGAATGGCTCATTCTTAAGTACTCTATAAATAATGATGATCAGAAAATATCACCGATTTTTGTATTAAATATTAACATGTTTACCTGTCTTGACTCAAGGTGATAAAAAATCGATTCGTAATTTGCCCCATCATCGCATTTTGTAATGGACTATGACTGATTGACGTTTGTGATGACAGACACTCTACACACTGGAAAATGTCAGATCAGTCAATTCTTATATTGAATGTAACTAATGTACACATATATGTAATTTTTTATACTTATACTTAAAACCAAATTATAAAGCATAAATAAAATGTTCTGTTTCTTTCAACATGTATTGGATTCTCTACAAAAGCCGTCTGAAGAGTCCGAAACAAATTTAAATTTTATAATTTTTCGTTGGGTATTGCGACGTATTAAGAATACCGAGTGTCTTCATCCATTTTCGTCACGTAGGTGGCATAAGAACCGACCAAAGGAGCTAACTACGGAAAAGAGAAGAAAAACTTGAAACAAACCCTATGTCACCAATCCGTTTCCCCAGTGTGGTATAGTAGGCCGACCTGTTAGAGGCTATTATTGTTGATAATGATTTTTAATATACTTTATCGTCATCATAAGGCAACCTGTCTCGCAATTTACGCCCTATACCAAAACATAAAAGGATGAGGTTCAAAGAGACTATTAAGGCAGGACCTAACCTGGCTAAGTGATGATTACTAAGAACCAACTAATTTAACAGTATATTGTTCAACAACTTAGCTAAATAATAACCAGCCATCATCATTATCAATAGTCTTTAGTTATCTACTCCTGGACTCAAACTCTAAGGAGTTCTATCTCATTAGAATAGAGGTTTTGGCCTACTATACCACGTCGACCACACGAGTTTCTATAGGGTTGATTTCAAATTTTCTTCTTCTTTCACACTGCTGTTTTGCTGCGTTACGGATTAAGAATACATAGTGTTACCACCCCTATTCATCCCGTGGGTGTGGTAAAAGGTGACCAAAGGAACAAAGTATGCAAGACAACATCATTACAAAGAGAAGGAAAACTTGAAACCCGTCACATTCCAACCTGTCTGGTCAGCGTGGTATGGTAGGCCAAAACCTCCTTGCTAAGAAGAGGCCTATGTCCAGCTATGGACTGTAAAAGGCTGTTGATGATGATGATAAGATAAATAGGCTTGGTGACATTTCGTATTCTTAAACTGTCATTACAATGATGTACTTATAGGTAATTAAATAATGTAAAATGAACACTCAGCCTGTTATAATCCTATTTGAAAAAAAAAAGATCCGACCTCCTTCAATAGATCTTCATCCTGTCAATAATTATCACGATATTTCTCTGTCTTTATGACAGTTTATACATTATATTATGACATTCACAATAATTTACAAATGTATGTGGACAAACGGTGAAACCGCTGAGTCAATCAGTCTGTCGGTCTTATTGTAACCAGATGCTTGCATCGAATGTCATGCCGTTCTTATAAATTATTTTGTCGAATATGTCTTCGCATACGTGTCACATAACTGATATTAGATTCAAACTACTCGAATAAATTTCATACGATGTAAAAAAATGGCTTTGCACGTTAATCTTTGACTCGGTATATGATTGAATATGTATACAATTTGGTTGTTACAAGGAATGTTAATTGTATATTATTTGTGAATTTACGGTGGTGAGTAATTAGTTAGAAATTATGTTGTAAGTATGATAATTAGAAAAGGTATTGGTTTTCCAATTACACAGAATCCACACTGGCGTTACGAGATTTTTTTTTTGTTTATATTAATAGCCTGCCAAAGTGACTCTACTCTGCCTGATGGAAAGCATGAATAGAATCCAAGAGTTGTGTTCACCATACTCATTTCAAATGGAGACAATGCAGTATGGTGACCCACACTATGACGGCCTAGTGAGATGCTTTTTCACACCCTGCTTGGGGACGTAAAAGGCATGACAGTCATCGTGACAGTGTAAGACTTACACAGTTACCACGATAACTGTCACCCTTGCACCAATGGTCCTCCGGTCTCACACCCACCAACGAAACACGACAGCACGGATGCTGGCGCTTTAGGTTGGTCTTCTCTGGGAGGATAGTACTGCCCCGTACGAGCCGGTTCGCTTGTGCTGGAATCAGCGTGGCTCTACTACCTACAAATTGTTTTAATCTGGCGGTTCTGATGCCTTTTTCTAATAAAACTGTTTAAAAATATCTGTTACTGTATGGGGAATACTTGTACATGAACAAACAAGCAGTTATATACTATAAGCTTATTAAATTAACTGATTTGTCCTTCTTTTACGTAAGTACTACTAAAATAGGTGAAATGGTGAAATATGAGTGTTTGATACTCCGCTTTGAGAATATAAGTGTGGCTATACTTGTATAATATTTATAATTGTTACACTCTGCGGTATTATTCGGAGTTTTTGTTCCTATTAAATCGGATATTGTTCACTATTTCATTGGTTTCAGTTTTGTTTTCACGTAAACCTATTTTTTTTCTTTATAAAACTAGCTTAAGTAATTCCTTATAACATCAGCTATCTAGTAGTGAAAGTCCCGTCAAGTGATTTTTTTAAGTGAAGTTATTAATTTGAAATTACAAGCAGACATTTCAATTTTATTTATTTGTGTAGATATAGGTATGGGTACTTCGAGAAATGTAACATCAATATGTCCAGAATACTGTTTTCATATTATTACTTTACTCAAAGTTTTACTAGCGGTGAGTGGTGAAAGTACACATACAGTGCAAAATCTAACGTTCACTAAGTGCGGAGTCTGAACTTTGTGTGTCAATTATCACAAAGTTAACATTTAGCGTATGAGTGACAACGAGGATATGCTAATTACCAAAGTACGCGTGTTTTTGCGCCTTTTTTTGTCTTTCTACCAATGCAAATCTACAGTTCTCTATTTAAATTTAGTCTTTACATTATGATACGTGTATGCATTTTTTCTCGCTTTTTATGTGAAACTCATTGTTTTTTTATCTATTTTTTTTTCTTTTAATGCCCATTGATAACGATCCATAGTCTTAAAAATGTCATAGATTGATGCGTTGTTTTTTTTAAATAGTTTTGTGAGGTCTACGATTTTTAGAGGTGGTAGTTTTAATTTTTTTGTCCGAATCGATTTAAAGTGATTTCTATAGATTTCCTATGGCTAAAAAGAACTGAAGTTAACTTAACAGTAGTGTTTATTAAGTTTTTAGCCTTATATTTATTTAAATTACTGTGATTTTTTGCATACCCGTTTTTTACAATACAAAAATTAATATAGACGTTACCATTCATCAAATAACTTCAAATAGACGTTAATTTGAAATAAGTTACTTTAAGCCATGAGCCCTTTGAATGAAAACACTAATATTTTTGAAATTCATTAAAATTGCACTAAAAATATTTTTATACAAGCTTAGTTGATAAGTAGATTCTAAACTCAATTATATTACAGCCGTATATAACCAACAATTCATATAACAGTTTCCCAAACCATGTCTTACAAACTTTATTACGCCATATTGTTACTTTATTATGTCATGTTACACTTATACTTCCTTAGCTGCCTCGTCGATCTAGCGGCTAGTGTATGCCTCTACCGATTAAGAAGTATCGGGATCGATTCCTGGTTTGCGTCAAAATTTGTTATTGAGTTTTTCTAGTTACAGAAATACCAGACCGGAGTTTTGTAGTTAGGGTCTTAAACTCCGCAAGCACATGGATCCTGCGTCCAATCTCGCTCTGGTCGTGTAGGATAACCGTCACATCGGATTATGAGAGTGAGGGAACAGAGAGCCTGGTCTCCCTTGAAACCGGTCGCTCTGGTCAGGAGTACATCATAATACTTATGCTTCTTAACTTCTTCTTAAAAGATGTATGTTATAACTGAATATTATGACTTTGATCATCTCAGCTGTTTGAGCAAAGAAGTTAAGTTTTCTGATGGTTCTTTATAGATGTTACAAGATATGATTAGTTGTAGCATTGCTTAGAGTGACGCTGTTTTTATCTTACCCTAATGTACACTTAATAATATTATAAAAATGAATTTGCGTGGGTCAACTATTTCTAGATAATTTTAGTTCTAGTGCGACCTAGAAATAAATTGCTAATAAAATGTCGAAAAAGAAAACATTTATCTTAGTGTAAATACTTTTTGTTCTCGTGCATTAGCCGCTTGTCAGTTCAAGTGATGTGATGATCGGTCTGCACGAGCCGGCGTGCTGCTCCTCACGCGCAAGTGCTGTCATCGGATTAAAAGAAAAAAAAACAAATTTCTCGCTTTAAATAATAGTTGATTTAATTTAACGGATAGTCGGACTAGACGTCTTTACCTTTATATTATACTCTAGTTATTGTCTCGTTTCTCATAGACTTGTGATATCTCTAACTCCCCGTTTTTCTTTTTCAATCTTTTATTTTTCCTTAGTACTGTCTGTAAACAATGAACATTGAAAATAGATGGTCAGTCCCTGGTCATAAAGAAAACCAGCGAAAATCCTCACAGTGTTAAATATTTCGCTGAACTCAAATAGAGTACGAGTATTGTACTCCTTTTTATCTGTGTTAGTATTATATCTGCTTGAACGCGTTAATTTCGGAACTATTGGCTTGAATTTGAAAAAGTATTTTAGTATTAGATAGTTCATTTATAACGAAAAACTATGGTTTGTAACCTAAAATCATACTATGATCAATCAGAGCAGAGCGTCAATAAAAATGTCGCAAAAACCGGGCAAATTTGTTCATATATTCAAATACACCATTACAGTACTACCCTCTCACAGAAGACCAACCTAAAGCGACAGCATTCGTGCTGTCGTGTTTCGTTGGTGAGTGCGAGACCGGAGGCCCATTGGTGCAGGGGTGACAGTCCTCGTGGTAAGTGTGTGAGTCTTACACAGCCACTATGACTGTCATTACTTTTACGTCCCTAAGCGGGGCGTGAAAAGAAGGTGGCTAGGCTGCTATAGTGTGAATTACCAGACTGCATTGTCGGAATTCGCAAGAGTGACGATTACAACTCTTGGATTCAATTTATGTTCCCTGCCAGGTAGAGTAGAGTCACTTTGGCAGGTTTTTAAAATAATTTTATATTTTTTTTTAATTCTATTCAGGGAAAATAATAAAAAGAAGAAAAATAAATAAAATTGTTAAAATACTACTACGGATTATCGTCTTTAATAAATCAATCGTAACTGACGTAATAGTAATGGTAACTTAAATGGTGGTAGAGGCATAAACAATTTACAGTAATTTTATTTAAAAAAAAAACAAAACAATAAACACTTTATTGAAATAATCTCCGACATATACCGACTACTAAAGTCATTTTTGAAATAAACGTATGTTATGATCTCTTAATATCACAAATAAATTGTGCCACAGATTAAGTTATTAGTAAAATGCTTTGAACTGCACGTGTGTAAAATATGAACAACATAATTGTCCATTCACGACTTCTCTGAAACAAAAAAAATAGTATATACAAAACCATAGATCACAGAAAAAACACATTAAAACTCCACATGAAATTCTAAGTCTGTAGGCGGCACCACCCACTGGATTATTTTGCATTATGCACTGCATACTAATTATTTCACATAAAAAATGCATTGTTATTTTGATTCGTTTCTCGATGCGCTCCCTTCCCATATAAATTTTGCCTGCTCTGCACATGTTGAATTTAAGTAAAGTCCGTGAATAAATTCCGCATTACATCCTCCTAAATAATGACTATATGCAAAAGTTCCTAGAGATTTGAATCTTTGTACTTTTAGTGGTTTTAAATATCTATATATATATATATATATATTATTACGTGACGGGAATCATTTTACTCTAATCAAGCGTATTATATTTAGAACTTTTTAAATGTCTTTATGTGAAACAAGTGCAGACGTTTAAAATTTTTAAACAGCGTCTGCTATAAATTTAAAAAACACATAAACATGGCTACAAAAAACAGTCTTAGTAATATAAAGCTTTTTATAAGGCAGTTACTCTGCTTGATGAAAAGCTGTCACTTTGACAGGCCCTTGAAATAAAAAACAAAATTAAAAAGTATTTGGTATGTGTCCCGTACGTGGTACATGTCTATACAATGACGGTTCAAGTTATACTAGTCATGAAATAAAGTAAGTAATCCACAAAGACCGAAATCCGACTGCCAAGCGATCTATCCTAGTTTAAATTAATGATTGCTTTGTATTTGAAGTTATAAGCAAAATTCATTTTCTTTTAGTTCAAAATACTATGCCTAAATCAAAATTTCACAGTTTGGAATTTGACCACATGCGATAATCGAATGTTATGTCTTCACGCATCTTACGCATCTCGATACCTGCGACTAGAATATATGCCATCGCACAATCGTTCTCGTGAACTATATTCCGTGTGTCGTTATTGCGTTTCGGTCTGTAATTTTATTACTCATAACATCAATCTGAATATTGCCAGGTGCAAATAATTTGAGGTAAGACAATAAAAAGCTCTCGAAAAAAATGGCAATCGATTGTTTCTGTAGGCTCTTAAATCGATTTATTTTATGTGTGCATAACATTTTTGGCTAGAATAACTAAGAACCTGGGAACGCATGCTATTAATTTGTTTTATTTCCCATAACTAGAATAATAGATGCATCTTTCCACTATACACGAAATCAAAATTTTATAACTGTGAAGTCACGATTTTATAAAATTAAATTCGTGTGACGTACACAAAGTTAAAATTTATATGATAATATCGCTAGTGTTAAAAGTAAGAAAAATAATTTGAACTTACAATCCTAGGGTTGTAGGTTTCAATCCCACACAATATTGAATCAAAACAAGTTTTTAGTTTATATGTAGTGATTTATTGCCAATTAGATCATGACCCGTGTAGATTTCTTCTAGGTCATATCCAAATAGCTTTCCTAGTTGAACATATTTTCCACAAAAGCTTATTTATTCAATTAAAAAAGAAAATTTTCAAAATCCTGTGATATGTGAAATAATCAACACTTATTTATATATGTGCGCCTGATCAATGTTTTTTGCAATTAAATGAAGTCAAACGATATATCAAGTAGCTTTTAGGCGCAATTGATCAAATCCTCTTATCCGTCTATACGTAATTACTCTGGTTTTGTCATATTTATGGATAAAATTAAAACATTACATAAGTTATTTGACTTTACTTTAAATATTTCAATGGTGTCTACTATAGCAAGTTCGTCGATCTGATTATATCACGACAACTGCTGATTTTTTTTCAAAAGCAGAATGTCTCAAGACGAATCCGTGATTAAAATTTTCAACCAAAAAATATACTGTCGTGACGCATTTTTGCAGCGATGCAAATGATGGCTATGACCTAAGTCAACCTTGAGGTTTATTTAAAAAAAACAGACTTAAATAGAAATAGTTGTAATTCCATCGTTACACGTTAAACACGTAATCGATTCGTCTATCTTTTTAGCTAGAAATTATATTTTGAAAAGATAAATTAAAATTGATCACAGTCACGGAAATTGCCAATATACCTATGAATGCTTATATAAAGTTGAGGTTTAAATTTAAATCGATTACTATATCCTTTAAAATCTAATGTGAAATCGATTAGGTCGACATCAATTAGTGCTGCACGCTATTATTCAGAAAACGCAGAGTACATTAGTGTATACAAAGTAATAGTTTTATAATGGCCAACCATAAAAACATTTATAAGTAATTCACTACGAGGACTGCGTATTTGCTCATCAAATAATTATTATAAAGTTTTTTGGCAGAGACATGTTTTAGAATACGAGTATTAACTTTGGTCTAGACTCTGAGGTCAATGACAGGGGATGATTCGTAAGTTTGGCAATGGCAGTTTGTATGAATGCATTTTTTCTTGTAATTTTTTATCTAACTGCATGAAATCGATTTCTTTGTCGTTGTTTTTGGACACACGTCAGCCAGTTACTGTGGTGTTGTTACAATCTAGATCATGTCTTAGATTGTCCTCCCGAATTGCTGCGGAGTCACGTTTCTGGAACATTGTCTGGGTGCTCATTTAATTTCCGAGACATCTCGATATGAATTTCTCGTTAATTATTATATGAATTATTTTTTATCGTACGCTCGATACAGATACTTGCAACCTTGAATCTGAGTTTGTTGCCAGCAGCTACGTGCCTGTCTTTTTTTCATTCAGTATTGATACGCAAGCACTGATTGACATTAACAATATGCTAATCGTAATGCAGATGTCCAAAAGTTATCTGATATAGGAGTAGTTAGTTTCCAAATGTGACAACATCGGTGACTGACACATCACACGGCTCATCTACGGATGTGTAATTACAATAGGATACGATACTGCCTATATTGATTGACTAGATATTGTGTTTGGTACACGGTTTATGTCTAGGTATGGCCGTAGCCTTTGATATTTAGGAACGATGCGACGTTCATTTGTAGCTATTGTACTCGTGCAGCAAAAAACAAGGCACTCTGTAGATTCAAGATTAAAATTGCAGCAGAAAATAAAATTTAATAACTGCCTCAATTTAAGAGTTATAAAACTGCAAAAAACAGTGGTTTATGTTTTTAAACTCGTTTTGCATTATTTTAAAAGGACGAGTCTATGTTGTGAGAGCAATGGTGTGCGAAATGGCTCCCGCGCTATCAGCAGCCATTGAACCGGTCATCAGAAGTACTCATCCATGATCCACTCAGTGGTTTGTTTACAGAAAACGTTTACACAAGTCTACTGGTGCCTACGCGAGGGAATTTCGCGTAAGGCCTCTACTTGGCCTTAATTTTTTTCTAAAGTACATATTTAAACAAAGACTTACGTAAACAGAGGTATTTTGCGATCGAGGCCCCGTAGGGTTCGCGTTTGTTGACAGTGTTCAGTCGATTCGTATGTAAGAATCATGAATTACTATCAATTTCTATCGTAAATTACGTAGGTACTTACGTTATATAACACTTTTTAAATATTTATTGCAAACTGAAAATTATCCATTTGTATCTAAATCTTCGTAGTACTTACAGTTGACTGTCAGAGAAATAGTGGGCTTTGAACTACGGTGCAATCGTGAAAATTGAAAATAAATTGTCAGCAGAGATGGCGTAACCGCACCGCAGCTTTGGCGGCTTTTTATGCGCATTCCGATTGCACTTGACGACCGAGTTTAGGACTCACAATATTAGGATACAATGACTTAATCTGCTTATTTTTTGTTTAAAGTTGTAAATACTCGTATTTGACGTTGTAGCTACTGTTAATCATATTAGGATAAGTCAGTTCCGCCTTTTTTAATTAGTATTCGTTATGTATTTTATGTCGTCTAGGCTCTGAAAATGTTCACATTCGTGTTGGTTGTGCAGTGGTCGTTTTGTTTTATTGCACTAGCTCCGACGTGATCTGCCTACGGAACTAATACAGGTCACAACTCATGCATAGTACGAATCAATCTGCTATCTGCGATCTCGTCACTGAATTTCTAGCTTTTTATACGTCTGCTGTGGGAGGTTAACAAACTTGCGTTTCTGATTGCTCATTCATCTTACATCATTGTGGTTTGCGTTAGATTGAAATTTTTCATTTACCTGCCCAGCTCCTGTGTCATTAGTATCTAATACAATTTAGTCTCGCTCGCCTAGATTTAGTGTTCATTTATTTGATTTTTTTGCTGCTGCGATACGATTAGCTGCGTCGATTTCATGAGTGTAATAGTACCGGGCTAGACCAGACAAATGTTTATTGTGAGCAATTGTAAGGTCCATTGTTGTTTGCTTTTTGTCTGTTAGGTTTGAATAAGCCAATTGCGGATCGAGGAAGTGGACAATTTGAGATCTAAGTTACATGCAGCTAACACACGCTATATAGATATTTTTCGTTAAATAATGACTAGATGTAGGTACCTATTTAAGTAACGCGTTCTATGGTGGCGTGGAGGATATAAAGTATACTTAATTTTTTTTATATCACATTAAGTAGCCACTTGAGGTGTTGTTAACTCACGAAATGTGTAGGTTATGTAGTCGGTAAACGTTTATTTCATGCGTTACGACGGGACTCGCCGTTGCCGACAATTCTGTTAGTGGTTGCGTAAAAAAGTATCCGTAATTCGCGTAATCAAAACAACATTAGCGAAGCAAAAGTTGTTAAAAACCGTTTGATCTTTATCGTAATAGCTCAATACTTCTTAGTCACGCACTATTTTTATACATTATGTGTTACGTTCACATTTAATGAATCTTCTTGGATGATAATCAAATCACGTCAAATAACTAATTAATTAAAATTAGGGCTTATAAGATAATACAAAATTCATAGCCTACTTCAGAACAGATAAAACAGATTTTCCTCAAACTTGATATCTAGTTTATTTACGTTGTACCATGCAGTTCATCTGTTATATGCGTTACTAGCTAATGCTTTAGTAGCGAGGTCGTTGGTATGTGATTTGTATCTAACATGCACTCTAGTCTAGACCAAACGTGATGTCAAGTTAGCTTTACGAATGCACGATCTTCCCTATGTGAGATTCAACTCACAATCACATCTCTGCTGTAGCATCATCGATTTATATCTACTGACGCACTTGCTTCTGTATCAACAAACCAGTTGTAATCTTCTACAGGTTATCCACTACTATTTTTAACGATTTAAAATACATATGCATCTAATTTAGAGTTTCAAGGTCGGTATGTCGGTGAACTTTTAGAGGCGGGACTTTGTTAAATCAATATATTCTTAAGTGGCACTAGCGAATTAAGCATCGTGCATGTCTTGATGCACTTTCAATCTTACTCCAGGTCCTGTTCTTTTACTATCTTGATTCATTCATGTTTTGTACGCTTGCGAATGGATATGTTATTTTGTGGCGCTTCTTTCGCTTTAGTGAAAACAAATTCGGCAACGGTGCCGTATGTGTTATCTTGTAGTACTACATGTAAATCTTCCCTTTATCAGCGATTTATTGAGCGCGCTTGTCTTTAAACATTCATGTTTATTGTCTCAGTACGTTTGTAGCACCTTATGTTTTTCGTTGACGTAGGCGTCACCCAGTTACTTCCATCTGAATTATATTATTGTAAAATCTGTTCCGAGTGGACGTGACATGTTCTTTTGTTGCCGTTTCACTTTAATAAAGGTCTGCCGTGTTCGAGGACTACCAATATTTTCCACCCACACAATAAAATTCTATGCTGCAACAATAAAAGGATTATTATCAACCCGAAAATACACATATGGTAATGGCAACCCACGTTATGTCTCACGAAATTTGAGTCTCTTTATGAAGGTGTTATTCATCTAGATTACTTAGGAGTCCGCAATAAAGCGGGTTCACGGACACTGAACTACCGCGACTTGAACAAAATTCTGCACTTTTTTGCAGTGAAATACTTAGAATATCTTAAGACGTTTGTCGGTGCGAAAAGTCACATTAAAAATGTCAACATCGTTGTCATTTCGTATGGTAATAAACAAAATAAATGAACGTTTTATATCTCGGTAAATGATTATACCACGCAAACAATCGGCTCTTGACGAATTGCAGATCTTGTAACAATTTGTTTGAGCAGTGTCGATATCAATCTTTTATTCATGAACATTCACTATTCGAAAGACAAAATGGCAGTAGCCGCAGATATATCATTTTGTGTTTTAATTCCAATCGCCAATAAAACTAATCAAAATGCGTTGTAAAAGAATTATTCTAATGATTAATTGAAAGCATGTCCTAAAAAATGCTGACAAATCGAAACGCTATCTGACGTACATATTAGGTTTATTCGTTGTTTTTTCAATGCCTTTTTATTTGCGTGTTTCTGACAAAAGAATTAGGTGGGCGAACTTTCAAGGCCTGCTGTTATGCTTCAGGAGGTTTTAATTGGTTTCATCGCTCAAATCTATATTTTTGAATGTTTTTTGTTTTAATTTGTATTTTTGTCTCTTTAACACTTTTCTACCGTAATTTCTGTCAAAGTTAGACTACAATTTTACTTTGCAAAATTTGAGCGTTTATTACGCCTCATTTTACCCTTTTGGGGAAAAAAAAAGTTACATGATTTACCAAAACTAAAACTATTTTTAAAGTATTTTTTGTGACTTCAGTAGTCATAGGTTTACTGAGAGCCACTCTTCATGATTGTTTAGTATGCGTTTTATTTTACTTTTTTTTGTCTCGATTGACTGAATCCTTAACCAAAATATACTATTTGCCTAAAGTATGAAGTGTTAATATTAGCAAATTCAATTTGTCAATAGTTTTTGTGTAATCATCATCTTTAGTGTTGGTCTGGTGTTTTTATGTTTTATTACCGTCATGAAGCTAATGACTGCTGCAACATTTATAACTTTTACACTACGCAACAAATGTTGTTATTTCATTTATGTTCTTTAATTACACTTAGTCGCGTGTTAAGTTACAACTTCAAATGACTCATTATTTTTTGAGGTTTATCTATAAAATTGTCTATTGTTGTCGATGTCAGATCCGTAATGAGATTTTTTTACAACTTTTGTAATGAGATTGTAGTGATTTTCGTAAGCACCGTTTATTGGCTACCGTTGACTGAATTATTGATACGTTTATAAGGGTTTTCTACGTACCGCTGTTATATCAATTGTAATTGTAAATTGCCAGAAATGTCATTAAAATTACTACTACGCAAATAGTTATAAGATATTGCACCTTTTTATGCCGTGATGTGGGTTTTTAGAAATAAATTTTGAGGTTTATATAAGACAGGCAAACTGGACAAGTTTTACTTCGTTTGCTTGCGCATTAAACTCTTCAAGTGTATGTATTTTTTTTGTTTAAATTGTTGAGAACACACTATAACTTGTTCAGAGTCACCTTAAATGTTAAGTGCTTTCTTTGAACAATTTAACAAAAATACCTTTTGCATAACGTATGATACGAATACTGGTAATGAAATATATGTGTTTAATACGTCACATGCGCATGACTTTCCTCATTTCTACGTAATGAGTTCCCCCGTTACGTAAAAGTTATGCGTAAATTGGGTATTTTCAGAATTATGTTCAGTCTGTTCCGCATTACATGAATTTTAACAAAATCACATCTAAAGCAAGTTTAAACTGTAATATCAGACAGTTACATCTAAACATGTAGCTTTTCCGTATGAAAAAGAGAGATGACTAGATTCTAAGTTTTAGCTAGACTGTAACTAACTTGTCTTTTAACAATCTAACATTCCCGACAAAGTGACTGCTCTGCCTGATGGAAAACATGAATAGAATTCAAGAGTGGTGGTCGCCATGTTCATTGCGTATACAAATAATGCAGTATGGCGAACCACGCTGTGACGGCTTTGTAAATACACGCCCCAATTGGGCACTTACGACATGACAGTCATCGTGGTAGTGTAAGACTCACACACTTATCACGGTATCTATCACCCCTGCATCAATGGGTGACCACCGGTCTCACGCCCACCAATAAAACACGACACCACTGTTTTTTTCAGTAGTACAGTAGTGTAGTTCTAGATTACGAATTTGTGAATGGATTAAAAACTAAATTTTCTCTTCCAGGAAAACATAGATCCGTCGCCGTACAGCCTGTCACCGATATCGGCAAAGTCTGAAAAATTACTCCGCTCCCCAAGAAAAGCCACACGAAAGATATCCAGAATTCCATTCAAGGTGCTTGACGCACCAGAATTGCAGGATGATTTCTATTTGAACTTAGTGGACTGGTCAGCCCAAAATGTTCTCAGTGTGGGATTGGGCAGTTGCGTTTATTTGTGGAGTGCTTGTACTAGTCAGGTGAGTTGAAGTTAATAAGTTTTCTTGCAGATCATGTTAAGTCTTGCAGATCTGCATCCCGGTCTGTGTAAATATTTTTTGCGGGAATATTTTGTTAGTGTTAGATCTACGTGTTTCAGAAATAAAAATCTATGTGTTTAAATATTTAACAACAGTTGAAAATATGTCTCCATGTATCTGACTCTTAAATAAGAGTTAAACTAAAGAATGAAATTCAACTGGATACTATCTATTGCTTTCCATTTCAAGTCCACTTTATCTAAAAGGTACCGTTCGTCGTTTCATACTTTTCAACTCGAAGCAATTTTTAGGGTTGCAGATTGTGTGTATTACACACACAATCTCGATAACCTTTTCCGTAAAACCATGAAATTAGAAAACTATTTTGATTTTGTAACAAGATACAACGTACGTACGTCAACGCGTACAACTAAACGTACGTACGTACGTACGTACAACGTACAACTAAATTTAAATGTAAATTTTTAAAACAACACAAATTAAATGTATACACGATAGATGTTTTTTTCTTATATAATTTCAAAGTCAACATAATTAGATCTTTTACCAGTGTTCTGACTTTTCAAATTCACTTTAATATCAATAATTCTTAAAATGTACGAATAATCGAACTCTTTAATAACTAGCTGTTTCCAATGAAAAGGTTTTTTAGTATTTCATAATACATAAATATTAACTGATAAAATACAAATGTTAATGAAAATGCATAATGAAAGGTAAGTTTTTTACTTTCTACTTTAGTATATCTTGCATTTCTAGTACACAAATCTGAAATTATATCGAGAATCGAATATTGCGTATTGGTTTTCTTGACACACTCCCTATTCTTCAATCCGTCAGAACTGTCGTACTGTCGGACTGTGTAACTGTCGTACGGTACGTCTTAGATTAGATGGAATATAGTTGCCTTGATAAATAAACTAGCCTTTGTCCGTATTTCCACTTGCTTCTATATTGATTATCACGATAAATAGTAGCCAGTGCGTGATTCTGATGTACAAGCTATACTACTGTAAAGTTTTATCTAAGCCTGTACAGTAGTTTTTGCATGAAAAAGTAACAAACATCCATACATTCTTACAAACTTTCGCATTTATGATATTTAATGTCAAAAAGTATTAAAAAGTTTATCGATAATGAGCCTAGGTTCGTTATTCAATATAGCACCATCTATTAGAAACCACAAGTGTTTTTTTTTTATAAAGTCTAATGACCTATTTGGTACCTTATGCCATTGGACAAAAAAACCTAATGGTGTCGTCTATCAGAATTTATAAAATTTGTAGTGATTCAAACATACATCATAATGAATCTTCTCATGAGAATGAGATATTTTACGACGGTAAAAAGTTGCCTATATCATTCTCGAGCTTCCTAACTATCTCCAAATACAAAAATCATACCAAAAAATCTCTCCGTTGCCACGTAAAAGAAAGACAAACATACAAACAAACACATTGTCACATCTATAATATTAGTAGATGTCAAGGTTTTCTCGTTCATTTGTAATTTAAATGACTTTAAAACTCGCTTGTATAACAGTGATTTGTTCAATAAACCTTTACGCATCGGCTCTAAAAGATGCTCGGTTTACCAAAATAGAAAAATTACCGTAATTTATGCTTTGACCCCTTTTAAATAGTAGCCGTTTGTGGAAAACCAGTTTTCCATATTTAAATAATGGTTTATTGTAATCGATCTGTTACTACAACTTGTAGTTTTTTTTATTTTGTTTAATATCGTAGTCTTTTTGGGAAAAGTAGGATTATCAGATCACTTATATTAAATTATCTAATATATAAAATTCTCGTGTCACAGTTTTCGTTGCCATACTCCTCCGAAACGGCTTGACCGATTTTGATGAAATTTTTTGTGCTTATCCGGTATCTATGAGAATCGGCCAACATCTATTTTTCATCCCCCTAAATGTTAGGGGTAGTACAACCCTAAAATTACTAGGAAATTATTTATATGGCAAAACAACGTTTGCCGGGTCAGCTAGTATTTATATAAAAGATGGAATTTGAATTGATTCAAAATTCAGTTACTTTATAGTTATTTTTTAATAGATTTAAAGTACATTTTTTGAAATATTTGTTTCATTTAATTATTTCACTATGATCAATTTTACACTAGTACAGAGAAGAAAATTTCACAGTCAACTACTTTTTTTTCAGAGATCTATATATTGGAAATAACCTTAAATACACTTCAGGAAACCTTTGAGGTATTTTTGATTATTTTTCTTTTTTGTAATTCGAATATTTTCGTACAGGTGACACGGCTTTGTGACCTGTCGTCAGAAGGCAACGCTGTCACTTCTGTGGCGTGGAGCGAACGGGGTCACCTGGTAGCCGTAGGCACACAGAAGGGGCACATTAGTGTTTGGGACGTTGCTGTAAATAAGGAGGTAAGATGTCTAAAGTAAAAATTTAAAGAAATAGGACAGTCTTAGTCCCATTTGAAAATTGCGTTTCATTTAACACAAGATTTTTGTTAGAAATTGATTACTTTTCCTAGGAGGATTAGCTTTAAGCAGGCGACCGGTCCTAACTAAAATTGGCCACAAAGTAAGGATAAATTAAAAAGCTTTACAGATAGTTGGAATACAGGCCTCGCCTTGTTCGACTACAGAACTTTATATAAATTTTGAAACAAATATTACAATACTGCCGATAATTGTAGTATTTATGAAATATGGATTAATAATGAATAGTTAAGAAAATAGCAGGCAAATTATAAAACTAAATATCGTTATTTCGCTGTCAACTCAACTAGATATTGGCGAAATTGCCGCTATTGTAACGTTGCAAGTAAATTGTTAATATTAATAGACGCTCAAACAGACAGGAATATAAACAAAACTTTAATTAAATTTTAAAATATATAAAACATTTCGCAAATGTTTCCCCGGAGAGGTAGACAGAGGTATGTGAGCCTGTTGCCGCTAATTCGGATATTTTGTTTGCCAGAATCTCTTCCGTCGATCAACAAGTGCACCACTTGCGAGTGATGTTGACGTGGGGCCCTAAGTTCTTATTGAGAATCCAATGCAACGAAATTTTAAAACAAATACAAATTTTAGGAAATATATTACATAATTAGGTCCGGCAAATGTCTTTCTAAATAAATCAATAAGAGTATAGTATCAGTAAGAATATTTTTTGGGGAATTTACTTTCAAAAATGTCTCCACGACACAGGGAGTACTAGTGTGGGGCCTAGTCAATACATACTTGTAAATTTAGCATGAAAAAACAAAATTATTATTATTACTTGTTAGTAGAAAGTAATTAACTATCGTTGCATAAATTTGCACCTTATTTATGTGAGGTTTAGTTTCCTTGTCGATTAAATTATTAATGGTCTAGCCACTATAGGCCATCTATCAGTACTCTATACTTATCGAGAGTAATTAGAAAACGTCTTTCATAATGACTGAAAATTTATAACCTAATCTTGAAAACACACTGCTTTATTTATAGACGAAGTTAATTCAAAAACTTCTTTTGTGAATTTCATCTTTTATCAGTGTTTTGTGTTAAGTTTTCTAAGAATGAGATAATACGATGCAGTTGAATGCAGCCTGCATCCTAGTATATACGATAATACCGGTTTGTGCTAGTACTGTTAACTATCTGCGCCCGATCAGATGGTCGATGCTTGAAACACGGATGCAAAAGTTTATCGCTTGCGGAACCCACGGCTTATTCTTATTACATTGCAATCTCCTGGTCAAGTGGCTTTTATTTAAAGCTTACTTTCGTTAGCAACAAGCGTTTTAATTCTGGTGACCTGATCCTGGTAATTACCTTTTTAATAAAAGATATTCTGAATAAATTTTACATCGGTCAAACTCAAATTCTGTGTGGTGACGGATTCAGAGTGTTACCATAACTATTCACGCCGTGGGCGTCGTAAAATCCGACTAAGACGGCAAACTACATAGTACAACGGCACTGTGTTTTAATTGCTCGTGGCTCGTGGATCTTATATTATTGCCTCATTGTTATAATGTACTGTCCTGTGAATGTTACAATAAATATTGAAGTTATACTTTTTTTGGTGCGTTAAGGAAAAATGATGAGGGTAAAATTTTACAATGCACGCGCACACCGTTACGAAAAACCGACACTATGAAATTCAGTCAACATGCTATTTTAATTAATATATCATCATCATCTCAGCCAAAACACGTCCACTGCTGGCCATAGGCCTCTCTCAAGGTTCTCGATAACAGCCGGTCCCGCGCCGCCCGACAGCTTAATATATGTACATATAATAATTTTATGATATTTAAAAAAAAACTAGATAATGCGTTAGAATAAAACTTTTTTTCAATGTATTAAATACCTTTTTTTCTATTATTAGTGTCGTTTTCTTTACAAATATAGGATAACGAGAAGGATAAAATTTTTAGAAAGATTTCTATCTTGTTACACCAAAGAAGTATAATTTCTTACGTACGTTCATAGGTACACACGTTTTTTTTTCTTTCTTACTTTCACTACAAGGAGAAGGAAAACTTGACACACATACAACCCGTCTGACCAAAACCTCCTTTCCAAGGGCAGGCTATATCCAGCAGTAGACTATTGAAAGATGATGATACGAATGGGTGTTTTTACACAAGATACAACCTTTCAAACTTCAATATCCTATAAAATAACTAACCAGCATATAAATTAAGCTCTACAACGTAGTACAATTATTAAAATTTCAACATTTAAAACCCACACTTAGCTAAAACATGTAACGTTGTTTCTAGCTGACGAAACTACAAGGTCACATTGCCCGAGTGGGCGCTCTGGCGTGGAACGGCGATATACTCAGCTCAGGGTCCAGAGACAGACATATAAGGCAACGAGACACTAGAACACCACGTAAGTATTGTATACAATATAGATTTTACTAAACTAAAATGGTAATTTTCACTTGATAACTTAATAATGAATTTCATCCATGATCATGGCGCTTACAATGGTTTCGATAAGTCGATAATGCCTGAAAATATGACGACGTTGTAGACCAACCCGATATCGGACACAGCCGCCACTTTCCATGGAGACCAGGCAACCACGCAGGAGACATTATTGACATTGACATTATTGACATTATTGACAGTGCACAAGTGTGTGTGCAAGCACAGATGCACTTTCTGTTCCCTGACTCTGACACGACTAAGGAGAGATTAGGCGCAGAACCGACGGCTTTACGTGCTCTCCGAGGCACGGGGATGAAGATCCCAAATTCCAACCTATCATATCTGTAATCTTAAATAAATCATGAACACTTTCTGGCCCAACTTGGGCATCGAACCTAATTCTTGATCGGCAGTCGCGTACTCTAACCGATAGACCAACGAGGCAGTCGATGTCTTTGGTAAATGTTATGTATATCAAGTTCGATGAATCTGAAGGGTGTCTTACTTACTTAGTTAGAAATTAATATACAGAACTAGCTTACCCCGCGAACTCTGTTCCGCCTTAGAGGCAATAAATAAGCAGTTTTTACTTAAACCCGTTCTAACGAGATAAAAAGTATCCTATGTCCGTCTCCTGGTTCTAAGCTACCTACCTACCAATTTTCAGCTAAATCCGTTCTTCCGTTTTTGAGTTATAAGTGGTGTAACTAACACCACTTTCTTTTATATATGTAGATTAGGTTTATTTGTAACTTGTGTAAAAAGATCTTGGAAGTCATGTCGTATCGAAGTGCTGTCTGTCTGACAGCTACAGATGGTAACATTGCCGTGGATGTTTTAGTGGTTCTCTCTTTCGACTTTCGACTTAGTTTAAAACTAACTTGGTTTGTTAAAAAAATGCGATATTAAGTAACCTAACTAAACTTAAAACTTTAAAAATGATGATATTATGAAAAATGTTTTCCATTTCTGAATTTTCTATCTATAGGGATGGCATTTATTATTCAATTTTGATTACGACTGAACGAAAAAAAAAACATGACATACGGTTCCTAAACGAGAGTTTTTTGAAATCAAAATTTTATTTCAACACAATCGAATTCAGTACTTTTTTAAATTAGTGTGATGCATTATAAAAAAAAAATATTAAAAAAATACAAGTAGACACAATGCATAAAAGACCTGACCTCTGTTGCTAGAAGGGTTCACGATGCACTATTAAGGCTGTGCTGGAAGTCCGCGTTAGATAGTTTGAGAGGGCGCTTAGCTAGTGCAAAACTTGTTTAGCTACCTACTGGCTTTAGATACTGCAGTGGCTCTCAAAGTTTTTTTTTTTTTAAATAATGACACCGACTATAAATTAAATATTTTATAATTACTGTAATTGTAAACTGGGATTATTTTTGTCGTCAAAAAATGTTATAGGTCTGTGTTTATTTATTTATGTTATATGTTTGAAATTGAATATTATATCCATTGGTCTAAAATAAAAATTAAAACCATGTTATTGGTATTGACGACAAAATAAAAAAAAAAATGTTTATAGATTGCGTTTTATACACATATTATTTCTATTAATTCACTTATCTCATGTTTACCGCTTAGATATTACCCATGGTATTTAGCTCAATGTGTGTTATAAAGCCACATGAATGCAGGAAAGATTTACTATTCAAAGAAAAGTTATAGGTATCAAAGACAAGACTTCAGCCTTTTAAAGCTGGCTATTGTTCGCAGTGCCACTCCCGCGATTATTTCTGATTTTGTGTTTGTAGCCTTAAAAATTATAAACTATGAACAATCGTTCATTGTTAAGAATGAAATTGTCGAAAACCTTACCTGAAAATGCTTACAACAAAAACAATCGACAGAAAAATATCGAATTGACTCCCAAAAAAGCTCTACGTTGATGCATCAGTCTAGACAAGTACTTTATATGTAGGCACGTTTGTAATTACATTGCCTATGGCAAGTTTGAGGATCATATTCTAAAACACCGTTGCTTGTGGCTCAAAGGCTGCACACGAGTGCACGACTCAAAGTTCAACGACAATGCAATTATGCAGTGTTGTATTTACAGACATAGTTATACATAGCCTTACAGTGCATCGGGCTAAATTTACGAGAATACAATGAGATTGCTAGGCTTTCTTTTTCTTTGTGTCATCTGTCAGCAGAGATTTATATTTTAACATTTTTTTTATGTCATATCAAGTACTATATGTTAGGTGAGTTCTTCTTAGTTTTAAACAATTGTACAATTACATATATCATTTTTACGTAAAGGTGTAGAGTATCAATTCGAAAGAATAGCCTCTTTCAGATGTCGTTTTTATTTCATATTTTTCGTTTATCCTTTGTTTTTTTATTCTTTTTTTTAATTTATTGTTGTTAAAACTTATAATTACCATTTGTTGTATTCACTTAAACACACATAATGACAGTTTATGTAATACAAAACAAATTAATAAATTTTTATACCGAGTTATGTATTGGCATATATTTATATGATACTATTTATATATTGTTTTATTAATATGTTTTATTATTAGTGTATTATTTTATTTTAAAAATAGCATTATTTCACTTGTAATTTATACAAACTTAACTTGTACAAACTTACTCAATAATATTAACCTTTAATAAAGTTTATACCAAAATATCATCATTTTATCATCATACCGAGTTTTAAAGTACCTGCTTTAATAATAATAATGTATTTTCGCAGCGTCACAAGCATCGCGGATATTACAGGGACATAGACAAGAGGTTTGCGGTCTGAAATGGTCGCCCGACGGTCAGTCACTGGCTTCCGGCGGCAATGATAACAAACTCTTTGTGTGGTCTATGGTGAGTTCTCTATTCATAAATTTATCATCTAGCAATGTCGGGGTCGAATTATATTGAGTAACATTTGATAAGCATTACCCATCATGTGTACACTAAGAAAATAAATTGTAATACGACAAAACTTACGTACTTGTTATCAATTCGTTGAATGCGTTCTATTTTATTATCTCATTTGAATTTTTTTTAAATGTTACCACACTTTCTCTTTTTAAGATAAGGTAATAAAAAAACTAATGATCATTTGTATGAATCTAAAGTAACTGTGAAATATTTATCAGCTCTGAATATGTGATGATGTACTACTAGTTACGGATACGACTGCCAGTCTTAACAGAGACCATCCAAATACACAAGTGTATGTGCAAACATAGGTGCACTCTCTGTTCCCTTACTCTCACAACCTGTTGCGGCGGTTATGCGCCACGCCTAGGTCGTGATGCGCCTAGTTCAGACGTAGGACTGACGGTTTTACGTGTTCTTAGAAGCACGGGGGTTAAGACCCCAATTTCCAAACTCCGGGTTGTTATTAAGCAGTTTTATTAGAAAAACTTAGTAATACTTTTTGGTTCGACCTTGAAATCGAACCCAAGACACCTTGATCGGCAGTCGCAAACACCAACTGCTAGACCAACGAGGCAGTATTATGGGCCGTAATAAGTAATAATTTTTGTATTATATGTGGAGGCTCAAGTTTATTTAATAAGTTGAATAACATAAGACAATGGCAATGAGGAAGTTTGATTGATTGTAATTGAAGAGGTAGGTTACTTTGTATATGCATATTATAGTAGAAAAAACCGAGCATTTCAAAGACTATACTCGTGCGAAGCCAAGGCGGGACACTAGTATAGTAATATACAATTAACAAAATGAATTAGGTTTTTTTTTGACATCAATTCATCAACAGCCTTTATAGTCCACTGCTGGACATAAGTCTCTTCTTAGCAAGGAGGTTTTGGCCTACTATACCACGCTAGCCAGACGGGTTGGAATAGGGTTTGTTTCAAGTTTTCCTTCTCGTTGTAATGATGTTGTCTTGCATACTTTGTTCCCTTAGTCACCTTTTTGACACCCACAGGATGAATAGGGGTGGTAACACTATGTATTCTTAATCCGTCACCACACGGACGTTCAACAATTAATAAAATGAATTAGGATTTTGTTTAACATCAATTAATTATCCGTTACCATCTGTCTTGTGTCCTCAATGCGTTTGTATTAAAATAAACAGTTTATAGTTTCTATCGTGAGAATGCGGTTACGGTGTGAATGATACGCTGATAAGGGTTGCGGTATAGTATATATTGTTACATGAAATCTATTTCATAATCAGTAACAATTACTTATAACCTACTTTTAATATTTATTTCGATAGGTTTAGTTACATATGAAATATATATAACACATTGCAACCAACCAATCTTAACCAAGTCAGCCCGGGTGACCATTCATGACACATCGAGGCCCCTATGAACGATTGAAGATTTTCGAACACGAATGCGCTCGCTGTCGAGACCGAGTTGGTGTGAAATAAACTTACACTAGAACCTCTGATTAGGGTGTGAACCCACAAGTACTTACTAATGTCGCTATGATTCTACTTTAATAATATATATTATAGTAGTTTCACACGTCTCACACACGGTCGTCTGATCCCAAACTAGGCAGAACCTGTTCTGTAGTAACCAGACTGCCGATAAACTTATTTATATAAATCTAAATACATACATAAATTACGATTGTTTGTTCTGTTTGGGTGTAATTTATCTATTTTAGCACTTATCACACAAGTACTAGCCCTGGGTGGGTATGGAATCCTAACCAGTAGACCAAAAGGCCCGTATACAAATGATATCTATGTGTCTGTTGTTCCAGCACTCGACGTCCCCGGTACAGACGTATGGTGCGCATGTGGCTGCTGTGAAAGCTATCGCGTGGTCACCGCACCAGCACGGCCTGCTCGCGTCTGGAGGAGGTACCGCGGACAGGTGTATTCGCTTCTGGAACACGCTAACATCGCAACCCATGCAATGTGTTGATACAGGTCAGTTGTATTCCATCATTAGCCAACAATCCACTGCTGGACATAGCCCACTCCTTAGCAAGGATGTATTTCTAGATTCCTTTTTTTTTTTTAAAAGACAGCACTTTACAAACATACATGAAACGGCCACAAAGATTATCTAGATTTATAAAAACAATTTATGGATCACTCAAAGTGTTGTCCCATGTGGTAATCGAACTCGCAACATTTAGCAAAGTAGAAAGCGAGGTGACCGCTTACATCACTGCTTTACGGCAAACTTCCTTGGGAATGTAATTGTTATATAATTGGACGAAAAAGGAGATAAAATAAGAAAATTGATAAAAAGGGGACAAGGGACTGTAATGAGTGGCCATATAACTCCCCTATCGGAGTAGGGCGGTTGCAAAAATTGAAAAAAAAAATAGAAAATTTCTCCATTTTAGTTACTTTTCAAGTACTCGAGGGGCTTGTGGCTAAGTAGTAACAGAGTAAGCAAACTTCGATATGGCCTAGTAGGTACTTGAGCTGTGGAGGTCTGATAGCAGATCCGCCGCGTAATGTATTGAAATTAATACAATCTAATATCTATACCACATTCACACAACGCCATCTAGTCCCAAACTAAGCAGAGCTTGAGCTACTAGACAATTGATATAAATACATATATATATTTTATGGAAAATACATACATATTATACATAGAAAACAGTCAAACTGAAACAAATATTTGCAGATCATGCAAACATTTGATCATACTCGGAAACGCTACCACTGCGGCACCAAGGTAGTTAAATTAGAAATCGGATGGATAGTCGATGGATACGGTGATTCTAGTAGACCTGAAGCCAATTCCAATCTAGTTTAGTAAAAAGACTCGGTAAAAGAAAGTTAATGAAAGAATGGGTGTATATAAATTGTGTATTACATACACAATTACAGATTGTATGTAAAATATCATCTTTTAAATGTATTCTAACAGTAACATTTGGTTGCAGGATCACAAGTGTGCAACTTAGCGTGGTCGAAGCACTCGAGCGAGCTGGTGTCTACGCACGGATATTCACAGAACCAAATACTGGTATGGAAATATCCGTCACTCACGCAGGTACCTTCATATTTCCTTTTTTTAAATATTTTTCTTATAAAACTGTTTTATGTCACTACAAAGTTAACGAATTTGATTCCTAGCACCTTTCATTGCAAGTTTTCTTTCAATATTTTCTTTCGTTCGTCAAAGCAAGGAAGAAAAAAATACGATATTACAATTCTTCATGAAGTTCGACTGATTGTAGTGCTTTTTTAAAAATTAATTCGTCATCATTACGCAGAACTTTAATTAGTCCACTGCTGGACATACGTCTCTTCTTAGAAAGGAGGTTTCAGTCCATTATAGCACTGACCAGACGGGTTCGTATAGTTTCTATCAAGTTTTCCTTCTCTTCCCTGTACTGTTGGCCGGGATAATTTGAAGTTAATATTTCAGGTATCTGACATTCAACGCCATCTAGTTTCAAACTAAGCAGAGCTTGTACTATGAAAGTTAGATTGACTGGTAGAAAGCTTATGTACTTTTGTTTTTGTAATTACGCAGAATTTACAAATATTTGAGCCGACTATGGATCAAACCCGAGACCTCAGCACAGCAGTCACATATGCTACCATTGCGCCTTGGAGGCATTTAATTGATTAATAATTGTTGTACAGGTCGCGAAGCTAACAGGCCACTCGTACCGCGTGCTGTACCTGGCGTTGTCGCCCGACGGCGAGGCCATCGTGACGGGCGCGGGCGACGAGACCCTTCGCTTCTGGAACGTCTTCTCAAAAACACCCTCGCACAAAGAAAACAAGAGTGTCCTCAACTTATACACGGCACTCAGATAGATATACCACTATTTATGATTAATAAAAACACACACGCGTTTTTGTATTCTCACTTTCGAATGCAAAAATTGTGATATAAATTATATAAGGGTTTTGAGATGCAAAAAATAACGAGTTTAAAATGCCTGTGTGTTTCTGAACGTATATTTTTATAGATTTGTAAATATTAGCTTTATTTATTAGGAACTGTTTAGTGTGAATCGTTTATATCGATATTTTGGTGTTTATATAAGCTAGACTGTTAGGTCGTTTTGTATTTCTTTGTGATTTTTGTTGATCAAGATTAACGATACATTGATAAAAGTATTAGTTGTCCTTTGTGTGATAGAGATAGAATGATTAATCATTCTTTCTCTTTCTCACAAGGATAGAACTATAAATTAATTTTCTCGATGCAATTTTAGCGATCCTGACAAGTTCGTTTTTTGAAAATTCGCGTAAAAATTGTGTTACGAATTGTATTAAAATCTTTTTTATACATTGTGTACACATGTTTGTATATAAATTATATATTGTAACGGATGTATATTACTTATTTAGAGTTCCATTGGGTGTGCGACAGTCAAAGATACAACTATGACCAGTTAGTTAAATAACAGCTGTTGTGTGTATCGATTTATCATTTAGATAGTAAATCTGATTTTATCATTTTACTTCTAATTGTATAAAAAAATCAACAGATTCAAACCTGTAACATAGTGATGAAGGCCATACTGCAACCAACTGACTTCTTTAAATATAGAATATTTAAAACTAAGATCTTTCAAAGCTTAGTTTAGACCTATAAAGTGTGCGAGTCTTTTCTTTAAATTGTCATCATCATGAACAGGTTCTAATAGTCAATTGCTGGAGATAGGCCTCTCCTTAGAAAGGAGATTATAGCCCACTATACCAGGCTGGCACAAACCCTGTATCATAAAACAATTTGATGATAGAACTAACGTTGTGCCTTTGACTATCGCATCGCAGCGACTGAAGCGATTCTTTGATAGGACTGTCATGTTGCTTTTGTTTCGATGTATTTATTTACACAGAGTGTAACGTTAAAGACAAGACAAAAAAAATATCACAGTTAATTCACTTCCAAATCAATAATATATAATAAAATATAAATAAATAATATATATATATATATATTTTATAGCTGCTATTGCAGTTAATTCTTTTAGTGTACTTTGTCTTTTTTGAACAAAACCGCTGGGCAGAGGATGTCTTTAGTTTACACTCTGATTCGTTAAACTAAACGTTGGAGAGACTTTCATAAATCACACAAATTTGAATAAAAAGTATTGTTTATCGTAATGAATAACATTTTTTATTCAATAAAAGATGTATTTGAATAAAGAATATTATATATTGTAATAAATAATATTTTTTCAACAAAAGAGATATATTTGAATAATTTTATTTATTGTACTAAATAATATTTTTTATTCTACAAAAGAGATATATTTGAATAAAAAATATTATTTATTGTAATAAATAACATTTTTTATTCAATAAAAGACGTATTTGAATAAAAAATATTATTTATTGTAATAAATAATATTTTTTATTTAACAAAAGAGATATATTTGAATAATGTTATTTATTGTACTAAATAATATTTTTTATTCTACAAAAGAGATATATTTAAATAAAGAATATTATTTATTGTAATAAATAATATTTTTTATTCAACAAAAGAGATTATTTGAAGAAAGAATATTATTTATTGTAATAAATAATATTTTTTATTCAACAAAAGAGATATTTGGATAAAGAATATTATTTATCGTTATAAATAATATTTTTTACTCAATCAAAGAGATATATTTGAGTAAAGAATATTTGTTATAGTAAATAAAATGCTTCACTGGTTCAATAATAGTACTTTCTGTTTAGCTAGTGAAGTTAATGTTACTAGTGATGTGTTACATGTTCATAGTGTTCATTCATTCGTTTATTTTGTAATTCTTTCAAAAAAACAAAAAAAAAGTTTGCATAAGGAACCATGGTAACAGTGAAAGTTTATTTTGTGTACGCTAATTCAATTGAAAGTGAAACGAATTAAAACAAAAATTGCTTATCACAGATCATTTGATTTGTAAGATAAAAGAATTATTTGCCAATAGCAAGATGTCACAAGTCATAAAAATACGTAGAGGAAATAATCTTTGGTCTTTTAACCGGTTAGAGTTGACAGTCGAGTGTCTTTGCGTCTTATAACATGCTCTATGGTCTCTCCAACGTCTACTTGAAAATTTTAACCAAACTATGTAACCTTTTTGTAGTGTCACTTTTTTGTTTAAAAACTATTATTTTGTAATAAATTGTAGTTACTTTGGAAAACATTTTTGGTTTATAATTTTTTGCAAAACTAATTTTATGTTATTTTGCTCTTTCTGCTTTTTTTAGTCGTGTTTCGTTTAATAGATAATTATTACACATTTTTTTCAATTGATTGTGACTAGCGAGTAGATTGAGAATAATGTATTATTTATTAACATGTAAATTCCGAAATCACGTCTGTATAGACGTACAATAGTATAACTTTTTACTAGTATCATTCGTTTAAAATTTAGTTTGTACTGTATGTTTACTATAAACGGTATGGCATTTAATTTTTAGATGTAATAAGTGATTTGGAGGTGCCGTTTGATCTCATTACAACTATGATCTTAGTATGGCAACACTATATTCTATGTCCTATTTATTCTCTTTTCTTTTTTTACTTTTACGCTGTTTCGTTACTTTTACCTTATTTTTTAATTTAACTGTAAATTCTTAGTCAACATTTAAACTTTACTCTTCGATGTACTACTAACCATAGACTAAATTGATCGTGTACTTTAACAAGAATATTTATTCTTAAGACGACCTCTAAATTGATTAAATTTGTGTAAAATATTGTAGTAATCCTATTAGTTGTAGATTAGTCTAAAAATAAATTCAATTTGACGAGTGCAATGTTCTTAGCTAGTAAATTATATTGGTAAACCACTGTGTGACTAATTATACCATCTTATCTTTGCCTTTGTCCTGTTGAGACGACGTAATACATGTTTATTAATATTAACACACAGGAATACAATTATAAAGTTGATTATCTTCATGGCACACAAGAATTTACAGTTATAAATATAAATTATTTATCATTGTAAATTATTCAAGTAATACGCGCGTAATTTTTACAAATAATTTTCAAATTTGGTAACAAACATTTAGCGACAGCATCTGTGTTTCGTTGGAGAGTGCGAGACCGGAGGCCCATTGATGCAGCGGTGACAGTTATCGTGGTAACTGTGTCAACCTTACACTGCCACGATGACTGTCATGCCTTTTACGTCCCCAAGCGGGCTGTGAAAAAGCATCTCACAAAGCCGCCATAGTGTGAGTCACCATTCTGCATTGTCTGCATTTGCAATGAGTATGGTGACCACAACTTTTGGATTCTATTCATGTTTTCCATCAGGCAGAGCAGTCACTTTGGCAAGACCCGAAAAAAAAACTGTTTACCGCGATATACACACGGGCTGAACCACAGGCAAGAACTAGTCTTCAAAATGTATTATTTGTGTGTTCTTATTTATTCTTGTATTATCTCTTCTCTGCAGGACATATTATGTAAAGGATTGATAAGTTCTATTTCTAGTGTGTTGTGTAGAAAACACGAAAAAATATGATGTAAAAAAAGTTCTGTCTAAGAGCATGTCTCTTGGATCAGTTTATTTAGTCATTTCTGTATTTGTTAGGTTATTTAAATATTATAATATAAAGAAATATATTGTTAATAAAAAGTAGGCAGTCCGGTAACAGAACACTCGTTTACTCTGGACGCCGTATATCTATCCTGGAGCCACATCAATAACAATAGTGTTAATATTGTTTTATCATAATTAAGTTCCTCATATAAAGAAAACGACCGGAATTCTCGACCTCAACTCCTACAAGCAATAAGAAAGTTTACGAATGTACTTTTGACCAGGTTATATAGTTTGAATACACAAAAAGCGTCTTTTAAATAAACACTGAGGGGCGTTTTTTGTGTGTATCGAATTCTCGGTTATATAACTATTTAAAAGTAAGAGGTCTACAGGATTCGTATATAATGTTCTATAATCATGAATCGAATCCAGTTGTAGTTAAACAAGAACTAGATTGTATGTTTAACCTTTCCACAGATTTCTCGTATCAAATATACCTTACTGCATCTACTTTCCTATATCTATTGTATTTATATTTCTAATCTTTCTAACAACTTATATCTATTGTGAATTCTGTTTAAATATAGTATGGTTTAGTTAAGTGTTAGTAACCGAGTTCTATTTGTATAAAAGAGCTATTTATATGAATTACAGAGTGAATAATATATTAAACTTGTATAGACTGATGAGATCCTTGCAATGTACTTTAGAATTAAATGTTTTGATTGTGTGCTCTAAATATTATTTTTTTCTGAAACAAAATTGAATCCTAAGTCCTTTCCTACGGTTGATTTTATTTCCAGGGTTTGTTTCTCAAAAATACGGCTTTAACCACTCCTATTTATCTTATGGGTGTCGACTAAGGAAGTTAATATGCCAATATACAGTCACTCTCAAAAGTATTTTGACAAAACTACTTTTGCAGTTATCTTTTTACTGAGTACTTCAAAATAATTTTAGTATTCTTTATATTACATATTATTTATGATGTATTTCATCCACTGTGAGTTACAAGTTGGTACTTGTTTGGTTTTTTCTTTATGTTTTCTTTTTGTGTAGAAATACATTACATTTAAGTGTCTTAATTTGTGAAACATATCATTACTTCAAATATAATCTTTGATTGGAAACAATTTTGTTATAATTTTTTGTGATATGGAATAAAATTGAGTTGTCAAAATACTTTTGAGCGCTACTGTTTATATTAATACGCTAATATACATAACAAAGAGAAAAAAAAAACTTGAACAAATTCTATACCAACCCGCCTGTCCTACATGGTATGTACACTAGGTTAAAACCTATTTCCGAAGGAGAGTGAAGACCAGCAGTGGGCTATTAAGGGCTACTAGTGGTTCCCCAATGTAAAGTAAACTGTACAGTTGGTCTAAAACCCATTAATTAACAAGTGCATAGCAATAATTAAGAAATTGAACTCTGCAGGCGATTCTCGGTATGTAAACACTTCATACCTCCAAGAAAACTGCGTACTTCCTCAAAGAGTGGCAGCGTGTTGACGACTCCTGAGTTGCAGGTGTTCATGGGCGGCGTTGCTCACTTTCCGTCAGGTGACACGTCTGTCCAGTTGCCAACTTTTCACAAGAAAACCACCAACATCTCATCGTTGAAGATGGCCAAGAATTATTTCAACAAATAAGACCACATAGAATGTCCGAAAATTTAAGTGTCTCTCCAGAAATGTGTATTCTGTAACTTTAACTTGATCAGAAATATGCGTTGTTCATGTTCTAAACTTTTAAGTCAAGTTTTATGTAGTATAATTGGTGAACTGGGCTAATTATTATTGAAAAGACTAGTGCGTCCAGCGATGAAATATAATTTATAATCAATTGAATGATAAACTTTGTGCTTAATTTTCCATCGTCATTAGCGTTATATTTCCTTTAAATTGGAAAAGGTAATTTGATAAATAAAACCATAGATTTTTCAAATCGGAGCGTAAAACAGAGTTCTTAGGTAACTTGGTGGCGCAGCGGTAGCGAATGCGACTGTGGTGCTGGAGGTCTCGTGTTCGATTACGGGTCGGACCAAAGGTTGTAAGATCTGCAAATATTTGTTTCGAACTTTAGGTGTTTCCTATGTATAGGGCCAAGAATACATTAACATTTGAATCTAACATCTCGCACAAACAAATGCCGCGCAGTTCGTGGGGAAGGGTCTGACTACTAGCTGGTTTCTCGGCAACTTTGTCGCAATGGATCGCTTCACGGGACCGCAGCACGCTTTATGTGTAGAATAATTTTATTTAAATAACAGTTCTCGTTTACTGTAAGATGCTTATTTCACGTTGAATACAATTTACACGACTTAAATCAGTGTCCCAGTGCTCCTTTAATTAAGAAATGGGTGAAGAAGCTCGAAGAGACGGGATATACGATAAATATGAAGCAAACTGGAGGTCTACGGACTTCTCGGACCGAAAAGAATCCAGATTTTCGCGAAAACTTTCGGCTGAATTAGGGTTATCCTACATATTATTACGCCGTATTTTAGAATAACATTTGTAATTACATCTATATCAAATCTAGGAAGTCTAAGTGCAGGAACTAAAACCTAATAAATTTGCGTAAGTCGTCTGCCGAAACAAAGTTAGAACGGTTCAATAATTTTGACATTTTCTGACGAAGCTTATTTTCACCCCAACGAACGTGCAAACAAATAGAATTGCAGGTATTAGAGCAGTGAAAATCCCAAAGCTAAACATGAGAGGCCACTTCATTTTCCCAAGATAACTAATTATGATATTAATTCTGCTGAATATGTGAGAATGTCCCCCCTCCTCGCGACTTGCTTGCGAATGGTTGTGTTTTGAGTGTGTCGTGAATTTATTAATCACATAAATACAAGTATTGTTTTTTCTCGGAATTGTTTAGTGCCGGTATATTGTGGACAAAAAGTCCTAACAGTCTTCTAAAATACTGTAAATAGTGGACAGTTATAAAGTGTTATTCGTGGAAGAACAATATACTATCTGTTGATGTTGCTATGCTTTGTTAACTGTTTGACCGTGCGACCACTGACAAGTTCACAGGACTCCTACCGTCATTTCATACATTTCCATTGCATTGTGTGTGTAGATGGATCACATAGTTCATCGCTAGATATCGATGCAGGGTTGACAACGATTGTAGTACAACAGGTTGTCGCGTGTGTGGTATCGGGATCCAGTCCCCAGTATCAAAAGTTGTTTTTGTAATTTTATTAACTTACAAAAATAGCGTCACTGGGCTGAATTAGCAAAAGATATACCGATCGCTGACGGGGACCGCTTGGCGTGATTCACATCGTATCCATATCGTCACAACAGGAATACTTTACCGAGTTTCACCGAGTACTTCCGATTCACTACATGAACTGCCGCTGACGATACTTGTATGGATAAAAGTAAACATTTATAGCGAATTGTTCACGGACGATTTTCTAATAAATAACACGAATCGTTGTCGTGATTCTTTTTGTTGCTTTCATCTACAATGCCAAGGGTTCAGCGCTCACTCCCTAAAACCACTGAGGGTTGTAGACAGCGAGTGATGTCTTCACCTGACATTTCAGCTATTGACACTGAAACGCACAAAACAACACGAAGTAAGCGTGTTCGGCCTGATTTCTCTCCCGAAAAAGTACCGGGCTTGTGGAATTTGAAGGAAAAATCATGGATCTCCTACATACTTGGAAGAGCGACCAGAACGTGTTGCTTAACAAGTTAATATCAGATATTACAGTGATTAAGAAACAGAACATGGAAATACAAAAGACAAATGCAGAAGTGGAAAAATCTATAGAATTCATTAACCAGACCTACGAAAGTTTGAAAAAATCGGTAGAGAAATTAGAAAATGAGCGTAAGGAACAAAGTGCATATATTGCCGAGCTGGAGAGGAAAGTAACAGATCTTCAGCAGAGCTCGCGCTCCTCAACTTTCGAAATAAGGAATATACCAAACATAGAGAGGGAAACTGCAGAGGATTTGGAGTCCGTGGTGTTGCGGACGTGTGAGGTTCTTCAGCTTCCTATGAAGAACTCAGATTTAAGAGACGTCTACCGAAGGCCAGGGAAAGGGGACTCGAGTGGTCCTGTGGTAGTTGAGATGATGAATGTCCGTTTGAAGAAACGAGTTCTGGTCGCTAATCGTGAGTTCAACAGGACGCGTTCCCGCGAGGACAAACTTAATACAGATATTATCGGTATTAAAGGTAATCGTAGACCTGTCTATATTGCGGACTATCTGCCTAGTCGGATGCGTCAGTTGTACTATGAAAGTCGTAAATTTGCTACCGAACACGACTACAAGTTCTGTTGGTCACAAAATAATAAGATTTTTTTTCGCCAACGTGAGGGTATGGCGCCTGTGTGCGTTACGTCCTTGGCCGTTCTTAACAGTCTTGCTAAATCACAATAACTATGATCAAATTTTTATTAGGCTGTCTATTTTTACTTATATTTCTCTCTTTTTAATGTCTTATTTGATTTTTTACTATTTCATTAAATCTGTACACACACACTCAAACACATTTCAAATAAACATACCTGGCGTTTTTTTGTCTTACAGTTACCAGGCAAAGTTTTATTGCGATTGTAATGTTGCAGTGAAATATTTGATTATGTTATATTTACACTTCACATGGTTCACAACACGACACCTAACTACTCTTACTCATTGTGTTGCGCCTACTCGTTTCCACGAACTATTTCGGACAAGTACTTTTATGTTTGTTTATCTTAGTGATTCTAAATTTTCTACCTTTTTAAAAAATATTGTACGGTATCTGAAATTAAATTTTGTCTGCATAAAAGAGCCTACCAGATTGGGTTCGCATCACGTGGCATTTTACAGCTCACAGATTATCATAGCTAAATGCGTACACTCTATCTTGTTCTTACCAATTACATAATGTTCGATTCAAATTTGATCAATAACGTAAATACAGAACTGGACTCCTATCGTTGCGCTGATTCTTTCATTTGCCAAGCGGAACAATGTTCGCGTTATATTGGTAAAGGTAGGAATTCTTTCAGTATATTACAAATGAATGTACGTAGCATAAGCAAAAACTTCGATCATTTATGCACTTTGTTACATGCTATAAATATTACGCCGGAAGTTATAGTATTGACTGAGTGTTGGATTTGCAAGTGCCCTAATTTTCCACGTCTGGAGGGCTACATTACACACTGTACACAAATTAATAGGAGTCAAAATGATGGTATTGTTATATATATCAGGTCATGCTTAGAGCATAGTGTAGAAGAGCCATGTGTGAATGACTCAAACTGTCTAGTTACAAGGCTACCTCACGATGAGCTAGCTATAGTTTCACTGTATAGGTCACCATCTGTTAGGCAATTCGATCCCTTTTTTTTGAGTCTCAACAATGTCCTGACGTGTGTTTCGGCATTTAAGAACGTGGTGGTGGTAGGTGATTTAAATATTAACATTGCACCGACAAACTTAGCTCAAAGCGCCTACGAATACTTAAACTTAACCGCATCGCATGGGTTTCTCCCAGCACACACTTTGCCCACGCGAGACAAAAACTGCCTTGATCATGTATTACTGAAGTCAGACAAAAGTTCTACGACATTAATCATAGACACCTTTATTACTGATCATGCCCCCGTTCTTTTCAATATTAAATCCATACAAACTCCTAGTAAAGCTAAAATAAAGCAAATGAGAGTTGACTATGATCAAGTTTCATCGTCTGTGGATGAATTAGATTTTAGTTCAGTCACAGGCGAGAAGGATGCTGATCTTGCTGCAGAGCGTCTTGTTACTATTGTTGGGACTATTATCAAACGTCATACATCGGTAGTATACATCCCCTCCAAAATTAGAATTCTGAAACCATGGATAACACCGGGATTGCTTCGCTGTATCCGCAACAGAGATAACATGCGTCGTAGGCTAAAGAAAAACTCTGAGAGCTACAACTTAAAAGTAACATATATCAGATATCGTAACTTTTGTAATAAGCTACTGAAAAATCTAAAGCACGCCTATGAAAAAAATGAATTCACAAAAGCTAAGTCTGACGTTAAAGCCACATGGAATGTAGTAAAAAGTATAATTAATACTGAAACTAGATCTGGTCCCGCCATTGAACTGCTCAAAAGTGAGTCTGATCCTGATGTTTCAGTTAACAGGATTAACACTTTCTTTGCAAGTGTTGGTCGTGATCTAGCTGAAAAACATACGAATATTTCTCTAAACCTGAACTCATCTATTCCGGAAACGTGTCCACCTAACTCACTTGTACTGTTGCCGACGAATGAATCTGAGGTAGAAATCATTATTCGTAGTCTGCGTCGGCATTCAGCCGTGGGTTGGGATGGTATTGCCTCACATTTAATACAAAGGTGCTCTCATACTTTAGTCCCTCCCATAACTCATATTTGTAACGTTGCTATCGAAACAGGGGTTTTTCCCAAAATTTTTAAGAAGGCGATCGTGCATCCTATCTATAAGAGCGGGGACAGAGCCAATGTAAACAACTACCGACCAATATCTGTCCTGTTTGCTTTATCGAAAATATTAGAAAAAATTTTGAACTTAAGACTGAGAGACTTTTTGACGATACATCATATTCTGGCGAGCAACCAGTTTGGATTTAGAGACGTGACATCTACGGAGGATGCCGTGGCATCTCTTATAGATAATGTAATAAACAACATGGATAATAAACAGAAGTGCATTGGCGTCTTCCTTGACCTCGCCAAGGCTTTTGACACGGTATCTGTTTCCAGACTGGTTGCTAAGATGGATGGGGTGGGTGTTCGGGGACATTCCCTAAAAATATTTGAAAGTTATCTCCGTGACAGAACCCAATGTGGTTCATCAATTAGTAGCTTTGTTTCCCTCGATTATGGTGTTCCTCAGGGTTCAATTCTTGGCCCAACACTCTTTTTAATTTATATTAACTCACTCTGCAACCTACGCATACCAAACTGTTCTAACTATACATATGCAGATGACACAGCCCTAATTATTCACGGATCTAGCTGGTCTGAGACATTGTCTTCAGCCGAGTCAGCTTTGCGGAGTGTGATGGTATGGCTCTCAAGTAATTTTTTAACTATTAACTTAAATAAAACCATGTATCTGGCCTTTACACCCACCTCTAGGACGCAACCAAATTCGGAGACATTTATATTAAAAGCTCATAACTGTCAATTTAATGTTAATGAGCTTTGTAACTGTCCAGCTCTAGTTAGAACTGATAACATTAAATACCTTGGCATTTTAATTGATAGCCATTTGAATTGGCATGGACATGTGAATGGTTTAACGTCCCGTGTTCGCAAACTTATATACACTGCCGGCCAAAAGTTTGAGACCACTAGTACAAATCGTTGTTATTTATAAAATGTGTCAAAAATACATATGATAAACAATTATTTTAAACACCTGCATATACTATAGATATTTAAGTATTATTATAAGTCATGTTTTCTAATTTTTTTTACGTTACCATTGTATAAAGGTCTTTTGTCTAAAAACATCAATGAGCGCCGCGCGCGGACCGCGCGTTACGCTCATTGTAAAAAAAATATTACCTTACCATTATTCATTAATTAGGCTTTGTTTTGTGTTAACCGCATTCTAGGAAATTTTAACTACTTAAAAAAGTGTCAACACCTGAGTTTTCATGGTGTTAATCTTTTTCAATCTGGGTTAGTCTGAGCTCGTCCTCGTTACAGTAAAGACATCTCATTATGGGAAAAGTACGCCAAATTAGAAGTGAAACACGTGCTGTCATCGTTGCTCTACACAACGAAGGCAAATCAGAACGTGCGATTGCTACTCAACTGAAGTTGTCGAAGACTTGTGTTCATAATACAATAACCCGATACAAGGAGACTGGCAGTAATCGAGATCGTTCGCGGTCGGGAAGGCCGAGAGCTACCACTTCCAGCGAGGATAACTTCATCGTGGTAACAAGCAAGCGGAATAGACGCCTAACAGCACCAGAAATCCGCGCTGAAGTCAACAAATCCCGGTCTACACCTGTATCATTGACTACAGTGAAAAGAAGACTAAGAGACGCTAATTTATTTGGTCGCGTGGCCGTTCGAAAACCTCTCTTAAGGCCACAAAACAAAAAGAAGAGATTGCAGTGGGCTCTTACCCATCGAGACTGGAGTGAAGAAGATTTCAAAACAGTTCTTTGGACAGATGAATCCAAATTTGAAGTGTTTGGGAGCAAACGGCGTATTTTTGTTCGGCGGAGTGCCGAAGAAAAGATGATGCCAGACTGTGTGCTGCCCACAGTGAAGCATGACGGTGGTTCCGTTATGGTTTGGGGTTGTTTCTCGAGCCGTGGAACCGGAGATTTGGTACGAGTCGAAGGCATTATGAAAAAGGAGCAGTACAAACAAATATTGGAGCGCAATGCTGTACCATCGGGACTTCGAATAATAGGAGATGGATTTATTTTCCAACAAGACAACGACCCTAAACATAGCTCCAAATTATGTCGGGGTTATTTAGATAAAAAAGAGGCAGAAGGGGTTTTAAAAAACATGGTGTGGCCCCCTCAGAGCCCCGACCTTAACCCAATAGAGCTTTTGTGGGAAGAGCTTGACAGAAACGTGCGCAGTTGTTGTCCCAGCTCACAAGAAGACCTGTGGAGAGCCTTACAAGAAAGCTGGAATAATATTTCACAGGAAACAATCGACAAATTGATTGCGCGCATTCCTAGACTGGTAAAAAAAGTGATCCAATGCAAGGGAGGATTTTTTGACGAAAAATCAGTTTAGCTGTTTAGCAGTTTATAAACATGTAATAAATATTATTTCTTTAAATAATTAATGATTTTTATTTTTATATTAATCCCCGCTTTCCACTTAATAAATATCACAATAAATCATTTCATATTTTGCTTTTATTTATGAGTCATCATTTTCCAACTTTGATGTAAGTGGTCTCAAACTTTTGGCCGGCAGTGTATATCTTCAAAAAACTTCGTTACTCGGCAGGACGAGATGTACTTAAAATGGTCTATTGCTCACTCTGCCAGACTATTGTAGCATATTGCATATCTGTTTGGGGAGGTGCCGCTAGAACAATAATGCTTCCACTTGAGCGGGCTCAAAGAGCAGTATTAAAGGTTATGACATGTAAACCATTTATATATCCCACCACTCGGTTATACAGCGAATGTAGACTTCTTACCGTTCGTAAAATCTTTGTGCTCCAAACGGTACTACGAAAACACAAAACCCTACAATATAATCCGGAAAACCAGAACACACGCAGACCGTACAGAGTTTGCCCGAGTGTCGCTTTCAGAAGCGCACTCGCGAGGCGACATTTTCGTGTTATTGCAGGACATCTCTATAACACCCTAAATAAATACTGTGACATATATAATCTTTCGAAATTTGCAATTAAAATTAAGGTAACGGACTGGCTCCTTGAACAGGACTATGAACAGGTGGAATAGATGCTTAAGCTCACAGTTCTGTGACATTCATACACATACATACTCACGCACAAACATACACACACTCACACATCACCTAACACTAACTTACAGTAGTTCGCATACACATGCATGTTCTCACTTCAGAATAACGGCAATTGTGTAAAATGTATAAGTTCGTAATAAATGTTAACTTTAGTTGGAGAGGGACTGGTATTCACAACACAAGTTTAATCTTACCGTGAGTACCAGAGCCTGACTATTTCCGTGTACCTCAACTACGTATACCTACTATTGTATGAGAAAAATTGTTTTTAATTCTGGTGTTAATAAATATTATTATTATTATTCTCTTTATTACATATAAATACACATATTGATTACATTTTTAAATATATAAAAAAATAAAAAAATACATATTTAAAAATATAAAAAATAGTGGACAGGGACCAAGATACCGGTGGTTAGGGCTCCAGAGACAGAAACCTCCTCACAATACGGGCCGTGTCAAGGAGGACTGCCTTCTGCATCAGACCCTTGATCCAACCTTCTAACGTGAGCCTCTTGAGGTGTTGGTCGAGGCTCTTGGCTATCAATCCGTGAACAGATATGATTATCGGAACAATGATCACCGAATCCACATTCCACATGTCGGCAATCTCATGAGACAGATCCAAATACTTTAATTGTTTTTCTTTTTCAACTTTCACGAGATTTTCGTCATGAGGAACGGCGATATCGACAATCATTACGCGGCGCTCTAATCGATCTATCATCACAATATCAGGCTTATTGGCAACAATAGTCCTATCTGTGATAATAGATCGATCCCAATATAACGTAGCACGACCGTTCTCGAGAACTGGGTCGGGCACATACCTGTAGTAAGGCACTTCAAAATTGACAAGTTGGTATTTAAGGGTAAGTTGTTGGTGTACAATCCTGGCTACTTGATTGTGCCTGTGCAAATACTCACCATTAGCAAGACGAGAACAACCAGAAATAATATGCCTAATAGATTCTCTAGGACGGTGGCACGCCCGACAAATGTCAACCGTACTATCTTTGAGGATATATTTCCGGTAGTTATTCGTCATGATAACTTCGTCCATAATTGCACAAACAAAACCTTCGGTTTCTCCGAAGAGATCACCATACCGTAGCCAAGACGTCGACGCTTTAAAGTCTATATCAGACCCGTGTAGGGCCCGATAAAATCGACCATGAAGTTCTTTACCCTTCCATACTTCCTTGCGATCAGTAGTACTAAGTACTACAGGTTTGCGCCAATTCTCTTTAGCCAGAGCGAGCGGGGTAAAACCAGTATCCACTGCAACTACATTACGATGCACTCTCACATTAGTCTGTAGAAAATATTCTCTGAGATTGTATATCTCGCGATTGTGTAGAATCTTGATATTTAATAGACCACGACCTCCAAACTTTCGCGGAATATACAATCTCATTACCGATGAACGTGGGTGGTGCATGCGGAATGCAGTCAGCAATGTACGGACTCTCCTGTCAAGGGCATCTAATTCGGTCTGAGTCCATCTAAGTATTATTATTATTCTCTTTATTTCGTGATATACACATATTTGTTACATTTTTAAATATATATAAAAAACAAAAAATACACATTTAAAAATATAAAAAATAGTAGTAGACCACCGACATCGGGTACAGGGACCAAGACACCGGTGGTAAGGGCTCCAAAGACAGGAACCTCCTCACAATACGGGCCGTGTCAAGGAGGACTGCCTTCTGCATCAGACCCTTGATCCAACCTTCTAACGTGAGCCTCTTAAGGTGTTGGTCGAGGCTCTTCGCTATCAATCCATGAGCAGATATGATTATCGGAACAATAATCACCGAATCCACATTCCACATGTCGGCAATCTCGTGAGACAGATCCAAATACTTCAATTGTTTTTCTTTTTCAACTTTCACGAGATTCTCGTCATGAGGAACGGCGATATCGACAATCATTGCGCGGCGCTCTAATCGATCTACTACCACAATATCAGGCTTATTGGCAACAATAGTCCTATCTGTGATAATAGATCGATCCCAATATAACGTAGCACGACCGTTCTCGAGAACTGGGTCGGGCACATACCTGTAGTAAGGTACTTCGAAATTGATAAGTTGGTATTTAAGGGCAAGTTGTTGGTGTACAATCCTGGCTACTTGATTGTGCCTGTGCAAATACTCACCGTTAGCAAGACGAGAACAACCGGAAATAATATGCCTAATAGATTCTCCAGGACGGTGGCACGCCCGACAGATGTCAGCCGTACTATCTTTCAGGATATATTTCCGGTAGTTATTCGTCATGATAACTTCGTCCATAATTGCACAAACAAAACCTTCAGTTTCTCCGTAGAGGTCACCAAACCGTAGCCAAAACGTCGACGCTTTAAAGTCTATATCAGACCCGTGTAGGGCCCGATAAAATCGACCATGAAGTTCTTTACCCTTCCATACTTCCTTGCGATCAGTAGTACTAAGTACTACAGGTTTGCGCCAATTCTCTTTAGCCAGAGCGAGCGGGGTAAAACCAGTATCTACTGCAACTACATTGCGATGCACTCCCACATTAGTCTGTAGAAAATATTCTCTGAGATTGTATATCTCGCGATTGTGTAGAGTCTTGATATTTAATAGACCACGACCTCCAAACTTTCGCGGAATATACAATCTCATTACCGATGAACGTGGGTGGTGCATGCGGAATGCAGTCAGCAATGTACGGACTCTCCTGTCAAGGGCATCTAATTCGGTCTGAGTCCATCTAAGTACACCAAAGGAATACATCAGAACCGGCATGACCCAACTGTTACAGGCTCGCACCTTGTTACCGCCTGATAAAAGACTTTTAAGTACTTTTTTTAGGCGGCCAAAGAAGCGTTCCTGTAATATTTGTTTCACACCAGGTTCTGGTATTCCCAAAGACTGAAAAACCTAGATACTTGTAAGTTTCGGTGACAGACAGAGATCTGAGTTTTGTTGAATTTGAAAGTTCTATTCCTTCAGATTCTACAATCACGCCCTTCTTTACATACATGACTGCACACTTGTCTACACCAAATTCCATTTTGATAGAATTACTAAAGTTTTCAGTGTTATTATTATTATTATTTTATAATGTTACGGGAGTTCTTGAGACTGATGGTACTTTTTTTTTTTTTTTTTGTACTGTGCGGAAATCCCCACGGATACCACCGCAGGGTGGTTATGTCGGACTCGAACCGACCAAAAACCGCACGCCGTCTCAGGTACCAATAGCCAGGGGACCAGGTGCACCTTAGTAAGGAAATTCCTGGAACCCCGACGTACCTCGGACCAACTACGGCTGCAGTTGCCCCCTTCTGTGTGGAAAGCTCATGGTTTCTTGGAAACCTGCTTCTGCTAGGGTGACAGATGGCCTCATTTGTCACCCCCAGGCCTGCACTTATGGAGGACGGAGATCTTCTAGTGATCTCCGGCGCCTGAGCCTTCTGCGGTACCTAGCCCGTTCCCGGGCCTGGCGGACCGGGAGAGTTCTAAACCTCTCTCGGTCCCGCTCCGCCATCTCCTTCGCAAGCATAACCTGCTCGCAGAAAGAGACGGCGGAGTTCCACGCACCCTCGCTCCGTATCATGGCCGAAACCATGTTACCGAGCGAGAGAGTCCCCACTTCGATGGCCGCCATGAGGTCACGCCTCTGCTCCACCCATGCCGGGCATTCTGCCAGCGTGTGGAGCGCTGTGTCCACGGTCCGGCCATCGCAGTGATGGCACTCAGGCGTTGGCTCTTTACGGATCAGACACAGGTAATCTCCGAAACATCCTTTTCCAGTGATCACCTGCGTCAGTCGGTATGAGAGGGTCCCATGATGCCTCTCGAGCCAATCCTCCATAAGGGGTCTTATCGCCGAAACAACGGCATGTCCAGCGCTTGGCTGCCCAAGTCGTTCCTTCCACTCCTCTACGAGGGCCTGGCGGAGTTGGGATTTCTGATTTTCGATGTCTCGGGTTTCAGGACTCCGACCCAACTCCTGCGCGTGCTTGTGCCACTGATAGAGAGCTACAAGGGCTCTCGCCTCCAGGACCCATAGTGGAGTTCCGGCCAGGAGACTCGCCGCCTCAAAGGAGATCGTGCGGTACCCTTATAATCCTAATGGCCAGCATACGCTGTGGTCGTCGCAGTAACGCAATATTGCTGGCCTTCAGGACTTCCGCCCATACTGGGGCTCCATAAAGGGCCATAGACCGCACAACTCCAGCGTAGAGTCTCCTGCATGAGTCATCGGGTCCCCTCATGTTCGGCAGCAAACGTGCCAATGCACGCGCTGCACCAACTAACTTGGGGACCAGACTTCGGAAGTGAGAGACTGATGGTACTGGAATTTGCAACACATAATTTTTTACACACACACACACATATTTTTTACATATTTTTTTCACATATTTTTTAGAATTTGTAACACATGGTTTCAACGATATGAAGCCTTTGCGCACACATCCAATGAGTCCCTGCCGGTGGTCATAGACATGTTTGTCGAAAGTCTGATTTCCAGATGAGGTGACATTCCGTAGCCACCCAGATGTCCAGATCTATCCCCAGCGGAATTCTTAATATGAGATTATTTGAAGAATCGTGTCTACATCAATAAACCAAATACAATACGTCAATTAAAAGAAAAGATCAGTGAAGAGATATGGGTGATCCCGCAAAAATTTCTGTGCTCGCTTAGAAGAGTGCAAACGTCAAAACAGTGGTTATTTAGGCAGTGTAATTTTTAAAAAATAAATTTCAACTAATTAGGTTTCTTGTTAATAAACATTTTTTTATGATATCTCAAATGGTTTTTTTATACGACTTACAAATGATACTTTTCAAATGTTTACTGATTCTTGGCCCTCCTTGTATAATATGTATGTATTTACAAAATAATATTAAAAAATACAAGTGTTCTATCATTCAATAATGCAGTCATAGTACAAGCTCTACTTGGTTTGAAGCTAAATGGCTTTGTGTGTCAGATGTACGAAATATTACTAATATAAGTAAACAGATGTATGTACGTAAATAAATGTATTTATATTATGTCATTGTCTCTGATAGTTAACATTAGTTTCAAATTATCCTGTTCATTAACTGTGGACGAAGTACTATTACCATGATTTAAGTAATATTATAAAATTAAATAAAACTTTTTGTTTGTGTAACTCTATAAATTCTAAATTATTGAGTTTTGAGACACTATTAAGGCGTCTTCTCACTTTGGAAATTTAAAAAATCGATTTTTATTTTTTTAAATTAAATTTGAATTAAATTTAATTTTTAAGAATCGGAAGGTCCATTGTATGGAGCAGGCATCGCTGATTAACCCGAGGTAAGGTTTTTTCATGATTTTTCTGCAACAAAAACTTTAAACGCGTTTATCTCAAAACAAGATTTTTCGGTGCCTTGTTGATGAAATTTCGGAAACTATCCGGCCGATTGTCATGAAATTTAAATGACATATTCTTCATAGTTATGGCTATAGCGCATATAATCAAAGTTTTGAAAATTCGATTCTAAGATCTTTTTTTACAAAGAACTGCAAAAAAACCGCGTTTTTTTTTATTTTCTCGAAAAACGTGCGCTATTTTGTTATTTTCACGAATATCAAAAATCTGATGATATACGCTATAACCACTGACATACTGAATCTAAAACAGTTTTATTTTTTTGTTTGAGATGACCCGTCTCGGAGATACCATCGACAAGCCACGACCATAACATTTTTAGACGGGTTTTTCGATGCTTCTGTTGTATTATAATAATTGTTCAAAAAAATAAAAATGTTTCATGTACTTAAAACATGTGTTTATTACATAGGATCCATTTTATTCCATAATTTTAAGCAAAAATCCTTGAAAAAAATCGCGAAAATAGCCTATTTTCGAGGCACCTAAAGTCAGAAAACGCCTTAATTCTTTTCCATTTACTTTTGTTTTGCGTTTGTGGCTCTTGCTCCCCTAGCCAAGTTGACATTCTAAAAACGTAAACACTTAGAAAATTAACAAATGATGAGGATGACGTCATCTCACAACGTCAGTCACGTATACGAAACAAATTTGTAACCAATTGTATAAGACTCCTTTTCTTCTTATTGAACAATGGGCAATTGATTGAGTATACATATGTTAATATCTCCTGCTTTCATAATCATGATCGCAGTCAACAGATGTCTACTGCTGGATATAGGTCTCCCCTATGGCTCGCCAACACCGCTGGTCTTGTGCTACCTCCACCCAACGGTTTCTTTACAATGAATTACAATTGTTATATGCAAATGCACATGAACCACCTAGACGATAAACTCTTAATTCCTCACTTGTTTCCTCAGTTACATTTCTAGCGTATAGTGTTTTTCAAACTTTTTTGAGTTATTTAAAGTTCTAAAATATAGTCACCCTAGTGGAAGAAGTACTAAGAAATGAGGATATGTGCGTACCTATGTGTCTAGTCTTGTTGTGGTCCTCTATAGTGTTTACATTAATTTAACCATTAGCTGAGCTAAATTATTTTTAAATAACACAAAATACTTTTCTTTTCTGTTGGCAAATATGAAAAATGTATGTTTACCGCTGTCAATAGCCGCCTATTTTTGTTTGTGTTTCGCTATCAATGGTAAGTTTATTTTCAGTATGTTAATTATTTATTTATCTAACCTTATTATGATAATCATTAGTTTTTGGCTTGGCAAAAGCATTCAGAATAAAAATAGGTTTATGGATAAAAATTCAAAATATTTTTAGTTAAATATAAACAGAAATTGGAAAAAAAAACTTATGTCCGACATAAGGATATATATACAGTTGTTACAGCGGAAGTAATTAAGTCAAGTGCTTGTGTTGTTTATGTCGTCTGAAATTGGAATAAATTAGCCAAGTGTTCTGTGAAAAATGATATAAAGTAACTGTTACTATCTGAATGGCAGTGTTTTGTCCAAAATTTATCTATGAAAAGAAAAACATATTTCTTTTATTTTCTAAACAAGGAAAAATAAGTTTTAGTTACTACTATTTACCGTCCACATTTGCCTGCTATAGCTGCCGTGGCCGAATTGGGCTAAGAGTACTTCATAATGAAGAAGAATTACAATTAGATACAGAGCAAATGAATATTACGCATTTTGTCCTGGTTGTGAACAGAGCTTACTAACTTTGGCTTAGCAGTCAGTATCGCTATCCACTAGACAGCAGACCATTCTTTCAGTCTCAAAGTATTATTAATAATTAAGTGTAATGTTAATTACAGATATACAAGAAGTGCGAATAGAGTTATCGTATCATTTGATGAATAAGAATAAAGAGGTGCATAAGATTCTAGGCAACAGACCGCTTTTTATAATTTTTGAAGGGTTTGGTGTTAAATCTCTTAGGTAAGATATTACATGACTTTGCTAAAAAAATATAATAATATATAGTAGCATGTGAAAAAGTTTTTGTGGCAATTCACAACATGTTGATCTTAGAGCTCTTGCAAATGCATTTTGTCATAATATAGAACATGATGCAATAATTATAGATTCATTTGTTTTTAGGTTACTTTTAACGAATATTTTTCCTCTTTTGTGTTTTAATTATACCTACATAGCTGTAGTAAGCACCTAAATAATAATCAATCGACCAACCTCTCGTGCCATTTACATGTGTTTTTAATATATTTCAATCGTGGTTTCGGTGTTATAAATTTATAATTTATTAATAATATGTTTTTTGCTGTGGGAAGCATAGAACTAGTTGTTGTGGAGAGCCTTACGGGGGTCCTATCTCCCGGGATGAAAAAGGTAAAACGTCCCTGGAGTGGTTGCCTCCCAAATTGGCTAGTAGCAACAGAGGGACGTCATGCACTCCGGTTTCGGTTCCCTCAGGTTTTGTGTTCTCTAAGGCGGCAGCCATGTTCTCTAAGGGGAGGAGGAGGTCGCGAACCTTCTGCGAAAAATTCAGAAATCAACTGGTGGAGGATTCTGTAGTCTAGGCACTCGATTCCGTACAGAAGATGGCAAACAAACTTTTCACAAAATCTACAAACCATAAAGGACAATTTTTTTAGGGCGCTTAAGAACTTCTCTTCCACCATTACAGGTATTGTCCCGACCCTGAGAGGGTATGTAGCTCGTCTCCAGATGGTTAACGACCGTCTCACAGGGTAGGTAGCGTAGCTCAGCACTCAGTTCTATACATACACAGTGGGACATCTCTTGAACGAACGTCTCACGGGCGTTGAGATGAGGCTGCCTCCGGCCCCGTGATTCTGCCGCCACTCGCAGTGGACGGACAGAGGTCTACCTCAGCGAAAGTTCCGGATTACCGAGGACTGGCCCTAAGACTACAGCAAAAGCGAGGGCAGATTTCCCTTTGCTTGCCACTTGAATACCTACCCTGGCTCCTCTACTTCTGCTCCTTTAAACGATTGTTGGCATGTAGTTGAGGCGGCTAAAATGTCCCAAAAATGAGGTAAAAGGTTATTCAAAAAGGAGGAAGGGAAAGGTAACGAATTCGGGACTGTAAGTGTCTAGCTGCGCCACGCTCGAACGGTAGCTCGGGGTCTTGAGTTCCCTGGGATTGAAGGTGCAAAGATGGTAAACACTTGTCGAAAAGTTGTAGGATATATTTGCAGCCACGGATGGTGTGAAGATAGCCAGGATAGCCAACCAGTTGCAATTCGGAAGAAAACAGGGTGCAACGTAAAGAAAATCAGGGTTGGTACCATCCATTCTGGTCCAAGAGGCCTTAGTATGAAGTGGAAAAGTTGTCCCGTAACGTTACCCAAAATTGGGCGATACCGGCAAGATCTTCGTTACATCTATGAAATGTATTTCAAATTCACAAATAAATCAACAGCAGACGTCTTCATCTACAATATTAAGTTAGAATTGTCAGTTAGTATTGTGGAGGGAATGGGTGTCATGTCCCTCCGACACAAAGGAGCAAAGGAGGATCCTGCCGGATAATCATACCGGGCGGGCAGCCACCTAACGGTTGATGTTGGGATGTTGTACATACTCGTATGCTAATCGCCGCGAGAATCTCTGTTTCGTGATACAGGATTAGTAGTTGCTGCGTTGTTCATTATACTCCGTAGTTTGATATGTCTTCGCTTGATGGCGCTGTAGCACGTTTTTCTATTTGTGCTGTATGTGGAAGTCGCCACAGTATAAAAAACAGACAGGCCAACACAAAGGAAAGATATTACGAGCAGTTGAAACTGGTGGACCACAATATAGTTTTACGATGACATATGCCTAGCCTTGCCATAAATATTGTTTTAATTTTTTTTATAATATTGTAATGTGTATGTACAATAATATAACAGCCTTAAAAATATAATATGAAGGACATTAAAAATGATCATCTATTGTGCTCTGCTGACTAATTGGGAAGTATTTATAGAGCTTTGAGCATGTACATACTTGCTCATTCTGCTGTGCTGAAATATGCTACTGTTAAAATATTGCTCAATAGTAAAAATCGTTAATTATTTTTTTGGGCGACCTTCTATTACATGCCATTTAAGAAGTTGTTTTGATTTTACCATTCGTATTAGATGCTACGAGTACCTTCAAATCCAGAAATAAAATCTTTTGATTTCAGACAGGATTTCTTCGCATTATTTCCTTAACTACTTTGATCTTGTTTTCGGACGGTCAGATTTTTATCGATCACTAACGAAGGATTTTATACACTTGAATTTTAGAAAGAGATTTTATTTGTTGGAGATAAAATGCCAAAGTTTTGATTTTATTACATTTTACAAGAAGCTATAGGATGACGAGTACCACTTCATTATTAGCTCAGTCATACTTTCAATCTTCTATACATATAATAAATCAGTAGAAGGGTCAATTCTGTACATTGAAAATATTGAAAAAATAAATAGCAGGAGGTGTTATTGGATCGGTACCAAACCCAAATATGTGATTAAAAAACAGTAGCAGTCGTGGGACTGCCGATAGAAGTGAAAACGGAACTATTAAGTTGAGAGTAATTAAAACTATATGCAAAAATTATATGAAATTTTTTATGTTTCATATATAGCTATATATAATATATAATATCATATATAATATATAATAATAATAAATTTCATATATAATATATAATGTCATATTCTCCATAGCTATAGATATACTATTATCATTAGCATGTCGGTGACGCGAACCGAGGATTTTACCCTCTACCAAAACGCTCAACGCGCCTAAAGAAGTTTTCACTTCAAAAATTTTTGTCTGTCTGTCTGTCTGTATGTTCAGGCATCACGTGAAAACTAACGGTTCGATTTCGATGAAACTTGGTATAATTACACCTTATTATCCTGGGCATAAAATGGGATACTTTTTATCCTGAAAAAATACGTAGAAAAAAATAAATCTCAATTTTTCTGTTTTATCCATAGACGTTGTTCTGTAGAACCGCGAACACACGTTGCGTTACCCGCAGTGGATTCAGCGCCGTGACCTGTAGCGCCGAAAGTCGGATTTGGCTTGAACCGTTTGCGGCACACGCGGGCCGCACGACGCCACGCCTCCCCGACTCCTATATAAGGACGCCCCAGACGCTACAATGCGCCTACGACTAATGAAGTTGCAGTAGTATTAGTCGACCAAGAATGTGGTAGACGAGATATCGTGATTCGTACTAGAGACAACCGTCTGCAGCGTATTTATGAAACTCACAGAGCATATGATAGTTTGCAGTACCCTTTAATTTATTGTCGAGGAGAGGATGGCTATAATTTTGCAGTGTACCAAACTAACCCGGTTACAGATACCTTAAATTACAGAAAAAAAGTTTCTTCTCTTCAATTTTATTGCTATCATTTGCAGATTAGACGTGATCAACTATTGTATTTGCAACGTTTCCGAGGTTTGTTTAATCAATTCATAGTTGATATGTATGTTAAAATTGAAACTGAACGACTGGTATATATACGTACAAATCAGAGACAGTTGAGAGTTGATGAATATGTACATCTACGCGACGCTATGCAACAGGATGACAATTCCGATAATTTGGGCCGTTTGGTTATCTTACCATCTTCTTTTACCGGCGGCCCGCGGTACATGTATGAGCGAACGCAAGATACTTTTTGTTATGTAAGGAAAAATGGTCGACCAGACTTATTCATTACATTTACTACTAATCTTAAATGGGAGGATATAACGAACAATTTACTTGAAGGACAAGCTTCTTACGACCGACACGATATAATTTCGAGAGTTTTTCATTTAAAGCTGAAATTAATGATTAAGTTATTAACAAAAGAAAAAGTTTTTGGTGATTATTTATCTTATATGTACAGTGTCGAGTGGCAAAAAAGAGGGCTACCACACGCTCACATTTTAATTTGGTTGAAAGACAAAATTCGGCCTCATGATGTAGATTATGTAATTGGTGCCGAATTTCCTGACCCAAATGTAGATCCTGTATTATATGAAATCGTTAAAACTCATATGGTACATGGACCCTGTGGCGCACTACATTCTCATTCTCCTTGCATGCAAAACGGTCGCTGTACTAAACGATATCCAAAATCGTTAGTGGACCAAACTATAACAGGTCATGACGGATATTCTTTATATCGGCACCGTTCGCCAAGTAGTGGTGGATTTACAGCTGAAAGAAGAGTTCTTGGCCAACAAATCACTTTAGATAACAGGTGGGTCGTGCCATACTCTCCAGTATTATCTAGAGCTTTCGAAGCACATATAAATATTGGAATGTGCAATAGTATTGAATCTATTAAGTATATATGTAAATATATTAACAAACGTAGTGACCAAGCGTACATTTGCACTAAGAAATAACGAACACGATGAGGTACCTAAATATCAATCGGAATGGTACATTAGTTCGTCAGAAGCAGTGTAGCGAATCTTAAGTTTTCTAATACACGAGCGACATCCACCTGTAATGCATCTCGATATTCAAGCAGAGGGAAGTCAAAGTATATATTTCAATCCAGAAAATATAGCCGAGCGTTTAGTAAATCCAAGACGCACAACTCTTATAGCATTTTTTGAATTGTATGGCACTGACAGCTTTGCCAAAACTTTACTCTATGATGAAATTCCCGCATATTACACATAGGATAAACAACGTAGAGTATTTAACCGTCGTCGACAAGGCTCTCCAGTAGATGGCGCACCTGGAGTTTACAAGGAACATGTAATAGGAAGAGTTTACACTGTACATCCAAACAATTTTCAATGTTTTTATTTGCGCCTATTATTGCATACAGTGCGTGGACCAACATCATTTACTGACTTACGAAAAGTTGACGATATTTTATATCCTTCTTACGAAGTAGCTTGCCAAGCTCGACACTTACTCGAAAATGATCAGCATTGGGACGATGCTTTAGTAGAATCATGCGTCAGTAATAATCCACGTCGTTTGCGAAATCTATTTGTCGTTTTGTTGACTTTTTGTGCTTTGTCTGACGCTACGCAGTTATGGGCAAAATATAAGGAGCAACTCTCTGAGGACTTTTTCAGGAACATCTCACGTGATCAAGATACTGAAATAAATGACAATTGCCGTGATTTAGCTATAAATCATTGTTTGTTAGCTATTCAAAATGAATTAATAGCTGTCGGAGGTAAAACTCTATCAGAATTGGAGAGGTAGGGCATAGCGCGATATTTTCCGCTCAAACATTAGAGCAGCCCGACTGGGGAAGGACCTCCGCCTTACAGAAGACCACGGCCAAATAGCACAGCCTTTTTCGGCAGTGCTGTGTTCCTGTGGTGAGTAAGGTATCCAGAGCTCTAGAAGATTCGCTGTTTTGACAACGGGGGACCAGTGGTGCTTATAATACTGCTACTGGCTCGTGTGGGCGCAGGATGTGGGCGCGGCGGTCAGGAAGACCCGCTGAAACGGTTGTCCGCTGGCCGCCCGCAGGATAGATGGGTTCCCGAACCCAGGGATCACTACAACCTCCACCCTGGGAGGCCGAACCGCCAGCCTGCGAAAAATCCCTGCAGTAGTAGTCGTGCCGGAGGAGGAGACCGGAGTGGAACCCGGTTGCTGCTGCAAGAGGGGAGCGGGGGCCCTTTCGTACGCCGCGCCGACAAATCGCACTACCCGCATCAGCCATGTGCGGATTGGCACCGCCCCATTGCCCCCTTAGCTGTCAACACAGTAAATCCTCACAAACCAATTGAACCCCCCCAAAAAAAATGACAAAGAAAAGTAGAAAAAGAGTATCTACAGCGGCATCCTCTTCCACGTATATGGACTTCTGCAATATCAGGGGACTTCACTCCAACCTGAACGCAGTCCACCTTCATCTGGAGATTGCGCAGCCGACCCTCTTATTTCTTACGGAGACACAGATATCCTGCCCGGCCGATACATCATACCTACACTACCACGGCTACAAACTCGAACACAAATTCCTGAGACGTGCCGGTGTATGCATGTACGTCCGGGAGGATATCTGCTGTCGCCGTCTTCATTTTTATGAAGACAGGAACCTGTCAGTAATGTGGGTGCGCGTAGACTACGGAGGTCAGACTCGAATCTATGCGTGCCTATACAGGTCTCATAGCGGCGACAGGGAGACTAGAGCACTCTTTGAGCACCTGCAAGTGACGACTGACAAAGTTCTTGAGCAGTACCCCCGTGCTGAGTTGGTGATTTTAGGAGACTTTAATGCCCACCACTGTGAGTGGCTAAACTCTCGATCCACCGACTTTGCGGGAAGGTCTACTCATGAATTTGCTCTGGCCCATGGCCTCTCACAACTGGTACATTCCCCAACAAGAATACCTGATATTGAGAGCCATGCGCACTCTTTGCTGGACCTTCTGCTGACGACGCGTCCGGACGACTACACTATCACAGTGGACGCACCTCTCGGCTCATCCGACCACTGCCTCGTCCGGACCGTAGTCCCATGCGCGCGGCATATTCCACCTCGCCCAGCCGATTTGCGCCGCATGTGGCAATATAAATCAGCAGACTGGGATGGATTGCGTGAATTCTACGCATCGTACCCGTGGAGGCAGCTTTGTTTCGCGTCAGAAGACCCCGACCCCTGCGCAGCCGCTGTCACTGAGACGATCCTGGTGGGTATGGAGTATTTTATTCCTAACTCATCAGTAGCTGCGGGAAAACAAAAGCGACCGTGGTTTAACCGGCTCTGCCAGGAAGCCAGACTAGTCAAGCAGACTGCCTACAGGGCTTGGACCACGGCCCGTGCTAATAAGGATCCGAACATCTCCGATGTGAGACGCAAACTAAATGCTGCCTCGAGATCCTGCAAAAAGACAATTGCCAGAGCCAAATTCGATTTCATCGGCAGGATTGGTGAGCGACTTACGGGCTACCCCTCTGGGAGTCGTGCCTTTTGGTCTCTTGCTAAGGCGGCCGAGGGAAACTTTTGCCAGTCGTCTTTACCACCATTACGAAATGCCGATGGTAACTTGGCCCACAGTGCCAAAGAGAAAGCCGACCTACTTGGGCAACTCTTTGCCTCAAACTCGACCATGAACGAGGATGGAAGTGCGGTACCGCCTACTAACCCGCCGTGCCAACACTCTTTGCCGGAAATACACATTTCGCAAAAAGAAGTGCGGCGGGAACTAAACTGTCTAGACGTTCATAAGTCGAGTGGGCCAGACGGCATACCTGCAGTGGTGCTCAAGCAGTGTGCTCCTGAGTTGTGCCCTGTACTAACGCGACTTTTCGCGCTTTCCTACCGCAAAAGGCAAGTGCCGTCTTCGTGGAAGACTGCCCATGTGCATCCAGTGCCAAAAAAGGGTGATAGATCGGACCCATCGAATTACAGGCCTATAGCTATAACTTCCCTTCTCTCTAAGGTGATGGAGCGTGTGATCAACACACGGCTCCTCAGTTACCTAGAGGAGCACGATTTGATCAGCGACCGCCAGTATGGTTTCCGCCACGGTCGCTCGACTGGTGATCTTCTAGTGTATCTCACTCACCGGTGGGCTTCAGCCATTGAGAGTCAAGGTGAGGCTTTGGCAGTTAGCCTGGATATAGCAAAGGCGTTCGATCGGGTCTGGCACAGGGGTCTTCTATCGAAGTTACCATCCTACGGCCTGCCCGAGGGTTTGTGCAAGTGGGTGGCTAGCTTTTTGTCCGGCAGACGCATAAAAGCCGTCGTCGATGGTAGCTGTTCCGATAGCATGGACATAAACGCTGGTGTCCCGCAAGGCTCCGTGCTATCTCCAACGCTGTTCTTGCTGCATATCAATGATATGCTGTCCACGGATGGTATCCATTGTTATGCGGACGACAGTACTGGAGATGCGTATTACACGGGCCGAGCTAACATCCCTCGTACCGTTGTAGTAGAAAGTCGCGAACAACTTGTGTCTCAAATCGAGAGCACCTTACACAGAGTCTCCGATTGGGGTCGGGATAACCTGGTCCAATTTAACCCCTCTAAGACACAAGTCTGTGCGTTTACCGCTAAGAAAACCCCGTTCACTGTGGTTCCACAATTCCAGAATACACCCCTTACCATCTCACAGAGTATTGGAATCCTCGGTGTCGACATCTCCAGTGACGTCCAATTTCGAGCTCATTTGGAAGAAAAGGTCAAGCTGGCATCAAAAAAGCTTGGTGTTCTGAATAGAGCGAAGCGATACTTCACACCGGCACAAAGGCTACTACTTTACAAAACACAAGTTCGACCTCACATGGAGTATTGCTGTCATCTCTGGGCGGGAGCACCGAAGTACCAGCTTGAGCCTTTCGATTCAGTTCAGAGACGTGCTGTGAGAATAGTCGACGATCCTGATCTCACAGACGGTATCGAGCCACTAAGTCTTAGGAGAGACTTTGCCTCCTTGTGTGTGCTCTATCGTCTCTACAATGGGCTGTGTTCTGAAGAATTGTTTGATATGATGCCCACAGCCACTTTCTACCATCGCACCTCTCGCCATCGTCAGGGAGCTCATCCACATACATTGGAACCTAAATGGTCGCGCACAGTGCGGTTTCAGAGAAATTTTCTCCCGCGAACAATCCCGTTATGGAATGAGCTCCCTGCCGAGGTTTTCCCTGGAAACTACAGTATGGAGCTCTTCAAGAAGGGGGTAAATAGGTTTTTAAAGGGTCGGCAACGCGCACGTGATGCCCCTGGTGCCGCAGACGTTCATAGGCTGCGGTAACCGCTTACCATCAGGCGGGCCGTATGCTTGTTTGCCACCGTCGTGGTATAAAAAAAAAAAAAAAAAAAAGAATATGGTTTGCCACTCCTACTATAGCTAACGAACGAATTAACAGAGAATACGCTGCAGAACTTAATTATAATGCTGTAGAACTATTGGAAACTTTAGAAAACGGAGTACCAAGTATGATACCTGAACAAAAACAGGTATTTGACCGTGTCTGCCATAGTGTAAACAATACTTTGGGACAAATTTTATTTCTCGATGCTCCTGGTGGAACTGGGAAGACGTTTCTCACTGAATTAATATTAACCCACTTAAGAAATCAAAACAAAATTGCACTTGTAGTTGATTCCTCGGGTATAGCAGCGACTTTGCTAACAGGAGGCAAAACAGCGCATACGATATTCCAAATACCAATAGCCCTTGACCGCACGAAAAATTCAGTATGTGGTATTACTAGAAACAGTGACAAAATGAAGGTTATCCGGAAGTGTAGTTTAATCATCTGGGACGAGTACACTATGGCTCACAAAAAGGCATTGAGGCAGTGGACAGGACTCTGAGGGACATCAGGCACATAGACCAACCCATGGATGGTATAACTGTTCTTTAGACAAATTCTACCGGTGATACCACAAGGAACACGAGCTGATGAAGTCAGAGCTTGCCTTAAAAGGTCGAGTCTATGGCAACATATTACATCCATGCATTTAACAACAAATATGCGGGTGAGACTCGGAGATGACCCACATGCACAACAATTTTCAAATTTATTATTAAAAATAGGCGAGGGAACTTATCCAAATGATGAAGGAAAAGTAGCTTTAAATGATGAGTTGTGTTGTACTGTTTCGTCCCTGCAAGAGGTTTGGGTATTTGCGGTTTACGGAGACTTAAGCAGCGTTACGCATCAGCACAATACTTGGTTATGCAAAAGGTCCATTTTAACTCCGCGGAATGACCAAGCATCTGCAATAAATAATGAAATACTGTCACATATTCAAGGAGAAAGTCGAGAGTATATCTCTATTAATAGAATGATGGATTAAGAAGAGTCCACTAATTACCCCATAGAATTTTTAAATTCGTTAAATGTTTCTAGACTTCCTTCACATATAATTAAGTTAAAAATCGGCGTTCCTATTACTCTTCTTCGTAATTTAAGTCCTCCGAAACTTTGTAACGGCACTCGATTGAAGGTCGTTAATTTACAACCTAACGTAATTGAAGCTGAAAATTTAACCGGTTGTGGTGCCGGGGAAAGTGTTTTAATCCCTCGAATAGCATTGATTCCCAACAATTTTTCATTTCAATTTAAGAGAATACAGTTTCCTGTAGCTTTATGTTACTCCATGACACTAAATAAAGCTCAAGGTGAGACCCTAGGAGTTGCTGGCGTAGATCTTACCGCGAGTTGTTTTTCACACGGGCAAGTTTACGTAGCTCTTTCCCGTGTGAGCAGTCCAAGAAATCTTCATGTTCATACTCCGGACGAGCTCACTAACAATGTTGTGTATGCTGAAGCTCTCAATTAACTTTCTGTCGCATTGTCACGATCACTTTTTTATTTTTGCAAACTTTTTGTCACTGTCAGTAATTTACTGCTACATGCTACTTATCAAGGTCGGAATTACTATGAAAAAAATACTACAGAACGCGAGCTCAACAGCAGTAGCTCTATTGAGCTCTTGAGGGATCTCCTTAATTATTATAGGCCTAGCCGTATTTGGGTCCAATAAATATTTATAAGATGTCATTGTCAGAGTTATTAAAAATGGGGAAATAAACCATCCACGCGAAGACCGACATCCGCGCGGACGGAGTCGCGGGCGGAAGCTAGTTTTAAATATTAGTAAAAGTTTTCAGAAACATATTTACAAAAGATTTTGATGAATACAATGTTTAATTTTGATGGTACAATAGACTGCAATTAAATAATTGAAGATTTTTTTATTCTAGAAATTATAACTTGTGTTAAGACTGACATCCACTAAGTTTGTAGGTTATAGAAAAAAAAAAAGGAACTTGAGGTACACAAATTTAAATATACAATTCGATACTCTTAACTCATATGATAATCAGGTATATATATAAATGTTTTTGTAAAAACCATAAGATTCTTTACCTTTCAGAGGCTTACCAAATTGGTTTCACTTATGCCAATAGTCTGGGTTGCCCATAGCAAAATATTATTATGGTCAAATATTAAAATTTACAGAAAACTGAGTTTTTTAATGTTTTCAAGTTCTTACAATATCTGTTTTGGCACAAATTGTCTTACAACTACTATCCTAGAACCACTTCTGTTTTTAATCTCTTCTCTTGCAAGTTCGTATAATTACCAGTTACACATTAGTTCCATAGATATAGCTTAAGTTGCCAATAATTATACAGTTTACTCTGTATAAAATTTAGTCATTTTTATTGTTTTACAGTTGCACGACAAAAAATGAAGTTTCAGTTTTTATGTCTGGTAAACATACACTCGAAACCTTACCTAACGGGACTGCTATTTTAAAAGTAAGTTTAAGCACTCATCATATTATAATAAACAATATTTTTAAGTTGACATATCATAAAACAATGTTGTCGTCCATGTAATGATGGATTAAGAATACGGAGTGTCACCCCTTTTCACTCTGTGGGTGTCGTAAGGGCAGACTAAAAAAGTAAATTACGCAGGCAACAAATCCTCTAGCCACTGGTCTGGTCAGCGTTATGTAGTAGATCAAAGCTTCCTTTTTAAGGAGAAGCCGGTATCCAGCAGTGGACTGTTAAAGGCTGTTGATGATGATGATGATGATGATAATTAAGTTGATATTGTAAAGAAAATATTTATATTGTGGAGGTAACGGGTATCATGTTCTTCCAACACAAAGGGAGGATCATGCGACCAGGTGAGGTCATCGCGGAAATTTCTATATCATGATACAGGATTAGTTACTCCGAAGTTCGATGTTTCTTCGGTAGATGACGCTGTAGTATGTCTTTGTTTTCGCTGTATGTGGACGTCGCTACAATATGATATCTATTTAAGACCTTTGTATTGTTTCGTTGAATGTTTCTAGGTATTATGCTACTTTTTATGTGGAATCAAGGATCAGTGTCTGTCTGTATTTATGTCTAGATTAAGAAAGAAATGCTTTTTTTAGTTTTTATAATATAAGAATGTAAACAAGTTGACGGTTCACTCCACACACTCACATACACACACTGTCATAAATGCGTTGATTCTGTTTGAGGTGTTTTCTCCAGTGAAGTAGATGAGACTGCGAGGATAGTGTAGTGGTTGAAGCGGTCGCCACGCTGTTTTCTACTATGCCGAGTGTTGTGGATTCCAATTCTACATGGGACAACACTTTGTGTGATTGATAAATTGCTGTTCTGAATCAGAATTCTTTGCATTCATTTCATGTATGTTTGTGAAGTTTTCCGCGACATAGGATATATTTCTGAAGTGGGAGTTGTCTTTAAAAAAAAACAAAGTGGCAGGGGTTTTGGGTTGCCTCAATCATTTAGTGAAATAAAAGAATGTTGACTCAAGCAACCTACCCATTTAAATACTCATCGTAATTGTAAAACTCCATCATTTACCGTCAGCAACAACTAGAACGACAATGGGTAACCAAAGCTCCAAAGACCAAATTGTGTATAACTCCGACAGTTGCTTAAACCAGAAGGAAGCCGACCAGCTCAGAAGCCTCATCGTGGAAGAACTCCGGTGGACAAGAAACATCGCTATCGGACAGATTATTATAATAACAGTAATCGTCGTAATATATGGCATCGTAAAAACTTTGGACAGAAGAATCAAGGCAATTACGAGAGACGACAACATCAGTCAGCATAAATGCATCGGTTAAGCAAGTGCATGGACCCAAACGTCGCGTCGCCCGTCTCAACAAGCATCAGCAATCATCACACTCGCACACACAGAAACTGCCTTGCATCGCACTTATTTTTTAACACTAATTAATTAAAATACAATACTTTAATTAAAGAGGGGAGTATATGTAGCATCATCCAGCGCACATAAACCCACGTATTAAGGAAGCTGCATACTTTCACATTATCACGTACCATATTAGTATATAAGCATTAGCACAACTACAAATAGGCAGACTAAAACAACAACTCGTGTCTCACTTATTCCTTGCCACACATATGGCAAATTTAACCACAGTTTTCTGTAAAAGTGGGTAAAAATAATCAGTGTATCTCAATTGCATTGTAGACGCTTGATGTGTTAGCATACTTTTTTCACTTTTGTTTGTTTAAGTTAGTACGATACTAACTATATCTAGTACGATCTGAACTATCATGTAGGTAAACCTATATCACTTGTATAATATGTAAAAAGTTTATTTAGAGTGTCCTCGAGTTCAAAGTAGCCCGACTTATATTAGTTAGATTTAGCTAATGATGCTTGTTGTGACGCAGAGTTTTATTATCATTTTATAAGTTCTAAAAGTTGATTATTTCACTGAAATTGTATTTGTTTCAGACACCTGGGTTGGCAGGCAATTTAAAAACCGTTTTAATGTGTGCAGTTAAATCTTCAAATGACTTCATTAGAGTTGTTAAAATTTTTATTGAAACTGTAGGTAAGTGTTAACGGAAAACAAAAAGAAAATAATATTGAACTGCTTTTTTTTTTCCGTGAGCCGTGTTGCGGAATAAATGGACCGCCTTTGGTCGAGTGGCTCCAGTCCAAATGACGCGTAGAGTTAGTTGTACCTCACAGAATGTCAGTGTTCAGCAATGTTTTCGTTGCCTTTCACCAAGTTAGAAATTGTAAGGAGGCCCCCCCCACTCTCCAGTTTTTGAAGGAGGAAGACCCCAAAAGATGGCAACTTGTGTCACCAGATTTTCATTTGTCTATGGGTGACAGTACTCCATATTTACCACAAAAAAGGTTGTGAGTTAGTAACTTGAAACACTTAAGTTTTAAAATATAATTAAAGATGTTTTTTTAGACAGAATTATATCGACTATTGAAGGCAAAAAACTACAATTTATACCCCAGAAAACAGCAGAATATGAAGGTATAGCTGAACATAAGAGCGAAGAGGGTATAATTTTAGACTTGACTTGCAGCAAATGTTTGAATTATGGCAGTTTGAAGTTGAAATACTACGATCAAATTGGTAAGATTGCTTTTCACTTGTCAAAGATGAAGGTAATAATAATAAACAAATAACCTCACACATCTCGTATACAGCTGTCTGATTCCAAATTAGGCAGAGCCTGTGCTACGGTAACCAGATTGCTGATAAACAAGCTTAGATATTTCTAAATTTAAAAATATTATATTATATAAAAATTCCAGCAAACCACAGAATAAATAATCGTGGTCATTAAATAAATATTTGTCCCGAGTGGGAATCGAATTCACGACTTCTGGCTTAGCACCACTAGACCAGCAGGTCCATCAAAATAATCTGATATGAGTAGGTGTATCTTAATATGGTACCCTAATCGCAAACTAGGCAGTGTCTGCACCATTTGTAATTGTATTGTAATTTATATAATATATAAATTACAACCCGACACAGAATAAATGAAATAAATGCATTGTACAATGATTTGTCCTGGGCAGGACACCAATGCATAATCTCTGGTTCAGCAGGCAGAATCGTTAATATATCCCAGGCTGGTCTATGGACCATAAATAGTCTAAACATATCTGTGTATTGAGATATGTGTACATATATATACGTAAATAGATACTTTTTATTGCATTCCATGAATAGGTTGCTTACGCGATAGAGTATATTGAAAAAAACTGAATTTATATCGTTAAAATTATGTTAATGACTAGCGTTTACTTGCGGCTCCATCCGCGTATATATCGCTATGCAGTAATTTTTAAACTGATTTAACTTTTTTATTTCTTATGCGCGATAAGTATAACAAGTATTTCAAGAAAAAAGTCTTTGACTAGTGTGTACTGCACGTGATAACTTACGGTACAGAGACGTGGTCGCTCACTATTGGCTTCATAAAAAGGCTCATAGTTACCCAATAAGTGATGGAGAGGGCAATACTAGGAGTTTTTCTATGTGATCGAATCAAGAATGTGGAGATTTGCAGACAATTCAAGGTCACTAGCATTGCTCCTATAATAGCTAAACTTTAGTGGCCGTAGGCAAGGCACATTGCACACAGAACCGATGGCTAATGAGGCCAAATCCGACAATCTAGTGAGAGACGCGGGAAACCGTTGCATGTGGGCGACATGCGACTGGCTGTTGTGAAGATCTTTGAGGGAGGTCTATGTCCAACGGTGGACGTCTTTTGGCTGAGATGACGATGTTTTTTTTTTTATTTATTCATTAATCTAAAAGAGTTACAATATTGTGCTTACAGTATTGTTGCAATCTTAATCTCATTCGAGGTTTACCGTGCATCGAAGTGATCCACAATGAACAAGTGACAAATTATATCTTCATCATCATTGTCATCTCAGCCAGAAGACGTCCAAAGATATTCCTCAAGGTTCTCCACAACAGACGGTCCCGTGCCGCCGGCATCCAACGGATTCCCGCGACTTTCATCAGCTTATCGGACCAACTTTTGGGAGGCTTACTAACGCTTCGTTTCCCAGTACGCGGTCGCCACTCCAGAATTTTATGGCCCTATCGGCCATCGTTTCTGCGTATAATGTACTCCGCCTACTGCCACATCTAATTACAACTTACCACAGTAAAATTAAAAGATTTGTGTTAATTATATTGGCGCAGACGACACTCGCTGTTCACACCAACCGCTCTATTCATGTTTATTGCATTCACTGCAATTATGCATGTATTACTGCGATGCAGGCTGTTACATAGTTCTATATATTTATACTTTCGCAATTTTATTTTATTTTAATTTACACTTGTTATAATTACATTGTACTCACAATTTATAGCCACCGACGCACATTGTTTTCCTTTTGCTTTTGAAATAAAACTAATATATTAATCTTAAAATAACTAATGTTTTAGGTACTAAAATGATTGAATCTGATGAAGTGAGTTCCGAAGACCCATTAAATTTTCGACTATTAGCAAGAACAGAAAATTATGGATCTTACGTTGACTGCATACACATCAATTATGAAAGTCATAACCGAACAGAATTCACGTATAGGATATTATTCATCGTAACGAATAAAAGTCGTAAATATAGTAAGTACTTTTTCCTTGTTCATGAAATCGGGTACCAATAATTTGAAAATATTTTTTTCCTTCTCAATGGACATTTACGACTCAAGACCCTAGCTTCTTCACCTTATCCGACTTTCGTATTTTATTTCACTTTCTTCCATTGTCTCGTTAGATGTAAATACATTTCGCAGAAAATTTAGGTGCTAGGCCGATGGTCAGCAAATAAAAACATTTTTATTAACTATCCATCGGTCGAGCACTGTATTTATAAAAAACATTTTTTTAACGTGTGGAAACCTCCTCGCGCCGTTACTTACCGGGGTTTGTGGCTGGATGGTGTGTCGAAAGCTGACCGCCTAAAACCACACGGTGTGCCACTCTGCGCCTATAATAGGAAGGATCTGGAAAGAGCTGGTATTAGGACATCCGAAACCCTCCTAGCGCGTGCCCGCTAGCACGGGCACTATCTTCATGTGTATTCTCTATTTAAATGACTTACGGCATACACAGACGTTACCTCCTCGCGGTTAGTTACTGTAGCGGATGGAGGGGAAAACACATCTCGTACACTCGGGGCCACACTTGGAGCGCGAACTTAGAGGCGCTGGTAAACGTACCTACGCCACCTGGTTCGTCGACAGCGAATTGGACTCGAGTGAAAATCGTCCTTACGGGACTTCTTCACCGCCTAACTCTGCGAAATTACGTTTTCGCAGAAGATTGTGACTGCTTTAAAACATCTGTTCCAGAATAAACCCCTTACCATCTCACAGAGTATTGGGATCCTCGGTGTCGATATCTTCAGTGACGTCCAATTTCGGACCCATTTGGAGGGAAAGATGAGGCTGGCATCACAAAAGCTTGGTGTTCTGAATAGAGCGAAGCGATATTTCACACCAGCACAAAGGCTACTACTGTATAAAGCACAAGTTCGGCCTCACATGGAGTATTGCTGTCATCTCTGGGCGGGAGCACCGAAGTACCAGCTTGAGCCTTTCGATTCAGTCCAGAGACGTGCTGTGAGAATAGTCGACGATCCTGATCTCACAGACGGTATCGAGCCACTAAGTCTTAGGAGAGACTTTGCCTCCCTGTGTGTGCTCTACCGTCTCTACAATGGGTTATGTTCTGAAGAATTGTTTGATATGATGCCCACAGCCACATTCTACCATCGCACCGCTCGCCATCGTCAGGGAGCTCATCCACATACATTGGAACCTAAATGGTCGCGCACAGTGCGGTTTCAGAGAAATTTTCTCCCGCGAACAATCCCGTTATGGAATGAGCTCCCTGCCACGGTTTTCCCTGGGAACTACAGCATGGGGTTCTTCAAGAAGGGGGTAAATAGGTTTTTGAAGGGTCGGCAACGCGCACGTGATGCCTCTGGTGTCGCAGGCGTCCATAGGCTGCGGTAGCCGCTTACCATCAGGCGGGCCGTATGCTTGTTTGCCACCGTCGTGGTATAAAAAAAAAAAAAAAAAATCTGTCGTTACCGGCCATGGAGTGTATGACGTCCGGTAATAAAAGATCTATTTCAATAACTGCAATGCGGACCCTACGCTGCGGCGAAACAAGCTGCCAGTGTGTGCTGAGCAGTGGTGATATTCGAAGCAACCGAGCCCGGAAAGGACCTACGTCAGTCAGAAAGGAAGGATCCTATGCTGCAGCCCTGTCCACTCGACGATGACCGGCTGGAGATCTTCAACGGTGGCAAAGAGATGATTCTTTGAGAGGTAGACCACGATGGGGCCTGTTGTTGGCCTGTGCCTCCGTCTTATCCAGGGCCACTCGTAAACTCAGTACCTCAATACACCTGACCACCGGAGAGAGTTCAGTGGTGGCCAGGCTTGTCACGCATAGAAAGGTCGCCCCCTAGGCAATATCACCCGCATAACAAATCACGCCCAGGTAGGGGAGGAGACGACGTCCTAGTCATAGCCCATATTCTACAGGAGTGGTCCGAGGACAGACTCCTGTGGAACACTGCACTACAGCTCACCATGTTGATCTCAGCACAAACGGGCAGCTCGGCCAGGGCAGTGTTACCGTCTCACAGAACATCAACATAAAGCGACAGCTTCCGTGCTGTCGTGTTTCTTTGGTGAGTGTGAAACCGAAGACTCATTGATGCAGGGATGACAGTCATCGTGGAAAGCCTCGGTTTGAGCTTTACACTACCATGATGACCGTCATGCCTATTACGTCCCCAAGCGAGGCATGAAGAAGCATCTCACTAGACCGCTAGTGTGGGTCACTATATTGCATTGTCTGCATTCGCAATGAGTGTGGTGATGACAACTCTTGGATTCTATTCATGCTTTCCATCAGGTATTTTCCATCAAAGTACAGTTATTTTGGCAGACTGTTAAAATAAAATATGAGCTGCCGCTTCAAAACCCCATCTTGGTCCTCGTACATGAGTGTACGCTCCTCTAAATAGTCTACTATCAGCCACCACAGGTACTCTAGCACCAAGTGGTAGTCCGCCAATAGCACATTGTCACAGCTTACCGCGTCTTCGGTCACGGCCTTCAGGCGGAACACGGCACCAATCGTAGAAAACCCTACTCGAAAATCGACAGATCGGGGACCACCTCCCAGATGTGCCGGATGATGTGGGCAAAGAGCATTCTCTCAGACAATTTACCCGCCTCGTCTAGCAGCATGATGGGCCTATAGGCCACGATCGAATTCGCAAGCCGTCTCGGCTTTCTTAACAGGACCAGGTTCTCACTCTGCCAGCAATCAGGAAAGTATCCGGACGCCAGACAAGAGTCCAGAATCGCTCAGAGGGGGTCTGATATGTGGTCGAGATGTAACGATTCAAAGTCGTTGAAACTCCGCTTTGGGGTGAAGTATACATCATATAAGGTACTCAGCTGCAACATATCAAGTGCTTCTGTTTGGACTGTGAGGAATGTAATAGGGCTCCGCGACTATGGCGTATATGGCATGACATCGAGACCAACCAAAAACTTATTTCAATGTTATGCAATGCACCGATTTCAAATTAAATCGGGGACAAATGAAAGAAATTCTCTTGATCAAAAAAGCAAATCATGTTAAGGTCAAAGCATGGTGTGAAGCGTTTGAAAAACAACTTCATTTTATTTTACAGATCCATTGCTTATTACCGTAAATGGTTTGGAGTTTCCATCGGATTTATACGCCCATGCCTATAACTTAGACACAAGGATTTATCCGTACTATTACAAGTTTATGTATGGTGATATATTGAATATTACTTGTGAAAAAAATAGTACGATTTATGATATTGCTATGAGTCTGTCACTCAATTCTGAATTAGTAGGTAAGTTAAGCAACAGTAATCTAGTCTATCATTGTAAACATTCTATAATTATTGTCCGAATAAAGCATTAACTCGTGAACACTTGATCGTATGAAAACAACCACAGTACCTCTAAGTGTTCTCGAATATAGATGTGTCCACGATGTCAGTACAATATAAATATTTAATGCAGATTCATTTGATGATTTCAGGTTTTAAACAAATGCAATCGTTGTACAGTCGATATGTTCAGCTGTATATCGTAGAAACCAAGAATTTAGATGGAACGATAATGCTATTTACACTAACACATTTAAATAAAACAAAGTTCTACGAGGCTATGATTAAATTTTATATGGACGATCATGAAGGTACATTTATTTTAATTTTTTTAAATATGCCTGCCTAAGTAGTGGAAAGTATGAATAGAATCCAAGAGTGATGGTCACATTACTCGTTGTGGATGCAGCCAATGCAGCATAGTGACCCACATTGACCTAGTGAGATAAAAGACCTGGGATCTTAGTGAGAGGGACACACTTGCACTTATAGTGAGTTACATGTGTTGACTGCTTAGCACAGGAAGAAAGGGCGAAGCTGCTTAGTGTGAGAGCTACGCCTACCATTCTAAAACTCATCACACACACTCTCTATGATAAAGGTGATAGAGGACTGCCATAGAGGCGACACCTCTTCGCAACGGCAGAGGCTCAAGGGATTCATTGGCTACGGGACTGTCGATAATGCTGACTGCTTGCTATAACAACCGATCGATAGCGTTCAAAAAATACAGCGCCAATCCATTGCAAAGATGAAAACAGGAGCGAAGCTGGGTCTTATAAGGAAGTCACAGATGCTCACGCGAGAAGAACCATTTTCACTTTGATCAGTATTGATATCATACATCAGCATCTAACTTCCACGAGGCCGCCTTAGTGATGCTTTTAATGTACTCCCACGGATTGAGATCGCTGCAAAATATCCATACCCGATAACTGAGCTTATCCTGCAGTGGTAATTGAATATTCTAAACAGTTGGGAAGGGAAGAAATGGAGACTTTTTGGTAGAGGGTACGCACAACTGTGCCCCCATTGAGAAATGCGGTCTAGAATCAGATCGAGTTTAGCGACAAGCTGCTGCCGTTTTACCTCAACGTCTGCTAACTTGGCTGCAGGATGTCTAAAATATCGTCCACGAACTGTGCTATCATTTATATTGTAATGTATAGTGCCAAGGGCTAAAATACTAAAGATATGCAGTAGAAACAGTGTGGGCGACAGGACGGAGCTCTCTCTGAGGTCCACCAGCATTAACCTGCTGGAAGTTGTAGGTCACACCATAGCAGAGGATCTTAATGCGGCGTTTATGCGGGAAGGGGACTATCTGGTTACAGAGCTAGCGAGTTAGGCTGAATGTCGGGAGTTTGGAGAGAAACGGATGGTGCTGAACGAAAAATATTCCTATATTTAAATTATGTATCCTTTGATTTGATCACTTTATCGCAGCATATTTGGGCCTACCCGCAGCCTTGCACGAGCATTCTAATACTCACACACTTACCACGAAAACTGCCTCCCCCTGCATTCACCAGTGTAAGACGACACTCTGAATGCTATTATCACTTTAGGTTGGTCTTTTGTGAGTGTGTAGTACTACTTCAGTTGAACTGAAGTCAGCGTGGCTCTACTATTTTATGGATTTAAATGAATCATAGTTTTACGAGGCTAACATTCAATTTTATATGAATGATTATGACGGTAAGTTTAATATTTTAATAGTATTGCTATTATGAATTGCTCGTGTTTTAATTGAAAGTGATCGAATTAAGGGATACAAAATTTAAACAGAGGAATATTTGTTCATGATTTTCAATAAATCCGATATTAATGCTAATTAATTTGTTATAGACCCAGACATTCTTGGCCTGTCGCAGACCAATATTCTTTATCAATACAATAAAAGTGCTACGGAGTGGTTTATACATTATCAGCACAAGGTCAATGATGTTTTGAGACTGAAGTGTGTTGTTAAAACAAACAGTTACCTGCAGTGGATATATGGAGGTGAATGCTTTGCATCTTACAACTTATGACTACCGTACTGAATTTCTATATTTCGTTTATAATTTTTTTTTTAAAAGACAACGTCTGCACGAGGAATATCCTAATCTATAAATCCTGTCACGGAGAATGTTACAAACATACATGAATCGGACACAAAAACACCCAGACTCAGAATAACAATTTGTGGATCATAAAAAGTGTTGTCCCATATGGGGTTTGAATGCACAACCCTCATCGCAGTAGAGAAAAGCGGTGAACTTGCGAACGTACGCTTTTATAATGAGAGAAAATAACACTGAACAACTGAAAATTCATTGCATTGTGGAAAAATAGCAGGCTTTAAATGTTGTCGACAGTTCATGTTTATTATTCATGTAACAAATTTCTTGGGAAAAACGAGGGAGTCCGTGTCAGCACAAACACTTACGAACTTAAATATACATCACGTGCTCTGATTACGATTAGTAGTGGTTACTATTTGACTGCACGGAGTGGTTTGTTGATTCACAAATCATTGTTCTGAGTTTGGATGTTTTTTGTTTCTTATATATTTTTAGTTTATTCGATTCACAAAGTAGGAATATCTAAAGAAAAGTAAGATTTCCTCCCTCCTTCCTATCATTTCTTACGTAATGTACGTGTATGTTTTCAATTATAATGTTTCATTTTATCATTTTAGAAAATATTATATTACCCGTACTTCATGACGAAGCTTACGGAATGAGTTATATCAGTTACGATTTTCATATCGATAGTGAAACACAAGAAACTATCACTTGTGAAACTACGAATGTAAAATCAGGAACTAGGAGAACAACCATAGTTCTTCATTTGACATCACCAGATTTAACATCACCCGAAAATAAAACTGTTTTAAAAGACAACAGAGAATCTGACATTCTTGAGATTGTTCCGGGTAATTTATTTTTATTAATTTATTGTCATTAATAGCAACTGACTGCAAAGAAAATATAATACAATTAATTTTAACAATTATATTTTGTCACAAATTAACGCTTGATAAGAAGTGCTTGAATATTAATTTTACCATAGTGTACTTACATTCCCCTGGCAGGAAAGAAAATACACAGAAAAACACATATTTTAATTTATTTCGTAAATAATTCTGGCGATGTCCATGGAGAAGCCTATTTAAAGTAAATACTTTGATCACCTTGCCAACAGGAACATTACCGCTTTCATTTGCTAATTATTGTTTATTTTTTGTGTTTTTCGATAATCCCTTCAATGTGTTCATGTAGAGTCAAAGTAATTTCTTTGCTTCTACACTAAACTTATCAAAGGGTAAAATAATTTCTGCTGCACTAATTTTTGTGGACAATGTAGTTCCATTTTTGACATGAGGGTGACAATATCAAAAAAGATTCGGAGAGTTACAAATTAAAATGTGATGTTCTATTAATTTTATAAGTTTTATAATCCATACTGATATCTAAATACATTAATTAAATATTTGTTAACGTTTCTCTAACTATTTTCTAGAAGTTATATTTGTTGTATACACTCCTCTGACATAATCAATGTCAGAGGGGCTCTGACATAGCCAATGTCAATAGAGAAACAAAGAAGTAGAGACTGATAATATTATTTGACTATTGTCCTGTTACGAGCCTTGTTGTGGGACTAAATTGCAGTATTTTGCCCTTTACAAGGAAACTTAAACAGCTTTCTCTGTGACATGTTTGAGTAGTAATTTTATTTTGCAGAAAGACTATCAAAGGTGCTTGAAATCATTGGTATTGTTGTTGGTCTTTTGTTGATGGTTATCTGTGCATATTGTTGTTGGAGGGCAAGAAAACGCGCACGAGTCAATAAAGAAAAGGTATGTACATAAGCACAAATTCATATATTCATCATGTAAGCTTAAGTTTCAATTCAGTAATGAGTAGTTTCAATTTTCAATACAAGAATATATTATATTAATATAATAATATTAATATATTATATATTATATTAATATTATTATATATTAATATTATTACTATATATTAATATTATTATATTAATATAATAATATAGTTTTCAGTATCAGATTTAGAAATATGTTATATTTTTATTGGATCTACTAATCAAAAAACAACATGTGTTTTTGTGAACACTTTCCCATGCATTCACAGCGGATTTTAATTTTTGAAATTAAAAGTATAATATTTAGTTACAATCACAAAAATAAAGAAACTTAAGTAGTAGGTAGATTGACCTAAACTACTGTAGGCGAGTAACTGTACCGCGTGTTCACGCATCACGCGGCTATTACTTCAAGAATAGGTTGGGGAATAATAGGTGCGGGTCACAAAACTGTATAGATAACATTGTCGTGATAAAAGTATTTCGTTCACAACCTTTTAATAAGCAGATGTTAATTAAGTAAAATGTTGCTATATACTAGTTCAAATAAATTTTACAAAGTAACAGATATCTATGCTTTAACGGATCATACCTGGGAATTTGAAGAATACCTAGTTAATTCCCATCTTAACGTACTTCATATTCTAGGAAAGAAATAAAGAAAATTCCTTCCAACGGTAACTTGTACGTAAATCTGTAAATAATGAAAAAATCGGTTTAAATCATTATCATTATATTGGGGTAGCAACCAATAATGTCTTATTTTATCAATGAAATCAAATCAACCCGTTGCCGTTCACTGGTGAATGAAGGTCTTTTTTTTTTTTTTTTTTTTTTTTTAACGTGTGGAAACCCCCTCGAGCCGTCACCCCACCGGGGTTTACGGCGGGGTGGTGTGTCGGAATCGGACCGACTAAAACCACACGGTGTGCCACTCTGCGCCTGAGATAGGAGGGATCCGGGAACCGCTGCTGTTACGACATCCAGTTCCCTCCTAGCGCCTGCCCGCTAAAGCGGGCACCATCTGCGGATAAACTCTCTATTTAGGTGACGTACGGCACACGTGCACATCACCTCCTCGCGGCTGGCCACTATAGCGGATGGAGGGGAAAACCCGTCCCTTCCACCCGCGGCCACACTCAAGGCGGCATGAGGCGCTGGTATGCGCGCCTCCGCCGCCCGGCTCGCCGGCGGCGAATTGGGTCCGAGTGGAGATCGTCCTCCCGGGCCCTCTCCGCCGCCTCCTTCCGCGAAATTACGTCTTCGCAGAAGGTTGCGACCGCGGTAAAACAACTGTCGCTACCGGCCATGGAGCGTATGACGGCCGGTAGCGAGAGATCACCTCCAATAACTGCAGTGAGGACCCCACGCTGCGCCGCCCAAGCGGAACAAACTGCTAGCGTGTGCTGAGCCGAGTCCTCACTGCAGTCGCAGTGGTGACAGGCGGGACTCAATTCCGTCCTGACGACCGAGTGCAGATACTTCCCGAAGCAACCGTGCCCGGAAAGGACCTGCGTCAGTCGGAAGGAAAGGGTCCCGTGCTGCCGCCCTGCCCACTCGGCGATGACCGGCTGGAGAGCCTCCACGGCGGCAAAGCCAGCACGTGGAGCCTCCAGCCGGGACGACCAACGAGCCATCGTGGCTCGACGAGCGGCCTCTCGCCACTCGCGTATCTCTTCGGGCGGGAGCCGTATGCCGGTACTCGCCCGGAAGTCAGCCGTCCGCCGATAAGCTTCGGCGAGCACTTCCGCCTCCAAATCCCACGGGGGAGTTCCGGCCAAGGCACACGCCGCCTCCGTCGATACGGTGCGGTAACCGCGTATGGCTCTAACCGCCAATATCCTCTGAGGGCGCCAGAGGCGAGCCCTATTCTGGGCGGTCAGAGCCGCCGCCCACACCGGTGCACCATACAGCGCCATTGACCGGACAACCCCCGTGTATAGCCGTCTCGTCGCGACGCTGGCTCCACCCAAATTGGGCAAAAGTCGCCCAAGGGCAGAAGCAGCGCTGACCAGCTTTGGAGTAAGCTGTCGGAAGTGCTCGTCGAAGAGCCACCTGCCGTCTAGGATCAGGCCCAGATACTTCATCTGGGCCTTAATCGGTACGAGGACCGAATTGACAACGATAGAGGCGCCGGGGGGTGGACCACGACGGGGCCCATGAAACAAAAGGGCCTCCGTCTTATCTAGGGCCACCCGTAAACCCAGCGCCTCAATGCGCCCGACCACCAAAGAGACTCCAACGGTGGCCAGGCGCGCCGCCTCTTGAAAGTTCGCCCCCCGGGCCGTGACCAATGTGTCATCGGCGTAACAAATTACGCCCAGCCCGGGGGAAAGACGACCTCGAAGGGCCCAGTCGTATCCCATATTCCACAGGAGTGGTCCGAGGACAGACCCCTGTGGAACACCGCACGACATGGGCCGCCGCCTCAAAATACCATCTCGGTCCTCGTACATGACGGTACGCTCCTCAAGATAGTCTGCCACAAGCCGCCTCAGGTACTCTGGCACCCCGTGGTAGTGGAGTGCTTCCCTGATGCAGCTAAATGGCAGACTATTAAATGCGTTGGCGATGTCCAACGACACCGCCAGCAGCACGCCGCCACAGCTCACCGCCTCTTCGGTCACGGCCCTCAGGCGCAACACAGCATCGACCGTCGAACGCCCGGCTCGAAATCCATATTGGGCGTCCGACAGATCGGGGCCCACCTCGCAGAGGTGCCGGACGATGCGGGCAGAGATTATCCTCTTAAACAATTTACCCGCCTCGTCCAGCAACACGATGGGCCTATAAGCCGGGACTGAATCGGCCGGCCGTCTCGGCTTCCGTAGTAGGACCAGCTTCCCGCTCTTCCAGCCCTCAGGGAAGCGCCCGGACGCCAAGCTGGCGTTTAGGACTTCCCCGAGGTGATCCGATATGTGGTCGAGGGTTCGCGCCAACACTCGGGCAGGTATCCCATCTGGCCCAGGGGCGGTGTTCTTAGAGCGAATCCGTAGAACGACCGCCCCTATCTCCGATTCCCTGACGGGCGGAACATTATCTTCGTTCCGTCCCCCGTCGTCTTCGACCATGAAGGCCATCGACGGGGGTGTGTGCTCCGCCCGCTGCGGGAAAAGACTCTCGACCACTTCCCGCAGGAAGCTGGGCTGGAGTGTCTCTGTAAGGGGGGGGCCCGACGTGCGGAGCTTTTGTCGCACTGCACGATAAGGGCGACCCCAGGGGTCACGATCGAGACCCTCCAGCATCTCCTTCCTCTTCACTTCTTTGGCGCGGCTAATGGCCAGCTTCAGAGTTTTCCGCGCCTCTCGGTACTCCTCATGAAGCTGGTCCTCCTCGCCGTCTACGCGGTGTCGCCGCCGACTACGGGTGTAGGACCTCCGGGCACGAGTACAGGCCGCGCGGAGGTCCGCCAACTCTTGGGACCACCAGTAAACCTCCTTTCGTGGAGGCCGGCAACCTCGGATGCGGGGCATGGCCGCATCACATATCTGCGCAATGGCATCGCAGAAGCGACCAGCCCCCATGTCGACCTCCTCGGTCGGGGCCTGCGGAGACAGCCAAGAGTGAATAATGGCCGCCTCCTCTAGTAGGTCCCTATTTAATTTGGCTACAGCCCACCGCGGAAAGCGAGAAGAACGCCGCGCCGCGTGACCCCTTCTGGCGTCCTGGGACCGGGAGAGCTCAAATCGGATATAGAGATGGTCCGAGAGCGTCTCAACCTCTTCCAGGACACGCCAGTTCCTTACTCGTGCGGCGAGGGCAGGGGTAGCGAACGAAAGGTCCACTATCGACCCTCCCTGCTGTCGCACACACGTGTTGGTGGAGCCCCTGTTTAGTAAGCAGAGGCCCACCGAGGCCGCCCACTCCTCTACGGCCTCGCCCCTAGCGTCCGTCCTGGGGGAACCCCACGCAATGGACTTTGCGTTGAAGTCCCCCAGCACTAAGACGTGCCCAGACGCTAGACGCCGCATCGAGGTTTCCAAGTTGTTAAGGAAAACCTCGAAGTCGTTCAAACTCCGGTTGGGGGAGAAGTATACAGTGATCCCCCCCCACTCGGCAGCAACATATCCAGTGCCCTTGTCTCTTAGCGACAAGGGCGGGGAATGAGCCGCCGTGGAGCCGACGACTGCCACGGAACAGTCCCGGTCACCCAACCAGTTTGGACGGGGAGGAACATAATAGGGTTCCGCGGCTACGGCAACACCGATCGACCACTGTACCATGGTTTGCAGGAAAAGGTCCTGCGCCGCGGCACAGTGGTTCAGGTTCGTCTGGACCAGGAGGTTGGAGACTTGGGCCATTACTCGACCGTCTCTACAACCTCCTCCATGGGCAACGATGCCGACATGCGAACGACATCAGAGGCAGTCTGGGTCGATTGGCTAGCCCCCGACGCTTGCCGAGAATTGTAGGGAGGTTTACAGCCTCTCTGCCAATTTGGTGATTGGCGGGGTTGTTACCCGCCGCACACGCCGGGCAGTGAGGGGCGGCAGAGCATTCAGCTGCCTTGTGCCCCGGTCGACCGCAGCGGAAACATAACCCGCTGCAGTCGAAACAACTGACGCACTTGGCGCGTGTGTGCCCCGATGCCAGGCATTTGTAACACCTCATCGGTCTCGCCGCCAGGACTGTGATCCTAGCGCTCACGAAACCGATGAGCAGCCTGCCGGCGTCGCCCAACATTTTGGCCGACGCTACGGGACAGCTGACCCACACTGCGCCAAGCCCTCCTGGACCGGGGCGGATGGTGCCGACCCTAATGTTGTCCGCGTTGCAACCCGTCCTCTCTCTTACTGCAACGCGGACATCCTCCGTTGTTATGGAGTCGTCCAGGCCCGAAATGCGCAATTCTGCGCACTTGGTGGGCCTGGCGATCTTGACACCATCCGTAGCCGTAAACATACCCCGCAACTTCTCGGCAATTGTGTCCGCCGTCTTAGCACCTTCAGCCCCAGGGAACTCGAGGACTCGAGCTCCCGTTTGGGCGAGGCGCACTCTGACACCTACTGTCCCGAAATCGTGTGCGAGACTGTCCCGGGCCCTTTTGAAAATTGCCGCGTAGGACAGCCCGCTGCTAGCTGCCTCCGGTGACACGGTGACTACCACGGCCGCGCTTTTAGGCGCCTGTAGTTTGCGCGGCGTCTTTGTGGCAGCCACTGCAGCCGATGGCGCCTGCGGGGTAGAGGCTGCTATTTGTGCAGCCTTCTTACCCCGCTTTCGGGACTTCTTAGCCCCCCCGACTACCTGCCAACCATCCGTAGAAGGGGCAGATGTGGAGGGAGCACTTGTTGAGGTGCCAGATGCAGCGGTTGGAGTGGGGAGCGGAGGGAACTCCGCCCCAGACTTTGCCGCTGTTTTGAGTCCTGACCTCGGTGCGGGCGTCCGGGCTGTTGCCTTGGCCGCCTGCTGTGCCCTCGGAGCAGTTGCAGGAGCAGCAGAAACTGCTGCCGCCGCCGCGTAGGACACGCGACCGGTCGCAACGGGAAGCGATGTTGACACCGATGCAACCTTCGCTTTATGGCCCGCAAGCGGCGGCCGGACAACAGGAGCTGGTGGCAGCCTTGCCTCCAGGCCAGCTAGACGCCCGTCCATCATGCGCCATACTGCATCGGTTATTTGGCGCAGATGGGCATCAGGAATGCCACCGAGGTTGGAAGAGGGGGCAGACTGAGACGGGGACGTGACCGGATCCTCTGTCGGGCGATGCGCCCGGAATTGGGCGAACTGAGCGCTGAGCTCAGCCACTTGCCCCGTCAGGCGATCGTTGGCCGCCTGGAGCCGAGCCACGTCCCCGATGAGGGTATCCACGACCCCCGCAATAGCGGAAGAGGAGTCCTTAAGGGTTTTCACAAAGGAACCCTTAAGGTTACTCGACTTGGTGGCCACTTTGTGAATGATGGCCACCGCCGTATTCGCTCTCTCCTGCATGGACGATGGTGTTTGAGGAACTGAATCCCCCACCATCGGCTCCTTTATTTTCAGCAGGAGATCCGCAATCTCCTCCTCCGCCAAGATTTCGCCGTCTGCCCTGACCCGTCTATAGGCTTCCGCCTTGCAAAAGACGGAGCCTGACGGAGCCGAGATCGGAGTTCGTGTCCTCCCTCTACGGCTGCTGGTGACTTTAGGAGGCAACATGTCTTCGGACATGTCACTCTCATAATCCCTGGAGCGTCCACGTTTCCAGCTCTCGTACAACTCCATTTCCGTAAGCCCCAATGCATCCATATTTGCACTAGAGTTACCGCCCGCAGTGGATCTGGAACGCAATCGTTCTGATGTTCTTCGGCTCCCAGTAGCCAAAATGACTTCTGTGAGCCCCACCGAGATAGGTGTTCCAGCCATTACATCCTCTACGTCAGACGAGAGGTCGCCCGCTCTTGTATCCTTCTTTTTCGCACTCCTCTTCTTCTCTTTCTTTTCTGCTATATTTTCATTATTATTATTATTTGTGTTTTTATTTTCATCCATGTTTGAACCCACGAGATGGGGAGAAGAAAGGTCGACCCGGGCAGAGATCCCCAATACCCGGGCAAGCGTAAATTTGTGCCCAACCGAGGGGTCCGCAGGTGCCCCGGCTGGGAGTGCGCTTACGACTGAACTACCCATCAGCCATGCATCCCCTGGTCACGCACCAGAACACGGGATTCGGGGTAATTTTTTAGAGAGGGATTCTTCCTCGCAGTCCAGGCGGTTAAGCCAAGACTCTCGCCCCCGATTGGAGTCGCGAGACTCCAACTCGGGACTACGATATGCCGACGGCGGCAGGGAGACTACGTCTCCTGATGCCTGCTCGGTGGCAGTGTAAGTGCACACCGAGCCCGCCCTACCTTTTCAACCGCTGAGCGGAGGATTTCCGACCCTAGAAAGGGTCCCAACATCGTGATTTTTTACCGAGGTTTTCCTCCTCAATGCTCCGAAGAGCGAAGAGCCAACAGAGGATCCGACAGACACGCCCGCTCTGTTGGACCAAGTCTCGGCCGAATTGCCGAAGAAATGGCTTCCTCTTCATGCTAGAATATTAGCCGTTGGCAGTGATGAACAACACCATCGCCAATGTTTCCAGGGTGCACCACGTGGAGGTTTTCTAGCCCAGCACCCCAATGAAGGTCTACCCCAAGAAAGGCCAACCATCCTGGTCTTGTCTTGTCTTGAAAGTAGCTCAACGTGAGATAGAACGTGCGATGCTAGGTGTTTCTTTGGCTGATAAAATTCGTAACGAGGTTATTCTTTCTTCGACAGCGAACACGAGTAACTGACATTACACGGGGCATCTTATTCTATATTATTGAATAATTTCTAAATTATATAAATATATCTATACAATTTCACTATGAGTTCCACTGAAAAAATTTGCTTCAGTCATGAATAAGTTGAAATATATTAATCGATATTTATAGGTATTTTAAACAAAGCTCAATATACTGTTGAAAGAATTTGTATGTATAATAGTAAATTGAGTTGTAGAGTCGCTTTGATTAGATTCTGTCTATACGATTAGAAGGTGGCGTTAAGTGCAATGAATAATAATTCATAAATGCTACTGAATTTGCAGAAACTAGGCAGAAATGTTTGTACAGATGATAACCAGATCGATCCTCTCACTGATCAGGCGACAAGTCCTGAGTATGCATGTATTGAATATAATGACATCACGCATACAGAAGCATTGAATGCTAATCAAAGAAGTAGTACTCCCATCAGAGCACCTGCTCTTCCTCCGCGGTCAAGATTGCCTGTTGAAAATGCTCGCTTTCAAAAATCACCACGCAGATGCATCACACATGGAGAAATGGTAAAAATTCTTAAATATTCTTAAATTTTATCCTCACCTGAGTAAACTCAGTGTCTCCTATAGAATATCATTTCCAAAACCATAAACATAAGGTATATTTATGGTTTTGGTTTGTTGTGTTTTCTTCAGTAATTATTTAATACACCCCTTTCTGAGAGGTCACAAAAACTAAACAATCCCTAATGAATTATTTTCTTACTTATACTGATTAAAAATTCAATCTACAAGGTGTCCAAAAAGGGTATCGGGTATTTGTATGTTCAATGAAACAAAAATTATTTGTACGCAATAAAAAAGTTTATCGTTTATTATTAGCATATGAATTGGAGAATTATTTGGAAAAGATGATGTTATCCAAATGATGACCGTTACCTTGCTGGCACTCTTCTAAACGGAAACGAAGATTGGCGATAACACGTTGACACATAGCTATCGATATTGCTGCCATTTCTGACTTGATGTTTTGCTTTAACTGGGTTAGATTCATCGGATTGTTTTGATAAACCTTTCTTTTAAGGTATCCCCATGCAAAATAGTCAAGCGGGCTAAGGTCGGGGCTTCTGGGAGGCCAGTTGATGTTACCCCTTCGCGAAATGACTTTATTAGGGAATAATTCGTTAACAACTTCCATTGAGTCATTTGAGGTATGGCAAGTGGCCCCATCTTGCTGGAACCACGTTTTTGAGTTGAAACCTGCAAACTCCTGCAACTCTGGGACCAAAAAAATTCGCAACATATCGCAATAACGGTCACTATTCACATTAATTGCTCGGCCTCGTTGATCTTCGTGAAAATAAGGACCAATTATGCCTTTAGGAGACATAGCAGCCCAAACAACGACCTTTGGGCTATGCAGGGGTCGTTCATGCTTTCGTCTCGGATTCTCCACTGCCCAGTACCGACAATTCTGCTTATTCACATGACCATTCAGGTGAAAATTTGCTTCGTCACTGAACAGTATGTTGTTAAATTTGTTAAATCGCTGCAGCATTTTGTTCGCAAAATTCAGTCGATTAACATAGTCCGTATCCTTCAATTCTTGAACCAATTGAATTTTATAGGCTTTTAGATGTAAGTCTTTCTTTAAAATCGAATGTAAAGACGTTTTTTTGATGTTCAACGCTTGGCTTCGCTTTCGGATGGATAAAGACGGATTTGGACGAACCGACGCCTCAACTTCTTCAATTGTTTCTTCATCGCGAACTGAACGAGGACGACCAGTGCTTTGAATTTTAACTGTCGCACCTGTATTCTCAAACATCCTGAACATTTCCTAATGCTATCGTCACTTGGCGCGTGGCGTGTACGATATTCCGCACAATAGAGACGTTGAGCAGTCACTATTGAATCACCATTACGATAATACGCTCGTACGCAAAATGCGCGATGCGTCCCCGAGTACTGTTCCATCTTGACTAAAACTCCACATAATGGCGGACGCCGCGAACCCCTCCCTGCACCCTTTAGACGCCCCGTTTCGAATATGGCGCGAAAACAAATACCCGATACCCTTTCTGGACACTTTGTACTATAATCACTTTAATAAAAATTAGTAGATAAGTAAATTACACTGCAATACTTGGATATCTCGAATATGCAGACCCATAAATATTTTCTTGGTGCAATGAGGTCCAATTTCAAGTCAACTGTACACCTTAGGAATAAAATGTGCCAAAATTATTAATTTTTGTAGGTAATTAGATAGGTATTAAACTTACTATTGCTGTCCGTCTTTTTACATAACGTTGCACGAGTTGTTTACTAAATAATAAAGTTCCATACTGGTGGCAGGTGCAGAACAGATGTTCCAGTGAAGAATATGAATATGACTATGTCTACGGAGTTAAAAAGAAATGTGCATGTGTTGCTCCACCGAACCGAAGAGCGAGGAAACCTAGGATGAAGGCTCCAGTAGAGGAGTAATGGATTTTTTATTGGTACATTTTGACAACGTCTGAGCAGAGACTCTAGGTTTTCGAGTTCTCTTTATGTACCGATAAATAGCTGTCATGAACGTCAACTAGTATTTCCCTCTAAAGATCTGGGGCGATTTATACGATTTTTAGTTCATAGCATCTACCTACAGTCTTAATCCACAATTCTTATATTGTACTTGTGCATCTGCTATGGTTCTTACTGAATCCTCTAAAGGTTTACTGATATAAATACTATGTGATATTAAGCCTGCCTTGTGCAAATTGTGGTGATTCAGCTAGTGTAAGTAAATTCATATGCATAAGAATTTTTCAAGAATAATAGTAGTTTATTTTCTCTTCACAAAAATGGTTCTTACTAAAATAATACAGTTGAGTCAGGAATCACATTTTGTGAGAGACTGGTGCCTATGATAGGTATAGAATACCTGTGTTACAGGTCACCAGGTCCCCACACCACTTAGTTTGCAAGTAAGTTAACATTTTAGACAGCGATAAACATGCTGGAGAAGGAGAAAATTTAAAATTAAGCATTAACTTGAACATTACAATCGTTAGTGTGTGTGTATGCGGGAGAGTGTTCGTATGTATATTAGAGTGTGTGCGTGTGTGTGTGTATGCGTAAGTAAGCGAGAGTGAAGGACTATATTGATATACTATATGGTTGATACCACTTAATTATTATTATGTTATTACTGATTTACATTTATATTACTTCACTGTTATGTCAAGACGGTGAGTAAATTTTCAGTGCTATCGTAGTCAAGAGTTTTCAACCAATCACAAACCCTGTGTTTGCATTCTGATTTTGTGAGAGGATACATCGATAAGAAAGCATTCAATTTGTTATATAGATACCCGCCGAGAAAACAGAAAAATCGATGTGACAGACTAGTGCGGAAAGTGACATTATTACATTACAGCTCCCTTCCGACGCTTGCCCTTTTTTAAATTTGGATCGTAAACTGTTTCAGTGTGCTTCTTCAAAATAACTGCCAATATAAAATATTGTCTGACTGTCAATACATCCCAAAATCCATACAGCTCTCTTGTCGGGTAACGAAATGGTAGTCCAGCCCCAACCTTCAGTACAGCTCTCTGAGCTCTTTTTATTTCCAGAAACTGGACCTTACCCACTCCTCCCCACGAAAGAATGCAATAATTAATGATTGAGTGGCATAGAGCATAGTATACCATTTTTATTGTTTTAATATCAACTACCTGCCTTAGTATTTTAAAATTGTAAATTAGTTTGCGTATTTTAGAAACAAGAGTAACTATATGTGGCTTAAAGCACAGGGTTTGGTCTATCTGCACTCCGAGATATTTTATAGATTCCAGCCTCTAAAGGGGGAAACAGGAGCAAAGTTCGCCATCCATTCGAGAGCATGTGTGGGCAGTAATGGAGAATGTATGAGGTGGTAGGAGATTCTTTCTATAGGCAAAAGCAATGTATTTGGTTTTGTCAACATTAAGAGATAAAATGTTAGTCTTTAGCCATTTGCAAACAGTGTTTAAACCAGACTGTGCACATCTAAATATGTCCTCCCAGGTGTTTCCGCTGAAAAAAACCGCTGTGTCATCAGCGTAAGACAATATTTTTCCACCATGAAGATCAAGCTGACAAAGGTCATTAATATATACAAGGAAGAGGCTCGGTCCCAAGATGCTACCTTGTGGCACACCATAGCACATAGTAAGCTCGTCGCTAACCCACGAATCAATCATTACTCGTTGATTCCTGTCACACAAGTAATCCCCAAATAATTCCAACGGGAGACCTCTGACACCAACCCTATTCAGTTTCTGAATTAGCAAGGGGGGAGAGATGGTGTCAAAGGCCCTGGCAAGATCAAGAAATACTGTGAGACTGTGAGACAAGGATCAAGGAATATGCGAAAACATTTGATTGATAGAAATTGCTGTCCAATACATTAACTTGGTAGCTTGGAATTATGATTTTTTTTAAATATCTGATTGCCAAAGATTAAAGAGTATCAGAGATTAAAAATGCACATACAACAGAATGAATGAGTAGAGGGCGACTTCATCGCTCAGAAGTAACCTATGGATGGACAATAACATTAATTTGTTAATTACTACCTGCCTAAGCATTATTATATTTAGTTTCTCATAGTTATTAGCAAATTTAAAAGTAATGTATAATCAACTGATAGCCGATAGATGAAACAGATTTTGGTGAAATGTTCTTCGTGGTTCGGTAGTATAGCTAGACCTAAATTAAGCATAATTTCTAAGTATAAATTACACTGAAAATCTTACAAAGAAATTTTATAATTCCTGTATTGTATTCATGGCTTTTGTCTTTAGATTTCATTGCAAACTATTAAATCTTCATTATCTAGATAAGATTACTAACACACTCATTTTAAGGACTAAATAATAAGTTTTACATTGGATGTAGGTACCTACTAATTGGTTTACTGTATAGTGTTATAAATTAAAGTACAAACATCGATCTCATGCAGTTTTATTTTATGTATCATCATCAATCATCATCAACTGCCTTTAACAGTCTACTATTAGATATAGGCCTCTCCTTAGCAAGGAGATTTCGGAAGAGGTAGTGCACCTGGCCACCACGGTAGTCTCTGTGGTGGTTGAGCGTATGCGTGGAAATGGGTTTACGGGTGACCCTGGATCAGACGGAAGTCCTATTGTTCCATGGACCTCGTCGTGGTCCACCCCCTGGCGCTTCCATCATAGTCAGTTAGTTCAGTTCTCGTGCCGGCTTCCAGACGAAGTTTTTGGGTCTGACCCTTAACGGGAGGTGGCTCTTTGACCAGTACTGCCAACAGCTTGCTTCAAAGTTGGTCGGCGCTGCTCCTGTCCTTGGGTGATTTTCACCCGATTCGGGTGGAGCTAGCTGAACACGGGGGTTGTCCAGTCAATGACATTGTGAGGTGCACTGGTGTGGCACGGACTGTCCAGAATAGGACGCATCTCTGACATCCTCCGCCTGCGCCTTGGTCAAAACTCACGCGTGGGATTTGGAGGCGGAACTACTCACCGAATTTACTACTTTACGAAACGGCGGACAGCTAACTTCTACGTGAGTAGCGGCAAACACCCTCCGCCGCTCGTCAAGCCATGATGGCTCGTTGGTTGCCCCGGCTGGAGGCTGGTTGGTTGGTTGGTTGCAGCCGTGACCTAGTGTGTTGAGCCGTGAGCTGCTTCAGGGGTCTTGGAATCCCTGTTCCCATTGTGAGTGGTGTAGCATACTCTACCTTAGTTGGCTGTGAATGATGACGACGTGCCTAAGATAATTTTGGCAGAACTAGCAATGGTGGTGCGACAGCTCAAAACCGAAAAACCACACCAGGACCCGATGGTATTTTTTTTGGGGTATTAATCTTATTGGTCAAAGTTATAGTAGTGGGTATACAGGGGAGTATTGAATATACTAGTCCTATATACTTTCTGTTATTATGTTACACATAGAGTTACAACAATAATTTCAGATATTATAAACACATCCACAATGCACAGTATTTCGATGGAAACACGCATGTAGATGGTATGATTTTTAATGCTATTCGACATCGGCATCATCTAATGTTACAGTTGATATAATGTTGTTAAGGAACATGCTCCGGCAAACGTATAATAAAATATAATAGTACAAGGACTATGTACAAATGTCGATATTACCTATACGCATTGAATAATATAAAAACGATGGGTTGTTGCTTGTAATTTTTTAATTGTAATTATAAAAATGTGAAATAATTTTAGAAGGAAAATTTATTTCTAGAACTATTATTAAATTGCCCTTATGATATGATGTGTGCGATTCGTTGGACGGCTGTTTTGAACGAGCAGTACAGTGTTATAAGTTCTCAGTGGAAATATTTTTTTTGTCTTAAACGGGCAACGGTAGAAAAATATTCTTTTGTTTTGTTGCCTATAATCTTTCATGTCGTTCTAGATAACTTCCTGGTGCAATTCTTGCGTTAGATGACGAGATAAGTAGAATTATCAATGAACAATATATCATTATTTTATAGTCATATTGATATTTCATTTGCCTTTGAATATTAAACGTGTATAGCAAATTATATAGTATATATCATACCACTCATATACTTATAATAGAGTTTTAAATAATTGAGATTTAAGCATGCAATTCTGGATTACTTTAAGATACAGACATACGTGGTCTGCTTGCTCGGAATATACCATATCAATTTTATACAGGCAATGTTGACTGAATATCCTACTATCAGGGTACGAGGAAATAAGTGCTGATGAATCTGACGTGCATAACCGTAATAGTTAGAGAATTTCGTTGGATATTCGGAGGTGGGTTAAATTGTTGAATTGTTGACAATTTAAAATATAATCATCATTACAAAAACTACATTTATTGATATGTAACCTCTTGTTCAACCGTGTGGTGATGGATTAAGAATACGATGTCACCACCTCTATTCATCTCAAGTTTATCGCCCTTTAGTTTGTTCCTTTAATCGTGTGTCGCGACTGAAGAAACAAACTGCACAGCACAACATCATTGTAAAAGGAAGGAAAACTTGAACAAACCCCATTTCAATAAATCTGAACAACGTCTTACAGTAGGCCAAAACCTCCTCTCGAAGCAGAGGCTTATATTCAGCAGTTGATTGTTAAAAGTCGTTTATGAACATCTCGGTTTCCTGTAATCTGATGTCATAGAAAGAAATGGAAAGTGTGTAAAAAATCAGTGAAGTACGCACAGCTTTGTTTAACCAATGATCACTCGCGGAGCTAGAGTTGACCATCCGATAACAGACGAAATGTCAGGTGTTATTCAAGTTTAAAAGGTTATTGTAAGGCTAGACAATTCTCTATGTTGCACTTACAGGTGTGTTAACTCTAAGTTTCATGCCTGATTTTTTCAAGTTCATTTTATCGTTAATCGGTTGCAAACGAGAATGGTGATTCTTTGGAGATGCGATCAATTATACTTTTGTTAAAACTCAACTCATAATATTATTTCAGTCAACATTATTTCAGTAGTAAATGAAATTAAAAAATACAACTAAACTATTTAAATTATGTTTTCAATATTAAAATCAAATTTGACAAAACTATCATCTGTGATTCAACGAAGTCTGGCACGATAACGAAAAAGATATTTATTTTTGTGATACTGAATAATGAACAAACGAATGAGAGTAGTTTCTATTTATTTTCGAAAGTAACAGAACATTTTTATAACGTAAAAATTAAGTTTAAAATACATAAAGAATTATAACCTATTTTTATTATGGTTCAGAGTGCAAACAAGTACATGAACTAAGTTATACTAAGTGATTCCCCACACTCACGAACACAGGTATGTTAATATTTACAAATGTGTGGTCTGCTTTTACCCTATATACCCTTATACCCTCCTGCTGCTTTTCGGATTAGAAAGACATCCGTTAACATTTAGTATAGTATACAAAAGTATTTAGAATCTTACAAACCTCATCAATATACAATTCTTTGAATTAACATTTAATTGTATAATTATTCATTTGTTCTCACCATATCTATACTCTTATTTTTATGTAGGGTAAAGAAAGGTATATTGGTGATAAATAATTACAAATCTTATTATTATGGGATTGGGCAAATAAACAGAAAGTCAGTTTTATTTATTAGGCTATTTATTTATTCAAGAAAGTAAATAGAAAAGATAATTAAAAAAAAACTAACATGAATGACAATAAATGTCAAATGAATTAACAAAGTAATTATAGGTAAGTTGGCGACACAGTCCGGTATTTTGGTGATAGTGGGTAGGAAATTTGGTGATATTATGGATATTGCCAATATATTGCCAAATTTTAATTTAAAAATAATATTAATTATTATTAATTATTCCAGACAACGTTTACATCTGTAATATACTTGTGACTCTATGTCAGTATCAGAAACAAACAAATTTCGTGGTATGGCGTCAAGCAATATGAACACTGGATCCATTTAGCTCCATTCCTGTTTTTCACGTCTCTAGAGTTAGGACTTTACATAATCCACATTCCCAATCATCTTCACTTTTGCTTTTTTTATTTTTTGAGTGCCCAAAGTTGAAGGCTGTGGCTGGGGGTCTTCTTCAAGTCGTTTATTATTATCATTCAAAGGCGTCTTCCCCATTTTTCTTACAGAATTCTCTTCAATCCTCAGGTAACGTTTCAAAGTGCTCCAAGGGACTTCTGCTTCTTTAGCAGCTTTATATATTGTTTTCCCTTCATCTCTCACTAACCTGACAGCTTGTTGAAGTTGCTGCTGACTATATTTTCTATATTTACTTTCTTTTTCCGTTGTCAATCTAAAATTAAAAATAAAATGGGCTATTTGGTGATATCGAAATAATTTGATTAGGTCAAATTACCTATATAGCGATAAAAAAAATACGATATTTTAAGAAATAAAATATGTTCACGTATACCTCAAAACATAACACATTACACACTGTGTTTAATTTCCCTAGTTTTATTTAAATTATAAGAGCAAATTAAATCTAAAGTTAGTCTCTAAAAAAAGCATTGTAAAATGTTAGCAAAACACTAAGAAACCGCGGTGGCAACTTAAGGAATAAAAACTTACCTTCACTGAATCCTGATTCCAATATAGCTTTTATCAATAATTCGTTAGTTTATTTATTGATTTCATATAGTTTTATCACGAAACACTGCTATAAATCGACTTAATTTTATGCAAATATGTAATCATAACCCAAACTCAACAAACAATAGCGACATTAACACGTGACTGTCTAAAAAGTTTGTTTATTAAACTCTAGGACGCGCTCCTCTAGCAAGTGATATATGTTTATCCTCCTGGTACTCCCGACAACTTGTTATCAATGTCTCATTATTTTCCACAAATAGGGTGCTCTGTAATATTCAGTTAAAGAAATGTCGCCAAATTACTTATATCACCAACTTATATCCCCTTACCCTACATCTAAATTCTTTGGTTTCTTTTAGTCAAAGATTTTGTAAACGAATCAGTAGCATTATTATTAAGCACTTACAAATTATTTCAATATTAATAATATTTCAAGAGACAGGAAAGTTTAACTTACAAATTTCCTGTGAATATGAAAAAGAGTGTGAGATGTGAAAACGCAGTCAGACTCACGCTAAGCTTTTGACAAAATCTATATTTAAATACTCTTTTTATCATTTTTTGATGTATAAAAAAATTATATGATGTAAGATTTAAAAGTGCACTGCACAGTAAAAATATACACAAATAGTGCAAAAATGGATTTTCTTTATAATCTAACCTGTATTACTGTAACACATATAAATAAATTGAAATATGAAGTGATAATCTACAACAAATGAAAAAAAACCCTTGAAATGTTTGAAGACGAGTATTTTTACTTTCTTAAAACTCCAAGAGCTGACAACAATAACTTCCTGAAAACATAGCTCCACAGAAATACCTTTAACGTAATTAGTGAAAGGTGGCAACTGCTGTTAATGTACCTAAATGATAATAGATTTACAAAATAAGTTTGAAATTATCACTCTACTTAAAATATACAATATATACAAACTGTAAAACTAACCTATTGCTGGCTTTATAAAATCTTTAACATCATCAAGAGATCATCCAAATACACAAATACGCTTTATTTATTTTTATGTTTTCTCATAGATCAGAAGATATTATTTTAATAATCTATTAGTAGGTGGCTTTATTCTTTACGAAAGTAATAAATACAGTTATAGTTAAACATATCCCCTTATTAATTAAACATGACGACACAAATATAGTTTAATTTAAATAGGTATATTTTTATATACCATTGCTGACTTGATAGTAAAACGGTATATGTTTTGTTTGAATATAATTGATTTAAAAAGAAACAGATATAAAAGTAGTGATACAATTATAAAATAATAAAATGCACTATTATGATAATTTATGCTTAAAAGATATGTTTTATTATGCGAATCGTTTTATTTTTAGACAAGAATTATTCAATGTTCAAAATAATAATATACTATAATTTACTCATGTCAAAGCAATTTTCACATCTTTCTCATTACACACATCATCATCTACCCTGTAACAGTCCACTGCTGGACATGAGCCTCTCCTTAGCATAGAAGTTTCAACCTACTACACCAAATTGGCCAGACGATTGGTATAGCTTGTTTCAAGTTTTCTTTCAATTTCTAGTAGCGTTGTCTTGCACATTTTATTCATTTAGTCGCCTTTTGCAATACCCATGGGAACTCTGTATTTCTAATTCATCTCCACACGGAATTTTATACACTTAATCACAAAATATTTAAAGACTTTACTTTCTACATACGAGTAATTCTTGATTTCCTGCAAGGTTCTTTAAAAATTTTCATAAATTATTATAATTAGGGCCACCACTTGGTGATTCATAGTTATATTTATTATTATCGTAAGGTACGTTATTGGTTGGGTTTAAGTTGTCAGTATCCTTTCGAAAATAATCATCTATTTCATACTGAAATAGATGATTATTTCTTTTCCTCTTCTATTATTAATCATCTATTTCAGTATAGTGGTTTTCTGTTTGACCACTATAAGTTATGTCTCTTTCATAACTCATGTTATTCGACATGTACTTACAATATAGAGAATTTGGGATATTAACACAATCGTCACTTTTGATATAATTGTATTCATTGGTAATATATGTATAATCACCATTATTCCCCAGATTTACGATGTCTGATCGTAGATTGTCATTCCTACTAAATTTCATTGATGATTCCTGAAAAAAAATTAGTTGATACAAAAATTGGCTACGATATTGAGCAGATGTTAAAATTATAACCCTTATGTGGTGTGTTTATAGTATTTTATATTATGTTGGTTTATTTAATCATCTTTTGTGGAGCAATTTAGCTATAATAATAATAATTATAATATAATTGTAATTCTACCCAATCAATGTACCAGTATTAGTAGGAAAATTGTTGAAATGTTATAACGGGCTGGGTCGATCAAGCAGTAATACCCTCTTCCAGAAGACTAACTTAAAACGACAGCATCGATGCTGTCGTATTTCATTATTAAGCGCAAGACCGGAGGTCCGTTGAAGCAGGGGTGACAGTTGTCGTGGTAAGTGTGTGAGCTTTAGACTGCCACGATGACCGTCATGCCTTTAAAGTCTCCAAGCGGGGTACGAAAAATCATCTCACTAGGCCGTCATAGGGTGAGTCCCTATACTGTTGTCTGCATTCGCAATGAGTATGGTGACCACAACTCTTGGATTTCATTCACACTATCCATCAGGCAGAGTTTAGACTACATTTAGACAGGCTCTTAAAATAACAAAACCTCCATCTTTATTAAAACTGTTTTAGGAAACTACATTACCTCTGTTATTTGTACTCTTCGCGTAAATCTTAATCTAAATATTACTCTTGTGTAATATTGAATAAATGGGATTGGATCCCAACGTTACATTTATTCCAAATAACTATTTATTTATTGCTAAATATTTGAATACTAAAATTACCACTTTATTGATGATTCTGTGCCTCCTGACCCAAAAAAACAAACTGATTGCAGTAATTAACATCACCAAAAGAACGCCCACCGTAGAACCTATGATCACAAAAATCTTCTGAGGTACATCTAACCCATTATCTGAAACAGATATTTGAATGTGTAAAATTCGTTGGAAAATTTTATGTCGCTCTGTGGGTTTGTTTGGTGTTAAATATCTTTAGAATGTCGCCTTAATCATCATCATCAGCATCAATAGTTTTTTACAGCCCACTGCCAAATATAAGCCTCTCCTTCGGGAGGAGGTGTTGGCCTACTATACCATCCGGGCCAGACGGATAGGTATAGAGTTTGTTCAAATTTTTCTTTTTTTTACATTGATGTTGTCCAGTGTAGTTTGTTCTTTTAGTCGCGTCACGACACCCATGGGATGAATAGGGGTGGTGATGTTATGTTCTTAATCCGTTACCATACGGAGACGACATTTAGAATTTCACCTTGATCTAGAACGCTTATTATTCATTTGTGTATTTTCCAAAACAGTGATTAAAATGACTTAAGTGGCTACTTAATACATTACTGCAGTTTTGCTCAAATTCACAAAGTCTATATATGACCACTTTATTCGCATCAGAAAGTAAAGTTTCTGCACTGGTTGAAATTTTGACACGAAATACAAATAACTTCAAAGATTAACATTATTTATTTTATGGGTCAGTTTTGTTACACAGTGAAGCGTGGTGCGGTACAGTTATTGTAACTAAATTTTTTAGCGTTTATACTTACTATTTTTATGTGCTTCCGTAGGAGGTAAGTCTGGTTTCCGATGAAATACAAGTGTCCACTCTTCCTTATCATGTACTAACTGACAAGTTATACTATTCCCATTTAAAGTGAACATGTCGCTTATATACTTAATGCCCACCTTATTATTTTCTCCAGGTGTCATACCGACGGTTTTATCTGAAATGCACGTACTTCTAAAGAAAAATTTAAAGATAGTTTATCTCTGACTAAACGAAACAAATGCTATGTAATATTTTAAGATTAAAATATTGATTTTGGAACGAGACATAGCGCACGTGGCAAATTTGGAATTAAAACCATGTGATGACGGAATAAGAAAACGGAATGTCACCCGAACTATTCATCTCATGAATGTCGTAAGAGGCAATTAAGAAAGCAAACTTTACAGGACAATGGCACGGCAGAGAGAAAGAAAACTTAAAACTAACGCTAAACCAACCCGGCTCACCGCAATAGTATAGGTAAAAATTTCTTTTCAAACAGATCTCCCCGATGTATGTGCAGTAATAAACTATGATAGCTGTTAATAATAATGATGACAAGTTAAACATATTTTCTAGCAATTTCACACAAACAAAAAAATTGATTCTCGATTTTGACTTTAAAATTCAATAACTATTGAGTTATTATTATTATACATTGGTCAATAAAACACTTACTCTCTTGTAACCATCGCAGTACTTTATTTCTTATAGTGATACAAGTCAGACGAAGCGTCTCATTCGGCATATATTGGTAGTGCGAAAACCAATTTTCATTATTTTTACTATATTGATAAAGGATGTTTTTCGCAGGCAGACTGTTTACTATAGCTGGGCCTAAAAAAAAGAAAAAGAACTCATTAAATACAATGATTAGATAAGTGAGAAATAGTTTAATGAATAGTATTAATGAATTAGTTTGGCATGTATGGTATAAATAAAATAACGACGATCAAAAGATCCTGCATGTTTGGCATGAGCCTTACGTTTTGTTTAAAATTATATATGGCAAAGATGTTTACTATCTATTTACATCTGATTACACACATATATAAAATATACACCGAAGATAAAACAAAACACCTCCCCAATTATTTTGTGTTCTTACTCTGCTAAATATTGGCTTTAATTGCAGCACGTTTGAAACTGTAATTATTTATATATATGTGAGTATGCAGACATAAACGTGGCACTGCAACACTTTGTAAATTTCCTGAAAAGGCTTTAGAAGTGAACATCTCAACTCACTCTGTAGCACATCGCCCAAAATTTATCAAACCCTAGATTACCCTAAGGAGAACTATGATGTATGAAAAATAGAGATAAAATTTACTTGAAATTAAAACGCAAACCAAGTATAACGGAAACATGATTCAACTCGGCTGTCGAAAGCCATTTCAAATCACTCTAAGAAAATAAAATCGACAACAACAACAACGACTAAATTAAAATTTAAAAGGTCACCACAGGAATCGATTAATGCTATTAATCAGAGCTTACCAGCCTGGATCAGAAATTGGGAAAGTGTCAGCATTTGAACTGACCTTAATAAGGTTATGAATTGGGTTAATCTGTATTCCTTATCTATGAATGTAGGTAAGACCAAGTATTTGACATTTACGCTAATAGATTCGTTTGCGTTAGATAAGGTAAAATTTTCAATTATGACTTATAATCACATAGTTAATACTCATAGCACATGTAACTGTCCCAAGTTAAAATACTCATAGTGATCATAGATGAGGGACATCTTAGTTTCACACCACACATTGATCTTTTAACAGAATAAATCCGAAAATTAGTTTTTGTATTCAGGAATTTGAGGCATGTTCACATTTTTAAATAGCTTATTACGGCCTAAACCAAGCGTTTATATGGATATTGTATTTCTTTATGGGATAGCGGTAAGATAGAGTGCTGGCTATCAGGGTCATAAGAGGATACCGCACAATCTCCTTTGAAGCGGCGAGTCTCCTGGCTGGAACTCCACCGTGGGACCTGGAGGCGAGAGCCGTTGCGGCTCTTTATCAGTGGCGCAAGGAGGCACGGGAGTTGAGGCGGAGTCCTGAAACTCGAGAAATCGAGAATCAGAAAATCGAACTCCTCCAGGTCCTTGTGGAGGAGTGGAAGGAACGACTTGGGCAACCAAGCGCCGGGCACGCCGTCATTGCGGCGGTAAGACCTGTTATGGAGGATTGGCTCGAGAGGAATCACGGGACCCTCTCGTATTGGCTGACGCAGGTGATCACTGGAAAAGGATGCTTCGGAGATCACCTATGTCTGATCCGAAAGGAACCAACGCCTGAGTGCCACCACTGCGATGGCCGGACCGTGGGCGGAGCTGAGACGTGACCTTATGACGGCCATCGGAGTGGAAACTCTCTTGCTCGGTAGCATGATCGCCGCCATGTTGCGGAGCGAGAGCGCGTGGAACTCCGCCGTCTCCTTTTGCGAGCAAGTTATGCTTGTAAAGGAGATGTCGGAGCGGGACCGGGAGAGGTTTAGAACTCTTCCGGTCCGCCAGGCCCGGGAACCTGTCCGGTATCACAGACGGCTCGGGCGCCGGAGATTGCAGAACGATCTCCGTCCTCCATAAGCGCTAGACTGGGGGTGATAGGTGAGGCCATCCGTCACCCGAGCAGAAGTAGGCCAGGATAGCAGTGGGACGTGCCACGGAGCACACGCTCTTTTGGAGCAGAAAAGGGGTCATCTGCAAGCCGTAGGTAGATGGCCCGAGGTACGTCAGGGTTTCAGGGATTTCCTTTCTAGGGTACACCTGATTCCCCGGCTACTGGTACCTGAGACGGCGTGCGGTTTTTGGTCGGTTTGAGTCCGATATAACCACCAGTAGGTGGTATCCGGGGGGATTTCCGCACAGAAAAAAAAAGGACTAAACTACTAATAGGATTTACATATTATAAATTTTTAGGTATTGAATTTTAATTAAATTGTCCTATGAAAAGGCAGAGACTCTTATTTATTATATACATCATACTTAAATACGAGGTGTGTTCAAAAACTACAGTGAATTTTGAATTTTTGCGGGTTACGTATATTCGAATTTAAATTTTTTTGTGGCGTTATGTTGGTACATATATCTCTCACTTATGCTGACAAGTTCGGCCGTTTTGAATGTTCTGTTAATTGTTGACAGCTGCTTTGCTTGCACGTGTTTTGGTTCGTCTTCGATTTTTACCTATTCAAAAAAATGGAACAAAGAAGCTGTATCAAATTGTGTGTGAAAAACGAAATTAAGTGCGTGGTTGCACTCCAAATGTTGACTGCGGCATACGGAGAAGCTACTTTGGACAAAATCAAAGTTTATCGATGGTACAAAATGTTTTCAGAAGGCCGAGAAGATGTGAACGACGAAGAGCGTGCCGGACGCCCGAGCACTTCAACAACAGACGAAAAAATTGTTGAAGTGAAGAAAATGGTATTGGCCAATCGTCGAATCACCGTTAGAGAAATTGCCGAGGACCTAGGCATATCGATTGGCTCGTGCCATTTGATTTTAATAGATAATTTGGGCATGAGACGGGTCGCCGCAAAATTCGTACCAAAATTACTCACTGCGACTGCGACTTCTTGGGCAAAAACAACACACTAATGATACCGCAGCCACCGTATTCCCCAGATCTGGCCCCCTGTGACTTTTTCTTGTTCCTGAAACTGAAGACGCCTCTGAAAGGACGACGCTACGCCACGATTCACGAGATAAAGACGGCATCGAAAGAGGAGCTGACAAGATAAAAAAAAAATTTTTTTCGGAGTGCTTTAAAGATTGGAAAAAACGTTGGCACAAGTGTATAATATCCCAGTTGGATTATTTTGAAGGGGACAAAATAGATATCCACGAATTGAAAATACACAAAATTCGTTGAACACACTATGTACACACATACATAGCAGCACACACTTTATTGTGAAAGTTCTAACTTTATTACTAATATATTTGTGTGGTTCACTGAAATTTCTTGAACATTATATATAAATATATACAGTACAGAGTATCACTAACACAGGTATACCCTATTTTTAAGTGTCAGAAAACATTTTTATAGTGTATTTTATAATTACCCTTATAATTGTTCAACATAACTTGAAAATGTATCATAATAAATGTAAATAAATAAATAAAATATTTAATTGTAGGCTTATTAATTTACACTTTTCTTACAGAAATAATGAACTTACCACCATAGGATCCTGCGTAAAAGATAACCATAGCCCGTAAATACTTATTACTATCAGAATCGAATGAAGAAAATTCGATTCTGGCTTGATCTAAATAAGTGGTTTCTACGAAAAGTTTGTAAACAGACTGGGTTTTCTCAAGATCTGAAATGAACAAATATTTTGTAGTTAATTAAAGTATCTAATATAACTCCTAAAGTAAAATTATGGCTAAAAGAAAAATATATCAGACGCAAAGGGTTGATGATGACGACTAAGCGTGAGTTAAGAACTTTAACACAATGAAACAAATCGTTGTAAACCGGAAATAATTTCGTAATCAACTTTTAATTTAGTTTAAAATTGATTACACTGCAACTGTGATGAGGACTCGGCTCAGCACATGTTGTTGAATTAGAAGAGATCTCTGCTGTCATACGTTCCATAGCCGACAGCGATAGCTGTTTTAAAGCAGTCGCAACCTTCTGCGAAGACGTCATTTCGCAGGAGGCGGCAGAGAAAGCCCGGGAGGATGATCTCAACTCGAACCCAATACAATACCGGCGCACTGGGTGGTGCAAGCGCGCTTAGCAGCGTCTCATGGCATCCTGAGTGTGGCCGCGGTTAGATGGAACGGGCACTTCCCTCTATCGGTTATAATGGCCAGCTGCGAGAAGGTGACGCCGCGTATGCCGTGCGCTGCATAAATAGAGAGTTTACCCGTTGATTGTGTCCGCACTGGATACATGCTGGGAGGATCTGGATGGCTTAATAACAGTAGTTTCCGGATCCCTCCTATTTTAAGCGCAGACATTATATGGTTTTATAATAAATACCGCCATAAACCTCGGTGAGATGATGGCCTGTGGAGGCTTCCAGAGGTAAAAAAAAGGTTTACATTATGCACACTAGTCACACAAGGACACACTGATTACGACCCGGAGTCGAAGTTTCAAGAGGCGGCACGCGTTTACTCTTACGGGTGGCCCTGGATAAAACGGAGAATCTCTTGTTCCCTGGGCCCCATCGTGGTCCGTCTCACGCTACCTCTGTCATGCTCAGGTCAATTTTCGTACCGATTCAGGGCCAGAAAAAGTATCTGGGCTCTATTGCCCAATTTTGTTTTATAGAGATACAGACAATTTAATCCTAGTACCACACTATCGGTCACTCGTAAAATCAGTTGTTACCAGATCACGTCTATTTCAGTGGTACACCGGCTGGTTTAAGTTGGCACTATCCCAACACATCCCGGTTTCCTCGTCCTCCCTTCGGTCCCATTCTTCCACAAACCCTGGTGGTGTGAATGATTTCCTTTTCTTGTGTTGCCTGCTCCCTTGGTCAGCTCTTACGGCACTCTCGGAATGAATAGGAGTGGTGAAACGCTGTGGCTTGTTTAGTACGACATCATATTTAATTATTCTAATTGTGAGAAAATCATAGCCAGTCAACGGATTTCTTGATTTTAATGGGAAACTTACCTTCAGTTTTAATATATGTACCATGGTGTTTCATAGTAGAGCTCAATTGAATACCCATCACTATATCAGCAAGATTATTTTTATCTTTCTTTTCACAAGCAATCGTTAAATTTTCACCATAAATGAAATTGTATTTGTAAATATCTATATCATTTACTTTATAAGGCTTTGAATTTAACTTCATGTCGTTTATGATTAACGTAAAATAATCTGTGGAAAAAGGAGTGTTATGTTTAAAGTATCATCCTAATAAAAATAATTTCTAGTATTATAAGTGACCGAGTTTATTTAAGCAAAATCCAATTTTACATATTTAGTTTTGACGTCCGTTGTATGTTCTGGTTTGACAGTGAAATTAAACGAAAGATTGACGTGATGGATACATATTTGACGGCCAACTATTACAGAGGTTGGGGTGCGACTAAATAATTTATTAATACAACTTATAAAGATAAGTATGATGCATTCTTATGACCTAGATTTGGGAGTGGTGCCGAGTGGTATGATGTAATTACGTGACTCATTACAAGTAGGCACATAGTCATCAAGAAAATTGAAAATAAAATAACATCGACTGATATATCGATGTCTTTGGCAGAAGGTAATTTTAATCCTGTTAAGAAAATAAAGAATAAACTTTATATTTGTAATGCTAAAAGTAGTGTAGATATTAAAGTACAAGTCCTTTTCTTGTTACAAAAGTTCAGAACGCAAACAAATGAAATGACTAGATTATAGTATTCTGTAGAACTAAACTTTTTCTTCACACTTAACGTAAATATTTTTCAAAAAATGATCTATTTTAAATTAATACGGTCTACCGAACGATCGTTTCAAACCCGAAATTGGTTTTGCAATGCGACAACAGACGATTACTGGCTACCCGTAAAGAGGATCTTTATATAAAGCAACAAATGAATACTTCTTCCAGTTCAATAGGAACGTAAATTATATTAAAAAGGGAATATCTGTTATAGTAATTAATGAACTTTTATTCAGGACAGCATATTTGCTGATATACAGAGTGTGTGTCCACAGACAATAAAAACAAAAAAAAAGAAGTCCCTACTGCGTACGTTGTGAGCGCACACTCTAGTGAGGTGGCGCAGCGATGGATTATAATTATAACTTTCCAAAGTTATAATCATAGCATACATTACAACAATTTTCGATATTATCCTTTTAATATTCCATAAGAAACGGCAAATCTAGTTTCTGTTCAATAATGTAGTAGAAAATGTATTGATTTTAAAATGTACCGTTTTTGAAGAGATATTTCCTTATAATGAAGATTATTCTGTACGTGAATTCCTGCTGATGATTATTATGGTTCGCAGCCGTAAGGTAAGTGCATTCAACGTAAGATCCATTAGCCTTTGAGCTCATTAATACACGGAAACTTAGTTTATCTTCAGAAGCCTTCATTTTGTCTACGTAATCAGTTTCAACCACTTTCATACCTAAAACATAGAAAAAACACATTTATTAAATTGTACCGAATCGCACAAAAGTTAATTTAAAAAAATCATCAAGTTCCATTTTTCTACATAGGAATAAATTGTAAAAGATTTTCCGACTTTAAAAGCGAAATATATTCTTGAAAAATCGATCCAAATTTCCTTCAATCTAAATAAAACAAACGGCAAAGTAATGCGTAACAAAGAAAATGAAATATTGTAAAGTTTAAATGTAAATGTAAAATTTTGACCTTTTAATTCTGCTTCATTTTGATCAAGTTGACAATTGACAGACTTCATATTGTTACAATTAAGAAAATGGACTATTACGACTAGTGAGAAAAAGCGAACAAAATACTGATTGTCAGTCAAATAAGAGAAAGCTACTTACCATTTGCATTGTAATACCTTAGGATCAAACTACCGTCCGTAAAAGAATTCTGGCAATCCAAACTTATAGTTACACCTTCTTCACATAAATATTCATTAACACCATCGTATTCTAATACCGACTCATTTGTCAACGTATACTGCACTAATTCTCTATCAATAAAAGCAGGAACTACCTCTGTAATAAGAATTTAAATAATGGTAACTATCATGCATTTGATAGGTACTACTACCGTTACTGGAAATAGGCCTCACCTCAGCAAAGAGGTTTTGACGTACTATACCACGCTGAAAGACGGGTTTGTTTTAAGTTTTCTTTTGTTTTTACAGTAATGTTGTCCTACACAGTTTGTATCATCAGTCGTATCTTATAACGCCTATGGGATTGATAGGGATAGATAAATCACCACGTGAATAAAGAAGAAAGGGATGCTTTAATTCTAATAAATACCTTTTTTTTATAATAATAATCTTATGAATATCTGACAAAATATAATCTAATAATATAGTCCCAAACTAAGTAGGGCTTTTGCTATGTGTCATAGATATAAATACATATATATACATATTTTTGTAAATACATACTTAATAGTCAATAATTCCAAATACATATATCTGGACAAAAATTTACCACAAAAGTATCACATCATATCACATATCAACAGCCTTTTTAAGTCCACTGATGGACATGGGCCTCTCCATAGTAAAGAAGTTTTAGACACTACATCACTACCAAATGGCTTAGAATAGGGTTTGTATTAAGGTTTCCTTCTCTTCACGGTGCTATTGTCTTGCATAATTTGCCCCCTTAGACGCTTCTTACGACACCTATGGGATAAGGAAGGATGGTGACACTCTGTATTATTAATCCGTCATCACACGAACTTTATAACACAAAGATATAACAAAACTTAAACTGGTTTCTTGGCTTCCTTGATGTGAAATGAATAACAAAACTAACACAAAAAGTTGATAAACAATCTTTGAAGCAGTTTGTACATCCTTACGAGATCGGAGTTTAGTTGGAATTAAGGCAGAAGTTTTTGGATTTTTGGAGCTTGAAATAAAAACTTAACATTTTTATATATATATTACTAGCTTACCCCACGAACTCTGTTGCGCCTTGTAGCCAATAAATAAGCAGAATTTTTTTCTTACTTAAACCCTTTCTAACGAAATAAAAAGTATCCTATCGTCTCATGGTTCGAAGCTACCTCCCCATCAGTTTTCAGCGAAATCCGTTCTTCCGTTCTTGAGTGGTGTAACTAACACCTGTTTCTTTTATATATGTATATAGATATAGATAGATATGCAACTACCCTGAGAGAAGGTACGATTGATATCTGTTACAAATTTGCTAATGTCTTGACGAATACATCTGATTTCCAATTGATTTAGTTCTGCTAACAGTGAGTAAACAGACAAAAATATCTGACCAGGATTGTACATAAACAGCTATAGTAATGATGATGGTAATTAAGGGATAATCGAAAATATAGAAAAGGTTTTGTCTGTGTCACTTACTTGCAGCTTTAATCCGAATTTCAAATGTATATACAGATACTCTGTTAAAATCATCTATCAATTCACATTTCCATTTATCACTCATAGCGCTCGTAATATCATCAATCTGAAACAAAACGTGATTTATTTAGATATTAAACTTAAAAACATACATTATTTAACGAAAGAAAACAAGGTATAAAGGAATTCTATTCTGCCTAATGGAAAGCATGAGTAGAATCAAAGAGTTGTGGTCACTATACTCATCGCGAATATAGACAATGCAATATCGTGACCCACGCTGGAGGACGTAAAAGGTATAACGTCCATTGTTGTAGTATCAGGCTCACACACCACGATAACTGGCAGCCTTACATCGATGAGCCTCCGGTCAGGCACTCATCAACGCAACACTACAGCACGGATACAGTCGTATTAGGATGATTTTTTGTGAGAGGGTAGTACTGCTTTGGTCGAGCCGCACCGTTCGTACTGAAATCTGCGTGGCTCTACTACTTTTGCTACTACTAATCACATGACACTTGCACTTTCAAGAATATGTTTACCAGACTTCCATTGAATAGAATAATTAATTAATATTTAAGTATTTTCATTCTTTATAATTGAGACATTTGCTTATGAACAATAGTTAACTTGAAAAAAGCATCAATGACTTTAATTTCCCTACGTCATGAGAAATTATAATCATTATAATGCATGGGGTTCCCAAACTATTTTTGTTCACGCCTCCCTGCTGCATAAAATGAAATGACCACGCCTCCCTTATGGCTTCGATCTAAGGAAGAGAGCTCGGGCAGTGTTAAATAGTGTAGTATTTATATATTAATCCAAAAAAGAAAAGTTTCTGTACGTAGACCTTTGCGATCATTAGCGATATCTCATATGAAGCTTGAAGCACTTTCTCAGATGATTGTACAGAATTTCCTGTATTATCCAATCTCATGCGTTTCAAACTTGAATATTTTAAAACAAAAAACTCCTTTGGCTTGTCTTTTAAGGCGGTATGTTTTGTTGACAAATGTCGTTCCAAACGCGAAGGTCTCATGGCATCATTACTCAAAATTTCATAACAAATAACACACTGCGGATGATCGATGTCGCTTTTTCGCATAGCAACAAAACTGTATTTGATATAATCATCGTTATATTTACGTTTTTTGGCCGAACTCATGATGAAACAAAAGAAAACACGTGATAGTAAGGCGAGTGATACTGATAGACAGAGGACGCGGGCGATGCGCGCGAAAAAAATAAGATACATTATAATATAATGTATCATATTTTTTTCCTTCACTTTTCGTCTATATAGATTTTAGTTGTTTAAATTTGAATGGGACCAAACAAAACAGTCAAATAATAAGATTTTTTTCAATTCGAGTATTTTTAAAGGGGTTATAAAACTATGCGTTTTAAAATCCTTTTAGTTGTTTTGTAAACTGAGCCTAGTTTGTGTGTTTAGTTATTTTATTATTTAAATAATTTATTAACTAGTTTATTAATGAACTGATAAATATACTTACTGTGATTATAGTAGTCCCATTGGTAAAAAAATCTACATCGTTACGTTTAAAAGCATATTTCTTGGGTGTCCAGCATCTAAAAAATAATTACAATGAATATAAGTAGGCAAGCAAAAGACATTTTCAAACCCATCCTCCTTTTATCCTTTATGAACAGAACTTAACATGCACCTTAACTCCAAAGTAATAGCCTAAAAGACTCTCCTTTCAAACCCAACGTAGTTAAACTATCAACACTGGGGTTTAAATCACTTGGCACGTCTCCCATACGGCTAACTCTGGTCCCAAACTATGCAGAGCAGATATGTTTCTAAATACAAACATACTACAGACAAATTACACCCACATACAGAATAAATGATCGCGCTTATCACACAATATTAGTCCTGGGTAGGAATCGAACCCACGATCTTTGGTTTGGCAGTCAGGGTCACTAATCACGAGACTAATATGCCAACAAATAACAACAATAAATATTATAAAATTACATATTGCTTAGTTTGCAATAATGTTTTGAATTTTTCATTAAACTATTTGAAACTATTTACTCTCAGCACCATATGTATGCATATCATATTTAGAAGTACACCTACATTATAAATACCAAAGTACGTTCACGTTTACTAGAATCTACACTACCTATTCTACCAATTCTATGTTTTCACCCGTTTTTGTTTAAGAAAATAATCTCATCAAGATTGTGACCAATTTGATTTCTACATCTTCCTGTCTGTCCCTAATTTGCATTCTAACAATAATTGAATGCATAACGAAGAGATTTTAAATACAAATGAGAGAAACGTAAGAGTGATGGAATATTTAGTAAACCCTAAGTTTCTACTTATGACTTAATGAATGTTCTTAGCTGGCTACGAGAGAAATGAGACAAGTTGGGGCGCAATGAGAAAAGAAATGTAAAGGCTCACAGATTATTACTTTGACAAATAGGAAAAAAAAAAACCTAAAACATTTGTATAGACATTGGTCATTGATCCATATTCACCGACAGCAGAGAACTACCACGTATTATTAAAGAGAATGTGCAAAGATAACTAAAAATCAATTTATCAAAGACATAATCACTAATTGGGCACCAATAATATAACTGCTCTGTGACGCAGTGGTAGCGAATACTGGTTTGATTCCTGGATCGGACTAAATGTTTATATGATCTGCAAATATTTGTTTCGGAGTTTGGGTGTTGTTTATGTATTTACAAAAAAGTTAAAAAGTATTCCATAAATCAGTTCAGTTATCATAGCACAAGCACTGCTTAGTTTGAAATTAGATGGTGTTGTGTGTTAAATGTCAAAAAATAGTTATTGAATGATATTGTTGCGGCTTCTACATTACAGCACGAAGAAAAATATACAACAGCTCCATCTAGCGAAGACACCATATATCCATATAAGCAGGGCATCTATCTCCCGTCTACGCAGCAGCCAGCCACTACGCAGCAACCGCCCCGACTCACTGGGGACTTCACCGCAGCACTGCGCACCGCATACAATTCCGGCTCACTGGAATCTGCGGCATTCAGTTCCGACTCACTGGAACTTGCAACATTCCGTTCCGACTCACTGGAACTACTTACTCCTAGCACTGGCACGCTCCACAACAGAGTATAAACCCCTGACTCATCAGTATATCCACCTCCGCATATATACAACATCGCAACATCAACCGTTGGGCCGTGGACCACCAGGCATGATCACCTCGCCTGGTCGAAGGATCCTCCCTTTGTGTCGGAGGGCCATTACACCCGTTCCCTCCACAATATTATAACAGCTAAATAAAACAGTTTACTTGACAGTTACAGCATCACAATCTTCAAAAACTACATGAAGAGGTTTAGAATCCAAAATGGTAAATTTTTGATTTCCCCGAGGATTTTTAAGTCGAACTTCTTGGAATTCTGTAAAATAAAACATTAGTGTACATTAATACATCATCACTTGAACACAGTTGACATTGCCAATTAAGCTGCTTTCTAGTAGAAATAGAGTTGAATCTTATAAGCATAAATATTGTAGTATTTATGATAACAACGAGTAAACGACCAACCGATCATCTCCAGCGGTTAGCGTATATGACTGCCAATTAGAAGGTCTCGGGTTAAATTCCTGGACCGGATCAAATAGAGCTGTTGAGTTTTTTTCCAAGAAATTCTTAATAAAATCCCGTAGCATTGAAGTGGTGTTTCACGACGTTTCACACAAAACACGTTAGACCGATCCATGAACATCTATAGCAATCGTTATTGGGAAGTAACTACTGTCAAACATGCGGGTAACTAATTCAACCTTGGAATTCAATTCGCTTCAGGTCTCTAGAGGTCAAATGCCACTCACACCGTACAAAAACTGATATTCAAGTAAAATAGGTCGAACTAGTAGGCGACACCAAAATAATCTTGGGATTGATAAAAGTTAGGAATATGAACTAGTACAGGAGCCTAAATTATTTCTTGAGTAACACCTAAGATCTTATAGAGTGCCTGAGATTTTAGAAGAGACTCGTCTAATCTAAGATCTCAGGTAAGTAAAGATTTTGAAAATTGTAAAATTTGTGAACGATGTTGTGTAGCTTTTAGACTACTTCTGGATCAAATTCGTAAGGTGAAAGCTAACAAACAAAAACTGTTTGGTTTACAATTAAACTTCAATTTGTCTTACCTCGGGCGTTTCTAAAATATTAACTGCAATTACCCAATAAGGTAGTAAATGTATTATATCCTAAATAAAGTCCAGTCTAAAGCATAGATAATATTTAAATTAATATTTGAATGGTCCATAACTCATATTCATTAAAATTGTGAATTTCAACGAAATGTGAATGATATGAATATGAAGGAAACAGATTTCACTGTGAATTATTTTGGAACCAAATGACTGGTAAAATAAGCTCAAGACGTGTCGCTTCAGAACAAGAAAAAAAATCACGCTTAAAGTGTTTTACTTTTTTCTTCTGATTGATGTTATTTAACAATATTTGTACCGCAACATAGTATTAACAAATGCAAGTGAATTTAGAAAGCAAGAATCTCAATTTTTTTTATTACAAGCTTCTGTGATCAAATTTAAGTTGTCAAAAAAATTTATAAAAGGGTTATATTTTAAAAATTTTACATCCATCATGTCAAGGAATACCTTGGGATGAAGGATGTAAAATTCGAAGATTATGTACTTCGATGATCACTTTCTACATATCGCCTTATTTTGTTAAGGAGTCGCATGCTACTGTATAAATCATTCTATGACCTGAATTATTAGAAAATGTTTCTATTGATTTAAAAACGAAATCAAAATACTCACCAATTGCGTCGTAACACAAAGGATGTATGGCTGCAAATATCACGAAAAGCACTTTTTTCATCATTGTAAACAAAACTTTTATATCTTTTCAATTTGTTAAAATTAGTTACAAAAATAATATTAAATAGTTCTCGTTAAGCTGTTCTAGTTATTAATTATTCTTATGGATTATTTAGTCCGTGCGGGGAAGCGACATAAAATAAAGTATAGATTATCCTTGTTTACACACTGTAGGGTGACTATAAATTATGAGTACCTATACTGCAATTTAATATAATTAAAATATAGACCTGTAAAACAAAAATAAAGAGAAACTTTAAATGGAGCTACTGTCTTAGGAAACTTAAGTGAGATTAAAATTATTATTGACAAAATTGTGCCTTAATACGCCTCTGCTTTTCATTTCGGGGATTTATGTGTGTGTGTTTTTCAAATTCTTATCCTGTTTATTGTAATATTCATGATAGCATTGTCCTATTATTAAAAATTAAATCCTAATCATAATTTTAGGTAGTAGAGCTACGCTGATTTCAGCACGAGCGGGCCGGCTCGACCGGGCCAGTACTACCCTCCCACAGAAGACCAACCATCTCACAAGGCCGCCATAGTGAGGGTCACCATACTGCATTGTCTACATTTACAATGAGTATGGTGACCACAACTCTTGGATTCCATTCATGCTTTCCATCAGGCAGAGTGGAGTCACTTTGGCAGGCTATTAATATAGAAAAAAGAATACTGCAATCATTCATTTAAGACCGATTTATAATTATTAGTTGTACAATGAATAGTATGGTGACCTGTACAAAGAGCGAAATATGAAGAACTAAAAATTAGTCTTAAGATCTCTATAATATAACATACTAGCTGTTGCTCACGGCTTCACTCGTGTAGAATTTAGTCTGCCACGTTAAGTTTCATAACAGATCGTTTTAAATAAATATATATTTTTTAAACATACAAAAAACCCTACGCTGACTTAATTGACATGTATCATTATATTACGTAAACCAGAATTATATAAAATTATTATCCGATGTATTACCTATATTACTGTAAAGTTGCATCCAAATTCATCCAGTAATTTTTTCACGAAAAAGTAAAAAACAATTTTTGGCAACTCACAAATTTTCGGATTTATAATATTAGTGAAGAGGGCCGATCCCGAGCGAAGAGGACGTCGGCGGCGTTATGAGCCGTCAACGGGACCACGAGTCACCAGAGAGTGGGGACTTCTGGTGGCGGATTAGTTGCTGCGGTCTGCGATAGGATAATCTGTTGCGACCTGGTCGCAAAAATGCGATCGGGTCGCTACAAATTATAACAACCGGACTGATAGGTGGGGTTGCCTTTCTGGCGTCCCCGGGAAAGGGTCTGATTAGGCGCGGCGTTGATTCTGGAATCATTGAGTGAACTCAAAAAGTACATTTAAAAACGTAAAATAATACAGACAAATATCTTTTCAAATTTTTTATTAAAAATGATATTTAAGCATCAAACACATCTATGATACTTCAGTAAAAAAATTTGTTATGGAAATTCGTAGGATTTCTTAATAGTAATAGTATTTAATTTAACTAATTCCAAAATTAAAACACGTGTCTCAAATTATTTCATTTCTTAGTCTATCTATTTTTTAGGTTTAACTTTGAAACGGCTTATTCGATTTTAAACTTTTAACATCGTATTAAAGACTTTTAGAAGCAGGTTATGGATTACTATGAAAATGAAATTCAAAGGAATAAATAAGAAAACTAGTAGTAAAAAGAAACTGTGAGACAAAATATTTAGCCACCCAGATGTGGAACAATATAATTCTACTTCATGGATACCTTAGTTATTAATTCTAAGACGTATTTATCTCTCTTACATATAAACCAATGTAAACACGTCGCTAGCAAGGTGTAAAACAGTACCCCTGTCATTATTTTCACGGAACCCTCAGTCAAAATTTAATGTGTCCCAACAACAAATTAAGTAAATTAACAGTTAAATTGCAATAGTCAAGTTGCCCAACTTTAAATTGAATTTATTACGAAATTCACAAAAATACGACAGTCTGCCACGCATATTTCGTTCGAGTCAATCCAATGATCGGCCGGTGTTTTATCTTTTCAATTTTACGTTGTAACTCTTTATACACAAATATAACAAACTCAATTTAGAGCTACAATAATATTAATTTTCCTTATAAACACTTTGTTTGCATAAAGCATGAGTCCATTGAACTAATTATTGTATGCTACAGTAATACCTATACAGGATAACAAGGATAAATGTATTAACGTTACTATCGAATGTTAAATACTGCAAGTATTCATAAACTGTTTTTTTCCTATCCTATTTTTAACATAGACAACTTAAAACTGCAAGATCACAGGACCAGAATACCATTTCTTTTATTTATTTTTTTAAAAAGTCAACGCCCGCTCCAGGAATAAATCCTGTGGTGCAAGAGACTTTAAAACACACTAGAAACGGACACAAAGAACACCCAGACTCAGAACAACAACTTGTGGATCACACAAAATGTTGTCCCACGTGGAGTTTGAACCCACAACACTCAGCGCAGTAGTGAACGCGTGGCGATCGCTTAAACCACTATGCCAACCATTGAAATCGTTAATTTAATCCAGGACATTTCGAACCGTTCAACTGCAATCCAACAAATTCACTAAAGACCAAGCGAAAGCTTCTCTTACGGCATATAGTTCCTAGAAAGTTCGAATTTTCTTCGCTTGATTGGTCTGGAGAACAATTAGCTAATTGTAGATACATCGGCATATAAGTTGCTATAACACGGATCATATGACTGCTTTGAATTGCTGTAAGTTCTTTCTTTACTTGTTTCTGGTAAGTTTTTATAAGTTGTTAAATTGGTTTTATTTTTACTTTCCAAATTAACGTAATGATTAGCTGGGTGCTCATTTTTTATTATATTTGGTACATTACACACGTATTCAATTGAATCATCTTCTACAGTATCCCCGTTTTTCGTGTAGTAGTCATCTGTATATGGTGTGTAAATCGTGGTTTCTTTTTGATAACCGTAATCTTCGTTATTATCACTGATTAAAGAGTTCAACATAATAGCATTATCTTGATTTTGAGTATCATTATTTACATTTTCAATGTAAGTGTATTCATTGTTCTGCTCCTGAAAAAAAAGGTATTTATTCTTATTATCGACGAACAGTATTCAATTCAAAGTTAGGTGTATATATTTATGATATGAAATAAATTTATGACAATAACACAATAATGGACGTATTTTTTGTGTTTTTTATCATGCCATAATTAGGTTATTAATTACTATTCTTCTCTCGCTGATAGCCTATCTGGCATTATTACCATGGAAGGCTACAATTCAATGCCTGTATCACCATTCCTATACATCCCGTGAGTATCGTAAAAAACGACTAAGGTAGCCAACCTAGCAGGATCACATTACAGCAAGGAGAAGATAAACTTGAAAGAAACACAATGTCAACCCGTTTGGCCAGCATGGTATAGGAATCCAAAATCGGCCTATATCCAGCAGTGGGCTATTATAGGTCGTTGATGATAATAATTACGGCAGGCATATTGTGGAGGGACGTGTGGCATGTGTCCCTCCGACACAAAGGGAGGATCCTCCGACCAGGCGAGGTGATCATGCCTGGTAGGCCACGGCCCAACGGTTGATGTTGGGATGTTGTACATATGCTAATTGCCACACGAACCTCTATATCGCGATACAGGATTAGTAGTTAGCATTGTAATTCATTACATTCATACGTTTCGTTCATACTTCGTAGTTCGATGTATCTTCGCTAGATGGGGCCGTTGTACATTTACTTTGTGTTTATAATGTAGAAGCTGCCACACATATTAAATAATTTATCATAATAAATATACCTCTTCTTTATTGTTGATTTTATTTCTCCATCCTCGGCAGTAACACACAAAGACGGCAGCAACTACAACCGTTGAAATACCAGCCAAAATGCCAATGATCTCAAGTGCAGTAAACTGCTTTTCTGCAATGAAAATGTATTTCTTGAAGTGTTTTAGGCTCTTCATGCTGCTGATGGGCCCGATTACGTCTGTTCAGTAGGACTAGTTTATAATTACTTTATTTATAATTTTATAATCATATTTTTTTTAAGAAATTGATATTAATCTAAAGTACCTCATCTTACTAAAATGCATCACCGTACAGCATTTGGGCTGGCTTGCCGGTCACTCTACCAGTTTACACAACTACACTGATCGACCATTGTGCCATAGTCCGCAAGAAGAGTTCCTGCGTGATGACACAATGGTTCAGGTTCGTCGTACAATGACATAGGAGACAATCTGAATCGACTGGTTGATACGAATTCAACTGGCCAGTGTGGTATAGTAGGCCAAAACCTCCTTTTCAAAGAGAGGCCTTTGCTCAGCAGGGGAATAACAACGGCTGTAGATGATGATAACGAATGAAGAGCTAAATAATAATACTTCAAAGACATGTACTTAAAATAAAATTATACTACACAAATCTATTTACGATTACCTTTTGCTTCGAGAAAGGAAATCCATTCAGCCAATTTTACGATCTCATAGCGTCAATGTTTAAATCTATGCTTAAAAAAAATTACCTTTATCGTGTAGAGGAATATCACAGATGCCATTAGTATAATGTGAATAATTTTTCTGTGAATGTTTCTGCATCTGATGAAGCACAATGACAACCTTCTGCTTCAAACTTAGCTTCATAGATTCACAAGTGATATTATTGTTCAATTCCTCATTTATCGGAAAGATGTTATTTATATAATTTGTTTTGTAATCCAAATTTGCATAAATGTTTATCCTAATATTGTCTAGAATAATAAAAGAACTCTTTTAATAGACTTAATGACAATATTTTATGGAGAGGAGGAGAGACTCATGTTATGTTTTTGCGATAGCTCTTACCTGGATACACCCATTGGAGAAATTTATCGTCTCCTGTAACACAAGTAAGGTTCAGAACCTCATCGACTGTATACTGGTAATGTATTATCCACTCCAAATTACCTGTATTATATTCGTATAATATGTTTCCATCAGTCAAACCTAGTATTATTGGATCTGAAAAGAATTGTTACGTAAAACTGTAATAATTGGCAAAAGTTTAATACATCACTTTGTCCTTTCACTCCCCCCTCTCTTCAAGGAATGCAGGCTTGTGTAAGTATGTATATGGAGAATCAGCATGCTGAAGAGGAAATGGGTCGATCGTGTCTCCAGATAAACCGATGGTCACTCTTACCGAAAAATGGCTAAATTGGAGACTGCAATCAGGCAAACGTAGTAAGGCGCCTTGCGGCACGCTGAACCGAAGACTCGAAGAAGTTCACTGACAGCGGATGGATGTGGATTGCCTAAGACTGGAATAGTTGGCGCTCCTTGGTTTAGACCTTTGTTCAGAAGTGGACGGCGATAGGTTGATTTGATTTGACTTACCACGATTAGTTTCTAATAACTCTATTTCGGCGACTAGCTTATTCTTCTCAAATTCAGAACGACATTGAAAAATTTTGTTCTTGAGATTTCTGGTTTTAATTAATACTGTATATCTGGACGTAAGGCTAATAATATCTGCAATTGATTTAATATAAATAAGTTCATGTAGATGCCTAGGAGACAGATGAGGGTTATTAAATCTTAAATATTGTTCTGTTTTTTTGTTTCATTAATAAATTTAAAAACCTGTGAGTTATTTAAATGTTAAAAATCTTTCATTTCTAGGATTCGAGGTGCACACTAATCCCTAGGCTCCACAGTGCCACTTTAGGCAGCTTATTAGATAATACCATTTTTAATGGAAAGATCTAATGTGAGAAAACTAGACTGACTGCGTCGCCATGCTGTGTAAAAGTGTATAGCATGTAATGCGATGTGTCGACAAACTCAACTGACTGTTCAACATGTCTAGAAAACAATTTTGAAGTTTCACGTCTACCAAACAGTATTAGAAATGACGTCTAATGGTTTAGACATTTACTAGTTACATTTTTCACTTTTACCTTCGATGAAAATATCTTCGTTCTTTCTATTTATTATACTGCCATTTATACTACCTGGCAGCAATTGGTTTTTCTTAGCACATGTAATATTCAATAATTGGTCATAAGAACTATATTTATATGTGTACATGTCAGCTCCATCCATATTGTGATTTTTTGTCGTTAATTTCTTGCCATTTATTGTTACAACAAAACCATCTGTAAAAATAAATAAATATTTTAGTCTTAATATAAATAAACATTATATTATACTAAAAAGAAATCTTTTATCATTTGATTTTTTTTAGGGTGTTTTTAGATTAGGCATTGTAAATAATACTATTGTCTCTTTTCGTTTTCGGTAGCGTTTAACACCGTGTACATTTGTAATAATTACGTATCGATTAGCTGATGTGCCAGTCTGAGTAGTCCTTCCGATTCTAAATGAACATATGGGTAGAAGCGTGATCATTTTGTTCTACAAAAAGGGTGACAATATCATATTGAACAACTATCGACTCATTTCCCGTTTTAGCCACGTGTGCAAAGTGTTCTCAAGAGTCATGACGAAACGTCTTGCTTGAAGACTTCACAAATTCCAACCTCCATAGCAGGCTGGATTACGGAGCGGATATAGCACTATAAGCCATATATACAAAGTGCGACAGATGCAACAGTAGACTTGTTCCAGACGCTGCAATTAAAAGCATGTGGCATCAATGCCAATGGTGAATACATCTCTCACTTGCGATTTGCAGATGACATCGTCATTATGGCAGAGACGCTGATAGACCTACAACAGATGCAGAGACTTGGCTGACTCTTTTGTATGCATCGAGCTACGGATGAACTTGGTTAAAATCTTATCAATGAATAAAGAAGAGACAAAAAAAGAACTAAGGAAATACTTTATTTTCTGCTAAATCAAGCTTTTTCTGGAGTAATTAATTAACTTTAATAACTTGATTTCACGGAAATACAAAATGAATAAGTTTTTTTCAAGTAAGATATTATTCAATAGAAGGAGCGACGTAATTTTGTGTATTTACGAATTCTTATGTTCGTAGATTTGTGAGCAGTCTGGTAGCATAATATAAGGTTCTACTTAGTTTGGTTCAAACTGCCGTGTGTGACATGTCTGAAGTTATTATTATTGTTAAATACGTCGTGTAATTTTTACATAAAAGTACTTACTACTGCTTTTTGGAGTTACTGTAAATACAGTTCTATACTTAAAGTTTTGTCCACCATCGTTTGGTGATAAGTAAGTGCATTCAGCATAGGATTGGTTAAATCGCTTTTCACTCATCAGCACTCGAAAATTTAAATTGATGTCTTTCTGTCTTAAATCTTGCGTCGCAATGTCAATGACTTCAGTACCTGGAATAGTAGTAGATAAACATTAGCCTGTACTGTTGAAGAATAATTTATTTTTAACACTCGTCACTTAAGTTACTTATTAAATTAAAGCTGTTAGAATAAAAACGCCTTCGAGATACTGTTTATGGGTAACGTAGACAAACATTTTGTATGTCTAATCCAAGAATTCGTTAACATTTGAATCTAACATTCCGCATAAACATGTCATGGGAGTTTTTGGCACCGATGCTACTGAAATATGCTAGCTACAATCGTAGCTTATGGTTTCAATAAGATGGAGCCACTCGTCACATATCCAATGAGTCCCTATCAGTGGTTAAAGACATGTTTACATAAAAGCTGATTTCCAGACGAGGCGACATTCCATGGCCACCCAGAAGTCCAGATCTATCCATAATCATACGGTAGTCAATAAGACAATGTTTAGAAAAGAGACAATTTTTAGAAAATGAATTTTAACTAATTAACTTTCTTGTAAATAAACAATTTTTGTAATATATCATATAGTTTTTTTACATGTTTTTTTCAAATGATAAGTAATTCGTGACCTAACCTTTTTTTATTTTTTTTTTATATTTTTTTTTCTGTGTGGAAATCCCCTCGGATACCACCTACTGGTGGTTATGTCGGACTCGAACTGACCAAAAACCGCACGCCGTCTCAGGTACCAGTAGCCGGGGAATCAGGTGTACCCTAGAAAGGAAATCCCTGAAATCCCGACGTACCTCGGGTCATCTACCTACGGCTTGCAGATGACCCCTTTTCTGCTCCAAAAGAGCGTGTGCTCCGTAGCACGTCCCGCTGCTATCTTGGCGTACTTCTGCTCGGGTGACGGATGGCCTCACCTATCACCCTCAGTCTAGCGCTTATGGAGGACGGAGATCGTTCTGCAATCTCCGGCACCCGAGCCGCCTGTGATACCTGACACGTTCCCGGGCCAGGCAGACCGGGAGAGTTCTAAACCTCTCCCGGTCCCGCTCCGACATCTCCTTTACAAGCATAACTTGCTCGCAAAAGGAAACGGCGGAGTTCCACGCGCTCTCGCTCTGCAACATGGCGGCGATCATGCTACCGAGCGAGAGAGTTTCCACCCCGATGGCCGTTATAAGGTCACGCCTCAGCTCCGCCCACGGTCCGGCCATCGCAGTGGTGGCACTCAGGCGTTGGCTCCTTTCGGATCAGACACAGGTGATCTCCGAAGTATCCTTTTCCAGTGATCACCTGCGTCAGCCGATATGAGAGGGTCCCGTGATTCCTCTCGAGCCAATCCTCCATAACAGGTCTTACCGCCGCAATGACGGCGTGCCCGGCGCTTGGTTGCCCAAGTCGTTCCTTCCACTTCTCCACAAGGACCTGGCGGAGTTGGATTTTCTGATTCTCGATTTCTCGAGTTTCAGGACTCCGGCCCAACTCCCGTGCCTCCTTGCGCCACTGATAAAGAGCCGCAAGGGCTCTCGCCTCCAGGTCCCATGGTGGAGTTCCAGCCAGGAGACTCGCCGCTTCAAAGGAGATTGTGCGGTATCCTCTTATGACCCTGATGGCCAGCACTCGCTGTGGTCGTCGCAGTATTGCGACGTTGCTCGCCTTGAGGGTCTCCGCCCACACTGGGGCCCCGTAAAGGGCCATTGACCGCACAAATCCTGCGTAGAGTCTCCTGCAGGAGTCATCGGGTCCCCTCATGTTAGGCAACAGCCGCGCCAACGCCCGTGCTGCTCCCACCAACTTTGGGACCTGTTGCTGTTTTTGGGATGGGACTTCGGAAATGAGTTCCGAAGTCCCATCGGCTATCGAGTACGAGCCCCAGATACCTCATGGAGGACTCAATGCCGATGCGAGTATCTCCTACTATGAGGCTGGATCGACTTGGTGGCTTATTCCGAGGCCCATGAAAGAACAAGGCCTCGGACTTGTGTAGAGCTACCTCAAGACCCAACCGCCAGATTCGCTCCACGACTTGGGCAACCCCGGCCGTGGTCCTCAGGGTTGCCTCACGAGGTGTCTTGCCGCGCACCGTCACAGGTGTGTCGTCCGTATAACACGTGACGACGACGCCATCTTAGAAAGCACCGCGAAGCACCCAGTCGTAGCCAATGTTTCACAGGAGCGGTGCTAGGACCGATCCCTGCGGAACTCCGCACGACATTTCACGTCTACCGAGACCGGTCTTACTTGGGTAGATGACGGCTCTTTCCGACAAATATGACCCGACTATTTGACGGAGGTAGAGAGGCACTCGGTGATATACGAGTGCCTCCCTGATGCAACTCCAGGGCAAAGTATTGAACGCATTGGCAATGTCCAAAGACACCGCCAATACTACTTCACCCCGGGAAACTGCTTCCTCCGTCAGAGTCCCCACGCGCATGATCGCATCCACGGTGGAACGCCCCTAACGGAAACCATACTGGTTCTCCGCCAGATGCGGCCCCACCCTGAAGAGGTGCTTGACGAGGCGTCGTGCAATTACTCCTTCAAAGAGTTTGCATACCTCGTCAAGCAACACTATGGGCCGGTAGGCAGATGGTGAGTCTGCCGGGCGCCCCTCCTTTCGGATGAGAACCAGTTTCCCCGTCTTCCACAATCGTGACCTAACCTGTATTTTCTAAATAAGTCTTAGTACTTATTTCTCTAAACATGATTTGTTACCACATTCAAATTATGATTACTAACTGCGTTCTTAATTCACGTTGCTTCCACGTAGTCCACTGCTAGACATCGATTTCTCTTTAGAAAGGAGGTTTTGGCTTACTACACTAGCCAGACAAGATGGTATACGGTTTAGGACAACTTTAATTTCCTTTCCAATTCTAGTGTCTTGGATAGGTTGCTCACTTATTCGACTCTTATAACACTCACGGAACGAATAGAGGTTTTAATATTTCGTATTCTTAATCCGTGACTACACGGACGGCACCACCAAGGCTCGCCATGTTGTCACTTACCCGTCCGTAAAACTTACAAACCCTTTAGTCATTACATGCTATAAAAAGATGAATAATCTACTCAGTTTAGGTCTCATATTTTGAGTCATTAGCGAAGAGTAAAGACTATTATAGAAATTAGTAGATATTCTACTTTTAGTATGAAGTACGTGTCTGGTATTTTGTGATATTATGATTGTGAAATAGAAAAACACAGGCTTATAAAGCTTGTGTATTTAACTTTAATCTTTACCAAATGCTTGTGGCTAGTTGACAACTACATAAGATGACATAATGTTAAACAGTTTTAGCCAGGTCAATCTACCACGGGTGACCATTTTCAATACATTTATTTGTTTTACTTAAATCATCGAGGCAACTCCATGCTTCGGAGAGCACGTTAAGCTGTCGATAATGGTTGTCATACGTACATCATTGGCATCCCTTTTGGAGCTCTTAAAATTTGATAACAGTCTTCTACAGGATTTTCTGTATCACTTGTATTGTGGAGGTTTGATCGCAGTCATTCTACGTAAAAAACCGTAGTGCAACCGTATCTTAGTAGAGCTAAAGCGGACCCTAACTTAATTTAGTAAAAATAGTCAAAGGAAAACCATGCTTACCAAATCTATCATGAAATCGTAATCTTATTTGACCTTTATCATATTTGGTTTTACAAATCACGTCTATAATATCATCCTCCTCATAAATGTAATTATAAATTCCATTGTACGAGTCGACTGCATGTTCTTCTGGGCGAAAGAAAATAGGCTCTCCACCGATCATCACATCAACGAACTCTGCAATAACACTTACTAAACAAACTTTTTGCCATACTTACATATCTAGTTCAGTGGTCTGACAAAATAAGTCCAAGATTTTGATATTTCGAGTTCAACGTCACACTGTTGAATGAAAAGCTTCTTTCCATACTAATATTATAAATGTGAATATAAGTTTGTTTGTAATGGTTTCATGCAAAAACTACTCAATCGATCATCATGAAATTTTGTATACATTAGAAGTAACATAGGATACTTTTTATTAAAATAAAATACATTTATTTAAAATGATCTGTAACGAAATTTGATGTGGCAGACAAAATACCACGCGAGTAAAGTCGTGGGCAAAAGCTAGTATACTTATAAAATTGTTAAATTCGTTTGTATTGGAAAACTTGTTTAAGTTTAGTTTGTGTTTAGTTTTCAAATTTATCTACAATGTTCGACACGATTCTGAGACGATTTTTATATTTTTTTATAACCACTAGGTACCATTGGTTATCGTCACAGGCTAAATACAGTGTATTGACTCAAACTTAACAAAGACAATCTTAATATTTTTCAAAGTTTCGATGTTACGGTTTAAATAACCTTTCTTTGTCATCATCACCAGGTTTTCACCAGGTAGTAGAGCCACGCTGATTTCAGCATGAACGGGCCGGCTCGACCGGGGCAGTACTACCCTTCCACAGAAGATCAACCTAAAGCGACAGCATCCGTGCTGTAGTGTTTCGTTGGTGAGCGCGAGACCGGAGGCCCCTTGATGCAGGGGTGACAGTTGTCGTGGTAAGTATGTGCAATACAATGCTACGATGACTGTCATGCCTTTTACGTCACCAAGTGAGGTGTAAAAAAGCATCTTAAAAGGTTGCCATAGTGTGGGTCACCATACTACATTATCAGCATTTGCAATGACTATGGTGACTACAACTTTTGGATTCTATTCATGATTTCCATCAGACAGAGTAGAGTCACTTTGGTAGGCTCTTAAAATAAAAAAAAAGAACCAAATTTGATCCTGTCTCAATTATACCTACATATACAGACTACGTAAGAAGAAAACCATGCAACTATGAACTTCAATGACGCTAAAGTAGATTTTATCTCTCAAAATCTAGACATGAATATCCCTAGATTATTCCTGTATCGATTATTTTATCGATATTTATTTAACATGATAATATTGCAATCAAACTTACCCATAGTATTAATATTTACATATAAATATGCAGTTATAAAGTAGATGATACTACGTAGACTGACCATCATTACTGCAAAAGCATATGATCTCTGCACACAAAACTTAACCTTCAAGCAGATGCACAAGATCCAAGCATGATCACACAAAATATTATTTTTAGCAAGTGAAATATCACATCCAGTAGATTTGAAATAACACTCATATAACTCTATATAAATGATTTCTGAATTGTAACAAATCTACTGGAGTTCAATATTTTATTTTTCCATTATCCTCTTATTATAAATTATAGGTATTATGCGCTTAGGGTGACTATAATAGATAGAATTTGTGCAGGATTCTTCTCTTCAAATTTGAATTGAAATAGACGGGCCTAGTGCGCGTCGAACCACACCCAATGGAGGGTTCTGTAATAAAGGTGTTTCAATATTTCATTTAATAAACACTTCTCATTCACGGTTTCAGCGGTCTATAACGTCTCATTAGTTGTGTTCGATAGAGTTCACAATTGTTTAACAAGTGTCATTAACAGCCTTTTACAGTCCACAACTAGACATAGGCCTCTCCTTAGCAAGGAGGTTTTGGCCTACTATATCACACTGGCCAGACGGTTTGGAATACGGTTTGCTTTAAGTTTTCCTTCTCCTTCTAATGATGTTGTCTTGCATACTTTCCCTTAGTCACCTTTTACAACACCCACGGGATGAATAGGGGTAACACTATGTATTCTTAATCTGTTACTACATGGACAGAGTAACAAGTGTACACATTGGTAATGTAACACAGAATTGAGAATTGAGACTAATACTCCGATTACTCGTATAGTAATAAATCCTATTTTACTGTGATAATTTTTCTTTCAAGTTAGATATATATGCTAATAGATGTTCTTTTCAAATATTCAAATATCACTGTTTGGCTAGGAGAGATGGTGGGACGCTCTATTAAAACAAAAATCAGCGTGTTAAGACGTAATATCTCACAAATCTTTATCGACGTGATAAATAGGTAGGTTCGTACTGGTTCATTACAGATATCTAGCACTCATAGTCCGTGAAATATAGTGTAAACATATTAATGGACAGATATGTATACGTAACCCTAAAACGACTACTAGACATCCAGCAATTGTGGTTTTTTGTTTGGCCAGCGTGGTATAGTAGACGAAAAGCTCCTTTCTAAGGAGAGACCTATGTCCAGCCATGGACTAATAGAAGTTGATGATGATGATGAAGATAATTGGAGAGGCTGTTCTAAGGCCTTGATAATCATAACTTAACTAAAATTTAACAGTGGCTGCCTCGGTGGGGCAGCGGCAGTGACTATGACAGTTGTGCATGCGGTCTCGGGTTCGATTTCTGGGTCGGACACATATTTGTCGGGAGGTACAAATATTAATTTCGAAGTTTGGGTGTTTTCTGTCTATAAATATGTATGTATTTACAAAAAAAGTATGTTAGTATTTGTCATTAGTCAGTCTAGTTGTCATAACATAATCTATGCTTAGTTTGAAAGTAGATGACGTTGTGTGTCAAATGTCTGAAACATTTATTTATTTATATTATTTTAGGCTGTTTTAGATTTAAATGTACAGTAACAAGTACAGTATACGTTTAACCTGATCGAAATCTTAATACTATTACAATAATATGAAGCATTCTTTACATAAGGTAGTAGAACCACGCTAATTTCAGCACAAACGGGTCGGCTGGACCGGGGCAGTACTACCCACACTGTCTAACAGAAGATTTATATCACGAAACACGACAGCATCTGTGCTGCCGTGTTTTGTTGGTGAGTGTGAGACCGGAGGTCCATTGATGCAGTGTGACAATTGTCGTGGTAAGTGTGTGCAATACGGTGCCTATCATGCCTGTTACGTCCCCAAGGTGTGAAAAAATATCTTACTAGGCCGCCATAGTGTGGGTCACAATACTGCAATGTCTGCATTCGCAACGAGTATGGTGACCACAAGTCTTGGATTTTTTCCATCAGGCAGATTAGAGTCACTTTGGCAGACTCTTAAAATAAAAAAAAATCATTTCATCCGAAAGACATCCACTGCTTAACATAGGCACAACAACTGATCCTGTGCAGCCATAATCTAACAGTTTCCCGCGAATATGAATCATGTTTACCTAATGTTAAATTAAACGATGTAACGGGAAACACAAAATTATAGTTAAATGATATAGATAATAAATTGTATTTATTTACAGTTTGTGATTATTGTCATACAACTAACAACATAATAATATCATTACACAATACAAATAAAATTTGATTTAATACAATTTATCTCCATTTTTGTTTTGTAACGATTCACTTTATAAATTTCATACTTTTATATATTTACATTTTGCAATGTTTTGTTCCACTATAAACACATGCATTTCCGTTACATACCTATTCGACATGAGCAAAATTGTCGACACAGTTTGCTATACGAGTACAGAAAGAAACCAAAAAACTTTTTGTTGACTATTTTGAAGATTTTACTTTAGATTTATTTTCCCATGATATTGTACTTTATAAACTCGAAATAGATTATTTTTACTTTTTTAACTTCCATTCAAATCGTTGTTACTGAAAGTGTTTAGTTCGAAATTATTATAACTTGCATTACACGGCTGTGTTTGTAAGTTACTGTAAGATGTATTGCTTTTATTTAGAACATTTTTTCTTTGCACATTTTCGTAATTCGTATTCGTTGTCTTATTTTTAGTCTGATGACAGGTCTCGTAAGGTTCAGCATATGTGGTATTCAATTCATTATGTTCTTGTTTATTAACAATTTCTGTGTAATAATCTTCTTTGTGATCAGTTTGAAGGGTAGTTCTCTGCGTGTCATAATTCTCGGTACTTCCACAGTACGCATCATTCGTTATCATAACGACATCCAGGTTTCTAATGTCATTATATTCATTTTCAATATACGTGTATTCATGTACTCCTTCGTTTGCCAGATAATGATGTTGATTGTCATCGTTTTTTAAACATGTGTGCGGCTGTGGAAAGAAATCGTTTTTCTTTGAATGAGAAAAATGAGATATTGACTGCGATAACTTAATGTATTTATATATTTTATATATTATTACAATGAGTTACAAAATATGTAAATGTAACAATCGGTGGTCTAATCGCTCACGGTTATTTCACACCCACTCATATCACACATATACTAATACACATACATATACCTAGACAAATATATTTACATGTGTCTATACTATATATATAATATGTAAAATAACAACTGACTTGGTCAGAAGATTACTGTTTACGAGTACAAGTGCCCGAAAGGTTTGAACTTACACACCTAGTTAATACTGTAGTAAGTAGTATGAAATTATTATATTAAAATAAAACGTATACGTAATAACGTGGCAAACTTCTGTATAGACTGTACATAAATTAAAGGGTAAAGTTCGGAATAAAAAGGACCTGCAATAAAGCCTTGTGGAACTCCATCATAGTTTTGTCTAGGAAAATAGCGGATAGTATAATAATATATCATCAAAGTAGACAAACATATCATATATAAGTGACTGACATTCGTGGTCTTCTTTAACATACCTTCGCTAAAATATTTATTTTCTTCTGCCACAAGTATAATGCACATACGGCTAAAATTGAGGCGAACAGGATGGCTGCGATTGTTCCGATAATCTCAAACACAGTGACTAAAAAGAAATTAAACTATCGTAAATGAGATACTGCAAGACGTTAACATTTGTTATATAATTTATGTAAGGTTACACGAGAACTGTGGGCGATATTAAGTATATTACATTGTTAATTTCTTTTCTTCAAAGTAATTTAAATACTACTTGTAAGTGTTAAAAGCTCAATAGTAAGAGACGAAACCGTAATAGACGGACCAAAATATCAAATAGACCACATCCCCATATATATTTTTCAGCTTATTCTGACAAACAGTGATGATCCCAAGCTTTGTCAGAATTGATTGTCTGTGACAAATGAAGTGTATAAAAACGAATATTGTACTTACAGTTTTCAGGACTGTTATTGTAATGATCACTATTTAGATTTTGTTCTTCTTCTAGTATATCTAAAACCTGATGAAGAATAATAACCACTTTTTGTGTTCGTGTTTCCATTTTCCTAGATTCACAAATAATGGTTTTAATTGTTTCTGTATTCATCGGAAATACATGATTGATAAAATTAGTTCCATACTGAGTACTTTCATACTTAGTCGAAATAATTTCTTCTGCAATGACGAAAAACAGATTAGAAGTAAAATGTGATACTAACTTACAAAAACTAAAAATCACTTGAAGAATTTGTATAATAAACTGCTAATATCTAAACTATAACATATTAAAGTAGAATAAAATAATATTTACATACAATTTTTAAAAGGCCAGAATACCTACTACTGGATATTTCAAAAAGTCAATTCATTAATTTACTCATCAAGAGTCTAAGGGAAATTTGAAATTAACACAAATTTTCAATAATACTTACTTCTGTTTCCCCATTGTGGTAATCTATCTATCGTCGTGATACAAGTTAGATTCAGAAATTGATTGATGGTATACTGATAATGTGTGATCCATTCGCTTTTATCATTATTGTACTCGCAGAGTACATTACTAGCAGGCAAACCAAGGATATAAACATCTGAAAATAATCAACTTGAATTAGAAGAAGATAATTAACATTTTGCTACAATGTTTTAGTAATTAACTTCATATAGGGTGGGCTAAAAATTCGCTAACATTTGAATCTAACAACCCGCGTAAACATGTAACACAAGTTCTTGGGACCGATGCTACTGGAATTTGCTGGTTACAATCGTAATATATGGATTCAACAAGATGGAGCCTTTTGTCACACATTCAATGCGTCCCTGCCGGTGGTCAAAGACATGTTTCCGGCAAAGGTAATTTCCAGACGAGGTGACATTCCATGGCCACTCAGAAGTCAGATCTGTCCCCAGCAGACTTCTTTTAATAGGGTTATTTGAAGAATTGTGTCTACATCAATAAACCAAATACACTACGTCAACTAAAAGAAAAAATCAGCGAAGAGATGTAGGCAATCTCACGTTCTCTTTGCGACGAGTATTCGTAAATTTCGATGCTCGCTTGGAAACGGTAGTCATTTATACAATGTAATTATTAGAAAATATGTTTCATTTAATTAGCTTTATTGTAAATAAACCATTTTTATAATGTATCAAATGGTTTTTTATACGATTTTTTCAAATGTTAACTAATTCGTGGCCCACCCTATTTAAGAAAATTTAATGGATGCTTAACAAATTTTGCTTACCACGGTTAAGTTCCTTTACGAAATTTATTTCAGAGAGGAAACTACCTTGTTCTGTTTCAGAGTGACATTTAAAAATCACACCATCAAGATTTGTAGGTTCAATTAAAGTTGTTAATGTTTGCGTAGTTTGTACAACATCTGAAATTATGCTGTTTAAACTTTTTTATCACATCATTTTCATATTGGTATTTTTTTAAAAAAGAAAAGACCTGTGACAACTTCTGTCACAGTTTCCTCCAGTGCATCCTATTTAGAGATGCACACCCAAAAATGACCGTCGTCTCAGACATAAATTTTATACGGACGCGAACGAACGGAGCTATTGTCCCTGACCAAACTGTTTCTGTACTTATCAGCGTATTACTACGTGTTCTGTGGAGCCGAGGAGTATTCGTCTTCTCTCATCAACAAAGTCACAAAATTAATAAAATCATTAAAAAACTTACATTATCATTTACATTGTTAAGTTTGCATTTACAATCTCTGGAAAAAATAAGTACAAAATGGTTCGCTAAAGATTTAGTTGATACTTATAAGAGCACAGAAGCTGAAAAAGATAGCAAATAGTTTTTCCCAGAGGTATGAGAAGGCTAAAAGGTTGCAATTATTTATTTTATTTTATTTTTAATACTGCATTACATTTGCATGAGGTGGACTTAATGCTATATGGCATTCTCACCAGTCAACCATTAGGTGGTTCAGTAACTGACATGGCAGATGCATGTGTCTCTTTAAGAGAAGCAATGAATAGTTATATATAAATTACAATGAATTATATAGAAAAGAAAGATAAAAAATAAGGAAGATATATACGTAGATGAAAATATAAATAATTATTTAAACAATTTACATACAGTACAAAGTATAATATGTAAAATGATAAGACTATGGGGCAACATCCACCAGCTGTCTCATGTATAATTCTCTGACCTTGGCTTTAAAAGTATCATCATCATCATCAACAGCCTTTAACAGTTCACTGCTGGACATAAGCCTCTCTTTAGCTAGGAGGTTTTGGCCTACTACACTACGCTGGCCAGACGGGTTGGAATAGGGTTTATTTTAACTGTTCCTTGTCTTTGTAATGATTTTGTCTTGCATACTTTGTTGCCTTAGTCGCCTTTTACGACACCCACGGGATGAATAGGGGTGGTAACACTATTTATTCTTAAACCGTCACCACACGGACGTATAGTAAGGACCAAAAGTATGGTTAGTTGTTTTCCTGGTCTCGAGTGGGAGTGCATTCCATAATAGAATCGATTGGACAGTTAAGGAAGATTGAACAAGAGACGAGGTGTGTGTTGGACATAAGAGTAGAAGATTAATAGAGGAGGGAGTGAGCAATTATGTGAACATTTACCTGTCTTCAGCACAGTCTTGTTATTGTTTTCTATTATTTCTCCGTATATAACACCTGGTAGCTCCTTACTCTTCGAACAAGTAAGCTTTAAATGTTCCATGCTTAGAAATTTGTATACGTATCTGTCTTGAGGCATCGTACCGCGAGGTAATGCAGTTAGTTTTAAATCATTTATAGTTACAATAAAACCGTCTGTAAAGGATAAACGAAATATTTTTTTACTCTTGGAATTTTCTTTTTTTACGGTATGTTATTTAAGTTCGAAAATACCGTTATTCATTTTCTGTTACTATATAGATTGTGCTTCTCATTATTCAAATGGTTATAGTTTTCTGTAACACTAACCTTCATCGCAATTCTTTTACCATTTCCTTAGTTTTACTTACCACTTCTTCTCGGATTTCTATTTGTAATTTCAAACATAGTTCTGTACGTGAATTCTTGTTGTATTTCTTCAATTGGTGTTATATATGTACAGTCTAAGTACGATCGGCTAACATTTTTGTTTCTAATTAACATCCGAAAAGTCAAACCGTATCTTTCTGTTTTGATAGATTGAGTATAATAAATATTATCCCCTGGAATTAAAATAAAAAAAGTATCACCTAAAGCTAAAATATTTATATCTGGTTTTGAATTGGTTAAATAATTGATTCTTATTAAAAACAAATATTTCGTTTAATTCATATCTATTTATTCAATTTAAGTAATTCTCATTAAGTCAGTTTAAGGTATGGATGGGTAAATCATTATTCATTAACAACTTTTACTAACACACTGCTCGAAATAAGCTTCTCTTTCTTTCTTTCTTTCTCTTGTAACGTTGACGATGGTGTTGTTTCTTCCTCTGCTATTTGGAAGAGGGCATCACCGCCAACGGCAACTAATATTCTAGCAAGAAGAGTAGGCCATTTTCTTTAGTCATTCGGTTAGAGGCTTGGTCCAACAGAGCGGGCGTGTCTATCGGTTCCTCTAATGACCTTTCGCTCTTCGGCGCAACGAGGAGAAAAACCACTTTAAAAAAATTGCCAGACCTACAAAGTGCGCAGAGTTGTGCACCTCCAGCCTGGAGGACTCCATAACAGCCGAAGATGTCCCAGTCCAGGAAGGCTTGGCACAGTGTGAGTCAGCTATCCCGTAATGTCATTCAAAGTTTTGGGTGACGCCGGCAGACTACACATCGGTTTCGTGAACGTTAGGATCACAGACCTGGCGCTTTCATTTTTATTGTGAAGATATTATTTATTGTATACGGTTGAAAAGTTACTGAAATAGTTTGAAAACTATCTATTTTCGAATTGAATATTACTTCTGCTCGCAAGAGGAGTAAAAGAAGAAGCATGAGAGAACTAGATGTAATAGAGTTAACTATAATATTACCTTGCGCATTGTTGTACTTTAGTGTGACAAATCCATTTTCATACAAATTGCTACAAGTTATATCAATAGTATCTCCCACCTCACATGCATACTTATAAATGCCATCATATTCCTTTACTGACAGACTTGTCATTTTAAATGATACAATTTGTTCAACGAGATTCACTTTAACTGCATCTGTATTAGAGTTTAGATTTATATATATAACATAGTATGTAATGAAAATTATGTATATTGCCACACTAAAATCACTTACATGCAATTTTGACGTGAATATTAAACACAATTGTTTTCATTTTTTCTGTTGTGCATGTCCACTGTGTGCTCATATCTTTAGTTACTGACTTAATCTAAAAATTAAGATTTTGTTACAGTTTTATGCTGTTCGTGGATAAATGCAACTAAATGAACATAAGTGCGTTTGAGTGCTTGTTTGCAAATGGGGTTTGAGTGCTTCCTGTATTAGGAGGAGGGGTTCCGATAACCTTTGAAATACATGATGAAAAGCAATGAAAAAATTGCTTAGTCTCGATTTGTTGTAAGATCACGGCATCATTCTACTTGAGGCGGCCTATTTGCCATACTATTTTGACTAAATATTGACAAAGGTCAAGCAAATATTAGTAATAATAACTTCCACCTACATTTATAAAAGAGGATCCGTTGTTAGGGTTTAAGTCATAAGCAATAAATCGTTCACATTTAGAGTTCCGACAACATCTGAAAAAAGTAAATTTAGTATTATTTAGTAATTTTCAAATTAAACGCACTTTATACTATGGTAGACTTGATGCCCAAGACATTTTCTTTTAGTCAACCTTAGGGTGATGTAGAAATCTCGTAAGAAAGGTACACAGAGGTTACATAATAAAAATATACACTAAGTACATACATATACAATACAGATATCATTAATATACACATATTTACATAGATATAAATATATAAAAATACTCTTAATCAAATCATATTTGTACACTATAGCTTGAAAATAAGGCATGCTAAAAAAGATGACATTTAAACTAATTACATAATGATTTATCTATGCTTAAGACGAGGCACAGATGCAGAGAGAGAAGGTAAAAGAAAGAAAGAGAATGAAGATAAAAGAAAACACTTAAAAAATAGCTTCCAGATAATTGTACTATTAAAATAAATGTTATTACTGTCAAAAGAGCAATAAATTTGCAAGTAAATGGTTTTTTTTTCATAGGCAATCGCATACGCTTTAAAACATTGCACGGACTATGTTCCAGGGAGTCTGTAAGCATTAAATATCTGGAGTAGTCCCTCCAGACAGTGAACGCTTACCAATTTAAATGTGTTTCATACTTTATACATATAATTTTAATATTTCATAACTTTTATCATAAAATAATTAAGTATGTTTTACCCAGTTACATGTACTCCTTCGAAAACTATCATGAGCGGCTTTTGTAACCGAACCAAATACTCCTCAGCTGGTTTGGTGTTACGTATTTGGATTATCTGGGTATCTGTAATTAGAAAACACAGCCATCATCACAAAGGTTATTTGGACTTACTCGTAATAACTGTATCTAAAGATTCTATGGACAGTAGAGATTCTATGGGCAGTTATACACGGCAACGTTGGCTCCTGTTACGAGCTTACCGAAAGATCCAAAGGTTAAGTTAATCCGACGTTATACCGAAGACATACCGGACGTTAGTCTGTGCGAAAGTGGCTTGGCTCTCAGACAGCTCAAAAACAAACAAGGCGAACCTGGTGGCAACCTGGTGAAGACGGAATTACGGCTGAACTCCTGAAGGTAGGTGTAAAACCGGCTTTGAAAATCCTTCACGAAATATTTGATTCCGTCATACTTAACAGAAAACCACCTCAGGCATGGTTTAGGGCTGTGGTTGTGCTTTTCTTCGAAAAGGGCGACAATAGCCTGCTGAAGAACAATAGACCCATTTCTCTTCTCAGTCATGTCTATAAACTGTTCTCGAGAGTCATCACGAACCGTCTCGCATATAGATTATACCTAGCATTAGTTGACCGTCAGACAAAATTTTATATTGGCAGTTATTTTGAAGAAGCACACTGAAACAGATTACGATCCAAATTTAAAAAAGGGCAAGTGTCGGAAGGGTACTGTATATAATAATGTCACCTTCCGCACTAGTCTGTCATATCGATTTTTCTGTTTTCTCGGCGGGTATCTTTATAACAAAGTGAATGCTTTCTTATCGATATATCCTCTCACAAAATCAGAATGCAAACACAGGGTTTGTGATTGGTTGAAAACTCTTGACTACGATAGCACTGAAAATTTACTCACCGTCTTGACATAACAGTGAAGTAATATAAATATAAATGATTAATAACATAATAATAATTAAGTGGTTGATATATAGTCCTTCACTCTCGCTTACTGTGTATGTGTAACACACACACGCACACACTCTAATATACATACGAACACTCACTCGCATACACACACTCACACACACACTAACGATTTTAATGTTCAAGTTAATGCTTAATTTTAAATTTTCTCCTTCTTCAGCATGTTTATCGCTGTCTAAAATGTTAACTTACTTGTAAATTAAGTGGTGTGGGGACCTGGTGACCTGTAACACAGGTATTCTATACCTATCATAGGCACCAGTCTCTCACAAAATGTGATTCCTGACTTAACTGTATTATTTTAGTAAGAATCATTTTTGTAAAGAGAAAATAAATTATTATTATTATTATTTTCTTTATTTCGTGATATACACATATTTGTTACATTTTTAAATATATAAAAAAACAAAAAATACACATTTAAAAATATAAAAGATAGTAGTAGACCACCGACATCGGGTACAGGGACCAAGACACCGGTGGTTAGGGCTCCAAAGACAGGAACCTCCTCACAATACGGGGCGTGTCAAGGAGGACTGCCTTCTGCATCAGACCCTTGATCCAACCTTCTAACGTGAGCCTCTTAAGGTGTTGGTCGAGGCTCTTCGTTATCAATCCATGAACAGATATGATTATCGGAATAATGATCACCGAATCCACATTCCACATATCGGCAATCTCGTGAGACAAATCCAAATACTTCAATTGTTTTTCTTTTTCAACTTTCACGAGATTCTCGTCATGAGGAACGGCGATATCGACAATCATTGCACGGCGCTCTAATCGATCTATCACCACAATATCAGGCTTATTGGCAACAATAGTCCTATCTGTGATAATAGATCGATCCCAATATAACGTAGCACGACCGTTCTCGAGAACTGGGTCGGGCACATACCTGTAGTAAGGCACTTCAAAATTGACAAGTTGGTATTTAAGGGCAAGTTGTTGGTGTACAATCCTGGCTACTTGATTGTGCCTGTGCAAATACTCACCATTAGCAAGACGAGAACAACCAGAAATAATATGCCTAATAGATTCTCCAGGACGGTGGCACGCCCGACAAATGTCAACCGTACTATCTTTCAGGATATATTTCCGGTAGATATTCGTCATGATAACTTCGTCCATAATTGCACAAACAAAACCTTCGGTTTCTCCGAAGAGATCACCATACCGTAGCCAAGACGTCGATGCTTTAAAGTCTATATCAGACCCGTGTAGGGCCCGATAAAATCGACCATGAAGTTCTTTACCCTTCCATACTTCCTTGCAATCAGTAGTACTAAGTACTACAGGTTTGCGCCAATTCTCTTTAGCCAGAGCGAGCGGGGTAAAACCAGTATCCACTGCAACTACATTACGATACACTCCCACATTAGTCTGTAGAAAATATTCTCTGAGATTGTATATCTCGCGATTGTGTAGAGTCTTGATATTTAATAGACCACGACCTCCAAACTTTCGCGGAATATACAATCTCATAACCGATGAACGTGGGTGGTGCATACGGAATGCAATCAGCAATGTACGGACATAATCTATGCTTAGTTTGAAAGTAGATGACGTTGTGTGTCAAATGTCTGAAACATTTATTTATTTATATTATTTTAGGCTGTTTTAGATTTAAATGTACAGTAACAAGTACAGTATACGTTTAACCTGATCGAAATCTTAATACTATTACAATAATATGAAGCATTCTTTTCATAAGGTAGTAGAACCACGCTAATTTCAGCACAAACGGGTCGGCTGGACCGGGGCAGTACTACCCACACTGTCTAACAGAAGATTTATATCACGAAACACGACAGCATCTGTGCTGCCGTGTTTTGTTGGTGAGTGTGAGACCGGAGGTCCATTGATGCAGTGTGACAATTGTCGTGGTAAGTGTGTGCAATACGGTGCCTATCATGCCTGTTACGTCCCCAAGGTGTGAAAAAATATCTTACTAGGCCGCCATAGTGTGGGTCACAATACTGCAATGTCTGCATTCGCAACGAGTATGGTGACCACAAGTCTTGGATTTTTTCCATCAGGCAGATTAGAGTCACTTTGGCAGACTCTTAAAATAAAAAAAAATCATTTCATCCGAAAGACATCCACTGCTTAACATAGGCACAACAACTGATCCTGTGCAGCCATAATCTAACAGTTTCCCGCGAATATGAATCATGTTTACCTAATGTTAAATTAAACGATGTAACGGGAAACACAAAATTATAGTTAAATGATATAGATAATAAATTGTATTTATTTACAGTTTGTGATTATTGTCATACAACTAACAACATAATAATATCATTACACAATACAAATAAAATTTGATTTAATACAATTTATCTCCATTTTTGTTTTGTAACGATTCACTTTATAAATTTCATACTTTTATATATTTACATTTTGCAATGTTTTGTTCCACTATAAACACATGCATTTCCGTTACATACCTATTCGACATGAGCAAAATTGTCGACACAGTTTGCTATACGAGTACAGAAAGAAACCAAAAAACTTTTTGTTGACTATTTTGAAGATTTTACTTTAGATTTATTTTCCCATGATATTGTACTTTATAAACTCGAAATAGATTATTTTTACTTTTTTAACTTCCATTCAAATCGTTGTTACTGAAAGTGTTTAGTTCGAAATTATTATAACTTGCATTACACGGCTGTGTTTGTAAGTTACTGTAAGATGTATTGCTTTTATTTAGAACATTTTTTCTTTGCACATTTTCGTAATTCGTATTCGTTGTCTTATTTTTAGTCTGATGACAGGTCTCGTAAGGTTCAGCATATGTGGTATTCAATTCATTATGTTCTTGTTTATTAACAATTTCTGTGTAATAATCTTCTTTGTGATCAGTTTGAAGGGTAGTTCTCTGCGTGTCATAATTCTCGGTACTTCCACAGTACGCATCATTCGTTATCATAACGACATCCAGGTTTCTAATGTCATTATATTCATTTTCAATATACGTGTATTCATGTACTCCTTCGTTTGCCAGATAATGATGTTGATTGTCATCGTTTTTTAAACATGTGTGCGGCTGTGGAAAGAAATCGTTTTTCTTTGAATGAGAAAAATGAGATATTGACTGCGATAACTTAATGTATTTATATATTTTATATATTATTACAATGAGTTACAAAATATGTAAATGTAACAATCGGTGGTCTAATCGCTCACGGTTATTTCACACCCACTCATATCACACATATACTAATACACATACATATACCTAGACAAATATATTTACATGTGTCTATACTATATATATAATATGTAAAATAACAACTGACTTGGTCAGAAGATTACTGTTTACGAGTACAAGTGCCCGAAAGGTTTGAACTTACACACCTAGTTAATACTGTAGTAAGTAGTATGAAATTATTATATTAAAATAAAACGTATACGTAATAACGTGGCAAACTTCTGTATAGACTGTACATAAATTAAAGGGTAAAGTTCGGAATAAAAAGGACCTGCAATAAAGCCTTGTGGAACTCCATCATAGTTTTGTCTAGGAAAATAGCGGATAGTATAATAATATATCATCAAAGTAGACAAACATATCATATATAAGTGACTGACATTCGTGGTCTTCTTTAACATACCTTCGCTAAAATATTTATTTTCTTCTGCCACAAGTATAATGCACATACGGCTAAAATTGAGGCGAACAGGATGGCTGCGATTGTTCCGATAATCTCAAACACAGTGACTAAAAAGTAATTAAACTATCGTAAATGAGATACTGCAAGACGTTAACATTTGTTATATAATTTATGTAAGGTTACACGAGAACTGTGGGCGATATTAAGTATATTACATTGTTAATTTCTTTTCTTCAAAGTAATTTAAATACTACTTGTAAGTGTTAAAAGCTCAATAGTAAGAGACGAAACCGTAATAGACGGACCAAAATATCAAATAGACCACATCCCCATATATATTTTTCAGCTTATTCTGACAAACAGTGATGATCCCAAGCTTTGTCAGAATTGATTGTCTGTGACAAATGAAGTGTATAAAAACGAATATTGTACTTACAGTTTTCAGGACTGTTATTGTAATGATCACTATTTAGATTTTGTTCTTCTTCTAGTATATCTAAAACCTGATGAAGAATAATAACCACTTTTTGTGTTCGTGTTTCCATTTTCCTAGATTCACAAATAATGGTTTTAATTGTTTCTGTATTCATCGGAAATACATGATTGATAAAATTAGTTCCATACTGAGTACTTTCATACTTAGTCGAAATAATTTCTTCTGCAATGACGAAAAACAGATTAGAAGTAAAATGTGATACTAACTTACAAAAACTAAAAATCACTTGAAGAATTTGTATAATAAACTGCTAATATCTAAACTATAACATATTAAAGTAGAATAAAATAATATTTACATACAATTTTTAAAAGGCCAGAATACCTACTACTGGATATTTCAAAAAGTCAATTCATTAATTTACTCATCAAGAGTCTAAGGGAAATTTGAAATTAACACAAATTTTCAATAATACTTACTTCTGTTTCCCCATTGTGGTAATCTATCTATCGTCGTGATACAAGTTAGATTCAGAAATTGATTGATGGTATACTGATAATGTGTGATCCATTCGCTTTTATCATTATTGTACTCGCAGAGTACATTACTAGCAGGCAAACCAAGGATATAAACATCTGAAAATAATCAACTTGAATTAGAAGAAGATAATTAACATTTTGCTACAATGTTTTAGTAATTAACTTCATATAGGGTGGGCTAAAAATTCGCTAACATTTGAATCTAACAACCCGCGTAAACATGTAACACAAGTTCTTGGGACCGATGCTACTGGAATTTGCTGGTTACAATCGTAATATATGGATTCAACAAGATGGAGCCTTTTGTCACACATTCAATGCGTCCCTGCCGGTGGTCAAAGACATGTTTCCGGCAAAGGTAATTTCCAGACGAGGTGACATTCCATGGCCACTCAGAAGTCAGATCTGTCCCCAGCAGACTTCTTTTAATAGGGTTATTTGAAGAATTGTGTCTACATCAATAAACCAAATACACTACGTCAACTAAAAGAAAAAATCAGCGAAGAGATGTAGGCAATCTCACGTTCTCTTTGCGACGAGTATTCGTAAATTTCGATGCTCGCTTGGAAACGGTAGTCATTTATACAATGTAATTATTAGAAAATATGTTTCATTTAATTAGCTTTATTGTAAATAAACCATTTTTATAATGTATCAAATGGTTTTTTATACGATTTTTTCAAATGTTAACTAATTCGTGGCCCACCCTATTTAAGAAAATTTAATGGATGCTTAACAAATTTTGCTTACCACGGTTAAGTTCCTTTACGAAATTTATTTCAGAGAGGAAACTACCTTGTTCTGTTTCAGAGTGACATTTAAAAATCACACCATCAAGATTTGTAGGTTCAATTAAAGTTGTTAATGTTTGCGTAGTTTGTACAACATCTGAAATTATGCTGTTTAAACTTTTTTATCACATCATTTTCATATTGGTATTTTTTTAAAAAAGAAAAGACCTGTGACAACTTCTGTCACAGTTTCCTCCAGTGCATCCTATTTAGAGATGCACACCCAAAAATGACCGTCGTCTCAGACATAAATTTTATACGGACGCGAACGAACGGAGCTATTGTCCCTGACCAAACTGTTTCTGTACTTATCAGCGTATTACTACGTGTTCTGTGGAGCCGAGGAGTATTCGTCTTCTCTCATCAACAAAGTCACAAAATTAATAAAATCATTAAAAAACTTACATTATCATTTACATTGTTAAGTTTGCATTTACAATCTCTGGAAAAAATAAGTACAAAATGGTTCGCTAAAGATTTAGTTGATACTTATAAGAGCACAGAAGCTGAAAAAGATAGCAAATAGTTTTTCCCAGAGGTATGAGAAGGCTAAAAGGTTGCAATTATTTATTTTATTTTATTTTTAATACTGCATTACATTTGCATGAGGTGGACTTAATGCTATATGGCATTCTCACCAGTCAACCATTAGGTGGTTCAGTAACTGACATGGCAGATGCATGTGTCTCTTTAAGAGAAGCAATGAATAGTTATATATAAATTACAATGAATTATATAGAAAAGAAAGATAAAAAATAAGGAAGATATATACGTAGATGAAAATATAAATAATTATTTAAACAATTTACATACAGTACAAAGTATAATATGTAAAATGATAAGACTATGGGGCAACATCCACCAGCTGTCTCATGTATAATTCTCTGACCTTGGCTTTAAAAGTATCATCATCATCATCAACAGCCTTTAACAGTTCACTGCTGGACATAAGCCTCTCTTTAGCTAGGAGGTTTTGGCCTACTACACTACGCTGGCCAGACGGGTTGGAATAGGGTTTATTTTAACTCAAAAATAAAAACCTAAAAACTGTGGAAAGAAAGAAGGAGATAGATGGTGGGAAGCAAAAAAGGTCTGACGACTTCTCTTCCAACGACGAGGAAGCATTGGTTGGGATGCCTACCTCGGTGGGGCTCCCAGAAGTTATTATGACTGCTGGGAGCCGAAGAACATCGGAGCGATTACGTTCCAAGTCTACCGCGGGTGGAAGCTCTAGTGTGAGGACGGATGTGCTGGACTTCATGGAGACGGAGCTGTGTGACAGCCGAAAACGCGGACGCTCCAGGGATGAGGAGAGCGATACATCCCAGGAGATGCTACCTCCTAAGGTAGCAAGCAGCCGCAGAGGGAGGTCACGAACCCCGATCTCGGCCCCGTCAGGCTCCGTCTTCTGCAAGGCGGAAGCCTATAGACGGCTCAGGGCAGACGGCGAAATCTTGGCGGAGGAGGAGATTGCGGATCTCCTGCTAAAAATAAAGGAGCCGATGGTGGGGGATTCAGTTCCTCAAACACCATCGTCCATGCAGGAGAGAGCGAATGTGGCGGTGGCCATCATTCACAAAGTGGCCACCAAGTCGAGTAACCTTAAGGGCTCCTTTGTGAAAGCCCTTAAGGACTCCTCTTCCGCTATTGCGGGGGTCGTGGATACCCTCATCGGGGACGTGGCTCGGCTCCAGGCGGCCAACGATCGCCTGACGGGGCAAGTGGCTGAGCTCAGCGCTCAGTTCGCCCAATTCCGGGCGCATCGCCCGACAGAGGACCCGGTCACGTCCCCGTCTCAGTCTGCCCCCTCTTCCAGCCTCGGTGGCATTCCTGATGCCCATCTGCGCCAAATAACCGATGCAGTATGGCGCATGATGGACGGGCGTCTGGCTGGCCTGGAGGCAAGGCTGCCACCAGCTCCTGTTGTCCGGCCGCCGCTTGCGGGCCATAAAGCGGGGGTTGCATCGGGGTCAGCATCGCTTCCCGTTGCGACCGGTCGCGTGTCCTACGCGGCGGCGGCAGCAGTTTCTGCTGCTCCTGCAGCTGCTCCGAGGGCACGGCAGGCGGCCAAGGCAGCAGCCCGGACGCCCGCACCGAGGTCAGGGCCCAAAACAGCGGCAAGGACTGGGGCGGAGTTCCCTCCGCTCCCCACTCCAACCGCTGTATCTGGCACCTCAACAAGTGCTCCCTCCACATCTGCCCCTTCCACGGATGGTTGGCAGGTAGTCGGGGGGGCTAAGAAGTCCCGAAAGCGGGGTAAGAAGGCTGCACAAATAGCAGCCTCTACCCCGCAGGCGCCATCGGCTGCAGTGGCTGCCACAAAGACGCCGCGCAAACTACAGGCGCCTAAAAGCGCGGCCGTGGTAGTCACCGTGTCACCGGAGGCAGCTAGCAGCGGGCTGTCCTACGCGGCAATTTTCAAAAGGGCCCGGGACAGTCTCGCTCACGATTTCGGGACAGTAGGTGTCAGAATGCGCCTCGCCCAAACGGGAGCTCGAGTCCTCGAGTTCCCTGGGGCTGAAGGTGCTAAGACGGCGGACACAATTGCCGAGAAGCTGCGAGGTATGTTTACGGCTACGGATGGTGTCAAGATCGCCAGGCCCACCAAGTGCGCAGAATTGCGCATTTCGGGCCTGGACGACTCCATAACGACCGAGGATGTCCGCGTTGCAGTAAGAGAGAGGACGGGTTGCAACGCGGACAACATTAGGGTCGGCACCATCCGCCCCGGTCCAGGAGGACTTGGCGCAGTGTGGGTCAGCTGTCCCGTAGCGTCGGCCAAAATGTTGGGCGACGCTGGCAGGCTGCTCATCGGTTTCGTGAGCGCTAGGATCACAGTCCTGGCGGCGAGACCGATGAGGTGTTACAAGTGCCTGGCATCGGGACACACACGCGCCAAGTGCGTTAGTTGTTTCGACTGCAGCGGGTTATGTTTCCGCTGCGGTCGACCGGGGCACAAGGCAGCTGAATGCTCTGCCGCCCCTCACTGCCCGGCGTGTGCGGCGGGTGACAAGCCCGCCAATCACCAAATTGGGCAGGGAGGCTGTAAACCTCCCTACAATTCTCGGCAAGCGTCGGGGGCTAGCCAATCGACCCAGGCTGCCTCTGATGTCGTCCGCATGTCGGCATCATTGCCCATGGAGGAGGTTGTAGAGACGGTCGAGTAATGGCCCAAGTCTCCAACCTCCTGGTCCAGACGAACCTGAACCACTGTGCCGCGACGCAGGACCTTTTCCTGCAAACCATGGCACAGTGGTCGATCGGTGTTGCCGTAGCCGCGGAACCCTATTATGTTCCTCCCCGTCCAAACTGGTTGGGTGACCGGGACGGTTCCGTGGCAGTCGTCGGCTCCACGGCGGCTCATTCTCCGCCCTTGTCGCTAAGAGACAAGGGCACTGGATATGTTGCTGCCGAGTGGGGGGGGATCACTGTATATGGTGTATACTTCTCCCCCAACCGGAGTTTGAACGACTTCGAGGTTTTCCTTAACAACTTGGAAACCTCGATGCGGCGTCTAACGTCTGGGCACGTCTTAGTGCTGGGGGACTTCAACGCAAAGTCCATTGCGTGGGGTTCCCCCAGGACGGACGCTAGGGGCGAGGCCGTAGAGGAGTGGGCGGCCTCGGTGGGCCTCTGTTTACTAAACAGGGGCTCCACCAACACGTGTGTGCGACAGCAGGGAGGGTCGATAGTGGACCTTTCGTTCGCTACCCCTGCCCTCGCCGCACGAGTAAGGAACTGGCGTGTCCTGGAAGAGGTTGAGACGCTCTCGGACCATCTTTATGTCCGATTTGAGCTCTCCCGGTCCCAGGACGCCAGTAGGGGTCACGCGGCGCGGCGTTCTTCTCGCTTTCCGCGGTGGGCTGTAGCCAAATTAAATAGGGACCTACTAGAGGAGGCGGCCATTATTCACTCTTGGCTGTCTCCGCAGGCCCCGACCGAGGAGGTCGACATGAGGGCTGGTCGCTTCTGCGATGCCATTGCGCAGATATGTGATGCGGCCATGCCCCGCATCCGAGGTTGCCGGCCTCCTCGGAAGGAGGTTTACTGGTGGTCCCAGGAGTTGGCGGACCTCCGTGCGGCCTGTACTCGTGCCCGGAGGTCCTACACCCGTAGTCGGCGGCGACACCGCGAAGAAGGCGGGGAGGACCAGCTTCATGAGGAGTACCGAGAGGCGCGGAAAACTCTGAAGCTGGCCATAAGCCGCGCCAAAGAAATTAAGAGAAAGGAGATGCTGGAGGGTCTCGATCGTGACCCCTGGGGTCGCCCATATCGTGCGGCGCGACAAAAGCTCCGCACGTCGGGCCCCCCCCTTACAGAGACACTCCAGCCCAGCTTCCTGCAGGAAGTGGTCGAGGGCCTTTTCCCGCAGCGGGTGGAACACACACCCCCGTCGATGACCTTCGTGGTCGGAGACGACGCGAACGGGGGGAACGAGGACGATGTTCCGCCCGTCAGGGAATCGGAGGTAGGGGCGGTTGTTCTACGGATCCGTTCTAAGAACACCGCCCCCGGGCCGGACGGGATACCTGCCCGAGTGCTAGCCCGAGCCCTCGAACACATGTCGGACCGCCTCAGGGAGGTCCTGGATGCTAGTTTGGCGTCCGGACGTTTCCCTGAGTGCTGGAAAAGCGGGAAGCTGGTCCTATTGAGGAAGCCGGGACGGCCAACCGAATCGGTAACGGCCTATAGGCCCATCGTGTTGCTGGACGAGGCGGGTAAACTGTTTGAGAGGATACTCTCTGCCCGCATCGTCCGGCACCTCCGCGAGGTGGGCCCCGATCTGTCGGACGCCCAATTTGGTTTCCGGGCGGGGCGTTCGACGGTCGATGCCATGCTGCGCCTGAGGGCCGTTACCGAAGAGGCGGTGAGCTGTGGCGGCGTGCTGTTGGCGGTGTCGTTAGACATCGCCAACGCATTTAATAGTCTGCCATTTAGCTGCATCAGGGAAGCACTCCACTACCACGGGGTGCCAAAGTACCTGAGGCGGCTTGTGGCAGACTATCTTGAGGAGCGTACCGTCATGTACGAGGATCGAGACGGTGTTCTAAGGCGGCGGCTCATGTCGTGCGGTGTTCCACAGGGGTCTGTCCTCGGACCACTCCTGTGGAACATGGGATACGACTGGGCCCTTCGAGGTCGTCTTCCCCCCGGGCTGGGCGTACTTTGTTACGCAGATGACACATTGATCACGGCCCGGGGGATGAACTTTCAAGAGGCGGCGCGCCTGGCCACCACGGGTGTCTCTCTGGTGGTCGAGCGAATTGGGGCGCTGGGTTTGCGGGTGGCCCTGGACAAGACGGAGGCCCTTTTGTTCCATGGGCCCCGTCGTGATCCACCCTCCGGCGCCTCCATCGTGGTCAGTTCGGTCCTCGTACCGGTTCAGGCCCAGATGAAGTATCTGGGCCTGATCCTCGACGGCAGGTGGCTCTTCGACGAGCACTTCCGACAGCTTTCTCCAAAGCTGGTCGGCGCTGCTTCTGCCCTTGGGCGACTTTTGCCCAATCTGGGTGGAGCTAGCGTCGCGACAAGACGGCTATACACGGGGGTTGTCCGGTCAATGGCGCTGTATGGTGCACCGGTGTGGGCGGCGGCTCTGACCGCCCAGAATAGGGCTCGCCTCTGGCGCCCTCAGAGGATATTGGCGGTTAGAGCCATACGCGGTTACTGCACCGTATCGACGGAGGCGGCGTGCGCCTTGGCCGGAACTCCTCCGTGGGATTTGGAGGCGGAAGTGCTCGCCGAAGTTTATCGGCGGACGGCTGACTTCCGGGCGGGTAGCGGCACACGGCCCCCGCCCGAAGAGATACGCGAGTGGCGAGAGGCCGCTCGTCGAGCCACGATGGCTCGTTGGTCGTTCCGGCTGGAGGCTCCACGTGCTGGTTTTGCCGCCGTGGAGGCTCTCCAGCCGGTCATCGCCGAGTGGGCGTGGCGGCAGCACGGGACCCTTTCCTTCCGACTAACGCAGGTCCTTTCCGGGCACGGTTGCTTCGGGAAGTACCTGCACTCGGTCGCCAGGAGGGAATTGAGTCCCGCCTGTCACCACTGCGACTGCAGTGAGGACTCGGCTCAGCACACGCTGGCGGTTTGTTCCGCCTGGGCGGCGCAGCGTGGGGTCCTCACTGCAGTTATTGGAGGAGATCTCTCGCTACCGGCCGTCATACGCTCCATGGCCGGTAGCGACAGTTGTTTTACCGCGGTCGCAACCTTCTGCGAAGACGTAATTTCGCGGAAGGAGGCGGCGGAGAAGGCCCGGGAGGACGATATCCACTCGGACCCAATTCGCCGTCGGCGAGCTGGGCGGCGGAGGCGCGCATACCAGCGCCTCATGCCGCCTTGAGTGTGGCCGCGGGTGGACGGGACGGGTTTTCCCCTCCATCCGCTGTAATGGCCAGCCGCGAGGAGGCGACGTCTGCGTGTGCCGTACGTCGCCTAAAATAGAGAGTTTATCAGCAGATGGTGCCCGAGGTACCGGGCAGGCGCTAGGAGGGATCTGGATGTCGTAATAGCAGCGGTTCCCGGATCCCTCCTATCTCAAGCGCAGAGTGGCACACCGTGTGGTTTTAGTCGGTCCGATTCCGACACACCACCCTGCCGTAAACCCCGGTGGGGTGACGGCTCGAGGGGGTTTCCACACGTTAAAAAAAAAAAAAAAAAAAAAAAAAAAAAAAAAAAAAAAAAAAAAGGGTTTATTTTAACTGTTCCTTGTCTTTGTAATGATTTTGTCTTGCATACTTTGTTGCCTTAGTCGCCTTTTACGACACCCACGGGATGAATAGGGGTGGTAACACTATTTATTCTTAAACCGTCACCACACGGACGTATAGTAAGGACCAAAAGTATGGTTAGTTGTTTTCCTGGTCTCGAGTGGGAGTGCATTCCATAATAGAATCGATTGGACAGTTAAGGAAGATTGAACAAGAGACGAGGTGTGTGTTGGACATAAGAGTAGAAGATTAATAGAGGAGGGAGTGAGCAATTATGTGAACATTTACCTGTCTTCAGCACAGTCTTGTTATTGTTTTCTATTATCTCTCCGTATATAACACCTGGTAGCTCCTTACTCTTCGAACAAGTAAGCTTTAAATGTTCCATGCTTAGAAATTTGTATACGTATCTGTCTTGAGGCATCGTACCGCGAGGTAATGCAGTTAGTTTTAAATCATTTATAGTTACAATAAAACCGTCTGTAAAGGATAAACGAAATATTTTTTTACTCTTGGAATTTTCTTTTTTTACGGTATGTTATTTAAGTTCGAAAATACCGTTATTCATTTTCTGTTACTATATAGATTGTGCTTCTCATTATTCAAATGGTTATAGTTTTCTGTAACACTAACCTTCATCGCAATTCTTTTACCATTTCCTTAGTTTTACTTACCACTTCTTCTCGGATTTCTATTTGTAATTTCAAACATAGTTCTGTACGTGAATTCTTGTTGTATTTCTTCAATTGGTGTTATATATGTACAGTCTAAGTACGATCGGCTAACATTTTTGTTTCTAATTAACATCCGAAAAGTCAAACCGTATCTTTCTGTTTTGATAGATTGAGTATAATAAATATTATCCCCTGGAATTAAAATAAAAAAAGTATCACCTAAAGCTAAAATATTTATATCTGGTTTTGAATTGGTTAAATAATTGATTCTTATTAAAAACAAATATTTCGTTTAATTCATATCTATTTATTCAATTTAAGTAATTCTCATTAAGTCAGTTTAAGGTATGGATGGGTAAATCATTATTCATTAACAACTTTTACTAACACACTGCTCGAAATAAGCTTCTCTTTCTTTCTTTCTTTCTCTTGTAACGTTGACGATGGTGTTGTTTCTTCCTCTGCTATTTGGAAGAGGGCATCACCGCCAACGGCAACTAATATTCTAGCAAGAAGAGTAGGCCATTTTCTTTAGTCATTCGGTTAGAGGCTTGGTCCAACAGAGCGGGCGTGTCTATCGGTTCCTCTAATGACCTTTCGCTCTTCGGCGCAACGAGGAGAAAAACCACTTTAAAAAAATTGCCAGACCTACAAAGTGCGCAGAGTTGTGCACCTCCAGCCTGGAGGACTCCATAACAGCCGAAGATGTCCCAGTCCAGGAAGGCTTGGCACAGTGTGAGTCAGCTATCCCGTAATGTCATTCAAAGTTTTGGGTGACGCCGGCAGACTACACATCGGTTTCGTGAACGTTAGGATCACAGACCTGGCGCTTTCATTTTTATTGTGAAGATATTATTTATTGTATACGGTTGAAAAGTTACTGAAATAGTTTGAAAACTATCTATTTTCGAATTGAATATTACTTCTGCTCGCAAGAGGAGTAAAAGAAGAAGCATGAGAGAACTAGATGTAATAGAGTTAACTATAATATTACCTTGCGCATTGTTGTACTTTAGTGTGACAAATCCATTTTCATACAAATTGCTACAAGTTATATCAATAGTATCTCCCACCTCACATGCATACTTATAAATGCCATCATATTCCTTTACTGACAGACTTGTCATTTTAAATGATACAATTTGTTCAACGAGATTCACTTTAACTGCATCTGTATTAGAGTTTAGATTTATATATATAACATAGTATGTAATGAAAATTATGTATATTGCCACACTAAAATCACTTACATGCAATTTTGACGTGAATATTAAACACAATTGTTTTCATTTTTTCTGTTGTGCATGTCCACTGTGTGCTCATATCTTTAGTTACTGACTTAATCTAAAAATTAAGATTTTGTTACAGTTTTATGCTGTTCGTGGATAAATGCAACTAAATGAACATAAGTGCGTTTGAGTGCTTGTTTGCAAATGGGGTTTGAGTGCTTCCTGTATTAGGAGGAGGGGTTCCGATAACCTTTGAAATACATGATGAAAAGCAATGAAAAAATTGCTTAGTCTCGATTTGTTGTAAGATCACGGCATCATTCTACTTGAGGCGGCCTATTTGCCATACTATTTTGACTAAATATTGACAAAGGTCAAGCAAATATTAGTAATAATAACTTCCACCTACATTTATAAAAGAGGATCCGTTGTTAGGGTTTAAGTCATAAGCAATAAATCGTTCACATTTAGAGTTCCAACAACATCTGAAAAAAGTAAATTTAGTATTATTTAGTAATTTTCAAACTAAACGCACTTTATACTATGGTAGACTTGATGCCCAAGACATTTTCTTTTAGTCAACCTTAGGGTGATGTAGAAATCTCGTAAGAAAGGTACACAGAGGTTACATAATAAAAATATACACTAAGTACATACATATACAATACAGATATCATTAATATACACATATTTACATAGATATAAATATATAAAAATACTCTTAATCAAATCATATTTGTACACTATAGCTTGAAAATAAGGCATGCTAAAAAAGATGACATTTAAACTAATTACATAATGATTTATCTATGCTTAAGACGAGGCACAGATGCAGAGAGAGAAGGTAAAAGAAAGAAAGAGAATGAAGATAAAAGAAAACACTTAAAAAATAGCTTCCAGATAATTGTACTATTAAAATAAATGTTATTACTGTCAAAAGAGCAATAAATTTGCAAGTAAATGGTTTTTTTTTCATAGGCAATCGCATACGCTTTAAAACATTGCACGGACTATGTTCCAGGGAGTCTGTAAGCATTAAATATCTGGAGTAGTCCCTCCAGACAGTGAACGTTTACCAATTTAAATGTGTTTCATACTTTATACATATAATTTTAATATTTCATAACTTTTATCATAAAATAATTAAGTATGTTTTACCCAGTTACATGTACTCCTTCGAAAACTATCATGAGCGGCTTTTGTAACCGAACCAAATACTCCTCAGCTGGTTTGGTGTTACGTATTTGGATTATCTGGGTATCTGTAATTAGAAAACACAGCCATCATCACAAAGGTTATTTGGACTTACTCGTAATAACTGTATCTAAAGATTCTATGGACAGTAGAGATTCTATGGGCAGTTATACACGGCAACGTTGGCTCCTGTTACGAGCTTACCGAAAGATCCAAAGGTTAAGTTAATCCGACGTTATACCGAAGACATACCGGACGTTAGTCTGTGCGAAAGTGGCTTGGCTCTCAGACAGCTCAAAAACAAACAAGGCGAACCTGGTGGCAACCTGGTGAAGACGGAATTACGGCTGAACTCCTGAAGGTAGGTGTAAAACCGGCTTTGAAAATCCTTCACGAAATATTTGATTCCGTCATACTTAACAGAAAACCACCTCAGGCATGGTTTAGGGCTGTGGTTGTGCTTTTCTTCGAAAAGGGCGACAATAGCCTGCTGAAGAACAATAGACCCATTTCTCTTCTCAGTCATGTCTATAAACTGTTCTCGAGAGTCATCACGAACCGTCTCGCATATAGATTATACCTAGCATTAGTTGACCGTCAGACAAAATTTTATATTGGCAGTTATTTTGAAGAAGCACACTGAAACAGATTACGATCCAAATTTAAAAAAGGGCAAGTGTCGGAAGGGTACTGTATATAATAATGTCACCTTCCGCACTAGTCTGTCATATCGATTTTTCTGTTTTCTCGGCGGGTATCTTTATAACAAAGTGAATACTTTCTTATCGATATATCCTCTCACAAAATCAGAATGCAAACACAGGGTTTGTGATTGGTTGAAAACTCTTGACTACGATAGCACTGAAAATTTACTCACCGTCTTGACATAACAGTGAAGTAATATAAATATAAATGATTAATAACATAATAATAATTAAGTGGTTGATATATAGTCCTTCACTCTCGCTTACTGTGTATGTGTAACACACACACGCACACACTCTAATATACATACGAACACTCACTCGCATACACACACTCACACACACACTAACGATTTTAATGTTCAAGTTAATGCTTAATTTTAAATTTTCTCCTTCTTCAGCATGTTTATCGCTGTCTAAAATGTTAACTTACTTGTAAATTAAGTGGTGTGGGGACCTGGTGACCTGTAACACAGGTATTCTATACCTATCATAGGCACCAGTCTCTCACAAAATGTGATTCCTGACTTAACTGTATTATTTTAGTAAGAATCATTTTTGTAAAGAGAAAATAAATTATTATTATTATTATTTTCTTTATTTCGTGATATACACATATTTGTTACATTTTTAAATATATAAAAAAACAAAAAATACACATTTAAAAATATAAAAGATAGTAGTAGACCACCGACATCGGGTACAGGGACCAAGACACCGGTGGTTAGGGCTCCAAAGACAGGAACCTCCTCACAATACGGGGCGTGTCAAGGAAGACTGCCTTCTGCATCAGACCCTTGATCCAACCTTCTAACGTGAGCCTCTTAAGGTGTTGGTCGAGGCTCTTCGTTATCAATCCATGAACAGATATGATTATCGGAATAATGATCACCGAATCCACATTCCACATATCGGCAATCTCGTGAGACAAATCCAAATACTTCAATTGTTTTTCTTTTTCAACTTTCACGAGATTCTCGTCATGAGGAACGGCGATATCGACAATCATTGCACGGCGCTCTAATCGATCTATCACCACAATATCAGGCTTATTGGCAACAATAGTCCTATCTGTGATAATAGATCGATCCCAATATAACGTAGCACGACCGTTCTCGAGAACTGGGTCGGGCACATACCTGTAGTAAGGCACTTCAAAATTGACAAGTTGGTATTTAAGGGCAAGTTGTTGGTGTACAATCCTGGCTACTTGATGGTGCCTGTGCAAATACTCACCATTAGCAAGACGAGAACAACCAGAAATAATATGCCTAATAGATTCTCCAGGACGGTGGCACGCCCGACAAATGTCAACCGTACTATCTTTCAGGATATATTTCCGGTAGTTATTCGTCATGATAACTTCGTCCATAATTGCACAAACAAAACCTTCGGTTTCTCCGAAGAGATCACCATACCGTAGCCAAGACGTCGATGCTTTAAAGTCTATATCAGACCCGTGTAGGGCCCGATAAAATCGACCATGAAGTTCTTTACCCTTCCATACTTCCTTGCAATCAGTAGTACTAAGTACTACAGGTTTGCGCCAATTCTCTTTAGCCAGAGCGAGCGGGGTAAAACCAGTATCCACTGCAACTACATTACGATACACTCCCACATTAGTCTGTAGAAAATATTCTCTGAGATTGTATATCTCGCGATTGTGTAGAGTCTTGATATTTAATAGACCACGACCTCCAAACTTTCGCGGAATATACAATCTCATAACCGATGAACGTGGGTGGTGCATACGGAATGCAATCAGCAATGTACGGACTCTCCTGTCAAGGGCATCTAATTCGGTCTGAGTCCATCTAAGTACACCAAAGGAATACATCAGAACCGGCATGACCCAACTGTTACAGGCTCGCACCTTGTTACCGCCCGATAAAAGACTTTTAAGTACTTTTTTTAGGCGGCCAAAGAAACGTTCCTGTAACATTTGTTTCACACCAGATTCTGATATTCCCAAGGACTGTGAGAAACCTAGATACTTGCAAGTTTCGGTGGTAGACAGAGATCTGAGTTTTGTTGAATCTGAAAGTTCTATTCCTTCAGATTCTACAATCACGCCCTTCTTTACATACATGACTGCACACTTGTCTACACCAAATTCCATTTTGATAGAATTACTAAAGTTTTCAGTGACCCTTAATAACGCCATCAATTGTAATTTTGTGGAGGCCAGTAATTTCAAATCATCCATATAAAGAAGGTGAGATATAACTTGATCATCTTTCTGCAACCGATAGCCTAACCCTGAACCCTCTAACAGAGTACTGAGAGGGTTCAAAGCTAGACAAAACCACAAGGGACTCAGACTGTCACCTTGAAATATACCTCGCTCGATCTTTATAAGTATGTCATTTATCTCAGTCTGCCGACATCCTGGATAGCGAAGTGTTGTACTCCATTGACTCATACACGACTTTAAGAAAGTGCACAGAGTTGCATCAATTTTATACAACTCTAGCACTTTCAAAAGCCATGTATGTGGAACTGAGTCATAAGCCTTCTTATAATCTATCCAACATGTCGCCAGACTCTTACGATTACGACGTACCTGTTGGCTAATGGTCCTGTCTATGATAAGGAGCTCTTTAGTGCCACGGGCCCCACTTCTACATCCATTTTGAGAAATAGAGAGTACCGACTTATTAATTATATGTGTAGTAATTTTGAGTCTCAAAATAGATGTTAGAAGTTTATATGTAGTTGGTAAACAAGTAATGGATCTAAAATTTTTGGGATCCATGGCACTACCAGATTTATAGAGTAAATGGGTTACACCAGTGGTTAAAAATTGTGATAATGAACCAGAATCCAAAGCTGCTTGGAATTGTGATGCCAAACACGCATGTGAGCTTCGGAACCACTTAAGCCAAAAGTTGTGTAATCCGTCTGGACCAGGTGATTTCCAATTCGGTAATGAACAGACTGCACAACTTACATCATCTTTATTAATGACAATGGGTTCCATAGCTGTTATAGACTCACACGAGCGTTTGACATCCTCCAACCAATCACCCTCTGTATGAGTGACAGGCACTGACCAGATGTTACGCCAAAATAAATTAGTGGTATTTTCATCTGGAAAATGCCCATCACTCACACATGGATTCGGTTCCTCCCATTTCCAGTAAACCCATTTCTCATTCCTTTGGAACATTCGATTCTGATTATGCCGATCAACCCGTTTTCTATAACGTCTTATCTTATTTGCCCCTGCATAAACTTTCTGCTTTAGAAAGTCTATGCGCTCTGTGACACAGGACATGTACTGTTGAGGACTAACGGAAGTTTCCAAGAATGCCTGTTTCACAAAGCGCATGACTCTCGGCTATGTATTACCACTTTTAAAACTAATTAATTTACCGATGAGTGTCCTAGTCTCAGCAATACGACGTTCAATTCTATACTGCCAAGCTGGTACAGCATTTTGGGTCGAGTAGCACTTACACGTTCAATAAATTTAACACCAGCTACTCGACAAACTGCAATAGCCGGACAGTATAGAATAGAATGTGTATCAAAATAGTCTGATAACAGCGAATCCAGGGCACTCACAGGCGCTAAAATATGATTATGAATGGGCAAACGGCATAACCGTGGTCTAATATTATCATTTACAAATCGGTATTTTTGAATCGCATCCTCCAAAGCACTCCTTATCTTATCGTTACATTGGGTACTTACGGATAAAATTTCACTCTCCACTAGTTCATCAACATCTTTAATACCTAATGGCAACTGAGGTGTGCTATTGGTCACCGCAGTGTGTGATGAAGGGGGGCTAGTAAAGTTTTTCCTTATGTCTGAGCGTATCCTCTCAAGTACTGTATCATCCAGCAGGTGACAGCGCTGTATAGCTCGTACTTGATCCGACAACCGTTGTGCTGAAACGTTGATGGCTGGTTCAAGTTCCTGAAGCAGAGAGACTAGTCTAACACGGTAAGCAGTAAGGTTCGTTTCCAACTCTGTAGCCCGAAAATATGCCCGCATGACATTCTCATTTATGGATTTTGTCCACTTCATGCGGCTCACATCACCACCGGTAGCGGGGACCCTGTTTGAGGTCAGTGGTCCTCGTGATCCCAAGCTGGTCGGCGGCCGGGTACTCTTCTGCCGGCGTACAGGTGTTGGCGACGTCGGCAGAGAGAAAAACTCGTCGCTGGAGCTAGAGCTCGACGCCTCTGCAACGGCCGGAACATTCATTGTTGCTTCCGGGGACGGCAAGGCGGAGCAGAGCGACAAGTCCAGGGATGTTATTTGTGTTTTTAATCTAGCTCTCGTTAACATTTTGGAATTTCTTTCCTGAAAATTTTTGTATTGACGTAACGTTTAAACGTCACGTCTTCGGTAACAGATATTTTTATGTAAAAATCATTTTAGTTGTATTTTAATTCAATTTTTGTATTGTACACAGGTTCATTTTCTTTCTGGTTTGTAAATTAAATAGTGTAGCAATTGTAAATTTGTAGCAATAAATATTGTATTTTAAATATATGTAAGAAAAATGCCAACTGTTTCTAGTGTTGCTAGTTATTAGTAGTTATTATTATTTTCTTTATTTCATTATATACACTTATTTATTACATTTTTAAATATATAAAAAGTAGAAAATACACATTTAAAAATATAAAAAATAGTAGTAGACCACCGACATCGGGTACAGGGACCAAGACACCGGTGGTTAGGGCTCCAAAGACAGGAACCTCCTCACAATACGGGCCGTGTCCAGGAGGACTGCCTTCTGCATCAGACCCTTGATCCAACCTTCTAACGCGAGCCTCTTAAGGTGTTGATCGAGGCTCTTCGCTATCAATCCATGAACAGATATGATTATCGGAACAATAATCACCGAATCCACATTCCACATGTCGGCAATCTCGTGAGACAGATCCAAATACTTCAATTGTTTTTCTTTTTCAACTTTCACGAGATTCTCGTCATGAGGAACGACGATATCGACAATCATTGCGCGGCGCTCTAATCGATCTATCACCACAATATCAGGATTATTGGCAATAATAGTCCTATCTGTGATAATAGATCGATCTCAATATAACGTAGCACGACCGTTCTCGAGAACTGGGTCGGGCACATACCTGTAGTAAGGTACTTCGAAATTGACAAGTTGGTATTTAAGGGCAAGTTGTTGGTGTACGATCCTGGCTACTTGGTTGTGCCTGTGCAAATACTCACCGTTAGCAAGACGAGAACAACCGGAAATAATATGCCTAATAGATTCTCCAGGACGGTGGCAAGCCCGACAGATGTCAACCGTACTATCTTTCAGGATATATTTCCGGTAGTTATTCGTCATGATAACTTCGTCCATAATTGCACAAACAAAACCTTCGGTTTCTCCGAAGAGATAACCATACCGTAGCCAAGACGTCGACGCTTTAAAGTCTATATCAGACCCGTGTAGGGCCCGATTATTATTATTATAGATTTAACGATTTCCAGCCTCCTGAACAAGCCAGATGCCGAAAAGGCTTTAGTACCATAGACCACATTCATAAGCTGCGGCAGGCTGTACAGAAGTTTGAAGAGTATAACCTTCCACTATGCTTGGCGTTTGTGGCTTATGCGAAAGCTTTTGAGTCGATCGAAACTTGGGCTGTGCTACAGTCTCTCCAGCGGTGCTAAATTGAATATCGGTACATCGAAGTATTAAACTGTTTATATGAAAACGCCAATATGTCAGTCTATTAACAAGGTCAGAGCTCGAAACCTATCAAATCTAGCAATGTGTAAAATAGGGAGATGTAATATCTCCGAAATTGTTCACCGCAGCACTGGAAGACGTCTAAAGTTTCTAGACTGCAATGGACTTGACATTAACATCAATGGCGAGTATATCACCCACTTTCGATTTACTGATGATATAGTTGTCATAGCTGGAACCGTGGCAGATCTTAGCATGATGCTTGATGACCTCGGTAGTCTCTAAATGAGTGGGTTTAAAAATGAATATGGATAAAACAAAAATTATGTTGAATGCCCATGTCAAACCACTCCAGTGAAAATCGGAGAATCTACCCTTGAAGTGGTTAACGACTACGTGTATCTAGGACAAACTATCCAGTTAGATAGGTTCAACTTCGAAAAAGAGGTCAATCATCGAATCTAGCTAAGTTGGACAGCTTTCGGGAAGCCACATAACGTTTTCTCGTCACAAATACCGCAGTGTCTCAAGACAAAAGTCTTTGACCAGTGTGTGTTGGCAGTGATGACTCACGGTACAGAGACGTGGTCGCTCACTATAGGCTTAATAAGAAGGCTTAAAGTCACCCAAAGAGCAATGGAGAGGGTAATGGCCAGAGTTTCTTTGTGTGATCTAATCAGGAATGAGGAGATCCACAGACGAATCAAGGTCACCGATATCGCCATTAAAATTGTTGAACTTAGCACCCCCTGTGGGTGGGGCACATTACACGCGAGCGGCACGGAATCGGCTGTTATGGAGAACCTTGGGGGAGGCCTCTGTCCAGCAGTGGACGTCTTAATAAAAGAAATGAAAAAAACGTGTATGTGTACTTATGTAAACACTTAAGGAGTTATACTTCTGTGGTGTAACACGATAACACTATTTCTAAAAATTTTATACTTCACGTTATTCTATGTTTGTAGATAAAACAACACTATTAATACAGGTGGGCCACGAATTAGTTAACATTTTAATGAAATTTTATTAAAAAACCGCTTGATATATATACTCGTAGACATGATTCTTCAATTAATCCAATTAAAAGAAGTCTGCTGAGGATAGATCTGAACTTCTGGGTGGCCATGGAATGTCGCCTCATCTGGAAATCAGCTTTTCCGGAAACATGTCTTTGATCACCGGCAGGGACTCATTGGATGTGACAAGTGACTCCATCTTGTTGCTCGTGTTAAAACCATGTGTTATGATTGTAGCAAATTCTAGGGGCATCGGTTCCAAGAACTCCCGCAACATTTTCACATATTCAGCAGAATTAACAGTAACTCGGCCGCGAGAATCTTTGAAAAAGTAAGGTCCAATGATTCCCTGAATGAAGAGAATGAAGAGGCCTCTAGTGTGTAGCTTTGGGAATCTCACTGCTCCAATACTTGCAATTCTGTTTGTTTACATGTCCGTTAAGGTGAAAATGGGCTTCGTTAGAAAATAAGATGTCAAAATCACTGAACGTCGTTATTGTTCTAACATTTTTCGCCATACGCAAATTTAAATGATTGGGTTTTAATTTCTGCACTATCTGGATCTTATATGGATGTAATTTTTAATATTACTTCAAAATATATCATAATAATGTGCGGGATATCCCTAATTCAGCCGAACGTTTGCGAACAGTAGCGGAGTCTGCACGTTCTTTTCGGTTCGAGAAGTCCGTGCTTCACATTTAGCCTCCGTTTTGCTTAACATTTAGCATAGATCCCGTCTGTTCGAGTTTCTTCACCCATTTTTTTATTAAAAGAGGTCTCGGAAGCTGACTTATCCGGTAAATCGTATTCAACTCGAAATAAGCATCTCACAGTAATAAGTAAACTGTTGTTGAAATAAAATTGTTTCACACAGTAAGTACGCTGCGGCCCTGTAAAGTGACCCATTGTGATATAATTTCCGAAAAACGATCTAGTGGTCAGACCCCTGCGCGCGCTCCGTGCGGCATTTGCTTGTGCAGGATGTTAGATTCAAATGTTAACGAATTCTTGGCCCACCTTGTAGAAGCAATTATAACTTTGAATAGATATTTAATACATTGAGAGAACGTTTTATTATAACGTAATATCTAGTTAAATAAATTTTATTTAAATAACATAAAATAATTATTAGTACATTTTAAGAAACTAAAATGTTGACTAGCTTATTTGTTGGTGTAGGATGTTCGGGACGGTTTGCGCGCACATCGTAAAAAAATATTCTCATCATTTTTCTCAAACACATTAAGAGAAATATAACTTCAAAATTACATTTTATACATTATTTGCTTTTGAAATGAATAAGAAAATTTTAAGGGAATTTTACATACTCAATGCCTACATTACACTGAACGCTAACAATAGCTTTCTCTATTGCAAACTAGTTGTGCCTCGTGGTGTTACTTGCAGTTGTTATTGTACTTTGCACAGCCCATGAAAACACTAAATTTTTCAGGATAAAAAATAGCCTACGTCATCCAGATTATAATCTATCTCTGTGTCAAAGTTAATTCAGATTTGTTTAGCAGTTTTGGCATGTAAGAATAACACACATCAATATAAACTTTCACATTTGTAATATTAGGAAGATAAGAGCAGATAAATTATGTTTAAACTACATTATTGACTAGCTTTGTCTGCGGTTTCATCCGCGTATATGTCGGTAAGGTCGATGATTCTTTATACTGATAACCTTTTTATTTGTCAATCAATTAAAATAATGCAAAACCCTAAATATAAGTAAAGTTTACAGTTTAAAGTTTACAATACATATGAGAAAACAGCATCCATATCGGGTAAGCCACTTTTGAGATTAGCGCGCACAAACATACACACAAACAGACAAAAATTCTTAAAACCATAACAATTACATTGACAAATTCCTTTTCTTTTGCTTTTTTTGTCTGTAAAAAATGAATTGCAACAATATTTATGAACAATTCATATGGCAAAGCTATACATATGTCATGAATGGTAAGCAAACCTCAAAAATAGATTACATAAAACGAGTACGTTACGGAAATTGCTTATACGAATAGATAAGGAATATCTGACGCTTAAACTCATAAAACTTATAAATCTTACCAGTAGCATCACCACGCACAAATGTAGATGCAAGCATGAAATACATTGCATACTGTAAATTCATTATTGCATATGCAGACTTCAATTCCAGGCGCAAATTACATCAATTCGTTTTACATATAGTATATATGTGTATATATTTAGTTTAAAGTCTACCACTGAACTGTAATAATTCCACTCATAATTATAGATTATCCTTATTACACATTTTGTTATTTACATTTTGTACGGTGACCGTGTTTGGTGGCAGTTTTAGGACACGTCAGAAACAGAAATGCTGTCGTGTATACAAATGAGTCTATATTACCTTTGAGTGCTAATAAAATACATGTTTAATCTTTTATTATTTTGTATTCTTTTTCTTTAAATACTACTTGCTATGATAAATGAATCCGTCAGTAATTCCAATGTGAAACAATTTTCTTCCATCGGGAATAAACATTTTTTTCATTTTTCAGTCCTAGTCCGTTTCTTAATCCAAAAGGCCAACCCTATACTGTACTAGCAGAGTTTTATTTTGTGAATATTCACGGACTTAAAAACAAAAGACACCTCTGTGGTTTATTTCGACGTTTCTTCCCAGAATGAGTCTTAGGAAATGCCGACGACTACTAACTGTACAGTCCAATTTGTAAAAATATATGTGAAATATTTACATACAAAAATAAATATATATGTGTATGTAAAAATAAATATGTTTTTCAATCAGATTCAACTTACCCAATTATTCTTGTATAAATATAAATGCGCTTACTAAATTTGACTCTGTCTATCTTAAAACTATAAATTTATAGTGCGTTGAATAGGATGGGCCATTAGTTAGTTAACATTGAAAAAGTCGTATGAAAAAAATTATTGACATATTGTAAAAGTTGTTTATTCACAAGAATAGCTAAATTAATTTTTTAAAAATTTCATCTTCTAAATGACCACCGTCTCGACGTTTGCGCTCTTCTAAGTTAACACCGAAATTTTCGAATACTCGTCAGCAAAGAGACCGCGAGATCGCCGACATCTCTTCGCTGATTTTTCACAATGATGTAGACACAATTCTTCAAATAACCCCATAAAAAGAATTCTGCTGGGGATAAATCTGGACTTCTGGGTGGTCATGGAATGTCGCCTCGTCTGGATATCAGATTTTCCGGCAACATGTCTTTGACCACCGGCGGGGACTCATTGGATGTGTGACAAGTTTCTCTATCTTGTGGAAATCATGTGTCAATGTCATGTGTGAAAGCAAATTCCAGTAGCATCGGTCCCAAGAACACCCGTAACATGTTTGTGCGGGATGTTACATTCGTCAAATACTGTAAGTTAATTTACGAGCGTGATGTTAGTATGTTATCGTAGAAGTAGGCATAGCATTGTGGAGATCAGACATGAAACAATAAATTGTTGAACATGACCACATGAAATAGATTTGTATTACATTTTCTTTTAATGCACCAGCAGAGGAATTAATAACATCTGTACATTCATTTCTATTTATTCACAGCCATTTGATAGAGCGACAACTTTTGACTACTTCCAGCCTCCCGAACAAGCCGGATTTCGAAAAGGCTTTAGAACCATAGACCACATTTATATACAGGTTATACAGAAGTCTCAGCGGTGTCGTTAGACATCGCCAATGCATTTAATAGTCTGCCATTTAGCTGCATCCGGGAAACACTCCACTACCACGGGGTGGAGTGCTTCCCGGATAGACGGGACGGGTTTTCCCCTCCATCCGCTATAGTGGCCAGCCGCGAGGAGGCGACGTCCGCGTGTGACGTACGTCGCCTAAATAGAGAGTTTACCCGCAGATGGTGCCCGCAGTAGCAGGACTTCGCCGTAAACCCCGGTGGGGTGACGGCGAAGTCCGAAGAGTATAACCTTCCGCTATGCTTGACGTTTGTGGACTATGAGAAAGCTTTTGATTCTATCGAAACTTGGGCTGTGCTACAGTCTCTCCAGCGGTGTCAAATTGACTATCGGTACATCCAAGTATTACAGGGTTTATGTGAAAAGGCCCGTATGTTAATCCGTTTACAAGATCAGAGCTTGAAACCTATTAAACTGCAGCGAGGTGTAAGACAGGGAGATGTAGTATCTCCGAAACTGTTCTAAACCTAAATTTTTGGAACTAAAGTTTTATTCCTCATACCGATAATATAACTACCAAGGCTGCTAAAATGGATCGGTTCATAAAAAAAAATGTGTGCGTGTACTAGCGTACACTCGTAAGAAGTGAAACTTCTTTATGATGTTATTTTTCAAAAAAATAATTTAGCCTGTCCGAAGTCGATGCAATCGCCACCTGGCTTTCAAAAATGTAACTACTTAAAACGGGCCGCAAAATACATTGGAGACATTTACCAATCCCTACTCCGCTGGAGAAAGTATACTGCGAATCACGCGTGGTAGGGATAAGAAAAAGATGGCGCGTAACGGAAAAATGTGACACGTAACGAAAAAATGTTACACTAAATTTTTTTCCAATCCCGATAAAGAAGTTTTACTTCAAAAATATAATACAGTTCAAAAAAATAAATACTAGTCTCCTTTTGTATAAAAGTATTGTAAGAAATGTATTGGCATTTTCTAGTGTCACTTGGCATCCTCTCTATTCAAATCATTCACAACGTATCCAATCCATTCACTGATCTTTTACTCGACATCTATCCTAGAAGTATAGGTGTAGGCGAAGAATTCCTAACAGTAATCAATTTAAATAATTTAGGCTAGGCTCACTTAGGACATGACGAAAAATGGCCGATATAACTTTCTGCGTGGAATAATAAATGGAAAAATAACTGACTGATTTATAGGGGAATATAAAATTAAAGGTACCATTTCGATTTCCACCACTCCGACAACCTCTAACCAATTTATTTCTTTTACCCAGATGTCGTACTAATTTTGGAATAAATTCACCAATGGTAAGAATGTGCAATATATACAATTGTTTTAATGCGAAGAAATTTAGTTATTTGGATATACTTTGTAGAAAAAAAGCGCGTTTTAGGTCTGCATAAATAAATTATCGTAAACAAATATAACCCAAAGTATTAACATATTTAGTAATGTGTTTAATGTTGTTTTTTATTATTATTATTATATTTTTTTATAACTGTTGTACGAAACATTGTCTATGTTTCTGAAAATAGATAATTAAATAAAAGATGTTACGACAACGTAGCAAATACAAGAGTTGTATTATCAAATGTCGGGTAATTTAAAGGGATTCAGTTATTTATGCAAAGTAGTTTATAGATGCGACTCAAGCAATTGCAGTTATGAGTACTCTATAAGAAATCCTTCAAGACGGCAGCATCGTAAGTTACGACGTGAATACATCTCACGGCATGACTGCAGCATAACACGTGGATCAAGCTACAGCTCTTTGGAGGGAGAGACACTGCACAGTGTCAACGTGCTGCGTATTGCGTCGTCAACGCAACTCTGTTTAACTAATATTGAAACGTTTAAACGGAGGTAGTTTTTTTTTGTTCTTTATTGTAGACTACATATTTCAATTAATGTACACGTCAATTTATTACAGTAATACAGGCTAGATTATGAAGAAAAATATTTATTTTATGGTTTATGTGAATTTATATTGTATGTTCAGTTAGTTTTGGATTTATAGAACAAAAAAATCTGAAAAATGTTATCAAAAACACACCATGAGCCTCGCTGCGTTTTTAGTTTCTTACGATCTTTTTCATATTTATAGGAAATTAAGTGTATTATATTTTTATTTGTTACTTGAAACGTTTTTTAATGTTCAGATAATATATAAGAGTGTAGACTACTACTTCATTAAAAAATCTATGACCAAAGGAAAACAACGGAGAACTTAAATATAATTAAAAATAGGAGTGCAGATTTGGGTATTATAAAATTAATTATGATATATGTGATTAATTAAATGATAAATCTATATATATGATTTTTAATTAATTATAATTAAGACTGAGAAAAATAAATAAGAATAAACTTAAGTATTATGTCAAAAAGTAGTTTATTGATAAGTTTTGTAACATTTTAAACTCTTTTGTATACCTTACCAAATATTTTTATAACATTTACATTAACAATTATTATTTATATCGTGTTGATTCATTGTTCTTTTGCTATATTATGTTTCTTTCGATTTAAACTCGGCAATGAGAGTATCAGCATCATTGAAACTTACGTTCGGGACCTGTTATGAGAAATTTTCATAGTTTACTATAATTAATAAACAATTGTAACACAATAATTTTTTAACAACATTTTTTTTGTAACATTTACATCATCGTCATTATCACTTACAGTCTTTAAGAGTTCACTACTTTATTAGAGTTTAGGTTAGAATGGTTTAGATAGGTTAGAAAGGAGGTATGGAGTTTCCATACCATGTTAGCCAGATAGATTGCATTAAGGTTTGTTCAGAATTTTCCCTTCTTTTTTTTCTCTTTTTTTTGAGTTTACTCCTTCAGTTTACGCTTACGAGACCTATAGGATTAGTAGAGATAGTGACACTACGTATTCTTAATTCGCAACCGCACGGATGCAGTATTAACATTATTATAAATATGTACATACATCTTTGGCACAAGTACGCTTGAATTTCCAACAGTAAAAGAACAGGACTCCAATTATTAAAACTCCTATAACTCCAATAGTAATCCCAACAATCTCGAATACTACAGGACTACCTGTAAACATAGTAACCAGCTAAGAATGAAAGAGAATTATAATTCGCCGGCCAAGGCACACGCCACCTCTGTTGACAAGGTAACCGCGTATGACGCTTGCAGTTTGCGCGGCTTCTTCGTAATAGCCATTGTCACCAATGGTGTTTTCAGGGCAGAGGGTGCTTTTTGGGCAGCCCTTTTACCCCATTTTTAGAACTTTTTAGCCCCCCTGACTACATGCCAACCATTGTTGCAAGGGGCAGATGTGCAATGACCAGATGTTGGAGTGGGAAGCGGAGCAAACTCCGCTCCAGCATTGGATGCCAGTTTACGTTCCTCCTTCGGTGCATTCGTCTTGGCTGCTGCCTTGGCTGCCTGTCGTGCCCTCGAAGCAGCTATAGAAGCAGTAGCTACCGACGTCGGCGCCGCATAGGTCACACGATCACCCACAACGGGAAGCGCTGTCGACACCGTTGTGACTTTCGGTCTATCTGTCGCGAGCGGCGGCCGGACAATGGGAGCTGGAGGCAGCCTCGTCTCCAGGCTGGCGAGATGCTCGTTCATTATAGGCCACGCTGTGTCCGTAACTCGGTACAGGTGAGCATCAGAGATGGTACCGAAATTGGGAGTTAAGAATGAGAATGGTGCACCCATATTGGGCGAACTGAACGCTGAGCTCAGCCACTTGCCCCGTTAGGCGGTTGTTGGCTGGCTGCAGGCGAGCCACGTCTCCAATAAGGGTCTCCACGACCCCTGCATCAGCGGAAGAGGAGTCCTTAAGAACCCTCACAAAAGAACCCTTAAGATTATTCTACTTGGTGGCCGCCTTGTGGATAATAGCCATCGCCGTTTTCGCTCTCTCGTGTGTGGCCGATTGCGTTTGGAGAACAGAATCTCCTACCATCGGGTCCTTAATTTTTAGCAGAAGATGTGCAATCTACTCTTCCACCAGCGTTTCGCCGTCTGCCTTGACTCGTTTATAGGCTTCCGCCTCATAGAAATGGCCTCCCTAGAGTGGCCTCCCGCTACGGTTGTTTGGAATCTTAGGAGGCAACATATACTGGGTTGTGTCGCTCTCCTCGTCCCTGGAGTATCTGCGTTTCGTATAACTCCGTTTTCGTAAGCTCCAGTGTGTCCTCCCTCGCACTGGAGTTATCGCCCGTGGTGGATCTGGAACGTAATCGTTCCGATGTTCTACGGCTCCCAGCAGCCATAATGAGTTCTGGGAGCCCCACCGTGATAGGCGTCCTAACCAATGCTTCCTCTTCATCGGAAGAGAAATCGTTCGCTCTTGCATTTTTATCCTTTCTATAAATCTTCTCCTTCTTCCTTTTTTTCACTGTATTATTTTTTGTTTTGTTTAAATTTGAATCCATGTTTGAACCCACGAGAAGCGCAGAACAAAAGTCGACTCGGGCAGAGATCCTCAATATACGAGCAAGCGTTGAGTTATGCCCAACCGAAGGATACCAGGTACCTCAGCTAGGCCATCACCCATCAGCAATGCATCCTCTGGCCACGCACTAGAACACGGGATTCAGTGTAATTTTTTATAAAGGTTTTCTTCTTCACAGTCTGAGCGGCTACCGCACCGAGCCCGTCCTACTTTTTTCCACCGCTGATAGTGGAGGAACTCCGTCCCGAGAAAGAATCTCGCCTTGGTGATTTTTTAACGGGGTTTTCCTCCTCACTGCTCCGAAGAGCGACGAGTCAGTGGAATCAACAAATATGCTGTTGCATCAAGCCTCGACCGAATGGCCGAAGAAAAAGGCCTCCTCTTCGTGTTAGAATATTAGCCGTTGACGGTAAAGTCCACTTCCAAATAGCACATGAAGAAGAACAGTGCCACCGCCAACGTTACCAGGGTGCACCACGTGGAGGTTTCCTACCCCAGCACCCCAAGTGATTTACCCTTAACACAACCAATCCTCTTCTAATTCAGAAATAGGCAGAGCGATTTTCAGGCAGGCCATACAGATGCTTGTGCATTTTGATTTGCAAAAAAGAATGTTATATTTTCATGTGTAGATTATTTCACAATATTCTGTTACCATTGAAAATAAATAAAAATTACCATTCATTTCATCATTATTCAGTGTCACAAAAATAGTCATCCTTTTTGTTATTGTGTCAGACTTAGTTGAGTCGCAGATGATGGTTTCGTTAGATTCAGCATCCATATTGAACACATAATTTGTATATTTTTTGTTATATTTTTTATCTTCATTTACTACTGAAGTAATGTTACCTGAAATAATATAATAAGTTTAACTTTGACAGTAGCATATGTATCTGCAACTCTAACCAACAAACGATAAAATGTATTCGAAAAATTCTGGCATGAGAATTAGAGTTCTTTGTATGAGTAACATAAAAAATAATCGAGTCTTAAAGTAGTTTCATATATCGAATATCTTTAGTAAAAATTATTACAGTGCAGATCATCACCATCATCATCTTAGCAATTAGCACGCATGTCAGCTTTTAAGACGTCAAGCTAGAGTACTATTTAGATCTGCACCTCCTAATGGGGCCAGACGGTGGTGGTATGTCCAAATATTTATTGTCCACGTAGCCAGAGGATTATCGTAAAATATGGCAGCCCCAGCACAGACAATTCTCAAGCAATTTATGTACTATGTCCCGGACGTGAGGGTTGGCGTGAATATGGAAGTTTGTCCCTGTATCCACCTCAGCCTATTCATTATCGTGACACATAGCTTCTAGAAGTGTCGCTCTAGCACCGGCCACGTTTCACAGCCATGTAGGAAGATAGGCCTAGTTATGGTTTTATAGACCTATCATTCTACATGGCCAGTATTACAGTCTATATGAAAACAAAAAGTTTCCATAATTGAAATAAAAAAAATATATCTTGCCAACATTTTATGCTGAGAGCAATTTCAAAATGAAACACACCTCTATATATCCAGTGAGGTTCTCTATTTATCGCGGTTATGCAAGTAAGATTTAGCACTCGTCTCCTCGAATGCTGATAGTAGGTTATCCAATCATTGTTGCTTGTACTATACTGATAAAGTATATTGCTGGCTTGCAGACCATGTATGACTGGATCTAGAAGTAATGGTATAGAATTATTTACCTTAACTCGACAATTGGTGTTCTTCTCACGTTTATGAGTAACTCTATCAAAATTAATAAAGATTTAAAGGTTGACCAAAAATAGACATAAAATTTCAATTATGATATAGTGTACATTCATAATGTTTGTCTTTTTGTATAACACAATACTTCCAAAACACGAGAAAGTTATCCAGAACTATACAAAAGATTATGAAAAATGAAGCTAAAAAATAATTTTCTACTGTTTCAGTTGTCAAAACAGCAGCCCAATGATTTGAACAAATTAAACGATAAGGATATTTTGACAATGATTCCAGATATAAACTTTCTATCAACAATTATTTCACATTTCACAAATGTAACAGGCTGTTTTTATATTAATAAATCCGCATAACACTTCGGTTTACGGACCTTTATTTCGCAATAAGATAAACAATGTAACTTACACGAGAACAAAATATTGTATTATATTAAATATTTAAAACTCTTATCCTAATACAGGCGGTTACTTAAAAAAATACTGACAAACGACGTACTTTAAGATGTGACTTTGCTGTTCAATGTCGTACAGCTAACAGAAAGTTGAGCACGATAAGCGATTTATATTTTTTATATTTTAACATTTTTTAATTTTAACATTACTTATAATATGATCGTAAAGCTTTGTCTTAAATATTTTCAGCGAGGTTGCCTCTCCTATGTCTGCTGGAAGTGCGTTGTATAGGCTGTGCAGCCCACAAATATCAAAAAGATTTTGCTATTGTTAGTTCTTTTTATTTGTAACAGTAAGTGCCTAATCACTTACTAAGTGATTAGGTCTACGAGTTGAATGTTTTTGTGTCTTGATTGTAACAAAATGTTGTTGCGAAAGTGATTGTGAATGCATGTGTTTATGAATAATTTTGTATATAAGTTTGCATGTGTAATGAGTAACGTAGTTACTTCAAATATAAGCTTTGTTGGTATTAAATATTGATAATGGTGTAGATTTTAATGATTTAATTTTTAATATTTGAATGAGTTTTTGATAAGTTTTAAATGTATATATACTTCAATGAGATACAATAGATAAGGTTTTACTAGTGTATTGTATATGAGCGGTTGAGTTTGATGTAGAATGAATTTTACCATGTTGTGCAGTAATCCCACTAGGTACGCAAATTTGATTTGTGCATGCTAAGACATGTTTTTGTTCATTGTTAAGCCAAGGTATTTTTTTGGAGTAGTTTTACGAAGCACTTGTCGATTTATGGTCATGATTTGGGAATTTTTTAATTTTACCACAAAAAATATGTATGCAATTTTCGATTGTTAGGGGGTTGTATTCAAATCACTTGCACAAAATATGTAAATCATCTTGAGCATATTACATAATTAGGTTAAGATTATGACCAAAGTAAAATATACACGTATGATCTGCATATAGTGACACTTGTCCGTGTTAATTTAATTCGGAGATCTAAATATCATAAAATAGGAAAACTAAAGGTCCTAGTGTTGAGCCTTACGGTACAACGTAAGGTAAAATTTGAGGAGAACTTCGATGCCTTCCAAGCTGCATGACCTGATATGATTTATGATCTGTTAGATAGACCGAATCACATTATAATATATGCGGTCCCAATCAAGTCAATATTCCTTAATTTTATCAGTAACAATCTATTACGGACCGTGTCGAAAGCCTTTTCTAAATCAATAAATACTCCAATTGCACTTTCTTTTTGGTCTATTTCTGCCTTCAAAGTCGTTATTAGGTCTATGTTTGTAACGAGTGTATTGGGTTTCGGACGAAAACTGTACTGTTTTTTAACAATTAAATTAATTTTTGTTAGGTACTCGTTTAATCTCCTATATACATTTTTTAGGAAATACTGACAACATAAACAGGACGATAGTTTTCTGGTTTGGATGTGGCACAATTTTTATCTATAGGAGTGATTCTAGCAATTTTTAAACAATCTGGAAACGTGCCTTCGGTTAGTATTTTTCATAAACAGTCTTTTGAAAAATTACGCTTTGGATACACTTTAAGAATTTTAACACTTTTATTTACTCTTATTGGATATTTCGTTAGTCGTACATAGAGAAAATTGAGAAAAGTGTGATGTTTAGTGTCAATATTAAGTTTTGGTAGTGTATTTGTATGGTTATTAATGTGAAATATTGATGGAATATCTTTAGTTAATTGTGTTCCTATACTCGAAAATACTAGAAAAGATATATTTGTCCTTTGTATTTCTTATTGCTTGTGCTACACTCTGTTCTAGTTTTTAAGTTAGCTCGTAATTTTTCATTGCCGGGATTTGCTTTAAGTTATTCTATGACTCATTTGTCTCATTGGTTATGGTCATAATTATTTTATTGATCATAAAATCATGAATCAATCATCAATATATATGTTTATCAATAATTTTAAATTTTCTAGTGTTGTTTTTCAGTATCATTTTCTTGATAAGGTTTGCCAATTCGTTAAAGTCAATTTGTTTATCATATCATATTTATCAAATTTTTACTTTTTTCAGTAATAGTGTATCAATTTTCATAATTACTATTACTACTTTTATATTCTAATATACACTAATAGAAAAAATTAAGGAATCAAAAAAAAGTTCCAAATTTTTTGGCAGTTTTCAACAGGTCGTAACTTCGAGAGAAATGGTTGTACAGGAAATCAAAAAAAAGAAAATTATAGCTCCAAGAGTCTAGTTTTTGTTGCTGATTTTTCTACGATTACTCAAAAACAGCGGAGACTATAAAATTTTGAAGTTCGAATCCAAAAACTAGATATTTGGAGCTATAATTTTCTTTTTTTTTATTTCCTGTACGACCATTTCTCTCGAAGTTACGGCCTGTAGAAAAATGCCCAAAAATTTGGAATTTTTTTTTGATCCCTTAATTTTTTCCATTAGTGTATTTTAACCTTAAGTTTATTTTTTAATTAAAGCTGTACTTACCTTGAGCATGTCTCTTTAAAAATTGTATGTCAACTGTAGTATTAGATGATTCCAATGTCGAATAGCATTGAAAAATCATGCCATCTAGACGAGTTGTTTCAATAGAAATGCTGTACATTGAAGATGTATTCGTAACATCTGAAATCATTTTGTTATAATTCTATATAAAGTACTAGAGTCCTGCTGATTTCAGCACGAACAAGCCGTCTTGACTGAGACAGTACTACCCACTCATAGAAGACCGACCTAAAGAGACAATAAACATGCTGTCGTCTTTCGTTGGTGAGAGTGAGACCTAATTATATATGATAATTATCAGTTATTATATTAAGTGTGTAAGACTTACACTGTCATGATGACTGTCATGCCTTTTACGTTCCCATACGTGGCGTGAAAAAGCATCTCACTAGACTGCCATAGTATGGGTTACCATACTACATTGTATGTATTCACAATGAGTACGGTGACCTCAACTCTGGAATTCTGTTCATGATTTCCATAAAGTAGAATAGTCACATTTACAGGCTTTTAAAATTAAAAATAAAAAGAAAAATATGTGGTATAATTATAGTTAGAATATGTCACTAGTCTCCCCAATACACCTACCACTGTAGGTTTTGATTACCAGAATCAACAGCCCAATCCAACCGACGAACATTTCTAGTAATTACTCTGAGAAAGTTCAAGGAAAAGTTAGTCATGAAACTCGAAAGGGAATTAATCAGAACTAAATTGGAGGATTTGCAAATATGACAAATCCACAAATTAATTATATTTTTAATATCGAGAAGCCCAGTAGTTGGTGTTGCTTAACAATTTTAAGTTGGTACATAAATGTATTGGAATTAGGTATATAATTAAACATGCAGACACGTACACACACATCCACATACATATGCATACATACACACAAATGTGCACGTATATAACACAGAACTAAGTACTACTAATTTCAGTTTTAGAAGAAAAGATACCTTTAGTGACAACTTTATTGGTGTTGTTATTTGATATTTCTCCGTAAATATTACCAAGCATCAATTGGTTTTTCTTTGCACATGTTAACTGTACCGATTGCCCGGCAATGTAATAGTATAAATATCTATCTCTTCCATGCACTTTTCGAGGAAACGGTGTTAGCTCCATACCATTTACTGTCACAAGGAAGTCATCTAAAAATATTAACGTAATTTGAAGGTTATGCTGTATTCTAAAGAATTGAACTACAAGCTAGTTTAAGTAAATATATTTTAGTTACTGTTTTCAATTATCATCAAATGTAGTATAATCTTCTCTTTTGTTATTAATTCAACAACTAAAAATTTCATCTTGCCTTACCTAATGCTCAAATTTGTAAGAAATGCTATATCAAATGGAAGTTCATTGTTCCCTTAAAGGTTTAAAAATTGTGGACAACAAATTGATACAATATTGACAATATTAATTTATCCAGAAATAATATTGTAATTGATATTTTACAAAAGTTAATCATTGACATACATATTTGAAACGCTGACTTTGAATGTGTTTAAAGCACACTTACTACTGCTTCTGGTGTTGTTATTGGGTAAGACAGTAAGTATAGCTCTGTAGGTGAATTCTTGTAGTATCATTGGTGCTACATATGTGCATTCCACATATGACTGGTTAGTACTCGCATCCTTTATCAATACGCTCAATGTCAAAGGATACTCAGTCTCATCACTCTGAGCATCAAACAATATTATACCTGAAATTATAATAAAAAGTTGAAGTTTTTTGATAACCATGTTTTAAATTAATATTCGATTTGTGTTTTTTTTCTAAATAAAATTTTGGCTAGAAACATTCATGGATCGTGATTTACTTTACAAGCATACACGATACACGAAATGGGCACAAAGGGTACCTGGACTCGGCAACTATTTCTGGAGTTCGCGAAGTGTTGTCACTTCTTTGGTTTGAGCTCATAACACTCGGTGTAAAAAAAAATGACAAGGTAACTGCTTAATATGAAATAAAGACAGTAAAAGCAATGTTTTTGCACTGCACAAAATGCAAGAAATTTATAACTTTAGTTAATTAAATTACGCCAATGCCTGATGTACCTCGACATGCAAATAACTATGCAAGAAACTGTATTTACGCGTATTTCGAGTACTTATAATACTTTTTTCCATGAGAAAGATATCATCTTATTTGCAAAAAAATTGTTTAAATTAAAATTTCTAACGTTTGAAGTGGACAGTGTACATAAATGACTAAATTTATTTGGGCTACATTTATTCTAGACTTAAGTAGGGTTTGCTTTTCTCGTTAACATGCTGGATGCATAGTTTTTAGTTAATCAGCATAACTTGTCATTAGTCATAGTATCTGTGTATATTATTCACTTATAAAATCAATGTATCGCTGTTGATTTTCAATAAATAAATGAGTAATATTGCGAAGAAAAGAAAAACTTAAAACAAATGCAATACCAACCCGGCTGGTCAGCGTGTATGCCAAAACCTAGTTTTTAAGAAGTGGCGTATGTCCAGCAGTGGACTATTAATAACTGTTGATGATAATAAATCAATATTATTTCTTAAATCTTACCATCTTCACCATAATGTCGTAGTCTGATTTGGCCAGTGCTATAACTGTTGCCACAAGTTAGGTCCACAATATCTCCTTCTTCAAAGTCATATTCAGCAATTCCATCGTATTCTGGCACTGTTAAATTTGTATATTCATAAATTGCAGGTAATCCATCGATCTTCATATTTACTTTTTCTGCAATTAAGTACACGTACTTGTAATACAAATAAATCTCAAATGATCTGGTGGTCCTAACTAAGCTAGACATCATAGGCCCTATTCTCATCCAGGACAAAATTCTTGCGACGAGCAAGCTGAGTTTATAGTATATATTTGTATTTGAAATCGATAAGTTTGTCAGTAGTTTGGATATTATGTTATATAAAGTTACTTTGAATGGGGGACGATATTAATTTGTGGATTTTACTTAAAAATGAAATGTTATGAAAAAAATATTTTTCTCACTTCTGAATCCTTAAAAAAAATCATCTGAGTAAAAGTATTTTAGCTTTATTATTATATCGTAAACTTTGTAACAAAACTGTTATATTTAAAAAAAGCTGTGTGTAGTGATACTCATTTAGAATATCACCAAATATTGAAGATATGTGGAGGGAAGGGGTGTCATGTCCTTTCGACACAGAGGGAGGATCCTCCGACCAGGCGAAGTGATCATTGATGTTGAGTTGTTGTATATATGCTAATCGCCACGAGAATCTCTATTTCGCGATACAGGATCAGTAGTTGCTTCGTCGTTCATTATACTCCATAGTTCGATGTATTTTCGCTAGATGGCGGTGTAGTAATTTTGTCTGTTTTCATTGTGTTTGGAAGTCACCACAGATAGAACGAGATGTCATCTTGATACATAAAAATCTACTGATTGACTTAAAAAATGATTACTTTTAGGGCGTAAATGGTTCCCTAAAATAATTTAAAACATTACTTACTTGCACCTTTTACTCGTATATCAAAGGAATAGTTTATATGAGTGTTGTTAAAATCCACTACTTCGCATTGCCACATAGCACTCATTAAAGTTCTTACTGCATCAATCTAAAAAAAATATTATAAGTGTAAATGAGTCCAATTAAGTTGACTCTCCTTACTTGAGGAGCTAGTAGAGCAAAACCTCTTTTGATGCGGTGATGATGAAGATGAAAAAATTGAAGTAATATTTTGTATTGCTTGTTGTTTTTTTTTGCATTTTTTTATATGTTTATCAACTCCAGGCATATTATCTATAGGCATATTATATATACTCCAGTATTGACGTTTCTTCGTCCCAACAGTCCACTGTTGGGACGAAGAAACGTCAATACTACAAATCACTGTTGTGTGACATAAAATTTAATGTTACATTTTGGTCGTCCTTTTACCCAGAAGTTTTATTTTATGAGAAAGAGATGGATTGCCTTGCGGTTGTGTTCACAAATCTTAAGGGTACATAGTTTGATATTTTTGGTACTGTGTTAGTTAATGATTAATATACATAAACACAACACATTATGGAACACAATAAGTAATAGACTGTTAAAACTAGACACGATGCCATGATATCGACAAAAAATATCTAGCGATTTTTATCACATAATATTCCTGTTAGCGTTGAATGTGATTAACACTGAAGTAATTCTACACTAAATATTGTACGATTAGGAAGAATTAGTACCATACAGTTTCATTTTATCTTAATAGCGACATTATATTTTCAGGTGACAGGTTGAGGACACAATAGACACTGATTTACTGTGTCTTGTGTAAACAGTAAAATATAGTAGTAATATATATACGCCCCCACTAGGAATAAATCCTGTATCGCGGAAGACTATACAAACATATTAGAAATTGACATAAAGAACATCCAGACTCCGAACAACAATTTGTGGATCACAAAAAGTGTTGTCCCATGTAGGGTTTGAACCGGCGACGCTCAAGCAGTAGAGAGCGGCGTAGTGACCGCTTAAACCACTAGGGCAACCGTGCAGTCTGCAGTCTGCTGTCTGCAGTCATATCGTATGTACGTACATTCAAAATTAAGTACTTACTCTTATCGTAAAATCACCAGTTTTAAAAACATTGTAGTAACTGTAGCGGTAATCTCCGTAATCCTTGTATGTGCACCTAAAAGGCAACATGAACAGTTTACTAATCTGGCATAATAATAACAGTATTAATATTTACACATTTGTTACTGACTTTAATACTGCTGAAAAATTTGACAAAACAATATCCAGCGGCTTATAATTTAGGACTGTATGTGATGCAAAGTCAGGATTTGGTCCACGTATTTGTATTTTTTGAATATCTGTAAAAAAATCACATATCAGATGTTTGGTCATAAGATAATACTAAATTTGTACTAGTGAAAGGTTTAACCTCTTAGTAGGCATTTTGAGTAACCCAGGGTGGGTTCAATGTACTTCAAATGATTTTCAAAATATTCAGTTGGCGGTATACGTAATGTGAAACTACCCAGAACTTGTTGTTTGGAATTTAACTTATTTTTTGTTAACGTCTTGTAACCCCTTCGGGCCGTCACCCCACAGAGTTTACGGCGGAGTGGTGTGCCGGAATCAGACCGATTAAAACCACACAACATGCCACTGTGCGCCTGAGAGAGGAGGGTTTCGGGAACAGTTATTATTACGACATCTAGACCCGCCTAACGCAGGCACCACATTCATGTGAATTCTCCATTTAGGCGACGTACGGCGAAGAACATACTAAATTCCATAGTTGCTTGGTGTTGCAGTGGTAGTGTTCCCAGAAAACTGGCAGCATAACTACGTTAAATGGTAATAACATATTATTATTAATTTAAGTATTAATTGGAATTTAACTTACCTAAGGCATTGTTAAATACAAATAAATAAATGCTTATGTAGAACACAATACGAAACAAACTCATAGTGGAACATCCACCAGGCTGGGAAGTAACAAATACAATCATTTTGTTATTAAGTTAATGTAATGAAATAAGAGCTCTATTCAATCCTAATAGTTAGGTATTTCAATTATCCTTAAAATGTATGTATTTGTAGTATTGTATAGGGTGACAGTATCGCGTTGTTGTTTATGCGGACTTTACAAGAATCTTTTTGATTATATACTACAAAATTTTAACTAACTTTGCAAACACATTGAGTTAATTACTCGCAGCTTCATATTTTTTTAGAAATTCATGCAAAAAGATAAACGTTGTCTTAAAAACAATACTGCTATTGAAAGATTGCAGCATTGATAATACATTATACCTTGAAATATGGAACCATTCCTGTTCGTAGAATGCGAATGGACTTGAAACACCTTGTGAACTATTCTATCTTTTAATACTATTTCTTTTAATGTAAAGTGTACACACTAAGTATATCTTAGTACTTATAGCAAAAATAAAACGAACCTTGCATAAATCACATGATATGTAACATCAAATATTCCACCTATCGTTTGATAGTCAACTACTGCAACGCGTAGGAAGCTGATTGCCCGAATCAAATAGCGCACATTTAAACGACTTTACTTCATACATTGTGGTCTTTTTTTCACGAAATGACTTCTACAGATTACAGGGAAGCAATGAGAAAAACATAAACAAAGCAGGTGTGTAGTATAAACATCGGTGTTCCAGTACTCGCAACAAAATTTTGCTTTCCTATATTTTGATTGTCCAACGTTTAAAGAATTTCTTACAAACACACATAAGCCACTTATATGAGAACTTAAAAAAACCATTTCGTACAAGGGTCGTGTAACAACGTCGTGATACTTTATGATATAACAATAAACATTTAAATGAAAAGAGAGTTGTTACTAAGGATATAATGAGACAATCAATTTAAACAAGTTGTCTCTCATCTAACATGTCTTATATATGAGGGTAGACTGTTAAAAGGCCTTATATTTTTAAAAATAATTTTCTTTTTTTGTACAATTAGCTCTTATTTTTTTAGACAGAATTATTAGACTTTCTCGACGAGTGCTATGTTTATTTATTGTCAATTTTTCCGTTTTTTTAATAAATGACAAGTCGGTGTGAATAGTTTTCTTTATATATTTTTTGAATAGAAGACGAAGAGTGTTAAATATTGAAAACAATATTTTAATGATAATAAGACAAAATAAAATTTTGTCTTTGGAATTGATGTAAATATTTATTCTTAATTTTCGCGGAATACTTTTACGTATGGATCGCATAGGAATTAAGAGTTAAGAAATTTTGTCTTTCATGTTTATTCGTGGGTCTTCCATGATAAGTGTTGATGATAAGTTCATGATAAGTTTTAAGCCTAAATATTTGGTTTCAGATGACTTCTGTTTTAATTGAATATTATTTATTGTTAAGGGTTAATGAACAGGTCAAAGGTTTATTTTTTTATCTAAATACACAAAATATAAAATAACTAGTTTTCGTAATATTAACAGTTAATAAGTTACATTGAAACCGATTTGTTGAGGTGTTCAAATTCTTCTGTATTAGTAAAATGATATATTGTACTAAAATAAAAAAAATGTGTATTGTTGGCATATAGGGTTAACTTTATATGACCATTTGGTCATAAAGTCCTGGACCATTTATCTCATTTATATAAATTGTAAATAAAAGTGGACCGAGTATTGACCCTTGCGGGAATCACTACGTGATAGGTAATTCATTGCTAATAACAATATCAATTTTAAGAACCTGCAGCCTATTACTTAGTATCATTTAAACCTTTTCAGAGTACAACCTTTGATATTACTGGTTTCTAGGTATTTATTCATTTGCACTTTTTGTACAAAGGCGGACTTAATGCCATGTGGCATTTTTCCCAGTCGACCTTCAGGTGATGTAGAAATAAGATGCGGTAGGTGCAAAATTATTGAGCTTATAAATATACTTTAAATATAAATAATATACATGAACTTACTACTAAATAAAAATACATGAGTAATAAATTATAATAATACATCTTTACATGTAACAAAATCGTAGGAAAGTCAAAACTGTACATTGAATATTTTTTTAATAGAATACTTAGGACGTGATCTACAATCGATATCGAAACCAAAAATATAGTTTTTTAGAATTTTTGCCTGTTTGTCTGTATGTATGTCCGGGCTAAACTAAAAAAGTTCTGCATGGATTTACTTCAAATTTTGCATGAATTTTACTAACAGGTCGGATCAACATATAGGCTGCATATTATCAGGCTATCACCTACAGGGGAGGAGCTGTGAATCTTTGTTTTTCCTATGCATTCTGTGATAGCGTGTTATCTAACGATGCATATTTTGTAAGGTATGATACCTTTGTATGTATTTTTACTCTTTTGTATCCTAGAATATATTCCTGCATCATTTCCTCTATTTCCTTCAGTCACATCTTATGACTGAACTCCGCGGGATTTCCATATAACTCTCTTCACTTGCTTCGCTTGCAAAAAAACGTATACTTATATTTTAATGCTATTTTAAAAGTGGTTTAATTATAATGCTAAAGCGACAGTGTCTTCTTAATAATAATTATAAATAAATAAATAAAAATAAATGAATAATAAACTAGCAACACTAAAAGCAGTTGGAATGTCTCGTACATATTTTTAAAATGCATAATATATTACTACAAATTTATCGTCTTAGAGTTTGAAATATCAACCAGAACGAAAATGAACACGTGTACAATAAACAATTCGAATAAAATTACAATAAAAATGATTTTTCCATAAAAATATCTGTTACCGAAGACATGATGTTAAACGTCATGTCAATACAATAATTTTAAAGAAATTTCCAATATGTTAACAAGAGCTAGAATAAAAGCACAATTAACATCTTCGGACTTGTCATTCTGTTCCGCCTTGCCGTCCCCGGAAGCAACAATGGAAGTTCCGGTTGTTGCAGAGGCGTCGAGCTCTAGTTCCAGTGACGAATTTTTCTCTTTGCCGACGTCGCCAAGACCTGTACATCGGCAGGAGAGTACTGGGCCAAACAGGGTCCCCGCTACCGGTGGTGATGTGCGTCGCATGAAGTGGACAAAATCGATGAACGAGAATGTCATACGGGCATATTTTCGGGCTACAGAGTTGGGAACGAACCTTATTGCGTACCGCGTTAGACTAGTCGCTCTGTTTTAAGAGCTTGAACCAACTGTTAACGTATCAGTACAAAGATTGCCGAATCCAGTACGAGCTATACAGCGCTGTCACCTGCTGGATGATGCAGAACTTGAAAGGATACGCTCTGCCATACGGAAAAGCCTTGCTACCTCTTCTTCGTCACGCACTATGGTAGCCAACAGCACACCTCCGTTGGCATTATGTAATAAAGATGTTGATGAACTAGTGGAGAGTGAAGTTATATCCGTAAGTACGCAATATGACGATAAGATAAGGAGTGCTTTGGAGGATGTGATTCAGAAATACCGATTTGTAAATGATAATAGTAGACCACGGTTATGCCATTTGCCTATTTATAAACGTAATTTAGGACTTGAGTGCCCTGGATTCGCTATTATTAGATTACTTTGATAATAGCAAAGATCTTAGTGATACACATTCTATTCTATACTGTGCGGCTATTGCAGTTTGTCGAGTAGCTGGTGTTAAATTTATTGAACGTGTCAGTACTACTTTCCCCAAAAATGCTGTACCAACTTGTCTGTATAGAATTGAACGTCGTATTGCTGAGTCTAGGACACTCATCGCTAAATTAACTGGTTTTCAAAGTGGTAATATACAGCCAAGTGTCATGTGCTTGTGTTCTACTATTTTTTATATTTTTAACTATGTATTTTTGTTTTTATTTACTATATATTTAAAAATGTAATTAATATGTTTAAAATTCTTAGAGTACATACATGTTTTGCTAATAACTACTAGCACGTAAAAATTTTACTTAATCTGTTGATAGAATGCCTTAATACTATAAAAACTATAATTGAGTAACCATTCATGTAATTAAACTTTAAAGAACCTTAAATATAATGACTTTAAATGATTGGGTAACTTATTATAAACGCGAATGCACATAGCCAAACAATTTTTGTTGTTTTTATTTGAATGGAGATGTATAGGTATGTTTGGTGCTCTAGAGCCTTCACGCAGATGACGTCGCGGACAGCAGCTAATATGAACACACACATACTTAAATATGATATTGTATGATACACAGTCTGGTACTAGGGTTGTGACTATTCTGCCAACTAATTCCTATGAAGTTCGTGAACTGTCGATTTGAAACTAAGGTGGTTCGTGGGCATCCTGATTTCGACGGGGAGTGCATTCCAGAGCAGAATCGACTACATGTAGAAAGAAGTGTTGATGAAGTTGGAGGTGTGAGAGGGGTATTGAAGGACTAAATTATTTGTTGATCGAAGATTTCGGTCGTGACTGTCACATAAGAAACGGAAGTGAGGTACGAGATATTTTAGTTATCAAATCATGTTACCGCAAAAACTCATGTCATTTATTCTCTGAGAGGATCTGTATTAGTAGATTATCTTAAATTAAGTAGAACTCGTGGTTATAAGAGTTGCTGCTTTTGTGGATTGATATGTTATCACGTTAAGGCAATATTAAACGAAATATATTTTATTAGGTTTTTGTATAATTATTTCGTTATCACAAGTATTTTGAGGAAATTTTGTTGACATATTTCGCAACGTTCGTGCATTTAATCATAAATTATTCCATAAAACCTATTAATATTTAGTGGAGTCTAGGTGTAGTATGGTTTAATATTTTGTCTATGAAACTATTGAGATATCTATGTTGTCATAATATCTCATCAACATCATCATCTGATGTCCGTGTGATGACTGATTTCGAATAAATAGCGTTACCACCCCTATTCATCCCGTGGGTGTCGTAAAAGGCGACTAAGGAAACAAAGTATGCAAGACAACATCATTACAAAGAAAAGGAAAACTTGATTCCAACACGTCTGGTCAGTGTGGTATAGTAGGCCAAAATCTCCTTGGTAAGGAGAGGCCTATGTCCAGCGGTGGACTGTAGAAGGCTGCTGATGACGATGATGATGATCTTTTTTATATCTTGTGTCCTTTCTTGTATAAATGTGTTCAAAATGCAAAAACAAACTCAGACTGTCGATTAAGAGCTATTAGAAAATTAGAGTAGAGGAGAAAGACTAATTGGAAGAGCACCTCACCGCTGGTCGGATCAAATTAATCACAGACGTTCAAATTGCAAATACTCAAATTTGGACTGGTTGAAACAGGGGAAACTACATAGAAAAACCATCCACGAAGGAGTATACAGTTAGAAATGTCTACACTAAGAAAGACATAACCTTAACTCTGTAGTAAACTACGAATTTGCATTATTCACACTTCAATAGAGAGCAATTAATTTAGATTCTTGTGACACAATGTACCTAATCTACTTACTTTCATTCCATATGGAATGTTTATAAGAGATTATAGTTAAACTTGGGTATAGAAGCGGCTCCGTCTACAATTAAATAAGCCGTTTCCTAGCCGCACAAGTGCTCCTTGTCTTCAAGCTCCTTACTTGATTCTTTGCACTAAATACTAATTAGTCCACGTAACACTACATAATTCTATCCAGTGTCGATAATGTAGTATTTAGTGATATAGTGTATTCCTCTGGGTGTATTCAAATTACACGTATATTGCGCTGGTGAATCCTTACCTTTTGAGATTGACTCATAAATTAAGGTTCTGTGGTGACTTAGTTTAGGTGTATATTTATTCATATTTCTATCTAACTACCATGTCAATAAGGTTAATATTAGCTTACACAATCATAATACACTGAGTAGTTTGATTATGTATTAAAATTGTGTATTTAAGTTTTTGCATATACTACAATACAAGCAATAGCATTAAGTAGTAGTTTAGAAGGACATTGGCTTCTCTTTAAAGAGGTGATTTTGGTCTACTATATCATGTTGTCCAGACGAGTTGATTTAGGGTTTGTTTCAAGTTTTCTTTCTCTTTATAATATTAATTGTTGTGCTGCGCGACTTGTTTCTTTAGTCTTAGTTGAATATGATCTGATATAATCTTGAAACTGATAAATTTAACTGAGTGAATGTTTACCGAGGTCGAGGTCATCGATATGTTTCTTTTTTAATTAATGTCCTAATAAGTTTATGTATTCACAGTAACTATAGGTAAAAAGCGTAGAAATAACTGTAGAGTAAATTTTTACATCTTTAATCAGAACTGATCGAGCAGTTTAGAGTTTCTAGCTGATCAGCTCTTTATTATTTTAGGTAGTAGAGCTATGCTGATTTCAACATGAGCGCGCCGGCTCATCCGCGGCAGCACTGCCGTCTCATAGAAGACCAACGTGCTGTCGTGTTTCGTTGTTGAGTGCGAGACCGGAGGCCCATTGATGCAGGGGTGACAGGTAACTGTGTGAACCTTACATTGCCACGATGATTGTCATGCCTTTTACGTCCCCAAGCGAGGCGTGAAAGAGTGTCTAACTAGGCTGCCATAGCGTAGGCCATCATACTGCATCGTCTGCATTTACAACGAGTATGATCACCACAACTCTTTTGGAATCTATTCATGTTTTCCATCAGGTAGAGTAGTCACTTTGGCAGGTTCTTAACTTAGAAAAAAAGGCAATATCTAATGATCGTCTTATTTAAATTATATTCATAACATTTAGATGAAATTTTTTATATTTACTCATAATATATTTGAAATATATAAAGTAAATGTCAACTTTAAGGAAAACCCTGGTAACAGTGACATCAATTATAATGCTCTAAAAATACAAATACATCTATGACGGCACAAGTTTGTGTTTACTTACGTAGGAGGATAAAATAAAGATCTAACAGTAGCAATTTAATGTAGTTCACATTTTTAGTTATATCAAATTTATTTTACTCGTGCATTACTTTGGCAATCGTTTTTCAAATGCAGCAAATGGTGGATTAAATCAGAAAGTGCATATACTATGGGTTTTACCATTTCTGGAGCTTAGATTATCAACTTGTGGACTGCGTAAGAATTTGTGATTGCATTAAAGTCGTCCATGTTATCATTTAATGCATAGGCAGCTTTATTTCCAGCAAAAAATATCGTATTGGCTGTTTGGTATTTCTCCAGTTGTTTAACCACGATCTCGTGGATCATGTAATCATAATGTCTTGAATCGATTTCAACTTGACATGAGGTCTTTATTAAGTTTTCTAACTGAAAAATAACTTAAACATTAGAAAATATATTTTGAGGAATGTAAATTAAAAAATCCAACAAGAGTTAGGAGTCTTAAACGCTTAGTATAGAACATGAAAAATTCAATCAAATTGAGAATCTTTTACTTTTGAAACTTTGGAGTTCGTTTAAAAGCCCGATGTTTTTCATAAAATTATTTATCTTATATTTATATTTTTCTTCTCTACTCTCAATTCTCAATTCTTTATTGAATGCTGGTGTTAAACATATAAATTGTGAACCCTATCGGGCACAGCAACGTAGCTTAGCAGGAGAGGATCTAACTTTTTTTCAAATTTATTATTTAATTATTTATACCTATTAAGTTATACTTTATATCCCTAATACCTATTAAACGGTTTTTACCAATATTTCAGGTTTACATGTATACACAAATATTATAATTATTTCAAAGATTAAATCCGTTACCCCAGCGGAGTTTGTGACGGTGTGGTGTTAAAATGGGCCCTATTAAAACCAAACGGTCTACCACACTGTGCCTTAAATCTGAAAAATCCGGGAACTACTGCGGAACATCTATAGTATAGGTTTAATGCTGTGCCGTCCAATCGGCACATAGCCCCAGCTTGTTCTAAGCCGAGTCCTCACTGCAGTTGCAGCAGGTGACAAGAGGGGTTTAGTTCCTTTCTAGCCACCGAGTGGAGATATTGCCCGATGCAACCGTAGCCGGAAAGGACCTACGTCTGTCGGAAGAAAAAGGTCCCGTATTACCGCCGCGCTCAATCGACGAAAACGGTTAGAGTTAGAAAGCTTTTACGGCAGAAAAGCCAGCATGTGGAGCCTCCAGCTGAGATGGCCGAACAACCATCGTAGTCTGACGAGCAGCTTTACGCGACTCGCGTACTTCTTTAGGCGGACGTAGTATTGTACATTGTGATTACGAAGCTGTCGTGGTCACTTAACCAGTTTGGACGGAGAGGAACATAATACTCCTCTGCAGCTACTACCACACCGATCGACTACTAACGTCATGGTTTGTAGGAAGTAATACTGTGCGGTGGCACAGTCATCATCCCTATTCATCTGGTTTTATTAAAATTAATGTCTAAATATTGTTCGGTCATCCAATTTTTTGTTGCAATATATATGAAGTAAGTATTGATGGCAAACCACTTCGTTCATATATATTTTTAAGAAGGTCATTGTTACAAATGAGAAAAGTAAACACCCTAACAAAAACACTTCTCTGTGGCATAGAGATATTATTAGATTTGTGGTCTGAACAGATTGTTTTTATGTTACAAGCGTTGTTCCCGATGGTGTTAAAAATTCCTGTCTAATGGTTCTAACTTGATGCCTGAGACACATAATCCTAACACAAATAGTAGCAGCGCCATGATTGCAATCTAAATATTAAAGAATTTCTTAAATTATTTAATTAAGAGGAAGGCAGTACTTCCAGCGCAATTACCGATTTGTTTTTTGTTTGATAAGATTCGTTTAATTTGATATTTGAATATGAATTCTATGCTTTGTAAATAGTAACTTTGTATCTTATTATTTTTATATCTTAGTACAATTTTGGCTTATTAAATTTTAAGAAAGACGATTAAAATTTTGGGTTTTCATGTAATGAATAATAAGTTATGAATTTCTTTCACTTCACTTTTAAGAATACACTTTTTCTTGCCTGTGAAGTATTATAAATGACAGGGAACGCTTTTATTGTTTAATCTATTAAAAGCAAAAAAATTCAAAATCGAAATGTGCATGTACCTCTCGGTGACCCAAACTGGAATTTTCTAAATTGTCTGAAGTGGAATGGTCTGAAAATATATAATCAACTAGTTACATGTTTTGTTTGCCGTTTTAACAAATCAATTTATCGGTGGCAATGGACGTATTATTACTTAAATTAACTTTACCGTGCTCAATTTGCTGCGTGTAAATATTACCTACCGTAATTTAATTCTATAGACGAGTAGACCCGGTTCTTTAACGGCTATTAATTCTTTAAAAATTGCATAGTTACACGGAGTGACAAGTAAGTATCTTATTGTATGGTTCTTCAACAGATAGCCAAGTCTGCCTGGGTTCATAGAAATTGCCTATCTAGGGTACACCTAAGCCCAGTAAAGATTGAAAGAGCACTGAATGTCTGAACCTTGCTTCGACTCCAACATACCAATTTCGCGTTTGGTTATCATAAGGAGATGTAGAGGCGTAAGGGTTTCTATAGCAAAATTGGGTTTAATCGAGGCAATTATTTTGGTTGAGGGAAAGTCGTGTATTTTTCAACTTTAATCGGGTCATTTAGATCGTTAGTTTCTGTTGACACAATGTTGTTATCTAGTAAGGTACCGTTAAGGCCTGTTGAATACCTACACAGTCAAACTTACATAATTAAGTTTAAAGACAACCTTGACTAGATTGTTTTGAAAATACATAAGCTGATAATTGATAAAAGTAATAAAATACGAGGGTTATTATAACATATATTAGAAAGGGTCTAAAGAATGAAAAATAATAAATAATAAGAAATTATTTCCACAGCCCAGCATGGCGTAGTAGGCAAATATCTTCTTTCAAAGGAGAGTCCAGCAGTGGACTATTAAAGGCTGTTGATGATGGTGATAATGATGATTTGCAGAATTCAAATCTTGGTTACTTGTTGTGTATGGTTTACATCTTCTTATTTTAAATTCTTATACTTACTATGTCTAGATAAGATTTATTACAAAAGCTATACGAAACGAAGAATTGCCATGTATGGCTATTCTAAAATATATAATAGTGAATATCGAAAAGAGAAATCTAAATTTTACACATGTTTTATAATCGGCCCGAGTAAGGTGTAAATACATACATATGTTTCAGGTAGTCACTCGACTGTCATGTGAGATACAGGATATCTTATGTAGTATTTTTAAAGTTTTAATATCAGACCTGTTGATCTAATAGTTAGTGATCCTGACTACTAAGCATGAGGTCGTTGGTTCCATCCCACCCAAGATGAATTTTCGTGCGATGAACACGATCGCTTGTTCTGTATATGGGTGTAATTTATCAGTAGTTTGGTTACCATAATATAAGGCTTTGTCTAGTTTGAGATCAGACTCGGGCTTAGTAATATTATTGTCTTTATTATAATTGTATATAAATATAGTAGTCGATTCAACCTGAGAGGTATTGCATGACAATTTTGATAGATTTAAGAAAAGGGAGGATGCCAAGAAATCGATCACTATACTATCCGATTCTCGGTATCATTTCTTTATATTTATAAATCAATCTAAATTTTACAGATTCATGTACTTATCAAGTAAGATATACTAGAGCAGATAGTATAGTAGTGTAGGTATGATGTAGGTGTAAAGATGAAGCAAGATAAGTTTAAGTTTTGTGGTTTCTCATGTATACAATGTAGAGAAAATGTGTTGGTGTGTTTTTCGACCTTGTAAAAGCTTTTGACACGGTCTCTGTTTCGGATTTGCAGGTAAAAATACTGGAACTATTTGCTAATTATCTGCAAAATGGCATTCAAAGGGTTACGATCAATGGCTTTTTAATAGTGCTGACCATAATCACTAAGGCGTACCCCAAGGCAGCGTATTGGATATGAAGTTGATACTGCAGTTATTTGCTATGGAAACAAGTATAAAAAGGGGAAAAGGCAGGTCAAAATAGGATTGAATATCGTTTCAGAATGGTTAAGTGCAAGCTTATTGACTTTAAATGTAGTTAAAATAATATATGTTCTTTTTGTGAATGCATTTTCTATACCTTCTCACCAAATTTTGATCATCAAATTAATGAAAACTCTTGCCTTAATATGACTGTAATAGAGAACGACGTCAGTTACACTTTTTCTCGAAAGAATTTCAACTGCAAAACACTTTGGAACGACGTTGACAGACTGACATGGTGTCTACAAATTGATTAAGCTACAGAGAGAACAAGAAAATTAATTATATCTTCAAAAAACTTCGTCACGTTACTAATTACGATCTAATAAGAATAATTTATCTTGTCCTTGTTCAGGCTGTCTTGGGTTACTGTATTACATTTTGGGAAAGTGCATTTAAAAGAGACATTACTAAACTCGAATGGGATATCTCAAGAGTTTGAAGATCGATACTGAATGTAATGATCTTCAAACTCTTCAGATATCCTATAACCAACCTATACACTGAAGCGTATAGGTAAGATACATGATATATAGGATACATATACTTACAATTAGAAAATTGATCACTTTAGATGTAATACTAATGCAAAAAATAAAACATATTTCTTTTAAATAGATCGCCAAGTTATTTAAGGCCTGTATTACACGATAAATTAAAATAAATTTTGAATACATATTCACAAAATAAGCATAAACGCAAAAAGATCCTAACTATATGATTAAAAACTAAAAAAAATAGGATCTATACCTTGTTATCCATGGGAATCATCAGTTCTAGATTGTGTCAGGTTCATACATACTGTGGTCTAACTTTTGTTTCCTGGAACATTCATCCCATAATTCTTGAAGCCAGGGTACTTACATGTTAGAATGGAAAAGACTGTAAGTGAGAGGTAAAATTAAATCCATTACTGTGTCATCAATAATTAATCTAATGAAATGTATGTATAATGTCTCTGGAAGAAACTAGCATCTGACATATAGGCTTGGCTTAGTTCAGGAGCATGTGTCCACTGTATTATTATTATATAATTAATTTATTTCTTAATATTAAAGTAATTTACATATAATAGCTTCAATTAGTTAGTCTATATTATGGTAACCATATTATTGATTATATCAACAGCTCTTAACCGTTCTGTTTACAAATGAAAACTTTATAAATGGTACAAATCTCATAACTATCCATCATATGTTACTAGGTGTACAAAATTTGCCATTCCAATTTTGAAATTTCGCATAACGCCTTTGTGTACTTTTTTTGGGCAAAGAATACTTCCCGTTCGATCTCACTCAACTTTGAAGTAGAAAACAATCCCATCCGAATGGAGAATGAGATTATTTTGTTGTAGGCGTATTGAAGTCGGTAACACTTTCTTTGATGTAATAATTTTGATTTTTACTTTAACTTCAGCTATATTTTACATTCATATAACATTCATTATAACAATTTACTGACCGTATCTTTTCTTCATTTTGGTTTATTTTAGTTTCATCAGAAAAATAGGTAGAAAGGAGAAGCAACTGGAGGAATTTCATATTTGCTTGTTAAACTGTTCGAACAGCTAACCGTTTCCAGGCTGGTCTGCTCTTTATCTCAGTCGATATCTAATAAATGTCTTTTTAATATAAACATTAATATTACGTAGAATAATAATATATGAGTATATGTGATATTAAGATGTGTATTGAAATTTACTTTTAGCGAAATCCTGGTAACAGTGTTTTCAATTATAGTGTTCTGTATAATATAAATACGTCTACGTCTAAGCAAATTTTTGTTACGTACATAGGAGAATTTGATGAAGGTCTAATAATAGCCATTTAATATAATTCGCCTTTTATTTATGTTACATTTAATTTACTCATGCATTACTGAGCATCTGCTTCCACGTCGGGGCAGCAGAAAGCGAATTACATCAGAAAGTGCATATACGATAGGTTTGACCATTTCTGGATCTTGTATGAGCCGTTGGTGGGCCGCGTGAGATGTTGAAATGATACTAAATTCTTTCATTTTGTCGTTGAATTCATAGGCTGTTTGAAATGCAGCGAAAAATACTGTACTGGCAGTTTGATATTTTTCCTGTTGTCTAAGCACGATTTCGTGGATCACATAATTACAATACTTTGTATTAGATTGATCTGGGCATACTTCCTTTATCAAGCTTTGTATCTGAAAAATAATTGGAATATTACAAAGTTTGTTATGAAGCAAGAGAGGAGCTTAGTGATGGAATGGATTATGTAGACGGTCTCAATTTTTGAAGTGAAAACTTCTTTAGGCGCGTTGAGCGTTTTGGTAGAGGGTAAAATCCTCGGTTCGCGTCACCGACATGCTAATGATAATAGTACATCTATAGCTATGGAGAATATGATATTATATATTATATATGAAATTTATTATTATTATATATTATATATGATATTATATATTATATATAGCTATATATGAAACATAAAAAATTTCATATAATTTTTGCATATAGTTTTAATTACTCTCAACTTAATAGTTCCGTTTTCACTTCTATCGGCAGTCCCACGACTGCTACTGTTTTTTTTTATTTTACTAGAGATTGAAAATATATAATCTAGGTTAGAATACACTGTGACAGGAGTGAGAAGAGCTTATAACTAAAGGTAGGCGAAAGAATAAACTCATTGTTAAACTAAGCAACGTTAACCGGGTCAGTCTATGGATGGGTGACCATTTTGTAACTTCTTATCATTGAAACCTTGCTGTAATTTCGAGAGCATATTAAACCATCGATTTTAGTTGCCACATGAACATCTGTGAGAATCTTTATGAGTAGTCGAAGCCCTAAAAAGTCCAACAAGTCTTTGAGATAGTTTGAAGGACGAAAAAGATTGTGCTGGGAAGTACGCACCGGTATTACCAGCTGACGGAATTTAGTAAGGCCCTGCTGTACATCATTTATTACCATTTGTGGCGATTGTATACCGTTCGGTGAAAATGTGTTAATTAGTTTTTGGTACGACTTCTCATAATCGAATAATCTGGAACAAATCAATATGAATTTATTAAAAAATAGTGATGTCACAAAATAGTGTCATTAACTTTCCATATATCAAATCTTATATTATTGATGAATTACTTACAGACAATTTTCAGCAATATCTTTAGCTATCCCGTGGATAACACCGATTATTTCGGCGAAATCACGTCTGGGATCTGTCAGATATGGTATTGCTCCAGACATGGACCTGTATGTAATTATATTTATAGAATAAAATAAAGTTAATAAGTCACAAATGAAATAACAGTTACTAGATTGAATCGAAATTCATGAAACTTAAAAAAGAAAGCACCTTATACATGCTATGTATGCATACGAATATTTTAATTATGAATTTTACTGCATTTGTCGAGTACGGTTTAGCTACAATGATAATTAATTATCAAAATCCGAACTGTGGGATATAGTGGTATTTATATGAAAAAAACAGCCTCTTGAACATTCGTTCATACTTTGCTGTAGTCTTACTGAATATTATTTTAAATAAAACGGATACAATTTGACTGAAAATAAGTTCTGAAAACAAACAATCGCGTGCCCATGACTTCACCGTATATTTTTACAATGATTTAGCGCTTTCGTCAATAATAGTATTAAAACACCTCTTACTACTGACAATAAGTTATCTGTTACCAGTAATTTTACTTAGAGACATTTTTAGCATTTCATATTTTAAACTAGCTCCCACCCACGACTTCGTCCGCGTGGAATAATTATATTGGGCTGACGCTTACTTTAACCCACGACTTCGTTTATATAGGTGAGTAAGGGAACAATTCTGTCATACATGATTCATTCGAAACGTTAACCGTTTACGCAGTGCACACAGCGGGAGCCCACAATAGAAACAAAGTCTCCCGATTTTGAAATATTCTTCATTGGTGCTCCGTTATAGGATATTTAGCCTATAGCCTTCCTCGATAAATAGGCTATCCAATACAAAAAAAAATTTGAAGACCGACCTGTAGTTCCTGAGATTAGCGCGTTCAAACAAACAAAACAAACAAACTCTTCAGCTTCATAATATTAGTATAGATACGTAACATTACTTACAGTAGGTTTTCTTTAAGGTATAATTTTGCCAGTTCAATTTCTTTTTGAGATTCGATGTATAATGGAATGTCATAAGTTTGTCCCAACCATCCCTGATGTTTTGCTGAACTGAACGCAGGCCGGTCGTTTTTAATATATGTTGGTAGTTCAATGTTCCTTTGACCATGTTGATAGAGCACTCCAACATTCAGTTCAGGTGACTGCAGCCAGATTCCGGGAATGTTGTTTTTAACGAATTTTGGTGTAACGTCAGTAATTTTTTGGGTGCCTATGGCAAGGGGACCGACATTTGAGACAGGTCGTATATTCCCCATGCCAGGACCATAATTATTCATCATTTCTGGTGAAAAATCAATGTCCTGTTGCAGACCAAAATTCACATCTAATGGCTCTAAGCTGATGCCTGTGACACACAATCCTACTACAAAAAGCAGCAACATGGTTGCAACCCTGAAAATAAGAATTCCTTAAATTATTTAAATAATGTTAAACTTATTTTCCTATTTTTCTTACGATTTGATAAGCTTGAATCAGTTGCTCTTCATTAAACTTGTGATATTCTGAAATTAGATTAGGGGAACTTAAAATTCAAAAAAAAAACTGCGGGACTGAAACTGTCAGGTATTTAGTGTTTTATTTGTTTGTGGTGATCTGTTTATCACGGTACATAGTCTTGCTTATGAATTATGTACATACTTGGTTAGTATGTAGTAAATTTATATTGTACTAGTAAAGTTTTAGTTTTTTGTGTTTAGGAAAAAGAGTTTTAATTTCACTTACTCGGCTCGATGAGATTCTTATTGTTATTAAATAAATATTATAATATTATAAATTACGAATAAAAATAATCTAGCTGCTAAATAATATAAATGGCAAGAAAACTTTGCATGTGTTAAATTTATTATACATATGTAGAAAAATTATAAACCGAAATGTGCATGTACCTCTAGTTGATCCCAACAGATTCAAAGGAATGGTCTGAAATGATATAAGGAACTAGTTATATGCCTTTTTTTGCTGTTCCAAAAATCAATTTATAGCCCGAGATTGGCTTGTTGTTACATGAATTAGCGTCGCCGTGTTCAATCTGATACACGTAATATTTTATTGCAACATTAGTGATTAAATACTGTATACGAGTATGTCCATATATTTAACGGTTTTTTATTTCTTCTTTAAGAATTGCTTACACAACAATGATCTAATTTAACTATTATTTTATAGAGTTATTTAGCAGGTGGCTAAGTCTTAAAGATTTCACAGGGGTTTGCTATCAAGGATACGCTTGAGCCCCAGTAAAGATTCAGGGAGAGAACACTGAATGGTACATTCATTTTGAGTCCAGCATTCAGTTTGAGCAATACCAACTTTGCTTTTGGTTTCCATAAGTTAACGACTCATAAGAGTTTCACAACAAAAATGAATTTGAGCGAGAACTTGTTGAAACCATGTGTTACGATTGTAGCCAGTAAATGCCAGTAGCATCGGTCCCATGAACTCCCGTAACATTTTCACATATTCAGCAGATTTAATAGTAATTGAACGGCCTCGAGAATCATCGAAAAAATGGAGTCCAATGATTCCTTTTGCTGAAATTGTAGGCCATACAGTTATCTTGGGAGAATGAAGTGGCCTCTCGTATTTGGCTTTGGAATTTTCACTGCTCCAATACCTGTAATTCTGTTTATTTACATGTCCGTTGAGGTGAAATTGGTTTCGTCAGAAAATAAGATGTTGCCTAAATTACTGAATTGTTCTTACATTGTTTCGGCATATGACTAAAAAGATTACGTAATTTTCTTCGGACTCCAACTAAGGCTACACTTGCACAAGCACTTCTTCCAGTTCTCGACTATGCTAACGTCAGCTATCTATGTCTCACTGAAGCATAGCTTGATAAGCTTGACTGACTACAAAATCTTTGTATTCGATATGTATTTGGTCTACGAAAATATGATAACGTCTCTGAAATTTGTCAAATGCCCAAGTGACATCCAATTGGCACTCACCGCAATGCTTATATCCTCATTTTCCTTTATAACATAGTGCTCTCTTACCTAAAAGATCGATTGAAGTTCCTTAATGACATTCGTGAAAAATGTCTGAGACTGGAGATGCCTCTGCATTCCACATAATTCTACGATCAGCCTTTTAAAGTTGAAGTTTTTAAAGTAGTCTGTTGAAACTGTACATTTGTAGAATGCATACATGTATATGAATATGTAGGAATATATATATATATATATATATATATATATATATATATATAGATATATATATATATATATATATATCAATACGTGTGTGTATTTGTGTGTTTCGAATTATATTCATAAGAAAATAATTCTGCAAAACTCATTGCACCATCAACAAGTAAAATCTCTCAAAAACATTTTGATCCATCTAAAAGTTGGTGAAAAGAGATTGCTTTTGGCAACAAGGCCGCCCATTGTACATAATATGTCTGACTTTATATGTTCTCTCTTATAACTTTATAACTATAAACTAAAGAGTTTTCTATCTTTACTCGTATATAAATCTGGTTTTATATTAATTTCTGCCTACCTACAATCTGCTTGTCTGTAATCGACATTTACCTCCACAATAACTTTGCATAGTACCAAATACCCAACAAGAGCCAGAATGTAAATAGATATTGATTTATGAGGAGGGAAAACCATGCTTCGGCACGTACGAACGAAAACTGGTATTATGCAATTTTTCGCTACATTTCATCGAGTGAATGCGGTTCCCGGAGTCCCTATCTCCTTTTTCCTCTAATTTTCTGGAGGACTCACAGGATGACGACATACTTATCACTCTTTAGAAGCTAAATCTGTGGGTGAATGTAGTTACTTATCTTCATGTGATTCTTTTTATCAAAAAAATTAGTTTTCAATCAGTCATCTTACAATATTCATTTAACATTTGAATGGGCTTATGTTTCGAGTAATTGATTCATAAACGTATTGAGAAAAATTTGTTCACGATTCGAAACACTATATCTTTCACACTTAATAACTAAAACATAAGGCCATTTTAAACATAATCGATTGTTAGAAATCGATTACATCGAATACATTGTACATGAAACTGTAAGGTCTTTGTATAAATTTGATCTGTTCTGTCAAAAATAAATAAATGCATTAGTCTTTCTATTTAACATTCGAGTATTTAATATACTATGAGCATTTCTTGCTGAATTTCAATTCTTTATTAATCCAAGTGCCGGGCTATCTGATTTGTAGAACTTACTCAAAAATATTTTTTTCGTGTTAACCATACGTCAATTTTAATCATTAAATCACTATTAGTGTAGACTTAAGTACTAAATTTTTTAAATTATAGTTCTACAATTTGTCAAGATCGAAAATTTATTTACTCGTATATTCAAATGTTTCAACATAGTGTAAGTGATTCCATCATGAAAAACTGAGCTGAAAAGGAAACGAGAGACTTGTAATAAGTGAATTTAACATTTATTAATTTATCTTTGATTTCACTTTGCAATCTTGAATACTAAAACAGCTAGACTCCTATACTGGCCAATTTTCTGCTCTACTCGTGGTATTGCTTATAACTCCCAAGTAAATACATGCAATAATCATTAATGTCTTGTTTAATTTTTGTTCAATGTTCAAAGGATCGAAGTACCCAGCAATAGGCAGCTTAAGTTACCACTGCCATACTTGTGTAGAGCAATAAATGTCATGTTCAGAGCAAAGGTAGGATCCTCCGCCTAGGCGAGGTGATTATGCTTGGTCCAATGGCTCGTGTAGGGATATTTATATATGTTAATCACCGCAAGAATTTCTATATCGTGATTCAGTATTAGCAGTTGTTCCGTAGTTCATTACTCTGTAGTTTGATATGTCTTCGCTAGATGGCACTGTGGTATATATGTATCTTTGTTTTTGTTGTATGTGGTAGTCTTCAAGCTTGCGTTATTGCCTACTCTCTCTAATCGATTAATACTTATTTATTTATATTGGGGGGTGGAGTGGTTCGCGTCCGTAGGAAATTACCAAACCAATACCCTACACGTGCTCCCCGGGTGGTGCAAAACGAACCCCAACGCCGAGCCTCGGGCGGCGGTTAAATAACCCGACAACTCTGGCTTAACAAGCCGGTCAGATGTGGATATTAGGAAATGAATACCCACGCTCGCAACTGCTAAGGAGCAGTCGGGAGTCTTGGCTTAATTGTCTGGACTAAGAGGAAGACAACCTCCATAAAACAATTACCTCAATTCCACGGTGGGATACGTGCCAAAGGAATGCATGGCTGATGGGAGATCAGTCTCAAGCGCCAACCTCGGTGGACCTGGCAAACGTCGTTGAAATTTGCCTTCTTGGAGGAAAGGGCGTCACCCCCCAAGAGACCTTTTATATCGACCCATCTCGTGGGAACAAAATGAATGAGATTAAAAAACACAAAATTCCAAACTACGTACAGCAAACGCTTCAAGAAAGTATATTTAAACATTCAAGGAGTCACTCACTTGGAAATTTAACAGCTACTAATACTGAAATGAACGCTGAAAGCATGACACTAAACAAAAACAACAAACAAACTCACAAACCGTGGCAAAACGATCAAATACCCGTTAAAAGGAAAGCTGAATTAAGTCCTAGCACAATGAACAAAAATAAATTAATGAAAACAGCATATACTGTTAGAACACAAAATAGATTCCAATTATTGGAAACTGACGATAATAATGAACCTTCTAAGCAGAACATAGAGCCTAAACCACCGAAACCAGAGCCTATATTTGTAACAGGAGTCTTGGACATAAAGAAATTAAAGGAACTCCTTTCAATAATTACTGATGCCAACAAATATACCATGACGACCTTAAGATCCGGTCATATAGTAAAGTTAATGCCACTGGATGTAGACACGTATAAAAGCATAAGAACTAATTTTATAGAGAAAGACATTAGCCACTACACTTACAAACTAAAAAGCGAGAGAGCTTATCGTGTAGTCCTACGTGGTCTTCACTGCTCGGAAGACACTGAACTAATAAAGAAAGAACTTGCCGAACTGGGTCATGTAGTTAGACACATTACAAATGTAAAACATAGAAGCTCAAAGCAACCAATGCCACTTTTTTACGTGGACTTAGAACCAAAACACAACAACAAAGAAATCTTCGACATAAAAAATTTAAACCACACCAAAATTTTATTTGAGGCACCATACAAAAAAATGGACATCTTGCAGTGTAAAAGATGCCAGAGATTTGGACATGCTAAAAACCAATGTAACAGACCTTTCAGATGCGTTAAGTGTGGCGAAGACCATCCTACAACAAGCTGCCTAAAAAAACCGGATACTGATGCAACGTGTGCCAATTGCCAAGAAAAACATCCAGCAAGCTATAAAGGTTGCACAAAATATAAGCAATATAGGGACTTAATCCTGAAAAATAAAACAGAAAGGAAAAAAGAAACAGAAAGAGAAATTAAACAGCAAGCCAGCCATTACTCAGGTATAACTAGACAAAATGACAATCAAAACAAAAAAGACACGCTAACTAAAAACAACTTGACATATGCACAAGCAACAAAAACAAAAACTGACATCAAGGATCCAAACAATTTTGTGGAGGTACTAGATGTTATGTTTGACAAATTCCAGAACATAATGAATATTATGTTGGACAACATGATGGATCGCATGATTCAGCTAGTCACAAGTCTTATTAAACACCCCTAAACTTGAGAATAATTACGTGGAACGCCAACGGCCTGACAGAGCGCAGACAAGAACTTGAACTATTCCTAAGGACCGAACGAGTCGACGTGGCTTTGATCTCAGAAACACGGTTTACAACAAAAACTAATTTTAGACTTCAGAACTACAAAGTTTATAGTACAAATCACCCGTCAGGTAACTCTCATGGAGGAACAGCTGTACTCATTAAGGAAAACCTCAAACATCATCCTTTTGAGGAATACCAAACTGAAAAGATACAGGCTACTTCAGTCAGAATCCAAGACGATAAAGTTGAAACGACACTATCTGCAATCTATTGTCCACCAAGACACGCTACTACAACGAATGATTTCACAACATTCTTTAAAACACTCGGTAATAGATATGTTTGCGGTGGTGATTGGAACGCAAAACATATGTTTTGGGGTTCCAGATTAACGACTTCGCGAGGCCGACAGCTATATGTAGCTATGAAAGATTTAAACCTCCACTGTGCTTCACACGGTGCACCCACATACTGGCCGACAGACGCAAATAAAGTACCGGACTTACTGGACTTCTTTATGATAAAAAATATCTCACAAAGTTAGTTTCATAAGTATCGAGGAATGTATTGATCTTTCATCTGATCATACACCGGTTATAATCAATGTCCAATGCAATGCTATGCCGATCGAGTATCCCCAGAGACTTTGCAACCATAAGACTGACTGGGATAACTATAAGGCTAAAATAACGAAGTCCATTAATCTGAACTCACCATTGGATAGTGTGGTCAACGTTGAATCAGCTATTGAATCATTTAACAAACTTATACACCAAGCGGCCAAGGACTCAACACCACTAGTAAAACCAAAAATAATTTGCAATTCATCCTATTCCAAAATAATTAAAAATAAAGTACACGAAAGACGAAAACTGCGGAAAATATGGCATACCACAAAATACCCTCAGGATAAGAAAGCCTTCAACAAGGCATCAGACGATCTCAAACGCATGATTTGCCAGGCAAACAACGAACGCTTGCAAAATCAGCTGGCTAATCTAACTCCATATGCGGACACTAACTACTGTCTGTGGAAATTAACAAAAAAGCTTAAAAGACCTATAGCACATATTCCACCTATAAAAACAGCTGAAGGTAAGTGGGCCAGAACAGATCTTGAAAAAGCTCAGGTGTACGCGGAGTACTTGCAATCTGTGTTTAAACCGCTCCCTAGTAAGTATCCTGAACATGACAAAAAGGTCAACAAATACCTTAAAGCACCAATGCAAATGTGCTTGCCATTGCAAAGTGCCAGTCCCAGGGAAGTTCAGAGAGAGATATTAAATTTACAGGAAGGTAAAGCGCCCGGATACGATCAAATAGACGCGCGGCTAATAAAACAACTTCCTCAAAAGGGCATAATCCACATTACAGCAATTTTTAATGCTTGTATACGACTTCATGTATATCCCGCTCAATGGAAAATAGCACAAGTTATAATGATACCTAAACCGAGCAAACCACTACAAGAAGCTAGTTCGTACAGACCGATAAGTCTTCTCTGTGTATTGGCTAAATTACTAGAGAAAATATTACTGAATAGGATACGTGCATATTTACAAGCAGTCATACCTCTTCACCAGTTTGGCTTCCGAGAGAAGCATGGAACCATTGAACAGGTCCACCGTGTAACAAACACCATAAGTTTGGCGTTGGAGAATAAACAATTCTGCTCTGCCGTATTTTTAGACATCAGCCAAGCCTTTGACAGAGTGTGGCATGACGGGCTTCTTTTCAAAATTAAACAACTGCTACCTCATTCTTTCTACCAATTGCTGATATCATACCTGAGCGGGAGATGCTTTGAGGTGAAATACAACAATGATACTGCTCCCTTGAAGAAAATACTTTCAGGAGTACCACAAGGAAGCATATTGGGCCCCATCCTTTATCTCCTGTACACTGCTGATTTACCGACACAAGATGACACTATAACTGCCACATACGCAGATGATACAGCCATACTATCAGTTAGTGAGAACCCAGTAATAGCATCAGTGAAACTACAGGCCCACGTCCGCAGGGTAGAGGAGTGGCTGGATAAATGGCGCAATAAGGCAAATCAAAGTAAATCTATCCATGTAACATTCACCCTGAGAAAACCAACCTGTCCGCCTATAAAACTCTGCAACAGAGAGATTCCCCAAGCTGAAGACGCTAAATACCTCGGGATGCATCTTGATCGTCGGTTAACCTGGAGAAAACACATATGGACCAAACGAAAACAGTTGGACATGAGAGTGAGATCTATGTACTGGCTGATAGGTCGTAAGTCAAGCCTGACACCTGAAAGCAAAATAGCAATATATAAGACCATACTGAAACCCATATGGACTTATGGTATTCAATTGTGGGGAACTGCTAGCAATAGTAATATCGAGATTCTCGAGAGATTTCAAAGCAAAACGCTAAGAGCCATGCTAAATATACCGTATTACGTGAGCAACAAACATATACACACAGATTTGAATATCAGAACAGTTAAACAAGAGGTCACTGAGTACAGTAGAAGCTATCAAACCAGAATATCCACTCACGTAAATGAGTTGGCCTCAGGACTGCAAGGTACAGGCAGTGTATCGCACGATCGATTAAAGCGGCATGATGTGCCTAAACTGACCACAAGATTTGGTTGGGGAATCTGAAGGATACTCTTACTGCTGTAGACAATTACTAGATTGAATACCAGATGATTGGCTCATTGTGTTAACACAGATCGCCAAGTGGCAGATAAAATAAAAAAAAAAAAAAAAAAAAAAAAAAAAAATATTTATTTGATATAAAACAAGTAATAACTCCTAATTATTAAATGAATAAATTTTATAGCTAGTTTAGATCTAAGTTGTAATTCAAAATACGTGCATATTAAATAAATAAAGTGTCCAATATTGATTTTAGGCATGAATATCTGTAGACATATATTTTAAAAGAAAAACAAAAAGTTAAGATAACCAGTATATTAAAAACCAATTGAATATCAGTGTGTGCAATGCAGGCATATTAAGTGGGTACTACGACTTGTGAGAGGATTGTGGTTCCGGATAGGATATCTTTAGCAAGTCTTATACATATATGACGCAAGTGCAGGATTAAAAATAACTAAATAGTCGCCAGTAAATTGTAATGACGGACAGGACGTAATAAATGAAGGGGGAAGTTGATCGCGACCTTTGCGGTTATGTAATTGTTGAATTTTGTTTAAAACATCTACTAATCAACCTATCGCCGGCCACTGCTGAACGAAGGTCTTTTTTTTTTTTTTTTTTTTTTTTTAACGTGTGGAAACCCCCACGGGCCGTCACCCCACCGGGGTTTACGGCGGGGCGGTGTGTCGGAATCGGACCGACTAAAACCACACGGTGTGCCACTCTGCGCCTGAGAGAGGAGGGATCCGGGAACAGCTGTTATTACGACATCCTAATCCCTCCTAGCGCCTGCCCGCTTTCGCGGGTGCCATCTGCGGATAAACTCTCCATTTAGGCGACGTCCGGCACACGCACACGTCACCTCCTCGCGGCTGGCCACTATAGCGGATGGAGGGGAAAACCCGTCCTGTCCAACCGCGGCCACACTCAAGGCGGCATGAGGCGCTGGTATGCGCGCCTCCGCCGCCCGGCTCGCCGACGGTGAATTGGGTCCGAGTGGATATCGTCCTCTCGGGCCTTCTCCGCCGCCTCCTTCCGCGAAATTACGTCTTCGCAGAAGGTTGCGACCGCGGTAAAACAACTGTCGCTACCGGCCATGGAGCGTATGACGGCCGGTAGCGAGAGATCTCCTCCAATAACTGCAGTGAGGACCCCACGCTGCGCCGCCCAAGCGGAACAAACCGCTAGCGTGTGCTGAGCCGAGTCCTCACTGCAGTCGCAGTGGTGACAGGCGGGACTCAATTCCCTCCTGGCGACCGAGTGCAGATACTTCCCGAAGCAACCGTGCCCGGAAAGGACCTGCGTCAGTCGGAAGGAAAGGGTCCCGTGCTGTCGCCCCGCCCACTCGGCGATGACCGGCTGGAGAGCCTCCACGGCGGCAAAACCAGCACGTGGAGCCTCCAGCCGGGACGACCAACGAGCCATTGTGGCTCGACGAGCGGCCTCTCGCCACTCACGTATCTCTTCAGGCGGGGGCCGTATGCCGCTACGCGCCCGGAAGTCAGCCGTCCACCGATAAACTTCGGCGAGCACTTCCGCCTCTAAATCCCACGGGGGAGTTCCGGCCAAGGCGCACGCCGCCTCCGTCGATACGGTGCGGTAACCGCGTATGGCTCTAACCGCCAATATCCTCTGAGGGCGCCAGAGGCGAGCCTTATTCTGAGCGGTCAGAGCCGCCGCCCACACCGGTGCACCATACAGCGCCATTGACCGGACAACCCCCGTGTATAGCCGTCTCGTCGCGACGCTAGCTCCACCCAGATTGGGCAAAAGTCGCCCAAGGGCAGAAGCAGCGCCGACCAGCTTTGGAGAAAGCTGTCGGAAGTGCTCGTCGAAGAGCCACCTGCCGTCGAGGATCAGAACGAAGGTCTCCCCTAAGGAACGCCAACGATCCCGGTCTTGGGCAATTCGAATCCATCCGCTGCCAGCCGCCTTCTTCAAGTCGTCGGTCCATCGTACATTAATGATTACTGTATGTATGGATTGCTTGGGAGTTATAAGCAATACCACAAAGGACATATTTTTCCGTAAATGAGATTAAAGATATTACAGTATCTATGTAGGAGTTGGTACAACGAGCGCGATCAGTATCTATCGTCTTCGTCATGGAGAGTGTTCTGATGAGTTCTTTCAACTGATCCCATCCTCTCCGTTCCTCTATAGGACAACTCGTGCTGGCCTTGGAAGTCACCGTTTCAGAATGGTAGACATACGCTCCCGAACTAAACGGTTCGGCTCTTCCTTCCTGTGGAGATCGGTTGAAGTCTGCAATTCGTTACCGGTGCACGTGTTTCCCTTCCACTACGATCCGGGGTCCTTTAAGCGGTGCGTGAAAACGCATTTCATTAGGCCGCCATAGCGTGGGTCGCCATATTGCACTGACCTCATTCGCAGTGAGTATGGCGACCACCGCTCTTGGATGCTATTCATGCTTTCCATCAGGCAGAATAGAGTCACTTTGGTAGGTTAAATATAAAAAGAAAAAACACGAATTTAAGTTCCCTACAAAACTTTTGAGTGCTGACGTGTAATATTTAAACTTCAGGAGACAAACACGTTCAATGACCTCCACCTGCAAATCCAAAGAATTATTGCAGGTATGAGCCTTTTTAAAATCGCGTTACAAAGGACAGGACGAGATCTCGAAGTTTTTTTGAATAATGCCTATTAGACAGGATCTTATATCATTATCGGGAACAATAACCTGCAGACATTTCCAGAGCTTTTTAAACAGTGTTTCATGTGTTTCTAAATTTAAATTTCTAGAGAATTTCTCCTATTTGATAATCTAGCATCTAACTTCTGTGTGATACGTTTAGATTTTGAAACTTGCTCTTCTAGGTATTTAATTTGAGGTTCCCTTCCCTAAAATCAAATCTTAAATCCATTTGTTCTGCAGAGACAAAATTAGGAGTAACCATGAAGTCAAATTTGAGTTTCTGCACCACTCTACCGACTCCAGCAGATATTATCCTCTCCACATCCTTATTTAACGCAGATCTAAGATTAATCACTTTTACGGAATCGGGAGCGAGTTTAATATTGACCAGCTTACTAATAATCCATAGTGACAGGATTATTTGCCTGATGAAATATTGGTACTCTCACTATTTTATCAGGCGTATGGTAAATTCCTTATAGACCGTCCAGTATTCTAACTTCTTACTGCCTTTATCTTACAATATACCTACTTTTTTTTTCCATATACACTAGTTATTCTGACTACTCGATTAGTATTAGACTTATTTTCTTATACGTACATAAATATGACCAAATATGTGTTGTAAAAAAAATTGCTCGCAGAAACGATGCCCTAGCTAAAGAGTCATCGAGATCGCGTACTGAAAGATTGAACTACTGTGTTGCTAAGTTAATTCGTATGTATTTACGACAAAAAAGGCATATAAGTATTCTATCAGTCAATCAGCTGTCATAGTACAAGTTCCGTTTAGTTTGAACCTAGATCTTGTTCTGTGTCAGATATCCTATAATTTATCTGTTTGTTACAGGACCGGTTGTTGTGACGAACCATAGGGTACGATCAGGTTTAGCAGTAAAAGTCTTACGGCTGAGATCTGAGATAATGATAATAGTAGGAAGCCATTGAAAGAAAGTGTTAATAAGAGGCTACAAAACATGTAATTTTGTTAAAAGGGCTTTTAGTAGCTAAGTTTTAAGTGGATGCATTATATATTTATATTCTATTGGTGTTAATGACGCTTTTATGTTATACATATTTAGAGCATGGTGAATTATTAGGGTATAAAACAGGAATGAATTTTTTAAGTGCAGCGACAACATTATTCAGCTCTATGGGTTGCGTTAGAACGTATTTGTGTGCTTCGGTTTCCCTTGATAGTTTTTCGAATTTGTCCGAATTCCTATTGAATGTTTTGGCGGATTTCCTGGCACTCAAGAGTAGGTTGGCTTCTTTTGCATATTTTTCTGTGTTATTAAGAACGATGCTTTGAATCATTTCATTGCAATCACTCTCGGTGATATCATTAACGCACTTGGTGTTTATTAATTTTTGAACCTGAAAAAATATAAATTTATGACGTATTTTTAAAGTCTTCATGAGAGATTGTAACAATTTTATGGCTAATGAAAACTAATTTATGATAAAAATTACACTAAATACTTCGTAAATTATCTAAAAGGTATAATTGCCAAAAATAATCATACTACTAGGTTGACAATCATATTAAGTTGGTGGGAATAAACCAATTTACAAGCCACAAACAGCCTTTGTAGAAATTTTTAATTTATGCAGAAATTTGCAAGTTGTGCTTGTGTATGCAATAACAACTTATAAATAAATCATACTTACCGCATCTGTTTCTGTGTTTAAATCATCGATAAACTGCTTAACAACTTGTATCACATGTGATACATCAGTAATTGTCGTTATTACTGCTGCTTCTAGTAGCGTATCATGTGAACCTTCTGTGTTGTGTAGACTGTTGATGTAAATATTAATCGATAATGACCGGTAACAAAATTTGAATTGGATGGATAAAGAAATTGTATATTATGCATCATAAATAAAACTTGAGTATAATTATATTTTTTATCATTATCATCACTATCATCTTCTGGACTTATTTAATTTTCATTTTAGGCGATACAATATGTACCATTCTAAAAAGTTGGTTTCTTTTTAAAAGGTGGTCTGCCTGATATCAATTTTCTACGAGTATAATAATGTTTTCAGACGCGACAATGAAAGAAGGTAAACTGGATTTAGAAAAGGGATAGAGTGTTTGGGTAAGCTAAATTAGATATTTAAAATAGAAAACGATATTAAGACTGCAGTATTAAAATAAAACACAGACAGTCTGCGAGTATACTAGAAACCCTGGTATTTACCTTTACTAAACACGTTAAAAGTGTTTAGCAATTTTTTCATTGGTTTTCACAGAATAAGTGATTGGAGCCCAAAGTTGTAAATCCCTTGTTTTTTTTTCTGTGTGGAAATTCCCCGGATACCACCTACTGGTGGTTATGTCGGACTCGAATCAACCAAAATCCGCACGCCGTGTCAGGTACCAGTAGCCGGCGAATCAGGTGTACCCTAGAAAGAAAATCCCTGAAACCTCGACGTACCTCGGGCCATCAACCTACGGCTTGCAGATGACCCCTTTTCTGCTCCAAAAGAGCGTGTGCTCCGTAGCACGTCCCGCTGCCATCCTGGCCTGCTTCTGCTCGGGTGACGGATGGCCTAATCTCACTTTTTGGTTAGGATCACTCAAAAGGCGTTAATGATGCACTTGTGACTAAATAGATCTAAGTTGCGGATATACTAGTCCAAATAGTTTTCACCCAAAGCTATAGATTTAAAAGAAGACTTACCTACAATTGTATGCCAATACAGTTGCTGTATGATAGATAGCGTATATTATTTCAGAGTAATGACGTCTATAGTCATTCAGGTGTGGAATGTTCCCAGCCATTGATCTAATTAAAAGTATGAGTAAGAATTAATTAACAGTAAAAGACTTATTTAACTTTAAGAAACATTTAAATAAACCATTTGTTTCTTAAAATGTCGTCTGAAAAATGACAATGCCAGATTGAAAGTGACAGATAAGAGTAAATATGCTGAAAGGACAAAAGTATCTAAGGTCTGTGGCTTAATAGCATATGCGATCACGTGCATAAGTAGAAGGTAATGATGGTATTGAAGAGGGTAGTAGTACAAAAACAGAAATAATATAAGGGCGGAACAGCTAGTAAAATGAATTTGATGTCTGTAAAAAGCTGGAACTAAATTATTTGTTATTTTCTAGGTTAAATGCAGTAAATCTCTTGCATTATTAAACACAGATAAGCTTAAGTATTGAACTGTCATAACATACGTTATTCTAGATGGATTAACTCTGAAGGGAGATGCGATACAAGAGTAGAAACGAAAAACTGAACAGAATAAGTTAAAACTTCACATGTAGTAAAATAAAATCACTAATAGTACTCACAATAGAACATCTGTATTTATCTTTTCAAACTGTTTAATTTCTTTAAGAGATTCGACGTAAGGTAATGAGTTCGACGTTAAGGCATAGCTGCTCCCACAGATTGCCAATATAAGAGCCAAAAGTTTAAACAGGGTCATTTCTGTTGATAGAGAATAGGAAATAATTCAGTTTGCTAAAAACTTTAAATATTGTCTGTTTTATCAAAACCTTTATTCTTGCTATAGACGTGGGTATAAAGTGATATTGATTTTATGTTGCTGACGTGACAGAATCAACAGAACCAATTTCACCTGTAACAAAATAATTGACGGTTTATACATGTTTGGACAATAAATGAAGCATAATCGTTTTAAGTAATGTTTGAAAATTAAAACAAAAACCTATTTAATTCATTCAAAGACACTATTAAGTTACAAAAGTGTAGAATAAAACATAAAATGAATATAGCAGATCTTATAAATATTTAACGTGGTCGTCACACTAGGCAAGCCTGTATCGTGGAGTCCCAACCAAACATAAGCGAAATAAGGATCAGAGTTCTTATATTTTACAATTATTGTAAATATGATAAAAAGAAAAAGAAGCTTATAAAGTATCTCAAAAAAACAATAAAAGAATTTAATAAAAATAATGTGAAATAACCTGCGTCTGTTTGACATAATATGTCAGCAATTCGGCAATCTTAAAGTGAGGGTTTTTATATAGAAGTAATCTACTTTTACACGTGAAATTGATCATAAATGCGTACATCTATTGTTTTGTAATTAGTATTGCTTCGATGTAATTGTTCTTAATCAAAATTTTATAATCACTGTGTCCCATAGTTTTAATCGCTTTATTATGAACACAATATATTTTATCTAATCGACAATTTATTTTGTAAAATGCGTCACACACACAGACTATGTTGTTTAGAGTTGAAATATGAATAATAATATAAATTTTCAAAGTTATACACGTGGTGATTATTATTAAGTAAGCTAATTTATAAACGTATAAGTTTAGCTGATAAAACATCCTTGGTTTTACTTTCACTGAGGTTAGAAATGTTATTGCCAGAAAATGTTATTGTCAAGCCATGCTGGTTCTAAAGGAAAGCGTCCGGACGCCAAACTAGTGTTTAGTATCTCTCGAGGTGATCTGGCATATGGTAGAGGGTACTGGTCAGCACTCGGGCAGGTATCTCGTCTGGCCCAGTCTGCGTTGTTCGACAGGAGCGTGTGTTCCGCCCGCTGCGTTAAAAGGCCCTCAAGACAAAAATATAACTATAGCAGCTAATCCAGGCCTGAACAGGTACGATGTCGGTCTGGGGTGAATTTTGAAATCACTCAGCCCGGATATTCTCTAAAGTGGGGACGTTATTTTTAGTGGAAACGTCACAATTATACTTTTTGCTCTTGTGTCGCTGTGATGCTACCACCTGGGAGCCATAGACCCGAAAGGATTTACGAATCTAGCTCAAAAGAAAGAGATCTAGGTTACAGTTTCATCGTTATGTTATAGATTTTTGTTTAATAGTACGTTCTACAATTTTTTTTATATGAAAACGACACTTTGACAACAAAATAATGTGTAGAAGAAAAAGTCATAATAGGAAAAGAGAATAAATAATTGAAAAAAAATAAAGCAATCCGGAAGCGTCGCTAGCAGTGGTTGCGGTTTGAGCCTTCAAGTCCTAGAATATAAGCTATAAAGCTATAATAAATAAAATATAAAAAGGACAGATACATGGAAATACCAAAACTAAAAGGGCTTTGTTTTGCTAATTTTGCTACAGAACCCTAAATATGGCCTAAAATTATTGTGCACAAGGCAGAGACATCTCATGTATCTATCTCTCATTTTAGTAACCATTAATTTTGGTCAATACAAGTGTTTTGCTGTCATTGAGTTTATTGTCATAATCGAAAAGGCTCTGAGTAAGAAGAGTTTCTTCACAAAACCAGATCTGGCCATCTTAATTTTTATTTTGGGGGGGTCACAATTCCCTTCAATTCTCTGTTTTCTGTGGACGTCGTCGTGGCCGTTCAAAATTCAAGATTATTTCTAATAGATTTCGCTATGAAATGCAATGCCATATCCCAAACCTAATCATCTTTGAAACATTGAACGTTATGCAAAAACTTTGCTACATACAATTTTTTTTAGATCTGATATTTTCATTATTTCTCTTTTTAGACCAAATTGTAATTAATTTTATTAACCGAATCGAAATATGGTTAATAGTAGCAAATAGAAATAGTTTTTTTTTTACAAATGAATTTAGATAATACAAAAAATACATGAGAGCTAAGGTGCAGATGTGTTAATAAATATGTAAGTTTTGTCAGTTATTTTACAAAGTATTCGAACGAAGTTCGTTCGTAGAAAAGAACTTAGCTGAATTATCGAGAGTACTAAAAATAAGTAACACGGTAGCTTAGTTAACAACAAGAAATTGCTAAATACGTAAATGTTCTAGAGAAATTTTATATAATATATAAATAGTAGTTCAATATTATTCGTGAATATTGTGTATCTTTCTTTTATATTACATAAACTTATTCTATCCAAGAACCTTACTCCCTGTATACAGTAGATGAATTAGTTTTATAGTTATTACTAGTTTTATATATTAGTAGTTCCATATTGCATTTTTTACAGAAACGCAAATGCTAGCATTTATTAAAATCGTAACCTATCAACTTGTTTAAAGTAGATAGATACGACATAGCTTTTTGTCGTTGCCAAATAGGTAATTCAATTCTCCATCCTTCTGAGAGTATCGTTTAATTTTCATATTGTCCTTTTTGACAAAAGTACTTGGGCACCTCGTTCAAACTCAAAGTACTTCTTACATAATGAAGAACCATCTTCTCATTGGTTAAAAAGTGAGACTAACTTACATTACTCTCATCCTACCACCTTAACGCAGATATTCTTTAAATCTATACATAAGCACTATTAAAGAAATTGTTGGAAACTTTCGCGCGGGGATATAAATGGAACATTGAATGGGTGATCCTTTAGTTTTTTAATGGATTATCACATGGATAATTCATTAAAAAACTAAAGTCACTCTTGTGGGCAGCACCAAGATGCACTCTAAAATCAACTCGTCTGAATTATTTAACATAAGATTTAATGTATGTAGTTGTGCTCCCGAATAGTACTTGCGTTAAGGATTAATATTTCTAAATTATAGTACCTACGTTACATCTTGGGGGCCACAATTACGTGAAAGTAAGTAGGAAAGTGTGTACACCCGTAGACTCTCTACGAAGATTTTGCAACTTTCTACCTACGGTTACTAAAATTGCACTAGCTAAAATCCTGCTTCTTCCTATACTGGATAATGTTGATGTCAGCTATCTTGATATCACTGAGACGCAACTTGACAAACGTGAGTGCCTCCAAATTTTCTGCATTTTATATTTGACTTACAAAATATAATCATGTGGCTGAATTTCGTAAATTGTGTTCAATAGTCTGCCATTTAGCTGCATTAGGAAAGCGCTCCATTACTACAGGTGCCTGAGTATCTGAATCGGCTTTAGACTATTTAGAAGAGTGTACCGTCCTGTACGAGGACCGAGATGCTGTTCTGAGGTGTCGGCTTATGTCGTGCGGTGTTCCACAAGGGTCTGTTCTCGGACCACTCCTATATAGGATACGGCTGGGCTCTTCGAGGTCGACTCTTCCCGGGCTGGGCATAATTACACTCCATTCGACTTCAATGGAATTCACATATTCACATGTGATACATTTCTAAGACCCTTAAGGTCGTCAGAATCTTTAGCGCTAATTGCACCTTGTATAGGTGCAATTAGCGCTAAAGACTGAATTACTGTATTTATTTTAAACTGTAATTACCCTTCTTTAACATTTTAAATTAAAGATGATCTGGAGTTCATAGGATATTATATTAAGACGGTACACGGCATTTGATAGGCTCAAATCCGACATGACTATCAATAGGTGGTATCCGTAGGGATAACATCAAAAAAAAAGAAAAAGGTAAGTATAGCAATAGTGCGTAATGCATCTATGTGCAAGTAAACTATTATTCTGGGTGTTCAATAACAAGTTCTCACGCTCGGAGATTACAGTCTTAAACATCGAAATAGACAGTAGCATTTCATTAAAACCACTAGTTGAACGGCGCCATAGAGTAAACAGTGACCTCTTTACTATATGACAACTAAGCCAGAAGACTACGATATATACGTATAGATGGTGTAGACACAGATGCTTTGCAACCTTTTTCGAGTTGAGGGATTCTCTCTGTTAAATATGTAAGTAACCGTAGCTTTAATGTCAAAAGTGAAAGTTTAAAAGACAACAGTTTTTAAAATAACAGTCAATATCCGACAAAGCAAATTTTATTTCAATAGAGAGATCTAGATTTAAGATAAGGTTGATAGAACAGTTCCTAGAAGTTTTAGGGAACCTTCGATAAAAAGGATTAATAAGGTAATTAGACTAAAGAAAGGGAAATAGTTTGGTAAACGAGTTATCAAGATTATAGGTAGTGATTGCCTTAGACGCAAACATTACATATATTTTACGAGTATAATGTAAATCATGTTATACACAATTTTAAACTATTAAGTCAGATGATTTTAGCAAATTATTTCCTTGGGGTATAAAACATTAACCAATGCCATAAGCGCATGGCTAATATTCTTGATTTCTGTAGGATTCCTTATGACAAATTTGTGTGCATCCAGTTCTTTTGATACATAAAGAAATTTATCTGAATTGATGTTGAATAGTTTAGCAGATTCACCGGCAATCAAAAGTATTTTGGCCTCTTCTTCATATTTTTTCGGGTCATTAAGAATGAAGTTTTGGATTACTTCATCGCAGTCTCTTTTGTTAATATCATTGGCGCAACTGATATTTATCAATTTTTGAATCTGAAAATATATGTTTTTACATGTATTATTATTTTTAAAGTCATTTGGAGAGGTGTTGATTTTTATAGTTTTGACATACATTGTAAAATTTAACATTTATGAGTCAATATATAATATAATAGAAATACGAGACCTACTTAATATATTCTATAAAAAGACAGTGTTTAAACATTTTTACAGTCTTAATCAAAATAGAAATACAAAAAGTAATAAAAAAAAACATCATCATCATCATCATTTAATAATCCACTGTTGGACGTAAGCCTCTCCTTAGTAAGAAGAATTGTTTAAAGTTTCGGATGGAACACATCTCCCCGTTGGAGGCCTTCTTGGTTGAAGACACGTCGGTGGAAAACGGTGGTTTAATAACAGCAGTTTCCGGACCCCTCCCATTCCAGGCGCAGAGTGGCACACCGTATGGTTTTAATCGGTTCGATTCCGACACACCACCCCGCCGCAAGATCCGATGGGGTGACAACTCGAGGGAGTTTCCATATTTTTAAAAAACAAGGTTTGTTTCCAGTTTTCCTTCTCTTTGTAGTGATGTTTATTTATACATTTTGTTCCTTTAGTCGCCTCTTACGACATTTAAGAATAAGGGTGATGGCACTTTGTTTTCTTAATATGTCACCACACGCAAAAAATAATACTTTGCTTGCAATAAACCAAATTATTCTCAACAAATTGTGACTCTTTAATATGTTACTATTTATCAATTTGTGTATTCTAAAGACGTGAGCATGTGGCTAATTTCAATGATAAGAATACAAAAATAGTTTCAGTAATCTTTGACGAAGATACATCCAACCATAAAGTAACCACTAACTCTGCATCGTGCAATGGAAGTTGACCTCAAACAATTTTCCAAGATCAATCCTTGAAAGGAGGCGGGAAGATACTTCTTCTACTCACTTTGCTATGCAGAGATATAAAACTCGTTCATAATATTGATTTGTTAGAAATTAATTAATACGTACCGCATTTGTTTGTTTGTTTAAATCATCGATCAACTGCTGTGTGATTTCTACCACGTATGTTGTATTAGTTATTACCTCTGCAACTGCTTCTTCCAAAAGCTTTTCATACAAGTCGTCTGTGATGGGTTTACTGTCAATGAGAGCAATTAATAATCTTGGGGTGGTTCTCCACATATCACTCTTCTAGAGCTAGATAGAGCTCAAAGACCAGTACCGAAGGTTTCAATGTCCCTATCGTTCAAATATCCTACCACTCTCTTACACAAAAAAGCAAAAGCTCATGTGGTAAGATAATTGTTCATCAAGCAGATAATCGTAATGGAGCACAGTACACTAGAACATACTTCTTCTCTGTTCCGTGGCAATAAGCAATACAATCCCGTTGATACAACTAAAGTCCGACTTAAAATCGTGTATTTAAAACGATATTTCTGGTACTTAAGGCTTTAATTATACAGTAAAATAAATATTAATAATAAAAGAGACCAGAGGCCCCTTGATGCAGGAGTGACAGTTGTCGTGGTAAGTATGTGCAATACAATGCTACGATGACTGTCATGTCTTTTATGTCCCCAAGTGAGGCGTAAAAAAACATCTTAATAGGCCGCCATAGTGTGGGTCACCATACTACATTGTCAGCATTTCTAATGCCTATGGTGACTACAACTTTTGGATTCTATTCATGCTTTCCATTAGGCAGAGTAGAGTCACTTTGGTACTCTTAAAATAAAAAAATAAATAAAAATAAAATAAAATATTGTAAATGTACGAACTGCTGTTCTAAGCTACATTTCTCGATGGGGTTATGAGGATCTGGTAGAGTTCAACGCAAGAAAAACACAGGGATACCCTTTCCTCCGCCAAAAAGTCTCCGTGTCGTCCCCACTTAATAGAACACTCAAGAGCAACTACAGAATAAGATGGATATTATAGATATGGATATTTGCCGAAATCTCCACCTGCAAAATTACATTGAAGGGTCCCTAAGACGGTCTCGCTGAAGCTAGGTACATTGAACAAAGTGAGACTGTTCTTTTCGCCGGAGCATCTATGTCTTCTTTGCTCTTGCGTGGAGTACTGTTCTTACTTTGCGATGGATCCGCGTAGCATTTATTGGGTACTCTCGATTGGTTGCAGCGGCGAGCAGTCGACTACTATTGGTATCTTGAGCCTCTATGGTGCTGCTCTATCATCTTTATTATACAGTGTTCTGATGAACTCTTCTAACTAGTCCCACCTTCTTCCTTCCTCTACATGACAACATGACATACACTCTCTAACAAAACGGTTCGGTTCTTCCATACTCTGCAAATGTTCCAAATGAAAACCTGGCACTCAATATCAGCGTACATGTTTCCCTTCCACTATGATCCCAGGTCAACAAATCTGGCATTCTGATCTCAAACTAGGTAGAGTCTGTATTATAATTGTATGGTATGGTTTCTAGAAACAATATCGCAGATAAATTGCACTTAGACACAGAACAAACGATCACCCTCAATACACAATCAAATCTAGGCTCTCTGACTTAGCCAGTTTCAAATAAAAATAAATATATTCTGGTAGTTAGTTGGGTAAATCATTACTTTCCTGCTTTGTTCTAATCTTATTTGAAATTTCAAAGGGTTTGTGATGGTTTCCGTATGATCAATTTTCAGGACTCCATGAAATACAAGTGAGTTAGTTGTATGAAAATGCTTGGGGCATAAAAGTTTGAATAAGAAATATTTCTAGCATGGAAAACAGAATATAAATCTAATTGTTTTTCTGTATGTAAAATAATAATGATGTTGAAAAATTTTGGTAAAACATACAAAATACTTGCTTGTTATAACTAAGAGATAATGTATAATGTTGTTGTTAAACCAAATAGACCTGTAGAGTACCAATTTCTTCATGTAAAACTAGAAATTTAAAATTAATACTTACTTGCATCGAACTGCCATTACAGTGTAATAGGCTATATGGTAGACAGTATGGGATATTTCAGAGAATTGACGTCGATAATCACTCAGGTGTGGCTTTTCCCCAGCCATTGACCTAATTAAAATATGAGTTCAATTAAACTTTAAAACAAAGACTTGCTTAAGCTGAAAGTAAATTAATACACAAGTTGTTTAACGATGAAACGGATGTCTCTTAATAACCGAGATTTAATAGTTAGATACCTAAAATTCAATGAACATGCGAAAAATGTTAAAAAATAACTAATTACGAGTACATAGAAAAATAAAGTTTAAGAACTGTAATCCAGCTACGTAAAAAAGGGGGTACTTTAAAAGAGATAATATTATAACATGTCGATGACATATATTATGGAGCTGGGAGAAGCTACGCAGAAAAATTAATATTCAAAATTAGAGTTACAGACAGGAAAATTTTCAATTGAAAATAATGATAAATTGATTAAATCAAATTTCGTTTCAAAAAACGTGATCACAATTGAAAAATTAAATTAAACGTCACGCAGTTTAGGGTCTAGCTGTTATATATGACAAAGATCCCAGAAATGTCAGTTAGATACATAGTTCTATGTTTTGCTTGACTCAGACTTCAACGTATTGCTGTCTACTTCTTAACATAAAAAAATACTAAATATCTAAGTAACAAATAATTATTAACTAAAACTAAAATACTAATAGTACTTACAAAATTATATCATTAATTATTTTTCCGGTCATTTTAAGCTCTTCGAAAGATTCAGCGTAGGGTGTTGGCCTTTTCTGTTGGGCAGAGCTGCTTGCGCAAGTCGCTAATATGACCACCAGGAGTTTGTACGAGGTCATTTTTGCTGGTAAATATGAAACGGTTGTTAAGGTCTGAATAAATAACAAATAAATATTTCTGATATTTGACACACAATGTCATCTAGTCCCAAACTAAGCAAAACTTATACTATGGGTACAACTCGAGGGCCTTTTTCCCGCAGCGGGTTGAACACACGCCTCCGTCGATAGCCTTCTTTGTCGGAGACGACAAGGGGCACGAGGGCAATGTTTCATCCGTCAGGAAATCGGAGGTAAGGGGCGGTTGTTCTACGGATTCACTCTAAGAACACCGTCCCTGGGTCAGACGGGATATCTGCCCGAGTGCTGGTCCGGTTCCCTGGAACACATGTTAGACCACCTCAGGGATGATGGAGGTGGGCGGCGGCTCTAATCGCCCAGAATAGGGCTCGCCTCTGGCACCCACAGAGCATATTGGCGATTAGAACCATACGCGGTTACCGCACCGTGTCGATGGAGGCGGCGTGCGCCTTGGCCGAAACTTCCCCGTGGGTTTTGGAGGCGGAAGTGCTCGCCAAACTTTATCAGCGGACGGCTTACTTCCGGGTGGTTAGCTGCATAAGGCGCTCGCCCGAAGAGATACGCGAGTGTCACGAGGCCGCTTGTCAAGCCACGATGGTTCGTTGATCAGCCCGGCTGGAGGCTCCACGTGCTGGTTTTGCCACCGTGGAGGTTCTCCAGCTGGTCATCGCCAAGTCTGCGGGGTGACAGCACGGGACCCTTTCCTTCCGACTGACGCAAGTCTTTTCTGGACACGGTGCTTTGGGAAGTATCTACAATCGGTCACCAGGAGGGAATTGAGTCCCGCCTATCACAACTGCGACTGCAGTGAGGACTCGGCTCAGTACACACTAGCGGTTTGTTCCGCCTGAGCGGCGCAGCATAGGGTCCTCACTGCAGTTATTGGAGGAGATCTCTCGCTACCGGCCATCATACGTTCGATGGCCGATAGCAACAGTTGTTTTACCGCGGTCACAACCTTCTGCGAAGACATAATTTCGCGGAAGGAGCAGGCGGAGAAGGTCCGGGAGGTCGATTTCCACTCGGACTCAATTCGCATTACGGGTTTTCTCCTCCATCCACTACAGTGGCCAGCCGCGAGGAGTCGACGTGCGCGTGTGCCGTACGTCGGCTAAATAAAGAGTTTACCCACAGATGGGGCCCACGTTAGCGGGTAGGCGCTAGGAGGGATCTGCCGTAATAGCAGCTGTTCCCGGATCCCTCCTATTTCAGAGTCAGAGTCATTTTTCTCCTAGAGTGGTACACCGTGCGGTTTTAGTAGGTCCGATTCCGACACACCGCCCCGCCGTAAACTCCGCTGGGATGACAGCCCGAAGGGGTTTACACACGTTAAAAAAAAATTGGTACTAGACAACTGGTATTATATATACATTTATATTTTTTTAATGTAAATATAAGCACATTATATATAAAAACCACTGAAACGCCTAAACAAACATTTGCAGATCATGTAAACATTTCGGGACGCTACCACTGCACCATCGAGTTCGTCAAATATTGTCTATTTTGGGTAAATTCCTTTTATCTTTCTTTATATTACTGACGTAAGCTTAGCTGGTATGTTGTAGTGGATGAACACATAAAAATCAAAATGTAAGAAAAATTAGGTTTACCTGTGTGTTCGATATAAAATGCCAACAATATGAAAATTTTTACTTTTGTGTTGCTTTTATATTGAAGTTGTTTACTTTACAATTTTTACGTTAACACGGGATGAAATTGATCACTGACACGTCTATTGTTCATAAAATTACATTTGCTGTTAAGTACTAACTAGCTTTTGCCCACGGTTTCGCTCGCGTGGAATTTGAACTGTCACATTAAGTTTCGTAACAGATCCTTTTAAATATGTATACAAGAGAACATGTGTATAAAATTTCATGATGATCGGTTGAGTAGTTTTCGCGTGAAACCGAAACAAACAAACTTACATTCGTATTTATAATATTAGTAGGATGTTTAGTACCTATACTATTTTTGATCACTGCGTCTAATAATTTTGATTACTTCATTATAAATCAGTAAAACAAAATTCTGCTTGCTAATATAATAATAGTAAATACGTCAATCTCAGTGAATCGCACAAGAGTCCTGCGTCAACATAATTAGTAAAATGTTCATAAGGATTTACTTATTGAGTTAATCAATAGGTGCAGATTTTTTTGTTAAAATGTGATTAAAAATCTATTGGAGGATATGCCTGTTAGAATCGTGGTTCTAGTTATTGTGGTGCGTGGTAATATTAAAAGTGAATTTTCGGACTTGTCATGTTTTTGAAGCCAAAAAGCAATGTGTTTCATGTACCTGTATTCCGTCATAAATTGTACTTTAACTTTGATGTTTTAAGTAATATTGATATGTCTGGCCACATAAAACAGTTTTATTTGTGATATTAAAGTGACAAGATAGTATCACGCTTAATTTTTTGGACATTATATAATAGTGTAAATGTATAAACATGTAGTGACACAACATAAGTAATCTACTTACTTTCGTTCCATATACATATGTGGAGGAAATGGGTGTCATGTCCCTCCGACACAAAGGGAGGATCCTCCAACCAGGCGAGGTGATCATGCCTGGCGGGCCACGGCCCAACGGTTGATGTTGGGATGTTGTATGTATGTTAATTGCCACGCGAATCTCTATTCCGCGATACAGGATTAGTAGGTGCTTCGTAGTTCATTACATTCGTACGTTTCGTTCTTACTTCGTAGTTCGATGTATCTTGGCTAGATGGCGCTGTTGTATATTTGTCTTTGTGCTGTAATGTGAAAGTCACCACACATACAATGTTTACGTGAGATTATAATTTACGTGTAAACCAATGTATGTAGTTGTGGTAAGAGGCGGCTGCGTCCGTCGTTAAGTCAGCCGTTCCTTAGCTGCGCAGGTGTTCCTTGCCTTCAAGCTTTTTGCATGATTAATTAGACTACGTATTACCATACCTAAGACGTGACAGCATATAATTCTATCGAGTATCGATATCGGTATATCATATACATATCGGTGATCCCACTTTAAATCAAATTAAACGTGTATACGATTAGAATCTGTTTATTTTTCCATAACTTTTCTAAGAGTCACTTTCTACGTACAAATATACAAATACAGGATGGATCAAAATTTAACAGAGTGACAGACAATATAACACTTAAAAAAATATAATTTCAGGGCAAAAATTGAGTCCATTCGATGTATTTTATCAATACATATGTGAGATTTATTTTAACTGAAATAAAAGGATCTCCATCTTATTCCATGACCTAACGCCTCTATAGGCCACACCACCACATAGAGTCTACTGGTGGCCACACGCACTGTCTCTTGTAAGTTTGTCCCCTGAGTATGACTAGTGGGTCATCGACATAACGCCCAGCTTGAAGGGGAGACGACCTCGCAGGCCCTAGTCGTATCCCACGTTCCTCAGGAGTGGTTCGAGGACAGACTCTTGCAAAACACACCTCGGAGCTGACACTTCAGAACACCATCTCGGCCCTCGTACATGACGATATGTTTCTCTAAATAGTCTACCGTAAGCTATCTCAGATACTCTGACACCCCATAGTAGTGCAGTGCTTTCCTGATGCAGCTAAATATTGAATGCGTTGGCGATATCCAACGACAGCGAGGGCAGGGGTAGCGAATGAAAGGACCACTTTCGACTCCTCTCCATGATGACGGACGCGCTTGTTGGTGAAGCCCCACCGAAGCCGCCCACTTTCTTACATCCTCACCCCTTGCGTCCACCCTAGGTGAACCCTACGTAATCGACTTTGCAACTTGATTCAATCTCTATACCAACTCGTGTGGTCAGTGTTGCATAGTAGGACAATTACGCCTTTCTAAGGAGAGGTCAATGTCTAGCAGTTGACTGCTAAAGGCTGTTGATGATGACTAGTAAATTGATGACCTGTATTCATCGTAAACCTTTTTGTACCCCAAAGAATAAATATTCATAAATTACTTCCATGGCCATGAGAAAAAACAAAGATAAATTATTTTTGCAGTATTTAATTTTGTTAAAAGCCAGATATTTCTTACAGCATATATTATAAAACTGAAGGTTCAAAGAAACATTAAATGAATGCCAACATAATACTCAATTTGATGTTATCCCTTCTGTTTTGTTTTCTCGGCAATTTCCCACACAATGACTGACTGGTAGTGTTAAACCGACCAACAAAATACCCATGCATTAAGTTTAACACCAAACTTAGGTTGTACAAAAGTAGATAAACAACAATATTTTAACTGAAAATAAAAATATTTCACTTGTGTCGCATAATAATTGAGTTAACAGATTAATCTGGTCGTTTGACATATTTACTGTAAAAATGTAGCAGTAAAGTTAAGCTATGAAATTTATAAGTAATATGTTTCACAATTATATTTTCACTGAAGAAACTCTTGTGAAACGTAACATTTTTAGTATGTCACAGTTTGGTTATATCAGACAAGAGCATTTGTAAGAGCTACGACAAGTGGTTCTAGCTCTATTGACCCTTTTATGATGTTCTTATGTACTTCCATTGATTCTGCTATATCATGAAATGTATTCTTCATTTAATTGAACTTTTTTGACGATACACCAGCAGCTATTAACACTTCAGCGCCTAATTTATAGTGTTTTGGGTCCTTAGTTACGATAACATTAATTAATTTATCGGCAATTACATAGTCAGGTACTGTTTTTGTAACGGCACTTATCAAATTTTGATTCTAAAAAAAAAGATTTTCATAAGTATAAAATGAAGAATTTATTGCATGACTTTCTTGAGCTTGAATACTTGCTTTGAATTCAATTATATATTCTATTTCTTTAAATTATACAATATTTGAGTGTAAATGAATTTTTAAACCAATTTTTAACCACCAATAATGGTGTTGGGACTACAGTTACACTTGGAAAAATATGTATAGATTCGTTGGCAAAAGAATATTTATAAATGTAGGAAATAGTGAAAAACAGGTACGTGAGTGCATACACTCATTCAACGATATCGTACTTACTCTTAGTATTTTATCGTTCAACGTAATGCCTAACTTCTTTGCATCTTCAACTACCTTCTGTGGATTCGCTAAAGCCTCTGGTAGTGCTTTATTTACTACCTCTACGTCTAGGGGACTAAAGTAAAAGAAATATGAATTATAAGTACGTGAAATATGAATTTTGTAATGGAAAGTGCATTAAAACCACGTTATATTAACAACATTTGATAGTCTTCCGCTGTAGATAGAAAGGAGGTTAATTTCATAAATTTTTATATTATAAAAAAGTTGCAAAAAGTACAGGGGACCCCAATACATGTCCTGGCAAGGCATATGAAGTCGATACACTTCAGATCAGCACAGGAGAGTCGACTAGTTTTACGAAAAAAAAAAGAAAACCATGAGTACAAACGAGAATGAGGTTACTGTAGCAACAATGAATTCCCGTTTTCTTTTCATTTTAAGTAGAAGCAATTCAAAGGTGAACCAGTTTTCTATAGAAAAGTTTGTGTTCAGCAATGGACTATCAAAGGCTGTTGATGATTCAGAAGGCGAAAATCCACTGCTTCTCTGCAGGTGTCTATGAGTGACAGTACTCACTTACCATTATGTATCCGGCCAACCACCCAGTGTAAAACTTACATGATTGAAACACACGTAGAATTTTAGTTTCAGTTTGTATTTGGAAATTGAGGTTTTTTTCGAGAATCAAATCACATTATCCAATTCATCCATCAAAGTTCATATTGAAGAAATAGGCGACAGCAGTAAAAAACATTTTTTCATTTTTCCTTTAATATTATTTCTATAATATTTTAGATTCGTGTTAGAGAATTATTTTGCACATTATCAAAAAAAAAACATTCCTTTCTTCCTTACATATTGTAAAATGCTTGTATTTTAAATGTCTAAAAACTTATCCTAAACAGTGGTATTTTTAAAAAGTAGATCATAAAAATTAACTACATTATTTACTTACACACAACTTTGAGCCATTTCGTTAGCAATTTTGTAAATAACGTGAGTGATTTCTGCATAAGAGCGCCTGGAATCGTTTAAGAGTGGTATATACCCATGTATTGATCTGAATACAATATAGAAGTTTAATAAGTATGAACTAAAACTGAACAAACACTTTCTTTGTTTGCAAACAAATGAGATAATCTGTCGGGTTTACGACCATTTAAACTAGTTAACCACGGCCGATTTGCACAGTATGGCCTGTTGAAGCTAGATGCGAGAAGCTCAAAATCGATCAGAGTGGCGTGCAATAGGAGAGGTCTATGTCCAACAATGGACTGCAATAGGCTGTTAATGATGATGATAATGATGGTGAAACTAATTAGCTCTTAACAAAGAGCATTTGTATAATGAAGAATTATATTTTGATATCATCTTTATTTAAAAACATTAATTCAAAATAATATAATTGCAAGTGACATTTAACCAATATATACTATATGATTTTATTGATTTCTTTTATTATAAAATATTTTACAATTTTCCTCATAAAACAAAATCCAAGCGTTAATGTTTTCGAAAATGTAAACGCACTATTGGTGTCATTGATTTTTGGGAAAAAAAATTAAGTCAAGGATATCTTTCTAATTTTATCGTTCTACATTAATTCGATAAATTGATATTAACAAACATAGTACATTTCTACACGTAGGTATTTAATCTTCAACACTCTAATTTTGAAATGTGTTACATAGAGTGATTTCTATCATAGTGAAGTAAAAGTAGGAGAAATTTCAACCTACTTTTTATTCAACAGTATAAATATCGTACAGAACTGAGGATAGAGTCAAGTTTGACTTCATTGGATTCGTTTTAAATAGTTCTTCAGACTTGACTTGGTAGCGGCAGTATGAAAATGTAGCCAAGAGGTGGAAACTAAAATTATCTAAAGCGTTTTTACTTCCATTTTATTAACTCAGCTATAATAATCAATTTACGTCTTCTGTCTGACACTAAACCCATATATTAAGAATTAAATATAGCTTGGTTCAACTAATTCTCGTTTCAATTCCACTTAGACGTCGATTTCGATGAGAACCTAAGAATTTATATTTCATTTTATTATGACCTAATTAATATGTTTGTAATTTATTTAGTGTTGTATATAGTACTAACAAGATATTGTCTACAAATACTTCTCCCTCTCTTTCGATTTCTCTTTGAGATTAGACGTAGGGAGTTGGTGCGTTCAACCGAGGAACACTTGTGCCTCCACTTGCCAACGACATCAAGATTAAAAGTAGAAACAGGAACATATTTGCTGGTAAAAGATAGAAAAAAAGTTATAACGTGCTGATAGCGACTATATGACGTTCATATGACGTACCGAGTAGTAGAGTGTAGTAACTCTTTTCTTGCTTAAAGAATTTACACAAATTATATGTATGTATGACTGTATGTGCAACTTTCTTTCATTAAAGGGCCAGCCTAGAGGCTAGGATAGTTCAACAGCGACATGTTCTTAAGTGTGAACTTTTGGCTATCTACGTACTACAAACATGTGCACGACCCAGCTCCTGGAAACGGTCGTCCAATATTATACCGGTATCGCTCCATGATAATAGTGATAACTGACAAGACTATTGTTATCAATACACCTGATATAGTGGTAATTACGACGAATTAAAGACCGATTAGAGCGTACAGCAGTAATTCTTGACATTACCATGCCTCATAACAACGATCATTTAAAAGCTAAAAAAGATAATTTAGGCTATGAGATTGTCTATATTTCGAATTCGAATTCAGTAATCATTGTGTCATATGATAACATTTTCAGAAACTAGCGTTAGGAAGCTGGATTAAGTTCCTTATACAGAAAACAACACTTCTTTATATGGTAATTGTTGTAGAGAAGTTTTTTCCTATTAGTCCTAACTGATACAAGGGTGCGACACGAATCAGGTAAGTACTATTTTTTAGTTCCTTCGTGTCGGAAGCTAAGACAAATTTTGGGTCGCTTAGCCAATGAGTGAGTGTGTGTGATATTTTAAGTATATATATATATATATGTACTGACGTACAACGCCATCTATTATGAAAATTAGGTTGTTTGATAGGATATTTACACACTTTTTGTTTGTAAATACATAAATGTTACATATGAAAATCAACCAAACTCCGAAACAAATATTTGTAGATCACATAGACGTATAATCCATCTCAGGAATCGAAACAGACCTCATAGCAGTTGCATACGCTACCACTACACTACCGAAACAGTCAATATAAATAAAGAGAGAATAATAGATAAAACTATAAATCTGAATGTTTTTAAGTTTCGTTTGTTTTGACACTTGTAACTACATGCAGTAGGTACATGTTTGTACATTTTGTGTTTTTTTTAATTTTTTTTTATGATCTGTTTTTTTAAGAAGATAGATAAGATAAGATTATAAAAAATGATTTTGACTTTGACTGGTAGAACGAATACTTTTCTTTTTCTTAGTCTTTTCTGACGAGGTTGCAATTCTAACTTAATTTATTTTTCTGGTAGCAAGTTGTTACTGAAAGGGTCGCAATCATACTGGTTAACCTAAACAAATATTCTGGTTACAACAGGTTTTTGAAGGTGATTCCTTTTGTTATGGAGCTACAGTTCTAACTTTACCTACTTTGCTAGAAGCAGTTAGTTTCTGACGAAGATCACCTTAAACTTTAAAAAATATTCTTAATATATAATAGTAATATTTTGCGAAAATAGTGAATATTCAATTTACTGAGCGTCCCTCTAGAGAAAATTAATCTTTGCAATCAATACGATTCTGGAGTCTCTGCTCCCTGTGAACTGTCTTCTTATCCCACTAAGCATTTCATTTTTTTCTGCCCCTTTGTTTATTAGACTGCTTATATACTTTTTGCTTAGTCAGTTTTTCTATTATAGTCCAGTGTATTATAGTGTTTTACCGTCATACTAATTTAACAACCTCAGATAAATAAAATAACTGGCCATTATTTTTTCCACTGATTATAATAACGAAAGAAGAAAGTAAAAAAGTATTTACTCTGACATTTACACAACACATGGTTATTGAAACATGGTAGAAATATAATAACGTTATTTATAATAAAAAATCAATTATAATGTTGAACTTGGCGTGGAAAAGTATCTCGCTAAGCCACCATAGTATCGATCACCATTCAACATTGTCTACATTCACAATGAGGATAATGGCTACCACTCTTAGATTCGACTCATGCTTTTCAACAGGCAGACTAGAGCAGTTATGATACAAAAAAAATCGAATTCTAAAATAGTAATTTAAAAAAAATCCTTTAAATAATTTGTATGACATGTGGGGTAAACGAACAGTGGAGTATCTACCACTAAAACTTACAACTTCGGAGTCAAGCTGCCATTTAAGTGGGCGTAATCTATTTTCTTAGAGGTTCGGCGATCGTGTCGATCCAGAAATACCACAGTCAACAATTTATTCCACTGATGGGTCATGGTTGTAAGGATAGATGGTTTGTGTCGTAGAACGGCGGTAAAAATTTTTAACCAGTATGAGTCCGAACAATTCGTCGAACTTCTCTTGATGTAATATAGAAAACTCTGAGTAAACTACATTTTTACCCAAAGATATTTAAATATAATAAATATTTGCTTCAATTAAAACAAAACAAGATACAAGTTTTACCTGATATAAGTATTCAATATTCGGATTCTTCAATAATATCTAAATTATTATTCTGAGAGCATTTATACTTGAATTTGTTAACACAGGATGAAATTGATCATAAAGACTTCCATTGTTAGGAAAATTAGGTTACTTTGATGATAAAAATAAATAAGTTCCTGTAATTTGTGTCATTGGTTACAGTAATTAGTGATTTAAAAATACTCAAATGGTAAACAAGTTAACAGAATAGTAAATAGATAAAAGAGAAAAAGTAGAATTAAAAGATGTAGTAAATTGTTTTAGTAGTTGTTAAACGAATTGCTATTAGCTTGTAGAATTGCGTCGTGGGGTAGGCTGAAGAATCCGTTTAGTTTTCAGAGTTTATCCGTCTCTCTATGGGTGTCCCTCAAGGGTCCATATTGGGCCCATTTAATCTTTGAGTCCATTGTCCTCAATGGAATTCAAATATAGTTACGTATATATACATTGTATTTGTTTATAAATTATTCTATATATTTACAATTTTTACATTGCCAAATTTATACGTTCTTTTTCAATCAACCTTCAATCCAACCAACAATCTTATAAGCAAGGTGCACAGAGGTAACGTAGTATTTATATATAAATATATATAAAATCATCATGTAATAGGTGGCAGCCTATTGCCGCTAATCGGGATGTTTTTTTTTTGCCAGGGTCTCGACGGTCGCTCAGCAGGTGCAGCACTTACAGGCGAGGTTGATTTGAGGCAGTTACATTAATATGTATAATATGATTAAATAATTTTAATCGCAAAAAATATACACAGTTTAAAAACAATAAAAAAACAATACAAACTTATACATACATACACATACACACATAACACACTACACATCATACGCACAAATTTATATAAATATATACGTACATGATTGGGCCTATACACATTTAAATAATTGGGTAGATGACTGTATCGCAAACAAATACCAATGTCCACTTCATTAAAACTAATATTGCGAAACATCTCGGCAAATACAATTAACATATCTTTTTATCATTATTACGAATTTCAAACAAATATAAAGTGAAATATATTGTTCAATTGAGTAGTCTAAAACAGTGACGTCACAATATGGTATATAGTACATTTTTCATGCAAAATTGTCATTTTGACAGATGATAAAAAGTAACTAATTTGACTAAGGTATCATATAGCCTATTATTATATTTATACACTTTGAATACTGGAATATAAAGAAAGAGATTATATTCTTTCCTTTTGAATGTAAAACGTCTTGCGGACATCCAGATTTCAAGCGGGAGCATATTCCATAATAACAAAACCATTTTAACTGGGAACGCAAAGCAGACAGCTATACAGGGATGACAGTTATCGTGATAATTGTGTAAGCTTTACACTGCCACGATGATTATCATGCTTTTTACGTCCCCAAGTGGGGCGTCAAAGAGCATCTCACTAGGTTACCATAGTGTGGGCGACCACACTGCATTGTCAACATTTACAATGAGTATCGTGACCACAACTCTTGGATTCTATTCATGCTTTCCATCAGGCAGAGTGGAATAACTTTGGCAGGTTCTTAATGTAGAAAAAAAAAAGACGGAAGGTCATACTTCCGAAGATTGAAAATATATCGAATACAGTTATTGCGAAGACAGTCTAATTTGTTAAGGAGGTCTGCATTCATGTCGGAGTAATATTTATCACCATAGTCGACTATTGGGAACATTAAACATTGCATGAGTGTAATTTCAGATTAAGGAGGACTGAAATTGTTAAGACAATATAATGTTCATAGGTGTCCTGTCACTTTCTGGCCTACGTAAATAACTTGAACTCGCCAGTCGAGAATTAAGTCGATAAGTAAGTCCAGGGTTTTTACTGCAGGGTTGATTGGAATAATCGAACCATTGAAGACAATCAGTGAGATCGAAGCGAATCTGTTCATTATACATTTATTGTGATTGCCTGGTTTTTGGTTGGAGTAACTGACAGTCCAATCTCATAGAATAGGATTTTCTGAGTTCTAAGTTCCTGCATATATGATGATTGCATAACTTAGCGGTAGAATTCATGGATGCATCTTCAGAAAAAGTTAATGTAGGCAGAAGTTAATGTAGGTACTAGCTACCCACTTCGGCTTCCAATTTATGTAATATATATTTATGTAACATTGAAACTGTACAACTCGTATCGTATCGCCCAATTTTAATTTTCTCATCTTATTGTTTGTATTTCGCATTATATTCTAACCAATTATATCAATTAAAAATGCTGTAAAAATAATTTTTCTCACCCCTCGTCTTAACAATATCTAATTTATTTTATTTTTCGACTAAGCTATTTGTTTTCATAAAAATTTGCAAAATACAATAAATAAACTTTTAGTAGGTCTCAAACAAACAAATACCCACCATAATATCTGCAGTAACGTGAGATTCCGTCACTTCTTTTTAAAGTCGGAGTAATGTTCCTCGACGTACGCTATCCGATGGTAACGGTGAGGCTGTTTATCATCTTAGAAGAAGGGAAGAAATTATTCTGAAGCGCATCTCTAAATCGATAGCTACGTAAGGTCTGCCAGAGTTCCTGGCGGTTCATATCACTCTTGAAAAAAAATCTGAGACCCTCACAATAAGGGTTTTTAGAATTTTCTTATTTTCGAAAATATTTTTTTTCTATTTTTACTCTATTTTATGTCACAATCTAAACACAAAATACTATCAGTAGAGATAGTACACATATTTGTATTCGTCAGTAGGAATTTTACCATCAATACTCCAGTTTCAATTTCCATATAGGACTGTGTAGTAGATTCTCTCGATGGTTTAGCGGTTAGCGCATGTAACTGGCGATCAAGAGGTATCGGGTACGTTGTCCGGGTGGGCCAAAAAAGCGTTATTGATTTTTTCTAATTACAGAATTTATTATTAACATTGATTTGTTTGTGTTTAGAAGTTGGGGTTCCATGACTTCCTACTCCGGAGAGTACCTAAAGACATAGGTCATACGCCTGATCTCCTCCTGGACGAGTCGGATAGCCGTACCATCTGATTGTGAGAGTGAGGAAGAGCGTGCACCTGTATTTAAACTCACACATGTGCACGTTTCCATTGGGACTGGACGTCTAGGCCGAAACATTCATTTGTTTAATATTACGAACAGATCTCCTTTTTTTTTTCTTTATTTTTTTTTTCTCTGCGGAAATCTCCCCGGATACCACCTACTGGTGGTTACGTCGGACTCGAACCGACCAAAAACTGCACGCCGTCTAAGGTACCAGTAGCCGGGGAATCAGGTGTACCCTAGAAAGGAAATCCCTAAAACCCCGACGTACCTCGGGCCATCTACCTACGGCTTGCAGATGACCCCTTTTCTGCTCCAAAAGAGCGTGTACTCCGTAGCACGTCCCGCTGCTATCCTGGCCTTCTTCTGCTCGGGTGACGGATGGTCTCACCTATCACACCCAGTCTAGAGCTTATGGAGGACGGAGATCGTTCTCCGGCAATCTCCGGTACCCGAGCCGTCTGTGATACCGGACACGTTCCCGGGCCTGGCGGACCGGGAGAGTTCTAAACCTCTCCCGGTCCCGCTCCGACATCTCCTTTACAAGCATAACTTGCTCGCAAAAGGAGACGACGGAGTTCCACGCGCTCTCGCTCCGCAACATGGCGGCGATCATGCTACCAAGCGAGAGAGTTTCCACTCCCATGGCCGTCATAAGGTCACGCCTGAGCTCCGCCCACGCTGGGCATTCTGCCAGCGTGTGGAGCGCCGTGTCCACGGTCCGGCCATCGCAGTGGTGGCACTCAGGCGTTGGCACCTTTCGGATTAGACACAGGTGATCGCCGGAGCATCCTTTTCTTTTCCAGTGATCACCTGCGTCAGCCGATATGAGAGGGTCCCGTGATTCGTCTCGAGCCAATCCTCCATAACGGGTCTTACCGCCGCAATGACGGCGTGCCCGGCGCTTGGTTGCCCAAGTCGGTCCTTCCACTCCTCCACAAGGACCTGGCGGAGTTGGGTTTTCTGATTCTCGATTTCTCGAGTTTAAGGACTCCGGCCCAACTACCGTGCCTCCTTGCGCCACTGATAAGGAGCCGCAAGGGCTCTCGCCTCCAGGTCCCATGGTGGAGTTCCGGCGAGTCTCCTGGCTTTCCAGCCGGGAGACTCGCCGCTTTAAAAGAGATTGTGCGGTATCCTCTTATGACCCTGATGGCCAGTACTCGCTGTGGTCGTCGCAGTATTGCGACGTTGCTCGCCCTGAGGGTCTCCGCCCACACTGGGGCCCCGTAAAGGGCCATTGACCGCACAACTCCTGCGTAGAGTCTCCTGCAGGAGTCATCGGGTCCCCTCATGTTAGGCAGCAGCCGCGCCAACGCCCGTGCTGCTCCCACCAACTTTGGGACCTGACTTCGGAAATGAGTTTCGAAGTCCCATCGGCTATCGAGTACGAGCCCCAGATACCTCATGGAGGACTCAACTCCGATGCGGGTATCTCCTACTATGAGGCTGGATCGATTTGGTGGCTTGTTCTGAGGCCCATGAAAGAACAAGGCCTCAGACTTGTGTAGAGCTATCTCAAGACCCAACCGCCGGATCCGCTCTACGACTTGGGCAACCCCGGCCGTGGCCCTCAGGGTTGCCTCGCGATGTGTCTTACTGCACGCCGTCACACGTGTGTCGTTCGCATAATACGTGACGACGACGCCATCTAAGAAAGCACCGCGAAGCACCTAGTCGTAGCCAATGTTCCACAGGAACGGTCTTAGGACCGATCCCTGCGGAATCCCGCACGACATTTCACGTCTACCGAGACCGGTCTTACTTGGGTAGATGACGGCTCTTTCCGACAAATATGACCCGACTATTTGACGGAGGTAGAGAGGCACTCGGTGATATACGAGTGCCTCCTTGATGCAACTCCAAGGCAAAGTATTGAACGCATTGGCAATGTCCAAAGACACCGCCAATACTACTTCGCCCCGGGAAACTGCTTTCTCCGTCAGAGTCTTCACGCGCATGATCGCATCCACGGTGGAACGCCCCTGACGGAAACCATACTGGTTCTCCGCCGTATCCGGTCCCACCCTGAAGAGGTGCTTAACGAGGCGTCGTGCAATTCCTCTTTCAAAGAGTTTGCATACCTCGTCAAACAACATTATGGGCCGGTAGGCAAATGATGTGTCCACCGGGCGTCCCTCCTTTCGGATGAGAACCAGTTTCCCCGTCTTCCACAATTTTTGAAAATTGCCCTGCTCGAGGCATGCGCTAAAAAACTCTCTCAGTCGGGGCTCGAGAGCATCTTCGCTTAGAGCCAGGACCCAAGCTCGGCCTGGTATGCCATCGGGACCTGGGGCGGTGTTTTTTGCTTTAAGCCGTCGCACCGCCAGCGCTAGTTCTTTCCAATCGACCTCTGGCACGTCGTCGTCATCCACGCTAGGCGCTTCGGGCGCCGAAGGCGGAGCCATCAGTGGTGGAGCGTGCTCCACCACTCGCACTGGGTACAAGGAGCCGACAACCCGCTCAAGCAACTCTGGCTGAAGACACCGGGTTAGCGGTGGAGCCCATGGGCACATTATACCCCTGACCATACGATAAGGGCGCCCCCCACGGATCTCGCTCCAGGTTCTCCAGCAACTCGCGGCGGGCCTTACTCTTGGCCCGCTTTATCGCTGCTTGAAGGGTCCTTTTGGCATCCCTGTATCCCGTTAACAGCTCCGCCTCCCAAGCTGCCGCATCTGCGGGGCGGCGACGCCTTCTACGGAACCTGGACCACTGGCGGCGCGCGGTCACGCAAGCTTGTCGCAGCCTTGCGATATCCGGCGACCACCAGTAGACCTGGCACCTGACAGCATTTGACTGGACCCTAGGCATCGCCGCATTGCAGACGCGGGTCATGGCCTCCCGGAACCATTCTGTCTCCGCTTCCACGTTGACAGGCCTGTCCGGTGCAGGGACCCAGGCCTGGACGATAGCGGCTTCCAGGAGGAGGTCACGATCTAAGCGCTTGAGCGCCCAACGTGGTTCTGGTGGAGCCACTCTGGGCGGCGCGCCACTTGTAGGAGCGGAGATTTCAAACCGAATGTATCGGTGATCCGAATCTGTCTCGTCCCACACAACGACGCGCCAGTCCAGAACATGACGTGCCAGCAAGGGGCACGCGAACGAAATGTCAACGATCGAGCTGCCCCTCGCCGTAACGAACGTAGGTATGGCACCCCGGTTTAGAACAACTAGGCTGGATCTTTCGGCCCAGTTCTCCAATGCCCTCCCCCTTGGATTCGTGCGCCGAGAACCCCAGACAACCGACCAGGGGTTGAAGTCCCCGAGCACAAGAACCAGAAGGGGTCGACAGGCATCGAAGACGGCGGCTAGCTGAGCGAACCATTGCTCGTACTCAGTTTGGCGTGAGATAAGCGGCCACGACCGCTACATCCCCAACCACCGCCGCTATGCAACCCCGTTCCCTAGCAACCACAGCAAAGGGAGGGGTACCAGCCACGAGCCATCTAAGTCGGTCTCCCGGACAGCTCCGATAAACCGGTGGACGTATGGCTCGGCGACCGCAGCAATGTGGATTGACCACTGTGCCATGCTCTGGAGCAGAAGATCCTGAGCAACAGCACCGTGGCACACGTTCGCCTGGAGGATGCGGAGATTTGAATCCATTATTGAGTTTCCATCTCCACATACCGTCGCGAACCTTGCTGTTCTCTAGCGACACCTTCCGACAGCGATTTGAAGCCAGAGGGCCGACCTCGCAGTTTCGGCATCGATCCGATACAAGGCTTACTGCCAACCCGGTGGTCGGCAGGCTTGCCTTTCGCTGCGCACCTAAAGGAACGCAGTTGAGCGCTGCAACCGCCCGTCTTATGACCAGCTTGACCACAACGGAAATAAAGGTCACCTATGGTGACCGCCGCCGCACATTGAACCCCCACATGTCCCACCGACAGGCACCGGAAGCACCTTGCCGGTCGGGTCTGCAGGAGCCGTGCCTGTGCCCTTAGGAAATCTTCAACCAGAAGGGTATGTCCATCAGCGACCTTTTGGGCCGCCGCAATAGGGCAACTGACAACCTCTGCCCCCTGTCCACTTGGGCCGAAGCGAATTGCTCCGACCTTTACATGTTCTAGAGGGCAGCCTCCGGTCTTCCTCACTGCGAGCTTGAGTTCGTCCACTGTGACGGAGTCGTCCAGGCCTGTAATGCGTACTTCAGCGCATTTTACGGGCCTGGACACTCGGACATCAGCTGCGTCCAGTGATTCCCTTAGCTTAGCCGCTAGGGCGTCGGCTTTGGGCCCACTGGTGGCACCGGGAATCTCGAGGAGCCAGGCTTCGTGTGTTTTTACACCGGACGCCCGGTATCTCGAGAGCCTTGAGGTTACCTTTGGCCTTTATTTTCGCCAAGATCTCGGCGTATCCCAATCACCGCCTGCTGCCACCTCCGTTAGAGTGACGACGACGGCTGCAGAGCGAGGGGCGCGGAGTCTCCTCGGTGCTACCATCGCGATGACAGTGGCCTTTCTGGCTTTTTTAGCGGCCTTCCGCTTCTTCTTTTTATCCCCGGCCACCACCCAGCACTCTTCCAGCGGGTGCTGTATGGTATTGGCCGAGGCTAAAGCTGGGGTCTGGGTGTGATTCACCTTTCCATTTCCCTTTTTTTTCCCCTGGGTGACTTTAGTTGGGGCCGTTGACGCTGGCTTAGTGACCACCCTACCTACTGGCTGAGCTGTTGAACCAGCTTTGGCAGCGGCCGCTTAATTTGTCTTCTTTGATGGAGCTAGAGGTGGGCGGTAGTGGACACTCTCTACTGCCGAAATACGCCTCATGAGCCGCTCCTCCATCTCCACCATGAGTCGGACTATGTTCTGTTCCACCCGGCTTGATGATACCGCCGGTGGCGATGATGCTAGCGTAGCCCCAATGTTGGTACTCGTAGAGCCCGTCGCTCTCTCTCTGGCTTCGGCGAGATTTACTTCGAGGCGGGTTTTCTCCCTTTCATGAGCCTTATTCTCGGCTACGAGAAGTCTTCCAGCCTCGACAATGGAGCGCACTAGTGCCACAAGGGCCTCATGTTCAGGGCTCCTTGATACTTTAGGTGACTGAAGTAAGCAATCGGCTAAGCCGATTGCCTGCTCGGGGGCTAAATCGATTCCACGGGGTTGCCAACTTTACGGCGTAGCTCCTCCAAACTTTCGTCACTCGTGGTAGTAGTCGTTGTCATATCGGATGCGACCTTTTCAAGTAGGGCCTTGAGCAAGAGCTCACCTTCAGCCCTCTCTGATGTCGCAGATCCGCCAATCTGCCTCTCCTGGGCCATCCGCCCAGTCTTGGGAGGTCGACCTCTGCCACGAGCCCCCCGACGGTTTGTACCCCCTTTGACTAATGTGACCTCGTCACTAGTGGCCGACAGCATGCTTTCTTCTCCTGCGTGGGTCTGGCGCCTTTTTCTTTTTTGAGCAATCCGTTGGTACTGTTCTACAGCTGACATAAACGGGGTGCTCGCACCACTCCTTTCCGAGGCAGTGTCACAATCTAACACCGCTTCACGGTTTTGCGCGTCCTTCGCGATATGTTGGTCGCCGGATTTACCGCTCGGCGACGGGCCAGTTTGGCAGTGGTTGCTCCCCCCAGAATACGACTGGGAGCTGCCGGAGCCGTTTGGCTCCGGGAGGGATTCCCCAGGCGAAGTGCGTCTGGTACCCTTCTGGGTAGGTGAGACTTTTACTTTACCCATGCCATGTTTTTGAGTTTAGTGTCTTCCGACAATAGGACGCCTTCGCCACTGGATTCCCTCCAACGACTCAGCCCATTGCCGGGCGTCAGAACGTGGGCTTGGGGTTTTTTTAGAGAGGTTTACGTCCTCGTGGGTCCGAAGAACCACCGGTCCTGTCCGTTCAGGATTACGGTTGGGCCAGACGGGGTATGCACCAGACCGGGTCCGTCCGCCCCAAGGTTTTTTAAAGAAGTTTCCTTCCTCGTAGCTCCCGAAGAGCCGTCGCTCCTGACTGCAAATAGTCAAGTTTACGACTTGGCCGGACGGTGGTCTGCCTCAGACCAATGTCCTCTACCTCTGACAGTGCCAGCGGTTGAGAACCCGTCCGCCCGCTGGCATACTCTGGAGAGTAGTCTAGTAGAGTAGTAGAACTATGCCCTCTGCTAAACAGAGGGACACGTAGAAAACCTCCGAATGACCCTCACAAGGGTTTTTCCCACCTCGGCCGGAATTCGCCGTAGGCGGCAGCGTCTCTCCCATTTGAGAGATCTCCCCCATCTCGAGAGAGGTGCTGCCGCCTCCGTTGCCCAGGGTGCAACACGTGGAGGTTCCGGACCCCGCACCCCAGAATAGATCTCCCTGAATATATTTTATTCAGACAAATCTGCTGGATATTATTACTTACAGTAATCGTCATCAATCTACTCCTTCTTTTCAACATCTGAAACGCACCTACTTCCTATTTTCTCTGCATCACCCAAAGGTTGACTGGTAGAGAATGCCTTAGGCATTAGGCATTGCCTAGCCTATGTACATAAAGCGCATGATGTATAAATAAATAAATAAATAAATAACAACCTCTAACAGCTCAAAAACATTCAGATATCCTCTGCTTGACTATTATTATTCCTTCTTATTTCCGTTAACTGCCTTGGTCGTGCAGGTGATATATACGACTACCGTCGAGTTCTCGGTTTCGATTTTCAGGTGAGAAAAAATATTTTCTCACCCGAGAGTATGTATGTAGTATATATATATATATATATATTAACAAAAGTACACAAATACAGCCGATTTAGTTTTCAGAGTACAAGGTCTACTTACCTTTAAACTAGATGACTTTGCATGACAGAAGTTCGAAAATATACCAGGAAGAGAAGAGAATGCTTCGGCACATGTAGGCCGTCTTGATTGGAGAGATACAACCGCTCAAAAAACCGGTATTAAGTAAGTAATTGAGGTTAGGTTACGTAGCGAGGTGAGTAGTGGGTCATTTAGAGAAGCGTACCGTCATGTACGAGGACGACAGAGAGCCGAAATTATGTCTTGTATCGTCAGCACGTGTCATACGGTGTTCCATAAGAAGCTATTCTCAGACCACTCATGTGGAACATAAGACGCGCTCAGACTGAAAGTGCGGTCACGGGTGGATGAGATGAATTGTTCCCTCCACCGGGTTTTATCGAAGGTGGTGCTCCTGCTTATACGGGCAGGTACTGCGAGAGGTCCTGATCTCGATAAAACAACTGTTACCGGATTTTATTTATTTGAGAAGCAAATTGCCACATCACGTGGTTTTAATCGATCCGATTTAGACGTTAAAAATGTAAATGAGTGAGGTTACCAGAGACCGATCATCCTTTTTACATGCCGCGGAGAAATGGCATTACAGGGTGGGAAAGCACTTCTGTCATAATAAAAAGCGGTTTGCATAACTTTGTATTTAGGTGTATGTAATATATATTTCAAAATATTTTTTTGTTGCATAATTTTTTGTTTTTAACATTGGAGGCTAGGCGGAGGATATAGTAGTTTAGTCATATCAGCAATTGCAAAGATTAAATCCATAAGATTCTTAAAGTTTGCTGCGAGATATTTATGTGCTTTCAGTTCTTTGGATACTTTCATAAATATATCATTCTTTTCCATGAATTTTTTGCCAACTTTACCACTTGCAAAGTGTAATTTCATCTGTGCCGCATATTTCTCTGGTTCAGCTTTCACGAATAAATCGATCAATGCATCAGCGGCTATAATTTTTAATCCCATATTACTGACGGATTTGATTAACTCTTATGACTGTAATAGGAGATTAATAAGTAAGTGTTTATGTAAGAAATTTAACATATTACAGCTTAAAATGACCCGTCATCATCATCATTATCATTATCATTATTATTATCATCATTATCATTATCATCATCATCATCATTAATAACCTTTAAAATCACTGGACTTAGCCCTCTTCTTAGCAAGAAGGTTTTGGTTTAGTATACAAAGCTAATGAGACGGGTTGATTAAGGGTTTACCTCAAGTTTTCCTTCTCTTTGCAGTGATATTCTCCTGAGTAGTTTGCTCCTTTAATCGCCTATTACGACACGCAAGGGTTAAATAGGGGTGGTGACTCTCTGTATTCTTAATTTGCCACCACACGGATATATAAGGAGACGTAAAAGAATATTATTAGGAGAGTGTGTTTGTGTAATAAGTTTAACATTAAATTTCACAGTATAAAATGACGCAAATAAAATGACTGTCGCGAGTATAAGCAGCCAATATTTGTCGATCTCAGTGGCATATGTCACCAAATCAATGTCAAGATAAAAGTAAGCGATAACTAAAACTGATCCAATACCGATTACCGTAAAGTCTTTCGGTAACCCAAACCAATAGGGAACATAAAAGAAGTCTACTGACTTTTCTCACGGATTTGCTCTTGGATTCTATTCATGCTTTCCATCAGGCAGAATAGACACTTTGGTAGGCTTCTATAAAAAAAAATATTAACGAAAAAACCACTATTAGATAGAGTTAGAACCTTCACTAAGAAAGTGAAATTGTTAAAGCATAATCTAGCCGCTAATTCTAGAGGTTCGAGGTTCATGGGCAAAATTGTTATTAACAATCGCATGACCCCTCTTTTCAATCGTCACTTATGTTCTAAAAAAATATTGAAAATATTATGGTGATAAACTGTGGAGAAGTAATACTCACAAGACGGTGTGTTGAATTTCGTGTATAAATTCCATAACTTCTTTATGAGTTTCAATGTAAGGAGGTGGCAATGCAATAGCGTAGACATCTCCATAAATCACCGAAATGATGGCCAAAAGTATAAACTTAGTCATTATTACTGTTAAAAGATACAAAATGTTAATATAGACAATTACATTTACAAATATAATAATATTTTACTAAGGAAAATGAGTTAATCATTGCATTGAAATATAATTAAATGTTTCAAACCGATGATTAATTAAAAATATATATTCAGGTTACAGTTTTATGAGTTCTCTTTTCTACATAATTGGATTCAAAGTAACTGTAGTTCTTAGATGTACGTTTACATACAGAATCTTATACAGCTGAAATCTGAAACAGTATAAAATAAGGATATTGTGTCATCTACGGTGAATTACCGTGCGTATGAACAATTCTGTATATTACAAGAAGAAAATATAGCACACTTAGGATTTTATTTTCGTGGTGCTTTCCTGTTTGTTACTGGGTGTGTTTATTCTGATTTATTTTTGTCACCCATTTTACTAAGAAGGGAGGCGAATTTGTTATATTTCCAACTCTTCAATATACTTTTATTGGATCGGACAGTTTTTATGGGATTTGAGTGTTATTAATCGACGTATTCATGGGTTCCTATGATTGATCCACGGTCTACAGGAGTTGCAGTAGCTGGTGTGTAGGTGAGATTAGCACCTTGTTTAAATTGACTTATTTATATATTATGCGCCTTCAAATACATAAAAAATTGAGACGTGAAGAACAATTTCTTAATTTATGTATTTTGCCTGGGATGACATTTAGATGTTAAACATGGGGTTTGGATGAACACAGCGTAGAAAGATGTTAAGATGGTATGGCAAGAAGAATCAATATTAAATTAAGAGACACTATAAACACTTCTTCACTCGAAACAATTCTGAATTAAACCATATAAACTAAAGACATAACAAATTGAATTAAAAAACTAAAGTGGAGATCGATAAGACACATGATAAAAAATAAGAAGGATAAATGGGTCAACGACGTCACAGAGTGGTGTCAAAGGCAATTCAAGAGTAAAAACTGGACACCAAGTCTTAGGTGGAAGGATGATATAAAAAGAATAGCAGACATTAGGTGGAGAAGGTAAACACAAGATCGCGCTTCATGTTTAGGAGACACTTAAGCTAAGAAGTAAGACAATCTTCGTGAACCTAACGTTACATAATTAAAATCTAGTATTTAGGTGCAATATTGTTAAATAAAGGCTATTATTAATAATGATACTATTGAGCGCATCTCCAATATTTTACATATATACATAATTAATAATTGCATGAGTTTTTAATAAAATAATACAAATTCACCTGCTTCTGTTAATATGTCAGATTATAAACAACATAGAAGTTATGAAATTGAAGGTTTTTATATACAATGTCTTTTGTTGGTTGACTGAACAAAATCAATCATCAATACATCTATTGTTTATAAAATCAGTTTCGCTTTGAGTACAATTATTTAGTTCACCAAACTATCAAAAACTGTGTCTAAATTTATTGACTGTCTATCAAATGCAAGGACTATTTACGTGCTAGTGTGTGTAATGTAAAATTACATAACTGGTCCAAGATAAAACCTCTGAATAAAAAATAAACTATGCCATCACTCTTTTTTGTGGTTCCGTAGACAGAGTTACAAGAACAGAATCTGTATAGTTTCGTCTTGTCTCGACACGTAGCTCGACACGCTTTTGACAGGTTTTTATTATTATTTTGTTTATTTCATTATATACACTTATTTACTACATTTTTAAATATATAAACCTTCGGTTTCTCCGAAGAGATCACCATACCGTAGCCAAGACGTCGACGCTTTAAAGTATATATCAAACCCGTGTAGGGCCCGATAAAATCGACCATGAAGTTCTTTACCCTTCCATACTTCCTTGCGATCAGTAGTACTACAGGTTTGCGCCAATTCTCTTTAGCCAGACCGAGCGGGATGAAACCAGTATCCACTGCAACTACATTGCAATGCACTCCCGCATTCGTCTGTAGAAAATATTCTCTGAGATTGTATATCTCGCGATTGTGTAGAGTCTTGATATTTAATAGACCACGACCTCCAAACTTTCGCGGAATATACAATCTCATAACCGATGAACGTGGGTGGTGCATGCGGAATGCAGTCAGCAATGTACGGACTCTCCTGTCAAGGGCATCTAATTCGCTCTGAGTCCATCTAAGTACACCAAAGGAATACATCAGAACCGGCATGACCCAACTGTTATAGGCTCGCACCTTGTTACCGCCTGATTAAAGACTTTTCAGTACTTTTTTTAGGCGGCCAAAGAAGCGTTCCTGTAACATTTGTTTCACGCCAGATTTTGGTATTCCCAAGGATTGTGAAAAACCTAGATACTTGTAAGTTTCAGTGGCAGAAAGAGATTTGAGTTTTATTGAATCTGAAAGTTCTATTCCTTCAGATTCTACAATCACGTCCTTCTTTACATACATGACTGCACACTTGTCTACACCAAATTCCATTTTGATAGAATTACTAAAATTTTCAGTGACCCTTAATAACGCCGTCAATTGTAATTTTGTGGAGGCCAGTAATTTCAAATCATCCATATGTGAGATATAACTTGATCATCTTTCTGCAACCGATAGCCTAACCCTGAACCCTCTAACAGAGTACTGAGAGGGTTCAAAGCTAGACAAAACCACAAGGGACTCAGACTGTCACCTTGAAATATACCTCGCTCGATCTTTATAAGTATGTCATTTATCTCAGTCTGCCGACATCCTGGATAGCGAAGTGTTGTTCTCCATTGACTCATACACGACTTTAAGAAAGTGCACAGAGTTGCATCAATTTTATACAACTCTAGCACTTTCAAAAGCCATGTATGTGGAACTGAGTCATAAGCCTTCTTATAATCTATTCAACATGTCGCCAGGTTCTTACGACTAGGACGTACCTGTTGGCTAATGGTCCTGTCTATGATAAGGAGCTCTTTAGTGCCACGAGCCCCACTTCTACATCCATTTTGAGAAATAGAGAGTACCGAATTATTATTTATGTGTGTAGTAATTTTGAGCCTCAAAATAGATGTTAGAAGTTTATATGTAGTTGGTAAACAAGTAATAGGTCTAAAATTTTTGGGATCCATGGCACTACCAGATTTATAGAGTAAATGGGTTACACTGGTGGTTAAAAATTGTGGTATTGAACCAGAATCCAAAGCTGCTTGGAATTGTGATGCCAAACACGCATGTGACCTTCGGAATCACTTAAGCCAAAAGTTGTGCAGTCCGTCTGAACCAGGTGATTTCCAATTCGGTAATGAACGGACTGCACAACTTACATCATCTTTATTAATAGTAATGGGTTCCATAGCTGTTATAGACTCACACGAGCGTTCGACATTTTCCAACCAATCACCCTCTGTATGAGTGACAGGCACTGACCAGATGTTACGCCAAAATGAATTAGTGGTAATTTCATTCGGAAAATGCCCATTACTCACACATGGATTCGGTTCCTCCCATTTCCGATAAACCCATTTCTCATTCCTTTGGAACATTCGATTCTGATTATACCGATCAACTCGTTTTCTATAACGTCTTATCCTATTTGCCCATGCACAAACTTTCTTCTTTAGAAAGTCTATACGCTCTGTGACACAGGACATGTATTGTTGAGGACTAATGGTAGTCCCCAAGAATGTCTATTTCACAAAGCACATGACTCTCGGCCGTGTATTACCACTTTGAAAACAAGTTAATTTAGCGATGAGTGTCCTAGTCTCAGCAATACGACGTTCGATTCTATACTGCCAAGCTGGTACAACATTTTTGTTACGAGTAGCACTTACGCGTTCAATAAATTTAACACCAGCTACCCGACAAACTACAATAGCTGCACAGTATAGAATGGAATGTGTATCACTAAGATCTTCGCTATTATCAAAGTAGTCTGATAGTAACGAATCCACGGCACTCACAAGCGCTAAATTACGTTTATGAATGGGCAAACGGCATAACCGTGGTCTATTATTATCATTTACGAATCGGTATTTTTGAATCGCATCCTCCAAAGCACTCCTTATCTTATCGTTATATTGGGTACTTACGGAAATAACTTCACTCTCCACTACTTCATCAACATCTTCATTTGATAATGCCAACAGAGGTGTGCTGTTGGCTACCATAGTGCGTGATGAAGAAGGGATAGTAAGGTTTCTCCGTATGTCAGAGCGTATCCTTTCAAGTACTGCATCATCCAGCAGGTGACAGCGCTGTATAGCTCGTACTTGATCCGACAATCTTTGTGCGGATACGTTAACGATTGGTTCAAGCTCCTATCATTAATTATATATATATAAATTATTATTCTCTTTATTTCATTTAAACACATATTCAATACATTTTTAAATATATAAAAAATAAAAAATACATATTTAAAAATATAAAAAATAGTAGACCACCGACATCGGGTACAGGGACCAAGATACCGGTGGTTAGGGCTCCAGAGACAGGAACCTCCTCACAATACGGGCCGTGTCAAGGAGGACTGCCTTCTGCATCAGACCCTTGATCCAACCTTCTAACGTGAGCCTCTTAAGGTGTTGGTCGAGGCTCTTGGCTATCAATCCGTGAACAGATATGATTATCGGAACAATGATCACCGAATCTACATTCCACATATCGGCAATCTCGTGAGACAGATCCAAATACTTCAATTGTTTTTCTTTTTCAACTTTCACGAGATTCTCGTCATGAGGAACGGCGATATCGACAATCATTGCGCGGCGCTCTAATCGATCTATCACCACAATATCAGGCTTATTGGCAACAATAGTCCTATCTGTGATAATAGATCGATCAATATAACGTAGCACAACCGTTCTCGAGAACTGGGTCGGGCACATACCTGTAGTAAGGTACTTCGAAATTGACAAGTTGGTATTTAAGGGCAAGTTGTTGGTGTACGATCCTGGCTACTTGGTTGTGCCTGTGCAAATACTCACCGTTAGCAAGACGAGAACAACCGGAAATAATATGCCTAATAGATTCTCCAGGACGGTGGCACGCCCGACAGATGTCAATCGTACTATCTTTCAGGATATATTTCCGGTAGTTATTCGTCATGATAACTTCGTCCATAATTGCACAAACAAAACCTTCGGTTTCTCCGAAGAGATCACCATACCGTAACCAAGATGTAGACGCTTTAAAATCTATATCAGACCCGTGTAGGGCCCGATAAAATCGACCATGAAGTTCTTTACCCTTCCATACTTCCTTGCGATCAGTAGTACTAAGTACTACAGGTAAATTATTATTATTATTATATGTATCATTAGGTAAAGCTTCTTGAGTTTCGATGTAAAACTAATCAGTAACAAAGTAAGGTTACACTGTCACCCTTTAGACTGCCTCGATGGCGTAGCGGTAGCGAAAGCGACTGCGGTACTTGAGGTCTCGGGTTCGATTCCCGGGACGGCCAAATGTTTGTATGATCTGTAAATGTTTGTTTCGGAGTTTGGGTGTTTTCTATGTATAAAATATATTTATTTACAAAAAAAAGGAGATAAGTATTCTATCAGTGAGTCTAGTTATCATAGTACAAGCTCTGCTTAGTTTAGAACTAAATGGCGTTGTGTGTTAAATGTCCAAAATATTTATTTATTTATTTCAATTATTTCCATTTTGTTTCACTCTTTTTTTTCTCTTTTTATCATTCCATTACCTTCTCTTGTAAGAATTGACTGTTTATCAAGGATTTTTTCATTTATATATACTGTTAGTTATATAATACAAATATATTTCATATGTATGAGATTACGTCACAATAGACTCACCAATTAGTATTGTTTATTTAGAAAACTTAACTATAAATAAAACCTTTTTATTACTTTTATCAAAGCAATACAAATTTTTAACAAAAGGCGTGTCTATGATCAATTTCCTACCGTGTTAACAAAATCTGCTATAAAAACTCTCAGTACAATAATTTATATGTTATTGAAGAGTACACCATATTGTATACTTGCATCAGGTAACACTTGGTTTATTTTATATTTCTTTCTTTTTTTTTTCTTTTTTTTAAACAACGCCCGCACTAGGAATAAATCTTGTGACGCGGGGGATTTTACAAACATACAAGAAACGGACACAAAGAACACCCAGACTCAGAACAACAATTTGTGGATCACACAAAGTGTTGTCGTATGTGAGATACGAACCCACAACACTTAGCTCAATAGAGAGCAGCGTGGCGACCGCTTAAACCACTTGACCAACTGTGCAGTCGTTTCATGAATATTTAATCTAAGTATTGTTGCGTAAAGATGATCACTCCACATTCACTCGCATCTGTATCAAACCTTCAAGAACTGGTAGAGTATTATAACCTAAAAAGACTATAAAACGCATATGACAGTTACGAGTTTGATGAGCGGTGGTAGTCACTTTCCATCTGTTCCACTGTTCATTTAGCCACCATACTTATAAAAAAATATAAAATAATTTATCCTATTATTCTCCTTCTAATGTTGGGAGTTCATACATACACACAGTTAGCGCTATTTTTTTATCTACCCACGCGCGTCGCTAATTTACACTAAAATGTTTTACTATATGTACTGTTATCTATTGTTGTAATATTTTATTCTATATTTTAAAAGCAAACATGATCCTGTTCCTACTTTTGGCGTTGATGTCGTTGGCAAGTGGAAGCACAGATACTTCCCGGCTAGGTGAGCCACCTTCTTATATCCAATCTCTAAGAGAGATTAAAAAAGCAGAGGAAATACTTAAAGTCAATGTCATGTGAGTATTATTATATTAGTTTAAAAACGTGTTATTGTTACTTTAACATAACAAAATGAACAAACATATAATAATGTAAATAAAAATAAAATGACTACCTTAGTGGAAAAAAACAGCTTGGTTGAATGGAAACGCGAAGGAGCTGAGCCAAGTAAATTAATTCATGGAAAGGTTTTTTGTCGAGAGTAAGACATAAGTAAATTACAAGAATAACAGTTTAGTAAAACGAAAATAAATATTCTATAGAGAATTCATCGACTTACGATCGCTACCAAGATCAGTCCGCTGGACTAGTCATTACGAATCAAATATACACAAATTCAAGGGATTTACTTGATTCTACCAAAAGATGAAAAATAACAATATTTTTGTCCATACTACACATACATATTAAAGTATTAATAATAATATATTGGGATAAAATTATTTTCAACGTTAATTCTCATTTTTACCTGTTTAAACACTACAAAATGGGTTAATTTTACAGTGTGTTGAAGATTAGATTAGATTCGATTAGATTTTGAAGTTTAAATACCTACGTACGTGTAGAAGTGTTTATGAGACTATTGATTTATCGATATAATCTGGAAGGAGAACAATTCTGATTTTTTTTTCCAAAAATCAATGCAAATAATAAAGTGTTAAAATAAAAGAAAGCAATAAAATAAAATGTTATTTATTAGAAACTAATTAGTTTAAATGATCGAAAATTCGACACATCACAATAGTTCAGTTGTATGTTTATTTGACTCTTATATTTTGTGCAGATCAATGGATGGAAATATACCACCACTAAACGACTCCAGGCGTTCTTATGTAGAAATCACTGAAGTTGTATTCAAAATTGCTTACTTTGTGGCTCACAGTTGTGCGTAAGTAAATAATAAAGTTAATTTTTAAGAACTACCTACTTTTACACGAGATCCATATGTTGCTGATCATGCCTTTAGGTTTTCACAATTCAAACACAAGCGTTTTACTATAAACAAAGAAATTATTGGCAGGCTCTAAAAATTAGAAGAAGAAAATGTCCTGAATGTCATGTGAACAAGATGTCCACTTCTTTTATGGACGTTATGGCTCAAATTTCATACAGCACGACATACAACAGCTAAAATTGATGTATTAAGTAAGAATGCATTTAAGAGTAAAAGTTATGTTAGTAGATATTTTATCGACGAATGCCAATATTAAACATACTATGTAATATTATTTATTCACGATATTTACCGAGGATCTTTGTCTGAATATGACATCGATACGTCACGCGTGACGCGTCACGTACAATTGTCAGATTTATTTTTTAATTGGCATCGGTAGCAAAAGTTTTGTTCATATTCGGCATAAAAATATACCAAATTATAAGCGATGTTTTCTGAAAATAAAACTTAGTTGTATAAAATTTCTATTTATAAAATTATTATATTCGTTTTTAGAAAATTAGTCTAAAAACTTTTGGTTCATGGCGACTGACATTTTTCAAAAACTTTTTACTTCTCTACAACTCTTTAAACCTTTTTCTGGAAGCATTAAAATATAGTCGCGGAATTGCTTTTAGCATCTTAGTTGACTTTACTTTTACAACTTTCTTACATTATATTATTATTTTCATTATATGAATTCTAATTGAAACTATGGATTTAAACATTCTTATTTCATGTAAATATGATTCCTGTATCTTTTATTTTAGTCGCCCAGAATATGACAACATCTATCAGAAGATAGTAAATGTAGCGCTACCAGAGGCTTTAGGCAAACCACAGAAGGCAGTTAACTACTCAAAGGAATTTGTAAAGACTTTGAACTATAAGACACGTAAGGTAAGTACGATTTCGTTAAGTGGGTAAATGGTATGGATTATTGTGATGGTTCCCCCGGTTGCAGCCTAGTGCGAGTATAGCAATTTTTTGGTTATTTAATGAGGTATTATTCTACAAGCCAGCACCCTCCAATGAGGAGGGAAGTCTAACGCTCCTCCAGAATCCACGTTAGATTGTAGAACTCGACACCAGACTGGACATTCTCCCACTGGCATATAACGATTCAAATAAATTATGATAAACCGCGATAAGAGGGAATCAAAATGAGAGATTATGAAACAATAAATACATTTCTGTTGGTTGTGCTTATCACTCTTCCATCCGTTGTACACTTAAGATTTAGGTGAATTAACTGACTTTAACTCGAGGGGGTCAGGAACGCTAAGTCCAAACCTATAATTCGCTTTGACAGGTGTATTCAGCTGTATAAGACCGAAGCTAAACGCTTTCGCGCCTCCGCTCCGACGTGGGACTCCAACCCATCGGTTTCCTGTGTACTCAACCCGCTATATGAGTTAACCCGCCTACTGACCCCCGTGCATCCGCCCCTTAAGACCCCTAGCTCTCAAGCACACGGCACACACCCATACACACTGTAACTACAATATAAATACACCATAGGAACAGATCACCCAGATATAATCGTGTAACGGAACCGCTCCGGCGATCAATCCGGATGGCTCCGTTCGATCTATACCTTAGCTCTCCACACCGCAGCGACTTATAAAGAGTTCTACTCATTATCTCTATCAAAGGTACCGATAAACCAACAGTAATGCTCAGCGAGAAATAATAAAGAGATATCATCTAATTATTCAACGATTATTACTATACTCAGACCGGCATATAAATACATATAAATCATTATCCTACGAAATAATAGGCAACAAGGACTTACCTAGTTACTGCAGCATTATATATGCTAACTTACTCAACGTCATGGTAACCCACACGACCGGCTATGCCCAGCTTTCACGAACGTCCTGCCTTCACCCTGCACCCTCACTGACTATCTCGACTCTCTCAAACCCTGTCGTTTTCTCTCAGCCCGCGACCCGCTACCTATCGCCTTTTTTGTTTACAATTATTACTCTCACAGATGTCTTGGAACCGCTATCCAAAGGTCTGTTAAGAGTCCTTTCCAAAGAATTCGTTTTAAAAGTGCAATAAATATTTTGTTTTTACTTGTACAATGGCCGCTTAATAATCTGTCCGTTAAGTGACGGTCCTTTTCTGTTGTCTAGACCCTTTTTTTACACATGCACGTGTTGCAAACGGCTAAGAATATATTATTATTATATTGCATAACCATAACAATAATTGTAAATTCTAAATTACGTAACATGATAGTACTATCACAATTATTGAATACTCACAAACTTGCTTCGCAAATAAGTACATTTAATTTTCTTCTTCCTGATAAGAATTCATTTATATTTTGTCAACTTTGTAACTGTAATTTCAAGAAATAGAATACAACGCTATATTAATAACGAAAGCGAGTATTACTAGTTAAAAAAATCATATATTTAATTCTTCACTTGACGTTATATAGCATATTTTACACATACTTATGAAAATCATTTTGTTTCAGATTCAAAAGTTGATAGAGGAAATTGTAAAAGAAAGCGATACAGCTGCCAATGAATTAATTGACATCATCGTAAATAGTGACCCAAAATATAAAACAGATGCTAAAGTATTATTAACTGCTGGTGTATCTGCAACAAAGTTCAATGAAATGAATCACATATTTTCTGATGTGGCAAAATCAATACTGTCACATAATTATATCATTAAAGGATCAAAGGAGCTGAAACCATTAGTCGAAACTCTTACTGATGTCATTAGTCTGATATACCCTATCTATGTAGAATGCTAAAAATATTTTGTTTAACAAGTTTCTTCCATGAAAATATAATGTGAAATATATTAAGTACGCATAACTTAAATAGCTTCATTTTATACTTTCCTATTTTTTTTGTCTTGTTGTTTTAGCGGTTAGCTTTCAAGAGCACACGGCCACGATTCCAGGTTCGCCCTAAAGTGTTATTGAGCTTTCTAACCATTGAAATGAGCATGAAAACAGCCCGGAGCTTGGAGATACGGGACTTATCCCCCGTGTCTCGGAGAGCACGTAAAGCCATCGATCTTGCGCCGGATCTCCTCCCGATTGTGTCGAAAAATCTATCGGATTGTGAGAGTATGGCAATAGAGATTGCACCTGTGTATGCGCATATACTTGTGCACTATAATATCACCTGTGCAGTTGATTTGTCTCAGTTGAGACTAGTAGACTTGTAATACTTACTTTTATTATAGTAAAAGTGTCAAGGGTCAGCGTAAGTGCTTACCCCGTCAATAGACACCCATCATTCAAACTATCAAGTGCACCACCCTAATATTGAGCACCACCCCGTTTTCCGTAAGAATCAGAGATGAAAAAATGGCCTTGTAATAACCTTGCTGACAATGTTAGACATTGCTGAAGTATCGGTATTCTGTAAAACGGTAATACTGTTCTGGTCCAGTCATGTCATATGTGCTTAAACTGGGATGTTCTATGGTAAAATATTTTGTAAATACAAAATAAAAAGAATATTATTTGTTGTATATTCCGCAGAATATAATTAAACCTTTAAGTACCTTTATAGCTAATATTGGTTTTAAAATCCCAAGCCTCCCAAAGTGAGTATACTCTTTCCTATGGAAAACATGAATAGAATCCAAGAGTTGTCACTATACTTTTGCAAGTGAACACAATGCAATATGGTGACACACCCTATGGTGACCTTGTAATATAAACTAGAGAGATAATGTAGTTCAGTAATTTTCAAACAAACAGGTGTTAATTCGTTAAAAGTAGCTACTATATGTATATATATATGTATAATCTGTACCTGACTCGAGGCCCTTGACGTGTCAGAAATTTTCTTGTTAACCCCTTGTAACCCATGATCATAAATTTTAAAATTATTTACGTTTAAGGACTTATATTTATCTAAAATGAAACACGTATTTCTCAGAAAATCATTTTTTTTTATTATTTGTTCATTTATTTTGGAAAATAGGGATTGTGACATATCTGTGACATTGAGCTAATAGTATCATATTGATCTATGTGGTGTGGAAGTGGAATTAGCTCTATGACTTTAAATATTTCTAACCTCGTTAATCAATGTTACAGAAATGTTACAAACCTAAATAGTTATCTTTTTAGTATAAAAATACAAAAAATGTAATGACATACTATATAATTTCTAACTTTAGGTATTTACCTGAATGTCCAAGAAAAAACCGTATCAGTTTAGCAAGAAAAACTATTTTTACCGAATTTCAAACGTTTTTACACGTACCGACTTGTGTGACTACCTACCTGTCAAATTAAACTTTAAATTTTATATTAGTAAAGTCCATCTCTGTGTGACGTGGTATGTTATTTCCTTAGTATGGTATGTAACAGTAAAGATGCAATGAGTTAAAAGGAAATTAGTATGATCTGTTTAAATTTGTAGGATTTTTTACAGTTTGTTACAGAAATGTTACAAGGGGCTACAAGGGGTTAAGTTACAAAGGATTTCCTGGCTGAGACCTGAGACACCTCGCTTGACACTTATCAAGGACCCAATAGCAATGTAACTTGTACAGTTTTGCCCATTCTGCTTACCAGGATCCTCACGATTAATTTTTTCTTTCATATTTGAAAGACGAAAACTTTTTTTTTGTGTTGTCACCCGGATATAAAAATATAAAGTTCAATTAAAATATACGTTTAAATTAACATCGAGTACCCCACACGCTTTTTCACAATACTTGCTTTGACGAATCATATTATCTTTATTTCAATACATTGAAAATTATGTTTGTATTTCTGAAAATTGTTTTAGTTTGATTTTCTATAAAAGCATGTTTTTTTTAAACTATTATCTATTTATTTTATTCAAAAGAAACTATTCTTGGAATGAAAAATAGGGCTTAGAATTATTAAGACGCATGTAATCACCATTTTTAATGAAGTTGTTAATTTTCGATTAGCATAGTGGGTACAAAGTAGTTTTTACCCACTTGTAGTCCGACTGGACTGAGTTCGAACCTCGTTCAAAATATCTTTCTTTTTCTAAATATGTTGTTTATTAAGATTACTGTAATTTTTTATTAATTAATGTGCATTTTATTTTTATGGAAACTAGTTGATATTAATTTGGACTACTTATTTAATTCAATTTTACACGAGCCATAACTTATAAAATTTATTGCTAGTGTTATAATAGAAATTGTTCATTGAGTTATATTGAATAGAGCAGTTATATAGTTTCATATTTAAGTTAACGCGCAACTTCATGACAGAGGGAAACCGTCTTTGGAATAGTTCGTTGAGGCTATAAGAGATACTGCTTAGTTGACTAATTATTAACATCTTCCTGGCTATGGGAGTCTCAGATTAAAGCATGTGCTGAACGTTGACCCGTCGGCCTTTCTGCTTCGGCGCATTATGTTACCGGCTTTGTCGCTGTCCACGAGTTCTCAGCAGATCTGGCGAAAAACTGACAGTCGGCTTAACTTTGGTGCTGTTGAAGAACGCCAAGTGTTTGACCTCGCATCTGAGTCACACCATCCATGCTGCGAAGACTTAAGTACGCCACAATGGAGACCCATATTATTTTGTGACCATTGCGATGGTGACTTTGGGTAGTTGGGGTTCGAAAGCCGAAAGTCTGATTGCGAAGATTGGTCACTAAGTCAGCATAAATACGGTAACTTTCGCTCTGGTTCATTCCTAGTGCAAAAGATGTCTGTTGCAACTCAGTGAGGCGACGCTCCCAGTATCATGGGAAACTTTGCGTCGGGAGTGATGCGACGTGGGTCTTCATATAACTTGACGTAAATTGTTTAGTTTAATTTTAATTATGTATTTCTGTTTGACAATGCTTTACTAATGTTATATGTATAAAGAAAACGACGAACCTCATTTATTCAATACGTCACTTTCTTAATGGTAAAACGTCAATACTCTGTGGTCTGGATTCTAACAAAAAATATCGATAGTCGAAGAATAAGAAGAAGTGTATTAAAATAATTAATCTTAAATATCACCTGGAGTAAAAACTTTTAATGTTGTTTTCTGTTTTTATTTCAGGTAAGGCTATTTATAACTGTCTTGTGTATTCTTATCTTGTAATTAGAAGATAAATAAATAAATCTGTTTTTATTTCAAGAAAGAGTAGTGTAATAACATTATTACAAAACAACATTATTGTGGAAACTTCGTGAAAATGGAAAAACTAAGGTTCGATTTTAAAATGCGAGGAACGTCAGATGGAAAACCTACAATTTTGTGCCTTGTGTTCATTTGCAATACCAGATGAATATCAACCAACAAGTTTACACAAAGAATTGATAACGTCACAAGTGTATGGCAGAGTGAAAAACACATTGGGAAAAAGAAATCAATACAGGAAAGTTTGGATAACTTTAACAGAAAATATGAAAAAAGCTTATTCAGGTGAGGAAGGTAACTTATTATTTGAAAATTTTTATTTCGAAGAGATTCCAGACAAAGCAGCTGAAATATCTACCACAAGCTCGTCAGAGGACACAATAAAGAAGTTGCTAGAAAAAGTTCTAGAATCCAAAGAACAAACCTCTGAAGTTAAGAACTTAAACAAAATCGCTAAAGATTTCATGATTGAAAAATTTGATGAAAAAACCTCCAATGCCAGCCAATGGATTGATCAATTTGAAAAAGAATGTGTTCACTGCGTAGTGACAGAAGATAGGAAAAAAATTGAGATCCTGAAATTTTTCCTTGAAAAATGTAGTGCTGATTGGTACACTTGCATGATTTTAAAATACTCTATCGAATCGGATTGGGAGAACTGGAAGAAAAATTTCATTGAAACTTTTGGGAACAAAGGTTGGTCTCCAATCAGATATGCTTTTAACTTCAAATATCAAACAGGTTCACTGCTTGAATATGCCCTGAAAAAAGAAAAGCTACTACTTCAAATTAGAAAATCCATGGATACTGAAACATTAATTGATCTTATTGCTATTGGTTTACCAAACTATGTATCCGACAAGATTGACAGAGAAACACTTCAAGAAACTCAAGATCTGTACAATGAAATATCTAAATTAGAACACCTTGTCAAGAAAAATATAACTGAAAAAAAAGGGAAACCTTTCTGGGATAACAAACAAAGGAAAAATGAAGACAAAAATCCATGTGAAATATGTGAAAAGGCAAACAAAGGGAAGCGTTTTCATTCTGAATCAATTTGCTGGTTTAGAGAAAAAGAAGAGAAAAACAAAAAAATTGGATCACTTAAATCAGTTAATAATTCAGAACTGGAGGTGGAATTAAATACAGAAAATCCAAAAAACTAAAAGTACCACCATTAATAAAAATCAAGCTATTACTAAATGACACATTGGAAATTTCTGGTATCTACGATTCCGGTTCAAACGTATCATTGATAAATGCAAAATTATTAAAAATTAAAGGAAAAAACGTGCAAAATTTACAAAAAATAAGCTTGAGAACTATTAATGGTGAAGGAAAAACAAAAGGTATGATAACAATAAAAGTGAAAATTTACGATATTGAATGATCAAAGTGTTTGTTGTAGACAGTGAGAATTTCAATTATGATTTTTTGGTTGGATTAGATTGTATTAAAAATTTTAAATTGATCCACTGAAGATCTAAGGATTATTCAGAATAAAGACTTCCAAAAACAAGTAAATGAAATTTACAGGGAAGAGGCAGAAAATCAAACAGATGTCAAAATTCCTGTATTGACAGGTGACATAAAAGAAAAAACGTACAATTCAAGAAAATATGAAATAAACTTCAATGATCATCTAAATACGGATGAATTTCAGATGATTGTAAATCATTTAGATACATATGAACAGTTGGAAATCGACAAGTTGTTAAACAAATATAAATCCATATTTGCCAAAGATAAGTACGACATTGGTACTGTTAAGGATTATGAGGCTCATATTGATCTAATGGAAGAAAAATATTGTTATAAACGACCTTACAGATGCTCATTTGAGGATAGAAAAGAAATAGAAAGTCAAGTAGCAAAGTTATTAGAAAAGGATCTTATTGAGGAGTCATACAGCCCTTTTGCTGCGCCAATTACTATGGCATTTAAGAAAGAAGATAATAAAAAAACAAGAATGTGTATAGACTTTAGAGATTTAAATAAAATTATAACTCCCCAAGCACAGCCATTTCCACTAATAGAAGACTTGATAATAAAAAGTGTGAACTGCGAATATTTTACAACATTGGATATAAATTCTGCATTTTGGTCAATCCCTCTAAGGATTCAAGACAGACCTAAAACTGCATTTGTAACACAGGAAGGACACTTTCAGTGGACTTGCCTTCCTTTTGGATTAAAAACAGCACCTGCAATTTTTCAAAGGATACTGAATAATATAATAAGAAAATATAAACTTTCGGATTTTGCAGTGTCTTTCATCGACGATATATTAATCTTCTCACAAAATTTCGTACAGCATATACAGCATCTTTCAAGACTATTGGAAGCAATTGAGAAAGAGGGATTCAGATTAAAATTTTCAAAATGCTGTGAATTGAATTCTGTAAAACCACAGAAAGATTATTTAATTGCAGTGAGTAACTTCCCAGTTCCAGAAACAAGAAAAAATGTAAGACAGTTCCTTGGGAAAATTAATTACCACCATAAATTCATCCCTCGCATGGCACAAATCTCAGACCCATTACATAATCTTCTGAGGAAAAATGTGAAATTTGTTTGGTCGACAGAATGTCAAGATTCATTTGAGAAAATTAAAACATTGCTTTGTTCGGAACCAGTCCTGAAAATTTTTGACCCTAATTCTCCAATTACAATTTATACTGATGCTAGTATTAAAGGAGTTGGAGCTGTGCTGAAACAAGAAGATAAAGATAAAAGTTGTAAACCTGTAGCATACTTTTCTAGAAAATTGAACGAGGCACAAAAGAAAAAAAAAGCAATATACCTTGAATGTTTAGCCATAAAAGAAGCAGTGAAATATTGGCAACACTGGTTGTTAGCAAAACAATTCACGGTATACACGGATCACAAGCCCCTGGAAAACTTGAACATAAAATCTAGGACGGATGAAGAGTTAGGAGATTTGACATATTACCTATCTCAATATGATTTCAAGATAAAATACAATCCTGGAAAATGTAATCAAGAAGCAGAGTGCCTAAGCAGAAATCCGGTTTTAGAACCAAATAATAACACAGATGACATCCTGGAAGTCGTAAACCAAATAAGTCTTGAAGACATAAAAAAGGATCAGAATGAGAATATGTACTTAAAAGAAAAGAAGAAAAACATTATATTAAAAGATGGCATTTATTTCAAAAAGTTAAGAAAAAAAGATAAAATTCTATTGTCTGAAAACCTCAGTATGATATTGATAAAAGAGGTACCCGACACTTACTGTCATTTAGGGAGATCGCAAATGATCAATAAAATAACTCCATTTTATTCAGCGACAAACATGATAATGAATATAAAAAAATTTTGCGATGATTGTTCTATATGTCAAAAACACAAATCAAGAAAAAAATCAAGATATGGATTCCTATCACATTTAGGTCCAGCTACCTATCCATTCGAAATTATGTCCATCGACACTATTGGTGGATTTGGGGGTTCGCGATCAACAAAAAAATATTTACACCTTATGGCGGATCACTTTACTAGATACGCTTATATTTTAACATCGAAAAACCAAACCGCTAATGACTTTATAAAATTAACAACGAAAGTAACAGAAAGCAACGATATAGGAACAATACTAACAGATCAATACCCTGGCATAAATTCAAAGGAGTATAAAAATTTTTTAAAGCAGAAAAGGATAAAGATGGTTTTTACAGCCGTAGATGCTCCATTTTCAAATGAGCTTAACGAAAGATTAAATCAAACTCTGGTAAATAAAATACGATGCAAAATAAATGAAAACAAAAATAAAAAGACATGGTCAACAATAGCTCAGGAATGTGTTAGAAGATACAATGAAACGGAACACACAGTGACTGGATTCGCTCCGAAATACTTAATGGAAGGTGAAAGTGTAAATATTTTGCCCCACGAATTGAAGACAAATTGTACAAAAGAAGATCTAGGAAGAGATCGGGAATTGGCACTGGAAAACACGAAAAAGTCCCATAATCAAAATGCAGAACGATACAATAAACACAGGAAAGAAATTACATTGGATGCCGGAGACTTAGTGTATGTAGAAAATGGAAACCGCCTCAATAGAAAAAAGCTGGATGAAATACGAATCGGACCATACAAAATACTTAAGAAAATCTCCAATACAATATACGAGGTTGAAACTGGACACAGGAAAACAGAATCAAACCTTTTTCATATAACAAAATTGATTCCGATAGCTGGCGACGCGACTGGATGAACAGTCACATAACAGTTATGTGATTGTTCTTCTTTGAGGGGGGGAGATATAAAGAAAACGACGAACCTCATTTATTCAATACGTCACTTTCTTAATGGTAAAACGTCAATACTCTGTGGTCTGGATTCTAACAAAAAAATATCGATAGTCGAAGAATAAGAAGAAGTGTATTAAAATAATTAATCTTAAATATCACCTGGAGTAAAAACTTTTAATGTTGTTTTCTGTTTTTATTTCAGGTAAGGCTATTTATAACTGTCTTGTGTATTCTTATCTTGTAATTAGAAGATAAATAAATAAATCTGTTTTTATTTCAGAAATCCAACTGAGTTTTTATTTCAAGAAAGAGTAGTGTAATAACATTATTACATATGTTTAAGTATTATTTGAATATTTGTTTTATTATCTTGTTCTATGAAATAATTTTTAATAAATTTTACTAAGTGAGTAAAAAAATTTTTCTGCATTTTTTTTTTAATATTATAGTTATTCTGGTATTTGGGCTGGTGTTACTTATTGTTTCTGACTAATCTTAACACGTTAACTGCCATACGAGTATACTCGTAGTATTTTTTTTTTATGGCTATTGCCACCATACAAAATGGTAAGTACGTGTATACTCGTAGTTGGCAGTGGATCCTAGTTCTAACTACGAGTTTACTCGTAGTATGGCAATAAAATAGGATTTTTATTAACTATTGCCAAACTACGAGTATAGTCGTAAATAATTTGGCGCGAAAACTTGCGCTCCCATACTCTGTCAATCGGGAACTGAGGGCGCCGTACGATTGCTCTGACTCTGGCGCTCGCGTTGCTTCGGGTAGGATCGTAAAGCTTCGGTATTGTTCGTGTTGTGTCGCGGCACGTGCGAGATTCGTCGTGTGCATCAAAACTTTTGACAATTAGTGTGCAGTTTGTTTACATGCGCTCGCGTAAACAGGTGACAAATTATCATAATTATTGTAATTTTGATTTACGATTTGTAAAATATCTTTTAGGCGAGAAATTTATAAAACACAGTCATCATGAGCAGAAAAAGCAAGTAGAATTACATTACTTAGAGCGTTTACCACCTACCCAAAAAAAACAAAAACCGACGAAGCCGTGTCGTGTCTGCACCAAAGAAAAAAAACGCAAAGAAACAGTTTACTATTGTCCGGTATGCCCTGAAAAACCTGTCTTATGCGTTGAAAATTGTTTTAAAATTTTTCACTCCTTTGTGACTTCACAGTGATGTACCTAATTTTTTTTCTATTAAACTTAATTTTCTGATTTAAGTAATGTTTTATTCCAAATGCCAAAGAATTTAACCCCGTCCTCCTTACACGGCCACTGGTTTAAAATTCATCAGAAATCGCATACAATCAACTACGAAAATACTCGTAGTTGGCGGTGCAGCCCAGATCATGTACTACGAGTATACTCGTAGGTTGGCAGGCAACGTGTTAATTGATCAAATTTTTTGAATATTTTTTTTCTTTTTTGTCCAAGAACTATCTACAAAATATTTGAAAATTTAAAAAACAGGAGTTAAATCATATATAAATTAGTAAAAATATAATGTGACTAAGTAAAATAAAGAATTATTTTTAGATATAATTTAACTACCGATGTTCATGGATGCCTATAATTCTCAAGAATTGAAGTGCTCTAGAAGAAGTTTGAGCTCTGATAACCCCACTCCTTCAATAAATAGCTAAATACCGATTTTCTGTCAGAGGACGTTATTACTTCCATTGAACTGGACCCATCTGTGCTTGGCTTCACTTCGTTGCTTTTCACAGAGTTAGGGAGATTACTGGCAATTGAACACTGCGGCTGTTAACGTGAGGAAGGGATACTCAAAAGGGTGATGATTCACTTGTAGCCTTTGAGTTCAATCCATGGATAGCTGCAGCCACTTACCTTCAGATAACACATCCGCTTGTTTCCCCACTATGCTATCAAAAAAATTCTGGTGATAAGGTGAGAAAAAATGAGACTGTTCAATACATGCAAATATTATATTATTTCAAAATTACATATTCATTGAAGAAACTCTTGCAAAATGTAACATTTTTAACATAATGGATGATACGGATATACCAAACGGTGGACATCAACCAGCGATAAGACAACTGGTTTCAGCTGTTGGGATCCTTTTATGATGTATCCATGTGATTGTATTTTTTTTGCTACGTCATAAAATATATCGCTCATTTCAATAAATTTTGCGGCAGATACACCAGCAATTAACAATAAGTTAGCCTCTGACTTATATTCGTCTGGGTCTTTAGTTACGATTTTATCGATTAATGCATCAGCAAGTTTATCGCTAGTTGCTACTTTATTAACTTCATCTATCAACTTTTGGATCTGAAAGAAAAATTCATAAGTATGCAATTAACCATTCGTTGTATGATTATTTTAATGAGTAATACTTGCTTCGGATTTTATTTAGATACTTTACCCTATTTCTGAGAATTACAACATTCGCAAAAACATACCGGTAACGTTCTAGAAGGATAATGTTAACTTTCGGATCTGGAAGTTTGTTCGGCCGTCAGTTTCTGCATTTTAATTTTACTTTTTAAAAAGGTTTTATAATGTATATGTATTGTAATGAACTCACAGACTATTTAGTTACAAAATTTGACCATGGGGATGCAACTGTTTCTTCTGAAAATATTTTTAATGTCCTAAAGTTTGAATTTATTTTAAGTTTTGTATAATCTGCGAACATTTATAGAGTGGGGGTGTTTAATACGTAAGTTTTTGCAAAAAAAGTGATCCAAGTATTATCTGTCAATATAGCTGTCATAGTTCAAGCAAGTATCGGTTGAATTAAAAAAAAGAATTATACATCTGTTGAGTCCTCTTATTTTTTCGTTATTAAAAAAGTACCTCGCACAAGAGAAATATGTCCTGTGTCCAACACACAGACATAAAGGACAGTGGGGAATCTTACAGACATTTAAAACGGACATAAAGAACACCCAGAGTCAGAATAATAATCTGTGGATCACACAATGTATTGTTCCATAAGGGGATCCAACCCACAGCGCTCAGCGCAGTGAGAAGTGGCTATGTGACCGATTTGTGTTTGTGTGATTTACACAGTGCTATCCATGGAGTAGAGTTTGCTAGTACCTCATTTAGACTGGTAGTGAACGGTAGAAATATATCTTATACACAAAAATATTTCATTAAAATACTCTTGGTACCGCAATCAAATACATTTTTTTTCTTATAGGAAGAGCCTGTCAAAGTGACTCTACTCTGCCTAATGGAAAGCATGAATAGAATCCAAAGAGATGTGGTACCAAATTCATTGCAAATGCAGACAATGCAATGTGGTGACCCTCACAATGGCGGCCTAGTGAGATGCTTTTTCAAGCCACGCTTGGGGACGTAAAAGGCATGACAGTCATTGTGGCAGTGTAAGGCTCACATAGCTATCACCCCTGCATCAATGGGCCTTACATTGCATAGACAATAGACATAGCATAGACATTCTTTGCGGGGAATTTACCCCTACTTTCTTAAAGTATCGGAGAATTTATTGAAAGTCAATGAATTCCGTTTGATACAGACATCTTACCCCGATTAACAACGAATATAAATAGAAATTCTTAGTTCGAGAAAAGGTTGGTTTAATGATAAAGTGTTCTTTTGGTGTTGTGCAGGCAAAGCAGTTCAATAGCTTATTTGCTATTATACTAAATAAATTTGTATTCCCTCAATTGATATTCTAATAATAATAATTATAATTATCTAATAATATCTTATGTGTTGATCTTAAATCAGACAGAGTTATTTGTTGACTAAACTTCTGACCAATAACAATAAATTACACGTTGACTAGAAGAGACTGCCATGCTTGTAATACATTCGTGTGTAACTCTGGCTCGAGGCGATAGGATCGTCATATATATTTGAAAGTGAAAGTTTAGTAAAAAATTTAAAAGATAATCAAATAAAGTTAATTTAACATTTACCCAGTATAATTGTACTTACATTTTGTGTTTTTTCATCAAAAGTTTCTAGAAACTTCTTTGCGGTGTCAACTACTGTCTGTGGTTCGCCTAAAGCCTTTGGTAGGTTCTCATTTATGTGTATTTGATAGTCTTTGTCATAATCTAGATGACTGAAATTAAAGAAACACTAAATATTAATTGTTATTGATTTTACATTACGTTGACACTATGAAAAAAAAAATATGTTGTCACTCCAACTTATTCCGAACGAGTCTATCTTCATGTGGGATTAAGAGTATTGGTATTGGTATTTAAGAGTGGCACTACTCCTTGTCATGTCATCATATGGGTGTCATGAGAGGTGACTAAAGTAACAAAGTACACAGGATAACATCACTGTAAGAAGAAAGAAAATTTGAAAGAAAACTTGAATGGTAAGCCAAAACCACCATAACAAATAATAACTTTTTTTTAACGCGTGGGTACCTCCTCGGGTCGTCACCCACCGGGGTGTACGGTGAGGTGGTGTGTCGGAATCGGACTGACTAAAACCACACGGTGTGCTACTCTGCGCCTGTTATTACGACATCCAGATCTAACAAATGATAGTACACCAACCTATTTTCTTATATTGTGTGTGAATATAATAAAAATATATTTTTACAATATATATATATAAGTGAAAGTACAGTTTATGTATATATGTGTATGACGTAAATACATTTGTATATGAACGTATGTATATAACTATATAAGGTATACTTTAGTTGTTTGATTACGTAACCTGTATGCGCTTACCTTACAAGATTACACCACCCAGTTGACTGGTAGAGGCCTGGTTTTAAGTTCCCCAATGTACAAAGTGCATAAAGTAATAAATAAAAAACAAAAATAAGTTTCTTTAAAATCAATTTTACAGTTATACTTACATACAACCGTGCGCCAGTACGTTAGCAATTTGGTATATAACATAGGTAATTTCTGCATAAGAGCGTCTTGAGTCGTTTAGGAATGGTATGTGCCCATCCATGGACCTGAATGAAAAGTAAAGACGTGGTAAAATAATAAAGATTTGTATATAAATCTGAAAGTATTATAATATATTAAGTTTTTATTAATTAGCTTCTAACAAAGACCACTAATTTATGAATGATTATTTTGTTTTGTATTTTGTATCATTTTTAAATAAAAAAATAAATGTTAATATTATACTTTCAAATTATTGTAAATAGAATTTTAACATAGTTACAACAATTTATTTTATTGCAGCATTTTATGAATCTCCTTATATAAAAATTATAAAATATAAATACAATACCATAATTTAATGACAGCGTAAATTTTGTTTGGAATAAAAATGAGTTTTTTTTGAATTATCTATTTAATAAATTGCCATAGCTAAACCAAATGGAAACGAAATCAAACTATTAAAACTGGTTAGTGAATTAAACCGCCGAAACTTTATTTTCTACATATAACGTCGTTTTGTTATTTATGGCAAGCTTAGTAGCAGCAATGTTGTAACGATGATACGTATAATGGGTGAAAAAGTAAAGTCATGTATTGAAACAACTTCTTGCTTCAATTAAATCTAGAAATATACGTGTTGTACATGTTATTATGATCAAAAATACTTTTTAAATGAATATTAAATTTAGTACTCACATAACATTGTCTTTTATTATTTGTAGCGAATGTTGTATATCTCTTTGAGATTCGACGTAGGGAGGTGATGGGTTCGACGCAATAGTATCTGGGCTTCCACTTGCCAACGACGTCACGGCCAAAAGTAAGATGAGGATCATGTTTCCTGGTAAAAAATAGCACAAACGGTTATAACTGTTGTAATATTCACATTTTTGTAACATATGAATAATTAGGTCACCTGAGGGATGTACTACCGCCTCTCATTGATATTTAGAACTCAGCACGATGTAATGACAAGCGCGTTGCCAGGCTTTTAGGTGAAAGCGAAAGGTGTTTAAAGTTTCGATAAAGAAATCGGTCCAGAAATACCGCAGGCAATAATTTGATTCACGGATTGATTATACGAGGGCAGAAGTTTCTAAAAAAGCTAAGATGGTTTTTGGATTTTTATAGAACGACACGTGGCAAGAAACAGAGCAAAAAAAAATTTTTAGGTTTTATTTAGAACAATTTTGCGGAGCATCCCTTATGAAGTAAACAATAGAGAATGCATATTAAACTACATATTTACGTTATTATAGACAATTGGAAAAATTATAAAGATTAAGAATACAGAGTATCACCACCCCTAATCATCCCATGGGTATCGTAAGAGGCGATTAAGAGAGTAAGCTAAGCAGGATACCATTAGTCTAAAAAGAAGGAAAACTTGAAACAAAACCGAAACCAATCCTTCTGGCCAGTGTGAGATAGTAGGACAAAACCTCCTTTCTAAGGAGAGACCTATGTCCAGCACTGGACTGTTATAAGCTATTGATATTTTAGACAAATGTTTCAAACAATTAAAATAAAGTTTTACCTGACGCAAGTATTCCAGTGTTACCATATACTTCAACACTACGTAAACAAATGTGCTGAGGGTTTTTATTAAAGAATTTGTTAATACAGGATGAAATTGATCATGAACACATCTATTGTCAAAAATTAGTGTTGCTTTAATGATAATAATAAATAAGTTTTATAATTTGCCTCATTTGATACAGTAATTAGTGGAATAACTTTGAATTATATAAAAAACAGAAATTTTATACAATAAAAAGACATTTCAAAGATACAAAGCAAGACAATAGAATGGTAAGGAGGTGAAAAAAGATAAGGTACAAAAGATTGATAAAATGAGATTAAATGGTTACGTAGTTACTTAAGCAATCGCTATTGGCATGTGGAACTAATGGGCATGAAGGACCACAAGAGCTGCTAATGACATACAAGGTTCCATATGGACTCATAAAAAAAATATTTTCATTTTTGGTTTTACCAGCGATTTCTGTTCATAGTAAGCAGTCTTCATAATTTTTTCCTCTACTTTTTTTCATTACTATCTACAGAATTCATAACAAATTTATGAAGAGTGATCATTATGAAATAAAAATATTTAAGGCTAATAATTCAAACTTATCAGATTTTATAACATCGCTAATAATAATTCTGGTTAATCCTAATCTTAGTTTCCATATTTGTTCTGGAATTTGTATATGATTAAAACTTCAAACTTTTCTAAACATAAACTTTTCTAAACATAAGCATTTGGAAGTTTAAACAGTGATCATTATGAAGTAAATGTAGTAATGGTATGAAAAACATTTTCGTACTTGCGATCACACGAATTAAACAATGTAGTGAAAAAATACGCTCCCAACATGCAGTTGTAATGTAGATATTAACATTTAAAAGTTGCGATTGTGAAAACGTTATAATAAAGCTTAACGTAGACCTGACAAATAGTTGATTGAGCAAATAATAAATCATTAGTTCTTAACCTCACTACAATAAAATATAAGATATTTGGCGCTGAAATCCACTTAACCTTCAAGAAGGTGTTGCATCGGCCGCATTTGAAACGTTTTTATTTTTAACATCTTGAACTTTCGTCACAACACTTTCTCGTTGAGAATAACTTTTTCTAAGTTATATCTAAGCCGTTGTTCGAACAAAATATTGTCAAAAACTGGGAAATCAATTGTGAGAACTTTGCGCAAGACCACGAACGATCCTTTATGCTTTACAGATATAAGTAGTCCTGAATATTGTACTTTCGAAATTTCTGACAAAGTAACACTTGCCTCAAGTCATAATCTACCTATGAAGCGAGTGCAGGACTAAAAATATCCAGATATAAGTTAGTTGCCGCCTGTCCATTATATTGATGGGTCATTCACACTACTAGGTTGAAATATAATATTTTTGTAAATTTTTAAAGCAAAGATATTAACACAGTTTAATCTTTATACTATCAAATTGATATTAAATGAAACGCAAAATAAAGAAGTTATGGTGTATTGTCAGTGACTGGACTCTAAACTTTAACAATCTCTGATCATAGTCGGGATCATTGCTACCGGTAACATAAAATCCGTAGGCAGGATGCGCCTTGAACCGGTTTAATATCACCAATGTGAACATAAAGGTATGGAGACCAAATGAGAACCATATTCCAAAATGCTCTATACCATGGTAAAGCAAGGATAAACTACGCTATGAGGTTGTTTTAAATAAAGATGAAGAAAGATGTCCCTTTCAAGCTAGTAATTGACCTCGGTAACTGAGATAAGAAGATAATTAACGAAAAAGATTACCCTGAAAGCCATTATATACAAGTTTCTTTCAAAACAGAACATGGTTCACCTTGTCAAACGCATATGAAAAATCAGTGTAGATAGCATCTATTTGACCACCTACCGTGAAAGATAATTCTTATACTCCAAAAGATTAGTAATTATACTCGTAGATCTGTTCTGGAAAAAACGTGTTTTACCCGAAAGATTTAGTTTAATGTGATTAACCCATTACTTCCCAACCATCGAAAAAGAAAAATTTAGAATTTTCTATTCAAATTACAAAATATATTTGTTAATACAGTAAGAAAAATAATGTGAAGCAAAAAAACAAAAAAAAAAATTCTAGGATCTGAATCAGTCTGTCCTACATGTATGGCATTTGGATCATACGTTAAGAAAAAAATACTCGTATTATTAGCCCAACTTTATTGGCTATTTCACGTTCAATAAAGGTTTCTCAATAATTTTAGATAATTTGAAATATATAATCACTTTTATTTATGTAGCTATAATTGGTTCTGTAAAACAAACAACAATGCATTTTTAACGACTACGAAATATATAAACTTTGAAATTATATATATAAATATTGTGACTGTATTTTTTTTATCAAATTTTTTTTTAACGGATAAGTAGTTAAAATGTTTTTGTTATTTACAAAAAAGACTTAAAAATTAAAGCCAGTTTAAAAAAAAAATGATAATCTGGTATCCCAAAAATATGACAGTGGAAAGTAATGGGTTAAACAAGAAATTATACACCAGTGATTGCGCAAAACAATATAATATACTTATTGCTGTTATGCGCATAACGTAATGAAAGAAGAGAAGTTGATGAGAGGATCTGATCTTGCTTGCTTGAATTTTATTTAAGACATCTTTTTCCGTAAATGAGATGGAAGAAAATACAAGGTTAAGGTAGGAGTTTTTGACAGCAAAATAAAACTTATTATCAAAAGTTTAATAATAATAAGCTTAATAAATTTAAAGAGTTTAATAAGTTTATTTATTTATTCACTCCTTAGAGTTATTACAAAATTACTAAGGTGAAAGACCGTGAAAGTAATTTTTCACATTGAAGTGTCACTAAAACAGATTTAAAATAAACCGAGAATGGTTCGCAAATACCTCGACCATCCGATGAACAGGAAGAAATACTCATTAACATTACTTGTGATATAATTTTAGTTATTCTCCTATTATTTACAAATCTCTAAAATATTTAACATTCTGATAGAATCTTTTATAGAAGATAAATATTAATTTGAAACTCATTAGCTAATTTATGACATCTTGAACGAAGTAATATCAAATATCGTATACTTCTTATATAGGGTGGGCCGAGAATTCGTTAACATTCGAATATAACATCCGCGCAAACGTGTTACGGGAGTTCTTGGGACCGACGCTACTGGAATTTGCTGGTTATAATCGTTACACATGGTTTCAATAAGATAGAGCCACTTGTCACATACCAATGAGTCCTTGTTGGTGGTCAAAGATATGTTCCGAAAAAGCTGATTTCCAGATGAGGTGACATTAAATGGCCACCCAGCGGTTCAGATCTATCCATAGCAGACTTCTTTTTATGGAATTATTTGAAGAATCGTGTCTACGTCAATAAACCTAATGCGGTACGTCAACTAAAAGAAAAAAACAGTGAAGAGATGTCGGCGATCTCGCGGTCTTTTTGCTGACGAGTATTCGATAATTTCGGTGCTCGTTTAGAAGAGTGCAAACGTCGCAACGGTGGTCATTTAGACTGTGTAATTTTTAAAAAATAAATTCTAACTAATTAGCTGTCTTGTAAATAAATATTTTTATAATGTATTAAATAGTTTTGTTTTATATGATTCTTTCAAATGTTAACTAATTCATGGCCCGTCCTATATAATGCTTTATGTATTATTTATACATACCAAGTATGTGAGTGGCTCGTCAATACCCAGATAAACCTTAAAAGGTTTGTATTCGTGACTTAACCATACATTGTGGTAGTTTAAGAATATTGTTAAATAAATCACAAGAAAAAGGCCCCGATTTCCTCAGAGGAGGATGCCCAGAAATGATATTATATGGCATAAGTATGGCGGGGGATAGATACATTATTCTAACCTATTGCTCCTGGCTAATGCCAGGATAGTGATAAAAAATTATTAAGAGATTATTTTTGAAATTGGCTTTTAATTAAAAATTTATTAAGAGATTATTTTTAAAATTTGGTGCGGTACGATCGCATCTCCGCGATCAAACCGCTATCTTATCGCCAACCGCATCAACTAAATTGCCACTAGAGGTTGCCACTCTCTGACGGCTCGCGGTCTTAAAGAAGTACATACCTACATTGCGTTAAAATTGGGAATAGTCTACCTGTCAACGCATTTTATTTTTAATTTTTGTGAATTAGTATTTCATTTCTCATCGTAAAAGATTATGTAATCTTGACAAATTAAGTCATTTTAAACCGTAGAAGCGGTATATTGACTGGCATTACTTAAAGTTAATACGAAGTGACTGCATTTATAGCAACTAACGACACTAAGGGGGCATTTTCCCGTGCGCCGATATATTTCCATTCATTAGGTAGTAGAGCCACGCTGATTTCAGCACGAATGAACTGACTCGCCCGGGGTAGTACTACCCCGCCACAGAAGAACAACCGCGCCAGTATCCATGCTGTCGTGTTTAGATGGTGAGTGCGAGACCGGAGGCCCATTGATGCAGGGGTGACAGTTATCGCGATACTGTGTGAGCCTTACACTGCCGCAATGACTGTCATGCCTTTTACGTCCCCAAGCGGGGTGTGAAAAAGCATCTCACTAGCCGTCATAGTGTAGGTCACCACACTGCATTGTCTGCATTTGCAATGAGTATGGTGACCCCAACTCTTGGATTCTATTCATGCTTTCCATCAGGCAGAGTCTCACAGCCTAGATTGCAATCATTTGACCATAAAAAGTCATGATTAGTCCCTTCATCCCTCCGGAGGATATGGTGTGAAAAGCATTCCCCGCGTAAAAAAAAGAAGGTACGAATGGATGGGTGATTGCAATTTTTATTCTACACTTGTAGGAATAAACTAGGTAAAATATTCATAAATGCTAGGAAATATAAATATACTCATACACACAAAACAAAATGAATATGCACATCATAATTTTTTTACCCTTAGTGAGAGTCAAATTCACGACCTTCAACCTTGGTTTAGTCCAGGTCACTAGCTGGACTAGACCAATAGGTTAATCATCTATACTTGAAGAATTTTTTTGTACCACTTTTATGTAAACATGGCGTACGAAAGTATTATCTTATTTGAAATACTTAACATGTTGTTCTGTAAAACTAGAAGGGCTTGGTGTGTTGACCTCTCATAGTGTTACAACCTGTACAATGAGAGTTCAAGTTATACTAGTTAGAAAAGAGAGTAGTTTATATGTTACTCGTGGTTGGTTTATTGATGACGAGATATTATAAAAGCTGAAAGACTGCCGCTGTTGGACATAAGTTCCCTCAAGGCTCTCCACAACAATTGGCCAAACAGCCTTTCGCGTCCTTGTCCTGTGGTGTGATAACACGATAACTAAAACAATCTCGATAATGATTTTTACAAATTTCCCTATGAACTTTTATAAATAAACTGCAGAAGTCAATAAATACTTTACCAATACTAATTAACCTGTGTACATCAACACAATTTAGTTCAATACAGGCTCTATAGAATCCGAATTTAAGATTATGTTTATTTTTTCGTTATTAGATATTAAATTTGGAAATATTGTGTGTGGACGAACCCTTACGTAGCAAAATTCAGTCGTGCTCCAGCAATCGTATGAGGAACTTGCGCTCCTCACTTTCACACTTATCTAAAACAAATATAGGGTAGGTGCGTCGTTTCGCGGTCAATTGACAGAATAAACCTATATCAATATAATCTATAAGTTACATAAACGAAAAATAAATCTTATGCGTTTTTTTAACACCTATCAAATTACAATTTACACAAAACCTGTCTCATCACTTGATCTGTCGATGGCGATATGGGTCCAAGTGGATATTGTCATCTCAGCCCTTCTGCGCAATAAAGTCTTCGCAGAAAGTTACGACTATGGCAAAACAATTGTCACTACCGCCCATAGAGCGTACAATAGTCGGTTACGAAAGATTTCTTCCAAAAACTTCAGTGAGGGCCGCACGTTATCGCCTATACGCCTCCCAGGCAAAACAAACCACCAGCGTGAGCTGAGCCGAGTAGCCACTGCAGTTGCAGTGGTAACAGGTGGGACCAAATTTCTTCCCAACAACAGAGTGCAGCTACCTACCGAAGCAATCATGCCCGGCAAGGACCAATACAATCTTGACTTAGTTTAAACTCAAATACAACTTTTACCTCCGTATTAATTTCTATAAATTATTGCACAATGTGTTCTTTGAGTTGGAATCCAACATATTTTTATTTTTAATATATTATCGTCTACCATGTATAGTTCCTAATATTTTTACTACAACTCAATGGGCGAAGTACTTAAGTACATCTCTTGAGTTGCAAAGATCAATGTGTAAGTAGTCGCTTACTATTAGGTGACCGTTATGATAAAAAACATTATTGGATGCATTTAATATATATTACGAAATCATTTTTACATTGACTTTAGTGTCTTTAACACTGGAGATGAGGGAGAGGGTACAATAGTTTAGTGACATTAGCAAGTGCTAAGACTAAATTCATTAATTTTTCAAATTTCGTTACAACAAATTTGTGTGCTAGAAATTCTTTTGATAATGTATTAAATAGATCACTCATTTCGTTAAATTCCTTGGCAGATTTACCAATAGCAAAGTGTAATTTGGCTTGCTCTGAATATTTTTCTGGTGCAGTTTGCACGAATAAATCAATTAACTCATTGGCAGCCTTATCTTTCAATCCCATAGCTACTACGCTGTCTATCAACTTTTGTATCTGAAAAAGATGACTTTAATAAGTTTGTGTATTTATGTAATAATTTACTCATGTTGTAATATGAAACGGCTGAAATAAAAAAAAAACTTCAAATTGTTAATACACACAGACTTCTGCAAGTAGTATTATAAACCAAATATTTGTCGCGAGTGGGATTATAACCTATATTTATTGCCCGTTTTAACATCAAGTTAAGACTAGAAGAAAGCTAAAACTGATGTGACACCGATTCAGTTGTCCAGAAATCTAAACCAATAACCTAAACCAACAGCGAACATGAATAGAGTCTCTTGGCTTTTCTTTACGGTTAACATAGAGGGAAGGCGTTGTTTTAGTTTCAATTAAGACAGTGGTTAGTTATAAAAGCTGCTAAACCAGACGTCGTGGATACGATTCTCATCTATTTGCCCACTCAATTTGTTCTTTGACTCGTTGTGATTAATATACAATCATATTTATTTGCAGTATAATTACCAAACTATAAACTTAGTCTGCTTTCTTTTCAGGCTGTCGTACATAAGATGCCTCAAGGTAAATTATAAATTAATATTTAATTCTGACAAATTAGTTTTATCATACTTACTCGATCTTTGGATAAAAATAAATATGTCGCTTATACTAATATATTTCATTCAAATAATAATTTGGAAACGGTGAGTACGTCCACACTACCTGTTAGCTGCCACCTCTTTGGAAATGCATTACGTCTCAGTCTATTCAGTTCCTAAATTTTCTGATTGTAGATGATTGATTCTGAGTTTTATGTATTTGAAAATTTAAGGATCACAAAATATATATAAGAAGCATAATATTTATTTGCGTATGGTACGTACCTTCATTGTATTTACTTCTAAATCGTCATGAAACTTTTGCGTTTCTTTAACTACCTTTTTTGGTTCGTTCAAAGCCACCACTGTTGTTTCTTCAAGTAGTTTCTTATAATCAACCGTTCTGAAATAAATGAGACAGGTGAGACGTTTATTTTATTGCTTAACTTAATTAACATTGTGCAGGGGAAGGGGTAAATTATCAATATTGAAATCTTAGTTATTCAAATAATAATATTGATTTATTTCATCTTCATGCATCATCATCATCACCAAGAGTCTTTACTAGTCCCCACCACACATACCACAAGGATTAGAAATAATGAGTACAACTTTTAACACATACTTAGTATCGTTCACAGATAGCTGATAAAAATACATCTATATTTTTAACATATGTATATACATAGGAGCTAAATTATATTCAGGCATAGCTCGAAGAATCGTGTTCACTCCAGAATGATTGGTCCTGGATGAAAATCAAACCCAACACTTCTCGCTTAGCAGTCAAGATTGCTTACTACTATAGCAAAAAGCTAGTCAAGTTTAAAGGGATACCGGTATACAGTACGAGATACAGGAGTTCAGGTTTCTACGAGTACAATTTATACTCAACGACTAACATCCCTCTATATCTTTTTTTTCATTTTATACTTACAGACAACTGCGCCCAGTTTCAAGGGCTGCTCTGTAGACAACGTAAGCAATTTCAGTATAGTGTCGCCTGGAGTCGTTCAGGAGTGGCATGCCCTCAGCCATCGATCTAAATATAAAATAATTGTAAAATATAGTATTGTGGAATCATTAAAAATCATAGGGGAGCTGTAAGTCAGCACAAATAGATCGGCTTCCATAGAAAATCAAAAAACTCTTTCGTTGCTTTTCGCCGACAGGTAATTGGAGCGTAAATATTGCCTAAACATCCTTTCCAGGGATCACCTGCAACAGCTGCTATGAGAGGACCTCATGATGAAATTACACCTCATGATGAAATTACAGACCCTCATACACATTTTATAGATTTAAAAGAAACACGATGCGGTTTGAATAAGAGAAATTAACATATGGATATTGAATTATGAATTACTTTTATTCCATAAAATGTCTTATGAAATGATGGCTTAATTTTTAAGTATGAAAGTTGTGTAGATCATTATGCATATTAATTATTTAATCATTGCGCACATATAAATAACACCGAGACTTACTTAACAAAGTAAATACAATAGGAAACAGGTGCAATAAATAAAAAATAATGACTAGTTAAAACATAAAAAAAAAACAAAACTCGAACCTAATATAAACATAAATATACTCTTAAAATTGATGCTAAACTATGGGCAAGTAATACTCACAAGACATTTTCCTGAACAGCGCGTATGGTCTTGTAAACTTCTCTATGAGTTTCGACGTAGGGAGGCGGCGAGGTAACAACACAGATGCCTCCATGAATCACCGAGACAATGACCAAAAATGTGAACGTGGTCATTTTTACTTGTAAAAAGTACGAAATATTTATTAATAGTGGCATATTTAAAACTTCGATGGCATCGGGCGAAGATGAGTCTCGAAACTCTCTAAAGATTTTTCGCAGAATGAAATTTTTCGCACTGCTTGGTATTTAACATATTCGGATGATAGTTTTTTAGTTTCCGTCTCCATATCATTTCTAAAAAACACGGCAGTTCTTAGATGGCATGACATATATAGAATCTCCTGCAGTGTACACTCAGGGCGGTATGCTACGAGAATTTTGTGTCATCTACGCTAAATTGCTGTGCGTTCAGGCGGTACTGTCACACGTTATAGGATTCGAATATAATTTCTTTAGAACACATATTGTTTTAGTGTCATTGGTACTTATTCTAAAATTATTCTATTTTATTTTTGTCTTTCGCTTTGCTCAACGGGACATAATTGATCGAGGTATTTAGAAGACTTTAACTTTTTTTTGGAACTACCTGAGTATAATTTCTCGTATTTGTGGGTTACTGTTATGATCCAGGTGTATAAGAATTTCAGTAGTGGACCTGTAGGAACGGTTAGCCTCTGGTTTAAGCTGAGTATTATACGTTATTGAAATACATGATTGTGATGTTTTCTCGTGTAGTTTTTTTTATAGTCTAATATCGTACACATGGCCAGTATAGTTCATATTTAATTACATTAATAATGATTAGCTATAAATTAAATAATGAAAAAGTTACCTGCGTCTGTTAATGTGTCGTGTTGTCAACAATATGGAAATGATATAATTGATGAACTTATATATAAACAGTACCTTTTGCTAGTTAACTGTTTGGAATCAATCATTAACACATCCATTGTTTATAACATTAGTTTTGCTTTGATTACAATACTTCAGTTCTCTACGGTGTGTAATGGGTTTAATAAACCTACCTCAAATGCACACACAGTATACTCGTAGGTACATCTATACTAATATGAATAAGAGAATAAGAGGAAAGATTTGTATGTTTGTAAAGATTTGACTCGGTAAGTACTGGACGAATTTTAAAAATTCTTTACTATTTACCATTTAAATGTTCCATTATTTCTGATTAATACAGGTTATTTTAATTACAAGAAAAAAATAAAGATCCCCTTGGCTAACTTTATTGTAGTTTTAGGAAAAACTACAATAAAGTTAGCCAAAGTGTAAAAAATGCCCATGAAAATCTTTCATCGCATGCACTGCGAAAACTGTTGATGATAGAACAAAAAAATGTTCTACAATATTAAAGAACATATCAATATCTAAAAAAAAAAAGTATTCGATAAGTTATGGTGACATAACTGCAATATTTAGACGTATGTCTGACGTATGTCTAAATATTGCAATTATGTCACTATAACTACTTATTAACATTTAAAAAGTTAATAGAAATTCCGACCAAAATCAAACCAAGTTATTTATACCTTTACCTTAATCCTTACCCAAATGAATGATTTTTCAAGCAAGATTGTTAAAACACCTGTATATTACTTTTTAGTTTATTAAAATTAGACATTCCAGTCGAAAGATATTACGAGTTTAATAAAATCGAAATAAAATTAATGCGCCGCTAAGCCGCCGCCGTGACGCGTCGGAACGCCGGGGCCGGAGTGCAGGAGAGGGGCACATCTATGAAATAGGTAGCCGCACTGCTCATTCGTGCAGTCAGCTCCCTACGCAGCGGACGTAACCAACGTTGAGTAATTTTGAAGAAATAATATCTGTTTTAGCACGTTTTTAATTCTTTTCAGAACTAGTAATGCTTATTACCAAAATTTCTTTTTAGAACTACATATTTCAACCTTCCAATTAAAAAGTTCTTTTCAGAACTACTTCAACTTCTCAATCAGAAAGTTCGTTTTAGAACGATTTAAACCTTTCGGTTAAAAAGTTATTTTCAGAACTACTTATATATTAGTTTATTTAAACTTTTCTATATACAGGTACTAACAATATGCCTAGAAAAAAAAAGACGCAGCTATCTCAAATTAGTTCCCAAGCGAGATTAGCAATTACATATCGTATGGGCGAATCTTTACTAAAAATTCAGATCGTCTAGCAAGTCCCAGGTGCCAAACGTTTGCAGTGCCTTGCTAAAAACCGGGCCAGAATTTCACGAGCATGTGCAAGGGAATCTAGCGCTGAACGCTCACAGCGCCTTGCAGAGAATAGAGTTAGAAACTCACAAACGCGTGCAAGGGACTCTAGCGCAGAACGTTCGCAGCCAGTAAATGCCCCCAATATTGGACAGCACGTCATCTCGTCGTCATCATTTACTAGGACTCCAAAAGATACAAAATACCATGACATATGTGCGTAATTACGGAAGGTCAGGTCTCTTTGTAACATTTTCCTGTAATACAGAATGGGAAAAATAAAGCAGAAAGTTTTGCCCGTTCAGTGGTCTTTCGACCGGCATGATTGTATTTAATTATTATTAGTATACGTACACTCTAAACCTCAGAGAAACGTTTTTAAAAATTACGCGTTGATGTCATTTATTCTGTTATCATTTCGTTTTCAAGCATCAAATCCCGTACCCAAAGGCAGCCAGCGATACACTATTTTATATATTATTATTTAGGTATGTCCTGTATTTACTGTACGTTAATCCCAAAATGTTTAAAAAATTAATATCCACCCGTGCGAAACTACTAAATTGAGATGTGTTACAAACTATTAAATTGAGATGTAAACTACCCTATCTTTCAATTTAGGCTGTAAACGGTGTGTGAAATTTAATTAAAATCGGTTAAGTAGTTTAGGAGTCCACCGCGGTCAAACACTGTGACACGTAATTTATATATATTAAGATTACTTACTATATTATAGGACAGGATATATAAGATAGGATAGTTTTAATATCATCTAGATATGTTATTAGTGACCATGACTAAACTACTATGGTTATTTTCACTTTATTAGCATATAATAGTCCACTGATGGACATAGGCCTACTATACCACGCTGACCAGACGGGTTGGAATAGAATTTGTATCGAGTTTTCCTTCTCTTTGTTATGATGTTGTCCTGTGTAGTTTGCTCCTTGAAGAACTTTTTTTATCACTTTTATAAAAACATGGCGCACGAAAGTATTATCATATTTAAAACACTTAATGTGTTGTCCTGTAAAACTGTAAGGGTTTAGTATTATATTGACCTGTCATAGTGTTATAACCTGTATAACGATAGTTCAAGTTATACTAGTCAAAAAGGGCAAATTGAAAACGGTCGCAATACGAACGCCACGTGTTTCCTGATATATTTAAAAAATAATAAAAATAAGATAATATAATATGTTAAGTTTTGGTTTTGCTATATACTAATAAACCAATTACACACCGTAGAGAACCGAAGTATTGTAATCAAAGCAAACCTAATGTTATAAACAATGCATGTGTTAATGATTGATTCCAAACAGTTAACTAGCAAAAGATACTGTTTATATATAAGTTCATCAATTATATCATTTCCATATTGTTGACAACACGACACATTAACAGACGCAGGTAACTTTTTCATTATTTTATTTATAACTAATCATTATTAACGTAGTTACAACTACATAAAAAAACTACACGAGAAAACAGTTTAAGTGTTCTTATATTTCTATTTTCATGTATTTCAATAACGTATAATACCCAGTTTAAACCAGGGATGAATCGCTCCCACACGCTCACTACTGAAATTCTTGTACACCTGGATCAATAACAGTAACCCACAAACACGAGCAATTATACTCAGGAAGTGCCAAAAAAAAGTTAAATTCTTTTGCATGCCGCAATCATTTATTGCCACCTTTGGCAAAACGAAAGACAAAAATAAAGAAGAATAGTTTTAGAATAAGTACCAATGAGACTAAAACATTATGCGTTCTAAGGGAATTATATTCGAATCCTATAATGTGTCACAGTACCGCTCGAACGTACATCAATTTGGCGTAGATGACACAAGATTCTCATAGTATACCGCCCCAAGTGTACACTGTGAGAGATTCTATATATATCATGCTATCTAAGACCTGCCATGTTTTTTAGAAATTATATGGAGACGGAAACTAAAAAACATGACCTGAATATGTTAAGTACCAGGCAGTGCGAGAAATTCCATTCCACGAAAAATCTTCAGAAAATTTCGAGACTCGTCTTCGCTCGATGCCATCAAAGTTTTTAATGTGCCGCTATTAATAGATATTTCATACTTTTCACCAGTAACAATGACCACGTTCACACTTTTGGTCATTGTCTCGGTGATTCATGGAGGCATCTGCGTTGTTACCTCGCCGCCTCCCTACGTCGAAGCTCATAGAGAAATTTACAAGACCATACGCGCTGTTGAGGAAAATGTCTTGTGAGTATTACTTGCCCATAGTTTAGCATCAATTTCAAGAGTATATTTACTTTTTATAGTGTATTCGAGTTTTGTTTTTTTTTTATGTTTTAACTAGTCATTTTATTGCACTTGTAGGTGGTGTTATCTATATGTGCACAATGCTTAAATAATTTATATGCATAGTCATCTACATAAGTTTCATATTTGAAAATTAAGCCATTATTTCATCAGACATTTTATGAAATAAAAGTAATTCATAATTCAATATCTACATGTTAGTTTCTTTTGTTCTAACGGCATCGTGTTTCTTTTAAATCTATAAAGTGTGTGCGCTTCTGTAATTTACTGCCATCCATTATAGAAGATGGCTCAAAAGGCATCACGTGGCCTTCTCATTCCGGCTGACGCAGGTGATTACTGGAAAAGAATCCTTCTACAATATTTACGCTCCAACTACCTGTCGGCGAAAAGCAACAAAGGAATTTCATGATTTTCTATCATTCCATGGTGTTACCTCGGTAAAACAGTTCTCCTATGATTTTCAATGACTCTCACAATACTATATTTTACAATTATTTTATGTTTAGATCGATGGCTGAGGACATGCCACTCCTGAACGACTCCAGGCGACACTATACTGAAATTGCATACGTTATCTACAGAGCAGCCTTCGAAACTGGACACAGTTGTATGTAAGTATAAAATAAAAAGAAAATATAGAGGGATGCTAGTCGTTGAATATAAATTGTACTCGTAGAAACCTCTTATCTCATATCAAAGCACTCTTATCTCATATCAACGTATCTCGTACTGTATACAGGTATCTCTTTAAACTTGACTAGCTTATTGCTATGGTAGTAAGCGATCTTGACTGCTAAACGAGAAGTGTTAAGTTTGATTTTCATCCAGGACCAATCATTTTGGAGTGAATATGATCCTTCGAGCTGTGCCTGGATATAATTTAGTTCCTATGTATGTATTTATGTATGTGCTGAAAATATATATATATATTTTTATCAGCTATCTGGTAACCATAGCATGCTTTAAAAATAATACTCATTATTTCTAATTCTTATGGAATGTGTGGTGGGGGAAAAGTAAAGACTCTTGGTGATGATGATGATGCACGAAGATGAAATAAATTAATATTATTATTTAATTAACTAAGATTTCAATATTGATAATTTACCCCTACCCCTGCACAATGTTAATTAAGTTAAGCAACAAAATAAACATCTCACCTGTCTCATTTATTTCAGAATGGTTGATTATAAGAAACTACTTGAAGAAACAACAGTGGTGGCTTTGAACGAACCAAAAAAGGTAGTTAAAGAAATACGAAAGTTTCATGATGATTTAGAAGTAAATACAATGAAGGTATGTACCATACGCAAATAAATATTATGCTTCTTATACACATTTTGTGGCCCTTAAATAAAACTCAGAATCAATCATTTAGAATCAGAAAAATTATGAACTTAAGAGACAGAGATGTAATTCATTTTCAAAGACGTAGCAGCTAATAGGTAGTGTGGACGTACTCACCGTTTCCAAATTATTATTTGAATAAAATATATTAGTATAAGCGACATATTTATTTTTATCAAAATATCAAGTAACATGACAAAATTAATTAATCACAATTAAATATTATGTTAAAAATTTACCTTGAGGCATCTTATATACGACAGCCTGATAGGAAACCCGACTTAGTTTATAGTTTGGTAATTATACTGCAAATAAATATGGTTATATATTAATCACAACAAAGCCAAAGAACAAATTGAGTGGGCAAATAGATGAGAATCGTATCCACGTCTGCTTCAGCGGTTTTTATTACTAGCCACTATCTAAATTGAAACTAAAACAACGTCTTTCCTCTTCATTAACCGTAAAGAAAAGCCAAGAGACTGTTCATGTTCGCAATTGATTTAGGTTATTGGTTTAGGTTACTGGACAACTGAATCGATGGCAGATCAGTTTTAGCTTTCTTTTAGTCTTAACTTGATATCAAAACGGGGAATTAATAAATATAGATCATAATCCCACTCGCGACAAACATTTGGTCTATAACACTACTTGCAGAGATCTGTGTGTATTAACAATTTAATGTTTTTTTTATTTCAGCCGTTTCATATTAAGACATGAGTAATTTATGACATAAGTACACAAACTTATAAAGATCATCTTTTTCAGATACAAAAGTTGATAGAAAGCGTCGTAGCTATGGGATTGAAAGACAAGGCTGCCAATGAGTTAATTGATTCATTCGTGCAAACTGCACCAGAAAAATATTCAGAGCAAGCCAAATTACACTTTGCTATTGGTAAAGCTGCCAAGGAATTTAACGAAATGAGTGATCTATTTAATAAACTATCAAAAGAATTTCTAGCACACAAATTTGTTGTAACGAAATTTGAAAAATTAATGAATTTAGTCTTAGCACTTGCTAATGTCACTAAACTATTGTACCCTCTCCCTCATCTCCAGTGTTAAAGACACTAAAGTCAATGTAAAAATGATTTCGTAATATATATTACATGCATACATCTCAGTCTTTTAATCGTTGTGGTCACCTAATAGTAAGCGACTATTTACACATTGATCTTTCCAACTCAAGAGATGTATTTAAGTACTTCGCCCATTAAGTTGCAGTCAAATTTTAGGAGCTGCATGTGGTAGATGATAATATATTAAAATAAAAATATGTTGGATTCCAACACAAAGAATACATTGTAGAATGATTAATGAAAATTAGTACGGAGGTAAAATTTGGACTTGAAAAAGAGATAAAAGAAATTGAGTACCGCCTGTTACCACTGCACCTGTTTGTTTCCCTTGGGAGGCACAGCAGCTGTGACCCTCACTGCAGTTATAAAGGGAAATCTTTCGATACCAATCGTTGTACGCTCTATGGCATTGATAGTTGTTTTACCACAGTCGTAAACAGGCCCAGGATGACGATTTCCACTTGGCCTCAATTCGCCGTCGACGAACCGGGCGGCGGAGATGCGCTTATTAGCACCTCATGCCACTCTGAGTGTAGTCACGGATAGATGGGATGGGTTTATGTAAATTTTGTTTGATAAGTGTTAAAAAAACGCCTAAAATTTATTTTTCGTTTATGTAACTTATAGATTATCTTGACTTAAAGAAGTTAAGTGATTGTGAAACGCCACACCTACCCTATATTTTTTTAGTCACATTTTTGACAGGTAGGCGTGAAAGTAAGTAACGCAACTGCCCCAAATGATCGTCAAAGCTCAACTAAATTTTGCTACGGAAGGGTTCATCCACGGGCAATATTTCTAAATTTAATCTCTAATAACGAAAAAATGAACATAATCCTAAATTCAGATCCTATTGTTCTTGCATTGTACTTAATTGTATCGATGTATCAAGTTTAATTGGAATTGGTAAAGTATTTATTGCCCTCTGTGGTTTATTTGTAAAATCGAAAGGGAAATTTGTAAAAAACATTATTGAGATTTTTTTAGTTATCGTGTTTTCACATCACAGGATTCAATATACATCACAGGGATGCAGAAGGCGGAAGGCAGTTGTGATTATTACAGGGCCAATTGTTGTGGAGAGCCTTGGGAAAACATGTGTCCAACAGTGAACGTCTTTCGGCTTTTGTAATATCTCATGATCGATAAACCAATAACATAAACTGTAACATAACAATATAAACTGACATATAAACTGCTCTTTTTCATTTTATTGTAGCTATACTTTAAGTAACTACTAACACCAGACTGCGACCACACAGAACAATACGTGGCTATGTGACAACGGCTGTTATTCAATTAGCACTACTTCCACCTGATGTTCTCCTATCAATACATCAGCCTTCAACAGTCCATTGCTGGACGTAGACTTTTTCTTAAAAATAATATTTGGGCCTATTATACCACGCTGGCGAGGGGATTAGTTTAGTATGAAATTGTTTTCAGGACCACAGAAGGAGTCACGCGGCGCGGCGTTCTTCTCGCTTTCCGCGGTGGGCTGTAGCCAAACTGAATAGGGACCTACTAGAAGAGGCAGCCATTATTCACTCCTGGCTGTCTCCGCAGGCTCTGACCTATGAGGTCGACATGGGGGCTGGTCGCTTCCTCGATGCGATTACGCAGATCTGTGATGCGGCCATGCCCCGCATCCGAGGCTGTCGGCCTCCACGGAAGGAGGTTTACTGGTGGTCCCAGGAGTTGGCGGACTTCCGCGCGGCCTGTACTCGTGCCCGGAGGTCCTATACCCGTTGTCGGCGGTGACACCGCGTAGATGGCGGGAGGGACCAGCTTCATGAGGAGTACTGAGAGGCGCGGAAAACTCTGAAGCTGGCCATCGGCCGCGCCAAAGAAATTAAGCGTAAGGAGATGCTGGAGGATCTCGATCGTGACCCCTGGGGTCGCCCTTATCGTGCGGCGCGACAGAAGCTCAGCACGTCGGGCCCCCCCTTACAGAGACCCTCCAGCCCAGCTTCCTGCAGGAAGTGGTCGAGGGCCTTTTCCCTCAGCGGGCGGAGCACACACCTCCATCGATGACCTTCTTGGTCGGAGACGACGGGGAGAACGAAGGCAATGTACCACCCGTTAGGGAATCGGAGGTAGGGGCGGTTTTTCTACGTATCCGCTCTAAGAACACCGCCCCTGGGTCAGACGGGATACCTGCCCGAGCACTGACCCGAGCCCTCGAGTACATGTCGGACCGCTTCAGGGAAGTCCTGGACTCTAGCTTGGCGTCCGGACGCTTCCCTGAGTGCTAGAAAAACGGGAAGCTGGTCCTGTTAAGGAAGCCGGGACGGCCTGCCGATTCGGTGGCGGCCTATAGGCCCATCGTGTTGCTGGACGAGGCGGGTAAACTTTTTGAGAGGATACTCTCTGCTCGCATCGTCCGGCACCTCTGCGAGGTCTGCCCCGATCTGTCGGACGCCCAATTCGGTTTTCGAGCGGGGCGTTCGACGGTCGATGCTTTGTTGCGCCTGAGGGCCGTTACCGAAGAGGCGGTGAGCTGTGGCGGCGTGTTATTGGCGGTGTCGTTGGACATCGCCAACGCATTTAATAGTTTGCCATTTAGCTGCATCAGGGAAGCACTACACTACCACGGGGTGCCAGAGTACCTGAGGCGGCTTGTGGCAGACTACCTTGAGGAGCGTACCGTCATGTACGAGGACCGAGATTAGGTATTCTGAGGCGGCGGCCCATGTCGTGCGGTGTTCCACAGGGGTCGGTCCTCTGACCACTCCTGTGGAATATGGGATACGACTGGGCCCTTCGAGGTCGTCTTCCCCCCGGGCTGGGCGTAATTTGCTACGCAGATGACACATTGGTTACAGCCCGGGGGATGAACTTTCACGAGGCGGCGCGCCTGGCCACCACGGGTGTCTCTCTGGTGGTGGGGCGTATTGAGGCGTTGGGTTTACGGGTGGCCCTAGACAAGACGGAGGCCCTTTTGTTCCATGGGCTCCGTCGTGGTCTACCCTCTGGCGCCTCCATAGTAGTCAATTCGGTCCTCGTACCGGTTCAGGCCCAGATGAAGTATCTGGGCCTGATCCTCGACGGCAGGTGGCTCTTCGACGAGCACTTCCGACAGCTTTCTCCAAAGCTGGTCGGCGCTGCTTCTGCCCTTGGGCGACTGTTGCCCAATTTGGGTGGAGCCAGCGTTGCGACGAGACGGCTATACACGGAGGTTGTCAAGTCAATGGCACTGTATGGTGCGTCAGTGTGGGCGGCCGCTCTGACCGCCCAGAATAGGGCTCGCCTCTGGCGCCCTCAGAGGATATTGGCGGTTAGAGCTATACGCGGTTACCGCACCATATCAACGGAGGCAGCGTGCGCCTTGGCCGGAACACGCCCGTGGGATTTGGAGGCGGAAGTGCTCGCCGAAGTTTATCGGCGAACGACTGACTACCGGGTAGGTAGCGGCATACGGCCCCCGCCCGAAGAGATACGCGAGTGGCGAGAGGTCGCTCGTCGAGCCACGATGGCTCGTTGGTCGTCCCGGCTGGAGGCTCCACGTGCTGGCTTTGCCGCCGTGGAGGCTCTCCAGCCGGTCATCGCCGAGTGGGCGGGGCGACAGCATGGGACCCTTTCCTTCCGACTGACGCAGATTCTTTCCGAGCACGGTTGCTTCGGGAAGTATCTGCACTCGGTCGCCAAGAGAGAATTGAGTCCTGCCTGTCACCACTGCGACTGCAGTGAGGACTCGGCTCAGCACACGGTAGCGATTTGTTCCGCCTGGGCGGCGCAGCGTGGGGTCCTCACTGCAGTTATTGGAGGAGATCTCTCGCTACCGGCGGTCATACGCTCCATGGTCGGTAGCGACAGTTGTTTTACCGCGGTCGCAACCTTCTGCGAAGAGGTAATTTCGCGGAAGGAGGCAGCGGAGAAGGCCCGGGAGGACGATCTCCACTCGGACCCAATTCACCGCCGGCGAATCGGGCGGCGGAGGCGCGCGTACCAGCACCTCATGCCGCCTTGAGTGTGGCCGCGGGTGGACGGGACGGGTTTTCCCCTCCATCCGCTACAATGGCCAGCCGCGAGGAGGCGACGTCCGCGTGTGCCGTACGTCGCCTAAAATAGAGAGTTCATCCGCAGATGGTGCCCGTGGTAGCGGGCAGGCGCTAGGAGGGATCTGGATGTCGTAATAGCAGCTGTCCCCGGATCCCTCCTATGTCAGGCGCAGAGTGGCACACCGTGTGGTTTTAGTCGGTCCGATTCCGACACACCACCCCGCCGTAAACCCTGGTGGGATGACGGCCCGAGGGGGTTTCCACACGTTAAAAAAAAAAGCAAAAAAAAAAGTATGAAATTGTTTTAACTTTTTTAAAAATAATATATTTTTCCAGAAGAAATATTTATGGTGTGTTTGTTTTATTTTAAAAATGTTTTATGTCAAAAATAAATTATTTCTCCATTTTTATTCATTAAAAGCTAACGACTTTTGTCATAAATTATTTAACACTGAACTTATTAATTATCTTAATAAACTTATGTAACATAATTATCATTCTAACCAATATATAAAAAAATACTAAGGAATGTTAAGATATTCTTATATTCATTGCGATATGTGAAGGAAGAAAATATTTTGCTTTATACGTAAGGTTTATTTCAAATTTTCCTTCTCTTTGCAACGATGTTATTCTGGATTGTATGTTCCCTAAGTCACATTTTACGAATGTGACGGATATTCTGTCCATCACAATACAAACTTTCTTGTTTGTGTTTCGAAGTATTTTTAATTTATTAATACCTATGCGTACTTTTATGTTTCAAAGATATTCATTGTTACATTTAGACACATGTGTTTGCAGCAGCACATCCACAGAAGTCGCACAAAACAAAATCATCATTGTCATCAATTTTATAACTCCGATGCTAGATATACTTTATACTTTGTTGAAGAAACAAAAATAATGATTATGCATGTATGTGTTACAATGGAAAATATTTTTTAAAACATTTACTATATCTTGGGTTAAGAATTGTACTCCTAGATAGGCAGCTAAATTACCTGTGGTAAAGAATTATAGTGCCGGACCCCTGCTAGTATGTCGGTTGCTTTAATTAGTGTATGAGATACATATATGTGTGTGTATGCATGCGTGTATCCGTGTGTGCGTGTTTGTATATGTTTGTGTGCGTGTGCGTGTGTGTGTTTGTGTATGTACATGGGCTTACTTTTATTTAATTATAAAGAATTCAATTTCATCATAGCTTGACGTGTCTAGATATAGTGCCCCTTCTTAGAAAGGAGATTTTGACTTACACCTACTATATCTCTACTATAACACAATGACTGATGTATACGCGGAAGGAGTCTCTGGCAAAAGCTGGTACATCAAGATTATGGTGTGATTAGCGGAATCTTGGACACGATACGATTTAAGTAGCTAATGTCATATCAATCAAAATTTTTTAACTACAATTTTATAATATTACACAGTTAAAAATGTGTATCGACGAAATTAAGTTTTTAACGAAACCAAGTTATTCGTCAGAGAACTTGAGTAACCGAAGGACGATAGCCTTGCTGTACGATTGACCAGCAACTTGAAAAAAGTTGTTGGTTGCGGATGAATACAGACCGCCCAAGGCCGAGAAAGTTGTCGCTCCTTGGCACAGTGGGGAAAGATCTTCGTTCAGCAGTGAACGGCGATAGAGTAATGGTGGTAATACCGAACACAGTCGAGCAATATTATAGTACAGGTTATGCATGGACCTAGCTTATGATTTTAATGAGATTACAAATAGGAAGATTACGTATAAAGCAAAATATTTTCTTCTTTCACGTATTGCAATAAATATAAGAATATCTTAACATTCTTTAGTAAATTATTTATATAATGGTTTGAATGATAATTATATTGATTAAATTTATTAAGAGAATAAATACGTTGAGTGTTAATTAATTTATGACAAAAGTCGTTACTTAATAACTTTTACCGAATAAAGTTGGAGAAGTAATTTATTTTTGAAATTAAAATTTTTAAAAATAATTACACATCTAACTGAAAAACACTAAAATAGTACAACCATTCTATATTATTAAATGATAAAGTGAGATATCATTGTTATGTTTATTCAAAAGAAGAAAAAAATATTTCATCATGGACTGAAAACTAATCATCATAATATTCAGTGTATTGCAGTCCGCTGCTGGCCAAGGCCTCTCCCATTACACGCTACTCTGATCGACTTTGGGTTTTTCGCATTAAACTCCCGCCAGCTATTTTCGCTGAGAATTACAAAAGATCAATAGAATAAAAGAATAGCGACAAAACATAAAAACACAATATGCTTAAAAAATGTATCATTGAATGATGCTAAACGTTCATTTTCAACTAGTCAACTGTTTCTTGTAGTAGTCTTGTGTAGAAACAGTAGAAACACAAATCGATAAAATACTAAAATATACATAACATTATATTTCTTACTAACGACAGTACTCGAATATATAAAAAAAAGAATGGGTGGCCCAAGAATTCGCTAACATTTGAATCTAACATCCCGCGCAAAAACGTTACGGGAGTTCTTGGGACCGATGCTACTGGAATTTGCTGGCTACAATTAACACATGGTTTCAAAAAGATAGAGCCACTTGTTACACACCCAATGAGTCCTTGCTCGTGGTCAAACACACGTTGCTGCAAAACCTGTTTTCCAGACGCGGTGCAATTCATGGCCACCCAGAAGTCCAGATCTATACCTAGCAGACTTGTTTTTATGAGTTTATTTGAGAAATCATGTCTTCATCAATATACGAAATACAGCACGTCAACTAAAAGAGAAAAACAGCGTAGAGATCTCGGCGATCTCGCGGTTTCTTTGCCAATGAATATTCGAAAATTTCGGTGCTCGATTAAAAAAGTGCAGACGTCGAAACGGTGGTCATTTAAACGATGTGATTTTTAAAAAATAAGTTCCAACTAATTAGCTTTCTAGTAAATCAACAATTTTTATGCGATTTTTTCAAACGTTAACTAATTCGTGGCTCACCTTATATATTATAGGTACAGATACACACAAATAGGTCTGACACACTTTTACCCCATACAATACCGCAACAAGAGCAGCGTGTTTATGTGTATCTTGTATTTAATTTATTTTCTATTTCTTAATATTTCGTACACTACTTACCAAATTACTTAAATTTACGTATTATATAATAAATATGTCACAGGTTAAGAGCTTATTTATAACTCATACTACTTAGTACCAGTTTAAAATGAAACCAGTCCATCCAATGGTTGCCTGGAAGAAATTACTCTAAGCAGTTAGGCCACCCTTTGTATATCATCAACAGCCTTTTACAGTCCACTACTGGATATAGGTCCTTAGCAAGGAGGTTTTGGCCTACTATTCTACGCCGGCCAGACGGGTTGGAATAGGGTTTGTTCCAAGTTTTCTTTCTCTTTGTAATGATGTCTTGTATACTTTGTACCCTTAGTCGCCTTTTACGACACCTACGGGATGAATAGAGGTGGTAACACTAAGTATTATTACTTTTAATACTGTTTTGTACAGTTTACAAAACCCTGGTGTACAAATAAAATGTCACATATCTATCTAATGCATGTTATCAGCAGAGTAAATTTGATAGATTGAATTCCAAATATATAATGAGACCCAATATCGCCGAGGGATATATCCCTGAGAAGCATCCCATGAGAGAAGGGTAAATTCTCAAAAAAAAGTCGATTTTCCACATCCATGAGTTTCACATGCACCCCACACGCATCACAATAGCGATTAATGAAATCTATATTTTACTTAATTTTTTAATCTCTTCATTACTATTTGTTACGGATTCTTTATTTTGTATTTTATATATTACGAAGTTATTCCACTAATTAATGTAAGCGATAAGACAAATTATAAAGCCGATTCATTATTGTCGTTAACGCAATATAAATTTTTAACAATGGGCGTGTTGATTATCAATTTCATCCTGTGTTAACAAATTCTGATATAAAAGCCCTCTGTACAATAATTAACATATTGTTGAAGTAGGTATACGTTTTGTATATTTGCGACAGGTAAAGCTTGCGTTTTATTTTGTTCTTAGTGTATGAAATATTCGTCTAAGTATCGTTACACAGAAATTTAGTTTAATTAGTATTCTCTGTCGTTATAATAGATCTATTGTGCTCCGAGAACTCGTTTAAAGTAATACCAATCGTAATTTTTTGCGTTCTGTAAAAACTATCGCCTTTTTTTCTAAAAAATATTATCCCCGTCGAAGTATCTGTGGAATAAATTATTGAAAGTGATGTTTCTGGACCGATACGATTATTAAACTATGATTACTGAGTTTCAATTATCAATACGCGACGGTGGTTAATTTCCATCAAGTCCTATCTAATGGTTTGTGAATGCAAGTACTGCAATAATTTTTTATTTAGTTTTTTTTTGCCAGAAAATATGATTCTGCTCCTACTTTTGGCTGTGACGTCGTTGGTAAGTGCAACCACAGATGATTCTACGGTGAAGCTTCCACCTCCCTTTGTCGAATCTCATAGAGAAATACAAAATTCGCTACAAATAATTAAAGACAATGTTGTGTGAGTACTGAATGTAGTCCTTACCATTAAGATCCTTTAATAGTCCACTGCTGGACATAGGCTTCACCTTAGAAAGGAAGTTTTAGTCTACTATACCACGCTGACCAAACGGGTTGGATTTTGTTTTAAGCATTCCTTCTCTTTGCCTTGTTTTTGTTCTGCCTAGTCGCTTTCTTAATCAGCTTTAGTGGTGGTGAAATTCCGTAGTCTTAGTCGGTCCAGGGTATCTGATGTAATATTATTATGACAATGCACATTGAATTGCTAAGATTTAAGTTTGATATTTATTTGTTATAGTTTCTATTCGAGGTAATGATTAAATAAATAAGCTTTAGTAACTTAAAGTTTCGCTTTCAATAATATTATATTATCAAAAGATTTTAATATGACGATTTTCAAATTCTTTTGTCAGAAATTAATTAGTTTAAATGTTAAAAAACCCGTTCATTTCTTTACAAATTTATTATTCTGTGCTACCCTGTCTTTATCTAACTTTTACTTTCTATTCAGGTCAATGGATGGAAATATACCACTCCTAAATGACTCTAGGCGCTCTTATGTAGAAATCACCAACGTTATATACCATATTGCTATGGTAATGGGGCACAGTTGTGTGTAAGTATAAATGTAAACTCAATTTTCATGAATTCTTCTGTATTTGAATCATTTAACAGTCTTTTTATGATGCCGCGTTATGACTCTGGCCGTGTGACAGGAGCATGACTCTGCTGCGACCTGAAGTCTAGTGACTTCACTTGTCGGAACATAGACCAAGATCTAATTTACTTTGTACTATTTTTTACAGCATTATATAAATTACTAATTTCTATTTGATGTACATATGTATTTTTCTTTTTCTTTTATTTCAGTCTTTTAGATTATGACACTGACTACCAATTATTAGTAAATGATGCCCTACCAGAGGCTTTAGCTGCACCACAAAACATGGTAAACCTCGCAAAGAAGTTAATACATTCTTATGAAGATAAGACACAAAATGTAAGTACAACTTGATTGGGTAAATGATAAATTATTGTGATTTGATTATATTATAAATTTTTAGGGAAACTTTCACTCTCAAAATATGTGACGTGTCTCTAGGGGATTCCCCTAGAGCCAGAGTTAGATACGAATATGTTATCAGCACAGTAACATGTTCTTTGTCAGCGTGCACTTTAATGTTGTTGATCAAACATTTGGGTACCATAACACAAACTGTGTCTGATTTAAGATGAACCAGCCGTGAGAAAAGTAATTCTAGTTTTTACTTTAATAAAAAAGTATTATATATTAGAATATAAACTGATAGTAAACAAATTAAAATAAGGATTTTAGTATAATTAAAAGAAAAAGAAACGAAATGTCTCAGTGTGTCATCAAACAGTTTTCGCTTGCGCAAACCATCAACACTTTACGACATAACTCACCATCAGGTAAGCCTAGTTTCCATTCATATTCGCTGCTAATTAGCGTTACATTGTCTGTGTCGAGTGTGTGCTTATATTCTCAGTCTGAGCATTCTTTATATCCGTTACATTAATGTGAAATCTCCGCTGTCGTGACGTCAGCTTCTCCCGCAATACACAGGATAAATTCTTAGTTCAGGAGTAGTATATTTAACAAAGAATAAAATAAGGGGACTCAACAGACGTTGTCCTACCCGAACATAGTTTTCTATTTTAAGAACCGGCCAAAATAACTCTGCTCTGCTCGATGGAAAGCATGAATAGAATCCAAGAGTTGTGGTCACCATACTCATTGCAAATGCAGACAATGCAGTACCCAACAATATAGCGGCATTGTGAGATACTTTTTCTGCTAAAAGGCATTAAAGTCATTGTGAGAGTGTAAGGTTTACACAGTTACCACGATAACTGTCACCCCTGTCACTGTCACTACTGCTACGGACGAGCCGGCCCATTCGTGCTGAAATCAGCGTAGCTGTACTACCTAACAAAAGTTCAAGGACATACTCGTACGTACTTACAGAACAAATATAAGTGGAAATATATAAACTTACATGATATATGTAAATAACCTCCAGCAATATTGTCTCCACAAATGCATATGTAAGAAGTTATTAACATTTTTGGCACTTCTCGTGTATGTAAAACTGAGAATAAAAGATTTAAATATCTATTTCACCTAAGTGCGGTAAAGTTGTAAAAATAATTCATCGTAAACTACTTGAACAGCTTTGTTAAATCATTTCCAAACTAAACACAAACGAATGAACACTTATATAAAAAAACACTACGTTTAGCCAACATACGTGAACCTCTCTATATAAATAAGATAGATACGTGTTAAAATTTAAATGTAATGTTAATTTCACATGTGTGAAGTAGGTTGCCTATTGCCCTTTTTTTTTTTTATTTTTTTTTTGACGTGTGGAAACCCCCTCGGGCCGTCACCCCACTGGGGTTTACGGCGGGATGGTGTGTCGGAATCGGACCGACTAAAACCACACAGTGTGCCACTCTGCGCCTGAGATAGGAGGGATCCGGGAACCGCTGCTATTACGACATCCAGATCCCTCCCAGCGCCTGCCCGCTACCTCGGGCACCATGTATGGGTAAACTCTCTATTTTAGGCGACGTACGGCACACGCGGACGTCGCCTCCTCGCGGCTGGCCATTGTAGCGGATGGAGGGGAAAACCTGTCCCGTCCACCCGCGGCCACACTCAAGGCGGCATGAGGCGCTGGTATGCGCGCCTCCGCCGCCCGGCTCGCCGGCGGCGAATTGGGTCCGAGTGGATATCGTCCTCCCGGGCCTTCTCCGCCGCCTCCTTCCGCGAAATTACGTCTTCGCAGAAGGTTGCGACCGCGGTAGAACAACTGTCGCTACCGACCATGGAGCGTATTACGGCCGGTAGCGAGAGATCTCCTCCAATAACTGCAGTGAGGACCCCACGCTGCGCCGCCCAGGCGGAACAAACCGCCAGCGTGTGCTGAGCCGAGTCCTCACTGCAGTCGCAGTGGTGACAGCCGGGACTCAATTCCCTCCTGGCGACCGAGTGCAGATACTTCCCGAAGCAACCGTGCCCGGAAAGAATCTGCGTCAATCGGAAGGAAAGGGTCCCGTGCTGCCGCCCTGCCCACTCGGCGATGACCAGCTGGAGAGCCTCCACGGCGGCAAAGCCAGCACGTGGAGCCTCCAGCCGGGACGACCAACGAGCCATCGTGGCTCGACGAGCGGCCTCTCGCCACTCGCGTATCTCTTCGGGCGGGGACCGAATGCGGCTACCCACCCGAAAGTCTGCCGCTCGCCGATAAACTTCAGCGAGCACTTCGACCTCCAAATCCCACGGGGGAGTTCCGGCTAACGCGCACGCCGCCTCCGTCGATACGGTGCGGTAACCGCGTATGGCTCTAACCGCCAATATCCTCTGAGGGCGTCAGAGACGAGCCCTACTCTGGGCGGTCAGAGCCGCCGCCCACACCGGTGCACCATACAGTGCCATTGACCGAACAACCCCCGTGTATAGCCGTCTCGTCGCGACGCTGGCTCCACCCACATTGGGCAAAAGTCGCCCAAGAGCAGAAGCAGTGCCGACCAGCTTTGGAGTAAGCTGTCGGAAGTGCTCGTCGAAGAGCCACCTGCCGTCGAGGATCAGGCCCAGATACTTCATCTGGGCCTTAATCGGTACGAGGACCGAATTGACTACGATAGAGGCACCGGGGGGTGGAATTGAATTGAAGACCATCGACGGGGGTGTGTGATCCACCCGCTGCGGGTAAAGGCCCTCGACCACTTCCTGCAGGAAGCTGGGCTGGAGGGTCTCTGTAAGGGGGGGACCCGACGCGCGGAGCTTTTGTCGCGCCGCACGATAAGGGCGACTCCAGGGGTCACGATCGATACCCTCCAGCATTTCCTTTCTGTTAATTTTTTTGGCGCGGCTGATGGCCAGCTTCAGAATTTTCCGCGCCTCTCGGTACTCCTCATGAAGCCGGTCCTCCTCGCCTTCTTCGCGGTGTCGCCGCCGACTACGAGTGTAAGACCTCTGGGCACGAGTACAGGCCACGCGGAGGTCCGCCAACTCCTGGGACCACCAGTAAACCTCCTTCCGTGGAGGCCGGCAACCTCGGATGCGGGGCATGGCCGCATCACAGTCGACCATCGAGCCCCCATGTCGACCTCCTCGGTCGGGGCCTGCGGAGACAGCCAAGATTGAACGATGGCCGCCTCCTCTAGTAGGTCCCTATTTAATTTGGCTACAGCCCACCGCGGAAAGCGAGAAGAACGCCGCGCCGCGTGTGTCCGGATGCTAGGCATTTGAAGCACCTCATCGGTCTTGCCGCCAGAACAGTGACTCTGGCATTCACAAAACCGACGAGGATCCTGCCTGCGTCGCCCAAAACTTTGGCCGACGCTACCGGACAGCTGATCCACACTGCGCCAAGCCCTCCAGGACCGGGGTGGATGGTGCCGACCCTGATGTTGTCCGCGTTGCAGCCCGTCTTCTCGCTAATTGCAACGCGGACATCCTCGATCGTTACGGAGTCATCCAGGCCCGAAATGCGCAACTCCGCGCACTTCGTAGGCCTGGTGATCTTTACACCATCCGTGGCTGCAAAGATTCCCCTCAATTTCTCGGTGAAAGTGTCCGCCACTTTTGCACCTTCAGCCCCGGGGAACTCGAGGACCCGAGCTCCCGTCTGGGCGAGGCGCAACCTGACCCCTACCGTTCCGAAATCAGTAGCGAGACTGTCCCGGGCCCTTTTAAATAAGGACGCATAGGACAATTGGCCATTGGCCGCTTCCGGTGACACCGTGACCACTACAGCCGCAGTTTTTGGGGGCTGTAGTTTCCGTGGCTTCTTCTTGCTGGTGATTTTCACCGATAATGACTGCGGGGTAGGAGTTGCGTTTTGAGCAGCCTCTTTGTTCCGCTTTCGGGACTTCTTCTTAGCCCCTCCGACAACCTGCCAACCGTTATTGGAGGGGGCAGATGTGGAAGTGCCAGGTACAGGTGTTGGAGCGGGGGGCAGAGGGAACTCTGCTCTAAGGTTGCCTATTGCCCTAGACCAAGCCCTCTAGAGTTTTAATAGGACACTTAAGATACTCTTACTTTTCCTATCTAACCCCCGACGTACCCATTTTTAAAAAGGAAAGGTGGATACGGAACGGACGTTGCTAAAGGAATTGTTAATATGGCTGGATTGAAGAAAGTTAACAGTAACTCAAAACGATCAGAATCGATTTTCAAAAGTGTCGTAATTACTAGAAGCAAAATAATACACTATGATAAAACCCAAAGCAAATTTTACAAGTTAAAAAGTCAAACATCGTTCATTACATAACTTATGAAAACTCTTATTTTCAGATTCAAAAATTAATACATGATGTTGTACATTTACCAGACGACATAGTTGCCAATGAGTTAATCGAAACTGTCGTAAATAATGAACCAAAGAAGTACAAGTTAGAGGCTGAAGTATTATTAGCTGCTGGAGTTTCTGCCACAAAATTCAATCAAATGAAGAACACATATCATGATGTAGCAAAAGCAATGGATTCACATCGATACATCATAAACGGATCAAAGGATCTGAAACCAGTTGTTTTATCACTGACTCACACCCTTCGTCTAGTGTACCCGGGCTATGTAACATGCTAAAAATATTGCCTTTTACAAATGTTTCTATAATGAAAATGTCATTTTGAAATAATATAATTTGTGCATATAATGAATAGTCTCTTTTTTACCTTTTTTGTGTGTGGGACTCCTGGAAAACCGGTCTATCCACTAAACCCCGCGGCGGTCTACCTGAGCAGTCGGGAGGAGCTACAGGAACGCACTCTAGAGTCCTCCCTACCGTACCTCACAAGTGAGATACTTCGATAAAGATGATCTTAGTGATAATAGCGAGCGATGTCGCAATCGTCTTTCCTCACCCACTTTCGCCCTCTTCTCTTCTACGTTCAAATGTCCATTTTGCGTTAAGCAAGTTTCGTTAGTAAATCCATCTTTAGTTGTTTGGTTTTTATTTTTATAAGATTCCATAGCAAATCCCACGAGTATGGGGGAAACGAAATCCATCCGAGCGTTGCCCCTTGCACCCGGAAAAGCCCATATACTGTGGAGGTCGGCCGGTATCCATAGGTTTTTATGACTTTGCTGTCTGGTGTTATAGACTGTCCTTGTCCAACAAATTCTCAGCGTACTGTATACGGATACGGAATGCGAGCAGATGGCTAATCCTCTCTCATCGGCGGCGGCCCATATGTCTGTTGGCCCCTGCGTGAGCAGTGGACCGACCCGCCCCTGGATTGCTTCCTTCGGCCCCTGCCGTCACTCGTCCAGTCTCCTCTGGTTAAGCAGAGGAGTACCGAGAGCAATTTATCCCCTCCCTGCCAGATTATTTGCCAGCGGTGTAACCCTTACATTTGCCCTCTGCGTAACAGAGGGACATGTGGAGAGATAACTTTTGGTGTGTGGCCCAGGCCATGCTACCCTTATGATTTTTATAGAGGTTTTCTCTTCTTGGCCACTCTCCTAGCTAGGTACAGGACCCCGCTCCGATAACTCGGCGTCTGCGAGTCGGGCCGCGCGGTTGCCGATGTTGAGCATTGGTTGCCACCAATAGCCTCCCTTACGCGAAACATCTGATGGCAATCCTGTCGCCCCTCTCGCAGCCGTCGAGCTACACTCCCGGTGCCAGGGACCATATTAGCCGCACCAGTAGCATGGGGTCGCGTGTGCCACCTTCTGCGTGCAACTGGTGATTGTTACATTGGACGCCGTGGTTAGTATTTGGAAGGCAGTCTCTTTTTTTACCTTACCACCAGATTTTTCTTGATACCATAGTAGGCAAACGAGCAGATGTGACATCTGGCGGTGACTGCATAAACCCAACACAAAGGCTTCAAGTTTTCGCCACCTACTCCATATTAATTGGTTAAGCCAGAGTGGCACCACAGGCTTAGAGAAAACCGCTGTTAAGTTGTTTATTGAGTGACTGAGATCACTAGAGCTCAAACTGTTCCTCCTTTTTTTCGGAGACGATGGACCAAACTCACAAAGAAGCAGTGCACCTTCACTACAGAGTTGCAAATTTCTATAGGCGTGGTGGTGGTAGTTACTTAAGTAGGGCCAACATATTCTCAGTATGTGGGTAATAAGCGACAACATTATCGTAATTGTGTTGGTTTTCCCTGCACACATTCAAGTCCATAAATAGTGTTCACAAGTTGGTTCCAATTTCGGCAATAATTCACATCACATAAACAGTGGGACTTTAATAATCTAGTATAATCCAGTGCTGGCCTCTCTTCCAAAAGGGGGTTTAGGTAAATCGGGTGTACGAATAAAAAATATATTTTGTTGATGAACGACGGTATAATGTTATTATTTGTTTGTTTAGTCACAGGTACACAAAAGACTCATCGTACACTAAATTACAATTTAGAACATAAAAGAGAGAAAGGAGAAAGTTAAACAGTAAACACGTAACGCGGGGAGCCAAGTATATTTGGAGTGCGGTGACATACGAGTATATCACGTCGTAAGGTTACGGATGGACTGTCTTATACCGCGCCGCGTTAAGGTGCGGCGCCTGTGCCGCTTCCTACTATGTTTGGTTCCTCCCGCACGCTACTCAACATAATATTGTGTTCGTTCGTATGTTACACCAAAAATATACAAAAATAGTTTCAGTGCACATAATGCAACTACGCTACAGGAGATTTTAGCCTACTGTAAATGTAAAAATTAAACATTAGGGACTCCTAGCCGATTTCGGCTACGAAGCCAGCCAACTATGTAGAAGACTGTTTCTTTTTCTTCTGCATATCAATGACATATTGACCTTTGGCAATATACATTGCTATGCAGACGACAGCACAGTTCATGGACGATACTATGTTCATCCTACAGCCAAATTAGTGAAGGTTGAGGAAAAGTGACAAAAGCTTGTCACTGAGCTCGACTGGGTCCTAGGTCGCATTTCTCTATGGGGTCATGAAAATCTGGTCGAGTTCAATACCAAGCAAACACAGGTATGCGCGCTCTCTAACAAAAAGTCTCCATTCCTTTCCCTCTCAACTTTTCAGAACACTCAACTGCCACTGCAGGACAATCTCAGTATCTTGGGTATAAATATTTGCCGTGACCTCAATCCGCGAGAATATATTCAAAGCGTCAGTAAAGCGGCCTCGTGGAAACTGGGTATACTGAACAGAGTGAGACGGTTCTTTGCGCCTGAGCATCTGTGTCTTCTGTATAAGACCCAGGTACGCTCCAGTGTGGGGTATTGTTCTCATCTTTACGATAGATCCGGGCAGTATTTGCTGGACGCTTTGGATCGGTTACAGCGGCGACCAGAATGGATTATCAATAACCCTAAAGTCACTGAATCCCTTGAACCTTTGCAGTTGCGAAGAGACGTCGCCTCTATGGCACCTCTATCGCCTTTATCATGGAGAGTGTTCTGACAAACTCTTTCAACTGATCCCATCCTCTCTGTTCCTCTATAGAACAACTCGTGCTGGCCTTGGAAGTCACCGTTTCAGAATGGTAGACATACGCTCCGAAACTAAACGGTTTGGCTCTTCCTTCCTGTGCAAGTCAGTTAAAGCCTGGGATTCATTGCCGGCGCACGTGTTTCCCTCCCACTACGATCCCAGGTCCTTTAAGCGGGGCGTGAAAAAGCATCTCACTAGACCGCCATTGCGTAGGTTGCCATACTGCACTGTCTTTATTCGTAGTGTGTACGGCGACCACCACTCTTCGATTCTATTCATGCTTTCCATCAGGCGGAATAGAGTCATTTTGGTAGGTTTCTATAAAAAAAAAGATATTATAATGCACAAGTGCATGCCGCCAACACAGATACACTGTTTGTTCCCTCACTCTCACAATCTGATGCGATGGCTATCCGACTCTATTGAGGAGAGATTAGGCACAATAACGACGACTTTACGTACTCTCTGAGCACGGAGGTTAAGACCCCAATTTTCAAATTCTGGGATATTATTAATCATTTCAATGATCTGAAATACTAAAAAAAACACTTTTTAACCCAACCTGGGAATTGGAAACAAAACCTTTTGACCAGCAGTCGCATATGTTAACCGCTTGACTCACGAGACAGTCCGTACGACAATTAAATTTACTACATAAAAAGATGTAGATACAGGTGTAGAATGATCATACATCACCCATATATAATAAGAATCCGATATTACACCGGCCCAGCACTAAGGTGTTGAGTTAAATAGACAGGACAGTTGACACGTCCGTTGACAGGAAAAAGAAAAACATGAATCTCACACACAATTCTCACTTGAAATAATATAACATTAACGATGAAGTTATTTTATGTTTAAGTGTAATTTATCTACCATCTAGGTAACAAAGTACTGGCTTGATTCCAAAACTAGCTTAGCATGTACAGCCAGGCAGTGAAACACATATTTCGATATTCATGCATCATTCGATATACGCAAATCGTATTTGTAAATAGTAACAGATAAAAAGCATCTAAGACTATGGAACTTTACTTTTTTCAATTAAATTTTTTCCTCCGAATCTTTTTCCTAAACTATGTTGAGGTTAGTTTTAAGTCCACGATAATACGGCTGAAGGACTTTTTAAGAGGAACGACCAGATCTCCATGACCAAATTACTAGACGACACCCAAATTCTGGAGAAAGACTGTTTTTATTTCAATTAAACTGAAGTTATAATTCAATAAACAAGCTCATCAAAACAATATGCATTTTTTTGATGAAAGTGCCATCTAGTGATTACTACTGTAACAAAAGCTAACACTAGTCTATACTACTTTTAAATTTAAACTTTGCAAAGAAGAGGGCAGTACCATGAAATTAATTTGAATACTACCTTTTTATCCTACAAGTGCCGCAACCAACCTTTGCCTTAAGTTTATATTTGATTCATATTTATAGCTTTTAAGAAAACCAAACTCGTGACCTAATCAACTCCTTATTTTCTGAATTAGATGACGTTGAAAAAGCATTAAAATACTACATTATTCCCACAAACTAACATCGCGATTCATTTAAATAAAAGAGAATACAAAACATCACAACACTCAATAAGAACACAAACAACACTTTGTGTGGTCCACAAATTGTTGTATTGTAATACTTGTCTATGACGTTTTTCTTTTATATATTTATATTATTTAATTATGCCATATCGAGGTAATTTTGTTTCTGTCTGTTAACTAAAATTTCTCTAAAATTCTCTTATTTTAGAGAAGTGATTTCCAAAATACTATTATTTGGGTAAATCGAACTAAATAAAGTATTTTATAAGATAGCATTAAATTTGAATCTCACATCACTGAAAGTTAACAAGATAGTGTTACCGTTATTTAAAATTTGTAAATAAATGATTAAGAATTAATTTATTATTTTTTTGAAACATATTTTTATTGTAAATAAATAAATAAAATAATACATTAAAATAAACAACAAAGTAAATATTTTGTTTATTATAATAAGTAAGTAACAGTCCAGTGGATAAAATATCAAATTCTTATAGTTTTCGACAGATGGCGTCAATAATACGCTAAAATTCTAGTTAATAAAAATAATATATTATTTTTTTAATTCTTTCAATCTGCATAAATGTTATATTTTATGCTAGACCTGGATATTAATTCAAATTAAACTATTTATTTATCTTTATTGTACCCATACAAAATAAACAAAAGATGAATTACGATTCTTAATATCGGCAGTCTTATCGCTCACGGCGATTTCTTCGAAAAACTATTTACAGACAGGTAGAAGTCAACAGAGAAGAAAGATAATTTAGCGTCGCAATCTTCGTAGCTCTTCCACAGTTAAAGAAAGCAGAAAAATATGAATTCGGGCAATCAATGTCCACATCTTTTGAAGCACAATTAAGACGTGACTTGCCGATCTCCAGTGGCTTAAGAAATTTTCGGACTTTAACTGGGTCACCATCTTCAATAGATTTGTGAACGTATCTTTGTTGAGTATTCTTACATATCTTATTACAGTAATTTCTAATAAAACTCTTTTTGCCCATGTTGGTTGTCGGATGTTTTTATTTGTTATTAAATCCTTACTTTCCTTTTCGGTACCTTCTTCATTTTTTCAGTAAGCATCGGTGCAAGAAGACGTTTTACCTTAAAAAAAGAAAATAAAGAATAAATTCCAGTCAATGTTTGTAAATTATGACATGATAAAAATTGTGGTGGGTTAATACTTTTAGATTTAGGTTTAGGAGCACGAATGCGATAGGAAAGAAAAAGATGGTGATATGAAAAAGTATCTGCAAAATATTGACCATATTTGGCAACGTGCTTCATAGAGGGTACTAGGATAAGGTTTGGGAAAAATGAGTTAATTTTTGGCAAGTCATGTGTAGGAGTTAGATGAAGAATGAAAAGATTTCTAGATTCTATGACAGGTCGAAGTTTGACGAGCATATTTTTTCAGTAAACATGTGTTAAAGTCACCAATAACAATACTTCGAGGTAAGTGTAAGTTAAAGATCTATGCTACCAGCTACTGTACAATCAATTATCCATTAAACACTGCACATCCTCAATGGCCCTGTATGGTGCACCGGTGTGGGCGGCGGCTCTGACCGCCCAGAATAGGGCTCGCCTCTGGCGCCCTCAGAGGATATCGGCGGTTAGAGCCATACGCGGTTACCGCATCGTATCGACGGAGGCGGTGTGCGCCTTGGCCGGAACTCCCCCGTGGGATTTAGAGGCGGAAGTGCTCGCTGAAGTTTATCGGCGAACAGCTGACTTCCGGGCGGGTACCGGCGTACGGCCCCCGCCCGAAGAGATACACGAGTGGCGAGAGGCCGCTCGTCGAGCCATGATGGCTCATTGGTCGTCCCGGCTGGAGGTTCCACGTGCTGGCTTTGCCACCGTGGTGGCTCTCCAGCCGGTCATCGCTGAGTGGGCAGGGCGACAGCACGGGACCCTTTCCTTCCGATTGACGCAGATCCTTTCCGGGCACGGTTGCTTCGGGAAGTATCTACACTCGGTCACCAGGAGGGAATTGAGTCCCACCTGTCACCACTGCGACTGCAGTGAGGACTCGGCTCAGCACACGCTGGCGATTTGTTCCGCTTGGGCGGTCAGCGTTGGGTCCTCACTGCAGTTATTGGAGGAGATCTCTCGCTACCGGCCGTCATACGCTCCATGGTCGGTAGCGACAGTTGTTATACCGCGGTCGCAACCTTCTGCGAAGAGGTAATTTCGCAGAAGGAGGTGGTGGAGAGGGCCCGGGAGGATGACCTCCACTTGGACCCGATTCGCCACCGGTGAGCCGGGCGGCGGAGGCGCACGTACCAGCACCTCATGCCGCCTTGAGTGTGGCCGCGGGTGGACGGAACGGGTTTTCCCCTCCATCCGCTATAGTGGCCAGCCGCGAGGAGGCGACGTCCGCGTGTGCCGTACGTCGCCTAAATGAAGAGTGTATCCGCAGATGGTGCCCGCGCTAGCAGGCAGGCGTTAGGAGGAATCTCGATGTCGTAATAGCAGCGGTTCCCGGATCCCTCCTATCTCAGGCACACCGTGTGGTTTTAGTCGGTCCGATTCCGGCACACTACCCCGCCGTAAACCCCGGTGGGGTGACGGCCCGAGGGGGTTTCCACACGTTAAAAAAAAAACAAAAAACGTTGGCCAAATGTGTTGTCAAATATGTAATTATTATAAGTTTTTTTACTGATCATATCATGTACAAAGGTCGATTTTTGAATTATTAAGTCTTCTTCTCAATAATTAAGCAAATTTTTCTGAATGAACTGTGCTAAAGTAGGAAATTTTGGGAAAAATATAGATGACATTCTTTTTTATATTTTTTTTTATATTCTTTATTTAGTACAATCTGTCTCCTTCGTGGGACATTCAGAAGTATGTTAGTTGGTGCTATCGCTGACTCGCTCAGTATGTGACCTGTGTCATATCCTCATTGTTTAAACAGTAGTTACATTTACTGTGATTGGATTAGGTCTTGGGGTATTTTGCGCTTTAATCGACGCGCTTTGTTGTGATTCTCAAATATGAAATCTGATGACATTCTGAATAATAAATGTTACTTGTTATTAGACTTCGTAGAAAACTATAGTTTCTAAAATCATTCCATTAACCATATACCTAATAGTTCTTAGCACGCTAAGTTCCCTAGAGCATTTGCCACACATACTCCGTGTTACGTACGATGGAATTAAATTAAAAGGTATATTAATTTAAAACAATATTAATTCTCCTAGGAACCGTGGTATACCGCAAAGTAATTGTGTTAGGAAGGCTATCAAATCGCCTTGCTTTATCAAATGGGACGTAATTCATTCGGGTTTTAGATTGTAGATATAACATATTTTAGAATTTAATATTTACTTTACTATGCCTGTTTACGGAGTATATTTTAAATCAATTACGCCCTAAGATCTATTTTAATCATATCACGAATACTAACAATTTATATGTTTGTGCAAAGAATATCTGTGCGCTGGAAAATACCCTATGTCGTATTACCATTGCCTTAAATGTTTATCATCTCATATCAGTACTTATTAGCTTTAAGTGTTGCCAGCCAATATAATGCCGATGCTCCCACCTGACGTTATAGTGTGGCAACTGTCTGTTTCTATTTTTTAGTGTAAATTACTCTTCAAGATTAGTGTAAAAATTGTACAATATCAATTATTAAATTAAGAAAATAAAAAGCAATGTGTCAATCTACACGGTAAAGATATGCATCTACATTATCTTATTGAAACGTTAATAGCAGGCATGTATGGGACTTTTGTACCGTATTTTTGCATTAATTAAATCAAATGCCAATTAAGATTAATCAAAGTAAATTTGTATATGTATGATAAATAGTTCTTTCATAAATAAAATAAATCTTTCGTAATTATTCAGAAACAAATCTTCGTAAGACACATTACTTTTACCTAAAATACCTTAAAAATCACCGCTTGAGACTAGCTTCAGCGTGTCTCACGTGAACAAATATCCCATCTATCAAAATCTGGAGTGTAGATGTTGACATAAACATCGTTCTGTAAAAAGTTGTTACTCACTTGAGTATTGATCGGTGAATCTTATTTAAGATGACGTTCCATAATAATCTCTCTACTTAACATCAGATTCAGCATTAGATTCACGACTGAGACTCTTTTTAAAATACAAGCTTTAACCATCACGCAAAACCGTACTAAAATCAAAGAGAGGCTATACGCGTGGTTAACCGCTAGTGCGGAAGAGGGCTAAGTTGTATATATGAGAATGTGTAAATGAATTGAGTAATGTAAATAATACAAGCATCACTTTTTCTATTCTGTAATTGCCAAAATGGGCTAGTGCCACATAGTCTGAAACCTATTAAATTATGTACTATTTATTTTTTCGTGGTATAGGGTGAATCTAACATCCCGCGCAAACATGTTACGGCAGTTCTTGGGACCGACACTACTGGAATTTGCTACAATCGTAACAAATGGTTTCAACAAGAGGAAACCATTTGTCACACATCCAATGAATCCCTGCCGGTGGTCAAAAATATGTTTCCGGAAAAGCTGATTTTCAGACGAGGCGACATTCCATGGCTACCCAGAAGTCCAGATCTATCCCCAAACTTCTTTTTATGGGGTTATTTGAAGAATCATATCTACATCAATAAACCAAACATACTACATCAACTAAAAGAAAAAATCAGAGCAGAGATGTCGGCGATCTCGCGATCTTTTTGCCGACGAGTTTTCGAAAATTTATTAGGTAATAAATTTAACTCTTCCCATGAGTGTTGTAAGAGGCGACTAAGGGAACAGAGTATACAAGACACCATCACTACAAAGAGAAAGAAAACTTGACACCAACCCGTCTGGCCCACCTTTTATAGTTGGCCAAAACCTCCTTGTTAAGGAGAGGTCAATGTCCAGCAGTGAACTGCTAAAGGCTGTTGGTGATTGATGTAGAAGTTAACGAGCAGACGGAGGATCGTGACTGCCCCTACCATGTAGACCTTCAACTCTTGTAAGTCATAATTATGTGTGACTCTTATATCACTAGTGTGCTGCTGTTCAATTAGAGGAAGTAACAATTGGGTCTCCAGAAGCCATACTCAATTACTCACTCGGTTATGACAAAGAATAAATTGCTAAAACTTGATATTACATAACGCAGTGGTTTTAATTTGGTTGAACGGTTCATTTATACCAAAGAAGGTCTGCCTAATGGTTTTCTATAGTGATTGTGGATTGATATATTCAAAAACCGAATGATTTCACGTAGACACGCAATTTCAGTTCAACTATTCGTTACCATATTATACCCAGCAACAGCTTAATTATTCAAAGGACCATTGACATGTAGACGCCTAGATTAACATCACGCAATACATTGAATGAGTCATAGTCTACCAAGAATAATATTATAAGTAGTATTAAAAGTAATGCTAGAGTGCGTTTTTGTTTTATTCGTTACTTTTAATGGGTTTTTTTTACATCTGCTGTACGTTTCTAAAGAATATCAAGATAACCAGCAAAATGGTGTCCAAGGCGATTTCCACACAGAAAAAATAATTGTGCAGAAAGGAATACACTGGTACTTTTCCTTTTTTTTTTATATTAAGAGCCTGCCAAAGTGACTCTACTCTGCCTAATGGAAAGCATAAATAGAATACAAGAGTTGTGGTCACCATACTCATTGCAAATTCAGAAAATGCAGCATGAAGACCCACACTATGGCGGCCTTGTGTGATGCCCTTTCACACCCTGCTTGGGAATGTAAAAGGCATGACAGTACTTAGGTAAGGTAAGTGCTTACACAGTTACCACGATAACTGTTACCCCTGTATCAATGGGCCTCCGGTCTCACACTCACCAACGAAACACGACAACACGGATGCTGGCGCTTTAGGTTGGTCTTCTGTGGGAGGGTAGTACTGCCACAGTCGAGCCGGCCCGCTCGTGCTGTATTCATCGTGGCTCTACTACCTAAATCTCCTGTTCCTTACTGTCTTTATGCTACCTTGGCCTGTTCTTGTCCAATTCTGAACGAAGGCTGCCTCCAAAGCGCCAATTATCACGATTCTGGGCAATTGGCATCCATCCACCTTTCTCCAGCAATTTTTCTTAAGGAGTCGGTTCATCACGCCACAGGACGCTCTACACCCACATTTGCCTAGTCGCGGTCTTTATACTAACACATGTGATAGTTTCACTTCAGTATGCTGATTCTCCGTGCGATATCAGTTATCCCATTTTTAATCTAGAATCTATGCTGTTCCCAACTAATGAAACAAATGCTTAGAGATAGTCATCAATTTTTGGCAAAAACTTAGCAAAACCTAGCGTTATAAAATTTCAATTTATTTAGTAGAGACAGGTGGATTATCCATGAGGTGTTAAGCATACCCATGGTAATAAATTAAAACAACCCAGAGTGATCATCCCTGTTCATCATAAGACCCGATTTAAGAACCAAACTATGCATAGCAACAGTACTGCAAAGAAAAGGAAAACTTGACATAAACCCTTTACCAACACATCTAGTCACTCTGGCGTAGTGTGTCAAAATCGTTGTAATGTGAATGCAAAACCAGATATACTAAAATGGTTCTTACAGCTATTAGCATATCACTTTGGACTAGCTGCAAACGTGCGTGTTTTGTTCCAACATTGTTTGTTCTAAGAGATCATTGGTTCGTTCATCTAAATTTTAAGATGAGGCAGGCATAATGACAGAACGAATACGACAGATAGATAGATACTTAGAATGAAAGACTAAGAGCATTCATTCTGAAAGGTTGCATAGTCCTGGTCAGTTGCCAGAGGGCTTGAAATTTGTCAGAATAGCCTATTTTAATTGCAGCTATGTGATTATATTTATGTATATAACATCTATGTTTTTGAAAATACATAAAATACGTACTTGCCAGTAGTCAGATAACCATAGTACATGAACTTCTTAGTTTAAGATAAGAGGGCTGTGCTTAACATTCGTCAAGTAATTAAAAAAGTCTGTGTAATTTTGACAATTATAAAGGTTTTTTACAAAATTGAAATTAATAGGCCAGCTTATATAATTAGAACTTATATTTTTCTTAAGTTTATAGGTTATCTAAGTTTGTTCTATTAGCTTAGGACGGAAATGATAAAAATCTGAAAATTGGCAATTATATAAATAATAACCTACGTCACCCTGACCACTTGTAGAAAACGTGACAGAAGTTAAATGCCTAAATGGCTAATATTTTTCCACATTTGTATATTTACTTTCATGTATATATAATATACAAAATAGTTGAAGAAAACACGTGTTACGGTAAAAATTCTGACAAATTGCTGAAAGAAATATCCTACAAGGATACTACTAAAGTAATACTCGCCATCTCTGAAGTAAAATTAATTCAAAACTCGTTTTGACACCAAAAATCAATTAGGTTTTCAATTTAATTTAATTTACCCACTGACAAGAAAGAAATGGAAAGAAACTCTTACCGTTACATCATTAATCGTAATCAACATAATCGTAGAGACGAACTAAGATACGTGCAGGTTTTGTAACCCTTCTTTTCAGATCACCTAGTCGACTAAAAGCATAAAATTGTAAAACAATTTTACGTTTACATCATTATTGTGTGTTTATTAATCAATAGCTTAAGGCCATTCATAAAATCAACACAGTCGAGTTTTCGTTATTGTGTATGCAACTTTTTATAAAGCAATCATATCTTCACAGCTGTTGACATCATGACAATTTGACTTATGTAGCAGGATTAAGCTAATTACAAAAACACGGTTAATGCTTCCAATCACACTGCTGCAACTACTCTTCAATCAAATTCGCTCCTGAATAAATCGATGATCTCTTGAAGCAAAGTAACCAACGTTGAAACAAATAACGCAGGGTTCCGGTGGTCCAAAGTGATATCTGAATAGTTGTAGGAACCATTTTAGTACATCTGGCTCTGTATTCCCAGAAGATTGAAATGTGGTGTAAAACAAAAGGGGAAAATAGCATCAGTGGATAGAAAAACTGATTCCAGAAAAAATAATCGAACAAGAAGCACGCTACTGTACCTACACAGAAATATCACTATTATAAATTCACTTTAAGCTTCTAACAAATAAAATTAAACATGGTAATACTACTAGGTTAGTGAGCCTTTTCCTAATTTTATTTGGGGTCGGCACAATGAGTAACATTACAATCGGTTTTGTCTGGGTACTTTCAAGGTCAGTTCGTAAGTATACCGTTTTCAAGCGAGACAAACGAAAAGTTAAATGTATTAAAGACTGTAAATCTGCAAATTTGAAAAAGCCTCCAAAGCATGTTCGTGCATCATCACATCAACAGCCTTTGATAGTTCAATGCTGGACATTGGCCTCTACTTAGAAAGGAGATTTTGGTCTGCTACACCACGCTGGCCAGACGGGTTGATGTAGTGTTTGTGTCAAGTTTTTCTTCTCTTCACAGTGCTGTTGTCCTGTAAAATTTGCTCTATTAAGCGCCTCTTACGACACTCGCTGGAGAAATAGGGGTGGTAACACTGTACTCTTAATCTATCATCACACGGTCCTGTATGTCCACATTTTGCTGCTTTGTATCTAGCTTCTAGTTGTAATACTAAATATAAATGTCTGTTTATGATGTATGTAATTCTTAGAAAGAAGCTAACGTTTAAGATACAGGCTCAGCCTAATTAGACGTTAGGGATCATAGTTATAATAGACGTCTAGTTTACGAATATTTAACCTATACCTATGTGCTAAAAATCAAATGTATTATCTTGGTTTTGATATTAGTACATATTAATAAAGTATCATATATCAACAGTCTCAGCCAGCCAGTCAACAGGTCTCAGATTCGATTCTGGGTAACAGACTCGTATCTGAGGCAAATGGGAAGGGGGATAGAGAGCGCGAGAGAGAGAGAAAGAGAGAGAGAGAGAGAGAGAGAGAGAGAGTAATTTATAAAATATTATTTAATGGTAACCAGCTGACATCACCACACTAGCCAGACACATTACAATAACCTAAACTAATCAATTATCAAGTTATTTGCGTTGCTCATTCGCTCTCTAGTAATGAAAGTGGGGTCTCGTACAAATAGACCTATTAACTAGAATGATTACCTCTTAACACCTCTATAGCCAAAAACGACGAGCTAAGTCACTTATACTCATTAATTAAGATATATGTTTGTTTTCCACGCAAACCCTTGACGAAACATCAGTTGACAAAACTAGTAGATGTTTTATGAATCAAATTATCGTAAGAGAATTCACGTTTCGTCATATAGGGGCAGGATTAATCTGGTGTTAAGTAATTCTTTTTTTGTTCTTTACCGAGTAAGTGAGCTCATAGGACCCCAAACCTAAGGGATTCAAAAGGTGAAAGATGTTCATGGGCAGCGGTAGCTTACCTATGTTTACCTTGTTTTCATCCAATACCATAAAAATACAGTGATACGCTCTATAACTGAAAAAAGATATTCTCAGAACGTTTTAATTGTAGCAAACGTGTGTTTTTTGCTTGAGGGATCATTGTTCTCCGGAGAAGAACTAATAAAATCCCGGTCACTTTGAAGTACATATGGCAGTCTCTTTTCTCTTTTGTCATCCAAGACTCATCGTGTTTCTTATTTTAACTCCATCGCTTTATTCGTTTTATTTACCCCAAATTTCTTGTTTCCTTTTGCCATCTCAAAACTAAAAGTTTTGTAGATGGATTGTTAGTCGTAAAAAAGCAGGCAATTGACAAAATGGTAGTAAAAATAACTATGACGAAATTTTACATGTATTTCTACAGTAAAATATAATATGATAACTGAAATTGAAATGCTAAACATTAATATTAATATTTTATTTTACTCTAAAACAAATGAAAAATATATAATGTAAAGTAATAAGAATGGTTCAATTTCTACGCCATACTGTGTTCCATTAAGTACGCATGGTAGTTACAATAAGATGACATTATTTTAATTACTACAAAGTCACGCAAGGAAATAGAAAATGGTGGTTACGTATTTAAAATACGTGTATATGCTGATGATATGTAGTCATTGTTAAAGTTTTAAAAGTATACAGAGATTTCTCTATTCTACGTACTCGTATACCAAAATAATTGACAATTTTAAACGCAAAATAAGTCAAATTACTATTTCTTGACAATACACTACATTAATATTACAAGAAAGAAAAGAAGAGCGGGGGTTTTGAGTTTCAGTAACCTGATTCAGTCAGTGAAATCTCTTGGTTAGGGCAAGTGCCTATATCCAGCAGTGGTCTGTTAAAGGTTGTTGATGATATTGGAAAATTTTACTTAAAACAATATTCTACATATTACAGAAAAGTGAGAACAAACATTTGTATATCTAAATAATACCTCTTCTAATATAAAGTAAATAGTATTTTAAAACAAATGTTGCCAACAAAATCATCCAATATTGGGCCTCATTCAACGACCTCATGCAGTAAATTTAAGGCGGAAACGTACCACATTGGCTGACGCTGTAGACGACTGGATTATTTCCGGAACCAACGAGACTCGGTCTATTAGATTTACAGCCTTTCATAACAAATACAAAATACTAAATCTTATATTTTCATCAGCAACTAACTTAACGATGGACGGCAAACTAACTTATCTTATAATATTATATACTGTAACTGTAATAATTACAGACTATAATATTGTAAGGGCAAAATTTATCTGGATGTTCGGATGTTTGCTACGCTTACACGAAAAAACAGCTAACTAGACCTAGAGGAAATTTGAAACAGTATTAGATTATGGTTTGGAATACACATTGACTATTTTTTATCACCAAAAACTGTAGCATTCACGTGAGATGATCTAGGTACAACAAGGAAGAAAAAAAAATTAGCACAGACATGTAAATATAAGATAGTATCCTACCATAAAAGGGTTCACAACACTAGTACCATGCCCACTATTTATAAAAATGAAAGAAAATATTGATTTAAGTGTGACGTATGAGTGAACTGCTGTGCGAAATGAGCGTCCAATTCAGTGTATGCAACACAATAACAAGTAAAATTTCGACGCGTAATTAGTATTCTTATAATGTCGTCTTATTTTTCAACTGTGTACAAATTTCATTGTATTTTTGTGATACTATTCATGCCTACAAAAAAGACAGACAAGCAAGCAGTTTCAATCGATAACGTATGATCGCTCAAGTCTATTTTTATGTTGAAAAAATTATATATATGTTAGAGACTGTAAGAGATCATGGAAACTCATGAATTCCTGTCCCTCTGTTTCTGAGCGTAACCCAGGAAAGGACAACGTACTTGAATTGTAACTCTTGAATTACAGATGTCCATGAGTGGCGGAGGTCACTTACCTTCGGGTAAAATTTCTACTCGTTAGTCATCAAAAATGGTTGTAACACCGCGTTTCTGTGTATGTAAGTATTTCCAGAGAACATAAATAAATGCACGCAACATATAAAATCATCATCATCATCATCCTTCTGTAGTCCACTGCTGGACATAGTCACACTGTATAACAGCAAACTGTAAAACATACTCAAGAAATACAAAAAATATCATGTTAGAACGTATAATTTTCGATTCAGTACTTTTTGCTTCTAAAAGAGCTCGCATTTATTAACATCAGGCCCCGCTTTGCGAGGCATAAAATTTGTTTTACATACATAATGTGAAGTGGTTTCTTTGCTTTACAAAATACTTGAATTTCTTTTCTCATTTAGCGAGAATATTTCTTATTTGTTAAAAATAACTTGGGCTAACCTAATTGTATTACGAAAATGTGTGGGTATATTTTAATAGCGCTATATAACAAATCAACAACGAAATCAAGTACTTTAAGAGGAAAAATGAAAAGGCAAAAAACTTACATGATTTTATTTTAAATACTTTATTTTTGTTTGGACTACTTCATCGCACATGTCCACTACTGTAACTCCAGGATACCAAGAGCAACAACAGTGACATTGAGTTATAACACTCAAGAAGCTACAGAAAAAGTTAAACTATCTCGAAACCCGAAACCCGCAACGAAAATAATCAAGAATAAAATGAATACAATATCAATATTTTTTACTAAATTTTAAAATTATTGAATCGTTTCTAAATTCTATTCAAAATATCACGAATTTTTCTTAAACTTAGAGCTTTTCATAATGGTATAGGCAGTAGTAGAACCATGCTGATGTCAGCATGAACGGGCCGGCTCGACCGGGGCAGTACTACCATCCCACAGAAGATCAACCTAAAGCGACAGCATCCGTGCTGTCGTGTTTCATTGATGAGTGCGAGACCGGACGCCCATTGATGCAGGGCTGACACTTGTCGTGGTATGTGCAATCTAATGCCACGATGTCTGTAATGCCTTTTACGTAACCAAACGACGCGTGGAAAAGCATCTTACTAGGCCGCCATAGTGTGGGTCACCATACTGCATTGTCTGCATTTGCAATGAGTATGGTAACCATAACTCATGAATTCTATTCGTGCTTTCCATTAGGCAGAGTAGAGCCACTACGTTGGACTTTTTTTTTAAAAAAATAATAATAATTCACGGTAAGTGTACGACCAAGATTAAGAAAAACAACCGAAACTTACGTGCCATAAAGTAAAGTAGGTCACACTGTCGCGTATGATCATTCGGTCATAAACAGATGTTGGGGTGGTCTCCGGGGATAGACTGACCTTGACTGGCTTTTATAGCGGTACGGAATACCCACATTAGCTACGAATATACAATATCATATAAAAGTATGTGTTTATTTCTATTATAATCTAAAGGTGTATTTGTACATTTGACGAATGTCTTACCCAGTTTTCTGATACAAAACTGTCCGAAATCTTATTATATTTTGTTTTATAACCAATGTTATTAGATAAAATAGATTTAACCATGTTGTTGTATGAAATGTTTTTTTATCTTCTACACAAGATTCTATTAATTGTTGACGAGTGGCAAAAATACAGAAAATAATTATTTTACAAATTCTTTTGAACTACTTATAATATTTTTCTTTGTTTCCATTCTATCGACAAATTATAAATTACCAAGAGTAAAAATTATGAGCTTGTTATTATTTTGTCACTATGGGTCATGTAACGTAGCTCAAAACCATCGTTTACTATAGTAAACCTTTGTTTTATTGAACTCATGACATTTCACAAATTATCACTTTTATATGGGATTTTATAACTCCATATCTTAATCCACAGCAATACACCATACGGTGCTACTGACCAGACAACCAATGAACTTGAAACAAAATACCAACTCATCTGGCCAGCATGATATAGCAGCTGAAAACCACCTTTCGAAGGAGTAATTTTAAATAATATAAACCAGATACCGGATAGATGCCGGATATTCGTTTTAGTTCTAGTTGAAACTAAAGTCTGACAGTATGAGCAATCCTTTATATAATTTGAGCGGCCATCTGGGACGCTGTATTTTGCGGTCGGCCTTCCCGCTGAGATAAACTTTTAGATTAGGTGCTAAGTTTCTATTTGCTTTTAGTTTTACTAGAGTTTATGAACCCTTAATGCTTTCATTGTGTTCGTTGAAGACAAATGCTGTTTGAAGTCGTTAATAGTCATTTATTTTGTAAAGGACAGATTCGAAGTCTATAAACACAAACTTTACTTATATTTATGGGTTATGTGCGTGATGTTTTACTATCATTCTGTTCTCTTTAATCACCTACCTACTTGTATTATGTCTTTGGAATTAACTCTAATTTAGAAGTTATACGTAATACGTATCATTATTAAAACATTTTTTTTATAGCTGTTTAACAAAGTGACTCTATTCTGCCTGATGGAAAGCATGAATAGAATCCAAGCTGTGGTCGCCGTACTCACTACGAATGAAAACAGTGCAGTATGGCGATCCACGCTCTGGCGGCCTAGAAAAAAGTCACTAAAAGTTGTGGGATCAATTCCCACATGGGACAACACTTTTTGATAAACAATTTATTGCACTACTAAGTCTTGTTTTTTGTATCTATTTGACATGTGTACGTAACTCCAACAACACGGGATTTGTTCCTAGTGCAAGAGTTGTATTTTTATAAAAGATAAATCCACCGTTTCAAATTAAATACCGATTTTTAACCTCAAAGTTCCTATGTACATAAACACGTTAATTACTTGAGTTATCTTACATATGCCATGCTAATACACAGCTCGTATAATAACGTTCGAACCTTGAGTTCAAAAATAACACATATTTATAGAAAATCTCTTACTATAAGCGATCTAATACGATTTAAGATTAAAGCCAACAAAACGAACTTTATTTGTAAGATTACACAAACTTATCTCAAATATATTTATGAGATATAAAATCCAATTTCATGTATTATTCGATTTGTTCGATGGAAAAGTTTTCGCATACGGAAACACAATGTGTCCTGCTTATAAACAACTTGGCATTTTATTTCCATTCTAGAAAAGGTTTTCTTCACTATGAAGTTAGATATTCAGTTGTTTGTAATTTTATTCTTATGTTATTGACTAGCGACGGTTGCAACCGCTCTTTTCATACATTCTAACCCTCTAACGTCTTCTAAGAATTCATTGGTATGCTGTACAAAGTAGTTTAGGTCAAAATTAAGGACATAACATCTAAACGACATCTAAAGTATTTCTCTTGTGGTTCTTCTCGTAGACCCCTTTGGAAGGAGTCTCGGGGTGACTTTACCAGATCTACGGCCTGTCGCAGTGATCCTCCGCGCCGCCTACGACTACAGGCTCACTTGGTTGGGCCTTGGGCCTGTAGGTATATCCGGGTGTCAGTCCGGTGGGGGCCGCGTCTCTAACAAGGTCAGCCTTTGCGGAATTAAAGTATTTAATTGGTTAAGGCTCAATATTATATTATTCAAAATTAATTTGAAAGTACAACTCCCAAATAAAGGTCTTAAAGTGTCACATGGACTTTTTGTAGGTTTTTATGTTATAAAATTCCGTGTACACCAATTGATATAGAAATTCTGTTTTTACGAAAATTGACATTTTATAAGTTTTATTAAAATAACACCAGTGTATATATATATTTATATATACATGCCTTCTTTAATACATAACCTAAATAACGGTGGCAACCACATTTAAATCCGTTGGGTACTTTGGCAAATCTAGTGCGCAAGAAGAGGAAACAATTTCATTTCATAGATACTACTAGCTTTATTACAGCACATTAAGTTTCGTAACAGATCATTTTTAATAAATATTTTTTTTAGTAAAAAGTTTCCCATGTTACTCTTAATACCTCCAAGAATATGTGTACAAAATTTCATGATGATCGGTTGAGCAGTTTTCGCGTGAAACCGTAACAAACAAACTTACATTCGCGTTTATAATATTAGTATGATAATAGGGAATTCTCAACTGCGCGTAATCCGGTAAGCGTTTGGATTTCTACTACTCTACTACTCTACTAACTCATTTTTAAGTAATTATTTAAGTATGTTACAATTGTATAACGCCATCTGTTTTGACAACTAGTAACATATACTGAGAAACCTTTGCTTCGAAATAAATTGTTGCTTAACTTGGTAGATCGCATTCAGATTTTTTTTTACAATTCCTAAGTGGCTGTACTGAACGAAGTGCTGAGATTTTGGTGTCAAGTATCTAAATAGAATCTAAAATTCTGAAAAGTTTGTCAAAATAACTATTACTAAACAAATATAGGGATTGTCCGTGTGGTAACGGATTAGGTATACATAGTGTTACCACCTCTATTCATCCCGTGGGTGTCGTAAAAGGCGACTATGGGAACAAGTATACAAGACAACATCATTGCAAAGAGACGGGAAACTTGAAACAAACCTTATTCCAACCCGTCTGGCCAGCGTGGTATAGTAGGTCAAAACCTCCTTGCTAAGGAGAGGCCTATGTCCAACAGTGGACTGTAAAAGGCTGTTGATGATGATGATAATCATTACAATAGGGATCGTGTTACACTCTCACTCTTGGTAAGGACAGGTTTTGTTTTCGGACTCAAGTACAATAAATTACATTGTAAATTTTAGAATACCTAAGATCAAAAAAATAAAATTTGCTTAATTAACCTTAAACATCTTGTTTACTGTGTATCAAAGTACACTGGTGTTGGCATATCCTTACTGGATCGAAACACCGAAATAAAATATCCCACAGAGCGCCCAGAACGCAAGTATTAGGCGGTATAAAATACCGAAATAAATAAAACAAATAAAACAAGCAATGGAAATGTCAAATATCTGAATACGTACTTAACTATGTCTCATAAACTCACTAACGTACGTACACGTGTACGTACGTACAAAAATACACACCCACACATACTCACTTTAAGTACCCACATAAAATGAAAGCGGTGACATTTATCGTAACATCACAATAAGCAATACTTATTATCTGTAACACGACTGAACACAGACCCAAATTAGTCTTAATTCAGCTCAATTTGAAAATCAGTTCAGACTCGAGTTTTGTAACAAAATAATCTTAATACGTTTAATTTAGAGACTAAGTACGTTATATATAATAAATAGAGCTGTTTTTTAATGTGAATTAGAAATAGTGATAAAACTTTTTTAGTATTTTGTTTAAATGTGTTCATTTATTTATCTGACAAAGCCAATTGTTCAATTATAATAAAATTCTAAAACCTAAAAGCGAGATTGATGTGATATCGCGTTATATCAAGCAAATTACTGTGCCCACGCAGGGTATCAATAGTAAGTTTAAAGGACCAATATCCAGCCTCGTAGATACATATGAACACAATAGAAACTAAGAGTTTGCTATTTAATATTATTAGTTTTCTTCTTCTTACTCTTACTCTCCTTACTTTGACAAGTTTTTTTCTTTTCGCGGACGGAGTTCCACGCGCTCTCGTTCCGCAACATGGCAGTAATCATGTTACCAAGCGTGAAAATTCTCTCTCTAATGGCCGCTATAAGGTCACGTCTCAGCTGGACCCACGCTGGACATTCTGCCAGCGTGTGGAGCACCGTGTCCACGGTCCAGCCATCGCAGTGGTGGCACTCAAACGTTGGTTTCTTTCAGATCAGACACAGGTGATTTCCGAAGCATCCTTCGGTATGAGAGGGTCCCGTGATTCCTCTCGAGCTAATCCTCCATAACGGGTCTTACCGCCGCAATGACGACGTGCCCGACTAGAAACGTACTCCGTGTTGCAGACTTTATAAACATTCACGCACACAAAGAACAGCCAGACTTGAAACACAGAAAGCTCTGTCCCTTGTAGGAATTGCGCCTACAAGTCGTTATTTTTGTTACTACTTCAAATTAAACCACTGCACGGTAGGCCAAGTGATTTAAGCGGTCGCCACGCCGCTCTCCACTACGCTGAGTGTTGTGTGTTCAAACCCCACATGAGACAACACTTTGTGTGATCCATAAATTGTTGTCCTGAGTCTGGGTGTTCTTTGTGTTCGTTTCTTGTATGTTTGTAAAGTCCCCGCGACACAGGATTTATTCACAACGCGAACGTTGTCTTTTCTAAAAAAAAAATGAAAAAAAAAATGCAAATAAATATATTATTATTAGATGTTGTTCTAATTGGTTAATGTCAGGATAAAAATATTCTTATATTGGGCAAGAAAATGGGTGTGGGTAATTTATTTAACGTTATCATTGATATTCTCGGTTGAATACGACTGATCAGAAAATAAAAGTGTTATTGCGTGCGAGTAATTGGAGAGTAATCGGTTGAGGTTTAAGAACGCTAGTGAACCTACAAATTGTCTGTAAAAAAATGTTTGAATACCTATTTTGGTACTGTAAGTATTAACTGAAAATATAGTCAGTTTTGAGAGCACTTTTTAAGTAGTTATTTGTGTATTTTGTTACTTAATTAATTGACTAGGATGATTTGTATTATATTTAGACATTGTAAATTTAACAATTGTCACAAGTCCTCAAGTATACAAGAATATGTATACAAGATGTATTCTTGTAGTTCCATTGCTTTCTTTATTGAATCACTTAGTCTACCTCATTGTACGTCTATAAAAAATCAAAAAAAAATTAGTTTGGTGATTTTTTTAAACTGTACGTAGCTAGCAGTTGTCGCTTCTCTTGACTTTAAGGCTAGACTACCCTTTGGCAAAAATAATTGTATGAAAATTACCAGATTTTTAAAAATAAAAAAAAATGAGTTGAACAGAGTCCGTTAAGTTTATTATTTTAAACGGTAAGGTTGGTTGTCAAGGAAGACATTTAAAGTCACAAATTAAGCAAGTCTAGTTACCAGTTCAAACGAGCGATCGTCGCGTGAGACTAAGAGTGAAAGTTCATCGACCCCGCCAGAGACCAGACAGAGTGAAAAATGTATTGTTACATGTAATAAAGTATGGTTAAGTAATAATTAAGTACCATAAAAGAGAGGGATTTTTTTTTGTGTCGATACCTTGGATCCGGTTCGACGAACTACAGTAAAATCATAGCGCAGAAACAAAATTAAAAGACATTAAGCAAGTCTTAAACCCTTTATCCATATCTACCTCTTAATATCTTTTTGTACCAAACAGCAATTTTCATTTCTACATGCAACTTGTATGTAAGTTGGTAAATGTGTTATACACATTCAACTTATCTATAATAAAATTATCTATATTATCTTCTCGGTCTTCTTATCTATAATAAATTCATGTTTTATACGCCGTCGTACATTTTTTTTTTAAATACAACACGGTCGTTTATGGAATAGAATATATCCTGAGTTGCAGTGAATTTAAAAACATAATTGAAATGGAGACAAAGAACACTCAAACTCAGAACGATAATTTGGGGATTTGACCCCACAACACTCAGCGCAGTAACGGCGTGGCGACCGCTTAAACCACTACACCATTCATGCATATTAAAACTAGAACTGGATATTAAATGTACCATAATTTAATAATTTTATATACTTATAGCTAGTAAGTAACAAACATTCTTAAGAACTGACTAAGAGAATAAAAATTATGCAACTGTTACTTACTGTGATGAACCATTGTGCAAGGGAGATAAAAGCAGCAGTGGCTGAAATGAAGTTTGAAAATAAAGCAGGTCCCTTTAAAGAATTAATACGGAAATAGTTAAAAAATATTTTACAATGAATCAAGTTATTATCATAAAGTAATTTTTAATTCAAAGGATAATTATTATTATTCCTTTCAAATATATTTGTAATTCCGATTAAATGTGTTATCCTTCCGTGTGGTGACAGATTAAGAATACAAAGTGCCACCACCCCTATTCATCCCATGGGTGTCGTAAGAGGTGACTAAGGGAGCAAATAGTGCAAGACAACAGCACCATGAAGAGAAGGAAAACTTGAAACAATCCCTATACCAACCGGTCTGGGTAACATGGTATAGTAGTTTTATACTTCCTAAGGTCTTTGTCCAGTAGTGGACTACTGATGTAGTTATTATCCTTAATTTCTAAAAATACTGAGATATAAAAATAATTATCTGATACCAGTAAAAATATTGGTTTAATCAGATATCCGGCCTTTTCAAGTCGCGGCAATAAAGTGACGTAAAAGGTGACAAATCTTAGTGAGCAAAATTGAAGAGCAGGAAAAAACGAAGAAAATCAATGAAGCGGTACGACTTTCCAGTTATCAGGATATAACGTATGTTCTAAGAAAATATATTTTGTGCTGTCTTTCACAGATTTCAGATATTGGATGAACTCTAATCCGTTCAATCGCATGATAAGACTACTTTTTTGAGATTACACTGCGAAGTAACATGAAGTAGGATGTTATGAAGAGTATAAGGTTTATACATGAAGCGGGCGATGTCTAAAGACATTTATTATCATGGAGAATACACCTACATAGAACGTTATTGTACAACTTTAGAAGTGAAAAGTATGTGCATTCCTTGCGTTAATCATTGGTTCTGCACATTCTTCATTAATTTATTGGGTTACAAAATGAACATTGCCTTGTGGTGTTAACCTCAATATTAAATTTATATATAATATATAATAATTATTTGAGAACTAGAATAACTGAAATCATGCGGAGAATCAGTATGCGGAAGTGAAAGTGGGCCGGCCATGTGTCCAGACGAACCGATGGTCGCTGGAGCCGAAGTGTACTAGAATGGATACCACGATTTGGCAAACGTAGCGTAGGATGCCCTGCGGCGCGATTGACCGACGACTTAATGAAGACTTAAAGAAGGTTGCTGGCTGCAGATGGATGCGAATTGTCCAAGAGCGGGATGGTTGGCGTTCCTTGGGAGGGAACCCTGGTTTAGCAGTGGACGGCGATAGGTTGAATAGATATATAATAATTGTTTTGTCAGTTAAATGCAGTAATGTAAGAAATACCTAAGTACTTGTTTCTCTATTGACACAGTACATCTAGCAGAATAGAAATTGTGAGACGTTTAAGACGCTTTGTACTAACTAGTTGGATTAGAATATAGATTTGATAAGAAAAAGGTAAATGGGTAGGTTTGATTTGATACAATAAGTCTTAAGACTTATAGATATAATACAGTTTAGTGAGAGTTAAAATTTGTAGTTGGTCCGAAATACGTGTGAAGTTGTTCTCTGTTATTTGAGATAAGCACGTTAATCTCTGAATCGATCAACCAGATTTGAATATTTTTTTTTGTTTTTTTTTGTTTTTTTTTTTCTATATTAAGAGCCTGCCAAAGTAACTCTACTCTGCCTGATGGAAAGCACGGATAGTATCCAGGAGTTGTGGTCACCATACCCATTGCAAATGCAAACAATGCAGTATGGTGACCCACACTATAGCGGCCTTGTGAGATGCTTTTTCACACCTCACTTGGGGACGTAAAAGGCGTGACAGTCATCGTAACAGTGTAAGACTTACACAGTTACCACGATAACTGTCACCCTTGCATCAATGGGTCTCCGGTCTCACACTCACTAACGAAACACGACAACACAGATGGGGGACAACACTGTGGGAGAGTAGTACTGCCCCGGTCGAGCCGGCCCACTCGTGCTGAAATCATCTTGGCTCTACTACCTAGCAAATTTGTATTGGAGTATTATTTTTGTATTGGAATATGAGCTTTACTTAACGATTTTTAACAGCTGGATAGTGATGGAAAAGGAGATAGACAGTTGATTAGTACTGTATAATAAATATGCTTATTCTTAAGGCAAAGCTTTGGAAGTGGACATAAAACAGATATGAATAAGTCAATACGTTCTCTTTCCTCCATTTTCTCAAAGCTAATCGATGTAAATTGTCGTCTGTGATATATAACGCAAATAGCTGGGAACGTGCGGGTGTTTCTGAATCGATAAGTAAACAGCAGTATATTTATATTTCAAATTAACCTTGCCCACCGCCTCTCTTGCTACCAGATTTAGTAAATCAATTTCGATGTGTCGTGAGGTCAGTACTTTTTTTAGTAAAAAGTGTTATAACATTTTTCGCACTATAACATTGTATGTACTACTGTTTACGAGTATCAGATTGAGTCATTAATGCGTGAAAGCGAAACAGAAAGATTTATTTTTACTCTTATAATACCAGGTTCAAAGTACGCAAAATAACTTAACATAAGACTTATACCAATCCACCTGATTGCCGTGGTAGCATCGACCAAAATATCCTTTCTAAAGAGAGGCCTATGATTAGCAGAGGATCATTCAAGCCTGTTGATGGTGGTAATGCTCAAGTTTACATTGGGAGGTACACTCCATTTATTAAAAAAGTGTTTTTGTCTCACCGTGTGGTTTTGTGGTTCTGACCTGTGAACTAGAAATAAAGAGTATTAAAAAAATGTGCGTAGCTCTTGATATCCCGCCACTAAACTTCAGCGAGAAACAGCTATCACGCCTACAAAACTCAAATAACAGAACCTATTTTTGTTTTTTTTTTAACGTGTGGAAACCCCCCCGAGCCGTCACCCCACCGGGGCTTACGGCGGAGTGGTGTATCGCAATCGGACCGGCTAAAACCACACGGTGTGCCACTCTGCGCCTGACATAGGAGGGATCCGGGCACAGCTGTTATTACGACATCCAGATCCAAATAACGGAACCTGTTACAATCGCAAAAGTGGATAAGTAACAACTACTTATAGCGACCCCGTGCGCTAGGATCCATAAAGATTCTAAGATGGATTCAATATGTCATCACTTTTTAATAGAAGATTTCTTTATTTTTTTAATCGCATCGTAGGATTCTAAGAGACTCTACTCTACCTGATGGAAAAGATGAATAGAATGCAAGAGTGGTGGTGACCATACTCATTGCGCATGCAGACAATGCAGTATGATGGTGTGCACTATGGCAGCCTAGTAAGATACTGTTGCATGCCCCGCCTGGGGACACTTAGAGGACTCGGGATCTCTTTATCACTCTCCGTGATAAAGGCGATAGAAGATTGCCATAGAGACGATACCTCTTCGCAACTGTAGAGGCTCAAGGTTACACTGGATGTGATTGTAGGCTGCCTAGTTGTAAGTAAAATTAATATAAGTAACAGTAAGTTGTATTTGAAGGTCAGATAACGGTTACTTGAATAATAGATAAGGACTGAAACTCAAGAAATGTTAATTTGAAATCAATATAGTTTTGTTTGACCTTGACATATAGAAGATATTTCAACAATTCGTTAAAGAAATTTAATAAGACCTTGAAAAGTATTTAAAACTAGGCAAATATTTAAAATATAAGACTTATAATCACTTACTCAAAGCATTGTCCATCATCACAAGTATGATACCACTTTCGCCCATCTTTCTGGCTGTAATTGAAACCCCCGTCAAAAAAACGATCCATCTTTTAACACAACCCATGAATGGAAGCGCTGCACGCTCAAATCATGCGCCATCGACTGAAACAAGTGGTAATCAGAGGGGGCTATATCCGATAAATACGGTGTGTGGGGTAGAATATCTCATTGAAATATTTCCAGGTAAGTTTTGAGAGGTTTTGCTACATGTGGTCGAGCATTGTCATGTAACTGAGTCGCTTTGTCATGTCTCTGTTCGTATAGTGGCCGGTTTTCTTACAGAACTCCACTCAAACGCATCAACTGAAGTCGATAGTGACCTACCGTGATAGTTTCATTAGGTTTAACCAGTTCATAATAAATTACACCTACCGATCCCACCAAGTGCAGAGTAGAAGCCTTGAATCGTGGATATTTGGCTTTGGGGGTGATGTTGATCCGTGACAGGCCACACCCATGATTCGTTACGCTTTGGATTGTCGTAGTAAATCCACTCTTCATATCCAGTGATAATAAGGTGCAAAAAACGTTTTCTTTTTTGCCGTTGAAGCAGTAATTCACACATGAGAAAACGTCGTTCAACGTCTCTTGGTTTCAACTCATGCGGTACCCAATATCCTCGCTTTAGAATCATTCCTAAGACAGTTAAGTACCTGCTTTGGAACTGTTGTAACATCTACTTGCAATGTTTATCCGAGCTCTATTAGAGTCTAACATGTATCTTGACCAAGTAATGCCTCCAATTATTCATCTTCAAACTTTGTTGGTGCTCCAGAACGTTCTTAATCTTCAAAGTCAATGTTATTATTTTTAAACCGCCTAAATAAGTCTCTGCGTGTCATACTTAACAACATTATCACTATATGTTTCAACCAGGATTCTGTCTTCTTCAGCTGTAGATTTCTTTGAATAAAGTAGTGCAATGAAATACCCCGTAAAGACTCTTTATCTGTTAAATAAACACATGTTGATACTATGGTTAACTATATTTACTAGAATTTGAGATTACATATACCTAGTTCTACTTAGCTTAAGTGTTACCGAACGAAATTTCATGCATAAAGCATCGCTACGCCATCATTTAAGAAACAACGAGAACTTATCCAAAATCCTAATATATAATTAAATATCTGTGTATAGTAATTAAATAGCTTCCAATCACTTCAGGGTCACCACTGCAGAGGGACAGGTGTCATGTCCCTCTGACACAAAGGGAGGATCCTCCGATCAAGGCGAAGTGATTATGCATGGCGGGCTGCGGCCCAACGGTTGGTGTTGGGATGTTCCATATATGTTAAATGTAATAATCTCTATTTCGTGACACAGGATTAGTAATCGCTCTGTTGTTCATTCTACTCCATAGTTCGATGTGTCTTTGCTAGATGGCGCTGTAGTATGTTATCCTATTGGCGCTGTATGTGAAAGTCGCTACAATATTATATACACATAACGAAGTCTATGCTAATTCATTCAAAATTTTTAATGAATATAGATTCTAAACGCCACTGATGACTTTATATCTTTTTATGCTAGCTGGTCCTATTAAGGGAACCGGGACGACCTGACGATTCAGTAGCAGCCTATAGGCCCATTGTGTTGCTGGACGAGATGGGTAAGCTGCTTCAGAGAATACTCTCTGCACATATCGTTCGGCACCACCACAAGGTGGGTTTCGATCTGACGAACGCTCAATTCGGTTTTCGAGCAGGGCGTTCAACAGACGATGCTGTGTTGCACCTAAAAGTCGTTACCGAAGAGGCGATGAGCTGTGGCGGCGTGTTGTTGGACATCGCCAACGTATTTAAGTCTGCCATTTGGCTACATCAGGGAAGCGCTCATCTACCACGAGGTGCCAGAGTACCTGAGGTGGTTTGTGGCAGACTATCTACAGGAGGGTACCGTCATGTATGAGGACCAAGACAGTGTTCTGAGGCGGCAGCTCATGTCATGCGGTGTTCCATAGAGGTCTGTATTGGACCACTCCTATGGAACATGTCAGCCGCAAGGAGGAGACGTACGGCACACGCGGATGTCACCTTCTCCAAAAGTCCAGATCTATACCAGAAAAAATTAATAAACTTTACTTTCTGCGGAATTATTCGCCTTACCACTCTACATTATTTAGCATATTAATTTTTTAATACCCTTACTTGTGTAAATATTAAGAAATCATCACAATGTTAGTATACTTTGTAAGTATTATATAATACATTTTTGTCCATGATGTTTTGATTGAATGGAACCGCTTATGATCACGAGTGAACGGGTCAACTCAGTAACGCTTTCCTGAAGAAGACTTTCAGCAACTGCCTGCATATTTTGACATTCATTATTTTATTTAATACGGTACCCTATTTTTCTTGGATACAACGTAGCATATGGTCAAAGAGTGTGTGTACTGACCACCACAGTAGCTAAAGACTGACACTTTCACTCCACAGTAACTTTCATCTTGGTACATTGATATATGAGAATAGAGTTATAACAAAATTCAAGTGCTCGAATTTATTCGTACCGTCACTCTGACCTGACGAGTAAACTTCTTGATTTGTTTTTTACTTTTTATTTACATTATCATAACAAAATGGAAACATTTGCTAACAATCTGTAAAAAGTTCTAAATCGAATCATGAGTCCCAAGTAACATGAAACCTAAGTCATAGAAGTTATAATTTTTAAGTACAGAACATTATTACATATTTAAATATTCAAGAGTGCTCTGTTATTTGTTTATTGTTTGATAAAGACACAAAGATTTGGTGGAAGTAGAATAAAAATTGTTGAACATTGTTTTAAATTGACGTTGTAGTGGGAAAATTTAGAAGAATAGATCCGTGAAGTGCTGGGCAAAGGAAATTTTACATATTTAACTCTTTGTACGCAATCACATTCACTGTTTGACTTTTTTTTGACTTATTTTGTCAAGGTCTTTATGTTTTATATCCCTGTCATGTGTACATGTGTACAATCTGAGCTTGATATTCTCATAAAACAAAATAGATAAAACAGAAAACAACATAAAACAAACATAACAAATTAGTAATTTTATGGCCAGGTAAGCGAACAGTCGGATTATTTAACCGTAAGTAAATGTTGTCCACCATGTACAATTTTATCGTAACTTAATAAAAGTATAAGAACGTTATGTACAATATTCAATGTCCCTATTTTAATCTAACATAACTCAAAAACCATCTAATTTTCTGTACAACCAGCAGAGCAAACACATTATAAAGCGACTCGCCACAACTGTGCAATTTGTCGGCCTCCCAGGCAGCACGCTCCTCTATTCCTCATTTATAACGAGGTGGTTGTATAAATTGCGAACAGAATTTTTATTCAGACTTTTTACGAAACATCGAGTTCGGCTATCAATATTGTAAATAAAACCGTTGCCGGTCTAATGAGCAACATATTGGTATTTTCGTATATTTGTATTGAGTAGCTTATAGCGCGTGGTCCCCGTGGACCAACTATTTTATTGGTATTTCGTTACAAATATGTCTCCGTAGCACAACTATTGTAGTTTGTTTATAGGTATATGACTTATTTACTAAGGGATTGTCCTTTATACGCAGTTAGGTATCTGTTTCTAAAATAATTGTTGTACCTCAGTCACTATTCAGTGCCTCGGTGATGCAGTAATTGTGTATGCGACTGCTGTGCTTGTGGTCCTAAGGTAGCACGGCCATTCTCTAGAACTACGTCGAGCACATACCTGTAGAATGGCACCTCTAAGTTCACAAGTAGGTATTTAAAGGCTACTTTGGTTTTGCCTACGCAAATATTCGCTGTTAACAAGATGCGAACAATCAGAAATAACATACCTGATAGATTTCCCAGAGCACTGGCACGCCCGACAGATGTCAACCATACTATCTTCCAGAATATATGTCTGATAGTTATTCGTTTTGGTAACTGCGTCCATAATCGCACAAACAAAACCTTCAGTTTCTCGGAAGAGATCACCATACCGTGGTCAAGACCAGGAAACTTTGAAGTCTGTATCGGACTCAGTTAAAGCCAGATAAAACCGACCATGAAGTTTATTGACCTTCCATACTTTCCTGCGATCATTAGTACAGGCTTGCGCCAATTCTTTTTAGCCAAATCAAGCGCAAAGAATTCAGTATCCACTGCAACTATAATATGATTATTATATTATTATTATTACAATTGCACAACTTCCGCCAAAGTGTTTAGTAAAGAATATTATATTGAGTAAAGATTTTTATAAAAAAAATTTTAGCATAGAAGCTAGTACAGCAGACGGATGTTTGTAACGAGTGAAGATAATAAGCATCACCACACTAGTACTTTTCTCAATCATGGCTCATAAATATTGCAACTCCGGAGAAATCACAAGTATCTTACAAACTAAAACAAACAAAAACAAAAGCTGTATTAAAATAAAGTAATTTTATACTTGGATCTTAAATGAAAACTTCCATAGGTTTGTTATCTATCAGGCAATATAATACATATGTATAATATTATACACACGGTAATATTACTTATATAACACATGTAGTAAGACCTATCTAGATCATTAATCAACCTATCGCCGTCCACTGCTGAACGAAGGCCATCCCGGTCTTGGGTAATTCGCATCCATCCGCTGCCAGGCACCTTCTTCAAGTCGTCGACCCATCGCACCGCAGGGGGTGCCCTGGGTACACTACGTTTACCCAATCGTGGTATCCACTCTATTACACTTCGGCTCCAGCGACCAGATAGAGATATATAAATTCATTTTATTTTTTTAATGAGCCTTAGACTTTTTGATTTTGAGGTTAACTATTCCTAACTTCATTATCGTGTCATACAATTCGACTTGGCTTTTAAATTTACGATTGATATTCTTTGACTATTTACGCATGTTCATATTTACCGCGTATGAATCTTCTGGGGACGTTTTCCAGAAGTTTATGCTTATTTAATCAGTTCATGACCAGGTCTAAATAGTTAGGGTAAGCGTAATCAAGAGTGAGCGAGATTGAAGAGCGATTTTGATATAATATTAATAGCTCCCATTCACACTTTACTTTTTCCTTCTTTTTTTTTTTTATCGTGTGGAATCCCCCTCGAGCCGTCACCCCACCGGGGTTTACGGCGGGGTGGTGTGTTGGAATGGACCGACTAAAACCACACGGTGTGCCACTCTGCGCCTGACATAGGAGGGATCCGGGAACAGCTGCTATTACGTCATCTAGATCCCTCTTAGCGCCTGCCCGCTACCGCGGGCACCTTCTACGGATAACCTCTCCATTTAGGTGACGTACGGCACACGCGGACGTCGCCTCCTCGCGGCTGGCCACTATAGCGGATGGAGGGGAAAACCCGTCCCGTCCACCCGCGGCCACACTCAAAGCGGCATGAGGCGCTGGTATGCACGCCTCCGCCGCCGGCGGCGAATTGGGTCCGAGTGGATATCGTCCTCCCGGGCCTTCTCCGCCGCCTCCTTCCGCGAAATTACGTCTTCGCAGAAGGTTGCGACCGCGGTAAAACAATTGTCGCTACCGGCCATGGAGCGTATGACTTCCGGTAGCGAGAGATCTCCTCCAATAACTGCAGTGAGGACCCCACGCTGCGCCGCCCATGCGGAACAAACCGCCAGCGAACAAACCGCCAGCGATTCACACTTTACTTGTACTAATGTTGATCTTTGTATTACTATGCATTATAACTGAATAAATTCTATCTTTTGTAAGTTATCATTGTAGTTTATTGTATAACTAAATAAATTAAACATAATGAAATTTTGTTGAGTTTAATTTTCTACTTGGAAAGGTAAGGACCACCTTGAAAGAAGTGATAACACGACATGACAAACAACCGCTGTTAAGCAATTCTTTCGTTGTCTGTAACCGATAGTGTAGTCCCTTAACTCTTTAGTGAATTCAAAGTTAAATGATTTATTTACTCTAAATGTCTGTGTGGTGACGGATTAAGAATACGCAGTGTTACCACCCCTGTTCATTCCATGGGTGTAGTAGGAGTTGACTAATGAAACCAACTATGCAGGAAAATATTATATTATTCCAACTTGTCTGGCCATTGTGGTATAGTAGGCCAAAACCTTCTTGCTAAGAATGTTCAAAAGGTAGTAAAAGTAGGTTAAGAAACGTTACAGGCGTTACATAAAAACAAAATCAGGGCATTTCAAAGAGTTCACATATTTTTGAATTATCTACAACAAATTTTTGAAAAGGCATAAACATGATATAATTGACATATAATTCAACAAGTAACGAGGGTTGGTATGAGAGGGTGCTGTATATTCTTAAGTTAAGTGCCCATTAATACGAAATAATTTGGTAATAGGTAAAACGATGACGAAGGTAGAAACGTTTTTTTATCGTTTGAAAGTCGTTGTTTTGATGCTAAAAAGATTTTTTAAATATTATCGCAAATATTTACACACGAATTATAATATGATCGATTGACACTTTTCAAAGTTTCAATTTGAAACATTCGTTACGTAACAGTTGGCAAATAATTACTTGCTCGGTATGTGTGTGTGTGTGTGTGTGCATGTGTGTTGTTTCAACTTGTAATGTAAATAAAACGCTCTAGTTGTGACTTTTGTGTCTGTATGACAAAAAAATGTGGAATAAACGACAAAGAAAAAGTAGATGTGTGATCAAGCTTGAAATATTATTTTAGACATAGAGCAAGACAAAAAAAATGAGCTGCCGTGGGATGTCTGGCAGATGTGAAATAATGAATTTCTTTTAGTAGCAATACGTGGGTCGATCAATAAGTACTTGTATTAGAAATAAAGACGCAATGTTTTTTCACCGTGATAACCTCTTCCATTACGAATCTTTTTTCTTTTAGCTAAGTTTTCATATGGGGAACCGAAAAAAATCAAGTACCAAGTCGGGAGCAAGGTAATTGCCGCCACAATCACTTGAATGTGAAACAAGAACTTTTTTTGAACAAATGAAACCATAATTTAATATTGTCTATTGTTTTATACTGTAATCGTTCTTCTTTTCCGTTAATTAATAGTCGACAAAATTATTCCTTTAGAATCTTAAAATATCGTGGTCATAACTTTACCGGATGGGGGTACTGTTTTTGCCATCTTCACAGCAGATTCACCCTAAAAAATCGATTGCTTAGATTATATTTTGGTATCTGGTGTATAGCAATGTATCCAGGGTTCATCAAAGGTGATAAATCGTCGAGAAAACGCCTGCGAATGCTGTTTAAAGCGGTCTAAATACTTGATGTCCAATGTTAATAACCGCGGCACTCATTGCTCCAATACTCTTCTCACTCTGATTTCATTATTTAAAGTTTTGATTCCCATTTCATATGAGACGCCTTCGGCCTCAGCTACTCCAACTACGCTAGAACTCTTTAAAGCAGTATACCATACTATGTAATGATGAAATCTCAGAAAAATTAAAGAAAATCTCTCAAATGCAGCTAAAACCTCGACACCATGTTTTAATTTGTTTCTCTAGCTATATACGCATTTACGGTTAGTAGACGGTATCTTATGTTGCTGAGCTGACGATGAAAGGGTTGACATTCGATAACCTACTAACATCATAATAGCCTCTTCTCTCTTTTATGATAACTTTTACGTTTCAATTTAGAAACACTATTAAAATTTAATTAGTTTTTTATTGACAACCATTTGTTATTTGACCACGGAGTCTACCAAACGGGCCTTCAATAAATCAGCTTTCTATAATAGGGTCTACGTGCCTCATGAGTATAGACGTCTTCTTAGAAGAATGAAACTGTACCGAACATCTGTCTATTTTCCCCAGTAAATTATACCATATGCTAGTAGTGAATGTTTATCCACTCCATTCTCAAAATAAGCATTTCTAGCAACATCAATATTAATAGTTACTGCCAATATATATAACGCATAGTATAAACTTTATATTTTATTATATTTTTAACATTACTAGTTTAGTTTTTGACATCTTTACCGATTTTCAACAAATCACCATTTTAATAGCCATACGTTTCGTTTTCTTAGTCATAATAACATTTAGTATTATGATATCATAATAACATAAGTAGTTTACAGCATGGAGGAAAGAAAATTGTATTGTGAGCAAAAGGAAAGCATGTATAAACTTCTTAGATTATTTTCTAATCGCTGTAACAATTATTACACGATGTCTTAGTTTTATACATTCAATTATTACTTGTATTGATGTTCCTTCGAATTACACTCCACTCGTAAAAAAGTAAGTGTACAATTGAAGATTTTAGATTTTTTTTGTTATATTACAAAGCTAATTTACCACATCCATTATAGTGTTATATTAGGTCAAAACCTCTTTGTTAAGGAGAGGTCCAGCAGTGGACTGTTGATTATGATAATGATTACGCTGTTACATGCTTGTCACTGGACTTTTTATTCTGTCAATATCTCTGTTAGATAATATAAAACTTAAAACATATAGACTCAACTTTCAGCACATACAACTTTTAAAAAACTTGAACTGATTCATGACACGGCGTAAAATCTTACGGTATGCATGTACTATGGTGATATCATACATACACATAATATCTTCATGCTTCGAGAGTAACAGACTAATTAACGACTTTTGTTCTACATATTGCATTTTGATTCGTATAAATAAAAATTAACTCTAAAAAAGCGAAATAATTTTAAAGAAAACATGTCGCAAACGTCAATGTTGTACTTGCCGCTAGACTCCAGAAAGTGAAAGAATCGTTTCGAGGTCAATATGTGTTACTATAATCTCTAAATAATATGTAAATCTTGACAAATTCAAATTCACATTTACACGACGACCTCTACTATACTTGAGAGGCTAGAGCGGTGGCTTATATGGATGACAAAAAAAGCTGGGATCTACATTATTTTCAGATTTTCAGGCGGCTCAAATACTCGATAGAAATATAATGTGAGCTTATATGTTTTTCTCATTCTGTGTTTAATGTCCATTTTCTTAGTTTTTAACTGACTTAAAAAAGGAGGAGGTTCTCAGTTTGACTATGGCTTTTTGTATGTATGTTACTCGATACCTACGTCCTATATGTACTGATTTTCTAAATTTTTTTAGTATTTGAAACAGTATACTCCCAAGGACTACCGGACTACTAGACTAACGGGACTACCCGTTACCACAAAATGAGGATTTAATTGTGAAATTTCAGAGAAATTGAAGGAAATCCTCAAATTTTACAGTCACGACGATATTTTTAGCAAGTTTCTCTAGCTACTGTATTTAGGTTTAGTAATTGATATCTCATATTGCTGAGCTGGCGATAGAAGGGTCTTTGACCTTTAGGAGATGGAGGATAGCTTTCTCAACAACATAATCATGCAACTGTCAATACTAAAACTGTTTAAAAGGTTAACACATTGCAACGTTAAGTAATTCTAGCCAGGTCAGTCTGTGGATGGATGACCATACTTAGGGAGCACGTCAGGCTGTCGATCCCAGTTGCCGTACGAATCTTTTTACAGAACCTCGATATCACTCGGTATTTGGGTTGTTGAGATCTGATAGTAATAAACCCATATACAGATAGAAGTTCAGCCGTATTACAATAGACTTAAAGCTGACCCCAACTTAGTTTAGCTAAAAAGGCTCGGCGAATAGAATTTCCTCTTTGGGTTCTTTCAAATGTGAAGAAGAGATACTATTCCTTATGGTCCAAAATTAAGTAATATGGGAACCAATTTTTTTTGGGGTTCAAATTCAATTCCTTACTCGTTTATCTCAATAAAGTAGCGGACTTTTTGAACTAATTAAATTTAGTATAATCTAATGTATTACAGTTTGATAATAGAAATTACAGTGTGTAATGTTTTAAATATCGTCTCTACTTATTACAAATGTAATACACGCAAAAAAGGGTAAAATAAATCCGCTAAGAATTAAAAAAAAATTATAAATCTAATTGAAAAATTAAAATAAGTGCGACCCTCAATATAACAGGCAACATTATTACAGTACTAGACATCTTCTATTCTGTTTAAAGTCGATGCCAAACCCAATGCATAATGTATAACACTGGGGGTCTAAGTTAACTATTATTTAGTCGCAGACAGCACTTTGAATAGTGCAAGTACAGCTGCATACGGTCAAGTTTTTCTGTTAAATTTAAACGTTTACATTAGATAAATATCTTTTCAATTAAAGATATCAAAAAATCAACATAAACATGTAAAATTGTGTTAAAGTTATTACATCATTTAACAATAAAAATATTTATAAATGTATTTCCAAGTGAGCCTGTTAATGATTCATAAATATCTCCGAAAATAATATTGATTACACCACACTTAAACATAATCAAACAAAAAAGCCGTGTTTCTGGTTTACGGGTACACCCGTATCATAGTTTCATAATCATCACGCTTGCTCCTTTTTACCAGGTAGTAGAGCCACGCTGACTTCCGCATGAACGGGCCTGCTCGACCGGAGCAGTACTACCCTCCCACAGAAGATTAACCTAAAGCGACAGCATCCGTGCTGTCGTGTTTTATTGGCGAGTGTGAGACCAGAGGCCTCTCGATGCAGGGGTGATAGTTGTCGTGGTAAGTATGTGCAATACAATGCTACAATGACTTGACGCCTTTTACTACGTCCCCAAGTGAGGTGTAAAAAAGCATCTTAATAGGCCGCCTTAGTGTGAGTCATCACACTACATTGTCAGCATTCGCAATGACTATAGTGACTACAACTTTAGGATTCTATATATGCTTTCCATCAGGCAGAGTAGAGTCACTTTGGCAGGCTTTTAAAATAAAAAAAAAACTTTTAAAATTTTTATTAGGTTTGCAGAAGTAATTACAAAATCACCACACAAACAAATCGAAACGTATAGGTACTGATTCTAATAGTGCATGTGCTAGTGCAGATTATGTTTTGCACTGCATCAAGACCCTCCAGCCGTCATGGCATTTTGTACCTAGCTATTTGGCACCGACTTCAAATAGATTGCAAGGCATCTATTGCTGTAATATGTAATATTAGCTGTTATATTGGTGGTCGTACTCATTGTAGTCGTCCAGTAGATTGAGTTATCTATGTTATTATTTATTTATTTATTTATACTTAATGTACATGTTGTACAAAGGCGGACTTAATGCCACGGGGCATTCTCTCCCAGGCAACCTTCAGATGATGTAGAAACACGATGCGGTAGGTGCAAAGGTAAAATAAAAAAGTTGACATACATTACTAATAAAATATTATTCATATATATAATTGATTGAATTAATTCATTGTAATTATAAATTGATTGAGATATTATAAATTGATTTATATGTAAAGAATATTATTATTGATTGAAGTTGGTTCCACTCTTTTTTTTAAAGGAATTTATATCTTGCATTTTTTTTTCATAATCCATACTTTCATAGCAAATTCTTTGTTTGCTCACTTTCGATGATAATAACATAATAGTGTTTAAGAAAATAGTCTCATATTACTTTTCACTAAATAACACGAAATTATTAGGCAATTAAACATAGCATCATGACTTTTATTTCGTTGAATTCTTCTGACAAGGTTCAACAAATTGCTAACGAACTATTTTAGATTAACGCTGGTTGAAATTAATAGATTGCAGTCCTGTCTATTGATAAAAATTATTATTGATTTTTATATGCCCATTAACCTTTGCTAAAGTCGTTTGTTTTCGTTTAGTTGTGATAAATTTATATACAATGACTTACTGCTCATTATTTTACAATAATCAATACTGTTTGGTTGAAAATTATCACGAAGTTAATTATGCTGCGGATACATAGCTGCTGTTAAAGTTCTGGAAAGTTTTCTCAATTGCCATTTGTCTCTGTTATTTAACTGTAGGTTTTCGTCATGTTCTATAGTCATTGAAGCTATATGCATATTATGTGCTAAATTTCAAAGTCCTTTCTCTGATAAAAAGTAAATAGGATTACAATCATTTTACCCTTTTCTTTGTCGCTGTTGTTGAAGTATCGATTTTATAAGCACTTAACACGATTTTTGGTAGGGGAAAATCCCATGTGTTCGCATCAGCAACTTGATACATATAGATATATTTTTGGTGAAGTACGGTATTTACTTTTAATTTTTATATTTGGTACTTCTTACGAAACCAGAATAAAGAGGTTTTAACTAATAAAGAGACTTTTTAAATTTCGGGTGCTACGTACATTCTAATTTCAAATGTTTTTTTGCATTAGTAGACTCATCACGACGATTATATTTTCAGTTTCAACTTCATAGTATATATTATACTTCTGTGAGTTTTATAAAGGTTAGACCCGCATGTATGAGTTCGATGATTTTTGTCGTTAAAAACATTAAAGCATAGAGTTTGTATTAATTTTTCTGTAAAAAATGCTATTGAGTGCTCAGACTCTTGAAATCTTAACAATGGCGTTCGGTGCGTCAACTCTGAGTAAAAAAAATATCTACAAGTGATATAAATCATTTCAAGAGGGCCCGAGAAAATCTTAATAATGAACTTCTCACCGGCCGCCATGTTCAGAAAGTGAGAAAAATTGTGACGAAAAATCGCCGAATCACTGTTAACATATCATGTGATTCGTGTCAATCAATTTTAACAGATGTTTGGGTATGACACGTATGTCAGCGAAGTTTGTTACAAAATTGTTTAAGCACGGATCAGAAGAAACATCGCATCTTGCTTAACTTTACAATCAACAAAAACTATCGAACTCACACTACCTTGTGAATTTGTAATAAACATAATGCCGAAAAAAAAAGGACCAGACCTGATATCCGTTATCGTATTTTTATAGGCCGAAAACTGGACACCAAAAATCACCTATTTACGACTTGCTTACTACTCTCGTCACGCCACAATGGGTCACGTTGTGCTATGAATGAAAAAGCTAACTGGGACATGACCAGTTCTTATGTAAGAACGCAATGCGACGACACGTTTCCACTATATTTATCTCTTGTTTTTCGGAAAAGTGTTTGCCCACATCAATGTCATTCATTCTGGCAATCGTTTTATTTTTCTTTATATATGTACGTATATCTGATTTAGTATTTTTAAAATAAACTTAAAGGAGTTCGTTTTAAAGTCTAGAATTATTTACGAGTATATCCACATATTCATCATTTAACGTCAATACTAAAAGTGTTTATTGAATCGTTTTTTTTCGGAGAATTGTTGATTTATGCTCAATTCTAATCTAAACTGATATTTAGTTGTAAAGTCTAGTATATATAATATATATAATAGTAGTAGTATAATAGTAGTTTTTTTAATACATCATATATCGCTGCTACGGAACCCTTCCTGAGCGAGTCGACTCGCACTTGTCCACTTTTCTATTACATATTTTTCACATAGCTTGTAATGCAATTCTGCAGTTTTCTTCTTAAGAATTGAGGTTGAAATAAAACAAATAATAAGTTTGTTACCGATATTATTAGATTATTTAAAATGCGTTTCGGTACTTCAAAGTATCAATTACATGTCTTTATCTAAACATAGATTCGATAAGTTTAGTAGGATTCACAAATTAAAATTATACCCGTCTTTAAAATGTATAAATAAATAAATTATATTTACATAATAACTTACAAAATTTGCATAAATTATTCAAATTACTTTTGACAGTAGTATACATTTTTTATTGCAAGAAATATACCTATTTACCGGTTAACAAATAAAGATACAGTTCTTTGGTAAATTCTTTCAAAATTTTCTTTGTTTCATAACTAGAATTCCTTGAGAGTAGGTCGCAAAATAATAAGAAGAAAGTACAATCACAGCAAGCAGTGAAGCGGTGATATTGAATTCGTTACCATCTAAGTTCATAATACTTAACACCAATCTTAAAAAAGTCCTCTGAAGAGCACAATAAATACTATAATTATTTTTAATGCTACGAGACTCGATGTCTTACCAAAGCGGTCTAGAAATAACATGTATTTTACATAAATTTTCATCAAAATTAAAAATTGTTTCTGAATTATTTTTTTTTCACTGGGACGTATGTAATATGGGAAAATTATAAGGTAATATTACTATTTGGTAATTAAAGGGTGGTAGGTAGATAATAATTACCTCGAGTCACTTTATCTTGATAGTAAGCACTTTGGAATCTAATATTACCATACTTTACATAGCAATATCCACTATTTGCTACATACACTTAGAAAATCTACATAATTACAAAGATTTTTACTAAGAGTCTAGACTTTTCGAATTTTTAAGAGATCTTGGTTGTTGTACAATTTTATTTTTTTTACTCTTATTATCTACATTAAAAGTTTCACTGTTATTAGGTGGAGTATTAAAAACAGAGTTCTTAGAGCTGGGTACACTATTTCCAGGGGAAACACCGCTGTCGGTGCTGACCGACGCCGGGCTCGGGCTGTCACTCACACTGTTACAAACTGTCAGCTCCTGACCGGGAATAGAAACAATCTGACCTATGGGCTTCTGTCTGACTAGATTTATGCTTTGGCACTCTTTACTTTTCACTTCAACATCATTCGATTCCTTCTTATGATATCTCGTCAACGTCCCCGCTGAACCTGCGGAGTTCGGTTGATACAACGGCGTAAAAGGCGATTGTGGATAGTACTGCATATCAGTAGGTACTTGGCCACGAACCCAAGGACCCATAGTCGATACCACATTCGGCATATGTGTCCACATGGGCATTTGGACCATGTGTGACCCGTCTGGCATAGGGCTGAAACCTGGCCCGACAGGCATTGGATGAACCACACCTACTGGTGTTGGAGCACTGTGAGGCCGTAACGCCGGATGATGAGGTGCATACTGTCCTACAAATTCCTCTCCTTCATAAATTCTTGTCGGAGGTGGATTTTGAGCGTCATACATGTTTGGGAAAACTGTATGTGGACTTCTTTGTAGATATGTAAACATTTGTTGCTGAGCTTGTTTCATTGCTACGTATTGCTGTAGATGCATTGCAGTTTGCTGTCGTTGCTGAGCCAGATCTTGTGCCATTGCCGCTGTTGTAGCATTACCGTGAATGTAATAGATGTGAGGCTGAGCGTTTGTGACTTGTGGAGTACTTGTTACTGGAGTCTGTCTTTGTACAGGGAATTTACTATTGTCAACGACATTATTTTGAGGGTCTTGATACTCTTCAGGCGGTGCTATATACTTCGGTGGTGATGGTGGTGTAACTTGTTGTGAGATTGGATAACTAATAATCTGCGCTATATATGGTTGTTGGCATTTTGCTGAGTGTGCTGGACTGTGAGTTTGGAATGTTGGATTGAAAGTTATTTGAGAAATATCTGGACTTTGTGTTCCTTCTGTGTCTTTGTGATTCGACCTAATTTCATTTGTCTCATTCTTTTTAGTTTTTGGATTATAAGGTGCCACTTTAGGGTTACTTTTCCAATTAGCTCCAGCACTTTGTGGTCTTTTAACTGGAGATTTAGTAGGATCATGCCAGTTGTCACCATTGATTTGTCGAGAGTCTGGTGGATGGTGTGACTGGGCACTTTGAGCTCTTCTAGGCGGTGGTGACATGCCGTCTGGGATATGTTGTTGTCTGTAGCATCTTCTGCCTGATCCTGGGCTGTTTTGTCTTTCCGGAGGAGCAGGAATGGGCCTTGGGACTCTTCTTCTAGCTGGTGTAGGTGGACTAGGCTGTGACAGTGAGGAATGTGTTGATTGTGAAGCCGATTGCCATTGTTCTATTAGCATTTTTCGCCTTTCTGTCTCTAATCGAATTTCTGTCTCACTGGAAGAATCGTAGTCTCTACCCTGAAAAAAGCAAGTTTTAACTTTCATTTCTAATTTGAATTCAAAAAAAGGATAACTAATGTAGAAAAGAAAATTACACTATCAATTCTTTCATCCAGCATTTTGAAGAAATCTTGCTGACTTGCAGACACCTCACTGTAATAAAAAAAAAACAGTTATTAAAGTACTACTAGAAAAATTGAAGGGAAAAAACATAATCGATGTCACTAACCCTATATTTGTATATACGTAACAGAAAAAACAATGCAGCTATCCAACCAACCCTTTATTATCGTTTGGATAATATTATCATTCTTCCAGTGACATTGCTAATCTTAACTATATGATAACCTCATTATCAGACAAACTTCAATAACTTGCTCGATAATACACAGGATAAATTTGATGTGTTAAAATGATTATAAATAATATTGTATTTTCTCAAAACTCACATAACAGTTTGGTGAGATGCCAGAGGAAGGATATGTTTTCCTTGTTCCGGTTCTTCTTCGGTTTCCGTAGGAGGGACGGCACCGCCTGTCGTGCCTTCTTCTTCATCAGCCTCCTTATCTGCCGCACCTATGAAGAAGAGAATTACCACTTTAAAAAAAATAATTTTCTTACATGTAAATCTTCTATTTTTGTTATGTGCGATAAAGAATTGTTAACAATTCCATCTACGCGCAACACAATTATTTTGTAAACAAAAAGAAATGTTCTGTAGATGTATAATACTCGTATTTCTTTCAATTGGACTAGTTTTTACTGTCGCTAAAACTATTTTTGTTTGAGGTGATGTTTATTTCATGCTTTGTTTGTTATTTCATATTGTTTAATAACTGTACCATGATTTCACATGTTTTTTTATAAGCGAGTTTCAGTTTCCTAATAATTTTATTTTTTGTTGGAATTTAACATTTTAAAGACGAATCAAGGAGATAATAATGGAGTGATAATTAGACTATTTTACTTACTTACTTACTTTACTTTACTGACTTTTAGACTATAACTTGATTAGAGTTTCAATTCGAAACTTTATAAGTAGATTTTGCCCGTCCGTTGAAGTTAATATTTTATCAAAAGACTTATTACACAACTGCCTCGTTGCACTAGCAACTAGCATATGCGACTGTCAAGGGTCTGCTGTCAAGAGGTTCCATTCCCGGGTCGGGCCAAAAGTGATATTGGGTTTTCTTACAAGATTCTTACAAGAAGAAGAACAACCAAGTACTCCGGGCTTGCGTTTACGCTTTTACCTCGGAGAGCACGTTAAACCGTCGGTCCTGGATATCGTGAATATTTATGGTAATCGTTATTGGGAAGGTAGTGCTCACAAATATACCGGCAAGTAGTTCAATCGTCGAATTAGTCGGCCTCGGAGTTGCAAAGGTCCTGTGCCAGTCGATCCGTGGAAAATTGATATTCAGGTAATAGGTATAGGTAGGTCATAATCTTGGGAATAATAAGGCATAGGACTTAAAGGACATAAATAGACTTATGTTGCTTTCATCTGTTATAATCTCTTTTTGTACAATATCTTTATTCCTATTAAACTGTTAATCGAAACTATAACAGTTGGTTTCAATCTTGTTCGCACTCCTTTTTAATATTGGCAATCATTGTTAAGCAGTAGAAGCTAGAAGAAAAAGCACCGATAGCACTTGAGTTACTCTCCCTTTTCTGAGTTTTCTACGACAAATAGTATTTCTTTTTAAAAATCTATGAAGCTCTCTTAACATATATGTAACTTAAATATCTCATACACGGCTGTCTGATTCCAAATCTGAGTCTGTGCTTTGGTAATCAGACTGTTGATAAAGATACTTAAACATTTCTAAATACATACATGTTATAGATAAGTTACACCCAGAGACAACAAATAATCGTTCTCATCACAAAAATATTTGTTCTGGGTAGAAATGTATCACGATAATTTTTTTACTACTTTTAGATAATCGTACACCTACATATATTATAAACTCAGAAAGCTATCCTAATCCTCTTGAAATGTAATTGTGGCGACTTTCACAGAACAGCACAAACAGAAAATATACAACAGCTCTATCTATCGAAATACATCACACTACGAATGATAATAATGAGCTACGAAGCAACTACTAATCCTGTATCGCGAAATAGAAATTTGCGTGACAATTAGCATATACGAGTATACAACATCCCAACATAAACCGTTGAGCCGTGGCCCGCCAGGCATGATCACCTCGCCTGGTCGGAGGATCCTCCCTTTGTGTCGGAGGGACATGACACCCGTTCTTCCACATAATATTTATTTTTATTAGTTACTACCTACTGTATATTTATTTCAGACCGACGCATGGCCGTGACATTAAATATTAACAAGCAAAATTCAGGTTTCCCTGTGTCAATGATTTTTAAGTAATAAATTATGAATGAATTGTAAATGTGTCCAAAATTATCAGGTCTACGTATTTATCTGTATATTCCATTTGATGTTGTTATTTGAACCTTTGTAATTAGCATCAAAGAAAAAGTTGAAAATGTTTTTGAGAAACAATCTCGCAGCAAAGTACGGAGACCCAACAAATGCTTTTGACATGCCCAGAGCATGTCGGTACGGTAGGTTTCAGCGTTTTAAGTAACTTTCACTCGTCGTAGACGTTGAAATACTCATGTTTTATTTAAAGAGAGAAGCGAAATTACTTGATGTTGTCAAATATTATAAAAAATAAATAAATATCTCACACATCTGACACACAACGTCATCTAGTTTCAAACTAAATAGTGCTTGTACTATAATAACTAGACTGACTGCTAGAATACTTATATATTTTTTTTTGTAAGTACATACATGTTATACATAGAAAACACTTGATCCGACCCGGGAATCGATCCCGAGACCTCAAGAACGCGCCATCAAGGCAGTCAGATATTTTCATGGACAAATATTTTATTCTAAGAATCTACTACTTATTAATTCAAGAGATATTAAACTCGAGGTATAGATATGAAGAGAGGTTACTATTCTCGAAATATACTATAGTAATAACATTATTGACTAAAAGACAAAACAGAATCAATTTTTTAATACACATACAATTGTTATTTGATAAAAATAACGTGAAGTGTAGTGAATAGAACTTTCTTATAAATCTTTGTGATTTTATAGTGACTGTTTCTATCGTCATCACCAACAGCCTTTAACAGTCCACTGCTGGCCATAGGCCTCTCTTTAGCAAGGAGGTTTTAGCCTATATGTTTATACGAAGCAGTTTAAATTATCTGCTATATTTAATGAACGAAAGTAAAAATGAAGTACAACGGAAATTAATATTATTTTTTGTCAGCAAATACACACCAGTTTTTATCGTCGTATTATACTTTTTTTTACTAGTTAAAAACATTGTAATTTTCTCTATATATTAGAGTGAATTACACAATTAATGTTGTCAACAGTAGACCTCAAACGTCACCGTCAAGGTTCCACAGAAGTCAAATCAAGATAAACATAATATTGAAATCCACTTCAATTATAAATTACAAACGATTTATTGAGTGTTATAACGCTTAATTATACATTATATCTTCAAATATTTAACAATTGCAAAATTCCCTGGAAATTCAGTATTATTTTACCTCGTAAATCAAAGTAGGGAGAGAATTTCAAGAGGTTCAATCCGAGAAGCTTATTCATAAAATTGAACGCCTGTCTTGGAGGGCCTTCGAGCCAAGATTAACGACGGGCCGCAGGTGACACGTGTATGACGAGACTTCGTGCCTAAAAAAGTATTAAATAATCCGCTATGTTTATACAGGAGCATTTTAAACGTCTCAGATATGGTGTAGGTTTAGGTATTTATTTTCAAACAATTTTATTCATATGACTACAGACATGTCATTTGTTGATCTGAGGGCCTATTGGTCTAGTAGTCAGTGGTCCTGACTGCTAAGCAAGCGGTCGTGGATTCGATTCCCACGTAGGACAACTATTTGTGTGATGAACACGCTTATTTATTCTGTGTTTGCGTGTCTTTTATCTACAATGTGTACGTATGTAAGTATTATCTACAATGTAAGTTAAGTATGTTTATGAGCAGTCTGGTTACCATAGCAAAGGCTCTGCCTAATTTGGAACCAGACAGCCGTGTGTGAGATGTGTGAGATTATTTGTTTACGTATTTATTTTTAGGTTTGTCTATATATAGTTGAAGATTCTTCGATAAAATAATAGTAAATCTCCGAACACTATATTCGGTTCTATAAAATCTGATCAAAATGTTATTCAGTAAACTGAGTTCTCAGTACAAAAGCGTTTACATGATACAAATTGGAAATTGTGAAACATTAATCAAAGAAATAAATATTGACAGCATTTCAACATTTGAAAGGCTTTTGACACATTTTTCTTCTATATTAAGAGCCTGCCAAAGTGACTCTACTCGGCCTGATGGAAAGCATGAATAGAATCCAAGAGTTGTGGTCACCATACTCATTGTAAATGCAGACAATGCAGCATGGTGACCCACACCATGGCGGCCCTGTAAGATGCCTTTTCACACCCCGCTCGGGGACGTAAAAGGCATGACAGTCACCGTGACAGTGTAAGGCTTACACAGTTACCACGATAACTGTCATCCATGCATCAATGGGCTTCTGATCTCACACTCACCAACGAAATACGACAGCATGGATGCTGGCGCTTTAGGCTGGTCTTCTGTGGGAGGGTAGTACTGCCCCGGTCGAGCCGGCCCGCTCGTGCTGAAATCAGCGAGGTTTTACTGCCTAGTATGATTTTGAAGTAAAATTTGACAGCTTTATATGATGATCATATCAAAATGCCTAATTATACTTTTAGTAATCTAAATATTAACAAGAGCCTCGAGACATAATTAGCTAATTTTATGTTAAAAGTCCTTTTAACGGACGTTAATTATGTAGTTTTCTACACAATTAACTTTTTTAATCCAAAAACCTTTGAGTTGAAAATATAAACATAATAGATAATTACGTAATTAATAGTTGGAATATTTAGATAAAGAAGGTGGCTGGCAGCAGATGAATGCGAATTGCCCAAGACCGGGATGGTTGGCGTTTCTTGAGAGAGACCTTCGTTCAGCAGTGGACGGTGATAGGTTGAATAGATTATTCAGAAGTCTATAACATAGTGCGTGAAGATGTGATCTTTAAATAAATGTACTCCTAGCCAATTTCGACCACAACGGTCAATTTCAATTAAATATGTGGTATAGTGAATGGGTGCACTCTCTATTCCCTCACTCTCTCAATCCGATGGCACGGTTATCTGACACGATTGGGGAGAGATCTGGCACAGGCCCGACGGCTTTACATGCTTTTTGAGGCACGGGGTTTAAGACCGCAACTTCTAAGCTTGGGGCTGTTATTAAGTATTTCTGTATCCTAAAAACTCCCTAAAGCTTTTCGACCCGACACGGGAATCGAACCCAAGATCTCTTGATCGACGGTCACATACACTAACCGCTAGACCAAGTTATATAAACTATACCCAGGCACAAAAGAATAATCGTGCTCGTCTCAAAATATTTTTGCTCTATTTGAATCGAACCCACGAGTCGAATCATCGAACCATCGAGAGCCACGACTGGCTTAGTAGTCACAATCGCTAACCACCAGACCAAAAAGCTTCTTAAATGTCTAGTACTACAAATACAAAGCAAATTTCGAAAATCTTAATCTGATAAGAAATATCCTTTGACATAGTTCATTTAATTTTGCAATTTCGAGAAACACTCGATTGTTAAACATTATTAGATCTCTATTTACGTTGATTGTTCAACGAAAACCGTTAAATTTTCCAAATCTGTTCGTCAAATTACTTCAATTAAATTTAAACTAATTTGAATTCGTAGTTCAAATTTCTTCAAATATACGTACTTCATCTAATCTAAGAACAACAAATAAATCTCTGCTAGTGTTTAGATGAGTATCAAAACTTCTAAATCAAATAAAACCTAGTCATATACTGCTAATATTATTGTGACCAGTGGCTTTTTTACTTCATTTGTTCTATTAACAAGAGAACCAAATATTGTTTAGTCATCGTATAACAAATAAACATTGAAATAATACTATAAAAACGGCTGAATATATTATTAAAATGCAGATTAAAAATGTTAATGAAACAATAAAACTATTGTCATGCTATATTTCGTCAGTAACAATAAAAAAAAACAAAATGTACTCGTAGTCGATCTCGACCACAGCAGCTACTCTGAAGGAGGCCAGCCAAATATGCAGGAGATATTATAGTGCACATGTATGTGTGTGTGTACGCAAACAAATACGAGTATGTTCTCTCTGTTCCGTCACTCTCACAATCCGATGGGACGATTGTCCGACAAGACCGAACCAATATGAAACACAGGGATAAAGAAGAAAATGTGTATTAGTGGTCTCACTATTAACGTACTCGCGATTGCTTTGACCCTCGTCATTTAATCGAATGTCACTAATTAGCAAAAAGGCTCACACTATAGTGAGAATTTATTTTTAGAGTCCTTAACAAATTATTTTTTCGTGTTATATTTTTAAATCAATATCAAATTTTTTTTTTCTTCTAACCGTGTGAGTGAGTTTACCGAAACCTTGTGTGACAGGTGACGGGTCTTGTTACTTGCCCTCCTGTATCATAAAAAGACCAATTAGATTTTCATATTAATAAATATGACAGATAAAGTATTTTAATGACAGACCTTATATTTAGGTTATAAAAAACATAAAGCCTTTTTTTTTCTTTTTTTAATCTTTTTAATAGACCACGCCCGCACTAGGTATAAATACCGTGTCGCGGGGTGCTTTTCAAACATACATGAAACAGACACAAAAAGCACTCAGACTCAGAACAAGAATGTGTGGATCACACAAAGTGTTATCCCATGTTTGAGATCCCATAGTAAACAGCGGCGTGGTGACTGCTTAAACCACTAGGCCAACCGTGCATTCACTAGACACTAGTCAGTGTACTAGACTGTGGTTTAAGATATGGATATTAATTTACATTTAGAGATTGTTCCAATTAATTTAAATTATAATATCTTTCCTAGTATTAGATGTTACAATAATGTGTTGCAGATGAGTTACAGAAAATATAATAATATAAAAACATAAATAAATAACAAAATCTCCATAAACATAATAAACACCTTAAAATAATCTCCGTAAGTTATTTAAATGAGTTTTATTAGATTACTTTTGACTGATTTCGTTGCTAACTTATCAAAACTTTATGGAATCCCTGGTAATGTTTGAAACCGATAATCTGCATCAAAGGTATTTCAAAGTTAGTATAAAATATCCAGAACTTAGACTGAACAATGAGTATGCCTTTGAGTTACTATACTTTAACCAAAACAATGTCTGAAATTGTAATGTTCCCTTTTCCATTACTTTTAGGGTAAAGCTTTCGCCATGATGTTCACTTGTTTTCTTTTTGTAAAAAGTTTTATCAAATACCTTTTTCTTTTACAATTTTAAAAGGAACACAATGTTTATTTTAATAGCAGGAGAGAGGTTTATTGTTAAAGTAAATATACATTTTTAAGAACCGACTATATATATCTGTGCATGCTAGACAACACGTGTTTTTTGTACTTTCATTCTAATCTTCTAAGAGAATAAAAATTAAAGTAGCTAAAATTTGACGGATGGCGTAGGGGTTCAAGTGGTTGGGACCATTTTGTGTTATGTACGATTATTCAAGTACGTTGTAATATCAAGTGACTTTTACTTTTCGACTGACAAAACATATTTTCTTTTTCATTTGAATCAGTTCTATTATTTCGTCGCTTGCTCCTTGAAAAGAATAACAAAGAAATAAGGACAGGCTCTCATAAAAATAGACTTATTTGAAAGCCAATTTCTTTTATAATAGAGATCATTTCAGAGTATCATCAAATTAGAAAAAGCTAAACGTTTTTCCGTAGCGTGACAGCCACTAGACCTATTATTGTGACAGAAAAGAAAGTTGCGAAAGTCTACAGATAACAGTGGCGTTCAGCCTTAAATATGGGCAAGGCAAATACTTCATCTCTCCATTTTTTTAGCACACTAAGTGGTACCTGTGGCTACGCTCACGTGTATGTCAATTAACGTGATAAAAAGTAGCCTATGTCCCTCTTCATAAAACAAAGAATCTTCATGTCAAACCGTAAAAGCGTAACAGACAGACAGAAAAACAGAATCACTTTCAAATTTATAATATTAATAAGTATGGATGTATTACGCGTGATCACGTTGTATTTTCTTTTTTTTGTCGGGAATCTGTGGCAAGGATATGACCTTGTAACCTAACTCCGGTCGAACCGACTCGTTACGCCAAAGTGTGGCTCTCTGACGTTTGGCAATATTGACTGAAGTAAGTTAATATTATTGTATTAAACCCTTTTGCGCTCAACATTGGTCTAAACTGATAAACTTTATTTAATTAATTTTATGCGCAGGAACTACTAATAAAATAAATAATTAGCGTACTTTTTAACATTACAATTTCAAAACAATAAGATTCTAGACAAACCTCATTGATTTAAAACCTTCTTGAGTTCAGATAAAAATATTTTACAACGAAAATGCCTGGTTCATTATAATTTTCGGTGAAACATAATGCCATTTCGCTACTATTATTTTAAATATTTATATTTCCCATTGTTCTGTACGTTTGTATAAAAAAATCTCTTCAGCTATTAATATATTCAAATAGGAAGCATTTTAATTATTGGAGTCCATTTTTACAGGGAGAAAAAATAGGGTGACGGATTTACTCTTAATATCGAAACACGTGTACACAAACAACATAAATAAATATTCAACGTCTATATTCAATCTTCCATAATAAAATGGGGACATACACGGGGATAAAATCAAAACAATAAGTTGAATGGATATGAAACGCGGTAGCTATTTGTCCCCTACATTGAATAAAAAATGCACTCGTCATACGGCAAGCCGGAACCCTTTTGTGCTCGACTGTACAATAGTGTCGAGTTTCAAACGATTTAAAAGGCGTTGAAAAGAAGGGGAATTTATTAAAGGCTTCAATATCGATGTCATTGATTAATATTCTAATGCGTTTAGGCAAATATAGAAAGCGCCTAATGTTCTGAACGAAATACTTTCTCATAATTAAAAAAAAAATGTGTACTTAGTGGTGGGACGTCATGGTACAAAGAGATTTGACATCCATCCTAATTGACCAACCACGTCTTATCTAGACAAGGCCGTAAAAAGTTTCTTAATTTTGAATAAAATAATAGAACTCTAAAGTGTTGGCGGCAAAGTTTTTCTCTTCAATAGTAATATGTATAAAATCAATTTAACTACGATCAAAGGTCATCATATTAGTTTGTGTTCAGTATTTTTCTGATAATCCATATCGAAAATGATTGATAGAATTCAAGAGAAATTGGATAGAAAAAACTTTATTGTACACCAAAATTTTTACAGATTATATGCAAGAGCATATCAGTTGGGTCACCATGTACAAATGGCAGCCTTATCGCTAAAAGCAATTTCTTCAAGGCAACCTTAAATTATAAATATATAAGTTTAAAATCTAACGACACGTTACGGCGTTTATCTATCTGCCTTTAAACAGAATTGCACCGACCGTAATCAGATCAGTGACGTCTTCATGAATTATTTGTTTTGTTTTGTTGTTACTAACTTGAAGGGTTACCCTTCAAGTTAGTACTCGTACGACATATGTGTCAAAACGACCAGTCATACCTGTCATCTCAAAATCTATGAATACTGTGACGATATCATTGCTCACTTATTACAAAAAGGTTGAGTTTTGTGACAGCAAATTTCAACAAAAGTATATGAGCAATCTCACTTTGACATTGTGTGAAATTCATTTCCAATTTCTGAAATTCCAAAAAAAATAAGGAATGACCGCGAAAGAGACTTTATCTAAGAACTAAACTTGAAGTTCTACAGTTTCTTGACAAAACTAGGCACTTCTGTGATCTATATTGAATTGAAATTTCCACGAAAACCCTCTCTTATTGCTTCACGCTGCTTGTAGACCTTTGCAGTATATTCGAAAAGTTTGAAACTCTACAAGATTCTCGGCCGCCATTCGGCTTTAGTTAAATATACTTACGTGTCATATGTAGAAAGAAATATTAATGACAGTGAACTTAGAAATAAAATAATTTTTATTTAGACAATAAAGAACCTAATTTCTAAATATTCCAAGTTCAAAACCAAAAGAAAAGAGCATCACTGTGTTTCAGAGCTGGCAGAAACTCTAAAATACTTTTTAATATTTTGTAGCCAGTACTTGTGGCAAGCTATACGTTCAGAATATATTTGCTCATAGGACCTTATTGCATCGTAATTTAATGAATACAAACGTGTAAATATTCATAACTCTCCCTTACAAATCAAACAAATAACCAATTCCATTCAAACTTATAAGATGACAAAAAAATAAGTTCACACCTGCGCCGAGCCATAAAACGTTAATCTCATTGAAAGGCCATTAGAAGGTTCGTAGTATGTGTTTATTATGGTTCTACTAATATTATGGCTTATAAAACATCAGGGTCATTATTGACAAGTCAAAGTGCGGATCTTGTTATGAAAAGACGTAATGTTGTGAAAAAAAATATATTTCTAGATTTGAAGATCGTTATTTCAATTTATAATTATAATTTCATGAAAACTCTTAATACATACATACGAGTACAGCGTGTATAAATGGTTCGCTTATTTAGCGGTTGGTGTATGCGAATGCTGATCGACAGGTCTCGGGTTCCATTCCCGAGTCAGGTCAACAACTGTTGTTAAGTTTGTCTGGTTACAGAAATTGATGGTTTTTTGGTTACAGTCATGTTTGTCTGGTTACAGGGTTTAGACATATGAATTTTAACACCAGTGCCTCGATGAGCGTATAAAGCCGTCGGCCTAACCTCTCCACGATCGAGTCGGATAGCCATCCCATCGAATTGTAAGAGTGAGGGAACAGAGAGTGCACCTATGTTTACGCACACACTTGTGCACTATAATATCTCCTACGTAGTTACCTTGTCTCCGTTGAGACTCCCCACAGTGGCCGAAAGCAGCTAGAAGTACATCATCACATAATATACATATATATATGAAGCTACAAAAATCTAACTAATGGAAAAGTCACGCGTCAGCCGGTTTAAGTGGATTGTCGCATTACAAATGCGCCATTACATTATCCAATAGATATTACTAAGTAATGACAATCAAACCAAAAGATCAAAAACTTACCATTTTCACAGTTTCCAAGTAGAGGTGTTAATTGTGAAAATAATGATTTAATTATTGCTATTTAGTGCCTAATTTCTATACTGTATAAAGAATAAAATGATACCATTTAGCATCTAGATCTAAACTGTTTTAAAACATTTTCGTCCTCATTTTAGAGGGAGATTTCTAATAATAATATCACATAGCTGAGCCTGGGCTAAGCCTATACTATCATAACTGGACTGGTGATACACACACTTACATGTCTATATTTAGAAATATTGTAGACCGGAGGCCCATTGATGCAGGGGTGACAGTTATCGTGGTAACTGTGTAAGCCTTACACTGTCACGATGACTGTCATGCCTTTTACGTCCCCAACCGGGGTGTGAAAAAAGCATCTCACAAGGCCGCCATAGTGTGGGTCACCATACTGAATTGTCCGCATTTGGAATGTGTATGGTGACCACAACTCTTGGATTCTATTCATGCTTTTCATCAGGCAGAATAGAGTCACTTTGGCAGGTTCTTAATATAGAAAAAAATAATGTACCCCCAAACACGCAACAAATGATTGTTCACCACATATATGAGCTGGGGGGAATCGAAACCATAACCTCTAACATAGTAGTAGAGTTCATTAACAAATGGACCAATAGACGCGACAGGATAGAGCTCAGCTCAGAGGCAATGTTTTGATCAATGTTTTTACTTTACTTTAGGTACTTTACCATATCATAAATTAAAATTTGTGTTACCTTACAACGTGCAATCACAAACCCTTTTTTTTGTTGTTGGATTGGAAAATCTCTCCAGATCGCCGGCTCCTCGGGAACGCATGAGCCAGGAATATGTGGTGTTTCCACTAAAAACCACCCTGGCGGCCGGTCTCAGGCGTCCTTCTCTGGGACTCTGGGACCCGGACCATATTAGCAATCACAAACCCTAGCTGACAGAAACATAAGAGACTGTGGTTCAATTTCCACGCGATACAATATTTGAAAGACGTATAAACGGATAAGTCCGATTCATGTTTACCAAGTGCTGATTGCAAGTGCCATGTGTGTGGATATTTTATTTGCAGTCGGTAGATATTGCTTCCTGAATTTGAATTATTTATAAATTAAATTTTCATTTTTAAATAAATTACACCAGACACAGAACAAATGATCGTGCTCGACACACATTAAATTGTCCTAGGTGGGAATCGAATCCATGGCCTCTGGCTTTGCTGTCAGGGTGACTAGCTACTAGACCAACAGTCCCATAATTTAAATAAATTAGACTGTCCGGTATATAACTACTTAAAATATTACATGTCGTGTGCCTAGTGATTAGTGATGGTTTGAATGGCTGTCGAGAAGAATATAAAACTTGCAACAAGATTTAACTGGTAACCTGGCAAAGCCACGTCATACAAAATGTTGAATCCGTTGAATTAAATAAATGACTGCACGATTGGCCTAGTGGTTTAAGCTGTCACCACGCCGTTCTCCACTTCGCTGAGTGTTGTGGGTTCAAATCTTACGTGGAACAACACTTTGTGTGATCTACAAATTGTTGTTCTGAGTCTGGGTGTTCTTTGTGTCCATCTCTTGTATGTTTATAAAGTCCCCCGCGACACAGGATTTATTCCTAATGACGGCGTTATCTTTGAAAAAAAAAAAAGAAACAAAGAATTTGGTCTTCATTTAGTCATGCTTCTAATTTGGATTTCTTTCTGCAGAAAATGAATAAAATAAGCTAAGAAAGTTCAAGGACTTGAGATAGATGGCATAGACTGCAAAGTCAGATAAGGTCTGAGGGTGTATGAAAATTTTTATAATGGCGACCAAGAGAATATAGGGTAATAGAGCTACGCTGAATTCAGTACGAACAGTCCCTACTGAAAGACCAACTTAAAGCGACAGCATTCCTGTTGATGAGCGTGAGACCCGGGATTGATTGATGCAAGGAGTTTTCGTGGTAAGTTTGTGAACCTTACTCTCTCACGATGACTGTCATACCTTTTATGCCCCCAAGCGTGGTGTAAAAAATCATCTCACTGGACGGCCATAGTGTAGGTCACCATACTACATTGTTTATATTTGCAATGATTACGGTGTTCGTAACTCTTGGATTCTACGAGTATTCATGCTTTCCATCAGACAGAGCAGAATCACTAGGATCCTGAAGATCCTGAAATTTGTTTCGGTGTTTCTCCTCAAGCGTAGTACTAGTAAATGTTGAATTTTTGTTTTATTTTTTAATTTTAAGACCCTGCCAAAGGGACTCTACTCTGTCTAATGGAAAATATGAATAGAATGCAAGAGTTATGAACACCATACTCACTGTAAATGGTAACTCGTACTATGGCAACCCAGTGAGAAGCGTAGTACTACATTTACTAGTACTACGCTTGAGGACAAACACCGAAACAAATTAAAGGAACCCAAAAAGCGTAAATTTCATCCAGGTTTTGTATGTTTTAAATCTTTTCGCATAAAGATTTTGGGAATATCTGTTACTAAACTTGAAATCAACATGCAGTACTGTTTTTTTACAATTCATGCAAGATACTACGAGTATATTACTCAATATTAATATTCAGCTTTTAAGATAAACAGTTTTATCGATTTCAAATAAATCACAGGGCATGAAGGAACTATGGCGTTAGATGGACAATGGCGCGATTATACTCAACAATTGTAAATTGAGACCCTTTGTGTAAGGTCCTTAGAGATAAATGATTTCATGATAATAGATGAGAAACTATCTATCTATCTTTATCGCAAAGGTTAAGTTTAAAGACAAAGCATTTACGTATCTTTAAATCTGGCTATAAAATAAGAGTAAAATAAAAAAAATCCACAGAGTAATGTGGTTATAATATACATTTTTTAGAAGAAGCCATGCAAAAAACTCTTCTCAAATTAATAATAAATATCACTGAAACGTATCTCTAGAAGCCTTACTGTTTTCTACAACCTCTGAGCTTGAAAAGTAGGTATAATTATGTTTGATGTACACAATCGCAATATTATGGAATACTTAGCAAATGACTAGGAATGACTATTAAATTAAATAAAAACATGAGAAAATAAAGAATTTAATATTGATAAATAAGTGAAGGTGAAACTTCCCTACTACACTCACTGCTTCACTAGGTAGTAAAGCCACGCTGATTTCAGCACGAGCGGGCCGGCTCGACCGGGGCAGTACTACCCTCCCACAGAAGACCAACCTACAGCGCCAGCATCCGTGTTGTCGTGTTTCGTTGGTGAGTGTGAGACCGGAGGCCCATTGATGCCGGGGTGACAGTTATCGTGGTAACTGTGTAAGCCTTACACTGTCACGATGAATGTCATGCCTTTTACATCCCCAAGCGGAGTGTGAAAAAGCATCTCTCAAGGCCACCATAGTGTGGGTCACCATACTGCATTGTCTGCATTTGCAATGAGTATGTTGATCACAACTCTTGGATTCTATTCATGCTTTCCGTCAGGCAGAGTAGAGTCACTTTGGCAGGTTCTTAATATAGAAAAAAAGGTCTTAAAGTGAAAAAAACTAAAACATGTCTCGTTATACAACTTCAACTCGAAGGAATCGGTAAGTAACGTAATTACAGTAATAATAAATTAAGAGATGACGATGTACTCCAAGCCGATCTCGGTCACGAAGGCCGGTTTCAACGTAGACCAGCCACTACGCAGGAGATATTATAGTGTACAAGTGTGTTCACAAACACAGGTGCACTCTCTGTCCACTCACGTGCCCAATATGGAACGGCTATCCGACACGACCGGAGAGAGACCACGCCCAGGCTTTAAGTACCCTCTCAGGTATAAGACCTCAACTTCTAAACTTTGAACTTATATTAATCATTTCTATAATCAAAAGAGTTAGAAACACCCTAGATTCGGACCCAGAAATTAAATCCGAGACCTGCAGTCACATACGCTTACCGTTATACCAACGAGGCAGATGATTTTTATTCTAAATTAGGCAGAGCCTCTGCTATAGTAACGATAATAATTGCTATATTTCGTCCTAGTTGAACAAACTTGTTTATTATTTAGATATGTAAAATGGTGAATAACTGTAGTTTGTTTTTGTCTCAAGCGTTTGATGACCATTTCTCTCTAGAAGCAAATTAACAGTTTATAAGAAATAGACTCTTCGGTGGAGTTCCGTACCAAAGAAATTCTTGTAGGATTAGGTCATTAGAGTATTCACCAGTAATAATATAATGAAATGCTTGTATGTTGTCTCTCGACTTAATCGTAGTATGCACTCAAGATCCATCGCCTTCATAAATCAGTATAAATATGTTATTATATAGAGGATTGTTGTTAAATTGTTGTAATTGATAATATATATATTATTAGACAGATATAAAACGGTATAGGGAGCAAGCTCTCAAAACCAAAATGAATTTTCATCTCAAAGAAATTAACGTGGCATTTTAAGTCATAAGATCATCGTTTGTTCAGTAAACAAGGTAAAGTGGTCCTAATTACACTTATCTTGAACAGATAATTTCAAAGAACGGTCTAAAGATGCTATTGTGTCCATTGTACTACCCGGTTGTCATCAGCTCGTAAAGAATTGTTTTTTTTAAATATCTGTGAAATTTAAAAGAAGCACTTAAATTTAGAAGTATTTACTAAGTTTAATACGCATGTAATAGGATCTTGTTTAAGTTCTCGCTGTTTCTTAAAATATAGCGTAGCAAAGCACAACATGTTAAGACTTGTTTAGGCGCTTTAAAAATAATAACTGTCACTATGAAGATAAAGAACGTTCTGGAGTACCGACAAAGTTTGAAGATGAAACAATGGAGGCATTACTTGATCAAGATTTATGTCAGACAGTAATAAAGCTTGGGAAAACATTAAAATTAGACATTATGACAGTTTCAAAACGTTTAAAGCGTTAGGAATGATCCACGAGCAAGGATATTGGGCGCCGTATGAGTTGAAGCTGAGAGACGTTGAATAACGTTTTCTCATGTGTGAGTTTCTGCTTCAACGGCAGAAAAGTAAAGGTTTTCTGCACCGTATTACAAGAGACGAAAAGTGGATTTACTACGACAATTCAAAATGTAAATAATCGTGGTTTATGTCCAATCACGCATCAACATCATCTTTAGAACCAAATATCCACAGTTCCAAGTTTCTACTCTACGTTGGGTCGGATCAGTAGGGTGTAATTTATTATGAGCTGGTTGAACCTAATAAAACTATCACAGCAACTTGCTATGGACTTCAGTTGAAGCTCGAGAGAAACATGGCCACTATACGAGCAGAGACACGACAAAATGATTCTGATACACGAGAATGCTCGGCTACGGGTGACAAAACCAGTGTAAACTTACCTGGCGCCCCTTCAGTGGGCAGTTCTACCTCACTTCTATTCACCGGACATAACGCCTTCTGTTTATCACTTGTTTCGGTCGATGGCGCATGGTTTGAGCGAGCAACGCTTCCATTCTTTCGAAGAAACCGAAAAATGGGTCGATTCATGGTTTGCGTCAAAAGATGCATAGTTTTTTCGACGTGGGATTCAATTACTGCCAGAAAGATGGTAGAAAGTAGTTTCTAATGATGGACAATACTTAGATAAAAGCAAAAAAAAACAGAGAGAACTTATAGATAGTGATAAAAATTGAGTGTACAGTTAAAAGTTATAACTGCTGATAATTTTATTATCTATAAAAAATGGAAAATAAAGAAAGAAATAAAAATAGGCATTCAGTCAAAATGTATATTATCGATACTACTAGTATTAGATATAGAGAGTATAGAGTTAAAAATTATATATAAATATATATATATATATATATATTTATGCATATATACATATTTATACATAGTGTTACCACCCCAATTCATCCCGTGGGTGTCGTAGAAAGCGACTAAGGAAACAAAGTATGCAAGACAACATCATTACAAAGAGAAGGAAAATTTGAAACAAACCCTATTCGAACTCGTCTGGCCAGCGTGGAATAGTAGGCCAAAACTTCCTTGCTAAGGAGAGGCCTATGTCCAGCAGTAGACAGTAAAAGGTTGTTGGTGATGATGATGATGATGATGATGTATGTATATATATACTTCAAATTATAGCAATATGCTTCTGTATTGCTATACAGAAATATATGGTTATAATTTTTAACTCTTTCAGCTTTGATAACTGATTCATTTAAGTTTATACCTGTATTGCACTTGGTAAGATATGAATTTGCAGGTATTAATTATATATAATCGCATTAATTGACACAAAAATAGAAATACACGTGACATCATCATTCAGTTCAGATTCTGTCTACCAATCACGAAATTACATTACTGCAAGCTTGCCGTGTTACTTTTGTGACATACACAATATATATCTATTAGATTCGCCACACGTTTTCATAACGTAGGATAATATTGATGCAGAAATAATTCCAGTGTTGAATGATAAAATAACCTCCGCAATTATTAAAATAATTATTACGGCTGCAAACATAATTAAAAAAAATGCATGGTTTTTAAAACAATACTTGACAATTTCTAATATGGTTCGCCGAATCCCATGAACAACAATTTATTTTCATTCTATTAAATAAATTGAACATGTTTGGTAGTATAAATTAGATTAAACACTATGGAGAGCATTCAATGGTGTTTAAGATATCAATATGCATTTAAATCAAATGTAACTAAAATCCATGGTAAACATCTCAAGAGTACAAAGGGTAGGTTAAACTCAAATGGTAACTCGATCTGAAAGTTTTGCTACAGTCTTTACTGAAGTTGATTGAAAAGCTATAGTCCGAATCTGACGCGTTATTCAAATGACCTTTCAAAAGCTTTGAACGTCGAAATGAGGGTTAATTCATTTACTAATAAAGATTGTTACTGGTACTATTTTAAGACAATCGAATTTGATTACAAATCACGCTTACTGAGACACAGAAAAACATTACTTTAACCTCATACGTATCTCGCCAAAAATGTGAAGGGATTTTTTTTATTCTATGTCTGCCAAAGTGACTCTACTCTGCTTGACAGAAGCCTAAAATGGTCGCCATGCTCATTGCGAATATAGACAATACGGTATGGCGACACACGCTATGACGGTCTAGTAAGATATTTTTCACACCCCGCTTAAAGAACCTGGGATCATAGTAGGAGAGAAACAGGTGCCATTAGTGAAGTTCAGGTTTTAACTCATTCGCACAGGAAGGAAGAACTATTTGGTTTGAGATCGTATGTCTACCATTCTAAAACACCGACTTCCAAGGCCAGCACGAGTTATACTGTAGAGAAAGGGAGAGGGTGTTCCCAAAAAGCTCAAAAACCGTAGTAATACAAATAAACTGCTGCTCTATGTTACTTAAATAAATAATGTGTTAACCTGTTTATTACAGACATCCTGATTAATGTTAAAAGCTTTTTACTTTCGTCTCTAAATAAGGTGTTTTATGGTCCTCTTATTGGGTCGATATTAAATGGGCACGCACCGCACCCGAGTGCAATTCTAATTGCTTAAAAGCTATTTCAAGTAAGACCCTGGCTTTGGAATAAACAAGCCTGACAATGTGATAATGTCATTATAAGTAATGAATACAATTTATCTGTGAATGCAGATGTTCAAATTTGTTATTTTTCGAATGTTTTATTTACTAAAATAGACCTAAAATATAAAATTGGGTGCAAATGTAATATATGACGGTCTACTTAAATTAGTTGTTGGTGATTGTAACTGTTGAGTCAGAAATGGCTTATTTTATTCACATCTGAGACAGATAACTATATCATCACACGCTAACTTTATCTGAATATTATATTTGATTTTACAAGCAGGTATATCGATTACAAAAAATAGTTTTACCTTATTTGGGATCAGACGGCCGTGTGTCTTTATTGGAAAATATTTACACAGATGAGAACAAGTGATTATATGAGAAAATAACATGATTTATTACCAACTCTTCAAACTTTAAGTCATCAACGGCCTTTAGCAGACTACTGTTGGACATAGGCCTTTCTTTAGTAAGACGATTTTGGCCTACTATACCACACTAGTCAGACGGGTTGATATAGGGTTTTCCTTCTCGTGCTCGCCGAAGTTTATCGGCGGACGGCTGACTTCCGGGCGGGTAGCGGCATACGGCCCCCGCCCGAAGAGATACGCCAGTGGCGAGAGGCCGCTCGTCAAGCCACGATGGCTCGTTGGTCGTCCCGGCTGGGGGCTCCACGTGCTGGCTTTGCCGCCGTGGAGGCTCTCCAGCCGGTCATCGCCGAGTGGGCAGGGCGGCAGCACGGGACCCTTTCCTTCCGACTGACGCAGGTCCTTTCCGGGCACGGTTGCTTCGAGAAGTATCTGCACTCGGTCGCCAGGAGGGAATTGAGTCCCGCCTGTCACCACTGCGACTGCAGTGAGGACTCGGCTCAACACACGCTAGCGGTTTGTTCCGCCTGGGCGGCGCAGCGTGGGGTCCTCACTGCTGTTATTGGAGGAGATCTCTCGCTACCGGCCGTCATACGCTCCATGGCCGGTAGCGACAGTTGTTTTACCGCGGTCGCAACCTTCTGCGAAGACGTAATTTCGCGGAAGGAGGCGGCAGAGAAGGCCCGGGAGGACGATATCCACTCGGACCCAATTCGCCGCCGGCGAGCCGGGCGGCGGAGGCGCGCATACCAGCGCCTCATGCCGCCTTGAGTGTGGCCGCGGGTGGACGGGACGGGTTTTCCCCTCCATCCGCTATAGTGGCCAGCCGCGAGGAGGTGACGTGCGCGTGTGCCGTACGTCGCCTATATAGAGAGTTTATTCGCAGATGGTGCCCGCTTTGGCGGGCAGGCGCTAGGAGGGATCTGGATGTCGTAATAGCAGCGGTTCCCGGATCCCTCCTATCTCAGGCGCAGAGTGGCACACCGTGTGGTTTTAGTCGGTCCGATTCCGACACACCACCCCGCCGTAAACCCGAGGTGACGGCCCGAGGGGGTTTCCACAGGTTAAAAAAACAAAAAAAAAGGGTTTTCCTTCTCTTTGCAGTGATACTGTCTTGCATACTTTGTTCCCTTAGTCGCCTCTTACAATATCCATGAGAAGAGTAAGGATGATGCTGCTGTATTCTTAATCCATCACCACACGCAGATGGATTAAGAGTATAGAGGATACCTTACGAATCTTCTTTGATAAAAAAGAAGTTTAAAATAAAATAATTTCATTGTCACAATCTCCCTTTTAGGTGTTAATTAACGACAGTAAAGTAACGAAAGCGAAAAGCATGACACTGCAAGTTTCAAAGAAATTTTCACTATATCATTAATCAAAAGTTAATTTAAGGACTCAAAATTTTAAGAAACCTTCGCAGTGTACTAGTGTATTATTTAAAGGAGTAAGATCCTGAAATATTGCAAATATGGGATCTAAGTGATAAAAGGTAAATATAAGGTGAGTACGATAATAAAAATGTCTAGCCAGGTTACACAAGTAAATTATTCAAGTGTATTTCAGTTATTTACAAATAGTACATTTCTTTACAAACAACTACAAACGTAAACGTTATTAGGAAACTAAAAATATATGGAAATAATGTCTGAAGTCACGTGGTCAAAACAAAATATTAACCAAAAAGAAGAAATAATAAAATCGATAACCATTGTAGAAAGAGAATCGATACGCAAACTGTTATCTGAGCAATTTGCATAATTTTAATCCAATGTCGTAAGTACAGTGACTCTGAAGTGCAAATGAGCTCTATCGACCGGAGTGACACCACATTCTCAACAAGCGGTGTTAAGTAGTAATTTTATTACTTTTCAAGTGTGTAAAGTTACCGGAGCTCGAATACTCTCTGATTCTAGAAGGAGGGACTCAAAGAGTGGAAAAGAAAGTTAAAGCAAAATCGATACAGTTGCTATGTGCTATACATGCTCTCAACACCGAAATTGTCTTGTGTGATATCTTAAAAATATTATCTTAAATGAATAATGTTATTACGATATGAAGCTATTCATTAATCTCATTTGTAGCACATACGACGAACGTTCGTTTTCAAAGGCTTTACTTAGTTATTCAAATTACAGTTATCAAATTTCCTAACGATCCCATTCAAGTCTAAGATTCGTAAGTTATTACGGTCTGGACTTTACATGGAGTTTGGTTTATGTATTTATTAATCTAAAACTAAACTAATTCTAACCTACAGAATTGGAATGCGGGATACGACGGAAAATCATGGTAAATAGTAAAATGGAAGAGAAAAATCCGAAAACACGACTGCACTGCACTGATGAAGTGGGTTGCGTGACACGTGTGAGTACAGCGACCACCGGTCTTGGATTCTATTCATGCTTTCCATCAGGAAGAATAGTCATGTTGGTAGGTTTATATATATATTATTTTATATATATAAAAAACTCACCACTTCCTAATGTGTTGAGTATTGAAGGCATCGAGCATTCTTAGAACAAAACTTAGTGTGATTGAAACTGTTGTTATCAGTTTGGATATTCTTTGTATCAATTCAAATGTTGGTGCACTATACATGTTCTCACAAAATAGGGTACAGTTAACTTATTGTTTTTTTTTTTTTAAAACAGAGGAACACAGTTGTTATTATCCGTATCTAATATATAAAATTCTCGTGTCACAGTTTTCGTTGCCATACTCCTCCGAAACGGCTTGACCGATTTTGATGATTTTTTTTGTACTTATCCGGTATCTATGAGAATCTGCCAACATCTATTTTTCATTCCCTAAATGTTAGGGGTAGTACAACCCTAAGATTACTAGGAAATTATTTATATGGCAAAACAACGTTTGCCGGGTCAGCTAGTTATCTATAATATTCCAAATGCAAAAGTGAGAGTTTGTAATACTTTTAAAGTTATGTACTAGACAGAATATAATTATTTAATAAATTTTAGTTTTAGTTAAGTAAACCGTGCACAGTAAGCTTAAGTCAACGTAGCTTAGTTTTAACCAAACAAGAATTACTGAGATTATATAGAAACTTATACCTACACTTCTATCGAGCAAAGCACCGATTCATCGTGTCCCTAAAATAAGACTATTTTCAAAGTAACTTTCTTTTATCAGAACAAAGCTGATATTTTTAACACGCTTTTATTAGCTGTATGTCTTTTAGTTTTTCAAATCATATTTTGTGTATTATTTCTTTAAACTTTAATCATTTCCAAGAAGAAAAGTTCCTATTTGTTTTAATAATCTTATTGAGATAATAGGTTCAATTACTTCTTTAAAGCTGATTCGTTTTTTTATTAGTACTCTACTTACACTATCAACACTTGAAATGTACAAGTAGAATATAGATTTGTATTTAAAATGTGTACTTAAATTCTCTGTTTAAATTTATCGTTACTTTAATAAGGAGCAAACATACAGATGGGTATCCTGTTGGAAAGTGACTACTGTCATCTATGAAAACCTGTCTCTCTCCTCTCAGGTACCCTCTTTTCTTCACAGAATGGCATATCCTCACTATGTATCGTAATAACGGAGTAGAGATTCTCATCGCTCATCCTAAGATTGGCAGCCGATCAATTACAGAGGAAAAGTTTTTTTTTTTTGTGATTGCAATAGGAAACAAACCTCGTTCGGTCAAACAAAAATATTGTTGTACAGATACTTACTAATCTACTAAGAGTTGTACTCTTTGACGTCATCAATAAACATAGCAATTATTTGCCGTCATAATATTCTACATTGAAATTCAAAATACAACACAAACACAAAAGATGTTTGTGAGTTTTATACAAACGAGGACAAAAGAAACTCTGTAACATCTTCAAAGAAACTTCAAAATAAATTAGCGACAGTCAATGTAATATCAACATGTGACATGTTTGTCAAAACCCCAAGAAAATAATTAAACTGAAAACTTTCCGAAACCTTGAATTAATTGACCCGCCATTCTTATGTTATTTGTAACTATAATATTACTTTAGCCCCTACTGATAGGGTCAATAGGGTAGATGTCGTTACTATGAACTGTAAAACATCAATTAATGTATCATAGTGGATGTCCATGTAATTGTAGCTTACTTATACTTAATCTAAGATAATACATCAGATGAGACGCATCATTCAAGGAAAATATAATAAACTGGCTTTTACCCGTGGTGCCCGCATGTATGTTGTTTATTACGGTAAAAGTAACCTGTGTCCTTCCTCTAGAATCAAACTATCTCCATGACAAATTTCAAGTGTATCTGTCATTGTCATCATCATCATCAGGACATAGGCTTCCACCATTGTACGCCACTTTGATCGGTTTGAATTTCTCCTATTCTGCCGGCCAACTTGCGCAAATCGTCTCTCCACCTGACCTCTCATACACTACGTTTCTATTCAACATATCACCGTACACTGCTGAACGAAGGTCTCCCCCAAGGAACGCCAACCATCCCGGTCTTGGGCAATTCGCATCTATCTGCTGCCAGCCACCGTCTTTAAGTCGTCGGTCCATCGCGCCGCAGGGCGTCCTACACTACTTTTGAACAATCGTGGTGTCCACTCTAGTACACTTCGGCCCCAGCGACCATCGGTTCGTCTGGAGAAATGGCCGGCCCACTTCCACTTTAGCATACTGATTCTCTGTTTACGTTAACATAAATAACATTACCTGGGATTATCCTTTAAGCAAGTAGGCTTCAGAAAATTAAGTAGCCTAAATTCTTTACAGATTAGTTAATGGAACTGAAGTTTTATAATCATAAGACTATTAACATTTTGGCCTGTGACATTCTGTTCTAAAATTATCCACGACATGACACGTACGTATTTTGGTATCACCAGTGCTGAAAAGTCCAAAATAATCCGACACTGTTCTGAAAATATCTCAAATGTACGAGATTAAAAAAGGTTTAAAAACAACAGCGTAGCAGTCGTCACCGGAATCATCATATAGATGTAGTCAACATGCGTAACGCTTGTACTTAAAACCCTTTGATGGTTTTGTTAACAAAACATGCGATCGTATTCCTTAATAACAGGCACAACCAAGTAGCCAGGATCGTACACCAACAACTCGCCTTTAAATACCAACTTGTCAATTCTGAAGTGCCTTACTACAGGTATGTACCCGACCCAGTTTTTGAGAACGGTCATGCTACATTATATTGTGATCGATCTATTATCACAGATAGGACTATTGTTGCCAATAAGCCTGATATTGTGGTGATAGATCGATTAGAACGCCGAGCAATGATTGTCGATATCACCTTTCCTCATAACAAGAATCTCGTGATAGTAGAAAAAGAAAAACAATTGAAGTATTTGGATCTGTCTCATGAGATTGCCGATATGTGGAATGTGGATTCGGTGATCATTGTTCCGATAATCATATCTGTTCACGGATTGATAGCCAAGAGCCTCGACCAACACTTTAAGAGGCTCACGTTGGAAGGTTGGATCAAGGGTCTGATGCAGAGGGGTGCTGGGCTAGAAAACCTCCACGTGGTGCACCCTGGTAACGTTGGCGATGGTGTTCATCACTGCCAGCGGCTAATATTCTAGCACGAAGAGGAAGCCATTTTCTTCGGCAATTCGGCCGAGACTTGGTCCAACAGAGCGGACATATTTGTCGATTCCTCTGTTGGCTCTTCGCTCTTCGGAGCAATGAGGAGGAAAACCTCGGTAAAAAATCACGATGGTGGGACCCTTTCTAGGGTCGGAGTTCTTCCGCTCAGCGGTGGAAAAAGTAGGACGGGCTCGGTGTGCACTTACACTGCCACCGAGCAGGCATCAGGGAACATCGTCTCCCTGCCGCCGTCGACATATCGTAGTCCCGAGTTGGAGTCTCGCGACTCCAATCGGGGGCGAGGGTCTTGGCTTAACCGCCCGGACTGCGAGGAAGAAAACCTCTATAAAAAAATTACCCCGAATCCCGTGTTCTGGTGCGTGGCCAGGGGATGCATGGCTGATGGGTAGTTCAGTCGCAAGCGCACTCCCAGCCGAGGCACCTGCGGACCCCTCGGTTGGGCACAAATTTACGCTTGCCCGGGTATTGGGGGATCTCTGCCCGGGTCGACTTTTATTTCTCCCCCACGCGTGGGAATAATTATGGAAATTGAAACAAACAAAAATTACAAGAAAAAAGATGAAGAAAAGAAGGACAAGAATCAGAAAGGTAAGCCTAGGAAGACGGACGACTTCTCAACCAATGAGGAGGAACGTATGACGCCTATCTCGCTCTCAGAAGCTAATCTTACTTCAAGGAGCCGAAGAAGATCGGATCGACTACGTTCGAAATCCGTTATTCCAACAGATAGAGGTGACTCTAGCGCATCAATTGAGGCGCTGGAAGTAATGGAGGTAGAGATTCGCGACAATCGGAAACGCGGACGCTCCACAGACGACGAAGGAGAAACTTCACAGGAGTGGCTGCCTCCTAAAGTGGCTAGTAGCCACAGAGGGAGGTCACGCACTCGGGTTTCGGTTCCCTCAGGCTCCGTGTTCACTAAAGCGGCAGCCTACAGGCGCGTTAGAGCGGAGGGCGAATCTGTGGTGGAGGAGGAAATTGCGGATCTCCTACAAAAAATTAGAGTGCCAGCAGTGGATAATTTGGCAACCCAGGCACCGGTGTCCCTACAGGAGAGAGCGAATGTAGCTGTGGCCGTCATTAACAAGGTGGCCACAAAATCTACAAACCTTAAGGGTCCGTTTGTTAGGGCCCTTAAGGACTCCTCCTCTGCCATTGCAGAGGTTGTTACCACCCTCATTGGGGATGTAGCTCGCCTGCAGACGGCTAATGACCGTTTGACGGGCCAGGTGGCTGAGCTGAGCAATCAATTTGCTCACTTTCGGGCCCACCACCCTGAACAACAGGGCCGGGTTAAAGATCGGTCTATCCCCAGTCACGGTTCTGGCGACGTCTCTGATGCCCATCTGCGCCAAATACTTGACGTAGTGGGGCGTATGTTGGACGGACGTCTCGCGGGCCTTGAGGCGAGGCTACCTCCAGCCCCCGTAATTCGGCCGCCACTCGCAGCGGATGGGGCGAAGATCAACCGATCAAAGACGAAGCCACCGGCTCCGCTTCCCGTTGCAGGTGGTCGTGTGTCGTATGCGGCGGCAACACTTACGTCCGCCCCTGTGGCTGCTGCGAAAACAGCTAGAGCAGCAAAGGTGGCGGTAAATAAGACTGTGGCAAAGTCGGCTGCTTCCAAACCTGCCCTTAAGGTTATAGCAAAGACGAGGGCTGAGTTCCCTCCGCTTCCCACTCCGACACCTACATCTGACCCCGCTACTTCTGCTCCCTCAAACGATGGGTGGCAGGTAGTTGAGTCGGTCAAGAAGTCTCGAAAGGGTAAGAAGGCTACCCAACAAGTAGCCTCTACTCCTCAGTCGCCGTCAGTGGCAGTGGCCACCCAAAAGAAGCCGCGTAAGCTACAGATGCCAAAGACCGCGGCTGTAGTGATCACTATATTACCGGAGGCGGCTAACGGCGGGCTATCCTATGCGGCCGTATTCAAGAAGACCCGGGATAGTCTCGCCAATCAATTTGGGACTGTAGGTGTCAAAATGCGCCTCGCCCAAACGGGAGCAAGAGTACCGGAGTTCCCTGGGGCTGAAGGTACAAAGACGGCGGATGCTTTTGCCCAAAAGCTGCGGAGTATTTTTTCTGTTACGGATGGTGTAAAGATCGCCAGGCCTACCAAATGTGCGGAATTGCGTATCTCAGGTCTGGACGACTCCGTGACGGTTGAGGATGTCCGCGTTGCGATTCAAGAGAAAACTGGGTGCAACGCGGACAACATCAGAGTTGGCACCATCCGTCCCGGTCCGGGAGGCCTTGGTGCGACGTGGATCAGTTGTCCTGTGGCGTCAGCTAAGATTATAGGCGATGCTGGCAAGATCCTCGTCGGTTTCGTGAACGCCAGAGTCACAGTTCTGGCGGCGAGACCGATGAGGTGCTTCAAATGCCTGGCCACGGGACACACTCGCATCAAGTGCGATAGTTGTTTTGACTGCAGTGGATTGTGTTTCCGCTGCGGTCAACCGGGACACAACGCAGCAGAGTGCTCTGCCGTCCCTCACTGCCCAAAGTGTGCGGCGGGCAATAGGCCTGCTAATCATCAGATGGGACAGGGGAGCTGCAAGTCTTTCCGCAGTTTTCGGCAAACGTCGGAGGCTAGCCAGTCGGCCCAGGCTGCCTCCGATGTAGTTCGTGCGTCAACGTCGTCGCCTATGGAGGGGGCTGTAGAAATGATCCAGTAATGGATCGAATCTCCAGCCTCCTAGTCCAGACGAACCTGAACCACTGTGCTGCGGCGCAGGACCTTTACCTGCAAACCATGGCACAGTGGTCGATTGGTGTTGCCGTAGCCGCGGAGCCCTATTATGTTCCTCCCCGTCCAAACTGGTTGGGTGACCGGGACGGCTCCGTGGCAGTCGTCGGATCCACGGCGGCTCATTCCCCGCCCTTGTCGCTAAGAGACAAGGGCACTGGATATGTTGCTGCTGAGTGGGGGGGGATCACCATATATGGTGTATACTTCTCCCCCAACCGGAGTTTGAGCGACTTCGAGGTTTTCCTTAATAGCTTGGAGACCTCGATGCGGCGACTAACGTCTGGGCACGTCCTTGTGCTGGGGGACTTCAACGCAAAGTCCATTGCTTGGGGTTCTCCCAGGACGGACGCAAGGGGTGAGGCCGTAGAGGAGTGGGCGGCTTCAGTGGGCCTCTGTTTATTAAACAGAGGCTCCACCAACACGTGCGTGCGACAGCAGGGGGGGTCGATAGTGGACCTTTCATTCGCTACCCCTGCCCTCGCCGTACGAGTAAGGAACTGGCGTGTCCTGGAAGAGGTTGAGACGCTCTCGGATCACCTTTACATCCGATTTGAGCTCTCCCGGACCCAGGACCCCAGTAGGGGTCACGCGGCGCGGCCTTCTTCTCGCTTTCCGCGGTGGGCTGTAGCCAAACTGAATAGGGACCTACTAGAGGAGGCAGCCATTATTCACTCCTGGCTGTCTCCGCAGGCTCCGACCCAGGAGGTCGACATGGGGGCTGGTCGCTTCCTCGATACGATTACGCAGATCTGTGATGCGGCCATGCCCCGCATCCGAGGTTGTCGGCCTCCACGGAAGGAGGTTTACTGGTGGTCCCAGGAGTTGGCGGACCTCCGTGCGGCCTGTACTCGTGCCCGGAGGTCCTACACCCGTAGTCGGCGGCGACACCGCGTAGACGGCGAGGAGGGCCAGCTTTATGAGGAGTACCGAGAGGCGCGGAAAACTTTGAAGCTGGCCATTAGCCGCGCCAAAGAAATTAAGCGTAAGGAGATGCTGGAGGGTCTCGATCGTGACCCCTGGGGTCGCCCTTATCGTGCGGCGCGACAAAAGCTCCGCACGTCGGGCCCCCCCCTTACAGAGACCCTCCAGCCCAGCTTCCTGCAAGAAGTGGTCGAGGGCCTTTTCCCATAGCGGGCGGAGCACACGCCGCCATCAATGGTCTTTTTGGTCGCGGACGACGAAGGCGGTGTGCCGCCCGTCAGGGAATCGGAGATAGGGGCGGTTGTTCTACGGATCCGCTCTAAGAACACCGCCCCCGGGCCAGACGGGATACCTGCCCGAGTGCTGGCCCGAGCCCTCGAACACATGTCGGACCGTCTCAGGGAGGTCCTGGACGCTAGCTTGGTGTCCGGACGCTTCCCTGAGTGCTGGAAAAGCGGGAAGCTGGTCCTATTGAGGAAGCCGGGACGGCCAGCCGAATCGGTGGCGGCCTATAGGCCCATCGTGTTGCTGGACGAGGCGGGCAAACTTTTTGAGAGGATACTCTCTGCTCGCATCGTCCGGCACCTCTGCGAGGTGGGCCCCGATCTGTCGGACGCCCAATTCGGTTTTCGAGCGGGGCGTTCGACAGTCGATGCTGTGTTGCGCCTGAGGGCCGTTACCGAAGAGGCGGTGAGCTGTGGCGGCGTGCTGTTGGCGGTGTCGTTGGACATCGCCAACGCATTTAATAGTCTGCCATTTAGCTGCATCAGGGAAGCACTCCACTACCACGGGGTGCCAGAGTACCTGAGGCCGCTTGTGGCAGACTATCTTGAGGAGCGTACCGTCGTGTACGAGGACCGAGATGGTATTCTAAGGCGGCGGCCCATGTCGTGCGGTGTTCCGCAGGGGTCCGTCCTCGGACCACTCCTGTGGAATATGGGATACGACTGGGCCCTTCGAGGTCGTCTTCCCCCCGGGCTGGGCGTAATTTGTTACGCCGATGACACATTGGTCACGGCCCGGGGGGTGAACTTTCAAGAGGCGGCGCGCCTGGCCACCGTGGGAGTCTCTTCGGTGGTCGGGCGCATTGAGGCGCTGGGTTTACGGGTGGCCCTAGACAAAACGGAAGCCCTTTTGTTTCATGGGCCCCGTCGTGGTCCACCCCCCGGCGCCTCCATCGTAGTCAATTCGGTCCTCGTACCGATTAAGGCCCAGATGAAGTATCTGGGCCTGATCCTCGACGGCAGGTGGCTCTTCGACGAGCACTTCCGACAGCTTACTCCAAAGCTGGTCGGCGCTGCCTCTGCTCTTGGGCGACTTTTGCCCAATTTGGGTGGAGCTAGCGTCGCGACGAGACGGCTATACACGGGGGTTGTTCGGTCAATGGCGCTATATGGTGCACCGGTGTGGGCGGCGGCTCTGACCGCCCAGAATAGGGCTCGCCTCTGGCGCCCTCAGAGGATATTGGCGGTTAGAGCCATACGCGGCTACCGCACCGTATCGACGGAGGCGGCGTGCGCCTTGGCCGGAACTCCCCCGTGGGATTTGGAAGCGGAAGTGCTCGCCGAAGTTTATCAGCGGACGGCTGACTTCCGGGCGGGTAGCGGCATACGGCCCCCGCCCGAGGAGATACGCGAGTGGCGTGAGGCCGCTCGTCGAGCCACGATGGCTCGTTGGTCGTTCCGGTTGGAGACTCCACGTGCTGGCTTCGCCCTCGTGGAGGCTCTCCGGCCGGTCATCGCCGAGTGGGCAGGGCGGCAGCACGGGACCCTTTCCTTCCGACTGACGCAGGTTCTTTCCGGGCATGGTTGCTTTGGGAAGTATCTGCACTCGATCGCCAGGAGGGAATTGAGTCCCGCCTGTTACCACTGCGACTGCAGTGAGGACTCGGCTCAGCACACGCTAGCGCTTTGTTCCGCCTGGGCGGCGCAGCGTGGGGTCCTCACTGCAGTTATTGGAGGAGATCTCTCGCTACCGGCCGTCATACGCTCCATGGCCGGTAGCGACAGTTGTTTTACCGCGGTCGCAACCTTCGGCGAAGACGTAATTTCGCGGAAGGAGGCGGCGGAGAAGGCCCGGGAGGACGATATCCACTCGGACCCAATTCGCCGCCGGCGAACCGGGCGGCGGAAGCGCGCATACCAGCGCCTCATGCCGCCTTAAGTGTGGCCGCGGGTGGACGGGACGGGTTTTCCCCTCCACCCGCTATAATGGCCAGCCGCGAGGAGGCGACGTCCGCGTGTGCCGTACGTCGCCTAAAATAGAGAGTTTACCCATAGATGGTGCCCGCAGTTTCGGGCAGGCGCTAGGAGGGATCTGGATGTCGTAATAACAGCGGTTCCCGGATCCCTCCTATCTCAGGCGCAGAGTGGCACACCGTGTGGTTTTAGTCGGTTCGATTCCGACACACCACCCCGCCGTAAACCCCGGTGGGGTGACGGCCCGAGGGGGTTTCCACACGTTAAAAAAAAAAAAAAAAAAAAAAAAAAAAAAAAAAAAAAAAAAAAAAAGGGTCTGATGCAGAAGGCAGTCCTCCTTGACACGGCCCGTATAGTGAGGAGGTTCCTGTCCACCGGTGTCTTGGTCCCTGTACCCGATGTCGGTGGTCTACTATTTTTTATATTTTTAAATATGTATTTTTGTATTCTTTTTTATGTATTTAAAAATGTAATCAATATGTATATATAAATGTAATAAAGAGAACATAATAAGCCATTTGAACAATTAAAGGCAAGACACTTCTATAACGTTTTTTAGGAATCTTCTTCTAAGCAGATTTGATGGCATCCAACGTCTGAACAAATTGTTTTCTGAGAAAGCTTATGAAATTTTAATCACATACACATGTTATACAGAATTTTTCAGAAACTAAAAAACTACAAAAAGTTACTCTGAATTAGTCCTTTTTCTTTTATCAAAGTACATTATGATTAGTTAAATATGTAAAACCTTCTACAAAATAAATGAAGATTATCGTTAAAATTTACGTGAGCTCTTAAAAAGGCAGACTAAATGTAATCGCATTTCTATATTCTTTTCATGAAAAATACAGGCCGACGATAAAAAACATTACTTCTCATTGTCCCTTCAGGCCTGTATAATTAGATTCCATAATTAATGATTGTGGAAACAATGGTTTACCGCATTTTGCTCAAGTTTCAGATATTTTTCTGGTAAAGTCATGAAGGCAGTTTCAACAGTTAAATGAAACCTCTTTATACTTTTTGATTTCTAAACATATTAAGAATAGCATTAAGACTTTATTGAAGTCTTTAGTTTAGTTTATAGGGTCAGTAAATATGGTAATCCTACCATTAGAAATGGAATATTTTTCTTTTGGAACCGTCGCTGTCTTTACTGAGTAAATACTCGTAATGTAGATTTGGAACACGATGTTTGTAAGTATACATAAATAAATTATATTAAGGTTCAAGGAGACTACGTTTGGGCCATCGTAGTGTGGGCGCCCTGCGGCGCGATGCACCTACGACTTGAAGAAGGTGGGTGGCAGCGAATGGATGCGAATTGCCGAAGATTGGGATGGTTGGCGCTTCTTCGGGGAGACAGCAGTGGATGGCGATAGGTTGATTTGAAAAGTTTTAACCAAGAACTTATTATAACTTGTGTTATATGTCAATTTAGTAAATATACAACCATGTTCAAAGCATAATCTACTAGCGATATGCAATTAATGTGTTTTGTTTTACGATATATTTGTCAGAATAAAAATTAATATAAGTGATATTTGTATTTATGGAGGTTATAAGGTCTACGAATTAAGGGTTTATTAAGAGGTAAAGAGAGTCTACGTTCCCCATATTGCCTATTTTGCTTAAAAAAATTACGTATTATCGTACTGCATTGTATTGTACTACATTTTTCTATTTTTACATATATTATTAAGCGTAAAACATTTTCAGAGCATAGCTGTTTCCTATATTTAAATGTTAGAACATATTCAAACCTAAAACGTGCGAGCAATATGCAACTCTTGAAGGCTGTGAGAAAACATAAAATACACCCTATTAATGGCGGAGAAGGTCCTTAATCTATCTAGGTATTTAAACTTAACTAACATTATATGCCAAAGTCAGTTATCAATAAAATACTTATATAAGAATGTCCTAGAAAATCTGAAGGTAAAAACGTGTTTCACAAAAGGTTTAATATCAAAGATATACTAACAGTTTAAAAACAACATAAAGTGCTTATAGTGGAAGGTTGTCAAGTCTGGGTTTAAGTGGCTCAAAGGTTCCATCCTTTGTTATATTTTTATTAGTATCTTACCTGAACAAGGCCCTTCTAAATCGCTACTGATAGTGTATTTCGGACTGGTTGGTATAATTCTTATGTGCTTTGTGTTTTTTTTGTAAATAGATACATATTATACGTAGAAAACACCCAAACTCCAAAACAAATATTTACAGATATTAAAAACGTTTGATCTGACCCGGAAATTGAACCCGAGACATCCTTCAAGCACAGCAGTCGCATTCGCAACCAGCAAAGCGGTAAAACAGCCTCGGAACAGCATAAAAAAAGCGAAAATAATTCTATCTGTCTGTTATGGTTAAACTATTTTAATTTTGACATGAAGATATTTCGATTCTTGAGAAAGGACATAGCCCACTTACCGCTATAACCGACATACACGTGGGTGGAGTCGTGGGTAAAAGCTATCATACAATATGTTGTAAAAATACGAATATATTATACGTGTATATGTAAACAATATGTTTGATACATTTACATTGTGAATAATGGTTTGTGTTAAAGTGGTTTCTAGAACAAATATACAAAACATACATTACGGAGTTACATTGGGTGCTTATATCCCCGTCGTGCGCTTTGCGATCGAATCTTTGGCTATACGAAAATTCTTCAAGGATACCTTCTAAGCGCGTACTCACTGTGACAGTTTTGTTAATGTGTTCTTTTGTCTACCTCTGTGCGAACAATTTTATTAGTGAATAAATCAGTCAATTTGTTTTAATGAAATAATTCGCTAACAAACATAAAGTATTCATTTGATCACAATTAAAATGACGCTCTTGGGATTCATTTTGACACGTTTTGGCCCATGTAAATAAATAAATAAATAATAAAATATTTATTTGACACAAAGAGAAGAGAATGCATTCACAGTGGACACATCATCGCTAGACACAAAACAGGATGTATTTCGCTAAAGGTACTGAGACTATTTACCAAACTAGGCATAAGCCTGTATTTTGGCTGTCAGTGTTCAGTCATGGACTTTATTGACACAACTTTTTTATAAGGAAGTAAATGTTGCTGTACAGCATGTTAAATTAAGTTTACATAGAATTAAGGTAAGTATCATTAATATAAGTATTCTATTAGTCTAAATTAACAGTATACATCCTTTGGGTTTTATAATGCATGAGAATGTGTTTCGTGAATGCGTAGTGTGAGTGAGTGTGGCAGAGATATATGTATGTGTGTGTGTGTGTGTGATTAGCGAATGTAGTGCGTGGGACCAATGTATGTGTATGCAGGTGTATAAATTGTAAGTGTTGGCATGAGCACGTAGGAAAATATTAATTCAGTAAAGTGTGATATGCAGCCTTTATGCTGCGAGTATGTAAGTCAGGTATGTGAATGTCATAAATACTCTAATATAATAATATTTCGATTTTTTTGTCTTATGTCCTGTAACCCTATTTGCCATGATTTTCTTAACCTAAGATAGATAGTGAGACAAAGAATTAAACGTAGCAAAAACTCTACATACATCTGTGGCCAATACGGAACCCAAAAAGATAATGATATAAATAAAGACGACACTATATAGTGCCCGCTACCGCCATCCGTCATCCATACTGCCGTGGCCTTACCGTTTCAAAACTCTCATGAATATTTAGAACGCGTCGTCGGTGCCTTTTGCGTTCCCACCTGCATACCTCGCTTTATCAAATATATAAGAAAACTTCTAGACCCACTTTTAGACGGAGAATTTCACCTTCACGCTATAGATTAGGTACACATGAAGCATATTGAAAAAGTATTGAACGTTTTAGTGATATATCGTCGGTGAGATTGTAAATATGCGTAAAAGCTATTTGAAAAACCCCATATCTTAACAGGAAGAATAAATAATTGAGAATCTTAGTGAACACGATATATTTTTCCATCTCAATTTATTTGTGAGTACTTTGCATGATAAAAATATATTATAAGAATGTAATAAAGAATGAAAATGCAATTTTTGAAAATACACGGTATTGTAATCTCTATTTACGCGTTTTGCAATCTTTTCGACGATTAAGGACGGCGGACTTTACACTCAAGATTACAATTGAAAATATATCCTATCTATTGTCTTTCTTTTAATATAGTCACAATTCTTCTATCTAAAACAGGCTTGTCCTCTATTACAAAACTGATGAAATTGGAAAAAATCCAAAGCTTATGTGATAGGTGATGCACATATACCAGGATTACATAACTCATCTTTTTATATCTTCTCTATTATAAACACTAAACAACAACAACAACACCAATGTCTGGATAGTAGCCTTATTAGGTTACTACCTGGTTACTACCTAGTAGAGCCACGTGGATATTAGCATAAACGGGCCAGCTCAACCGGGGCAGTACTACCCTCTCACAGAAGACCAACCTAAAGCAACAGCATCCATGCCGTCGTGTTTCGTTGGTGAGTGCGACCGGAGGCCCATTGATGCAGGGGTGACAGTTATCGTAATAACTGTGTGAACCTTACACTGCCACGATGACTATCATGCCTTTTGCGTTCCCAAGCGTGGTGTGAAAAAGTATCTCAGTAGGCCGCCATAGTGTGGGCCACTACATTGTCTGCATTTGCAATGAATATGGTGATCACAACTCTTTGGATTCATCAGACAGAGTAGAGCCACTTTGGCAGGCTCTTCATATGGAAAAATAAAGCTAACAGTCAGCTGTTAGCTACTACCAGAAAGCTAAATTATTATATACCAGACCTTTACTATGTACGACTATGTACAAAAAAAGAATATAAGTATTCTATCAGTCAATATATTTATCATAGTATAAGCTCTGTTTAATTTGAAACTAGATGGCGTTGTGTTTTAAATGTCCGAAATATTTTGTGCGAAATATTAAGACCCTATATGAAGAAAATAAATGTGTCAAAACTATCATAATCTATGGCAATGACATCACAGATAGTATAAAACTAAACTTTTTAATTTCTCTCGAGAAGTCAATAAGGAAAAATAACGAGGCGAGGTTATTCCAGATTTGTAATGTTCAAAGAAATTAATCTGTCAAAATAATAAAATTATGAAGGTATTTCCTTTGCAAGTACATGAATATTTTTTTATGAAAATCATAGATTTTTGTTTTTGATATTTTATATGTTGATCATTATTATTTGTAAATATGATTCACCATAATCGAAGAATCGTGAGGTATTTCGTTCAACAGCCAATTCTTATGTAAGTAATAACCCTTTAACACTATTATCTTTGCATTTTATCTATCTTTCTTTTAATATATTCTCAATTCTTCTATCTCAATCAGATTTGTTACGTACCAATTGTCTCACTTTTATGAAACTGATAAAATTGGAAGAAAATCTATGGTTGGCAAAATACAGGCGTTAATTCACATCAAAAACTATAGTAGAAAATAATTAGATGTAAAAGTTCTTACAATGATATCAGTCTTATTTTATTCTACTGTCATATCGGCATGTATATAATAATACAACTTCACCTACCATTATTGGTAGATAGGCATGAATGTAAATACGTATGTATGTAAAAAAGAACTACGCTTAAAAACTACACCAGTATTTATATCTAATATTTCACCTTACATAATTTCAAAAGGTCTTACTGCAAACAGTAAACTTTATTTCAAGCCTGTGGTGACTTCCACATACATTACAAACAGTATAACATACTACAGCTCCATCTAGCGAAGATACATCGAACTACGAAGTATAATGAACTACGGAGCAACTACATTACTAATCCTTTATCGCGAAATAGAGATTCTCGTGGCGATTAGCAAATATACAAAATCCCAACATTAACCGTCGGGCCGTGGTCCGCCAGGCATGATCACCTCGCCTGGTCGGTGAATCCTCCCTGACAGAGAGACATGACACCTGTCCCCTCCACAAAGTGCATTAATCCCAATTAATTTACTCTAAATGAAAAGTATAATAAAATTTTAATTAAATTATATTTTTATTATTATTAACTTCAAATAAAGTGAAATCTACTGTTATAATCAACATCTAAAATAAGGAATCACGTTTTTAAAATTTTTCAGGTCAATTTATTAAGGAGTTATGCATAGACAAACTATTCTATAAGAAAACTATGTTTTTTTTTTAATATTTTATATGTGAAAGAAAGGACTGCAAAAAGAATTAATAAGACAAAAAGAATGTTTAATAACATTTGAAAGTCTTAAATTTTAATAAGAAACTGTGTTAGAAATACAACGCAATACTACGAAGCCATATTAAAAAAGAAAATTAAAGTATTAATTTATTTGTTAAGATTTTATTTAAAATATACGTATTATAATAACAGAAGATTGCGAGCCTACAAAAACTATACTGCAAGGATTATGCTCACCTGATTTCTTGGAACTGTTCCCTTTGCCACCATTTTTATTTCTCCTCGGATAGAGATTTATTTTACTCTGGCCACACCCCATCACAGAAACCAATCTATTCACTCATTATCAATTCACTTGATCATCTTATCACAATCCAATTACTATAAAAATTGTAGTCCTATTACATTAAATTTTGTACTAATTTACTTTGATACGTTTATGGTATACCAGGAACACTTCCACTTAATTTTGCGCTTTTTCAATTTATACAGACGCAAGCTTGACTCCATGATTTCTGGCCTGGAAAAGATAATTTTAACTTTAAAATCCATTACAGGTGAAGGGACACAAACTTGGAACAGTAAGGGCCGGTAATTTTCTACTATACATGGAACGTAGGTTGAATTACAAATTGAGGTTGTCGTAAATTTGAACTACAGAATGTAGGTAAACAAATTTATAGGAGATAGTTGGAATAATTGTACAAAGCCACATCTCTAACACGATGTTTACAACTTTAGCCAAAAAATATTAGGTATTTTATTTTAATGCTACAATATATAGAAGTTGAAATCACTGTTACTTTTGCTTAAAAAGACTTTATTACGATTAATTAATTACGACTGTCTTAAGAGGATTACATTGAAATCCATGCGGTCTAATTTCATGCAACATCTGTTGCGTACTCATCTATAAGAGACGTTGAAGAATATTTGTGTTTCATTACATTATTATCGATTTATTTTCTAGTCTTAAAAATAGTCAAAGTTTAAATCAAACTTATTTACAAAAAATTTAAAATCGTCCTGAATTGGGTACAAAAGATGCATGCGTTTTTTTATGAAAATAGACATGAAACAATAACGATTATACACATCTTGGAGGATGTAGGTTTTCAACGATCTTTCTTTGTATACATACAAATAAAGGTAAGGTACATATTCAAGTTACATATTAATATTGTCAAATTTTACTAACCTTTTACATTTTTTTTTTAATTTCGAAACGCAACATACACATACTTGCAATTTCAATCAAAATAATGTGCACGTACCACGTGCTTATGACAACTAGAATATGAGTGAAGATCACTATAGTAAATAAAATCAATGATTTAACTAAATTTAACTATTTTGGAAATTCTTTTAACATATATAACACCGTAAATACTTGAAAGAACAAGTCCAGTTGGATATCACTTTTTTTTTAAATATAATCAATGCCACAAAACTTTTCCTTAATTTTCCTACAATTTTACTGCCATCGTTACCTAATCAGTACGAGTACATTAACCTACATCAGTTACATTTGAATGGCCTTTACTTCTGCATCTATACCCTCCAAAGGCCGAAACTCACATTACTGGCATCGCCTAATACCTCACTGACCTTCTGTGAAATTAGGCTACAAGTAATAAGTAAACCTTTCATCTCTATTTCGTGGTATTAAAATATACACTTCTTAGAGACTCGTTAATTTGCTCACTTCAGCAGCGAAGGATTAACTATATTTATAGATTAAACTTCATTACAGTGTAATCGCTCTGTGGTGATTTCCACAGACAGCGCAAACAGAAAACTTATTACAGCGCCATCTAGCGAAGATAGGAAGCAACTACTAATCATGTATCGCGAAATAGAGATTCTCGTGGCAATTAGCACATATACAACATCCCAACATCTAATGTCGGACCGTGGTCCGCCAGGCATGATCACCTAGCCTGGTCGGAGGATCCTCCCTGTGTGTCGGAAGGATAATACACTAGTTCTTCCACAACTCTATTTATAAGTGGTGCCTATACAGTCCTTTCACTACAAAGGCATTTGAAAGTAGTGAAGTGTTAATATTAAACTGACTTTCAAAAGGAATTTTTACACTTGAGTACACAGATTATGTATATGTAATATACGGTGTGACGATGACGAAAATGGGGAAATTTCGCCGTACACGTGGGTAGGGTCATAATTTCTCATAAGGCTAAGTCTGTTATCGCTATCGCTAATTACGTTATTAATAAGAAATGATGAAATTATCTCTAGAAATCAACTTTTATCCCCATACCCTATATGTATCTTACTTTGTTTTGTTTTCCATTTAATTTTATTTCAAAATACGCTCCCTTTTCAATTTAGAAAACCCTACGACGTCATACTTTTAAAATCTAAGGTCCGTGATGTGTACAAAATTGATTAGATACAGACATCTTTAGGACCTCATAACTTTTTTTCTATATTTATGTATATAACATATGTGTTGATGTGTTGACAGATTAAGAATACAAAGTGACACCACCCCTATTCATCTCATGGGTGTCGTAAGAGGCGACTAAGGGACCAAACTAAGCAGGACAACATCACTGCAAAGAGAAGAAACCATCACGGCCAACGTGGTACAGTAGACCCAAACCTCCTTACTCAAAAGAAATCTATGTCCAGCAATGGACTGTTAAAGGCTGTTGGGGATGATGATACAAACCTTTCTATACATAGACAGACCCGTCTTACTAACGTGGTATAATAGACGTGTGGTATTATGACAACCTGACTATACTTCTGAGTACAGTAGTAAAGAACCTGGGCCTATATATCGAATCGACACTTGATTGGCGTGCAGAAGTTACACACGTGAGCCAGAAAGAAAAGAGCCTCCGTGCTTTGTATCGTTTAAAAATTTTCTCCCTATTAAAACCAAGGCTAAGCTTATGCAGTCCCTAATTATTCCCTTAATCGATTATGGTGATGTGTGCTATTTTGACCTGAATGCAGACCTCGTCAACAAACTAGATCGCCTTCTCAATAACTGCATTCGATTCGTTTACAATCTTCGCAAGTATGATCATGTGTCTACTTTACGTTCCCCTATGCTCCCCTACGCTACATTGTAGGGGGCCCCCAATTCAATAGCGCCGTAGTTTGCGTGCACTCACTTCTCTTTTTTCCTTCCTCAACTCTCCATCGCTACCTAAATACCTTGTTCCCCGCTTCCGCCTCTTATGTTCCACCCATGATCGAAACAAAAATAACATGCTTCTTCTATGCCTCCCTCACACTTCCAACTTTATCAATTTCTCCTTCTTTGTGCAGTCAGTTCTTCTGTGGAATGCACTGCCCGCCGATATCAGCATGTTCACAAATCGCCACACGTTAAGAGCGAAAGTACGTGATCTACTCTGAGATAATTTGGTGTGACACGAGTACCCGAGTATTTATATTTATATAGAATATTGTATTAATTTTATAAACATGTATATTTATGTATTGTTTATGTACTGTTTATATAAAATAATATTTTATTAGTAATGTATGTCAACTTCATTATTTTACCTTTGCACCTACCGCATTATGTTTCTATATCACCTAAAGGTTGACTGAGATAGAAAGCCGCAAGGCATTAAGTCTGCCTTTGTACAACATGTGCATTAAGTATAAATAAATAAATAAATAGACTAAAGCCTCCTTTCTACGGAGAGGCTATGTCCAACAGTGGACCGATAAAGGCTGTTGACAATACACATTTGGATACTCGTATGATAATCATACATAACATAAAAAATAGTATAGTAATAATATAAAGTAAAATATAAAGAAGTAGTAACGTACAATTCATCTCCAATTATGCAACAAGGAATTTATAAACTGTGATGTTGAACTTGTGGCGCTCGCTTTAAAGCAATTAAAAGCTAAAACGACCCTTCACAGTGCTGATAAAAGGCATGAGAGAACTCTTATAAATTGCCTCACCTAAAAGAACAAAAAAAAAGCATACTTTATTTAATTTAACTTGATGTATACTTATTTAGAAGATTATTATCCCAATTTAAAGTACAACTTAACAATTTACAAACAGGTAATAATCTAGACAGTTAATTAAGAATAATGTATCACGATAAAACAATCAAACAATCAACTCTTGAACTCCGGTCTATCTAGATATTAAAATGATCAGACCCTGCTTATTCCCAGCACACAATTGCAGTTTTATAGAAATTTAAAAACTATTTCTTTTATTATCCGTTTATTTATAACATTCGCTTTTATGGTCTGTTACCTGCATCTATTAATTTTCAAACTTTAACACAATTATCTACGAAATTAAATATAAGAACTTATGCCTATCGACTATGTATTTAGTGCAGGTTCTACTACATTTAATTCACAAATAAACCCTAAAAGAAAGAGGTTAAAAGGCGCTCTGTTTGAAAAATATTTTTCAAACAGAGCGCTTACGTATCTTGACTTTATGTTGTACATTGTTAAGCTTTCTGATAATGTTTACTCTCTAAACGCTTACACAACATATATACATACGTCTTAACATTTTATATGCTGACGTGAAGACGTAAACAATATAATGTTACCACAAATTCTTATTACAGTTGGAATGTTTTAGTATTATGTAACATAGGTCCTGTTTTGAAATCCCACTTTCTTTCTTACTAAAACATGATGAACACTTATGTATAACCAATATTGATTTTAGCTTGGAACAGCACCCATGGAGCCAATGAACAATCGTTATATGAGCACTGTTTTGTATTCGACAAATTGCAAGCAGAATTTATGTATGTAAACTTTGAAAATAGGTCAGTGAAAAATTACTTTTCACTGACCTATTTTCAAAGTTTACATACAGCATTCAATAAATATTCACATATTTATTGAATGCTGGTATGGTCTGAACATACTAATTATTCAAAAACAACTTTTCCGGTATAATATGGTAAACAAACGAATATAACATTATAATTTACATAGTAAATCAGAATAACTCAATCTCTCATCACCTTATATCCATACAGTGGACCCGCGGTAATCCGAAACCTGTCCAATCCGGACCCCTGTAATCCGACATCAATCAAACAATTTTCACTAATGTAGATCGTGCAAGATTGAACAGGTTACAACTTGTGCTCGACGCGTAGGTATTGTTTCAATTCCGATTGCGTAGTTTGAATTTGACTACGTGTGATAGCGGTGCAGCTTAACGTGCGTTCATTGTTTGCTGTTAATTCATTACGTATTACGTATACGTACCTAGTAATGTCGCCACAAGCCCAGAGGACAACAACATATATAATCTTATCATTTGTCTGTAATTTGTATGGATTACAAGGTACTCTTTTGTAAAAAAATCTGGATTACAGGGGGTCTTAGGCAGTACTCTATAATCCGACATATTCGATAGTCCGACACTGCCCTGCAAAACGTTTGTCGAATTACCGGGGTCCACTGTACTAGCAAAAATAAGCCACGCTGATTTCTACACGAAAGGCAGGCTCGACCGAGGCAGTACTACCCATTCATAGAAGACCGACCTAAAGCGACTGTGCTGTCGCGTTTCGTTGGTCAGTGTAAGATCGAAGCCCATTGATGTAGGGGTGACAGTTATCGTGGTAAATGTGTGAACCTTACACGCTGACAGTCATCGTGGCAAATGACTGTCATGCCTTTTACGTCCCCAAGCGGGGCGTGAAAAAAACATCTCATTAGGCCACCACAGCGTGAGTCACTGTATTGCATTGTCTGCATTCGCAATGGGTATAGTGACCACAACTCTTGGATTCTATTCATGCTTTTCACTAGGCAGAGCAAAGTCACTTTGACAGTCACTTAAATAAAAAAAACATCTTTATTAAAGGTTTTAAAGGCCTTTACTTCTCTTCAAAACAAAAAATTACGTGTTCCAAAGTTTTTACTTTAAATACAACATCTCTTTCGGTCTTGAGCCCTTTGTACAAGTAGAAATCGATGGAAACATACGCTATTATAATTGATATTTTAATATACACAAGTTAGTCGGGACCTAACGGACGTAATCTTTTATCATTGCAGAATAATGAAGATTGTTGTTTAATACGGGTAAAGATAAAGCCACAATTTGAAAGTAATTGAGAAACTATAGTGTAAGTTTAATTTATTGTGTTGAAAACCCTTTGAATCTTCTATTCATGGAAATTTGAATGAAACATTTAATAGCGAAATTCATTCGGTAGTTAGCAAAATTATTTTTAGCATGTTATAATATCGTAATGGTAGTGGACTAATGGTTGCAAGTTTTATTCTCACTAGCAATCTATATGAACTCTGTTCTAAGTATCAACAGCCTTTTACAGTCCACTGCTGGACATAGTCCTCTCCTTAGCTAGAAGGTTTTGGCCTACTATACCACGCTGGCCAGACAGGTTGGAATAGGGTTTGTTTCAAGTGGGGTGCTTGGCTAGAAAACCTCCACGTGGTGCACCCTGGTAACGTTGGCGATGGTGTTCATCACTGCCAACGGCTAATATTCTAGCACGAAGAGGAAACCATTTCTTCGGCAATTCGGCCGAGACTTGGTCCAACTGAGCGGGCGAGTTCGTCGGATCCTCTGTTGGTTCTTCGCTCTTCGGAGCATTGAGGAGGAAAACCTCGGTAAAAAATCACGATGGTGGGACCCTTTCAAGGGTCGGAGTTCCTCCGTTCAGCGGTGGAAAAGTAAGACGGGCTCGGTGTGCACTTACACTGCCACCGAGCAGGCATCAGGAGACGTAGTCTCCGTGCCGCCGTCGACATATCGTAGTCCCGAGTTGGAGTCTCGCGACTCCGATCGGGGGCGAGGGTCTTGGCTTAGCCGCCCGGACTGCGAGGAAGAAAACCTCTATAAAAAATCACCCCGAATCCCGTGTTCTGGTGCGTGACCAGGGGATGCATGGCTGATGGGTAGTTCAGTCGTAAGCGCACTCCCAGCCGGGGTACCTGCGGACCCCTCGGTTGGGAATAAATTTACGCTTGCCCGGGTATTGGGGATCTCTGCCCGGGTCGACCTTTGTTCTCCCCATCTCGTGGGTTTAAATATGGAAACTTTAATAACTAAAACCAAAAAAGATTTACAGAAGGAGAGGAGTAGGAAAGGGAAGCTTGGTACTACAACTGACTTCTCGTCTAACGAGGGGGAAGCAGTACTTGGGACTCCTATTTCAGTGGGGATCCCAGAAGTCAATTTGGCTGCTGGGAACCAAAGAAGAACATCGGAACGATTGCGTTCCAAGTCCGCCCATCCGTCGGACGGTGGTAGCTCAAGCATGACTATGGACGTGCTGGAGTCCACAAACGTGGAGATCTGCGACAGCAGAAAACGCGGACGCTCCCGGGACGAGGAGAGTGACACGTCCCTGGAAATGTTACCTCCTAAAGTGGGGACCAGCCGCAGAGGCAGGTCACGTACGGCCATTTCCAACCCCTCAGTTTCTGTCTTCTCGAAGTCAGAAGCCTATAGGCGGGTCAGAGCGGAGGGCGAAAGCGCGGCAGAAGAAGAGATTGCGGATCTCCTGCAGAGGATCCGGGCGCCGGTGGATAATGTTTCGGCTCTCCAAACACCGGCGTCTTTGCATGAGAGAGCAAAGTTAGCGGTGGCCATAATTGAGAAAGTGGCCACCAAATCTAGGAACCTGAAGAGCACTTTTGTAAGAGCTCTGAAGGACTCTTCATTGGCTATCGCTGGGGTCGTTGAGACCATCACTGGGGACGTGGCTCGCCTCCAGGCAGCTAACGACCGATTGACGGGGCAGGTTGCAGAGCTTAGTGCTCAGTTCGCTCAATTTCAGGTGCGGGCGGACTGTCCTAAGCGACAGAATCCGGCTCCACGGCAACCCGCCCCCACTTCATCGCTCGGTGGCGTCCCAGATGCCCAACTGCGCCAAATTACTGACGCAGTTTGGCGTATGATGGACGGGCGTCTCGCTGGCCTGGAGGCGAGGCTACCTCCAGCCCCTATAGTTCGGCCAGCACTCGCAGCAGATAAACCGAAGAGAGCTGCGGAGCCGACTCCACTTCCAGCTGCGGGTGGCCGCGTGACGTGTGCCACGGTGACGTCTCAGTCAGCGGCTGCACCGAAGGCGACGCGTACGGCCAAGGCAGTTGGAAAGAACACTAGACCTATACCTAAGACCTTGGCAACAACAGGGGCGGAATTTCCTCCGCTTCCCACTCCATCACCTAGTGTCCCTTCCTTTCCTTCAGCTACCGCGAACGACGGGTGGCAAGTTGTGGGGGGAAATAAGAAGTCCCGAAAGCGGGCTAAAAAAGCTGCGAGGAAAGCAAGAAAGTGGCAGAGTCTACCAAGAAAAAGTCGGGGAAACTGCGGACCCCTAAGACAGCGGCTGTAGTTGTAACACTGTCACCGGAAGCGGTTAACGGTGGACTGTCCTACGCAGCCGTCTTTAAGAAGGCACGGGACAGTCTGTCAAAAGATTTCGGGACGGTAGGTGTTAAATTGCGTCTTGCCCAGACGGGAGCTCGAATTCTTGAGTTCCCTGGAGCTGAAGGAGCAGAGACGGCAGACAAATTTGCCGAGAAGTTGCGGGGCATATTGGCAACCACGGATGGTGTCAAGATCGCCAGGCCTACTAAATGAGCGGAGCTGCGCATTTCAGGCCTGGACGATTCGGTGACGGCCGAGGACGTCCGCGAAGCGATTCGGGAGAAGACCGGATGCAACGCAGACAACATCAAGATCGGCACCATTCGCCCCGGTCTGGGAGGCCTTGGTGCGGTATGGGTTAGCTGTCCTGTAGCGTCAGCCAAAAGTCTGGGCGAAATTGGCAAGATCCTCATCGGTTTCGTAAACGCCAAAGTCACAGTTCTGGCGGCGAGACCGATGAGGTGTTTCAAATGCCTGGGCGTGGGACACACCCGCATCAAATGCGACAGCTGTTTTGACTGCAGCGGACTTTGTTTCCGTTGCGGTCGACCGGGGCACAAGGCGGCAGATTGTTCTGCTGCCCCTCACTGCCCCGCGTGTGCGGCGGGTAACAAGCCCGCCAATCACCAGATTGGGCAGGGGGGTTGCAAACCTCCCCGCAGTTCTCGGCAGGCGTCACGGGCTAGCCAGTCGGCCCAGGCTGCTTCTGACGTCGTTCGTGCGTCCATACCGTCGCCCATGGAGGAGGCTGTAGAGACGGTCGAGTAATGGCCCAAGTCTCCAACCTCCTTGTCCAGACTAACCTGAACCACTGTGCCGCGGCGCAGGACCTTTTCCTGCAAACCATGGCACAGTGGTCGATCGGTGTTGCCGTAGCCGCGGAACCCTACTACGTTCCTCCCCGTCCAAACTGGTTGGGTGACCGAGACGGTTCCGTGGCAGTCGTCGGCTCCACAGCGGCTCATTCCCCGCCCTTGTCGCTAAGAGACAAGGGCACTGGATATGTTGCTGCTGAGTGGGGGGAGATCACCGTATACGGTGTGTATTTCTCCCCCAACCGGAGTTTGAGCGACTTCGAGGTCTTCCTCAACAGCCTGGAAATCTCGATGCGGCGACTAATGTCTGGGCACGTCCTTGTGCTGGGGGACTTCAACGCAAAGTCCGTTGCGTGGGGTTCCCCCAGGACGGACGCTAGGGACGAGGCCGTAGAGGAGTGGGCGGCCTCGGTGGGCCTCTGTTTGCTAAACAGGGGCTCCACCAACACGTGTGTGCGAGAGCAGGGAGGGTCGATAGTGGACCTTTCGTTCGCTACCCCTGCCCTCGCCGCACGAGTAAGGAACTGGCGTGTCCTGGAAGAGGTTGAGACGCTCTCGGATCATCTCTATATCCGATTTGAGCTCTCCCGCTCCCAGGAACCCAGAAGGGGTCACGTGGCGCGGCGTTCTTCTCGCTTTCCACGGTGGGCTATAGCCAAACTGAATAGGGACCTACTAGAGGAGGCAGCCATTATTCACTCTTGGCTGTCTCCGCAGGCTCCGACCGAGGAGGTCGACATGGGGGCTGGTCGTTTCCGCGATGCGATTACGCAGATCTGCGATGCGGCCATGCCCCGCATCCGAGGTTGTCGGCCTCCACGGAAGGAAGTTTACTGGTGGTCCCAGGAGTTGGCGGACCTCCGCGCGGCCTGTACTCGTGCCCGGAGGTCCTACACCCGTGGTCGGCGGCGACACCGCGAAGAAGGCGGGGAAGACCAGCTTCATGAGGAGTACCGAGAGGCGCGGAAAACTCTGAAGCTGGCTATCAGCCGCGCCAAGGAAATTAAGCGTAAGGAGATGCTGGAGGGTCTCGATCGTGACCCCTGGGGTCGCCGTTATCGTGCGGCGCGACAAAAGCTCCGCACGTCGGGCCCCCCCCTTACAGAGACACTCCAGCCCAGCTTCCTGCGGGAAGTGGTCGAGGGCCTTTTCCCGCAGCGGGTGGATCACACACCCCCGTCGATGGCCTTCATGGTCGGAGACGACGGGGGGAACGAGGACGATGTTCCGCCCGTCAGGGAATCGGAGGTAGGGGCGGTTGTTCTACGGATTCGCTCTAAGAACACCGCCCCCGGGCCGGACGGGATACCTGCCCGAGTGCTGGCCCGAGCCCTCGAACACATGTCGGACCGCCTCAGGGAGGTCCTGAACGCTAGCTTGGCGTCCGGACGCTTCCCTGAGTGCTGGAAAAGCGGGAAGCTGGTCCTATTGAAGAAGCCGGGACGGCCAGCCGAATCGGTGGCGGCCTATAGGCCCATCGTGTTGCTGGACGAGGCGGGTAAACTGTTTGAGAGGATACTCTCTGCCCGCATCGTCTGGCACCTCCGCGAGGTGGGCCCCGATCTGTCGGACGCCCAATTTGGTTTTCGGGCGGGGCGTTCGACGGTCGATGCCGTGCTGCGCCTGAGGGCCGTTACCGAAGAGGCGGTGAGCTGTGGCGGCGTGCTGTTGGCGGTGTCGTTGGACATCGCCAACGCATTCAATAGTCTGCCATTTAGCTGCATCAGGGAAGCACTCCACTACCACGGGGTGCCAAAGTACCTGAGGCGGCTTGTGGCAGACTATCTTGAGGAGCGTACCGTCATGTACGAGGACCGAGACGGTGTTCTAAGGCGGCGGCTCATGTCGTGCGGTGTTCCGCAGGGGTCTGTCCTCGGACCACTCCTGTGGAACATGGGATACGACTGGGCCCTTCGAGGTCGTCTTCCCCCCGGGCTGGGCGTACTTTGTTACGCAGATGACACATTGGTAACGGCCCGGGGGATGAACTTTCAAGAGGCGGCGCGCCTGGCTACCACGGGTGTCTCACTGGTGGTGGGGCGAATTGAGGCACTGGGTTTGCAGGTGGCCCTGGACAAGACGGAGGCCCTTTTGTTCCATGGGCCCCGTCGTGGTCCACCCTCCGGCGCCTCCATCGTGGTCGGTTCGGTCCTCGTACCAGTTCAGGCCCAGATGAAGTATCTGGGCCTGATCCTCGACGGCAGGTGGCTCTTCGACGAGCACTTCCGACAGCTTTCTCCAAAGCTGGTCGGCGCTGCTTCTGCCCTTGGGCGACTTTTGCCCAATCTGGGTGGAGCTAGCGTCGCGACGAGACGGCTATACACGGGGGTTGTCCGTTCAATGGCGCTGTATGGTGCACCGGTGTGGGCGGCGGCTCTGACCGCCCAGAATAGGGCTCGCCTCTGGCGCCCTCAGAGGATATTGGCGGTTAGAGCCATACGCGGTTACCGCACCGTATCGACGGAGGCGGCGTGCGCCTTGGCCGGAACTCCCCCGTGGGATTTGGAGGCGGAAGTGCTCGCCGAAGTTTATCGGCGGACGGCTGACTTCCGGGCGCGTAGCGGCATACGGCCCCCGCCCGAAGAGATACGCGAGTGGCGAGAGGCCGCTCGTCGAGCCACAATGGCTTGTTGGTCGTCCCGGCTGGAGGCTCCACGTGCTGGTTTTGCCGCCGTGGAGGCTCTCCAGCCGGTCATCGCCGAGTGGGCAGGGCGGCAGCACGGGACCCTTTCCTTCCGGCTGACGCAGGTCCTTTCCGGGCACGGTTGCTTCGGGAAGTATCTGCACTCGGTCGCCAGGAGGGAATTAAGTCCCGCCTGTCACCACTGCGACTGCAGTGAGGACTCGGCTCAGCACACGCTAGCGGTTTGTTCCGCTTGGGCGGCGCAGCGTGGGGTCCTCACTGCAGTTATTGGAGGAGATCTCTCGCTACCGGCCGTCATACGCTCCATGGTCGGTAGCGACAGTTGTTTTACCGCGGTCGCAACCTTCTGCGAAGACGTAATTTCGCGGAAGGAGGCGGCGGAGAGGGCCCGGGAGGACGATATCCACTCGGACCCAATTCGCCGTCGGCGAGCCGGGCGGCGGAGGCGCGCATACCAGCGCCTCATGCCGCCTTGAGTGTGGCCGCGGATGGACGGGACGGGTTTTCCCCTCCATCCGCTATAGTGGCCAGCCGCGAGGAGGCGACGTCCGCGTGTGCCGCACGTCGCCTAAAATAGAGAGTTCATCCGCAGATGGTGCCCGTGGTAGCGGGCAGGCGCTAGGAGGGATTAGGATGTCGTAATAACAGCTGTTCCCGGATCCTTCCTCTCTCAGGCGCAGAGTGGCACACCGTGTGGTTTTAGTCGGTCCGATTCCGACACACCGCCCCGCCGTAAACCCCGGTGGGGTGACGGCCCGTGGGGGTTTCCACACGTTAAAAAAAAAAAAAAAAAAAAAGGGTTTGTTTCAAGTTTTCCTTCTCTTTGTAATGAAGTTGTCTTGCATATTTGGTTCCCTGAGTCGGCTTTTACGACACCCACGGGATGAATAGGAGTGGTAACACTATGTACTCTTCATCCGTCACCACACGGACTAGTAGTCCGACGAACTATATCTATATATATAAAAATGAATTGCTGTTCGTTAGTCTCGCTAAAACTCGAGAACGGCTGAACGGATTTATCTTATCTTGGTCTTGAATTATTCGTGGAGGTCTAGGGAAGGTTTAAAAGGTGAGAAAAATTCGAATACTTGCCGGGAAAATACTCAAAACAGCATATTTCTATTTCCCATACAAACGTTTTCTAAATAAAATGGAGAGTCAATTTCTAATTTATTACCCCTGCATAAAGTTCAAATTCGCGTGCGCGTTGGAGGATCTAATATCGCGTTCTGAAACTCGACAAAAGTGAAAATGAATCGCGAACGCGACAAAATTGCATAGTCTCAAAATACATAGTATATAAATAGTGGTCGGCTTCGAGAAACTCAATTTTAGCTAACTTCAGTTGTTAAACTGTCTGATTATTTTTTTAATAAGACTATATAGAAATCGAAAGATAAATCTTAAGTTTTGTCACAAATTAAATTATAAATCTTAAGTTAAATTTCTGAACGCAATCATAATATTTGACATTAGATTTGACAACCAACTAATATGTCAATCCATCCTGTCGCATTTCAGAGCACGGAAAAAAGTATTACGATATTATATCTATCTTTGTGGCTACGTGCGCGAGAACTTTCTTTACTTTGGTGATCCTTTGTGATAGTGACATTCCAAGTAATGTGCTCTTTTACTGCTAAATGAGCGGGAAATTTTCTCACTTTGATTAATTACAACTTACGATGCCGAGGAGAAGACGACCTGACTTAGGTCGTCGTAGTCAATCAAATGTGCGAAGAGCTACCTCACGTGCTAACCGCACTGATGACAGAGACAGACAGATCAAGAAAATAGTCGTATTGCTATGTCAGAATTGCGTTCTTTAGTGAGTGACAATGTAGGAGATAGGCTTAGAATGCAACGAGTTCGTGCATATCAAACACAACAACAGCAAGCTAGATATAATGAAATTGAGCGAATCCGCAGACGCAGTGCTCCTGTGATTCTTGAACGAGCTGCATTCCACTATGATCCGGCAATTGATTATTGTGCCGACAAATCGGTAACAATTGGGGAAATGAAAACAATTTGTAAATATTGTAAGGCGTTAAAATACACTGGTGAATCTACTGGATTATGTTGTGCTGAAGACAAAGTAAAATTGCCACAATTGGTCCCACCACCAGATCCTTTACGCTCTTTAGTTTCTGGGATTGGAAATGATTCTAAGCACTTCTTGACCAACATTCAGAAATATAACAACTGTTTCCAGATGACATCATTTGGTGCTACACATATTTTACAAGACAATTTCATGCCTACTTTCAAGGTATTATATAAGAATATTTTTTTATATTATTCAAGTTTGTACTATACCGGCAATAATTAATGGACAAATTTTAAAAAATTACAGTTTCAAGGACAAATTTATCACTTACTGGGAACTCTGTTACCACTACCTGATGCAGATCATCAATTTTTACAAATTTATTTTATGGGAAATTCAGATGCGGAAATTAATAATCGTTGTGCTCACAATCCAACAGTGAAGAGAACCATTGTCCAACAATTACAAATGTTTCTTCATCAGTATAACAATTTAGTAAACATGTTCAAAATAGCATTGGATCGGATGCCATCTGATAGCCATAATATTATTATTCGAGCTGACAAAACTCCTGCCGATGAACACACAAGGAGGTTTAATTCCCCTACCATTGATGAAGTGGCTGTTGTCATTGTGGGAGAAAATTTACAATCTAGAGATATTGTGCTTCATCGTCGGAATAGTGATTTAAAACGTGTATCTGAAACACACAGGAGTTATGATGCACTACAATATCCTTTGATCTTCTGGAAGGGGGAAGATGGATACCATTTTAATATCAAAATGGTAAAACAAGTAACAGGTAAATGAATTGAACAAGATTAAATAATATTTTTAAATTCAATTCATCTAAGTAACAATTTAAACATTTATCATTTTTGATTGCAGGTGCTGAAACCAACAAAAAAGTTAGTGCTATGAATTTCTATTCATACAGACTCATGATCCGTCAAGGCGAAGTAAATCATATTTCGATGTGTCAACGACTTTTTCATCAGTTTGCAGTTGACATGTATGTCAAAATTGAGACTGAACGATTGACATACATCCGTTTGAACCAACGACGGCTACGGTCAGAGGAATACATCCATCTCCGCGATGCTATAAATGCTGATGGCAATGTGAATAATGTAGGAAGAATGACAATTTTGCCAGCTACTTATATAGGAAGCCCACGCCACATGCATGAATATGCTCAGGATGCTATGTCATATGTTAGGCATTATGGCCGCCCAGACTTATTTGTTACATTCACATGTAACCCAAAATGGTCCGAAATCGAGAAGGAATTACTACATAGCCAAACACCAGTTGATACACATGACATAACTGCCAGAGTTTTTAAACAAAAATTAAAATCTCTCATGAATTTCTTAATAAAGCATTGTGTGTATGGCCGAGTCCGTTGTTGGATGTACTCTGTAGAATGGCAAAAGCGTGGATTGCCACATGCGCACATTTTAGTATGGTTAGTGGACAAAATAAGGCCCGATGAGATTGATTCCATAATTTCAGCTGAAATTCCAGATGAAATAGTTGACCCAAAATTGCATGCAGTAGTTACCAAACACATGATACATGGACCTTGCGGACATTTCAACTACAACTCACCCTGTATGGTCGACGGTAGGTGTTCCAAGCGATACCCAAGAGACCTGCTTGCTGAAACCATAACGAGAAATGATAGATACCCATTGTATCGTCGGCGATCAGTTGCGGACAGTGGGCGATCGGTAGTTGTGAAGGTAAGAGGACAAAATGTTGATGTAGACAATCGTTGGATTGTGCCATACTCGCCAATATTGTCCAAAGCTTTTGAGACTCACATCAATGTGGAATATTGTAATTCTGTGAAGTCGATAAAGTACATATGTAAATATGTTAATAAAGGTAGTGATATGGCTGTCTTCGGTGTAACCAATGCAAATGATGAAATATCACAGTACCAGATGGGTCGCTATGTAAGTAGCAACGAAGCTATTTGGCGTATCTTTTCATTTGTGATCCATGAAAGACACCCTACAGTAGTCCATTTGGCAGTCCATTTAGAAAATGGTCAACGAGTTTATTTTAATGAATCTAACGCGGCAGACAGGGCGGCACATCCACCGTCGACAGCATTAACAAGTTTCTTTACAGTCTGTCAAACTGATGATTTTGCTCGCACTTTGCTGTATGCTGACATACCACGCTATTACACATGGAACGCATCATCGAAATCGTTTCAGCGTCGAAAACAAGGAACACCAGTTGAAGGACATCCAAATGTATTTGCTTCAGATGCTCTGGGTCGCATCTACACAGTACATCCAAATAACGATGAATGTTATTATTTGCGGTTGTTGTTGGTGAATGTTCGTGGTCCGACATCGTTTAAACAACTGAAAACAGTTAATGGACAGCTGTGTGCGACTTACCGTGAGGCATGTCAACTATTAAATTTACTTGAGAACGATCCGCACTGGGATGATACGCTCAAGGATTTCGTAATATCTTCGTCGCCGCATCAAATTCGTACATTGTTTGCGATTATCATATCGACATGTTTCCCCTCGAATCCAAAAGATTTGTGGGTTAAGTATAGAGATGACATGTCTGAGGATGTTTTGCATCGTGTGCGCCGTCAAACTTTGAATCCTACACTACAAATGACTGAAGAAATTTACAATGACACATTGATCATGATAGAAGATATGTGTTTATTGATGGCAAATAAAGTATTGTCGTGTTTGGGAATGACAGCACCCAATCGTCATATGCACGATACATTAAACCACGAGTTGCAAAGAGAACATCAGTACGACATTGAAGCATTAGCCGAAACAGTTCGTTCAAATGTTCCACAATTAAATCAACAACAAAGAATTGCGTACGACACTTTGATAGAAGCTGTGAACAGTGGATCTGGTGGAATTTATTTCCTTGATGCTCCCGGAGGAACCGGAAAAACGTTTTTAATTTCATTGCTTTTGGCGAGGATCAGATCACGAAATGATGTTGCTCTAGCGTTGGCTTCATCTAGAATAGCTGCAACTCTGCTAGAAGGCGGGCGAACTGCACATTCTGCCTTGAAATTACCACTAAACATGCAAATCACCGAAACACCAATTTGCAACATCGCCAAAAATAGCGCAATGGCCAAGATCCTACAGGTATGCAAATTGATTGTTTGGGATGAATGCACAATGGCCCATAAGAGGTCACTGGAAGCACTGGACAGAACGTTGAAAGATCTTCGTGACAACCAAAATATTTTCGGTGGGGCCATGATTCTGTTGTCAGGTGATTTTCGTCAGACTCTTCCAGTTATTCCCCGATCAACTGTTGCTGATGAACTAAATGCATGCGTAAAATCATCAAATTTGTGGCAGTACGTAAAGACACTCCACTTAACAACTAACATGCGAGTATTTTTGCAACAAGATGAAACTGCAAATGTGTTTGCGAAGCAGTTGTTAGACATTGGAAATAATAAAGTTGCAGTGGACACCTCGACCGGATTCATCACATTACCTACAGATTTCTGTCACATCACAGACTCAAAAGTGGAGCTTATTCAGCGAGTTTTCCCAGATATAGCGCAAAAGTTCAATAACCATAATTGGCTGGGTGAACGAGCAATATTAGCAGCGAAAAATAAAAATGTCGAGGATCTTAATGCGACCATTCAGAATTTACTTCCAGGACAGTTGGTTTCCTTCAAATCAGTCGACACCGTAATGAACCAGGATAATGTAGTCAACTATCCCACTGAGTTCTTAAATTCACTGGAATTGCCTGGATTACCACCTCACAATTTGCAGTTGAAAATAGGATCAGTTGTCATCATGCTGCGTAACATTAATCAACCTCGACTATGCAATGGAACTAGACTGGCTGTGAAAAGACTGATGAATAACGTCATTGAGGCGACAATCATAAAAGGAAAATACAAAGGAGAGGATGTCTTGATCCCGTGGATACCGATGATTCCAACGGACTTACCATTCGATTTTAAACGCTTACAATTTCCAGTACGTCTGGCCTTTGCGATGACCATAAATAAATCGCAAGGACAGTCGTTAGAAGTTTGTGGAATCAACTTGGAGTTTCCCTGTTTCGCGCATGGACAATTATACGTCGCGTGTTCGCGTGTCGGAAAACCGTCTTTTTTGTTTATTTACGCACCACAAAACAAAACAAAAAATATAGTTTATGAGAAAGCTTTAAATTAATTAACAGACTGTATTTTAACAGTGTGTGTCTGTGAATATCAAATTTAAACCTTATAAATAGCCAATACTTCAGGAAAACTCCGTTTTCTAAGTAAGCAACATGATGAATCGAAAATAATAATAAAACTTCATGATTTATTCAATAACTGCTTTTTTATTAAATACGGATTCGATTTGTTTGTTTTAAAATCATTTTATACAAAAGATTAGGTCTTTTATTTATCAATGAGGCAGTACGAAGTCTGCCGGGTCAGCTAGTATAATATAATTTGAGGTTAATATTTACGAGAATACAGATTATTTCTACAACGCTATTGAGCTAATTTTTAAACCTAAAATTTGTCTTTGCAAAATTAATTTTAAAGTTGTATGATATTCACCTATAAATATAATTATAATTAAACCTAATAACTTTATCTTTTTTGCATTACTTAAACTATTTTCAATTTATTTTTTTATACAGCGATTATCCACCTTCAACACTAATGTGTTTTTTTTCATTATTAATCCTTTTTATTCCAGGATATCGTTTGCCGTTCTGCCTTTCATTCAGTATATTGTATACTGCTATATTTATATATTTATAACTAGTTTATTAAAAGAAAATAGTCGTGTGATAAGTGATTAAGTCATGAACAAGCGCTTATATGTCGGAAATGTTTTGTAAAGCATTTTGCTTAACAAGTATAAGGCACTATGCAGGGTGTGAAAATAATGTTTTTGGCTGTCATAGTGTGGGTCATCATACTGCGTTGTCTGCATTTGCAATGTGTATGGTGACCACTCTTGGATTCTATTCATGAGTTCCATCACTTTGGCAATCTCTTAATATAAATAAAAACGATATGAAACGGAAAGGGTATTAAGAGTTTAAATTACTAACTGAAAAAATTGTAATTTTGGTTAAAAATAACTAATGCAATTTGTACTCAATCCTTTTTAAATTTAGGGTTACTGTATATAACACCACAGACTTCGTTCCGATTTCTTTCACTTCTGAACTAACAAGGAGATCAGAGACAGGTCATAATCACAAAAAAAAATTATATATATTTTTGAGATTTTTTCTTTGCAAATTCTTAGTGCCACACACGCGTTTTTTTTATACCCGTACTTATCAGATTAAAGGCGAAAAAAATGAAATGACTGAGCTTCTTTGCCTATCTCACATCATTCTTTTAATTCATTCTAATCTGTGGCGATTCCACATTATAGCATAAACAAAAATATATAACAGCGCCATCTAGCGAAGATACATTGAACTACGTAGTGTGATAAACTACTAAGCAACTACTGATCCTGTATCACGAAATAGAGATTCACGTGGCAATTAGCGTATGTACACATTCCAACATCAACCAAAGGGGCTAAAGCCCGCCAGACATGATCAACTCGCCTGGTCAGAGGATCCTCCCTTTGAATCGGAGGGACATGACACCCGTTCCCTCCACAAATCCTTCATTAAATTGATTACTAATTTCGTTCATTATAACAGTTACTTAAAACAAACCAAACACTACTCTACAGTACAGTGTATATTTAGACTTAGCTGTTGCAAATGAAATGTAAATATTTGCAAATATTCTCGTCTATAAATATTCCTAAAGACTAATAGTGGGCTTGTGACTCGTCACCGCGCTGGTACTATTCGGCAAGTTTCAGGCAAACTGCGTGGCGCAATGTGCAGTGACTAACCAATATGTGATTGATTGATTTCATTAATTAGTGAAAGGTGAAATAACTGTTGACACACATTAATAACTTATTGTTGAAATAACTTATTATTGTTTTCGAGATTTGAAAAAGTAGTGGTTTTATTCTATGTGAAAAGACACTTTATTCCGCTTCCACCAAATTACTGATAAAAGTCGAACTCGAAAAATTAACCCATCAAGTTATGTTTACGAAACCAATTCAAGCTACTGAAACAGCCGTTTCAATCATGACCATAGACATGGTTAGTAGCCAATGAAGTTTTGAAATATCTCGACTAATAGCGAAAACTTGTCAGGCTTTTGAAGAAGGTGAGTTTGATAAGCAAAGTTTAGATATCGATATCGTAAAGAAGAATTACCGTATTAGCAGCTATATGGAAGAGTTATTGACTACAAAAACGAAAACTTTTGAATATTTTTCTATAGCACTTGACGAATCTAGACATATCAGTTCCGCTGTTCAACTCTTAATATTTTTAAAATATGTAACACAAAATTTTCTAGTGAGTGTGGATTTAATTGACATGAGTTCTTTGACAAACTGAACCAAGGGGAATAGTATGCTCACGGCATATCACTCCCCTCGAAAATTGAATGAAAAAAGAAAATGTCTCCCCTATAAAAATGTTCTACAATTGATTTGGATTTAACGAAACCTATCTTGGATTGCGACTGATAGGGTAACTTCGATAGTTGGAAATAAATCTGAGATAACAGTTACGTTAAAAGAGCATCTACAGAATAAAAACATACATCTTGTGGCACGGTGCAATGCAGGTTAAGTGTATTATATTCAAGAATTCGCTAACATTTGAATCTAACATCCCGCGTAAACATGTTACCGGAGTTCTTGTGACCGATGCTACTATAATTTGTTGACTACTATCATAACACATGGTTTCAACAAGATATCAAAGGCCAAAGACATGTTTTCGGAGAAAGCAGAGGAGCAAAGCAGAAGGAGAGAGCAGATATCTTTTTATTGGGTTATTTGAGGAATCAAGTTTGCATTGATAAACCAAATACAGTACTTTAACTCAAAGAAAAGATCAGCGAAGAGATGTCAGCGATCTCGCAGTCTCTTCGCCGACGAGTATTGGAAAATTTCGGTGCTCGTGCAAGAACAAGCAAACGTTGAAACGGTGGTAATTTAGACGACGTATTTTTTTTAAATAAATGTCAACTAATTAACTTTTTTATAAATAAACACTTTTATAACATGTGAAATGGTTTTTTCAAACGATTTTTTCAAAATGTTAACAACTCGTGGCTCTCACTATACATCAAAAGACCCACTGTTCAAAATTATAGGGATTTGGTAATGTGATGAATGCCATAGTACCTCAATCACCGACAATTTAGACATTTTCTCAAGACTATTAAAAACATATAGTAGTGATTTCCTGTTTTACGCTAAAGTAAGGTGGCAAACTTGTGGGTCGGGACTTAAACAGTTTCTTAACTTAATTGAAGAAATAAAAAACTATTGATAAGAAAATAAACGTCTCTGAACTCGAAAACTCTAATTTGTTATGTGACTTAGCATTTCCTGTAGACATCAAAAATTACGTGAAAGTCTTAACTACGCGACCTAAGGCAAAGGTTAATTGATTTCGCAGTTATACTCTACTAGGTTTCGTCCTTTCAGTACAAATTGAGTCTTTTCATGTTTCAAACTACAAAAAAATGTGGAGAAATTCAATGTCACTGACGTAAATTTTGCTTCAGTTGATTTTTTTTCTGTTTTCATACACACTTTTCTAGTTCGTTTTGTAGGCTTCTGAAAAGTTAAACCTCTATTGAACATTTTCAGCAATCCTTTGAACATTCTCCTCGAAACTGGACAAGAACAATTTAAATAACTGCCTTGTATTTGGATTAAGATATAAAACGTTTTCAGTGATGAAATAAAAAATTGAAATAGTCTGGCAAATGAAAATTTGAAGGTAATTTTCCGTATGGCAACAAGTAATGTGGAGGTAAACATTATTCTTTTTTATTACAATGTAATGTCACGTATCAAACTAATCGTAATATAATTCATCATCATCATCACCAAAAGACTTTGAAAGTTCACTGCTGGACATAGGTCTCTCCTTAGAAAGGAGGTTTTGCCCTATTGTACTACGTTGGCCAGACGGGCTTGTGTAGGGTTTGTTTCAAATTAATAGGGCTCACCTCTGGTACCCTCAGAGGATATTGGCGGTTAGAGCCCTACGTGGTTACTGCCCCGTATCGATGGAGGTGGCGTGCGCCTTGGCCGGCACTTTGGAGGTGGAAGTGCTCGACGAAGTTTATCGGCAAACGGCTGACTTCCGGGCGGGTAGCTGCATACGGCCCCGCCTGAAGAGATACTCGAGTAGCGAGAGGCCGCTCGTCGAGCCACGATGGCTCATTGGTCATCGTCGAGTGGACAGGGCGACAGCACGGGAGCCTTTCCTTCCGACTGACACAGATCCTTTCCGGGCACGGTTGCTTCGGGAGGTATCTGCACTCGGTCGCCAAGAGGGAATTGAGTCTCGCCTATCGCCACTGCGACTGCAGTGAAGACTCGGCTCAGCACACGTTAGCGGTTTGTTCCGCCTGAGCGGCGCAGCGTGCGGTCCTCACTGCAGTTATTGGAGAAGGTCTCTCGCTACCGGCCGTCATACGCTCCATGGTCAGTAGCGACAGTTGTTTTACAGTGGTCGCAACCTACTGCGAAGACGTAATTTCGTGGAAGGAGGCGACGGAGAAGACCCGGGAGGATGATCTCCACTCGGAGCCAATTCGCTGCCGGTGAACCGGGCGGCGGAGACGCGCGTACCAGCGCCTCATGTCGCCTTGAGTGTGGCCGCAGGTGGACGGGACGGATTTTCCCCTCCATCCGCTACAATGGCCAGCCGCGAGGAGACGACGTCCACGTGGCCTTATGTCGCTTAAAATAGAGAGTTTACCCGCAGATAATGCCCGCGATAGCGGGCAGGCGCTAGGAGGGATCTGGATGTCGTAATAGCAGCTGTACCGGATCCCTCGTATATCAGGCGCAGAGTGGCACACCGTGTGGTTTTAGTCGGTCCCATTTCGATACACCCCGGTAAAATAAGTCTATATATCCTTGGTAGGCAAATACTCGTACAAACACAGACGTAACTTTTCCACAAGACGTAACGACTTTCGCTTCTTTGTTATTTCGACAGTTAGGTATTTGATGGCTGTAAAGTTCGGTATTGCTATGTAAATTTTGGTAATATGCGGTATTTTATGAGATGCCTCGAGCTATTTGTTTTCTGTCAGTGAATTTTGAAATAGAGATTGAGATATCGGCAGTTTTGTATCATATATTGTGATTGATCGGCGACAAGCTAAACTTTTATAACACAACACACACACAATGATAGATTGGGTCATATTTTACAGTATATTATCAATTCACTACATATATATATACACTTATTTTATTTTAGTTCGAACTTTATATTGTGTTGTTGTTCATTTATCAAACAAAAATCATTTGAAACGATTTCTCAATATTTAACCTATTTCGAATTAAATCCCTATTTTCTGCATATAATAGGCCAATATGGAAATCTTTTGCCACTTCTTTGATACATTGATTTTACAGTTAAATAGTAGAAGAGTTTCTGAAAAGTAAGAGTTCTCCCTACCTTGCAATTTAGCTGACCAGCTGCTTCAAAAAAAATGATGGTAATGTTTACAGAGTAAGTAGCGCAACGATTACAAAACTAATCGTGCTATTCAGAATGTTTAATTCTAAAAATAAATAATCTAATAGAAGAAGGTGTAGTTAGTAAGATAGATAAATAGATATTACGTTAAGTGTACACCAGGGTTTATAAACATTATACAGTAATAAAACTAACAATAATTGTACGAAGGGCGACGTTATTGCTCACAGCAATTTCTTCCAGGCAACTTGGGAGGAGCTAATTTAATTTTAAGCTGGTGCTAGATATCTACGAGTAAAAGTTCGAATAACAAGTAAGGTCCTTTTCCATGGGTCTAAAAATATAATAATTCTTTTAAAAAGAAGAAATTCCTTTATTCTTCAGAAATTCATTGCAATTTGTATGAATTCTTGGCAACTTTTGTGACTTACTTTTATTGGTTTTTGTTTCAAACTGACTAAAACCGAAAGTTTCGAACTCTGTGTGAGATTTCTCCAAAAGGAAAAAATATTTCTCCATTCTTCAATATATAAATATTTCTGAGAACTTTCTAATATAAGACGGATAAACTGTGTAATCGCAGTGCAAATTCCGATAACGCAGTCCCAATAGGGATAAGAGACATGATCGCTAATATTTGACAGGGGGATAATAGACACCCTCTTTTATAACTCAAGTTTTGGAAACTTTGATCTAAACGTCTTTCCGCCAATCCAGAGTCCTCTTAAACGACGCCATAATCATAAAAGAAAAACTTGTAAGTTGTTAATAGTGGAGCGCCTGGGGGGTTTCACCTCGGATTAGAGTTATAGTGAATGAATTAATATGATCGATGTGGGATATTGTTTTTTACACTATAAATTGCAATGTTTACCCAAAATTTTTTTGTGCATTCCATTTTTTTTGTTTAAAAAAATTATTATAAAAAATTAATGTTTGACCATATATTTTCACTTTAAACAGTAATTTTTTTTATTTATATGTTAAATCTTACCGGAGTAGACATATAGGAACGTTTTCCAAAGATACCTGTGTATAAAAATAGCAGTATGGATCTCGAACAGGTACAAAAACGTGGAGGGGAGAGCGGAGCGACAGCTGCTATCATACGAGGGTAAGTTTTTAAGTTCGCGGAATGACAGTGAAAAAGGCGGGTAAACGCGCTCTTTTGATGCCTACCGTATTCAGTGACTCATAATTAGTCTGCATAGTAAAATTTGTTGTGATTGGATCATTAGTTATTAAACTATCGTTGACCAAGTATTTTAATCGGGAACGAAGTGAAAAAAATGGAGAAAATTGAATTCCGTGCGGTGATAAAGTTCCTTACTAAGCAAGGAAAGTCTGTTCAAACCATACTCAATGAGATGTCATCGGTTTACGGGGATTCTTGCCCAGGAAAAACAATGGTCTACAAGTGGCATAGTTTATTTAAACAAGGCAGGGAATCACTTGAAGACGACCCGAGCCCGGGGCGCTCCGTTGAGGTGACTACGCCAAAAGTTATTGCAAAAGTAGAAAAAATTGTATTGGAAGATGCTCGACTAAAAAAGAAACAACTCGCAGAAATGGTTGGAGTATCGGATACAACAATTTTTAAAATTTTACACGATCATCTTGGCATGACTAAGGTTAGCGCACGATGGGTGCCGAGAATGCTCACGCCATTGCAAAAACAACAGCGCGTGGAATGTTCACGTGCGTTTTTGGACCTCTGCAATGAAGACAAGGATGGCGTATTGAATCAAATTGTTACTGGGGATGAAACTTGGGTTCATCATTATGAACCCGAGTCCAAACAAGACTCCATGCAGTGGCACAAAAAGGGCACAGCACCACCCAAGAAATTTAAGGTTTCACAGTCGGCTGGGAAACTCATGGCAACGATTTTTTGGGACTCAGAAGGAATATTATTGATAGATTATAAAGATAAAGGCATTTCTATAACGGGGGAATACTACGCTTCAATCTTAGAACAGTTAAAAGAAGCCATCAAAGAAAAAAGACGGGGAAAATTAACGAAAGGTGTCCTGCTATTGCATGACAATGCTCCCGTTCACAAGAGCCGAGTCGCACTGGCTGCCCTGCATAAGGTGGGCTTCGATATTTTGAATCACCCACCCTACAGTCCAGATTTGGCTCCGAGTGATTATTATCTCTTTCCAAAAATGAAAAAAGATTTACGTGGTAAGAAATTTTCAACTGATGAGGAGGTTAAGGAGGCGGTTTCGGCGTATTTTTCAGACAAAGATAAAACTTTTTTTTACGAGGGAATAAAAAAACTAATTGAAAGATCTGAAAAATGTATTCGTGTTGCAGGGGAATATATAGAAAAAGAAAAATAATTTTGTGTTTTTATTATTACTCAATACCCTCCATTCCGCGAACTTAAAAACGCCCCCTCGTACGTACAATAGAATTTCTCGGCTAGTTTAATTGCAAGTAATACGTGTTTTATAAATATTGTGCTTTTATAACAGTGAAAATTTGGTTTTTTAGTGAAAAATTCTTGTATATTTCTGTACTGGAAGGTGTATTGAAGACGACGTTTTTGCATTAATTTATTACAAATTATTTTGTATTGCTTAATTTGGTAAGTGATTAGATTGAAAACTACAGTTCATTATTGAATTAATTAAATAATAAATAAATCGAAAATTAAAGATCAGTTTCAATAAAAAAAAAATATGATAATAATGAATCAAATGCAATTAATTAATTATTAACTGATTTTTATTAGATTTCGAACAATGGATAAACCAACGGCTAGTGGCATGGCTGATGAAAATAGCTGCATAATATGTATAAACCTGGGTTCATCTTCTGAAACAAATTCAAAGTTAGGTGAAATGCTAAAAATTAGTAGAGGAGTAACCTCTTTACAAGCTGCTTCAACCGAACGACAAGAGGGATTCTTACCTTACCTACAAACTGAATTTGTTTTGTAGGTGCAGCTGATAAAACAAAAGAAGCAAAATTATAGAAAAGAAAAGAAAAGAAAAAAAGGAAAAAAGAAAAGAAAAGAAAAGCAGAAAAGCATCTTAATAGGCCGCCATAGTATGAGTCATACAGCCATACTGCATTATCAGCAGTCGCAATGAATATGGTGACTACAACTTTTGGATTTTATTCATGCTTTCCATCAGGCAGAGTAGTCACTTTGGCAGACTCTTAAAATAAAAAAAATAAATAAATAAAACTCGGCGTAGGTAGATTTCATACATCAACACTCCAACTTTAAATGAATCCATCACGAATTTAATAGCGGTCCAGAAAACTGATTATTATCGAGATATCCATAAAAGGATTTCTGGTATAACCGACTTACAGACACTTGCAGTAAAACATCATTCGGATTGTTATAATTTGCTGAAAAATTCAATTCACCTCAGTAATGTTGAAAAGAAAATTAATCCGAGAATTTCGATGGTAGATGCAGCAATAGAGCAAATATACAAGTACATAGAAGAGACTGATGATTGCCAATTTACCATGCAAGAGTTAAAAAACGTCATCACTACAGAGCATATCCACGATGAAAAAACTATTAAAAAAAGACTAATAGAACACTTGCACGGTGATATTATCATTTCAACTAAATTTGGGTCCAATGCCATTATATGTTTTAAAAAAATTAACCATGATGTATTAACAGAAAATTGGTACAATCAAAAATATAATGGTAAAGAAGAAGAATTTCATATTCTTAAAGCGGTGAGTGAAATTATTCGGAGAGATATAAGAGCCAGCCAGTGCAGCGGAAATAGGTGTTCCAATACTTCACCTATTATACAGATAGATGAAGTAGAAAAAAATATTTGATGTAGACAACAATGTAATATATTTAAATAAACAGATTTTGTACTAATTTTTTTTTTCATTTTCATTACTCGTAATTAATTAAATTATTTTTTTGAATGTACACAATAGAGTACGTTTCATTTATAATTAAACTGGCCGAGAAATTCCATTGTACATAGCATAGTGTTGTAAAGAACTCGAGTCTTTGAGTTCTAAATTTAGAGCTCGACTCGGCATTGCACGACTCGACTCATAATAATAAGACTCTTAAGACTAAAGAACTCAAGTCTATATGAGCTCTTGAACGCGAGACTCGAGACTCGAGTCTTCTTTAGCGCTCGAGTTCTTTTTACGCGCCGAGTCGCGCTCGAGTTCTTTTCCGCTTTGAGTCATTCTTTTTAAAGCAGCCAATAAAAGGTTATTTTTGTGAGATATAATCATGTGTAAATAGAAGGAGATGTCGAAAAATAAATGAAAGAATGAAAGTTTTCATTAACATGTAAAATCAGTTTAATTAATTATGATCATGAAAATTATTACAAAAGATTAATCAAAAAAAAAAAACATTAATCAAAAAAATGTAATTTTAGTCACATTAAACAGTAGGTATAATCATTTTTGTTATTATTGGAGAGTAATTCACGTGTTTATCATTATAATTGCATACAAAGATTTATTTAAAAAAATCTAGCCATAATGCAAGACACATTGAAGCTTGTATGGTCTTATTGCCAAGTCTGTTTCTTCTTTTGGTAATTAAGTTACCGGATTTTGAAAATGCCTGTTCGCTCGGGACGCTCGTTGCGGGAATACTGAGTATCTGAAACGCTAATTTCTGAAGCTGTGGTAATCTATTAGCTTGCTGTGTCCACCAAAATATAATATCAGTGTTTTCAGTTTCTACTGGCATCATTACATATTCTCGAAGTTCATCCGTAAAAAATGTTTTTTTTTTATAAATTATCGAAAATATACTTTTCCTTGAACTGTCTCCTGTTTCTTCATTTGTGTTACGAGTACAACGTTGACCATATTCTGTTTGGAAAAATGTAGTCAACAACTCAAGTGGCTGACTTTCCTCTTTTTCAGAAAAATAATGGTTTTTTAGAAGGGGTCCAGAATAACCGCGAACTTTGCATATTTTGAGCGGAAAAGTGGGATGTATTGATTTAATTTGTCAGCCATAGCATGTGCACAATCATTCAAAAAATTACCGTCGTCGTAATTCTTTGCAATATGATCCAACAGTACATCAACTATAGGTATCACGTATACCAAACTAGGGTATTTTGATTTCGATAGTAAAAGAGTAGCATCGTAGTAAAGTTTTAAAAAATCTATATTTTTTTTTACTTTTTCCCAATCCTCGATTAGATACTTCTTAAATTCCTCGAATTGTTTGCACATATGATCCAAAACAACTCGCATGTTATAAGCGCGTTCCAACATTAAAAATGTGGAGTTCCATCGTATGTGCATTTCTTTAACTAGTGTTAATCGTGATACTTGCAACAAATCACAAATTTCAAAGAACAGCTGCTTTTTCTTGGGTGAAAAATTAATAAAATTTACTAGTTTTGATATATCTGACACGATGTTATCTAATTTTTTTATCCTTTTTTAACACTTAGATTCAATATGTGCGCTAAACAATAGTTATGCTAAACAATATGTTTCATAGTTAACTATGAAATAGTTGCAACAACTGTATAGTTTTTGTATTGGTGGCCTCGCTATCTGTTGTTATAGACATAACTTTATTTTTCAAACCGTAACATTCAAAACTGTCTATGATTTTTTTTAATATTTCGTTACTTGTATGCGGAAATGGTATAAGATCGAAATCTAATATAATAGCACTCATTTTTGTTTCATGAACAAAATGGGCTGTAATAACAATGTACGGTTTGTTCGTTACAGATGTCCAAAAATCAAATGTAACCGACAATTTATTTATTGACGTTATGCATTCTATTACTTGTGCTTTTTTGTCCATAAAAAGTGTTTGTATATTCAGTATGGAGACATTATTGACTCTAATATTTGTCAAAGAAATCGTTGGGATTCGTCTGATGTACGACCCCGTACAAGCTTACTAAAAGATATTGATTTTGGTTTAAAGAAACCGTGTGACCCAAGGAATCAAGAGTTTGCTAAACTTATAGCATTTGAGATGGATCGAGTACCCGAAGAGAAACGTACTATGACTTACTCCAGGATATTAGACTTTATTCGAAAAGTACGAGAGGAGGATAGCTTCAGGAATGTTAGTTTGCCTAGTTTCTCTGATTCTGAATAGATATTCACTCGATTAAATCTTTCAAAAATTTAATCGATCTTTTATTGAAAACTGAAAAAATTTCCAAATTGGACCAGTAATTCCTGAGATTAGCGCGTTCTACCAAACAAATAAACTCTTCAGCTTTATTATATAAGTATAGAAGTATAGATATTTATTCTAAATAAATCACTGTCAGCATTTCGAAGAACAGTTTGAAGAAGACTCGAGCTCTTTTAAGACTCAAGCTCTTTATAAGACTCGAGCTCTTTTTAAGACTCGAGTCTCTCGAGTTCTATTTAAGGTTTCGAGTTCAATTTTGGCGCTAGAGTCTTCATGATAGGACTCAGATTCGGCTCGACTCAAGACTCCGAGTTCAGTTAGTTCACTAAGTCTTAGAAAATTGAGTCGAGTCTATCGAATAAGACTAAAAGACTCGAGTCCTTTGCAACACTAACATAGCAGCTGTCGCTGCTCGTGCGCTCGCTCTCCCCTCCACGTTTTTCTACCTGTTCGAGATCCCTACTGCTATTTTTATACACAGGTATCTTTGGAAAATGTTCCTATATATCTACTCAGGTAAGATTTAACATATAAATAAAAAAATACAGTTTAAAGCGAAAATATATGGTCAAACATTAATTTTTTATAATAATTTGTTTAAACAAAAAAAAATGGAGTGCACAAAAAAATTTTGGGTAAACATTGCAATTTATAGTTTAAAAAACAGTATCCCACATCGATCATATTAATTCATTCACTATAACTCTAATCCGAGGTTTTACGGTTTTGAATGCTCCAGGCACTCCACTATAACTGTTTCTGACTCTTGGTTTTCTTTGAACGTCATTCAGTTATTGTTGCTTGTTTTTTTAAGCATGAAATATTTAAAGAAACGAAAACTTATGGGATCTTACAAAATTGTAATAAATAAACAGCTCCGTGACCAAATTAGAATGGCCAAATTGGAATTGGAACATTGTAGTATGCAAATAAACTATATGAGTATGAATTTATTTTAGTCTTCATAACATTCAAAATTAACTCGGTTTGCTATCACGATTTCTTGATTGACGTGTATAATACTTCATTAAAACTGCGTGTACATTTACATACAGTGCATCTTACACTGTACGAGATTACAGACTAAAATAAGAGCGTTCTTGGTAAATTATATAGTGCACTTAACACATCCTACATTACACTATAAAGGTCGGTTGATAAATAGCGTTTATCCATTATCCATCTAACACACTTATCCACTTTGATTGTGGCGTATTAAACACCGTAACTTTGTATTTAGAATACTTTGATTACAGTAGCTGCCAATAAAGTTAGGGCGTTAAGTTAGGCGTAGAGCGGTGAGGGATACGACAGCGTCTTGTCCTGGGGTGAGGTTCCCGGGATGTGCGTCACTTGTGAGGTACGGCAGGAAGGACTCTAGAAGCCACTAAGGCGTTCCTGGAGCTCTTCCCGACTGCCGAGGTAGGCCGCAGCGGGGTTTAGTGGGTTGACCGGTTTTCCAGGAGTCCCACACATGCCCTTCGTCCCTCCGGAGGGTATCGTGCAAAAATCATTACCGCGTAAAAAAGAAAAACAAAAAAAAAGGTAGAATATCGAATACAACAAAAAGTTACAGAGTTTTTAAATTTACATTCTGTATTCAAAAAAAAAATATACTATATACAACAAACTTTGATCATCTAATACAGCAACTTCCCTGCAAAATATCATACCTACTTATAAAACCGAACAATACATTTACTCTCAAAAATACAGTTTGTCATAAGTTCAATGGCTCTGATTCACAACCTCTCATCATGACAAAGGTACCCTCGATATATGAGAGGGCCAAGAGCCCTCCTGCCACTTAGACAGAGGGTTGCAAGCGTGCAGAGTTTTGTTTTCTTTTGAACACGCAAGCAACTACTGAATGTCGATGTGTAATTGTGTGTAGTGTACGTGTATGGAAGTATTGTCTGCAACGACTTCCGTGAAAGCAACAGCGGCAGGGGGTTAGAGGTTTAATATTCTGTATTTCTCTGTCGCGTCACTACCTGGATATGCAGACTATCGAAGTACTAACGTATTAGGGTAGATTGCGATAAACTGAAAGTCATAGTAAATACTTGTGTTTTTAAAAAGTTCATAGTTTAATGATGAAGTTCAAGACATTAGTCGATTTCCAATTATGAAAATAAGAGGCAAACGAACAGATAATTCACATGAACTAGGGATCACGCTCGGTAGACATTAACGAAAAATAGTAAAAAATAAATATAAAACGCACTTACAAGAGTCGGTTACAAACAAAAAAACACACAGGTGAAGCTAATAAAAGCGTATTAAAATTAACCCGTTTGAGCCAAAGTATGGCTCTCCCACCATATCTCAAGCTTTTAACTATCCCATCTGACAAAGGCAACCCTTATCATTAAAAACTATTTATTATCTATTTCTATATATTCCAATACAATGTTAATATCGCGAGATCCTTATCATACCTGCGAAATAACCTTCAGTGAAATCATAAACCAATATGTTTGTTAAACAAGCTCCAATGCGCGTTTCCAATAAACAAATACCCACTCTGTGTTAGCAAATGTTGTTCTAATTTTAAATAAAAATGATTCACTAAATTCATTGCTTCTTCGCCTGTGAGATTTAGACGGGTTTAATCCAAATATTTGAGATTAGCTTCTGTTTCTGCTGTTACATACCTGTTATTGCTCAAATTAAGTCATTACCAGTGATTCAACTGGACAAAGGTGGGCTGGGTAAGGGTTTCCCAAACATGATTACTTAGCATTGTGACTATATGTCCATAAAGATATAAGAATAATCCGGGACTCGTACATAATGAATCTCGTTGTACGATACTCATACTCATTTGGTTCACTCTATGGCGAGGATTAAAATTAAATTTTACGCACAAAAGATGTAGAATACAATAAATAGCGCAAGGAGGGTTGCCACTTTTTTTTTATTTATTCAGATTTGGAAGTTTCAATTACTTTTTTTTATGATAGTTTTGTTTCATTCTTGCTCAGGCTAACTTTCATTTGAGAGCGATTGTGTACAAGTATTATTGATAAGCCCTACAAGCCATTGTCACACAGACTACCAGGCCTCCCCTAGGACAGAAATTACTTACAAAGAAACAATTATTGTACTAATACATAGTAGCAAGATGTAAAAAACATTTAGAGGAAAGAACAACATAGAATGTTATGGCTGTTGGCAAGCGCGTGTGTGTGAGTGTGTCTGTTTATGGGTGTGTACGTGTGTGTGTGTTAGCCGTAAAGATAATCTCATTTTATTCTAAAACGAACCGATATTTGTTTTGTTAATACATTTTTAAATATATACTCATATTTTAAAACTGAACGATTAGTTTCAGAAATTACTGGTCAGCATTAAATTTTTTTATAAAGATGATTAACTCATTTGTTGAATAAGGCTATAAATTACGTTATCACCAATGCCAGCAAAGCATCAATCAAAATTAACTCATAATAAATAATAACTCTTCGCGCAGTTTGCAGGACTTCAATTAACTTTAGCGCCCCTTTCTATGCAAAGATTCGGAGAGAGGGGCTGTAGCATATAGTTACAGGATTAAACGTGAAGCTGCCATGGCACACAAGGTTTCTACCTTGAATAGAATCTGCAATTATGCTGGATGAAATTAAAATAAGAAATGTATATTTCCTAGTATAGTAGAATTACTCAAACTACGAGTATTTCTAAGTTTAAGCCCGTAAACTGGTTTCAACACGACATAGATTTTAGTATCACTTTGCTTACCAGAACCACAACTCAAGTGAAGCTTCAAGACGTACCTGTTAATTTCTGAGGACGTCTGGAGAGATAAATACGGTTGCACTTTTGAGGATAGTATATCATTATATCGATATCAAATCTTCACATGATTCTTTTTAACTACCTACATTTGCTTCGAATATTTTTAGAGGTTGTGTAGTGAAACTTCTACAGAATATGATATTGATATTGATATTGATTGTATAGATAACATTAAGGTGCTTACTATTAGTCTGACCATCATCATTATCATCATCATCTCAGCCAAAAGACGTCCACTGCTGGACATATGCCTTCCCCAAGGTTTTCCACAACAGCCAGTCCCATGCCGCCCGCATCCAGCAACTTCCCGCGACTTTCACTGTCGGTCGTCGGACTGCCTGTGTGATCTTCAATATTAAAGTACTATGAAATCGTCTGTCATAAAAATCAAAGGGCAAAAGAGGTATCATGGGACATATTCAAATACATGCTTTTTCCTTAAACAATGATTTAGAAACATTTAAAACTTTAAATATAATCCGTGATGAACTAAAAATTTTGCTTGTTAACATACTCGTATTTACATTTTAGATCACCTTTTATCGGCAAGATAACAAAATGTCAGTGAAAAGTGTTCTTTGTTATAAATAAATGGTCACAAATATATGTATTTTCAATCCTTTCATATTGTGTCGTTTACTACTATTTAACAGTAGGATCGTCTTTATTGATGGGAAAAAAAGCCTCAAGGAGTGTTACTGCTTAGGTTAATATTGAAAAAATCTTACAGGCATTATAACTGTAGGTTCGTCTTTATTAAAGGGAAAAAAATCTCAAGGAGAGTTACTGCTTAGGTTAATATGGAAAAGTCTTATAGGCATTATAACTGTAGGTTCGTCATTATTGAAGGGAAAAAAGCCTCAAGGAGAGTTACTGCTTAGGTTAACATTGATAAAGTCTTATAGGTATTATAACTGTAGGTTCGTCTTTACTGAAGGGAAAAAAAAGCCGCAAGGAGAGTTACTGCTTAGGTTAATATTGAAAAAGTCTTAGAGGCATCTAAATGATAATTTCTACAATCACTAGTAAATCGACCATAGTTTTAGTTTCTTAAAGTACGAGTAGTTACCATCTTAAGAAAAAATGTTATCGCGTCTAGTACGTACACACGTTGTATGAACTAGTATAACATACGGAATAAATGATTTCAACATTGTCACTGGACACCAATATATGTACATATGCCTTTTGTTAACGATACATTGTGTATATAACTAAACTAAGTACTATTAATTAGGCAAAGTGGTTGTCTATGATCACATGTAGACTCGTCATGTCATCTTGTACACTTTGCAAAATTGGATAGGTGTCGGGCTTGTCAAGTAGTAGACGGTAACATACATTAAGGTTTTAGTTCGTGATATATATGAAAAAACCACACGAATCGTTTATAATCATATACAAGTGGGAGCATACACTATTTATATGATTCATGTGATTAACTTAATTTTTACTATATTACTTAATTTTTTTTATATATATTATGAGACTATCAAAGTGACTCTACTTTGCCTGATGAATAGAATCTAAGAGTTGTGGTCACCATACTCATTGAAAATGCACACAATGCAGTATGGTGACTCACACTATGGCGGCCTTGTGAGATGCTTTTTCACACCCCGCTTGGGGACGTAAAAGTCATGACAGTCATCGTGACAGTGTAAGGCTTACATAGTTACCACGATAACTGTCACCCCTGCATTAAAGGGCCTCCGGTCTCACACTCACCAACGAAACACGACAGCACGTATGCTGGCGCTTTAGGTTGGTCTTCTGTGGGAGGGTAGTACTGCCCCGGTCGAGCCGGCCCGCTCGTGCTAAAATCAGCATGGCTCTACTACCTAGAGAATTATAATGGTGAATTATATGGGTCTGTTCCATTAGATTGTTGGTTTTATAGACCAGGGTAACCCTCTAGTCTAGAATCGACAATCTAATGCTTATCAAATCTCTTTAAAATGCCAGAATTCTACATTTGTGGACATTCTTTTGTTTTCAGACACTCAGAAAAATAATACAGAGTAAGAGAAGTTAGAATAGAGCCACATTTTACGCGGACAAAAATGCGGTTTCATAGTAAAGAGAGGGGGTTGACTGGTCTATCATGTTGCCGAGTATGAATATACTTGCAGCGGCATTAGCCCTATTCTAAGCGCTTTAACTATTACTAACTATATAGGAATCATTTCTCTTCTTTACAATTCATTTTACATATATTTTGTATTATTTTGAAATAATGTTGATACCTAATTCCCAGTTTCACCCACAATACAAAAGTAACAACCCTGAAAACACGGAATCGTTTAACCCTCGACGTGATTTAATTTGACACGTGTAACACGGCTTAAGTGAATGTAAATTGTGGTTATGGCACCTAATTTGCGGCATATTATTTTTTGTTCTAGTAATCTTCAATTTTAATTAAATATTATGTATTTTATAGGTTTGGCACTCGAAAAGGTATCGAAATTAACATGGAAATAGTACAAAACTCATTGTTTAAACTAAATAAAACTAAATCACCTGGACCTGATCACTTACTACCCTAGTTTCCAGTTAAATGTGCCAAGATTACAGTTTTACCCATTTCTTTACTGTATAAGAAATCAATATCTTCATTTACAGGCCCGTCAATGATGAAATTTGTCTTTATAACACTAATCCACAATAGAGACTCTAAAGCTGAGGTGGTCAATTACAGAATTATATCTAAATTGTGCATAATAGGCAAATCGTTTGACTGGATAGGTGTGTGTAGCGATCTTGAACTCATTTGGTCACTCACGACATGGTTACCTCAAAGGTAAGTCTACTATTACCAATTTAGCCATCCTCGATAAATCTACAATAAGCAGCATTGGATCGGGAGACACAAGTCGATGTCATTTATACAGACTACAGCAAAGCATTTGACCGTATCGACCATTTAAATCCTAAAATATCTCCATATTGGAATTACAGGGATCCATTTCGATGGTTCTACTCTTGCTTTGAAAATATTTGTAAGCAAATATAGTTTAGCTCGATTAATGGGCCCAGCGGCTTCCCACAGGGCTCCTTGGTCGGTTCGCTACTTTTTGTCATATATAATATATAAACAATATCGACACTTGCTTTCGTACCTCGACTCTGTACTTCTTCGCTGACCATTTAAAAATCTCTTCGTCTATTAAACTTTTCCATGATGTGATCTCTCTTTAGGGGAATCTAGTTTGCTTGAATGATAGAAGAAACAAATTAGACTTAAATCCTCTTAAACGTTCGGACCTCACTTACTCTAGATAACGTAAAGTTATTCCCTCTTCCAAAACTGTCGGGACATGTTCTACTAAAGTCCCTAGTCATTTGACAGTTAATCACGGCTCAAAGCTTTTTCTGATGCTCAAAATGGTGAAATTATTTTGAGAGCATCCAGGTGCTTGGCTTTGTGACGAAAGAAAAAGCTGAAGAAGAAAAAGCAGCAGCTGAAACTAAAGAAGAAAAAAAAAAAAAATATACTAAGCGTATGTTAGGGCCCCTCCAGAATCATTGCATCTCAGATATGGAATCCGCAATCCAACAAATACATGGACCGCATTGAGGATGTCCAGAGGTGATTCATTAAACTTCTATGCTTCCAGCTTCACATACTATACGAGTCTGAAAGATATTTCGATCTTTAGAGGTAGTTTCATATTTAACCCTTAAGTTGTCGCCATCGATTTGCGGATTGCACTTTCTTGTCCAAAATCCTGCTCCTATCCCACTTGACTTCCGACATAAATTTGAGTTAAATGTCTCTACAAGAAGCATCAGATTTAATCCATCTATTTTTCTGCCTGCAGCGCATGCGAATTATAGATCGAATTCGTTTGTGTTGTGAGCGAGTAAATTCTTTAACGAGTTATGCAGAGAATTATTGTTCAATTCGTATACAGTAAATGGTAGCACTGCTAGGAGATTAATGAATCGTGTCTTTTTTTAACAAGTAGATATATTTTATTTTTGGTTTATTTTTGTTGATTGTCGTATTTGTACGGGTGTAACGTCATGTTATTTAGGCGTTCATTACCTATATTAGCTTATTTGCAATGGGCTTGATGTTATGCATAAAACTGCCCATTGTTCTTTTTTGTAACTGTTGTTTTTCCAAACTTTAATAAATTTTACATAAATAAATAAATAAATATTACACTTCAAATGTTTTACTATGAAAGACGAACAGATAAATATATAAAGCCACAGCCACAAGAAGTTGGATTTTCACCGAAGGCTTTTAAGGGTAGGGGAAACAAGAAATTAACTTTAAATAAAAAAAGTAAAGGTTTTTATTTTTCTGTCTTTACTCCCACTTTTAACTAATATAGATCTTGAACACAGTCAAAAACTGCTCTTTACACACTGCGTCTATGACGCGTGCGCGTCATCTAAACCAAATCTGAGTACTGACATACGTATATGTATTATATCAAAACTGCTGGACATAGGCCTCTCCTTAGTAAAAAGGTTTTGGCCTACTATAACACGCAGGCCAGACAGGTTTTAACAAGGTTTGTTTCAACTTTTCCTTCTCTTTGTAATGATATTTTCCTGAATAGTTGGTTCCCTTAGTCGCCTTTTACGACACCCACGGGATGAATAGGGGTGGTAACACTATTGATTCTTAATCCATCACCACACGAACGTAGATATATGTATAGAAATAAATTATTAACAATCACATAGTTTACATATACATACAACAAAAACTTGTGTCGTAAAATCTACATTCGAAATTTAATACTGCGAAACAGCCATTTCTTGTGAAAGCCACGGGCCTAAAAATATAACATTGTTTACAAAAGTTGAATAAAGTGAAGAGCAATTTGTTCGGATCAGTTTATTGCCAATGTAACCACATTTAATGATGCGATAATTTGCAACATGTAACCCGAGTGTAAATATAACAGAGCCAAGAATAACGTAGCGGTAACATAATGGATGATGAAGGCTTCTATATTGACGAGTATTTTGTTACTAAAATGTAATATTAAATGCATGTATGTTGCCTTATACTGGGTATACATTGATATATTAGCAGTAAATTCATATTTATTGGTTATATCTGATGTATTTTCATCTCTTATTTGCGTAACTATTACGAAACTTGTCGAATTTAATATTTTAACTGTGTAACCACCGCATCATATTACCGCATCGCCTGAAGACAGACTGGAAGAGAATACCTCAAGGCAATAAATCCGCCTTTGTACGATATATGTATGTTACAAGTTTTAAATACATAAAACAATTATATGTCAATAGTTAGTAAAGTTAAGTTAATCTTTTTTTTAATATAAGCTCGAAATAGAAAAATATTCGAGTTGATGACTTTTATACATATGTACCTCTTTCCTTCCTATTTATATGGTATCACTAGCGATCTAGTAGACGTCTTATCTGATGGTAATAGTGACTATCCCTCATAAGACTTTAACTCGAGAGACATGACTGACTTGCCTCAGAAGCGGTTCATTTGTGCCGTAAAACATCTGTCCCACAGTTAATGTGTATCAATTTATTGACATCTATCGAGAATAACGGTACTCACAGCTTGACATTCAATAATGCTTCAGTATTTAGTACCTCATTTACATGACAGACACAAAAGTAGTCTAAAGATGAATTTAAAGTATAAAAATATATTTCAGATAATTTCAAGTTGATTATTGTATGTCAAAAACACAATAATAGGTACAATTACTACGTTTCTAATTGTAAAGATTGTTAAGTAAAAATAAATATAGAGTTATTTTAAATTTAAATTATTCTTACGTGATTTTTTTACGGAAACTTATTTTTTTTACACTGTGATAATTATTTACCCACTTATTTTGGGAGATAAATGATGATACGAGTACTTAGGTCAAATCGTGCCTTTTTAAATAATTTTAAAACTAATATTATTAAATTTGATTTATTTACGTTTTACATATCATTCTCAACATTTCTGCCAGTAAATATACATTTAATATGGGCTAGTTGGCAAAATGCTGTACTTAAAATACTCTTCCATCCGATATCAGTGCTAACTTTGCGCTAACAAAAGAAGATAAGGATATTTAATAAGAGAAAACAAAGATAAAACCACGCCACGTTTTTTTTGTACGGGAATCCCACGGATTCGAACCGACCAAAAACTGGGAGTGGTCTCGCATACCAGTAGCCGGGGCAGCAGATGTACGCAACTAAGGAAATCTCTGTAACCCGGACGTACCTCGGGCCAACTATGACTTGTAGATGGTGCTCTCCATCAGGGTTCCGTGATGGCTCTCAAGCCAATCCTCCATACCGGATCTTACCATAGTATTTGATTGCCCAAATTATTCCTTCCAATCCTTCACGAGAACCTGACAGAGTTGCATCTCCTCTCACTGACAAAGAGCCACAAGGGCTCTCGCCTCCAGGTTCCATGGTATGATGGTCCCAGATGTGTACGTCGTTAATGTTATTAAAACAGTATTTTGCTTAGTATTTTTGAACGTCATTTGCGAGGTAATGGATTAAAAATAAAGTGTATTCATCCCGTGGGTATTGTAACATAAAAACCAATTATATATAACATTGAATTGATTGATTGAATATCTCTATTTTATTTTTTAACTGTAATAGTGTTGTTGATTGAAGCAATCTGAATTATAACTGAAAGTGCTCAGAAAACTTATAATAACTACGAATTTTTGTTTGTAATCTTAATGTAAATTGAACTAATTCTACGAGGCGATTGGTGTTACAAGAGGTGACTTAGGAAACAAAATGTGCAACACAACATCACTGCAAAGAGAAGGAAAATTTTAAGCAAACCCTGTTCCAACCAGTTTGATGGTACAGTACCCGTATAAGTATGCCAAAACCTCTTTGCTAAGGAGGAGCCTATGTCTAGCAGAAGACTGTTTAAGGCTGTTGATGATGTAGATCGACGAGATTTGTGATTTTTTTTTGTATTAAAAGTTTGAGGGGTTCAATTACTCATCAAATGTAGAATAATTAGTTCCTGCTTAAATATTTTTCATCACTTCTTCCGACATGTTCGGTTGCAATGAATCAGAAAAAAGTAGATAATTTAAAACAATCTCAAAACTTCGAGACTTACCAAATGCGATCTTTTGTTTTGAAAGAAATTTATTTTGCGGCTTACTTTGTAGCTATATTTATTTTGTATTGGTCATTTAAATTATTTTTAGATTAAAATAGTACACTAAAAATATTTTAATTAAGAGGCGTTAAATGAAATATTTTTAATGTCCATTATGGTCTATTGTACGAATAAATCTTTGAAATAAGAGCAAAAATACAAAAAATCTACTCTTTACATAAAAATAGATTTTTTTTACTTATCACCAAACAAGATAAATACTTCTTTCTATCTTGACGTTTTATCAAGTTTATCAAATTAATCTGCTGCTTAGTCATGAATAAGCCCCAATATTCTTCATTAAATAAGTCATAAGCTCTGCCTTAATTCCTCAAATCTCTATACCATGAATTCATCATTACATCAATCGTTTTACTATTGGATATAAAAGCGATGTTATAAACAATCGGAAACGGATATTTCTGGCTCCTCTCAAACCTGAGGCTAGCCAGACCAACAGACAGACACATAGTAAACATAATGTCGTATCACATCCCGCTATTACCCAGGCCATACAAGTAAACAATGTTAATTTTCCAGGTTAGATCATAAAACTAAAAGTTACAAAGCAGGGTACTGTTGAGATTAAGGCAATTTATCGTTTTCTAAAAAAAATAATAATACCCGCATTGTTCAAACATGTTTGGTTACCAAAAACATTCTAAATTTAAAAATTTATGACAATAAATATTTTGAATTTAGATTGTTTTGTGATTCGTTATTCAAGAACGTAAGCAATATAAAAATCTTCTAAAAGTAGTAAGTTTGGTAGAAACAGATTGCAAGTTCAACGTTCAAAAGTCAGTCATTTGTTACATTTTGCGCCTGTATCAGTGTTTGCATTTCGTGAAGTGACTTACCGAGACTTGAATGCTCATATACCTGTTTATAATCGCATGCATCTTATTTCGATTGTGACCGAAGACTTGAGAAAAATCGAACGTTGCTTTATTTACACAGATCGTGGACAGAAACACGTGAATTTTGAGGTTAGAATGTGACTTTGAGGTTCATTTGTTAACATGAATAAATCAGTTTGTAGTGTCTTGCAGCAGTAAAAAAATGAGTAGTTTTATAAGAAATAATTGAAAGTCGTCGATATCATAAACAGCCTTAACAGTTTACTGCTACACGTAGGCTTATCTTTTGAAAAGAAGCTATGGTCTACCACACCATGCTGACCAGACGGGTTTCCACGATATTTTCTGCTACTGCCACTGCTAAAATACAAATAGAGAGTTTTTGTTTGTTTAAAAGTGATAATCTTGCAAACTAACAATTGAGATGTACCTTACATGTGTGTTTTAATTGTAATTTATGTTACGATCCATTGGAGCTCAAATTAAAAATAAAACTAAACTGGAACACGATATACTGGTTCCAATCCGACAAAATTCTTTCCAAAAAACAGCAAAAACTGTACATAATAACAGCTATCAATATTTTTGGTCTTATCCCTTTGAGGTTAAGTTAATCGGGTCACTAATTATCTTTGCGTTGACCCTTAATTGGCTTATCAAATTCACCACCAGACGAGGTCATTCTATATTTAGAAAACAGGACAGGACTCAGAGGACAGCTAGTACGACTTTCTCAACTCAATTATTAAGACATGCGACGATCGATGGACGTTCAGTTTCTAGAACTTCACGATGTTAATTATTGTACAGATTTATTTTTGACTTGTTTTATAATATTTTGACGTAAATAATACGTTTTTCAAATATATTGCATAAGTGCATTGAGTCATACTTCCTTTGGATTCTCTCAATATGTTTTTGATTAGTGAGTTAACTTTTCTGGTACAGCTTTGACTTGATATTTTTTTTTGTAGACAATAAGGTAAAGTTTGGCAGAAGTATAGGGTCGGTCATGAATTAGTGAACATTTGAAATAATCATATAAAAAAATCAGTTAATATATATTATAGAAATTGTTTGGTTTTAAGAGAGCTTATTAGTTGTAATTTATTTTTTGAAAATTACGTCATCTAAATGACCACCGTTTCGACGTTTGGACTCTTCTAAGAGAGCACTGAAATCTTCGAATACTCGTCGGGAAACAGACCGCGAGATCGCCGATATCTGTTGTCTGATTTTATTGTTTAATTGACGTTCTACGTACATTGTATTTGATTTATTAATGTAGACATGATTCTTTAAATAACCCTATTAAAATGAAAATGCTAGGGATTGTTCTGGATTTCTGGGTGGCCATGGAATATCGCCTCGTCTGGAAATCAGCTTTTCCGGAAACATGTCTTTGACCACCGGCAGGGACTTATTGAATGTGTGACAAATGGCTTTATTTTATTGAAACCATGTGTTACCATTGTAGCCAGCAAATTCCAGTAGCATCGGTCTCAAGAACTCCTGTAACATGTTTGCGCGGGTATGTTAGATTCAAATGTTAACGAATTCTTTATCCACCCTATAAAACTGTAGTTGGGATAGTTACATAAGTAGGTATTTAATACTAGTGTAGATATTATTATAACTAGTACTCCGTTGTAGTATTCAATTCAATTAAAGTATCTGTAAACCGCACTTTACTCGGTATAATTGCGTGATAATCGATTCGCAATTTTTCAACTTCTTTTGTTCTCACCCTAATTTTGTCACATAGATTAAATTAATGATAGGCATGTCAAAACGGGCCTATTGGATTAACTTTTCATTTCTTAAACACATGGATAAAACAATGTTTTCTAAAAACGAAACCTAGCGATCGATTTTTCATCCCCTAAATTTTCTGCATACTACCGAAACCGTTGGAGCCGTTGCCAAGATTCAGGTTTCAATATATATATAAGAATTACTCGTTTAAAAGAAGATATTATTGTATTCCAAAAACAATGACAAGAAAATACTAACCTAGTTCACCGAAGATGAATCAAACTTGATGTTAAATGGAATGATTAAAATTACAAAATTTGACGTTTTCATCAATGTGGATTACTGATTTTATTGTACAATAAATTTGTCACACTATCAGTTAGACACGGATCCACTCAAAGATCTTAGTTATATAGACAATGAATCAAATATAGGTAATCATCTTAACTGTAGCTTTTATCTACAACTATTGATTGACTATTAAAAACGATAACTTACATGACACAGCCACTCGTCTTTTGATAAAGGTTCACGATCTCCCTATTCACCATGGCGACTATAAAGGTCACAGTACACAGATTCAGATAAGGGTGAAGAGTTTGATTGCCGCACTTAACAAATATATGTGTAAGCTGTTATACTGAGTATTACTAACAAGATGAGTGGTAGGTTGCTATTGTAGAAATAAGGACTGTAAATAGCAGTCTTCGAAGTTGATAATTTGTTTGATTTTTAAGTAGGCATTCATATAAATCTTGGCCGTTGAAGGACTCAAGGCTTTACTCAACACGTTTATTGTACACAGTTTACATGAACGAGGGTTCTTGAAATAAAATGATATATACTCGTAAGAAGATTGTAATATATTAAGTGCAATTAATTAGATGATAGAGCCCACGTGTGCTAGAGTGGAGACTATAATTGGGCAAACGTAAGACGCCCTGCGGCACGATAGACCGACGACTTGAAGAAGGTGGCTGGCAGCGCATGGATACAGATTGCCCAAGACCGGAATGGTAGGTGCTCCTTTTTGAATGGACTATATTTTACACTATATGGTTATAAAGACTTCTGATAGTCGATGTACTCCTTACAACAACACTCATTTTATGTCAATATTAAATAAATTGAGAACTAAATTGAAGAAAATACAACATATAAACTAAAACCAGCAGTACCTGCTATAGCCCATATGACACTTGTCCAATGTATTCTTTCTAAAATAACTTCTGAAATTCTTCTAACATTTGCTTATAAACATATTTATAATGTAATCTCTACAGATGTTAAGTCTTTCATTGCGTCTGTTCATTCCATCTGTTAAAATATTGGAGGGTCTATAAACGTTTCTCCCTAGGGACCTTTAGATTGTCTGGCACGAAGTTAACGAACCTTGTGCGAAACATCAGGACAAATAAATGAAAATTAACTGCAACAATTTGTATCACTAGAAGTTTTAGCTTACTCTGAATTAGTAAAAAGGACAGCAGGTCCACTAACCAAGTTGATATTCTACGAATATAAACGTTTTTAGAAAACAAATTAAATGTATAGGAGTCGTAGATGACGTCACATCTCAACGTTAACTTGTCTCGTCGCTAAATCCTCTGGTTAAAAAAAGTTACTACAATAGATAAGGCTTTATTTATTTTAAATCCTCCTCCGTAGAAAGTTCCAGAAACAAATAGTACACAAATAATTATTGTAAAGAACAGAATACCAAATACATGAAATTTATATGTTAGTTTAAAAATTACGAAATTAATAAAATATTTTTAATGTTGTACTTTTTATTTTATTTAATGATAAATCGCTAACAAAATATTTATCATATTTTGTTTTATTTTTAACATTTCTCGGTCTACACGTACCTACTTAAAATACTTTTGTGATTCTCTTTACGATACCCATATCTTAAAGAGATTCCCAATATCTTGACAGGCTTGAAAAAAACGTTAAATATCACCAAAAACCGGACATTTGATTTTCTATAATTTTGAATTTGTCCGGTTTTTTGAATTTGTCCATCAGCCGTTTGTTTCACTTTAAAATTAAATTGAAACAAGCGATTTATGTTTTTACCTCAAACCTGTATTTCATAAATTTTATACTTATGAATAACGTATTGTTATGTGCATGCCAAAAATCAACAAGTCAAAAACATGGAAACTATACCTATAAAGACACCATTAGTTACCTACCCCTCATTTTTTCTTCATTCACACATACCTAGAAGAAGGGTGAAATTCTGAATTTATGTTTTAAATGTGATTATTTTCCTTTATTATGGTCTAAATGTGGTTATTACTCCGTTTAATATGATTCGTAAAAGTCGATCAAATTGAAAGCAAGAAAAGGTTACTCCGTTTGTTTACAAATTATTATCAGAAACTAAGTTACAAATTTTGTCATTCATCATCAATAGTTGTCAACATGGTAACTTCCAACAGATCGTTAATTACACCGAGAAATCCACATTCATCGCTACAAGGGTCAGTTTTGATTGATTCAGTTGATAAATTGCGGGCGATAGACAGCGTATACCTCATTCAGCCCCGGATAGACGGCCAGACGGCAAGGGAAGCGTTGACAAAACTTGTGCCGCCCTAGTTCACCCCGGGGCCGCTACGGGTTGGGAAGGGGCGGTTGAGACGAGAATACTGATCCAGACAATAAACTAGATGGACATACTTTCTATTGCGATTTCGTTTATTTAGATATACCATTGAACTATACAATCAAGTCTAACATTTTTCTTTGAAAACTCTACTTATACAACTAAACAATATATAAAACTTAGCTTCAAGATAATATAATCTTATAGAGGCTACGGATTCTATGAATGGTTATGGAGTGCTATTGTTTTGAGAACAAGTACAATTTTCTCTGTGTATGCTTAACAAATTGTATGCATAATTTCATAGCGATAGGTTAAGTAACTAATTTGTTAAACTTAAAAAGTACCCACTTAATCCTTATTTACGCATACATAGATACCAAACAGGATTAAATTTAGTTCACAAATACTCTTGTTTTCTATGCAAGTTTAAATGGAAACATAAATTAAGAAAGATATTAGGTAAATTACATAGCAAACTTTGTCTTACAATCAAAAAAATCAAGAATGGGTTATTGCGCGTAGTTACTTTATTTAACTATCAGCTTATTAGTAGGTATAATCCAGATTCGTTTAATATAATAGTAAAAAGCATAGGTATAATATATATATATCTATATATATATATATATATATATATATATATATATATATATATATATATATTCAAAATAATAAAAGTATATGATTATATTTAATAAAGACTTTATCGAAATTATCACAGATACATTGTCCGAAAATTTGGTTTAATCGTCTCTAAAACACATTAGACGCATTGTAGGTTTCCATAAAGCTTATCTAGCTCACGGCTACAGTATAGCGTATTCTATACTGTATATTACATAAACATAATATCATAAAGTATTATCATTCTGGTCTCCATTTAGAATGTAATATTATCTGTTTTTGCTGAATACTAATTTTTACTTATATGCTATAATAATCGCTAGGAATTGGTAGATTCAAACGCTGCCTCTTATAAACTAAAATACTCGTACAAGATCTATATCATACATAATTATACTTAATCTAACTCTGCCTACTTCTTTGGCAATATAAGCATATTGCCAAAGAAGTAGGCAGAGTTTAATATAATGCTTTAGAGCCGTTTAAATCGGCTAGACAGCTCGGACTGTATCGAACCTAACTTACACAACGATCATGAGAAAGACATGTTTCAGCACAAATAGGTCAGCTGACCGAAGTGATATCGTGGTTGCAAAGAAAATCGGATTTCAGCAATGTTGCTTATCAGCGGTGTAAGTGAAGTTACAAATAAAAAGATTAAGATGGCATTTGTAATGACTAACTATTTTACGCAACTACCTAAAAGTTTTCTATGACATAAATATATATTAAGAGTAATATTACAACTATCTACAACGAAAAAATATTTTTCGCAGTTGATAAACTCTCATGCGTGTATCTGACATAATTACGTACGTTTTACAACTTTGTCTTTCACTAATGAACCGTTCACATAGCAATCATAACGGTTTCAATATTTTATTTGGCCATAAAGACTACTTGATAACGTTGCCATAATATTTCGATCGTAAAAAAATAACATCTAAAGAGAAAGATATGGGAATACATTATGCTGCTTTTCTATTTTTTCATTGTTGGCAACATGGTGATAAACGTCTAACAAAGTCAGTTGATGAAGTTGATGTTGGGATCTTGTATATATGCTAATCGGTGTGATAACTTTTATATCGTGATACAGAATAAGTTACTCCATAGTTCGGCATATTTGGTAGATGGCGCTGTCTTTGTTTCCACAGTATGTAAAAGTCGCTTCAGATATTCTCTAAAAATTTGAAGACTTGGTCTAGTCAATCTCTTTTGTAACATTTTTTTTTCTTTTGAGTGAAAGTACTCGTATCTGCATCAGCTTTAATACCAATAGTAAAAAGACTCTATTACTTTAAATGAACGTCAACACTGTTACCACACACCAGAGTTACAGTTTGTGAACAAACAAAATGTCATCATCATCATCATTATTTCAACCAAAATACGTCCGCTGCTGGACATAGGCCTCCCCCAAGGTTCTCCACAACAGCCGGTCCTGTGTCGCCCGCATCCAGCAACTGCCTGCGACCTTCACCGGGTCGTCGGACCACCTTGTGGGAGGCCTACCAACAAAATATAGCAGAAACAAAGATACATTTGTATGATTATTACCTTATTTTTTGAATCTATCATGACAAATTCTAAAAGTATAATATGTCAGCAATTAGTCACTCGTATACGTAAAATGGTATATATATACAATAGTGTTAATAGTAAGCTTTGCTTTAAAACTAAATTAAAACATTATGGAGAAGTTACCAAAAATCCCTGACGTTAAAGCTACCCTCATCTAAGTCACTAGAGTAACATAAACCCTTGACATAATGGAACAAAACTATCTACTAACATTAAGCTGACCTTGTATATTAACATAAATTAATCTCTTATATATTAAATTAAAAAGCTCAAAACATCAAAACCACTTTCACTTTTTAGTTTTAATATTAGGTGTAAGTATTAAAAATGTTGGCTGTCAACCCAAGCATATCTTAAGTAAATGTCAAAATTTACGATGAAATTCTTAAAAATATCTCTTGTTCTTTTTTTTACCTATCGTTTACCGTTCCTCGAAAGGAAAAAGGATCCCGTATAGGATTACTTTTTACCATCTAATCCATCTCTTTATTTCTCTGTGTAGAATTAAATTCTTACAGTGATTATTAAATAAGCAAAACGATACACAAAGTAGCTTTTATAAGCTGATCAGGAGCCCCTAACTTCCATTTTCCTCATCAGATTAATAACGGGTCACATCATTTCGTTGTGTAACTGGACCAGCCATATTTTAACAGAGTCGTATTGCATGTAAGAATAGTATTTTTTGGGTTGATAATTATTCATTAAATTTAAGAAAATTAATTTGAAATATAGCTTGTTCAATTAACTGCATAGATAGCATAGTGTGTTGTGGCTTTAGTCTCCACATCGGACAACACTTTTTGTGTTCCACAAACTGTTGTTCTAAGTCTGAGTGTTCTTATGGGTGAACTTCAGAATCTCCTCTGTTTTTTTATATATCTTATTATTTCTCAACATTTATTTTTCTCGAAATCAAAATTTCGGTATTATAATGAAAACCACGGGCCTAGACCAAGTGGGGCTCATTTGGGGGATTTTGGACTGAAGTATTAAAGTGTGATGTTGTGTCTTCCTGTAAGAACTTTCGGACGATACGACAAGTGTTTAGTATAGTGGCTTTTTGCATACTAATGTAAGTGTTGGTGGGCAGCTCAATCTGTCGAAAGAAATGATGGAGGTGTTTTGGTATAACTCCAGTACTGGAGAGTACCAAAGGCACAATGTACACTTTAGTCATTTTCCAAATTCTAATCATTTCTTCTTTTAATTCTGTATACTTATGTATCTTTTCAGTTATTATTTTTTTGTAAATTATGTGTAGTAGAGACTGCAATATCTATTAAGTATGTGTGTTTAGTGTATTTATCTATTAGAGTTATGTCAGGTCGATTATTGTGGATAGTTTTATCGATTAGTATGGCTCTATCGAAATATATCTTGTGACTTTCGTTCTCCAACACCGGTTTTGGAGAATATTGATAATATGGTACTATTTTAGGTGGTATCAGTTTATTGTATATATTATTATTATTAGTATTATTCAGGACGTGTTGATCTAAATATTGATACTCCATACATTGATACATAAAAATCTGTTCAGGTTTTTAATTATTATTGTGAAAATAAACTGCAGTGCATACATATATATTGAGCACTTGAACTCTAAAAGACTACATTCTTTTTTTGGACAGTCGTGGCAAAATCTTACAGTTTTCAAGGATCAGTTAGCAGATAAATAAACGGCTTATATACAAATTTGTTACCTTACGGAACCCTTACTTACCCGCATTTATTAGGATTTTTTATTCCCAAATGTTTTCATGCCATGACCTACTTAAACAAATCTCGTCCTCCAAGGCTTTAAGTTATTCAAAGCAGGTCTCATATAAAATTTCCGAATAGTACAAAGTCACCAGGAGCTATGGAATCCCTTGCCTTTTATTTGCTCAAATTACGACGGTAACATCGTAAATGCTCTTATTTTATATTTATCCGTTTTTATTTCATATTATTTAAGTTGTATATCATAAAACATACCTTTTTCGTATGGGTACATAGACACTAAGTCTCATAAACACTAATGAAGTATTACAGAAGTAACTTAACATACTTAACTCCAGTCATCAGTAACCATTTTAACTCCAGTCATCAGTAAAAATCTACTGAAGCTGTCGGCGCAGTGACGATTTAGTCACACCTATCAATCTCATGGGTGCCGCAAGAGCTGACTAAGAGAGCAAGAAACCCGTCTAACCAGTTTACTATAGTATACTCTATACCCAATAGTGGACTATTCAAGCCTGTTCATAATGAGGAGGATATAAAACCTTTTCTTCTGACTCTGGTTTCGATTTAAAAATTTGTGTTACCTCTACAAAAATCAAATGTTTTAACCTCAAAGACTACACTAGTGTTGCTATGGCAACAACCATTTATTGAAGACACAGATCGATCGCTGTAATAGTTATCTATTTATTCGTGGCATTTAATAAAAATAGTATACATAAAACATTTTTAACACTATTTTTAAGTTCAACACAGCAATTTCTCACCGAGTGAGTTCAAAGCTGTTATAAAAATAACGAAAAAAAACAACGTTGTTTGACAAGAGAAAACAACCAAAGCAAAAATCACCAAAGGCCTTTATAGATCAGGAGCAAACACGTGGTTTAATAGATCAAAAAGGATTAAAATTCCTTTGTAATTTGTTTACTTTTTCACATTGTAATCATATTATTATATATGTATTAAAATATTCATTATCGAGTCATACGTACTTAAAAAACAATACTTTTTTCTAATAAACGACCATAAGTTTCAGGTCAGCTGAGTTTCGGCTTAATTGTGGCCAAAAAGTGGCCGAATGTTTCATCTAACATCGTATTGTCTTTCGGTAAACTCATGCTCGCCCTCCGCGTAAGCTCAGTTCACCGTCGTCTATTGTTAATCGCATTTTTGCCATGTTTTACATAAATATGATAAATATAAATGATCTTATCTCTGGATTATAGAGTTTGTCATAAAGTACTTATACATGCAGGGTTCGCCATTTACAGACGATTTGCAAAATTTGAACTAAAAATATACAGTAGTCATAGTACAATGACTGCAGATAGCGATCAGCTGCAAATGCGACGCGGTAACCTTACACGTTGACAGTTGTCGTTTTAGGTTTATTATTGCGTTATCAGAATAAAGGACACGTGATTTTAATTAGGTCACCCTCTAAATCGGCCCTTAGCTCTTAGCCATCGTGAGTCACTGTGTGCATTATGCTGTTCTATATCGTAATAATAATATTGTTCTTCTTCGTAAGATATTTATATTTATTTATATTGACAGGCCTCTTGTTCAAGGCCTAGTGGTTAGTGATCCTGATTGACTGACTGACTGACTAAGTCAGAGTTCGACAAACTAATCTTTGTGTGAGGAGCACAATCATTTGTTTCGTATCTGGAGTGTATTGTATGTATGTATTATCTATCCATTATATATATATATATCAAACACATGAGTTTATTCTTGTTACCATAGTACAGACTTCACCTAGTTTGGGATCAGACGGTCGCATGCTAGATGTGTGACGATATTACTATTTGTTTAGAAAAGTTATATTAAGTTTTTTTTGTCTTATTACGTTTTTCGTTAAGAATGAAGAGGAGTACTGTCAACAAATGTCATCTTGTGCGCAAGATTTCGTGTTGTAACGAGTCCCGCTTATTTGATTTTGAAATGTTAATAATAGGTTGTGTTATATAGAATGTGTGAAACTGACTACATTTTCAGTTTTTCAATTTTATTGAGGTATCAAATCAACATTAATATTGCCGCTAATGATATTCACAGCCGCGGAATATCCCGACGTAATGACAACGTTGGTAAAAAAATTAAGACATAAATGTTTATCCCAACATTTTTTTTACATTATATATGCCATACTATACTAAAGTAGATTTATTTAGTTTGCATATGTATTCATGATGTGAAATATGTATATTTGTTACGTGCCTACAGATTACTGTAGGTACGTAATAAATATATTTAAACTATAATTATACAATCTTTTCATTTTAATTAACATTACTAAATATAAAATACATTATAGTTCAGTATACAAAGAAGTTTTTAAAATGTTTAAGTAAATTTTGGTTTCGGCCGAAATTAAGAGTAAGGCCGAATATTCGGTTTGATTTTGGCTAAAAAATTAGTTTAATCATAACTTTTTTCATATCTTTAATTGTGTTTTTTTTTGAAGCGCAATCTAATCTTATTTTATAGATAATAGATTAAAAGAAATACAGTTTTCACGTTTCTGCAACATTTTTCATTGGTGTGCCGGTCTTTTTGGTCGTAACATGTTATGATAATATAGTGTATAGCCTTACTAAAATAACAAACTATCTATCTATCTATCTAGTTTATTTAATTTCAAACCAGCATAGTCCTTGAGATTAGTGCATTTCAACAAAATAAACAAACGCTTCAGCTTTATTTCATTAGTACGAAGAAAGATTGTGCTCTTCCCAAATTCAACAGCTCGAAAACAAAACAAACAATAATATTCGACTTACTCGAAATAATTGCCCTTCAACCGTTCACCATCTCCTATACAGCCAGTATCTCTTAACTAATTTATAATGTTATAGTGCACCCTGTTTTACAATACACTTCTGCTAATATCACCATCAACAACTGCCAGTGTTCAAATTGTTCGTATAAAACCGTTAATGTGTGTCAAATTACAAACCCAAGGCACGCAGGCGAATTTGAAGGGATGTTATCGACCGCACGTCCCCTCTCTGAGGGGAACAAACTAAGTTATACAAATGCTCCCCTATAGACCAACAGAAGATTTTACTATTTTATTATTTTCGATGTTTTTTCGGTAGTTCTGTTTTTATTTACTTGCTGCTCTAGTTTTGCAAATTTTTACGACTTCTATGATTATCGAGAATATAATATTTTCATCTTCCTTCATCCAAAAAAATATTACTCTATGTATGAGAAATCCTGCATTGGTATAATCTTAAATTATCATTTAAGGCTTATATTAATTTATAATTCAGATGCTCATGCTGCAAAATACAATCTGATCTTTGACATGATTAGATCACAAAATTCTCTTCGGTCTTCATTAGAATTTGCGACTAAAAATTCTAGTTAGAAATGACGACCTAAGGCAGAAGAGACATTTATATTTCATGCAAGATTACTTTCTCAAGTACTAAATATAGAAATATGAGCTAGAAGTGTCCATAACACAAATTAAATCTTATCATGGGTTTCGGTGTTCAAGTACTACTTCTACCTTGAATATTTGACGTTATAATTTTAAGTTTGTGTAAAATTACTTGTGGTTTTGCAAGACCTCATCACTACTGTATTTTTATTTATGACAGATTTTAAACCATATGTATAACGACAACCGTAACGTAACGTAACGTAACATCGGACAGAGTTGTGTGTGTCATAAAGACATGCGTCACTTTAATATTTCTTGCTGTCGATAGATGACATCTTGTGAAGAAAATCGCCTTTTTAAATCTATTCAAATTAAATAAACCATGTACATACATGTTACAGTGCACTTTGCAATCTAATATTTGATACTTTGCGTTATATTATTGCAATTTTTCTAAAAATCACCTTTTTTCTATGGAAAATTGCAATTAAAGTGAAATACAACTTTCTCTTTTTATATTTAGAGTATTCTTTAAATGTGTCTCAAAAAGCGCGGTTAGCTTTGCAGAATGGTGTACTGAAATCAACTAAAGTTAAAATATTAGGTACGGCAGAAAAGACACGAAAGTAGAATTAACACTGTATAGATGCGTTCCCTAAGAAATAATAGTGTGAATGTTTAGTGACAGAGTCAGGAATGAAGTGATAAGAGAACGGTGCGGACTGAAAGACGACGTAGTGACAAAGATTAAAAAAGGCATACTTCGATGATTTGGCCACGTATAGAGGATGAATGATACTAGACTCGTGAAAGGAACTTATATAGAGCGATGTGTGTGGAAGTTTTGGAAGAAGTCGTCCACGACGAACGTTTACCGACGAAATTGGTGATATTCTGAAGAAACGCTATGTGAAAGGCACTAGGAACCGCGTGTAAGCATGCGTGCAGCGATTGATAATTATGGACGAAGCAAAATATGTATATCCGTTAGTGAGTAGAGATCAATTGTCACTGCCTTCTCCTCTGAGAAACAGGCGTGAGTTTTAGTTATGTTCAAAAGTTAAAGAAATCATAGTACCTACATGTACAGTAACAATAGCCAAAATGTATCGTCGATGATGTTTTCAATAACCTCTTCTTGAAATAGCTGATATGTCTGTGTTTTAAAAGTATTTGAATTATTCCTTACATTAAGTTCCAGTTTAGGGAGTAACTTTTTGATATATTGGCAGCTTTCCAGTAGAAGAATACGTGTAATACAACTCTAACGATATTTAGACTAGTACATTTACTTCAAACATTATTTGATCTAGGCGTACCATTTAACAAGAGTCACTAAATATATATACATAAGAAGTTTAAGCGAGAATAGCTATATAATATAATAATAATAAGTTAATTGCACGGTTGGCCTAGAGGTTTGAGTCGTCGCCACGCCGCTCTCTACTGCGCTGAGTAGTTTGGGATCAAATCCCACATAGGACAACACTTTGTATGATCCACAAATTGTAGTTCTGAGTCTGGGTATTCCTTGTGTCCGTTTCTTGTCTGTTTGTAAAGTCTCCCGCGACACAGGATCTATTCCTAATACTGGCGTTGTTTTTTTATATCAAAAATAATAATAAAAGTTGAGAGGTGTCAAAGGACATCCGGATGGAACGAAGTTCCTTTCGATTAATTAGTGAAGGAATAGTATTTTTTTTATTATTTCTTTTAAGTTATAAAATAATAAGCAGAAACACTGTCAGGATTCATTATTGTTATTATTTTCTATTATTTTATTATTTATTATGTCACTATAGCAAAACGCGTCGTGACAACTTTTCGTCTGAATTTTTTCCGTCTAGCCTCCTTTGCGACGCGCGATAAGGAACTTCGTTCCAATAGTAAAGACATTATTAATGGTAAAAACATTGTTAAAGGTAGAAAAGAAATAACTAGTACTTCAGGTTCACTATAGAACCATGTTTTACACATAGAAGTCTGTTTTATGATTCTGCTTTCTATGATTTTACACTTCGAATATTGAGAGTAGTAGAATATAAGGTAATTGAAAAATTAGCTTAACATATCCAATAAAAACTGTTATTTATGTACACCATTATTCAACATAGATCACTGTATACATTTAATCCAATCTGTGCTTGGACTAATTTCTTTCAAAAGGTCAAATGCGACCTAAACTAAATCAAAAGATTTGTGGGTTAGCGAAAAATTTGTAATTGGTTCCGCTGGCCCTGCTTTCGTAAGGATAAAAAAAAGTATGTAAAATAAATAGAGCCCACAGACAATGTATAAAAAGATAGATCATTTATAAGGATAACCATTCAACGACATTAGACGATAATAGTTATTTCACACACTATAGAAACATAAAGCCAGAGAATACCGCATTGACGATAGGTGAAATCGAAAACCAGGATACGGTAGACCGCAATAAGCTGGGTGGGCCCAAATGCGCCCGCAGGCATTTTACCGCACCACTGCGCCGACCGCTGTACCGCATCGCCTCGTATGAAATTATAATTATTATAATTAATGAGAATCTTTTCCTGACGTTTTGGTAGGTTACAGTTGTGTTTTCAGAAATAATCACATTTACGCGTTATTAAATTATATGTAGCTTTAAATAGAATATTTAGATGAGTAAAATGAAAAATTTACTTGTGTTCTTATGAACATCAGTGACTATGATTACATATAGTAGGGGCAGTACTACCCTCCCACAGAAGACCAACCTAAAGCGCCAGCATCCATGTTGTCGTGTTTCGTTGGTGAGTGTGAGACTGGAGGCCCATTGATGCAGGGGTGACAGTTATCGTGGTAACTGTGTAAGCCTTACACTGTTACGATGACTGTCATGCCTTTTACGTCCCTAAGCGGGGTGAGAAAAAGCATCTCACAAGGCAACCATAGTGTGGGTCACCATACTGCATTGTCTGCATTTGTAATGAGTATGGTGACCACAACTCATGGATTCTATTCATGCTTTCCATCAGGCAGAGTAGAGTCACTTTGGCAGGCTATTAATATAAAAAAAAAAGTATTACTTGTCTAATCCAGGTATAGTTAGATAAATATTATGTGCGCTTATAATGTGTTACGGTTGTTTTGTTTTTTTTTACTGTACGGAAAACCCCCTGGATACCACCTACTAGTGGTTATATCGGACTCGAACCGACCAAAAATCGCACGCCGTCTCAGGTACCAGTAGCCAGGGAAGCAGGTGTAGCCCAGAAAGGAAATCCCTGGCACCCTGTGTACCTCAGGCCATCTACCTACGGCTTGCAGATGACCCTTTTTCTGCCCCAAAAGAGCGCGCGTGCTCCGTACAACGTCGCGCTGAAACCCTGGCCTACTTCTGCTAGGGCGATAGATGGCCTCACCTGTCACTCCCAGGCTTGCGCTTATGGAAGACGGAGATCGTTCTGCGATATGCTTGTTTCCCTGACCTATGTGTCCGTTTGTGTGCCTGAAGACTCTTTTGTATGTATTAGTCAGAATAATTCAATTCTTTAATTCATTACCTTTAATATGGCACACGATAGATTATACGATTTCATATGTCTATATAAGTCGTATTAAGGACAAATTCCATCTAACAGCTATCTAAAATATTCCACTATACAAATAGCTGTATGGCGAAATACTTTTAGACCGCAAAAATTGGCACTCCAAAAAATCGGGTGAAACTCGATTTCGAGATATACGACCAATTTACATTCAATTATGTACAGAGCCCTAGATGTTCTAATATCCCCCAATAATGAAATTTGCAATCAATTTTCTCATTGCTACTTAATGATAATAATATTCAAACTGTGCACGGGATTACTGAATCATTTACTTCAACTATTTCTTCTTCTGAGCCGGCTACAGTAAGTCCTTACGACAATAGGTTTGATCTATAACATATTCAAATACAAATATGCGAGATGTGACTCACTTAAGTAAAATCTTCTGAATTTACCAGGTAGTAGAGCCACGCTGATTTCAGCACAAACGGGCCGGCTCGTCCGGGGCAGCACTACCCTCCCACAGAAGACCAACCTAAAGCGACAGCATCCGTGCCGTCGTGTTTCGTTAGTGAGTGTGAGACCGAAGGCCCATTGATGCAGGGGTGACAGTTGTCCTGGTAAATGTGTGCAATACAATACTACGATGACTGTCATGCCTTTTACGTACCCAAGTGAGGCGTAAGAAATCGTAATAGGCCGACATAGTGTGGATTACCATACTGCACTGTCAGCATTCGCAATAAGTATGGTGACTACAACTTTTGTCTCATGCTTTACGTCAAGCATAGTAGAGTCACTTTGTTTGGCTATTAAAATAAAAAATAAGAAAAAAGTTACGAAACTGAAAACGACTCAGTTAAGACAATGTAGCATCTTAAGCCGCTAAAAATAAAAAAAATCCAAGTTATAAGTAATGATTAATTAAAATTAGAAAACAACTAACTACTAAACTATTTTGTTTGTTTAAATTACAATTAAAGTCGGGCATCTCGCGGGATTTACAGCTTACGTTTTATTAGACAAACTATTTTTCACAAACGAATGACCTACACATATGTTTGAATGTAAACAAACATTACTGGCGGCCTTGTGAATAAATGCATGGTAAATCAAGGTTGGAAAATAGTCAATGAGGATCAGTATTTCATGGTTACTAAAATATATGTACTTACTTTTTGATGAAAGCGTTACTTGCTTTGAAACAATTTAAACTAATTTCAACTCATTTCATTATCTTCCAGTGTTTGTTAGAACTATGAGAAAAATTGTTTTTCTTTGTCTGTTTATAAAAATAACTTTAATCGTCTCATACACGGCAGTTTGTTTCAAAATTAGTCAGAGCATGTGTTATAGCAACCACAACTGCTGAGAAACATGCTTTTAAATAAATACATTCATTAGATAAACTACTCCCAAATATAGTATAAATAATCGTGCTGATAACATAATGAATTGTGCTAAGTAGAAATCAAACCTAAGACCTAAGCAGTAAGGGTCACTAGACGGATCAACAAGCTAGTGTCCACTTTCAAGAAATAAATAAAAAGTTATATTAAAAAACTGGGTATTTTCCTGAAATTATCTTTTGTGTGATAAGAAAATAAAGCCCATAGGTCTTGTCTTTCAAGTAATCTCGGCATAAATTTACGTTGAAGAATCAAAACCATAAAAACTGGTATTACCTGATAAAGACTTCAAAGCGATGTGTTAAGGAATAAATTATTTGAGTAAATGGAACTACCTTCTAGTAGATAGAGTACTTTACATCCACCCTACCCCCTTGAAGAGCTTATAGCTAGATATTAACTCAAATAAATTTAGAGCTTCGTTTTTTTTCTATATTAAGAGGCTGCCAAAATGACTCTACTCTGTCTGATGGAAAGCATGAATAGAATCCAAGAGTTGTGTCAGTATACTCATTACAAATGTAGACAATGCAATATGGTGACCCACACTATGGCGACCTTGTGAGAAGCTTTTTCACACCCCGCTTGGGTACGTAAAAGGTATGACAGTCATCGTGACAGTGTAAGGCTTACACAGTTAACACGATAACTGTCACCCCCACATCAATGAGCCTCCGGTCTCAGTTCTGGATGTCATTGATATATTGTTCAATATTTTTTATTTAACAAACAACTCTCTTATTAGAAACATTCTTGTAATATGTAATAGGATATATATTTTGAAGTGACTTATACGAAGAAAAACCAAAATACGCGTGCCAACTAAACGTATACAAAAAAATTATTCAAATCGGTTCAGCCGTTTAGGAGGAATTCAGTGACATACACACGTACAGCAGAATTATATATATATATATATATTTTAAAATGTTAGTAACAAAATACGTGCAAATTATATTCTAAAATTTAAAATAGTATAATAATATTCCACCAAGTAAATGAGATTACTAGAGCCCTTGTCCGTTCGTGCCCTTGATTCCGGGGGAAGACGCAAAGGGCGGCAAAGTACTTGTGATATTTGAGTTGCACATGTCCTTGGGCGGTGGTAGTCAGTTAGGAGAATAGAGGATAATGGGAGTCACTTAAGTAAGAACATAAGTAAAATTTTCATTAAAAATTATATATTTATTGCAACGGCTAACACTGCTACGTCATTTGTGATGAGTCAATCACTTTAGTAGTCTAATCTGAAAATTATAATAGTTTAAAATAAATCTGGGTAATCGAAGTCAAAGACAATTAAGTACGTGCCACAAACATACCTTCCGCAAAAACCCACCCAGTACAGTCTACTTAATCTCATAACCCACATAAGGTACATGTGTTCCACATATCTCGTTGTCTCTCGTTGTTGTCTCTAATTTCGTTTGAGTCTTGCAGTATTTTTTATTATCCCTATGCTAGACTTTGGTTTTCTTTCTTTGATCGTGTACTGTAAAAACAAATCGTCATTTTTCTTTAAATCTATGTCGACAAAACATTACATTGACGGTGTGCATAAACAGAACACAGGCGTTTCTTTAAAGGGCAGTATCCTACAAGCGTGAGCTGTCCAAAATGGTGCCGCAGGACAGACATACATAAAGGGGGAGAGCTCGTTGAATCGGTGCTCGCGCGTATAGTTACGCATACACGACACACGATGACACGTCTGCTCATATGTTTTAGATTAGATCATTCTAATATTTAAAGTTCGCGAACCTAACAGTACATGAAAAAATAATAGTATTACAAAATACCAATAAGGTCGGGTGTCGTGCACATGGCCGAGCGTTAATTGAATGTCGCCTCTCGTCTCGTGGCATGTTGGAGCCAATTAACCGATCAGATGTAGTCGTTATACACCTTAAACACGTTGTAACATGTGTCAGGGAATAGTTCACTAGTACTACTAAGTTAGTTTCACATCAGACAGGTTCTATACAATGTCAGCCTAGTGTTTGAGATCACTGTTATACAAATTTATATTTAAAAAAACCTAATAGAAAAGCTAACCTTTAACGAAGCTAGTTCCTCGTTTTTATTATAAGAATAGCCAAAAACGTAATTAATAGCAGATATTAATAATCTATGCATTTCATATTTTATCTGAGTAATGGTCTTACTTTACTATATGGCGAAGTTAGAATTTTTATCGCGTATAAGAATATTGATACGGGTTGTCCTACGTGGGCGACGAATACGACGCGATACAACACGATACAAGGTGACGTGAAGCTACCGGTGACTGTGTACTACGTGATTTTGGGCATTACTTCTCTAATCATGTGTAAGAGCAGTATAATTTTGCTTGAAAGTTCATTCTTAAGTCACAGACTTTTAAAAAATATTTAAAAAAAGTCAGATAAAGACCAAACTAATTTTTACAAAGAAACACAATTAATTCAGATCCAAAGGTTATTTAATTCCTGAATCGAGGATCATGGTGTGCATCTGCCCACCATTGCGATCTGCGACTCTACAATGTGATACGTATCTGGCCAAGTGATATCAGTACGGAGTAGCGGTCACTTGACGTCCGGAAAGTCAAGAGACCCAATGGTATTCCAGTGTTACTTATGCATCGGAGTTGAAGTTTACACTGTCGGTCATATTCCTCAGAGGTGAATGTTCAACACATTCTAAAAAAAGGCGACTGCTCCAACCTGGTCAATTATCGATCTATAGCCGTCACTTTTGTTCTCTGCAAGATGCTCCAACATATCATCAACAAACAATTAATCCGCTAACAGAAGGATTACTCCAGGTAGCACCTGAGAATAGAAGTGACGGCCATAGGTCAATAATTGATCAGGTTCGCCATTTTTGAGGATGAGTTGGACATTAATCTCCCTCCAGGCCTCCACAACAATTACTGGCAATAAATATGGTAGGCAGATAAGTCCGTGTGGTGACGGATTAAGAATACATATGAGAATAGTATTACCGCCTCTATTCATCCCGTGGGTGTCGTGAATTGCGACTAAGGGAACAACTTATCCAAGACAACATCATTACAAAGAGAAGGAAAACTTGGAACAAACCCTATTCCAACCCGTCTGGCCAGCGTGATATACTAGGCCAAAACCTCCTTGCTATGGAGAGGCCTATGTCCAGCAGTGGTTTGTAAAAGGCTGTTGATTGATGACAGGCAGTATAAGCGCCATTATGTTGATAGTGTTCATCACGTTGCGTCGTATTCATCGTTCACGTAGGACACCTCGTTATACGTACGTAAATCTATTATAAAAATGTGCAATCATCGAAGTGTAAGGGTCACGCTATATAACCTTGGAAGACTCAATGTATTACCAATAATCAGTGAAGAGTACAGACTAGATATTTATAGGATACTAGCATAACTTTTAGAGGCTGAACGATAGATTTGGTGTTAAATCCACTGAGAAAATGAATTTCTAGGAGGTGAATGTTGGTTTTATGTAAAAAAATATTGTCGAGTACCTAACAGTGTTGTGTTGGGAGAATATAGATAAATATTTATGTACCTACTACCTATTTAGAAGATGACAATGAACGTTACTTGAAAACTGTCTCTATATATAATATATATAGAACTATACTGTAAATAGAATACTCTGTATAAAAATTCTGTATTTAGAGATAATCTTTAAGTGACGGTAAAGTTTAGTAAAAAGGTGTTTAACAAAGCGGTTACACGGTTTGATATATTTCATCTATTTCTTTGTAATTAAAGTCTCATACGAGGGGGCATTTTTAAGTTCGCGGAATGGAGGGTATTGAGTAATAATAAAAACACAAAATTATTTTTCTTTTTCTATATATTCCCCTGCAACACGAATACATTTTTCAGATCTTTCAATTAGTTTTTTTATTCCCTCGTAAAAAAAAGTTTTATCTTTGTCTGAAAAATACGCCGAAACCGCCTCCTTAACCTCCTCATCAGTTGAAAATTTCTTACCACGTAATTCTTTTTTCATTTTTGGAAAGAGATAATAATCACTCGGAGCCAAATCTGGACTGTAGGGTGGGTGATTCAAAATATCGAAGCCCACCTTATGCAGGGCAGCCAGTGCGACTCGGCTCTTGTGAACGGGAGCATTGTCATGCAATAGCAGGACACCTTTCGTTAATTTTCCCCGTCTTTTTTCTGTGATGGCTTCTTTTAACTGTTCTAAGATTGAAGCGTAGTATTCCCCCGTTATAGAAATGCCTTTATCTTTATAATCTATCAATAATATTCCTTCTGAGTCCCAAAATATCGTTGCCATGAGTTTCCCAGCCGACTGTGAAACCTTAAATTTCTTGGGTGGTGCTGTGCCCTTTTTGTGCCACTGCATGGAGTCTTGTTTGGACTCGGGTTCATAATGATGAACCCAAGTTTCATCCCCAGTAACAATTTGATTCAATACGCCATCCTTGTCTTCATTGCAGAGGTCCAAAAACGCACGTGAACATTCCACGCGCTGTTGTTTTTGCAATGGCGTGAGCATTCTCGGCACCCACCGTGCGCTAACCTTAGTCATGCCAAGATGATCGTGTAAAATTTTAAAAATTGTTGTACTCCAACCATTTCTGCGAGTTGTTTCTTTTTTAGTCGAGCATCTTCCAATACAATTTTTTCTACTTTTGCAATAACTTCTGGCGTAGTCACCTCAACGGAGCGCCCCGGCCTCGGGTCGTCTTCAAGTGATTCCCTGCCTTGTTTAAATAAACTATGCCACTTGTAGACCATTGTTTGTCATTGCTTGTAGATCCATTGTAAACCGATGACATCTCATTGAGTATGGTTTGAACAGACTTTCCTTGCTTAGTAAGGAACTTTATCACCGCACAGAATTCAATTTTCTCCATTTTTTTCACTTCGTTCCCGATTAAAATACTTGGTCAACGATAGTTTAATAACTAATGATCCAATCACAACAAATTTTACTATGCATACTAATTATGAGTCACTGAATACGGTATGCATCAAAAGAGCGCGTTTACCCGCCTTTTTCACTGTCATTCCGCGAACTTAAAAACTTACCCTCGTACATATGTTTACATGCTTTGAATGATGTGCAAATACTTTTAATAATTATAGAAATATCTATTCGTAACAAATGATAATTATTAAACCTAATTTTGTGGTAAAATTAACACATTTGAGAATAATGCTAATTCTTGTTTAGTAATTTTTCTTTTTTCTTTGAAATTAACTTAGTATATTTTTATGAAATATAATGTAATAAACACCTTTTTTTTGTTTTACTAGTATCGACCTTTTCACAAAAATATATTTTATAGACTCATAAAATTCCAATCACAATAGATCTCCCTTCCACTTGTGTATTGTGGGGCAGCTTTATGTTTTCCCTATTATCAAGTATTGGGGCAGGGTAAACATACAGCAAGCAGTTAATAAATTGCCCTACTTTGAATAATCGGTAATTTCTATGTGAATGTTGACTTACTAATAAATCAATATTCTACCTATGTGTATAACGAAATGCGAAAACAAAAGTATACGCTGAAAATAAAATCAATTGCCCTATAATAGTGTATTTATTAAGGTCACGTAATTTATACCAAATTAGACATGTGATCCACTTCTTTGTGGTGTAGTAAAGCAAATTTCAAGAATTAAATATAAAGAAATTTAAGGTCTTCGAAAAACAAAGCCTATGTGAAAAAAAAAAAAAAAAATACGTTTTTATCATTACTGTTACGTTTGAGGTTGACGTACATTTAATTTATTGGTGTATTGTTTTCGATTTGTTTATTTCTTCTTTTCAATTTGAATTGTTTAGTGAGTGTGTTTTAGCTTGTAATATTAGTCTACATTTCATAACTTTCTAGTGATTATGAATGTTTACCACGGCCTACCCAAATGTCCTGTTGGCGGTAGTGTCACATTTCGGGTCATTGGTCTTGGCTCATATCGATTTAGGATCACGATGACTGGGGCTCGTATGCCGTCTGTATGGACAAGTCGACTCAAAACGATGATCTCTTCTTCGAAAGGCCAGCCTGAACTCTATACTGTACTCGCATAGTTTTATTTAAAATTATTCACCTGACCCTCAACATTTGTAAGTACATTGTGACTTTTGAGTTTTCCTCCCTCCGGTATAACGGAGATAAGGAGATTAAGCAACGAACGGATTGCCTAACACCTAGTAATAACTCCGTATAAATCAGTTCCTAGGTGCCGAAGCGTGATTCTGCTACGAATTTCTTAACAGGAAGGATTGGGTAACAGTTCTACATCCCTACTGAAAAACAAACATAAAATTTGATATTAAAGTTTAAAACAAATCGGACTATATTTGTCAATGTTTAAAAGATTTTATGTTCTGCCTTGCCAACACTAAATAAGGATCGTTTTAAGCAAATAGATCTTATTTATACTATTTTTTTTGAAAGAAGTTTTACGGTAGGGTAAGTAGTGTTTGGTAATCTTGAACTTTAGTTAGCCGTTCCTACCGGCACAGGGAGCAGTTCGGTCGTCCTGACAACAGGTTAGATTAGCGTCACGCCGTCGGTATAACGGATATGTTTTTTTCTAGTGCTGGGGTAGTGGCCCACATTTTTTAGTCATATATGGTGTGGTTACAAGCGCTCAAACGGTGACGGCTTGTTATACCAAGAAGTTACGGACTGTTCGAGTGAAGTCGAGGTCCCGCAAATACACCACAAAAGATAGTCGTGTAATCAACTTTTCCAACACACATATGTACATTCAAATAGCACCAACACTTTACAAGCGTCGATTTGCGACAAGGATAATCAAGTAAGTAACCTAACGTAAAAACCAAATACCAAACATTTTTTGATAGCAGTGCGTGGTTTTCGATACACGTAGTTACTGTAATTCGGTATATCATCATCATTATCTAAAATTTTGAACGTGACAAAACTTATTGAACTTGTAAAAGTAATTTATTTATTTATTCAATATACTTTCTGCAAATAAAGTACATTGCATAAGGCGGACTTAATGCCGTAGGCATTTTCTTCCAGTCGACCTTTGGGTGATGCAGAGATGCGTGTAGCAGGTGTAACAATAGATTTAGTAGTGTTGATTTTTAATTTGCGTATAAAATTTTATGTAATACATAATGATATAAATACATATATACATACATATACATATATAAAAGGGAACACATACCTATATACATATATACACACGCAAATACATACACATTCATACAATGATGAATAGGCAAGTAATCATTCTGATGACTCCGTCAACAAGTCTCCGTAAAGTTTGCGTACTCTAACCTTAAAGGTTAACGGGTTAGCAGACCTTCTTATATCTAGGGGGAGAGCGTTCCAGAGGTTTACAGCTTGGACAGTAAAGGACGAATGGACAATACGGGAATTATGTGATGGACAGAGAAGGAGGAGATTATCGGAGGAACGAAGATTTCTGTCATGGTTAGAGCAAAGATATTGTATGTGAGTTGTTAGGTAAGCGGGTGGGTTAGAAGAGTGGATAAGGGAGTGTAACATAATCAACGCCCGCAAGCTCCGGCGCTGTCTAATAGGTAACCATGACAGTTGCCTCCGATAAGCGGATACATGATCATACTTACGTAAGTTGAATATGAACCGAATGCAATTGTTGAAAAGACGGTCTAATTTTTTGAGCAGATCTGCATTCAGGTCGAGGTAACACACATCACCATAGTCGATGATTGGCAAAATTAAGGCATAGACAAGCGTAATCTTGGTTTTTATGGGGAGAAAGTTTTTTAGTCTATAGAGGCCACGTAAAATATTCGTGACCTTTTGATTGACACTGGTTACCTGAACCTGCCAATTCAAAGTTGTATCTATGTGTAAGCCGTAATTTAATTAATTGATTTACATGATACAGAATTTTTTTGTTTTGTTCAAGACAATTGAAATCCATAATAAGCAGTCTTCTTAAAAATGTGTCTAAAATGACTGCATCAGTAAAACGAAGTAAAAGGAAATTGAAGGCAGTTACGTTTAACAGTCAACTCAGCTATCTTAAAAAAATCTGATTGACGTTAATTGAGACAGCAATTTCGAATCGACATTACTTTTTTATAAAATAATTAAATTATTTTACGGAATGGACAAAAAGAATGCGTACAATGTTCTTTATGTGTCTTTATGAATGTGTACCAAAACTTTACCTACAATTTAAGCAATTTGAACACTATTCAATTATGCTATCTTATAATATGATGAATTACGTTAAAAACAACTACGTGTGTGATGCTGGTACTATCGCAGCAAGACTCTTAACTTCTTGAAAAGACGCCACAATAAGATCCATCTACCATCCCCAGAGTAAACTCTAACTAAAGAAAAAGTAAATAATTTCATTCAGTAATCTCATTTATCTCTTTGTTATATGAATACGACTTTAATAAAGTTTTGTTCCAAAGAATTTGCAGCAATACTGATGTTTTATTGATTTGGTATGATTTAGGATTAAATAAATAGAATTTTTTTTCATTTAGTCATATCATTCTGCGATCATTCATTAATCAAAAATTAAAGAAATAACGAAGAAATGACGAGGATATTGTTTTACAAGTAGAAATCATAGTTAATAAGATAAGGAAGTGACAAGAGTGGGAGTATATACTAAATTATTGAAGACCCTTGTCCTAGAGGGGGCGGAATGGGAGAGCGACAGCAATGTAGCGAAATCGTTTAAAATTTACTGGCGAGGCTGTATAATATCTTCTATGTCAACTAGAGTACAACAACTTACTCACGTCATATTGTCGTCCCACCCCGCTCAGTGTCTGACCCGACCATCTTTCTACTTATATACTATTATGGAAACTTCACTTTGCCGTATACTAACCCTTACTAAATAACTTCATACATGTATAAATAGAGTAACATGTGTGCTTATCACGTTTGCGAAAGCATTATTGACATGTATACACAATTTAACTCACAAGCTGGTGCCATAAAGCCTTGCCGGTGAAAAAATTCGATTAAGAAGTGTTCACTCGTTAAGCTCGAACCACAGTTCCTGAAAGTTCTGTACATCTGTTATTTGAATATTTATTAGACCTTTCGCGACGCAGGTATCTTGAATCATCTTTTTTACAATAAAATTAGAAATTAACCTACTACAATTAGATTTTCGAGAACCATTTATCAAACAGAAACAGTTTTTATGTTGGATTACGTCCCAAACCTTTAGGTTAATACATTTTATTCTGACATTAAGCATAGCTGAGTATTATTGAGTCTAACTAAACGTAGTCTGGCCAATATATTAACTACTTTAATTGATTTTAATAAACTTGTTAAGCTATTGCAGAGCTTTTATCACGGGCTTCGAGTGCGGCGACCGAATCAAGAAATTCCGTAACGAAAATAAACCTAACACCCCCCACTCCGACCGGCACAGTGGTGCGGCATTGAAAGCCGTGCATCGTCTAACGTCGTTTCAGTTCAGCAGGCTTAGGCACGGTGTTTGTATGCGTGCGACTAGACGTATACGTGTAGATGTAAAAAGCTCGCACGTATCGAGACGAGCTGCTCCAAAATATTATAATTGCATAAGTTGATAAAAAATGTTTTGCAATAGCTTTACCGCGGCAGTCCCTGAGTGCTACACGTATTTTTTATTGTCCATGGATTAAGAATACCGAGGGTCACCATCCCTGTTCATACCATGTCGTAAGAGGCGACTATGGGAGTAAACTACGCAGCATGACATCATGATAAAGAGAAAAGAAACTTGAAAAAACCCTATACTAACCCGTTTGGTAGGCGTGGTATAGTAGGTCAAAATCTTCTTTCTAAGGAGAGGTCCAGGTCCAGTAGTGGACTGTTAAAGGTTTTTGATGATGATGATGATGAATCTTATTACTAATATCATAGCAAAATAAATTTAGCACATTGATTTAACTGCACAAAAAGTACTACGCTAAGGGTGAGTGTAATAAGTATCCCACGGTTTATACTAAGTGACATTAGGGTTAACACGCCATTAAAAGATAAGCGAGGTTTAAGCTTAAAGACGAGAAATTATCGCAACTTTTCGGCCAATAATAAAGTATAAAAACTTTTTTATAGTCGAAATCATAAGACCGTGTAAAATGTTACCGTTTAAATATTAGCAACACTGTTACAACTTGGGTTAATATAAACATAACTTTATGTTAACCTATATAATAATACATAATTATTTAACAGTGTTTACACATAATATAAAAGTTTTTAAATTAACAGCAGATGCAGCTGCTTTATTGTTGTTTTGATGTAATGCAGTCCATTGTCTTTTCTTTTAATTTTTCTTAGTTCCAATTTATTATAGGCCTAACACAATCTGTAGAAGAATACCTAAACAGTGAATGTTTGGCAATTACGAGTATGGCCAGTAAGTCCAATTCGAGAATGATAACCTCGATTACAATGTCGACAAACGTGTTGTTGATCAGGAGATGTCATCAGGTGCGGCCGCGCAGAACGTTTGTGGTGCAAAGTTCGCTTGCGAGATAGATGACCAAAGCAGTCTCTATCATTCGTAGTCACACCTTCCGCGAAAGAACACTTACCGAGGACTCCTTTTCTAGCTATTTGGGCTTTTTTGATAGGCTACCATGTCTTGTTTGGCACTATCTTTAAAACGAAATATACTTAACATTTGCAATTTCTCCTTGGAAAATTTGTCATGACAAGCAAAAGGGATTTATCTGGATTACGTGCCCATGCCAACGCAGTCGCATCTGCTTTAGCAAGCCAAGCAAGCCGGATATACTTAGTAATCTCGCAGCCTCGAACTAACTCGTTTGTGACTCCATCATTCGAGGAAATTCGCAAAATGCCTCGAAGACAACGCATATGAAAGCTGTTTAGTCTCCGTTCCTGTTTGACATATTATGACCAGATCGCAGCGCCGTATAAGTATATGAATAAGATGCATGTTTGGCACACAATCGTACAACATTGTATTATAGTGGCCTTGCCTAAGGCCTATCACTAAAATTTGATTTTAGTTACAAATAATTTTATGTTTTTAACCTTTCTCATTCATTTATTTGGTAAAGTGTTTTTTTTGCTCGTCAGTAAACTGCTTACTCATTAAGATTGTCGTCATTTCAATCCTATAAGAAATACCTTACATTTGTATTAATTTTATTTTATTTTACAATCAGTATATTTTTTGTTTCTTAGGAAAAAATTTGAAGATTTTACTGTTCTGTTCTGTATGCACATACATATTCGTACACACACATACACTAAATTTTATTTAAGATTTCGTTTTACTTCCCTATCAGTTCCGCTTAACCACAAAGTGCTTCTTAAGAGCAAAATGCATGACTTATTATAAAAATACTAAAACCACCAAAAGTGTTTCCATAATGCTAAAAATCTATTTGTTTTTGTCTCAAATGCATTCAATTGCTTGTCAGAGAAGAGTTTAATGTTCAGAAAGGCTTCCCTATTTTAGTCTTCCGCAAATTTCAAATTAATTACGGTAATGAAGTAAATAGCAATTATATAATGAACATTCGTGTTAAATGAAACTAATGAATGACTCACGGGCTAATTTACTATATCGTAAGTAGTAATTTTATAAAATAACAGTTTAAAGAATAGGATATGTAGTTGAAAATTTGAACATAGACTTCATCATCATCATCATCATTATAATCATCATCAACAGCCTTTTACAGTCCACTGCTGGACACAAGCCTCTCCTTAGCAAGGAGATTTTGGTCTTCTGTACCACGCTGGCCAGACGGGTTGGAATAGGGTTTGTTTCAAGTTTTTCTTCTCTTTGTAATGATGTTATCTTGTATACTTTGTTCCCTTAGTCGCCTTTTACGACACCACCACACGGGATGAATAGGGGTGGTAATACTATGTATTCTTAATCCGTCACCACACGGACAAACATTGGTAACATTGACCTAAAATAATAATAATACTATTAAAATATTATTTCAGAAATCTCACACACATTGCCATCTATTCCCAAAGTAAGCAGAGCTTGTACTATGGGTCCTAGACAACTGATATAAATACATATATACTTTTTTTGTAAATAAATACATATAATGCATAAAAAACATCCAAACTTCAAAATAAATATTTGCGAATCATACACACATGTGGTCAGATCCGGGAATTGAACGCGAGACCTCAAGCACAGCAGTCGCGTACGCTACCACTGTGCCATCGAGACAGTACTTTTAAAACCAGATACATATAGGAAATAGAGAATATATTCTTGTAAACAATGGTACATCATTCCTTTGAAATACCAGTATTTTTAATCAATTTTCTATCCAAAAATAACTTACATAACATCAAGTTTATTAATAAGTAAACAGATCTTAATTAAGGTGATCAAACAAACTTCATGCGAGCGAACTCAATTCGCAACTAGTAATACAAATAATGACTGAAGCCCCGTTTAAACTTACAAGTTAAATATTAACATTTTACAGCTATGGCCTCATATTACGATCATAGTAATTTGTATTATAGGTTTAATCACGTGAGTTCATAAGCTAGTTTAGTGTGGGATAAGTTTTAGTAGTTTCACCGCCACTGCTTAAAGTAGCCCATAAAGCCCATAAAGGGACGCAACATTTAGTCGACTACAGTTCAAATGAACTACATTATTCTCCTGTAGTACTCTTTGTGTTATTCTCCAATAGTATTATGTTTTCTGACTAAAAGTTATGTGTGCTGTAAACTAGGATGAGCTCTTTATGGTAACAAAGAAACTACAATGTCGCAATAAAGTAGAATCTAAAATTCTGCTGCACATGTTTGTAACCTAATTTGTAAGGCTACAGAGCGCAGTACGATGTATAAAATCTTTAGTTTGTACAGTGTTTCATCTTGTGAATTTCTATGTGTATAACAGATTAATAGATGACATTTACGTGGTAGTAATTTTTTGTTAAAGGCTTATCAAAGTAGATTAATTGTATATAAAGATAACAAATATGTTTATTGTCACAAAACAGGAAAAGGGATTAATTTTGATTTTATATTCTAATATTCCCGGATCGGGCGAAATGTTTGTATGATCTGCAAATATTTGTTTCACAGATTGAATGCATACATAAAAGACGACGACTTGAAGAAGGTGGCTGGCAGCGAATGGATGGGAATTGCCCAAGACCGGGATCGTTAGCGTTCCTTGGAGGAGACCTTCGTTCAGCAGTAAACGGCGATAGGTTGATTGATTGAATATGCATAATATGTATGTATCTACAAAAAAAAAGTATATGTGTATTTATATCACTTGTCTAGTACCCATAATAAAAGCTCTGCTTAGTTTGGGATTGAATGGCGATGTGTTGCAGACGCCCGAAATATTATATTATATTATTATATCCCACGCAACTTTACTTCGAGAACTATCCTAAGAATTTCATAGAGAAGTGACACCGCAACTTGCTGACTTTGTAAACATCTCAGGTGTAACATACTCTAAGATAAAAAAGAATAAAGCAAGAATATATTTTACTATACTTATCGACAATACAAGTATACTTACGCGCCTTTCAGTAAACCTTGAGAAGGCTTACCGTCAAAGTTTTGTCTGTCTGCCAAAACTTTGATAATACGCAGTGTTTTTCTGTTGTTACTTGTAGTTTTCCAAAGCACGTACGTATCTTAGTGCTTACATAAATGTTTTGTATTAGTTATGTATCATATTAAATATAACTTAACAATCAGCGTTCATATTTAACGTAATCAGCTTTCGCCTGTAATAATAATAATAATATATTTTATTTGCTTTAAACATGGTTTACAAAGGTGTTACAATTAAAATTTTTTAGAGTACATACATGTTTTGCTAATAACTACTAGCATGCAAAAATTTTACTTAATCTATTGAAGGAACGCCTTAATACTATAAAAACTATAATTGAGTAGCCATTCATGTAATTTCCTTTTAAAGAGCCTTAAATGTAATGATTTTAAATGATTAGGTATCTTATTATAAACACGTATGCACATTGCCAAACAATTTTTGTTGTATTTAGTTGAACGGGGAATGTCATGTAATATTAATCTGTGTGGATCTCTCCTATTGCGTGGATTTATGTCATTTGCTGTAGTAAATAAATGTAGGTTTTTTCTAACGAATATGCAGGTTTCGTATATATATAAAGAAGGTAACGGTAGCAAGCCAAGTCTTTTGAAGTATGGTTGACATGATTCATCCATATGTAGTCCACACATTGCTCTAATACACTTTTTTTGTGAAACGAATGCTCTATCTACTTCAGTACTGTTGCCCCACGTTATTAAGCCATAACGCAGTACTGACTCAACATACGCACAGTAGGATATTACGGCAGTTTTAGTATTTGTGATATTTCTTATCTGCCTTATTGCATACACAAATTTATTTATTTTTTTTGAAGCATTTTCTACTTGCATTTTCCAATTTAAATTTGCATCAATAGTTATGCCTAAAAACTTCGTATATGCCACTTCTTTGATTTTTGGAATGTTAAGTTTAAAGTTGTATTTTTGGTTATAAGACTGATTGAATTGAATATATGTGGATTTAGTAAGGTTAATATGCAGATTATTAGTAGTTAGCCAATGAATTAAGTTATCTATAGTATTATTTATGTCGGCTTCGTGGTCACAAAAAAGCAATCTGCTGCCATCCCGCTCCCGTTGACTTTGTGTCAGCGGCCTTAGCCGTAGTGTAATGTTATATAGCCTACAACTTTCCTTGAGAAATGAACTATTCAAAAGTATAAGAATTTTTCAATTCTATCCGCTCATTCTTGAAATTAGAGCGTCAAACCAAACACATTAAATCGCCCTACACTTTTATAATATTAGTATAGGTTCATAAGGGTGCAAATTGGTTGTTAGATAATGAGTATAGTGAAAATCCGGCAAACTATATACGATTACATAAATCGCAGACGGGTTGTTTAGTTAAATTATATTCAAAAAACACTTCTCCCTGTTGTACTCCTTTAGGTTTTAACTTTATATAACGACTGAAACTCAATTGCTATCTGTGAAAGAGCTGCTCATGCCAAACGGCAGGTACTTAAATCCTTAAGTGCTCTTCAAGTTACTACGAGCTGATGTAAACCAAAGATAGTGTACTTATGTGACAACCACTGGCCATCTAAATTTATTAGACACAAATTCCTACAATTCTGGCAATAAAGTGACCAAAATACTTTGGTGTTACTTAACTTTAGACGTCGCCAGTCAGCACAGAAAACAATTACTGCAACATAAGTCACTACGATTGGGCAAACGTGGTGTAGGACGCCCAGCGGCCCGATGGACCGATGACTTGAAGAAGGTGGCTGGCAGCAGATGGATGCGAATTGTCCAAGACCGGGATGCTTGGCGTTCCTTGGGGGAGACTTTCGTTCAGCAGTGGACGGCGATAGATTGAATTGAACATAAGTCAACGAATATCGTAAGTTAACGAAAATTACCAGTGTATCATTACTAATGTTTGTAATATATACTGTACTCTTCACAGTTCAGAATCACAAAAAAAATCCTTCGATTCTTGGGGTAGGACATGAGTTACTATTTACCGCGATAACCGACACACACGCGTGCGGAGACGCGAGCAAAAGCTAGTCTTTTATAATTCAAAAAATGAAATCTACGATTTGCGTCCATAATTTAACTACTCATAAAGTACAGTATATAATACTTGAATTCTTCACGGCAGCGTCTGTGACCTCACAGAAACAGCTGTTAAGCTGTTTTTTCACCGCTGGACTGGCTGAGCTGGACTTTCACCGAATGAATAAATTTACCGAAGCCCAAATCTCATGATTCTACGAGGAGAGACTCAAAAGGCCGCAATGACTTTTGAATCGCAGGTGTAAATGGCCACTTACCGTAAGTTGACCGAAATGCTTACACGCCCCTATACATACATACCTCAAAAAACTTGAAACGTAATTTAACGTAAATAATTTCATCTCATAAATAAATAGTCCAGAGAGTACTCCGTAGTATAATAAGCTTAATATAATTAGGTTTTGACAATGTAACAACAACGCTACATTTCAGAATATATCTTACACAATACGAAAAATATGTTGGTATAATTTTCTTAATGTTGGCAAGATTGACGTAACAAGAAGAGTAAATTTAAACATAATAATTCCCATAAAATCATTATATAGTTTAATATTTTTATATTTTAACTACAAATTAATGATTTGAATAGTTAACTGTACGATAGTACGTGTATATGTGTGTTTATATTATTCAATAGGCTAGATGACACCTTAGTCAAATTAGTTACTTTTTATCATCTGTCAAAACGACAATTTTGTCTGAAAAATGTACTAAATACCAAATTGTGACGTCACTGTTTTAGACTACTCAATTGAACAATATATTTCAATGTATATTTGATTGAAATTCGTAATAATAATGAAAAGATATGTTAATTGTATTTTCCGAGATGTTTTGCGATATTAGTTTTAATGAAGTGGCCATTGGTATTTATTTACGATACAGTCATCTACCCAATTTAACTCTGAATATAACCCTCTACTTCATACGCAAAGAATTTAATATTATTTATGCCCCAAATTTCTGTTAAACGGATTCTTGATAAATTTATATTTAGATGTACGCTCCGTGATAATTAAATCAACATCTTTTGATGTACACTGCACAAGTTAATAACCCGATACATTTCAGAGAACTACAACAAATTTATTTCAGTTATAAGCGAGGAATTACATATTAGTGCTCGATTTGCCGATTTAATACGATACTGTCAGTTATTAGAGATCAGGTCCTTGAAAATGAAGCCGTCTCGGTAATAACTGTTATAACAATTTCACCCTCTATTTAATTGACAGCTAGTAGAAAAGAAAATTCAATATCATTCTGAATAAAGAACTGGGTTGATTAGAGTAAGATTATACACTAGAAAGGTTTTGTGAAGGTATCAGTTATTCTGATATTACCGTTAGCTTTCTGAATTGAGACTTGAGAATCAAATTCATTTAACCAATTGTGTCATTTATGTGTCGGAAATTTTAAGATTTAACTCTTAAGCGTCGACGTTTCATAAAATAGGTAAACATTAAAAAAAATTAGATTATATATATTTATCTTGGTGTTATATATTCTCGTATAAATGTAACAGTTTTGTTAGAGATATATTTTGACGTCTATACTCTCTAACGTATTGACCAAATTGTATGAACTGTAAAATGAGTCGCATGCTAATTGGTAGGTACAATTATCAAAACTATCACTCTAATTTAACTAATGACGTATATGTCGGATAGTAATTGAAAAGCACACACATATCGGGAGTAAATGGTATCTCTTAACAATATTACAAGCACGGACATTCAAACATGTCTCTCTAGATTAAAATAAGCAAATTAAAATTGCCTGAAACCACGATTCTACTATACCTGAAGCACGATTTCTCAACTTGATTCTTGAAAAAGAAATGAACTCTACGGTAAATATGGCAGAGAAAGATGGAAGGAAGTATGTTTATTGGAAATTTGATCAAAAAAATTCATAAAACAGAAAATACTATACTACAGGATCAAAAGTACGGACATAATAATTGTTAAATGGAAGGGCAAACTAATTAAGTTACGAATAAAAGTCAATATGTAAAGAATTAGAATTATTTTGGAAAAAAGGAAACCAACCACAGCTGGAGCTGAAATCTATGTAATAAAACAAAAGAGGATTCCGCGCCAAAGAGGCGTCCTAAACAATTACTAAGGTGTATCTAACCTCAAGCATTACTTAAATATCTAAACTTTAATCTTCAAATACATTTTTAAGAACCTGCCAAAGTGACTCCAGTCTGCCTGATGGGAAATCATGAATAAAATCCAAGAGTTGTGGTCACGACACTCATTGAGAATGCAGACAATTCAGTATGGTGATCGACACTACAGCGGCCAAGATGGTTCTTCATGTCCCGCTTGGGTACATAAAAACCATGACTGTCATCGTGGCAGTGTAAGACTCATACGCTTACCACGATAACTTCCACCCCTGCCTCAATGAGTCTCCGTTCTCGTGCTCACCAACGAAAAAAGACAGCACGGATGCTGTCGCTCTAGGTTTGTCTTCTGTGAGACGTTAATACTGTCCCGGTCGAGCCGGCCCGTTCGAGTTGAAATCAACGTGACTCAACTACTCGTACGTTACAAAGTTTGCTCAATTCAGCAGAATAGTAAATGCATAATATACAACGCAATCCTAAGTATTTCTTTAAGAACTGTTTCGTCAAGAAGTTTACTTATTTTACTAGTTTCTCTACCGTCATTACAAGTTCTTTCGTACTTGTTCAGTGAAGGCAAGTGACACGGTAAAGTTTTTTATTTTTAATTGAACTGAGTGCTTAATATTGAACATGAGCTCAACATGCTAACGTAAGCGTTCTAGGTTACCTAGTCATACAAAAATTGTGAAAAGTTTGTGGAATCTAGTCATATGAAAATAATGACAAATTAATTCCACAGAATAAAAAAACGCATAAAACATTTGGAGTCTTAAATACACGCAACTACTATCAGTAATTTAGTGGAAACAACTATATCCAAGAAGAAAGTCGTTCGAGTTTCAATCGTGAAAAGTGAAACTGTCTGACAATAATCAGCTTACTTAGATATCTCTATCTTCTAACTGGACTTTATTTATATAATCCAGTTTTTTTTTCTAATAATAATTAATTTATCACACTCATGTAATAACTATCTAAAAACCAACTACAACCCAATTCACTGGTGGGTTTTTGATGAGTTAATCCTTATCATACATACGTATTACTTGATTTCAAATACTTCGAGTGTTTGCATCCCAACCACTTTCAAATTTTTATTCCTCAGACACAAAAATCCAACATTCCACATAACAATATTTGTGAAGGTCTTTTAAACATACAGTATAATATTCCTCTGTAGCAAATTTGAAGTGGAATCTATCACATCTTCCGCTTACCGTATTTTCAGTTCTCTGAGTAGAAGCTTAAGGTATATTTTCTAAACTCACATGACGAAACTTACAAAGAATTTTCAAATAAATATCCACATTTTGATACTGTCTCTATTTCTTACGATTCTTTCTTGGTAAGTCAACTTCTAGCGACATATATATAATATATAAAGTCAATAAATATAGCGTATTTCGTGAATTGCTTTGTGTCTCACGTGACTAGAGTTTTGAATTACATAGATCTGTGGTTTTGCTGTTTCTTTTATTTCCTACTTCGTGTACAACATACTAGATATCTGCGATAAACATTTATGCACATATTTCTTTAATTAAAAATGAAGAAGTACCATAATATATCTTTTTTACTTTACAGGCAAGGTTACAATTATAGACAGTTACACATTTCACCGTACGGTGACGGCTTAAGAACAGGGTTTGTCAGTATTGTCGACCTATTTATCCCATGGGTGTCTCAAGTGGTAACTAAGGGAGCATCTGTACGTGACACCGTAATAAGCCTTGTCAAATAAGCGATATACTTAAATATCATCGTTACCATCACGTTACGTCTCTAACTGCATGCAAAACACAAAAATATATAAAATAAATAAATCAAATTTCATTCTTAAACCTAGAAAATTACAAGGTTTTTTAACGCTATAGAGGATTTTTGAGATTAATTACGTCTATGAGACAGAGCACAATTCAATTGGGTATTTGCATGATTTTCCAATCCATTAAATAGTTATGTCTTATTATTTTTAATTTTTTTTTAAAATTTTTGAAATATTTTTTTTTTTTATTTATAAACATTTAAACTATTTAACGATAAAAAAATTGTTAAAATTTAAACGTACAGGTAGCTCCCTCTTGCGTATGTGACGTCATTGTGCATATTTCATTTAAATTTGTTCGCGCCAATCCACTCAGAATGTTTTTATAAACACGCCTGATCAGCTGTTGTGATTGTTATTTAAAAAAATAACTGTTTAAATTATTTCAAAGCAAAAACATAAACTTTATAACTTTTTAATATGTCATTAAAAAACAGTGGTTGTTGGTGTATTGTACCAACAAGTAAAAATACCGGTAAATCTAATCCAAATAAAATTTTTATAAATGTTCCATCAAATAAATTAAAACGAAAAATGTGGTTGGATGCATGTGGGAATAAAAGTGAATATTCTTTATTAAGTCGACTTTATTGTTGTGAGGATCATTTTGATGTAAGTAATAATAAAAATCAAAATAATTTTATTATAATCAACTTATAACCTCAAATTTTTTTAAATATTTTGACTGTAAATGAGTAATTAATTATTTTCATTTTAGTTAAAATCAGATATGGAAAATTATTTAGAGTGGAAAATGATTGGTGGTAACAAACGGATGAAAAGTAATAACGGACGAAAAATATAATTAAAAATATAATAAAAATATGATTATGATTCAATGTTTGCCTTCTTTATGATTTATATGTCAAATATAATTAAACTCACTTTAAATAAAAATCAACTTAAATTTTTTTTCAATAATTTATCATTCGTCGTTTATCATGCATTCAAATGACGCGCCAATAATATGCACAATGACGTCAGACCAAACACATCACGTTTCACATCACGTGATTTTTACATCATATTTGACCACTTTTATTTATTTATTTATTTAAAAATTATTTGTAAAAATTAAATTTTAATCTTACGTAGGTATTTTATGTGTATCAAAGAATTTATTAACTGAACTTTATTTGAAAAATCATTTTCATGCAAATACCCAATTATCCAGGTGAGTTTTCAACGAAAAAGAACACAGAGGTTTATGTACACAACACATGGCCGTTTAAAGCTGTAAATCGCATGTTTAGACCTAAAACCCTTTTCACCAGAAGCAAAAACATACAAGAGAAATCCCGGTTATGTGATACTTGTAAGCACTACATAAAACCCTTGAAATAAGGGACAAGCTTGTCAGAAATTTACGACAAGCGCGACGGTTTCTTACCAAACACACATGGGACGCATTGCCTCTAATAAATCATCACTCGTACCTCTAGATTGTGAATAAATTATGCTAAAAGAGTTCCGGCTACCTTTTACGTACAAATGTTCAAGATTGTTGGAATAAATGTTTCAAAGTTTTACTCTCTTTTACATAGTAACATGGAAATTACAGTTGAGCTTCCTTGTAAACCATTCGAATCTGCGAACTTGAATTTTACATGTGACGTTATTTTCAAAGATAACACAAAAATAAAAAATAATAAGTTAGCCTGGCTATTCTCGAGTAGCTTATTTACTCTTAGAAACCTGAGCAAAAAGACAGCAAACTTTAACTGTATAGTGAGTTTTCGGATATGTAAATGTGAGTGAAGTGTAGAGTAGTAGTTTTAGGTGATATGTAGGAACTTTTTGATGGTTTTGAGTGTCTCTACGGTTTACCCAAATATCCTGATGGTGATAGTGTCTTGCTTCAAGTCTCTAATTTTGACTAATGACTGTTATGGCTAGCGATGGTCGCATATGCCGTCTGTATGAACAGCAGACTCAAAATTATGATCCTTTCTGTAAAAGGCCAACCAGGAGAAAGGACCATAAAGTTGCTTGACCGGATTTTCTGTGAACCCACTTAGTTTTATGTTCTTATTTAACATTGTTCACTGACTTTTAATAAAAGAGATACCACTGTGATTTGCTACGCTATTTTTTCCTAGAGTGAGTCTTAGGAAATTAACAAAAATTTATTAAATTTAATTTATTTTCCCCTAACCACCGGTGTCTTGGTCCCTGTACCCGATGTCGGTGGTCTGCTATTTTTTATATTTTTAAATATATATTTTAGTATTCCTTTTATATGTATTTAAAAATTTATACAATATGTATATCTAAATTAATAAAGAGAATAATAATAATAAAACATTGGTTATTTTAATATATTCGATTTAATGCATACAATGCCATGCGAATATATAATATACGTTTTAATACGTGCACCTGTATAAGGCTTGTTTGACAGAACAGTTTCAAAACATGCAACGTGAATACTTTCCGTCCGATCAAAATTGTTTCGACATGTTTGAAAATATAATCATTTTCTTTTTTGAATGAGACGTCGCTTCAAATACAACAACTGGCTATAAAATTTAAAAATTTTGCAGAAATATTTAAACTTGACTTGACTTGACTGCATGGTTGCTCTAGTGATTTAAGCGGTCGCCACGCCGCTCTCTACTGCGCTGAGTGTGGTGGGTTCAAATATCACATGAGACAACACTTTGTGTGATCCATAAATTGTTGTTTTGAGTCTGGGTGTTTTTAGTGTCCGTTTCTTGTATGTTTATAAAATCTCCCGCGGCACAGGATTTATTCCTAGTGCGGGCGTTGTCTTTTTTAAAGAAAAGAAAAAAGAATAAACATGATGTATGATGTACCAACTTTATAAAGGCTACTGATATCGAAAATGTGATGATGATGTAATCTTAATCGATTTCGACCTCGTCAATCTCAATGAAGACTAGCCAGCTCCGTAGGAGACATAATAGAGCATAGGTACACTCTCTATTCCCTCACTCTCCAAATCCGATGAGACGGTAATCCGATCCGACCGAGGAAAGATCAGGCGCAGGGCTGACTCTACGTGCTCTCCGAGTCACAGGGCTTAAAATCCCAACTTCCAAATTCCGGGCTATTACTAAGTATTTCAGTAACCCGGAAAACCCAATAACACTTATTGGCACTACCCAGGTATAAAACCCGAGACCTCTTGATTAATAGTCGCATACATACGTTAACCACTAGATCAACAGTTATCGATAATGTACTCATACAGAGTACATTATTGACAACTGTCTCGTACTCGTACTCGTACTGATAATATAATCGTACGAATACATTACGGATAACTGTCTCGTACTCGTACTGATATTACTCGTACAGACTACATTATTGAAAACTGTCTCGTACTCGTACTGATATTAATCGCACAGAGAACATTATTGATAACTGTCTCGTATTCGTACTGATAATGTACTCGTACAGAGTACATTCTCAGTACACTCGTATAGAGTACATTATTGATAACTGTCTCGTTGATACGTTGTCTGTCTCTCTTAGAGATTTTGTTTAGAAAAAAAATTACACTGTTCAGTAGTTTACGATAGTTTAAGACCTAACACTCTATAAAGTTTCTTGTACTATCTTAAATAAAAATAACCTCTGAGCTGACGAACTTACTTAGGTACATACCTAAAGAGCCATTCATTGCTATTAAACCTTATATCCACGCAATCTTTTAGCTAATAGACTAAATCTAATGTGTGGCATTGTGCCAAACTAATAGTTGTTTATTAAATCAACCGGTCTTTAATAAATAACATGTCTTTTGCATCCACTCACGAAGGGGTAGGCAGAGATGAATGTCTATGAAAAAATTTTTGGTATATTTTATTTGGTTAGAGAGTTCAGATTTTGTTACAGGAAACATTTTGCATTTGAGTTACAGGAAATTGATTCGAGAGGTTAGAGAGTTCAGATTTTGTTACAGGAAACATTTTGCATTTGAGTTACAGGAAATTGATTCTGACCTCTCATAATATTATTTACATTTAAACCGTGAAAGTGATAGCCCTATTTTACATTCTTTTCTCGTCTACTTTTCTTTTTTCCCATAAAGTTGCCAATCTAAGTCCTCAATTACCCAGTTGAGGGCGAAAGGATTGTCTCACACTAATATCGTAGATAACAAAAAAAGACGTTAAATACACCCTTTTTAAACCCTTTCAAGGATGTCGGGGGTACATGTCACAATGAAAACATTTCGATAATTGCCAGAAACACGACTTTTGAAAATTATCGAAAAGAAAAACAGGACAATTAATCTACTAAGAGATTTCATAATAATACACGAACATGACCGCTATTTATAAATCATAGAAATATGAAGTAGTAACCTAAATTAAAATAACTGAATATATCTAAAGAACTAAATATTTTATATTAAATAAATCGTAATATTGTTGTCAGTAAGTTTTTCCGAGTTACAAGTTTAATAACATTAGTTAAAGAAATAATCTAATATACTGTTCATAACTTTGTAAATAAATTAACAAGATTTTATACTTGCCAGAGCCACGTGAAGTGACTTTTAATAGATGTCGCTAAGGGCTTAATATAATGTCTCAAAACATCTAAGTACAAATTCCGCTTCACAATTTGCTTTTCTGCTATGTTAACAATTTTGCCGGTTGAAGTATTTTCCTTAAGAGACTACAGAATATGTAATTTAATTATATTACCGAATTGTTTAAACATGATAATAATTTCAATAACGTCACGTACAAACAGTTTTAAATTACTAAACGCATCAACTATTTCATTTTTTTCTAGGTAGTAGAGCCACGCTGATTTCAGCACAAGCGGGCCGGCTCGACCGAGGTAGTACTACCCTCCCACAGAAGACCAACCTAAAGCGACAGCATCCGTGATGTCGTGTTTCGTTGGTGAGTGTGAGACCGGGGACCCATTGATGCAGGGGTGACAGTTATCGTGGTAACTGTGTAGGCCTTACACTCTCACGATGACTGTCATGACTTTTACGTCCCCAAGCGGGGTGTGAAAAAGCATCTCACTGGGCCGCCATAGTGTGGGTCACCATACTGTATTGTCTGATTGCATCATTTGCAATGAGTATGGTGACCACAACTCTTGGATTCTATTCATGCTTTCCATCAGGCAGAGTAGAGTCTCTTAATATAAAAAAAAATAAAAAAATATTCTTAGCCTCTCTGGTCTTTATATAAGTTATTAATTTCAACAACTATTAAACATCTTCAATTATTCCATTGTTAAACTTCCCTTAATGTTGATACAAACAGTCGATTTTAAATAATACCCCCATCACACTTTGAAACTAGCAGAGAGACAGAGATAACTTGATCATAAGGCCTTCTGTTCTTAGTCCACTATATTTGTATCTTTAAAGACTCAGATTATTCAAAGTGTTTGAAGTAAATTGTCTTACTAGTTTACGAGACCAAAATGTTTGAGACTTACGGTTCACAAATTGTGACCATGACGTAAAAAACATTTTAAAAAATATAACAACGATATTTGAAACAATTTCTTATCTTTTCTAGACAAATAACCGTGTTTTCAAAATAACAAACATTGTATTCCTTAATCCTGCAGCTATGAGGAAATCTTCATCCAACTTTCTCACAAGTAACATGTCGTTTCCAGAGATCACTTTGTTCGCTTCGATATGATAGTGAAACACTTGGCGAACAATTGTTGTTAACTTTGGCGACTTCAGAACAATTAGCTTTTATTGAATAAACTTTGTTAATTGTAAGCTTAAAAGGTGTTGGACTGCCCTAGGTAAAAGGATCCGAAGATATTTATTTTAAATTAGCTGCGAAATAATTTAAGTCGTGTTGAAAATTTAATTACGCTTTAGGAATACAAGTATACTATATCGCCATTTTGAATATAGCTTAAAGAATAGAAATTAAAGAAAAAATCCAAATATTAAATTGTTTTAACAACAATGGTAATAATAAACAGTCAAACTTATATGTCTTTTAAATATGTTTTACCTAAACGAGGCAACTATGCTGTCAGCCGTATACATCTGACAGCTGCTTGCTGAATGAAAATTGATTTTTTTGTTAACGTCTCGTAACGTTATTTTTGCAAGTCATTTTTCCTTTACACTAAGGACTATTCATTTTATTATTACGGGTACTAGACTAGTACCACTCATCGGCCTGTTTTCTAAAAACTGAAGTACATTAAAACAAATATCTATTTACTGCTTCAGAAATCGATTGCCCAATTTTATAATCGAAATGTTAACATAAGCGTCCATTATTCACCAACTGTCGAAGTTATTAAATCATCTGAACATTTATGTTATTTGATGGGTTAAAATACAGATATTCATGTCAAATAATATTATATTCGAACAATTTCTCTAGTCGCATGATCTCTAGAAACAAAGCAACGGAGCGAAACACGACTAACAGATGTTTCATATCATAATAAACGAAGATAAATTACTGCCGATGAAATATACACTTTTGAAGCTCGTTAAAAAATGGGCAAACCTATAAATCGTACTAGATGTTTGTTTTGTAAATATTTTACACATATTTCTATGAGAACAGATACAAGCCGGGGGAATTGCATACGTTATTAATTTTTGTTTATTCTTCTATTGATAATGAATTATACTGCAATAACCACTGACAATGAAGTATTTCTTAATGAATCAAACTTAAATTATCAGAGCAAGTCCAAGACCAAAGTAAACAAAACATAAATTGAAAACTTGGTGAAAAAATTGATAAATACCATTATTAAACTATGGCAATTGTGATTAATGTGAGTGTTATTTGAATTTTTACGTTTCAAATGTATGATGAAATGATATTTGAAAAAGAACTTAGAGTAATTGCTTGTGGATTAACAACATGAACATTTTAGGTTACGTTAACATTGGCTGTCTCTTTGTGAATAGTACTGTCTGGCTTCGATTGTTCGTAAAATTGAAATAATTGAATTAGGCGAGTAGTTTGATGTTAGGTAGGAGAATTTTATTGTCACATACCTGAATTTGTTTACCATGTTCGTATACAACAGTTTTGTATTATACGCACAGATACTAATATCCTAAGGATGGGTGGGTCAAAGCCATAGTTCTACGCGGTGGTATGAAGTATTGGTGTAGCTTTAAAAATTCCACAGTATATACAGTGTTGTTTTGACTTTAAATGCTTGTAATAACAGATTATATAATGAATTATTTTTTAGCTGTAGGCAAACCGTGTTTCAGCATATTTGGGCCAGCTCAAACCGGTTTTAAGTCACATTTCCTTTAATCGAGATAGTGAGTTTATCACAAGACGCTTTAACTTTGAGGGAATAACACTCCCTTAATAGTGATAGTAACCTACCATTAGAAGTCCCGCCTGTATCTTTACCCTTTATATCACTGGAAAATTTAACTGGTAATTTCAGACGCTAACTTTTACTGTAATTGTACTACCTAATAAATAATAGACTAATCGTTCAATTATTAATGAAGGGTTTCTAACTACCGGGGCCCGGGGGTCATCTTCTGACTCGACAAAGTTTAAGTGATTTATACGTAGATAACATAAGCGCATCTTTTTTATTATACATATGTATATACATAACTGCCAAAGTGACTCTACTCTACCTGATGTAAAGCATGAATAGAATCCAAGAGTGGTAGTCGCCATACTCATTGTGAGTGAGACCTAGTGGGATGCTTCTTCACACCTCTTCGTTTTAATTACATAAAATTTTGGTGTGGAAATCAGTTTTGAAATTAATAGTGCGCTGTCAAATATCATTGAATGTTGTTATTAATAATGGTACTATCCATTTAGATAAGAAATTAATAGTGATTACTTGATTTAGTTATAACAAAGTTTTTTTTTTTTTTTTTTTTTTATTATTATTTCTTTATTACAATCTGTCTCCTTCTGTGGGACATTCAGCAATAGGTTGGATAGTATAATTGTTCGCGTTTCCGAAATGTGACCTGTGTCACACCCTATACGTTACAACAGTGAATTTACTGTGATGGGATCAAATCTTGAGGTATTTTTCGTTTAAGCCGGCGGGCTTCCTTTTGTTCATCCATTAGAGATTGGGCTAGAGTGTTTGGATGATGTGTTATCCTGTCCTTATAGGTTCTGGTAAATCGTTCAATTTCCTGTTTTACTGTGGGTATTTCTAGGTCATGATGCAACAGTTCATTGGGTATGAACCAAGGAGCGTTTGTCACCATACGGAGTGATTTATTTTGACACCTCTGTATAATTTCAATGTTTGAATGGAAGGCAGTGCCCCACAGTTGTATCCCATATGTCCAGATGGGCTTCAGTATGACTTTGTACAGAAGTAGTTTGTTCTCCAGGGATAGTTGCGACTTACGACCAATAAGCCAGTCCAAGATCCAGTCCTTCCTGATCATAAGACCAAGTTGTTTTCTTTTTGTAAAGAGATGTTTACGCCATGTAAGACTTTTGTCTAGGTGCATACCGAGGTATTTAACGTGATCGGCCTGCGGTACTTCTATGTTATTAAGTTTGACAGGAGGACAAATGCCTCTCCTTAGCGTGAATGTAACGTTTACAGACTTCGTTTCGCTGGCTTTTATTCGCCATTTCTTGAGCCAATCGGATATGTTATTAAGTCCTTTTTGCAGAAAATCTGAGGCTGTAACTGGGTTTGAGTGTGCAGAAAGAATAGCAGTGTTATCAGCAAAGGTGCCAGTGGTTAAGGTCTCTGATGTGGGTAGGTCTGCTGTATAAATCAAATATAATATAGGACCCAGAACGCTGCCCTGGGGGACCCCAGCCTTTATAGTTGACAAATCAGACAAGGCATCGCCGTTCTCTACAACAAAATTGCGACCATCTAAAAAGGATTTTAGAACTCCGTACAGGTAGTCAGGTAGAGCTTTTTTTATTTTATACAGTAGCCCTTTGTGCCACACCCGATCGAAAGCCTGTGATATATCCAAGAATGCACTGTTACAGTAGGTTTTAGCCTCGAGAGATTCCATAATCCTTTTTGTAAGTCTGTGCACTTGATCTATAGTAGCATGTTTGCTGCGAAACCCGAATTGGTGGTTAGGAATCAGTTTTCTTTCTTTGAGTAAAGGTAGCATACGTGTTAGTAAGAGTGTTTCGTATAACTTGGATAAGATAGGCACCAAGCTTATTGGTCTGTATGATTTAGCTTCCTCAGGTGGTTTATCAGGTTTTAAGATCATAATAATTTGCGCTACCTTCCACTCTGGAGGAAAGAACCGAAGTCTTGACACGGTATTAAATAGGGATGTAAGAAATTTTATTCCAGATTCTGCCTTGTAATATACGGTTGGTTATCAGGTCGTACCCTGGTGATTTTTTGGGATTTAATTTTTTTATCAGTTGTACGATTTCAGCTTTCGAGAATTTGACGGGTTGTTCGTCTATAATACTAGTTGTGTCTAAGAATTTCGTGATTTCAATCTCATGGTCTGGTGCGCCTTCATACGGGTGTGGTGTAAAGACGCTCTTGAGATGGTGTGAGAAAGTTCTAGCTTTATCCAGATCCGTCCGTGCCCAAGTACCATCACTTTTCTTGAGAGGAGGTAAAGTATAGATGGGTCGTTTGAGTTTCCTGGTGGCTTTCCACAAGGAGTAGTCTGAGGAAGCGGTGGCGCCCAGGCTGATCAGCTGGTTCCGAAAACCTTCATTCCGATCTGTTTCAAGGGTATGCTTGAGCTGTCTTATTAGGTGGTTAAGACGTTTTTTTATAGCCGGACATCTGGTTAGTTGCCACTGTTTCCGTAAATTTCGTTTTAAATTTACTTTTTCCAGGATGTTTCTGGCCACAAAGTTGTCTGCGCCTTTTCGGGGTAGCGGTGGAGTCGAAGACCAGGCTGCCTCTTGTATGCTACGGTTGAAGAACAGAACAGCTTCTGATATGTCGTCCATGGAATTCAAGCGAACTGGTTTTCTGAAAGCTTCGTCAATGAGGTCTCGAAACACTGGCCAGTTTGTCTTCCTGTTGTGTAGTACGCATTTTGTTGTCCATTCTTGAACAACACTATGCAGTTCTACTAGGATCGGTGAGTGGTCAGAGGACAGGTCTAGGCAACTGCGGCACACAATATTATTTTTTGCAATTCCTTTAGTTACGCAAAAGTCAATGACATCAGGAATTTTCTTTTTGTCGGTTGGCCAATAAGTGGGTTGGCCTGTTGATAATACATTCTTATTTCTTGATTGCACACATTTAAGGAGTTCTCTACCCCTGGGCAGAATAAGTCTAGAGCCCCAGAAAGTATGCTTGGCATTAAAGTCGCCCCCAGCAATAAATCGACATCCGAGAGTTTTGAAGTATTCATTAAATTCAAGTTCCTTAATGGAATATCTCGGGGGGCAGTATAAAGCTGACACTGTAATATCACTAGACCTGTCGCTTATTACGATACTTGTTGCTTGTATATATTCCTTGCAATAGTTTTCAAGAAGGTGGTGCTTGATATTTGACCTAATAAGAATAGCAGATCCACCATGTGCTTTGTTGTCTGGATGGTGAGTGCAATATATATTATAGTTTGGTATCTTAAACTAGCTTTTCGATGTGAAGTGCGTTTCCGAGATAAGTAGAACGTCTATGTTGTGAACCTTTAGAAATATTTTTAACTCTAGCGAGTGGTTTGATAAGCTATTGGCATTCCATATGCACAAGTTTAGCGCTGTGAATGTGTTGACATTTTTGACATTAATTCGGTGATTGCTTTTGTCATAATTAGCATTTGATTCATAAGGGCTATTAAAGTTTCTTTAATGGTTTTAAGTTCAACTTCAAGTTTGTCGGAGTTTAGGTCTGTTTTAGGCTTTATTGAGTGTTCAACTCCTTTTGTGGCTGACGCATAAGATTTTCCGTGGTTTTCTGAAATATTTGTGGTTTCTTGGCTTGCTTTTGAGAATTCAGTCACTCGTTTATTTTTAGAAGGAGGAGCTGGATATTTTAGTTTTTGTAGCTCCTTGTACACTATACACCCTTTATAGTTAGCAGGATGACTTCCGTTGCACAGGACACATTTGACCTGGTTTGATCTTTCTTTCCGAGGACATGTAGAGGTATGATGGGACCCTGCACATTTGACACATCTGGGTTGTCTATGACAGAATCTTTGAGTATGGCCATACTCTTGGCACTTAATGCATTGGGGAATTTTTTTGTTTGGTCTGGGCGGTTCAACTTTTATTCGACAGTGTAGTAACGACTGTACTTTATATATATCTTTATTGTTTCCTTTGGGTTTCAGCTCAATACTCCAAATAGGTAAGGCTTGTTTAGTATTTCTATTTCGGATATTCCAGATATTTGTCACCGTATGGTCCAATTCTTCCAGGGCCATTTTTATTTCTCCTATATCTGTTGATGGATGTAGATCACGTAACACCACTCTGAAGCTTCTATCATTTTTTGATTGATAAGTGTAGAATTCTGTGTTTTTGTTTTTTAATTCTTTGTAGATGACAGAATATGATTCTGCCGTTTTTGGTTGGATTTTAACTCTGTTATCTCGTAGCACTTTGATTTCATACTGTTCTTGTGAAACTTCTTCTAACATTTTCAGTAAAGGCTGGATGTTACTTACACCATCAATAAACAATGGAGGGGGTCTTGTTAGTTTTGGTAATGTTGTTTCAGACACTTCTGTATCCAGTTGTTTGAAGCTGTTTGATATTGTTATAGTAGGTGTTGCAAGCCAGTAGTTTAGTTTGGTCTGTTTAAGGCCACGCATTACTGGGTCCGGACTAGATCTTTGCCTTTTGCCGTACCGTACTTCAGTAAACTGTTGTTCCGGCGTTGGACTATTAGTTTCATCTGTTTCGTCTGGTGACGCATTGTTAGGCTGGTTGCTATCACTCAACTCTGCGCTGGTTATTCCATTAAAAGAGTATGATCTTGGTCTACTTGTATTTGTGAACATATCTTTATGGAAAATTTGTTGGGTTAAAGGTTTTGGATTAAAAGATTTATTAGAATTACTCATTTTTATTCCCACGAGTCAGGACGACGTAACCTGTCGCTTGCGGGGTGACGCCTATTCCTGCAAGAAGGCACATACAACAGTGTTTGCCATGTCCACTGAGGTTGGCGCTTGGGGCTAGACTCCTTCCAGTCATTCATCCTTTTGGCACGTCTCCCACCGTAGGATTAGGGTTGTTATAGAGTTTTTTCTCTTGGTACGGGCGGTTAAGCCAATACCACCATTCTCTTATGGTTTAAAGAGGTTACGGGTTGTGTTGGTTATTTCCTACCAACACCGGGTAGACTAATTAGGTCTATCAGGTCAGGTTTGATACCGCCGCCCGATACTCGGCGTTGTTACTCGTTTTGCACCACCCGGAGGACACGTGTAGGGTGGGTCTTGGAAAAGATGGTAAGTCCTACGGACGCGAGTAACTCCGTCCTCCGGTTATAACAAAGTAGCTTTTATTAAATGTTTATTGTTTAACATGCAAAAAATTGTGTTTTTTTCACTCAAACCCCAATTTATCCCGCCAAAAACCATGTTCGAAGTAGCCGTGCATATCAACTAGTTTAAAAATTTCCCTGAGCCAGACTAATTGATTTCCTGGAATGCCCCTACACAGCGTAAAACAGGAGAAAACTTTTATTTGCTACTTTACTGCTGTTTGCCACTAGTGTGCGTTAGTTTATATGCGTATTTAGATATGTATTCAAGATTCTCTCTCTTTATTTCTCATTAGAGATGTGACTTTGATGCAAATTAAACAAGTGCAGAGTGTAATCGTAATATACCCTAAAAATTTTTTAGGAATGTTAATAATGGTTGATTGACGTAATGTATCGCCAATGTTTAAGCACTAATATAATTATTTTAATCATTACAATACTTAAAACATTCCTGTCCACGATAACTGTCTAGGTGTACATGCATATTATTTTAAACAGTGTAAAGACAGCTTTTAATCATTGGGTAATAATGTGACAGTTTGCCACCTTTTTATATCATCATCAACCGCCTTTAATGGTCCACTGCTGGACAAAGACGTCTCCTTAGCAAGAAGATTAAGGTTTTACCTTTTTATATAGCTTTCCCAAAAGTTACACCTTTGAAATAGGTAGTAAAACTAATACACCTCATATTTACAATATTTAAGCTTTGCGCGGATGCAGGAGGTAACATCAACATAAGGAAAGTTTGCAGTTGCATTATTGATATTGTTTTTTCTTGTTAGCGTTCTCAATATAGGTAGGGTATTTTTTACATATAATACCTGTAATGATTGCTAGTATAACAAACCATTACAACGATGATCGTAAAAAGTTGTAAGATCTAAGTGTTTCTTAACTTATTAAACATATTAAAATGGATGTTTTGTTAGTAGCCATTTTGTAGTTGATAAATAACCTAACCTACATTGAATAAAATGCAATAGATAAGTCATTTTATAGTAAAAACACTGTTAAAATGTTTTTCATAATCCAATTAAATAAAAATTAGGTCTCTTTAAAGAAAGACGTTGCATCTTTCGAGGTTATGGTTTTTATGTTATGTTTTATAGTAAACGAGTTATAAAACAAAATAAAAATATGTAGGTGCATCTCATTATTTACGTACGAAGTATGAACTCAGAGAGAAAATTCGCTTTGTTTCGGTCATTTTTTCTTGAATGTTATAGCCGAAATGCACTATGACTTCATTCGATAATATCTTGAACGAAATGTAAGTAAATATTATTTGTAAGTAACTGTAGATTAACTGTTTTAAACCACGTTCATGACTGAAAACAAAAGCATTCACTCGACCGAATATTCAATCGAATGAATGCTTCAACCGTCTGATTTCATCTTTAACATCTAATATTTTCTAATCCACTCAGGTCAGGACTTACCAATTAACGATCATAAATTCTTGTGATTACGCGTATACGTACATAAGAAAGTATTACGCGTCAATTCTAACAACTCCATGTGGCTATATCATGGTGAACTGTTATTAACTGTTTTTACTCATTAATTAAATTTTAACCTCAGAGGTAGTCAATCAATCACCTATCGCCGTCCACTGCTGAACGAAGGTCTCCCTCAAGGAACGCCAACGATCCCGGTCTTGAGCAACACGCATCCATCCGCCACCTTCTTCAAGTCGTCGGTCCATGGCGCCGCAGGGCGCCCTACACTACGTTTGCCCAATCGTGGTATCCACTCTAGTACACTTCGGCTCCAGCGACCATCGGTTCGTCTGGAGATATGGCCGGCGCCCTTCCACTTCAGCATACTGATTCTCTGTGCGATGTCAGTTACTCTAGTTCCCTGTAGAATAACCGCAGAGGTAGTATTTTTTTTTAAATTTCAATGAGACTAAACGAGATGTATACCCTTAGAAATAACGAAAGAACTTTTTAAATTTGTTCGTAAATGACAGGTTTGGTTAAAAAATCTTAACAGTTGCTGCTATGAATGAAGTAACAAATTACATTTACATATTAAAATAAATTTACTACAAAAATGCTAACAAATTAAGAGCCTTCTCTTTTTATAAGTCATTTAATATTATATGAACAATTTTTAATAGTTAATAGGTTAAAGTTAAACACCAAGGACAATTTCTATACAAAATTGCCATTACATTCTAGTACTTATATAACATGGAACACAATGTTAATAAGAAAAAACTCACGACAAATTAATAAGTAAATCAAATTTATTTTCAGTCTTGATAAGTCAACTGGGACGTAACATTTCGAATATCTAATTTATATTCAAAAATAAATCTCTTCAAATATTTACCATACCAAAGACAAATATACATATATTTTTCGTATTCCAGTATCGATATCAAACAATTCAACCTACATTTTCAACTGCGGTCATTTAACTTAATTTTCATTGAAATGTCGAAAATAGGACCATCGATCCTCGCCACCTGGACACTTTCACAGCTCAAATATTAACAAATGTTTTATATCTCATGGTACAATTTATTGTAGTCGTAAACGTCTGTGGGTGAGGTACGAGTAACCTACAATATGGCTGGAATAAAGGGTTATTCTTGTTGTAGCAGATATTTGTTTTTTTCATCCATGTTATTGCACAAATTTAAATAAATTGGTCTCATGACAGTCGCACCGCAATACATATATAAAATTTAGTAAGTTAAGAAAAATCATTTGACTAGGGTTTGTATGTTGTCTGTGTCCACAGATCGATTTAAAACTATGGTCCTTTTATCAACGCGAATCGGGACCCTACACTTTACTTGCATAGTTTTATTTATCATGTTCACAGACTTAAAACAAAGACACCTCTGTGGTTTCTCGCGACGTTTCTTTCCAGAGGGAGTCTTAGAAAATGCCGGCGTCTTTTAGCTGTAAAGTCAGACTTGTAATGCTTGTAGAAGTATCTGTTAAGAGTTATGTACAATATATCATTTATCATGTCGATAAATATTACTTTTTCAACAAGTAAATTACTAAGAAGGTCGAAATTATTCTAGCTTTGTTTTAAATTACCTAAAATTCCTCATTTGAACTTTTCTTTTTATTTTATTTCACAAGAACAAACAAGTAGATGGGTCATGGTAAGCGATTATCGTTGCCCTTGGAAACTTCGTTGCCGTCCTTAAGGTTCCTTCCCCATGGAATTATTGGGACGGGATACTAAGAAGAGAAATTCTTTATCAAAAAATATGAAATTTAAAACGCTAGTTACAATTTAAGAAATAAATATTTGAACCTCTAAATGTTAATTCAAATGCAATGATCCTGTAACTGAAATGATTATGTAATCAGTGTCAGATTAAATCAGAGTAGACTAAATTCACACGATTTAAAGTTTCAGTAGCACACTATGTAACCATTACTAGAAATACGTAACCCTAACCTAAATACAAATGTTTTGCGAAATTGGCTAAGTAGGTAACATGAGTTTATGTATGGTTCTGGTTACAATCAGCTTTTTTAACGTATAAAAGTGAGTTTTTATCTTTACTTTACTAAAGTTTATGGCAAGGTTGTTATTGTATATATGTATCTACTGTAAATCAGATAACACAATACATTTTTGAGCGTATTCTGCCAACACTAGAATGCACTCCCGTAATATATATTGTATATTTAAAAAGGGGGGAAGGGGTCTAGTTTTCTTTTGTAGCAAAGCTCTCGCAAGAAGTGCGGTGCAGCCCCTAGCTAGTAGAGCCACACTGATTTCAGCACGAGCGGGCTGGCTCGACCGAGACAGTACTACCCTCCAACAGAAGACCAACCTAAAGCACCAGCATCCGTGTTGTCGTGTTTCGTTGGTGTGTGTGAGACCGGAGGCGCATTGATGCAGAGGTGACAGTCGTCGTGGTAACTATGTAAGCCTTACACTGTCACGATGACTGTCATGCCTTTCACGTCCCCAAGCGGGGTGTGAAAAAGCAACTCACAAGGCCGCCATAGGTGTGGGGTCACCATATTGCATTGTCTGCATTTGCAATGAGTATGGTGACCGCAACTATTGGAATCTATTCATGCTTTCCATCAGGCAAAGTAGAGTCACTTTGCCAGGCTCTGAATACAGACAAAAAAAGAAACATGTGTGAATTTTTCAATGCTATTAGATAAGAAATTATTCTCCATACATCTATTTTATTATACATATTCGTTTCGAATCTTGACAATAATTTTACAACGATAATATATACGTGTTTATGTATTTGTGTATAAATACATACACCATTTTTTTATGAGGTGCTAAACGAAGAGATTGATCAAGTTTACCTTTTTGCACATATAAAAAAATCTTTTTCAATTTAAAAAAATAACAAGAAGGTTTATGCACAAATATCTTCTATGCTGTCTACTAACGTGGTCTAAATCTGGCGTAGCTGATCGTATTAAATAGTGGGTCGTCGCGACGACGTGCCCATACCGAATGATTGAGTTGGGTAGATATTAATTATGTATATCCACTTACGATTACACCTTAATGGAGACTGTAAAATACATTTTACATAAGGTCTATAAAATATTACTGTATCCTTATATTTCCTCATAATTTTATCATCACTAGTAAAAGGTATTTTCTGATCACAAATTTATTTTTTCACTATCTTGTCTCTTATTTTCGTCTCATAAATATTGTCTTGAAATTAAAGCAACTTCTGGTCCTCAATTTTCATTAAATCATGAAGTACCTGTGACAAAAATGGTACATCAGGCAAATAGCCTTTACAGCTTATCGGTATAAACGAACTCTTAGTATTTAAAAAAAAAACTAGTAGTACTAAATCACAGGATTTAGGGAGCCAACTCTGATAAGAATATGTCAGATGCAATAGTTGAGTTACTTAATTGAATGTAAAAAGGTTTTTCACGTAATGGATGGTATAAATAAAACAGAATTAACATCTCACTAGTTACTACTAATTTCAAAAATATTGCGTTTGGCAATATTAAAAACAAAATGATGCCTCGAATTAGCTAATTGTTTTAAGTACTCGCTATCAATTAACGTAGTTTTTACGATAAGATCTAAGATATACTACTCCGGCCATATTTTGTACAACTTATTTTACCGCCAGTTTTCACTATTTTAGAAATATTATTTAACAATTCAAATACTTTACTGTAGTAATGTCAGAGTCAATTGGCGTAGATGTTCTTAAACGCACGACTAATTCTAAAAGAGCACCTTCACACGTACGAAAAGGAATCCTCACCCAGTTTGAAATTGACTTTATGTCTTTTACCTTTCAACGTAGTGTTAGGCTTATCATTTTTTAAAAAAAAGTAATATCACTCTTTACAGATTTAAATTAAAAAAGCAAAAGCGTTACTTATAAGTTGATTAAAGTAAAAAAATCAAAGGGTGATGTAATGCATTATTTATGCCTTTAATCTAATATTAAAGTTAATGCGCAGCTAGGAAGGGTGCGATTCACCCTTATAAGGAAAATTGGGGAAAAGAAGTGAGAACTCGTTTTTTATTTAATATTTTAAAACATGAAAGGCAACCTTGCCATGATATATAATGATATAGATGGTATTTTATCCACGCCGTGAAGGTAAAAAGGGATATTGCAAGTCCCATCAACATTCTATGAGTCTTGAGCTACTGATAATCAGATTCATAATATACATATATATATATATGTATATATTTATATATTTCAAACATTTGACGTACAACGTCGTCTAGTTTCAAATTAAGCAGAACTTGCAGTATGATAACTCGACTCACTGATAGAGTACTTATATACTTTTTTTGTACATACACTCATATTATACATAAACACCCAAACTCCGAAACAAATATTTGCAGATCATACAAGTATTTGATCTGACCCGGAATTGAACCCAAGACCTCAAGCACAGCTGTCGTATTCGCTTCAGCTGTACCACTGAAGCAGTCAAATCATCAAATTAATATAAAATTGATAAGAAGAAAATTGAGTAAGTACTGAACTTATTGGAAGGAGCAGGACCAACAATAACTTTCAATATATAAATAGGTAATAGCTTACTTATGTAAGCGGTGGTCTCTATACCGCTCCCGAAGGTCGTAACAAAATGATAAAGAGCTTATAACTTCACCCAACTCTACAACTATCTAATGCTAAAAGTATATATTCAACTCCAGCTTGCTGTTTTTAAGATTAACAAGTTAATTACATAGATATACTCGAATTAGGGCACTCAGTGGCGTATTAAGCGTACACATATTGACAACTGTAGTTTTGTTCCCACTTACGTAGGCTATTATCGTATAATAATATTTATTTTTTCTTTCACATCGATCTATATTATGCTGCAAAATATTTATGTATATTCTCGTTAACTGCCTCGTTGGTCCAGCATATACGGCATTCCACGCCCGGGTCGAGTCAAAAATTGTTATTAAGTGTCTCTGGTTATAGAAATTCTTAAAACAGCCCAGCGTTTGAAAGTTAAGTTTTTAACCCCCGTGTCACGGGTTGTGAGAGTAAGTAAACAGAGAGTGCACCTGTGGTTGCGTACACACTTGTGCACTATAATATTTCCTGCGTAGCTTGCTGGTCTCCATTGAACATCATCTTACATTTGGTAGGTAGTAGAGCCACGCTGATTCCATCACGAGCGGGCCGACTCGATCGGGGCAGTACTACTCGCCCACAGAAGACCGACCTAAAGCGCCAGCATCCGTGTTGTCGTGTTTCGTTGGTGAGTATGAGACCGAAGGCCCATTGATGCAGGGGTAACAGTTATCGTGGTAACTGTGTAAGCCTTACACTGTCACGATGACTGTCATGCCTTTTATGTCCCCAAGCGAGGTGTGAAAAAGCATCTCACAAGGCTGCCATAGTGTGGGTCATCACATTGCATTGTCTGCATTTGCAATGAGTATGGTGACCACAACTCTTGGATTCTATTCATGCTTTCCATCAGGCAGAGTAGAGTCACTTTGGCAGGCTCTTAACATAGCAAAAAAAATCATAAACTCATATACTATTTATTTATGCTATATGGGAATGCGAAAGTTAGGAGTAAAATAAGTAAAAAGGAAGGTATCTAATGACAGAACACAGATAATATTGCTTATACAGATAGATTTTACAATGTAAGCACTATTTCAAAATCAGAATCGGACACTACTGACTCGAAGTGAATGTTAGCGAAAGGTTTGAGCTCACTAACTGTTATATTTAATTATTTAAAAAATTCTAAAAGGCCAGTACTAGTATAGATAAGAAATGCAACATGTTCACTTAATTAACACAACATTAAATGTCATCTTCAACTTAACTAGTCGCAAACTGTTGACCAATTAATTAAAGACGGGTACACCCAGTACAAAGAACCGGACATCTTGCCTGCTAGCTATTGTACTCTACTCTTCTTCCACAAAGGACCTCATAACAATATAGGTACTTAGTGGATCATTCTATAGGCACGGGTATTATACTATAAATGTAATTATACAAACAGTGATTTCTAGTTACTTTTTGAAGAAGTGACTTAAAATATATCCGTCCACTATTCATCCCATAGGTGTTGTAAGAGGCGACTAAGGGAACAAACTATTCAGGAAAATATCACTACAAAAAGAAGGAAAACTTGAAACAAACCCTATTCCAAGTCTTCTGGCCAACATGATATAATGGCCTAAAACTTCCTTTTTTTTCTATTTTACGAGCCTGCCAAAGTGACTCTACTCTGCCTGATGACAAGCATGAATAGAATCCAAGAGTTGTGGTCACCATACTCACTACGAATGCAGACAATACAGTTTGGTAACCCACACTATGGCGGCCTAGTTAGATGCTTTTTCACGCCTTATTTGAGGACGTAAAAGACCAGACAGTCATCGTGGTATTGTATTGCACACACTTACCACGACGACTGTCACCTCTGCATCAATGGGCCTCCGGTCTCGCACTCACCAACGAAACATAACAGCACCAAGGCTGTCGCTTTAGATTGATCTTCTGTGAGAGGGTAGCACTGGCCCGGTCGAGCTGACCTGCTCGTGCTGAAATTAGTGTGGCTCTACTACCTAAGGAAGGCATAGGCCTTAGGCCAGGACATAGGTCCTGCAATGGATTGTTAAAAGCGGTTGATGATAATGATGCTGATGACTAAAAATATACACCTATGGTGTCGATTAATGCACCACATTGACTCTGTCAAACTTAAAATATTAAGTTTATGTTCAATAAGAACATAGGCTTGTTAATTACTAATTCTTGTGTCTGTTTTCGTTTTAAAAATACAATTCTGTTTTTTTTAAATAAGTTAAGTGATGAAGTAATATATTAACCACTCTTATGTATGGTCCTTAATTAGGCACGTCACTTCTGTTATGATTCTTATAAGAGGAAATAAAAAAGGTTGACTGCCGAACGTTAAAAACATTTCTCACTTTAATTGGGCCTTTGTGACAAAAATCTTCACGCTTATTAAAGTACACACTAATTTAACTAAGTTTATCAAGAAAAAGTTGTGACTGTTTGAGGATGAATACCTTAACGAAACACTTTAATCAGATTGGATAAGAAAAAGTACAGTTGACTTATAAGCGCAGAAGATAAGGCAAAGTTATTTTATTTAGTTTTTTAATTTATCTTCGTGGATCCAAGTTATATAGGGTATAATTACATAAAATCTCGTGGTCTCGCTTCATTAACTAAGCGGCTAACATTGTGCAATCCAAACATTGTCATTTATACATTGGCAACTCTTTTCAAAAATCCAGACAGAGCTCAACCCGAGGTGTAACCAATATAAATATAATAACTAGAATAATAATTTAAAAACATAATAATTTATCTGCAAAATCTTAAAAACCCAGATACGTCTGATCTCTTCAGTAAATTTTACTTGTCTTGTTACGAAGAGGCAAGTACTTATGGACTAACAGATACAGATTTTTTTTTATAGTAGCCTACCAAAGTGACTCTACTCTGCCTGATGGAAAGCATGAATAGAAGAGCAAGAGAGAGAGATCCAAGAGCAGTGGTCGCCGTAGTCACTGCGAAAAAAGACAGTGCAGTACGGCGACCCACGCTCTTACGGCCTGCTGTTTGTGAGATGCTTTTTCACGCCTAGCTTAAAGGACTCGGGATCGTAGTGGGAGGGAAACACGTGCGCTGGTAATGAATTCCAGGCTTTAACTGATTTGCATAGGAAGGAAGAGCCGAACCATTTAGTTCGGGAGCGTATGTCTACCATTCTGAAACGGTGACTTTCAAGGCCAGCAGTCCTGTAGAGGAACGGAGAGGATGGAATCAGTTGGAAGAGTTTGTCAAAACACTCTCCATGATAAAGGCGATAGAGGACTGCCATAGAGGCGACATCATAGACATATTTAATGTTATATATATTTAACTTATTTTATATATTTAAATCATTCTTTTCTTCTTCTGAATATTAATATTTAAGATTTTAAGGAAACTTATCTTTGAAGGGAATTTAAGGAAAGGATCTAGTTTAAACCGGAACCTATAAACCGTAAGACAACATACGAGTAATTTGCGTAGAATTACATACAACACGACACCGTAAATGGTGGAACTCCGTAATGTTGTTCACATTTTCCTCTTGTAATTAAGGTGTTGTCTCAACTAAATATTAAACCCCGTAACATCTTCATCTGCAAATAATAAGCAAGTTATACATGCTTGGTGTTATAGTGTAATATTCGGCCAGGAATTTTACAATTAGAATTGTAATACAAAGAAAAATAACAAAATAAATGAGTATAAAGTTAGATACTGCTATCATAGGATGAAATTAGTAATAGCCGGGCAGATTCACAGGTGATATAAAATTTACATACATTTTTTCGTTACCTTTGCGTCCAGACAAAATATGAACGGATTAACTGCAAAAACAGTCAATTTAAAAAGACTAATTAAAAGTTTTTAGATTCGTATCGATAAAAAATTATTTAAGTATTTCTTTTTCTATTTTTATCATCTTCGTTGTAAGTTTTTACTCACACTGTTAAAGCCAGTCTGTTCGTTGTATATAAACCATAACTAATTTTACAAACGTCTTCTGATGATATTGAGTGAAACATTGCTTTATAATAGAATTCTAAAAGACATAAACAAAATATAAGCATTAAAAATGATGAAACACCCAAAATATTGACTAACTCACAGATATAGGAATATAATTTTGTATAAGTAATAATTAAAATACAAATAATGTAATGATGGTAACGAACTCCTAGCCGATTTCGACTAAAGCGGCTGGTGTCAACGTAGACTACTACGATGGGCAACTACACAGCAGATGTTATAGCACTTAATTGTGTGCGCAAACACTAATACAATCTCCGTTCCCTCACTCACACAATCCTATGCGTTGTGTATCCGACACGACCAGGGAGAAATCAGACGCAGGATCGACAGCTTTGCATGCTCCTCGTGCTCTCTCCAAGGTTTAAAGCCCCAATTTTCATGCTCCGGGCTTTTTAAGTATTTCTGTAGCCATAAAAACTCGATAACACTTTTTGAACCGACCCCTAACCCGAGATCTCTTGATCGACAGCCGCGTACACTAACCGCTAGACAAATGAAACAGTCTTTAGTTTAAAAATAATAGAAACGTATATACCTTTTTATATTTCTCATAAAAGTTTCGGATTTGATTAACGTTAGATGGAATGCTAATATGTTTTTCTTAAACTAGTATTTTTACTAACAATATCGAAATCAAAATGTATACACATAGTATGTATAATTTTGACTACAAAATTATAGTTTGGTATATTGGTGCTTATCTGGTGATGGTTTACTAATGGATTGGTAAGGAAGTCCAGATTAGATCCACAGTGAAGCCTTTGAATTTGAGTCCAACAAATCGGATCTAGCTATATAGTTTAATGATGGATCTAGAAAGTGAATAATGGAACTCTTATTTACTTTTAACGTCGTGTTTGAACTCTCAAAATTATTTTCACGGTGATCATAACACAATGAATTACAAAACTAATAAGAATACCGTTCTACGAATCCTTCATAAATGCAAAATCCAATATCTTAACGTCAAAAGATATTATAGAATATATTTTGGATATCACTGTGTATTTAGGAAGTACAAACAATTTTATCATATTTTTCACTTGGTAAATATACCTTCGTATATCATTTAAGTACGAAACTCGACGAAACTGTTCGAATATTTTGAAGATTAAATTGTTTTCGAAAGTAATATTGACTTGGAGATGTTTAATTAACGAATTGTTATTTGTTTCGTTTTAGCATTTGAAATTGGAGTTTGAAATTCGAGAATATGTTTGCCATCCATTTAGAGGATGCAGGCTCCCTACAAGTGACGCTCTTTGAGTGATGCCTTAACCTAGCCGTGAACTGGAGATGACTGGAGGCGATGAATAGAGGGTTATTAAAAAGTATATTAAAATATAGAGGTCGGTGAGTTGGCATTTTAAATAATGGCCAAGGTAACTTTTTATAATACAGGCTACAAAGGACTTTCCTTTCTTGAGTGCTTCTCAATTAACTCTACAGAATACTACAGTACATAGGTTCTTCGAAAAGGGCAAAAAAAGGTTTCAGTAACCTTTCGTTACAAATGTAATATTTCTAAAATGTTAAATAACTTACTAGGCATTACTCAACATTGTTGGAATATATATTGTGCTATACTTACAATGATCATTTTTAGGTTTGACTTGACTTGGGGCCCTAAATTCTTGGTGGGAACCATTTACACACTTTTTTTACATTTTCAAATAACAGATTGAGAAGTAATCTATGCAAATATATGAACCTACACTATTTACTGTCAAAATAAGTTCGTACTGAATTGATAAATAAAAGAAATAAAAAACTAAAAAACAACCCTAAAAATACACTTAAATATAAATATATAAAGTTATACTTCATCACTGTTTTCTAATGTATATTCCAATGAATCATTATTTTGTTATCTCATCCGCGAGATTATGAATTACTGTGTAATTTAAGATAATAAATCCTTCACTTAATACTTTTCTGTTTTAATTAAACTTTGGGTGTTAATGATACCAGGAAAATTACTAGAAATTGGATGAGGGTTGCTTTTATATGTGCCGCTGTTTAAATTTACTGAATTTTTATGCGTGTTAATTCGTTTCTTAGCCAATTGCTTGCGCAAAATGCGTATTTGTAAGAACTCTACAAAGTATAAGTCGATAATAACATGGAAATAAATGGAGCTGTGAATTGCTAACAACATGAATCTCGGTTATTTCTCAAATTGTACATTTTATGCAACTCCACAGATCCAAGTGTGTTACCACTGTTTGTGTGTTGGGAAGCGCTGGGTCTCCGGTGTCGATCTGATCGCTTCAGCCAAAATATACTGAAGCTCGCCTAGTATAATAATGTAATATAGAATGTTAAACCTCTCAAATCGATCGACTAATATCAGTTGGGCAATTACAAAATCTCCACCTTCTATTTAAACACATAAAATTCTAACAATTTAAGAAGATCATTGTCTAATTCAGTTTCGTGCCTAAAATCCCAATCACAATGGATATACTTATATACTCGTACTTTATAATGCTATAATGGATTTAATTACTTCCCTTGTGAAGAAATGGTTGCAGTACTTTACGAACATTTTCAACTTTTATACAGAAGTCTGTTGGAATTAAACAAAAGGACTTGCCATGACTTTTCATTTCAGGCATCTCACCTAAGGCCTAAATTTGAGATTAAAAATTGTTCTAATAATAATTGTTTCTCAAGTACCCTGTATTTAAATTTACAGAAAACTGCAGCAAAAGGTCGTGAGCTGTAATAATAAAAGTAGTGAGCTATTATGCGCTTAAGTTTATGTTTTCATGAAAAGGTCACACCAGTAAGCTTAAAAAAAATGTTTACCAAGAAGACACATTCCTTATAAGACCCACAGATCAACGTTTAATAAAATTGCCTTTCAACAAGTTTTTTTGAAGATATTATAATAATAAGCTTATTGATACGAAAATAACTATCGAAATCACTATGTATGTATATACATATATGGTGAGCCACGAATTAGTTAACATTTGAAAAAATCGTATTAAAAAATTCGTTTAATATATTATAAAAATTGTTTATTTACAAGAAAATTAATTAATTGCAATTTATTTTCTTTTAGTTGACGTAGTGTATTTGGTTTATTAATGTAGACATGATTCTTCAAATAAACTTATAAAAAGAAGTCTGCTGGGGATAGATCTTGACTTCTGGGTGGCCATGGAATGTCGCCTTGTCTGGAAATTAGTTTTTCCCACCGGTCTTTGATCACCGGCAGTGATTCATTGGATATGTGACAAGTGGCTCCATTTTGTTGAAACCGTGTGTTACGATTGTAGCCAGCAAATTCAGTTCAGCAACAGTTCAGTTAAAACTGTGTGTGTGTCAGAAAATAAGATGTTGTCAAAATTATTGAATCGTTCTAACACTCTTTCGGCGTACGAGTTGCGCAAATGTAAACCATTAGGTTTTAGTTCCTGCACTATCTGGGTCCTATAGGGAAGTAATTTCAAATATAATGATATACAGTATAACCCTAATTAAGCCGAAGGTTAGTGCGTCAACAAATCTGGGGTACATCGAACAGAAGCAGAAACTCGCTGCACGTTCTCTTCGGTCCGAGAAGTCCGTGGGTCTCTAGTTTGCTTCACATTTAGCGTAGATCTCATCTCTTCGAACTTTTTCTCCCATTTTATTATTAAAGGGACATAATCGGACACTGATTTAACCCGAAATAAGCGTCTCACATTAATAAGCGAACTGTTGTTCAAATAAAATTGTTTCACACAATAAGCGCGCTGCGGCTCCTTGCTCTTGCGACAAAACTACCGAGAAACGAGGTAATGGTCAAACTCCTCTCCTCACCCGCGCGGCGTTTGTTTACGCGGGATGTTACATTCAAATATCAACGAATTCTTGACCCAGCCTATATATGAAATAAAATGCTTAATGAAAACAGTGGGCAGAAAATCCTTTTTCTTTTTTCCATTATATACCCTTTGTTATCAATTTGTTTATAAACTATCTCACTGCCTAATATGGTTGGTATGGTATATGCTCATTAATCAAGGGCACATCCTGCGATAATGGAATTTTCCTTTGTTCTTCTATAACAATAACTTTTTTACTTTTAACAATGATTAATGCCGTTTTTATCAGATTTTTTTTGTCATCAATCTTTGTTGTTTACTTTTATCCTTGTACCCTTACGTTGACGTATAAAGTTTATAAAAAAAGTTAAGCTTGAGAAGGATATTTCGTTAAAACTTTCTTTCTAGCTAGCACCCTGACAACAGTAAGTAGTTAAACCTGTTTTTGTGCGTACAGATGTTGCTACATCTGACAATTCTTCTGAGGAAGTCGTTGAACACCATACTCAGACTGCTACTCTACTGCGCTGAGTGTTGTGGCTTCAAACCCCACACGGAACTACACTATGGATGATCAGCAAATTGTTACTCTGAATCTAGGTGTTCTTTGTGCCTGATGTTTTTGTATATTTGTAAAGTCCTCTGCAACACAGGGGTCTTATGCAGGACTTCTTTAAAAAAATACAGTATAATTATAGCATCAAAACCGTAACCAATTTTATAATCATCTTTTAAAGATATTGGTTGCTTCTTCCTTTTCAATATTATCTAATAAAAAGAATATAGTTTGTAAATAGCTGAAGAACGAGCAAGTTTGTTTATCGCGATTTTGATCTCCGTTTAGTTATTAGCTTGAAACCTCTTAAAATAACACGTAAAAGTCAAGTAAAAGAAAAATATTTTTATCTATTTTGTAAATAGAAACATAGTCCACTGCTGAACATAAGCCTCCCCTCTAGAACGCCACGCCGTACGACTGGACGCCAACTGCATCCATCGGCTCCCCGTGAGTGGGACTATATCGTCCGTCCATCTAGTGGGGAGCCTACCTACGTTTCATCTTCCAGTACGTGGTCGCCACTCGAGAAACTTTCTTCCCCAACGGTTGTCGGTTCTACGAGCGATGTGGCCAAAAAGTATATATATAGTATTCATTAAGTATATATAGTTCAATGTAATATCCAAGCAGTTATAGTTTGAACGAATAAGCTACAATAAAAAGTCTGCTTACATAAAATTTTGAGAAGATTTACCCAACTAATAACTTAATAAGATTAGGCATCAATACAATAGGGCTTCATCTTAGGGTTGCCAAGTATACTTTATAATAACGAGTGAGTTTAAAAAATAAAATGTACGAAAATAAACTCCAATCTTAATAATTCATTGCTGACACGAATGAATTAGATGTCAGTTTGACATAATATTTAAAAGAAAAATTAGGTTAAAGTCATTTTAAGAATCCATATTTATTTTCTCTTACCGGTTCTTTAACTTTCACGAAATATTTGTTTCAATAATAAATCTAAATTAAAGGGAATCTCAAGTAAAATAATTAAAATCGATTTTTATCATCCACAACTTTATTTATATAGAAATTTTTAATTTAATGTTTTAGTAGTATATTATAATAAGTTTTAAATATTTTAAATATGTTAATGTTTTTTTGTACGAGAGTAAAAAATACTTTTTCTTTCTCTAAATATAATAATATTTTTTTATTAATATACATATATAAATGTTTAGTTGATTTATGTATGCTTCAAAAACTCAAGAAATAATGCACAAGTTCAAAGATTATTCTTGGCGTCAATTTTTTTGTATTCTTATCAATGCAATCGTAAAGTGCCACAGTACGTGTTCAATAAAATTACTTTATTATTTTTCGCAAAACAAATATTTGGCAACCTTGATTCAATCTAATGAAACTTGTTACACAACGTCTTTGAAATTGGATTAATTTGGGAGAATTAGTGACGATATATGGGCTCCGAATATACGCGCTTAAAAAGTCTAAAGATACGAGTATCATAAACATATATCTGTAGCGGGTAAATTCAATTTTGTGTAAAACCTTCAATCTTGTTATCAGCCTCTGACATAAAAGCTAACAATATTGTTACTGTTTTTTATTTTACAATAAATATTGGTATTCTTACGGGTCTTGAGCTTCCGATACTGATGTGTGATCAAAACTATACTAGCAACAAAAAATCAATAAAGGATCATGTGGTTTAAATATCTATTTAGAATTAAGTTAGCAGAATTAAAATTAATTAATATGCCTAAATTTAGTTTTAATTTTAATTCTTTTCAGCCAGTCAGTTCCAAATGCTGTCATTCTTATTAAAAAACACTTTTCTTCGCGCCTACGACTAACGATGTCTTTTAGAAACACAATCTGTTTACAATGCAGACTTGTTTAGCAATTACGAACTAACCGAAGTATATATCTTACCATTTTACAACATGGAATTTGATTCCATACACATTGCAAATATTTATATTATGAATTCATAATCATCACGCAACCTCGCTTTTAGTATTAGCATCATAATATGCACATTCATTTATACATACATAGTTATATACAAAAACAAAGGTACACGTGTATTGAATGTACTTACCTACAATTAATAAGTAGGTATTGCCACGTGACAAGTCCTATTAGCAACATTATCCTGTAAATTCCGTAAGAGAAAAGGAGAGCGTAAAATTTGAGCTAGCAGTCGTACACACGCTAAGTTAGGTTATGAGCACACGCTAGTAGTTTGTTCCGTCTGGGCGGCGGAGCGTGGGACCCTCACTACTGTTATTAGAAGCTATCGCTACTGGTAGTCATACGCTCCAAGGCCGGTAGTGACACCTGTTTTACCGCGGTCGCAACCTTCTCTGAAGACGTCATTTCGCGGAAGGAGGCGGCGGAGAAGACCTGGGAAGTTGATCTCCACTCGGATCCAATTTGCCGCCGGCGAACTACTAAAAACTAAAAGTCTACTTAACACTTACAAAAAGATGTAACACAATGATCTTTTAGGAAATGACTTTGCAAAGTAATTTGAATATTCCCTGAAAAGAGGTGAATACAACTGCATGCGACAGTTTTCGTTTGAAAGTGGGACGGCACGATAGCATAAAGGGTTTTTATAAAAACTATATGCGCAACCATTTAAACTTGATTGAAAACGAAGCGCTGTGATTTTTTACTATTCCGTTTTTTCGAAACCTCCACCAGTCGATTACTATAAAGTGAATAAAATACTGACGTAGAATTGTGTTATTCGTATTTATATTTCGAAAAAAGGCTTGTCGAAACATTTAATCTGTAATACAAAAAATAACAAAGAGATAAATAACTCTCAGATTGAAAGCAGTTGCAAAACAAAAGCTTATGTGTATTCATTTATCATGAAAGTAAAAATGTTTACTCAATACATTCTTTGTGAGTTTGAAGACAATTTAATGTTCGGTATACAATAAATTTCACAGTTTGCACGAAATGGTTTAGAATATAAACACGTTTGTTTAAGTCCAGCAAGGTTATTCATAAACCTGAATACAATATTGTAAGCGGCTTGAAGGTTTATTAGTGCTTCTCTATATCAAATTTTAAACACTCAAATGTTTTTATAATTACCCCCAACCGAACTATTTTTGACTGTTTCTTCTTCTTCTTCGACATCTCTTTGATGTGCGCCTGCACTCGCGGTCAGTGCAGTATAATAACACTGCTATTTTTCTCGTCGGGAGTAAGGGATACCTAATTAATAAACCGAGTCATAGAACCACTGCGTCGTAGTTGGTGGTTGTGTGTGAAGCGGATTCTGAATCGAATTATAATTCTGGTTTCGAAATTTGGACTGCTAGAGTGAGGTCGGATTCAAGACCCTTCCACACATGTGTAGAAGATACACGTAATTTAAAATAGCACCGGCATATTATATCCGTCGGTCTACGACAAGGGTGATCAGTGAGCATATGGTTTAAAAGGTTAAAGACATTACCATCACACTATGACAAATTATTAGATGACAAAATAGTTTGCTTTCACAAACGTAGAAACTATCACCTAATTAAAAAGTAACACATAATCTGAAGTGAAGTCGAGCATGAAATAAACAAAATGTTACTGTCAAATGCAACAAATTCGTTTACGAGCGTGTACCAGACCCTCCTATAAGTTGCCAACAAGCATCACTTACTTTATTCTTTACTTTGAAACGTAAATTTTTAACGTATTGCATAATTAATATTCTTTGATACATTTTCACAGAAATGGAAAATGTATCTTCTGGAAAATTATACTTTATATTTAATACAAAAATCACACAAATATTTCAATAGTACTGCGCAGTGTAATTAAAACAAACACTACAAAAACGGGTTCTACTGAATTGATATACAATTTCGAATTATAAAAATAAATATAGAAATTTAAAAATTTTGACTTTTACACGTTTGTTCAAGAGCCTTTTTTTTGATAAAGTGGAAATTCTCTTTGAATCTCAAGGTCTTTAGAGACCAGATATGAGCCAGGAGTATACAGTTTTGGAGTTTTCACTAAACATTACACCGACAAAAAGGTTCAAGCACGCAAGCATGCTTTCCTAATGCAGATGAAGCCATGAAGAGTCAATTTGGTATACTAACACATACAAAAAGGGCATTTTAAGACCCCCGGACCGACGCCGCACTTTACTAGACGGCCCTATTCCAGACTTACGGCTACCTCTCACCAATCGACCCAACCCCTACTTGTTGTGGTCTGATACCGTTTTGATACAATCGGGTCACCATCATAGGATGGTATAGATCCAAAACAAAAATTTCTACCAGAGGTCTCCACTCTTTGACAGAGCACGGTCCCGCTAATGGCTCATACCACTATCGACTTCTTCCACGTTCATTATCAGCCCTCTACCATTCAGCGGTCTCTTTCTTAAGTATTACAGCTTCACAGAAAGAAACCACTGCTATCAACTATCCATTAGCGTTCCGCTCAATATTAATAAAAAATAGAATGTATGACGTAACATAATTTTATATCTCTGAATTTATCGGAGTGTCGGCTGCCACTTCCGGAATGTTAAGCTCTAATGTTGTGAATCAATTTTAGCCACATATCTGGGTCACAAACTCACGGAGTTAGCCTGGAACGATACGACTTGGACTTTAATCATGGAAAAAGCAGTGTTCTACTTTCCACTTTTATCTAAATAGGTGTCGTCCCATATTAAATCCAATCGACACCAACTGAAACTCGGTCGTTTGACACTGAATACGAGTATATATATTATTTATAATGTAGTGTCTATAATTTTATTACTGACTAAAGAAAGTAAAATATAGGCCATGTAGTACTGAAACAATATTTCTATATCCCTTTTTTTAAGAAAATCTTGTCTTTTCATATGGATGTTTTTGTATACATTGGACATTATTTGAAAAATTTTGACATAATTTAAAATGAAAAATCTCGGTGCCGTATGCGACATTTTTGTACGACATCCATTTGTTTGTTTTTTCAATTACTTAAATAACTTTGTTGCTGATAGATATATTCGTAAGTTTTTTTAAATTCTTAAGTCAAGCGAAACATGTAGTACAAGGTATAAATTATGATTTTACTACAACTCATAATTACATTACAAGTGTGTCAGAGATATGGTGTATGAATCTGACGTAACATACCTACCAATTTTTATGACTGTCCCTAATATTTTGGCAATCCACCGTATGTACGTCAGTGAAATTATTTTTTATAGAATACTAGCAATACTCTGCTACACTTCGATGTGGCATGTTGTGATCGCTTTGATAAGAAGTGAGGAACAAAACTGGCACGAAAAATAGGTAAGAAACCATCTTTAAAGTTTGTTGTATAGTATATCTTGTCAAAACTTGAGGTCTTCTTGAGTTATTGAAGCGTAAAATTTTAAATTTACACTTATATCATCAGCAGCCCATTGCAGTCCACTTTTGGACATAGGTTTCTCACCTCATTCCACGCCAGAATCGATAATTATACATATAATAATACTCTACACAGTTAGAGCAATAGTCACCTTGCCGCTTTCTACTGCGCTGTGTTTTGTGAGTTCTAACCCTAAATGTAGGCTGAAACCTCCTTTTTAAAGAGTAACCTATATCCAGCAATGGACTGTTTAAGACTGTTGATGATGATGAAACTTACATGGGATAATACTTTGTGATCAACATTTTTTTTCTGAGTCTGGATGTTCTTTGTGTTCGTTTCATCGATTTGCAAAGTTCCCAACACAGAAATATTTCTAGTGCAGGAGTTATATTTTTTAAAGGAAAAAATGGAAGATATTTAATATTCCGACGCAGCAATCAGTGCAAGTCGTCGTTTAACGTATTCTTAACCTATCTAGACATGTTTTACTCTCGAAAAGCTATAAACTTGTATACAATAAAACACACGGTGGTGTAACGAATGCCATTAGCGATTAATGTCTTCTGGAATCGAATCAAATAATAGCACTTTGATGAGTTAAAAATAGTATTCCGCGTGTTACAATGAATCTTATTGTTATTTAATTAATAGTTATAACGATAAGAAACACAACAATGGGTAAAGTAGATGGATTTGATGAAAGTGAGGAATGAATACATTTAATGAAGTCTTAAAAAAAATATGAAAAAAAAAATTGATGCGCTGTTGGTACATTCAACCAAAAGTGCATCAAAAAATTTTTTTCAACATTTTTTTTTATATAGCAACCTACCAAAGTGTCTCTACTCTGCCTGATGGAAAGCATGAATAGAATCCAAGAACAGTGGTCACCAGACTCACTTTATGAGCTATATGCAATTCTGATATTAATGGTGCGTAGAGATAAGTAAACTGAGGTAAAAAAAAGTTCTACTTATGAAAATTGAAGGACATAAGAGTAGTAGGCGACAAAGAAAAGATGGATGAGTAAGAAAAGAGAATAGATGCAGAAATAGTGCCGACGATTTTATTTCGTGACATGTTTTTTTTGTTCAAATAGGTTTAATCTTCATGAGTTACTTATGCTCTTTATATGACTAAATTACTATCTAGATTCTTTAACTGTTATACTCATCAACAGCCTTTTACAGCCCACTGCTGGACATAGGCCTCTCCTTAGCAAGGAGGTTTTGGTCACGCTGACCAGACGAGTTGGAATAGGGTTTATTTCGAGTTTTCTTTCTCTTTGTAATGATCTTGTCTTGTGTACTTTGTTCCCTTTGCCACCTTTTACGACACCCACGGGATGAATAGGGGTGGTAGCACTAATTTTTAATCCGTCACAACACAACTGTTATACTCATAATAAATAAATGAATACCTCACACATCACACACAGGGCTGTCTGATTCCAAATTAGGCAAAGCCTGTATATGGTAATCAGACTAGTGATGAACATATTAATATATTTCTAAATACATACACACTACAGATAAGTGACACCTAGACATAGAACAAATAATTGTGTTCATCATACAAACACTTGTCTAGGGTTTGATTAGCAGTCAGGGCTACTTACCACTAGACCTTGCCATAGATATTGCCATTAGACCAATAGCCACCACATTAGACCAACTACCAGCTCTAACTCACGAATAATTTATTTATTTATTTATTATACATCATGCACTTTATGTACATAGACGGACTTAATGCCTAAGGCATTCTCTACCAGTCGACCTTTGGGTGATACAGAGAAAATAGGAAGTAGGTGCGTTTCAGGTGATGTTGAATAACAGAAGTAAACATATATGTACAAACTTATCATATACTAAAATTTAATAATATCGTTTGGTAGAACGAAATGTTATCTTTGTAAAATCAATATGTGTTTTAGTTTTCACCACATTACTCGGGATATTGAGCCTGGACTACCGATACATTCGATGGCATGCTCAAACGTTCAAATAAAACGTTGATGAATCAATTCATTTATCGGCCATATTGAATTTTAAATTACCTTTGTTTAAGATATTTTACTGTTGTGCATAATATAAAACATTTTGAATGTTACAAGATTTAATTAATTTAGAAGTTATAATTTCAAAAGAGACAATCTGTGCTTAATATGCTCATAGGTGGGTATAGAACACTATAACTCGCTTTATTGGGTAAGGTTTTCTTTTATAAATAGACAACGCCCGCATTAGGAATAATTCCTGTGTTGCGGGGGACTTTACAAACATACAAGAAACGGACACAAAGAACACCCAGACTCAAAACAACAATTTGTGGATCACACAAAGTGTTGTCCCATGTAGAATTTGAACCCACTAAGCCAATCGTGCAGTCAAAGGTTTTAACATGCAGGTTTTAATGTCAATGAAGATATCTGGTAACATAACAGATATACATGGACCGTTTATTTTGAAAGTGGTGTTAGTCCATTTTCTTCTGTTTCGAGAAAATTAAAGGTTTACGGAAGAAAAGGAAACAACAAGGAAACACTGATCAGCATCCATCTGCTATGCCACCTACCTCTGTCAATTGGAATTACACCACTTTCATAATCGATGATTATGCAATTTCATTTACCAACCAATTTTAAGTTGTACAAAAAATGGTATTTTTTTTTAAAAATTAAACACAGTCTAGTTATATATAAAAAAATTACATTAAATTAAGCATGAATTACGTGATAGCTCATTTTTCTCAAAAATGGACTTACACCACTTTCAAAATAAACGGTCCATGTATCACATCAGCTCTTCAAATGTGTGACAAGAGGTTCGTGTTGTAAATGGTTGCGTAGTTTTTTTTACTACTACTATCAACTTTAAACAACATCAAGATTTTCTAAAATATTTAATTTGTTATAAAAAAATACTATAGTATATTGTAGCTTTTTAATACTGTTTGAAGTTTGGTCTAAGGCTTAAGTTTATTATTCTAGATACCCACCGGTTGTCGTCATAAGTCCCTTAGAGGTAATTAACTTGGTTTACTTGGGTAATAAATAGTTATAAACAACCGTTTTGGAAGCTTTGACGTGACTGTAAATGAATTACAGTCAATTATACAAGTTACCGTACTTATTTTGTTTTGTTGTACACAATTCTGTTTTCTATTGGTGAAATTATGTTTATATAAATTTAAATTTTTATCATATTATTAGCTTTAATAGGCCTGCTTGTCTAGTTGTTTCGGTGGTAAGACCCATTGTAGAGGATTGGGTCCAGTGGCATCACGAGCCTCTCTCATACCAGCTGACGTCGATGATCACTAGGAAAAGATATTTCGGGGACCACCTATGATAGGAGCCAATGCCTAAGTATCACCACTGCGAGGGCCGGACTGTAGAAACAGCTCTTCACACGCTGGCAGAATGTGTGGAGCAGAGGCTCCACCCATGCTGGCCTTACGAGGTCACGCCTCTGCGTGACCTCGTAAGCAGAGGCGAAGGAGATAGCGGAGCAGGACCAGGAGAGTTTAAAACTCTCGCAGTTCGCCATACACGGGGACGGGAAAGACACAGCAGACGACTCAGGCGTCGGAGATCGCTTAACAATCTCCGTCTTCCATAAGCACAAGCCTGGGAGTGACGGGTAAAATCATCAGTCGTACCAGCCGTAGCAGAAGTAGGCAGGGGCAGCAATGTGAGCGCTTTGTTCCCTCATCAGGGTTCCAGAGATTTCCTTACTAGGGTGACCCTGGTTCCCCGGCTACTAGTATTCGAGACGGCGTGTGGTTTCTGGTCGGCTCGAGTCCGACTTAATCACCAGACGGTGGTATTTGGGGATATTGTTCTGCCTGGGTGTAATTTATCTATAATATGTATGTATTTAAAAATATCTGAACAGGTTTATCAATAGCCTCTTTACTATAGCATCGACTCTGCCTAATATGGAATCATGAGATCATTGGGATGCCCTTGTATGAGACGTGTCAGATGAATTCACTGTTCTTTCTTCTATATAAGACAATACACAAGTGCCACACCATTCTCTTATATATTTTGTTACGGTATAAAAGTGGCCAAGAAGCGCAGATTCCTATTACCCGTGGGGACAAGTCTAAAATTAAAGGGAATTAAAGGGAATTGATACTCAATCAACGCAGTAATACACAAAGAAAGAATAAACACCGGCCCATTACCCAAGATGTAAGTGTTTGACGTCGATTCTCTTCCTACAATCGCTAATCTTACTATTCTCTTTTATAATTGGCTAATACTTAATTTTGGCCACGTGACATATCGTTAGGATACGTCATTCACATACATTTGTTAGTTTTCCAATATCGTTTACGTTTGTATGTCAACTTGGCTAGAGCAGTCCTCAGTAAAGCCGTGTCACAATCCCGATCGAAATGGTCCGAGTTCTTAAAAATTTATCCCTATGCCTTTTTAAGCGACTAAGTCTACCTAAACGGAAAATTACTTTGCTTAAAACCTTTAAATAAATTATGTAAACTTGTGAGTATCAGAGGAATTCAAACTTTTAGAATCTTTTTATAGTGTTAGCTTAGACAATTTTTTTTTGCATATCGCGTTAATAAAACTTGAAGTCTAGGTAATTTCATTACATAAGTCGATTTGTACACAAAATAAATCGAATAATTATTTCGAGTTGTGCAGCTGACATGTTTAACAATTGCGATAGCCAAAGTAGTAGGTATTGCAGCTAGGCATTTTATTCGATTAACATCATATTACTAACAGTATCGTTGTAGATCGAGCTGTATGTTGAATTATTTTCAAATCTATTAAATAATATTATCTTCATAAATATGCGTACAAATAACATGCTATAAAGATCTTTATAATGAAATGCCTTTCGTTCTTAAAGATTAATATGCTATACCTTTTAATAACGTTCATAAATTACTTTTTTATTTGCAATATTTTTTTTATCGCCAAATATCTTTTTTAGACTTATGTATTATATAAAATATTGGTAAATAATAGAACTGCTTTTTTTAGATGTATTGCGAACTATTATTTTCGATGAACGTTGCTTAAATATCTCTCCATCTACATATTATCTATTTGGTTGGTATATTGGTTAGCGAACGCGACTGCCGATCTCTCGAAATCAATTCCCAGGTCTGACCAGAAAATTGTTATTGAGTTTTGCAGCCCCAAGTTGAGCAGCTGGGGTCTTAACCCCCGTGTCTCGGAGAGCATTTAAAGCTGTCGGTGCTGGGCCTGATTTCTGAGCTGTCTTGTCGGATTGTAAGTGTGAGGGAACAGAGAATGCACCTATGTTTGCGCACACTTGCATACTATAACATGTCCCATGTAGTTGGTTGATTGCCGTTGAGACTGGCTGCCGCGGCAAGCAGATTGGAAATGTTCATTCTTCCAACTTGATTAACAAAGAAGCATTCTAAGTGAAAATATTTGTAATCAATAGACAGTACCTAAAATTTGGTCACTTATACAAACAAAAAACATTTCATGATATCATAATATCTATATAGATAAAAAAAGTTAATATCTTAACATATGTCACCAAAAGTCCTGTCAAAGTCATCATTTCAAACACTAAAGCTAAACCAAGGTCGTTGTATTGATCCTCACTAATTTCGAACTTTCAACCGAAGAGCTTCCATTAATGCATAGGTAATCAATATTATCATGGAAATAATTGACTCCTTCACATCACTACCTAAAGACGAAACGAAATAGTTTAGTGGCCCGAGTTGTACAATCTGACATAATATGGCTGAACCACAACACGCTTGAGAATTTTTCTCACTATAAAACATTATGTTCAAGTAGGTAGTGAAACTCCAAGTCTTGGGAATTAATCATGATGATGACAATCTGAGTACTTAATTGGGTGGGAATTTGAACAGTAGAATAACTTACATCTCATGTAACCCAAAATTCGTTTTGGAAACCCAAATGTTCTTAGCTAGGTGATGCGATGACAAAAAAATAGGTGACTGTGAAACGCTATAGTTTGAAAAAATTAAATAAATTTTCAATATAATATGAGTTATCAATATAAAGAGTTCGTCATGAGAATTTCGAAATGGTATATTAATACATTTGTTATATTACACCTTATTTTAATTTGAAAAAATAACCCCAATCTTCCTCAGGGCTCGCTATCAGTGTTCTTGACTCTAAAAAGTTATTAAATCATCCACACGATGAAAATTCCTTTAAAGAATTAAACTATATAGAAAATTTGTAACAAATGTAATAAAAAATTGTAAGATACAAAAAAATAATTTAAGAATAAAAAAAGTGTAAAAAATAAATAAGAATAATTAATCTACACTAAAATGCCGTTTTGGGTTCTATTTTAAGTTATTATTAGTTATTTTTACGCAGTTGGCTTTTGCCGAAATTTTGACATGACCGCATTAACTTAGATTTAACAGTTTAGAACCTAATAGATATCAAAGAAAGTGAGAAATTTAATTTACCTTATTGCTTTTACCTTAATATGTAAGCTCTTATTTTATCTCTAAAAAATCTCTATTCACGAAAAAAAAATACAAAACAGTTGTAATTAAAAGATTTTCTTTTTCTTTTGCTTTTAATAAAAGAATACGCCCGCACTAGGAATAAATCTTGTGTCGCGGGGGACTTTATAAACACACAAGAAACGGACACAAAGGACACCCGGACTCAGAACAACAATTTGTGAATCACACAAAGTATTGTCCCATGTGGAGTTTGAGCCCACAACACTCAGCGCAGTAGAGAGTGGCGTAGTTACCGCTTAAATTACTAGTCCAACCACGCAGTTAAAGATAATATTGCTATCCGAAATCTTATAACTCATTTCATTTTAAACTTCAGATGAATAAAAATTAAGGTACAATTTTTCAATACTCCTTGTCGTTCGTTAGGTTAACTGTTTAATTTTAAACTATAAACAAAATTTGTTGTGATTATCAGAACTTGATGAACAAAATAAACTCTCGAACGCACATTCGCTCCAGCATCAGTATTTGTTTAATACTAGCGATTAAACGCTAGCAATATATAGCATACGCTACTGCTATTACTGTTGACAAACGCAAATACTCTCAGTAATCTAAACGGCTAGGGTAAACTTATGTGAATTAATTTTAACAGAGCGGCTAGAAAGGACGTTTGAACTCAACTTTGATGGTAGTTTAAGTATAATATTTACGTATAGTTGCCGGCAAATACAGTCTTTCTAAAGGTAATATATTATCGTGAATTGATGTTGGCCCGTTGGAGACGGATAAAGAACACGGAATGTCGTCACATCTATTCATTCTGTGAGGCAACATCACTGCAAAAATAAGGAAAACTGGAAACAGATTTGAAACAAACCCAATGACAACTTGTCTGGCCTGCGTGGCCAAAACCTCTATTCTTAGGAGAGCTCTGTCAAGCAGTAGGCTATTGAAGACTTTTGTACGTATTTATTTATTAGTAAAAAAGAAAATACTTTATCTTTGTAGACATTGTTAACATTTGACTGAACATATGATATTGTTGAATCCATGACTTTATTACCAGATCACATTGCTGAATTAATTGCAAAGCAGATATGTTGTAATTCTTAGTCTTCCACGAGCACTTTCTCGAATTTTAATCCCCTACTAAATGCATACCTATACAGGAGATGCTCCATTAAATACTGAAATGTATAGCTGTTCAGATAGCTACATGATAAAACATTAACAGTAAATTTGATACTCTTGAATCACCATAGTAGGTAGGCACAGTAGTATACAAGTTTTGTAACCTACTGAGATTATTGGAAAATCTTTAAAAGTGTTTTTGATTTTGTTACAAGATATACCGTTTGTTTCAAGGAAGTCGCACTACTTTGGGACTCAAAGGAGGATTTTCATAGGAGTGTATGTGTCTAGTGCTAGAAGGCTGCTTCACCTTGTGATGAAGATTCATTTTCGTATTGTCTGTCACTCAATGATACTTGAATATAAATATTCAAAAAATAAGCTTTTTCCATAAAAACAGTATATATTCAGTTTGTTTAGATTTACGGGATAAATAACTGCAATTTATTCTAAAATACACAAAATAATGATATCGATCTAGATTTCTTCATTGTTGAGGTCCTGAAATCACGGTTCTTATCACCTGAGCATCTACGCCTTCTTTATAAGACCCGATCAGCGTAGTACTTGCTGGACGATCTAGATCGGTTGCAGCAACGAGCAGTCCACATTATCAAGTGCCGAAGCTACTGAATCCCTCGAGTCTCTGTAGGTGCGAAAAGATGTCACCTCTATGGTAGTCCTCTATTGTCTCTATTTTGATTGGCGCAGAAAAAAAACCAGAATACCTGATGCCATCGCACGTCGTTGAAGTTTTAAATGCAAGCAAAACCTACAGCGAACTCTCGAGTAGTGCATCAGTGCCACAGGAGAGTTTTCCGCAGAAGCTGGAGATCCGAAGCGATTTTCACTCCGTAACCAAAAAGATCCCATTATACGTATACATAGAAAGTCACAACACAAACTTTTGCCGATCTACACACAATTTTATACCTTAAGTTTTACTCTGCAATATTTGTAAAAATAGGTAACTAGGATACCTCTCCAGATACACCTTTCATCCACTTAATTTACTCTTTGCAGCTTTATACATTATCTATATCACTGGCCACCAAGGACAAAAGAATTTACAAGACATATTAGTTGGAGAACTATTTGTATTCCAGAATACTTTCGTACCTACGTTATAATTTAATAATCAACTTTGCATCGTGAATTTATTTTTTTATATAGAATAATTTTACTTTCCTTTGGTAAAAATTCCAGTCTACTTTTCTGCTACTTTCACAAGAATTATATATAAAATAATCATGTGGAGAAGTTAAGTTTGAAGGCATATGATAAAATTTATAAAATATTAGTGCTGATTAGGATAGGAATGGTTGGCACCAGTCTCCCTAAATATAGACACGGGTGGATAAGACGGGTTGTATGTCCACCAACCACAATAGAGGCTCCTGGGAACGGGTGATGTCCTTGTGTCTCGATGTCGTTCGGTTATTAGGCGAAGCTCACTCACCACCGACGAGTTAGAACAGAAGGCCAACCCAAAGTGACAACATCCATGTTATCGTGTTTCGATGGTGAGTGCGAGACCAGAGGCCCATTGATGCGCGGGTGACAGTCATCGTGGTAATTGTGTGAGCCTTACACTGCCACAATGACTGTCATACCTTTCACATCCCCAAGCGGGGCCTGAAAAAGCATCTCACCAGGCTGCCATAGTGTGGATCATCATACTGTTTACACAACTCTTGGGCTCTATTCATGTTTTCCATCAGGCAGAGTAGTCACTTTGGCAGGTTCTTAATATAGAAAAAAAAGTTAGAATAAAGTCTCAGAACTAGCGATCTTTGTATTTTAGCAAACAGTGTGTTTTTGAGGCATCATAATCCTACATACAGTGTTTCCAATAGCGCTGGTACTCGGAACTAACGGTGGTATCAGTAAGCATCAGTTAGAATTAACACAGACGAAATCATGATACGTTATCACCTTGTAAAAATGAGAAACTAATTATAGAATGATAAATAAATTATCACTTTGTTAGATTTCAGTTATTTGATTAATTCCGCTGTTAACTGAACAAACATCTTATTTTATCACCAATTAATAGATAATGATGTCTGTATATTTTCGTAAATATTTATAGTCTTCTTGTTTATGTTAGGTGATAGAGATTTAATTAGATGAGCAGTTTATTGTTCTGTTTATGATTTGCATCGGCAGTATTCAGTATTTTAGAATGTTTGATGTATTATAATCTGCTATTTTGTGGCGGCCATTACAGATACTATTTTTAAAGTTATCTCCTATAAAAGCTTGCAATATTAATGTCTGTATACGGAAAAATTGCCTCTCTAGGTTCATAAATGAAAATAAGGATATAACGAAACTTTGTCTTCGAGTCCGATGGTTTTAACTTCCGATTGAAGTATGAATAAGGTACTGACAAATTTAACACAGAGTTACAACTATGACGAAATAAAAAAAAACGTCCGTTGACTTAAAATCGTCTTGTTAAGACCAACATACAAAAATATCAAATGTTTAAAAAATCCGGTTCGGATTTCGATATATTAAATTTAAGAATCTAATTCTATTCCGCTTCCACCAAACTAACTTTCGTAGCATCCCTAAACTGAGAAGTAATAAAAATAAATAAATAATGTCTTCTTAAGAGTTACTCTGTTTCTTTATATAATTCGAATTTATACCCTTTTTCAGAGTTACGGGTAAGTTTCTTAACTTTGATGTTGTTTAGCATTGCTTTTCAATAGATTAGATACACCCAAAAAGGCAAAGCTTAGATGTATCCGTTCTTCATAAAAGCCTTCAACTGATTACAGACCCCAATACAACTCCCAGGAATTACAGTCTCTCCTAAAAGCTCGTGTATTTTAGCAAACGTAGGTTAGGACCACGTACTCGAGAAATTAATGTACGTAAAACAGAGGATAATATCATTTTATGAATTGCCAAGCGATCCTTAACTTTTGATCCAACATTTTGTTGAATGGTTATGAAACTCCAATTTATTGTTATTGGCGTGTTATCTGCTAGCGCTAGACCGAGTGTGGCTTAACCTAATCTTGGGTATAAAGTGTAGAAAATGAAACCACTTTATTATACTGTCATGAATGTTAATGTCCATAATAAAATAAAGCCCTTTTTATATAAAGAATTGCCCAAGAACCTTTTTTTTTGTCTCTTTCGATTATCATGTTTGGAACTGTTTCTTTGTTTTTGGTTTTCTGTATCTAATACTGTTACGACTTACCTGGTCGTGCCTTGTTAATTACATAAGCTTTTTAAGGTTAAGTTTATAAAACTAATAAAAAAAAATGAGAAAATTCGATAACACTTGCTAATTTGTATCAAAGCCGACAACATGTCAATTATCCGTCTTCAAACAAAGACTTTATTGATAGCCGTAAACCACAATTACCACGATCACGTCAAAACTTAGTTAATCTAGCTAATGGTTAATTGACACAATGTGACACATGTCACAAGCGACTAAGGTCAAAATCGGCAAATCTTATGGAAAATAACGTGCGGATAATATGAATACTGGTACATTTTTACATGCCTACAGCTTAAAGATAAATGACAGCCAGACGCAGAACAAATAATTGATGTTTACGACATAATTATATATTAGTCGTGGGTGGGAATAAAACCCACAATCACTGGCTCATCAGACAGAAACACTAGCTATAAAATCAACAGCCCAGTTAAGGCTAAAGTTTCATTCAAATTTTTAATCGCTTGAACACAAAGTTGAGAAGTTAATAAGCGGTTTATATCAGCGAGTTAATGGATAAACTAAATGCTCAGAAAGCTATGACATAAAGTTTCAATTGGAAACTATAATCGCTACCACGCGGAGGTGTAAAGAAAATGTAATGAAGTTGAGAAAGTCCTGCTACTTTGAAAACTTACTAAAGGCTGCCCACGAATAGATACAATAAACCTGTGATAAAATTTGTATTGTTAAATTTTAATCTCCGTTCTTTAGTTTTCATTTTATAATAAGAAAAATTTAATAAGAAAAAAATTAGGTTTTCTACTATATATTGCACAAATCAGCCCGAAACTCGGAAGTTGGGGTCTCAACCCCTGTGTCTCGGAGAGCACGTGAAACTGTCGTCGGTTCTGCGTCTGATCTCTCCTCAGTCGTGCTCAGTCGTGTCGGATAACCGTCCTATAGGATTGTGAGAGTGAGGGAACAGAGAGTGCACCCGTGTTCGAGTACTAACTTGTGCCATATAATATCTCTTGCATGATTGGTTGGTTTCCTTTGAGACTGATCACCGTGGCCGAATTCAGTTAGGAGTATCACATCATCACATTTTACAAATCGTCAAGAGTCTATCCGTGGTATATGAAACACAGTTTGTAGGACAGCATTACATTATTTTCTAAAGTATAGATTCATCATGTTATATCTATTTTCAGGTAAATATTTGTTTTGTGATCTCCAAGTGAATCACAATTAATCTGAGAGATATACTCTCATTAGCTAAGCAAGTATGTATACATATTTACATACTATACATATTTTCATGTATTTTATTGACGATATAAAATAAATTTTAGTATTTCAGAACTTAGAAATGCAAGTTTTTTAATATTTTTCTTATTTACAAGTTATAACAAGTTTAAATTTTTAACAAAACACGATATAAATACAAGTATTTGTGTTGTACCAGTCATTTATGTATGTATGTATACGTATATAGCTCATTTTATTATCATCGATTACCTATATCATGAACCCAATGAATGCTCAAATATTACGACACATAAGTTAAACCTACAAAACTACGTAAGTGAATAAATAAGGACATCTGAACATTAATGTAATAACAACTAAGAAAAGAAAATAAGTTTCTCTCTTGTTAAAACTTCGGAAAACATACATGAGCCGTAAAAGGTATCAATTTGAATACAGCAGATCAAAACAGCGTTATGCTACACCTGAGTTTTCGAATTTACTAGAAGAAAATATTGTATTTTCTTCGTAATCCCCGCTGAATAGGGTATGTAGGTAGCAGAACACCTCCCTACGCCTCCAGTTTTGCTGTAGAAAAATCTTTTTAAACATACTTGCAATATCTACATGTAAAACTTACATATTTGTTATAATTACTAAGTATGTCTTCTTAGCAGAATTATATATTAACGTGCAGAAAGGTTGTGTTCTTCGGAAATTTCTCTGGATTTATTCAAAGGTATTAGTGAAGGTGACGGATTAGGAATACATAGTGTTATCACGTACCACGTGGGTGTCATAAAAGGCGACTAAGGGAACAAAGACGAGACAAGCCTACATCATTACAAAGACAAGGAAAACTTGAAACAAACACTATTCCGACCCATCTGGCCAGCGTGGTATAGTACACCAAAACCTCCTTGCTAAGGAGAGGCCTATGTCCAATAGTGGACTGTAAAAGGCTGTTGATGACGATGATGATTCAAAGATATGTCCTCAAGTTTGGACTCTGCGGTAATGATCAACTAAAGGTCTGAGTAGGAATACGACCCTCACCTGCGACTTATATTCCCCAATCCATCCGTATAAGCAACATCCCTATCTTGCAACTGTATTCGTATTATACCCTTCTTTTCTGTATAATCTAATGTTTTCATCTTGTCCCTAAAGTGTAAATGGGGCTAAAATCAATAACTAACTAACTGACTACCATTCCAAGGGTATACGGTACAATAACGTATCTCCAAAAAACATTGCAAGATATACGTTATATTGTTTTTTGTTGCATCACTTACACAACATCAATCCTCTTTTCGCAAAGAAAATGCAAAAAGTTCCTATACGAGAACATTGTTGGCAAATCTATTAGAAATATGTTCTTGTTGTGTACAGACATTGGGGAAATACTAGTTTATATATGACTATAAAGTTCCAACAGTTCAAGACAAGTACGCCATTAAAGTTGAGGGCACGTTTCCACTAAAGCTTAAGAATTTGTGGCTACCTGCCTGTGTTCAATCACCTTTATAGTGAATTGTGTTGCGACAACTTTTATCATCTACACTGTTGCTGTAGTAGTCAACAGTTAATACTTTTAAAATACAAGAAGTTATGGCTGAATACGTCTTATTATTACAGAGAGTGTAGTAACTGCGAGTTTCTTATGAGGTATTTGTCATCTGATATTCCAAACTGCAGTTCTACAGACTCGTTGACATCATTCATCGTCAGATGATAGAACATTTTTGTTTTAATCTTTCAGACAATCCTGTCTTTATTTGACCAATGTTGCAATCCAGATAGATCCTGGATTAGAACGTTGGTCGGAGATAAGTATTCTTAACATTTTAAAAACTGCGATTAAAAATGAAAACAAAGACAGCATTGTCTTAATTGTAGGATACGTTGCTTGAACTCTGATATGGAGATAAATAGTAGTGTGCGTTATAATTACATATTATTTATTATTATTTTAAAACAGTAGTTTTCCAATCTATTATGTATAATATGTCTAATTATAAATAAGTACGTGATCATAACAGTTATCTTTTTAAAAAAGGCAGCCGTTTTACACTTTCACTTTATTAAACGTATTAAATATACAAAACAATATAATTAAAACTATATATAACTTCCCATAAAAAATAAATAGAATTTTCATATTAAAAAACGGTACAATAATTTAGAATGAAGTTCGTGCAAAAACCATTCGTATTTTAATATGAATGTATTAAAAGTTTATTTTAGGCACAATTTTGGTTTTCGGTGAAAAAGCGACCTCAAAGCTATAGTTCTGACGTTAAATTTAAACTGAATAACTGAATAATATAGATATGGATATGTCGCTTCTAAGAACTTACTGGTGTAATTTCCGTGGATATATTTAAATTAATAACTTACCATAGAGTCCCACGCATTGAGCAATCCAATCCCATAAACAGTTATCATTATCACACCCATATCCACTTGGCATCGCTATCACAATTATCACTAACCAAAACACGAAAAGTCAATAACACACGCCACTACAACGAAATATATTCACAAAACACCGCCATTTTGAAAATTGATTAAAACAAAAATCAAATTCCATATTTGAATATCGATGAATAATTGGCGGGTTTATTTGACGTTTTTATTTTTTATTTCTTTTAGGGTAATGGGATTAATTGGTGAGGCACAGGCAACACGCCTGCGCGGTCCAACCGACATTTCGCGACTGAGCAAAGCGTCCATAGAGTCCACAGTACCTGTTACATTTCGGATGATTTAGCGCGTGCGTACTGAAAAGCTAGTACGGAACCATTAAAAGCAGACGCGTTTATTATTAAATTCACATAATAGTCGTTGACAATTTCTTGATTGTAATATAGGATGCAATTAGTAGGCGAGTGCTAAGCGCATCATTTCTCGGTTTCTTTTTTAAATGATTTGTTGGTTTGTTCTCCTCTTTTCGTAAAGCAGCTTTGTCAATCAATGAGAACTTAATGGAAAGCTTGTCTAACAATTTCGCAACAAATGAAACGTTCACAGTTTCTCTTCGTGCAATGATTAAGCGGTTTGTTTTAGGGATGAAAGATGACTGTATGATTTCATTATCTCGCTAATGGAACGTTCTAGGTAATTTACTGGCATTGCTAAGGAACCGTTGTTCTTCTGGATGATAAGAATATACAATTTAGTTGGTATTTCATTTCTAAGTTACATGCAATAACCATGATGTAGATAGTTTGAGTTGTTTTTTAATAATTTATCCATTCTGTAATTATAATAATTAGTTCGTACCATACGAATTTTATTTGGTTGAACAAGCTGTGTTACCAGTATTTAAACATTATATTATAATCTACTAAAATTACAATACTATTACTATTAAGATTAATAGAATTATAATGTTTTACAATGTATCTGTCTACATCTAAACTGGTTTGAATGGATTTGGAAATACACATAGATTTTTTTTAAGAGCCTGCCAAAGTGATTACTCTGCCTGATGGAAAGCATGAATGGAATCCAAGAATTATGGTCACCATACACATTGCGAATGCAGGCAATGCAGTATGATATCACACACTAATAATAAATAATAATATAAATTTTCTTTTTGTCAAAAACGGTCGAATATTGTACCACTGGTTTTGTGTTATTATATTGTAAGTTTTTAAATATGTCAGCTGCACGTATGTACATCATCATCATCAGCCGGAAGACGTCCACTGCTGAACATAGGCCTCCCCCCTAGAACGCCACGCCGTACGACTGGACGCCAACTGCATCCATCGGCTCCCCGCGACTCGGACTATGTCGTCGGTCCATCTAGTGGGAGGCCTACCCACGCTCCGTCTTCCAGTACGCGGTCGCCACTCAAGAACCTTTCTTCCCCAACGGTTGTCGGTTCAACGAGCGATGTGGTCTGCTCATTGCCACTTCAACTTGCTTATTCGAAGAGCTATGTCGGTAACCTTTTCTTCTTGCGGATATCCTCGTGCCGGATCCTATCACGCAAGGAAATGCCGAGCATAGCCATTTCCATAACTCGTATGTATATAAATCTACGTAAAAATATATTAAGTTTTATGATTCTTAAGGTACGTCTCTATAATCACAGACAAAATGCAAACTAAAGTTGAATTAAAACTTTCTGTGCAGAATCCATAAAAGAAAGAAAATAATTCTGAAAATCGTTTATTACTTTTTGTTTATATTGTGAAGGTTTTTTTAGAAAGTTATACTATTTAGTAAAGTAACATTTCTCAGTTGAATAACATATACAATTGTATTATCGCTTATAGCATAGAGATTACTTAGGTATTCTTTATTGCGATATGAACTAGATTTTTCTGTAACCTTATGCAGTGGTAATAAGCACGAACGACAGTTATTTGTTACTTAAGATTCTAATAGTAAAAGAACTGAATTCACGATGTTTAAAGGTGGTTTTATCAGAATGTTCTGGCCTCTCTCTGCTCTTCTTACCCGTTTCTGTATACTAGGAATTATTCACCAACTGCGCTCTTCTATATTCGATGAGATGTTGCCCAGTACGACGTCACTCTAAGTTGTTTATCAAGATGAAAATCTACTAAATATTAAATAATAAATTCGAAAACAAATTCCAAACCCACTACAAACTATCAACCGTTACATGCAACACAATAATTGTTGTGTATAAGATTTTATACAGCAAAAAATATAATCCTAATAGTAAATATGAATTTTCGTTTTAACTAATATAAATGTTTTTAAATTATTGTTTATAGAAGAATTGGGTACGTGTGTAAAATAACAAAAAATATTAGTATTATACTCTTTTCTTTTATTTTTTATATATATACCGACCACAATGTGGATCTCCATGCTGCATTGTCAAAATTCACAATGGAAATGGTGACCACAACTCTCGAATTCTATTCATACTTTTCATCAAGCAGGATACAGTCATTTTGGTAGCTATCACAAAAAAATCATAATACAAAAAAAAACAGTGTTTAACTGAGTGGTCTATAAATGCAATGACAATCTTCTATATTGTTTAAACCATTAATATAACAGCATTGTGATACGTATGACTGAAATTCTAATTGAGATTAAGAGAAGTGGCCAACTGCGAGTCGGACTCACCCGTGAAGCAGCGATTTATGACATATTAAAAAAAACTGCTTACTAGATCTCGTTTAAACCAATTTTCGGTAGAAGTTTATATTGTAATGTACCTTAATTTTTTTATAATACAGAGGGAGGACATTTTAACACTTTGGAAGTGTCTCTCGTGCAAACTATTTAGTTTAGAAAAAAATGATATAAGAAACCTCAATTTCATTTCTGAAGACCTATAATAGATATCCCACACATATGTGTTTGATGAAAAAAAACAGTTTCAGTTGTAAGTTTAAATTTTTTAATTATTTTTTTTTACTTTATTTATATTTTACTTACCAAGTTTTAACAGTATAGTTCTTACAGTTTCAGAAAAAAATGGCCATGACACACGGACGGACGTAACGAATCTATAAGGGTTCTGTTTTTTGCAATTTAGCTACAGAACCCTAAAAAGAAATCAAATTGTCTAATGCAACTCGTCGCTATGTGGATAATGATTTAACATATATATGTGCAGTATAATAAACTAATAAATATCCACCACCAGGTAGTAGAGCCACGCTGATTTCAGCATGAACGGGCCGGCTCGTCCGGGGCAGTACTACCCTCCCACAGAAGATCAACTTAAAGCGCCAGCTTCCGTGCTGTCGTGTTTCGTTGGTGAGTGTGAGACCGGAGGCCCATTGATGCAGGGGTGATAGTTATCGTGGTAAACGTGTGCATTACAATGCTACGATGACTGTCATGTCTGTTACGTCCTCAAGTGAGGCGTAAAAAATCGTAATAGGCTGCCATAATGTGGGTCACTATACTGCATTGTCAGCATTCGTAGTGAGTATGGTGACTACAACTTTTGGATTCTATTCATGCTTTCCATCAAGCAGATTAGAGTCATATTGGCAGGCTATTAAAATAAAAAAAAAATTACATTCATATCATAAAACGAATCGAGTTTCTCTCGTTCTTTACTGATTTTTTAATCAACTTTTTTGATAACCTTGAAGAGTTAATCCGATCCTCTATTTCTCAAGGGAGGCCACCAAAACGGTTTGTTGGTAATTTAATTTTTGTTTAAAGACTAGAAAGGAACACAGTTTAAAATACATTAATAAAATATTCCTATTTAACCAGAATATAAACTTACAAAATATCACTGATTGACTGTTGTTGATAATAGTCTTAGTCAACAACAATAAAAAAGAAAAATATATTGTTTTTGAAGTAATTTGAAGTTTGAAGACACTAATGGGCACTAAGATTGCAGCTATGATGATACTCAAACGCAGATAACTGGCCAATACGATACAGGTGCTTTTTATCAACCGTGTTGTTTATAAAATACCGCATACTCTATTTTATTGAATAGAGAGGTAAATGAGTAAAAGCGTCACCTGATGGTAAGTGACTACCACGACTCATGGATCTCATGAAAGAGTCTCAAATGTGTTGCTGTTCTTCACGTCCCCTCTCAACTGCAGGTAAAGAAGGGTTTGAGCTCTGGTTACCTCACTCTCTTTTTTCATGTATATATTAGCTGCCAAAATGACTATACTCTGCCTGGCTGGCAAAATCACTATACTCTGCCTGCTGGAAAGCATGAGTAAGACTCAAGAGTGGTGGTCATCATCCTCATTGCACATGTGAACAACGTAGCAAATTGACCCACTCTATGGCGGCCTAGTGCAATGCTTTTTCAGTGACAGGGAAACATATCGCTAGTAGTCAGTGCCAGATTTTGAATGATTGGCACCGCAGTTTAGTTCCAGAGCTTATGTCTATCAGACACGGTACTTCCTAAGGCCAGCCCCTGGTTTCGTGTAGAGGGAAAAATTTAGGAAAGAATTGCTCAACATCGATTTTTTGTAAGTGCATAATGACGGTTACAGTGGTTTATGCTTAAACAAGGCTTGCCCACGTTTAATCCTGCTAAAGTTATAAATGCGTAAAATCGTAAAAATGTGTGTTGTTCATGTGGTGATGGATTAAGAATATGTAGTCGAAGGAAGTGACGGAGGGGGCAAACTACACAGGGCAACAGTACTGCAAAGTGAAGGAAATCTTGAAACAAACCCTATACCGACCTGTCTGGCCAGCATGGTATAGTAGGCCTCAAAGCCCCCTTTCTAAGGAGAGACCTATATCCTGGATTGATGATTGATGTAAGAATGTACAGTTGTTTGTTACAATTTGCGACTGCACGATTGACCTAGTGGTTTAAGCGGTCATCACACCGCTCTCCACTTCGCTGAGTGTCGTAGGTTCAAATCCTACATGGAACAACACTTTGTCTGATCCACAAATTGTTGTTCTGAGTCTGGGTGTTCTATGTGTCCGTTTCTTCTATGTTTGTAAAGTCCTCCGCAACACAGGATTTATTCCCAGGGCGGGTGTTGACTTTTAAAAAAAAAAAAAATACGCAAAAATTACCGAACGAATTTGAATTAAACTTTTCAGTAAGATAGCTCATATATAACGATAACACATAGACTAGTTTTTACCGCGATATCCGGTATATACGCGAGCCCAGCCACAGGCAGAATCTAGTCTTAATTATATGTAAGTCATTTAATCATGTCTAAACAACAAAGCTTGTACGGATTATGTAACGGAAGGCGCATTACTAAGGCTTTTAATCGTGTCTAACGGACTCTGGGGAGATGTGAACGAAATATAGCTTTTATGCCCATAACATATTGTGGTGTTGGGAACATAATTGAAAGTCATTTTAACTGACTACAATAGAAGTTCTTTTGGCATTTTTTTTAGTTTGGAAATGATTTGGGGGCTATGGCGTACTCGAGGACAGGTCTGGAGATGATTGATTGCTTGTGAACCTTACCTAAGTGATATTTGATGTTTTTACGACTTTCATATACACACAAAGTTAATCCAATTTTGGTTTTTAATAAAAAACAAACTTAATGTCAAATTACATCTTAAAGACATGTACCTGAAGTGTTTATATACAAATGGAGTACAGACTAAGTGTAGCTAGACTCAAAAATTTTTATACCAATCTTAAATAACTCAGCGTCATAGTCCACAGGTTTTGTTAGTCCACGGCTGAAAGAAAGAAAGTTTTGGCTAACTATAGTTTACACCATGCTGGCCAAACGGGTTGAAATACCTTATTCTGGATTTTTACCTGTCAAGACATTTTTAGGCAATTTTAAAAAGATAGATCGTGGAGGCACAAAATAATCTTTAACTCTTCATTGCAAATATTCTTCTTTAACAGTTTAAACACAAAAAGAATCTAATTATCTACCATTGCTAAAAGTCCTTATACGTTTTAGCTAAAAATAAAAATAAAGTGATCAAGAAATCCTGTTTCAAGGAATGTTATCTTATAAGAAAATAATTAGAACTAAATTCTTAATACATGTATGTAAACCAATACATACATAATTTGAGCAAGGTAAATTTGTCATGGTCCATCCCTTGCTTCTAAACTCAACCACAAAAAAAGTTAAATACATTTCAATAAGTACAGACAACCGGTCGTGTACTTATTTACAATTCTCCTCGTATATAACCCTCACCGGCTGTTCCACTAAAGCGGCTTTAATATGAAGACTTGGAGCTATTCCAACTGTTCCAAACCAGGTGTATTTGAAACAACTTGACGATATAATCAGAGGAAAGTTTCCAACCTACGCCAGAACTAAAAATAAGCATTGGGCTAATATTTCTTTCAGTTCTGATCCAAAAGAGTGGGCATATTTTCTCGGTAACAAATAATGATAAGTATTGTGAGGATTTCGTTAAGTCGTTTACCTTTTTTGGATTACTAAAGAAGCCAGTAAGCACACAGCCTTTTAGAATTACGATTGTCAAGTCAGGGATTCGTGTTTAGAAAAATTCTTTGGATTTATTTTTTAATAATAAGGTTGTAATCAATACATCAAGCTATTTATATGGTCTTCTTTTTATAGAAAAAACGACCAATTCAGGCTATATACTTCAAAAACTAAGAATTTAGTCTTAAAAGTTGGATTTGCGTTAAATTAATGGCCGCCTTGACTGATGGCAATAAATTCTATCCCTCAGATAATATAGCAAATATTGGAATTTCTCTACGGCTTGCAATAGACTGCGATAGGTAAATTATCTTAACTTGACCCTAGTCTGAGCTCTTTAAACACAGTAATTTATTTATAATTGATTCTTATAAAAAATGTCTAATTTAAAATTTCGTTCATTAAATCGTAAAAAAATTGCAAAAAGTAGCAAACTGTTGACCTTGTTGCTACCATAGTCACTCGTAGCAGTTCATTACTTTCATGGACATGTAGCTTATTGCGTAGCTCGAATAACTGCTACAGAATCATCGTAGCATATGCCTACAGGTTCATAAAATGACATTGATCAAAACAGTAATAAATATTCTGTTTGGATTTCCATCAAAAGTACATACACATAAACAAACAATCTCGGCAAAATACTCGTACGTTTGGGCAAAGACATATTAAACACCCGTATAAAAACGGATGAGGTAGACTTATTTTATGAAGTACTGAGTAGATTCACAATAACAGCTCTAAGAATCATTTATTAGGAATAAGTAGATTGTATAATACTATCACATTGGACTACACCTGTAGATGGTATTTTATGTGGAAAAAAAATAAAAAAAGTCGTTTATAATTTAAATCTCGCTTACGGAATAGAGGGCAGTCTTATTGCTGTAAATCAAACACTAACTCATTAGACTTGAACCGAATGATAGAAAAAGGAAAAAACTTACGTCATTGATTTGATTTTTTTTTTGTAAAACGGGATTATATTATTTCGAACACGTCACTTTTTCGTGTCAGTTTTATTTCTCATTTCTCATCAATGAAACCACAATGTGCCACGGACAAACGTAGCATAGTACAAACAAGTGAAGGTAGAGCTCTCAATTATTATTTTTTATCAGGAAAGTTACTTTTTGCATGAAGTACATTTAGAATCATAACTTGACAACAAAATCAGTAGAGCCAACCTTATAAACAAATGTATTTTATTCTTAAAAGAATTCCTGCACTAAAAGTATTACAATAGGTTTATTGATGCAGAGGTGACAATTATCGTGGTAAGTGTGTGAGCCTTGTACTGCCACAATGACTGTCATGCCTTGTACGTCTTTAAGCGAGGCGTGAAAAAGCATGTCATTAGGCTGCCATAGTGTGGGTCACAAGGGGGTGCTGGGCTAGAAAACCTCCACGTGGTGCACCCTGGTAACGTTGGCGATGGTGCTCATCACTGCCAACGGCTAATATTCTAGCACGAAGAAGAGGAGACCATTTTCTTCGGCCAATTGGTTAAGGCTTGGTCCAACAGAGCGGGCATATTTGTCGATTTCTCTGTTGGCTCTTCGCTCTTCGGAGCAATGAGGAGGAAAACCACGATAAAAAATCATTATGGTGGGACCCTTTCATGGGTCGAAGTTTCTCCACTGTCAATAGTGGAGAAAGGAGAACGGGCTCGGTGTGTACTCACACTGCCGCCGAGCAGGCATTGGAAGATTTAATCTTCCTGCCACCGTTGTCACATCGTAATCCCGAAAGGAGTGTCGTGGTTATGTTTCGCGACACCAATCGGGGGCGAGGGTCTTGGCTTAGCCGCCTGGACTACGAGGAAGAAAACCTCTATAAAAAATTACCCCGAATCCCGTGTTCTGGTGCGTGACCAGGGGATGCATGGCTGATGGGTAGTTCAGTCGTAAGCGCACTCCCAGCCGGGGCACCTGTGGACCCCTCGGTTGGGCACAAATTTACGCTTGCCCGGGTATTGGGGATCTCTGCCCGGGTCGACCTCTATTCTCCCCTAATCGTGGGTACAAAAATGGAAAATATCTCAAACAAAAATAACAAAAATATTGTAGAAAAGAAGGAGAAGAGTGCGAAAGAGAAGAACGCAAGGGCGGGCGACCTCTCGTCCAACGTAGAGGACGTAATGACTGGAACACCTATTTCGGTGGGGCTCCCAGAAGCCAGTATGGCCGCTGGGAGCCGAAGAACATCGGAACGGTTACGTTCGAAATCCACTGCGTACTCCAGTGCGAGGACGGACGTGCTGGACTTCATGGAGACGGAGCTGTGTGACAGCCGAAAACGCAGACGCTCCAGGGATGAGGAGAGCGATACATCCCAGGAGATGCCTCCTAAGGTAGCAAGCAGCCGCAGAGGAAGGTCACGAATCCCGATCTCGGCCCCGTCAGGCTCCGTCTTCTGTAAGGCGGAAGCCTATAGACGGGTCAGGGCAGACGGTGAAATCTTAGCGGAGGAGGAGATCGCTGATCTCCTGCTAAAAATAAAGGAACCGATGGTGGGGGATTCAGTTCCTCAAACACCATCGTCCATGCAGGAGAGAGCGAATGCGGCGGTGGCCATTATTCACAAAGTGGCCACCAAGTCGAGTAACCTTAAGGGCTCTTTTGTGAAAGCCCTTAAGGACTCCTCTTCCGCTATTGCGGGGGTCGTGGATACCCTCATCGGTGACGTGGCTCGTCTCCAGGCCGCCAACGATCGCCTGACGGGGCAAGTGGCTGAGCTCAGCGCCCAGTTCGCCCAATTCCGGGCGCATCGCCCGACAGAGGATCCGGTCACGTCCCCGTCTCAGCCTGCCCCTTCTTCCAACCTCGGTGGCATTCCTGATGCCCATCTGCGCCAAATAACAGATGCAGTATGGCGCATGATGGACGGGCGTCTGGCTGGTCTGGAGGCAAGACTGCCACCAGCCCCTGTTGTCCGGCCGCCGCTCGCGACCCATAAAGCGAAGGTTGCATCGGTGTCAGCATCACTTCCCGTTGCGACCGGTCGCGTGTCCTACGCGGCGGCGGCAGCGGTCTCTGCTGCTCCTGCAACTGCCCCGAGGGCACGGCAAGCGGCCAAGGCAACAGCCCGGACGCCTGCACTGAGGTCAGGGACCAAAGCAGCGGCAAAGGCTGGGGCGGAGTTCCCACCGCTCCCCACTCCAACCGCTGTATCTGGCACCTCCACAAGTGCTCCCTCCACATCTGCCCCTTCCACGGATGGTTGGCAGGTAGTCGGGGGGGCTAAAAAGTCCCGAAAGTGGGGTAAGAAGGCTGCACAAAAAGCAGCCTCTAACCCGCAGGCGTCATCGGCTGCGGTGGCTGCCACAAAGACGCCGCGCAAACTACAGGCGCCTAAAAGCGCAGCCGTGGTAGTCACCGTTTCACCGGAGGCAGCTAGCGGCGGGCTGTCCTACGCGGCCATTTTCAAAAGGGCCCGGGACAGTCTCGCACACGATGTCGGGACAGTAGGTGTCAGAATGCGCCTCGCCCAAACGGGAGCTCGAGTCCTCGAGTTCCCTGGGGCTGAAGGTGCTAAGACGGCGGACACATTTGCCGAAAAGCTACGAGGAATGTTTACGGCTACGGATGGTGTCAAGATCGCCAGGCCGACCAAGTGCGCAGAATTGCGCATTGCAGGCCTGGACGACTCCATAACGGCCGAGGACGTCCGTGTTGCAGTAAGAGAGAAGACGGGTTGCAACGCGGACAATATTAGGGTCGGCACCATCCGCCCCGGTCCAGGAGGACTTGGCGCAGTGTGGGTCAGCTGTCCCGTAGCGTCGGCCAAAATGTTGGGCGACGCTGGCAGGCTGCTCATCGGTTTCGTGAGCGCTAGGATCACAGTCCTGGCGGCGAGACCGATGAGGTGTTATAAATGCCTGGCATCGGGGCACACACGCGCCAAGTGCGTCAGTTGTTTCGACTGCAGTGGATTGTGTTTCCGCTGCGGTCGACCGGGGCACAGGGCGGCAGAGTGCTCTGCCGCCCCTCACTGCCCGGTGTGTGCGGCGGACAACAAGCCTGCCAATCACCAGATTGGGCAGGGAGGCTGTAAACCTTCCCGCAGTTCTCGGCAGGCGTCAGGGGCTAGCCAGTCGGCCCAGGCTGCTTCTGACGTCGTTCGTGCATCTATATCGTCGCCCATGGAGGAGGCTGTAGAGACGGTCGAGTAATGGCCCAAGTCTCCAACCTCCTGGTCCAGACGAACCTGAACCACTGTGCCGCGGCGCAGGACCTTTTCCTGCAAACCATGGCACAGTGGTCGATCGGTGTTGCCGTAGCCGCGGAACCCTATTATGTTCCTCCCCGTCCAAACTGGTTGGGTGACCGGGACTGTTCCGTGGCAGTCGTCGGCTCCACGGCGGCTTATTCCCCGCCCTTGTCGCTAAGAGACAAGGGCACTGGATATGTTGCTGCCGAGTGGGGGGGGATCACTGTATATGGTGTATACTTCTCCCCCAACCGGAGTTTGAACGACTTCGAGGTTTTCCTTAACAACTTGGAAACCTCGATGCGGCGTCTAGCGTTGGGGCACGTCTTAGTGCTGGGGGACTTCAACGCAAAGTCCATTGCGTGGGGTTCCCCCAGGACGGACGCTAGGGGCGAGGCCGTAGAGGAGTGGGCGGCCTCGGTGGGCCTCTGTTTACTAAACAGGGGCTCCACCAACACGTGTGTGCGACAGCAGGGAGGGTCGATAGTGGACCTTTCGTTCGCTACCCCAGCCCTCGCCGCACGAGTAAGAGGCAGGGCAGGCGCTAGGAGGGATCTGGATGTCGTAATAGCAGCGGTTCCCGGATCCCTCCTATCTCAGGCGCAGAGTAGCACACCGTGTGGTTTTAGTAGGTCCGATTCCGACACAACACCCCGCCGTAAACCCCGGTGGGGTGACGGCCCGAGGGGGTTTCCACAAGGTAAAAAAAAAAAAAAAAAAGTGTGGGTCACAAGAACAGTGTTGTCTGCATTCATAATGAGTATGATGACCAAACCTCTTAGATTCTATCATCAGGTAGAGTTCCTTTGGCACGCTGTTAAAATAATATCCTACCTAAACAGAAACAAAGAACACAAAACTCGAGAACAACAATCCATGCGAGGATTGGGTTTACAACACTCCGCATCACAGGAAATAGCGTGGCGATCGCTTAAATCACTACACAATGGGTAAAAGTGTAACAATTGAACATGATATTCAGCATGTAATCAAAAAATATCAGATCGCTCTTGATCTTATCCTTGAAGCAATAAAAAACCTAACCATAAATAATTTTTAAGACTATTTCAAGATTCTAAGACCGCTGTCCGAGTGTTACTAATCATTTAAAAGTACTGTCCATTAAAGCACAACTCTCAACAGAATAATGTCAACACAATAAAGCTTTCAGGGGCGAATAGAGCCTTATCCGCATACCAATTGTCCTTTATCTTTTGAAGCAGAGCCCGATGGGGTATTAAAGTAATTACTCCAGATTCTAAATTATAAACACCGCTCTAACCTTATGAGGGCATCTCACAGCTTATTTTATAATAACCAACAAAGTGCTTAGATTTTAAATTTACAATTATTTCCTGTAAGGATTTTTTAATAGAAATAATATACTTTAGTAACAATTCATTTTATGAACTCCAGAAAGATATACTGTGATCGGTCCGTATATTTGTTCTTTATTCACTAAATTGTAATTTTTTTATAGATTTAAAACTGTGTACAAGTCCGTGACATATTGTTTTTGGGCTTCAACTAAAAATTTGCGGTGTAGTTACTTTTACGAACACAGTATAAACTGCGCTGTGGCCTTTAGTCACACAACTAGATCATCTTAATTCTTCGTAACATTGTTTGTTTTGATCGGTGGCTTAGGCTAGTTGAATTATTATTTTTTTAGTTTCTCTTTGTTGTATGATGATGATGACTTCAAATGAAACCTGCTATCACAATACCTACTAGTATTTTTTATATTATTATTTATGATGTATTTCATCCTCTGTGAGTTACAAGTTGGAACTTGTTTGTTTTCTTTCTTTGTTAAAAACAAAACACGTCTATACATGCGCTCAAAAGTATTTTGACAATCATTCAGTTCCTTGCTGGCAGCGGTTCTACTCACACTGCATATATTTTTATCTATAAGGTAGGGGAGACTGGGGACACTTGATCCCCCCTTTTGTTTTTTGACCATTATTTTGTAAATATTGATCCGATTTAAATTATTTTTGTACTAGAATACGTGAAATTTTATTAGCTATACTAAGTATAGTAGCTAATTATATCGGTACAAAAATAAAATAACCAGGCCACGAAAACTTCGTATAGGAAATGATATCAAGTGTCCCATATATATGTACGACTTGATCCCCACTATCTGGAACACTTGATCCTGGGAGGAACAAGTCACCCACATTTAGGGTCATATGATAGCAATACAGAATAAAATGAAAAAATATGTTGAAATTCTTTTTATTCTTGATTAATCATCATGAAAGTGATGTAAAAGTTAAATTAAATATAAATATTTTTTCTTAAAGTTAAACAGTCTTTCCTTTTCATCTATTAGCAATCATCTTTTCTCTCTTTATTTCTCAATATTAAATCTTCTTAATGATTTTGGAAACTTAAAACTTATGACTCTCTTTGATGACGATTTTACTTTCGGATCTGGCAGTTTTTTCACTACTTGATATTTAGCAATTGAAGAAATATCCTCTTTAACCGGCCACTTAAACATTTTAGCATTAATTTTTTTAGCGAATTTAATAACATATCCATTTCGACTTTCACTCAGTGTTTGCCCAACATATCTATGAACGAGATTCTTTTGCGAGATTAGGTTCACCACAACCCAATCTCCAATGACAATAGAGATATTGGAGTCATCTTCATTTTCTGATTCACTACTGCTATACGAGACATCACTTTCATCAAACGCACTTAAAACTGATTCTGGCGATGGCGGTAGTTCTTCATCCTCTGACGTTGTCACTTCCTGTTCTTGTGAATTTAGGTTACGTTTTACAGCTCTTACTTTAACTTTGCGAATCTTCTTTTCTTTTTTCTGTTTTCTAGCTGCCCATTCATTCTCAATGGCCAGTTTTTCTGGTGTATCAGTTAAAATCCTAGTTTTACCTTTTTTTCTTCCCTTTCTAGAGCCTTTCCTCGGTCCTGCTTTTGGGTGTGGTCTTATTACTTCAGGACTTACAAATGCTGACGTGGAAGGTTTTGAAACGTCAATAATGTGAGAATTGGCTTGTGTTTTAGGTCTATTGTTATTTCTTATCTGTAAAGAACCAGCTCCACTCGGTCGGTTATTATTGGCAGAATTCACAGAGACATCTCTATTACTAAGTAATTTTGAGGGAGATTTTGTAGGATCATTTTCCTTTTCATTATCGGAAATATCGGGAGTCACATCGTTATCTGGAATTGGCACTGGTACAACTAGCGCAGCATTTTCTGCATTTATCATAAGGGCAGGTGAAGACAGCGCAGCATTTTCATCCGTTATTAAAAGCGCAGGTGGAACTGGTACAGTATTAATAGCATTCATCATCAGCGGAGATGGAGCTGGCATAGTATTTATTACAGAGTTAGGTGGAGCAATTAGCAGTGGTTCCTCATTGCTTATTGAAGGTACATCAATTACAGATTGATTAAGTAAAATAGATGGTGATGACGGTGAAGATATTACTTTCTCTGTTTCAGTTTGCACGTTTTCTCTGTCTGTAACGTAGGAGCTCAAATATTCGTCATCTGTGAATATATCAGGGTTGTATGGGAAAATGCCAGTAACTGAGAAACTTTTCTGAATATTTCTGGGAGTCATTGCATTTGGGTAAGCACTGCCTAGACATCCAGCCAAATCATATATGGTTAATGGCCGCCCTGGATGACTAACCATCCAATTATCGCATGCAGTATTGTAATATGATTTCATCGCTCCAAATACTATTCGATCCAAAGGTTGTAATTTATGAGAGGTGTGTGGTGGTATAGTTAAGAGATGGATTCCATTATCTTTGCAGTAGTTTATAGAGTCAATGGTAATATGTGACTCATGGTTGTCAAATATAATAAGACAAGGGCTGTCCTTGGTGCATCTCACATACTTCTGAAAAAATTTTAGAAATAGCAGAAAGTTTTGTCCAGTCATCCATCCACTGGGATGTGGAGCTCCTTCAGTACCCGGTGGTCCACTATCTATCATTCGTTGCTGCCAGTTCTTACGTGGGAATATAATGAACGGTGGAAGGTGGTTACCTATAGCATTTATAGCTCCACATACCGTAACAAGTTGTCCACGTTCTCCAGATGTAACCTTTGACACTTGTTTGAGACCTCTACTTGCTACAATTTTTTTGGCTTATGAACTGTGGTAATTCCAGTTTCGTCTACGTTCCAAATTTGGTCCGGACCAAAATTATATCGCTGCAATAAGCTTTTCAAATTTTCAAAGAAATGTTGAACATTGTGTCTGTTAAAAGCTGTGGCGCGAGACAAGTTAGTGGCTTCGGGTACACGTAATGACAACTCTTTGTGACGATTCATAAAACCGTAGAACCAATCATAAGTTGCTGTTTCCTGATCAGTCCATTTTCGTGGTATTTTTTTACTATTTTCAGCAGCATATTGAAATGCGAGGTCTCGTACATTCTTAGGAGTTAATCCGTGGTATAATTTACTGACCATTATTAAATAATTAACAAGTTCTGTCTCTTCAGTTGACGAAAAAATTTGTGACTGGCGATAGTTTGGAGTGAAGTCAATATTTTCAGTCGTAGCATTTTTCTTCTTTCTAACATATCTTTTCAGTGTCATAACTGCTATTCCGTATCCTTCGGCAGTACCACGAATACTCTTACCCCCTATAACATCATTAACAGCCAACTCCAATATTTCCTTATCGATCAGTATTCTTTTTCTTGCACCTTCTCTTGTTTTATATACTCTAGGCATATTTAATCCTGAAATTATAAAAAAAAATTAGGGGACACTTGATCCGGTGGGATCATATCTCCCATGAGAAAGTGTACCATGTGTACCCAAGGTATGTTGAGGTTATAAAAAAAGATTGTATAAAAATCAATCAATATTGACACTTTTGTATAAAACCGATGTTTAAACACATAGATAACGGCTAGTTTAAAAGTGATACATATCCAAAATAAGTTTATTATCTAATAATTAAATCAAAATGAAAACTTACAAAAAATATTTTTGTGCAACACGAAACACATAAACATCCGCCATTTGCACAACTGTCAAATTTTACAGGAGTGTCAAATTTAAAAATGGAGGACGACCCATAGGCTACAAACGTTGCCAGTCTAAAATTAAATAGAATTTACAGAAGCTTTGTAAATCCAGTGTATCTAGTCTCCCGTAAGGATCAAGTGTCCCCAGTTTCCCCTATAATTACTCCGCATTTATCAACATGCCTAAGACTAAAGAATATTCAAATGATATTAAAAATGTCGTGATAACTACCCTACAAAGTGGAATGACGCAAGCAGAAGTTGCTCGAAGTTTTAAAGTGTCACGACAACTTGTTAGTACGTGGAATAAAACTTATAATAAGCGTAAAACTATTGAAAATAAGTGTCGAAGTGGCCGTCCGAAAAAAACATCCGCTAAAGAAGACCATTTGATAAAAAGGTTATCGACAAGTGATGTCCGAAAAACGGCTGTGCAAATAAAAAACGAGTTACAGGAAAATTACGACGTGAATTTACACGTTTCAACTGTAAAACGCAGACTAAAGGACTTCGGATTACATGGACGACGTCCGACTAAGAAACCTCTAATTTCTGCAAGGAATAGGAAGCTACGCCTTGCGTTTGCAAAACGGTTCAGATTATGGAGGAGTTCAGAATGGTCCAAGGTGTTGTGGAGTGACGAAAGCAAATTTAATTTAGTGTCATCTGATGGTATACGGTACGTGCGACGTCCTGTAAACAAAAGATTTGATGTTCGATACCAAATACCCACAGTAAATCATGGAGGTGGCAATATTATGGTCTGGGGATGCTTTTCTCGCCGCGGAGTCGGACCTTTAGTTAGGATAGAAGGTACTGTGGATCGCTTTATGTACACAGATATATTAAAGCAACAAATGCTACCCTATGCTAAAGCACATATGGCACATGGTTGGTATTTTCAACAAGACAATGACCCAAAGCACAAATCGAAACATGTCAACGACTTCATGAAACTCGCTAAAATCAAAATTCTCGACTGGCCAATTCAAAGTGCCGATTTAAACCCGATAGAGCATCTTTGTGAAGAACTGAATCGCCGCGTAAGATGTCGAAACTATTCAAATAAAGATGCTTTATATGAAGCACTAAGTAACGAATGGAGCCGAATACCCATTGATCGTTTGCAGAAACTAGTGGACTCGATGCCGGCGCGTTGTAAAGCAGTCTTGAAGGGTAACAGATATGCAACAAAATACTAATAGTTAATATCATAAATAATATTTTTTTTATTTTATAAAATAAAAAACTTTCTCTGTCAAAATACTTTTGAGCCGTGTCGTAAATAATTTTTCTTTATGTTTTCTTTTTGTGTAGAAATACATTAGGTACATTTAAATGTCTTAATTTGTAAAACATATCATTACTTCAAATATAATCTTTGATTGGAAATAATTTTGTTATCATTTTTTGTGATATGGAATAAAATTGAGTTGTCAAAATACTTTTGAGCGCTACTGCATATATACATGTCACCTTCGCGTTAAAAGACCTCCGGTCTCGCACTCATCAAATGCTATCGCTTAAGGTTAGACTTCTGTGGGGGTAGTACAGCCCCGGTCGAACTGGCCCGTTCATGATGAAATCAGTGACTCCACTATAGACTAGATAGGCATGGGGAGTCCTTGGTCATCAGCCTCAACATGACCAAGGCCTTCGATAGGGTATTGTACTATTTACTTCTCTCCAAATTGCCGCCATTAGGCCTGCTCGCCAAACTATAAATGGGTTGCCGCCTTCCTACACAAGCGCTGGATTAAGATCCTCTGCAACTGGTGAACTTTAGGCTCCATCCTGTCGCCTACACTATTTCCTCTGCATATTAATACATGAAAAAGCACAATACATAGACGATATTTTAGAAACGTTACAACCAAGCTAGCAGATGTTGAGCAAAAACGACAGAGGCTTGTCGCTGAGCTCGACTTGGTTCTAAGCCGCATTTCTCAATCGTGTTATAAAAATCTGGACGGTTTCAACGCTACGAAAACACTTTTAAAAACACTGAACTCCACCACAGGATAAACTTAGTATTCTGTGTTTGGATATTTTCAGAGGTGTCAACCTGTTCAGCACAGTCAAACTCAATCAGTGCATCAAGAGGCACTAAGGCGGCCTAGCGGAAGGTAGTTGTAGTGAACAAAGTTGGACGTTTCTTCTCGTCTAAGTATCTGTGTCTTCGTCATAAGATCTGGGTTCGCTCTGCCGTGGGGTACTCTTCTCATATATGTGATACATTCGCGTAGTATTTGCTTGACGCTCTCGAGCGGTTGCATCGGCGAGCAATCCGCATTATCAAGTCTCTTGAGCTTCTGTAGTTGAGAAGAGATGTCACTTCTATGGTAATTCGGGCTCTGCCAACTGGTCCCACCTTCTCCCTTCCGCTATTCCACACGTTCTAGCCTTAGGAGTCAGATTTTAGAATGGTAGACATTTACTCTCTAAGCAGTTTGTCTCTTCTTCCCAGTGCCAATCTCTCAAAACCTGGTACACACTACCAGCGCACGTGTTTTCCTAATACAATGATCGCGAGTCCTTTAAGCGGGCCATTACAAAGCACATCATTAGACCGGCATAGCACGGGACACCAATCTACATTGTCTGTATTTTGCAATGAGTATGGTGACAACCACTCTTCGATTCTACTCATGCTTACCATCAGGCAGAGTAGAGTCGCTTTGGCAGACACTATATTAAGAAAAAGGAAATTTTTAATATTTTGAAATAAAACGTATGAAACTATCAGTAATAACGCTCAAACGTATGTAGATGAAATCCTACTTGCATTTCTAAATTAAAGTTTTAACTTGATGTGTTTTAAAATATCATCATATTTATGTCGTTCCATTATTCTAAATATTTGTTTGGAAATTGGTAATCACGATCAATCTTTAGCATTTACGAGCGTTTATTCCTACTTTCTCATAAATAATTCACATTGATGGAACCATTAACACCGAGTTCGAAATACTCAAGTTGTTTATATTAGTGAAACGTTAGTATATATTTGTTTTCAATAGCAATACAACAGAAAACTTTTGAAGCACATAGCTTCGTAGAGTTTATTGATTACAGCGCCATCTTTTAGAAATTTAGATTAAAATCATGATATCATACAATCAGTTAAGTTTTAATATAATACTGACAGATGGCGTTGTTTTCTTATTTGTTTTTAATTGGAAATCTTTGAAGCCTGGTTTTACTACAATTATTTTATGCATAAATCGATCGTTATTAAATTGTATGCGACGAGATATCAGCTCATACAGCCAAAACAAATAAAATTTACGACGGAAGAGCGTCCTACGGATACTAGATACGGATAGGTTACTAGGTAATGGTCAATAGGAATGTTTCACTTGTAAAATTAAGGGTCGATTTATACTAGCGCAGAGTCGAAGCGCATCGAAGCGTCTATCCAAAACTGAACATAACAAATTCAACCTTAACTCCACAGCGTAACGCACACAATACTTCGGAGATTTTAAAAAGACGCGCGCCTTCGTCCGAATTCGCGCGTCTGCGCGCGAACAACGCTGATTGGTGCGGGCGCGTGCGGGCGAGTGCGCGCGCGTGCGCGCGCATTCTCATGTATCCACGTGCCTACTAGCGAACCAACACGTCATCAGTCGGAAATTGACCTGCTTCGGTGTTAATCACAATGGACTCGGACGAAAAACTAATTTACCTGGTGCAAAAATATGAATGCCTATTTAATCTAAAAGCTAAAAATTATAGTGACAAACATTCCAAAAATAATGCTTGGGATTCTCTCGGACTCGCATTTGCGCGAATACGCGCGCGTTCTTGCGAATACGCGCGCATTCGTGCGGCTTCGCTTTAGTTGTAAAAAATTTGACGCTTCGATGCGCTTCGACTCTGTGCTAGTATAAATCGACCCTTAACTAGTTTTGTCAAAATATCAAGATATTGCTAACGGTTGCAATAACAGAAAGAAATGTGTAACATATATTTCCAAACATTGTCTTTTAAATACGAAGTTTATTCTTGCAATAATTTATAGTGTTATCGAAGTATAAGGGTCGATTTATACTGGCGCAGAGTCGAAGCGCATCGAAGCGTCAAATTTTTTACAACTAAAGCGAAGCCGCACGAATGCGCGCGTATTCGCCAGAATACGCGCGGACTCTCACGTGTAGTAATGGGCATCAACAGCTTTTTCCCAAGCATTATTTTTGGAATGTTTGTCACTATAATTTTTAGCTTTTGGATTAAAGAGGCATTCATATTTTTGCACCAGGTAAATTAATTTTTCGTTCGAGTCCATTGTGATTAACACCGACGCAGGCCAATTTCCGACTAGAGACGCGTTGATTCGCGCACAGACACGAGAATACCGACGAATGCGCGCGTCTTTTTAAAATCTTCGAAGTAATGTGTGCGTTACGCTGTGAAGTTAAGGTTGAATTTGTTATGTTCAGTTTTGGATAGACGCTTCGATGCGCTTCGACTCTGCGCTAGTATAGGGTGTCCCAAAATTAACGCAAGATTTGAATTTGCCGCCATTTGTGCAGTGAAGTGTTGGCAACCCTGCAAAAAAAAGCAATTTGACAGCTAAGAGTATAGGGTTATTAGAAATGGAGCGTTACACGATAGAACAACGTGTCTTCATTATTAAAGAATATTTCAAAAATAGTGAAAGCTTGGCGGCTGCAGTTCGAAAATTTCATACAAAATATGGTCGGAATAGTGTTTTAACTTCGTCAACTGTGAAGAGATTAATTGAAAAATTCATGGAGACTGGATCCGTTGGAGACGCCAAACACACTGGTCGTCCAAAAACAAGCCGTTCAAATGTGAATTTCGAAGCAGTGCGTGAGTGTTGCTGACAATCTAGGAACCTCAATTCGACGTCGTGGACAAGAATTGCAAATTTCAAGAACCTCTCTACTGCGTATACTCACCAAAGATCTGTGTCTTCATGCTTACAAAATTCAATTAACACAACAATTGAAGCCTAATGACCATGCACAGAGAAGAGAGTTCGTTGAATGGATTATTGAACATCAACTAATGGACCCTGATTTTTCGAGCAAAATCATCCTAAGCGATGAAGCACATTTTCATCTTGATGGCTTTGTCAATCGCCAAAATTGCCGCATTTGGGGTTCGGAGAACCCACATGTGATTGTCGAAAAACAAATGCATCCACAACGCGTGACTGTATGGTGTGGATTTTGGGCTGGAGGCATAATCGGGCCATATTTTTTTGAAAATGATGCTGGTCAAGCAGCGACTGTTACTGGTGCTCGATATCGCGACATGATTACACAGTTCTTTCTGCCAAAATTGGATGATATTGATGTGTCCAATATGTGGTTTCAACAAGACGGTGCCACATGTCATACAGCCCGTGAAACAATTCAATTACTGCATGAGACATTTCCAGGTCGTGTACTCTCTCGTTTCGGTGATCAAAATTAGCCTCCTAGATCGTGTGATTTGACACCATTAGACTTCTTTTTATGGGGTTTTTTGAAATCACAAGTCTATGTCAACAAGCCCACAACCACCCTTGCATTAAAGGAGGAGATTCAACGCTGCATCAACTAAATTCAGCCACATTTATGCAGAATGGTCATGGAAAATTTCAACAAAAGAGTGCGCATGTGCATGCAAAGCCGTGGAGGCCATTTGTCCGATGTGTTATTCCATACATAACCCTATCCTATGTACTTTACGAGTCAATAAAAATATAACTATCAAAAGACTAAAAACGGCGTTTTCTATTTAATTCAAATCTTGCGTTAATTTTGGGACACCTTTTATAAATCGACCCTTAGTGAATTTATTTATTGTAGAAGAGAACTAAAGTAGTTTGTTGCAAATGGTAGTGTATGAGGCTGCTGTGCTCGAGGTCACAGATTCAGTTCCTGGGTCGGACCAAACATTTGTAGAATCTGCAATTATTGCTTCTACAAAATCCTTGCGATATGGCTACAGTTTGTGTTCGTTAAATTTGTACTTATACATTCGGCCAGCTGTCGATGTCTGTACAATGATAACAAGGTATAGAATAGTAACAAAAAAAAACTAAGTAATAATTTCTTATATTTTACTGGGCTCAGCCTTGTTTCTGTGCTAGCTCACGAGCCTTCGCCTTTTCTAGCTTAGCGATACGAGCGTTGGACTTGTTACCAAGCACACCACCGCCCCAGTGTTTGCGGAGCTCCTCATAGCGTTCATTGAAGTTGGTCTTGATGGCTTCTACGACCTTGGAGAAGGCAGCGCGGTCGCCAGACTCAACCTAGTAGAATGAAACGATACACCACGATCAGTTTTCAATAGCACTTTCATTTTTTATTCGTAATATTTTGCTAAAAAATACAACTGCAATGAAGTTCTATCAGCAAGTCTTAACTGCATCAGTATTAAAAACTTTTACTTATAATATTAATTTGGCAAGGAACTTGATTCACTTTTTTAGAATTGACTTTGAATTTGTTTATGGTGTGGTGACGGATGTCAGTGTCACCGGCCTTACACTTCCCATGTGTGTTGTAAGAGGCTACTAAGGCAACAAAATATGCAATCATCACATACATCAAGGAAAACTTGAAAAAAAAACTATACCAACCCATCTGGCCAAAACCTCATTGCTAAGATGAGGCCTATGTCCAGAAGTGCACTGTTGATTGATGATTATTTATTATTACATGCAAGTACATATTTTTAATGTTTTTCTGTCTTTTAAAGCAGTTAAAACTGTCCAAGGTACCCAACTTTTTGGGCATTCTTAAAAAGCTCTAAAGATGGCATACTCAGAAAAATCTATTGGTGGTAGAAGGTTTGTCATCATGGCATTATTGATAGCAAATATATCATCATTATATGCACATCTTATATTATTCACAGGACATCTGCTATGGTGGTCAAAATATGATCAAATCTTAAGGTCACACTTACATGTGTCAGCGCTACACTAGTGCAAGTCTTGCGGTGGACAAGGGCTCCCAGGCGAGATTTGCCCTTGACAATACAGTAAGGAACACCCATCTTACGGCAGAGGGCAGGCAGGAAAAGTACAAGCTGTAAATTACAAGAAAATATAATACATGCAAGTTTAATTTTATTTAAAGTATAAATATGGAGTTTAAAAGCAAGCTCAGAGTCATGTGTCTTCATGCAACTACTAATAACTTGTATTTGTAGTCTCAGGTGAAGAAATTCTAACATCATTGCAACACAGGAATGTTGTTCACCAAATGAGCAAGATTCACAGAAGTCATCTACACACTATGAAAGGCAGTGTGGCCTTATCTATTGAAGCTGAAAATTCTGCATTGAATCACAAAACCATGAGGTTGGTTGTTGGATTATTTATGAGAACAATATTAAAAAACAAGTTTAATAGTTGATAATCCTGTAAACTTACCTCAATGGGATCTACGTCATGTGCGATCACAACAAGCTGTGCCTTCTTCTTTTCAACCAGCTTGGTCACTGTGTTAGTCCCAGCGCGGAGAGTGAGGGGCCTCTTTGGTGGAGGCTCATCTTTCTTGGCAACCTGCAATATGCTATTGTTTAGTATGGAGTTAACTTAAGGCTTTAAATTGAAAAGACATAAGATTTATCAGAGATCTTGGTGGTTAGGGGTCTTCATGGCATTCTGAAGTTGTTGTTATGCATCATTTGTAAAGGTATGACTTACAATTACTTTTGGTCGATTATACCTGTCTCATTGACCTAAGCAGCATATTCGAGTTAGCATATTCGAGTGGTGATCCAGAAGACTCAGGTTCGATTTCAGGATCGAGTCAACAATGTTATTCTAGTTATTATGGCAATTGCAGAAATACTTAATAAAAATCTGGAGTTTGAAAATTTGGGTCTTAGCCCTCCATGCCTCGAAAAGCACGTAACGCAGTCGTTCCTGCGCCTTATCTGTTCCTGGTAGTGTTGGGTAGATAAGACAGTCCCATCAGATTTTAAAAGTAAGAGAATAGAGAGTGCGACTATTGTTTGCAGATGTACTTCTGCTCTATACCTTCTGCCTATGATTTTAGGTTATAGGGTTATAGGTATAGTTGGCAGGTATGTATACATATTAGCTGATTCTAACATCACATCACATAAACAGCTTTCAACAGGCTACAGCTGCACATAGGTCTTTCCTTGGAAAGAAGGTATTGGTTAACCAATACAGGATAATATTAATACTACTGTTTGTCCAGTTAACCCTAATAATTTCTATATTTTTTCCGAGCAGAAAGGTCTATTCTATAAAAATCAGATAATTTTATAGTCAAACGGTCAAAACAAAAAGTCACCGGAATCAAAAGTTCTTTGTGTCAATAAATTTGTCTGCATTTTTCTAATAATTCTAATAGTTAAGAAACCTAAGTTATAATACATAAAATTCTTTGACCCTAAGTGAAAAAACATTTAAATAAGTATGGAGATTACCTTAGCTTCGGCAGCCTTCTTTAGGCGTTCTTTTCTGACTGCCTCTGTTTCTGGCCTGTATTTTTCCAGGATCTTGAACAATCCCTTAGCTGAAACAGATAATTACCTATTTAACACAATCAATAGCATTGTTGATATTTAATGATGTTAAGTTTGTATTCAGAGTTAAAAAGCTCGTATATATTTTGATAATCATAGTGATTCATCGTTGCATTTGGAAGATTCATCATTTTAAAATCCTATTTTTTAAAGTGTAAGTAAGTCTTGTGAGTTGTCTAGATAGATTAAGTACAAACTGTAATGAAATACAACACTATGCCTAACATAAATAATAATGTAGAAATAGGCAAGAATAGTTTGTTGATTACAAACAAAACTTAATTATACATGCAAAATTATTAAAAATATATTTCAATGCAGAAAAACTATAAATAAACTTTGTTAAATTAGTATTTTCAAGTTATTAAAGCTAAAAAAAAGCCTATTGCTACACCAATCATGAAGGCACAGGTCTTTAATAAAAGAACATCAAATTTTAAGAACCCTATATTATACTTAGCTCCAAATAAAGAAATTCTCAAGTCAACAAACCTGTGGTCTTGTCAAGTGTCTGGGTGAACTGGTTGATTGGTGGCGGCACTTTGAGACGGCGCTGTAGCACTGCCTTCTGGCGCTGGATGCGGATATATTTTGGCCATCTTACAAATCGGGACAGATCCCTTGTGGGTTGGATGTCCTGGCCTGGCAAGAAACAATAGAAAAATTTTGATGTAATTGGAATGCTCATGTAAAGTTTTCAATGTAATTCAACTTATATAGTTAAGAAATGGTGGTAGATAGTTCAATTGAAGGAATGATCTGTCTTATTGAAGTCTAGGCTGTCAATTACAACACAGACAACATTATTTTGTGGTGCTCTAAGGTAAACAAAAAGTATGTAACAGAAAGCATCTGTTTAAATGAGTTTTAAAGTGTTTATTGTTGATTTAAAGAAACTTAAATTAATCTATACAAATAAATGGAAATCCATTTATTTGTATAGATTAATTTAAGTTAAGACGGGATTGATGTTTATTGAAGAACTGTTAGTTCAAGTTAAATTAACAGTTTTTTCCCTAAAGGCATATGAAAGTGTACACAGAATTTACATTAAAAAAAAATTAAATTATTAAAATATAATAGCTGGGTCCATTTTAACAGGATGTTGACTAGCAGATAATTGATGTTATAAAGACTAACTTGGGCTACTTTTATTTGAGGAAAGAAAGTCCATAAAATAGTCAATAATATTCGATTCAAAACTAACAGAAACCGCATCTTTGTATCATTATAAGTTTACTTCTAACTTTAAACATCATAGCAAGAAATGTTATTTATAAAATTAATATAACACTAAAGAAACTTTTAAAGTTTTGTTACATTACTTTTTTATAATAAAAATACAGAACCCTCATTTCAGTTGCTTTTTATTGATGTTTTTCTTATTTATTGATATGTCCTTTAGGAAAAAACAACTAAATACACTTGGGCAATGTAGAGGCAAATCTTAAGCACTAATTTCTAGGTTACTTAAATCATGAGAATGCTGATAGAATATTAAGTATAAATATCATTGTAGGGTTATGTCATAGACTAATCAGTGTTAAAAAGCTCGTATATTTGGAAACCACATGGTTCTTCAGATTAAAGGTTTACATCATTTTAGTCTAACATTTCCCTCCTAAAGATCACGCACCATCGTTCCCTGTCTACAGATACACAAGGTGACTGTTTGACAATAAATAATCTCGTAACAACAATATAAACTTACCAATAGCGAAGTTCTTGGTCCTCTTCTCAAAGAGTGGGTTAACCACCTTTTTGGGTTCAACTTTCTTCACGACCAAAGGAGCGGCCGCTACCTTTTTTCCTACCTTCTTCTTAGGCTGAAATTTAAGAAAGACTTGAGATAAGACCGTTACGAACACCAGCTATATCATATCAAACAATAGCAGTCAGCGATCTTGGTGATAATCTGGTAGTAATCACAGCACTTCAGTACACAATTAACATCATGGTTTTATTTGAGGTTATGTTGAATTTACTCGCAGAAAGGTTTGAAATAACAGCTACAATAATTAAAATACAACACTGCAACATCTTAAGAATTTACAATGCACATTATATAGCTCTTTATATAGAAATACAATAGTATTTACGCGAAAAACAATGACGACCCATAATCATGTTCAAAACTTCACGTTATAAACATTACTTGAAATAAAAATAAAATAATTTGCAAAACGCACTTGGCTTTTACCTTCTTCTGCACCATCTCGAATGGGTTTTATAAAAGTGATCTAAAGGCCACGAATAGATACGTGACCTGAAGCGAACACCGAACTTACGGCAAAAATGGCCGAAGCGAAAAGATTTGACGGCTATTGAAAACGTCAAACAACAACTTTATCATAGACAATTTGCAACAATATGTAAAAATTACTTGTCAAATGTTTGCAACACAGTCATTTAGCCCGTAAATTTTAAAATAAGATATTTGTTATTGTTGCCGTCCAAACAAAATGGCCCATTTTAATACCAGATATTTAATTATATACATGTAATATAATTTTTGTGTTTCGATCATAAAAGGTAATACTGGCCAAAATAAACATTTTTCTGTTCATTAAATGATATAAAGAAATCTGATCTTATACATTGTTAGTTCTTAAATAAAGTAAGAATACTAAATTTCAGTTTTTTATTGCATTATAGTATCGTATTCACTCACTTTCTACTGAATATCGACAAGTGGATTTTTTTACTAAATTATATATGAATCTTTTATTTTGATTGCTATTGCTTATTGAAGTGAAACTTCTTTATCGGGGTTGGAGAAAAGTTTAGTGTAACATTCTTTCGTTACGCGTCACATTTTTCCGTTACGCGCCATCTTTTTCTTATCCCTACCACGCGTGATTCGAAGTATACTTTCTCCAGCGGAGTAGGGATTGGTAAATGTCTCCAATGTATTTTGCGGCCCGTTTTGAGTAGTTACATTTTTGAAATCCAGGTGGCGATTGCATCGACTTCGGACGGGTTTAAATTATTTTTTTGAAAAATAACGTCATAAAGAAGTTTCACTTCTTACGAGTGTACGCTAGTACACGCACACATTTTTTTTTGTAATGTCACAAACATAATCAAAGGTTAATTTTACACAGAGTCTCTCAATCTATGTAACAAGCAAGTGGTACTGTGATTATTTTAGAGACCGACTGAAATTTTTAGTTTCGGTTTCGGTTATGGCCAATTTCAGCCATAAAATGTAAGCCAAAAAATGGCCGAAACTTTCGATCGTTAAGTATTCGTGCATTGTTCAGAGAACTTCGCGACTAACTCATGCTCATCCGGCCGTTCATTGTTAATTACATTGAGTTTAGATTATATTTAGTATATAATAAATGATTAACGTACATACTACATTATAAGGTTTGCCGTAAAATTCTAATACATATAGAGTTTTTTACTTTCAAACAATTTTCAAAATGTGACTAAACATGTGATTATATAATTTATGCTGTTCTATGACTTTATAGATGTATTTATAATGAATTATTGTAATAATAATATTATTGCTAGTCGTAAGTTATTTTATAAGTATTTTTTTTTAAATTGATATTTTCTTGTTAATTTTAAAAATAAACAGGAGTGATGTAAACAAACGTTGCTGTGGACTGAAGACTTAGTATATTCGCAAGTCCCACCAATTTTATTTTAAAAGTGTCAACATTATTGTTTTGATATTAGATTTTACAGTCTTTGTAGGCATTTTTATGTGAATACTAATTTAAACTCATCACCAATTTGATTACCTTTTTAGAGAAATATACTTTAAGCCCTAACTGAGACTTTAGTTCATTGTAAGACTCGAGTTCTTTGCAAGACTCAAGTCAACGTGAGAAGCCTTGGGTTTGGTTTGATTCTAAGCTTCGAGCCTTTTAACACACTGAACCTTAAAAATAAAAATAATGTACATATAAAAATATATCAGACAGCGGGGCTATTCTCGAGGTTATAGATCACTTTTGTTCTCGAACGACAAGAAAATAGATTAGTAAAATATCGACCACTTTTGGTAGGCTCTTTACTCGAGTCTGGAGAAAAATAAGCTCACAATTAACCTCAAAGTACTGGTATACCAGACTTGCGTGCTAATTACGTTACTATATGCCTCCGTAACGTAGACTACATAATTAAAACAGGAGCGCAAACTAAACGCCATTCATATGTGGTGCCTAAGGACTATACTAGTAGTCACTTTTGACTTCGACTTCTGCACAGTTTTTTTTTTCAATCAAACTCTAAAAATGCTGTTTTTCAAAACGAGCATTTTCAAACTTACAACTTCAAATGTGTTAAAAAGAAAATAAGCCTTATTTTAATATTTTTAATCCATTTTATTGCCTATTCGCAATTTAGTTCTAATTTAATATCCCATTAATGGACCCTTTTTACTTGGACGTGCACAATTTACAATTATTTAGAAACAGATGTATTTAAAAGATAAACCTTATCAATTAATCAAAAATCTGTGAAAAGAAACCTTAAAAAGTGTTTGATATTGTATTTTTTATAAGAGATACAGAGTATTTTTATATCTAGATGTAGTAATTAATATAATAAAAGTTAAAGCCTAATCTTCTATGGAATGCCACAGTTTGTGGAGAAACCATGTTATCGAATTGGATAACACAAGACAATAAAAAATCTTTAATTTATTGGAGAGATGCATATTTTCAGATATTATATAAGGACAAAGGAAATTTGTGTGGTAGAAATCTTATAGGGCTAAACCCATTGTAACTCAAGTTACAGTGATATGCAGCACCTGAAATTCATTATCATCATCATCTCCGCCTAAATACGTCCATTGTTGGATATAGGCCTTCCCTAAGGTTCTCCGCAACAGCCGGTCCCGTGCCGCTCGCATCCAGCAGCTTCCTGCGACCTTCACCAAGTCGTCGGACCAGCCTGTGGGGGGCCTACCATCGCTGCGTTTCTCAGTACGCGGTTGCCACTCCAGAACTTTACGGCCCCATCGGCCGCCGTTTCTGCGTGTAATGTGGCCCACCCACTGCAACTTAAGTTTAGCAATTTTACTGGCAACATCGGTGACTTTGGTTCGTCTGTGGATCTCCTCATTTCTGATTCAATCACACAAAGAAACTCCGAGCCTTGCCCTCGCCGTTGCTCTTTGGGTGACTTTGAACCTTCTTATCAAGCCTGAAATTAGGAACTGAAAATTAGTTAGACAACCGTTTTTAAAGTCTATATTTTAGAAATGAATAAAACATATTTTACGTCAACAGTTGTTTTATTGCAGGATCGCAATATTAAACATAATATACAATTTTGTTTATTCACAAAATAATAATAGTAGGTAATGTTTTTCGAGTGAACATAATATATCCTCCTTTTTTCTTCTCTTTCTTTTTTTAATTTCTTATATTTTATAGGAAACTCACAGTTTTTATGGGATACTCAAACTCAAACTCGCCATTTTTTTTGAGCATTGAATACAAAAGTTTTGTTGGTTAGAAAAATATTAAAAATACAAACTATGCTTTTTCAAAATTGCATAGATGTATTATATAAAAAATATGAACATAGTCTTGTTCGCGTTATCAATAAAACACATTCTTATATTTTTTAAACTTGCCCTGCCTAAGCTCAGGTTACTTTTGGAACTAGATGGTTGTGTCAAAAGCTCGAAAATATTATTACATTATTTTGCTGAACGAAGGCATTACATTATTATTAAATTTAAATTATATTGGAAACGTAGCGTATTAATATTTACTAATATTCAAGTTAGTATTTAAGAATAAGCTTGCTCCTGTATTTAGCAGTTAAAAACAAACTTTTTTATTTCTATTGTTGACAGTACAGTTTGTACGAAGTAACGGCGGATTGAAATAATTTAAATCAATTAATTTAAGAAAGGTAACTGGTATTTTTATTAAATTGATAAAATTAATAGTGTAAATTAATAAAATAAGTTACCTAATTAACTTGACAGAACAACATTTTATTGAACATCATGAAGAAAATCGTAAACAAATGCATTATGTTACTACGCTATCTTGTTGACAGCAACGTGCTTGTGAGTCACAAGCTGTGACAGCCAGCTGCGATTATAACGACAGTTTAGTAGAGCCTGTATGCATGGTACAAACTGAAATAACTCTTTAACGTAAAGTTCTTCAATTCTGGGAATTAAAAATATTATTCTCCATGACATTACTAGCCAAATAAATACAACAATAACCCCTACCATGAGATAAGGTGTCACAAAAGACCCATTCATGTCTGCCAGTATTCTCCGTTTTAACTTAGATGTTAAATATGAAATCTTTATTTAATCTGAATACAGCGCCATCTATGTTAATATTTACGCAACGTTTTAATACGACAAATTATGTTATCTATTCTCTAGCTTTCTTTAATTATTAATAGATGGCACTTTTCAACTAATTTGACTTAATATTTTAAAGTAGACTTAGAGAAGATATCCCAAGACCCTAGCAGGGGTCTACGAGAAGGACCACGAGTAAATCACTTCATAATTGTGTAATGTCCGATATAATTAGCTGCTAACTGGCTTAGAATACTTGTCTTGACTATTTGATTTGGTGATATCAGAGAGTACAACGTAAGTACTGAAGTGCATGTTTGTTTCTTAATTTAACCGACTTCAAAAGCAAGTTTCTCAATTCGACCGTATATATATTTTTTGTAATGTATGTTCGTGGATGACTTCGTTGTTTATAAACAGATTGTTTTTGTTGTTCAACTGTTGTTAGTTATTCATTGCTCTGTTCAGATTATATTATGACGCGAGTTACTGAAAAATAGGACTATATCGTGAGGTGAATGTACAGTTTATGAAAAGAGAAATATATGTATCTACGAAATAAAGCTATTGCGTGAAACGAAACTAAAAGAAACGAACAGTCATGCCTTACTTACTCGTAAAGCCCCCAGTACACAATGGCCTGTGATGGGCCACGCTTTGCAATGCACAATTGTAGGCCACGATCACTTGGTGTTCACACAATGGCGTATGGCTCATTGCTGCCTGGCAAACCACTTGCGATGGACGTCGAAGTAATTACGGCTGCGGCTATTTATTTGTATACTGTTTACAAGTATTACAGAAGTGTGTACCGTCACAAAGTTGTTAAAAGGAAATGGCGAAAAAGGCGATGGTGGATGCTGACCATTCATCGAAACAGGACATGGTACGTAGATTTTTTAATGTGGTACTTAGGATATAATATTAATATTTAGAATGTTAACGTAAACAACATGACTACTTAAGATTGTTTTTACCGTTTTCAGGCAATTCATGGACAATCTGTTAAGCGACCTTGTTGCAGAACCATCAGGGGAATTCGATAACTTTGTTCGTATATCATTTAGTGATTTCGAGTATATATTGCAAAAAATATCACCAATTATTGCAAAAAAGGATACATATTGGCGAGAAGCAATATCTCCAAAAATAAGATTGGCATTGACATTGCGATTTCTTGCGACTGGAGACAGTTATAGGAGCCTGCACTACCATTTTAAAATATCAAGTACACTCATATCCAGAATTATTCCTGAAGTATGTTTGGCTCTGAACCAAGTGCTAAAGGACATGATTAAGGTGAGTTAGTAAAACATTTATATATACTTCAAATTTTTTAATCAATAATTATTGCCCCATTACATTTTTTTAACAATCATTTTAACAATCGTCATTCAAAGCTTTTGCATAAGCATCAGGCAAAATATTTTGGGACTGACTCTGTGTCTGAGAATATAATTCGTTAGAAATTATTTGCATGGATCCTTCAGGTATCTGGATTGTAGGGACAGGTGTATGGATTCTGTTGGGGGATTGATAAACTACTTCTTGTGTGTATGAGGCATTAGGGATTTCAGTAGGTGGAAGAGGGGATGGAGTTTGCGCAGGTGGAATAGGTGATGGGCTTTGTATAGGAGAAGTAATTATATAATGATTTGAAGACGATGATGAGGGGCGATTGATCCAAGATGACGACGGTGATGGACAAGAATAGCTGGTGGCTGAAGAATACGGACGTTTACTTATAATGATTTGAGAAGGTGAAGACACGTATTGAGGACTACAATTGCGACGCCGTTTTAATAGTAACCCATCAATTTCGTACATTATTTCTTGTCTCTCATTATCTGAGTATTTTCTGAGTTTGTTAGCAAGAAGCCTCCCATACAAGTCACAGTCGTCCTCTGTTTTATTTTGTTGGTCTTTATTGAGAATAGCCTGGTTTAACGCATTAAAAGCCTTTGACATTTCCTTATCTGCTTTTTCTAACTCAGGTGGCTTAACTGAACGTCTCCTCTGTACAGGTATCTTTATATTTATGTCCTTTGGTTCTGTGTTGCTTCTGGCATCACTTGTAGTTTCTGTTTCTTCTCCTGTCTGTTCTCCAATAACTGCCTGAAAAAATAATATTTATTTTTTCAGATTCCCACAAGTGCTGAAGAATGGCTGACCAAAACGGAAGGATTCAGCTTTCCCCATTGTCTTGGCGCGATAGATGGGAAGCATATTACCATATTAGCACCAGCTCATACCGGATCTGAATACTTTAATTACAAAGGAAGTTTCAGCATCGTTTTATTAGCCCTAGTAGATAGTGATTACTGTTTTTTGTTTGCTGACATAGGAAGCCAAGGGAGAATTAGTGATGGAGGTGTTTTAAATCAAAGCAATTTGTGGAAAAAAATATGTGATGGGACCCTTAATTTACCACCTTGTTGCCCACTTCCTGGAAGTAATACTAATATGCCTTATGTTTTTCTGGGTGATGGCGCTTTTGCTCTTAGTTCTCATATTATGAAGCCCTTTCCTGGACATCATCAGTTAGGTACCCCAGAAAGAATGTTCAATCAACAACTATCACGTTCTCGTGCGGTCGTAGAGAATACTTTCGGGATATTATCATCAGTTTTTAGAGTATTTAAAAGACCTATTCCATTAGATGTCGTTAAAACTTCTATTATAACCCACAGCTGTTTATTACTACACAATTTTTTAAGAAAGAGCAAATCATCTCGCAATATTTATACTCCACCAGGCAGTACTGACAGCTATGATAGGAATGGTGAATTAATCCATGTAGGTATGAGAGTAAACCATGAAGAAAATCTATTACCATTACAATCTGTACCTCGTCGGACTCCTATTAATGCTAGGCAAATAAGATCAAATTTTATGAATTACATCCATCAAAGAAGACTATGCAGTGGTAGGGCCTATGATGCATAATTTATTTAGTTTATAATTTGTGGTAATCAAGATGAGTAAATACTTAGTTACTTATCAATAAAAATATTGGAAAATAATTAATTGTTTTACTTACCCTTTGCTCATCTGTCGAAATTATACTTTTTACTGTGTATTTGCCTTTTAAAAATGCCTCCATAGCATCATAAAAAATCCAAATTGGCTTATAAATTTCTTCTTCTCCCATACCAGATCGTATCGAATCTTGTTTTTTCTTAAAATGCATCCGAAATGCTGACATCAATGTCTCTTTTTTCTTTTTAAGTTCCGAAACAGGAATTTGCATGGTGTCTGCAATGCGATTCCATGCATCATTCACCTGAAAACATCGTACTCACATTACAACATTTATTATTTTCAGACGAGGCTCTTTTATCGCCTATTTTCATCAAGGATAATGTAATTCTAATGCTACAAGAATTTTTCAAATTGGTACATTAGTTTCGGAGCTTATTCAATTCCCACAAACAATAAGTCCTTCCTAATATTAGTATAAAAGTATAGATAGACTAGCTCTTCGCCCGCGGCTTCGCCCGCGCATAAATTTTCATACAAATTTTAACCCCCCCACTTTAACCATTTACGGCCACACGCATAGACACGAATTAAGGCTTAATTCCTATTTAAGTGTTTGTTCCTAAGCTCCATACAAATAAAGGCTATTATTGTATGACAAAAGCTGTCTTTACTGTAATTGACGTCTGTGCGTATGGCCGTTAGAGGTTGATTTTTGAAAAACAAAGTAGCCTATGTCACTCTACAGCCCTTCAAGTATCCCTACACAAAAAATCACGCCAATCCGATGAACGAACAAATTAATAAACAACCAAAACAAAGACACTTTCACATTTATAATATTAGTAAGTAAGTAGTTAAGTATGGATATACATAATTTCTATCAAAATAAAAATAGTATAAACATACCTTGTTCTTATCCTTGTGCAGTGCATTATTTGTGTCCCAAATTGCGGGCTCAGATTGATATAAATCAATAAACTTGAAAGTTTCTTCATTGCTCCACGCCATTGACATTTTGGACGATCGCACGCCACGGCAATATCACGCAACACAACTATCCCGGTCAGCGGCCGGTGACGAACTAAACAATGGCCGATTGTGTAAACACCACAGGCCACGTTACGCCACGATTCCTTTGAAGTGTGCCCAAAAAACCGACAACTCTCCGATTGTACGCCACGATGGACAACTGTCCGCCATCATATACCATTACCCCCTGTACACAATGGCGATGGCCTGTAGTGGGCACGCATGGGCCATTGTGTACTGGGGGCTTAAGTTTTCACTTCGATTACGAGAGAGACCGATACCCTTTTTTTTTATTATCGTGTGGATACCCCCTCGGGTTGTAGTCCCACCGGGATTTACGGTGGGGTGGTGTGTCGAAATCGGACCGACTAAAACCACACGGTGTGCCACTCTGCGCTTGACATAGGAGGAATCCGGGAACAGCTGTTATTAAGACATCCAGAAGAGAGACCGAAACCTTGTATCAACCCACTAGGCCAGCGTGGTACAGTAGACCAAAGCCTTGTTTCTATGGATAGGCTTATGTACAGCATTAAACCGTTAAAGGTTGTTGAGGAAGAGTAATTGACGGTTTCCGAGTTCTTGCCTCATGAGTTTTTCGCCAGAACCTGTAGGAAGGAATTCGGCCACGATAACTATTATACACTCAGCGAAAGGTAAAGCAAGAACTGCTAATCATCGCTTTTCTGTAAGGTCATGGTACCACTCTGGTTGCGAAAGCCCATTTGTGGCGAGCTATGGCTTTCCAACGGAAGAAGAAGCTTTTTGTACTTAATACAGGGTGGGCCACGAATTAGTTAACATTTGAAAAATCGTATAAATAAACCATTTAATATATTTTAAAAATTGTTTATTTACAAGAAAGCTAATTACTATCTCCACTGCAAATCTCGTTAAAATCGGTACATACGTGTAGTGTAAAAGCGTGACGTTGCATGGACTGCTCTTCAACCCCAACGCCGCGCAATCTCGCGACATTTAGTGGCGCTTTACTCAATAAAATCTTACTGTCATAGCTTTTAAACTATTTGTCCAAATTACTTAGTGTTAACGACGAAGTTCATCTACATTAAACATCGAAAGCGACACTCTAAAATGTACTCGTACACTGTAAAAAAAAGTATCCAATTTAATTGTGTTTATGGCTCACTAAGGTCGCGGGAAACCGTTGGATGGGAGCAGCACAGGATCAGTTGTTGTGGAAAGCCTTGGGGTTGGGATATCTGCAGCAGTGGACGTTTTTCGGCTGAGATGATGATGATGGCTCATTTATTAGAATATGCTGGCTTCACATAAAGGTCGAGGTGTGCTGTCGCGAAGTTTTATTTAGAATTATTTAAGATTATGTGCGGCTGCGCACATAAAGATACTTATCGTTATATTATGTCCAATTTACACAAAATGTTAATAAATAAATTAATATTTCGGACATTTAGTACACAACGTCATCTAGTTTCAAACTAAGCAGAGCTTGTGCTATGATAACTAGACTGACTGGTAGAATACTTATATACTTTTTTTTGTAAATACATACATATTATACATAGAAAATACTCAAACTCTGAAACAAATATTTGCAGGTCATACAAACGTTTGGTCCGACCCGGGAATCGAACCCGAGACCTCAGCACAGCAGTCGCTTTCACTAGCGCTACGTCAACAATGCAGTCAAATCGACTAAAACCACACGGTGTGCCACTCTGCGCTTGAAATGGCAGGGATCCGAGTACTGCTGTTATTAAACTATTCGAACTGTACCAAGTTCCCTATAGTACGGTTCTGTCTGACTGTGACTATACTCTCCGACAGTAGTAGAACCTATGAAGCGAGGGCGAGGACTGCCCAGGGTATCAGGTCTTTTATTACCGACAGAGCTGTATTATCATTCCCTTTAACTGATCTTGTTGGCCCTCGTCATCATTACCACCTTGATAGAATAGTCCAGCAATCTTAATTTATATTTTACCTGGTGTAATAAAAAATCCATGCCCTTTGTTACAATAAATTATGTTTACACAACCTTTTATAGACGTATACGTTTTCGACTTTTTACGAGCAGTAAATTGAATCAGTTCCGCCATTTTGAAATAAAAAACGAAATAGTAAAGTGTCGAACGGTTACAGACTATAAATTGAAATGTATTTTATTTAAAAAGAAAACTGTTATTTTATATTTTAAGCGACATGAATTTTGTAAAGCGTTTAATTTTAATTTTTGGTAAGAATTTATTTACTTTAGAAAGTTAAAGGTATTTCTCTTTTGATGAATATTGACATATTTTAAAGAAGGATGTGCTCATCCTTATTTTAAATCAGAGCCAGGAACACATCAGGATACATCACGAATAATCAGGATGTTTGACATTGGCGAGGATGTCCGATAACCGAGAAGTAGAACAAAATATTTATTTAAAACATTAGGCTTCAAATGTGTGTTTCTCGTGCGTCTCTTGTAATGGTAAGACAGTCCAAGTCTCGGTGACTTTGATTCTATCATGTACCCAAATCCCTTATAATAGACTCACATTTGAGTACATATGACAGATGCTTTAGTCAATTCGATTTTGTACATTTTATTATGAACCCCAGTGAAGTGATACATATCTAGATGGATGGATTAAATTTGAAAAATAAACAAAATATGTTAAGCATATGTGAAATAAAGACGGCAGACGTTTATCAAACATACACATTAGGGTGTCCCTTAAATTTCAAGTTTGATATTTTTTTACGCATACCTTCTTAAAAGTTTCGTAATAACCCTATATTGTCTAGAAAAAAATATTAGTTCGATATATAAACGATAACCCGTGCCGACTTGCTATTTAAACTTGTCGATACAAGTTGCTTAAGTACTGCCCAGTGACCTGTTACGACATGTTTTATTTGCCATTTCGTACGTGATTTTTAAGACTATTAGTGCTTCATTGTTTAGTGCGTAAACATATCGGTGGAATTATGGAGTGATAAACAAAATATTTTTTTTATCGGATTGACTACCTACCAAATAAATGGTGCAAAATTACCATCTAATCGACAAGTTCTCTCAGTCCTATTTTACAATATTCGTGAGGTTAAATTGACTGTTAGTGAAAGTGCAAATCTTGTGATTAGGGAGTGCATCATATATTGGGAAAAAGCAAGAATTCCAACAAGGGCATTTCCTAACTGCGTGAAGAAACTTATTGATTTATATCATGTTTGGAGAGAGTTGCAAAAAAATTGTAAGAAAACTCAGATTACGTTTAAGAGTCGTGAGAACAATTTTATAATTAATCTTGATAATTTGTTTGATATTGCACATGCTGATGCTTTTGAGAGAATGAAAATAGAGGAAGATAAATTATTTTTAATGAAACAGAGAGAGCCAGGTCGACCGGGATGCTTAGGTGGTGTAGATAAAAAATTGGCGCAAAAAGAACAAAGATCTAGACAACGACGATTGGAAGAAGAGGAAAGGATTGTAAGACAAAGAAAATCACTAGCTGTTGCATCTACTTCCACCACAAATAACTTAGACAGTGTAGAAGATTCAGATGAAGAACAGATCTTGAATTCTGAACTCAGCTTGCCGGACGTTCCCTGCCATGAACAAAGTTCAAAAAGAGGTAGAAAGAATTTTATAACACCTATACTAGTTGCAGCTTTAGATCGATGCCAGTTAACCATTAGAGATACCGTTTACATTCTTAATGGGATGGTAGAAGCGCTTGGTCTGAGCAGCAATGATTTCTGTATTAACAAATCCTCGATTCAGCGAATTCGTACTGAAACTAGAAAATCAAGGGCAGAAGCAATAAAAACAATGTAACTTCCAAAACAATGTACTCGACATAGTCACAGTCCATTGGGATGGAAAACTATTACCGGGGTTGGATGTACGGAGTTCAAAAGAAGAACGCTTGCCAGTTATAGCTTCATTTGACGATAGAGAGCAGCTTCTTGCAGTGCCGAAACTAGAAAGTTCTTCTGGAAAACATCAAGCGAAGGCTGTATCAGCAGCTCTCTTTGACTGGAACCTTTATGATAAAGTGCAAATAATGTGCTGCGACACAACAGCTTCCAATATGGGCCGTTTCAATGGAGCTTGTGCTATTTTGGAGCAAACTTTAGGAAGAGAATTGTTGCTTTTCGCCTGTCGTCATCATGTTTATGAATTGGTCCTAAAAGCTGTCTTTGAAACCAAGATTAAGCAAATTACTAGTAGCCCAGATATTCCGATGTTCAAAAAGTTCCAAGAAAATTGGAAAAACATTGATTGTACTAAAATTGAACCATCTCTTAATTTCGTAAAAGCACGGGTTGCCGAGACAGACATTCAAGCGTTGTTACTATTTTATAAGGCAGAATTAGATAAAGGTTTTGTAAGAGATGATTACCGTGAATTGGTCGAACTGTGCGTAATATTTTTAGGAGGAGACACAGAGGAAAAATTAAAACTAAGGCCCCCCGGAGCTATACATCAGGCACGCTGGATGGCGAGAGCGATCTATTCTTTAAAAATATGTTTACTTCAGTCACAATGCAGAGTAACTGCGAAGGACAAAAAGGCTCTACAAGATGTTTGCTTATTTCTCGTAATATTGTATGTTAAACCTTGGCTCGAATGTACAGTGGCGACCAAAGCACCTAATCAAGATTTGCGCTTCTTGAAGATGTTAAAAGAGTATGAAAAAGTTTACGCAACAATTTCTAAAACTTCTATAAGCAAGTTCAGCCATCACTTGTGGTATTTATGTGAAGAGACAGTCATTCTATCACTATTTGATGATGAAGTTGACAACCAAACTAAGAAGAAGATTATTGCCAACTTCAACAGGGACAAAATCTCGGATTTTAGCAAACGCTATGACCCGTCGAAGGAAGAACTGACTCAAAAGTTGTTTGTTAAGTTAAATTGGCTTTTTGTTGGATTTCAATTTCAATGTCCAATACTTATTTATTTATTTTCAAAATTGTTGTTGATTTTTATTTGTTATTTAACTTATTTTTCTTTTTTTTTAGACAAAGCACTGGATGATTTCGTATCGGAAAAGAGCAAACAATTTTTATCACGACTGCAGATCGACGACAGTTTTCTAAAGGAAGATGTATCTTCTTGGAATAACAATGCTGCTTTTCTGGAGGCTAAAAGAAGAATAAGTTATTTGAGAGTTGTAAATGATACTGCTGAAAGGGCTGTTAAATTAATGCAAGATTTTAACGGACTTATCACGGCTGAAGAAGAACAAAAACAGTTCTTGCTGCGCTGTGTCCAGGAACATCTAAAATTGTATCCAGACTGTAAAAAAACTACTCTAAAAAGAAGTTACCCTGAATGATTCTTATTTCTTTATGTTTTTAATTAAAGATTAATGTTCATCTAATTTATTATTTAATTTTATTCACTTAATTCATTGCATTTATAGTGAAATTATAGCAGACTGAAATTTTAGGACAAAACACGTTTTTTACTAAACTTTGAAGCTCGGTCGGCACTGGTTGCAATTATGCTAGATTGATAAAATTTTATATTTAAGTATCTTATAGCATTAGTAAAAATTATAGAGGGTATGCATTTCGAAATTCGAAAAAAAAATTTTTTTTGTCATATAAGGGACACCCTATACACATATATATATTTTTAATTTGACTACCGATTACACATACCTACGATGAATAATGTTATGATTACTATATTATATTGTTGAGTTAATTTTAAATTTATAATAATTACTAGTTTTTACGCCGTTAGAAAGTTTTGAAAGTGCAATTGACGTTAATTTTTCATCAGTTCTAGGTAAAGTAACAACTGTCCGTCAAATAAATCATAAACAAGTCATTTATTCGTATTAGGATACCATAAAACCTAAGTGATCCTGAAGATTACTGAACATTTCTTGAGTAATATACTTTATGGTACTTTTCAGTTGCAATATCATATAGTTGTGGAGTGAAAGTAAACTTACAAGGATCTCTAAGTTTTGGCAAAGATGTGTTAGACACATTACAACATTACCTGACGAAAAGTATTCCATTTCGTCGTACTTTGAGTTATTCTAACGAAAATGACGTTTTCTACCTAATCACTAAGACTTCGCACCTCTGTCGAGATCTGACACTCTGTGAGGGCAAACTAGAACTATTTATAATTGAGTATATTACGACATTAACAAACTCTATTGAGGCCACCTTTCAAATCATTCTCAAACAAGAGAAGAATCCAGAAGCCGAAAATGAGATCACAACACATATATTTAAAGAAGAACTGAAGAAACTACTTCTTGATGTTAGGCAGCTACTGCGAATAGCCAACACAAGAGTGACAGAAAAAACCGAAGAATATGTTTGGATTGACACCATTAAAAAAATATGCGCTATGTTTCAAGCAGCTGCGATAAATTACGCCACGGAGAGAACGGACACCAATAATGGTGACGTGTTAGAAATTCGAAAGAAATTGATGCAGAAATTTGTTCTTGCCACAATTGTAGTCGAAGGTAAATATGAAAACAAGTTATGCACTGATTATAACATCTGTTCAAAGTCTTATGAATGCACAAAAGCTTTGAATACATTATTGATTGCCTTGCAAGATTTAAACGAGGAAAAAATCAAGATCTTTATAAGGTCTGTAGCTGCAGGTTTGTTAGAAACGACATTTTATTCCCACATTAGTGAGACGACTGCTAATGAATTTCAAGTAATACTTAATGATATGAGTTATTCAGATAATGTACCGACGAAAGATGTCCTGCGCAATATACATAAAGCTGTAGAAGAAAGATTGAATGCGATCAAGACTCGAACATTTTTTACTGGCGGTAAGGACATGGAGTTGGTGTATGTAATACTATCAGATATGGACCACTTCTACGCGAAAAGGAAGTCTGATCCTTTCCACAGTTTCTTGATTGAATTCTTTGAATGGATTAAAAGGGGCACTAAGCTAAAAACTCATATTTACGTTGTCATCAATAATATAGCAGATCAATTACTGAAATCTCCACACGAATTAGAAGTGAAACTCATTCGCGAAGTCAGGGCATTTTTGGAATTAACAGTTGATCCTGAAAATTAATATATACTTATTTGTTGATATTTTCGTTTCACCATGACTATGTTAATTAATTGTTTATCATTGACATCCCTCGACTTTCGTGCAATTAGTTACACAAAATATTAGTATAACAATAATTTTCAACTCTACTGTAATAAAAAATATATTATCACCATTTAATGCAATGTCAGGGTGTAGTGTTCGTTTATCAATTTTGCGTATCTTTAGATTTTGTATACGACAATTAAATGTAATAGACGAATAATATGGTGAGTTTACCATCTTAAATTATATCAGTGGCAACATCTAGTGCGCTACAAGACCTGCATCTCAAGGAAAACGCAAACCCTCATAGTTAGCTACGAGTTGTGGTTGAGCTCCAACACTGCAAATATGTTATTATACAATTACTGTCAAGGATTTCCGCTCTACGTCGGGCTTCTAGTTATTTCTTTACTAGGGTGCACCTGGTTCCCCGGCTACTGGTACTTGAGACGGCGTGCGGTTCTTGGTCGGTTCAAGTGTGACATAATCACCTATCGGTAGTATCCTTGAGGATTGCCGCACAGTAAAAACGAAAATAAAAAGATATTTTAGCTCGGTACTGACTTATTGACTAAGAGTTTTCTTTTTATGCTGCCTTGCTGTTGTTAGGACCAAAATTGTATAGCAAATTCTATTAAAATAACTGGTTAAGGTAATCGTGAAGGTAGCCTATTACGAAGGCTTTTGGTAACATTTGAAAGCGTCTAAGAAAAATAAACGTTCGCGTGTCTTGATGGGTGTTTACTCTTGTTTCGGACAAATTTAAAATATCAATTTTATATTGCACCAAGGATCATATTTATTTCAAATTTATTTTTTTTAATAATATTTTAACAATCATGTCGATTTTCGGTATTATGGAAGTAAGACTTAGGTCAAATCTTAGTACGGCGGTAGTTGATTCCTAATACGGTGGGTGAAAAATATAAATAGACTAAGTTCTGTTTAATAAATTCTATCATCATCATCATTATCAAAAGTCTTTCATGGTCCACTACTGAACGTAGACCTACCCCAAGGGCCTCCACAACAACCCGCATCAGATTGTTGGACCACCTTGTAGAGTGCCCAACCACGCTCCGCTTCTAGCACGTGGTCACCACTCCAGAACTTTTTGCCCCACCAGCCGTCTTGTCTGCAAGCAATGTGTCCGCCCACTGTCATTTAAGTTTGACAATTCTCCGGGCAATGTCGGCGAACTTGGTGGTATTTTATATTTAGTTTTTTTTTAAATAAAATCAACTTACAAAACGTGATATATCCTAAGTAAAATAACTTGAAATGGTGTGAACGAATGTTACGAACTCGAACGATAAGTTATAACATAAAAAACTTTTTTGATATAAACAAGTGTAGTTAGGCGCTGTGTGTTTGTATAAGAAGTCTTATTACTACGCCCCCGTTTCATAAACTGACTGATTTCAATAGGCTGCCTCTGTGTAACGTTGGCAATCGTCTAATATATGTGTAATGAAGTAAAATATTTTCAATGAATAAATTTTATTTTGTTATATTAAAAAAATCTCAAACAAAAATAAAACGCCAAAATACAAATGCCACCATGAATCGAGCTCATTTTATTTATTTATTTATTTGCTTCCAAACTTTATGCTTACGCGCTACATTTGTACATCAGCGAACTTAATGCCCAGGGCATTCTCTTCTAGTCAACCTTTTTTTTCTATATTAAGAGCCTGCCAAAGTAACTCTACTTTGCCTAATGCATGAATAGAATCCAAGAGTTGTGGTTATCATACTCATTGCAAATGCAGACAATGCAGTGTGATGACCCACACTATGGCGGCCTAGTGAGTTCCTTTTTCACGCCCTACTTGGGGACGTAAAAAGCATGACAGTCCTCGTGGCAGTGTAAGGCTCACACAGTTATGACAATAACTGTTACACCTGCATCAATAGGCTTCCGGTTTCCCACTCACCAACGAACCACGATAACACGGATGCTGGCGCTTTAGGTTGGTCTTCTGTGGGAAGTTAGCACCTTCCGATGGTGTAGAAACTTAATATACTGTGTATACTTATACACATATACATACTTATAATAGAACACATCATATATATTAATAGACATACATATATATATACATATGTACATATATATCTACACTACTTTATCTACCATCGTAATAGGAGCCTTCCCTTTAGTCTAATTTAACTAATCGATCTCCACTAAAACTACTAAATTAGGAACTAAGTCCAATACAAAAGTGAATTTTAAACTTTAAACTACGAACCATAGTGTAATTAGTTTTCCATTTGTTTAGTTAGACTATATGGGTCTTTTTGCACGTCGGCTTTTGGAGAAACTTGTAATCTAGTTTAATGTAGTTTAATTTACTGCTATAAAGCTATAGTTATTTTAAATTTAGATATACATATAAATCACCCTTTGGGGGCCGAAAAGGAAATATCAGGGTTCCTTTCTTTTTTTTTTTATATTAAGAGTCTGCAGAAGTGAATCTATTCTGCCTGACGGAAAACATGAATAGAATCCAAGAGTTGTGGTCACCACACTCAATGCAAATGCAGAGAATGCAGTATGATGACCTGCACTATAGTGGCCTTGTGAGATGCTTTTTCACACCCCGCTTGGGGACGTAAAACGCATGACAGGCATCGTGACAGTGTAAGGTTTATACAATTACCACGATAACTGTCACCCCTGCATCAATGGGCCTGCTGTCTCACACTCACCAACGAAACACAACAACACGGATGCTGGCGCTTTAGGTTGGTCTTCTGTGGGAGGGTAGTACTGCCGCGGTCGAGCCGGCACGCTCGTGCTGAAATCAGCGTGGCTCTACTACCTAGAAATCGCACACAGGAGGGATCCATCTACAAGCCGTAGGTGGCCCGAAGTACGTCAGAGTTCTAGTGATTTCCTTGTTAGAGTGCACCTGGTTTACCGGCTTTTAGCACCCGACGGCGTGCGGTTTTTGGTCGAATCGAGTCCGAGAAACCCACCTGTTGGTGATATATGTCGGGATTTTGGCACAGAAAAAAAGGTATATATACTCGTAAATAGGCAGCTCCATGTTAACATTTATTTGATAAGTGCGATTTGAAGCGATTAATCTTGTGCTTGCCGTGTCTTTTAAGGAGTGCAGCTGTAGCAGAACTCTGCAATAGTAGTGCGGATTGGTTGGAGGATCGTTAAGAGTTAGTTAACCTTACCATTATTTATGTTTATTACCGTGCAGAAAAAAGATTCTTGGGTAATCATTTTCTTGTGATTTATCGAGTGACTGCGTTTTTTTTTACGACACTCGTATTGAGAATAGATATAAACGGACAAAAAGAACACTCAGACTCAGAACAACAACTTGTGGATCACAAGAAGTGCTACCCCATGTGAGATTTGAGCTCATAACACACAGCGCAGTAGAGAGCGGCATGGCAATCGCTTAAATCACTACGTCATTCGTGCAATCAAATTTGAAATTGAATTACGATTTTCTTTAAAGTAAGGACTGATTTTTTAAACAGTTCTAGCATTTCTATGGTTGGTTATAGAGCCTCGAAATAAAACTCAAAAGCCTTAGCGTAAGCACAGGTTATGTGACAATATATTTTTTATCGGTTTCAAAGAAAAAACAAATGTCTAGTCCTGGACAGCAATTGACTAATTAAGATAAAGATGATTTATTTTTGTAATAGCATTGTTTCTACTCAAAGTTTGACCACTTTAATTTTAAAAAATTCTGTAGACCGAAAGTTAAAGATTGAGGACACAGTTGGTAACATTTACTTTTTTAAAACTTGTTTCTCCAAATTTTATATAATTTAATTCAATTTTATCAGAACAAAGGTAGATTAGCAAATGTAAATTTTATACACATAACTTTTCTATAGCAACCTGTTAACCCAATTTCATCCAGCCAAAGTTACACCTACCTACACCTATCTGCAAAGTTTAAAATTACATTAAAAAGTTTCGCAACCAACATAACATCGTAAATGGGAGCTTAATGATGGAACCCGTAAAACGTTTGGATATTACGGGGAATGACTGGCTAAAGTGTGTAACGAAATTTAAAATGTATTAGGATTTGTCGTTTATCAGATGTTAAAAGTAGTTAGGGTATGAAAGGGGTCTTTTAATGGGTATGTTACTGATTTGGATAAATGTTTGGAGCTGCGAATCATGACAGCTAAACTGACAGCTGAGGCTTTCTTCATTACATATACATTTATATTACATTATTCAAAACAACTTTTTTATTGGATAATGAGTAAACTAATAAACAGGTCACCGTGATTTGTATCATCCATTAACATATGCAGTTCAAAAGAAATAAGTGTGTTACTGTCCTTGGGTAACGTTACCGGAATCCTCTCCATGCTACGAAAAAGGTTTGGATACAGGTAACCTCATGCGATGAAAAAAAACGAAAGAAATATTAAACACTGGTTTTCTGCGAAGCTCATTAATGCCGAAGCATGTCTCCAACGATTTTGGTCACTTCTATGTATAATACGCGGGTATGTTTCTTAAAAAATAATCAAGAGATTCCTTTAACTGGAGTAGTAAGAATTACGAATGGAGAAAGAAATGAAATAAATAAGTAATTCAGAAAATGGCACGGCTATGTGTCTTGATTACCTTTTCTGAATTAGTTTTCGGGTAATTAATTTAATGGAATAAGGTATTTTGGCCAGTTGAAGATCTTGAGAGTTGTGTGCATGGGATAATAAACACAAAAGAAAGTGGAACGAAGCTTTACCATTTACTATTTTGTGCTTCCAGACACGTGGAGTATTTTATTGTTTTTTTTTGTATGCGAGCGAGTGGCTAGGTGAAAATCATTCTTAATGAGCGTTGCGGTCCTTAAAAGCTTATAGTATGATGGGTCTTTATTGTTATTCTATGGGTCAGTGTATCTTCAGGTTCTAAGTCTGCTGCAATCTCAACCCCGTTCCTTATTCTAGTGCTTCACATAATCAGATCAGTATCATCATCATCCCAACTCAAAGACGTCCACTGCTGGACATAGGCCTTCCCCAAGGTTCTCCACAACAGCTGGTCCCATGGCCCCCGCATCCACCAGCTTCCCGCGACCTTCACCATATCGTCGGACCACCTTGTGGGGAGCCTACCAACGTTGCGTTTCGTACCCTTGTCTAATTTGCTGTTCTACCTCCCGTGCAATCAGGGATGTTAGAAGGCAGGTAGCCAGCCATGACAGAAAACCCTTTGTGATGTAACACATAATCAGGATCTGAATAACCTTATTTCAAAACAGTAACCCTTATTTAATTAATCACTTATTTTGATTCTGTTTGGAACGGTGGCGGCCGCTTAGATAGGAATAATTCTAACTTATGTTGGACTGCCTCGGTGGTGCAGTTCTGAACTGAGTGTTTGGGTTCGATTTCCGGGTCGTAGTTTATGTTTGTATGATCTACAGGTATTTATATTGGAGTAAGGGTGTTTTTATTGTCTAATATGTATATATTTACATAAAAGGTACATATTTTTTGTGTAGTGTCAGTGTATTGACATCACTATTCTATCAGCCAATCTAGCTGTTGTACGAGTAGTACAAGATCTGATTAGTTTGAAGCTAGATGACGTTGTGTGTCAAATGTTCAAAATGTTTATTCTTCTTATTTGATAGTCATAATACAGGACAGCATACTTAAATTAAACATAATTGCGATAATCAGAAAATAAAACCGTTTTAAAAACCAGTTAGATATATTTTTCATAAACACATACGAATTACATAAAAAGACATCCAGCTTCATGCAAAGAAAATATATTAATGCATATAACCGGTGTAAAGTGGAAACCGGTGATTTTATTGCTGCGGCTGTGGTTCAAGAAGTCCTCTTCTTTAAAGAAATGTTTGGCAATGCGAAAGAAAATTACCGTGTATTGAAACTCTTTTACCTATAACAATGCATCTTTTAGTGGGGGTATGGATATTGAAACAATAATCGTGGTAAATGGTAAGGTAATATGTAATATACCCCCACATGGACGTTTAAACAAGTATCGTACTTTCATCACCTCAATCCTCAATGTATACAATTTTATAACAAATTACCAAACAACATAGTATTATTATCTATTAGTAAATTTAAGAAATTTGTTAAGCTGAGGTTGTCCAAAAAGGCTTATTACTCAGTTTCAGACTATGTCACAGATTTAGATGTTTGGAAATGAATTGCTCTTTTTTTAAGACCTATGATTGTGAATATAACTGCTATTTTAATATTTAAAAGATTTTGAGTTAAAAGAGTGGTGGTGAGTTTCTTTCCTGGGTTTTTTTCTCACCACTCTACCATGAACAATCTGCGAACCCAGCTAGCTGTAATTTTAATCGACAGATTGTTCATCTTTCATCTTTTATTGTTTTTTTTTATGACGTTCATAAGTGTCTTTTGTGACCTAAATGAATAAATGAATTTGACTTTGACTTTGACTTTGACTTCAATAGTATACTACAGGCATAGACTTCTTCTTAGAAAGGCGGTTTCGGCCTGACGCGCGTTTGAATCAACGTTAACCAAATGGGTTGGTAAAGAGTTCATGTATAGTTTTCCTTCACTTTGTCCTGTTTAGTTTGCTCTCATAGTCGACTCTTACGACACCCAAGAGATGAATAGAAATGGTAATACTCCGTATTCTTACTCGTAATTCGTCACCATACGAATAATATTATCTCTTAAAAAGTACTGAAGTTTGTGAATATTATTTGTATCAGCACTTAGTGTTGATTTCTTCTATTTGTTTATGTAATTAATGTCTTTAAATGTACTAATAAAATCCAAACTCGTAGCAATATTGCAGACGCTGTTTCTACTACTCGAAACAGTATCGAGGCGAGGGCTATCAACTAAATATGCAATATTGAGTTTCACCGAGTTCAGCAGCTGTAGACAGTTTGCGGGTTCAACTTGTGTTTTAATTAATTGAAATGTGGAAGTGGTATATTCGTAAAATATTTGTCCTACTTTTCAGTGATGTATTTGTCGTGGAATATAATTTGTTTGGGCAAAAATATGAGAGTTTTGATTGACATGAACCATGTAAGTATGTTATTTTTTTACATTGTACAGCATCTTCAAGTTATCTGCCAGAGGTCGTTCCAATTTTTGGAAGTTAAGTAAAGTTACCGAAGCGCCTCTCTCTTCTAATTCTGTAAGAGTGACTTAATTGTATGTAAAGGCTTGTAATCTTAGTTCATTTTTAATATCTTTTTGGTGGTTTTGAGCGTTTAGTAACATCGGTAAACAGTTCGGCTCTTCCTTCCTGTGCAAATCAGTTAAGCCCGGAATTCATTACCATTGTACGTGTTTCCCTTCCACTACGATCCCGGGTCCTTTAAGCGGGACGTCAGAAAACATCTCATTAGGCCGCCATAGCGTGGGTCGCCATATTACACTGTCCTCATTCGCAGTGAGTATGGCGACTACCGCTCTTGGATTCTATTCATGCTTTCCATCAGGCAGAATAGAGTCACTTTGGTAGGTTGTATACATAACTTTCTGACCATTGCGGTCAGGGGGAACGGAAGTAGGGGGACCGGTGCACCCTGGGCGACGGTCAATGACTTCCTTTGTGAGGTGGGTATTGGCCGCCGGCGAATAACTCGACAGGGGGGTAAACGCTCTCCGTACTCTTCTGTTAAGCAGAAGAGACTGGACGAGCGTCGGCAAGTGCCGAGGTGGGATCCATAGGGAACCCAGGGGCGGGTTGGCCCACTGCTTGCGCAGGGGTTGACAAGCATTAGTGCTATCGCCGGTGAGAGAGGATTAGCCACCCTCTTGCGTTCCGTAATCAACAGGGACTCAACAACGACCCGACTGGTGGCTCCAAGGGGGTACGCTGAGAACCTGTTGACCGGAGGGCTTGCCTTGATTGGCCGGCCCATGACAAGGATAGTCTATAACACCAGACAGCAAAGTCGTAAAAACCTGTGGATACCGGCCGACCTCCGCAGTATATAGGCTTATCCGGGTGCAGGGGGCACCGCCCGGACGGACTTCATTTCCCCCATACTCGTGGAATTTAATATGGATGTCTTACAAACTAAAAAAAAAAACAACAACGGATGGATCAACAAAAGAAACTGGCTTTATCGAAAATGGACCGATTAACATTGGAGAGGAGAACGTGAGAGAGGGTGAGGAAAAGCGGTTGCGGCATCGGTCGCAATCGCTTATAACATCTTTCTCCAGACCCTCAACTCCGATTTCGCTAGATGGAGATGAGCGAGTCGAAGAGAGCGATAGCTCTGCTTCGGTAGGGTCTCAAAGAGAAACGCGACGACAGTCTCGAAAGCGCGGTAATGACGCTTTGGATGGGTTTGGTCATGCGAAACGAGCACACAGTGGCAGTAACACTAACAAGATGAGCTCAGTAGAAGTTGGCGCCCAAATGCAGTCTCGCTGATGTCGAAGAGGTGCTAGACAAACCTCGCAGCACGAAGGCGGAATTGATGGGCACCATTCGCCGGGCTCTGCTGACTCTACAGAACGGCGTCAAGGAGCTCTGCAATAGGGCAGTGTCACGCGAGCAAGAGGAAGTGTCTGCACGGAACCGGGTCTCGGAGTTGGCTGACCAGGTGAGGAGTCTCCAACAGGAGATTGAATGCCTCACCCGAGCCAAGTCAATGGTGACGGCTTCGGTGGTACCGCATGCCTCCTTAACTCCAAACGTGGCTGGAAAGATTCCGAAGCTGACAAGCGGCCAAGTGGTGACGATTCCAAAAGCCCATCCGGCAAGGGTGGACTGCCCGGACTGGGAGCAAATTGAGGTTATTATGAACCGAGAGTTTGCCCGATTCCAGTCCGGGCTCCTAGATAGATTTTTCCCAGAAAGGGGTGCCAGGCCCCCTCTAGGTCAGGGACAGACGTCAGTGACCCAGCAGCCTGCTTCTGCAGTCCCAATGCTCTCTGCTCCTTCAGGGAAGAAAAAGAAAAAGAGAAAAAAGAAAAACAAGATGAAAAGACCCATTGTGCAAGCGCCGACACCTGTTGCACTGCTAACAAAACCATCGGCATCGGGAATAGAGAACCTGCCAGAACGAACAGTGAGGAAGGAAGGCAACACCTGGGCTCAAGTTGTAGGGCGAAAAGCCAAGGCTGCGGCTGCAAAACATAGCCAAGTGGCTACTTTCTCTCAGAGGGTGAGGAAGCCGCAGCTACCGCGACCACCTACCAATGCCGCAATTGTAGTCATAGTGCCTCCGGAGTCTAGTGCTTCTCTGGCCGAGGTAATGCAGGCCGCAAAGTCCCGGGTAAAACTGGCGGAACTTGGCATTACAGGCGGGGTCCGTCAGCGAAAGGCAGTCACAGGGGACCTAGTACTGGAGGTCCCTGGGCCAGACAGCGCTGCCAAAGCGGATGCTCTAGCCGAACGATTGCGTGCGGCCATGAGTGATACGGATGCACGATTTGTGCGTGGGGCACGTTAGGGTGAAGTGCTCGGGCCACGCTGACAGGAGTGGGCGCTGCTTCCGCTGTGGGGAATTGGGCCAAAAAGGCCCAAGCTTGTGTAGCAGACACACCTAGGTGTCCAGTGTGTCTCGACCACGGCCGGCCTGTGAATCATCGACTGGGCAGCAAAAGTTGCTGCCCACCGAAGAAAAAGAAGAGGGGAGAGGTCCAACCTCAACCCATAACGAGTTCTAACTCGACGGGAGAGGCAATGGAGGCTTGAAATTCTCACCACAGACTAAGATTCTCCAGTGCAACCTTAACCACTGCCGCGCAGCACAGGATCTACTTGTTCAGACACTTGTGGAGCAGTCAGTTGCCCTAGCAGTCATTGCAGAGCCCTACAACATACCGGACCATCCGCGTTGGTTCGGGGCGGATGATGGTTTAGCGGTTATACATTGGGTGGGTGGGGAAAGCCTCCATTGCTCTCTTCTAAAAAAAGGTGCGGGTTTTGTGGCAGTCGAGTGGGGGGTAACAGTGGTGATAGGCTGCTACTTCTCTCCCAATCGCGGCCTAGCTGAGTATGAGGCATACCTACACAGGTTAGGAATCTGCATCCGCAGCTTCACCTTCCGTCCGGTATTCGTCCTAGGTGACTTCAACGCCCACTCAAGAGAGTGGGGCGACACCCGAGACGACGCGAGGGGAGAGGCTATTCTGGAATGGGCAGCTGGATTGGACCTCCGACTTCTCAATCGGGGTTCAGTTAGCACCTGTGTACGCTGGCAGGGGGAGTCTATTGTCGACCTGTCGTGAGCAACTCCCTCTGCAGTGCATATGGTGTCGGGATGGCGAGTGGCGGAGGAAGTGGTTACTCTCTCGGACCACCGACACATCTTATTCGATGTGTCACTCCGCCGCCCGGATCGCCCTCAGCAGGAAAGAGAACCTTCGCGACGATGGTCCCTTAAGCAGCTCAACAGAGATATGGTTGTGGCTGCATCCCACGTCGCGGATTGGTCGGAGGAACGAGTTTCGTACGATCTAGAAGAACTGGCTGTCTGGTTTGGGAATATTATGGCGTCCATATGCGGAGGCGTCCTCAATGCCCCGAGTCAGGGCAGCCAGAAAGAGCTCTGCGTATTGGTGGAGCGCAGAGATCGCACAGCTGAGAACGTCGGTCGGAATGCTGAAGAGGCCGCGCCAGATCATGAGCCCGGAATGCTACGGCAGAACGCGCATAAGCAAGCTTTGGTGGCTTGGCAGGCACGGCTCGAAACTGAGGGCTGTGCTAGCCAACGCGCCGTCGGAGCCGTTCTGCCGAACTTCGAAGCGTGGATAGAGAGGACCGACTGTGTCACCTATCGATTGACTCAGATACTCACCGGGCACGGCTGCTTTGGTGAGTATCTGAATCGAAGGACGGTGGACGGTGACGGGAGGCTACGACACAATGCCACCACTGCGAGTCCGAACGGGACTCCGCCCACCACACGCTGGAGGACTGCCTTGCTTGGGAGTCTGAGCGTCGAGTCCTGGTCGGACGGATCGGACGAAACCTTACGCCGTCAGCACTGATCACGGCAATGCTGGTGACTCGTGAGGGATGGGAAGCCGCGGCCTCCTTCTGTGAGCATGTTATGCTCCGGAAGGAGACCGCAGAGCGAGATCGGGAAAGGGCCGATCCCGCTCGAAGGAGGCGGCGAAGGGGACGCGGCAGAGATCGCTAGTTCCTTAATCGCCGCCTAAGGGTCGCTGCGGTCATATCTTGGGGCGATGTGACTGCTGCAAGCGACCCGAGACAGGTGACACTCCGGTGCGGCCGGGGAGTGTCGTCTGGGGCGGGGCGCTGTTCTGCCCCTTACTGTGCAGGGCGGAGAGAGGTGCGATAGCGTCCTGCCCCTGGGGCATGTGGTGCCCGGGATGTACCTTACTTGTGAGGTACGGCAGGGAGGACTCTAGAAGCCGCTAATGCGTTCCTGGAGCTCCTCCCGACTGCCGAGGTAGGCCGCCGCGGGGCTTAGTGGGTATACCGGTTTTCCGGGAGTCCCACACACGCCCTTCGTCCCTCCGGAGGGTATGGAGCGAAAAGCATTCCCCACGTAAAAAAAAAAAAGGTTGTATACATAAAAAAAAAACAAAGAAAGGGTCGGCCACTAGTACAACTGGTTTTTTACTTTACTGGTTTAACTAATTGTCAGTATTATAAAAACTAATTGTCTGTTAGAGGGCGCCCTCCCAATAATGGTTGCCATAGATGTTCATGACCACCAGGACCGACGGCTTAACGTGCTCTCCGAGGCACGGGAAACAGGAACGGCTGTTAATAGGAATTTCTTGTAAGAATAATCCATCAATATACTTTTCGGTCCAGCCAGGCAATTGAACCCATGACCTCTTGATTGGCACGTACACTAACCCCTGGAGCAACGAGGCAGAGTATACCAAAACAACTTTTTAACCTAAGGTTGTAGACTATGGTATGTTATTCCACTTACAGTAATCTAAACTATTAATATTTTCTTAGCAGTTAAATTGTATACAGAATAACATTTAGCCATAAAATATGGCTAAAGAAGAAAGGAAAAGTTCCATTGTGTTGTAATAGAAAGTTTAATGAGTTTTAAGATGCTTCTAAAAAGGGTTCTCACAGTTGGCGTTTTTATTATGTTATTATGGCTGCGTTGAAACTTCCAGAAAATAACGAACCATGTCATTTGTATTTTAAATTGATTTAAACTTGATGTGTCGAACGTGTCGAAGGTGTAACGCAAGGTTTAGCCTGCCACTCGATAGATGGCGTTGTCTCGGTTGTCTAAATCGCATACTCATTGTGTTACCAAGGCCGGTAAATAAAACGAACGATGTTAAGTACTTTTTATCGGCATTTGGAGTTGTAAATGTTATTCTTTGAGTGGATACAACAAGTTCAAATACACTTGGTAGTTTTGTTGATAAAGCGCCCCTGTTTCGACATTTATGTTTAATATTCGAATTTCTACACATTTGTCAGGTGTTGATACTGATTTTAAACAATCTATTTAAAAATATTTTGTTTAGATTATACTAAAATTATGTCATGGGTGAGCTAAATATTTACATTTAACACAAGACACATTGGTTGTTGCTTATTAAATTCGTAAAATAAGACTATTTGTGAAGTATGGTAGGCAGTAGAGCCACGCTAATTTCAGCATAAGCAGGCCGGCTCGACCGGGGCAGTACTACCCTCCCACAGAAGACCGACCTAAAGCGCTAGCATCCGTGCTGTCATATTTCGTTGGTGAGTGTGAGACCGGAGGCCCATTGATGCAGGGGTGACAGTTATCGTGGTAATTGTGTAAGCCTTACACTGTCACGATGACTGTCATGCCTTTTACGTCCCTAAGCGGGGTGTGACAAACATCTCACTAGGTCGCCATAGTGTTTCGTCACCATGCTGCATTGTCTCCATTTGCAATAAGTATGGTGATCATAACTCTTGGATTCTATTCATGCTTTCCATCAGGCAGAGTAGAGTCACTTTGGCAGGCTATTAATATATAAAAAAAAAGAAAAAAAAGTAAATCTGCTCCTATTGTACCTTAAAAAGTGATTGCTAGATACATAAAATGTAACAGCATCCGATGGAAACGTTCGTTCGTGTGTTTACTGTGCACTTCAACGTTGGCAGGCATCTGTAGACGCGAATGATGTAATTTACAAATACTTTATAGTAAGAATTTCAATTATTTTGAAGTTATATTTCTTTTGGTGCGATTGCGAAAAATGACGAGAGTGAATTTTTACGATGCGCACGCACACCAATAGAAAAAAACAACAGTCTGAAGTTAGTTGCTAACATTTTTTTTATTTTTGGATTGTTACATCAAACAACTATAACTTCTTACGTGCCCACATGAGTACACACACTCTGTTTTTTTGATAAACAGAAGGTCAAACATAGATTTTTCTTCTGTATTTATGCCAATATATATACAGGACATATCGCTCTCATTAGTAGTGATCTTAATGTCAATGCGTGAAACTCGAACTACTATGTTAGAATATTTTAAAAAACATAAGTCAAAAAAAATGTATGCTAGAACGCAGACCACGATTGAGCAAATGTAGTGTAGGGCGCCCAGCAGCACGATGGACCGACAACTTGAAGAAGATGGCTGACAGCGAATGAATGTGGATTGCCCAAGACCGGGTTTGTTGGCGTTCATTGGGGTAAACCTTCTTTCAGCTGCGAAACGGCGATTTGGTTTGAATCTAAAAACGTATAAACGCCATATATAAAACCTTTTTGTTACTTTCATTCTTCATTTTGTATTAAATTATTTAACTGCATTAGAATATTAGCCAGTTAGTAGTTACATTATTCCCCACAAACCCACGTAGATGTAAACTTATCCTCATTAACTACACCTTGGTGGTCGTCTGTGAGCGGGCATGTTTAAGTAATGAAATTATTTATTTATCTTCAATCTCGTAATTGCTACCACACTTTGAATACTAAAATAAATTTAATAAACTTTAAGTAAGATTTGGACGACTGTTAGATACGAACAACATTAATATAGATTTTAAAATTGACCACAAGGACGGAGTAGTATTTTAACGGCTCGCGGTTGTTAATTGAATAATTATAACTAGGTAAGCATATAAAAGCTTGTTTTTAATAAATTTCTTATTACAGAAACTTACGTAGCCATTATTACGGATAAAAATGACTAAACTACCACCAGATTTAATCATATTCTGGAAAAATTTAATTAATTAAATATCGTCCTCTATGAAGCGTACGGTAACTTCACAACTCCTGTCTTCTTCTAACTACCACGATACGGCTTAACTTTGACTTCTTTGCGTGAAGCGACTGCCATTAGACCTCCACGACACAAGGTCTCGGTGAAATCATTCTGTAGAAAGCTGTTACCGGAGTTTTTAGGTCTCTAGCTACTTAGGTGTACATGTAGCTTTTGCCAAAGATTTCCGTATGCCAACCAGGACCCGCGGAGGGTCTTTATTTACACGTGTTAAAAATGGTCACGCATTCATATGATACAGTGTCACCGACCTAATTCATCCCATTAGTGTCGTAAAAGGTGACTAAGGGAGTAAACTATCCAGCATAACATCATTACAAAGAAAGAGAAACCTTGAACTTGAATATGAGCAGTATATTTTTAGCCTTGTTTTGTTAGTTGCATGGGAGTGGTCTCAGGAAGTGATATTGATCTTTACGGGCATACCTTTAAAAAAACGAAGATACTTATATGTCCCTCTTAAGCAGTAATAAACGCTGGAATAGAAAACAAATCACCCGCGCGCTTTTAATTTTTGTTTTTTCATCGACAGCTTTTGACACCGTTGCCGACACCGACAGCGCTTGACACCATAAGGCTCTCCTTCCAAAGGAGGTTTTGGTTTACTACACCACACTGGTCAGACGGATTGCTATCATTATTTTATTAATCACATGTTTTTATAGAGTACCTTAAAGCAGTTCATTTTCTTTAAATATAAATTTAACATTATTGAAATGGAATAACCACAGTTGGAACTTGAACCGACTTCGAAAATAGACGACATTTTTGTCACTTGTGTCTCGAAAATATTAAATTTATGACCGATTCTGTAGAGCTTAATGTAATACACGTAAATTACGCATATTAAACACACCTTGGAATAAGAGTACTCAGTAATGTGGAGAGAATTTTAGCATACAGGTAAGTGCTAAAAATAACATAATGGCTGGGTGTATTGTGATATAGGGTGAGTCGGGTGGCATTGGTCAAAGTAGAGTAGAGTTACAAAACATCTAAAAATGGCAAATTTACTACTAATTTTTATAACATCAACTCTTGATGTATTTTCTCTCTTGTAGTACTTAAAAGGAAACAAATCTGCCGGAACTCTGGAAACTGTTTTTTATAAAATAAACCAAGTACCCGAACACGAGCCCTGGTTCGAGTCAGTTGGAATACTACCTCATCGATTACTTCTGTAGGGTTTCCTCACGTAAAAAAACACCACATTTGTAGATATATATAGAGATATGTTCGTGTAGTGTCGGATTAAGGATTCAGAGCGTCACCAACCCTACCCATCCCTTGGTTGTCTTAAGATGCGACCAAGGTAACATCCTACGCAAGACAACATTACTATAAAAAGAAAGAAAACTAGAAACAAGTCCTATAGGTAGTAGAGCCACGCTGCTTTCAGCATGAATGGGCTGACAGGACCGGGGCAGTACTACCCTCCCACAGAAGACGAACCTAAAGCGACAGCATCCGTGCTGTCGTGTTTCGTTGGTGTGAGACCGGAGACCCATCGTTGCAGGGGTGATAGTTGTCGTGATAAGTGTACGCAATACAATGCTACGATGACTATCATGCCTTTTACGTTCCCAAGTTAAGTGTAAAAAGCATCTTAATATGCTGCCATAGTGTGGGTTACCATACTGCATTGTCAGCATTCGCAATGAGTATGGTGACTACAACTTTTGGATGCTATTCATGCTTTCCGTAAGGCAGAGTAGAGTCACTTTGGTAGGTTCTTGAAATAAAAGACAAAAAAAAATCAACTTGTCTGGCCAGTGTGACATAGTAAGTCAAACCTTCTTTTCGAAGGAGAGACTTGAGAGGTGATGTTTGTATAAACATACTTATGCATGAAGGATTAACATTTCCTGATCTTAAAGGAACGATTTTCAAGCCACAGCCCAACCGTCCCACAGTGTTATTTAAATTAGTTCACGTTCATATCATATATCATTTTACCATGCCTTCGATGGGGTACATCCATCATATGTTGACACATCATTTTCAAGAGTAGACTCTGTTTGCCATAAAGATAAACATGACTTCTACGCTTTCTTGGAAGAGTAAAATTTTAGTAATATCTAGTCGTCTTAATCGTGAAAACCTTTCTACATTCGCTTAAGTCATCAATTCATCTTTTGTCACGCCTTGCACGTCGTATTCTGAAAGTGTTGATAAAAAAGGGTGAAATTAGACTCTAAAGTGACGTCAGTTAAGGTGCAATGATTTACTCTAAAACAAAAATTTCATTATCTGTTCCTCATTGCTATCCCGGACAATCAATAGTTATAGTCTATATTTTGATCTAAGAGATACCGTTTGACGTTTCATATTTTACAAGTTTAGAGAAACAATTTCGTTTTCAAATTTTAATAAACTTTAGCGAATACCTGAAACTCTTTCTATTTTATCACGTTATAAATAAATAAATAAATATTTCAGACATTTGACATAGCGTCATCTAGCTTCAAACTAAGCAGAGCTTGTGATATGATAACTAGACTGACCAATTGAAAACTTACATACTTTTTTTTTGTAAATACATACATGTTATACATAGAAACACCCAAACTTCGAAACAAATATTTGCAGATCATAAAGACATCGAACCTGAGACCTCAAGTATAACAGTCGTATTCACTACCAGTACGCCACCGAGGCAGTCATTAAGTAAATTTCTTAAAGCTTACACAACAAAATTCCTAATAACTGGTATATACTGATAATATTATGAATGTTATGTGCACAATATACTAACTAACAGCTAATGTAACATGAACTATGTAATATAGGGCACAATGTGGTTATAATTATTATATAAATAATGCCGTTTCATTCATAGGTTAAAAATGTTACATAACTTATATAAAAAGGTCTTACATACCTTTCATACCTATCTTTCTTTTTTTCTTTTTCTTTAAAAAAGACAACATACATGAAACGGACGCAAAGAACACCCAGACTCAAAACAACAATTTGTGGATCACACAAAGTGTTGTCCCATGTGGGGTTCCAACCCACAACACTCAGCGCGGTAGAGAGCGGTGTGACGTCCGCTTAAACCACTAGGCTATCCGTGCAGTTTAAGCAAACTAGGTACCATTACTCATTTTCTTAAAACCTAAAAATACAAAATGGCGCCATAGTCCTCGTAAGAACAAAACGTAGGGTACCTCTACTATCCATAAACAAAACGCACTTAATATAACTAAGTAACAGTGTTGTTACCTTATGTTTACTACCTGTTTCCATCTTTTAAGAATTGTTGACATAAAACTTTGACGGTAGTAAATTTACAAGGCTGAAACCGTTTCACATGATAAACACAAACAGAAAAAAATTGCTCTTATGTGAGTTATGGGCCCATAAAGTACAATATATGAAAGCAACGGCGAGAGTTTCAATTAGGTTCGTAAATTATTACCTGACAGGCGTTGAAACGTGGTATATGACATGTTTACAGTATAAAAAAGGCCTCATATTATCTGAATTCAAAAAGGAGGTTTCAATTCTTCTGTTTTTATTGCGTATTACCTTTTGCTCACGGCCTCGCTTGTATGGAATTTGGTCAGCCAAATTAAGTTTCGTAACAGATCATTCTATTTTTTTTTTACCGTACAAACAATCCTACGATACATCATCTTTGTGTAACTTCAATGGTTTATGTAGCGTACGCCAAGATAACTCTCAGAGGCATTATTTTTCCGACTTATTTGACATGTATCGTTATATTACGATAAAAATTACATAAAACCATTACAATTTCTAGACTATATGTTATTCCGATATATACAGTAATATAGCTTTACAGTAATATAGCTATATTACTGTAAAGCTACATCCAAATCCGTCCAGTAGTTTTTTCGTGAACGAGTAACAAACATGCATATTCACAAACTTTCACATTTATCATATTAGTAGGATGTATTCTTCCATGTTTAACAATTTTTTTTTAATAAATGCAGTTATAAAAAGGTCGTTCTCATTTAAAAAAACAATTCAACCTGTAGATACGGGTAATTTCATTATACCGAAAACTGTAGAATTACTCTGTTAGACAATGATCCGGGGCTTGTAACGCATCATAGCAGCAGAAAATTGTTTCGTTTGCAAAGTGAATAAAGTGCAAATAAATAAAAACAATGTGGAGTAAAATATCGTTCCGGCATATTTTGTTTACGTGTTTAAAAAAGTTTAAAAGGGACCTTTTTAACCCGTAAACAAAACGTCATGTTGAGCATATAATGTGAGTTTTATTCTGAGAAGAATATGCGTTAATGCTTAATCTATTGACAATAAAACACAGATTTTCTTAATTGAAAGTTCATTGTAGCAAAATAAGAAGGTAATATGTTAAATGTACCCGTTCTAAGTAACTTTGTCAAACTCTACACTTAAAACTTTCAATTCATTGAGTGTCGTTTTCTTAAGCTTACCTGGACTGGCATCTCAGCATTTTGTAACTCATTTTGTACTCAATTGTTAGTGCTTTCGTAAAAAACAGATTAACAAAATACAATTCAATAGTAGTAGAGCCACGCTGATTTCAGCACGAGCGGGCCGGCTCGACCGGGGCAGTACTACCCTCCCACAGAAGACCAACCTAAAGCGCCAGCACTTGTGTTGTCGTGTTCCGTTGGTGAGTACGAGACCGGAGGCCCATTGATGCAGAGGTGACAGTTTACGTTGTAACAGTGTAAACCTTACACTGTCACAATGACTCTCATGCCTTTTACGTCCCTAAGTGGGGTGTGAAAAGGCATCTCACAAGGCCGCCATAGTGTGGGTCACCATACTGCGTTGTCAGCATTTGCAATGAGTATGGTAACCACAACTCTTGGACTCTATTCATGCTTTCCATCAGGCAGAGTAGAGATACTTTGGCAGGCTCTTAAGATTTATAAAATAAATATACCATTTTAGTTAAATTGTATAATGCTACTTTGCGAGGACTACATCAAGTGTAATCTGTGTCTCACAATGTAATAGGGCTAAATTTTATTATGTCACTCATATTTTTGATATATAGCAGACACTGATATTTTCAATTCGATTTTATAACCACAAAGTCCACGGGTAAACTATACACTATTAAAAATACGAGTAAAATAATTTACTCAAGTTTTTTATAATAAGTAGTAATATTAGGGGTGTATTTGATATTTTTTATGACCACCTTTTCAATGTTGACTTTTAAAATCTAAATATTAATATGACTGTATTTATACGTCTAACATATGAACTAAATTCAATAAATTTCTGTGCTGAACGCACTCGTTGTGTAACAAGACTCCATTAGGCGCATTATTAAAATATTTTAATATTTTATACAGTAAAGTAAAAGATGTCAGAAGTTTGAAATTAGAAAATAAATTTCATTATCTAATGAAAAACTTAAGCTACGAGCTTTACATCCAAGTACCTGAAATAAAGTCTGATCAAGTATTCTACCCGTTGAGGCTCCAGGACGTCGTAAAACAGGCCGATAAAAACAAGAACATTGTCTATTACATTATTTATCTTTAGAATTTGAATTCTGATGCTCGCGCATTCCAAATAGTCTATGGAAATGAGACTGTGATTCGATTTCGGTTCGGACCTACAGGAATTTAAATTGAGAATACAAATTTGTATTTTGCTTGTTCCCGATTCGATTTTCATAGCAGATGCTGGTGTACATAATCCGGTTTTGAATAAAGAATTGACTGATTTGTATTGCGGTGTCAGTTTTGTCACATAACAATGTTTATGTGTATCTATGGTTTCTCAATTGAAAGATATTATATATGTATTCCTCTCGCTTTTTTACAGTTTGTGAGAGTGTTTTGATGGAAAAGGACGGCAGTGTGTAACTGAAAGCTGCGGAATGAGTACAAATTCTTGACAACGTGTGACTATATGACTTATGTACAAGGCTACAAGAATAATACATTGTATTCAGGAACAAATATTATATTTGCGGCTATAATGCAAGTTTTTTTTTAAATAAACCTTAATTCGAAAGTTTCTTAATTCGCGTGTAATTTACCTGTTCCCATAATCTAAAAAACTAAGCCCCTTAAGGCATATAAAAAAGATTCATTAGAAAAAAATTGTATCATAAAAAGCTTACAGGTTTATTTATGGTTCACTGCTGATTGCAATAAAAAGTGTTTTAAGGCATCCTAATTCATAAATATACTCGTAAATCGATTTGTATAAAATATTAAGAATAAACAATCAGTATGTTGGCAAGAAAATATATCCAAAATATATAAATAAGTACTCTATCACAACAAAGTTATTTTAGTGATATTATGAAGCTTAAACTTTCATATTTGACGTCTCATTCTGACACAGTAATACTACAATATTTATTTTATGACCAATTTCCTTATTGCCCGAGAAAAACAAGACCCTTATATGTTAAATTATTTGTGTAATATATTTTGTTTTGTTTTAGTGTTGGGATTTGGAAGGGCGTGGAAGGTCTGATTTTAGACAATTCCCGTACTAGAAATAAATCCTATGTCACGGGAGACTTTACAAACATACAAGTAACGGACATAAAGCACACCCGAACTCAGAACAACAATTGGGTATTTGCATGATTTTTCAATCCATTAAATAGTTATGTCTTATTATTTTTAATTTTTTTTTAAAATGTTTGAAAAAAAATTTTTATTTTTTATTTATAAACATTTAAACTATTTAACAATAAAAAAATTGTTAAAATTTAAACGTATAGGTAGCTCCCTCTTGCGTATGTGACGTCATTGTGCATATTCCATTTAAATTTGTTATTTGTTATTTACGCTACTTTCAGTAAATTTTAATCTTAATGATAAAATATAATTAAACTCACTTTAAATAAAAACCAACTTAAAATTTTTTTCAATAATTTATCATTCGTCGTTTATCATGCATTCAAATGACGCGCCAATAATATGCACAATGACGTCAGACCAAACACATCACGTTTCACATCACGTGATTTTTACATCATATTTGACCACTTTTATTTATTTATTTATTTAAAAATTATTTGTAAGAATGAAATTTTAATCTTACGTAGGTATTTTATGTGTATCAAAGAATTTATTAACTGAACTTTATTTGAAAAATCATTTTCATGCAAATACCCAATTTATGGATCACACAAAGTGTTGTCTCATGTGGGGTTTGAACCGTCAGCACTCAACGCGGTGACCACCTTTTTTTTTTTTTTTTTTTTTTTTTTTTGTTGTCGGGGTGGAAAATCCCTTCGGATCTCCGACTCCTTGGGGACGCAGGAGCCAGGAGTATGTGGTGTTTCCACTAAAAACCACCCCGGCGGCCGGTCTCAGGCGTCCTTCTCTGAAGGGGACCCGGACCATGTTATTTCAGGTCCCCTCCAGAATCAACGCCGCGCCTAGTCAGACCCTATCCTGGGGACGCCATAAAGGCAACCCCACCTATCAGTCCGGTTGTTATAATTTGTTGCGACCCGATCGCATTTTTGCTACCAGGCCGAAACAAATCATTCCATCGCAGACCGCAGCAACTAATCCGCCACCAGAGGACCCCACTCTCTGGCGACTCGCGGTCCCGTCGACGGCTCATAACGCCGCCGGCGTCTTCTTCGTTCGGGATCGGCCCTCTCCCGATCCCGTTCAGCGGTCTCTTTCTGGAGCATAACAGTTTCGCAGAAAGAGACCACTGCGGCCCAGCTTTCCTCACCCGCCAGCATGGCAGCAACGATTGCTGGCGGCGATAGGTCTCGTCCTATTTCATCGACTAGGGCTCCGCGTTCAGATGCCCACGCGGGGCAGTCTTCCAGCGTATGCTGGGCGGAGTCCCAGTCGGCTGCGCAGTGGTGACAGTGTGCCGTCTCCTCGCGTCCGATCTTATTCAGATACTCACCGAAGCAACCATGCCCGGTGAGTATCTGCGTCAGTCGGTAGGTGACGCGACCTCCCTCCCTACCTACCCAAGCTTCGAGGTTGGGCAGAACGGCACCGACAGCGCGTTGGCGCGCATTTTGTGGCTGTTCTAGCCGCGCGCGCCATTGTGTCAATGCCTGTCGGTGGGCGCTCTGCCGCATTTCGAGCTCGTCCTGGTCTTCCCCACTCTCATCCCGGCGGATAGCGCGAATACGGTCATAGATCCTCGCGTCCATATCGGCCAGGATATCAAAGGGCAGAAAACGTGCCAGGACTGTTGCCGCCTCAGACGAGATGGTGCGGTATCCTCGTACGATCCGAATGGCCGCTACCCGCTGCGCTCGATTGAGCTTAGCTCTGCAGCGGGAGGAGGCCGATATGCGCTTGGCCCATATCGGCGCTCCGTAGAGGGCCATGGATCGTAACACCGCACAGTAGAGGCGGCGCACTTCTTCTCGCGGGCCCCCTATGTTAGGCAACAGCCTTTGTAGGGAGCCCGCCACCCCCCGAACTCGGGGGATCATCCGCTCGAAATGCTCCTCGAAGCTCCAGCGACTGTCCAAGGTTAGGCCGAGGTACTTAATGTGTCGACCGACCTCGACCTCCGCTCCTTCCACTCTTATAAACGAGCTGGTAGGAACGACACCTCCGCGTTTCCTGTGGAACCACAGGGCTTCCGTCTTATGAGGTGCAACCCGTAGACCCAAATCGCTGATCTTTTGGACGACACAGGTCACCCCTAACTCGGCGAGCTCCAGGACTTCTTGGAAGCCATACCCCCTAGCCAGTACTAGAGTGTCGTCCGCGTAGCAGACGACACTCACTCCAAGGGGTAGACTGGTCCTCAGGACCGCATCATACGCGAGGTTCCACAAAAGGGGTCCTAAGACCGACCCCTGGGGAACCCCACATGTGACCTCCCTTTGAAGTACTTCACCGTCCCGACCTACATAGGATATGGACCTATCGCGAAGATAGGCCCCGATGATGTGCTGCAAGTAGAGGGGCAACTGGTGATATACCAGTGCCTCTCTAATTACCCACCACGGCAGGGAGTTAAAGGCGTTGACTATATCAAGACTGACGGCCAACGTCACTCCCCCCCGACAGACAACCTCCTCCGATAAGGAGCGGACGCGTTCGATCGCGTCGAGCGTTGAATGTCCCTCTCGAAAGCCAAATTGGTTGTCTGATAAGTCAGGGCCCACTAGCGACAGGTGTCGGCTGATACGGGCGGCGATAACTCTTTCAAAGAGTTTCGCCGCCTCGTCCAACAGGCATATAGGTCGGAACGCCGAGGGAGTATCTGCAGCCCTGCCAGGTTTCTGGATGAGTACCAGCCTGGCTTCCTTCCAGCCGGAAGGGAATACGCTGTTACAGAGGCAGCTGGTAAACAGTTGCCTCAACCTATTTCCTAGGATCACCGAAGCGCACACCCATGCTCGACCCGGAATCCCATCCGGGCCAGGAGCGGTGTTGCGGGCGGCGAGTCGCTTCATGGCTCGGTCCAGCTCATCCTCCGTCACCTCAAAGTCGTCGGACCACATAGTGGAATCCGACAGCAATGGAGGCCATGAGGGACTACCCTGGTCCCTGAGGAAGAGAGTATCTACAACTCTGCCCACGAATACAGGATCCAGGGTCTGAGTCAGTGGTGGGACCCACGGTCTGAGCTTGCCCAATACAAGTTTATAAGGGCGCCCCCATGGGTCCCTGTCTAGTCCCTGTATGAGCTCCTTCCAAGACCGAGCCTTGGCTTCCGCGATTGCAAGGCTTACAGCTTTTGCTGCGGCGCCATACTCCCGCCTCACTTCGGCAATCTCCTCGGCTGTGGCTCGCCGTCTTCTTCGGGTTCTTTGAAACCGGCGACGGGCTCTCGAGCACGCTGTGCGAAGTTGCTCGAGTTCCGCTGTCCACCAGTACACAGAACCCCTCCTGCCTCCCGGTCTGACCCGTGGCATCGACGCGTCACAGACGTCAGTCATAACGCCACGGAACCAGGCCGCCTGCGCTTCTGGATCAGACGAGACCCGTTCTTCTTCCCCTGGCCAATCTGCGACGATGGCTGCGGCGACGAGCATATCTCGGTTCATCCGCTTGAGGGACCATCGTCGCGGAGGGCAGCTACAGCGGTGGTCTAGGCCTGCGGCCGGGCGGCAGATGGCCACATTGAAGACGATGTGGCGGTGGTCCGACAAAGTGACCACCTCTTCTGCCACCCTCCATCCTGACACTTGCTCGATACCAAGGGGAGTCGCCCACGTCAGGTCGACAATTGACTCCCCTTGCCATCGCACGCAGGTGCGCACTGAGCCCTGGTTCACAATACCGAGGTTCAGTCCCGCCGCCCACTCAACGAGTGTATCTCCTCTCACGTTGTCCAGACGATCTCCCCACTGTGTAGAGCGGGCGTTGAAATCGCCCAGGACAAGTACCGGACGGTACAGATACGTGCAAATGCAGCTCCTGAGGCCGTCCAGGTACGCCTCAAATACGGGGAGGCCGCAATTCGGCGATATGTAGCAGCCCACAATGACCATGGGGCCCCATTCAACTGCCACAAACCCCAGTCCTCGCTGAAGGAGGGTACAGTGGAGGCCATTTTCGACCCCTGCCCAGAAGATAGCGGCAGTGCCGTCAAACGACCCGAACCACCGAGGGTGATCCGGGACACAGTACGGCTCCGCCATCACCGCTAGGGCAACCGACCGCTCAGCGAGTATCTGCATCAGCAGATCTTGCGCTGCGCGGCAATGATTGAGGTTACCCTGCAAAACTTTCTGGGGAGGCACGAATTTTAAGCCTCCATTACCTCCTCTGCCGGACGGGTTGCCGGCTGTGGCATTCTTGTAGTCAGCGGGTGCTGACTATTGTCAGTTCTCGCCAAGACTGGGGCGGGGGCTGTCTGTAGCTCCCTTTTCTTTTTCTTCGGTGGAGAACATTTCTTGCTCCCCAGCCGATGATCCGCGGGACGGCCAAGGTCCGAGCAGACAGGGCACCTGGGCGCTTTTGCGGTGCATGTGCGCGCCACGTGGCCTATGCCACCGCACGTGTAGCACTGCGCACCGCGGTCTGTCTCGTTGGGACACTTCGCCCTCAAACGCGGTGACCACCTAGTGTTTTCTACTGCAATTCCTTAAACCATCCATGCAGATTAGTGCACGTTACAGTAGCTGTCCATAAATACATAGAAGTTTCACTGTTTAACTCATGTTTCAATACAAAGAATTTAATTCTCTTTCCGTATGAACAAAGAACAAATACTCGTAAACCGCAAAAACAAACATTATTAAGTGACTAACGACACTCAACGTCAATTCATCTTGACTGACGCTCGCTGAAAAACAATCTGATATTGTACATTAATATTCATAAAGTAATAATGGAACAGAATAGCCACTTAAATGAAAAATAAATGTTGACAAAATGGTCTCATAATATTACGTCTTAACAAGTTTATACCAAGATTTTTATGAATTGCGATGAACGTATTCGATGCTTATGCTACAGTAGGTAGATTTTCTGATAATAAGTAACGTCCGTTACCCATAGACACTTAAAACTCGAGTGACAAGTGCTGTTTGAGGCCAAAGCAAAATCAAAGGGTTTGTGCTTGGATGACCTCGTTCACGAATACTGCGAAAGATATTCTACGAGGTGGCGGTATCGAGTGGAGCTGTTAGTGCCAAATTCCTGTGACTTAAACTTCAATATTATTAATTACTCTTAAACACACATCTATGAAGGGATATATTTTACCGACAAATCTCTACTTCGTGTGTTGAACAGTTGGAGAACTAACCTCCCCACTCCTCCCACCCTGACATGATACTGTGGGATGCATCCCCCCGACCCCCTCTAGTACGCAATACGTCCAAGGTACGTTCACTTTGATAAATTTGTCTAGGTTTGTAGAATCTAATAGTGTTACGGCTTTTATAAATGATTTAACTAAATATGTGTCTTTTGTAGTTAATTATCAAGTAATAATAACTCAGTAAGTAATGAATGTTAAGATTTAAGTTTACATATCGGAAAAACAAATTGTTTCAATAAACAAAACAAAAAAATAAATAAAAAATACTTTAGTAAGCCTGTTGGTCTAGTTGTCAGTGATTGTGTGGTTACGATAATTGATTTTGTTTGGCTATAATTTACCTATGATGCATACAAACGCGCACGCATGCACTCACGCACCCGCTAACACACAAAATCACGTTCGTACACATTTACATGCACATGCATGTATATGTGTGTGTTTCGTTATGTATGTGTGTGTATAGTTCAGTTCTAAATATACTAATTCTGTTTCAACTATACTACTTTCCCTTAAATCGATTTATGAAAATAACCGATATAAACTAAAAAATAAACCTACCGAATTCTCAACGCTGAATTTTCGTGTGAGCATTTTGTGTGGATATTCATATTTGTATTATGACAGGACTCGGGAAAAACTGAAGAGAAATAATATGGGAAATATGTCTATAAAGCTCAAGATATTGACACAGACATCATTATTTTAGGAATGTACATGTAACAATGCTTTGTCGATTGTTTTTTACAATTCGTGAGATGCCAAATATTTATTTATTCTTATGACAAATAAGGCCTCAGAGAAACATACATTAGAAAGTTTTCACTATAAGTTGTAATAACAAGAACATTACTAGTAATATACATTCATATACATATATACACACGCATACATAAATGAATAGGTAACCAGAGGCGTAATCTACACACAATATAACTATAATAAACCAATGTCTTTACATCCTACTAATATTATAAATGCGAATATAAGTTTGTTTGTTACGGTTTCACGTGAAAACTACTCAACTGAGTATCACGAAATTTTCTACACATGTTCTTGGAGGTATTAGAAGTAACATAGAATACTTTTTATTAATATATATATATATATATATATATATAATTATATACTTATGTGGCAGATCTAATGTCAACAAAGCCGCGGGCAAAAGCTAGTTAAAGGTATTAAAGAAAAACTAATGAAGGGAGGGAACAGTAAGTCTTTATTAAATAAACAGAACTTAGTTTTTGAATTTTCGCCTATTTGACTGTGTGTTTGTGCGCGCTAATCTCAGAAGTATCTCAACCGATTTAAATGCGGTTTTCTCTTAGGTATTGTAGTACACTTCGCTTACTATAGAAGAATACTGATTTTTACTTTTTTCAACATTTGATGACATTACAATTTCATCACATTATTATCAACGTTGGATGTATTACGCGAATACTTTTTATGACATTTGTGAGAGTGAGAGTAGATCAGAACTGAATTGGGATCGATCATCTTGCATAAAATTCGCCACTATATTTGCAAAATCTTCTATAGAGCCATAATGAAGGAAACTTACACAAAGCTCGCAGCCCAATGCATTTAACGCGGCCGCCATGTTACCTACGTGATCGCCATTTTGTAAAATTTTCCCGCCACTAGGAATCGGTGCGAATTTACCTTTGAAAAGTTATGTCACGGTGAGGTGTTGAAATATTCATGTGGTTTTATAGCTTTTACACGAATGGTTGAAGAGTTTTACTTTCTGTTTGTTTTAATAGAATGTGGCATCGGTAGTTTTCATTTTGGTTAATAATTGAAAATAAACACATTATGTTTTGTAATCGTATTGCGCTGTGACGGGTATTTAACAATTTTAGTTTTCAATTATCTCACATAATGAAGACGGCTGGCATAATCATCTTTGATTAAAGGATTCTACATTATACATGTAATCAATAAAGATTAAGAAAAAAACATAAAGAAGATGACCTCAGCCATCATTTTCACTTGATAAGTTACTATTTGAGGTACGGTTTTATATTTGAAAACCTCTTAACTTTGTAAACGTTCAGGTTGAAAAAAAATCATCAAGTATCATCATTCCAAAACGTATTTTCATCACAGATACAGATAAATAATAAGCAATATGAAACAACACAGTTTTATAACGCATCATTTTGCAGAGGTGTACTTATTCTATCACTGTTCAAGCATTCTATTGGTTTTCAATATTCGTTATGTATGTTTTAATATTCGGTTTGTTTTCGTTTTGACTTCTCTATAGTAATTAAAGGATAATTGATAAATTGCTTGCCATCAGGCAGAGTAATTACTTTAGCGGGATCTAAATTGAAAAAGTAATAAATAAAAGATATCCTTAAACTTCTAATGTGTCTACTTATTCTTAAATAATTTTTAAATTATCAATAACAACAGCCTTTTACAGTCCACTACTGGAAATAGGCCTCTCCTAAGCATGGAGGTTTTGGCCTACTATACCACACTGGCCAAACGGGTTGGAATAGTGTTTGTTTCAAACTTTCCATCTCTTCGTAGTGATATTTTCCTTAAGAGTTTGTTCGCTTAGTCGCCTCTTACGACACCCCCGGGATGAATAGGGGTGGTAACACTACGTTTTTTTTTCTATATTAGGAGCCTGCCAAAGTGACTCTACTCTGTCTGATGCAAAGCATAAATAGAATCCAAGAGTTGTGGTCATCATACTCATTGCAAATGCAGACAATGCACTATGGTGGCCTTATTAGAAGCTTTTTTACACCCCGTTTGGGGACGTAAAAGGCATGACAGTCATCGTGACAGTGTAAGGCTTACACAGTTACCACGATAACTGTCACCCTTACATCAATGGGCCTCCGGTCTCGCACTTACCAACAAAATACGACAGCACGGATGCTGACACTTTAGGTTAGTCTTCTGTGGGAGGGTAGTACTGCCCCGGTCGAACCGGCTCGCTCGTGCTGAAATCAGCGTGGCTCTACTACCTATGTATTCTTAATCCGTCAACACACGGACTAGTAATTACAAATAAGTCAAATTAATTAGTGGTAACGTTGTTAAACACATCTTTTGTAGCTATCAAGCTTTTCTTTGATGGAGTGAGATTACCGTAAGTGCAAATTTACCACCAACACTAAAATATTAAAAGAAACGCTTACAGAAGTCGGTTACAAAGGACTGGCATATTTCTTTTCTTTTTAAAATAGGTTTTCATTTTCGAGCGTATTTATGACGTGACCTTAGAGAACAGAAAAAGGCACTCAGCTTAATCAGAATGAGAGATCTTAGACCAAGGGTGGGTCAAGAATTCGTTAACATTTGAATCTAACATCCCGCACAAACATGTTATGGGAGTTCTTGGGACCGATGCTACTGGAATTTGCTGGCTACAATCGTAACTCGTGGTTTCAACAAGATGAAGCCTCTTGTCACATATCCAATGAGTCTCTACCGGTAATCAAAAACATGTTTACGGAAAAGCTGATTTCCAGACGAGGCGACATTCCATGGCCACCCAGAAGTCCAGATCTATCTCCAGCAGACTTCTTTTTACGGGGTTATTTGAAAAATCATGTCTACATCAATAAACCAAATTCACTACGTCAACTAAAAGACAAAATCAGCAAAGAGGTGTCGGCGATCGCACGGTCTCTTTGCTGACGAGTATTTGAAAATTGCAGTGCTCGCTAAGAAGAGTGCAAACGTCGAAACTGTGGTCATTTAGACAATGTAATTTTTAAAAAATAAATTCCAAATAATTAGCTTTCTTGTAAATAAACTATTTTAAAATATATCAAACGTTTTTTTAACTCAGTTCAACTGTTGCAAGTGATTAAATATACACATTATGGACCAGGACGGTACCGTGTGGTCAAACCGTGTGCACGGATGGCATAGTGGTTAACTTGCCCTTTTTATTCTGGACGTTCTAAACGACGTATGGAGAATTTTAAGTAAGCAGACATTTAAAAAAAAAACTAGACATTTTCTCAACATCTTGGGTATCAAATAAAGTTTATTTATCCATGCCAGCGTTTCATTAACTTTATCGGGCAACTTTTGAGTTAAATTGGTCAATGTTATGGTTTTGTTAGCACTCTGCCGGTCTTCAGTACTACACTCCCACAGAAGACCAACCTAAGGCGCTAGCATCCGTGTTGTCGTGTTTCGTTGGTGAGTGTTAGATCGGAGGCCCATTGATGCAGGAGTGACAGTTATCGTGGTAACTGTGTAAGCCTTACACTGTCACGATGACTGTCATGCCTTTTACGTCCCCAAGCGGGATGTGAAAAAGCATCTCACAAGGCCGCCATAGTGTGGGTCACTATACTGCATTGTCTGCATTTGCAGTGGTGGCCACAACTCTTAGATTCTCTTTATGCTTTCCATCAGGCAGAGTAGAGTCACTTTGGCAGGCTCTTAATATAAAATGAAAAAAAAAAGAAGAACCGAACTGTATGACGTTGAATAATTTGTATTGTCCATAAAGACTATTGTGATGGTGTATCGGTATCTATTGAACTAAATCTGTGTGGTGACGGATAAAGAATACGACATACACTATCCCTATTCGTTGTATAGGTGTCGAAAGAGACAACTAAAGGACCAAACTAGGCTGGACAACATCACTGCAAAGAGAAGGAAAAATTGAAACAAGTCATATACCAATCCGTCTAGCCAGCACTTATGAGACTTATGTCTAGCAGTGATGATGATTAGGTTAGGTTTTTTTTTCTTTACTGAGATAATGTAATTTTCATATCAAGAAGATTGTCTGGACTTTAAAAGAGACGACAATCCCTGTTTGTTTCGTCCTTTCATCTCAAGGCCTAGTCCAGTGAGAAAAAGCCGAAATCATCTGCTCAAAAAAAGTTTCAACATCCAAAAATATTCATGTAATCTAATTGTAAGATTTCATTTCATTTATTTTGATAAATTAAGATAATTATTAGGAATTTTCGTGAGAAAAGCTTAAAAATTCAATATTTGTGTACCAAACAAATAAAAAATGAACCTCTCTTTCTGATTCCCAATATTGTTAGTTAGGATTATCCCATTATAACATACACCGCTTCAATCTCTCCCTCAGTTACCCTATTTGTGACGGTACAAAATCCAATAAAAACACCCTTCGTATCTACAAAGTCCTTTGAGCGATGACTATTCAATATTCAGAGGATATTCGACCCTGATGCAGTGGATACTATGTGTTAAAAATTATTATATTGAGAGTAGGACTGAAAAGTGTTATATCAAGTTTGGTGGAGCATTATAGCGACACTTGAAGACAAATATCGAAAACACACATACATTTACAAACATACTCATTATATTTATAATTGTTAGAAAAAAAACAATACTAGGTACTGTATGCAAGACACCGATACCTAATTTTATAACAACATGTGTTACAGACTAAAAAAAGTTACTTCTGTAGTAGAAAGGGGAGGAGGGGGGGGGGGATTATTACATCGGCACTGTAATAGTCCATAAGACTTTATTCTGATTTCTGACTCAACTTTTTTTACATAAGGAGCGATTTTAATCGTTTTTTTTTATTTTAAGTACATGCCAAAGTGTCTACTCTATCGAGTACACTATAGTTCTTAAAATAGCTTTATCTCTGCTATAGTTGTCACTAGAGTCTTTTAAGACTTATAAGGTACACTTTAGGCGTGATTTATTATATTTATAAAGTACTAGCGACCCGCCCCAGCTTCGCACGGGTACAATGCTGATACTAAATATTCTACAGAATGTATACAACGTTCATAGACAATACGATTTCGAAAAAAATGTCGCTCTGAAAAGCACGTTTTGTGTTAAAAACGAATTCACTGTAGAATTTAAATACTATTGTACCATTTCGAATACATATTTTCTAAATTTATCGTAACGTACTTATAAGTATGGATTACCATGTCGCTCTGAAAAGCATGTTTTTGTCAAGAGTATTGTTACTTTCCTCGCCAGAGAGCTGCGATAACGCGTGCGGTCGCTGCTAATCATAAAGTGCCGCTCGGTACCGCCGCAACCGCTGTGACCCTACATGTTTTTGTAATAACTTCTACAATATTCATTTTGATTGCATGTTGCAAAAGGTAATATTGATCTATGTTAAATGCACAATGTATTTAAGGTACTTAATTGGATGAGAATTAATGCTGTATTGCTTAAAATCGCTTCGTGAAAAGTAAAGGATAAAAATGGTTTTTGTAGGTTATCTCTAGGAGATAGGATAAACACTATCCTGGACTTTTTCGTAGATCTTTTTAAGATGTACATTATTTGTCAGCTTTCACAATGTAAATGCAAAAAAATGTGTTTATTTACGACACCACATTAGAAGCCCTAAAATTATTAGTGTTTCTCTCCTACGTTATACATATAAACCTTCCACTGAATTACTCTAAAAAAACCACATCAGAATCCGTTGTGTCGTTTTAAAGATCTAAGCGCATCTAGGGGCAGACAGACAACGGGAACCTACTTTGTTTGATGATGTGATTGCGCTTCATTTTTAACAAAATTGGTATGTAAAGAATGGAAAGGACTTTAGTATCGACTATATTACGCATTGACGTCATAGTGTGTCTAAGTATGACGTCACAGTACCCGGTCGTACTATACAACACGACATGGTCCCTTTTCATACTTATTTCTGTCTCGTGATCTTTGGAAGATATTTTTTTGATATGATTGAACAAAGTTGAACGAAAAAATTTTAAACCATAGTAAATAAAAAAAGAAATCTCGATGTAGAAATTTCTAGAAGCCTTTTTTTAATACAGCACAGAATGTCGATGTAGTCGTTGCATTGAAATCTCACAAAGGGATGAATTTCCAATAACGTTCTTTGTAGTATGCTGCCGACGTCAGCTTTGAATGTAGGTAGAAGATAATTTAATTCTGACTTCTTTTTTTTTACTCTACGTGAAAACCTTGTAAATATTAAATACAGTATTAATTACAGTGCTTAATCCTAAACGGAAGGTAAAAACTCGTAATAAAAATACGCTAACATTCAGTTTCAATTTACTTTCGATCTCACAAATGTCATAAGAGATATTCTAACCTAAAACTGAATCTTATCGTGGTAATAATTTACTACAAGAATACCTTTTGTGAATTTTGAACGAATATTATTCCGAGATTTGAACTTTTAAGCCTGCTTTACTGCCCAAACCGTCCGTATAATCAATGTCCTTTTCCTATTATTGGGTTGCCTTTTCATTTTATTGTTTTTCGTCTTGATGTTCATGTTGATGTTGAGGTTTCTTCCTGTTACATAAATGCCACTAACATCTCGGTAGGGTTTTTACTGTCTCTATGGAGATAAAGGTGTTAGCGTATTTGACATTATCCAACATTAAAATGGCGCCGAAAATGCTTACTGAAGACTGACTTTTATTTTTAGATTTTTTAATGACAATATTATTATACTAACCAAATTTTCAAATAACACATTTTATTCCATATATTAGAACTTGATGAGTAAATTAACTTAATAAGCTCTGATAATACTCTTGACTTTGGCAACACCCGTAAGTGGTATATACCAATACATACCAATGTTACCTCGCCCATATTCTTGAGGCTTAATTATCTAATACATCATTGTGTTTGAATAGGATGGTTATTAAGTGCTGTCAGTTCCAAAACAAACCATCTCTCATCTTAAAGTTATAACGTAGGTGTATACATTCACTATCGTAATGCAGGTGTTGCCTTTAAAAAAATGACATTTAAGGATGGCAACCCTGTGTTGTAAAATTGGAAGTATTTTACTAAAATATTGTGATATGATTATGAAAATGTTTAGATTTTAAGTGATTCTAGTTTTAAGATAGATATCAAGTCACGTCGAGCTGATTACAAGCTGTTGAGTTTGATTAAATAAAATAATTTAGTAATTAATTTAGTTACTATCAGACAAACTTAGTCACTAGTAATTACGACAAATCTAATTTACTTTCGTAATGTATTGTGCATGATAATCACATCTCTTTCATTTTAAGGGCCAGATCTTTGTCGATGAAGCAATCGCCACGCCTCTCTATTTTTAATTGACTTCAAAACAGGAGGTTCTCAATTCGGCGAAGTGACAAAAATCCTACAAACTACGATATATATACTTACAACTATTTCATATACTCTGTGCCAAAATAGTTTTGCCGTAACATGTACCTACTAACAGTAATGAAAGTAGGCAAGAACACTTTCACGAGTTGTACTTTATATAATGTACATATCTATATGTTTACTGCCAACGTCTTTATGAAATACACTTTATGTAAGATTTTAGTTGAATTTTTTGTCTCTTTTACTAAACGGTGGACGTATAAAGTTGTCTTAGAGATGGTTAAGACTACTGCAGTTCACAGCGATTTCCTTTCTACGGAACAGTCAAACCCGGAATCGTGGGTTTAGACAATTTTAGGTAGACATATCTATACCAACTTAGCATTTAAACCCGGTAAAGTGATGACTCCTAAAGATTTTCACCTTCCTAAAGTAAAAATGAGGTTTTTATGTCAATCTTGCTACGGTTAAAACGACATGCTGTAAGGGAATCTAATGAAATTCTCAATAGGTAATGTTGTTGTTAACGTTAAATGTTTTTATTGTGTGAGTTATATTCAAGATAAATTGTAAGCGGATATACTCAGCCGAGTAAACTCTTGGAACGGTTTAGCAGCAAATGAGCCGTTCAAGAATATATCGAGTGCCGAGATGAGGAAGGGATTAAGGATGTAAAATCCTGGGATGTTTTTCAACATAAGTACGTATGAGTTAAAGTCCTTCGCTAAATCATGTAGCATGCTTAATTTGTTGTTTGTTTAGCACTAGCTAGAGCTCATGTACTTACATATTACGTTCCAATCAGCTACCTTTTGGAGACCCGAGGCAAATATGAACTTGAAATGAAGCTATTGTATTATATTATATATTATACATCGAGTCAGTGACTGCATGTTTTCTACAATTAGAACCTTTTTAGTAAATTAAGTTAGTAAGTAAGGTAGTAGAACCACGCTGATTTCAGCTCGAACGGTCCGGCTCGACCGGGGCAGTACTACTCCCACAGAAGAGCAACCTTAAGCGCCAGCATCCGTGCTGTCGTGTTTCGTTGGTGAGTGCGAGACCGGAGGCCCATTGATGCAGGGGTGACAGTTATAGTGGTAACTGTGTAAGTCTTATAGTGCCACGATGACTGTCACACTTCTTACGTCGATAAGCGGGGCATGAAAAAGCATCTCACTGGGCTGCCATGGCGCGGGTCACCATACTACATTGTCTGCATTTGCAATGAGTATGATGAGCACAACTCTTGGATTCTCTTTATGCTTGCCATCAGACAGAGTAGAGTCACTTTGGTAGTCAAAATACGAGTTTGATATCGAAACTAAAGCTTAACAGAAAAAACCCGGTAATTAATATTTCAAAGTGGACAGATCGGCAATACTGTTTTTGGAACTTTTAAAAATTATAAGTATATACTTAAAAGGATTTTGGTTGCTTTGACGTACAAGCTTAATTTTTTTAAAGTTTCCAGACAGAGACAAATATTTACTGTTAATTTACATGCGAAAAAGGGTCTTGACAGATAGACAGATACCAAAGTGATCCTTTAAATGTTCCCCTTTTCGTTTAAAAATTGTTTAAAAATTTTATATATTAACTTTCGTTTGAGAAAAGTTCTTTAACTTTAATATTAGCATTTTTATGGATGGCAATCATATGTACTAGCTTGACCCGACATACGTTGCAGTGTCATGTAAACTTTAAAGAAAATATGAAAAAAAAAAACAATTTCCATAGGTTTTTAGACATTTTTTTGGGCTACTAATACTCTCTACTGATCAATAGTTTCGGAATACACAGAGGATCAACACGTAGACAGTGATTTTTATTTAAATAGATATATAAGGAGTTTATATGCAATTACTTACTAGTTTATCTCCTGAGGTTTTGACCAGAAAGTTTAAAAGTTATACCAATGTTTATATTAATCCAATCAAAAATATTTGTTAACAATATTATTTTCGATTTGAATTGAGCAAAAACTTATTCAGTAACCTTCGCGCCGTCTTCATTACGAGCCACAGAATAAAAAAGTATGCTAACGACACCGCTCGTAGCCACGGTCGATTAATATTCGTGCCCGTGCATATCTGTGGCGACAATGGAGGCGGTATATCTTCTGAATTATGCCACCTATACTGACAATTTGTTTATGGTTAGACGCTACTTGACAGGCAGACGCCATCTTTAATCAGACTTATGACATCATAGTCCTATGCCACTTGTAAAATGCGTAAGAACAGTTTGCCATACAGTACATATAACAACACAAGTCGCTAACATTTTGATGTTTGATATATTCTTTTGTTTCTTTGTTAATTATTACACCAAAATATTCAGTAAAATTTAAAATTTTGTACTCAAAAGCGAGATTCGTAGTTTGAGTGGGGATCGAATCTACATACAGTTTATCTTGTGCACTATATAAAACTATTATATGTAACTAAAACCTAACAAAAGGTTTACAAAATTATAAAAATTATTAGGGATATAGTTAAAAATCTGATGCTTCCTGGACTCTGCGTTCTATTATTAAATTGGTCCAACAATGCAAGACTTTCATTATACGGTACTCATTGTCATCATCAACAGTCTTAAATAGTCTACTGTTGGACAAAGGCCTCTTCTAAGAATGGAGGTTCCAGCCATACTACCCTAACTAAACAGCTTATAATACTGTTTGTAGTGTTGTTGTCATACTTTGCTTGCTCTCTTAATCGGTATGTGTTTACGACCAAAACAATTTTTTAAAACATTTTTTGACATAGTTAATTACAAATATATTTACCCTAAATTTCGATAGGTGGTGTTGTACCACTTGCCTGAATCGCGCTATCATTTTGTTGCCTGTAGGAAAATAATGTACTTTAGGGTTAGTTACAAATATGTTATAAATTAGATAACTGTTTGCTATTTAACCTTTTCTAGAATATCCTTATAAGTCAAGCAGATCATATTTAGGCTAGTCGTAACAGTATGAACATAAGCAGACACGCTGTGTTCTTAAACCATTACAACACAAAAAAAAGTAATTCTTAATAGTCAGTTAAATATCTTATCCAGTGTCATCAAATGTTTCTAACGTTTGTGACTCCTGAGACTTGAACGAGAATATTATAAAAGTTTTGAGAGAAACAAAATGTTGGCGAGAGCTATGTTTTAATTTACAGAACACTGCAGTGACGAGGGACATGGCGTTTGTTTCGTTCATTTCATTTATTGCTGTTGGGTATTGTGGCGGGTAATTTTAATATTGTCTAGTTTTAATATAACTAAAAGATACGAGAGAATTGTTTGACATCAGTTTTCTATGCGACTATTTGTCACTCCGGTTGAACCGGCTTATTTATGACAAAGCTGATAAAATAGTAAGTAGAGTACTGTTATTTATTATGTCCAACCGTGGACCGTTAAATGTTGTGGACGATGATGACATTGATGATGTACTCCTAGTCGATTTCAGCCACGACGGACAGTTTCAACAAAGACTAGTCAGCCAAGTAGGAGATATAATAGTGCACTAAAGCTCACAATCCGATGGGTATCCGACACAACCGGGGAAAGATCAGGTGTAGGTTTTACGTAGACCCGAGATCCAGGGACCTCACCTTCAAAACTGAAATGTTATTACAAATGCCTATATTCAAAATAAAACAAAAACATTTTTGAGCTCGATCCGGCAAATGAACCCGAGGCTATATATTGACAGTCACGCTAACCACTGGACCAACGAGTCAGGTAATAATAGTACATGATATTATATAGTACTCACATGCAATGAGAAAAATGGTCAAAATCATACGATTAGAGATTTTGTTTACATACGTCCAAGTCTAATGTACATATATACATACATCATGTCATATTTATAAGAAGATATATAGCCATTTATGAGATTAAAACCCGACAAATTTAATTAATTCTACTCCATTATTTGCGTATACGCATCGCTCTCAACAAAATTTAATATGACCGGCGGTATTTCCCGCCAAAAAGTAATTTAGGCTCTGAATAATTAAGAGTTAATGGTCGTCAGAAATATTTCTACAGGGCGCTATAATACAGCGGTTGTTCCGCGTTAACACCGGAATTAATTTCTGTAATATACTTTGGAAGTTCCTTGTTTTGTGTGTTTATGTTAACACCTAGGGTTTTTATAAAGAAAGATCTACTGAAAATTACGCAATTAATCTGTTGTCAAGCAGATGATGTTCTGCTAGCCGAATTCAGTCACGGCAGCCAGTCGTAACGGAGACCCGGTTTCCTACGCAGCAAATATTAATGACCCATCATGTTAGCAGAAAATATTGTTAATATTGTGATATACAAAAGGTCACATCCCATAAAACAGTTTTAATGTTATCACACAGTGACATGTAGCGATAACTCATTACTGTAATTGTGCGAGACGGACGTCTGAAGCCACAGTTGTTGAGCTGGCCAGTAATATTTAGTAAGTGGTACGTGAAAGAACAAAACAGCTGCTCCTTTCGCATTTAACTGTCCTAAAATAACAAACGGAATTAGATATATTTCGGATACAGACAGGAACAGTCAAGAAAACATCTGAAAAAATCTTTCCAATGCCTCACTTTTTGGTGCCGGAAACGGTAAACCGTAATTGAATACTGGACAAAAAGTATTTGCTTCTAGGAGAATATTGTAGAAGAGGATCTTGTTATCTTCTAATTTGAAATTCGATAATGGCGCATAGAGACATATAAAAAAAAAATATCTTAAAATTATACTTTTTAGGAATTTTTTTAAGGAGATCCACAAATGAATCAAGGTCACCGATATTACTAGTAAAATTGCTAAACTTAGGTGGCAGCGGGTGGAGCACATTACACGCAAAAACGATGGCCGATGGGGTCATAAAGATCTGGAGTGGCGACCACGTACTTGGAAACGCAGCGTTAGTAGGCCCCCCACAAGGTGGTCCGACGACTTGGTGAAGGTCGCTGAAAGCTGCTGGATGCGGGCGGAACGGGACCGGCTGTTGTGGAGAACATTGGTGGAAGCCTTTGTCCAGTAGTGGACGTCTTTTGACTGACATGATGATGATGATGATGATGATGACACTTTTTAAGATATTATTACTTATAATAATCATTGATGTCTAAAAAGTAGTAGAGCCACGTTGATTTCAACTTCGTTTGGAGCAGCACTACCCTCTCACAGAAGACCAACCTATACGACTGATACTATATTGTCTGCATTATGGTGACCACAACTCTTGGATTCTATTTATGCTTTTCATCAAGCGGAGTAGAGTCATTTTGGCAGGTTCTTAAAAAAAAAAATTGAACCTTGTCGTTACTACTTTAATTAATTAATTATTTTTATTTTAATAGCCTGCCAAACTGACTCTACTCTGCTTGATGGAAAGCACGAAACGAATCCAAAAGTTGTAGTCACCATACTCATTGCGGATGCTGGCAATGCAGTATGGTGACCCACACTATGGCGGCCCATTGTGATTTTTTACGCCACACTTGTGGACGTAAAAGACATGACAGTCATCGTAGCATTGTATAGCCATACATACATTTACCACGACAACTGTAACTAATGCATCAATGGGCCTCCGATCTCGCACTCACCAACAAAACACGACAGCACGGATGTTGTCGCTTTAGGTTAGTCTTCTGTGGGAGAGTAGTACTGCCACGGACAAGCCGGCCCGTTTATGCTGAAATCAGTGTAGCTCTTCTACCTGGTAAACTTAGTTTTTTTAAACTTAATTGTTTTTATTTCAAGAACTTTATAAGCGTCTAAGTAAACGGCCTATTAAAAAAAATATTATTTCTCGTTTATTCTCAAACTTGAAAAAAATATTATAAAAAATAACAGACGAATTTAAGAACCTCCTTTGATATGTAGGTTGATGACTGCAGAAAATTACACTACAGTGTGGATAATTTATAAATAGTTCTTATCCGTAAGTTTGAAGCTAAAAGTGGAAAGAATTTGCAAACCTGGATAGTAATCGCAAGTATGCGGACTTTTAGTTATTTTTAGGTAGACGTATCTATCAAAACAACACATTTTAAAATTTCTTGCCTGACCTCTAACCGACCAACTGACTCATACACGCAAAACCTAAGCCGCTGGGGCCACAAACGAAGTTTTGACAAGCACAGAGAACCATTACGCTTACGTGGAAGTGGGTCGGTCACGTCTCTAGACGAACCGATGACTGCTGGAGCCCACGTGTGCTAGAGTGGAGACCACATTGGACAAGCGTAGTGCAGGGCGCCCTGCAGCACAATGGACCGACGAATTGAAGAAGGTGGCTGGCAGTGGATGGATGTGGATTGCCCAACACCGGGATGGTTGGCGCTCGTTTGGGAAGACATTCGTTCAGCAGTAGACGGCGATAGGTTAATTTGATTTGAAGATTGTAAGCACCCTCTAAGAAAAATATTTTGGAAATTTCGTATCTAAGGGTGCAAAATAAAGAATAAACGGTTGTATGGAAAAAATAATCAAGTAGTAATCAAGCGATGGAAGCCACGGGCTATAGCTAGTATAAAAAGAAACCTTTTAATATACATATCATATTTTCTAGTTTTGCTGATTCTGCATCCGAGTCGTGAGTTCAGCGACGTTGAAGCGATTATGAAAACGCTGACGTTAGATATTATCCGCCATAATCTTATTTTACTCTTTTCAAGCTGAATATTTTCTGTAAAATAAAATAGAAACCTGTATTTTATAACATATTATATAAATACATAAATACAGAAATAGATATATTTTGTTTAACATAAAATGGATTATAGTGAGCTTGTGGTGATTCCACATTATAGCACAAACGAAAATATATAACAGCGCCATCTAGCGAAAAAACATCAGTACATCAACCGTTGGGCCGTGGCCCACCAGGCATGATCACCTCGCCTAGTCGGAGGATCCCCCCTTTGTGTCGGAGGAATATGACACACGTCCCTCCACAAGCTAATCTAAAAACTTTCAAAGGAGAGCATTTCTTTTATACATTATTTTTCAAATCTTAAACCGTTTACGCAGCACCTACAAAAGAAGCACTCAAAAGGAATAATTTGCCCGATTAGAGCAACACTTTTTATTAATACTCCGCTCCTATTGGTCGTAGTATGATGATATATAGCATATAGCTTTCCTCGGTAAATGAGCTATCTAACATTCAAAGATTTTTGAAATCGAATCAGTAGTTTGAGATAATCGCCACAACCAAACAAACACACAAACAAACAAATTCTTCAGTTTTATAATTTAAGTATACTATTAAATCTAGTTCTGAATTTTATTTATGTTAAAAACAAACGATGAAAATCATCATCATTATGTTATAAGGACCTTCACGTATAGACGCTCATAATCCAAGAGTTACAAGGATGTTGTTTTCCTTTGAGGATGGACCATCCATTCTTGTAGGTTTGAAGATTGTATTTTGTCAGAAATACTACTAGCACAAACATTTAATTCACAGATTTTTTTTCTATGACTCATATTCATTTCTCCGAAAAATCTTCTTGGTTATTTTTGAAGAGAAACTACTTTAGAATTGTTGTAATTTGATATTCACTGAAACGAAAATGCGTCACAATAAAGAAACAAACACATAAATGTATAGGATTAAGTCGGCAAGAAAATGTATTTGTATATATGTACATATGTATACATTACGCAGTATTCTTAAACTATTGTATAGCTTTTATCACGGGTTTCGAGCGCCGCAACCGAATCAAGAAATGTAACGAAAATAAACCTAACACCCCCACTCCGACCGGCACAGTGGTGCGGCGTTGAAAACCGTGCATCGTCTAGCGTCGTTTCAGTTCGCAAATATCGGCACGGTCTTTGTGTACGTGCGACTAGACGTATGCGTGTAGACTGTACGAGGTTCGCACGGATCGAGACGAGCTGCTCCGAAATATTATAATTGCATAAGTTGATAAAACAATGCTACGCAATAGCTTTACCGCGGCAGTCCCCGAGTGCCACACGTATTTTTATATTCTCGGTCTCTCTTTGTATGATGCTACGTAGCGTCCATTCTCGTCTACTAAGCACTATGTAAACGCCTTATATAATTTGATAGTGGGTATATCTATATTATACTGAGCTTGCTTCTTGTTTCTACGTGTACATTTTATGTAAAGGTTCTTTCTAGTAGTTCCACTTCAGCCGTGTGTGAATTGCGCGTACACCTTTTTTATGCAGCAAATGAGTAGATACATGTAACATAAGAGACATAAATGCATTGCCGCCCTTTGACTAGAATAAACGGATCAGAGAAAGACAGGAAGCCTGTATAGGTTTCCAGTAACATCATGTCTTGAACACCCATCCGTTACCAAATAGTTAACGCTTTTGAGAAAATAAATGACATAAATAACCGAATTCACTTTTCATTGCAGTCAAAATAGAACTCAGTGATAAAATAAATCTATTTCGAACAATGTTAATGAATTTAATAAAAATGAATATTTAAACATAAAATTTAATCTAAGTATAATAGATTAATAACTCAAAGTTAACTCTGTATCAAGGTATTTAACGATGATCAAAAAGCTTCAGAGATAAATGGATACACAGGTGAGATGTAAATCGTTTAATAAATAATTGTAATTAATCTCCCAATCTGGTTTTGAGAGCTCTTTGTGTTGTAATCCTTAGAAGATATTATGTAATTTACTTATGGTGCTAATTAGCATTTAGGATAAACTAATGAGCACTGGTATCGTGATCACGTGATTGACTTCTTGATAAGGTTTAAAGAGTTTATGGAGTCTCTTCCCCGCTTCCACAAATGTCGTTCTAAGTCTTGATTTATTTCTCCGCTTCATGTATATTCATGAAATCTAAATAAATCCAGAGAAATTTATTTCATTGTTTACCAATTTCTAGACTAAGTCTGATCCAAATTGAAGGAAAGAACCCGCCCTGTTCGTCCGCAGCCATGCTCAGCAGGCGTTGGAAAACACTCATGTTGTATATTTTTCTAAATACTCTTAATCAATCTCATTACAATACAATATTCAGTTATATTACTATATTATCATATTTATAAGAAGATAGATAACCATTTATGAGATTTACACCCGGCAAATATTAATTAATTTTATTCCATTACTTGCGTGTACGCATCGCTCTTAACAAAATTTAATATGGCCGGCGGTATTTCCCGCCAAAAAGTAATTTAGGCTCTGAATAATTAAGAGGTAATGGTCGTCAGGAATATTTCTACAGGGCGCAATAATACTGCGGTTATTTTGCGTTAACACCATAATTAATTCCGGTAATAAACTTTTGAAGTTCCTTGTTTTGTGTGTATATATTAACACCTGGTTTTTTAAGGAATGATCTACACAAAAATTACACAAATTACACTGGTAAACAGTATTTTTGTTAAACAAAATCAACTCGGTTTTTTAAACACTATTACCTACCCGCATATAAACCTCATACTTAGTTTTGTTCAATCACCCTCAGTTTTCGTTAAACATAAACTAAATTGATTACGCGAATTCTGCTTACCAACGTATGTTGCCGATAAAATAATATTAAATTATTGAAATTAAAACGGTTTTCTTTGTGATTGTCGTTTCTGTGCAGCGTAATAAGATAAGATGTCCAGAGTGTGTGCAAACCATCCCGATAACTTTTATTAAATTTGTAGTCAACTTACTATTAAAAGTCAACGTCGTAATTTGACACCATTAGTTAAAAACTGTTATTTTAATCATTTTGGCTTTCCGGTGCGAAATTTGGACAAAACCTGGGCTCCTAGTGTTTGTTGTGCATAGTGTGTTCGTTTATTAACATCATGGGGTAAATAATCTCGTCATATGCCGTTTGCAGTTCCAATGATATGGTCTGCACAGAAAGACCATGTATCAGATTGTTGTTTCTGCCAAACTTCTATCAAAGGCATTAATCACAAATCTAGACACACCGTGAACTATCCGAATTTATGTCCCAAAAAATCAGCGATGCTAAAATAAAAGGGGGAATATTTGTAGGACCACAAATTAGAGATTTACTGTCTGATAGAGAATTTGAACAAAAACTTACTCCGATCGAAATTCGATCGAATTCGAAATATTGTTTGTAATTTTCTTGGAAACCACAAGGCCGAAAACTATGAAGAGTTGATCATCAACCTCTTATCAGCTTACAAGAATATGGGATGCAATATGTCTCTCAAGATACACTTCTTACACTCTCATTTGGATTTTTTCCTCAAAATTTGGGAGCCGTTAGCGATGAACATCAGGATATATCCAACACGGAAAAACAGTACCAAGGCTAGTGGAGTCTGAACATGTTGGCTGATTACTGTTGGACACTCAGAAGAGATGTACCTGATGCTAAATATTCCCGAAAACCCTGAATAAAGGTCAAATGTCAATTGTTTTTCTTGATTAAATTCAATTTTCAACCATATTTACTTAAAAAAAAGTGCATTGCAGTTGCAAGAAAACTGAGGGTGACTGTAACTTTTTAAAAATGCAGATTATTAACAGACTAGTTGTAGATACGAAATATCCTATTCAAATTAATTTAACTTTCATTAAGGTCATTCTTGTTTATCAGTGTTATCTGTTGTCCAGCATATGGTATTCTCTTAGCCGAATTTGGCAACGCCAGCCAGTCGCAACGGAGACCCAGTCTACCAGTTTCAGTACTACCAGTAGATATTATAGTGCACAAGCGTGGGTGCACTCTCTGTTCCCTCAATCTCACAATCCGATGGGACGGTTATCTGACACGACTGGGGAGAGATCCAGCGCAGGACCCACGACTTTACGTGCTCAGGGATTAAGACCCTTAATTCCTAATTCTTGGTTGGTATTAAATGTTTCTGTATGTCCCGATCCAGGAGTCGAACCCGGGACCTCTTGATCTGCAGTCACATATGCTAACCGCTAGATAAACGAGGCAGCTGTCAAGCGTGTATGAACTTGCTGAAGACATCATTAAGACTTTGTTTTAATCATCGAATCCATCAAAATCTGTCAATCTTTCTTTTTCATTTTAATAAAAATTAACATTTATTAGTATTTTATTAATGTTTCAGAAACATATTTTCTATTATATACTCATAAACAATGAACTTGTAAATGTATTTTACTAAATATAGACACATGAAAGACATGTGAGCAAGCAAATCCTCTCTAATAAAGTTTTAATTGAGTTAAACCGTCCCCCATCTTTTCTGGTGAAGGTGCATTACATTTGCAGCATTGCCTCGTTGAATGACATTGGCCAACCTGAGCATCGACCTTTAAAACTTAATTTAATACAATTGTTAATTTACAAACTTCATAAATCGAAGAACATGATAAGCCTTATAGAAAACCGGTTGAAATTGAGTATGTAATTAGATTATTTATTATAAGAACTTTTGAGATAAGATTTAAGTGTCGTTTTCCAAAGTAGTATACACTATATCATAAAGCTCAAAGTTTATTTGTTAGTTTAAACGCAACAATCTCTGAAAACATCAGTGGCTTTTGAAGGTTCTTTGTTTTGCTTCCTCTGCCTCTCCTATTGAAACGTGATGTTAAACAACGTAACAAATTTGATTATCATAAAAAAGGTTACAGTGAGCCAACCTTTAGAAGAACCTTTCTAAGGAAAGACCTATGTCCAGCAGTGAACTGTTAAAGGCTTCTGATGATGATGATGATATGCTGTTGGGGATTTTTTAGAACTTTTAAAAAACCTTGCATTGAAATCGTAAGTTCGCGAACTTCTTCGAAATGAGTTGGCAGAAGAGTCACAACCCTAGTACCAGACTGTAAATCATACAATGTCAAATGTAACTATGTGTATGTTCATATGTATTGTGCATTTATTATTTATTTAGTAGCAAGTTTATATATATTATTTATATTTAAAGTATATTTATAAGCTCAATAACTTTGCACCTACCGCATCTTATTTCTACATCACCTGAAGGCTGACTGGGAGAGAATGCCTCATGCCTCAAGTCCGCCTTTGTACAAGTAATAAATAAATAAAAAACTTTAAGGCAACCTTTTTTTGTTAATCTTTAGCCAATTACACAGCGCACACAATACAAACACTGAAAAGTAATAATTTACCTCATTTTTCATTGATACTCCATTCCTATTGATCGTAACGTGATGATACATAAGATATAACCTTCTACAATAAATATAGGGCGTAACTTAGGCTCTAGCGACGAGTTTTTCTCTCCGCCGACGTCGCCAAGACCTGTACGCCGGCAGGAGAGTACCCGGCCGCCGACCAGCTTGGGATCACGAGGACCACTGACCTCAAACAGGGTCCCCGCTACCGGTGGTGATGGGCGCCGCATGAAGTGGACAAAATCTATAAATGAGAATGTCATGCGGGCATATTTTTAGGCTACAGAGTTGGGAACGACCCTTACTGCGTACCGTGTTAGACTAGTCTCTCTGTTTCAGGAACTTGAACTAGCCATCAACGTTTCAGCACAACGGTTGTCGGATCAAGTACGAGCTATACAGCGCTGTCACCTGCTGGATGATACAGTACTTGAGAGGATACGCTCTGACATAAGGAAAAACTTTACTATCCCCTCTTCATCACACACTGCGGTGGCCAATAGCACACCTCAGTTGCCATCGGTATTAAAAATGTTGATGAACTAGTGGAGAGTGAAGTTATATCCGTAAGTACCCAATGTAATGATAAGATAAGGAGTGCTTTGGAGGATGCGATTCAAAAATACCGATTTGTAAATGATAATATTAGACCACGGTTATTCCGTTTGCCCATTCATAAACGTAATTTAGCGCTTGTGAGTGCCCTGGATCCGCTATTATCAGACTATTTTGATAACAGCGAAGATCTTAGTGATACACATTCTATTCTATACTGTGCAGCTATTGCAGTTTGTCGAGTAGCTGGTGTTAAATTATTTATTGAACGTGTAAGTGCTACTCGACCCAAAAATGCTGTACCAGCTTGGCAGTATAGAATTGAACGTCGTATTGCTGAGACTAGGACACTCATCGGTAAATTAATTAGTTTTAAAAGTGGTAATACACGGGCGAGAGTCATGCGCTTTGTGAAACAGGCATTCTTGGGGACTACCATTAGTCCTGAACAATACATGTCCTGTGTCACAGAGCGCATAGACTTTCTAAAGCAGAAAGTTTATGCATGGGCAAATAGGATAAGACGTTATAGAAAACGAGTTGATCGGTATAATCAGAATCGAATGTTCCAAATGAATGAGAAATGGGTTTATCGGAAATGGGAGGAACCGAATCCATGTGTGAGTGATGGGCATTTTCCGGATGAAATTTTTTCCCTCCATCCGCTACAATGGCCAGCCGCGGGGAGGCGAAGTCCGCGTGTGTCATACGTCGCCTAAAATAGAGAGTTAACCCGTAGATGGTGCCAACGTCAGAGGGCGAGTCAGAGACGGAGGCGGCGGAGATAGCACGGGAGGACAATACCGACACGAGCCGGGCGACGGAGATGCGCATATCAGCGCCTCATGCCGCCTTGAGTGTGGCCGCAGGTAGACGGGACGGGTTTTCCCCTCCATCCGCTACAATGGCCAGCCGCGAGGAGGCGAAGTCCGCGTGTGTCATACGTCGCCTAAAATAGAGAGTTTACCCGTAGATGATGCCCGCATCAGAGGGCAGGTGCTAGGAGGGATCTGGATGTCGTGATAGCAGCTGTTCCCGGACCCCTTCTATATCAGGCACAGAGTCGCACACCGTGTGGTTTTAGTCGGTCCGATTCCGACGCACCACTCCGCCGTAAACGTCGGTGGGGTGACGGTCCATAGGGGTTTCCACACGTTAAAAAAAAAAGGGGACATCGGGTACAAGGACCAAGACACCGGTGGTTACGGCTTCAAAGACAGGACCTCCTCACTATACGTGCCATGTCAAAGAGGACGGTCTTCTAACGTGTGCCTCTTAAGGTGTGGATCGAGGGTCTTGGTTATCAATACGTGAGCAGATACGACTATCGCAACAATGATCCGATAGATCAAAATTAATATTATTATTTTTTTTCTATCTTATGAGCCTGCCAAAGTGAATGTACCCTGCCTGATGGAAAGCATAATTAGAATTCAAGAGTTATGGTCACCATACTCATTGCAAATGCTGACAACGCAGTATGGTGACCCACACTATGGCGGCCTTGTGAGATACTTTTTCACACTCCGCTTTTGGACGTAAAAGGCATGACAGTCATTGTGACAGTGTAAGGTTTACACAGTTACTACGATAACTGTCACCCCTTTCTCAATGGGCCTCCGTTTTCACATTCACCAACGAAACACGACAACACAGATGCTGGCGCTTTAGGTTTGTCTTCTGTGGGAGGGTAGTACTGCCCTGGTCGAGCCGGCCCACTCGTGCTGAAATCAGCGTGGCTCTACTACCTAGTATCTGTAATTGATATCTGTATTATACTGTAATCCAACAAAATATCGTGTCAACACTTTAGTAAGGACCCCCATCGGGCCTTAAAATTAGCCAAACATCCCCCCAATATACAAAAACCAGTTAATCCTTTGTAAAAAAAATACTACACAAGTTTCTATTTCATTTTTGTACAACACTTGAAAATAAGCCGCATTGTCAAAGGCTGTCCCTAAATAACTTAAGGCCACATTGCGGGCATACCACTCAGAACCGCAAATGCCGTAAATTTAAATTGGGCTACAATAATTCAACTCCGGTTTCAACTTACTTGGTAACCTCGGTAACCAATGTTCTCTGTAATTTGTGTACTTGGAGATAACTTATAGTACAGAGGTATGTACAATTGGGTGTTTAAATAACTATGTATTGTATTCTTCAGGTCGTCCGTTAAGAGTCAACTTTCTTAATTATTTTTGACAATATGACGTCTATTTATGATATCGTTATTAATATCTGATTCCTGTTCACTAAATACTTCATCATCATCATCATCTCAGCCAAAAGACGTCCACTGCTGGACATAGGCCTCCCCCAAAGTTCTCTTCAACAGCCGGACCCGTGCCGCCCGCATCCAGCAGCTTCCCACAATCTTCAGCAGGTCGTCGGATCACCTTATGAGGGGGCCTACGACCGGGAAGGTCGCGACCTGGTGAAGATCGATAAATACCTAATAATATAATTTAATTTCTATGTGTGGTGACAGATTAAGAATATAGAGTGTCACCAACTCTATTTTTCCCATGGGCGTTGTAAGAGGCGACTTAGGGAACAAAATATGCAAGAGAACATGCATTTTCTATGGAGTGCCATAGAAAAGGAAAACTTGAAACAAACGCTATACCAATCCATCTCGTCAGCGGATAAGTAGTAGGCCAAAACCTCCTTGCTAAGAAAAGGCCTATGTCCAGCATTGGACTGTTAAAAGCAGTCGATTAATAAAAGGAAAATCTCTAAAATATAACACATTTTTTAATTTAAATATTGTTTTTGTTAAGTTAATCACAGGAAATAATTTATTGTATTAGAATTTATTCATTAATTTCATACCGAAATAGTGTAGAAAACATATTGATTGTAATATATTAAAAGAGACATGAATGTATATTTATTGATTCAATTTATATGTATTTATTTAGATATAATATCTTCTGATTATAGAACAATGAGTTTTGCCATTGACTGTACAATCTCGAAACTATACAATTTCGGATAGTTGTAAATTTGAATAGTTGAAATGATTGTACAGTTTTGCGGACAAGTGATTGTTATTCAAATTTTGTAACGGGAAATAAGCTCACTTGATCCTTGTATAATAGGGATGACATCTTCAGTAAATTGAAACAAAAGTACGGAGAGATCAATATAAATAATACATTAGTCTAACAGAACAAAACAAAGTCAAAGCAAAAGTATGTTAATGTGGATCATAGATATATAAGATATATACAGATTAAATTAGAGTATCGAATGTCTTCATATAATAAATAAATAAATAATCAGACATCAGACACAACGCCATCTAGCTTCAAACTAAGGAAAACTTTTATTATGACAGCTAGGCTAACTGATAAACAACCGGATTGATAGGTGAGGAGCCTTTGTGGCCCCCCAGGATAGGGCCGGTTTAGGCGTGGCGTTGATTCTGAAGGGGACCTGAAATAATATGGTCCGGGTCCCCCTCAGAGAAGGACGCCTGATACCGATGCCGGGCTGGTTTTTAGAGGAAACATTACATCCTGGCTCCTGATTCCCCGAGGAACCGGAGATGAGAAGGGATTTTCCACACCGACCACAGAAAAAAGGCTATCTAACACAATACTTATACACTTTTTTTTGAAAATATATATATATATATATAAATAAAAACACTCAAACACCGAAACAAATATTTTAACAAAAATTTTGTTCCGACTCAAGATCGAATCTGAGACCTCATGTACAGCAGTCGCATACGCTACCACAGCACTACCGAGGCAGTCAATAATGGAATGCAATGGCATTCAATTGGTCATATGCTACTATATTCTGATGCCTCTACCCTTTGTGGTAGTAAGAATTGTTCATTTTTTTTTTTTTTTTTCATTTACTACCAACTAAAGTGACTCCATTCTGCCTGATGGAAAGCATGAATAGAATCCAAGAGCGGTGGTCGCTATACTCACTACGAATGACTACAGTGTAATATGGCGACCCACGCTATGGTGGCCTAATGAGATGCTTTTTCACGTCCCGCTTAAAGGACCCGGGAGCGTAGTGTGAGGGAAACACGTGCGTTGGTAATGAATTCATGGCTCTCGTCGGAGTTATAGCTGCTTTTATCGCAGAAGAGCTGCCCAACAAAGTTTCTTTTTAAAAAAGACGTAAGGAATTCTCTTTGAATTTAAACAATACCTTAAAAGATAATGACTTTATTTTAAATAACCTTCCACTTTTCGAATATATAACGTATATTATTGTACGTAATTCCATTAGACTCCAATTCCATTAGAGTAGCGAAGCTTCAGGCTACATTAGTTGAGATTTGTTTGTAGTTGCCCAAATATGTTAATAATAAAATGGTACATCTATTATTTAACCTTCATAAGGGCTTCAAAATTACTAACGTTACCGTTCTTCGGGTCAAATTTGACCGGGTACTATATTTATGCATATTATGGATATAAAAATGACAAAAACTTTTTTTATGAAATATTTCTATTTATATTTTTAATTATATTCAATATTCATGAATTACTTTTTTACCAATACTAAGTAAGTATTTAATTTTGAAAACTTTATTAAAATAATTAAAGTTACCAATTTAGCTTTTAATCAAATGAACAAAACAAGAAATATGATTAAATTAATTATTATGACATCGAGTACATAAAACAGTTGTATTTGAATGTTGTTTACATATAAACTTTTTACAAATTACACAGATCAAAGATGTTTTATTATCAGTTTTTACACATAGTTGACAACGATTTCTTTTGAAAGCTTTCTTAGCAGTAACAACATTGTTTTCTTCGTGTTGAGTTGAAGTTGATGCAGTTTCACTAGCTTCACGTATCTTTCTCGCAATTTCTAAAGAAAATGGTGCCCTTGGTAAGGTTTGCCTGGATTTTATATATGGTGTAACTAACTGCTTACCTAGGTTTTCCAAAAATATTCGTCGTTTTGCTAGACACCCTTCCATCCATCTATCATTGGCAGCTGTGAATAATACAAATGCATTATATGCTGATATATCGACCATGTTGCTGAAGACTACTTGGGGCCATCTATTTGTCTTTCTTTTGCAGGTGTAGCAGGAGACAACTTTGTCCATTGTGTCAACGCCGCCTTTACATTTATTGTAATCTAATATTATTACAGGCTTTTTATCTGCACGATCACTCACTTCTGGGCCGTGATGCAAAGTGCTGAGGAGATTTACCTATTTATTTTTCTTGGGAATGTATGACACAACTGTAGTATTTTCAGTAAATGCAAAATAAGATGAATACAAAGGTCTCCTTTTCGTTTCCAATATTTCTGGTGGTAATTCCGGTTTACTTTTGCGTATAGTACCAACTACAGTAATCTGGTTTTCTAGTAACTTCTGTCCAAGTTGATAGGACGTGAAAAAATTATCAACAGTAAGGTTATGTCCTTTCAAGCCCCGTGTCAAATCAAGGACAACACGCATACCTTGATTTTTTTCAGGCGCGCTTCCCATTTCTTTACCCGTGTATGGTTGGATATTCCAAACGTAACTTGTTGCAGAATCACATAAAACCCAAAATTTTATACCATATTTTGCTGGTTTTGATGGCATGTATTGCCGGAAAGGGCATCTTCCTCTGAATGCGATGAGCTGCTCGTCTACTGTGACATTTTCAGAAGGATTATACAAATTAGGTAATATATCAACCCACTGATTCCACAACTCTCGAATAGGAGTAAACTTATCCACTAATCGTCGTGCAGATCGCGTTTCTCTATTGTCAAACCTTATTACTCTCGATAATTTCTTGAATGTTTTTATTGGCATGACTGCCGCGAAAAGGGGTCTTCCTTTTTCACTATCCCATAAACTTTCAGTGCTTTCGTTACATGAACGAAAAACTCCAGCTAGCAATATCAGTCCAATAAATGCAAATAAATCCGTACTGTCAATATCATTCCAATCGTCAGCGAAAACACGCTTACCCTCCAAATTAGTATATTTCAAAATCGTATGTAATAAGGGGGGAGGAAAAAATAACTGAAAACTGGATATTTCCTCAGCGGTAATCCTTGAGCAAGAGTAACGTGTCAATCCTGGCATCAAGCTAATAATGTTTTCTCTAGATGCTCTTCCGTGAGATTGCCGAATTGGTTCTTTAGAGTATTTTATTCTTCCGTCTTTTGAAGACATTGTTTGAACAGGCGAATTCACTTCACTATCACTGATCGAGCTATCAGACTGTTCAGCTTCTTCGACATTATCTTCTATTTCAGAACAAGATTCTTCGTTATCTGATGCATGTAACATCGGTTCTATTTCACTGTCTCTCATTTTTACAGGCACGATATTGTTTTACGACTGCGAGCTAATGAATACGCTTTGTTCAACTAACATTTATCGCACCGGTGTTTATTTATTAGTCACATTGTCGGTATAACATAATAATGTCCCATGACATACGATCTTATAAACAAATGTAACTACCCATCTCAATTCTAAGCATGGTCAAATCTGACCCGAAGACCGTTAGAGTAAAAAAGTTAGAAAAGCATATTAACATATACATATATATTTTAATTTTATTGAAAATAAGCTTGTTTTAGTGATTAAATAAAAGTCATAGAATATCAATATCTAAAAAGTCTTATTTCTTGAGAAAAAAATTTTTTTTTCGCAAAATGGGTCAAAGTTGACCCGAAGACCTTATAAAGGTTAAAGAAAATATTCTATCTTATATCTCACAATGTACGTAAAACGTAGACGTAAAACATAACATTGTTTACGGTATTCAGGATATATATTGAATTATACTCGAGTGCACAATCGGCCGAGTGGTTTAAGCGGTCGCCACGTAGCTCTCTACTGCGCTGAGTGTTGTGGGTTTAAACTCCACATGGAACAACACTTTGTGTGATCCGTAAATTGTTGTTCTGAGTCTGGGTGTTCTTTGTGTCCGTTTCTAGTATGTTTGTAAAGTCTGCCGCGACACAGGGTTTATTCCTAGTGCGGGAATTGTCTTTTTTTAAAAAAAAGTCATAACTATACTTAACAATATTTTGTAAAACTATGGTATTTTAGAGAAGAATTAAAAAAACATACTTCATATTATAAGGTTGTATTTAAAAAAAATTCAAAAGCATTGACAAGACCTATACATAAAATAGTCTAGGTCTACAATGGTGAGTGGGTATTCAACTTCAGGGTAGTGTACCGGAGCGTGCAAACATCCACAGGCGCTTTTGGTAAAGCCATGGCAGCCACAACCACATTTCGATGAATGTTGGACAGTTGGTTGATTGGCACATGGATTGGCTATAGCACATGTGTCGCAGGAAGAGGCTGGCAGCGTCCACGGATCGCGGAAGCAGCAGTAAGCATTTGTGAGCTGGGAAGTGACAGTAAAAATATCAATTATTGATGAGGTTCTAGAAGCTGTTGGAGCGTAAATTGTGGTAAATTGCTGCCTATTGACACGCGTCGTTTTTAATAGTAATGAATAATTTTGAGATGTTATTTTAATATTATGGTAATAATATTGTACGCGTATCAGTAAGTTGTCCGTGTGATAACGGATTGAGAATACATAGTGTTACCACCCCTATTCATCCTGTGGGTGTCGTAAAAGGTGACTAAGGGAACAAAGTATGCAAGACAACATCATTACAAAGAGAAGGAAAACTTGAAACAACTTTTTTTTTTATCGTGTGTAAACCCCCTTGAGCCGTCACCCCACCGGGGTTTACGGCGGGGTGGTGTGTCGGAATCGGACCGACTAAAACCACACGGTGTGCCACTTTGCACCTGACATAGGAGGGATCCGGGAACAGCTGCTATTACGTCATCCAGATCCCTCCAAGCGCCTGCCCGCTGCCGCGGGCACCTTCTAGGGATAACCTCTCCATTTAGGCGACGTACGGCACACGCGGACGTCGCCTCCTCGCGGCTGGCCACTATAGCGGATGGAGGGGAAAACCCGTCCTGTCCACCCGCGGCCACACGCAAGGCGGCTTGAGGCGCTGGTATGCACGCCTCCGCCGCCCGGCTCGCCGGCAGCGAATTGGGTCCGAGTGGATATCGTCCTCCCGGGCCTTCTCCGCCGCCTCCTTCCGCGAAATTACGTCTTCGCAGAAGGTTGCGACCGCGGTAAAACAATTGTTGCTACCGGCCATGGAGCGCATGACGGCCGGCAGCGAGAGATCTCCTCCAATAACTGCAGTGAGGACCCCACGCTGCGCCGCCCATGCGGAACAAACCGCCAGCGTGTGCTGAGCCGAGTCCTCACTGCAGTCGCAGTGGTGACAGGCGGGACTCAATTCCCTCCTGGCGACCGAGTGCAGATACTTCCCGAAGCAACCGTGCCCGAAAAGGATCTGCGTCAGTCGGAAGGAAAGGGTCCCGTGCTGTCGCCCTGCCCACTCGGCGATGACCGGTCGGAGAGCCTCCACGGTGGCAAAGCCAGCACGTGGAGTCTCCAGCCGGGACGACCAACGAGCCATCGTGGCTCGACGAGTGGCCTCTCGCCACTCGCGTATCTCTTGGGGCGGGGGACGTATGCCGCTACCCGCCCGGAAATCAGCCGTTCGCCGATAAACTTCGGCGAGCACTTCCGCCTCCAAATCCCACGGGGGACTTCCAGCCAAGGCGCACGCCGCCTCCGTTGATATGGTACGGTAACCGCGTATGGCTCTCACCGCCAATATCCTCTGAGAGCGCCAGAGACGAGCCCTATTCTGGGCGGTCAGAGCCGCCGCCCACACCGGTGCACCATACAGTGCCATTGACCGGACAACCACCGTGTATAGCCGTCTCGTCGCGATGCTGGCTCCACCCAAATTGGGCAAAAGTCGCCCCAGGGCAGAAGCAGCGCCGACCAGCTTTGGAGAAAGTTGCCGGAAGTGCTCGTCGAAGAGCCACCTGCCGTCGAGGATCAGGCCCCGATATTTCATCTGGGCCCGAATCGGTACGAGGACCGAATTGACTACGATGGAGGCGCCGGAGGGTGGACCACGACGGGGCCCATGGAACAAAAGGGCCTCCGTCTTGTACAGGGCCACCCGAAAACCCAGCGCCTCAATACGCGCGACCACTAGAGAGACACCCGTGGTGGCCAGGCGTGCCGGCTCTTGGAAGTTCATCCCCCGGGCTGTGACCAATGTGTCATCTGCGTAACAAATTACGCCCAGCCCGGGGGTAAGAGGGCCTCGAAGGGCCCAGTCGTATCCCATATTCCACAGGAGTGGTCCGAGGACAGACCCCTGTGGAACACCGCACGACGTGGGCCGCCGCCTCAGAACACCGTCTCGGTAACTTGAAACAAATCCTATGTCAACCCGTCTGGTCAGCGTGGTATAGTAGGCCAAAACCTTCTTGCTAAGGAGAGACGTATGTCCAGCAGTGGACTGTAAAAGGCTGTTGATGATCATTACGTAGTACTAATAATCTACTAGTAACTAAACCTAGTATATATTTGGTCTGTACACGTGTTTAAGATGTTAGATATTTATGTATGTATTCGTAATATATTTATGGTTTTGTGATTGATATATATGTTTTTTTGGTTGTTCAATTTTCTTTTTGTTTCTTTTTTAAGTTAAGAGTAGATTATGGATTTGTGCGCCATAAACTATCCAAATTTGTGAATGCTTGATATCCGCACACAAGTTGTCTGTAAGAGATCGCCGTGAGCGATAAGAGCTCCGATTGTTACGTTTACATAATTTGTAACCCATTTTTTTTGTTTCTATTGATATGTGACAATGAAGATAAAATAAATAAATAATCTCACGGAATAGTTTTTTCTGGATTAAAGGTTGTCTTGTGAAATAAATATGGTTTCTTTTGTATATTTGAAACTACACAACACTATCTTGACATAAAATAAGTATTGCTGATTGGTTGAAAATATGCCAAGACATTTTTCAAATTGAGTAAATAAAAATTTTACCAAAAACAAATACACCAGTATAAATAATCCTTTACTAAGTAGGTATATTTTGCATCAAGCAGGAATCAAACCTGCATCCTCTGATGTTGCAGTGCGGTTAATTTCAAAGTACGCGAGACGCAACAAGGTCCTTTTATAAATAAATGGAGAAACCCCTTTTTTTTTAACTTAGATATTTTAAAATTACGTTTAAAAAACATCCGAAAAAATCAATTTCACCAAAACCGATTCTTGTCTACCCTTTAAGAAAATGGTTCGATATTTTTGTAATCTCATTATTCATGTTTGCGTCAACTAAGACAAAGCCTTCAACAGTTCTTATATAAACAAATTCTTAAAATCTCACCTCAAAAAGACCAATCATGGCCACAAAAATCACAAAGTACTTCATTTTGTACAAAAAAATAAAGCCACTTAATAGTCTCTGTCTAAATATAATACTTATTTTCGAACTGACAGTAACATCCATCAACTCTTATATTTCTTTATAATACATATTGTCAAGCGCGTGCTAACATTCTATGGGTTCAGTACACTAATATTTAAAAGTGTTATTGTCACGAAGTTAGTTAAACCCATTTCTTTAGCAAGATTGCCGATAACGACAAGGTGAGTATTTTGTTTGGTAATCCATAGTCTATATCAATAAGGTTAGATTGATTTATACAGTAGAAATTTAAACTTTGGAGAGATTTACAATGTTCTTGGTTTAGTGTTAAAAATGTTACCAGTGTTAGAAATGAAGACACCATTTTTTTCAAAAAAAGTTTTTTTATTTTTCAACATAATCTCCTTTTAGGAAAATACACTTATCCCAACGTACCTGCCGTTTTTTTAACCCCACCAAAAAATAGGATTTGTCGAACTCTCCAAAATACGCCTCTGTCTCGACAATGACTTCCTCGTTTGAGCTAATTTTTTTCCCGCGAGTCATTTCTTCTCACACAATATTAGCACCAACTTCTCTCAGGAACGCCCTCTGTCGTCAAACACGGGTACTTATTGAACCGCCCTCGTATGTCTGATACATAAGTTTTTTTGTTTATTTATTTTATTTTTTTATTTATTACTGATCTGACAAATACTGACAAAGACACTTCACGTGCTAGTTTTATAACATACAAAATACAATTAAAATTTTGTATCTTGCGTTACCCCAATCATGGAAGACCACAACATGCTCATTATAACAACAATTAAATATTAAATACAAATAGCGGCCACAAACGGCTTATGTAGATGAAGGAAAAAGGAAATCAATAAAATATTGAATAAAACAAGAACAATTAATTAAACAACAGTAGGCTAGTGGCAGTCACGTATACATACATACACACAGACACACATACAAATACAAACATACACAGAGACACACATATACGAGTACATATTTCTTTACATTTAAATGGTAGATAAGTGTGCGAATAATTAAACAATTATAATTCCTTCAGTATAAGAGCTCGAACATTATTTCTGAATTCTGTCAGACTATTAGAAAAGATGTCTATATCTCCCGAAAGAACTGTTTGTAATGTATTAATATATGAAACCATTTTTACTATGAGAGACACATACTGCGACATATTTATAGGCCAACTCGTTTAGAGTGATATCACAACTTCGCAGAAAACCGATGATAACCACTCTTTCATTTCCACTGCGCGAGTGAGTTAACCGGAGCTTAAATAATTCTGAGGAGGAAACACTCAAAAGAAGGCAACGCATTTGTGCCTCTAAAGATAGCATTACATCAACAACCTTTAAAAATTTACTGCTGGACATAGGCCTCTTCTTAGAAAGGAAGTTTTGGTCTCCAAAACCATGCTGGCCAGATGGGTTAGATGTCCTGCGTTGCTTCGTTAGTCTGATGACACCCATGAGATGAACAAGGCTGGTGAACCTTCGTGTTCTTGATTCGTCACCAAACAGACGCCAACGGTGTATAGGAGCGATGCTAATAGCTTATCGTCAGGTGTTCTTGTTTCCTTTACTAAAAAAACGAACAGAAATCACTTGCTACTAACCTTCCAAGTGTCTTTTATAAACTGTGACAAAATGGTTTTCCGATCAACTAAACGGAATTCTAATCGCTATCAATATGATGAAAAAAATTGCGCTAATATTAAGACTGCTGTGTGTCAGTTGGTCAAGCGATAGCATAAGCGAATGAAAGACACGTATTTTACATTCACAAGTAAATATTACATTTAATTAGTGATAAAGCATTTTCCTTGTATAAATTGGCATGTTGAGTAATATATGTTATACATTGCGCAACATGATCACTGAATAGTTATTGCCAGAAGTTTCCCTTCCAATATATCTTATTACGTGTTTCTAATTTTATGAAATGACTTCCATACAACCTATCAAGTCTTATTTGACTTCCTTAGGGATCAAATTTCCAAAAATCCTTTCATTATGAGTGTACAAGAACATCGCACATTGAACCTAAAGCTAACCTAACGCGCCAGCATCCGTGCTGTCGTGTTTCGTTGGTGAGTGCGAGACCGAAGGCCCATTGATGCAGGGGTGACAGAAGGGGAGGTAGTCCCCAAGCGCGGCGTGAAAAAGCATTTCACTAGGCCGCCAACGTGTGAGTTACCACACTCCATTGTCTGCATTTGCAATGAGTATGGTGACCACAACTGTTTGGATTCTATTCATGCATTCCATCAGGCAGAGTAGAGTCACTTTGGCAGGCTCTTAATATAGAAAAAAAAACACTTCATCATCATCATCAGCAACCTATATCAGTCCACAGCTGAACACAGACCTCTCGTTATAAAGGAGCCTATTATACCATGGGTTTCTGTCAAGTTTTCCAAGTGTCCTACGAAGTTTGCTCCCTCAGTTGACACTTACGACACCCACGGGATAAATATGGGTGGTGACACTTCTTTCTTATTCTTAATTCGTCACCACACAGACAATTAACCGACACAAAAAAGGTTAGTAGAAAGTGTCCGTTCACTGAGTACCTATAAAAAGCATCAGAATATTATATTTCAAAAATATCATTCAGTTTCCCAACTTTAGAGTATCATAACATTTTTTTTTGTTTTGTTTTAAGCATCCAAGCAACGGATACACAATTTAATTAAAAGTTAAAAATAGGAATAAATACGTCGTACTCTCGCTGTCAATGTGTTCAAAGTCATAACTCTCGTTTTTTTCACATAATACATCACAAAATTAAACTACCCTCATGAGTCAGTATAAAATACAAAGCCTTTATAGTATATCCTATAAATCAGGAAAGACGTAAAATACAGCTTTTTGTTCGCTGAGCTATAAACATTTGTGTGATATGTAGCGTAGAGAACGTTTTGCCTTATCACTGGCAAGACTCTTGAAGTTACATTTTAACTAGAAGGTTCCTTTGTGCCTATCTTGACATTAATTTGTTGCTTTTTGGTTTGACGTGTTCATCACAGGAACTACTGTTTCGAATCGAATAAATCTTTTAGTGTTCGATAACTCATTTATCGAGGAAGATAACATACTTCGATCAACAGCCGAGCACTAATGAAAAATTATTGGAAAAGCGAGGCATTTTTTTCTTTTTAGACCGCAGATCAAATAAACTATTGCTGAATGTTAAAAAATGATTATTTTAGCCTGTAAGCAATGGGAGCACAGGTAGGTGGAAGCAGTACTACCCTCTTACAGACGACCAATCTAAAGTGACCACATCCATGTCGTCGTGTTTCACTGGTGAATGCGAAGCCCGAGGCCCATTGACGCAGGTGCGACAGTTTTCGTGGTAAGTGTATGAGCCTTAGCCTGCCACAATGACTCTAATATCTATAACGCTCCCAAGCGTGGCAGGAAAAACCATCTCACTAGGTTGCCATAATGTGGGTCACCACACTTCTTAGATTCAATTCATGCTTTCGTAAAAAAGGTATATTAATATATTATAATATGGTAGGTATATTAATTATAGTAATATCTTCACGTATCTAACATTTATTCCGTCCGATTCTTAATTAGGCAGAGCTGGTGCGTCATGCAATCGTAGAGTTCAAAATGTTGGAATGTTATTTTAGTACTTTACTTGCGAAGATTGTTTTGAATAAAAAAAAACAATTTGATATTAATTTTTATCATTAACATGAAGATTTTTGTTTTAATATTTCTGACATTTCTTATGAAACGGTAGGAAGTGGGTAGACGATTAAACACGTATAAATTTTAAATACTTTAGAAACTGGAGTGTTGAGAACAATATAATCGTTATTTACGAAGAAAACTGATTCAGAAGTACTTAAAACGAAAGTTTGCCTTACTTAACGAAGTAAATAAAGTTGTAAGTTAGAAATACGATGGGTGGCTTAGTTAATTATCATGATTATATTAATGCGACTGTTTGTCTAAGTCCACGCACTAAATTAGTAAGTAAACTTATAAATCTTGCTCATTTAGAGATAAGGGTGGCAGTCAACTATTCTGTAACGTTCTACGAGTTTATACAGGTACTTTTTAAAAATAGTTTTTTTGTTCTAAAAACAACATAGTATTTTTTACCTCATTGGTCTAGCGGTTAACGTATGCGATTGCCGGTCAAGAGGTCACGGGTGGGACCGTGTCGGGGAAAAAAGAGTTACCTACTGAGTTTTTCTCTTAGAACAGCCCGGACTTTGGAGGCCGGGGTCTCAACCCTGTGCTTTAGAAGACACGTAAAGCAGTCAGTCCTGCACCTAATCACTTCCCGGTCGTTTGAGAGAGTGAGGGAACAGAGAGTGCACCTGTATTTGCGCACACTCTTGTGCACTATAATATCTTCTGCATAATTGGCTGATATCCGTTGAGTCTAGCCGCCGTGGCGGAAGTCGGCTACGAGAACAATACATTATTATGTATTATATATTTGAGGAAAAGTTATGTCCAGATTAGTTTTTAAATGAATGAGCTAGTGAATACTTCGAAATAAATGATGATAGCGTTAATATTTTATGTAGTAAATAATTCTAATAGGTAGCAGTCTGTACTTTCTTTCATTTTTTATTTGTTTAGTTACTAAAACTTTTTCTAAACATATTGCATAAAGCCGACTGCACCTTTTTTGCACATTGCAATACCAGCTCAACTGCTTAAATTTATTACAAAATATATTTCTCATAATAAAATAACTTTTGATAATATATATGTATACATATATAGCCTTTTACAGTTCACTGCTGGACATAGACCTCTCCTTAGCAAGGAGGTTTTGACCTACTATACCACACTGGCAAGACAGGTTGGAATGAGGCTTGTTTCAAGTTTTCCTTCTCTTTGTAATGATGTTGTCTTGCATATTTGGTTCCTTAATCGCCTCTTACAACACCCACGGGATGAATAGGGGTGATAACACTATGTATTCTTAATCCGTCGCCACATGTACAATATACTTTTGATAATATTACATGCTATTAGTGTGTGTGTGATGTTTGTATCAAGACCTTTACAGGTAGGAAACTCTATACGAGTGAATAAGGATAATTAGTTTATTAGTAACTTAGTAAGTGCCAGTGAGAACTGTGGCAACTTAATTACAGGGATTACATATTCCATCTATTTCTTATAACACTATTCTTTGTTTGGTAGCTAGTATAGCCACGCTAATTTCAGCATGAGCGGGCCGGCTCGACCGGGGCAGTACTACCCTCCCACTGAAGACCAACCTAAAGCGCCAGCATACGTGTTGTCGTGTTTCGTTGGTGACTGCGAGACCGGATTCCCATTGATGCAGGGGTGACAGTTATCGTGGTAACTGTGTAAGCCTGACACTGTCACGATGACTGTCATGCCTTTTACGTCCCCAAGCGGGGTGTGAAAAAGCATCTCACAAGGCCGCCATAGTGTGGGTCACCATACTGTATTGTCTGCATTTGCAATGAATATGGTGACCACAACTCTTGGATTCTATTCATGCTTTCCATCAGGCAGAGTAGAGTCACTTCGGCAGGCTCTTAATACAAAAAAAATCAAAGGTAATTGGCCAGAACTAAAAAGTACACTCATATCTAGGGTATCTATTACAATGTCTTCTTTTTTAGGAGAGTCGTGGTGCGTTGTGAGGTTTGTGGGAGCACAAATAATAAGAATACGAGGGAAATCTCTTAAATCTGATTTCGATTTACTTCAAGCAAGCAAATTTCAATAAAAAATGTTTAAAACCTTAATTTGATTAATTAAGATTTATAATTTGTTAACTGTATTGCAAGCGCCTGTGAAAAATAACCTGGCAGTAAAACTCAAAACTTCTCTTTGTCTCTTTGCTAAGTGTAATATTTCAGTCGCAACTTTATATAAAAGTTAATTTAACATATTTAGTCATAGACAATCCTACAATTAAATTGATGAATCAGTAATAATAATACAATAGAAATACTTATCTAGGAACACGTTCTTAGTAATTTTAGCTGTATTTTACTATAGTTTATAAAATAAATCCTTATTTCTCCTCTCATGTTTATTTAGGTTCGTAACGGAATCAGCATTTGAAGAATTTAAACTCGCAAAGATTTTATAAGTTTAATTTGAATGATGTAAGTTTCATTGACATCTAATGAAATCAGGAAATCTTCCTAAGAATGATAATATACCTGCTTTATGTACTGGGTTTTAAACACCTTAGCACTCAATAGAAATACTTCTACTATGATTATTATCATATCCTCTTTATTTGTCTATTTGGGTTTATCATTCGACATTTGATTTCAGACTCTTTTTCATTTTATCGTAAAATATTTTAACTTCTACTTTCACTACGTGAATGTATTTTAATTTAATTTGTAATTTTATTCTTTAAGAATACAGTAATTTTTCGTGCATAGTATATATATGTATAAGACTATGAAAACAGTTATAAAAATCTAATATAAAAGTTGTTCTGAATCAACTATAGATTCTTGGTTATTTTTTTTATAAATGGCATTAAGAACATGTAATTACACCTCTAAAATTCTCTTTTTTATGACCTTTCAAAATATAAGAGGACATTACAAGTCACTGGCTCTCAAAGCCTTTAATTTCCTGGCAATAATTAAATTTGTAGAAAACTTGGTTTTTCCTGTTGAATTAGTCAATTGTGTCGGATTCAGAGGATTCGAGGGTCATTGTTAGCAATTTTCTCTTTATAGACGTCCTATTGTAAATGGCGATGGCTACCAGTTACACTTGTAATTTCCGTTCTTTAATTAAAATTAGTGATGTTCCGGATCATTATAAATGTGTATCCGCGGACACGAATGGATCATTAGTCTGGTGCGGACGAACACGCATCTCAAATTTTGTTTCATTTGTTGCCTATATGACCTTGAAACTATCTTTGCATGAGCGTGATTTTGCAAATATTTGACTACAAAGATTATCAATTGGGCTATAAGTAGTCATAATATGTTTCAGTTATTGTAAATGAGACATATAACCATGTTTTTTGAGAACTTGGTTTCTGATATTTGGCATTATTGTAAGCACTATTATCATTGAAACTAATTATTGAAACGGTTCATAACTAATTAAAAATAATATATTTTGTCATTATACGTATATCACACATGAAAATGGACCCGTATTACGTAACTCAATCATAGGGCAACCAACTGGAAGTTACGAGGAGCTCAACTAACCGCATTTCCCTGAAAAATTTCGAATATTTTAGAATGTTATTTCGAATTTAGAACGCTTACATGAAAAACGTTTTATGGCAAAACGTGAGTCTACATAAAGGACCACAATCCGGTGTTTTTTTTTAATTCTACGATACGGTGACCAAAGAAGTCTCGTCTTTAATTTTTGACAGTGCAAAATAGCTTTCGTTTTTTTTTTTACCAAATTACATATTTTCTTTCTTTCAGAATTGGTGTTTTTTTTTTAAGTCTAAGTATTCTATACCCGAGCCGCAGCTTGTAACAATATTTTATCAGTAGCAACAGTAAGAAGCAGTCATATTGTTTTATAATCTTTAAAATATCTCTAAAGACCTGCGGTACCTTTATTTAATTAAAATTTGAGCTGAAGTACGCTTAATTGTTATTTACGGTATAATTAGCTATTTAGCCTGTTGCTTTTATTGTAGTCTGCCAGAAAACGTATCTGTTTTAATAAGGTATCGTAAACTGTTAATGGGAAAATATGAACACATTTTATTAGTTTGAGCTGCTACATTTAAATTTATTGGTAGTTTATTAAGCGATAAATATATTATTATCAACAACTTTGTCCACTGCTGGACATAACCTTCTAATTCGAAAGGAAGTTTTGGCCGACTATACTACGCTGGTCGAACAAGTTGGTACACACACGATAGATTCATGATTTTTTCATTTTCTATAGTAATAATAATAATAATCTTTTTTAAGTTGACAAAGAAAAACAATTGAAGTATGTATATATATATTTATTTGGATCTGACTCACGAGGTTGCCGATATGTGGAATGTGGATTTGGTGATCATTGTTCCGATAATCATATCTGTTCACGGATTAATAGCCAAAAGCCTTGACCAACACCTTAAGAGGCTCACGTTAGAAGGTTGAATAAAGGGTCTGATGCAGAAGGCAGTCCTCCTTGACACGGCCCGTACAGTGAGGAGGTTCCTGTCTTTGGAGCCCTAGCCACCGGTGTCTTGGTCCCTGTACGCAATGCCGGTGGTCTATTATTTTTTAAGTTTTTAAATATGTATCTTTGGTTTACCTTTGTATGTATATATAAATGAAATTAATTAGGTTCACCAACATTTGTTTACACTAAAACTAACATTCACAAAAAATCACAATAATGTGTAACAAACACTTATAGGTGAACACATGCTAATTACATGGTAACTACCTAATCCACCGCCTTTGTAAACACAAAACAAAAAAAAATCAAAGAAACATTTAAGGTGAGAACTAAAATGCAACGTAACACGATGTACATTTGACAACAGATTCACAAAAAGTTCACAACAACTGTGCGTGTATGTAGATACCCATGCCATGCCTGTAGAGTCTATATGTTTGTACCTATGTGTATATTTGCGTGTGTGTAATTTTAGGTAGTATAGCCACGCTGATTTCAGCACGAACGGCCCGGCTTGACCGGGGCAGTACTACCCTCCCACAGAAGACCAACCTAAAGCGCCAGCATCCGTGCTGTCGTGTTTCGTTGATGAGTGCGAGACCGGAGGCTCGTTGATGCAGGGGTGACCGTTATCGTGATAACTATGCAAGCCTTACACTGCCACGATGACTGTCATGCCTTTCACATCCCGTGGCATGTAAAAGCATCTCACTAGGCCGCCATAGTGTGGGTCACCACACTGCATTGTCTGCATTTGCAATGAGTATGGTGACCACAACTCTTTGGATTTCATGCTTTCCATCAGGCACAGTAGAGTCACTTTGACAAGCTCTTCATATAGAAAAAAAATTGTATAAATTGTGTGTATTTTTCTATTTTCTGAGAGGTTATTATCACATTGCACATTACGTCCGAGATACATATACTTTGTTTTTTTTTTGACAATTAGGTGAACAAATCCCCCTTGAATGATGATCATAAAGATCGTAAGCCGCCTCCTGACAAGAAACGCTTCTCTTGTCAGGAGAAAAAATTTAAAGTAAACCTTTGAATTGCCAGACTCACACTGTTACAAATGTTAACAAAACCAAACAACTTTATGTAAATGAGGCTGTAATCCTTTGTTATTATATATTAATTAATTTTCACCGTTTCAGATTTTCATTCATGTCCCCTAAAACACTGTGAAAGACAAACTCTATCTGTAGCCTGGTGTTGCAAAAGAAAAATGACAAATTTCAAGTGAAAATTGTTACAGTTGTCAATATTATTCCCAATACGAAGAGACACGTGCCTTTTATAATCCGGAACAGTGTCACGTATACTTACTAATAACAACGTGATGTTATACACGTGCCGTTTTTATATCAAATATAAACGTGATGGATACGATCAATAATCTCTTTTAAACATTTCAATGGAGAAGCAATTAGATTTTTACGGACAATTTATTACCAAAGAAAGTATTCAAGACGTTCGGTTGAAATAATCTTATAAAGGAGGGTGCCAATCGACCTCTTCAAGGATTCTTGATTAGGTACATTCTTGCTTTTTGTAAGGCTTTTGTGCTAATCAAAGTATAAAGCAGTGTAAATAGCCAAGTTCTTTTTCGGTGAACGTAAGTTTACAATAAGATTCTACTTATTTCGCTCATAGAACAATAAAACACAAAAAATACAACAATTTCACTATAAGATAATATGAGGCTAGTTGCCAAGTTGTGTTAAAAACTATTTTTATCTACGAGGGATTTTCGGTGAGGTGATGTTTCGAAATGGAGCCAATTAAAATCGCGTATTATACCATGCTGCATCTAAAATAAGTGAAACTGCGAACAACTTGTAGAACCTTCACATAAAGACTTCAAACTTTTCACTTAGCTTACGTTTAGGTATATGCGTACGATGTCTAATCGTGATCACTGCTGCACCATAATCACATTTATTAATGCCATGAGTCCAGGTTCTAATAATCAAACTTTAGACTTCATTATACACTCTCCCACTTTTTTTTGTCTGTTATTTCAAAGAGCGTATGCAATGTTAATAGTTGACTAGTATCTGTATATGCAGAAATACATATGTACCGTAACAAATAACGTGTTTTAGGGAATTAGTATATTAAAAACATGTTGCTTTCTTCCTCTCGTGAAAGTATATTCAAGGTATTGGCATAGTATTCTCTTAGTGCTTTTTTAAAGACAAGATTTATTACAAGTGACAGGGCAAACAGACACACTAAGAAAATAAAAATAAATAATCTTTTCTGAGCCACTTTTTCAAATTATTATACCAATTTTGTTCCATATTTTAAAACATGTGTTCTGTCCATTTTCACTTGAAATACACAAATCAAATTATGTTGCGAAACTTGCCCTTATTTTGCACTTATATTGGTTGATTCAATTGTTCGTATTGTTGGAGAGAGCTTTCGTTTGCTAATGGGAAAAAAGGCTCCGGTAGCGATTGCAGTAACAATTCGTTTCAAGTCTTTGTAGCGTTGTAGCTTAGCTTTCTATGGCGTGAAAGTTTTCCCGCACTTTTCCCTAAAAATTGGGATGAGAAAGGAAATGTGAAAATAAAAATCTAAAATGCTAACAGCGGTATATAAACTAATCGTTAAAGTTTTGAAAGGACCTTGGAATCTAGCCAAGATATCGAATCCCTTTCTACAGTTATGCTTCGATTCTCTTCTGTTATTTTGTTTTAACTACATGTCTTAACGTTGTGATGACGTCATGCCCATACATTTGATTAGTTTTCTAATAACGTTTTCGTTTGTAAAATGTAAACTTGGCTAGAGTGTTTATTAGTGTATATACGTATTTATTTTACTCAACTTTAGTTATTAGCGTACTATAACATGTAACTGTTTACGAAAACTCTACGAATCTATCTTTCTTTTGATTTATGGAAACCATTCGTCATTATTTTTAACCGACTGCATCAAAAACGTTATGTTTTTTGGGTGTTTATGTGTCACTCACTGGGTTTATTAAAATTAGTAAATTAAAATTACGCTTTTTTTGTTTCCATACGCTTGCTTCAGTTTAAATTTTCACACTGTCATAGATAAACGAAAAAAATCTTGAACTTGGGTGGGAATTTAACCTACGACCATAACAGTCGAGGTCACTAACCACTAGCCCAAAGTGGCGCGTCGAAAATTCATGTTCGTATTGTGTTACGTTACATGTTACAATACAATTACATGTAATCGCACACACAAAAGCTGTGTCTAAAAAGTTTAAAACAGTTTAAAATGTGACAGTAATACCCACATAAAATATTGAAATTTCTTAAAAACAAAATAAGTGTGCTTAAAGAGGTTTTAGTTTCCACTAAAACCTTTTTAGGTACATTTATTTCGTTCATATAAACTTTTGTTTGTATAAGACATAAAATATTGATTGTTTTATTTTAAATAAGAAGTCGTTTAGACTGTCGTTTTGCTTATGCTTTTGTACAACTTTGTTACTCTTGTTGATCGTCTTATAAGCACTTTCTGCCGGCAGCATTCGGCAACTTTAGGTGCTTCAGAAATTGTACTCACGCTTTTCCAGGACAATTGCGTACGTTTAGTCTCTTTTAAGAATGTACATACAGATCATATGATCAGTTGAGTGGTAAGTTTAGATATGAAAAGGTAACAAAAAAAAAAATACTTTCGTATTTATCATATTTAGTAAGATGAAGAAGATGAAGATCAGAAACGAAATATTTAAGAAGAATTATTTGAAGAAGCAAAATACTTGGTATATAAAATTTAGGTACCATTTGCTAATTATTGGCACTTTTTTATGATATTATCTAAAAATAGAGTTTAATTTTTTCAGAGTTCATTTTGCCTTAATAGTCTTTAATCCCACATGTTCGCCCGCCCACGCCGCTGTCCATTATTCACCGCATTGAGTTTAGGTTACCTTTTGCATATAAGTGATTACATAGACTAGATTCTAGAGTTTTTTATTAATTCTTATGTATATTTAGTTTGTTGTTCTTCTATTTGCATAAAAATGTATGTTGATTTAGAAACAAAACAAGTTTCGTGTTTTCTTAATTGCAACATCATATGTAAATGCAGTTATATTACGTTTATCATGCAGCCATCATCTGGTCATCAAGAACAATCAAGCAATCAACCTATCACCGTCCACTGCTGAACGAAGGTCTCCCCCAAGGAACGCTAACCATCCCGGTCTTGGATAATTCGCATCCATCCATTGCCAGCCACCTTCTTCAAGTCGTCGGTCCATCGCGCCGCAGGGCGCCCTACACTACGTTTCCCCAATCGTGGTATCCACTCTAGTACACTTCGGCCCTAACAACCATCGGTTCGTCTGGAGATATGGCCGGCCCACTTCCAATTCAGCATACTGATTTTCCGTGCGATGTCAGTTACTCCAGTTCTCTGTCGAATAACCTTGTAACGAATTTTATCAGCCAGAGAAATGCCCAGCATCGCACGCTCCATCGCGCGCTGAACTACTTTAAACTTATGAACCAGTCCAATGGTGAGTGTCCACATGGACACTCAACAACAATCATTTAGGAGCAATTATTGTTTTTTTATTTTATGTTACACTACTTAATAATACACTACATTTCAGTAAGCAAAATTTGTTTTTAATGTTGGAGTAAGTTTCGATTTCGACCGTAACTAAAATACCCAGCTTTCAAAAATTAAGTATTAACAAATTTAAGTTCTTAACAAAACAAAGACTATGTAAAAATGTTTACTACATAATTTCAAGTTATTTAAAGGACAAATCTGCTTAGATTGATGCAAAGCAATGCCAAAATTTCGATTTTGGTTTCGGTCGGACACTAAAAATAATGAAAAATGGCGCATGTTTTTCCAAAAGAATTTGGTTTATTTTCAAAAGGCAGTCTTACGTCCTTTGACGTGGCAATCGTTTTTGATTTTTTAATTAGTAACTCACTTCGTTTATAAAGAGAGGAGTGATTATAAAAAAAGAAAAAGAAAAAAGGCCATTGCGTTTACAAAGAGAGGTTCACTTAATTAATCTTTTCCTACGAATTTCATATTACCGGAAAGGATAAAATTCTCAACTAGTCTAATTAAAGTTTTGTGTTCATTACTCTATATGTTTTGGGTTTGTAAACCAACTGTAATAGTTCGTCACCTATTCAGTTGGTAATATTTTTAACCGACTGTACTAAAGCAAAATTCTTATTTTACTGCAAAGTTTTTAAGTTACCTCACGTCATTAATAAACTGATTTGGATTTTTTTTCCTATTTCTTTCATTTGGTCTCATTCAATTTTAAACACGAAATTTAGAAATTGAATTCGGTTATACTTTAAGTCTATTTTAGAGCCTTTTAACGATTCAAGATTTTAGAGTGCTCTATAATTTATGATGTTTATATTTAAAGATTTTTCAACGCCACTATTAAACAGGATCATGTTATTTTCTTATCTCCGCGTCGTACATTTCTCTCGTTGTACGTCTTCATTATCAACGGCCACTGCTGGACATAAATCCTTCCTTGGAAAGGAAATTTTAGTATACTATACCACGCTGGCCAAACAGATTGACAAAGGACTTTTTTTAATTTGGTATTATTATATTACTGTGGCCCGTGTGGTGACGGATTAAGAATCGTCGTCAAAGGCGACTAAGGGTATAAAATATTCAGGAAAATATCACTACAAAGAGAAGGCAAACTTGAAACAAACCCTTTTTTCTTTTTTTTAACGTGTGGAAACCCCCTCGGTCCGTCACCCCACCGGGATTTACGGCGAGGTGGTGTGTCGGAATCGGACCGACTAAAACCACACGGTGTGCCACTCTGCGCCTGACATAGGAGGGATCCGGGAACAGCTGTTATTACGACATCCAGATCACTTGAAACAAACCCTATTCTAACCCACCTGTCCAACGTGGTACAGTAGGCTAAAACCTCCTTGCTAAGGAGAGACCTACGTCCAGTAGTTGACTCTAAAAGGTTGTCGATGATAATAATAATAATATATATTATTGTAATCTCAAATTTGTACAAAGTTCAGATCAATAAAAATAAGACAATAAACAATTTTATTGCACGTACCTAGAGGTAAAGTCGTATCGTAAACTCTGACGTAACTTATGGCTTATGGCCCAATGTTGTATCGTAAAACATTGTTTATAATAAATATAGTATGCGATATGTGTTGCTTAAGCCTGAATAATATTATAAAAACAAATCACATAATATTTATGTAAACATACTTCGTCAATGATTACTGATGTAAGGTCATGTGACTTCCTATAATATTTCTAAGATGACAAAAAGAAACAATCTATGTTCAATGTTTTTGGAATAATTACCTACCTTACCCATTGATGCAGAGGTGACAGCTATCGTGGTGACTGTGTAAGCCTCACACTGTCACAATGACTGTCATGCCTTTTACGTCCCCAAGCGGGGTGTGAAAAAACATCTCACAAGGTCGCCATAGTGTGGGTCATCATACTGCGTTGTCAGCATTTACAATTAGTATGGTGACCACAACTCTTGGATTCCATTCATGCTTTCCATTAGGCAGAGTAGTCACTTTGGCTGGCTCTCAAGATAGAAAAACTACATCTTAAAGACTAATTACAAGTAACATTGTCGACTTTTAAGCATTCCCTCCCCTCCCCGAAATTAAGGGTTTGGTTTTAAATTGAATTACTAATACGTTCGCTGCTGCCTATAATAGGAAAGCTTTACGCTGCTAATACGCTCAAACATATGGTTCACGCAGTACGGTTACACTACAAAACAGTGGTGTTTTCAGCACTTTCGTACGAAACACAAGGGGTGTTAGTAGCAGCACGCTTATCAGGAACACGATGTGTGTTCGTAACACGCTGTACGGAACACAACAAATGCGTGTTCAGATATGTCGGTGTGTTTTTTTAGCACTAGTGAAAGTTTAGGAAAATATAAAGTGCGTGTCCCACATCCCGCAGGGAACGTAATCTATTGTTCTGTGTGGTCATGATATTACTCCATTTAAGCAGGCTAGAAGCATTCGAACTAAAACAAACTTAGTTAAAAAAACTTTTTGGAAATGACTTACATTGTTAACAATGAAATTTTTGTTTAAGTCAACAGAAAAATGTATTCGGTCAGCCAAACTGGTAGTTGATTAGTTAATTACGTTGAGTAAACACAAATCTTGCTGACCAAGTTACACTTTTACCGCCCGACGTTTTAAAAAAAAAATGAACTTTTGATTTAGTTCTAATATTTTAATCTTGTATAGTGATAATGTAATATTAAATCGGAATTGACCGGAATTAACCGACTAAAACCAAAGTGTTCTGTCCCAAGTAGATCTTATGCGTAACCTAAGTCGCTACTAAATAATTATGACCACCTTTACTTAGCTGAAAAAAATGACTATTATTTTCAATCCAGTTTCTGTGAGGGTCATGGATACTGATAATGTTTGTGATTCCAATTAAATATGTGTTTCTAGTTTTACCAAATACATTTTTATACAATTCCTTGTTCACATGGCAAACGAAATATTCCGTTAGTCAAAACTATTTATTACTAGAGATATTAAATAGATTTACAACGATTTATTGAAGTGATAACTTCTTATGGAAGGATGAATCGCTTTATTACGTAACACGTTACATCGCCAGTCTCTCTCAGCCAGACAGCGGCAGATAGGCTCCTCCTCACTCACTCTAACCCACTCCCACTCTAACTTATTCCAACCAGCCGTATTTCAGACAGACACTTCTCTCTCCTCTCTTTGCGTACTCAGTGTTAGTTCAACTTAGATTAGTTTAGTTATTTATTAGTTTTGTTTTCAGTTCACGTGTATAAAAACGTATGTCAATATGGTTATCGGAATAACACTATGTAACTCATTCAAATATTTCGTATACAAACCTACTTTTAATGTGTACTTAGGTATGTTCTCAGGCACTATACATTTAACATTATTGTATGACTAATAAAACAAGACGAAATATCTTCATATATTTATTTTCAATTCAATATCAGTGTTTGACTATTATTAGGAATGCGGTGTACACAGTAGTTATATTAAAATATATGTATTTTGAAGCTTTCTTCATTTTACAGCGGGCAAGTGATATGTAGGATTTACAGGCTGGCCGGTAATTATATAACTGTCAATACGTGAACTAGTGATGTAAATATACAGCAATCATAAGTCTAAAAGAAGTAGCAGTGATTATATAAATTACAATTGAGTCTCACAAAAGTGTTTTACACAAGTCGGATTTATTTCAGATTATGTGTCACAAATCTATCCTTAAAATCTGTTCAAAATTCAGTTCCGATCTGCTCCGATCTCAAATATTACATTAAAGATATTCTCGTAGTAAAGTAGTATAAATATTAACAGAATAACGATTCAACTTTCGGTCACAATACGATATAATCACATTACAGTTAACGTTGAATGTTTGACACTTTACTATGCAAAGCAAATTCTTTTTATGACAGATCTGAGATTGAGAGTAGATCGGAACTAAACATTGATCGAATTTCTAGTACGAGAATTAATACCAGGTATCCGTTACTATTAAAAACAATAAATTAACTGATCACTGATGATCTTATTTTCATGGTACGTCTTCCCGTAGAACAGATATATATTTGTCTTACATTATTATCATTCTGACAAACAATAAATATTTCGTTCATTGGAACGTAATTAAAAAGTAAAATCACATATTCAAAAAAAAATTCTTTTAAAAAAGAATCCCGCCAAAAAAAAAATCGCATGTAGTATTCCATCGTAACACATCGTGGCTTATTAGACAAAATACTCGTGCTCACGTGGTGTGTGCTTATATTGGCGAAAAAAGGCACGCGTATTATTTTAATGAATCCTATTAGAATAGTGCGGCGTTAGCGGTTGTTAAAATGTATTTCAACACCGCACCATGTTTTCAAAGGTTTCTAACGCTTTTGATGTCTTGTTTAGCTTCGTTCGACAACGAATAATCTTATTCCAGTAAATATGTTTAACATATTAACACGTATGAATAATCATAGACATAAAAGTGAGAAATTTTTATACTTTGAATAGTAATTAGGCCTTTGAGAAGAGAATTTAGACACCTTTTGTAAATTTTTATATTATGTAAATTTTTACCTTTTTTTCTGATGTAGAACGGACTACTTCATTCATGGCGTATTTAAAATTGAACTTTAACATCTTTAGGTTGAGACTACAATTGAACGTTATAGGAGTATGGAACTTATAATTTACTGAATAAATACTTTACTGATTGAAATTCTTACCAGTAAATTTATGGTGGAAATTGTATTATTTTTTTTTTATATTTTCACCATAACAATTAATGTGATAAAATTGCCTGGAAGCCTGAATTCGATAATCAAGAGTATTATTTTTGTTTATTAACAATTATCTTTTAGAAAATCACTGTGATTTATATTGTAATCTACCTTTCAATACGCTCTTTTATACTTTCTAACTAGCAAAGCACTGTTTATTATAATAATATAATATAAAACCAAACAGCCAGCCTGTAAACTTTAACAATATGAATTATTTATTAAGAAAATAATTACATTAATAATTGGCACCGAGATAATAAATATCTAAACAATTATAGATATTCAGAATAATTATTCTGCTTAATATAACTTTAACTTACATAATGAATTGGCGAAAGAAATTTGACAAGACAATCACAAAATCACAGGAGTTATATCAATTCCAATGAAGCAATTTTTATATTAATTAAAATATTTTTTTGTTTCGACGTTTTAAAATGAAATACGCGAATCAGTCGTGCTAGACAAATGGTTTTTTTTCTAGTTTTCTATTGATTCAGAACAATTTGTACTAGTTATTAAAAAAAAGGAATTATTATTATGTTACATTATATGACTAAATTTTGAACGGAAAAGCATATTGTAAAACGCTGATTTAGTAAGCTCAAGATTGTAATTTTTTTATCAAATTTAATTGTTAAATTATCTCTATAGAGAATATAAAAATGTTAATAATTAGTGCAATGACCAATATAAAATACGTGTACATAAATAAGATGGCTGCTCTAAATGGTTATTCAGTTCTAACAGATGTCGTTCTTATTGTCCGACTGAATATGAAACTAGCGTTTGGAGTTCGAGATGATAGCTCGTTCTTTAAGCAGACCAACTGAACAGGGTTCTCAATAGTATTTATACAATGGGAATTGTAGTGACGTGCATGCGAGTCTTGATGCGACACGGCAATTTTAAAACAGAGATGTATTGCAATTGTACAAACAGACAAAAATTTACATGTCTAGAAATATTAAAAAGAATAAAAAATATTAGAATCTTTCTATTAATCCAAAAACATTCAGTTTTGTATGTTTTATAACAAAAAACTCTATGTGGACACGTTTTTATTTGTAAATCGTGTCAGTAATGTAAACGGAGAAATAGAACGAAATAGAGCGGAAAAACAGATCGTATTTTTCATCAAGAAAAAAATACTTCTACAAATAGTTGACATGTTCAACTTTCACTTTGTTTTGTACGTATAGTATTCGATACTTTATTTAATATAGATTTTTTTTTAAAATTAAATAATTGACCGTCTTAAAAATAATTAAAATTGCGCGGCTACTATAAGATATAATTATTAACATTCGAATTTAAATCAAAATAAATTTGGTCCGTATTACATTTCGACTAACAAACGTCGTCCTACGTATCCATTGAACACTTGTATTTTTTTGAAAAGTTTTCGAGAAATGACTTGGAATATTTTTTTAATTTTGTCTCCAAAACAATAGAAAACTCGAAAAAATAACTTAAATGAACTACTTATGTTGCACAATATCTTAAAATTAGTACATATAAGAAATAACTATTTACAATAGCTTGAGTATCAAGAATAATAAAATCTGCCATTGTAAAGCTGACAGGTTTACACCACATTTCAAAAGGTACTTCGATACTACAATATGTGTGTAATCTAATATGTGATGTATTTCTTGTGTTCATGCAATTCACGAATCCGTCGAAATTGTATGAGTTTTTCTAGACTTTCTGACGTTTTGTGTTTGGGCAACTAAACAAAAGTCGCTTGAGTTTACATAACCAATATTTACTACACAAACATTTTTCTATGCTCGTAACACCATTCCTTTTAGTTCAAAATATTTTTATTCCAAACATTTCGTTCAGCACGATTAAAAATAGAATGACGAATTCATTGTTTTTGTTGAATACAATTTGTTGGTTTAATAAATACCAAAACGTTGGTAAACGTAAATTAGTATAACGTGAAATAAATTTACGTACTTAAATATCCAGTTACCTTTCAACAAAATACAAAATGGGTTATATTAACAAGATTCGCTTTCGCTTTAGTAGAAATTAATTACGGCTGGTAACACTGGAAACAAATAGTGTCTTCGTTCCAATTTTAAACATATAAATTCACTCCTTTACTTGTACACAGGTTTCACTACATACAAAATCTACGTATATTTATGAACAGCATGAACTATTTATACGTTGTCATGTACAACTCTTAATTAAAGGAACTTTTTATGCGTAACTTTGCGCATGTTCTAGTGGAATATTCGAGAACTTATTTCCCTTTTCCACCCAGTTCTTTAGCCTTCCCCTTAGCTCTTCTAGACTTTTTGACTTTGCTTTGTTTATTCTTTTGTATTTAACGTCCTTGGGTTTGGTCACATTTCTATGGTTGGACATTACCCTGTTGTAGGTGACTACCTGGGTCGATCGAGGCTCAGGGTCTTCTTCACTCTCTGGGTTAGAAGTGACTTCATCATCAGACTCATTTGCTGGAGTCATCCGTTTTGGCACATAGCTATAGGACCACACATCCTTACCACTTTTAGCTTTGAGCTCTTTGTCGCTATCTATACTCTTGACTTCCGCTGTGAGTACAACACTTCTCATCCTAAAATTGTCCCGTCGTTGTGCAAGGAGACTTGTTTCTTTGTACTTCTCCTCATCAGTTTTATTGGCGTCTTTAACTTCCTTCTCTGTACTGTTTTGGGCACTTAAACCCTTGGTTGAATCTCCGTCTACCTCTTCTTCGACGCTGTATACAGTCTCAAGTATTTCTGGCCGTCGCAGAAATCCGTTTGACCGCCTAACAATACTGAACTTCAGATTTGGGTCGATAGCGTCTGATATCGACCTGACGATAGTTACACTATCAGGGTTAGTGGACCTAAATCTGGGCACAGGCGTGTTACTGCTGTCAAAATCTACATCCTCCATGATGACAGCTGAATCTGAATCATTAAGGGAATCAAAATCTCCAGTAATGTGAGTATCTTGAAGCATTTCTCTGAAATCGGGTATATTTTGAGTGATCTCTATTCCGTTATCAAGTAATTTGGATTGAAGAGATTCAATAACTTTCTGTTGTTTCATAATAATAGTTTCTCTCAAAGCAAGCATACTGTTTATTTCTTTTTGTTTGCGAACGAGACGAGACTCGAAGAGAAGGAGTTGGCTGGAAAGGGATTTCAGCTGTTCTGCCTTTTCTTTCTGCAGTCGTGTTACTAGTTCCTCTTGGGTTCGCTGCGCACGGCGCCATGTTAGGAGTTGGTGTGCCTGCGCACGATACTTCATCCGAAGATCTCTGAAATAGAAAAATCTTTATATTAATTAACTTTCATTATAAATGAGGGGCCTCAATTTTTTTTTTAAATGTTTCAATTTAATTTTGAGTGACGACCAGAAACTTCGTGACAAACTAAATGTGATAAGAGATACTAGATAAGTCGCTAGGTTGTTGTAGCGATTAAAGTATTCAAAAGATTATTACTTGTTAATTGTTTGTGCAAATTTTGATCCAAAATTCGAAGAACTTTAGGTCTAGTATGTTACGAGTATATGCAAACCGATTTCCCTGGAAACCTTGCCTGTTAGATAACACAGATAGAAAATTATAATACCTAAAATACATAAATCATTTTGTGATATTATGGAATAAATTAGCAAATGCACACTGTTTCTTCTTTTAAATTTATCGAATGGTTGCCACAACTGAATCATAATATAGAGTAATGGAATTCTTTAAAAGTCAAATTTAACATGCAATTTCTACTAGCGGCTAGCTGAACACTGTGTATTTTTAACTGACTTCCAAAAAAGAAAGAGGTTCTATGTTCACTGTATGTATTTTTTTAGGCAACTGGTTGAACATTTGGTATTTTTAATAAAAATTGTCTCGTACCCGAAAGAATTTCATTGAAGTCATAATTTAGAAAAAATACAATATGTTTTTGAGGGAATCAGGATAAATTAACGTTGTTGAGTTTACAGGCCAAGAATAAACGATAAATTTTCTTCTCAATTATCAATTACTCTTCGTTGTTGTTGTACATTGTTCATCCCTGGAGAACTTCACCTTTTTTCTGTATAAAAAGTTGCGTATCTGCTATTCCAAACTATTATCTATTTGTATATCAAATTCTATCCAGATCTGTTCAGTTGCTTTCTTGAAGAATTCATACAAACTTTTCCCATCATAATATTAGAAAAGATAGACGGATTTGCATTGTAACAGTTTTACCTGATACTCCTTCTGGCTTCGTCCAAGGTGTGCGCCTCCAGAGGGTCGGTAAGGGATGCCGCTAGCGATACGTCAGGCTCCGTTGGGCTATTCAGAGCCGACTCGCTACGGCTATGGACAAAATAATTTATGATCACTTTACAATGACATTATTTATATATGCTTTGGGAAATCAATCACAAATTTTACGTTTGTCATAAATTATAAGTGCGTTTAAAATAATCTGTAAAAACGAACACCTAGACACAGGTACGTTTTAAAAGCTGTAGAATTCTCCAGTAATCCACTAGAGCATTTCACGGCACATATTGGATTAGGTTTTAATTAGATCACAGTCTTGCCACAAGGTTTTGCAGATTGCCACCGAAAGCTGACAGTAATGAATGAACGAAATAATATGCAAGGAAATTCAGTTTATAAAAGATATTCGGTGTGAGATTTAATTAAATTCTAATTGATTAAATCTGACTTTTCGTTTCTTTTAATACATTAATGTGTGTCATTTCTGACGTCTTTGAAATTTGGTGCAACAGTAGCTAAATAGTTTAGGACCTAAACATACCACATTAGTATATTTTTTTTTCAAACAAATTTGAATTAAAACATGTTTAATATGGAAAAGTATATTTAATAATAAACATGGTTATCAGTCGTCTAGTAAATTGGAGATTAGACGATTGTCTGTGAATGTGTTAACTTATTTAAACGTGCGTATTAAAACTTAGTACGTTTTACACCACTATCGGACACAAGAATGGCTCTTACTAACTGGTCATTAGGGTTAGGGTTCCTGTGTTTCAACCTCCTGACAATACATGCCGTATCGAGAAGTAATGATTTCTACATCACGTCCTTAAGCCAGTTGCCTAACATGGGCCGATAAATGAAATACTTTGTTTTTTTTTTTACTTTGTATTACATTTTTTTTTACTTTATGTACCAAGGATTTAGGCTTGATAATATAAATGTCCGTTTGGTGATGGATTAAGAATACATAGTGTTACCACCCCTATTCATCCCGTGGGTGTCGTTAGACGCGACTAATAGAATAAACTATTCAGGAAAATATATACGGAACATATTACAAAGAGAAGGTAAACTTGAAACAAACCTTATTCCAACTCGTCTGGCTAGCGTGGCCAAAACCTCCTTGCTAAGGAGACGCCTATGTCCAGCAGTGGACTGTAAAAGGCTGTTGATGATGATGATGATGAATATAAGTTTCAGAATTGCCCTGGCAAAGAGGTCCCTATTGATAATTAAATCGCAGTCATTTGTATGCGATAGATATAATTAACGCTATTACACGTATATTGGTATATAAACGTTTGGCTCAGCCTTTAAACATTAGGTATGGGAAAGTGGGTAAAAGTGGATCACTATTTTTTCCAAATCGTATACCAAAGTTCCAATTAAAATGATGCCTACCCCATTGTGATCCCATCACGGCTCTGAACAGCAGATACGAAACGTTTATTCACTCACACCCACTTCCTTACTAATGTTACAAATGCGAAAGTGTATTTGTTTGTTTGTATGTTTGTCTTTCTTTCACGTCGCAACGGAGCAATTTTATGGTACGATTATTGTGTCTGGAGAGTGATATAGGGTACTTTTTATTGCAGTAAACATCTTAATCTCATTTGAAGATCCATTATTATGCGTACTTGAATCACTCCAAATTTTACGAAATACTTTGTACGATTGTATTTGGTAGAAACTATGTGTCATTAAATTTAATATAAATACGCACGTCTTGTAATAAATAGTGCTTTATTAAATAAGGTACTAGTCTATAATAAATTGAAACGATAACGAATGATATACGAGTACAGTAGCCCGTGATCCATTGTTACCTTCTCTCCTCTACGTAAGAAACAAAACAAAAGCGTAGAAATGTTCCAGAATAAATAAAGCTTTTCGCTAAGTACTTAATTCAGACACGTCCCCCCCCTCCCCTGTCAATACAGTTTCACTTTAAAAGTTTCTAAAAGTGTTCAAGTTTGAAAGTACAACACATTCATTATTCTGCGAGGTTCAAACGAAACATTAAAGTGTCTGGCGTGTATATAGGGTTGTCAACAAAAATAATTTTTAAATTTTTCTTAGTAGACCACAACTTAACTACGTTTAGTAAAAAAATAAATTTATTATCGACTATTAATTCAAGCGTGAATAAAATCTTACCTTATTCTTAACAGTAACAACTTTGCATTGAAATTTCTTAAAGATTCATCAACGCAAATATCATCTAATCGTTTGATTGTCAATCGGATCTGTTAAATTTTTAGTTATCAAAATAAAAGATTATTCAACCAAGACATAGCACATTTAAAAACCAAGTTAACATATTTTGGACTGTACAGTATTTTTTTTTACTCTTCTGAAAAAACCTATTGTACTCATATTTGTAAATGTTGGCAGCCCTAATGTCCTTCTGCTATTATTGTCAAATGGATTTGCTAGCGGACCAAGTCTTTATTTATCTATTTCTAAAATTTATTTATGCTTCAAAACATTTGTTTGTGAAATGATAACGTTTAGTTAGTATTGGGTGCGTAGAGATCCCGTCAAGAACTTAGGTCCCCAAGTCAACGTCACCTGTTGGCGTCACCGGCGAGTGGTGCATCTACTGATCAACGGACAAGGCTCTGACAAATAAAACATACCGATTAGCGGCAACAAGTTTGCCACCTACTACGTGTGTCTAAAACACTGGCGAAAAGTGGGTGCTTAATATGCATCTGGATTTTCGTCTGGAGCAACAGGCGTGGTTTTATGTATGTAAATCATCTGTAAATTTATATTCAGCCACCTTCGAGACTACTGCAGGATTTGGTTCCAAGAGTTAAAAGTTTTAAAGTCCACCCAGTGTCTCTTGCTTTCTTGATTAGCTTAGTTTTCAAAGCTAGCAATAATATTTCGCATCATAAAACACTACTTTAAGTTATTCCGCAACAGATTAAATATTTTCAGCTGATATGATAAACATTACGAGGCTGTGGAAGAATCCAAGTGCCTTTGTCCATAATCATCAGGTTATCTCTGTAGAAGTACTCGTAATCTGTGAGAGTATTTTTATTTCAGAAAAACTATATACTCGCATATACTAACAGATATTCTGCTATCCAATAAGCAAATAATAATATTGTAAAAGTGTTTATTTAGAAAAGTGGGTCGCGGCCGCAGGGTTTGACCCCGCATTCGTTTAAATGAAAGCTGAAAATACACGCGGCCGAATTGACCGGATTTGGATAAACATGAAGTGACATTTGGATGTGTGTATTCTGTTTAAAGGCTGGTTCAGATTACCTCAGAATGTACGATTTTTGAGCGTTGTGTATATTTATGTGCATACACATGGGTGATTTTGTTGACCTGTGATGTCATGTCAACAATGCCATGGTTATTGTTTTGACAAACTACTTGTAGAAGTAATGTTGAACTGAAAGTGGGAGAGCCATGGTTTAGTACAAATGAGCCGACTCGAGCGAAGTGACTCGAACTCGATGTAAAAATCCTGTGTATATAGTCCTTAAAACGCATCTTGGTTTCTGTGACAGGTGTCACTACTGTCATTTTAGGACTTACGAAGTACATTTTAGGTGTGAATTATTATATTTATAATGACTTAATTTATCACCGAGTGAAAATAGAAGTGATCTTGATACAGAAAATAGGTCGCTTGTTCAAAGCTACTTTGTTGGTTTCGTAACCATCTGTCACAGAGATGAAGTCTTAAGGACTGTAGCAATTATTCGTTGCTTTTTAGGAAGTGAGTTACCGGAGCCCAAACCCCTCTGCCCCTAGTTTTTTGAGGAAGAATACAAAGTGCGGTAAAGTGCTTGTAAAGTTGTGACTTTTGAGATATGTGTTTTCATTCAGTGCAGTACAAAATGATAGTGTTAGTTCTTCGTTAATTTTTTTTTCTAATGTTATAAAGCCGAAGAGTTGGTTTAGTTGAACGCACTAATCTCAGAAACTGCTCGTTCGATTTGAATAATAATTTTAGCATTAGATAGTTCATTTATCGAAGAAAGCTATAGGTTATATATCACTGTGCTGCGACCGATAGGTGCAGACTATCAATACTGATTCAAGGACCGATTCGATATCACCCATTCCTAAAACATTAAGAAAAAAACATAATAAGACATTTCCTAAAATATTTGAACTACATTCCCGTACGAAATGATGAAAGGTTGCTGTGAAAATCAATTTATATAAATGGATGTCATTCTATCGGACAACTGGAAACATTTATTGGGAAATGCGAGTTGTTTCGACACTGCCGATGTAGAAATTGTTTATGAGAATTTCAGAAAATAAATATATGTTACGTTGTTTCATTTTACGTATTGTACGTATATAGTGTTTTTTTTTTAAATATTTCAACTGTACCAACATGTGTATTAACTATAAATATTATTATTTGATAATTTGTGTGTGGTGACGAATTAAGAATACATAGTGTTACCACCCCTATTCATACCGTGGGTGTCGTAAAAGGCGACTAAGGGAACCAAATATGCAAGACAACATCGTTACAAAGAGAAGGAAAACTTGAAACAAACCCTATTCCAACCCGTCTGGCCAGTGTGGTATAGTAGACCAAAACCTCTTTGCTAAGGAGACGCCTATGTCCAGCAGTGGACTGTAAAAGGCTGTTGATGTTGATGATAACTTGTGTCGAAATCAACTTTTTCTCTACATACATAAGAACGTGAAGAGACTTTTACACACATTTTTTTTAAAATTTTCAGACGTATGCACATTTTCATTCTCTTCTCTGATATAATACAGAATGCCTTGTTGGTCAAATGGGGTTAGTAACCGAGACTACTGTGTCAATAGTTTTGGGTTCGACTCCCAGCCAGATCAAATAATTAATGAGCACGCTTATTGATCAAGAGGATTGCTATACTATATTTATTTCCTTATTTTAACTCGGCATAACATTTGAGTGAAGATAAATTAACCAAATGATATACCCGTAAACACATAATTATTAATATACATGAACTACAACGATACCCATACAGGGATTTGTAATTAGTGTATACAATACATATGTGTTTATATAACGTATGTGTGTAAGTACAAGTCAATTCATATATCAAAGTTTTCGGTAATGGGAACAGGTTACGACTTCTAAGTGGCCGAAATCTATAATTGAAGAAACAGTTCTTGAAGACATGTCATTGAAACATGTCTTGAAGACAACGAGTTATATATTTACGCATATAGCTGTTTGACCTTGTCTGTACTAATGACCTGAAAAGCTTTTTGTTTACTTACTGTCTGTATATAAGCACTGATTTTCCATTCAAAATTTATTTTTCTTGAAATGCCTAATATATTTTTTACTAGATTGTAGACTTTGTAATACCACACTGTATCTTTAGGAACGGGGCAGTAATCAAAGTAATTGGAACTGCGAGGAATGGACACTTCTAAATTTCTTCATTATCACCCATTTCAAAGTCGACTTCTTAGCATAGGCTTCGCCTTAAAAAGTAAACTTCGGCCTATTGTACCTCGCTGCTTCTTAATCCTTCATCACAAGAGACAAACGAGCCTCGGAGATAATCTAGAAGCCGTCGGACCTGCATCTTTCCCTGGTCGTGTCGGATAGCCGTCCTATTGAATTAAGTGAAGGAACAAAGAGTGCTCCTGTATGCGCTATAATATCTCCTGTGTAGTTAACTGGTCTCCGTTGAGACTGGTTACCGGGGCCGAAATCGTCTAGGAATAGTACATAATCTTCAATTTGCTTACGGTAAACAAGGTAACAAGAATTTAAAGAAAGTTTGAGTAAATTTGATCTTTATTAACAGTAATAACAATACGGAAGACAAGACTGACATCAAACCCATTTAGCTTATCACTCCACAACCTCTTTCATCTCATCTCAAAACTTTGATTAACTTAACGATTAATTAGTGAAATTACGTAGTAATTATTTGAATAATCGTGAAAGTAACTAAACGTTGGTCGCTTTTGACTTTGAAAGAAACATTATACCCCACCACCGGTCGTTGTCATAATAACAAATGCAATAATTACTTTCGCAGTGATAGTAATGATCCTGATTAAGAACAGTACTTACAAGTCTCTCTCCATGTTACATGACCTTCCTGAAAAACACACAGAATCACGATACTTCCACAAAATTAACGAAACTAAGTAACGACCGGGAACGAGGACCCCACAGCACTAAATAATGAAATTAAAAAAAAAAACGACTCTTGCGCAAAGAAGCGAAACAACGGACACCGCACCTTTCCCTGTTCCAAGGGTCAAATTCGGTTTGAATATTGCTATCTCTGTTACCCATATAGTTTAGAGAAGGATAGAGTGTCACTCACGGTAAAATTAAATAGGGTTCATTTTGAGACCTGAATAGTATGTAATCAATATGTCAAGGTTTATAGAACAATTGTGTTAATTAAGTTAAATGAAAATTGATGTTATTATATGCCATACATATGCTCACATCTATATCCGCTTGACACGGCCCGTATTGTGAGGAGGTTCCTGTCTTTGGAGCCCTAACCACCGGTGTCTTGGTCCCTGTACCCGATGTCGGTGGTCTACTACTATTTTTTTATATTTTTAAATGTGTATTTTCTATTAAAGAAACGGTAAGAAAGGGATATAACATGTGTGTGTATATGTGGATATGTTACCTTGTATGTATTTGTAGATATATTTTATTTTCGTTCATTTTCACACCATGTTACGGTAGTTTAGTATAGAATGTCTAAGGTATTAAGTTGGCCACTGTACGTTTATGCCAAAACTTATTAAATGGTTAAATAAATATAAATTAAGAAATGCCGAGTAAGATTAAATTCCTGAGGTGAGTTGGAATCAAGTAGGCAGATGGTTAAAAAACAAAAATCATTTTGCAATGAAATGACGGACTGCGTCAAAGAGAATATGGCTAGAAAGGAAGTTAATATAATAGTGGAAGAAAAAGAATAGTGATTAATGATTGGAATTAGAATAGAATAGAATATACTTTATTGTACACCAGTTAATACAGTTTATATATTAGAGTAAAACAGCTAAATGAACATGTACAAATGGTGGCCTTGTTGCTAAAAAGCAATCATCAATAGCCTTCAACAGTCCACTGTTGGACGTAGTCCTTTCCTTAGCCAAAATGAATGAATGAATATAACCTGCCAAAGTGAAAAACCTCTACTATGCCAACTGAAAAGCATGAATAGAATCCAAGAGTGGTGGTCATCACACTCGTTGCGTATGCAGACAATGCAGTATTATGTCAAACACTATGGCAGCCTAGTGAAGATGCCGTTTCAGGCCCCGCTTGGGAGCGAGGCATGAAAGTCATCGTGGGAGTGTTAGGCTCACATTTATACCACGGTAACTGTCACCCCTGTATCAATGGTGTTTCGGTCTCGCACACCAACAAAACACGACAGCACGGATGTTGTCGTTTTAAGTTCGTCTTTTGTGAGATTGTAGTACTGTCTCAGTCGAGTTGATCCACACTGACCTTAAAAGTATTTGGCCTACTATACCACGCTGAGTAGACGGGTTGGTACAGGATTTCTTTCTGTCGTAATAGCAGCTGTTCCCGGATCCCTTCTATGTCAGGCGCAAAGTGGCACACCGTGTGATTTTAGTCGGTCCGATTCCGACACACCACCCCGCCGTTAACCCAGATGGGGTGACGGCCCGAGGGGGTTTTTCACATGTTAAAAAAAAAGGTATTTCTTTCTGCGTAGTTTGCTCTCTCAGTCGCCTGTTTTGACACCCACGGGGATGAATAGGGGTGATTACACTCCGCATTGTTAATCCATCACCACATGGACAAATAGAAATAAGGCCGCCAAATTACTCATTTGGAAAAGGTAACATGACAATCACGAATATCTTTTACGACTATTTTTTGACAAATTATTATTTTCATAAACACTATGGCCATTCTTTAGCTTAAACAACGAAAAACAAAAGATATACATACCTAAGATAGATTTTCAAGATTAGGCAACAAACAAGAACTAACCAGTTAATTCAGTTTGAAAATTTTTTCTTTTTTTTTAATTCAAGAGCCTGCCAAAGTGACTCTACTCTGTCTGACGGAAAGCAGGAATCCAAAAGTTGTAGTCACCATGCTCGTTGCGAATGCTGACAATGCAGTATGGTGACCCACACTAGGCGGTCTATTAAGATGCTTTTCTACACCTCACTCGGGGACGTAAAAGGCATGACACTCATCGTGGCATTGTGTTGCACACACCACGGCAACTGTCACCCCTGCATCAATGGGCCTAAGTAAAACAAAACTATAGTACACATAGGTAGAGCTTAAAACACCCGGTTATAATAGAACGTTCAACGTTGATCCAACGGGACATTCCCCGGACACATTCAATTTGTGGAATAACTGTCTGTCATGTATTGCCCAGAAGAAAATAGTTTTTCCATGTATTATTTTGTGAACATTAAAATGTAAAAAAAATTATGAGAATAGTCAGTGTATTGAGTGTACAATAGGTGTCTAAGCTGTCTAGGCTTTTGTTAAACAATGGGATATTCTATACTGGGTAAAAATGCGTCCCTCTACTGTTTATAAACATCCACTGTTTATTATAAGATCGACTTAATATTATTTTGGAAAAATATGTGTACCAAGGTTTTTAATATATGTACATAAATAAATAAATATATAGTAAATTGTAAAGTTATTTGGTTTATATTTCCATATCATGTACCATAAAAGGTAGTTCCGTCGCGGTCGACCGCCAAACAGCACATGTGCGGCAGGTGGCCTCTGTTACTTACAGAGTAAGTATGCAGGTGTTCCGATAATAACGATATTTTGCAATCCACGCAAACAAGGAAGGTATAAACATAATCTTTGTATAAAAATTAATTATTTTGCACTGAGTAACTATGTACTTATTTACAACTGTTAGATAGATATATTATTCGACTACCTCGGTGGCGCAGTGGTAGCGTATGCGACTGCTGTGGTCTTGGGTTCGATCACGGGTCGGATCTGCAAATATTTGTTTCGGAGATTGGGTGTTTTCTATGTATATGTATGTATTTATAAAAAAAGTATATATGTATTATACCAGTTCTCTAGTACCCATAGTACAAGCTCTGCTTAGTTTGGGGCTAGATGACGTTGTGTGTTAAAATGTCCAAAGTATTTATTATTATTTGATTTATTTTTATTCGGTTGTTGAAACTTACAACAGTCCACCTCGCACCCGAGTTTAGCAACCACAACAGCAACACGACCTGCTTATTTCTCTATTTCTATAGTCAGAAGAAGTCTTTCTCTTCAAACCGTGGTTCTTTGTATCTCCTAAGATTAGGTTGGCCGTTCAAAAAGTGACATTCCCGTATTTATATCTTATATTTTACCCTAAGTCTCTCTCAAAGATAAACAGTTCTTGTGTTAAACAAAAAAAAAATCACGCGTCGCGGGACACGCGTTTGGAACGAAGTCCCTTTCGTATGCTGGGTTTGCGTAATTAATCATTAACTTACACGGCTTTTAATAATTACGTTGTATTGAAATTATGGTGTCACGTAGAGATAATGTTGGAATAAATAGATACATATATATAAACAAAACACACACACACACAAGTATATCTATGTATATGTGGGAGACTAGTTATCGATCTCCTTCATTCTCTCTTTTTGTTACGGTTTTTCGTAACGCGTGACATTTTTCTCGACTAGGTCCCCTTGTCAACCTGCGATAAGGAATTCAATAATTAAAAAGGTTCTCTTATCTACGACCACTAATACCAATAGTGCTTACAAATATCAAAATCACTAAATGACTATGATGATCACCGATCAGTATTGAACATTTCTATTAAATAGTGAACTGTTACGACATGTTGCCAAATGCGCATACAGCTTAGTGGCTTAAACAGTCGCCACCCGCTTCCTACTTCGCTAAGTATTGTGGGTTGTAATCTCATACGGCACAACACTTTCTGCGATCTACAAATTGTTGTTCTGAGTCTAGACTTCAGACAAAGAACAGTCAGATGTTATTTGTGTCCATTTTATGTACACAGAATATACTCCTTATCAGATGCCTACTTTAATTTTTTTTTTTAATAGATTTGTTTTAAAATAAATAAGAGCTTTAGATGCGGCGAAAACACTAAGATACAACACTCTAAACATCCTCATTTCGAAACCGCTGTCCATTTCGACCATTTACTAATTGGAACATTTCGACACTGGGGTAGATAAAAATAAAAGTAGATGGTCTCAACGACCCCTAACCCTATACACTTCTTTGTGTTACACACAATGGTAAATGTTTAATCAACAAGTAACGTTTTTGTACCGATTTGTTTGTACATCGAAGAATTCGCTACAAATAACTTTCGTTAATTATAGACGAAGTTTTGTGAGCTTTTACTTATAAAAAGTTTGTATCGGAAATAGGCTAGATGACACCTTAGTCAAATTAGTTACTTTTTATCATCTGTCAAAACGACAAGTTTGTATGAAAAATGTACTAAATACAAAATTGTGACGTCACTGTTTTAGACTACTCAATTGAACAATATATTTCACTGTATATTTGATTTAAATTCGTAATAATAATAAAAACCTATGTTAATTGTATTTTCCGAGATGTTTCGCGATTTTAGTTTTAATGAAGTGGACATTGGTATTTACTTACGATATAGTCATCTACCCAGTTGTAGAGGGGTGTAGTTTGTTATACAATAACCATCATTTAGTCAAGATATTGTTGAAATTGGGGACGATCACCAGTGGACGTCTTTTTGCTGAGATGATGATGATGATGATGATGATGATGATAATGGAAGAAAACTATTTATATTCTGCTTATGGTTAACATTGACTGCACGGATGGCGTAGTGCTTTAATCAGTCACTATGCTGTTTTCTACTATGCTGAGTTACGCGAGTTCAAACTGCACATTGAAAGCACTTGTGTGATTCGAAAATTGTTGTTCTGAGTCTGGGTGTTCTTTGTGTCCATTCAAGTATGTTTATTAAAGTGAGATGTGTGAGAATATTATTATTAATAAAAAGTGCGAAATCTATGCATAAGCCCTGGTTTAAAGACAGCATGAATAAATTGCATACGTACGCGTAAAGAGTAATATTTTAAGGTGTAAAAATAACTTCTAATACTCAAATACTTTAGAACTCTTCATAAGAAACAATCAAAACCATGACAACACAAACTAACACCGTTTGTGCTGCAAACTACGAATACTGCACCTTATTCCATGTGGTTAAGTCTACAATGGTAGGTTATAGAAAGAAACCAAGGTATTTTTGGTTAGCGAGAGTCGCTTTTCCCACAAAGCAGGTATTTCCACAAGTTAACGCCATTAATTATTCATACTCCGATCAAAATTTTCACTGAGGGTGAACACTGATTCACCCTTACTGCACTTGTCTCTCTAATATGTTATACAACTTGACAACTTCAGACAAGTAATGAGACACTCTGACTTGAATATAATTGGAAATTGAAATCAGGTACAACACTTTTGAGCTTTTAAGTCAAATTTTACTGTATTTTTGGAGTTTCCTTAAGAATCGGTTTTTTGATATAAGGCGCCCGGTATGAGAAAAATATGAGGAGTAAGATCTACTGAACGAATGACCTCGTTACGTTTTTGGTGCGGTTACACTGGTTTTGCTGAAGCTGCACTGGTTGTGAATGTATTAAGACGTGTATAAAGTATGCTGCAAAACGACTATATCTATATGTTATTTTCATTAATTTGTTAATTTACCCTTTCATACGGTATCAATCTTTTTTCAGTAAATTTCAGTTAAATAAGCTTTTTTTGCGTCTGTTTTGACAATCGTACTTAAGGAGTAAACTCCAGTCGTGCGTCGGAGCTGTTTTCGTCGTTCGGAGCGGACACACAATTTTTTATTTGAGAAATTATTCTTATACATAATACTAGCATTTGCGCGCGGTTTTGCTTGCGTAAAATTTGGTCTGCCACATTAAGTTTCGTAAATAAATCTATATTACTGTAAAATTTTATCAAATCTGTGCAATAGTTTTTTCGTAAAAGAGTAACAAACATCCATACTCACTTTCATATTTATAATATAAGTAGGATGCGTAATAATGGATGTGAAGCGTTATATCAAAATTAATGTTTAAATTCGACGATATGAAGCTGTAGTATACATGTCGTTCTAACGACAATTTTATCGTTACACGTAAAAAATCCTCCTCTTTGTATCGTTATCCTCAATTCCGAGGGTCGTGACCTCCATTTTGAGTCATTCTGCAAGTGAAAGCTCGCCACCTGCTCCTCTCTTGAGCAGTAGAGCGGCATGGATCGTAGTACCGAGAGCAGAGCATACTTGTGTTGCCTAGCATAACGCCAATAATAAAATATATTCATTTTTATAAGTATGAAATTAATACACAAACTGATCTGATTAAATTACTGGACCATAATAAATAATGTAAATATATTGTTCTTCGTGATAAGACTTGCGTACAATAAAGACACTGTTTTATATGTAAGGTGCCTATACATTTATTTTAGTACCCATTTTAACAGTCAGAAATGGTAGCAGGGACGCCGGATGTCGGCCGATATTAACTCGTAACTTCCGGCCTTATTGACACTGACAACCTGTGTTCAGCAAAATCAATAAATGTATTGACGGAAAAGTGATTTAAAGAGTGATTTAGAGCTACTTTAACAGTTGAGAGTATTTGCTCTTATTTCTATATGTTATTTTAAGGCAATAACTGTGTGTGTCAGTTTATTTTTATTTATTTTTTGGTAATAATAATCAATGTTAATGTTAATCAACCAATTATCATTATCATTCAATTTAATGTAAAATTATAAAACAATTTACCACGTTTGGTGGGTGATAGGTAATCTGTCAGTAAACGCCTTTAACGATTTATCTAATTGTGTATTTTTTTATATATTAATTACCTGGCAAAGTGACTCTACTCTGCAGGATGGAAAGCATGAATAGAATCCAAGAATTGTGGTCACCATACTCAGACAATACAGTATGGCGACCCACACTATGGTGGTCTAGTGAGATGCTTTTTCACGCCCCACTTGGAGTCTGAGTAATTGACTTCTACAAAAATTTAAGTCTTTTAGTGTAAAGTCTTAAAATGACAGCTGAGTCTTAGACCTAGCGTATTTGTTTTCACTCACTAAGAAAAACAGGGCTACCTTCGTAGACACAGTTATTACTAAAACTATAATGGATACACCTACAATTATAGTTACTCGTAATAACTAGATTATATCGACGGAGACGTTATGAACTTGGTTCCGGTCCGTGCCGGATACAAGACTCATGTGTCGAGCGCGTGCATCCGCTCGGTTACGCTTCACCACACACCCACCTTAAGGCAGTCACCCAGTAGGTGTAAATTATCCCTCACAATACTTTCTGCACACCAAATGGTATTTTAACAGCTGTTTATAGACAAATCTCAAAAGTTCTTGTCTGTTACACTTTCAAGGGTAAACTGTTGAATCGATTTTAATAAAACCTATCATGGAGATTATTTTACGCTTAAGGAAGGAGTACTTTTTACTGCGGTAACCAAGAACCGCGTGAGCGAAACCACGGGCCAAATCTAGTTTCAAATAAGGTATTTACCGTTACATAGTGGTCAGTTGGAATAACTTATGTTTTTCCTCCTACCCTTTACTAACCCGAATATTATTAGGAATCGGTTACAATTCAACAGGTTTGACCTGAATGACAGTTTTTCCCTGAAGCAACTAGTATCGGACCTCCGCAACCCTGAGGGTGAACTGAATTCAAAAGTTGAACTGACAACCCACTGGCTGACACTGACGTCTCAATAACGATTAACCGACAGCCAAGACCAACGGTTTGGTATGCTCTTTAAACATGGTTAATGTTTTGATAGTGATGTGACGTGTCACTGACTACCGCCGCCTATGAACATCTTTTTTTTTCTATATTAAGAGCCTGCCAAAGTGACTCTACTCTGCTTGATGGAAAGCATGAATAGAATCCAAGAGTTGTGGTCGCCATACTCATCTCAAATGCAGAAAATGCAGTATAGTGACCCACACTATGGTGGCCTTGTGAGATGCTTTTTCACACTCCGCTTGGGGACGTAAAAGGCATGACAGTCATCGTGATCAAGACTTACACATTTACCACGATAACTGTTAACCCTGCATCAATGGGCCTCCGGTCTCACACTCACCAACGAAACACGACAACACGGCTGCTGGCGCTTTAGGTTGGTCTTCTGTGGGACGGGAGGTACTGCCCTGTCGAGCCGGCCCGCTTATGCTGGAATCAGCGTGGCTCTACTACCTTGAAGTCTGCACAAGAGTCACAATTACGTTGCCGACCTTTGAGTCATCCCTTCAGGATCTGAGGAAGAACGTGCTTGGAAAGATGTGCACGTAATACTAGTCAGTGAAGTACTTCTTTCCGATAACTTTTATCCTAATCCCTTGCTTCAAACTGTTTATTTAACCAATTTTTTATTATCATTGTAAATAAGAAAAAGTAACAATATAATTAGTCTATTTTTGTTACTATGTTACTATAAACAATTTTGTACTTAAACCTGGCATACTTTATTTTTAAAATTCAGAATATTTGACGTAGAAAATAGGAAATTTAGTAAGCACCCACTAATGACACATAACTCCCCACCTGCGCTTCACTTAGGCGACATCTCGTTAGTCAAAATAAACAGAGGGGAATGTCGAACAAGTAAATCGACAGTAAAGATAAAAAAACAGTTTGAATAAGAAAACGTTAAGAAATACCTTGCGGTGTTTTGGGACGATTGAAATACATAAAAAGTAATAAGTATCTTCTAGCTTTTTAAGTATTTTATACTAATTATTAAATTACTAAACAATTCTCATAAAATTAGTAACAAACAAGAAACTAAAAAAAATTGCCTAAATTTTTTTTTATTAAAGCCTACCAAAGTAATTCTATTCGGGCTGATAGAAAGCATGAATAGAATCCAAGAGTAGTGGACGTTATACTAATTGCGAATGCTAGCTATGCAGTATAGTGACACGCTATGCACCGGCATAGCGACTAGACCGCTAGTGAGATGCTTTTTCACGCCGCGCTTAAAGGACCCATGATCAAAGTGTGAGAGAAACAGTGGCGTTGGTAGCGAGTTCCAGGTGGAGATTCAAGAGATTCAGTGGCTTCGGGATTTCATTTTTGAAATTATTTCTACAGAATTTCGATATTCTACGCTAGGAAAACAGTAGAAAAAAAAAATGAAAAATTTATGAATATGTCAAATATCCTCAAAGGTTATTTTCAATAAGTAACAGTTGTACCAAAACAAACCTCATTCCCTATATGACGTCATTAAAGGGTTAGTCGCGGAAGCGTCTCAACAATTTCTCAGTAGCATATTTCTGAAGTAGATTTTACCGACCGTATACATAATTCAGAGAAAGCCTCCGGTCGCATCTGCCGCATATCGCACGCGTCTCGAATGTTATGTTCACGGATATTTATTACTATACATATGTTAATACTGCTCAGGTGGCGTACACGGTGAAACAAATAAATAGAAAAAAATTAAGAAAATATTTTAAGAAAATATTTTCTGACAATTAAGACAAAAGCATCTGGTTTCAAACTAAGCAGAGCTTGTCCTATGAAAGCTCGATTGTTTGCTAGAATCGTTATATACTTTTTGTAACTAGATACATATTATAAATATAAAATATCCAAACTTCGAAATAAATATTTGCAGTACGATCTGCACATTTGTACAGTACAATGTAAACTTCATAATCATTACTTTTGCGTGCTGTTATAAGAGATACACAGGTAGAAAGAAGTGATACGTTAGATCTATTGATGCACTATAAATAGAAATCGATTTCGCATAATTATGTGTAACATCTGACGTTTTGCTACCATTTGAAGGCCAAGCCTATCAAATCAAATGATATGACGTGTTTCCCCATCTTACTGTAACATACTTCCGTCCCTTTTCACAAACTGCAAAAATGCGAACGGAAAAATGTTACACATCAAAAATTCTTATTTAGATCAAAATATTATACATATGTATGTTTTATTTAATTTTTGAAAATGATTAAAACACACACATAATTGGGATCTGGTGGAAACAAATTCAACATAATTATATTAATTGTCATTGTATGTTTAAAAACCATTTTTGAATGAATTTTACTTCATCTATTGGTGTGTGTGTTAAGTATATACGCAGCCTTATGTGCCGTAAGTAGGTTTAGTACAAATCTCATACGGAAGAAATTCGCAACCAGAATTAAAAGAATTGTCATAAGTGGATTGTGTGCTGATAGGGATTTGTGAAAAAGAAGTTGGGAGGATTACGTTAGCAGTGTAATATGGAGAACCCAATCTTGTTGATATTATTTTCATATCTTAACAGAAAACACGAGTTGACGCGGATTTCACTCCATATTGTAATTTGTTTACTACCGTGCAGAACCTGTCTGATCACTGTTGTCGTAGATCAAAATTTAGCAAGTGTTGGTGCTATTTGAATGTATGTAAGGGTGTACAGGTACACAGTACACGATGATTGAGCTGGGGTGAACTGTCAGATCCCGATCTCACTCAAGCAGTCCAAAACTTCCTGGTAACCACTTCACACACAAGTCACAAACACCGACACAGTAACTTTCTCACGACACAAGAAGAAATTCGTTATGGATTACGAACGACGCGAAAAGAAAACAAGTGAGCTATTCTCCGCGCGCGAAGAATATACGGTTCCAACGTGGATACTATCATGACATGCAAAAAGGCAGCCGCTAACGCAGTAGACCCAAGACTAAAAACACGCATGCGGCTAAATCTAAATACGTACTGTACTGTATGAACGACTGTGATGTCAGCGTGGCGATTTGCGTGCCCCACTTCTCAATCGATATTCCATTCATTAAAAAACACGCACCCAATATCAAGTTTTTTGAAGACATTAAATGGTCAATTTTTATGGATCTTTATATTTTATAGATCTAAGAAATAGCAAAAGAAATAGAGGTAGGCAAGTGAAAAGATGGGAAAATGACTAAGAAAATTGTCCAGTATGGAACCGGTTAGCAAGGGTAGAAATAATAGAAATGTTGACCTACTCTTGATGCAAAACCCATAGTCTAAGTTATGTATATAAATAGGTATAGTGTATGATATATATGAGTTCAAAAGCATTAAGAGTAATACGTATCCTCCTATTCTAAACACACAGGTATGCTGACTAAGCACTACGCAAAGGACCTGTGTTAATGTCTCAACTACAATGTCTTATACACTCCTCTTCTTGATATGTTCCTTCATAAAATATACATTTCTACCCGTCGTCGCATCTTCCATTGCTTACGCCTCCAATTTCTCATTTCTATTACAAAAATGTTATTATATCTTTAATCTTATGATGTAATACGATATAGTACGAGAGCTTTTCCAGATATCATAATAACACCTGTATTAGAGCATTTTCCTCGCACTTTCCTGTTACATTACGGCCCATTCTCATAACATTATATGAATTAATCATTTGAAGAAATGTGGTGGTACAGGCTGTGTTTAATTGAAACTTAGTGAACCGGGACAGAGCTAGGCTAGTCATTACAAAAAAAATATTGTAATGCAATTAGTTCTTACTACTATTTTTTCTGTGCAACGGGTAGCACCGAAAGGTGATTATGTCGGACTTGAACCGACCAAAAACGGCATGCCGTCTCACATACCAGCAGCCGGGGAATCGGGTGCACCCTAGTAAAGAAATCCCTGGAACCCCGACATACTTCGGTCCATCTATGGTTGTAGATGGTCTCCTCCCGTGTAGGAAACTAGTGGTTCCTTTACTGCCACCCAAAATTTTACACTGTCCCATTAATATTGTCCATAGTTTGAATTTTCTTGATCTAAAATTCAATATCAACATACTCCTTCGAAAAGCTATACTGAACACCTGCAGAATCCAAAAAAGTTTCTGCAAATAGACGAATAGAAACACAATGCCATAGACGAACAGACACACGATGCAATAGAGGTTAGAGTTAACAGATTTAATTCACTTACTTCAAAAAAAACTGTGGCATTTACTTGACTGAGTCCCTAAAAGTAGCTAAAATACTGCAAGTGAAACTTAAGAATTAACGATTAGTTATGATGATATTGTAACTAGCTAGTTGCAGCACAATGTGCTTTTAAAAAGACAATCCATCCCACTGTTCCTAGTCTCATATCGTCGCTCATCACACAAGAGAATAAGAGACGTAAGTGATACTGGATGGGATTCCATCTTTTGATAAATTAATCGCATGTTCGACGTAATTATTTCATACCTTTTAATTTGTGATCTATTACGGTTTACAAGCAACTTAAAGTATATAGACAAGCAGCGGAGTGTTTAGGTGTGGCCGAGAAAGGAAACTTGAGTTCCCGTCAAGACGTACTGACATAATAATATTGCCTTTATGGCAACTTAATGTGCAGGCGGATGTAAGTCGATGACAGTACAATAAAACGCAACTAGGGTTACCAAAATCTATTATCTATCTAATTTTTTTTTGCATGTAATCTGTATTTTTATTTTTCTGTAACTGTCACGGTGGTGCAGCGGTAATGAATGCGACTGCTATCCTAGAGGTCTCGGGTCCGATTCCCGGGTCAGACCAAGTGCTTGTATGATCCGTAAATATTTGTTTCGAAGTTTGGGTGTTTTCTATGTATAATATATATGTATTTACAAAAAAAAAGTATATAAGTATTCTATCAGTGAGTCTAGTTATCATAGCACAAGCTCTGCTTGGTTTGAAACTAGACGATGTTGGTGTTAAATGTCCGAAATATTTATTTATTTATTTTAAATCATATTTGTATAGGGTATCTTTTCTATCAACACTACTTTCACAAAGAGATTATTGATATTTAATATTTGTAGGAAAAAATTAAGAATTTATACTGCTCTAACATTAATAGGACGATCTATTTTTGAAATTAACCCAGAACAGTGAGGCATAGTAACACAAATCCTATTTTTAGTCATACTTATGGTTTCAAGTTCACTTGCACGTAATCTTAATGCACTGTAAGATTTTAATCCCCAGGTTGTTGATCATTAATAATTATTATTAAATAAAAATTAAAAAAATAAATAAAAAAAATAAAAAGATAAATTATTTTAATCCTTAAGTTGCAGGTGTTTAAAATCGGCACGTCTCGTTTGCTGAAGAGCATACAAAAAATGAAACAAAACATGAAAGTCTAATCCTTATCTAACATTTGTCGGGCCTGTTGGTCTAGTGGTAAATGACCCTGACTGCTAAACCGGAGATCGTGGTTTCGATTTCCACCCAGGACAAATACTTCTATGATGAATATGATTATTTATTCTGCGTTTGGGTGTAATTTATCTATAATATGTATGTATTTAGAAACATTTAAGTGTTAGCACAAGCTCTGCCTAATTTGAAATCTGACAGTCGTGTATAAGATGTGTGACGTTATTAAATTTATTTAATTACGAAAAGTAATATTATTATAAACGCCTGCTTACTAAACTGCGCATAACTTAATTAAAACATCTAAAACTTGGATCAATGACGTCACTCAGATATCATTCGAAAGCTTTCGTCTTACCATTTAATCGTTAAGTTAATCAAAGTTTTGAGATGAGATGAAAAAGGTTCTGGAGTGATGAGCTAAATGGCTTTGATGTCAGTCTTGTCTTCCCTTACTGTTGTTACTGTCAATGAAAATCAAATTTACTGAAATTTTCTTTAATCTCTTGTTACCTTGTTTATGGTAAGTGAATTGAAGATTTCGGCCACGGTGACCAGTCTCAACGGAGTCCAGCCCACTACACAAGAGACATTACAGTGCAAAAGTTTGTGAGCAATCAAAAGCTCACTGTTTTCTCACTCTCACAATCCGATCTCACAATCTAAGACCACCAAACCCTGGATTGTTCTGACCCTATTTCTGTGACCAGAAAAAGTCAATAACACTTTTTGATCGGCAATTTTGTACGTACAAGTATATTGCCGTATTTTATACTTTTACACTGCGCTATCTAGATAAAATAAGCTTGTAAACAAAGAAAAATAATCTACAGTTAAGAAGAATAGATATATTCATACACTCTTTGATGTGACTCCCTCGAACTCATTAGATTTAATGTTGAAATTAGTTGTTTTAAATAAACGGTAAAATCGACAGTTACGCGACGGTTATACTGCGGTATTGAAGCTCAATAAGAACTGTTTACTAGCAGATACATGGTGACAGGACAGGCAAAGGTATGTCTTCAGACCATTACACGAAGTTGTAACGTAGTCTATGCTCAGAACTAACGCAACAAGATGCTTTTAAAGATAAATAATTAGGATATGTAACTATCACATAAGTTTTATTGTAAAGTTTAGACTCTCTTTTCAAACTAAAAAAAAATGAAAAATAGAACATGATTGTATATTCGCATACTAATCAAGCAAAATTAACTTTCTACTTTAAAAGTTAATGTATCTGTTATTTTAATACTTGTACCCACACATATAAATAATCGGATATCTGACACACAACGCCATCTAGCTTCAAATTAAGCAGAGTTTGTACTATGACAGCTAGATTACATATGTATGTTCATTCATATACATAAAAAAAACTCAAATTCTGGAATAAATACTTGCAGATTATATAAACATTTGGTCCGACCAGGGAATCGAATCCAAGATTTCATGTACATCAGTCGTATACTCTCTTATTGTGTTACCGAGGCAGTCTAAAAAGAGATAAAATTTTCTACTTACATATCAGTTACCTTTCCTTCTTAACTAATTTCACTTAGTAATATACGGTTATGGTTGGTAACAACAACTTTGCGAGTTTGTTATGTGTATGAAATAAAATGATATATCGACACAGTGTAGGTGATCCTTATTTGCACACACTATTGCTTACCCCTTACTTTATTTAAGTTTAAGTGTATTTTTGGTATACTTAAATTCGATCAGCAACTGTATTTGAATAGTCATTAGACTATATTGCACCTTTTCATGCTTTCAAGCAAATATGCGAAAGATATACGGTCTCTAATAAAAAAAAAAAAAATTTACAAGTCGATTCATAAGTGACGGAGTTCTCTATTACAATTTAAAAAAAAAACAATCCAATTGAGAATCTCCCTTTTTTGGATTCGAAAAAAAAAATTAATTATCTATTAGTTTTGAATTGATGTTCGTTTTTCAAATTTATCCTCTTTATTTATTTTCGTTAGTGCCAATGTTATTACAATGAATAAATTATACGTGAATAAATTAATTTCACTCTGACGTCACACAATAAGTTCAGCAATGTTTTTGGTCAATATTTATTATAAAATAAATAGAAATCTTCGAGTCTTTGGTTATTGGATTTTCTTATGATATGAATTTTCATTTTAACTAGCTGAACACAATAGGTTCGTTAACATAAAAACTTTTTAGATAGAAATGAGTTTTTTTTCAACTTCAATTCGAGTAAGGATTTAGATTTTTCGGCGAGTAGGTATCAGTAGCGATTCTTTATAAGTTTTAGGGTGTCCTCTAACTTTGTAATATAACTAGCTTTTCTTGGAAATTGTGATACGTAGGTCTTAAATATTTATTTGAATATTTACCTTTGTAACAAGTTAAGCAATAGACTGTATACATACGAATAAAAAAACACTTTCATTTTCCTTTTTCTTTGGGTTTCTCGTAGTTCCAACAATTCCGTTGTATAGGTCAATAAGTATGCCCAATTAAAACACCCTAAACTGCGATAATTCATCTAAATCCCGAGTAAATACGTTAACTGCAATAATTCATTTAAACATTTCGTAATTCGCGCAGATTTAAAACAACGTAAAATAACACATTTATATTAATCTTTTTTTTTTTTTTTTTTTTTTTTATCGTGTGGAAACCCCCTCGAGCCGTCACCCCACCGGGGTTTACGGCGGGGTGGTGTGTCGGAATCGGACCGACTAAAACCACACGGTGTGCCACTCTGCGCCTGACATAGGAGGGATCCGGGAACAGCTGCTATTACGTCATCCAGATCCCTCCTAGCGCCTGCCCGCTAAAGCGGGCACCTTCTACGGATAACCTCTCCATTTAGGCGACGTACGGCACACGCGGACGTCGCCTCCTCGCGGCTGGCCACTATAGCGGATGGAGGGGAAAACCCGTCCCGTCCACCCGCGGCCACACTCAAGGCGGCATGAGGCGCTGGTATGCACGCCTCCGCCCCCCGGCTCGCCGGCGGCGAATTGGGTCCGAGCGGATATCGTCCTCCCGGGCTTTCTCCGCCGCCTCCTTCCGCGAAATTACGTCTTCGCAGAAGGTTGCGACCGCGGTAAAACAATTGTCGCTACCGGCCATGGAGCGTATGATGGCCGGTAGCGAGAGATCTCCTCCAATAACTCCAGTGAGGACCCCACGCTGCGCCGCCCATGCGGAACAAACCGCTAGCGTGTGCTGAGCCGAGTCCTCACTGCAGTCGCAGTGGTGACAGGCAGGACTCAATTCCCTCCTGGCGACCGAGTGCAGATACTTCCCGAAGCAACCGTGCCCGGAAAGGATCTGCGTCAGTCGGAAGGAAAGGGTCCCGTGCTGCCGCCCTGCCCACTCGGCGATGACTGGTCGGAGAGCCTCCACGGTGGCAAAGCTAGCACGTGGAATCTCCAGCCGGGACGACCAACGAGCCATCGTGGCTCGACGAGCGGCCTCTCGCCACTCGCGTATCTCTTCGGGCGGGGGACGTATGCCGCTACCCGCCCGGAAATTAGCCGTTCGCCGATAAACTTCGGCGAGCACTTCCGCCTCCAAATCCCACGGGGGAGTTCCAGCCAAGGCGCACGCCGCCTCCGTTGATATGGTGCGGAACCGCGTATGGCTCTAACCGCCAATATCCTCTGAGGGCGCCAGAGACGAGCCCTATTCTGGGCGGTCAGAGCCGCCGCCCACACCGGTGCACCATACAGTGCCATTGACCGGACAACCCCCGTGTATAGCCGTCTCGTCGCGATGCTGGCTCCACCCAAATTGGGCAAAATTCGCCCCAGGGCAGAAGCAGCGCCGACCAGCTTTAGAGAAAGTTGCCGGAAGTGCTCATCGAAGAGCCACCTGCCGTCGAGGATCAGGCCCAGATATTTCATCTGGGCTCGAATCGGTACGAGGACCGAATTGACTACGATGGAGGCACCGGAGGGTGGACCACGACGGGGCCCATGGAACAAAAGGGCCTCCGTCTTGTCCAGGGCCACCCGCAAACCCAGCGCCTCAATACGCGCGACCACTAGAGAGACACCCGTGGTGGCCAGGCGTGCCGCCTCTTGGAAGTTCATCCCCCGGGCTGTAACCAATGTGTCATCTGCGTAACAAATTACGCCCAACCCGGGGGGAAGACGGCCTCGAAGGGCCCAGTCGTATCCCATATTCCACAGGAGTGGTCCGAGGACAGACCCCTGTGGAACACCGCACGACATGGGCCGCCGCCTCAGAACACCGTCTCGGTCCTCGTACATGACGGTACGCTCCTCTAAGTAGTCTGCCACAATCCGCCTCAGGTACTCCGGCACCCCATGGTAGTGGAGTGCTTCCATGATGCAGCTAAATGGCAGACTATTAAATGCGTTGGCGATGTCTAATGACACCGCCAACAGCACGCCGCCACAGCTCACCGCCTCTTCGGTGACGGCCCTCAGGCGCAGCACGGCATCGACTGTCGAACGCCCCGCCCGAAATCTAAATTGGGCGTCCGACAGATTGGGGCCCACTTCGCAGAGGTGCCGGACGATGCGGGCAGAGAGTATCCTCTCAAACAGTTTACCCGCCTCGTCCAGCAACACGATGGGCCTATAGGCCGCTACCGATTCGGCTGGTCGTCCCGGCTTCCTCAATAGGACCAGCTTCCCGCTTTTCCAGCACTCAGGGAAGCATCCGGACGCCAAGCTAGCGTCCAGGACCTCCCTGAGGCGGTCCGACATGTGTTCGAGGGCTCGGGCCAGCACACGGGCAGATATACCGTCCGGCCCGGGGGCGGTGTTCTTAGAGCGGATCCGTAGAACAACCGCCCCTACCTCTGATTCCCTGATGAGCGGAACGTTCCCCTCGTTCCCCTCGTCGTCTTCGACCATGAAGGCCATCGACGGGAATGTGTGTTCCGCCCGCTGCGGGAAAAGGCCCTCGACCACTTCCTGCAGGAAGCTGGGCTGGAGTGTCTCTGTAAGGGGGGAGCCCGACGTGCGGAGCTTTTGTCGCGCCGCACGATAAGGGCGACCCCAGGGGTCACGATCGAGACCCTCCAGCATCTCCTTTCGTTTCACATCTTTGGCGCGGCTAATGGCCAGCTTCAGAGTTTTCTGCGCCTCTCGGTACTCCTCATGAAGCTGGTCCTCCCCGCTATCTTCGTGGTGACGTCGTCGACTGCGAGTGTAGGACCTCCGGGCACGAGTGCAGGCCGCACGGAGGTCCGCCAAGTCTTGGGACCACCAGTAAACCTCCTTCCGCGGAGGACGACGACCTCGGATGCGGGGCATGGCCGCATCGCAGATCTGCGTAATCGCATCACGAAAGCGACCAGCCCCCATGTCGACCTCCTCGGTCGGGGCCTGCGGAGACAGCCAAGAATGAATTATGGCCGCCTCCTCTAGTAGGTCCCTATTCAGCTTCGAAAAAGCCCACCGCGGAAAGCGAGAAGAACGCCGCGTCGCGTGACCCCTACTGGGGTCCTGGGTCCGGGAGAGCTCAAATCGGATGTAGAGGTGATCCGAGAGCGTCTCAACCTCTTCCAGGACACGCCAGTTCCTTACTCGTGCGGCGAGGGCAGGGGTAGCGAACGAAAGGTCCACTATCGACCCCCCCTGCTGTCGCACGCACGTGTTGGTGGAGCCTCTGTTCAGCAAGCAGAGGCCCACTGAGGCCGCCCACTCCTCTACGGCTTCGCCTCTAGCGTCCATCCTGGGGGAGCCCCACGCAATGGATTTTGCGTTGAAGTCCCCCAGCACTAGGACGTGCCCAGACGTTAGTCGCCGCATCGAGGTCTCCAAGCTGTTGAGGAAACCCTCGAAGTCGCTGAAACTCCGGTTGGGGGAGAAGTATACACCGTATACGGTGATCCCCCCCCACTCAGCAGCAACATATCCAGTGCCCTTGTCTCTTAGCGACAAGGGCGGGGAATGAGCCGCTGTGGAGCCGACGACTGCCACGGAGCCGTCCCGGTCACCCAACCAGTTTGGACGGGGAGGAACATAATAAGGCTCCGCGGCTACAGCAACGCCGATCGACCACTGTGCCATGGTTTGCAGGAAGAGGTCTTGCGCCGCGGCACAGTGGTTCAGGTTCGTCTGAACAAGGAGCTTGGAGACTTGGTCCATTATTGGACCGTCTCTACAACCCCCTCCATGGGCGACGCCTTCGACGCAGGAACGACGTCAGAGGTAGCCTGGGCCGATTGGCTACACCCCGACGTTAGCCGAGAATTTCGGGGAGGCTTGCAACCTCCCTGCCCCATTTGATGATTGGCGGGCTTGTTACCCGCCGCACATACCGGGCAGTGAGGGGCGGCAGAACATTCTGCCGCCTTGTGCCCCGGTCGACCGCAACGGAAACATAATCCGCTACAGTCAAAACAACTATTGCACTTGATGCGAGTGTGTCCCGTAGCCAGGCATTTGAAACACCTCATCGGTCTCGCCGCCAAAACCGTGACTCTAGCGTTCACAAAACCGATGAGGATCTTGCCAATTTCGCCCAGACTTTTGGCTGACGCTACAGGACAGCTAACCCATACCGCACCAAGGCCTCCCAGACCGGGGCGAATGGTGCCGATCTTGATGTTGTCTGCGTTGCATCCGGTCTTCTCCCGAATCGCTTCGCGGACGTCCTCGGCCGTCACCGAATCGTCCAGGCCTGAAATGCGCAGCTCCGCGCATTTAGTAGGCCTGGTGATCTTGATACCATCCGTGGTTGCCAATATTCCGCGCAACTTCTCGGCAAATTTGTCTGCCGTCTCTGCCCCTTCAGTTCCAGGGAACTCAAGAATTCGAGCTCCCGTCTGGGCAAGACGCAATTTGACACCTACCGTTCCGAAATCTTTTGACAGACTATCCCGTGCCTTCTTAAAGACGGCTGCGTAGGACACTCCACCGTTAGCCGCTTCCGGTGACAAAGTTACAACCACAGCCGCTGTCTTAGGGGTCCGCAGTTTCCCAGAGTTCTTCTTGGTGGACTCTGCAACCGCGGGCTGAAGTGTAGGTCTTGCTCCCCTCGCAGCTTTTTTAGCCCGCTTTCGGGACTTCTCATTTCCTCCCACTACTTGCCACCCATCGTTTGCGGTAGCCGAAGAAAAGGGATGAGTATTAGGTGATGGAGTGGGCAGTGGAGGAAATTCCGCCCCTGTTTTTGCCAAGGTCTTAGTTGGAGGTCTAATCTTCTTTCCAGCTGCCTTGGTCGCTGGTGTCGCATTCGGTGTAACTGCTGATTGGGACGTCACCGTGGCATACGTCACGCGGCCACCCGTAGCTGGGAGTGGAGTCGGCACTGCGGTTTTCTTCGGCTTATCTGCTGCGAGTGGTGGCCGAACTATGGGAGCAGGAGGTAGCCTCGCCTCCAGGCCAGCGAGACGCCCATCCATCATACGCCAGACTGCGTCAGTAATCTGGCGTAGCTGAGCATCGGGGACGCCACCAAGAGACGAAGTAGGGGCGGGTTGCCGTGGAGCAGAGTTCTGTCGCTCAGGATAGTCCGCCCGCGTCCTAAATTGAGCGAACTGAGCACTAAGTTCTGCAACCTGTCCTGTCAATCGGTCGTTAGCTGTCTGGAGGCGAGCCACGTCCCCAGTGATGGTCTCAACGACCCCAGCGATAGCCAAAGCAGAGTCCTTCAGAGCTCTTACAAAAGAGCTCTTCAGATTTCTGGATTTGGTAGCCACCTTCTCGATTATAGCCACCGCTAGCTTTGCTCTCTCCTGCAAAGAAGCCGGTGTTTGGGGGGTTGAAACTTTGTCCATCGGCTCCCGGATCTTCTGCAGGAGATCCGCAATCTCTTCTTCTGCTGCACTTTCGCCCTCCGCCCTGACCCGTCTATAGGCTTCTGCCTTCGAGAAGACAGAACCTGAAGGGGTAGAAATGGTCGTGCGTGACCTGCCTCTGCGGCTGCTTCCCACTTTAGGAGGTAGCATCTCTTGAGACGTGTCACTCTCCTCGTCCCTGGAGCGTCCGCGTTTTCTGCTCTCGCAGATCTCCACTTCTGTGGACTCCAGTACGTCCATACCGTCATCCGACGGATGGGCGGACTTGGAACGCAATCGCTCCGATTTTCTTCTTTGGCTCCCAGCAACCAAATTGACTTCTGGGAGCCCTACTGAAATAGGAGCCCCAAGTACGGGTTCCTCCTCGTTCGACGAGAAGTCAGTTCCTGGCTTCCCTTTCTTACTCCTCTCTTTCTTGTCGTCTTTGTTGTTTTTATTTAAAATGGTTTCCATAATTAGACCCACGAGTGGGGGAGAACTAAAAGTCGACCCGGGCAGAGATCCCCCAATACCCGCGCAAGCGTAAATTTGTGCCCAACTGAGGGGTCCGCAGGTGCCTCAGCTGGGAGTGTGCTTACGACTGAACTACCCATCAGCCATGCATCCCCTGGCCACACACCAGAACACGGGATTCGGGATAATTTTTTAAAGAGGTTTTCTTCCTCGCAGTCCAGGCGGTTAAGCCAAGACCCTCGTCCTCGAGTAGAGTTGCGAGACATAACCACGACACTCTTCTCGAGATTGTGATATGACGACGGTGGCAGGAAGATAAGTCTCTCACTGCCTGCTCGGTGGTAGTGTGAGTACACACCGAGCCCGTTCGCTTTTCTCCACCGCTGACAGTGGAGAAACTCCAACCCGTGAAAGGGCTCCCGCCTTCGTGATTTTTTACCGAGGTTTTCCTCCTCATTGCTCCGAAGAGCGAAGAGCCAACAGAGAAACCGGCTGATACACCCTCTCTGTTGAACCAAACCTCAACCAATGGCCGAAGATATAAGGCCTCCTCTTCGTACTAGAATATTAGCCGTTGGCTGAGACGACCTCCTCCAAATAACAGAGGAAGAAACAACGTCATCGCCAACGTTTCCAGGGTGCACCACGTGGAGGTTTTCTAGCCCAGCACCCCACATTTATATTAATCTAACCTAAACAAATAGTGGGCAATAAAGCTTAAATCCGTTGTAATAAGATTGAAAACCTCGTAACCCGTTTCTTTTGTGTTCTTGTTAGCAACAGGGTTGTCACTTTCATATTGTAGAATATATATTTTTTCTAGTTATATTTATATTCAATAACTAATATATTACTTACTGTTTAAAGAAAAATATACGAAAAAACTTTTAGGATTGTTTTATAAATGAGAATGTGAAGAAAGTTGAAGAAAAAATAAATTATTCTAAACAAAGTGAACACAAATATTTCTTATCGTAATTCATTGAAAAGAGTCTTAATTTCGCCACCACACCTCACCAACCTAGTCTTACTAATGTCTAATATATTTTATTCATTAATTTGTTTCATTTAATTACATATCTATAAGTCAACACAAATGCAAATATGAAAGTGAGTTTGTTTGTTAAACTTTCTTGCCGTTCCCACTTCTTGTAAACATATTTTAGGCATATAAAAAAGAACATGCCATAAATATACTTACTATGTTCTCGAGATCAATTGAATTTATCGTTAGACCGTTTCGATAAGCACTCATGAATTAATTGACAACCCAAATGGACAAAAATCCATTATAAAAATCTATATTAACGTGGAAAAAGAGGCGGGTTAAAGGTTTTTCAAAAGTGGTATCCATAAAAGTATAAGAAATACTCGTATTTTTAGAGTAAAATAAAATTTTCAAAAAGTTTCCTAAAATTTTTCGACAGCGTGGTAACCCTGTGACCCTGTAACATGGCGACAGGTGCTAAACCCCAGCGGATTTACAGCTCCAAGGTCAAGGCAAATGGCGGAGGGTCATTTAAAATGTAATAATGTTTGTTCTTATTGTGAGTTTGTTTCGTCAAAATTAGATCTTTCTCAGTCGGACGAATTTGATGAGAAAAAAATTGTAAAGTCCATTTTGGTGAAGCCAAAGAATATTCGAGGGTAAAAAAGTATTTAATTTTGCTTTTTGTAGAAGTTTTTTGAATTTGTTAAACAAAAAAGTCATTTATATTTTACACTAGGGTACTGTAAACTTGCGTTTGTATTACAGACCATCGAACGAGTGTTTTTGTAAAGAGTGGACAAACTAAACAAGAAGGGTATTTACCTGAACACATGAACAACAAACAAAACTAGGCATACGTCAGTCGTATGCTTAACACAGATATTTCTAAAGTCGGCGGAGAAGGCCAGGGAGGACGATCTCCAATCGGACCCAATTCGCTACCGGCGAACCGGGCGGCGGAGGTGCGCGTACCAGCGCCTCGTGCCGCCTTGGGTGTGGCCGCGGGTGGACGGGACGGGTTTTCCCCTCCATCCGCTACAATGGCCAGCCGCGAGGAGATGACGTCCGTGTGTGCCGTACGTCGCTTAAATAGAGAGTTTATCCGCGCTATGAGGGATATGGATGTCGCAATAACAGCTGTTCCCGGATCCATCTTATCTCAGGTGCAGAGTGGCACACCGTGTGGTTTTAGTCGGTCCGATTCCGACACACCACCCCGCCGTAAGCCCCGGTAGGGTGACGGCCCGAGGGGGTTTCCAGACGTTAAAAAAAAAGATATTTCTAGAGAAAGTCAATTTAAACTCAGTAGAAAACTCATTAATGGACCTGGAGACCTTATATCAAAATTATTCATATCAAAAAATGCAAATTTGAATTTTAACTGAAAACAACAAAAATATGTTGAATAGGGCGACGTCTCGTGGTTCGTACTTTTAAGAGTTCTTACAAAACAACCATTGTTTGTAAATAATAGCTTCGTAAAGAAATATATCAAAAGAAGTTATAGAGAAAAAAATACCATAAGTAGTAGTTCGTTCTCTTAGGTAACGAGTTCGATTTCGTATTTGACTCACTGTTTGTTTATTATCTATTTAAGGAATTTCTTGTGGGTTTTATTTGTAACCACACTAACACTGTTTTTGGTCCAACTAGTATCTATCTGTAACTAGTGTTTTATTCATTATTCATTGCGTATTAACGCAGTATTTTAGTATTAACTAAATTATTATTAACTAAAATTAGTAGCACTAAAATAAGCATTAGTATTAACTAAAAAACTAATTTAAAAAAGATGTTTTAACACCCTTATTGTTATTTATGTTTACTAAATTTGATAGTCACAAACTATTTGCTTAATGTAAGCGAACCCTAAAGCGTGCGTTTTGATTTACCAAGCTGTAAAAAACAATATTCTTACAAATTTTAAAAGCGCAAACGTCAGACCATTTATCTCGTGAGTCGCAAACAGTTTGCCCAACGCAATTGAACCTTATCGCGTTTTGATTTACTGAGCAGTAAGAATATTGCCATCACAAACACCGCTTAGAAATATTTCTTATCTTCAAATGTTATTCCCATGTTTTATTGCGCCAGTCTTTGTGTAATAACTTCGCTCGCTAAATATGTAGGATTTTGTGATGAATTTGATGTCATCTTATATTTTTCTTTGTGTACCTAGGTGAGTCAAAATAACTAATTTCAAAAGATATTTTCGAGAGCACAATTGGTTTCTGATACAATTTTTTGCAATCACATCCAAGCACATTCACTTTGTTTCAAATTCTTGGCTGCCTCCACAGGCCCCGACCGAAGAAGTCGACGTGGGAGCTGGTTGCTTTTGTGATGCGATTACGCACCACAAAAGCAACCAGCAACCAGTTATTTAAGAGGATACTCTCTGCTCGCATCTTCCGGCACCTTTGTGAGATGGGCCCCGATCTGCCGGACGTCCGAGTCGATTTGCGAGCGGGGTGTTCGACGGTTGATAACGTCTTCTGCCTGAGGGCCGTGACCGAAGAGGTGGTATCCTACCGATCACGGAGCGTATGACGGTCAAGAACCAGAGATTACTTTTAATAACTTCAGTGAGGGCCCCACGCTACGCCGCCCAGGCAGAACTAACCGCCAGCGTCTGCAGTCGCAGTGGTGACAGGTGGGACCCAATTCCCTATCAGCGACCGAGTACAAGGGCACAGAAATATTAATATTTATATAAAAGGATAAGTGTAATTAGTTTCTTTAAGAAAAATAACTATAGTAATGACATCAAAATTCTATTAAATTCTGGTTTCAATCGATTCGGTCACCGGCGATCGTTATCTGATATCCGGTATGCAGCAAGTATCGCATTCCGTATGTCGTAACACAAATACATACAAACAAGCAATAACAATGTGACAGTCTGCTACTGTTTGTGGCGCTTTCATGCGCCGGCGCCGCCGACGCTTCGATATTACGTCATTGTAGTAGGGTGACTGTGAGTTAAAATGTATGTAGGTTTGTCTCGATTAAGGTTATTTTATTAAATATTTCAATATTAATTCTTACATGTTATGCGAAAGAGTTCAATGTATACTATAAGAAATTTAAGTAATTGAAAATTATTTATATATTTTAGGCGTGTTATAAGTTACATTATTTATTTAGTGCTTTTAGCCATTTTTTATGGAGTTTACTCCTTAAGAATCGGTATTTTGATATAAGGTGCCCGGTATGAGAAAAATGTGAGGAGTAAAATCTACTGCACGAATGACCTAGTTACGTTTTTGGTGCGGCTGCACTGGTTGTGAGTGTATTAAGACGTGAATAGAGTATGCTGCAAAGTGACCATATCTATATGTTATTTTCATTAATTTGTTAATTTACCCTTTCATACAGTATCAATGTTCTTTCAGTTAATTTCAGCTAAATAAGCTTTTTTTAAGGAGTAAACTCCCGTCGTGCGTCGGAGCTGACACACATATTTTTTTCTGATAAGTTAGGTTACTTTATATCCAGATAAATTAATAAGTATACCCTGCAGTTTTATAACTAATGATACTTAATACTCGGACTGTCTCTTACACTAACTTAATTTCAAAAGACTTGAGTCCAACAGATGCTTCTAACTTTACTCGTTTAGTACATATGCCACAGTCACCTCTTATTAAGAAGGAGACTAGACGTTATGACTCATCAAAAAGTTCGTGAGTGTAGTAAGGTCTTTAGTCTCCATACCTAGAGAGTATGTTAATATTCCTAGAAACAAAGTCGATTCTGCAAAACACAAATTCGAAGTAAAAACTCCTTTCTTGTCAGAACAGTTTGATTTTAGAACCAAAATTTTAAAATGTTAAATCCAAAGACACTTCTGTGACTGAAAAACATTTGTCTTATAGTATATCATGGTCACTGGAACAGTGCGTTTGACGGTAGCAACGCGAGCACGTCAATACGCCTCGCCTCCAGCGAAAGTGTTTAAAATCGACCATTACTGCACTTTGCGCAATACCCAACTTATTAATACTGTTCAACAGTCCGAGTAACATGCAATCTCAATTCTGATAGATTTGTGTTCAAACATTATAGGTCTTGGACGCGTTTAGACCGGGTTTCTTAACTTGAAAGCAGTTTTCTTTATAAGGATTTATTTTTTAATCGACTCACTGCAACCGAGGTTTTTGAGCCAGAAACGAGTCACCTTGACACTTTTGTTTTTAAACTATATAAATATAAGGAGAATTGATTGAGAAATTGTGATATCTAAAAGCTCAAGGTGTTCCAGAAATGTATTGTATCTATTGTAACATGAGGTCAATGTTTCTAAAGTTCAAGACTGCGGCTGAGTACAGACTGCTAAAGAAAATGTCTCAAATGAATGATATATTACTGCGGTTCTTTTTTAGAGGAATTATTTGATATTTTTATTCGTTTTATATTTGCTTGATATAACTAGTATTACAAAATATTTGAAACGTGCAGTATTACGAATGAGAAAATGTTTGAAAAGGATTTTAATTCTGTTTCTGCTTCGGAGTTAGTTTAATTCCAAGCTGTTTATAAAGGAAGTTCACGGATTATCGGCTCAGTAATTACGATGTATAAACATAGAAAACATACTAACACTTGCATTAATATTTTAAAGACTTATAGATTATAATTTTATACCAATCTTACAATGAAATAGTTATATTTTTTTGGTATGGCAACATTCTTACACAATTATTTTTATCCGTTTTGGTTGCATAAAAACATGTGCAAATTATGAAGTAGGTAACTTTCGAATGTGACTTTTATAAAAATGCTATTTATTAATTAATTCATTGTTTAATGGATTTGAATATTTAAATTAAATATATTTTAAGAACTTTAAGACAGAATAAACACTAGAATTATATTTTAGTAAATTCGGCGTTTTATTTTACAAGTTTTTGAAATGATAAAGCTTGAGTAAACCTACAGGCATTGTTTATTTCCTTTCGATACAATTATATTATAATATATGTATAGTTTTATATGGAGAGATAATTTACAAATAATATTACAGTCTTCTTCTTAGGATACCGTGTGTAAGATGGCATCCCTAAACCTATCTCGCCTCTGAACCTTGAGCTCTGAAGATTGGTAACGTTACTTATATCTTCTATGCTTTGAAGATATCTGACTTCTTGAGCAACTCTGATTCGAAATAAATAAGTTTGGAGTTCGAAACAAGCTACTTTATCACTTTGCTGCCTGCTTATGAGTTTGTTGAGATCATTTTCTGTCAGCAACCAACGAACTTAAAATTAAAAAATAAATACTTTTTGTCTCTAAACACAAAAGAATGTGTCGTAACTTGTAGGTTCCAGACCTTTCTGTTTTGTGGGTTCTTGTGAATACCGGCCTTGATCAAATAGTTAACGCCAGTGTCTACCATTCGCATAGCGGAGACCAGGAGACGACAAGCCTATTGAATCATCTAAGTGAAGCTGCAGATTCGGTCCATCGACGCTTTCCATCTGCGCAGTTGGTGTTTCTTGGGGACTTCAATGCACACCATGAAGAGTGGCTATACCCGTATGGTGACACTGACCACGCTGGAAGAGAGGTCTACAAATTTGCATTATCTTGTGGCCTCTCTCAGCTCGTCCACGATCCCACTCGTATTCCTGACGTCGTGGGCCACACTGCGTATTGCCTGGACCTTCTGCTGACAACCGATCCTGATAGATATTCGGATTCCGTTTCACCACCACTCGGGACATCGGATCATTGTGTGGTGAAATCTGTGTCCCACTACTCGCCTCCTGACACCAGCCCTAAAGACACTAGGCGAGTGATGAGATGCGTCACTTTTTCGCCTCTTATCCTTGGAGGCAGGTCTGTTTTTCTTCTAGAGATCCATCGTGCTGCGCGGATGCTGTCTCGAGTGTGATCTATCAAGCTATGGAGTACTTTATTCCTTTTGCTGAAGTATCCCTTGAGACCAAAGCTCGCCCGTGGTTTAATACTGAATGCCTCTTAGCTGAAAAGCGTAAGCGTGAAACCTATTTGTCTTGGGTTGACGCTCGTAAAAGCAAGAGCTCGAGAAAAACTTCTGTTGCTCTTCGCTGCCCCCTCTGCATAAGCCTGACGGATCCCTGGCCCACAGCGCTGAGGAGAAGGCAAATTTATTTGCCAATCTCTTCGCAGAGTATTCTCGTCTAGTCAGCAACGGCAAGTGTCCACCTCAGTGGCATTCATTTTAACGGCGCTCATTTTGGGGCTAAACGGAGGTGCCGTTTGGCTCCAAAATGAGCGCCGTTAAAATCCACCAAAAAGAGGTACTCCAATGTTTGCTGAACCTGGACGTTAATAAGGCCAGTGGTCCTGATAACACTCCAGCAGAGGTACTGAAGTGTTGTGCACCCGAGTTGTCTCCGGTTCTGACTCGTCTATACCAACTCTCTTTAGAAACTGGTAAAGTGCCGAGATCCTGGAAGCTTGCTAATGTTCAGCCTATACCCAAAAAAGGAAGCCGTGCAGACTCAGCCAATTACAGACCTATCGCGATCACCTCTATAATCTGTAAGGTTATGGAGCGTATCTTAAATAATCATCTCCTGACATATCTTGAAGCAAACGAACTCCTCAGCGATAACCAATATGGTTTTCGCAGGGGACGCTCGACCGGAGATATGCTAATATATGCCACCCACCTTTGGAGCGAGGCCTTGGAGGGTCACGGTGAAGCAATAGCCGTTTCATTAGACATCTCAAAGGCCTTTGACCGGGTCTGGCACGAGGCACTACTTAGTAAGCTTCCAGCATACGGCATACCTACTGAGCTCTGCGACTGGTTACGTGACTTCCTGAGGGAACGGTCGATTCGAGTTGTCTTGGATGGCTGCTCTTCCGATCTAATGGCTATCAATGCTGGTGTACCTCAGGGATCTGTTCTCTCTGCAACCTTGTTTCTGCTGCACATAAACGATCTTTTAACACCCGGTATTATTGGCTACGCCGATGACAGCACCGTAATTGAAAGGTACATGTCCAACCCGCGAGCTAGTCCAGAGGAAATACGGTCCTTGAAAGAGTCCATGATTGAACGGGTGAACGTGACATTACAGTGGGTGTCCGATTGGGGTGACGCCAATCTTGTCCAGTTCAACCCTTCCAAAACACAGGCGTGTCTTTTCTCCGCGAAAAAGAGTACCTTCGATTTAACACCCACTTTCGAAAGTGTATCCTTACCGATTACTAACCATCTATGGCTTCTAGGTATTACCATCACCTCTAACCTCAACTTTGGCCAACAAATTGAGTCTATGGTACAAACGGCGATAAAGAAATTGTCAATTCTTTCAAAGGTTCGGCGGTACTTCAGCTCTGAATAGCTGCTTAATCTTTACACAGCCCAAGTTCGATCTTGCATGGAGTACTGTAGTCACCTCTTGGACGGTGCAGCCAAATATCATCTGGGAGCTTTGGACTCAGTTGACCGAAGAGCCCGTAGGTTAGTTAACAACGAAAAGCTCTCAAATAGCAGACTACACACCCTTGAGCATCGTCGTCGTGTTGCCAGCTTGTCGGTTTTTTATAGGATACACTTTGGAGAGTGGTCGAAGGCTCTCTTCGAACTGATTGAGCTATCTTCATTCCTTTATCGGACTACTAGGCGCACGCAAAAATTTCATCCACACGTTGTTGACATACCCAAAAGTCGAACTAAACGGTTTGACAGCTCTTTTTTGATGAGAGTCGCCAGGACTTGGAACGACCTGCCTGTGTCTATTTTTTCTGTAGACATGAACTCTGGAGCCTTTAAGAGTAGAGTGAACAGGTATCTTTTGGATGGGCGTGTACCACCTTCGTCTTCATCTGCACTTTCCATCAGGTGAGTTAGAGGACAAACGCCTATTCCATTACAGAAGTAAAAAAAAAAAAAATAATTTTGTAAGTCAACGAAAACATGTCTTATGTTCTCGTAGTTAAATAAAAATCTGTATAACTGTTATCATTGGTCTAGAATATATAATGGATTATTTATTTTACTTGCTGATTTTCCGTAACGTAGTACGTGTAGTGTCGGATTAAGAATATAGAGTATCTTCACCCCTATTCATCCCATGAGTCTCGTGATAGGTGACTAAAGAAACAAATTACACAGGACAACATTGTTGCAATAAGAAGGAAAACTTGAAAAAACCTAATCTACTCGTCTGACTACGGTGACGACACCGGCGACATCAAAATTTCCTTTAAAAAGGAGAGGTTTATGTCCAGCAGTGGGCCACCATCGTTTAGGAACATCTGCAGCTCAAGAGATACAAGATTTACCACCCTGTGTGTGTGTCTCTCTACCCGGAATTATGAGTTGCGGAGGTAGGTCATCCAGATTTCACTATTTGACCTGTCAACGTGTAATAGTCTATAGTTCTACGTCAGCTGTTTTAAACTACCATCAAGTTCAAGTTATAATAGACAAAGCAATACAATGCAACATTTAAAACAGTCGTAATTCGACCGCTAAATGATTGCAAGTAATCATAATTCCGTGAAAGAATAAGTATAAAATTAAACTGTTGCGAATTGCCATCACAATCGATTTGTAATAGCAGTTGGGGAAACAGCCAATAATCAGATTCTTTGTCAATAACTCAATATGTCGAGTTTTTGGCCCGAATTGCTTGTAAGAGCACGGATATTAAATTATTTTGATAGATTGCTAGAACTCGTGGCCACGGAGAGAGGTTTTGTTAACTCAATGAAAGCTAAAAGCTGTGCTGTGTTACTATATATAGACGATTTTTTTAAAAATTTACTAACTAGGTTAAGGAATTAAGCATGCAAAAATTGCTTTTTGTTTAAATGGAGTAGTGTAATACTCAAAATGTAAGTTGTGATTCAGCAGTTGTGGGTTAAATAAATATTATTAGCGTCTGTTACATCAGGGATTTAATTTATTTACCATGCAATAGGTCAAACCTCTGCATGATGGGTGCATAGCGTTCCCAAGTCAATTTTACCTACAAGTGGTGCACTTACTAAACGACGGACGAGGCTTTGGCAAACAAAACATCCCGATTAGCGCTAATAAGCTCGCCATTGATTACGTGAGACGAAACCATTGCCGAAAAGTGGGCCCCACCAGGGAATATGTGTGTATGTAGGTCAAACATGTTACCGTCCATCGGGCAGCAGCAGTACCAAAAAACAGGAAAAAAAGCATCAGAAATGATAAGAAAGCGATATTATTTTTACTGATTGATCGGGAATTATTTCTCGAATCTTCTGGTAAGTTTGATTTATCTAAATTCGATTTCACTATCAAACAAATGATCACAGTCACTTTCAGGTTACGTATCGAATTTTTTTTTCTAGTAAATAGTAGTGATAAAATAATAATGAAACGATTATATCTCTATTATTGCTGTCTACCTCTATCTATACACAGATCAAAAATATACATTAGAACAAAAAGCATAGGTAAGTTAATTCCATTAGTTATTTGATAAAATATCGCCTTCTTTACGTTTCTGGATTTCGAGGCAAAGCGTATTTATTAAAGTTTCGCATAAGTATTTTAAAAAAGTTTCGCATTTCTGACATCAGAAACTATTAAATAAATACTACGATAAATACGTACATTTAACACAAAAGATTAACCACAGCATCTATTTATCAACTAAATAATAAAAAATAAAATAAAAGTTAATTTCACAAAATGTATTTTCATTAACTTATGAAAAATGGCTTCCTTCACAAAGGTTCTTAAGATTGCTTTCTGGATGTTTACAAGGTTTTAGTCACAGCAAACAAGTGTTTTCGCTTAGGGTAAAAAATTACTTGGACCGAATGACAAATTATCTGGGCTGCTCATAACAGACGCTAACAATAGTTATTTAATGTTTGTGAGTTGTATTTGTAAGATTTGTATTAGGTTAGGGTAGAAAATTGTTGAACAGAAGAAGAGAAATGAAATAGTAGACCAAAGATACCTTTTGCGTTAAAAAAAACGTGTGTATCTATGTACGCACGTAAGAATTTATACTTCTTTGGCATAACATGATAAAATCTTTCTAAAATTTTGATCGAAAAAAAAAAATTAAATAAAGTTTTGGTCGTGTCGAAGAAAACGACACTATTAATAGAAAAAAAGGTATATAATGAATGGAAAGAAAATTTTATTATAACCTACTATCTAGTTAAATAAATATTATTAAAATATCATAAAGTAATTACATATTTATAAAAAATAAAATGTTGACTAGCTAATTTCGTAAAATCATCGTAAAATTTACTCTCTTCAATTTTCCTCAACACGCCAAAAACATATATATAAAAATATATAATGTGTTATTACTAGCCAATTGGCGCCACGGCAGTCAGCCTCAAGGAAGACCAGTCAGCTACGTGTGAGATATAATATAGTGCACAAGTACATACGAAAACAGAAGTGCACACTCTGTTCCTTCACTCTCACAACCCGAAGATATCCGTCACGATCGACGAGAGATCAGACGCACGACCAACGACTGTACGTGTTCTCCGTGGTCTTAACCGACCATAATTCTGAAACTGCGGGCGTGTAATCATTTCCGTAGTCAGAATAACTAAAAAAAATTTTTTTGGCTCGATCAGGAAATCGTACACGAGAACTCGGATCGGCAGTTGCATATGCTAACCACTCGTCAAACGTCAAAATAAAATCGCTTGTAGAAAGTTATTTAATCGGTTATGTCCCCCTCCCCACAGAATTAAAGTCCGGTATCACTTAGACCAAGCCGGTCCATATTTACGTCTATAAGCACGGATCTCCCACGACTGCAACTGCGCCCACAATGGGGTTACATTCCCACTCTACGAAAATATTTGAATTTATGCAATGGATGTTATATGCATTTAGGTCTAAGTATGTTTAAAAATGTTTGTACGAAACCTAAGAAATAAGAGTACAAGGTTTGAAAAACTAAGTTTGGGTAACGAGTGGGTGGTGTAATATATCTCGAAATGAATTAGATTAATTGAATTTTTTAGTAAGTACATACGACCAATATACTAAGATCTTTTAGTCTAAGCGAATATGTGGTTTAAAAAGTTCTTCATTATTAAACTTACCGTGTAGAACAATCTCGAGTGAATTAACTAAAATATATGTATTTTAAAAGAAAGATATCTTCGGGTCTTTAGTACTATGAAAATACTTTATACAATAGCATATTTTGTCAAAAGTTTTTAGCTTATTACCATTTACATATAAACATTATGTACACCACGTTTGTGTCATATTATTTTTTCTTTTCAAAAGACAACGCCCACTTTTGGAATAAATCCTGTGTCGCGGGGGGACTTTACAAACATACAAGAAACAGACACAAAGAACACCCAGACTCAGAACAACAATTTGAGGATCACACAAAGTGTTGTCCCATGTAGGATTTGAACCCACAACACTCAGCGAAGTGGAGTGCGGTGAGGTGACCGTTAGCACTAGGCCAATCGTGTAGTCGATATTTGTCTTCTTAAGTGTGCCATAAACATCTTAAAAGGGGTACATTGGAGGGGGGGGGGGGGGGGGGTGGTTATGTGTTAAGATAAACATATCAACACGTGAAAAATATACACTTCCATATAAACAGGTGAACCCTATGCACCCTGTACGGTCAAGATCTTAGGGCTCCAAGTCAACCTCACTTGCAAGAGGTGCATCTGCTGATGGACGGACGAAGCTCTGGCAAACAACACATCCCGATTGGCGGCGATTGGTTCGCCACCTATTACGTGGGATCAAAACACTGGTGAAAAGTGGGCGTTTGATATGCATCTGCCTACCCTTCCGGGGAAATAGGCGTGAGTATATATGTGAACAGGTGAAATGATCAGCTCTAATGACTTTATATAAACACAGGTTATTCAAAGACTTTAAGTTAGGTTTATTTAAAACTCTATCAGATTCCCTTAAAAAATACTTTTTTGACTGCCTCTGTGGCGTAGGGGTAGCATATGCGACCGCTGTGCATAAAGTCTTAGGTTCGAACCTCGGGTCGTACCAAATGTTTATATGATCTGTAAATATTTGTTTCCAAAGGTGAGTGTTTTCTATTTATAAAATATATGTACTTACAAAAAAAAAATATACAAGTATTCTATCCATCAATCTAGCTGTCATAATACAAGTTTTTCTTAGTTTGAAGTTAGATGGCGTTGAGTGTCAGATGTCCGATTATTTATTTATTATTTTTATTTATTAGGCCAACACTTTTAATAAAACTAGAGTATGTCGATCTCTCATTAAGAGTTCGTAAGAACAATTTGTTGGTTCTTATCCCAAGTTATTTACTTACTGAAGAAATTAGGTGTGTTGCCGCGATAAGAGCGCGGCAGCTCATCGAGTTTCCTGCTTTCTTTGATGTATTACGAACACCAAGTGACCTGACCTTGGTTTTTATATCAACTTCCTTTCTCTCTTTGATTCTGTTTATTTTAAGATCGAATACAAAAGAAACAATGTCTTTTTTTGTAATTTTTAAGAGTATTTCTGAAGTTTTCGTATATATTTAGTTATCACGACTTTAATAAAATAAAAATATCCGTATTTTGACTATAGAGCCATGTGTGCCTACTCAAACAGTGCAAGTAGATACATAAAATAAATTTAAAATAACAAATAGTAAATAAATAAATAATCAAAATAAATTGATGCATAGAATACCTTTGGCATTAAGTCCACCATTGTAAATTTTGTGCATCATCATCAACAGCCTTTCAGAGTCTACTGCTGGACATAGATACTTTTATTCTTGAAAGGACTAGGCTACTTGTTACCATTATACATGCAGAATAAAGCTAGTCTATCATAAATTTGTCTAAAAGCAACGAACACTATTGAATATCGCGTGTCATCTTCATAGATAATTGATTTAGGTTGACCTCACGATCATAGTTCTTACAGAAACTATCCATAATATAACCACACGTCTCCATTCCACGGGCCCACGTATTCCCCTAATAGAATTACTTAAGATATTCGCCTAAGTTTCCCAAACGAACTCTGCTTAAACATTTAGGAACATCTGAGGCCTTACTATACAGGTTAGAGAAGTATACACTACGTATATACTCGTAAATAAACTGTTTCATGTGTAGGGCATTTATAATTGGAAAGAGAAGGCAAACAAAAATTAAGCTTATTGTAACCTGTCTGACCAGTGTGGTGTGACAGGCCAAAACCTCCTTTCTAAGGAGAGACTTATGTCCAGTAAATAAATAAATAAATACTAAATAAATATTTTGGACATTTGACAGACAACGTCATCTAGTTTCAAACTAAGCAGAGCTTGTGCCATGATAACTAGACTGACTGATAGAATACTTATTTACTCTTTTTGGTTTTTTGTAAATACATACATATTATACAGAGAAAACATACAAATTTCGAAATAAATATTTGTAGATCGTACAAACATTTGGTCGGACCCGGGAATCGAACCCGAGACCTCAAACACAGCTGTCGCATTCACTACAGCTGCTCCACCGAGCCAATCTTTCCAGTAGTTGACCATTAAAGGGTTTTGATGAAGTTTTATTGAAATTTTTGGAAACTTCTACCAAATTACGTGTTACAAACAGCCCGCCAAAAGCACAAATGATGCTGTAAAGGTTCCGGTTTTTCGGCACCCTAAAAGAGTAGCTTTGCTGGTCAATACTTTAGAATATCTGCCATCAAGCTTGGGAAACGTTTTCTTTGCATATAGCCCACATAACTGATTCAGACCTACTTATGTTTCAAAATTACTGGTATACGCACAACCATTATCCATTTTAGAAAAAAGTCCGTGCAGTTAACGAACATAAAACGACTTCTAAAAACCCAAAACCGTATATAGCGCCATTATAAGCATGAACATTACCGCCGTACCCTTTTTTTGCCTACATTAAGGGTGATAAATAAATTTCCTACATTTTGGTGCTTTTATAACGACCACAGATATAGTCACGAGTTTTTATCATTTACTTGTTGACTTGCGTAACTTCGAGTGCATCTGTCAAAAGGAATTGACATTTAATTTTTTTTTAAATATTTTGCACTGATACTCGGTTCGTTTGGTCGTAGAGTAATGTTATAAGGTCTGTGATGTCAATAGGTTTTAATAGTCCGCTGCTGGACATAGGCCTTTACTTTGAAAGGAGTTTTTGACCTATTATACCTCGTTGACCAGATGGACGGACTCCTTGTAATGATGTTGTCCGCCGCAATGGGTTACCTTAGTCGTCTCTTGTGTCACACACGGGATGAATAGAAGTGGTGAGACGTTGTACTCTTAATTCGTCACCACATGGAACGGACTGTAACATTCCTCGTTAAACGGACTATACAACATTAAAACAATTTTCTGAACTCAATGAAACTTGTCTGTTTTTATTAGAAAAACAACTGCCTTACTAGAAATATATCCTGCGGGGGACTTTACAGACATACATGTAACGAACACAAAGAACACCCAGATACAGAACAACAATTTATGGATCACAAGTATTATCACATGTGAGGATCGAACTGACACTGAGCGCAGTACGAAATCACGAGGTGTTCGCTTAAACCCATCACACCATCCTTTACAACGTTAGTATCTCAGATTGTTGTTGTTTTAAAAAATTCTCATTGACAACGTTTTAGAAATGTACACTCTGTAGTAGAGGGCAAGGGGCGGGTCCAGCGTTCCCTGTTATTAAAGTAGCTGGGTAACGTTTGCGTGCCATTCACCTCTGCTAACTTTTGCTTTAACATGAAAATTGCTCGAATTGTGTTTACCATTCAAAACAGTTTTATCTCTATTTCTTAGTGAAATCTACGTAAAGGAACACATCCTATTTGATGAAACATGTGATTAAATGGGACGGACATTCTTACACAAATTGCAAGAAATTATTATAAATCACAATTATTTTATAATCAAAACTGTCATGTCAATAGACGCTTTAAATGGTAAAGATCATTCTACCTTACACTATTTGATAGTTGTTATAGAAGAAGTTTTTTTTTCTATCTCTAGAGCCTGCCAAAATGACTCTACTCTGCCTGATGAAAAGCATGAATAGAATCTAAAAGTTGTGGTCACCATACTCATTGCCAATGCTGACAACGCAGTATGGTGACCCACGCCATGGCGGACTTGTGTGATGCTTTTTCACACCCCACTTGGGGACGTAAAAGGCATGACAGTCATCGAGACAAAGTAAGGCTTACACAGTTACCACGATAACTGTCACCCCTGCATGAATGGGCCACCGGTCTCACACTCACCAACAAAACACGACAACACGGATGCTGGCGCTTTAGGATGGTCTTCTGTGGGAGGGTAGTACTGCCCCGGTCGAGCCGGCCCACTCGTGCTGAAATCAGCGCGGCTCTACTGCCTAGTTTTGTTGATAAGAAGAAGTAGGTTTTTTATGTCATGACGTACTCTTAGCCAATTTCGGCCACGGTGACCAGCCTGAACGGAGACCAGCTAACTACGCAAAAGATATTATAGTGCACAAGTGGATGCGCAAACACAAGTGCACTCTCTGTTCTCTCACTCTCATAATCCAATGGGACAAGTGCAGGACCGATCGCTTTACGAGTTCTCCGAAGCATGAGGGTTAAGGGAAGATCCCAACTCCGGGCTGTTATCAAGAATCAATATCACTCTTTTTGGTACAACCTGGGAATCAACCACGAGATTTTTCAAGCGGTAGTCGCATACACTAAATGCTAGACTAACGAGACAGTCATAACGAGCAGACGCATCACCTACTGCTCAAAAATCAGAAGCGTGTTGCCGTCCTATCAGCCTAAAATCAAAAGGACAGAGAGATTTTGACTTAAGTAACTCACTCACTCTGTGAAAACTAACGAAAGGATTGCTTAAACCCGGTTTTCAGCCAAACCATGGGGATGACTCCAGTCGAGCCTAGCCTGTACGTGCCGAAGTACGAAGAACCATACACTTTTCTACGATGATATCTAAGATTTGTTTATGTTTAGAATCACGGGTATGCATTAGTGTTGTTAGTCCACCCAGATGTACCACGGCTCTGCATCAGAGACTATAGTCCGCCTAGGCGTACCACGAATCTGCAGTAGTGTCTGTAGCCACACCAGATGAACTTATTAGGTAGACCACGGATAGGGAACCAATTCAACTATCATACAGACACAGAGTTTCAGGTCTTGGTGTAAGGTAACACAAGTCATTTCTGTATGTGACAAAGACTTCTACTTAGAAAGGAAGTTTTGGTCTACTATACCTTTTTTATATTAAGAACCTGCCAAAGTGCCTACTCTGCCTGATGGAAAGCATGAACAGAATCCGAGAGTTGTGGTCACCAGACTCATTTCCAATGTAGACAATGCAGTATGGTGACCCACACTATGGCGGCCTTGTGAGATGCTTTTTCACACCCCGCTTGGGGACGTAAAAGGCACGACAGTTATCGTGACAGAGTAAGGCTTACATAGTTACCACTATAACTGTCACCCCTGCATGAATGGGCCACCGGTCTCACATTCACAACACGGGTGCTGGCGCTTTAGGTTGGTCTTCTGTGGGAGGGTAGTACTGCCCCGGTCGAGCCGGCCCGCTCGTGCTGGAATCAGCGTGGCTCTACTACCTAGAATACCACACTGGCTAGATGGATTGGTATAAGTTTTCTTTTTTTTTTGCATTGATGTTGTCTTGCATAGTTTGTTCCCTTAGTCGCCACTTACGACACCCACAGGGTGAACAAAGATGGTGACACTGTGTATCCGACACCACACGGATTTATATATTAAGTGTATGCTAAACTTCATGATGAGGGATTAAGTAGTCAAAGCCTGAAGGTACAACAAAAAATAAAATTATCAACATCAGCTTGTACTACATATAACTAACTTATCTAGCATCAAAGTTCAATAGGCAATCTGTCAGCAATTCCCGAGTGTATCGACATCAGTTTCCAATTTGATCTGTGTAACGTGAATCTGTTAACTGACCTTCGCAACAGAAAGCTAACGAAGTAACCGGAGCTAGCGTTGGTCCTTACAGATTGTAGTTTTAAAACAAATATTGTGGGTTGTAAAACTACCTTGGACATATCATCTGTATAATCTTTTTTTTAAACACACAGCACACACATTTTTTTTTACACAGAAGCATATCTCCAAGAAGAAGTAAGGTTGAAGTTACTACATATAAATGTAAGCACGTCTTGCATTGTTGTTTTGTGAACAAATAATTTCTTTGCACCATCTAGGTAGGGAACTCGCAAATAACATATATATATACATATAATACAGATTTACCTACATGATATTGATGTTCAGAAAAGTAATTGAGTAAATTATAATAAACTGATAATATTTAAACACTCTTTTTACATTTTTAACTAGTATATCATTCTAAAAAAGCAAAAAATTAAGAATAAAAAAGCTATTTTCAGTCAATTATGTCTTTTAAATAAAACCTACAAAACTGTATGTATGTTAACACTAAAATAATACACACCTCTCGGAATCCATACCGGCGATATCTTCACTCGGGATCCAGTTTTGACGAATTTTGATGGCGTCTCGTACAACTGGAACAAAATTAACAAACAGATTAGATTTTTGTAGGTTTATTTTCTACTAGTCGAATCTCACACGAATTTCACTCTCTTCACAGGGAGAATTTAATGGAAAACAGTCAAACATTTAGTACAGTTGATTTTAAATTTAAATCTAATAATGATAAAAAACTGATAGAGAAATTGGCTAATGTGTAAGTACCTGTCATAAGCTTTAGACAGGTAGTAGAGCCACGTTGATTTCTGAGCTTCAGCATGAACGGGCCGGCTCGACCGGGACAGTACTACCCTCCCACAGAAGATCAACCTAAAGCAACAACATCCGTGCTGTCGTGTTTCGTTGGTGAGTGCGAGACCGGAGACCCATTGATGCAAGGCTGACAGTTGTCGTAGTAAGTGTGTGCAATACAATGCTATGCGAAGGAAGAATCAGTTCCTCATTTACTGGTTGAGTGCCCTATATTTGATAGGATTCGCTATGAACTACAGCAAAAAATAGGCTTAGTTATAAAGATATCTAACTTAAAAGAATGCATCAGTACGAAAGAAATCCGCAGTTATTTTATAGATTATTGTATAGATATATGTAAAGTAGTAAATAAGAGAAACAAAGATATATAAATCTTGCTTAGAATATAATTAAAAATATTATGTTACTCAAGCAAAACTAAATTAAGATAGATATAAAATAATAGATTGTAAGCAACAGCTATATATTATAAATAAATAAATAAATAATAATGTGAATATATTTGAGTAAGACCGTACAGAACTCTGAACAGAACTTTCATTTACTAAGATGTAACTTGTGGTTCAGCTCACCAAAATAATGATCACATGACAAAACAAATATTAAGACAGTGCGTGGTTTACAAAAGAGATGAAAGTGTATTTGAATCTTCAAAGAACTACCCTTTTTGGTTTGGCAGAAGACAGAAGAATACTCGTGAAATATACTATTAAAACATGTATTAACTACCTCGGTGACACAGTGGTAATGAATGCGACTGCTGTGCTTGAGGTCTCGGGTTCGATGCCCGGGTCGGATCAAATGTTTGTATGATCTGCAAATATTTGATTCGAAGTTTGGGTGTTTTCTATGTGTATAATATGTATGTATTTACAAAAAAAAGTATATAAGTATTCTATCAGTCAGTCTAGATATCATAGCACAAGTTAGTTTGAAACTAGATGACGTTGTGTGTCAAATGTCCAAAATATTTATTTATTTATGTGTTAATAGGGAATCGAGCTATGGTATAAACCATCAGATCATCTGGGCATCTCATTGACTATGGAACGTGTGTGCCTGATTTAAAGGTGGGCATTAGTAACAATGCCACAGTGTTACACTAATGCAGTTATATGAATAGAACATATGAATAATGAACAGAATATAACATATGAAAAATGTAATTTTTTTTATCAGTTCCAAATAAAAAACTTATTACTATTATTACTTAATTGATTGCACTTTCACACACACTTTCTACTGCGCCAAATTTTATGAGTTCAAACCCACATGAGACAACTCTATATATGTGTGTGTGTTTCACAAATTGCTGCTCTGAGTCTGAGTATTCTTTGTGTCCGTTTCATGTATGTAAAGTCCGAAGCGGCACAGGAGTATTCTTAGCGCGGTTAAGTTAAGTTGTCTTTTTTTTTAAATAATAAATATATATTACACTACAATTAACATTCGACAGGTAGAGCTACGCTGATTGCAGCACGACCGGGCCGGCTCGACCGGGGCAGTACTACCCTCCCACAGGAGACCAACCTAAAGCACCAGCATCCGTGTTGTCGTGTTTCGTTGGTGAGTGTGAGACCGGGGACCCAGTGATGCAGGGGTGACAGCTATCGTGGTAACTGTGTAAGCCTTACACTGTCACGATGACTGCCATGCCTTTTACGTCCCCAAACGAGGTGTGAAAAAGCATCTCACAAGGCCACCATAGTGTGGGTCACCATACTGCATTGTCTGCATTTGCAATGAGTGGATTCTATTCATGCTTTCCATCAGGCAGAGTAGAGTCACTTTGGCAAACTATTAACATAGAAAAAACAAAATTGTAATGACGGGTTTCCATTCAAAGAAGGTGCAGTTCCACCATAACCTTATATATAGTTTTTAGTAACATCGTTTTACCGTAGATTCCTAATATCTAAAGGATATAAAAGTTGGTCTAACAGTCGCCATACCTACGGGACTTTTTTAATGTTTCTCTGGGCACTGTGCAGATTTGTAATAAAACTTCTGTTACAAGGTTCTGTGAAGTTTGTATTGACTTTTGGGTTGTGAGCGAAATTAATTTTATCTTTATATTTTCTTTGTTTGTACTTAGTGTTATTTCTATTATTTCTTTTGTTTAGTAAAGATATTAAAGTAGCAATAATATCGGTTTATAAACTGATAAACCTGCTTAAGTTTTACTTACGGTAAAATACGACTAGGCCACGGTAAAATATGATCCAACCTGAATTAATTATTTTTCTTTGGAGGGACTTGAAGCACATTTGATTATATAATCAATAATTGTATAAGAAATGATAAAAATATTTTTCTCTAAGTATCATAAAAGAAACTATACTCCGTTAAATATACAGAACACTTCGTTATAATTACATTCGCACACTATCAAGAGCTTTGCGAGTTGTACTTGAAAATATGGGATGAAATTATGTAGTTCCATACACCCATACCTTTACGAGAATAACTCTATATAAGAGGTCTCGATAGATCTCTCCTTGGTAAATAAATAAAAACCAGTAAGCGTGGGTTTCCTAGATTATTTTTAAAGATACACATTGAATATCACATGCTTTTAAGTGACGCTTCAAGACGTATGCTCTGGTTATGTAAATATTCAAGATATGTTTCTTTCTCTTCAATTTTTTTTCATTTTTTTTCGTTTCTTTTTAAGTAAAGAGTACATTTTTGAGTTGTGTGTCATAAACTATTCAAATTTGTAAATGCATTATATCCGTCCAAAGGTTGTCTGTAAGAGTTCGCCAATTTCTAACTCACTGTTCCTTTTTTTTCTATTAATATGTGACAATGTAGATAAAATAAATAAACATTTCTAACACTACTTGTCGTTGTTACCTAGACTTTACTAATTTTTCTAAAATTTTACTTTATTTTTTTAATTCCATCTGTTCTGTGAAGAGAATAACCAAAAAACCTCTGACCTTTTTGTCAAAGTTGCATGGATTAATGATTAAAGATATTTTAATTATAATCAGAGTTTTATTTACGATTCTACAAGTGTACAATACCGGGCGGAAAACGAAAAAACAATGCGTCATTGGACAGTGGCGCCACACGCGCCTAAAACCAAAACTAATATGGTTGCGTTCCTATTTACACTAACATTCATCTACTAAAACTTTCTTAACCTAATATATCCCTACAATAAATAAAACAGAAATGGTTACTACAACTAAGATAGACAACTCATGTCCCACTATTGATATAATTACACGAACGTAGGGAACAGTGTAAATACAGTTCATGGAATTGAACGTAGAAATTCGCAAGTCTCTTGTAAATTGAGGCATTTGAGGGTAATTTAATATTGACGCTACAAAGTAGAGTGAGACAATACTAACTTACTGGTATTTAACTAGGCTTGCATTTCTATTTATAGATTTTTTAAAATAAATTTATTTTTTATTATGCAGCTGCACGGGTAAAGCGAATTTTTGCGTTAAAACTCTGTAAATAAGAACATATCCTGTGTCGCGAGGAATTTTACATACATGCATGAAACGGACACAAAAACATCTTTTTTTTGTTGTCGAGGTGTGAAATCCTTTCGGATCTCCGTCTCCTCAGGGACATAGGAGCCAGGACTATGAGGTGTTGCCACTAAAAACCACCCCGGTAGCCGGTCTCAGGCTTCCTACTCTAAAGGGGACCCGTACCATATTATTTGAAGTCCCCTCCAGAATCAACGCCGCTCCTAGTCAGACCCTATCCTGGGAAGGATAGATTCTGAATAACAATTTGTGGATCACACAAATTGTTGTCGACCCCAAACCGGCAGCGCAGTAGGTAGCAGTGGAAGCACTGCTTAAATCACTACGGGGTCTGTGCTGTCTTATTATTGTTTTAGGGAATTACCATCTAGAAGATATCTCTCTCGTTAATTGTTTGCTCAAAAGTAAACAGGTATCGCAACGACATTAAATATTTAATAGTAGGGATAGTTTAAGGTAACCCTATAACCTTTATATGCATAACTTAATTTATTATGGCAGCTTCGGAGGAGGGATGAAAGGTTGTAGAGTAAGACGAGAAGGGAATGTAACCATACAATTCTGTTGTTACGTTAACTACAAATGTAAATATATAAACGGAATTTGTCTTACGATAGAAATTACTATGATAACATTAATTATATTATTAGTGTTCGAGAGCGCTGATTTCAGCACGAACGGGCCGGCTCGACCGGGGTAGTACTACCCTCCCACAGAAGACCAACTTAAAGTGCCAGTATTCGTGCTGTCGTGTTTTGTTGGTGATTGTGAGACCGAAGGCCCATTGATGCAGGGGTAACAATTATCGTGATAACTATGTGAGCCTTACACTACCACGATGACTGCCTTGGCCCCAAGCGGCGCGGGAAAAAACATCTCACTAGGCCGCCATACCTTGGTTCACCACACTGCATTGTCTGCATTTGTAATAAGTATGGTGACCACAACTCTTGGACCTCTATTCATGCTTTCCATCAGGCAGATTAATCACTTTGCAAGACTCTTAATATAGAAAAAAAAAACTGAGGAAAATGTTTAACCTATAAAACAACGCGAATAACTAACATTATATTATTAACGCTAGTTAATGTATTACGGTTGAAGTATGGTAGTGTTATTTACAAATTTAATATAATGTAAATTCACAGCTAACTAATCTATTGAATATTTTCCAAACGAGACAATGTTAAAATAAACTGGCCAGGGTCTGTAACCGATAGGTCTATATAGTTCTAGAAATCTGAATGATTGTAACACATATACAATCTGACGTAAACTAGGCCAGATGTCTATCATTGAACAATAGTTTCTGATGAGAACTACCACCTCCAATATCATTGATTAATAGTCATTCACATCTAGATAAATGTGGGAACACTTCTTATAAAGAATTAAGGAGTTTATACACTGGTTGTGATTCGGTTCGGATAGATTCGGTTAACTTGTTTATTTATTTTACAATTTAATTGCTTGGTTTTGTAGCCGTGAAATTATCACAATTAATACTATCTATAACAATATTATAGATTCGAAAGGGTTATTGTATTTGAAAGAATTGAATTTAGCTTGTAATACGATTATATCATGCGATGTTTTTTGTTACCGCATTCATTGCTAATTGCTTATATATGAGCAATTGAGGTATTTGCAATTAAAACGCCAGTCTCTTCATCGCTACTAACTCTGCAATGACAGTTTTGCTTTAATCGGACTTCTTGGATCCCATTAGTACCGATAAGTAAGAAAAAAAATTATTAAAAAAGCACCGCACAGTATTTGCAGTCGTGACATTTTCAAAATGAAGCTCACATTTTGTTGTTTGTAGTATTTACTTATTTCGATTACGTTTCGATTCCATTATGATCTGGTGTAGGTTGTTCAAACACTAACACAATCAAAAACACTAGACCTGTAGATAATTCTATAAAATAATTATTGCATTCACTGAAATGACTGAACTACATAAATTAGATTGTTCCTGTTTTTTTACCATAAAAACAATTTTTTCTCACAGTTATTTAAGATCAAAAGTTGTATTAACTCGCATGTGTGATAAAAGGATTACTACAGGTAATTTTGGCTTTAGAATTTTTAAACCGGATTGCAACAGTTATATGTAAAGGGGTCTCTAGAGAACTTTGATAAACAATATAGATTGGTTATTTACGACTGAGAAAGCATAGTTTTTTGACTGAACCAGCTGCACATCGTTAAAGCGTTTTTAACGATAACCTTCTTATCAATCGGTCTGATTATTAGAGCTAGATATGTATAAAATTTTCTGGCACTAGTTACTTAATAAAAGGTACTCCATCTCTTTCTATGCACCTCATATAAATTGCATACAATAGTTTACAGTAAATGTTGACTATTTACACTGTGTAAAAACAAAAAACAACACAAGCCAATAAAATAACCTCAAATCAAGCAAAATGACGTTTAATAGACTATAGTATATGACGGTAATGTCAAATTTACTAACTAACGCCACCTGTTGTCAAAAACGGGTACTTATTGATCGACTCTGGTACCAATAGTGTTTGAAATACTTCTAATAGTTCAACAATCAAAGAGATGTGTTGCCTAAATGTGCTAATTGTGAGCTTCGCCTTGCCTGTTCACCACTATCCTCCTCTTCCTAGGAAAAAAGATGTAGTCCAATTTCGCTATTTACTGTTTTATTGCTTTTTTTCCTTTTTTTAAAAAGACAATGTCCACATTAGGAATAAATCTCGTGTCGCGCGGGACTTTACAAACATACAAGAAACGGACACAAACAACACCCAGAATAACAACCTGTGGATCACATAAAGTGTTGTCCCATGTAGGATTTGAAGCCACAACACTCAGCGCAGTAGTGAGCGATGTGGCGACTGCTTAAACCACCAGGCCAACTGTGCAGTAAGAAATATTTTGCCAGAAGTATTTTGGGTGTTTTGTATGTATGATATATATGGATTTACGAAAAAATATTATAAGCGTGATGTGTGAAATGATGAGAGCAAGATTGGCTGACAGACAACCATTTTAGTTCTGTTTGGTTTAAAGGTAGATAGCGTTGAGTGTCACAGGTCCTAAATGTTAATTAATTTTTTGGTAATCTTAAAGTATAATACATGTGATTTTATTTGTCTTGGTAATTTAACCATGATTTGGCTATCTATAGCTGTACATTATGAACTATGTAGATTTATTAAAATCTTTTGAAAATTAGCGTTTGAATTTTTGACTGTTAAATAAGTATAAATATTATATTATGATAAATACACGTTCTTCTTTTGCAAAACTTAATAGAGCATGGTACCCGCTTAACATGGAGTAGTCCATTTGTTAATGTATCACGTTGTCTGTATGAAAATTTTCTAGTTTTTACCAGAATGTCATCTAAGAATCGTGTTCAGACCGCCTTAAATTACGAACGTACTAAAAGCCATATAAATCTGTATGTAGTCAGAGAGATTTATGCGTTAGGCAGCCTACACGAGGCTAATGGATCGTTGCTCTTCTTCATTTCCACTTCACTAGATAACTAACTTTAACGTGGGTGTTGAATGCATTGATGGCGCATGGGTTTGAACAGTCACCTCACCGCTTCTTACTGCGCTATGGGTTCATATCCTACATGGGACATCATTTTGTGTGATCTACAAATTGTTGTTATGAGTCTGGACGTTCTTTGTGTCCATTTCATGCATGTTTATAAAGTCCCACGCGACATTATTCCTAATGCGGGAGGTATCTTAAAAAAAAAAAAAAAAAAAAAAAGAAAAATTCTGTTCCATAATCGGTATGAGTGCTATTTGAGCCTTATTACGTATTTGCCCTAAATGGTTACCATCAATAGAAATCATATAAGCGAATGTACAAGGAGTCCTTGTGATATGTCATGATATGGACATGGCTTAAACGTAACAAGAGTATGCTACACTTATGAGAACCGTCGTGTGGAGTTTTATCATTTACAGTGTAAATATAAAAACTTTTGGTCCTCACTCTATGAAATATATTAAGAACTAGCTGACCCGGCGAACTTCGTACCGCCTTAGCGTAGCAATGATGCACGATTATAAAAATGATTCATGATGATTATAAATATATTTTTCTCCGTAAGAACCTTCTCCTAATAATAACAAATACAACAAAAAAAGAATTAGTAAAATCGGTTCAGCCATTCACGCGTGATGCCGTGACCAAGAAAAACGGGTTTCATTTTTATATATATAGATAATGTTTATTTTGCCATTTTTAAATCTAGATATCAATAAAATTGCAAAAGTGAGTTTAATTTTTGGACGGAAAAACATGTGATGAAATAAAAGTGAAGTTGGATGGTGTGATGGGTGATCATTTTCACTGTCCATGACAACCGTTAGAGTCCAATCGCCATCTTTGATGACACCTGGATACATTAATATACACCAGAGATCAAAAGTCAATCTAAGCAATAGATTTGCCAGATGCATATGCTCCAAAGAAGGTAAAAACAGACCTTCAGCCGGAGAAGTTTTGGGATTCCTAAGAAATAATCCTGATCGACTATTTACAGAAAAGAAAAACGATTGCAGAACAATACTATATTGAATTATTAGATAGAGTCGATAAGAAACCGAACGTGACACCTCATTTACAACAATGCACCAGCGCGTTCATCTCTGATTGTGGCGGTAAAATTGCAGAACTTGTGTGAATTACGTCCTCATCAACCTTACTCACCAATCGTTGCATCCTATAACTGTTCTAGGCTAGGAGGAAAAAGATTCATATCCAATGAATATTTTCACGGAAACAGAAGAATATTTTACTGAATTTAAAAACTATTTTTAAGGCATTAAAGAAGTCGACGAAACGTTGGAAAAAATGTATAAGCCTTTAGGAGATGACATTGAAAAATAAATTGAAAATAAAATTTGAAAAATTGATCAGCTCACGTATATTGAACAGGGTATTAATTAAATAAAGTTCTATATAACACTATGTTACGACCCTAAGGAGCAGAGCTATGACCATAAACGAGGTGAAAATTGTGAAAATAGAACAGTTATAAATAAAATCACACCGTATTAAGATATCGTATAAAGTGCAGTTAAACCGCTATCCGAGATCCCAGATAGGTAGGTAATGGTGCAAAGGGCTCGATACACATTTCTGATTGCCATAATTGACCTCTAACGCAACAGGACTCGGTGTGATTGCGCTTAGGTTAGTTCTGTGTAGTGCTAGTAAATTAATAAGCTTTTATGGTCAAGGATCCGCTTCTAAAGGAAGTAGTGTGATGTCATGTAACCTAGGACGTTCCTTGAATAGATGCTCAATTACAAATTGCAGCTTTTTTTTATATTACATGGAACGAAGCTCTTAAAGGAGTTTTAATGTTTTCAATGACTACACAAATAATGTCATGGTTTAAGCGGTCATTTTGCCCTTTTCTATCGTGCAAAAGTATCATGTGTACTAATATGGTTAACACTTTGTGTGATCCACAAATTGTCGTTCTGAGTCTGGTTGTTGTTTGTGTCCATTTCACGCGCAGGAATATTCCTATTGGAAGAGGTATCTTTATGGTCACTTGATGGCAAGGAACTGCTTCCGACCATGAATATTTGCAACTCGAAATCAGAGGGTAGAGGTTTTGAAATTAGGTAACCTTACTCGCTCGATGAAATCCCACTTGTCCGTTTGCAAAAACTACTTAAGATCGGTTTCCCATAAGGTCTAGGTATCAAATTGGTCCGTTTGTACCAAAGCATGACTCTCCCATTTTTATCCAACTATGATGAAGTACCCATTATTTTACTCATAGTCGGTCAGTCTATTTACGTATATTTGTATGTTATACCGTAGCGCCTAAACTACTGAACCAATTTTAATGAATGAGGTGTCAATAGATTCGTAATAATGGCCTGGGTGATATAGACTACGTAAATTTTATTAAAAGTTTTTAGACTTTTCCTGTACATTTTGCATTACTACTGTGAGACATGTAAAAATTTTAAATATAATCGTGTCCTTACTTTTTAACTTGAACCAATAATCGGCATCGTAACATGCCTCCCCGGTGGTTACTGTTCCCTAGTAGGATTTTTCACTTGAGGGGCTGCTAAAGCATCCGAGAATCGAACCCTTCTCTGTTACCCAGGTCGCCGTATCATATCTTTTATTGAAGGCAATAAAGACAAAAATAATAAACCTTATTCAGACTACACTAGTTTTTGAAATTATTCAAAACCTTTTTGTGACATTCGGTTATGGATTAACATCTATTTTTATTTCAGATAGCCGATAGTTAGGGGTTTTTGAATTCTATAACATGCCTGGTTACAAATTACAATCACGAAAAACATGTATATCCCAGCACCTTAAATAATATACACATTTTCATTTAAATGTAAGTAAAAGTTGCACAGGCGCGTTTTCTTGAAAAACATGATAATTATGACGTTTATTAAAATATATTTTACAACGAAGAACGTATAAACATAGTAGTTCTTTGTTTAAATTTCAGAAAATTTCTGAACGCTAAAGTGTCTATCAAACTTTAACGTTCAGAAAGTTTAAATAAAGAAATAAAGTCTATAAGGTTCGACCGATATGAGTGCAAAGTAACTTGTTCGCTCTGGGATTTAATATCTAACTAAGCACTTATCATATATTAACGGATTATAATTGCGTTGGTGTATGGGTGATTTGTTAAAATAATAATTTAGAGAAAGATAGGGGCGTAATAAATGTAAGTATTAACTGACTAGTCGGTCATCGACCATTTTGTACGGGCTCCTGGCCTAGACACAGACAATTTATTGGTGAGGTAACAGTTTAATTTTTAGTGGCCTGTACCTCAAAACATAATTTTATGAAGTCCAGCATCAGGTCAATTTTATAATAAATTAGGTCGAAACATTTATTTTTACGACCGGCATTACGTTTTTCAGATTAAAAACAATAAAAGAATTTTAAACAAAAGTATGTAAATTTTCTTCTGTACTGTTTTGGAAACATTTTCATAAGTGGTTTCGTTTTTTGCCCTTGAATAGTTTTTCCTCCTGTGCTTGAAATTATTTTTTTACGTGACAACACGAACGATTTGAAGTACCGTAAGTCTAATCAATATGCTATGAACATCTTTTTTAGTATGTGTTATTTTGATACTATGAGATTGTGACTTTTTGTTTTTTTTAAGAGCCTGCCAAAGCGACTCTGCTAATAGAATTTAGATGTTGTGGTCCACGCAGAGTGTGATGTTTTTTCACACTCCACTTGGGGATGTAAAAAGCATGACCGTCATCGTGGCAGTATAAGACTCACACATTTACCAAAATATCTATCAGCCTGCATCAATGGGCACCGATGCTGTCGCCTTAGGTTATTCTGTGAGAGGGTAGTGCCCGTTGAGCTGGCCCTTTCGTGTTGAAATCAGCGTGGCTTTATAATCATAATTGATTAAATATTAAAACAATTATTTATAATCAACTGTCCACGTGCCGAGATTGGTCGGTGTTGTTTTATTCCTACTTAGGTTATACGAAAACCTAGATTATCTGTACTAACATAGTAAAGCTGAACAACTTGTTTGTTTATTTGCTTATTTGGTTAAACGTGCTAACCTCAGGAGCTTTTGGAAAGCCTATTCATCGAGGTATGTAACAAGCGCTACGCCCAACATGTGCCTAGCATCATTGAAAAACGTTGCTAAAACTGGAATAATTCCTTTTGAGGGACACCGGGAAAGGTGCGCGGATTAGTTAATTCAATACAACATTTGACCACGGCAATCAAATGCCATATAATCGCTGACGGATATAAAAGTAATCTATTAATTAAACCCGTACGGGTAATCCCTAGAGACATGAAAACAATACAACTGTTATTGGATGTAACGATAAAAGGATTGAACATTTAAACAGAATTTGACAGGTAGTAGAGCCACGCTGATTTCAGCACGAGTGGGCCGGCTCGACCGGGGCAGTACTACCCTCCCACAGAAGACCAGCCTAAAGCGCCAGCATCCGTGCTGTCGTGTTTCGTTGGTGAGTGTGAGACCGGAGGCCCATTGATGCAGGGGTGACAGTTATCGTGGTAACTGTGCAAGCCTTACACTGTCACGATGACTGTCATGCCTTTTACGTTCCCAAGCGGGATGTGAAAAAGCATCTCACAAGGCCGCCATAGTGTGGGTCACCATACTGCATTGTCTGCATTTGCAATGAGTATCGTGACCACAACTCTTGGATTCTATTCATGCTTTCCATCAGGCAGAGTAGAGTCACTTTGGCAGGCTCTTAATGTAGAAAAAAAAAACATCGAAACAAATGTTTACGATCACATTTAAAATGTACGCTAATTAGTGCTAAATTGATTCTCCTATAAAGTATAGTTTTATAAATGTTGTGTGTTAGACGGTTTTGTAGTATGTAGTTGGAGAACAAAAAGATAAATATTTGTTGCTCTGTCAATTTAACCGCTATAACAATTTTTTGTATTCTAAAGTGACGACACAAACGCCCAACAGTTTTATTTTATTGTCCGACCATTGCCCTAGATTGATGGGGAGAATGGTGTGATGACTGGTATAAAAGACCTACCGAATATTTTTTTAATTTTTAATACAATAATTACTTCATTGCTATCTTAATTCGAACGAAAACGTTTAACATAAAAAAATCTTTTTTGAAGTGAAAACTTCTTTAGGCGCGTTGAGCGTTTTGGTAGAGGGTAAAATCCTCGGTTCGCGTCACCGACATGCTAATGATAATAGTATATCTATAGCTATGGAGAATATGATATTATATATTATATATGAAATTTATTATTATTATATATTATATATGATATTATATATTATATATAGCTATATATGAAACATAAAAAATTTCATATAATTTTTGCATATAGTTTTAATTACTCTCAACTTAATAGTTCCGTTTTCACTTCTATCGGCAGTCCCACGACTGCTACTGTTTTTTTTATTTATTTATTTTTCTTCTGTCTTCTCATCCAGTCAATCTTAGGTTGGTGTAGAAATATTGTAAGGGAGGTGCACAGAGATTATATTTTCAGTGAAAATACATAAATAAATTTAAACATACATAAACACACATATATATATGTATTATGTTTTGAGGTATAGGCCACTGAAAAATAAAACTGTTACCTCACTAATAAATTGTCTGTGTCTAGGCCAGGAGCACGTACAAAATGGTCGATGACCGACTAGTCAGTTAATACTTACATTTATTACGCCCCTATCTTTCTCTAAATTATTATTTTAACAAATCACCCATACACCAACGCAATTATAATCCGTTAATATATGATAAGTGCTTAGTTAGATATTAAATCCCAGAGCGAACAAGTTACTTTGCACTCATATCGGTCATAACAATAACAACATAAATATTTCGCACTCATATCGCAACGGTACATCTGTAATGGTTTAGGCGGCATACGCCAAGATGACTCGGAGGCCGGATTTTTTTTCGACCAATTGACATGTATCGTTATATTACGACCAAAATTATATAAAATTGTTACAAATTACTGCAAATCCGTGAAAGAGTAACGAACATCCATACTCACAAACTTTCGCATTTATAATATCAGTAGGATTAGATATTCATTATTTTTTATAGATTCTAGTTCTATATACATTCTAGTCGTCTAACCCTTTCATTTGATGCCCACAATGTTTCACACGCGCTCACATCGACTAAAACGATTAAAAATTAAGCAATAAAAACTATAACGAAGAATAGCATCAAATCAATTGTAACATCAAACCTTTTTTTTTTGGCGTCGGCGGTATTTCAATACTTAAACCCACGCTTATAGATTGTAAAACTAATTATCACCAGTGTTAAAAGATTTAAGCGATCCGTCTTCACGCTTTGTCTTAGAAACGAATTAGGAGCATCGAATTGCATCAAGATTGATTGTGCGATGTGGAAATTACTGATTATCCACCCACAAGGATAAAAATAATACGTAAGAACGATGTATCAAATGATTAAAAGCTTCTGACTTCATTAGAGAAAATGAACTTTAAAAATTGCGAAACAAAACTCAAAGTTACGCAAAGTTTGAAGAACCTTTGTGCAATATTGTAACAACGACATTGGCTTTTTCTTTTATTTTTCTCGCAGATATTTTCACCAAAAACTTGAAGAGTTAGGTACCTATTCCACTATTCATTTTATGTCAAAATTATGAATTACAGGTAACTATTTCATATTAGTTACTTACAAATTATAAGCATGTATTGTTCCTCTTTCAAATGCAACCTCGTCTGTTTTGTGCGTAGTTTTTTCGAAACTATGTCGTCAAATATTAGTAAGCAGTAAATATATATTGAACGAAGGTCTCCCCCAAGGAACGCCAACTATTCCGATCTTGGGCGATTTGCATTCATCTGCTGCCAGCCACCTTCTTTAAGACGTCGGTCCATCGCGCCGCAGGGCGTCCTACACTACGTTTGCCCAATCGTGGTATCCACTCTAGTACACTTCGGCTCCAGCGACCATCGGTTCCTCTGAAGACATGGCCGGCCCACTTCTACTTCAGCATACTGATTCTCCGTCCACCGTTAATGTTAGACCTTTGTTCAGCAGTGGACAGCGATAGGCTGAATTGAAATATTAATATTACTAGTAGTTGCCGTGTGGTGATGGAATAAAACTACTAAGACTCTAGTTTATCCCTTGGATGTCGTAAGAGGCGACTAAAGGAGTGTGTTACGGAAGATAACAGCACTATGAAAAGAAGGACAACTTGATATCAACCCTATTCCAACACGCCTGGCCACCGTGGTACAGTGGGCTAAAACCTCCCTTCTTAGGAGAGGCCTAGTTCCAGTAGCGGGCTATGAAGGTCTATTGTTGTTGATGATTAGTAAGGCAAACTCAATAATTCGTCGCGAAGTCGAAAACTGGACTACAAAGGTTTTAATTAACCTCTAAATTCAAAATTCATTTGACTTGTGACGACTTCCACATTACAGCTTAAAGAAAAATGTACAACAGCACCATCTAGCGAAGATACATCGAACTACGTAGTATGAACGAAACGTATGAATGTAATGAACTACAATGCAACTACTAATCCTGTATAGCGATATAGAGATTCGCGTGGCAATTAGCATATATACAACATTCCAACACCAACCGTTAGGCCGTGGCCCAATAGGCATGATCACCCAGCCTGGTCGGAGGATCCTCCCTTTGTGTCGGAGGGACATATGATACCCGTCCCTCTACAGACTACTTACGAAGAGAATAAAGAAGAGAAGAAAAATAAAATAAAACAAATGTAGTCCAACGCAATATGATGCAATAAATGTTCAACCATTAATTTTATTCTGACCTTTTCCACTCTCCATTAATATATAATAACAATAAGACTAATGACTATTGCGGATTGGTTCGTTAATGACGTCATTTATCGTATTTGAATTTAACGTACTGCTCTTGCGCAGTATTAAAGAGCTATAAATTGTGTGTCGATCTGTTCTATAATAAATTGCGAAGTTGCCACCCACAAGACTAACTACCATAGACTATTACGGATTATTTTCTACTGTGCCTATATGTATCTATGGATTCATGATAGACCTTTTTAGGCTCCAATTCGGTTGAGGTCTAATTTTTCATTAAACTTTTATATCAGTCATTTAAATTCTTTGATAAGCGCTCTCTATGTTAATTCATAGCGATGTATGTGCAGATCGCAGCTTAACCTTAAAAATAAGGTATTTTCAGTTTAGATTATAATGATGAATGGGATTTAAATAAAACATTGGTATGATGGTTTGTGTCGCTGATTGCTCGGCCATAGATCGTGGGTTCGATTCCCACTCCAGTCTGACATTGGCATGCATTAACATGTCATGTTTGACTTGGTCTGGATATTTCTATGTATATGTATGTATTTACAGAATAAGAAAGTACGTTTGTTTTTCTATTAGTTGTCTAGTACTAGTAACTAGATGGCGTTGTGTGACTATGTAAAAATATTATTCATTCGACTGCTTCGATGGCGCAGCGGTAGTGAAAGCGGCTGCTGTCCTTGAGGTCTCGAGTTCGATTCCCGGGTCGGAACAAATATTTGTTTCGGAGTTTCGTGTTTTCTATGTATAATATGTATGTATTTACAAAATAAAGTATGCAAGTATTCTATCAGTCAGTCTAGTTATCATAGTACAAGCTCTGCTTAGTTTAAAACTAGATGGCGTTGTGTGTCTAATGTCCGAAATATTTATTTATTATTATTATTATAGGATATCGTTAACATCCCTTTTCAAACAATAGAAACATTTTGGTTTTAGTTCAAAGATTTACAACTCTTTTCAACTTTTTATCTATTTTTCAAATAAGCAAAAATGATAATCAATTATTATGATCACAATTTGTTAACACCAACACTGCATATAAATAGCACATGCTGAGCCAAAGCACCTGTGTATATATTTGGCACAGTAAAGCAACAGGTGACAACAAAATTTCGTATTCAAAATACCATAAGGAAAAGTGGCAAACAGTGCCAGCACTTTCGTTGAGAGTTTCCATAAACCTTTGGTCTATTGACTATTGATTCAAAATGTTAAGCCAGAGTCAACGTGCGTACTCTATTTTTTGATTCTGCGTGTAATTTTTTGACTTTAACAGTCAGTGAAAGCTTGAGTGAAAACAAGTATTTTATGAATATAAATTTAAAAGCTCAGTAAAGCAGTATTTTTTAAAGAGCCTACAACAGTGATAGTACCTGTCTAATAAGAATTATGGTCACCATGCGCATTGTGAATGCAGATAATGCCGTATTGTGACCCCACACTACGGCGGCCATGTTCTATTCTGGCGGCTATTGGCCTATAACTCCAAATGTCACTGTCTCAAAGTGTTATTGAGTTTGTCTGGTTACCCCCTGGTTGGTTGGTTTAGCTGGGGTCGGGTGCACGTGTTAGCGGGCAGGTGATAGGAGGGATGTCGTAATAACAGCTGTTCCCAGATCCCTCCTATGTCAGGCGCAGAGTGGCACACCGTGTGATTTTAGTCGGTCCGATTCGACACACCACTCCGCCGTAAACCCCGGTGGGGTGACAGGGTTTCCACACGTTAAAAAAAAAGAAATGTTGGTGTCGAGAGCTCTGTGCCTCGAAGAGCACGTAAAACCATCGGTTCTGTGCCTGACCTCTCCCGGTCGTGTTGGATAAACGTCTCATCGGGTTGTGAGAGAACAGAGACTGCGCCTGTATTTGCGCACACACTTCTACTTTATAATGTCCTATGCGTCGTTGCTTCGTCTCCGTTGGGACTGGCTGTCGTGGCCGCAATCGGCTTGGAACACATCATCATCATATTTCTAACCGAAAGGCATTGCAAAAGTTCTTATCAAACATGGAATACACCCCTAGAAAAGCAGGTACACTAACCAGTCCCTAATATTACTGTTTTCCTACTGATAAGTAGAGAAGAAAAGGATAAAATGACTCTAAATGCATGTGGTTGCATCTACTCGACTCGTTTAGCCATTTGACGTTAAGAACACGACGATTGAATTTGAGATTTATCTTTTCAAACCTAGAATTGCTATTTGCTCAAATATTTTTTGAAAGTCAACCATCTGTTTATCTGACACACATGTAAGGAAGACAACATACAGAGGCGTTTGTAGATGACTTATCACGATACGATACAGAATACAATGCTAATTAAATCGTTTCTTCTATCGCTTTCAGATTAGTATGATACGCCATTATATTTAAATCGAAATATAATATTCATTAGAATCAAAAGCTTTCTAATTAATTTTAATAATATTAACGCTTGGGAGACAGGGCTTTTAGACTTCGAATTACAAAAAGTAACATAAGTAAAGTAACATTTCAAAACAACTTCTTGTATAGTGAACCAGTCGGAGAACAAAGTTTGTTACAGACAGAAATAAATCATTTCCTTATTTATCAAATTGCGAAAATCGATAATCTGCCAATTTCCATCAAAACATCAAGTTTTTAAGCTCCTCTGAAGGTAGAACATGTTTAATTGGACGTAATTATGTAACTAATCCTTACACATTACCTAATTACACAATTAATTTCACCAAAAAATTCATCCAACTTATAATTACTAAGAAAAACACGTAATTACATTACTAAATAGATTTTTATAGAGTTGAATAAATTTCTTACTTCATCCTCAGTTTTAATAACCAAATTATTAGTATTTTGGCAACTCTGTCGTTAATAGCGAGATTAATTAGGCTCTTACCCGCCCTTTTTCATGAGATAATCAGCTAATTCATCCCCTTTGTATTCATTATACATCTTACCTGATTTCAATTATCTGAAGTCAGCCACAGAATATATTAAATACACATTTTAATTGGATATACTTGAAAACGGGGTCTTCCTCTGAGCATTTTTTCTACACTAGGTCTAAGTTTACGGTTGAACATCAATTCTTTACGTAGAGTGACTGCCATCAGACCTCCACTATCCAAGTTCTAGGCAATATCGAAGTTCTGTAGACAGATTGTCGTATTTGTTAGAGCTCTAATTACCCGTAACGACTGTCACAGATGCTTGTATGGTAACCAGAAACGACGTCGTCTGTTTACCGTGCTTTCCAGTACACAGAGGGGTGTCAATATGTTAAGAATTGTCACACATCCAAAGCTTTGTTGAGTTGTGTAACTTTGCAATAGTTTAACCTACTTAGTTACCACTATTATTCAAACCTACACTTCAGACATTGTATTATATAAGGAATATAAGTTTTTTTTTCTATATTAAGAGCCTGCCAAAATGACCTTACTCTGCCTGATGGAAAGCATGAATAGAATCCAAGAGTTGTGGTCACCATATTCATTGCAAATGCTGACAATGCAGTATGGTGACCCACACTATGACGGCCTTGTGAGATGGTTTTTCACACCCCGCTTGGAAACGTAAAAGGTATGACAGTCAGTCGTAGCAGTGCAAGGCTTACACAGTTACCACGATAACTGTCACCCCTGCATCAATGGGCCTCCGGTCTCACACTCACCAACGAAACACGACAACACAGATGCTGGCGCTTTAGGTTGGTCTTCTGTGGGAGGGTAGTACTGTCCCGGTCGAGGCCCGCTTGTGCTGAAATCAGCGTGGCTCTACTACATAGAGAAGTTGTGTCATCTATTTCAGGTATAATAATTAATTTTATTACTTGTGACGGAACACCGTGTGACTGTAGTGGTCTGGATTCCTCCTCTGAGGGTTTCTGCACGAGATAAAAAATTGAGTGAATGTTTTCATTCTCTTTTGAGTGTTATTATGAATCTGTATTTTACTTTTATAGACTGTTTTTACAATAAGACAATACAATAATATTTTAATTCTCTTTCTTTATACTGAGTTTTATCCGTGGCTGCGTAAGTGTTTTTATTGATAATCGCGTGTGAAGTAGCCTGTGTTATGCACTGATAAAATATGTTTTTTAAAATCTGGTTAGTGTTTTAGGCATAAAAGAGTAACAAACAAAGAAACTCACATACACATTCTATAGATTTTTTTTGAACTACAACTACGTCTCGAGTTCGATTCCCGGGTCAGACCAATTATTGTATGTATATATATATGTATTTACAAATATCAGTCAGTCTAGTTATCATAGCACAAGCTCTGCTTAGTTTGAAGCTAAATGACGTTGTGTGTCAAACAGGAAATATTCATTTACTTATTTATTTTATAATATTAATTACGATGATATTTAACAGAATGAAATTAAGGTAATTATTGAACTTCGACTCTACTACGGTATTGTGACCGTGTGATCTGCCCAAATGAGAAACTAGCATTTAATTTTTTACTCCATGACAATTTAAAAAGTAAATAAGTAATCAAAGAATGGTCGGTTGCACATACAATATGTCATTACACTATAATAATGACCTCATCATCATCAACCATGGTTATTACACAAGTAAATGTATATGGAAGTAGAATTCTGACAACTGGTTGAGCGGGTTCGGTTACGGTACCTTCGAATTTGGCTGTAACTGTCAAACAACAATTATGTAGTAAATTTTTTTTGCTAAGTAACAGTATACCATGTTATTATACTAATGTTATCAATCTGAACGGTTTGTTTGTTGAAACGCTACAATATCAGAAACCACTGGTACGAATTGAAAAAAACTTTTACTATTTGATAGCCCATTTACTGAAAGAGGTTATATAAAATTACCTTTAAATTAAAAGAGGTCGAGTATCAATGAAAAATGTTGCAAGAGTTGACAATTTATTCCTTATGAGAGGTTAGCTAGTTTAATATACGAAATACTCTCCTCATTTTTAATAGCAGCCTGACCATTTTCCACATTTTGACAATATATAGTCATTGAATGGGTTAAGGGTTTACGCTACTAACGAACCTATACCTGACCTCTCTGGATAATTAGGTTAACGAAGTTGTTTCTTCAGGAAAGTTTAATAAATATTAATTTTATAAATTTCAGAATTGGAAAAATTCACGGGGGTCAGAACTCAGTAAAAATGACGATCTTTGAATGCCTGACTGTGACCTGACCTTGTACCGATTAGCACATCTCGTTCGCCATTATGCAAGCAATTATCACAGTTTTTAAATTAATCTCATCTTACTCATTCACGGAAACAAATAAAATAAACCTAAATTGTAAACACAATAGAAAATAAACTATGTAAATATTACGTCTATAAACAATTAGAAATAATGATAAAAGTGAAGTTGCATTACATCTTTTTTAACCCACTTTTGTTTAGTTCATTTGAAAATGTGTAACGAATGTTGTAAGTCTATTTCGACCCACTTCTAACTTAAGAATTGAAATGAAACTTTTTGCGGATATACTGTTTGGATGATAATTCTAGAATTTGGGCTTTCGAAACTGTTCTGATGATGGAGTCAGGCTTTCAGTAGTTTTTTATCGTAACTACAAGTAAACCACTCGAATATAATTAGTCTGAAACTCGAGTAGGTTTAAAATGGTTTGGTTTTCGAAGGTGACAAGATATTTACGACTGTTAAGTTACTTAGTGTCCATTGGCGGCATCGGCATTCTTTTAAACAATTTTTTTTAGGCATTTTTTTTAGCAAATTTGAATCATCGACTTTGAACCTATTTTCTGTAATTTTCTTTTTTAGACATACTTTTTAACACAATTTATCGATTTAGTACATAAAAAAAATTCGATATCCATTGCTTTTTTTGTTTCGAAAAGCTTCCTAAGCTAAATAAAAACATATGATCCATTCCGAACATAACTTCTTTAATCTAAAGATTATAAATATTAATAACATTATTGGTAAAGTTATTTTCTTACAAGAGAGCTACAAAGACAAGGTTGGTCTTTGTAAGGAGCATCAATACATTAAGCTGTCTGGATGTAGCTAGCTAATTTTATTATTTCGAATGGTTTAAATATAGTTTCTTTCTTCAGAGCTTTTAATGGCCTGAGGGTCTTATAGTTAATAACCTTGAATGCTGTGCCTATCGTGGTGGTATTGTTTTTTATGGCAAACAAGATATGTTACTCTTGACTCTTATCTAAATTATAATTTCTAGTCATCGGATGGCGCAGTGGTTTAAATGGTTACCTCGCCGCTTTCTACTGTGCTAAGTGTTGAGGGCTCAAACTTCACATGGGATAACACTTTGTATGATCCACGAATTGTTGTTCTGAGTTTGGGTGTTCTTCGTGTCCGTTTCGTGTATATTTGTACAATCTCCGCGACACAGGATTTATTTCAGGTGCGGGAGTTGTTTTTTAAAAAAAATATCATCATTGTATATACACTGTGACTGGTGAGATACCTTCAATACTTATGGAGAGTACTCGGTACACGATTCTCGTTAACTTGATATAAAAAAATAGGTGCTTATTTTTTATCGAAATGTCTCTAAAAAATAAGTCCGCGCGGTGTCCAAGTATTCCGCAATTAAATACTGGGCTCTCGGTGTACTGTGTACGAAGTTTACTAAGAAGTTATTTAATATTTCGTTTTTATGTTATTTTATTTCATGATATATGTTGGCATACTATCACGTCCTCAAATATTGAAGGTATCTCACCAGTCAGTCTGTATAAGTGTCACCTACTGAGATTTAGCAGCAGTATAATTGCCAGGACACGTCCTGCCATGCTTGAAATTAATAACGTGTGACGCATTTGAAGTTTTTATTATAATTATTCTTTTTATTTTACATACATATACACATACTGATTATATTTTTAAATATATAAAAAAGGAAAACAAAAATATATTTTCAAAAATATAAAAATAGTAAACCACCAACGTCGGGTATAGGGACCAAGATACCGGTGGTTACGGTTCCAAAGATAGGAACCTCCTCCACTATATGGGCCGTGTCAAGGAGGACTGCCTTCTGTATCCGATCCTTTCTTTAATTTTTTTTTGACTTGTGGATACCCCCTCGAGCCGTCACCCCACGGGAGTTTACGGCGGGGTGGTGTGTCGGAATCGGACTGACTAAAACCACACGGTGTGCCACTCTGCGTCTGAGATAGGAGGGATCCGGGAACGACGTCTGTTATTACGACATCCGGAGCCCTCCTAGCGCCTGACGACTATGATCACCGAATCCACATGCCACATTGTTATAACAGATTAAGTGCAGGATAACAGCGGCAGGCATGATTCTTATCATAAATGAAAAAAATGATACGCCGGCTCATACATTAATTTAAGTAGAGCAAAGAGACCATGTACTTCAAAAATCAAATTTTATTAAATTTGGCCAGTGATTTAACTGTGAAGTCGTAGAAACCGGACAGAGTTACTTTCGCAGTTATAATATTAGTAGGGATTATGATATGTATATAAAAAGTAACTTCAAACATCATAATCATCACACACCAACAGCCTTTAACAGTCCACGACTGGACATAGTCCTCTCCTTAGAAAGGGGGTTTTGGTCTACGACACTATGTTATCTAGACGGGGTCCTTCTCTATGCAGTTTTGTTAATAGTAAGACCATATTTAGTGGTTACCTGGTCACCTAGCCGATTTCGACCACAGTGACCAGTCTCAATGGAAACCAGATACGCAGGAGATATTATGGGGCACAAGAGTGTGCAACACAGATGCTTTGTGCCTTTACTCCCACAAACCGATGATATGACAATCCGATACGACCGGGCCGAGATCAGGCGGAAGATCAACGGGTTTACGCTTTCCAAGAGCCCGACGGTTAAGATCCCAATTTCCAAATTCCGGTCTGTTATTAATAATAAACTCAATATCACTTTTTTGGTCCGACCTGGGAGTCGAACCTGAAATTCTTGATCGACCATCGAATATAATCACCTCAGTAACATATATTTCTGCCTTACAGTTAAGTTTTCAAATTTGTTTTTCTAATCTATCATTTTGTCACTTCACCACATCACTACAAACAAAATCAACATAAATCAACAATGCTAATAGGTACAAATTCCACACAAACATACATCAGAATTCAAACATTGGTTTAGTGCGAGGAACAAATAAAATCTGTGGATGAAAACTGACTCAAAGTACCGCCGAAGTCGTATAAGGGTGTCAAACACGAAGTACCATTTGTACAGACACCTGCTGTCCATCGTTACTGGATCAATATTGTGAATGCAGGTACTTGTAGCCACAAAAGTGATTACAATATTATATGAAGAACCAGCTTTTGCTAAGTTTTTGTCGCTTTGTTTTTCTGGATAAATGGCATTCAGTGTCCACTTTCGTTAGCCAGTCAAAGAAATAATGTCGGTAGATTAGTTACTAATTAAAGTAAGCACGTGAAAAGACACAGGAAATCTGTCGTTTCAAAGTTAGGAAGTTAAGTTGAAATATACGTATTAAATAATGTTATAAAATGTCAAAATACAGACAAAGGAAAGAATTAGTGTTGAAATTGATACACTTTGAGGAAACTGTTTGCTCGGGACTATTAGCCGTCCCCTCAAATATGGATTCAGGAATTGAGGAATACTCAATTTATTGAAGCAAAACTTTTCAGTAAGACGTCACAATTTAATTTAATAGACATAATGGTAACATTAATTATAATCAGAAGACAATGCGTCAATAGTGGTTGTAAAAATTAATAAAAATTGTTCAATAAAGGAACGAAGTTTTTAGTCCAGTGAGCGTATCAGACATTAAATGCCAAATTAAGTGTAAGTCTGTATTCATATCATATATTACTAAAGCTAAGTGGAACAAGTAAAATTAAGTATGCATGACTACTTACAGCTAAGAACTTGTGAACTTTATGAAACTCGGATATTTCGTACTGAGTAACAGCACTTTTAGTATTAAAACTGTCAATGGAGCTTTGAAATCTAATCAAAGTGTTCGCTGCCAAGCTAATAAATATTTAAACACTTTCAAATAACGTTCAATTTTAAAAGACAGTCTCTTAATTACTTTGAAAGCACTTGTTTTGAAGATAAAAAGATTTTGAAGACAGTATTTACGTATGGTTATTTTTCTTCAGGTTATTGCTGTACAGGTACAGCAGTGGTAGTGTATGCTACTTCTAGTCGCTATGTTGGAGTACAATTTAGACGTTTTGGTCAGACCAAACATGTTCACTCTGAAACATGACCATAACTCTGAAACAAACATTTGCATGTTTTTGCAAATGTTTGTTTCAGAGTTATGGTTATATAAAGGTATGTTTTTACAAACAAGTATAACAATATACACACAGTGAATATGAACATACAGTGAATTTAGCTTTAAAGTATAAGCTATGCTTAGTTTGAAGCTAGATGGCATGTGTCAAATGTCCGAAAAATTTCATTTTGGTATATTGAATTTTTATTCCAAATTTAAATTTAAACAAGCGTAATAGAGATGTCACAATGAGGACCATTCTAAGTATTCTCCCTAAGAGTGTAACTTTGGCCTTTATTAATTATTAAAAGTTAAAGTTGAGAGAAATTAATCTCGGAATTAGAATTTTTCGCGGCTTATATCTTATTAATTACTTTTTATATCGCTTTTCTGCTTTTTATGGGGTTGTATCTGTCTGTCTATAGAATACAAATACAGAATTATTAGACATAGTAAACGCTATTGATGTTGATGATGAGTTAAATAAATGTTTGTTGTACTCGTATAGTTGTAAAATAAAATCTAAATCTCAGTATCCTGGGTATCAATATTGGCTGGGACCTCAATCCGCGAGAATATATTGAAAGCGTTACTAAGGTGGCCTCGAAGAAACTGGGTATACAGAACAGAGTGAGACGGTTCTTTGGGCCTGAGCATCTGTGTCTTTTTATAAGACCCGGGTATGCTCCTGCGTGGAGTACTGTTCTCATCTTTACGATGGATCCGTGGAGTATTTGTTAGACGCTTTGGATCAGTTACAGCGCCATTGCGTGGGTCGCCATATTACACAGTCGTCATTCGCAGTGAGTATGGCGACCACCGCTCTTGGATTCTATTCATGCTTTCCATCAGGCAGAATAGAGACACTTTGGTAGGTTGTAAATAAAAAAAAATAAAAGAAATGAATTCGCTATGTATTTCACATCACATCAACAACTTTTAACAGTCTAATGCTGGACTTAAGCCTCTGTTTCACTATGGATTTATCAGAATTGTTAAAAAATGCACGGTAATCTATGTTATACGCTTTTTTTTATTTACAATATTATTTTTGTTACACACCTTATACTTGCTGAATGGTCCCAAACCATGGTACTACGGTAACCAAACTACTGACAAACATACTTATATATTTCTAAACATATATACATCATAGACAAATTACACAGTGGTCTCTGCTTATCACATTAACACTTGTTTTAGGTAGAAATAGAAACCTCTGGCTAGCAGTCAGGTTCAATAACCACTAGGGCAATAAGATAACGATCTGGATGTCGTAATAGCAGCGGTTCCCGGATCCCTCCTATCTCAGGCGCAGAGTGGCACACCGTGTGGTTTTAGTCGGTCCGATTCCGACACACCACCCCGCCGTAAGCCCCGGTGGGGTGACGGCCCGAGGGGGTTAAAAAAAAGGGCAATAAGACAATGTTGAGGTATATTGGTGTAAAACTTTAATTAAATTAAATACTAAAAGCGTAACTTTGTTGACAAAATGTTTATCATAATTTTAAATCCATTCTTTTGATTTTTAAGTGATCACAAGTAATAAATAAACGTAACATAAACATATGACAACAACAATAATTAATTAATAAGTGGCTCTGAAGTTGATCATAAACGAGTAAAATGATAACATCGAGTTCCTTTACTTTCTACACTATGTGTATACAATTTTACAAAGTCTACACTTTGCTGGTTTACACCACAAGTCACAGTGTATCCTCTTCATCAATAGCGGTCTACAGCTGAACATAAACCTCTCCCATTGCACGCCTATATAATCGATTTCGTGTCCTCTTATATCAATCAAATTAATTAACCAAATGTATAGAGCGGTCAAGTAGAAGCAATCACTTACTTCAATCAAGACTTGAGGTTAGGTTACCTTGTCTATTACTTACCCCTTTGGGTGGGTATAAACAATCTCCATGTCTATGTTTCAGGTCTATATAATGTTGATAGTTAAGAAAATGGATTCATTCTATGTTAAAAGTGTGTTGTTCCGTTCCCAAGTAATTTTAAATCCAGTTATTCTTTTAGCCTCTTACATATTACTATTATTTTCTTTAAAAAGACAACGCCCGCATAGGAATAAATCTTGTGTCGTGGGGACTTGTAAATACACAGGAAATGGAGACAACGAACACTCAATTTCAGAACGAAGTGTGTCCAATGTGGGATTTGAACCCACAGCACTCAGCTCAAGCGGATAGCGGCGTGGCGACCGCATAAACCCCTAGCCAAACCGTGTATTCTATTGTTATCATATTCTGGAAGAGACAATTCCATTTGTTCCGACGGGGTTATTCTATTCCATTTCAGACATTTCGTTTTACTTTATTACTGGGCTAGTAATGCCTTAGACAAGTTGACATTCTGTAAACGTGAACATTGTTAGAAAGTTAACAAATATGTAAAATGACGTTTCATTTCAAGCATGTGTTAAAATAAAATATTAATCAATAAAAAAATAATAACGATTATAAAGAGAATCGACGTGAAACGCTTGCATCTTGCCTAGGGGGGGCCCCTTAGGTTAGGTTACTTTGACTTCCTCTCTTGGGACCAGTCAGCCATGTGTAAGTTGTGTGAGGTTATTATAAAAAATTATTATAAATCATATTGAAATACATGTACAAAAATAATATTGTAAATAAAAAACTAACAATAGACTATAATGCATTTTCTAAAAATTCTTTGTTAGTTAGTTAGGTTTCATTACTATGGTATGAATAACGTATAGTTTCTGTTATGCGTTCACCGTCCAATACTCTTCCTAATTCAGCTAGACTCAGTTCTTTTCTCAAGTGCTCTTTTTTATCAGTTTATTTAGAGTCTGACTCAAAAATAAATATATAAAGTTGTTTAATTTATACAATACCTGAGGGATTTAAATTGTTAGACATTTATGTCATTGAAAAAAGACCTATATGTCTGTAAGCTATATCATTTAGTTTTTGCCTATTTTATCTTTCTCCATGGAGCTCGGGCACACTTAACGAGCCTTCACGAGTCTCAAGTACAGTATAAATATGTAATTAATCTTAAATGATACGAATACAGTTGGTAAACTTGAATTACGGCTCACCTATCAATTAATTCATTCGAAATTATTAAATTAAAAGAAAGTAAACGTATTTCAGATCATCTCGGCAGATGTACAGTCAGCATAAAAGTTTTCATCGCTTAAGAGATTTTAATTTAGTGTCCTTTTATTTGTAATTTTTATTTGACGTGAGAGTAGTTGTCCATTTTTTAGCAAAAAGAGTCAATTTCGTTGTCGGTCTTGACTATATTTGAGGTATTTTTGGAGAGATGTGGATTAAGTGGCAATACATGGATCATAATGTCATTTTGTATGTTTTACTGTACATGAAATCAAGAGCTGCAAATAAAAATCGTGCGCTTTCACGCTTCTCAATAACATTAACCATGTCCTCAATAATAATATCAAGAAATTATACACGTTCCTTTCGTAATTCACACCTCAAAGAATCTCCAATATCAAATAAAACACAGCTCTCGGGTCAATTTGACTAAAAGGCTATACTTTCCTTTGTATTTTTAGAGTACGTTTTGCTCTTATAGATACCTTTGGAATATAAAATGGTCTCTTACACCGTTTAATACTTGTTCGCTTTGTTCAATTTGATACCATGCCGACGCAAACCTTGAATAATTTTATGTACAGGAAAATTGAAGGCGAGAAAGGATACTGTTTTTATTGACGCAATGATAGATTATGGATAATTTTCCTCTACATCTAATTTTCCATTATTCATGTACAAAAAGAAAGTATTTTATAGATCAAAAAGAGAAAATACCGTGGTACATAACTGTTCTGCATTTTAATACATACGAATAAGATAACTGTAAATTAAAACAATCAAATTACAAATGTTAAATCAATACCATAAAGAATCAAAACACAACACTAAACTGTGATGTAGGTACATATTAATTTATAATTGTTCATATACTGTTAGTAGGTAGCATTGTATTTCTGTCGAGAAATATACTGTGTGTTCAACAGACGTGTCTTTGATTAAGCTGCATACCTTCAATATAACAATTTGGCGACGAAGTTTATTAGAACCGTGCGTGAAAAAGTATTTATTTTAGAATCATGTCGATAGGTAAAATAAGTGAATTTAACGTAAGAACCGACAATTGGCGGTTGTATACAGAAAGACTGGAACAATATTTTAAAGTTAATAAAATCGAGGCCGACATGCAGGTACCGACATTGATAACGGTTATAGGAGCTGAGTGCTATGAATTATTAGTCAATTTATGCACACCACAAAAGCCCAGTGAGAAAAATTTTCAAGAATTGAAAGAAATTTTGGAAAAACATTTACAACCAAAACCCAGTATACTGGCAGAAAGATATAAATTTCGTAACAGGAAACAATATATCAACGAAGGTATAGCTGACTATGTGGCTGCACTAAAGAAGATATCTGCGATGTGCGATTTTAAAACTACCTTAGAGGAAAATCTACGGGATCAGTTCGCATGTAACATCATAAGCGACACAATACGACAGCGGTTGTTCGCAGAGGATGACCTGACTTTCAACAAGGCCTATACGTTGGCGGTTAATTTAGAGACGGCAGAAAAAGATGCAGCAACGGTATGCCAAGGTCGAGCGGGCGTAGCCGCTGACCATATTGAGTGTCCAGCGATGTACAGCCGTGAAAAATTCGCGGCGCGGTCGCCGCAAACACCATCACGGCCACCGGTAGCGGTGGCGACGGCGGCGGGGTACCGCGGGAGGCTGTCGGCGAGCGGCGCGCGACGCGACGGGCGGTCACAGGTCGCGGCCGGTTGGCGGGAGCGTCGGCACCAACAGCAGTGCGGAGTATGCGGTGCTACACACGAGGAAGCGTCGTGTCGGTTTGCGGCCTACGTGTGTCGGGTTTGTAACCGGCAAGGACACCTCAAGCGAATGTGTCCATATGTGTCCGGGCATCATAACTTAAGTGCAGTGAGCGAGCCCGTTCAATCTCACAAGGAGTTACGAGGAGAGGTTGGTGACAAGGTAATTATCAATATAAATAAATTGTCTTTAAATCAATGCAAACCAATCTTGATTACGCTAAATGTAAATGGTCACAATATTTCGATGGAATGTGATACAGGTAGTGCAATAACATGTATAAGTGAGGATTTTTATCAGAAATTGTTTAAAAATTTAAGAGTCTATCCATGTAATGTAATATTACGATACTATACAGGGGAACTAGTACGCCCATTAGGAGTAATAAGGCCGAGAGTTATTTATAAAGACACGATTAAAGCATTGGATATGTATGTATTAAAAAATGGCAAAACATTATTGTTAGGACGACAGTGGTTGTTAGAATTAAAAATACCGATCTCAATTCATCAGGAAAATGTTAATAATGTGAAAAATGAGTTATTTAATTTAAGTGAATTCAGTGCCAGGTATAGTGAGGTGTTCGCGGACGGCCTCGGGCGCTTCACCGGCGGCCAGGTGACGGTGCGGGTACGAGAGGGCGCGCAGCCCGTGTATATGAAAGCGCGACCGCTGGCGTACGCGCTGCGCGAGCCGGTCGAGCGGGCGCTGGAGCAGTTGGTGCGCGACGACATCCTCGAGCCGGTGGAACGCTCAGACTGGGCCACGCCGATCGTGCCGGTCGTAAAAAAGGACGGCACGATCAGAATCTGCGCTGATTACAAACTAACGCTAAACAAGGTACTCGATATTGACCGTTATCCCTTGCCAAAAGTGGAAGACTTACTAGTTAGACTACACGGAGGGCAGCGCTTTAGTAAAATAGATTTATCACAGGCGTATGCCCAACTCGAATTGGACGAGTCGAGGAAATACACCGTAATCAATACGCATAAGGGGCTATTTATGTACAAACGATTAGTCTATGGCTTGGCATCGAGTCCTGGGATTTTTCAGAGACTGCTAGAACAATTATTCGCAGATATGCCACATGTTGGGGTATTCTTAGATGATATAATTATAACGGGAAAAGATACAGTCCAACATATAGACAATTTAGATAAGGTATTTCAACGATTGCGAGCACGTGGGTTGAAGGTAAAGAAAGAAAAATGCACCTTCTTCGCGGAGTCGGTTAGCTACTTAGGTCATGTAATTAGTAAGGATGGAGTTCACACTTGCCCGGACAAGGTGGACGCGATAGTGAATGCCCCGGCGCCGTTAAATATGTCAGAGTTGAGAGCCTTTATAGGCTTAGTTATGTATTATGCTAAGTTTATAAAAAACGTCAGTACTATATTATCGCCACTATATAAGTTACTGAAAATAGGTAATAAATACGTATGGAGTATAGAATGTCAGCGTGCATTCGAGGCCGTGAAGTGTGTACTGAAGAGTAGTGAAGTGTTGTGTCATTACTCCACCAACTTACCGTTAGTGTTAACAGCGGACGCCAGCACAGCCGGGGTGGGGGCCGTCATTTCTCACCTCACACCGGAGGGGGAGCGTCCGATCGCGTACGCCTCTCGTACACTTACGGCGGCCGAACGGGCTTATGCCCAAATAGATAGGGAGGCGCTAGCTATTGTTTTTGGAATCAAAAAGTTCCACCAGTATTTATATGGTCGTAAATTTATTCTGCGAACGGATCATAAGCCATTAACGTACATATTCGAAGATAGAGTAGGTATACCGGTGATGGCGGCATCACGATTACAAAGATGGGCTATTCTATTATCGGGTTATGATTATAAAATAGAATATGTAACCTCCACGAAAAATTGTGCAGATGCATTATCTAGACTACCTCAGTCGGCAATCAATTCGCGCCCGTCGAGTGACGAAAACGAAGTAACATATTTTAATTTTGTAGAGAAATTTTTACCAATAACAAACAGTGATATTAAAGTAGCTACGTCGAAAGATGTTTTAGTGAGCAGAGTGAAGGCTTACGTCCAGTCCGGCTGGCCTAGTTCGTGCAATGACGATGACCTTCAACCCTATTTTCTTAGACGACGGGAATTATACATAGAAAAGGGTTGTCTTATGTGGGGGTACAGAATAATAATACCATCCACGTTACGGGGTTCAGTCTTAGAACAGCTCCACATTAGCCACATGGGTATTGTAAAGACAAAAAGTTTGGCTCGTAGCTATGTGTGGTGGCCGGGGATAGACGCCGACGTGGAAGACACCTGTCGGCGATGCGAGACGTGTGCGATAGAAGCGCAAGCACCGCCGCGAGCGACGGCTAAGCCTTGGCCGTATTTAGATCAGCCATGGAGTAGGTTACACGTGGATTTTTTAGGTCCAATTTATGGGAAGACTTTTCTTATTGTAATTGATGCGACAACGAAATGGTTAGAAGTATTTGAAATGCCGCGAACAACTGCTTCCAGTGTAATTAAGGTGTTAAGATCGACCTTCGCTCGTTTTGGGTTGCCTTTAGAAGTGGTTTCGGATCAGGGCCCACCATTTACAAGCTCCGAATTCAGAGATTTCCTAAAGAGCAATGGCATACGTCAGTCACATTCGCCGATATATCACCCCTCATCGAACGGTGCAGCGGAAAACGCGGTGAATTTGTGTAAACGGGTAATAAAAAAAGCTTACAGAGACTCTATTGATATCGAAACAGCACTACAGACATTTTTAATAACCTATAGAAATAGCATTCATAGTACGACCGGTGAAAGTCCATCCATGTTACTCCAGCGCCGGCCGCTACGGTCACGATTGGACTTGCTGCGGAACGACGGGGCTCTCGAGGACCGCGTGCGGCGCGCGCAACAGTGCCAGGTAGCCAATAGCGGGGGACAGGAACGTATATTTTCCGAAGGGGACGCAGTCTGGGCTCGGGAGTACAACAACCGGGACAAGTGGGTAAAAGGCGCGGTTGTGGACAGAGAGGGTTCACGTAGATATATACTAGAAAGGGATGACGGTCAATTGGTAAAGAGGCATATTGACCAAATCAGACGCAGATCCACTAATATTTTTCCCCACATGGAAAAAGAAGGTGTGGAGGAACTCGAGGATGTCGTGGAGCAACAACCAGAGTCGGGCCTGGTGGAGGAGAGGGCGGAGATTGAGAGGGAGGAAAAGGATACTAATACGTTGGCTGGAGATCAATCTCAGTGTCTGCAATCACCGACCTCTCACTCTCCAGGCTCCCCTAAGCAACTGACACAGCAGTCACCTGTGCGGTCGCCGGTGAGGCGTCTGATGCGAACACGCAGACCCCCAATCAGATTTGGGTATGAAAATTAAGTAAGATTACTATTTAGAATAAATAAAATACTACTAGAATAATTAATTAGCATTATATAAGTTAAACGGCCACATTTCGATAGCATTAAGTGATGAAATATTGTACTACACCTTACTGTGATTTGGTTATGTAAATCATGTACGTAGGGGGGTTTAGGTGGGGAGGTGTGATGTAGGTACATATTAATTTATAATTGTTCATATACTGTTAGTAGGTAGCATTGTATTTCTGTCGAGAAATATACTGTGTGTTCAACAGACGTGTCTTTGATTAAGCTGCATACCTTCAATATAACATAAACAAAATACCGTAGTATTGCCATAACGATCAATAGAAAATCTATTTAACGAAGCACCATTGCGCATGACTGTACAAAAATCATTCGGCCATAACAGGCAGGTGCGTGAATGAACCAAAGACTGCTCTTGCGCATAACGGGTCATCGACCTCACAATCAGTAGTAATTACCTCATGATGAATGTGGTTCTTATTGCTTTATTATTAAGTTTGTTTTCCTGTGATAAGCGGTTGTATCAAAATTATATTACGGTATGTTTCCGTAGAACAGGTGCAAGTTATGTGTAGGAGGATTTTGCACCTCTTAACGGGTAATTTGGAGGATGCCGTGTTATGAATAAAGTTAAACATGTACGAGCAAACAAGTGAACGAGTTGATAAGAAACATGGACTTGGAAGTTCGTTTGAATATACACTTTTGTGAATAGTACTCAGATTAAGGGTATTTTAGCTTCTAAAGAGATTTGGAATAATTCAAAACTAATAGAATATCTTCAAATGTGAAGAATGATAGCACAGACTAATGGGTGTATCCTATACCTACTATTATCATAAATAGCGTTTAATAATCCACTTTTGGGCATAGCTTTGTTCTTAAAAAGAAGGTTTTTACTCTACACACCACAATCTCGCCTGGCTGGGTTGGCAAAGTTGCCTCAGTCAAGATGACATTCCACAAAAGTAAGCCTTATTAGAAAAGCCTGTCACGTGGTCAAAACAATATTTTAGCTAACATATAAGAGAATTGAGGGATTAGCGATTGTAGGAAAAGAATGTATCCTAAAGGCTTCGATTTGAGATCTTGATAAGGGCAGTTATCACACGTAGTTTGTTCCCTTGGGCTCTTCCGACACGGGATGGTAAATAATCGGTCACAACACGAACATATGACATTCTCCGTGTGAACGCACCACCGCAGAACACAGAGTGTCACTACCCGTATTGTTCTCATGGGTGTAGTAAGCGTTGACTAAGGGAACAACATATGCAAGACAGCATCGCTACAAAGAGAAGGAAAACTTGAGATAAACTGTATACCAACCCGTCTAGCCAGCGTGGTATAGTAGGCCAAAATTTCCTTTCTAAGGAGAGGCATATGTCTAGCTGTCAACTGTTAAAGGTTGTTGATGTTGATGATGGTGATGACAATGATGATGATGATGATGATGATGATTAATAAAACAGTGCCATATATACACAGGTATATAGACATGTTAAACTTATAACATTTTTGATTTTTACGTCACCGGTAAATAATGCTATTCACATAAAAACATGTACATAAAATGAAATAACAATATATGAAGAGTTTTCCATCAAGAATTATGTTAAATACAATATGACATACCATTTTCACTTATATTAAGTAAACATTTCATATCAAAATTTAATATACAGACTTGTCATCCTCAAACCCTTGTCCTGGGAATAAGAGACCTAATGGCAAGCACCGATAAAGGGTTTATAACTTTCTCGAATTATCCAGCGACCGGGGTTGTTTCAATCAAGTGGAGTTCGACAGCCCTTAAAGTTAGGGTGAACGATAAAAGTTTATTTGCAGATCGGCGAATGTTGTTTTAATATTTTATAGTCAGACGTCACTAGGGTTGTCAAAAGTAATAAATATATAGAGGGAGTATTTCAGATAATAATATATTAATATTTTTACACATCTCACATGTGGTCGTCTGATTCCAAACTAGGCAGAGCACACATATAATTTTAAATACATACATATTATAGGTAAAGAACGAACACTTAGAGACAAAACAATCAATCGTGCTCACCAACAATTATTTGTCCTGGGTGGGAATCGAACTCACATAGATTGCTAATTTATTGTTTTAAAATTTTTATGAAAAATCACAAACAAATATCTATCTAATATCTTCAAACGAGCAATTCTTGTATATATTTAATCTAAATCTCGCAAACGGCTCCGATGATTTTCATGAAATTTTCAGTATGCGAGGGTTTCGGGAGCAATAAATCAATCTAGTTACGTTTAATTTTTAGAAAACTGTTTTATCCGTGTTTTCAAAAAAATATATCAAGCAAAAGCTCGGTTTCCAGGTACTGTTACAGATTACAGATTTAACTGCGCAAAAAAATATCCGTCCACTCTCAACAAATAATTTCCAGAGGAATACTTAAGTCTTAAGCCTTGAAATACAATCTATAATAAACTAAAATAATAAATTTTAACTGTAAAATATACGCTTTAAGCTTTAATTTTATACAATAACACGTCCAAAACGTCTCAATAAACACAGACGGACTGAAATGTAATACGCGGAAGAATCAGCGTAGTTTTATTTCTTTTATTAATGGAATGCCTGCGCGTATTGGTACGCCATCATTTACACTTAATAGAAACAATTACCGAACATCACTACGCAGCGGAAGATCAAAGATTACGCGAGATTAGAGGGTAGTGTTAAATTACAAAAGAAAGCGTTTTGTTTCGTGAGCTGTTACTTCAAACGGATTGTTTTGAGTTTTCTTGTCTATTATAAAAGTAATTCAACTAATATTATGAACAAAGAAGGTTTTTTAGACCGCTGTCTAGAAAAAAGGTCGAATATTTTGGAAGATCCTGTCTTGGTATCAAAAGGATAAACTTATTCGACCTTCGAATAGTAACATCTTGTTATAACACCAATTTCCAGAAAAAGATTCGATGTTTGTGTTGTACTTTGACGTACTACATGCGACTGTACTACAACGGTTATCTTTGAAACCACAAACAATTGCCAAAACAGTTTTTAACTAGACAAAAATAAAGTTAAATTAGGCCCTAAAGGTAACAAAAACGGTTTTGGCATCATGATCATAATGACGTAACTTTGTTCTTATTATTTGATATTTTTATAACACAAAATCTAATCAAAGTTACGCCTTTTATTTTATTGTTATTTCACATGACCTCTTCAACATACATCGTATGTTCAAGTTTCTGTTTAAAATGGGATGAAAACATATTATTCATGTACAGATTAAAACAACAATACTAGCTTGTATATTCATATCACAAATTTCATTTCAAATTTAAAAACAACAAAATTTCACATTAAAAATGTACTAATATAACGTATAAGTTCTACATGCTTAAATGCTGAAATAGTGTAAAGTAAATATGAGTGATAGTTATGTACTGTGATAGTATTTAAAACTATTTAAATTTACATTTCATAATGCGTTAGTACTGTTGGATATTAGATTCAAGAAGCTTAAGTCCACTTCATTAAAATTATTAAGTGCTATAAACAGTTGATATCAAAAACCAGACTTCCTACAGGAAATATGAATTACCGTTTATCGACATTATGGATTCCAGTCATCAGGAAATCAGCATTTAAAAATAACGAGCTAATGAAGTAAGGAACACCTGTGGCTTAACTTCTTATTTCATACACGTGGGTGAGCTATGGGTGGCTTCGGCACAAATGAGTCCGGTCGATCAGAATGCCCTAACTCCATTCCTCTCGGCTTGAAACCCGGTAGGTGGGGACTAAAAAAACAATAACGTGCTTGTGTGTCGCGAGTTGCAATTATCTATATGTGGTGGTATTCAGTTACTGGTCGCAAGTATCTACATGCGACAGTATTTAGTTACCAGTTGCAAGTATCTATGAGTACATGCGACGGTTTTCAGTTGCCAGTAAGTATCTATGTGCGGCGATATGCAGTTACCGGTTGCAAATATCTATATGCGAAGATATTTAATTAGTGATTGCAAGTAGCTGCATGTGGTGATATTCGGTTACCAGTTGCAAGTATTTATATGCAACGGTTTTCAGGTAGCGGTTGCAAGTGTCTATATGCGGTTGTATTCAGTCACCGATAGGCGCTCCTTGGAGGAGACCTTTGTTTAGTAATGGGTGACAATAGGTTGATTGATGAATTGAGTCAGTTGCCATCAGGTTACTCTTCTACTGGTTTATTCAGTTATACAAAAAAAACCCGTCAGCAATATTACACCCGATGTATACTATACATAGACTTAGACGAGATATCTACCATTATAGGACTTACCTACTGCCACAATAGTAAGTTGCCTTGACCTCCGCACAAACCGTCCATTTCATTTAGTCATGAGCCTGGCTTAACAGCGAGCGTTGAGTCTGGATTTTGTATTCATAAGTGTCAAGTCCTAAACTTGTGTTTCTAGGGACACTGGTAGATTAAAACAAATTAAGTGACAATATTTAGATTATATGTATGTTAGTAAATGGAGGGGTTTATAGTTAAATGGCAAAGTGAATGCGTTAGAACTCAGCATATTGCAAAATTGAATCAAGATCACTTTGAGAAACCCCCAAGCCTCGGAGAGCAAGTAAAGCCGTGTCTGCCCCAGTTGCCATACGAACATCTATGGCCATCGTTAATAAAGTCTGACAACAGTTGATCCACAGAACTTTGTTCCACGTAAACCATCGAAGTTCAGAAGTGTCGTAGTACACAGAAAACCGACTCAACTTTAACTCTTAAATAACCTGAAGACATTTCGAACAAAGTAATTGGTAAGAGAGCTCCAATGACAATTGTTGGACGTATTTCGTAAATGTCGTATTTAATCCACCGTTTCATTACAATAACACTACAATTCATATTAATTATACAGTGGTCTATTGTATGATTCTCCTTGTCCTCGCATCTAAATATTAATTATTTAGAAACCTTGTAATTTAACGAAAAGCGCTACTGACAAGCCTTTATGAATCTTCAAATACTAAACGTTTGGATTTTCCATTGAAGGCGGTAGAATGTACCTATATTGAATAGGTAAGTACCATTTCAATGATTGCGTGTGTCCGTCTACGACCGAGGTCTTCGATATCGGTGGATAGGATTAAAAGAGCTCGCTTTGAAATGACAATTATATTAACTTTCGACGTTACACATCTGTCAGACGTTGACAGCTCATTTTCTTCAATAAAATAACGCTTCAAAATACGTATGTCTCAACTTAAGTAACGATACAAAACGTTTACTACATATATATTTGTAAATTAGGAGGTTTTTAGTTAAACTAACTAACTAACTTACTAACTAAGTTAAGCACTCAGCATATTGCAAAATAAATCTATCCCTTCCTGGTTAGTCTATGGAGGGGCAACCATTCTTAAAATCAAAAATACTATTCAACTGCACGGATTTCGTTGTGTCTTAAGCAGTCGTCACGCTGCTCTCTGTTGCACCAAGTGTTGTGGGTTCTAACTCCATACGAGACTACACTTTGTCTTTCTTCATTGCGTCCTTTTGGGGCGTTATATTTTTAAAAAAAAAGAAAAAAGCTATAAGTAGCTATAAGTTAAGGAGAAGTTTATCTTGCTTATGACTTTGAAAATGCCCATTATTATACTTATTATACCACACATAATGATGAGGGGTCTTCTGCATAAGCCTGGGTAAAATTTTCATCTCGGTTCATCATAAATTTTCCCCGTTATTAATAGTATTGGTTACAATTTTCGCGGATAAACATATTTTAAATGCTAATTAAACGTCGGTTATTAAATGAAAGTAATTTGCGTTACAACATTTAATTTTATGGCTTTTTGGATACGAAAATTTAAGCTATGGGGTGTAATCAGCAATTGATTTTTCTATATGAAAGAGAGAAATAATTCTCAACATAGATTGTTCTTTATTCACTTATTTCACAAAACTATAAAGTTTCTGGTAAGTTTAAGATACTCAAATTAATATTTATATGGCAGATTTTCTTGGATGGCGATAGGTTGCAATGGTGTTTGGGCTAGAAACCATTTTTATTTGTACAAGGGGTAACTGAAAACAAGAGATATTTCATTTTTTTAGGGAATCTTTAGCTGTCCAGGCATTAGTGGCAAATATGTTGCTATTCTTCTGTTATTTTTAACTGCCTCGGTGGCGCAGCGGTAGTGAATACAACTGCTGTGATGGAGGTCTCGGGTTCGATGCCTGGGTCAGACGAAATGTTTGTATGATCTGTAAATATTTGTTTCGAAGTTTGGGTGTTTTGTATGTATAATATGTATGTATTAACAAAAAAAGTATGTAAGTATTCTATCAGTCAGTCTAGTTATCATAGCACAAGCTCTGCTTAGTTTGAAACTAGATGGCGTTATGTGTCAAATGTCCGAAATATTTATTTATTTATTATTTATTTGTTCTTTGTCTCAATTTTTTTCTTTTTTACACCATCACTATGGGTATGTGTGTGTGTAAACATACTGAATGTAAAGGATAGTTTATGAAAAAGAACGTAGCACGCTTGAAAAAATAATATCTACTCGATACAGTAACGCGTCCCTACACTGTATTAATGGTTACATATACGAGTACTACCATTGTAGTTTGGAGACGAAGCTGTGGTGATATATCGCCATGCCAATTACCGATCTGACCTTTTATATTAGATATTTCACATTAATATTTAACTATTAAAACGGGATAGAAAGAAGAATTAAACATGCTTACTTAAGCAAAACAGAAATGATCTACACAGATACAGTTTGGAAAAAAAAACGGTTTTTGTCTTAAATTTTAATACAGTAAACTTGTTATATTGTTTAGGACTTTAAAAATATACAAGAAACGGACACAAAAAATGCACAGAATGACGATTTTTGGATCGAACAAAATGTTTTCTCATGTGAGGTTTGAACCCACAACACTCAGCGCAGTAGAGAGCTTAAATCACTTTGCCATCCGTGCAGTCTCATCTGCGTATGTGAATATATATTATATTCTTATAAATTTGTGCGTCTTTTACAACTTTTTCCCCTTAACAACATTTGTTTATACAAAATATAACAAAAAATATATTTTCTTTTGTCTCATGTATTTCTTTGTCTAAATCTTCGTCACAGTGTTAAAACATGGTGTTAGGTTTAAAGATCACATTTCACCCCTATCAGTATTAAAATAAGAAATGTCTTTTATACTACACTAGCTGGTTCGCCCAACTGCGTCTGCGGCTCCTATTGCTCATAGTGTGAACAAATTTATTTAAAATAAAAAAGCCTATAGCGAGTTGACTTTAAAAGATGACATATATTGTCTCTAAATTTTTTTAGAACTTTTTAAAACAAACAATTCTGTCATACATTATTGTTACGTAGCACACGCAATGGAATCTCTCAGAAGGATGAATTTACCGCCATTTATGCAACATTTTTCATTGATACTCCTTTTGGACGTAGCGTGATAAAGCCTGTAACTCTCTTCGATAACTGGGCTCTCTATCCTTAAAAGAGTTTTCAAAATCTGACCAGTACTTCCTGAGATAAGCGTGTTCAACCAAATAAGTAAACAAACAATAAGTTATCTATCAAGGAACGCTATAGGCACACGTCATCACGAATTTTATATTAGTATAAATAGACTTAATTTAATATTGGAAATCATTCTATCGAGTAGCATATTCACTGCTCACCTAAATATCATTAAACATCCTTTCTCTGCTTCATCAGAATTAACATTACCAGTTTCAATGCATCAATGTTGCATACATACTTAACTGCCTCGGTGGCGCAGCGGTAGTGAATGCGACTGCTGTACTCAAGGTCTCGGGGTCGGAACAAATGTTTGTATGATCTGCAAATAGTTGTTTCGAAGTTTGAGTGTTTTCTATGTATTATATGCATGTATTTTTAAAAAAAAGATAGAAGTATTTTATCAGCCGGTCTAGTTATCATAGCACAAGCTCTGCTTAGATTGAAAGTAGATGACGTTGTGTGTCGAATGTTTGAAAAAATACAAGAAATAAAAGAAATCTAGAATTAATAAGAGGTTTGAATCGTGATATCGGTAGCACTGACAAGTGAAATTTTATCTATATGTCGAGTAATGAATAGGATAAAATCTTGATTAGCACATTGAACTTCTTTCTTTAACTGGATTGTTTCTTTTTTGAATAATATCTCACGTTTTCCTACATTGGCCGCTTGTTCGCGACTTAAGCTGGACCCGCACTATGATAATCAGACTGGTGATAAAAATACAATACTATACCTAAATGTATATTTCTTATTTACTATTTAGACACAGAACATATAACTGTGTTCATCACACAATCGCTTGTAAAAGGTAAGAATTGAACCCGTGTCCTAAGCTAACCGGTATACTAGTAGGCTCGTCAATTTCACAATTAGGAATTATTTTGATTGCACGATTGGCCTAGTTGTTTAAGCGATCGCCATGCCGTTGTCTACTGCGCTGAGTGTTGTGGGTTCAAATCTCACACGGGACAACACTTTGTGTGATCCATAAATCGTTGTTCTGACTCTGGGTGTTCTTTGTGTCCGTTTCTTGTATGTTTGTAAAGTCCCCCGGGGCACAAGATTTATTCCTAACGCGGGCGTTGTTTTTTTAAGAAAAAATAAAAAAAAAACAAATATTATTGATCAGAAATTAACTTTAAAGGTAAATATACTAAAATGAAATAGTAAAGAACTATTTTTATATGATGTAAAGTATAAATTAGTTTTACGCTGGCAACTTCATAATTAACGTTGTTCAAACATATATTTCCGTTGCACGCATTGCTGAGTAATTAACAACTTTTAACGTAAAGCCAGGTACTCACTTTAAACACTATAATTTAATTTACTTTCATATATGTTTTACTTGTTATTTTACATCAAAATTTTTTTTTTTCAAAGATTGGCGTATCAACCGAACAAAGTTGTTGTCAGTATGGCGCAACTCCATTTGTTTTCTTAAACGTCTTTTGTTGCGCACTTAAAAATATATTAAGAAATTTTTAACTTAACATAAAATTTGAACCAAATCGTTTGAGCACACGGATTCGAAACATTTGGATAAAGTGCTCAAGAAAGAGATAGTTGGCACTCCTTAGGAGAGGTCTTCGTTCAGCAATGTGAGGCGATAAGTTGTAATTATATTTTTGAAATAGGAATTAATCAAGAATTGTTCAAAGAAAAGCAGATAAACGAATAGTAGAGCCATCAGGTAGTAGAACCACGCTGATTTTAGCACGAGCGGGCTGGCTCGACCGGGGCCGTACTACCCTCCCACAGAAGACCAACCTAAAGCGACAGCATCCGTGTTGTCGTGTTTCGTTGGTGAGTGCGAGACCGGAGGCCCATTGATGCAGGGGTGACAGTTATCGTGGTAACTGTGTAAGCCTTACACTGTCACGTTGACTGTCATGCCTTTTGTGTCCCCAAGTGGGGTGTGAAAAAGCATCTCACAAGACCGCCATAGTGTGGGTCACCGTACTGAATTGTCTGCATTTGCAATGAGTATGGTGACCATAACTCTTGGATTCTTACTACACAGTTACTTTTGCAGGCTCTTAATACAGAGAAAAAAGAAAAAAAACGAAACATATTGTCAAGATATACTCATGGTGTAGAGCAGGCCTAATCACAACGAACCACCGATCTATTAGCATTGTATTGTAACACAGTTCTGTGGAGCTAAGCTCAAATATGTACGCTTGCAATTACCAATTGCAAGTTAAATACACGTACATAGAAAGTAATTTTTATTTGGCATTAAAACACCACTTCTGTTTCAATCCCTGACTACATTAATACCGAAAATCTCGTCTGTTTCCTTGGAGAGTTAAGCAATGGCATCTTAAACGCCCACTGTTCGCCATGTTTTGATTCCACGTAATAGATGTCGAGCCTATTGCTCGCTAATCGAGACGTTTTGATTGAGAGAGCTTCGTCCGTCCATTAGCAGGAGTATCACTTGCAGATGAGGTTGACTTGGGCCCTAAGTTCACGGTGGGCACCTTTTGGTTTTTTCTTTCCCACCTTTCACACCTATTGGTTTACAAAACATGGACGAATATCGTTAACGAGTTTTATGTAACTTTAGTGAGATTTTTTTTTCATCTGAATTCTGACGTCATCAACAGCCTTTTACAACAGTCCACTGCTGGACATAGACTTCTCCTTAGCAAGGAGGTTTTGGCCTACTATACCACGCTTGCCAGACGGGTTGGAACAGGGTTTGTTTCAAGTTTTCCTTCTCTTTGTAATGATGTTGTCTTGTATACTTGGTCCCTTAGTCGCCTTTTACGACACCCACGGGATGAATAAGGGTGGTAACACTATGTATTACGTCACCACACGGACAGCTATCTGACGTAGACCAGGTGTAATGTTCGGTCTTTTACCTGAAACAAAGAATACAAAAACAATAGTCTTAGAGTTCAAATATTCAATCTTCTGGAAGAGCTCAAAAATCTAAACATTAAGTTGGACTTTCACACTTAAATTCTCTTAACCTCAACCAATCTAAGGAGGTTCAATTTTATATTAAAGAGCTCGTAAAGAAAGCTACAAAAATTGCGGGTAACTTCGGGAAAAGTTCTCATGGGAGAACCATGCTTCGGTATACAGAACGGCTCGGTTGTGTTGAAACCACGGCTGCACAGAACTTTACCAGTAGTTAATTTTTGTCGCTCTTCGCTGATTAAGTGAGATTTCCTACAGTTTTTAAATTATAGTTTAAGCTCTGTGACAGATGACTACGGAACTAACGAAGTAACAAGCCATTTTTTTATATCAAATACATTTGCTGCCTACGAAACGATACGATACGATACACGACTGCCTCGATGGCGCAGTGGTAGCATATGCAACTGCCGTACTTGAGGTCTCGGGCTCGATTCCCGGGTAGGACCAAATGTTTACATGATCTGCAAATATTTCTTTCGAAGTTAGGGTGTTTTTATGTATAATATGTATGTATTTACAAAAAAAAGTATGTAAGTATTCCATCAGTCAGTCCAATATCATAGCACAAGCTCTGCTTAGTTTGAAACTAGGTGATGTTGTGTGTCAAATGTCCGAAATATGTATCACGTGCCAGTTTTGTCATATATGAAGTGTAATTTATACAAAAATTTACGCCTAAAATGTGCCTTGTAAGTTCTAAAATTACACTAGTGACAACTGGCATAGAGATCAAGCCATGTTTTAAGGACTATAGGTCATTCTCTGTTTCTTTCTCCTAATTTTGGGCGACCTGTACACAAAGATCGCAACACTCTTCTATCTGTTAAAGTCATCGTGTCTGTAATGTGTTTTATTTTTGTTGACCTGATTATCCCCATCTTAGGTAAATCAAACTTTGACCTACCATGGGCTTAATCAGTATGTAAAGTGCTGGTGCTATTTGAATGTATGTAAGGTCTTGGAAGGGTGAGTACACGACGATTGAGCCGAGGTGAATAACGAGGTATCACATCATACACAAGCTACAGATTCCGACGTGGCCACTATCATGACACGCGAAAAAGAGATGTTGCAATATCAACCACCCAAGGTTGCACTACGCGCTCTCCTGGACAAATTGTATTAGCTACTTATTCTGATGTGTACACTATCCCGACACAAGAAAAGGAGTTGGCCGCTATTCTGACAGCCCAAGACTTAATTACGCCCGTTCGCGAGCAAATTCTATAAGCTACTAATAGCGAAGTGGACACTATCACGACACGAGAAAAGGAGGTAGCCGCTTTATCGGCGGCTCAAGTTACTGCAATAAGCTACTACACGCGCCAACCGACACAGACCGTCAGCGTGACCATCCCCGCTCCGTACTGCGCGGGGGACTGTTGATCCCCGCTCCGTACTGCACGGGGGACGGTTGACATTAATTTCAAGATTACCGAACAGTGTCCATGGGTAATGATAGTCACTTACTATCAAGTGACCTACCTGCCCGTTAGTCCCCTTATCCATAACTAAAAATAACATAATATCCATGAAATAAATTTTACACACACACAACTTATCAGTTGAAACTCCTTATTCCTTAGCAGTCAATTTAGAAGTGAAAAAGTTTCAAAGTTATTTCATTTCAAATCAATTAATAAGTTCGTTAAAAACTGTTTAAGAGAAAATATTATATATTGAAAAGTTTGCCTCTTGATCTGAAACATCTTAAGTTCTCACAGTAAAAACGAATAAGAATGCCTGCAATATTATTCTTTACTGTACAAATGAACTCGGCAAGTTCTAAAGTAGGTAAGTTTCAGCAATTTGTAAGGGATACGTCTGAAATCGTTGCTGTGAAATAGGATGTTCAAAATTTTGTTAACAGCTGTGTTAATGAAAAATTTCGAATGTTGTCGATGGAGATTGTAAAAATATTTTATGGAGAAGAATTTTTATGACAAGAATATTACTGCAATTGGCTGTTTTCGTTTTTTTAATTAATCTATTTTAAGAATTCTTATTAACACAATATTGATTCCATTATCTCATAAATCTTAGTAAAGTGGATATAGACGGTACTTGTATTTAGCGTATACGATTGCCTAACAAGATGTTTCGGGTTCGATTCCCGGATCGTGTCAGGAAAGTGTTATTGAGTTTTCTGAATATACAAATGTTAATAAAAGCCTGGAGTTTGGAAATTGGATTCTTAACTCCAACTTGGGTTCCTCGGAGAAAAAGCAAAGCCGTTCGTCCTATGCCTAATGTCTTCCGAGTCGTGTCGGACAGCTGTTCTATTAGATTGTGCACAGAGAACAGAGAGTGCACATGGGCTTGCACATACACTTCTGCACTATAATATCTCCTGCGCAATTGACTGATCTCCGTTGAGACTCGCCACCATGGCCAAAATCTGTTAGGAGGAGATTATCATCTTAACAGATCATCATCATCACAACTGCATACATATATAAATTTGTATCGGACCTTAAGAAAATCGCCCGGAGGCCCATTGATGCAGGGGTGACAGTTATCGTGGTAACTGTGTAAGCCTTACACTGTCACGATGACTGTCATGCCTTTTACGTCCCCAAGCGGGGTGTGAAAAAGCATCTCATTAGGCCGCCATAGTGTGGGTCACCATACTGTGGCAATGCAATGCAACGAGTATTATGACCACAACTATTGGATTCTATTCATGCTTTACATTAGGCATATGTCCAGTTGTACATTACTACTGCTTGACATAGGCCTCTGTTTGGAAGAGAAGATTTGGTCTACTAAACTGCTACCTACTACACTTTCTCATGAAGACTCGATAGTAGACAGGCAGTCGGTCATTCACTAACAAGCTCTTACTAATATTATACATTGCAATGATCTGAAATAAAATTCCGTAAAAGACAGATATTGGAGAAACTTTCAAGTAGAAGATTCATCAATTATTGTTGATTTTGTCTTTAGTCATTTTATTAAAAATGACTAAAGACAATGACAATGAGAATTGTGCTGAATCGGTCCTCGATCTTCTTCGTGGTAGGCTGGATCTCCACTATACAGCATCGTCCATCAAAAGTTGTCACAGGCTTGGTAGTCCTAAGAAGGATCACAGGAGGCCTTTACTGGTAAGGTTTTCAACCTTAGACTTCAAATCTGCTGTCTGGAAACTGAAGACTAAGCTCAAGGGCACGAACATCACTGTCAAGGAATATTTAACCAAGACCAGACAGTCTGCATTTGCCCGTGCTCGACTACACTTTGGTGTCAGGGGTTGTTGGACTCAAGAAGGTGTCATAGTCGTCAAGGTGCCTGATGGGGGCCGGGTTAAGATTACCTCGTTGGCCGAACTGGAACCGTTGATTCAGAAACATCCAAATGCAAGTACAGCGAAGGGCAGCAGTTCATTGGGTGCCAGTGGTTCGGCGAATATCACCAGGAATACTACAAGGAAAAACTGACTTCCGGGTTTCTGTGGTATTCAATGCTTCTAAAATCTGTTTTTCAAGGTCTTTTTATACAATTATCTATTACCTTTCTCTACCTTCATTATTTTACAATGCTATAATAACAACAACAAAATTAGGTAATTAAAGTGTCAAAGTTAGTCAGTTGACGTTTAAGACTACAGTTCTTTATTTGATGCGTTCCATATTCACGCATATTCTCGTATCACTCATCGACGTCTTTAAAACGACTACTTTGCTCACTCTTACTTTATAACTGATCTGGTTTGTTGAACGTTGTATTTCATGTTTTCTCACTCTTTTTAATATTTACCATGAAAATAATATTAAGTAATATCGTTCTTGTTGTTATACTCCAAAAATACTAGTGTAAGCCGGCGGGTGGTGCATTGACGTGAGTATGAGCCTTTTTCCTGGGAAGATTAAAAAAAGATCCGCTAGGGGCAGCACCGGTGGGGGGTACATATGTTTTGAATTCTCTATTGACAACAACGTTAAACGTACGTTTTATTACTATAAGAATAAATAAATATTGTGGTTAAAAAAATTAAAAAACAAAATTTATCATGCCTACTAAACATTGTGCGTTTGCTAATTGTACATCTGATAGTCGTTACAAGCAGGATGGTGTTAAATTCGTGCCTTTTATAAAACCACAAGTTGACAAAAAAAAATGTTTGGAGTGGATTCACTTATCACGAAGAGCGGATTTAATAGTTGAAAAAATTAAAAAACATACTTATGAGTGAGTAATACATTACTTATACATGTGAGTGCATCATAACCATAACGTACAGTATAATCCTCAAGTTTATAAAGTAAAGCAACAATATGAGAACAGTTCTTTGAAGAAGATGCTGGACACTGACACTGAGCATCTATAATTTTGCTACTATTCTTATCCAAAGCTATACTTATTTTATACTTTACAGTGACTCGAAAAGAAGATTGTACATCTGCTCTTAAGTAATATACCAAATCATTAGCATTATCTTCCAGATTTAACACAAAGTCACTCAGACAATATTGTCTTCCTCTTTGAAGTGCTTTCGAGTTTCCACAATTTGGAAGTTGTTCATCATCGTCTGATAAAGTTGCATTCAAATCTAAAGTATCAATAGGACCGGTAGTGATATAATTATACATGATAGCATAGCCAAAAGAACGAGGGATAGCTTGGGATGGAAAATTTGCCCAGTTTGTAATAGGAAAAGTGCAGGATGTTGAATTTGGTAGAGTTGGATTGGATAATTTCATGCGTTGCTGTTTTTCCGCTAAACATTTACCACCATCAATTCCAATGAAAATTTTTTTATCATTACCATTCGCAATGCATTCTTCAATTCTTAAATAGATAAAGAAAAAAAAACAACAACAAAATTTATTTAAAATTAAATGAATTTATACAACACAATGACATACGATAACATTTATAAACCAACTAACCTTTCAACTAGGACATTTTTATTACCAGACACGGTTAAGCCACGACATGCCAACCATCGTTTTAAGTCTCGGACAAGATGATCTTGCACTTTTGCAAATTTAAATTTCGCCCCAGGTACATCATCTTCCGTTAATTCCATAATAATTCTAGATATTTAACGTTGTTGTCAATAGACAATTCAAAACATATGTACCCCCCACCGGTGCTGCCCCTAGCGGATCTTTTTTTAATCTTCCCAGGAAAAAGGCTCATTGAATTCCTTCATTTGATTTAATAATTTTGATCGCTCGTAATATTCGTTATTAATAATATCTATTTATATTTTTTATTTTAATATTTATTTTAATTCATATTCTGCATTATGACTGATGTCGACCCCTACTACTCCGCCAGCGGCTCTGAAAATTCATCAGCAAATGAAAGTTTTACTTCGATAACTGATACCCTCGGGGATATATTACGCAGTACTTTTAACCAAAAGTGTCCACGTTTCTTTAACGTTTGCCACATAAATGCTCAAAGTATACCGAGTCACTATAGCGACTTATGGGAAACCTTCAATGGTTCAAATGTGGACGCCATATTGATTTCCGAGACATGGCTCAAGCCCCAACTTCTTAGCACTTCTTACCCCCTACCAGGCTATGTTCTCATCAGGAATGACAGGGTAAACAAAAGGGGCGGTGGTGTTGCAATATATATACGTTCCGACTTTTCTTATAGTCTTGCCTCCAAATCACCACCTGACTCACCCGCCGAGTATCTCTTCCTTGAGGTTTCTGTCAGAGGAATCAAACTTGTTCTAGGTGTCGTATACTGTCCCCCGGCTACTGATTACTTCACCGTATTCGAATCGGTTTTAGAATCTTTGGGGTCTGAGTATGAACATCACATCATCATGGGCGATTTCAATACTGATCTACTGTGTCACAGTTCCCCCCGCTGCCGTAAACTGCTGGATTTACTCGAATCTACATGCTTACATAGCTTGCCACTTCACGCCACACACCACAACCTAAATGGAGAAGACACCTTGCTTGATCTTATAATTACTTCGTCCCCTGAAAATGTCTCATCACATGGCCAGCATCTAGCGCCTGGTTTCTCACTTCATGATCTGGTATATCTTTCATACAAGATTAAAACGCCAAAGCCTAAACCGAAAACGATGTCCAGACGCTGTTTTGGACGTATGAATCTGGACAAACTCCGGGAAGATGCTTCCCACATCAACTGGGAATCCTTAACGACAGCTGGCACTATCGACGAGAAGGTTCATATACTGAACGAAAATATATTACACCTATACAACACTCATGCGCCATTGAGGAATATCAAACTTAAACATCCCCCCGCACCTTGGTTGACAAATAGCATCCGTAGTGCAATGCGGAGCAGGGATGGAGCTTTTCGGCGTTTTAAAAGAACTCGAAGTGATGATGCCTGGCTTGCCTACAAAATTGCTAGAAACAAGTGCAATCAGATGATACGTAATGCCAAACGCCGTTATATTCTCGATAACATTTCTACATCTTCTTCTGCCGACATCTGGAAGTTCTTGAGGACTCTCGGCATCGGTAGCAGGCGCCACGCGGATCTTCCAGTGGGCATTGCTGTAGATGATATCAATCGTCATTTCATCACTTCTATTATCTTGGATCATCATAGCAAATCCCAAACTATCGATTCCGTGGCCCGCCTGCCTAAACCTACTATAAACCCCTTCGACTTTTCTCCAGTTGCATCAGAGGATGTCCGGCGGTTTCTTGTTTCTATCAAATCCAAAGCCACTGGTAATGATAACATTAGTCGTTTTATGGTGACTACTATCCTGGACCAGCTCTTACCAGCCATCACCCACATAATTAACTATTCCCTTGATTCCAACGTCTTTCCCTCCTTATGGCGCAAGGTTTATGTACGCCCATTGGCTAAAGTACCTATTCCCTCCCTCCCTTCCCATTTTCGTCCAATATCCATTCTCCCTTTCCTGTCCAAAGTACTGGAAGCCTGTGTACATAAGCAACTGTCTCACTTCATTTATCGGAATAATTTACTCAGTAAGTATCAGTCAGGATTCCGACCTGGACATAGTACAGGGACAGCTTTGCTCAAGGTAACGCTTGACATTAAGGCGGCAATGGAGGAGGGCAAAATAACTGTTCTCGCTTTAATTGACTTCTCAAACGCCTTCAGTGCTGTGAACCACGAGATCCTACTGGCAATACTTGCCCACTTCATGATTTCTGACGATGCACTGGAATGGTTTTCATCCTATCTTCGTGGACACCAGCAGTCTGTCCGAACTGATAATTCGTCATCGCTATGGGCCGAACTAGACTCTGGCGTGCCACAAGGCGGTATTCTTTCCCCTCTTCTCTCTTCGCTATTTATCGACCTCAAAACTCACAAACTTCGGTGTTCGTATCATCTGTATGCAGACGACTTGCAGATCTACTCACATGCGAGAGTTGAAAACTTAAATGAAGCTATAGCCAATATTAACCATGACCTAGACACCATAAAAAACTGGTCTAGCAGTTTCGGCTTAAACGTGAATCCGGGTAAATGTCAAGTGATTTTCTTAGGAAGTCCCAGAATGATGGGTAGAATTGATCCTGACGCTGTCGCTGGTATCATTTATGACGGTACAGTGTTGCCCATTAACCAATCGGTTAAGGACCTCGGCTTACACATAGATACAAATTTGAATTGGCAGGTTCAGGTAACCAGTGTCAGTCAAAAGGTCACAAATATTTTACGTGGCCTCTATAGACTAAAAAACTTTCTCCCCATAAAAACCAAGATTACGCTAGTCTATGCCTTAATTTTGCCAATCATCGACTACGGTGATGTGTGTTACCTCGACCTGAATGCAGATCTACTCAACAAATTAGACCATCTTTTCAACAATTGCATTCGGTTCATATTCAACTTACGTAAGTATGATCATGTATCCGCTTATCGGAGGCAACTGTCATGGTTACCTATTAGACAGCGCCGGAGCTTGCGGGCGTTGACTATGTTATACTCCCTTATCCACTCTTCTAACCCACCCGCTTACCTAACAACTCACATACAATATCTTTGCTCTAACCACGACAGAAATCTTCGTTCCTCCGATAATCTCCTCCTTCTCTGTCCATCACATAATTCCCGTATTGTCCATTCGTCCTTTACTGTCCAAGCTGTAAACCTCTGGAACGCTCTCCCCCTAGATATAAGAAGGTCTGTTAACCCACTAACCTTTAAGGTTAGAGTACGCAAGCTTTACGGAGACTTGTTGACAGAGTCATCAGAATGATTACTTGCCTATTCATCATTGTATGAATATGTATGTATTTGTGTGTGTATATATATATAGGTATTTGTTCCCTTTTATATGTGTATATGTATTTATATATGTATTTATATCATTATGTATTACATAAAATTTTATACGCAAATTAGAAATCAACACTACTAAATCTATTGTTACACCTGCTACACGCATCTCTGCATCACCCAAAGGTCGACTGGAAGAAAATGCCTACGGCATTAAGTCCGCCTTATGCAATGTACTTCATTTGCAGAAAGTATAAATAAATAAATAAATAAATAAAAATACACCAGAAATAAATTGAATTAAAAAACCTTTTACTTTGATTGACAAGTTCTATTAATCGAATGTAGTTAAGTAACAATTTTCATGTTTGAAATGGTCTAAAAGCCAATACTCGTATATAATAGCCGCTGACACGCATGTTCAAGATCACTTAACTTCTATCACGCTCACTTAAATACAATAAAAAAAATTCGTTGAAAAGGTTTTATTTAACTGCAATTACTTTTAATACACATAAAGCACAGGCAACTTAAAGCTGACCTATGGTAAAAAAATATTCCGTCAATTAATATTTGTACTACATTTCTCAAAAGCTGATCGAAAGAGACAGTAAGCAAATTATTAAAATTTGGATCCTTGTCGTCTGAAGAAAATCTTTAATGTAGTTTATCGATGGCTAGAAAATTGTATCTGACGTTAGACAATTACATAATCTTTTAGTACTGTAAGAAGCTTTATTTATAACTGAATTTAAAGAAGGAAAGTATTTTTAAATGTTTCTAAACCTCTAGGAAATATAACTACACCATTTATAATAATACATATACAAATATTAATATATTACTTTCTTATATTCCACATATGCCCGCACTACATTATACATTTTCCACATTTTCTTCTGGATTTATGGGAAATCTGACTGTAATTTTCCAGACAATTTCAGTCCAATTTCCTGACTCTACATATCATGCACCATTAGCGTGGGATCCATGAAGACTCGAGATTAAAAGTTGTAATATGAGGTAGTTTAGATTTTCCATTTGATGTAATATAAAATTCTCACGTAACCTTACAGTGAATATTGTGGTTTGTATACGTACTAACTTTCAGCTTTTATTAACACGGGCTCTATAAACTGTTATTTTTGAACAGCCTGACATTTTAATCAGGTTGCACTAATTGTGATAACTATTACTCGCTCTTTAATTCACGAAATTGTGACTAAAAAAAATATAAATCATATTTCATCAACAGTTTTTAACAGCCTCTCCTTAGAAAGAAGGTTTGGCCTACTATACAATGCTGGCCAGATACTATAAGATTTGTTGGAAGTTTTCCTTCTCTTTTTTTTCTATATGAAGAGCCTGCCAAAGTGACTCCACTCTGCCTGATGAAAAGCATGAATAGAATCCAAACAGTTGTGGTCACCATACTCATTACAAATGCAGACAATGCAGTGTGGTGACCCACACTATGGCGGCCTAGTGAGATGCTTTTTCACGCCACGCTTGGGGACGTAGAAGGCATGACAGTCATCGTGACAGTGTAAGGCTTACACAGTTACCACGATAACTGTCACCCCTGCATCAATGGGCCTCCGGTCTCACACTTACCAACGAAACACGACAGCATGTATGCTGGCGCTTTAGGTTGGTCTTCTGTGGGAGAGTAGTACTGCCCCGGTCGAGCCGGCCCGTTCGTGTTGAAATCAGCATGGCTCTACTACCTTTGTAATGATGTTGTCTTGCATACTTTGTTCCCTCAGCCGCCTTTTACGACACCTATGGAAAGAATAGTGGTGGTGACACTCTGCACTCTTAATCCGTCACCACACGAAAAGAACCATATTTTATTATTTTTGTATTTTTGAAGAAGAAGGTACTAGTAAATAAGTAGAGACAAGGCAGCATATTATATGTAAATATATTTGTTTAGATTCTAGTGTGATAACAAAATTTATTATTCCTTAAAATTGAGTCACACCAATCTTTCGAAATATGTTTCAAATTGGTGGCAATACCTTTGAATCTTACTTATTTTACTTAATAGATAAATAACTAAATAAGTATTTCCTTAAAACACAGAAATAAATGTAGCCAACTTAACGAAAAGAACAGTAATGACCGAACATTATTTAATGTATTCACCCATAAAGATTTTAATATATAGTCCTATTTCCTAACCGTTCTTAAGGTTACTTGATAATCGGGTTCTCTGATATAAGTGAACGTTTTTATAAATAATCGGTGGATAGTTTTACAACGATTTCTCTATAGCGATTAAGTGAAAAAAGTAATATAAGATAAGAGATTTCTAAATAAGTTCTGAGAATATATCTAATGGCGATGTGTACTATCACCAAATGGCATTAAATACATATGTATATACATTAGAATTAAATGTATTACATAGATAAGAATTTCACCAATAACGAAATACAACTTTACGCTAGGTAATATTTTTAAAAAGACCTAATAATTTAAGCATCTTAATTGGTTTAATTGTTTAAATATTTTCGCATCGAATAACTATCTCAGATATGATTTCGATTTGTCGACTAACTCTTAATATTATTAAGTATAAATCACAGCATTACATATAAGATACATTACTTTCTGTTTGTTTCATGTTTAGTTTAGGCTGTGTGGCCCCCGATGGTCCTTCGAGCCGATTTATTATGGTTTCGTATCCGAGGGTAACGTAATCCCCGTGTTGTGGTTAGTCAACGTGTTCGTCAGATTGTCAGAAATTTTCAAGTCTTACTGAAAAAGATAACAGAGTAGAAGCTTTCTATTGTCTTACTTTTAAGTCTGAAATATTATATAATTTTGCGTTAAAATAACTTTAAAATACGTACGTGGTTCAAAAATATGAAATAAATTTTATTGCACCAGTTGGAGGCATACGTATGTAGTAGAGCCACGCTGATTTCAGCACAAGCGGGCCGGCTCGACCGGGGCAGTACTGCCCTCCCACGAAAGACCAACCTAAAGCGCGAGCGTCCGTGTTGTCGCGTTTCGTTGGTGAGTGTGAGACCGAAGGCCCATTGATGCAGGGGTGACAGTTATCGTGGTAACTGTGTAAGCCTTACACTGTCACGATGACTGCCATGCCTTTTACATCCCTAAGCGTGGTGTAAAAAAGCATCTCACTAGGCCGCCATAGTGTGGGGCACCATACTGCATTGTCTGCATTTGCAATAAGTATGGTGACCACAGCTCTTAGATTCTATTCATGCTTTCCATCAGGCAGAGTAGAGTCACTTTGGCAGGCTCTTAAGATAGAAAAAAAAATATGTATATGAGTAAACCAAATTACAAATCGTGGCCTATTCGCTAAACAGTAATTTATTAAAGTTAACCTCTGGACTGACAAACCTACTGTAGATAGACAACTTAGTACTGGTAAAAATATAACAATAAAAAATCGTTCTGAAGTTTTAAAATACTCTAATCAAATTTGCTGATACGCTTGATAAATAAAACTTTGAAGTTTTAATACATTAGTTTGGCGATTGCACCTCCAAACAATTGCGTTAAGAAAATATCAATTCAAAGTACTAGAAGTGTGAAACGCATAAATTCAATGGCGGCCAGCTGCAGTATCTACATCGGCGATGTCTAACTATCCAAACAATGAGCTACTCAGCGTCCAGTTGTCACGATCACGACTGTCAGATACAATCGACGTTTCAATACCGTTTGATGCAGAGGATGGTAGATAGTGCTTGTAATCTAAATATCTGTCATTCAATAAGTCTTTTACAAACTCACAACGTGGTTGTTAAATGTTGATCATTGTATTTCTTTAAGAATTAATCTCAATTGATTTTCAAATTAATTTGCGGTTACATGGTAAAATGTAGTTTTTTAAAAGGCAACTTCAGCACTAGGAATACATCCTATGTCATTGGACACAAACATCCAGATCCAGAATAATAACTTTTTTGATCATATATATTGTTGTTCCACGTATTTTTTTTTCATGGCTTACCTGCATGAAACTGTTTTGTTTAAGCATGAATTGTTTAAAACCAGATAAAAGACGAAGATCGTTTCTTTTAGAATATGGTAAAGAAGTCAGAGTAAGGAATATCGCAAGTCTCTGATAGGGAAATTTCCCAATTTACCTAGACCCAGGACCGGAGACTCATGGATGCAGGGGTGACAGTTATTGTGGTAACTGTGTAAGCCTTACATTGTCACAATGACTGTCATGTCTTTTACGTCCCCAAGCGGAGTGTGAAAAAGCATCTCACAACGCCGCCATAGTGTGGGTCACCATACTGCGTTGTCAGCGTTTGCAATGAGTATGGTGACCACAACTCTTGGATTCTATTCATGCTTTCTATCCGGCAGAGTAGAGTTACTTTGGCAGGTTCTTAACATAGAAAAAAAAATATCATAGACTTGGAAAAGGAAAAAACTACAGAAGTTCGCAAAGACCAGGGTAGCATAGCTGTATTTCTGTCTTGTCTTATGAAACATTATCGTCTTTAGACACGAATAGAATGGACAATGTACTTTGCAATATACATACGTGGGTTTAAAATGAAAATACGCAAAAGATTTGAAGTTTCAAATTAAATATCCTACTCCAAAAAGTAGATAATGTCCTGTAACCACTGTATGTTCTTTATGTTTTAAGGGACAATTCAAAAGTAATTTTGGATAAAACAATGTTTCATACAAAGCTCAAAGGTATGTTGTCGTTGCTAATTTTTGTCGCAATGCCGTTTTTTAGAATTTTAATTATAACCAGTTAAAAATATTTTGCTATTCGCTTCGTGTATATTAGAAAGTAGAAATGAGAGTATAATTGCGATCTATTACTCAGACAAACGAGAATTTTGGTTGCAAATTAATCTTATTCGATTAAATAGTATATTTGTACCAATATGAAAGTGTTTTATCCACTTTTTTTTACGTCATACATTATACACAGACATGTCCCGGGTTTAGCAGTCAGGGTCACTAAGTCACCGGATCTGGATGTCGTAATAGCAGCGGTTCCCGAATCCCTCCTATGTCAGGCGCAGAGTGGCACACCGTGTGGTTTTAGTCAGTCCGATTCCGACACACCACCCCGCCGTAAGCCCCGGTGGGGTGACGGCCCGAGGGGGTTTCCACACGTTAAAAAAAAAAGGGTCACTAAGTCACTGGATCAATAGGTTCCCACCAAGTGCCGTGGAAATCTGGCCCTTTAGTACATAACTTAAATATTTAATAGCTTTCAACACTATTCCGAGAAACATTCGAGAATATATCAAACACATTACCGCACCTAATGGAAATTCTGCGTATCTATCTTGTTTTAGTAGTGAATAGTGAACTATTGTTCAAAGGTCACGATATCGACAGAAACTAGAGAGTACCGTTTATTTACACTTTGACAATATTTTTTTTGACAAAGAGCCTACCAAAGTAACTCTCCTCTGCCTGATAGAAAGCATGAGTAGAATCCAAGAGTTGTGGTCACCATACTCGTGCTTATTAAATATTTTTCACGCCCCTCTTGGGAACGTAAAACGTATAACAGTCATCGTGGCAGTGTGAGGCTTGCACACTTACCATGACGCATTCACCAACGAAAGACGACAGCATGGATGCTGTTGCTTTAAAGTAATTTAAACAAATACTACTAACTAAAATAATTAAGTCCTTTCAAATTCTTGGAGTATTTTGTTGACCCTAATCAATCATCATCAACAGTCTTTAACACTCTATTGCTAGACATAGGCCTCTCCTTAAGAAGGGAGGTTTTGGACTACTTAACCACGCTGGCCAGAGAGGTGTCTATAGTAGGACAAAATGTCCTGAAATTTTCTTTGCTACTAAATAGGGTCACAAATCCGTGCGCTGACAGATCAAGAATACGTAGTGTCACCCCTATTCATCCCGTGGGTATCGTAAGAGGCGACTAAGGGACAAATTATTCTGGAAAATGTCTCTGCAAAGAGAAGGAAAAACTTGAAACAAACGTTATTACAACCCGTCTGGTCACCGTGGCATAGTAGGCTAAAACCTCCTTGCTCAGGAGAAGCCTATTTCGAACAGTGGACTGTTAAAGACTGTTGATGACGATGACACAACCTCATTTCAAATAGAGGATCCTTGTATCGATCTAGCATCCTGGCCAACAGTATTTGAATAAATGAGTTCAGTGCACCTACAGGAAATAAATTTACATAATAAATGACAGCTATCCGTATGATATATTTAGAACGCCATGGTCTAAGAAGCCTCTAAATTGCCGCTTACATCAAACAACTTTAGTAGTTTAAACGAGTGTAGGTTTGCGATGACGTATGGTATATGAAATTATAGCGACGATAGAAGACTCAGATTTCCTGTCCAGAGCCAGTTGCGGGTGTCCTTGACAAGACCTTGATCTGTTCGAATTATTTCCCACGCTTCCCAATTAATCTGAATTAGCAATATTCAATTTTTAACCTGTTTTATTTTCTTATCATTAGTCATTTTACGGTAAGTAGCTACTTACCATCTACTCAAGAGGTGCTAGCGTGTTAAAAGCTTCTGATTATCCATCCCCTCTCCTAGAATTGGAACTCACTCAATCTTTGAAATTCAACAAAAGAATTGCTTGATACGAGTTTTCTGTGAGACATGGATTCAGACCGGTGAAGATTCCGTATGTGCCGTAGATTGGATTTCCAAAAGATTACCCACTTTTGCCTATCAATATACGCTGAATTTTTACATGTATATTTGCCGTTTACTTTAGTTTACATGTGTTTGTAAGGCACTAATCTGCCAAGGTAGTGTTTGAAAACAAATGACTAAACAAAATACTTTTGATAGAATGTTAATTACTAGCGATCATTGTGGTTTCTAACTACACAGAACACAGATCGATTTACCGTATAGAACTTCCCTGCTATAGATACGCAGTGTACAATTCTTCGTGGTATATGTAGACTATGGTTTTCGAACTGAAGTCAATGATGACTGAACTGGGAAAGCAATAGTAGTAATGCCTTTTCGGTTAGCGATCATCAAGGTTATATTCAATAGCGACTTATTTTTGACTATGTGATGTTTTCGCAAATTATTATTGTCATCATCGTCATCATCATCATCATCATCATCATCATCATCATTATCATTATCATCATCTCAGCTAAAATACGTGCACTGCTGGACATAGGCCCTCCCTTAATGTTCTCCACAAGTCGATCCCGTGCCATCCGCATCCGGCGGCTTCCCGCAACCTTCACCAGGTCGTCGGACCATCTTGTGGGTCATGAATCGGTCATAATCAATTAATTATTATTGTGTCGTGGTATAATTGTTTTTTCATTATAAAAAATAAGAGAGATTTAAGAAAAACACTATTTCGAATAAAGACAATTTATTCTTTTTTTTCTGTACAATAAAATCTTAAATTATCATGATTTTTAAAGCTAAATACTAAAGTGTATCAATTATCAATACGATATAAATTTATACTATAATACAAGGTATTTTTTTTTTCTATAATGCAATAAACCGTTAACAGAAAATCGTAAGTAGCTTATAAACCAGTGTGATTGATACAAGCGAAGACAAACGGATATTAAGAAACCATTATTGACTAAAATTAATTGTATCCAGTTAAAATATAACACATTAAAAAACAAATCTCGCAATGATACACGCTGCTACAGCATCAATTTGTATGTCACTTACATAATTTGTTAGTTGACAAATGAAGCAAAATTGGCAATCGCATGTTAATTTAATCATTGTAGCGTAATCTATTATTTTATGCAGTACTAATTGAACATAGATCGAGCTTTTACGCGAATGTACGGTCATACCTAATGTCAAACATTAGTGTTTATTAGTCTCGCTACAGTTTTTTATGTGACGCATCATGGCGGCAGACAATAATAAAATTTAAAAGAGACCGAAGAAAATTATAAGAGCAATAGATTACCCGCGCCACCTTGTCACCAGATAAAGTGATGTTCTTAAAGAGTATTTTATGTCTTGAGATAGCTATAAAAACATAGTAGTTTCTGCCGTTTACCGGAAAGAGGGCCGCCATATCCGACTAACTGTTTTATAATTAATGTAATCTTTACTCTTAGTTTAATTATAAGTAAGTAAAGGAATTAATCTCAAAGACATGAAATAATTAAAGCAGGTTACAGTTTTTTAGGACAGTAAAAATAATAACTTCCTTCCTTGAGTTTTTATGTAGTACAGATATTAAATGTTATGTGGTTTAGTTATCCGTGTCAAGAACGACAGTGTACTTAAACGAACTATACCTTTACTTTTCGATGAAGGGCTGTCGAAACTGAATTCGCCATCTTGTCTTTTTAGCGCCGTCCTAGTCGTCGAAAACTAAGGTTAAGTTAAAAATATAAACCTAGCTGATACAATACTATATGTATCACAGTTACAATACTATATGTATCACAGTAATCTAAAAATCAATTCGTAGTCTACTAATATGCACTCCCAGTTAAATTATTTATGCTCCAAAGGGTTAACAATAGACTAGGAAGCGCAAATGGGAATACGACCTTTGATAAATGGCTAGTATGTTATGAACAACCATACTCCTCATTCTATGGAAACGATATCGTCATCATTGCAAACAGGATGCAGTTCTTTCTGATTATGCAAGAACCCTTTATAATACAACAATCTCTTTGAGTAATACTTCACTTCAGAAACTGGAGTGTGACTTTAAAGTGGACTGTTTTTCGAGGTGCTATACGTACATCTATGTGTGGGCTACAGAAAAAGAACTGCGACCATCTCTATTCATCCAGTAGGTGTCGTGAGACCCGACTAGCGAAAGAACTTGCGCAGGTCAACAGCCCTGCAGAAGGTGTAAAAACTTGACACGAACACAATTTCCGTGGTATTTCAGCCACGTCAACAGAGACCAGCTAACTGCTCATTCGAATAAACTTACACAGCACGGTAACATTGTATTTGTGAATTGATTTATCACTTCCAAAATAAATTATTGAAAGGAACTCGTTAACAAGAATAAATAGCACAGCAATATATTTTAATTGATAATGAGTCGCGATAAAACGTGATCACGTCGACGGAGCCAGCCTCATCCGGTAGAGGACAAAGGATCTGTCAACATAACATATCGTTTCGAAATTTTGTGGTTTCACTGATATATTCAGACAAAGCTTCATTTTATATACACTTAGTGGCAAATGCGCTTAAATAAATGTAAGCAGTTAAACCAAACGTACCGACAAACAAATTAAAAGCGCAACGCATTAAAAACTAGCTCTAATCCGTGAATTTAACCAAAAACTTTTTTTTTTTTTAAATAATAGTCGCCTAAGTTACTCTTTATAATATACATTCGTTGTCAGATAAACATCGCATTACATCGCATTTTATAATTCCTAGTGTAATTATTTGCCACTTAAGTGTTTCTTTGACATTTATCTTATTTTATGTATACAAAAGAAATAAATAAAGTGATTACCATGTAATTAGCATAATGTGTTTACCTATAGGAGTTTGTTACACATTATTTTGGTTTAAACAGTCGCCACGCCGCTCTTTACAACGCTGAGTGTTGTGGGTTTAAATCCCACATGGAACATCACTTTATCTGATGCATAAATTGTTGTTCTGACTCTGGGTGTTCTTTGTGTCCGTTTCTTGTATGTTTGTAAAGTCCCCCGCGACATAAGATTAGTTCCTATTGCGGGCGTTGTCTTTTTAAAGAAAAAAATGCACCATGTGTTAGTTTTAGTGTAAATAAATGTTGGTCAACCTAATAAATAAATAAATATCAGCTATCTGCCAGTGATATTTCCGTCAAAATCGGTCCAGCTGTTTCAGAGATTGGCCGGAATAAACAGACAAAAAAAAAAGACTTTTTATGTAAGTACCGTATTAACTTTCATATGCATTTAGCAAATAACTGTTAATTTGAAATTACAAACAGATACTTCAATTTTGTTTATTTGAATAGATGATGGTATAGTGGACCAAAACCTGCTTGCTAAGGAGAGCCCTATGTCCAGCAGTGGACTGTTGACTATTGATGTGATATTAATAAAAATGAGATTTATATTATAATACTTTATGATACGGTATTCCCCACGGGTCATCACTGTGGTAAGTAGTGGTATGTAAGGTCCGATTAAATCACTAATTGTTCCGTCACTACTAAATCTATTGTAAATCTAGCAAGAAACTCTTCAAGAATACCTACAGACTCAAACCACTGGATTATTACTAACCATTTTACATGCAGAGTTGCCAGTTGTAAACTCAAAACTCCATTTGTTGTCGGTTTAGGAAATACCAAAGACCACGCGCAACCTATACGGGGCAACAGAACTGCAAAGACCAACCCGCTTAGCCAGTGAGGTATAATAGACCAAAATCTCTTTTCTAAGAGGCCTGGAAGAAATTGCTTTTAGCGATAAGGTCGCCATGTGTACATGGTCACCCAACTGATATGCTTTTGTATATAATCTGTAAAAATTTTGGTGTACAATATTTTTTTTTTATGTTAATAGCCTGCCAAAGTGACTCTACACTGCTTGATGGAAAGCATGAGTAGAATCCAAGAGTTGTGGTCACCATACTTATTGCATATGGAGACAATGCAGTATGGTGACCAACACTATAGCGGCCTAGTGAGATGCTTTTTCACACCCCGCTTGGGGACGTAAAAGGCATGACAGTCATCGTGACAGTGTAAGGCTTACACAGTTACCACGATAACTGTCACCCGTGCATCAATGGGCCGCCGGTCTCACACTCACCAACGAAACACGACAGCATGGATGCTGGCGCTTTAGGTTGGTCTTCTGTAGGTGGGTAGTACTGCCCCGGTTGAGCCGGCCCGCTTGTGCTGAAATCAGCGTGGCTCTACTACCTACCAATGTTCTATTCTATTCTATTCCAATGTCCAGTAGTGGATTTGTAACAGGTGATGGTATTTTTCTCAAGTATATCGGATCAATATACGAACTGTATACGTGTACAGTTTCAATACAAAAATCAATCAACCTTGTCCCTACTGCCTTTACGGGTATATTTTATTTCACAACTTTTAACAGGAAATCCATCAATCTAACCTTATAGAAATCTCATGAGAAATGGCGCTTTTTAATCTTTAATGTAACCTGGTTTTATCACTAAAATAAATCCATGCACATACTTGGATAGCATGTGATATTATACTTATACTTGAATTACCTAAGATTCAAGAAGCCCTAACTTCATAGAGCTGACTTACATGATGGCAATATAAATTAATTATTATTTACAAATATGTAGGACAACACCAAACAAATACACATTTAAATATATTTCTAGACATATTGCCATCCACTGTTGAACCGAGGCCTCTCCCAAAAATCCACCCCATACATATTTTAACCTGTAATTAATACGAACAGAAGAAACAGTATTTTAAATTACCAGTATTTTTCACTATCTAATTCTCTTAGCAGAACGTTTTACTGAACTTTGATTTTAGTTTTTACTTTCGTTTTAAATTTTAAAACATTCTGTTAGGAACAATATTTATTGCGGAGAGAATTTAAGTGTTCAATTTCGCTGCGGGTCTAAAATATTCCGACAAAGTCTACTCGCATAAATATTTATTTTTGTAGAATATTCATTTGCTCGGTTAAGAATGGCGAAATCTACTTTTAACTTTTTTTACATCATATCATTTAAACTCTTGTATTCTTTACGTATCATCAGTTGATATTTCGTGTATAAGATCATCATTACAATAAACCTTATCCACCTGTAGTAAAAACATGTGGTCCCTTTTGAGTTAAAAGATATTCTGTAAATAACGATGCAGGAATGACAGTTATCGTGGTAAGTGTGTGAACCTTACACCCCCATGATTAATGTCATACCTTTTACGTCCCCAAGCGAGACGTGAAAAAGCATCTCACAAGGCCGCCATAGTGTGGGTCATCATACTGCATTGTCTGTATTTCTAATGAGTGTGACGACCATAACTCTTGGATTCTATTTATGGTTTCCATTCGACAGACTGGAATCATTTTGGCAGGCCTTTAAAATATAAAAATAAGTGACAAAAATCCTAATGTAGGTGACTTTAATGACGGTCAAAACTGCGGCAAATTACTAACATTTAACATGCAAATATTCGCACTATCTCTACAAACCTACCTCATTAACAGTATCTATCTAAGCGCCAGCTCGTTTGAAACGTGTCATTACCGCGACACACGACAGGGTGGTAATGGCGCTCGTTATGTGACCAACTTTCTATAGGATAATCCATGGTTTATGTAATATCTAAATATCCTTAAGTGGGTACATGTGGTTAAAAGTTAATATAATTGCAGTGAATTAAATGTGTCTGCACAGATTGTGTAGTGGTTTAAACGGTTGCCAAGCTGCTCTATACTGTGCTGAGTGTTGTGGGTTCTACTCCCGCATAAGAAAACACTTTGTGTGATCCACAAATTGATGTTTGTTTTTTGTATGTTTGTAAACTTCCCCCGTGGCACATGATATATATTTAACACGGCCGCTATCTTAAAATATATTTTTTTGTCTTCAACACAGACAAACGAGTTGGTATAGGGTTTATGTCAAGTTGAGACGGTCTGACGATTCGGTAGCGGCCCATAGGCCCATAGTGTTGCTGGACGAGGCGCGTAAACTGTTTGCGAGGATACTCTCTGCCCGCATCGTCCGGCACCTCTGCGAGGAGGGCTCGATCTGTCGGACGCCTAATTCGGTTTTCGAGCGGGGCGTTCGACAATCAATGCTGTCTTGCACCTGAGGGTCGTTACCGAAGAAGCAGTACGTCTGCGTGTGCCGTACGGTGCCTAAATAGAGATTTTTTTGACCATCCTCCCTTTCATATAAATCAACGCAATCTTTAACAAATATCAAAGATTTTGGCTGGTTTCTTTTTATGGCCAACCACTATGCCGGACTTGACTGATTGACCAAGACACGGACATAAACCATCAAGCGTGCCTACTTAGCGTCTGAGCGTAAAATATCACTCAAACCAAGTTAAATACAACATCATTCCAACAGATAGATATAAATAAATTATCTTAAAGTAAGTGGGCTCAAAGAGCAATTCTTTTTGAAAATCCAAGCCATAAGTTAATAGTTTACCTTTTAGTACTCGCAGTATGAATACAGAAAGAACTCATATTGGACATCTGCCACAAAATGACGTAGCGTGTAACGCAACAAGCGACTGAACACGACTGTATTCTAATGGCTTCCTCGTTTATAAGAATAACCACACGATAAGTATAAATCAGGATAGTCCCACATTGAGAACATTTTATAAGCACATGTACCTTTTGAGAAGCTGTTTGAGATGCAAGATCTCCTAAATTCAGGCTTCAGTAATTGTTGCACATATAGCAATAATTGCTTGTGTAATTTTCGACTGCAAGTGAATCTTAGTTTACTTGTAGGTAGTAAAGCCAAGCTGATTTCAGTACGAATGGGCCGGCTGGATCTGGTCAGTACTATCCTCTCACAGAAGACCAATCTAAAGTGACAGCAGCCGTGCAGTCGTAATTTGTTGATGAGTGAGAGACCGGAGGCCCAATTATATAGGCATGACAGTTATCCTGGTGAGTGCCCGAGCCTTACACTGCTACGATGACTGTTATGCCTTTTACGTCTCCAAGCGGGGCGTGAAAAAACATCTCACTAGACTGCCACAGTGTGAGCCATGATACAGCATTCTCAATGAGGAAGGTGACTTCAATCGATGGACTCTATTCATGCTTTCCATCAGGAAGAGTAGGGTCACTTTGGCAGGCCTTTAAAACAAAAAACAACTTTAGTGCTATCCGTTTTGTCGATCATGTCCCAAACTAGACAGAATTGTATCCTTTACCTCTTCTACACAGAAAACATGACTTCCTAGATTTTATTACTTAATTTTTGACCAAATTAATTTATTTAACATTTAAATAAATTAATTAAATAACACTAAAAATGTCAAGAATGCACAACAAATGTTACATGTTTACGATTTGCATTTTTACGTTATTAAACTCCTATGTTATTTGCAAGATGCGTTACGTACACACATCCGCGTGAAGAAATGCCATAGTTGCTTTTATAATGATAACGACATTGTAGGTGTAAAATAAAAAAGTCCACATAAGCAATGGATCATTAAATAAATACTGTTTTCCATTAAGACTATGACAAGCACAAATGTTGATCCTATATACAAAGACGTCTTAGTTACAAAACAATGAATAATTTACACATAGTACAATGTGTCATTACTCACGTTGTCTTCCGACACAACGCATGCGTAAATATTAACTGGAATTCTGCTATTAGATTGTACATTATCAAAAGGTATTTAAATATTTTCGTTAAAGAAATTTGAAAGGTATAAAGTAATCGTGGATGTTAAAAAACCAGCTAAGGCAGCAAACACTGCATAGAGAATAAAAAAATTGAAATGAATCCTTTTTTTTAACGTTTGGAATCCCCCACGAGCCGTCACCCCACCGGGATTTACGGCGGGGTAGTGTCGGAATCGGGCCGACTAAAACCACACGATGTGCCACTCTGCGCCTGACATAGGAGGGATCCGGGAACAGCTGTTATTACGACATCCAGATCAATTGAAATGAATCCTATAATCCCATCTGACCAGCGTGGTATAATAATGGTGGTATAAATATCTAGCCAGAATTCTAGAACTGTGTTCAAAAATAAAACAAATTCATGAGATGTCACGAATCTTAAAACGAATGTGTCCGCCTTTAAAACTAAACTCATGGTCACGTTAACTGGTACATGACTAGCATGGCACTGCTTCATTCATCGCACTGGGTTTCATAACATAAAAGAGGCTTTATTTGCTCTCCGCCTGAATTTCTAAAGGAACACTAATGAAGACCTTTAGGAACTGAAACAAGTTTTTAGGCACTGTGGTATTTATTGTCATCATCATCAACAGCCTTTAACAGTTAGCTGCTGGAAATAGACATATTCTGAGCAAAGAGATTTTGGCCTACTATACCAAGCTGGCCAAATGGATTTGTATAAGGTTTGTTTCACGTTTTCCTCTTCTTACACTGTCTGTCGCTTCTTACAACACCCATGGGAAGATTATGGGTAGTGACGCTCTGTATTCTCAATTCGTCGCCACACGGAACTTATTGTCGGTGAATATTTTTGCTGTAAGTACGTGTGGAAATATTGGAAGAGGTCGTCTGTGATGAACAATTATCAATCAAATCGGTGGTGATCTGAAGAAGGGCTATGTGAAAAGTACGAACAACCGACGAGCACACATGCAACGATTGATGAATGTGGACGAAGCAAAAGTGATCAAGACCGTATTAAGTGGAGATCAATGTCTCTGCCTACCCTTCTGGGTAAAAGGTGTAACTTTATGTACATATGTATATTAGTGACGATATTTCGTGAAAATTAAATATTGACAAGTTAAGCTAGTTACTTTATATTTCGGATATCTGACACAGAACGCCATCAAGTTTCAAACTAAGCAAACCTTGTTCTGAAACCACCCAAAACTTAAAATATCCTTCCCCAAACTCCCACGCTCTATTTTTCATTTTGTATGTTTACCTAGGATGGAAGGCAAATCTGGCCATTGAAGACTTCTGCACATTATTTTTGTTTTATATATTTAGGTACGATCGTAAACCCAACCTTTTTTGATGTCTATTCTGACAACATTTTAAATATTTCAAGAAATAAAAACATCTTGTCTTTGAAATACGTCAATATTTTAATAGGTTAACGCAGTCTGTTTAAGTAGTAAACTCAAATAACCTAAAAAGTAATACGCATAAGTTTCCAGACAGATATTTGAAAGTAATTATTTGCATAAGCAAGACTTTGAGATGTTATTGAGACTAGAATACGATGTTAATACAGTTTTGATGACCTGTGAGAATAGGCTTAATATTTTATATTAGATGCTCATTCTGTTTTTTTCTGTGATATTAAATAAAATAATATATCTGAGATGTGTTGAAAATAGCAATATTGAAGTTGGCACTCACACAAAGGGTTTTAATATGCTGTACAAGAAGATTGTGTAATATTTCTTTTTTGTTTTAACATGAAAGTGCAGGAGAAGATTAAAAACGGTTGTCTAAAAAATTAAATTGCTTAAATTTATTGTGAGTTATTAAACTAAATTAAAACTCATAGTAATTGTTTCCAAAGCCACAGGGTACCTTGACCCTCTGCAGTTGCGAAGGGATGTCGCCTCAATGACAGTCCTCTATCGACTTTATCATGGAATGTTCTGACCACTGGTCTTACCTTCTCCTTCCCTCTACACGATAACAACCTTGGAAGCACCTGTTTCAAAGTGGAAAATGTACGCTCTCGAGCTAAACGGTTCAGCTCTTTCTTCCTGTGCAAATAAGTCACAACCTGGAACTCGCTACCAGCGCACGCTTTTCCCTCCCATTATGATCGTGTACTTTAAGCGGGACGTGAAAAAACATCTCACTAGGCCGCCATATTGTGAGTCAAGCTGCATTAAACTGGATAAAATCAGTTCTAGTATTTACTATATCCTACAATTTCTCCTTAAGCGTGCAACTTACATAACACGTAGACAGATTGCCCGACAGCCTTGGTTATATAATAGGGTTTCCATGTACACCTACTACTATCTAGAGAACCTTTAAAAAACGATTTTTGTATTAAGAAATAAGTCAGCCTTTGTCATTGTTTGTTTTTCCAAATAATGATTTCAGAACCATACATAAAATAATAAGAAAAAGATTAAAAAACTATAACCCGACTACGTAACATCTTTTGATAAAATTTATAAAATCTATGTCGCCCGGGCCATTATTACGAATCTATTGACATCTCATTTGTTAAAATCGTTTAAGTAGTTTAGGCGCTACGGTTTACATATAAACATACATAGACTGCCAAAACTATTACCTTGTGTTTTGACTTCACCGTAGTCGAGTAAAAAAGAACTGTGTGTGTGTGTGTGTACCTGTGCGTGCGCGTGCGCGTGTGTGTGTGTGTGCGTTTGCGTGTGTGTGTAAAAATCCTTAGAATTTTATCACTCCTAAATATAAAGATAATTGAAACTTATAAAGAAAGCACGTACCCCCTTTCTACCCCCAAAGGTCGACAACTAAATTGCACTCATGAGACGCAGGTATCTGTGGAACGCGGCATTACTTACTATCGACTGACTTGCCTCCACGTTTTATTTAAAAAAGTCGGTAAATTTATTTTTTTTTTATTAGTCATTGGAATTGACTATATAATAATATAATATAACACTATCATACAATACATCAACCATACAATACAAAAAAAAATACAAATAATACCATCTCTCTTGTCCATGTGCCGGATTAAGAATACATAGTGTTACCACCCCTATTTATCCCATGGGTGTCGTAAAAGGCGACTAAGGAACAAAGTATATAAAACAACATCCTTACAAAGAGAAGGAAAACTTGAAACAAACTCTATTCCAACCCTTCTGGCCAGCGTGAACTAGGAGGTCAAAACCTCCTAGCTAGGAGACGCCTATGTCCTACAGTGGACTGTAAAAGACTGTTGTTGAATACCATCTCATAATCAACGTACTTTGTTCATTTGTTACAGCATAAGATCCTAAGTATCTAATTATAAACTTTGAAAATACTAACCTACATCTCTGAACTCGTTTGCATTATCGGCTACAATAATAATAATAATAATAAGATATAACCGTCCAGATATAACCGTTCACGATAAAATCAGTAACATTGTTTACATTATAGATATAGCGATCCCGAACACACATAATCTTCAGTCAACAATTTCAGAAAAACTTTCAAAATACCAAGACCTCGCAATAGAACTAAAAACACAATGGAAAGCTCACATAGTACACATAGTTCCAATAGTTCTATCATCAACAGGCATAGTACCTAAAACTCTCATTCAAAATCTTGAATTACTTGAAAGTTGAAAAAGAAAAACAATTAAAGTATTTGGATCTGTCTCACGAGATTGCCGACATGTGGAATGTGGATTCGGTGATCATTGTTCCGATAATCATATCTGTTCACGGATTGATAGCCAAGAGCCTCGACCAACACCTTAAGAGGCTCACGTTAGAAGGTTGGATCAAGGGTCTGATGCAGAAGGCAGTCCTCCTTGACACGGCCCGTATTGTGAGGAGGTTCCTGTCTCTGGAGCCCTAACCACCGGTATCTTGGTCCCTGTACCCGATGTCGGTGGTCTACTATTTTTTATATTTTTAAATATGTATTTTTTATTTTTTATATATTTAAAAATGTAATCAATATGTGTATTTATACGTAATAAAGAGAATAATAATAAAGGAAACATTCATTACAACCTTCATTACTTCATTACAACATTCATTACAACCGTCCAGATATAACCGTTCACGATAAAATCAGTAACATTGTTTACATTATAGATATAGCGATCCCGAACACACATAATCTTCAGTCAACAATTTCAGAAAAACTTTCAAAATACCAAGACCTCGCAATAGAACTAAAAACACAATGGAAAGCTCACATAGTACACATAGTTCCAATAGTTCTATCATCAACAGGCATAGTACCTAAAACTCTCATTCAAAATCTTGAATTACTTCACATGCCTTCACACTCCTTTCATCTGCTCCAAAAAGCCACCATACTCAATACCTGCCGAATTACTCGCAAATTTCTAACATCTTCATCTATATCATCTATCTACTCTATCTAACGTATCATGCTTGGCTTAGGCCCGCATGACTCGTATATTACCCCTCTAAACAGGGAGACAAATCAAAATTTAAATAATAATAATAATAATAGTTTATTTTCTCTTCACAAAAAATGGTTCTCACTATATTACAATTGAGATAGAAATCACAATTTTGTGAGAGACTGGTGCCTATGATAGGTATAGAATACCTGTGTTACAGGTCACCAGGTCCCCTCACCACTTAGTTTACAATTTAGTTAACTTCTTAGACAGCGATATACATGCAGGAGAAGGAGAAAATTTTAAATTAAACATTAAAGTACAATACAAGTAGCGATTTTGCGATTTGCCAGAGGGCTATTTTCACGTTAAATAACCATGGGAATTCTTTGTGCAAGAAGAAATTCCGAATTCTGGTCACGAAACGTATCGATCAGTCACTTGACTAGTTCCTTGTAAAAGAAACGAGAAATCGAAACCCATGGCTCTGACGTTTCAAAAACACAATTGCTTGTTAAAGTATTGTATTTGCGCCATTGGAGTTTGTGTAAACAGCGTCCATTGAAGCACACATCTTCCAAGTAGAGGATGTTTCGATGGATAATTAACTCGGTAGTTCGGGGAATCATTAATACTAATTAAGCGGTCTGGATTTAATCAAAAAAAAAACAGAAAATAGGAAAGAATATTATTATGCCTTTTTACCTATACTAACAACTAAAATTTGCAGTTCTTATAGACCTTAACTCTTTTGAATTTAATATTTCTGCGTCCGCGAGAGTTCAAAAGAGCTGCGAAAATTCTTTTGAGATCATATTGACACTTATTATAGGTGACAAGGAAATTCACTATACCCTTCTCAAAATACATGTATTTATGAGTTTATATGTCCTCAGACCGCTATCCTCAGTAATCTTATTACCGATCAGATTCTCCAAACCAGCCTCAGTAAACATATGGTGGGAAGACAGGTTGGCTATTTATTATTAACTGGCTTGATAACAGGTTGGTCATCTAGTTATATTTTAAGGTAGTGTAACTACTGCCGTGTATATTTATCCTTCAGTAACATTTGAGATTTTGGTTAAGGTGAGTGAGAATCACAGGAAAATTCGCGGGCGGTTGTGCTGCTGCATGAAAACGTGGATCATAAGAATTGTGTGCAATCAAGGATAATATCTTGGACACCCTACAGCCAAGCTAGCAGATATTGAGGAAAAACTGATGACTGAGTATAAATATTCACCGAGATTTCAATCCATAGAGTAGCAATAGATAATACATTGAGAGCAGCAATAAGGCAGTCTCACAGGAGCTAAGTGTACTGAACAAGGTGAAACGGTTCTTCTTGCCTGAGCATTTGTGTTTTTTTCATAAGACGCCAGGTTCGCTCCGGTGTAGAGTACTGTTCTCATTCTTACGATGCATCAGCGCCGTACTCTCGATCGGTTGCAGCGGCGAGCAGTCCACATCATCGACAGTTCTGATGCCAGCGAGTCCCTTGTGCTTGTGCAGTTGCGAAGAGATGTCGTCTCTGTGAGTCTTCTATCATCTTTATCATGGAGTGTTCTTCCTTTCTCCACATAACAACACGTGCTGACCTTCGAAGTCACCGTTTTATTGTCGTAGACATACGCTTTCTAACTAAACTGTCACTATTCCTTCCTATAATCCCGGGTCTTTTAGGCGAGGTGCTAAAAAAACGTCTCACTAGTGCATTGTCTGTATACGCAATGAGTATGGTGACCACCACTTTTATCCAAGTAGCATTAGTGGCCAAATAATGAACCCGAAAGATTGTGGTTATGTGTTTGCTTCTGAACTTGGAAAGTAATCTGTATTAATGGTTATCTTAAGGCTTTTACCTTTTGTTCCTATACAACTCAAGATGACCTATCAAACTTCACCTATTCATATTTAGATAGCAGAGCCACGCTGATTTCAGCACGAACAGGCCAGTTCAACCGGGGCAGTACTACCTTCCCATAGAAAACCAACCTAAAGCGCCAGCATCCATGCTGTTGTGTTTCGTTGGTGAGTGCGAGACCGGCGGCCCATTAATGCAAGGGTGACCGTTATGGTGGTTACTGTGTAAGCCTTAAACTGCTAATACAGAATGTCATCACCCCAATTCATCCCGTGGAAGGCGTAAGAGTCTACTAAAAAAGTAAACTATGCAAGACAAGAGGGATGCAAAGGGAATGAAAACTTATAACAAACCCTAACTGCACCTACAGGCCACGTAAGCAGACCATCTCTCTCCCGTCTACGCCGGCCACTACGCAGCAACCGCCCCGACTCACTGAGAACTTCAGCGCATCACCACGCACCGCATGCAATCCCAACTCACAGGGATCAGTAGACTTCAGCCCCGACTCACCATGACCAGCGGTAGTCAGTATTGACTCACTGGAATTGTTGGTACTCAGTTCAGAATCTCTGGAATTACCTACTCCCTCCCTAATAATATATCAAAGTATCGTTTTTTATATGTGTATAGACAACTGACTCATTAGTATATCGACCACTGGTCTTGGAGAGGAGTGATGTGGTGACTCCTACATACAGCGCCATCTAGCGAAGACACATCTAACCAATACACAGCTAATACAGAGTAATCAACTACGGAGCAACTACAAATCCTAAATCGCAATGTAGAAATTCTCATTTATTAGCATATACACAACATCTCAACTTCAACCGCTGGGTCGTGACCCGTCAGGTATGAATACTTCGCCTGGTCGGAGGATCCTCCCTTTGTGTTGGAGTGACATGATACCCGTTCCCTCTACAACATATTACACTACATAACAGAACTTCCATTTCTGAACGTACAATGGTATTACATTTACTTTAAAACAATAGTGTCTCTGTTCTGAGAAATATTGTAATCTTGTTTGCAATCTAGTTATTGAAAGAAATGTGGTACGACAGAATCGCCTTGTACTCGTATTTTCACATATCACTTTCCTTTTGTTTTTATATAAATAGGTAAAGACAAAATAGTTCAGTATATATTTCTTCTCTTTTGTACAACCAAGAGTCTTTATTTTTGTTTAAAACCTGGAGATTGTGTTTACGTATTACAATTGTAGCAATGTTCCATCCATCAATTTAAGCTTATAAGATGCCTTTACGAAACACGTCACTCGTTCGCGTTCGAATCTGTGTTCCATAACTTTTTTGTTTTATATGTTATTATAACATAGAGAGATTTGTGTCATCGTATTAGCCTGTCGGTCTAGGGATACTTAGTTTCGGTTGCTAACCAGGGTAAATAATTGTGTGATGGGCACAATTACATATTCTGTATCTAGGTGCATAGATACTATATTTATACAGCCTCTGCCTAGTTGTGAATCAGAAAATCGTGTATGAGACGTGTTGAATTAAAAAAATACCTCTTCTTACTTTGTGCTAAAGTTGTTTTTAATCTTCAAATATTCCATAAATTACCTGAAACAATAAAATACGGATATTAAATAAAAAACGCGTACTTTAGATAATTATAGAGGCTGATATTATTATTATCCAGTTATTGAATTGTTTAAGTATATTATTTGATTCGAAAGACCGACGACTTGAAGAAGGTGGCTGGCAGCGGATGGATACGGATTGCCCACGATCGGGATGGTTGGCGCTTCTTGGGAGAGACCTTCGTGACGATTGATTCTTTTCTTTCTTTTTCTTTTTAAAAAAGACAACGCCCGCATTAGGAATAAATCCTGTGTCGCGGAGGACTTTACAAACATACAAGAAACGGACACAAAGAACACCCAGACTCAGAACAACAATTTGTGGATCACACAAAGTGTTGTCCCATGTAGGATTTGAACCCACAACACAGCGAAGCGGAGAGCGGCGTGGCGACCGCTTAAACCACTAGGCCAATCGTGCAGTCAAGGTTGATTTGATTTAGATTGACGGATTGTGATCGATTTAGATCTAGATGGACCGACGACATAGTCCGAGTCGCGGGGAGCCGATGGATGCAGTTGGCGTCCAGTCGTACGGCGTGGCGTTCTAGGGGGGAGGCCAATGTTTAGCAGTGGACGTCTTTCGGCTGATGATGATGATGATGATCGATTTATTGCTGTTTAAACAATTGATAGTATGTTATATTTATTACTATAACGTGTATGTTTATTATAAATGAGATCTAACTTTAACAAACTCGTAGTCTCATAAAATGTATTGCCATTGTTACAATATTTTATGACTTATGACGCAGTCATAAATTTTATAGGCAACGAAAACCTAATTGAAACATGATCCCATGAATCCCCAGGGTTACGAGAAATCAAACAGTTTTCCTCCAATAAATAAGCTTTTTAGAATATCAACCTTCAAATCAACAATACGTAATCTACCGCGGATCAAGTGATACTATGTAAGAGAGCTTGTTACGTCATTATAAGATTTTCAGGAGTCTGTTGTATTGTGAATGGGCCCACTTCTTGCCTAACAAGGCAAGGAATACCTTCTACTTAAGGCTTGTGTACTATTTGTTATCTTGTGTGTTTTAGAGAACTCTAATATCCCATTGTGAACAGTTTTATAAGTCGGTTTATTATATATAACTTAAGTATTTTGTTTCTGTTGACATTTCTGACGGTCTAGTGTCCCAACAATTCTCTTACGCCTCTGTCACTTTTCGATATAATAATAAATATCTTATTCATGGTTCAATAGAGTAACTACGGCTGTTATAACGTGGTTAAGGCAGCAGTTGTACAAGACTGATCGTGTGTTGCATACTTTTTCATATGTACAGCAAGTTTTTTTTTTAAATATTTATTTATGAACATGTAATGCTACTTACAATATTAGAAAAACATATGGTGTACTTTTTTAAAAGTTTGAAATTTCTTGAAATTTTTATTTCAAAAAAATCATAAATGCACCATCCTCCAAACTAGTATCGGAAGTTTAAATACTCTTGAGGGAAAGTCAGTTCTTTTAATAATCATGTACCAATGAAACAAATTAAAAATTGGACAACCTTGGCGTCAGCATCAAACATAGGTTTGGCTGCAGCATCAGATCAAGGTTACCATATCATGCAATTACCACTTCTCAATTCTTTATTGCATTTCACAATGAATACAGGTGTTGAACATAAATAATAGCAACAATTGTGAACCTTGTCGGGCACAGCAACGTGGCTTAGCAGGAGAGAGAAAGAAAACTTATTAATGAAAAAATTAAATAATTAAGTAACAACACATTAAATTTCAAATCAATTGGAGATGTATAAATTAGTCAGACCCCTTAATCAACTAAGAAATGAACTGATGATCTTTACACATTATCTCGATCATGTCAACTTTCAAGCAAAACTGCATTATAATCGGTCTAATCGCTTAGGAGCTGCGATTTCACAAACAGACGCATAGATATATCAAACAAATAGCACTCCTTGTTTTGTGTCGGAGGTTAAAAATTGATCTAGGTCGCATCTTTGAAATTTTAGAATGTAATTACACAAAGAAAAGAAGAAATAAATATAGGCAAACATTATTAAAATTTACGTAGTATGAAGGTCTTTTAAGAAACTAGAAGTAATCTTATTACATAACGCTCCGCTACCCCTATTTATGTAAAATTATGTGCATAGCAGTTTAAAAAATAAATAAAACCCCTATAACTCTAAGGGCTCGTTTCGAGAAAAAACAATCGACTATAAAATGCAAATTATCGGCCAAGTGGGACTACGTCCGAACTGAAGCAAAACTTCGTCCAAATTCGAGAACCAATTTCGAAACAAAGGTCAATTTGAGTAACAAATCAGGAACCAATAAAGTATTGGGGAAAAATAACCCGTAAAGTATGGAACATAAGACTTCAATAATTTAACATGTCGCTTAAAGTCGTTATTAAACCTAAAAGAGCAATGCCTAAAGGTCGCAGACAGACCGTGAGGTCTAGACTCGTGAATGGAAATCCTGTTACCGCTTTATATATAAAATCGAAAGTAAATCAGCGTTGAATGCAAGGTGTATGCAAATTTAGCTTGACGGGCCTGCTGGTTGATGATAAGCGTCTCTGACAGCTGCTAGTTTGATTTGAAAAAATCCAAATACAAGAAAGCTAGTTAGTTGGAATTTTTTTTTAATTACATTTACAATTAATAATTGGCCACCGTTTCGACGTTCGCACTCTTCTAAACAAACACCGAAATTTTCGAATACTCGTCGGCAAAGAGACCGCGAGATCGTCGACATCTCTTTGCTGACTTTTTTTCTTAGTTGACTTAGTGTATTTTGTTTATTGATGTAGATGCAATTCTTCAAATTAACCCATAAAAAGAAGACTGCTGAGGGTAGATCTAAACTTCTGGATGGCGATGGAAAGTCGCCTCGTCAGGTAATCAGCTTTTCCGGAAACATAGTTTTGACCACCGACAGGGACTCGTTGGATGTGTGACAAGTAGCTCCATTTTGTTGATACCTATGTTACGATTGTAGCCCGCAAGTTCCAGTAGCATCAGTCCCAAGAAGTCTCGTAACATGTTTGTGCGGGATGTTAGATTCAAATGTTAACGAATTCTTGGCCCACCGTATAGTACACACTGCCTTGCTTGGGATCAGACTGCCCTGAGTGATTACTAACTATGAAGTGGTTACAAAAATAGATAAAAACTATCTTTAAAATGTGTTATATATCGTGTCAAAATTTGAGCCTAATCGACAAAAACTTAATATCAAACATGTTCTTAGAATAGAAATTAAGAGCCCTGTGGTTTTTAGCTTGCATTTCAAAGTACATACATAAAATCACGCTTATTTCTCCGGTAGGTAGAGGCATATTAAACGTCCACTTTTCACCAGTATTTTGATTCCACGTAATAGGTGGTAAGTGTCACTAATCGGTGTGCTTTATTTACCAGAGTCTTGTCCGTCGATCAGCAAGCGTATCACTTGTAAGTGAGGTTGACTTGGAGCCCTAAGTTCTTGGTGAGAACCCTATACTCATGTTTATGTACCCCTATGTCTAGTAAAGTATAAAAGAAAAACATATTAATCATCAAAACCATATCTCTACATTATCAAAATCACATAAATTGATTGAAATCTCAAAGATATCTCAATTTCTAGATAATCAATTAATGTAATTTCGCACGGAGAACCAGTATGCTAAAGTGGAAGTGGGCCGGCCATGTCTCCAGACGAACTGATGGTCGCTAGAGTCGAAGTGTACTAGAGTGGATACCACGATTGGGCAAACGTAGTGTAGGGCGCCCTGTGGCGCGATGGACCGACGACTTGAAGAAGGTGGCTGGCAGCGGATGGATGTGAATTGCCCAAGACTGGGATGGTTGTTGTGGGAGGCCTTCGTTCAGCAGGGGACGGCGATAGGTTGAATCATGATGTAATTTCGAGAACAGTCTTCATTGACACAGCGAATTTAATAAGAAAAGGAAAATATTTCTTAAACAAATTCATTGCTTGTGTTACATTTGTGATGGTAATTTATTCAGCTAATTCTCCACACAAAAAGAAACGTTCTCGGCATTAATATATCTATGTTAATACGCGTGAGAATTTGTCTTAATGTTTCACGAAGTCATTATATTACTGTTTATATATATGTAATATATTTGTGACCTATATATTTTTGTATAACTGCATAATCTATCTATGAGATACTTACTTTTTGCTTACTTTGAGATGTGTTATCAACTTCATGACAATACAATTTTTAAAATTTCAAAATTACTTGTAGTTTAAAACAAGGGAACTGTTACACATACTTTATATTATAAAAGTGTAGCTAAAAAAACCTATCTTAGAAATTTAAACATGAAAGAATCAATTAGGTACATACTTTTAGTACCTAAATTCGGTGTGTTTTTAAAAAGAGAATGAATTCTAATAGATAAAAAATATATCAATATTAAGAATTGAAGTGCAATGTTTCCAAGAGTTTTCGCAGAAAGCAATTTGTGCCAAACAATCTAGAAACAAAAATGACTACAAAAAAAATTTTGCTAAACAATATAAATTACTATTTGAGATATATGTACCCATACATTTTATTATTATTACTCTACAAGTATACAAATAGATATATAATACCTGTACAGTCAGTCAATTATTTGACAGAGGCAATTTTGGTGGTAGTTTCGGAGAAAATTTCTCAAATATTTTAAGCAGCCTGCAGAATCACTTCTCGATTTCTTTCTTGCATTTTAGAAGGCGGCGATCTGTGTTGATAAGTTAGCTTAATATATAATTTACATAAAAGAGCCAGCTAAATCCATTTGTTAGTTATTTATATCTCTAGTAAGTATACAACAGACTTAACGAAGCAAACATTTATGTACTTCAGTCAATTTTAGGTTATGCAGGTCTGTCTCAAATATATTTTAAACTTGTCACAAATTATTAAATTAACATATCTTACGCAAATTAGCATAACTTATACATACTATATTAGAATATAAAAATCAATATACATTTATAGCAATATAATATTTCGTATATTCGTATAATTTAGAAACTGATATTATTTTGGCCTAGCGAAAGACTTTCAACAAAATATATTTAGGTCTTGTATTTACGTAGTGAAGTGAAAGCGGGTTCAGATGCATAAGTAAGTAATTGAAATCAAGATGCTTCTTAAGATGCCAACAGTATATTCCTTTCGAGTTCATATCACTTATTCCGGACACGTAACATTATGCTCCAGCAATTTCAAACTGCATAAATCGAATGGTTCGAGTGTTGCCGCATATCCGACTGTAGCATTAATCGTGTAGCTGTTGCTTTGTTTACATGGTTAAATAGCGGGTAGACCCTAGGTAGGGTCTGGATGTTGCAATAGTAGCTGTTCCCGGATCCCTCCTATCTCAGGCGCAGAGTGGCTTACTGTGTGGTTTTAGTCGGTCCGATTCCGGCACACTACCCCGCCGTAAACCCCGGTGGGGTGACGGTCCGAGTGGGTTTCCACTCGTTAAAAAAAGCATTAATAATTTACACAAAAAAGTTCATAAACTGTTTTTGTAATGTTTTAATTCTAGCTTTAATCACTTCTCTTTCGTTTTCATCGCTACAATCACAGTCAAATGTAAATGTAAAATTCTTTGTAAATGTAAAGTTCTCGAACTCCAATTGCATACTTCGGTCAGTTTGTAAAACAATTATTTTTAAAGCCTGTTTCAGAAAGTCTAAATCTTCTATTTACAGTCAGTAAGAAATTTATTTTGAGTGATTAGGACACCATTTGAAAAACAATAAACTAATGTACAATAAAGTCTATTCTAGTCTATTTGGTACACACGATGTACACTACATAGACCAAATCATTCCATCACACACAACATACGTCATAGTTCTATTTATATTGTCCTTTTTTTGCATTTTATTTATATTTAGTATTATTTATAGGTATTTTTCTTTTATGAAACATCATTCTGGATAAGGTAACGATTCTAATGAAACCCTATGGATTGGGTTAATTGATCGATTGGATTTATAAATAGTGAGTGAGGTAAATATTTCTGCTGAAAATATTATACTCCTTTATAGGGCAATCGTCCAATAAAGACGTAGATTTTGTTAATTTAAATTATATTAGGATGTAATGTATTATAACGTTCTTCGTATAACACTTTGTTTGAAGGAATACAGAGCCCGAACAAGTGCTACTTCCGCCATGAAGACGATATTAAAACACTCATTTACGATGCTATGCTATGTACTTATAACAAACAAAAAACTGCGCCGTCTAGTATTTATTATCCATGGAAGAGAAAAAAAGCTTTTGGTATTGTCTGCCTGATCCTAAACTAGGTATAGTCTATACAATGGTAACTGCTGATAAACATACATATTTCTAAATACACTACACATACATGTACAAATTACACCCACACGCAGAACTGAGCTGGAATCAAATCCACTACTAATTGGCGCAACATTTAGGATCTAACCACCAGATCAACAGCCCTTGTTAAGTGCAGTTTTAACTATTTTGTACTATTTATCTACTTTATCAAAATCTAACTCGGCGTAAAGAGATTTAAATGTTAAATTCTATGTCTGAATATTAATCGTCCAGTTCAGACGTCGCATTCATATTTAATATGCTTACATGAAATAAATTTTGTTATATGTTAGATTGCTGTGTACGATTGCCAAGTTATTCCATTTATGTATGGAATAAATACGACTATTTACACAGATGATATAAAATATTGTCAACAGATCTCAGATCGGAAAAATTGCGACAGACTTCAGTTTCTACATGTTACGTTATATTTACTTGTTTCATTTATTTCCATCTTAATGATACAGAAGATGAAAAATTGACAGTCTTAACTCTCACGGCATCCCTTATACGGATATTATTTAACAATTTAGGTTAGTTTGTGACGTAAAAATGTAAAGTTAAGTTAACATATCATATTGTAGTTTCCTTAAAATGTCAATATAAAGCACAAATATATTATGCTAGCAGGAGTATGAATTATTTTTTAACCACGTTTAGAAACAGGAAATATATTAGCTTGTCGGCTTTTCTAGGTTTTAATACTCTACAGCGTTTCTAAATGTTTGTAATTTGTGTATCGCCATTTTAAAATTAGACATAGCTTTTAGCATATCAGGAAGCAAATCAAATATATCTACACACCTTTCCGACTTAGCAGTTACCTTACTAAGAAGGCTATAGCAGACGTGAACTTCCATAACAGTCGATCGATAAGGCAAAGGTGACTTAGCTCCGGTCAGATTTCAGACTAAATAAACACCATTATGTAGAAAATCGTGATACTAAGTGTAATGTACACGAAACCTTATGGGGTTTGAGAGGTTGGGGCCCAGTGTTACACACAAATGAAATAGATCTTCGTCAAAACATGGTATGTATATGTGTGTGTCTATAGGTTCTTTTTCTTGGCCTGCTAAGTGACTCTACTCTGCCTGATAGAAAGCATACGTAGAATCCAAAAGTGGTGGTGACCATACTCATTGTGCGTGCAGATAATTTAGTACGGCGACCCATACTATGGCGGTCTAGTACATGGCCCTGTACAAGTGTGTGGATATATCATATTTCATTGTTTTTATTATTCATTTCTTAATATTTAGTTCGTTCAGGATTGCGTTTAAAGTCCTAACGAAAATGTAGTGTACCTTCACACTCATTGCCGCACCACTTAACCGTAAACTGGTATAGTTGGTATTAATTCTGCCATTGTACATTAGTGCATAAAGTTATTAAGTTCTGTAATTATATTATATTTTTGAGCCGGCTCCAAGTATGTAGAGAATTAGATTTTTGCACACAGTATGGAGAACTCAGCATTATGTCACTGATACTAGAACTTTACTCTAGAAATGCGGTTGTATAGAAACGTGGATTTTAACTAAGTAGTTGACCTTTATACTTAAATATATGTATATATTGTATATGTATCTAATATATATAGGGTTCTTCGATATTCTACCCATTTTGAGATGCTGTGATGGGTTACATTCTCAGTATGATACGAAGCTATTAAGTTTGTACGGAACTGTGAGGGCAAAGTTCCAAGAATACCTGCCTGATTCTTATCCTACCCCGAGAAATCTCTAGTAAAATATTTTCTATACATAATACGGTAACTTTAAAGCAAAAATCCTTATCCTGTGGATTACCAAAAATCCGACCTTTTTCTTGTCTATATCATAAAGGAAAACCTCTTTGGCAAAAATCAGTTTTCTAAGTACACAGGTTAGGGATATAGCGTATATGAGGACCTTTTTTATTGAGTTAACAAAAATTTTGCTGTATTTTGACTGGTCTGTTGGTTAGCGATCCTATCTACTAAACCACGAGGTTTCGATTCACACCGCGGACCAATAATTGTGTATTAAAGACAATCGTACGTTGTCAGGGTGTAATCTTCCTACAATACGTATTTAATCAAAAATCTACAAGTATTTTATTCAACAGTCAGACTACCTGAACACAGGTCGTGTACGAGATGTCTTGATTTATTTTTATTCTTTTAAACGGCACAGACAATAAAACGAATAATGCCAGAGTAGAATTGCACCATAATTTATTTAGTACAGACAAGTAAACATGAGAGAATACTTCCTGATTGCACGCCCTGGGGTATTGCAAGCTAACAGTAAAGTATAATAAACTACCATTGTGAGGACGCACGATCACCATTATACAGTTTCGCCGAGATTTTTGATCTTGAGTTCAGTATCATTTTATAAAAGTTTGATCTGATCTGAACTGAAACTTTGATCAGATTTTTTTTTAAAAAGCCTGTCAAGGTGACTTTACTCTGCCTGATGGAAAGCATAAATAGAATCCAAGAGTTGTTGTCACCATTACAAATGCAGACAATACAGTGTGGTGACACACACTATGGTGGCCTAGTGAGATGCTTTTTCACGACCCGCTTGGGAACGTAAAAGGCATGACAGTCATCCTGGCAGTGTAAGCCTCACACAGTCATCACAATGACTGTCACCCCTGCATCAATAGGCAATATATTTTTTCGTTCGTGCTGAAATCAGCGTGGCTCTACTACCTAATATAAGATACAGATCAATATTATTAGTCTATAATATAATATTTCGGACATCTGACATACAACGCCATCTAGTCCCAAATTAAGCAGAGCTTGTACTACGAGTACAAGACAACTGACACAAATATAATAACTGATATATATTTAGTGTAATTTAAATACAAGTAAGACAATTTGTCCCTTCGCTGTTTAGGATCTAACTGCCGAGTGTTGCAGATACACCTCCTCGAAAAATGGATTTCATTGTATTTTGTCTCGAAAATCAAGACAATGAAGCGAATGAAAACAGACCAGACAATGATCACAGCTAAGTACAATTTCGCAAAAATATTCAAAGGCATGGCATCCAATTAGAAGTGAGGTAACCACACCTGTTTGTGCCAGTATCTCATTCCGTTGAACAAAGCGACAAAGAAAGACCTCTCTTCGTTTATGTTTTTCAGGACAATTTCCTTCGTTCGTTTTACGATTTTTTTTCTAACAACGAAGGTAATGTCATGGAATAAGAGCTCTGAAATTCGCTTCTCTCTCAAATGTTATTTGGTTTTGTTGCTTTTATTGAGAATGAAAAATGATACCGTGTTTTGTACGGCTTTGATGATAAATCTTTTGATTTTTGCTGTAACTTTGGAAGTGTATTATAATAAGTTGAGTAGTTTTTATGTCTTCTATGGGAACCGAGAAGAATAATTGTGTGAGTATTCGGCAAATGATAAACTTGAAAGTTCTTAACCGATACGAAAGTATATTAAAGTAAAGTCGTGCTAACAACAAGCTTAAAACGGTAAAATATCTTAAAAAAAATATTACAACGATCAGAAGAGTTAACAATCTTGGAACGGTGTAACATATTATCTTGAAATATGAACATTAACCAATTTTAGAGTGTCCTGTAGCGTTCTACACTAGGCAAGCCCGTCTCGATGGCATCAAATACATCACAGTACATGATTACTAACATTATTGCATGTATGAATGTATCCGTCACAGCCCTTTTATTACCATTTGACATTTCAAGGAATATTTGCTTAAATATGGTTAAAAAATTATTATATTTTATATCGCCAGCGTAAGTTTCTAACATACACATTGTAAGTCATCTTCGATATCTAAAAAACTGGGTAAAGTTAATAAAAAGATACGAATAAAGAAAAATAATACACATATTATATTGAAGTCATTCGAAATTAATAAGATCAAATCTGCTGTCTGTACCATTTCAAACTTTCAAAAGTACTCTTAAGACATCGGTATTAAATAAGTTTATAAGTAAAATATTAAATATACTGCGCTATCTTTAATAAAAACTTCAAACAGATTTAACCGCAAAAAGATACCCACGCAAAGTAATCTTTACACAGTGAAACATTCAAAACCACCTTTGCTAGCAAAGTACTTGCACAAACCAGACAGATAATCCGAAAGCAAACAGATGAGTTCTCTTTTAACAAAGGCTACAATGCTACATTTACGGTCGTACCTGTCTGATCTATCCGGGACAGCGGCTTTCAATAGTTTTAGACCCCCTGTAGCCCACAATCAATCGACCCCAATTGATTTCCGTATTTAGGGTCAAGAAATTTATGGGTCAAGTAGATTGGTTTGGTGAGCCAAATAGTCAAAGTAAATGAGCTTATCATTTTAGAAATAAAACCAGCGACCCACTCTTATAAGTAGATTTTTTGGATAAACAAATGGAAAACGTGTGTTATTTTAAAATATATTACTTTCTGAAGAAAATCTCTGTCTTCTAAGATAGGTTCTTATGAGACTGTACACATAAATCCATATTCTTAATAAGAGCAGTGAAGGGCCTGGATTCAATAGCTTTTGTCAACGGCAATTTGACGTGTATTCCAACTTTTATATTTTGAGGTACCTATGTAATAAAGCTATTTTGCAATGGGGGAGACCGATGTCCAGCAGTAAACTGCAATAGGCTGATGATAATGGTGAAGTACCCATTAAAAAATTAAATTGTAAGAACATTTACTAGTGGACACTAATTTCATGGCTAAAATAATACTGATGAATTATTCCACACAACAAAATGTTGTTATTTACGACTGTTGATATATTAATTTATGTACCGACTCAATGTCCAACTTTGAGAACGTCTGGTCTGGGACATTGCATAAGCCTAAGTGCACACTGCAATTTGCGACCTTGTTCAATTTACACTCCGAGTTTACAGTAAAATAAATTTTCTGACTTAATTTGTCTGAGAAATTGTAGCACTGGGTGTACCAAATGACGACAACTGTGTGAAACTATGTATAATAATTCTACTCGTGTCATTGTGAAATTATGAGGGTTTTTGTACATAAATATCATATTTAACGAAATATTTTAGTATCGGACTCTATGACACTATATTTCAGGGTAACCGTATTTTAATATTTAACTGAGTTAAAAGAGAGTTTCTCATTTAGTGTAAATAGTGTTATTTTGTGAGTATATTCATATGTGCCAAATCCTTGTCATTCCTGAGTTAATTTCTACAATGATTTTTTAATTTAATAGATTATTCTTTAATCATTTTTATGCCTGATTTTGCCGTATGCAAAGGGCTTCGATTTCTTCCTTCTACTTTAGAGCCTCATTGCTGGAAACTTATCGTGGCTATAATGATCTAGCTATGATTTTATAGTGGCCACCCGCGAGGAGACGACGTCCGCGTGTGTCGTACGTCGCCTAAATGGAGAGTTTACCCGCAGATAGTGCCCGCGTGAGCGGGCAGGCGCTAGGAGAGATCTGGATGTCGTAATTACAACTGTTCCCGGATCCCTCTTATCTCAGGCGCAGAGTGGCACACCGAGTAGTTTTAGTCGGTCCGATTCCGAAAGACCACCGCGCGGTAAGCCCCGGTGGGGTGACAGACCGAGGGGGCTTCCACAGGTTAAAAAAAAAGCCTGGTTAAGATTAGCTAAAGTTCTGAGTACTATTGGCTCTAGATAGTCACTAAAACTTTTTCACAGTCACCAACACAAGCTACCCTGCCATAATATAAACACCACTATCTCTTGCTACTTTGTGCTTAAGCCATGAACTTTTAAACATGCTTTTCTTATCTTATACGAGTAATATTATCATCATCAACAGCCTTTAACAGTCCACTACTGGACATAGACCTCTCCTGAGCAAGGAGGTTTTAGCCTACTATACACGCTGGCCAGAGGGGTTGGTATAGGGATTGTTTCAAGTTTCCGAGGATGGTACCCGTGCTTGTGAGCAGGCGTTAGGAGAGATCTGGACGCCGTAACAACAGCTGTTCGCTGATCCCTCCTATCTCAGGCGCAGAGTGGCACACCGTGCGGTTTTAGTAGGTTCGATTCCGACACACTACCTCGCCGTAAACCCCGGTGGGATAACGGCCTGAGGGAGTTTCCATGCATTAAAGAAAAAGGGTTTGTTTCAAATTTTCCTTCGCTTTGCAGTGATGTTGTCTTGCATATTTTGTTGCCTTGCCGTCGTGTCTTACGACACTCATGGGAAGAATAAGGATGGTGACATTCTGTGTTCTTAATCTGTCATCACGGAGATTATAATGTATATAATACATATAAAACATGCATTAGTAATATCATTTACAATGGATAGAGTACAAAAGCTCGAGTTTAAAATAATGGCGACATTGTTGCACTCATTTCTTCCATTAACTGGACAGATGACAGACATATACTGTTATCTTTCAATTCACACAGGATACATTTATCAAAGAGATGTTTCTAGCATTAATGTGCTATATAAATGCATTGAGATTTAGGCTGTGCATTCACTGATGTATTTATAAATACTAGAGATTGTCTGATGGTCGATTTTTAGATATTATTGATTAAAGTCCATGATTGTATGAATGGTCTTTCATAGAGCGTAAAATGTTCCATAGTACTTAAAGATTTTTCAGGAACTCTCAGTCGAATCCAACAGGAACCGCTGTACGGCAGGAGGAATACTTATATATATATATATACATATATATGCTTTTTACATATACAGCTGAACTCAGCGCGAAAATAAGAGAAACTGAACTCTTTAATAACTATATATTTTAATTCGTTCAGTTTAAACTGACTTACTAATTGCTATCTAGATATAAATTACTACCTGTAACGCTAGTTCTTATTTTGATTGAATTAATAAGAAACGAGGAACAAAACTGTCTTAAAAAATAGATAAACTTATCTACGAAGCAGTTTATATCAAATCAACCTATCGCCTTCAACTGCTGAAGGTCTCCTCCACGGAGCGCCAATCATCCCGGTCTTGGGCAATCCGCATTCATCTGCTAACAGCCTTCTTCAAGGCGATAGTCCATAGTGCCACAGGGCACCCTACACTACGTTTGCTTAATCGTGGTCTCCACTCAAACACACGTCGGTTCCAGCGACCATCGGTTCGTTTGCAGTTTATGTCAAAATTAGGGTCGATTGCTGCAGAGTTTTTTGTGTTTCTGAAGTGTTGTATAAACTTTAAAAATGCAAAAAATTAAACCCGTCGTCGTAACCAACTTTGAAGATTATTATATACATAGGCAATTGATTATGATGGTAATAACAGAAATAGATTCATGGATTGCATTAAAAGACGAATTGTTTTTTTGATGGTGGATTCGATTACTGCCAGATAGATGAGAAAAGTGTGTGGTGTCTTCCACATTACAGCACAAACAAGAAATATACAACATAATCATCCAGCGAAGATACATCGAACTACGAATTATGAACGAAACGTGTGAATGTAATGAACTACGATACAATTACTAATCCTGCATCGCGAAAGAGACATTTGCGTGGCAATTAGCATATATACAACATCCCAACGTCAACGTCAGTGAATCCTCCCTCTGTGTGGAAGGAACATGACACTCGTTCCCTCTACAAGTGGTCTCTATTGATGGACAATACTTTGAGTAAAGTGATTGTAAGCCTCATATTTTAAATATTTTTTTAAATAAAAACAGCAAGAACTTTTCCAATATATATAAAGACTAGTCTCAATGTTAAGAACATTTCAGCTACAACTGCCCACCCCAGAAATATGCTCGACTCGTTTTGAAAAGATTTCAGATGCCTACCTCCACTTAAAATATTAAAATATGGCGTTTCTTACAACAATTACTTCTATTTGAATTACCTTTGAAACGATCACTTTGAATGTAAAACAATTTAAAACATTATTTTCGAAGTAAGTTTTGAATACAAATTGAACCTTCAAATTTAATTTGTTAATTTTGTGAACAAGTTAATTTACAATATCAATCGAGTCCTTTTCTCGTGGTATAAATTTACGCAAAGTTCTAAGGCGATCGGAAGATTGTTTTAATAAATAATGTAATAAGGCCTATATACCTTAACATGATTATTAAACCCATAACTCTTGTGGTAAAGAAATAAAGTTCAATTTCGATTACGGCCTCAAAGTTATATTTATACCTAAATGTCACACGTACAGTCTAATATGTGCCTCATTGCTAGGAGCATGACCTCTCTTCACTGAGATTATCATTGATCAAGCCCTCCAGAAGTGCTACGGCTATCATTCGCACGTCCAGGTATATTGTGTTACAAGTACTATTCAGTCACCTATGCTTGCTTTTGAGAAGCTGAATTCGTGGTCACAGATAATAAGTATATAATATATAGGATTTTTCGGGTGCGACGCTAAAAACTCTTTGTATGGTTCTACTTAGTTTAAGATCCAATGTGTGAGAGATGTATAGAGACAAACGAGTAGACGAGATTCCCAACGGTAAATGACTGTATACCAGCAGAGACTACAGGAACTAAAGTCCAGGTTTTTATACTACCGTCTCTTCAAAAACTTTGACCTCGGGTCCTTTAGCCATACTGTGAGTCATCATATAACATTGTCTGCATTCGCAATGAGTATGTCGACCACCACTCTTGGATTCTACTCATGTTTTCCATCAGACAGAATAGTCACTGAGGTAGGCATAAAAATTATATAAAAACATGGCTTGTAGACCTGCCCTAACATATATACTCTAGACATGACAACTTAGCATTCATGTTCGTTTGTCGCCGGTCCCGCTGCGGGCATAAAGTGGAACACCATCTGTCGTTCAACAAAGTGGAATATACACTAACCGAAGTTAGATCTGCAAACGTATTTGAAAACAGTACTATTGTACTTTAATATTCATCGTAAACAACATCTAATGATACAGCATTTTTTTTTTCTAGTAAAATAACTCTGATATAGTTAAAAACACTATTTAGAAAATAGGTAGATAATAGTAACGAGGACAAAATACTTCTACACTACGTTTCTACATGTCGTTTGCATTTTTTTTTTCTAAGAGCCTGCCAAAGTCACTCTACTCTGCCTGTTGGACAAACATAAATCCAAACATAAATCCAAGAGTTGTGGTCACCATACTCATTGCAAATGCAGACAATGCAGTATGGTGACCCACACTATGGCGGCCTAGTAAGATGCTTTTTCACACCCGGCTTGGGGACGTAAAAGGCATGACAGTGTAAGGCTTACATAATTACCACGATAACTGTCACCCCTGCATTAATGAGCCTCCGGTCTCACACTAACCAACGAAACACGACAACACGGATGCTGGCGCTTTAGGTTGGTCTTCTGTAGGAGGGTAGTACTGCCCCGGCCGAGCCGGCCCGCTTGTGGTTCTACTACCTAGTGAATATGATAGTAGCGGATGAGGTTCGAATCTAGAATGAGTTAATCCAAGTCTTATTGTCCATTTTTCTAGCATCGCTTAAAAATATGACAAAGAGAACGAAAATGTTTAAGCCAGAACTGAGATTAATTTATGAAGATTTTTTAATAAAGAAAAGTTAATTCTTATAAGTTTTTAATTCAATTTAACGAAATGGGAACTTTTAAGAGGACTTGTTCGGCTTGAAAGTAATTTTGTAAAAGTTTATTTGAGTAGCCTATATATTTTGCAACTTTGAATTTACTGGCTGTTCTTTGTATCCGCTTCTTGTATGTTTGTAAAGTCCCCTGCGACACAGGATTTATTTCTAGTGCAGGCGTAAAAAAGTAGTAAATGCATGTTTTGACCAAAGTATATTATTCTTTTAAATTAAACACGCTGATTTCAGCACGAACGGGCCGGCTCAACCGGGGTAGTACTACCCTCCCACAGAAGACCAACCTAAAGCACCAGCATCCGTGCTGTCGTGTCGCAAGTGCGAGGCCGGGGGCGCATCGATGCATGTGTGACAGTTATCGTGATAACTGTGTGAGCCTTACACTGCCACGATGACTGTCATGCCTTTTACATTCCCAAACGGGGCGTGAAAAAGCATCTCACTAGGCCGCCATAGTGTGTGTCACCACACTGCATTATCTGCATTTGCAATGAGTATGGTGACCACAACTCTTGGATTCTTTCCATCAGGCAGAGTAGAGTCACTATGGCATGCTCTTAATATAAAAAAACACAAGTACTAGGAGTGGATTCACGTGGGCAGCATACTCAATTGATTTGAGTAATCTTTTGAATGACACGTTGGCCATTTTAGGTCATTTATTCTCACGCACCAAGAAAAAAGCGTACCTACATTAAATTTTACTATCAAGCCAAGATCTCTATCATTCTAAATCATCCCACGATCTTATCTACAGTTTCAGCAACAATAATAATTGTCTAGCTATCGAATGGGTAATAAATTGTAGACTGATAAATAGTTGTCAGAGAAAGCGGACCGAATTGAGACTCTAAAGATAACAAATGCCGGTATTATGATTTATATAACACGAACCGTTTATTAATACTACTGGTAGTAGTATGGTACTTCCATCGTGAATGGCTATTTCTATCATCGTCAAGGAAGATCTCGCTAACTGTTGCTTTATTTGAATACTAGAACACATTTGTTGTTGATGTGTTGTTCAAACCAGTAAACTATCCCCTAAGCCAAGATGCAAGTGTTCACGTCGATTCTCTTTCTACAGTCACTATCGCCTCTATTCTCTTGCATTATTGGTTAAAATTTTGTTTTGACCACGTGATTAAGCATTAAGGTTGCCACCCGTATGTTATAATAAAGTATTGTACGTTATTTCAGGCAATTTTACTCTATACTTTATGAGAACAATAAATAACATAATAATAAACATGTTGTTGAAACCATGTGTTTGTAGCCAGCAAATTCCAGTAGCATGGATGTTAGATTCAAATATTAACGAATTCTTGGCCCATCCTATATAAAACTAACCAGTTGGTACTTAATGAATTATGATCGAACTTCGACAGGCCATCTATCGTAGTTACAAAGTTCTTGGTTTCAGAAGTTGAGTCCAATTCAGACCGTCCTTGTGATACTAACGTAGACTTTATTCTCACGATTCATTCTTCATCAGTCGTTTTACTCAAGCTTCATTTCTTACGATGTTTAAAATATGTTTTCAGGTTAATCGGCTTACGTGCCCAAGTTCTTCAATAAACAATGTACAAACGCATTCAGCTTTATCGCAACAGAAGGAGTGTATAATCGACCATTTGCACTCGGCTACAAATCTCCGGCTCTGCGAGTACACAGAATATGTAATCAGAGTGCAACAGTCTTCGAAGGCCAAAGAAAACTTTCTAGAGACAAATGGAATACAGAATTTTTATAGAAGCTGTAGTAGGTTTTTACCCACGGTTTTACTCGTGTTCTGCGGGACCAGTACTTTCCTGGAGACAGGTGGCTATGACTTCAAATAATTTTATAATGATAGCAGTGAAGTTGACAGTTCGTAACTAACAGAACTAGCTGGAATTTACAGACTGTCTCGCTGACACTGTGCTGAACTATAGACCTCATGTACAGCAGTCGTATTCGCTACCGCTGCACCACTGAGACAGTCGAATATTGATACTTAAATCCAAGTTTCTTTATGCTCTCCAAGCTTTTGTCCCACTTCAATATTTTGATGTAAAATTACATTATGAACTGAATCGTTCAGGAGTTGTAAATTCATCAAACAAATGAAGTTACTTTCTTATTCATAACCGCCTAATACGCCACAAATTCTTGCAATACATGAATAACCAACAACCTTTTTTTTTTTAATTCAAATTATTTATTCATTTACCATTTTGTTATACAATTTTCTGTTACTTTCAATTAAAGCTAAAACTTTAATGCAACCAGATAATTTTGGTAATAAGAGGTCAATGACGACTGTACTGTGTTACAGTCGCATTTTTACACCTGATGTCCGTGCACAACTTCTATCGGGAGGTCGATAGGAGAATTCGTCTGGGCTGGGCGGTGTTCAGAAAGTTTCATCACATCTTCGAGTCGCCGATCCTACAATCATTAAAGACCAAAGTATTTGACCAGTGTCGTTGACCGTTCTACCTGTAATGACATACCGAGCCGAGACGTGGACACTCACCATTGCATTGGTCCATAAGTTTAAAGTAGCTCAGCGTGCGATGGAGCGTGCAATGCTGAGCATTTCTCTGGCTGATAAAATTCTTGACGAGGTTATTCGACAGAGAACTAGAGTAACTGACATCGCACGTCGAATCAGTATGCTAAAATGGAAGTGGGCCGGTCATGTCTCCAGACGAACCGATGGTCGCTAGAGCCGAAGTGTACTAGAGTGGATACCACGATTGGGTAAACGTAGTGTACCGACGACTTCAAGAAGGCTGGCAGCAGATTGATGTGGATTGCCCAAGACCAGGATGGTTGGCGTTCCTTGGGGAAGACCTTCGTTCAGCAGTGGACGGCGATAGGTTGATTGATGTCCGTGTTAAGGTTGTCCAGAAGAAATAGCCACCAGCGATAAGACCGCCGATTGTTACATAAATGTAAATATATTTTGTAATTCATGTCTTCTTTTGTTTTGTTTTATATAAACGATAAAGAGAAAAAAATAAAAAAATACGTGTGGCACTCGGGAACTGCCGCGGTGAAACTATTGCATGGCATTTTTTATTAACTTATGCAATTATAATATTTCGAAGCAGCTCGTCTCGATCCGTGCGAGCTTCGTACAGTCTACACGCATACGTCTAGCCGCATGCACACAAACACGGTGCCGAAGTCTGCCGAACTTAAACGACGTTAGACGATGCACGGCTTTCAACGCTGCACCACTGATTCGGTTCTCGATTTCTTGATTCGGTCGCCGCGTTCGAAGCCCGCGATAAAAGCTATGCAATAGCTTAAAATAAATTAAAGACTGTGATGAAGGTTTTAATTTAATAAACTGATATGTAGATGTCACATCAGGGATTATATTATTTATGAAGCTTAGCTTTTTTAAGACATACTTTATAACACTGACCTAAATCGCTTACAAACTTTTTACATAAATAACTAAAATAGGAGTGTTACGTTTATTTGGGTCAGTATCAATATAATATTTATAATATGTCAATTTATTTATTAAACTTTAACCTAAGAATACTCTCATGATCCTGAGTAAGACTTTTTTGTTTAGTTTTTCTTCGTGAGTTACACACGTACGTTAGACGGTTATCGATTAATATCCATAAAAAATCTTTTAATCATCTACTAATGCATTTATTTGGCAACCCAAGTCTCGTTCCGTAGTTCGAAAAAACTATGTCATTATAAGCTCTTTAACAGTGTTTTATGATCGAGTGAGTCTAAAATGTTTAATTGTTGATACATGAAATCAAACAAAATTGCAGACAAAGACTATTCTTAACATTAATAAGAAAACTCTTTTCAAAACTTGATTAAAACCTTTTGTAAGTCAGTAATTTGAGTTGAAAATCCTTAGAAAAGTAAGTTACAGCTGTCTAGTATGCAAAATAATTATAATTTATCACATTATTTTGCGTTGTAAAATCTTGAGCTTAATTATTTCAAGTAGGAAAGGGTGGATTACAATTTTAATTACAAACGAGTTTTTAACAAATAAAGTCTAATAATAATTTCTATTAGTGAACATGAAACGGAACGTAGGTACGTCTTTGGTTAGATTTTATTGGGAATTCGTAATCTTTCCGCAGAGGGCATATTTACGAGTTAAGTGCCGCTAAGTCCGCCTGTCCGACAAAGTGGTAAAATTGAATCTGGACAAACAGTTTTTCGGTATTTCTCCCCTCCATCTAAGGAAGTAAGTCTATAGTGAGTGGAAGGTGAGTCTGTTTGCATAGGCTAATACACAGGCACTACCGTCTTATTATATACTACATAAACAATATATAAATAAATATATATCACTATTTACTACTTTTTGCGCTATTAATAGTTTTTTTTTTTCCTTTATCTATATAAGTTGTTTGTGGCCACTGTTTATACTTAATTATATTTGTAACATTCATCTTATGATCTTCTATAATTGAGGAAGTACAAGACAAAATTTTATTTGTTATAAGACTGACATGTACGGTATAATTCTTGTCGGAAATCCACAGTAAATAAATGAGTATATTGGTTACAACATTTTTCGTAACAATAAGAGAGTAATCGCCTCCACTTACAAAATACCCATTTGTCCAGCTGGGTACAACATATACTTTTTTTTACCTTTTCCAAAAGTTGGGAATTGTTAAAAGTCAATCTAGTTACCTACTTACTCCAGGGATTAGTGTTTTAATTTATAATACTTACTTATCATGTTGAACTTAAATATTAATCCTAAAGTTATAAAAAAGTAGGGATTGTACTGTGTGTTTTGCAAAGAGTTTTAATATTCAACATTCTTAATCGAAAAGGAAAGTCCTGTCGAGCAATAACATCACATATTAGGCTAACAAAGGACACGTAGACTTATGCAATCGGTTCCGGGTTCGATGTCGTGTTGTAGAACACACCGATAAAGTGGCTCGCCGTACCGAATCCATAAGTAAGCATTTATATAAGTGAGTGTATGTAAGGATTACATATATTTAGGAAATAGGTATGTTATACCGAGTTTTAACTATGATTTTACTGTCGATTAATTTGATGTTTGTGTGTTCAATATGATGTATGGCCGTAACAAGAAACACGCAACTTGCTATTAAATTATTTTTATGCCATTATGTTTTTTTTTGTTTGTTGGTATTCGGTTAACCGGGACTAAAACGATAAGGGCTCGGAAGGACTAATATCACAATATTCCATCACCACGTTTTCATTGAGAAAATCCCAGACTCAGAAACAAAATGTTTGTGAATTTAAGCATACTTGGTCGGTATAGAACAAGAAAACCTTACTACAGAGCGAGGAGAATCCAATCGCCTCTAACTTAGAGAACTCTTGGACATTCATTCTCATTCTAGGAACAGGCTATTTCCTCTAACGACAGTTTTATCCTAACCCCATAGGTCTATAGTCCTCATGGTAACTAAAAATTGTTTTGCACTTTCCAAGTGATTCTTCCTTGGGGTTGTCTGCGCAATGGTGATATACATACTTTTAATTCATTTCACTACCGATTCTTAAGTAGGTTTGACTTACTTTTCTCCCTCATTATCAATCCCTCAGGGTATGCTGGCACAAAACTCAATTTTGGTTTAAGTTCGCCTTTGTACGTGATATTTCCTTGTACCTTATATATTTATGTTTGGTGTGTATAACAAAGAATAAATACACATATGGACTTACAGATACAGGTTAGTACTTCTGATAGGAATGAGCTCAATGTCTCAACTCTCCAACAATTGTCTAATTGTCACAATCGTTGTACATAATAAATAAGTTTCTTGAATTGTGGACTGCCCGTATTGGTTGTTGGTAGATTACAATCATGAATATTTTTCGATTTTAAGTTCCTTTTCATGCAGTCCGGATTATCAATAACCCGAAAGTCACTGAATCCTTTGAGTCTCTGTGAGTATGTGTGTGTGTGTGTGAGAGAGAGAGTTGCGAAGAGATGTCGCCTCCATGGCAGTCTTCGATCGCCTTTATAATGGAGAGTGTCCTGACGAACTCTTCCAACTGATCCCATCCTCTCCGTTCCTCTACAGGACAACTCGTGCTGGCTTAGGAAGTCACCCTTTCAGAATGGTAGACATACTAAACGGTTCGGCTCTTCGTTCCTGTGCAAACCAGTAAAGGCCTTTTTTTTTTTTTTTGTACTGTGCGGAAATCCCCACGGATACCACCGCAGGGTGGTTATGTCGGACTCGAACCGACCAAAAACCGCACGCCGTCTCAGGTACCAGTAGCCAGGGGACCAGGTGCACCCTAGTAAGGAAATCCCTGGAACCCCGACGTACCTCGGACCAACTACGGCTGCAGTGGCCCCCTCCTGTGTGGACTCAGGGTCAGGAGGGTCAGGGTCAGGTCAGGCTCAGGCGCCGGAGATCTTCTAGTGATCTCCGGCGCCTGAGCCTTCTGCGGTACCTGGCCCTTTCCCGGGCCTGGCGGACCGGGAGAGTTCTAAACCTCTCTCGGTCCCGCTCCGCCATCTCCTTCGCAAGCATAACCTGCTCGCAGAAAGAGACGGCGGAGTTCCACGCACCCTCGCTCCGTATCATGGCCGCAACCATGTTACCGAGCGAGAGAGTCCCCACTTCGATGGCCGCCATGAGGTCACGCCTCTGCTCCACCCATGCCGGGCATTCTGCCAGCGTGTGGAGCGCTGTGTCCACGGTCCGGCCATCGCAGTGATGGCACTCAGGCGTTGGCTCCTTACGGATCAGACACAGGTAATCTCCGAAACATCCTTTTCCAGTGATCACCTGCGTCAGTCGGTATGAGAGGGTCCCATGATGCCTCTCAAGCCAATCCTCCATAAGGGGTCTTATCGCCGTAACAACGGCATGTCCAGTGCTTGGCTGCCCAAGTCGTTCCTTCCACTCCTCTACGAGGGCCTGGCGGAGTTGGGATTTCTGATTTTCGATGTCTCGGGTTTCAGGACTCCGACCCAACTCCTGCGCGTGCTTGCGCCACTGATAGAGAGCTGCAAGGGCTCTCGCCTCCAGGTCCCATGGTGGAGTTCCGGCCAGGAGACTCGCCGCCTCAAAGGAGATCGTGCGGTACCCCCTTATAATCCTAATGGCCAGCATACGCTGTGGTCGTCGCAGTAACGCAATATTGCTGGCCTTCAGGACTTCCGCCCATACTGGGGCCCCATAAAGGGCCATGGACCGCACAACTCCAGCGTAGAGTCTCCTGCATGAGTCATCGGGTCCCCTCATGTTCGGCAGCAAACGTGCCAATGCACGCGCTGCACCAACTAACTTGGGGACCAGACTTCGGAAGTGATGTCCGAAGTCCCATCGGCCATCGAGTACTAACCCCAGATACTTCATAGAGGGCTCGATGCCGATGCGAGTACCTCCTACTGTGAGGCTGAGTCTATCAGGTGGCTTCCTCCGACGCCCATGAAAAAACAAGGCCTCGGATTTGTGCAAAGCCACCTAGAGACCCAGTCGCCGGATTCGCTGCACGACTTGGGCAACACCGGCCGTGGCCCTCAGGGTTGCCTCACGGTGTGTCTTGCCGCACGCCGTCACAAGCGTGTCGTCCGCGTAACATGTGACGGCTACACCATCTAGGTATGCACCGCGAAGCACCCAGTCGTAGCCAATGTTCCACAGGAGAGGCCCTAAGACCGACCCCTGCGGAACACCACACGACATTTCACGTCGACCGAGACCGGTTCTACTTGGGTAGATAACGGCTCTTTCCGACAAATACGCCCCGACAACGCGGCGGAGGTAGAGAGGCACTTTATGATATACTAGCGCCTCTCTGATACAACTCCAGGGCAAAGTGTTGAACGCGTTGGCGATATCTAACGACACCGCCAACACCACTTCACCCCGAGAAACGGCTTCCTCCGCTAGAGTCCCCACGCGCATGATCGCATCCACGGTGGAGCGCCCCTGACGGAAACCGTACTGGTTATCCGCCAAATCCGGCCCTACTCTGAAGAAGTGCTTGACGAGGCGCCATGCAATCACTCTTTCATAGAGTTTGCATACCTCGTCAAGCAATCAGTAAAGGCCTGGAATTCATTACCAGCGCACGTGCTTCCTTCCTACTACGATCTCGGGTCCTTTAAGCCGGGCGTGAAAAAGCATCTCACTAGGCCGCCATAGCGTGAGTCGCCATACTGCATTGTCTTCATTCGCAGTGAGTACGGCGACCACCGCTCTTGGATTCTATTCATGCTTTACATCAGGCAGAATGGAGTCACTTCGGTAGGCTGATATAAAGAAAAAACTAAATTGACAAATGTAATTAAAGCATTACTTGTATTATATTATAAAATACAATATAAATACGTAAACCTATAACGAACTAATACAAACTTAAAACCCGCCGTAATAATTCCCGCCATATTTTTCTGTCAAAACTGCTGTCACTATAAGCAGATCGGTCGACAACGTCGCAAAAATAAGCAATAAGCCTACAGAGAATATAAGATAGATATCTTCAGATCTCTTTATAAAAGTGTGTGTAGTTCCTATTCACAATGTTGAATAAAATATCGTGTAATATTACACATATTTACATATTACACAAACACTTTCCGTGTACCTACATATAGAAATAAACGAAAAGAAACTTGTATGCTATCTTCGCGGCTTTCTGAGCACATTATTGTGAAGATATAATGTAACTTGATGACTGTGGAAAAAGTACCTTAAAAAAGTGCGGTACATACATATATGTACGTGGCGCCATTTTTCTTTAAGAGGAGCGCACAAAAGCCTCTCACTAGGCCACCATAGTATGAGTCACCATACTGCACTGTTTGGATACACAATGAGTATGGCGATCACCGTAATTTCCATCAGGCAGAGTAGTCACTTTGGTAGGCCAAGAATTTAAAAAAAAACCACCGACTGTTTTGGACTGTTTATTAGTGTGTCTTACGTGTATAGGCCTTTTCATGACCACGAGGTTTAGGTTAGGTTATTATATTTATTATTAAAACTCTGGATGTCGTAATAGCAGCGGTTCCCGGATCCCCCCTATGTTAGGCGCAGAGTGGCACACCGTGTGGTTTTAGTCGGTCCGATTCCGACACACCGCCTCACCGTAAACCCCGGTGGGGTGACGGCCCGAGGGGGTTTCCACACGTTAAAAAAATAAAAAAAAAAAAACAAAAAAAAAAATATATTATTAAAACTGAATTATAAAATTTCACTTAGGTAGAGTATGACATTAACCGAATGTCGTAAAAACAGCTGTTGCCGAATCGCTCTTATCCAAGGGATAGAGTGGCACACCGTGTGGTTTTAGCCGGTCAGATTCCGAAACACCACCCCACCGTAAACCTCGATAGGGTGAAGGCCCGAGGGGTTTTCCACAAGTTAAAAAAAATGTATGACACTAAACATATATGAAATGAAATTATTCATTTTAAATAATTCTAAGAAATCCTGATACCATACAAGTTTAATATTTAATTTTTAAAATAGAATCATCGAATCGAATGCGCCTTAGCCATAGTGAATTTTTGTAAGTAATTGTATTTTTTTCCTTTACCGTTAAATGGATCCAAATGTAATCCCACAAAAAATGAAAGATTACTCTTCAAAATAAAAAATAAAAATTTCAAATCGGCTTACAAACGAATCAAGTCATCCGTCGAACTCCTATCGAATGTTTGTTTCTGAGGATTATAGCTCTATTAATCTAGAAAACTGAGAAAATCTTAGCTACAAACAAAGAAGACTAAAACGAACTAAAAACCGCTATTTTTTAAGTAGGTTATAAATAACACAACGTAATCGATTTATCTGCCTATTCGGTAAAGACAATTTTTTTATTTATTTTGTGATTCAAATTAAGAACAACGAGTCTATAAATTATAACTGTAATGTCTATGAGCGAAACTATACGAGTACCGGCATAGAATTTTGAAAGTTTTATGAAAACTTTCAATAACAAATGACCATAGCCAATATAATAAAAAATATATACCAATGAGGTTGTTAGCAATCTCTTTATAACTTCACGGATAATAAATTTAGTTGATTTAAAATCGACTTTATGTTTATTTACTTTAAAGTCAATAAATATAAAAATATAAAACGACTATGAGTAAATATGTTCGATGGAACACAAAACAAGATAACCATTTGTACATTAAAGCTTAGAGACATCCTTATTTCTTTCGTAACCGAGTCGTGGCCATTTTGAATTAAAAAAAATATAGCAACTGTCACTTGAGGTGATGTAAGAATGCTAAAGGTACCACGTACATTGAAATCTGATTAGGCGTTCAATATATGTGACGTAATAAAGAAAATTTCGTGGGTGTAATGATTGATTTGAAAATGCGGAGTGTACTACTTTTACAAGGCGGACATACAGAGGTGACAAAGGAGCTAACTAACTACACAAGCCAACATCACCGAAAAGAGAAAGAAAACTTGAAACAAAACCTTTACTGACACGTCTGGCCAGTGTGATATGGCAGGTCAACACTCCTTTGTAAGGAGAGGCCTATGTCACCTGTTGATTAAAGAAACTTTCGGAAATACATCGACGAAGCTTATTCTTTATTCTTTTCTCCAAAAACACACATTTAAAATAATACTTATGTTACATATAAGAGTAAAATGGGTGGATTTATCAATAATAACGGTATATCTTCAACTCACTGTAAGAAGATTCATACATAAGCCTTGAAGACATTACAGGCTTTTCGTATCAATTTGAAGGACCTGTTAGTTTAATGGTTAGTAGTAGGTCGTGGGTTCGACTCCCACCCAGGATAAGTGATTGAGTGATGAACATCTTTGTTGTGTATTTGAGTGTAATTTATCTAAAATATTATATTTATGTATTTAGAAACTTATAGGTATGTTTATCGGCAGTCTGGTTAGCATAGCAGACAACCCTGTGTGAAATATATGGTATTACTCGTGATTACTTATTCCAAACCCCTAAAGTTTAAATAACCCACCAGTTTTGCTCAAATTCGGACGGCTAATTGTCCAGAGAGCTATGAACCCACATGCGCAAGTGTTTATAACAGCTAACTCTATGACTAATGACTACTAAACAGACATTCCCACATTGTTTATTATCTTTAACACAACACAATGGACATAAACTATCTTGTGAAATAATCTCGTACAGTATTTTTAAATCACAATAGCCTCTCCACTATGCACAAAAGAAACAATTTAAAACAAAAATTGGTTTAAATAATCCTATCGCTGTTCTGATGTGTGATAAAAATGTTTAGCTGGACAAATGCGAAGACATGGTAGTTAAAAGACTCGGCTAAATAAGTTACTGAAAATAAATTGTAATCCTTTGTATTTACGTTAGGTAAATAACTTGTCCGTGTGGTGACGGATTAAGAACACATAGTGTAACCACCCCTATTCATCCCTTAGGTGTCGTAAGAGGCGACTAAGGGAAGAAACTATTCAGGAAAATATCATTACAAAGAGAAGGAAAACTTGAAAAAACCCTAATCCAACCTGTCTGGCCAGCGAAGTATAGTAGGCCGAAACATCCTTGCTAAGGAGAGCTGCAGTAGTGAACTGTAAAAGGCTGTTGATGATGATGACGATGACGAAACAACTTTTTTTTTATAGTTACCTACCAAAGTGACTCTACTCTGCCTGATGGAAAGCATGAATAGAGTCCAAGAGCGATGGTCGCCACTGCGAATGAAGACAGTGCAGAATGGCGACCCATGCTATGGCGGCCTAGTGAAATGCTTTTTCACGCCCCGTTTAAAGGACTTAGTCTTTATCTAAAATATTTAATAGTAAATTTATTAATATGTAGAAATAAATATTTAAAAACATAGTTGAAATAATTATGTTATGTTTATTATATATGTCTTATGTTACAATTAAGAGTACAATGGGTGAATTTATCGATAATTGCGGGCTGTCCTCGACTCAGTCTAAATAGAGTCAATGATAGAAGATTCATATATAAAGCCTAACAACAATTGTAAATATTTATCAACATGAAAATTTATATCTGAAGATATCTGGAGAAGAAATGTATATACACATAACTCATGTAAACATATTTTTTTTTCAATAATCTACAATATCTCATACACGGCCGTTTAATCTCACACTAGGTTCGAATGACAAATTTCCTAAAATATTTATTTATTATTGTAAATAATAATAACTATTATAATTGGGTAGATGACTGTATCGTAAATAAATACCAATGTCCACTTCATTAAAACTAATATGGCGAAACATCTCGACAAATACAATTAACATAGCTTTTTATGATTATTATTATCAATTTCAATCAAACATACAGTGAAATATATTGTTCAATTGAGTAGTCTAAAACAGTGACGCCACAATTTTGTATTTAGTACATTTTTCATGTAGAATTGTCATATTGACAGATGATAAAAAGTAACTAATTTGACTAAAGTGTCATCTAGCCTATTAAAGTTTATTTCCAATAATCATGAACAGGGGCATTTGATCTCAAACTAAGTAGATTTACTATACTGCCATGGTAATCGAGAGGGCAGTAAGTCAGAAATAGCGGTTTCGAGAAACCAGCGTCCATAGTTATTTACATTTTTCAACTGCTCTTCATTTAACTTGAAAATGTATTTCTAATTTATGTAGACGTATAAAACTTAGACAGGAAAAAATCTTTTGGCGTACATTCAAAATCAGCAATAAAAATTGGCCTCCTTTGACTTACTGCCCTCTCGATTATCACGTCAGTATGGTTAGTAGACTGCTTATAAACAAACTTGTATATTTCTAAATAAATACATTAAATAGAAAAAAAATCGACACAGAAGAAATCATAGTGCTCAAGAACAATATTTGTTCTAAGTGTGAATCGAACCCACGACCTATAGCAGACAGGATCTCTTACAACTAAACTAAAAGACCAGTCAATATTTCAAGAATAGTTTAAACGTGTTAATAGCCAATAAAGCGTAATTTATATTACAATATATCTTCGAACCCATTGTAAATCTTTCAACCGACACGGTGACTGAACCAGTGACACACATAGCGGAATCGAACCGAGTGACCATCGCTTCACGCATCGATCGCTCCGTGATGGATCGTTGCCTTTATTGACATCGAGAGTTCGGACACCGATGGTATTGATACTCGTTTCGCTTTTAATCAATCATAACTGTTCATAGAAATATCTACATATTATTTTTCTTGGTGAGTTTATTTTCTTCATCTAGTATAAGCTATACTAGGCATTTGTCCTTTGAAAATTGTACTGGCGATTTAAAAGTGGAAGATTTTATTTATTTTATCTTCATTGTCAATGGGAACAAAAGAAAAATGAGTTACAAATTATATAAACGTAACAATTGGCGATCTTATCGCTCAGGGCGATCTCCTACAGGTAACCTTTGTACGGATTTCAAGGATAGTTTGTGGCACACAAATCTAAAATCTACTCTTTACTTAAAAAAAAAAAAAATAGAAAAAACATTGAATATTTTTTTTTTTAATTATAATAATTAATATTAATATTTTTTCATGTTCAAATCCACCATTTCTGACTTAATGCCCTCTCGATTAGCTTGGCGGCATAGTAAGTCTCCTTAGTTTGAGATCAAACAGTCGTGTATGAGATGTGTGATTATTGGCAATAGATTTTAAATTTCAATAATTATTAGTATTTAACCAAAAAGTATATTAATGAATAATGTTCATGCGTTTGTACCCCAAAAGCTACACCGAATCGTTTCTAAGTTTCCACATAGTACAATTATATTACTACCATTAAATATTAATTTTAATATTCCCAATTTATTTACCACACCGTTCGTTACCTTGAATTGGATATCCAATTATATCTTATAAATATTTAGTGTAATTCATCCCTTCATATTCATACTTCCGGTAGCCTCTCGACCAACTTTCATTAATTAAGCAAGACCAATTACTATAGGACACTACATCTACACGATTTTAATTATTAAAATAGGTCAACATGTGGGTAGCCAACATTTGTAACACAATAAATATATGAGTTTGACACTCTCGTATGTCATTAATTTCATATTTAACAAAATCGGAGGCAGCCATGAGGACTGTTGACGAGAGTAAAAACTGTATTTTTAACAAATGAAACATCCTCTGTCTTTGAAGTCGTTTGAAAAATAGTCCCTTTAATATAATATTATTTTCGCATCAAGTATGCACAACAACAGCTACCTACCAAAGCTTTTGATCTCCCCCTGACCGTAACGTCCCGCTTCGCATACATTGCTCTACAGGCACACGTGCCTCAACGAAAAGCGTTCAGTGTAGATGACAGGAGTTCCATGGTTTTTGTTCACCAAAAAAGAGTTGTAAAGTTTTCACTTAAAAATTTTTTGTCTATGATTTAGCGTTTAGGGTTGAAAGACCTGCAAAATATTAGAAGTTTTCCAAATCGGTTTACATATGACGAGAGTTCTGAAATAAACCAAGACCAAACTCACGACCTCGTTGCCCTTTTATATCAACGCAATGTCTAATGTTGTAAAGGATTTTGTCTGGTTTCTTTTAGATTCGGCCGTCTGACTGACGCCAACTCCCTTTAGAATATCATCGTCAGGCGGGATGAGAGTGGAAGAAGGTGAAATGAGTTAAGAAAAGGAATAGGAAAGGGAGAAAAATAGTGATCTCCATCAATTTAATTTAAGAAATAAAAATAAACTTGCCTTGCACACTACTAGGCTCCATAAAATATCGAATTCGTTTGTGGGTCAATGTATACAATTTTATAACAAATTACCAAACAACATAGTATTATTATCTATTAGTAAATTTAAGAAATTTGTTAAGCTGAGGTTGTCCAAAAAGGCTTATTACTCAGTTTCAGACTATGTCACAGATTTAGATGTTTGGAAATGAATTGCTCTTTTTTTAAGACCTATGATTGTGAATATAACTGCTGTTTTAATATTTAAAAGATTTTGAGTTAAAAGAGTGGTGGTGAGTTTCTTTCCTGGGTTCTTTTCTCACCACTCTACCATGAACAATCTGCGAACCCAGCTAGCTGTAATTTTAATCGACAGATTGTTCATCTTTCATCTTTTATTGTTTTTTTTATGACGTTCATAAGTGTCTTTTGTGACCTAAATGAATAAATGAATATGACTTTGACTTTGACTTTGGAGTCCTTATAAGAGATACCGGAGAAATAGGATTGACCCTGCATTAACTTCAAAAGATCGGATTACACAGCCGTGTGACTGAAAATGGCAATATAATAGGAATATATAAAAGAATATCTATCATCTAACCTAACCTCTCATATACAATATCTCTGCTCTAATCATGACAGAAATCTTCGGTCCTCCGATAATCTCCTCCTTCTCTGCCCATCACATAATTCCCATATTGTCCATTCGTCCTTTACTGTCCAAGCTGTAAATCTCTGGAACGCCCTCCCCTTAGAGATAAGAAGGTGTGTTAACCCATTAACCTTTAAGGTTAGAGTACGCAAGCTTTACGGAGACTTGTTGACGGAGTCATCAGAATAATTGCTGGCCTATTCATCATTGTACGAATATTTATGTATATGTATGTAGATATGTGTTTCCTTTTATTTATATAAATATATATATCATATCATATATATATCATTATGTATTACAAAATACAAATTATTTATTATATTTATATTATATTATATTAATTATTTATTCGCAAATTAAAAAATCTACACCACTAGCTCTGATGTTACACCTGCTACACGCATCTCTGCATTACCCAAAGGTCGACTGGAAGAAAATGCCTACGGCATTAAGTCCGCCTTATGCATTGTAAGTTATTTGCAGAAAGTGTAAATAAATAAATAAATAAATAAATATCTGTTTAGCCTATTGCCGTACACTACTGAACGAAGGCCTCCCTCGAAGAGCGCTGACCTTCTCGGTTTTGGCAGTTTATTTCGTAGCCCTACGCCACGTTTGCCTAAACGCGGTCTCCACTCTAACATGTATCGGTTCCAGCAACCAGCGTAGAGGATCACTTTAGCGTTTCCAATCTGAACATGAAACTAGTATGATAGAATCGCAATTTTAAGACCATGTGAATTTAGTCAAGTTTATTAGTATCTTTTAAGGAGTGGTAGACAGCTATTTTACAATGTTAACGCACTTAACTCCGTAGTAACGGTAAATAGTTACTTTTCATTAACGCGGGCACTAACAAACTGAAAGGTTTTAGACGGCAGCAATTTACAAGTTCGAATAATAGCACGGATCTGATTACAATAAAAGTAATTAGAGCTCTTATCAAAGCAAAATTAGGTTCAAATTACATTACATCAACAGTCTCTAATAATGTCCTCAGTTAGCCACGGTGACGGAAGACGTTTGACCCTTATTTCTTGGATTGGCGCATGTTTATCGTACAGAGTCGTTAAATTAGTGACAAATGGTTCAACCTTATCGTCAATGCAATTAGCACTAAAGAGAGGAGTCCAGTCGATATTGTTGGCATCCCTTAACAAGAGACCTATATCCATGCCCTTAAAGTTTCGCTGCAGGATTGTTTTCGCTTTAGGTTTAGGAGGTCGGAGGTGATAGGATAAGTAAAGCAAGTCGTGATACGAAAACTACGGACATAGGCCTCTCCTTAAAAATAAGGACTTAGCCACGCTGGCTAGTGAGGTGAAAGTACTTAAAATGTAGTTTTTTTTTACGACAGAATAATACAACAAAGTATATAATCCCCTTTTCTTTTGTGTGTAAATCCCCGCGAACACTCCTCACCGGACAATCGATTGGATAGTTCTGTCGTACTCGAACTGTACCGATTTCGACTATACGGATGCTGCGTTGAGTGTTGTGGGTTCGAACACCCACCTGGGTCAACACTTTATGTGATTCACTAATTGTTGGTATAAGTCTGGGTGCTCTTTGTGTGCGTTTCTTATGTTTGTAAAATCTCCAGGATATATAACTAATGTGGGTTTTGTTTAAAAGAAAAAGAAAACTTAAAACGGCAAGTCGCCATCTTAAATACCAAGAAAGGAAATCCTTGGAACCCCGATGAAAGCAGTATTACCAGTACGTTTGATTTGCGGTCCTTCAAACGGAATATATACATCACATATTCGATGTGATGCGTAGATTAACACACTCCGTACGTTATATTACAGCCACTAGATAATCCATGTATTTTCTCCTAGTAACTGCTTACTGAATACATAATAAGCAGTAGGTAAATACTAGCATGTCTGCGCAACCAATTTTGAAGTAACAAAAGCGATGCAATGTACCTTACGCTGTTTATTTCCTAAGCGAAACAAGACCCTTTAATTTATTGCACCTTAAAGATAGCTAAAGGAAAACGTGAAAACAATAAACGACTTAGAATTTAATTATTCACAAAGCATGCCAACATCTTTATAGTCCTGAAAAGAGTATGATATTGTTATTCTAAATGTTTTGATGTTCAACATTCCAGTTAAAAAACTAATAAGATAAAAGTCTAGTCATCTTTACAAATGTCTATATCAGTAGAGATTTCTTGGAGATAAGAATAAAAACTTAGTCAAGAGTCGAAGCTTACGAGAATAATTACTATAATTGAGGCTTACGCTAATAGATAACATTACGCGTAAGGCAATAAAAAAGTTTTAAAGCATCTATTGAGTTCCTTTTTCTCACTAAGTAAAGTCGAAGGATGCTTTTACGTGTAACCAGCCGAGTGTAATACAATATGACATGACAAAACAGAAATAAATTGATGTCCTTTTAAAAGACTGGATCTAAAGTGCTGCATTAGTCGTTCTTTTTTTTATTTTAAGAGCCTGTCAATGATTGATGAGTGATTCTACTCTGCCTGATAGAAAGTACAGATAGAATGCAAGAGTTGTGGTTACCACGCTCATTGCGAATGCAGACAATACAGTATGGTGACCCACAGTGGCCTAGTAAGGTGCTTTTTTGATGAAATCTCGCTTGGTGACGTAAAAGGCATGACAGTCATCGTGGCATTGTATTGCACACACTTACCACGACAACTGTCACCCCTGCATGCATGGGCCGCCGGTCTCGCACTCACCAACGAAACACGACAGCATGGATGCTGTCGCCTTAAGTTGATCTTCTATGTGAGCGTAGTGCTGCCCCGGTCGAGCCGGCCCATTCGTGCGGAAATCAGCGTGGCTCTACCTTTGACAAACTACTACCTACTGAGCTTTTTGTTGGATTCGAAGAACTTGTCTAGTTGGCACATTAAAGATTTCAAGATATGATATTTGATAGCATTGAATTAGCTCAACACCCCTTGACTCCTAACTAGGCAAGCTAACTTGTTGCACTAGATATAACATTCACGCGATAATCAATCTATCTCAGAAACCGGAAAGAGGTTCCATCTTTTCACTTAGTCTTAGTTCCTGTTTAGCGTTTTCGGATTATGAGGTCCATATCTCTTTAATTCAATTAGTAAACGGTAAAACCAAAGTTATAATAATATTGTAGTGTTATTAGAAGTATCTTTACTACTTTATTAGACGTTTTAGAAAATGCTCTGTCCCTTCGTAGTCGTAAAAGTTAAACGTGGTGCTGTGCTGGCAACAACCTTCAATCGATCGAAATATGAAGACTGCATTGAATATTTTATACTGAACCGCTTTATTGGTAACTAGTGGACTCGGAGACGATTTCCTGTTAGAATTTCCATTAATAGTTTGTGACGGTTTTCATTTAGTAGAAATCTAAAATGTTACTGTACAAATTTGAAAATTTTCGAAAATATATTGGAAACTCGGCGTATAATCATCGTATTCACACTCATGTGTTTTAATTGTAAAGTAGAAATATATAACATTTCATTCTTCACTTATTTCTTCTTTAAGAACATAGTTTTTTCTTTTAAGTGCCCGTCAGCGACTCCTCTCTGCCTGATGGAAAGCATGAATAGAATCCAAGAGTTGTGGTAACGATACAGTACTGCGCCACTCTATGGTGGCCTAATGAGTCGCTTTAACATCCCGGAACATAAGAGGTATGACAATCATCATGATTACATTGTTACTGATATTTTTTTAGCGTTAAATAATAAAAATATTAGTTATAGCAAAAGTAATTGAATGCTATTTAATGAAGACATTTTCAAGCGATACCTCCTTGCTTACTAATGAACAGTGTTGTATTTTTATCCTGAAGATGTAAACATTTACACGTTGGTTCTAAGAGTGTGGCGGCAAGTCATGTTACAAATGTAATGTAAGAATAGAAAGTTATATTTGTATTTAAATAAAGAATATTATAATGACTTGCCTTATTTATTGTTAAAGTTTAATCTGACTGTAATTAAATCAAGTTTAATTTCAAGTGACGAAAATTATTAACTTACATTGATTATATACGTATCCAAACTAACTACATAAATATATGAAAGTATTAACAATAGTTATGTGGCGACTTCCACATACAGCGCAACAAAAAATAGATTATAGCGCCATCTACCAAAGACGCAATTAACTACGGAGTAACTACTAATTCTGAATCGCGATACAGAAATTCCCGCGCCAATTAGCATGTATATATATCAAGTTTGCATAATTGGAAGCGGTACACCAGGCACGATCAACTCGCCTGGCCGCAGAACCCTCTCCATGTGTTGGAGAGACATAACATATAGTATACTTTATTTCATATTCACAATTCTTACGAAAAAAGCTATGTAGAATAAATACCTGGGCCATTTAAGACACCAACAGGGAAATATAAATATGTACCTGAAACAAAAAAAACATTAATTTTCTTGCGTGAATTCTCCATTATAAAAAATATGTTTTATAAATTTATATATAATATTTATATTCCCGTGAAACCAATAAAGTATGTATACTTGAAGAACTAGTCAATGTGGAGAGCACCTTTGCTGTTTAAAAAACTTTGGTAACACAGATTTGCTATTTATTATTTATTTGCATGCATGCATGCAAACATGCATTTTTTGTGCGCGTCCACTATGCGCTGTTAAAGGTTTCTGATGATTGATTGATGATAATTCTACATTTTATATTGATTAATAATATGTGTAGATAGATGTAGCTGCACCCTCTGAAAATAATTCTAGCGGCGGCCCATGCCAGCATACCTTAAAGTCAGCAGCTATTTTGTATACAATATTGACGCACTTTAATCGATGCTTACAGGTAAACAGTTACTGTTCATTAAGGCAGCATTAACAAACTGAAAGGTTTCGACGGCAGTAATTTACTATTATAACAGTTCAAATAAATGGATGTATATGTATGTAAGTAATTAGAGCTGTTATCAAGTCACTTATATACTACTAATGAGAATATATCGCTTTATTGTACACCAGGGTATATACAATAAGTAACATACTCGTATTCGGGGCACTAAGAAACGAGGCTGAACAGTGTCTTGGGATACAGCTGGTACAGAAAGAGGCACCGAATATTGGCGAAAACAGAAGACAGCATTTCCTTAAACACGCAATGAAATTATTAGAAATAAGAAGAAATAAAATTTTTAATGGAAAAAAAAACATTTTTCTTCTGTTCCTTTTGATATGTGACAATAAAGATAAAATAAATAATAAATAAATAAAAAAAATTGCGTGATAAAGTATCTTGTAACACAAGACAGTGAACTTCAAACTAAGTGAGGCGAGTAGAAGTGATGAGATGCATATGCCTATAGTTAGAAATATATATGTTTGTGTATCAGCAGTCTGTATACTCTAGATTTTTTCACGGACACTGCTGAAACGACTCTACTCTGCCTGATGGAATACATGAATAGAATTCTAGAGTTGATGTCACCACATTCATTGCGAATGCAGTCAATGCAGTATGGCTGCCTACTGAGATGATTTTTCACGCTCCGCTTGGGGACGTAAAAGGCACGACAGTCGTGGTAGTGTAAGGCCCACACACTTGCCGCGATAACTGTCACCCCTGCATCAATAGGCCTCCGGTTTTCGCACTCACCGACGAAACACGACAGCGCAGATGCTGTCGCTTTAGGTTAGTCTTCTGTAAAAGTGTACACTGCCCCGGTAGAATCGACCCGTTCGTGCTGAAGTCTGCGTGGTTCTACTGCCTTGTAAAACATCGTGTATTCGGGTGATATCGGGTGACCCCTTCTACCCTCAAAAATCTGAATTTCTTAAAACATGCATAATTAACTACCAATTTATGAGCTTGTTTAAAGAATATTCATCTAGACAATGTAACACCCCACCACCTAATACAAAGCCGCGTTTAGTGCAATCAACGTCTTTATCCTATCTTAGCTCAACTAAGTACATTACTGCTGTTAACATGAAGTGTGAAGCTTCAGAGATATGCAACCTTTTATGACGTTGAGAGGGCTTGAAGACTTACTTCGATTTACATATATGTATAAATGCTTTATATGTATATAAATATATGATGTTTGTTGCTTTAAATGACAAAAATGGCACCAACTAAATTGTGCTTCATGCAGTGGTCTGTTCGATAGAGATATGAGACGCTTGGTTCGACGCTTTAGAAGTAATTATTCTTTCAAATGAAGCATACCGTTTTTATACTTCTGTTTTTTTACTAATTTCTCGTATCATAATTTGCATGACGTATGTGTTCTAGTTTATACTCTTTGTTTAATACTGTACAGTAAACAGTGATATAAGTGTAACCAAATGTTTAGAATCCGCCATCTTGTAGACGCAGCTAACAGGATTACCCGCAAGGAGCGTGGCGCTCATTTATAGGGCAACAGCTTTGTTTGAAAAAAAAAGTTTATGGGATTTTACGTTACAGACTTACACAATTTGAAATGTTTATGCTACACTTTTAATAAAATTAGCAGTGCCAATATAGCAATGTCAGCTCCGTGCTTTCTTGAAGGAAAGATCCTCAAAGGACACTTAAAAGACATTAAACATTTATACTCGTTTTGATGTGATTAGTTGATGATCACATAACCTTATATCAAAAACAGCTTATTTTAGAAGGTGGTGTATTTTACATGGTGTGAGTTAATTTCACATTAAACAACCCTCGCACGCTAGTGGGAAGTAGAAAGCAGAAAAGTGCAAGAGCGGACAACAACTTCTCTGCCAACGATGAGGAAGCATTGGTTGGGATGCCTACCTCGGTGGGGCTCCCAGAAGTTATTATGACTGCTGGGAGCCGAAGAACATCGGAGCGATTACGCTCCAGATCTACCACGGGCGGAAGCTCCAGTGCGAGGACAGACATGCTGGACTTCATGGAGACGGAGTTGTGTGGCAGCTGAAAACGTGGACGCTCCAGGGACCCTCCACGGAAGGAGGTTTACTGGTGGTCCCAAGAGTTGGCGGACCTCCGCGCGGCCTATACTCGTGCCCGGAGTACCGAGAGGCGCGGCAAACTCTGAAGCTAGCCATCAGCCGCGCCAAAGAAATTAAGCGTAAGGAGATGCTGGAGGGTCTCGATCATGACCCCTGTCGTCGCCCCTATCGTGCGGCACGACAAAAGCTCCGCACGTCGATATCCTTACGATTTAAGCACGGTATCCTTTCCTTCCGACTGACGCAGATCCTTTCCGGGCACGGTTGCTTTGGGAAGTATCTGCACTCGGTCGCCAGGAGGGAATTGAGTCCCGCCTGTCATCGCTGCGACTGCAGTGAGGACTCGGCTCAGCACACGCTAGCGGTTTGTTCCGCCTGGGCGGCGCAGCGTGGGGTCCTCACTGCAGTTATTGTAGGAGATCTCTCGCTACCGGCCTTCATACGCTTCATGGCCGGTAGCGACAGTTGTTTTAGCGCGGTCGCAATCTTCTGCGAAGACGTAATTTCGCGGAAGGAGGCGGCGGAGGCCCGGCAGGACGATATCCACTCGGACTCAATTCGCCGCCGGCGGGCCGGGCGGCGGAGGCGCGCATATCAGCGCCTCATGCCGCCTTGAGTGTGGCCGCGGGTGGATGGGACGGGTTTTCCCCTCTATCCGCTACAATGGCCAGCCGCGAGGAGGCGACGTCCGCGTGTGCCGTACGTTGCCTAAAATAGAGAGTTTATCCATAGATGGTGCCCGTAGTAGCGGGCAGGCGCTAGGAGGGATCTGGATGTCGTAATAGGAGCGGTTCCCGGATGCCTCCTATCTCAGGCGCATAGTGGCACACCGTGTGATTTTAGTCGGTCCATTTCCGACAAACCACCCCGCCGTAAACCCCGGTAGGGCGAAGGCCCGAGGGGGTTTCCACACGTTAAAAAAAAAGGTTCCGAATATTTTATCTAAGTTACAAATTGAAGTGGTAACTTTTATGTTTAATGTTACTCAGAGGATCAAGTATAAACTTAGACTAGTTTTACTTGCACACAGATATACGGTAAGTTTTCCACTTGTTTTAAACTAAGTTGTCTCTCAAGCACAAAAGTTAAATAATTTAAATACTTTTAAGAAAAAAACTATCCTGAGACAAATGCCTTTAAGTTAATTTATTGACTTCACTTGTAACACAATAAATATATATTAAAAATGGTTTTTGAGCGGTAGAGTCATGTATAGGCTCGTATCAGATCAAGGTCGACCGTGGTGATACCATTACCTTACAGAAAATTGGTATTAAACAATGTTCTCGCAGTTTTTCACCAAGTTAGTGAGGTTTTCGGAGCGTGAATGCTTTTCCCTCTGAGTTCGGGGCTCAAAGCGCGGGGTCACTAAACGATCTCCGTCCTCCATAAGCGCAGGCTTGGAAGTGGTAGGTGAGGCGATGTATCACCTTAGCAGAAGCGCACTGTGCACGCACTTTTGGGGACAGAAAAGAGAACATCGGGAATCCCACACGGGAGGGGGTCAGGGATTTCCTTGTTAGGGTGCTTCTGGTTCCCCCTGCTACTGGTGCCCGAGACAGCGCGGGTGCAGTTTTTGATCAGTTCGAGTCCTACAAAAAAACCTGCCGATGGTATCCAAGGGGATTTCCACACAAAGAAAAAAAGGGTTCAAACCGCGGCAATACATTTGTGGCTATAGAGTTACAGGTGCTTTAGTCATATCAGTTACTATTGAATGTGTCTATATTTATCGGAATCCTACTTTTTACTTACTTTTTGTAAGCAAATACATGTTGTGGTATCTAATAAAATATTGTCAAATGAGTCTGGATTTTGGACTTAATTAGTCCAGGGCTTTAGCTTTAGGCCATTAGGCTCCAGATATTTGAAAAAAAACTAAAATTTGAATACTTTCACTAGTTCCGTGCATGACTTCCCTTACAAATTTTCTTCATCGTCGAGAAACATCGAACATCGAGAAGTACGTGACCGAAATATAACTGTAAGTAGAAGAGGACGATAATTAGATAACTTGCCTTGTTAATAACTAGTTGCGCTCCGTGGTTTTACTTGTGTTTTTGTTGCTTTTAAATTAAATATTATTCCCTAGTTTATTGGTTTTAATTTTAACTTATATTACTGCTTATGACATCAGCTGTTGGCAAGTAAAAATCTCGTCAAAATCGGTACAGACGTTACAAAGATTAGCCAGCACAAATTTAAAAACGGATTTATTGATGTGAAAAGCTCCTAATTTAAAATTACAAACAGATAATTTAATTTTATTTCTTTATATAGATAAGTCACGAGAAATAAAGCAAGCAATAGTTCACATTAACGACTTTGGGACATAATTGAAACGTATTTGTGCCATGGACACGTGATAGACACTTGAAAACGGAGATAATTATAATTATTGTTCGCGCACCAATAGCTCCCACACAGATTTATGTGTCTACAACAAAACGTTTAATTAATACAGCTGTTTGAGATCTAAATTATGTTTGTCAAGAAGATAATTGAGATAAACCCGTGAGAACAAATACATAATTTTAGTAAGTATTATGTTAGATATAAATATAGTTTGAATCAAGGCAATATATTGGTACAAATAGACCCGGGTTTTTTTTAAGAGGTTGCCAAAGTGACTACAGCATGAATAGATTCCTAGAGTTGTGGTCACCATACTCATTTTGTATGGTGGCCACAATTCTTGAAGTACGTAGGGTTTAACAGGAGAACACTGACTCACAGAAAAGCAGTCTTATGCAGCTCTTTCAATCCTTTTCACCAAGTGGGTCAGGGTACCAGATCCCACTATAATAAATAACAGCTTTCAATAAGGCAACTGATTTTTTTACAGCTGAAGATCCAGTCTTTTAGAAATTTATTTCGCACTTTTCTTTCACTTAACTTTTTTCTAGGTGCACGCTCACTTTGTCTATATTTTCTATATATGCCAAAGTGACTCTACTCTGCCTGATGGAAAGCATGAATAGAATCCAAAGAGTTGTGGCCATCATTCTCGTTGCAAATGCAGACAATGCAGTGTGGTGACCCACTATGGTGGCCTAGTGAGATGCTTTTTCATGGCACGCTTGGGGACATAAAAGTCATGACAGTCACCCTGGCAGTGTAAGGCTCACACAGTTATCATGATAACTATCACCCCTGCATCAATGGGTCTCCGGTCTTGCACTCACTAACGAAACACGAGAGCACGGATGTTGACGCTTTAGATTGGTAACATGTGTTTGTACTTTGTACCTGTACCTTTTGCTTCGGTTCTTTTCGACGTAATTCGGTTTATAGGTGAACCCATACTCACCTAGATCTAACGTGTTTTTTACACTATTTACCTCTATATTAATAGTGTAGTCCTCGCATTTAGTCCTAATGAGCAGAGTCCAGACACTTTGCAGCAGTCAGTCCATGGTGTTCTTTTAGTGTTTGCTGGATCAACGTGGTATAGGTCGAAAACACAGATAAAAAACACCCATGTATTTCTTTCATGCTGTAGAAAATAGCTGGACTAGATTCAATATAGAGGAAACGTGACCTCGTGCATAGGCGTAATTAAATAATTAAAAAATGAATGGTGTCGTGGGACACCAGGTAGGAACGAAGTTCCTTCGGATAATGTGGAATCGACACAATTTGCAAAAAAAATCGTGCTCAATTTTATGTAGGTTTTCTTGATTTTTCTCTTAAATTTTGCTGATTAGTTTTTATTTAAGTACAAGAAAGTATTTAGGAAATTCAGTATTTTAGGAAATAAAATAATAAATTCCTTAAATTAATAAAATAGCACACATGACGCGCTTTCGCGCCTGCGCACGTCTCATTTAACGGTTTTATTCCACGCATTTTTTTCCACAGATTTATTCCACGCACTTTTTCCACTTACGGTTTTACTATCACATTTTTTTCATTTCGGTCCCGGAGCGAAATCCCTATCCCCTCCAAGCCTGCCGTAAGGCACTTCGTTCCAAAAAATCGGTTGGTGTGTGTGGGACTAAAAAAATCGTCATCTACGGTTAAGAAAACAAAATCCAAGCAGAAATAGCTGCATCAGGTGGACCTGCCAGCAGACTTTTGGACAAGTCTCTTATTCTAATTCGCAATCTTGTCCTCAAATCAATAACAAAACATTACACTGAGGTGTCTACATCTAACAAACAAATAGATGACCCAACTACAAATAGCCACAAAAACCCACGCTAAACAGTAAGTTTGGTGGCAATCGGCGTGGGAGTCGATTTGTTTATTTTCTGTGTTATGAGTTTCGTGTTAAATCAAAAGAAAACACGAATGATCACTAGCTAGTGTGGGAACTATTCAACGGTAATAATAGGGTATACGTGAAATAGTTATTGCTATGGTTACCAAACAATTATTTTTGATTCGTTTATTTTATTTTTTTTAAGAATATTTTATGCGATACATACTTTTTACTGTACGGTAAAAAATGTTATAAATAATAAATTAGTTTTGTTAACTTTGTACAACTCTCGTCATACAATAAAAATACCAGACCTCCTTTGAAGCAACCCTTGCTCAGACGTAACAAATATTAAACTTTATGTTCTAAGCTCCTTGCTGATAGAGAACATGCTAGTATTAAACTGTGGAGATGGAAGTAGATCATTAATCAGACTTAACAGATTGTTACAGAAAAGTTTCTAATTAATTACATATTTTTTTCAAGATTATTTAGATTATCGATCTATTGAGTTCTTATTTTAAACAGTAATTTTAAACACATTAGTTATGACAAAGCAATAATGATAAGCAATCATAGCTATCATATCTATACACATTTCAAAAACAGTCACTTAATCCCAAACTAGGCAGAGCCTTAATTATTATATTATATGTAAAAGACAACATCGGTATTACAAATAAATCTTGTGTCGCGGGGGACTTTACGAACACACAAGAAACGGACACAAAAAACACCCAGACTCAGAACAACAATTTGTGGATCACACAAAGTGTTGTCCCACGTAGGATTTGAACCCACAATACTCAACGAACTGGAGAGTGGCGTGGCGCTTAAACTACTTTTTTTTTTTTTTTTTACCTGTCAAAACCCCCTCGAGCCGTCACTCCACCGGGGTTTACGGCGGGGTGGTGTGTCGGAATCGGACCGACTAAAACCACACGGTGTGCCACTCTGCACCTGATAGAAGGGATCCGGGAACAGCTGTTATTACGACATCCAGATCAACCGCTTAAACCACTAGGCCAATTGTGCAGACGAAAGTGATAATCCTAACTATAATATTTACACACATCTCACACAAAGTCATTTGATCCCAAACTAGGCAGAACCTGTACTATATTAACCAGACTGCTAATACTTACTTATATGTTTCTAAATACATAGATATTAACGACAAACTAGCTATACCCTGCGCCCTTCACCGTGGTATATTGTGGTTGCAATGATGAGACATACGGAACAAAACTGACGTACATTGTGTTAGAATCAGCTCAGACAGAATGATTTCAGCACGAACGCACCAGCCTGACCGGGACAGTACTAGCTTCCTACAGAACGTCAACCCAAAGCGACAGCATACGTGCTGTCGTGTTTCGTTGGTGAGTGCGAGACCGGCGGCCCTATGCTGCAAGGCTGACAGTTGATGTGGTGTGTGCGATATGACTGCCATGCGTTTTACGTCCCAAGTGAGGCGTGAAAAAGTATCTTACTTGGCCGCCATAGTGTGGATCACCATACTGCATAGTCTGCATGCACAATGAGTACAGTGACCACAATTCTGGGATTCTATTTATGCTTTCCATCAGGCATTGTAGAGTCACTTTGTAGGCTCCTAAAATAAAAAAAAAATCGTCGTGTTCCTCACAACGGCGTTGGTGAGAATCTTACTCACGGCCTCCGACCTAGTAGTCTGGTTCACCAACCACTAGACTAATAGGCTACCAATAATTAATGCTTGAAATTTAGTTTGTCTGGAAAGCGCTTGATGCAGTGTGATAAGGCAGGGGAGTGTTTGCGATGTGCTTTTGTCGGTAATGTTTACTGTACGGACTAACTAGTCTCTCTCATCGTAGTTACAAAGAGTATCAAAATCAAACACTTCTTGATCAGGAAAAGCCGATCGTAACATTCTAAGAATGTAACACAATACACTACAATCATTAACATTTCTGTACTATGTAGAAAGCATCATAAAATGAAACAGAATATCTTCAGATTATGTTAAAAATAAAATTTTAATCTGTCATTTTTCATGTAATAGTCAAATATGTTACCTTGTGCGCGAGTGTCAGAGTATCATATCTTTTACGATAATAACTAAACTCGGTTATAAATCAGATGTGACAAGAGTCTACTATATTACAAATGAACGAAATATAAAACAGAAACAAATTTTAAATCGCATATATTAGAATCTCTCTTCAAACTCCACAGAGTTCGTTTTAATTCCATTCTATACAGAGCCAACATATTAACTTTTATAGATAAAAATAATATGTCATTGTATTGTCTTTAGATATGTTAAAAGCAAGACGTACGTGTATATGTTGTTAGCCTACATGTAATAACTAGAAAAGCTAGTGTCTTCTATTAAGCACGTTTAAAACTTCATACCCGGTTAAAAAGAATTATTCAAAAGACAACGAATTTGACCACAGACAAGAACGTAATATTGTGTCTATACATTATTGGGAATTTAAATCATGAGCAAATCGAAAAAAGTTGAATCTGTCACTTGTCAAACAAACGTCAAAAAAAACTAATGTCATGTCGCGCGCTTTCGTCGCAGGTCAAATTACTAAAAAAACCTTTTCGTGAATTACCTAAATAGATAACCTAGCTTTCTAACTTTATGTCGTCACTCTCTAGACTCGCGAAAGTGCTCTTGTTAAATTATCCAAACGTCAAACATCAACATAAATTAGTCCGACACGTACTTTAGTTACATGATGGGTTAACAAACGTTCATCCAGTCGCATTTACACTAAACACATTGTTTCGTTACAAGTGAAAGTACTTACTGGTTAAAACAATCCATTGTTTTGTCACTTAACTTTCTATCCGATCTAGACCAGTTTTGTAGCCTGGATAAGGTAGTGATCGTTATTATGCGGCATGAGAAACGGAGCGTGTTACAAAATGTTATACATATTAAAAAACTACAGTCTCAAGACAAAAATCTCTGATCAGTGTGTGTTGCCAGTGCTAATTTAGGGTACACAGACGTGGTCGCTCACTATGGGCTTCATAAGAAGGTTTAAAATCACTCAAAGAACAATGGAATGCTCGAGGTTTCTTTGCGTGATCGAATCAGGAATGAGGAGATCTGCAGACGAACCAGGGTCGCCGATATTACCTGTAAAATTGCTAAACTTAGGGCAGTGAGCGGGGCACATTGCACGCAGAAATGATTGCCGATGTGGCCATAAAGTTCTGGAATGGCGACCGCGTACCAGAAAACCCAATGTTGGTAGGCCCCCACAACATGTTCCGACGATCTAGTGAAAGTCGCGGTAAGCCGTTTGATGCGGGTGGCATGGAAACAGCTGCTGTGGAGGACCTTGTCGGACACCTATGTCGTGCAGAGAACGTCTTTCGTCTACATAAGGGAGGCTATATATTCCTTGGAAAATACAAACTGAAGAAGAAGCAACAAAACAAAGTCGAGGAGTTGGATTTAGAGGCAAACAAGGCCATTCTTAAGTGAAAGTTTGAAGAATAGGGCTTCAGCATTTTCGAGTGACACGCTGTCAGCTGTCATTCCCAAGTGTTGAGGGGAAACAATTTTGACTGTACTATAGTTCTTAGTATCTAATCTGTGTAGAAATAATCCGTGTAATCTTCTTATCGCTAATCCAATATCGTTTAAATGAAGCAATGGAAATGAAATTTACTTTGTTTTTTTATCACATATAATGGTTTTTTTTCTCATTTCTAACGAGTTTCAATGTTTATTTTGACGTTTGACGACCCACAGTACACCACACATACAAGAGTACATCAAATTTGTAAACAGGTCTAAAGTGTAGTAAAAATAAAGCTCTTACAGGCAATCTTGGATGGATAAATTGACTCTAAATTGATGCATTCATAAGTAGTTTTGATGTATAAATCTATTAAACCCATATTTGATTTCAAATCAGGTTCAATTTTCTACTTAACTTACTTAGTGTCATAATTTCCTCCAAAACTTATATCTTAATATACATAAATTACGTGTCACGGTGTTTGTCCGCGATGGACTCCTAAACTACTTAGCCGATTTTAATCAAATTTTGCACACCGTGTGCAGTTTGATCCAACTTTAAAGATAGGATTCAGAACAAAAGATTTAGGCACAACAATGCGTGGCCGGGTCTAGTAGAATTATATAAACAATACTACGTAACACTATATGAATCTTATGGTAAAGTTATCACAACTGTTAAATGTCGTAATAATAAATTTCAAAGTGATCATTATCAAACAGTTTAGTAATCATCGCCATAATGACTCAATAGACGTAAGTTTAAACTCCTTTGATGTCAGAAAGGAATGTAATCATCGTGATAATATCCAAAGTTTGGGAATTCTGACAACTCTTGATCCTCTTGAGGGTTCCATCAGTTGTTTCGCAACTTAGTTTGTAGACAATTGATTGACCGTTAATGGATGGTTTGTTACTCTGTCTAATGCGAAATGCGAATTCTTCGAATGGGGGTTAGATCTACAAACTGCCTAAATGCGGCTATATGACTACCGATCAAGAGGTCTCGAGCTCGATTTCCGGGTCGGGTCAAAGTGTTATTGAGTGTTATACAGTCAGTGATATCTACACTGACTGATAGAATACTGATATTCTTTTTTTTTTCTTTACATACATACATATTATACATAGAAAACATCCGAACTCCGAAACAAATATCTGCAAATCATATAAGCATTTAGTCAGACCCGGGAATCGAACCCGAGACCTCAAGAATAGCAGTCGCATACGTGACCGCTGCGCCACCGAGGCAGTCAAATATATTTATGGTATAATATGTAAGTATGTAGTAAATTTGGTACCACAGACGTTTTTCCCAATAACCACAAACAACAAATTAACACTTTTACGAGTAACTCTTTGTATTTTTAAGTGTTTCATACAATTTCCCTTTGTAACAACTAATTCATACCGGCAGATACAATACAAAAGCCGTTAAATACAAAAGTGGTTAATAAAGCGTCTCTAACTAATTCATATGTAAATTAAAATATTCCGTTTTACATTCAAATCATTTTGAAACATAGAAAACTAATGAAAACTCATTATTCGTTATTTTTTAGAATGGTTAACGTTAATAGCCTTACTGTGTAGGTACAGTTACATTTAAAAATAAACCTAAATGGAAGGGCCGTACTCTTGGGTTACTTTCAGTCAATAATAATAACTCGAAACATCTTACGAACGACAATCTGTTGAAAACCAGGTTAAACCTGTATAAGGGTAACGACTTTTTTTTTATTTTAAGAACCTGCCAAAGTGACTCTACTCTGCTTGATAGAAAACATGAATAGAGTCCAAGATTTGTGGTCACCAAACTCATTGCGAATGCAAACAATGCAGTATGGTGATCCACACTATGGCGGCCTAGTGAGACGCTTTTTCACATGCCGCTTGGACACGTAAAAGGCATCATAATCATCGTGGCTGTGTAAAGCTCCCACACTTACCACAATAACTGTCACGTCAACATCAATGGGCCTCCGAATTCGCACTCAACAACAAAACCCGCCAGCAGGAATGCTGTCGCTTTAGGTTGGTCTTCTGTGAGAGGGTAGTACAGCCCAGGTTGAGCCCGCCCGTGCTGCAATCAGCTTGGCTCTACTACTATTAAAGTTATCTAATACGATAATACATATGCCTATATCTTAGGTTTGAACATTAATATGTTTGCAGCTGTCCATGGACAGCGATAACCCCACCAAGCCAGCAAGTGATTCGTCTTTTGTGTGTTGTTTTGTACCATAAAAAGTCCTTTGATGTCTAACTTTAAATCAATTATTTTCTCGATTAAATTCCTCAATATCTTGTGTAGGCAAACTTTATTTTGATACAGCTTTGTACACTTGGGAAATAAAGTAGAGTCTTTTTATTTTGATGGATCACGTCGGACGAAGGTAAATATTTAATTTGTAATCTCACTCGAAAGCTGAAACTGCCTCGAAGGCTATTTACCCGTGAGTTTAGTTTAGAGATTATTATTATCATGTTATAAGTAATATATAACACAAATACTACTTTCTCCAATCAGGGCTTTCTCCTTTGAGAGTGAGCAGATTCGTGTCTTGATTTTATCCTTATACGTTTCCTATATTTTTACACTTAGCTAGCTACTTAGATTCGTGCTACATAGGTACTTAGGCAAAGAATTATCAGAAACGGATAATAGTACCGTTGACAAAGATAATGTAATACCTAGCCGGTTTCGACTACTGTGGTCGACTGGTCACCGTCGAGACTTCAACGGAGATCAACCAACTACGTAGATGTATTATATAGTGCATATATATAGTGCACAAGTGTGTCGATCTTGTCTTTATACATATTAGACATCTCGCAAAAGTAGTTATGTGAGGCACTAATTTGTTTGCTTTTTTGTGAAGTAATAATAATAAATAAATATTTCGGACATGTGACACACAACGTCATCTAGTTTCAAACTAAGCAGAGCTTGTGCTATGATAACTAGACTGACTGATAGAATACTTTATATTATTTTTTTCTGTAAATACATACAAATTATACACAGAGTACACCTAAACTTCGAAATAAATATTTGCAGATAATACAAACATTTGATCCGACCCGGGAATCGAAGACCGGGTAGTAATGGTTGTGGTGGAGTATTATTTGAATCACAATAAGATTTTAAACTTCTGTACCATGAGGATGGATGTATAGATGTTTTGTATCTCATTTAATTACGCTAGAACTGGACGGATCTGGATGGAATTTGGTGTAGAAATAGATTATAGTCTGGAATAGAATATACGTTATAGTTTCTATCAATGAAAAAATATTAATAATATCGAGATTAACATGGAACCGTTGATAAAAACAGTAACGATGCGTTTTTTTCCTTTAAGGCGTCTTCTCAGTTTAGGCGCCTCGAAAATCGGCTATTTTCGAGATTTTTTTGCGAGGATTTTTGCTTTAAATTATGGGATAAAATGGATCCAATGTAATAAACACATCTTTCAAGTACATGAAAAAATTTTATTTTTATTTTTTTTTAACAATTATTATAATATAACAGTAGCATCGAAAATCCCGTCTAAAAATGTTATGGTCGTGGCTTGTTGATGGTATCTCCGAAACGGGTCATCGGAAACAAAAAAATAAAACGGTTTGAGATTCAGTATGTCAGTGGCTATAACGCATATCATCAGATTTTTGATATTCGCGAAAATAACAAAAGGGCGCACGTTTTTCGAAAAAGTAATAAAACGCGATTTTTTTACAGGTTTTTGTTTAAAGTTTTGGTTGCAGAAAAATCATGAAAAACCTTACCTCGGTTAATCAGCGATGCCTGCTCCATACAATGGACCTTCCGATTCTTAAAAATTAAATTTAATTAAAATTTAATTTAAAAAAAAATAAAAATCGATTTTTTTAAATTTCCAAAGTGAGAAGACGCCTTAATAATTCCCATACTAGGAACATATTATGCAAAATTTCCTGAAACGGCAATAACACCCAAACTCAGAACACCCATAACAAAGTGTAAGCCATATGGGAATCGAACCGACAAAATCCTGCGCAATAGGAAACGGTGAGGTGACTGCTTAGACCACAAAACCATTCACGTAGTCCAATACGACCAGTATATCAGGTTCTTTCATATTGATACCATAAAAGTTCTTACGACCCCGATTGGCACACACGACTATCAACGTGTTCAAACTAGAGGTATGTGATATAACGTCATTCATAATAATGACGCGATAAACATAACCGATATAGTATATGAGAAATAGAAACCCACACTAACAATAAAACTTTTAGTTGGAAGTATGTATTCAATCATTACGGTAAAAAAACCGGACAAGAGCGATTCTGAATCAGGCAAAGAGGGTTCCGTAAGCAAAGAAGTTGTTTATGTAAATTGTCTATCCGTTAATTGCGCACTGATTTTTTTTTAGAGATTTTCTTTTACTATTCCTACTTACGAGATTTTTTTTTAAATCTAAGCGTAGCTAAATGAATAAATAAATGGTTTACAAAATATAAAATAGCGTTAGAGCTGTCGTAATTCCAGTGACTATCACGTCCTTGTCCGAGTTGGTGAGATTACCCCTCCATCATCCAGTGGGTGCCGTAAGAATAAATAAATGGTTTTCAAAATATAAAATAGCGTTAGAGCTGTCGTAATCCCAGTGACTATCACGTCCTTGTCCGAGTTGGTGAGATTACCCCTCCATTATCCAGTGGGTGCCGTAAGAGCCGTCTAAGGAAGCAAATTATGCAGGAAAATAACACGGCAAGGAGAAGGAAAACTTGATAAAAACCAAATACAAGCCCGTACGTCTGGCCAGCGTGGTACACTAGGTTAAACCATCATTCTAAGGAGAGGTCTGTGTCCACTAGTACTACACTGTAGACTGTCAAAAACCGTTAGAAAAGATTATGATAAGTTAAACGGCATGAGTGGCATGTCCCTTCAACATAAAGGGAGGGTCCGACCAGGCGATAATGCCTGGCAGACTGCAGCCCAGAGGTTGAGAAGTTGAGAAGATTTATGGTTATTGGCGCAAGAATATTTATCTTGCGATACAGGATTAGTAGTTACTCCGTAATTCGATATGTCTTCGATAGATGACGCTGTATATGGCTGTCGCCACAATGAGTGATACTTTTTTTGTAATTAATAAATTGGCTATATTCAGCATTTTATCATTATCATAAATTCCTTATTTAATACAGTCCGTGTGGTCCCCATTAATCCGGTGGGTGTCGTAGGAGTCGAGAAAGGAAGTAAAGTACAGGACAACATCACTGCAAAGAGAATGACAACCTTGAAACAAACTACACCCATCTGGCCAGCGTGGTATAGTAGGTTGAAACCTCCTTGGTGGTGTAAAGTGAGGCTTATATCCAGCAGCGGATTGTTAAATGCTGATGATATGATAAACACGTTTTTTAACCCTTAAAATATGACGGATCCCTAAAAAGATGATTTGTAATCAATCACTAAGTACACACGCTAAAATTAGAATAAATTATATAAACGACTATCCATCACTCTTACATAATACAAAATGTCACAACAAAATTGAAAAGATTACATATATTGGTAGGTCAAAATACATACTGGAACCATCTAAGTTTATTAAGCCACTTTTACATTTGTTTTAATATCAATTAATGTGTAAACGGTTGTGCGTACCATAATTAACTATTCAAGAACGGAGGTTTTTGGGTGCCATGCGGAATAAAGCATTTATTCACGCATTTAAAATATTCAAATCAACCTTTTTCAATAAAATTCAAGTGGTATATAGAAATGACATTTCTGAATAGGTGTCTAGAATGACGAATTGGTTTGTAACTTTTTTTTTTTGAAGGCAAAGCCCGCATTTTGAACATATCCTATGTCGCGGGGTACTTTAAAAAAATACACGAAACGGACACTAAGAATACCCAGACTCGGAGCAACAATCTTTGGATCACACAGTGTAGTGAGGAATTTGAACCCACAATACTCGGCTATTCGATCGACTTTTTATATATGGAGGGCCAAGAATTCGTTAACATTTGAATCTAACATCCCGTGCAAACATGTTACGGGAGTTCTTGGGACCGATGCTACTGGAATTTGCTGGCTACTATCGTAAAATGTGGTTTCAACAAGATGGAGCCAGTTGTCACACATCCAATGAGTTCCTGCCGGTGGTCAAAGACATATTTCCGGGCAAATTGATTTCCAGACGAGGCGACATTCCATGGCCACTCAGAAGTCGATCTATCTCCAGCAGACTTCTTTTTATAGGATTATTTGGGTACATCAATATACCAAATATACTACATCAACTAACAGAAAAAATCAGCACAGAGATGTCGACGATCTCGCAATCTCTTTGCCGACCAGTATTTGAATTTTTCGGTGCTAGCTTAATAAAGCGCAAACGTCGAAAGGGTGGTTATAAAGACCATGTAATTTTTTAAAAATAAATTCCAGCTAGATAATTAGTTTCCGAGTAAATAAACCATTTTATAATATATTCAATGGTTTTTTATACGATTTTTTCAAATGTCACACTACACCATATTCGTTGAATCGATTGGATATCGAATTAAGTTATCTGATTAGAGTAATTCAACAGGTAAGTCTGGCATACCTCGTAAACCATTCGAGTGTGTAGGTTGAAATTTATCTGGCATTATTTCACATAAATATACAATCTGATCTGATTTTTCTGTTAAACTTTTTAAATATATTTCTAAACTTACAGTACAACGTACAAGTATAGTACAACTTAGTTCGAATAAAAAAGTAACTGATATGACATGTTGCGCGCATTGCCGTCTACCACGTACGCATCCAAACTATTAGCCAATAAAAGCCAATAAAAATGACAAGTGTCTATACACACATAATATAATATGAACCAATAATGTTTTCCTTACGGTAATTACGCTATTGCTATTATAAATAAAATAAAACAAAATACCGGGAGGTCATTGATCAGGATAGAAATCACATTACATATCAACTATATTTATTCGATAAAAACGTTAATATCAAAACATATTTGTGTAAAATTTAATCATGAATAGAGGTTAAACAAAATCTAAATAAAAATTCATATCAGTGTTGTGTGTAATTAGCTTAAAATATAATGTCATCGCATGTTAGAAGTCGTTAAAACGAGCACATACCCCGTTATACGGACCGCTGACTGTCACACTGCAGTGAGTAAACTCGCGCACATAAATGTTATCATATGTAAATAATACATGGTGGATGAAAAAGCTTTATTAGTTTTTCTAACATAGTGGATAAGCGAGCACACGGGTCAGAGATAGAAAGAAACGTACACCTTCGCTTAAGAGTGTGTTGTCAGTTTTATAAGTTTAATTTTCCTACTCTAGAAGCTGGTTACGCACTTCAGCTTTTTTTTTGAAAGTTTAAATTTCGTATTAGTACTAATATACCGTAAGTAATTCTTTTCTAAGATTAATTATGCAAGCCAAAAGGTTTTGTGAAATTCGCAGTGTCACGTGCCAGATATTTCATTGATTGTATGATTTGCTAGGTAGTAGAGCAACGCTGATTTCCGCACAAGCGGGCCGGCTCGACCGGGGCAGTACTACTCTCCCACAGAAGACCAACCTAAAGCGCCAGCATTCGTGTTGTTGTGTTTCTTTGGTGAGTGTGACACCGGAGGTCCATTGATGCAGGTTACGGGATACAGTTATCGTGGTAACTGTGTAAGCCTTACACCGTCACGATGACTGTCATGCCTTTTACGTCCCTAAGCAGGGTGTGAAAAAGCATCTCACAAGGCCGCCATAGTGTGGGTCACCATACTGCAATGTCTGCATTTGCAATGAGTATGGTGACCACAGCTCTTGGATTCTATTCATGCTTTTCATCAAGCAGAGTAGAGTCACTTTGGCAGGCTCTTAATATAGAAAAAGAAAAAAATGAAATTTTGGTAGCTTGGAACGACTCAAAAATACAATATACGCTCCGTGAAAAGGCTTACTTATGCTTTATCCTTAGCTACGTCTATAACAGAAGTGAAAACTTCTTTAGAGGCGTTGTGCACTCTTTGTGATGGGTAAAAAATGTTTAACTCGCGGCAGGACACGTGACCTGATCGAAAATTCGTAAGACGGAGCGACTATGTAGCTATGCATCAGTGATCTGATTAAGTCTTCGTTAAGCCGAGTTTCAAGCGTAATTATTAAGTTATGAATGAAGCTTCATATACAAGAGAGGAAAAATGGTTTCCAATTTAATTTTATTGGTAACATTAAAGTTCGTTAATAGCTACTAAACAAAAAGGTTCATCGGTTACCTACTTGTGGGAAAGGTCGGGTAGAAAGTAGTATAATGTATTTGCCTGTTTAGAAAATGAGTTACTTTTAACATAGATATATTGATAACTTTTTATTTTGTTTGTGCCAAAAGTGAAAACAATTAGACCAAAAAACCAAAATAAAATAAAGGAGATATGGCACAAAGTGGACTTAATCGAAAATGAGAATTGATTTCTTTTAGCAAAAACTAATTTAATAAAAATACAGTTTCCTTATAAATTTTCCTTCAACAATCTTGCGCGGAAAACTTCTACGTAAAGAGGGCATTTTATTTACATAATAACTAGATTTCAAAGTTGGACCTGTTGTTGGAAAGCAAGAAATAACCTTAATAGTTTCACATTGCGCTACAATTCAGTTTTCAAATGCTTTTATAAAATGATTAAAATGAAATCTTAACGACAATGGCATTGAACTGTCTAAAAAATACATTTAACAAAATTCTAATTGTAACAGAAATCATTTTTATGTACATTTGATAAATCTACTGTTATAACTTCTATTTTATTAGAAACTGTCTCGGTGGCGCAGCGGTAGTGAATGCGACTGCTGTGCTTGAGGGGTTCGACCCGGGGGTCGCACCAAATGTTTGTATGAACTGCATATATTTATTTCGAAGTTTGGGTGTTTTCTATGTATAATATGTATGTATTTACAAAAAAAAAGTATATAAGTATTCTATCAGTCAGTCTAGTTATCATAGCACAAGCTCTGCTCAGTTTGAAATAAGATAACGTTGTGTGTCAAATGTCCGAAATATTTATTATTATTATACCTGTAGCAAGTAAAATGTCACCATTATCACCATCATCTCAGTTAAAAGACGTCCACTGAATGAAGCCTTTGGATGCAGGCAGCACAGGACCGGTTGTTGTGGAGAGTCTTGGAGGATTTATGTATCCCGCAGTGGACGTAAAATATACTCAAAAGTAATAAGAAATAGAAAAGATTAGAAGTACAAAATAAGATCGATATTTAGGAAATAGAAAATCCAAAAACAGTAGAAAATCCCTACCCTTAAAATAGGTGATCTCTTACATCTCGTTTTACAGTTATTTTCAAACTAAGGTTTATGGAATGCTTTCAAGAACCTCCAAAATTGACTTCCTTTTCTTACGTACTACTTGAAATTTACAGGGAATACAAAGGGGTGTCGATGAGTTTAATTAACAACCAGAACAAAGGGCTCACCCCAAAATATTTTTCGAGATAATGATGTGCGTGACGTATCTCAAATTTTACAGTGAAAGACACCAACAAAAACTTCAAACTTTGCAATTCGCGTTTAACTCGCAATAGTTATTTTTCGCACTAAGTGTAAAGTATCCATTAAAGACGCAAAAGAGAAAGAAAGATAAAGAAGAAGCAAGATATTATGAATTTCGTCTAAAATGTGATAGTTTAAGACTGCGAAACACTTCTGTCACTAAGTGTACACTAAGCACAATTGTCTGTGAACACGTCATCTTTACTTTGAAAAGTTAATCACTGTACAGTGAACGTGATAAATGCAAGTGTAGCTTTTACAGTCTAATTACAGTGACATAACTACGTACATCTTCACGCCCATGTACACTTTAAAGACGAAACCAAGAAGCACACAACGAACTGCCAAAACACTCCTTCCTAAGGAGCACATGTCCAGCAGTGGACCAATAAAGACTATTTGCCTCTATAAAATTAAAAACACGCTATTATAATCATGTAAGTACTTCATCGTTTGACAAACATTATTATCGATACAGAAGCCACACATACCATCAACAATGTATAAACGACACGTTACTAAGTTTAATGCACCCCATTAGCGAAGCCGTATACCATACCGACAGGAAAAGTCTTCGGAACGCACCTAACAATGCATGACAAAACATGACTTGACATTGAATAATAGACCTTAACGCCTACGCAATAAAACTTCAGAAACAAACTATTGTGACAAAGAGTTTAATCGTAGATCCCATACTTGGTTAGTAAAGGCCATCGGAACAATGATCGCAAGCGCCGGATCTAAATACTTGGTAGTGATTGTACCTTAAGGTTCTAACACACTGGCTATATTACGACAGAAGACAAACATTTGACAAATACAACACTATTAATTGCCTTAAATGTTGTTAATGTTCTCTGGCTGATAAAATTCGTAACGAGGTTATTCGACAGAGAACTAGGAGTAACTGACATCGCACGGAGAATCAGTATACTGAAGTGGAAGAGGGCCGGCCATGTCACCAGACGAACCGATGGTCGCTGAAGCCGACTTGTGCTATAGTGGATACCACGATTGAGCAAACGTAGTGTAGGACGCCCTGCGGCGCAATCGGCCGACGACTTGAAGAAGGTGGCTGGCAGAGTATGGATGCGAATTGTACAAGACCGGAATGGTTGGCGTTCCTTGGGGAAGACCTTCGTTCAGCAGTGGACGGTGATAGGTTGATTGATTGTTGTTGTTAGTGTGGTGACGTATAGACAGAATGCTATGACCCACCAATTCCGCATTCCCTATGATACATATGTCATAGTTTATGTAGGTTCAGGATGTGCTGTTGAGGACAACACATGGTTAGACACAATACGAAAAAGTGAGACACAAGCAATTATAATGTCCTGGGTAATGTTAGAAAAGGCGAATGTATCAGTATATTGCAGCAGTGTAAGGAACTGCAGTGCTGGTATTGTGACAGGGCCCGCGCCCGGTTCTATTTGCCCCTCTGCGTGTGCTTTATTTTTAAATATGTAGCAGTGTATATTATTGGAATAAATATTATATATATATCGACATGTATTACATAAAAGAAATATACTTTAGGTACACAAAATTAAAAAGTTGGTGCGTGATGTTATGTTACTACTTTTTCCAAAGTAGAAAACCAAATGAGCAGACGAGTCCCGTAACGGTTAGTGAACTACCGCTGTTTATGGACACCTGCGTCTCAAGAGTCACGCCAAAACCAGGGAGAGGGGGTTTGAACCTTGATAATGTCACTCATTTTGTAAAAAATCAATAAGAACATTGCTTAACACCAATTTTTCTGTAAGATTATGATGACATTTCAGTGAAGCTGACCCATTTGTTACGAAGCATGGCACTGACGTTCTTTTGGTACCTACAATAATCTAATCCGTATTTCTCATATGTTACGCATACAGTGAGTTAGGGGCTTTATATTTTTATTCCTCAAAGCCAAACAGGTGATTATATGATGTGGTTGTTATTATATAATTTGCTGCCACTATTTTTGGAGTGAACTATTGATGTCATTCATTAGTAGACATGTATAACGCTGTAATATTGTAGGTGTGTGCGTTACAGATTTCAGTTTCGTTTCTTAAGATAACTATAATGGGATCATTCAAACCAGGATGATCATTTATTTAGTACGTGTTAAAAATGTCATTTAATAGTTCTTGAAGCTGTAAAATATAAAGTTCATAAATCAGCGCAATTAAAGTTTTATAATTAACAGTCAATTAATTTAAAACCAAGTCCTAGTCCACTTTAGAGTGTCTAGAGTTCTAGATTGTAGACTTCATCTCGGCAAACGTAGTGTAGGGCGCTCACAAGTCAGGTGGAGTGATAATTTGTGCGAGAAGGCTGGCACGAGCTGGATGTGAGAAGCCCAAAATCGATCAGTGGCGTGACTGGGAAAGGCTTATGTCCAGCAGTGGACTGCGACAGGCTGATAATGATGATGACAAGTTCTTTTTGGCAGATAGCACAGTCTCAAGTAAAGGAAAGGACGCAAATATGTTAATAGCATAAAATGCAAGTACAATCTTTTATATTCCGATTGTGAGATTGTGACGTACATGGATATATGACGACGTAGGCACTTCTAAAAAGTAAAGTTAAATTAGTCTTTCGATATCAAAATGGATTACATCATCATCACATCAACAGCCTTTTATAGTCCACTGCTGGACATAGACCTCTCCTTACAAAAGAGGTTTTGGTCTAGTATACCACGCTGGCCAGACGGGTTGGTTTAGGGTCTGAATCAGGTTACCGCACTATATCGACGGAGGCGGCGTGCGCGTTAGCCGGAACTCCCCCGTGGGATTTGGAGGCGAAAGTGCTCGCTGAAGTTTATCGGCGAACGGCAGACTTTCGGGTGGGTAGCGGCATTCGGCCCCCACCCGAAGAGATACGCGAGTGGCGAGAAGCCGCTCGTCGAGCCACGATGGCTCGTTGGTCGTCCCGGCTGGAGGCTCCACGTGCTAGCTTTGCCGCCGTGGAGGCTTTCCAGCCGGTCATCGCCGAGTGGGCAGGGCGGCAGCACGGGACCCTTTCCTTCCGACTGACGCAGGTTCTTTCCGGGCACGGTTGCTTCGGGAAGTATCTGCACTCGGTCGCCAGGAGGGAATTGAGTCCCGCCTGTCACCACTGCGACTGCAGTGAGGACTCGGCTCAGCACACGCTGGCGGTTTGTTCCGCCTGGGCGGCGCATCGTGGGGTCCTCACTGCAGTTATTTGAGGAGATCTCTCGCTACCGGCCGTAATACGCTCCATGGTCGGTAGCGACAGTTGTTTTACCGCGGTCGCAACCTTCTGCGAAGATGTAATTTCGCGGAAGGAGGCGGCGGAGAAGGCCCGGGAGGACGACCTCCACTCGGACCCAATTCGCCGCCGGCGAACCGAGCGGCGGAGGCGCGCGTACCAGGGTCTCATGCCGCCTTGAGTGTGGCCGCGGGTGGACGGGACGGGTTTTCCCCTCCATCCGCTATAGTGGCCAGCCGCGAGGAGGCGACGTCCGCGTGTGCCATACGTCGCCTAAAAGGAGAGTTTATCCGCAGATGGTGCCCGCATGAGCGGGCAGGCGCTAGGAAGGATCTGGATGTCGTAATAACAGCTGTTCCCGGATCCCTCCTATGTCAGGCGCAGAGTGGCACACCGTGTGGTTTTAGTCGGTCCGATTCCGACACACCACCCCGCCGTAAACCCCGGTGGGGTGACGGCCCGAGGGGGTTTCCATACGGTAAAAAAAAAAAACAAAAAAGGGTTTCAATCAGGTTTTCCTTCTCTTTGCAGTGAGTTGTCCTGCATAATGTGCTGCCTTAGTCATCTCTTACGACACCCGAGGGATGAATAAGTGTAGTTACACTTAGTATTCTTAATGCGTCACCACACGGAAGACTGCCTACCACAAAATAGTGACGTAGCCAATTCACCAGGTAGTAAAGCCACTCTGATTTCAGCACGAACGGGCCGGCTCATCCGGGGCAGTACTACCCTCCCACAGAAGACCAACGTAAAGTGTGCAATACAATGCTATGATGACTGTCATGTCTTTTACGTCCCCAAGTGAGGCGTCAATCATAATAGGCCGCCATAGTGTGGGTTACCATACTGCATTGTCAGCATTCGCAATGAGTGTGGTGACTATAACTTTTGGACTCCATTCATGCTTTCCATCAAGCAGAGTAGAGTCACTTTAACAGGCTATTAAAATAAAATAAAAAAAAAATACTAATAATCGGCAACAATTGTAAGAATTATATTTATCTCTTCTTTTCTTGTTTCTTTTTTTATAACAACAGTTACTAGAATTAGTGAAGCTCGCCGGTTTTTTTATTATTATATTAGCAATATTAATATACAAAAAAAAGTCAACAGTAGAAAACAAAACACAAAATAACTTACGCACAAAATGCTTAAAACCAATCACGAACAATATTAACTTCCGGCTACTGAAAGAATTGCCAGAATCGGATCAGCAACTCCGGAGATTATACTTTTATCAGAAATCACAAACTCTCTAACTTCACTTCCCTATAACATCTCAAGTATATAAATAATCAAAGATAAAATGGTTCAGTATCTTTTGCTCATCTCTTTGTTCCACAATTGTAGTGTTTACACGAATTGTGATTACTAAAAAAGTGTCTGGAAAGTAGCTTTAACAAAACATGATCAGACTAGACTCAGACCAGCAAGTTTAGTACAATATACCCACTACCTCACTACACAAGGCGTATACGTATGCACAACGCTTAGAAGACGAGTGTCACGCTACGAAGCATCACACAAAGAGGAGACCGAGAACATAACTACTGTGTAATGTATTCTATAGTGGGCCAAGAATTCGTGAACATTTGAATCTAACATTCCGTGCAAATATGTTACGGAAGCTCTTGGGACCGATTTTACTGGAATTTGCTGGCTACAATCATTACAAATTCTTGGCAATGAGTCCTTGCCGGTGGTCAAAGACATGTTTCCAGAAAAGCTGATTTCCAGACGAGGTGACATTCCATAGCCACCCAGAAGTCCAGATCTATCCCTTGCAGATTTATTTTTATGGGGTTATTTGAAGAATCGTGTTTACATCAATAAACCAAATACACTAAGACTGAAAGCCATCCTATATCTCATTCTTACAGCAACTTACTCCTATGTATTTATGTGTTTGTTTATTTATCGTAACGTATTTTCGTTGCATCGAGTTTCAAATCAAAGTGACCCTAAAAGAATTTCACTTCAAACATAGTTAAAAATGGTCTCTGAACTGTGCTGTGCATCGTGTTAAAATTTAAGAACTACCGAATTTGTCAGTTTTTGTAGTGTATAAAAATGTGTAAAGCAAACCAAGATGTTTATATTTAGTATGTAAGTAAACCTTTATTGCTTCAAACAGTATACATATATCTAATTTGTTTTAGAATTCATCCTCTTTAGTAGATGCAGGCGACAGGGGCCGGGTTGTTGTGGAGAACCTTAGGGGAGGTCTATGTTCAGCACGTGGACGTCTTTTGACTGAGATGAGATGATGATGAGAGTTTTGGTATGTAAAAATAGTGGTTTTTATTTTCTGCGTCGTCCATAGTCCATATGTTGAATGTTACCAATAATAATAGGTTGTTCTCAAGAATATAATGAGCAACAATTGAATCTCTCTGATCGAATCTCTGGTCAGAACTTAGTTTGAAAAAAGTAATCGTACAAAAGGTAAGAATTTGTAGAAAAATACTTACTCCAGTAAATGTGAAAAAAGTGACAACAATGCAAAATAACAGTAAAAATAAACAGTATAATTATGTATATAAGTTTTATTCATTACAGGTTTAGGTCTAAACGGCGCTTAATACAATCCTATATAAATCCAAGTTTTATTACGGCAATATCGCTTTATTTCAACTTAATAACAAGAAAATATACGTCCAAGCGATGGAGAGCTGACATTAAACTATCTGACTTTCACTAGTTGTCGAAAAACTATAATTATAGTAAACCAAAGGTTACAACGGCTACACTCACTGTGCATTAAACGTACGTAAGATGAGCGATACGAAAGAAAATCCATTTGCTTTCGCCTTTAACTCGTTTTTGCTAGACTCGTGATAGTTTGAAGAACAAGATAAAAGAAATTAGTTGGTATAATAGGCATTCTTCCGTGCCATCTTTGAAAATTTTTTGCTGGTTTCAGTTAAGCGTTAGCGCTAGCTCGCTTCGGTCGCTCGCTCGCGTATTAATTTCTTATTTTGTATTTTTAATTTTGTACTTTACTCTAATGTTTTTAACTCAAGCGTTTATCTCCTTTTTTACCTCCCTGGGGTAAAATATATAAAAATCTCTTCTTAGTTGGTATTTACAACATAAAAAGCCGTTCAGTATTTTTTTTTGGTATAGATATGATATTCATTTTTGTGTTCCTTTCCGAGTTTTATTTGAGGTCAGTGCATCCTGTAAAACTGTAAAGGATGGTACTTCGTTTCTTTAACTGCTAGCTGCCTACCTTGCTCCAATTCTTCTTGACAGTTAAGTCGTCTTCAGATGGAATAACGCGAGAAGAAAAATTTAAGGAAATGAAATAGGTAGAGTGAGAAGTTAAAGGATACTCCAGATCTAGAATGCATAATTGGTTTAAGGGTGCACGAATAACTACATCAGCAGCTAGAAATGTTTCTTATTTTTTTCTTTATCATAAATTGAGAACTTCTTTTGTCTAGCCTTTATTATTCCAAATATTATTTAGCGCTGGCTACTAGTTCAACCTGTTTTACCTGAATATCAGACCTCCACAACTCTGAGGCTGAACTGAGTTAGAAGGTTGAACTAGTTTTCAGTATATATGAACTGGGTACTAATTTCTCAACGACGATTGCCATAGATGCTCACGACACCTGGGAACAACGGTTTAACGTGGGCTCTGAGGCACGGGCCTGAAATACCTTCTTTACTCCTGGCTGTTATTTGGATTTGATTTGATTTCTTGTAAAAAAAAACCAATAACACTCATTGACCCGACCTAATATTCGATCCTGAGCCCTCCTGATTGACAGTCACATACGCTAACCACAAAACCAACGAGGTAATCATAAGGCATATCTTAAATTGAAAACGGCAATAGAAAAATAACACGAAAATAATAAGTTTTACTATATATTAATACGAAGCGTTAATTACCTGGCAAAAAAAAATAAACTTTACTTTTAAAATGCGGTTTAAATTTAAGGGATACATATATATTACCTTAATGATCCATTTTTTCCTAGGTTATTTTTATATTCAAACGTACATATATTTACATGAATATATCTGTATTGCAAAATTCTTTTCCGCTCAACATTTAAACATTTGTTTTAAAAGACTCACTTCATACTTGTATAGCTACTCGTCTCAACGTTCCTATTGTGTACCCACCTTTAAAATAGTTATGGTTTTGTCAGTGGTGTAGTATTTCCGGGTCGAAAGGTGACATTTGGTCATAGACAATAGTTCCCATGATAACTGAGAGTTATGCTCTTATAAGCGCGAAGGTCATTAAGTTCGGATAGACGGGCTTGCTCTTTGCGTTATTATTTGTAATTAGAATTGTTTTGTGGGTTTCGCCTCGGCGAAAGTATATGATTTTCTCTTTTAATAAATGTTATATTTTTGTATCTTCCAAATTTTGGTGAAGGTCGTTTTAATGTTAGAGAATGAAACGCCTTAACAGTGATTTTGACAACACCTAGAGTTATTGAAAACTATAATATGGTGTTAACTGCATATATAAATGTGATTTAATTAAGTTATATAACACCAAGGATGCGTAAATAACTTTTAAAACTGGAAGAGAGGAAAATACAGCATTAAATGCATTTTATTGTTTTTAAACCATAAAATCAGGAATAATCTTGAAATAATTTAGCTATTGAACAGTTTAATCAGATAGTAGGTAGAAGAACCACGCTGATTTCAGCACGAACGGGCCGTGGCAGTACTACCCTCTCACAGAAGACCAACCTAAAGAGACAGCATTTCTGTTGACGTCTTTCGTTGGTGAGTGCGAAATCGGAGGCCCATTGATGCAGGGGTGACAGTTACCGTGGCAAGTGTGTGAGTCTTACACTGCCACGATGGCTGTCATGCTGTTTGCGTCCCCAAGCAAAGCGTAAAAAAGCATCTCATTAGGCTGCCATAGTGTAGGTCACCACACTACATTGTCTGCATTCACAATGAGTACGGTGGTCACAACAATTGGATTCTATTCATGCTTTTCACCGGGCAGTGTAGTCACTTTGGAAGACTCTTAAAAAATCCTCCAATATAAGGGAGGATGTTTGATTGCGTAATGCTATATAGATACTTATATTAACAAGCCACAGAATATCGATGGCGCGAGCCAGAATTTATAATTCCAAAACCATAAGAATAGTGTTTGCTAGATGACGATGGCAAGACCCATAACTAAACGACAAATCAAACTTTTTATATTAAGCCAAACAGTTCCTGGAACCAGAAATAAAAGGTAAACAACGAATCGACAGTATTAATCAAAAGCCTGTACAAAAGATTGTAAATACTGCAATATAATCTCGATAAATCAGAGCCAGCAAATGATGCAGTAAGTAGCAACAATCAGCTCATAAGCCTGTGTGTTGGATTAAAAATTACTGGAGCGGACATACCCGATGGCAAGATAAAGACGTTTTGTTTCCTGTCATCAAGATTAAGACGAGGATTTATGACTTTTAATAACCTCTGAAGCGCAACGGTGATGCATTCTATGGCAATAACGAAAACATGGGTTATATTGTCGATCAACACAAACTTTTGTATATATGAATGTTAATATATGCATTGAATGGGTATATGTTGAAAAATGAAAATATCTTATCAAGAAAAATACAATTTTTATTCATACTCTAAAAACCATATTATATTTCAACTTGTTTAGTTTAAATCTAGATAGAGCTGTGTGATTTGATTACATTTTTTGTTATAAGGAAATGGAGCGCAAAGGTTTTCCATAGTTGATTAGGAGAATGAATCTCTTTCACAATTCGAAATAAGAGGTTCCCGATAAAAAAACAGCAATAATATAAAAAATAAAAAATAAATAAATACAATACTTTACAATAAATCAGTAACTTCATGGTGAAAATGACAATCATTTTTTTTATTTTATTATAAATATTAAATAAACTTTGCATATAAACTAGGTGCTATTGTATTAAAGACCCTCAATGGCTACATAAACTCAAACAAATCATTTTAAAACAAAAGCTCAAGGGAACTGTATACACAAAAATAAAAACATTCTCTAAAAGTACGGTTTTCCACAAAAACAAAGAAATTAACACAAGTTACCCCATAATTAGTTAATGGTCCAAGAGCCCGTGAGTGCCAGACCTTCGTCATTTTATAAAAGCTGAAAGTTCTTCTATGTGTGTCCCTAGTACAGGTAAGAATGATCCCCAAACATGAAGCTGAGGCAGCGGTGGCTTTGGCAGATAACAGGCAACAAAGGTATGTAAAATTCCATCTCAAATTCGTCATAATATAAAACTTGATTTTTTTATATTTGATTCATAATAATATCAAAACTCGCGTTGCTCGTTGCCAGACAGTTAGTATGGTTCCAACCCTCTGCCGGACACCCCTAAACTATTATAATTTATAATTATACTTACGTTATATTATAAAACCTAAATTTAATATATAATTTTTTGGGAGCCTATTAAACTATGTTTATATAGTAGCCGGACAGTTTCGAAGGTTCTATCATCTTGCCAGACGCATTCAAAGTGAGCAATAATCGGGAGAGCAAGGAGCGAATACAGTAACTAAACGTTATATTATAAAACCTAAGTTTCATATATAATTTTTTGGGAGCCTATTAAACTATGTTTACATAGTAGCCGGACAGTTTCGAAGGTTCTATCATCTTGCCAGACGCATTCAAAGTGAGCAATAATCGGGAGAGCAAGGAGCGAATACAGTAACTAAACGTTATATTATAAAACCTAAATTTAATATATAATTTTTTGGGAGCCTATTAAACTATGTTTACATAGTAGCCGGACAGTTTCGAAGGTTCTATCATCTTGCCAGACGCATTCAAAGTGAGCAATAATCGGGAGAGCAAGGAGCGAATACAGTAACTAAACGTTATATTATAAAACCTAAGTTTCATATATAATTTTTTGGGAGCCTATTAAACTATGTTTACATAGTAGCCGGACAGTTTCGAAGGTTCTATCATCTTGCCAGACGCATTCAAAGTGAGCAATAATCGGGAGAGCAAGGAGCGAATACAGTGACTAAACGTTATATTATAAAACCTAAGTTTCATATATAATTTTTTGGGAGCCTATTAAACTATGTTTACATAGTAGCCGGACAGTTTCGAAGGTTCTATCATCTTGCCAGACGCATTCAAAGGCGGTCCGAATTGTACTCGCAGCACTTACGACGTTTAAACTGCTAACGTGTGGACCGATTTAGTGAGCGCGCGATAACGATGAAAATAATGAAAATATTTAGATTTAATTAAAATAAATTAATTTCTCTGTAAATTTCTTATCTTAAAAAAATGTGTCCTTTGGTATAATAAACACTAATATTTGATTTACTTTGTTTCATTGGCTTTATAATTTTAATAGCATTGACAATAATAAACTTCTTAAAAATGGAAAATAATATCAATTAAATTATTAGGTTTTCGACATGATTGACATTGTATGAGAAAAATTTTACTCAGTATTATTTTAAATATTTGTTATTGAAATTGTAAAAATTAATTAATGAAATTTCTGGATTAAGAAAAAAATAAACTGCAAAATTTGAAATTAATAACAATGGGTGTGCAGTGAAATCCCGCAATAGACTAAGCGCTCTGTTTCATTCGCACTAGTTACTGTATACGCTCCTTGCTCTCCTGATTACTGCTCACTTTGAATGCGTCTGGCAAGATGATAGAACCTTCGAAACTGTCCGGCTACTATGTAAACATAGTTTAATAGGCTCCCAAAAAATTATATATAAAACTTAGGTTTTATAATATAACGTTTAGTTACTGTATTCGCTTCTTGCTCTCCCGATTACTGCTCACTTTGAATGCGTCTGGCAAGATGATAGAACCTTCGAAACTGTCCGGCTACTATGTAAACATAGTTTAATAGGCTCCCAAAAAATTATATATAAAACTTAGCTTTTATAATATAACGTTTAGTTACTGTATTCGCTCCTTGCTCTCCCGATTACTGCTCACTTTGAATGCGTCTGGCAAGATGATAGAACCTTCGAAACTGTCCGGCTACTATGTAAACATAGTTTAATAGGCCCCCAAAAAATTATATATTAAATTTAGGTTTTATAATATAACGTAAGTATAATTATAAATTATAATAGTTTAGGGGTGTCCGGCAGAGGGTTGGAACCATACTAACTGTCTGGCAAGGAGCAACGCGAGTTTTGATATTATTATGAATCAAATATAAAAAAATCAAGTTTTATATTATGACGAATTTGAGATGGAATTTTACATACCTTTGTTGCCTGTTATCTGCCAAAGCCACCGCTGCCTCAGCTTCATGTTTGGGGATCATTCTTACCTGTACTAGGGACACACATAGAAGAACTTTCAGCTTTTATAAAATGACGAAGGTCTGGCACTCACGGGCTCTTGCTCTATAAGAATAGCGTTTTATTTCAGGATTGTACGACCATTAATCCTTTAGATGTCCTCTTTGACCGTGACCTGGTGTCTAATGAGGGCTTTAAGTATTGATCCAGGTAATTCCCCTTCCGTTCTTGTTAGTTTTTGATATATTGTAATGTTTTAGGTTCGTTAATGTGTGCTAATTTAGACCTTTAATTTGCTTTATGCCATCATAACGACGTGAAACTTGTTCTTGGCTACTTTGTTACTATCCAATGGACTATTTCACGGTTTTCAAAAGAATGATAAGTTTTTTATCACGAAATAACTTTTCATAAAATAGTCTAGAGTTCACCTGTTTAAGAAATTGAGTTTCGACAATATTGTTGCACACATTTTGTATTATATTATAACTTTTTGTCTTTTATGTGTTGTATTGATGAATTTTTGTAATCCGTTCACTACAAAACGGGAACTCAAGGCAACAAAAACCAATAAACTGCTTTAAATATGTGTTTAATCTCGCAATGCAAACAATATAGTGTATTTTAACAGTTATAACACAATTCATGTGTTCAGTTCTTTGAAATCTAGTAGCAGTTTGCTGCTATACCCTGACATAAGCATGTATTGTTACAGAAACGAACAATGCGTTATGACAATTCTCACAGCCTGTGAATACGGCTAAGGACAGTCGCACTTTAAACGCGTTCATGTGAAATTACAAATCAATGAGCGCGAAAAACGAGCGTGTGTGAGAATTGAAGTATATCTAGGTGACAAGAACAAAATGTGACAAATAGACACGTGACATACATTCGTTATATAAACATATGTACTAAAAATGCTCAGAGGCGTATTAACGTGTGGTGACGGATCAAGAATATGGATGTGCAAATCAGTTATAGCCTGGAACTCATTACCAGCGCACGTGTTTCCGTCTCACTACGATCTCGGGTCCTTTAAGCGGGGCGTGAAAAAGCATCTCACTAGGCCGCCATAGCATAGGACGCCATACTGCACTGTCTTCATTCGCAGTGAGTATGGCGACCACCGTTCTTGGATTCTATTCATGACTTCCATCAGGCAGACTAGAGACTTTGGTAGGTATCTAGAGAAAATAAATGGATTATTATCATATCCCCCTATTCATCCAGTAAGTGTAGTAAAAGCCAAGTAAGGAGGGCAAACTACACAGAACGATAGCTTTGCAAAGAGAAGATAATCTTGAAACAAATCACATACCAATCCGCCATGCCAAGGTGAAGGAGTAGGTCAAAGTCTCCTTTGTGAAAAAAGGCATCTGTTAAACAGTAGAGTAGACCATTGAAGACAGTTAATGATAATGTATTAAATACCCATCTTTTACCAACTATAATTTCATTATACTCGCGACATATGAGGCAAACATATTGCCATAAATCAGAGTTGGGAATAAATGATGGGCAAATTTCGAGTACATTGTAAAAAGCGAAGATATTGGAGAAGTAAGGCATCCAGCTTAAAAGAAGTGATACTACTGACACAAAGAAAACAATCTATATTTTCTGTGAGGAATATGATGATGATATACTTCAAGCTACGGCGGCCAATCTTGACGAAGAGTAACCGACTACGCACGAAATATTACAGTGTACAAGTGTGTGCACTCTCTGTTCCCTCACTCTCATAATCAGATGGGACAACTATCCGACTTTGAAAGATCAGGCGCAGGATCGATGCCTTTACGTGTTCTCCGAAACCATTATTAAGCAACTCTATAATCAGAAAACTCAATAATATTTTTTTGAGTCAACCTGGGAATCGAACCTGATACCTCTCGATCGGCAATCGCATATGCTAACCATTACACTTGGCAGTGAGGTATATGACATAGTAAGAGGTAAGTTATTAACTGGATTTAAAAACACTCGTCATAAATGTGTAATAACGAAATTTTATATTAAATTAGTTACCGCTTATTTCGTTATCAAACAGTTATTGCTATTCATAAGAGACCAAATATATTAACCACTATCTACTAGTGCCTTTCCAGTTAATACGATATCCTTATTGTAATTAGATGTATAATAAAATTGTATATAAATATGAATCATTCTACGAAAAACTTACACTTTTCATTAATTGTAATGTAGACATAGTAAAATGAGAATATATAAAAAGAGTAGTCTAAAAAGTGTGCGTCAAGCCACGTCGAATTCCGCAGAAAGGGCATTTCGTTGTTTCATATTAGAAACTTTTTACACTGAGAACCTAAAAAATAAGGGCCTAAAACATGATTACTTTTAAAGATGTTTTATAATTAACTACTTTGTCGCTGCAATTAGTTGGTATGTTCATGGTCTGTGGGATACAGCGTGGTTAGAAGGACGGACGTAAAGACGGAAGGAAGTATAGATATGACGAAAGACAGAAGACCAACCTAAAGCGATAGCATCTGTGCAGCCGTGTTTTGTTAGCGAGTGCGAGACCGAAGGCCTTTGCTAAATACAGCGACAAAGTAGTAAATTATCGTGGTAAGTGTCTGAACTTACACTGCCACGATGACTGTCATGTCTTTTATGTCCGATAGCAGGCGTGAAAAAGCATCTTACTAGGCCGCCATAGTGTGGGTCATCATACTGCATTGTCTGCAATGTATGTGGTGACTACAACTCTTAGATTCTATTCATGCTTTCCATCAGGCAGAGCAAAGTCACTTTGGCAGGTTCTTAAAACAAAAAAAAAACTATGACGGTTCCGTTCCATTTGTGTTTTGGTTACGCAACTCTAATAAAAAAGAGCAAAATAGATTCAAAACGACGATAATGCAGTTCAAGATCGATAAGTTAACAAATGTCAATTATAATTATAAGTTTTGCTACTTATCGTAGCTTTTATAAATAATTTTATCTCGAATAAGTGCCTCTGTAAAACAAAACTATGTATACTACCCTTTTATTTACTTATAATTATGTAAACTAAACATGTTTGGAAACAGCATACTCTATTAAGATTAAATACTTGCAAAAATTGATCAGGATAAACTCACAAACATTACAAATGAAATAACACCGTTCTTCTCTGGAATGAGCTTCCCCTCTAAATCAGGATGGCTACCAACGCTTTTTCTTTTAAGAAAAAAGTGAAGCAGTATTTACTGAAACAGCTGGCAGAATCAACCAATACATGATTATCATTGTTATGATATTTATTCGTGTATGTATGTATATAGACTTACATCAACTTAAGTATGTATATGTATGTATTTATGTATTTGTATTAATTTTAGTATATGAAAGTTTGTGTCTATTTCTTCTATTCAACACCTGAAACGCACCTACTTCCTATTTTCTCTGCATCACCCAAAGGTTGACTGGTAGAGAATACCTTAGGCATTAAGTCCTCCTATGTACATAAAGTGCATGATGTATAAATAAAATAAAATAAATAAATTAAATAAATAACAACCTTGTCAGTATAAAAACATATTAGAATGATTCATGGTTCTCTTTATTTGCGATTTATTATATTATTAGCAACACAAAAGTCTTGAAATATTTAATTAATGTCTTGAAAAAAACAGGAAATATTTGATTCCTCGTTATTGGGTATCTCACTTGGTTTACATAACGTAGTATTTAAGGATAAGTACCACCGACGTCGAGAAATATTTAAGAACTAAAAATAATCATATAATCAACCGCCTAAGTGTGCTTCAACTTTAGCGTTTACATCACTTTACCTGCGAATTTGACATTATACTATAATGTTGAGGTTACAACACTCTAATAATCCAAGGCTATACTCTGTTGCTATTCTTTATACAACTCGTTAATTTATCGATAAATTTCTTATACAAAAACACAGTTGGGCGAACTTACTTAACCTCTCCTACTGTTCTAGGGTTTCATATTTTCAATAACACGCCTTTAACTTGATACTTCTATATTAAGAGCCTGCCAAAGTGACTCTACTCTACCTAATAGAAAGCATGAATAGAATCCAAGAGTTGTGACCACCATACTCATTGCAAATGCAGACAATGCAGTATGGTGACCCACACTATAGTGACCTAGTGAGATGCTTTTTCACACCCCGTTTGGGGACGTAAAAGGCATAACAGTCATCGTGACAGTGTCAGGCTTACACAGTTACCACGATAACTGTCACCCCTGCATCGATGAGCCTCCGATCTCACACTCAACAACGAAACACGAAAACACGGATGCTGGCACTTTAGGTTGGTCTTCTGTTGGAGGGTAGTACTGCCCCGGTCGAACCGACCCGCTCGTGCTGAAATCAGCGTGGCTCTACTACCTACCAAATATAATACTTAATATTTACATTACATCAACAACTTTTCATAGTACACTGCTGAGCATAGATCGATCCTTCGATAGGCGCTATACCACGTTGGCCAGACGGCTTGGTATAGACTTTGTATCAAATTTTCTTTTTCTACAGTACAGTCCTGAATAATTTGTTACTCTAGTCGCCTCTTACGACACTCGTGGGATGAATAGAGGTGGTGAAACTTTGTATTCTGAATCCGTCACCACACGGATATATAGCTTCATTTTACATATCTACATACATTATCTATAATATCTTATTTTGGTGTGCTGTAAGTAGAGTGTCTGACCTATCTGTCTATTTTAGGGATCTTTATACCTATTTACTAGTATTGATACACATACAATACAAGTAATGGTATTATTCTACAGATACGATATGTTTTTTACAGGTTTTTTTTTATATATAGAAACCTACCAAAGTGACTCTATTCTGCCTGACGGAAAGCATGAATAGAATGAGCAATGAAATGAAAATCCAAATAGAACGAATTGTCTATTTGTAATTTCATAATTATATTTGCCAAAAAAACTGTTTAGTTTGTCAGTCCGTATCTGTTTTGTTAATCTCTACAATGGCTGGAATAATTTCCACAGGACTTGTAATAGAAAATAGCTCATGTAACAAAGACTGCTTGAAAATATTTTGGTTATGTGCAAAACTGAGCATACCAATAGGTTAGAAAACAAGGTATTGTTTAGTTTCTTTATTGATTATGTTGATGTTCTCCAAGCCAATTTCGGCCACGGCGGCCAGTCACTACAGAGACCCGTCAAAAACGCAGGACATATGCGCAATCACAAGTACACTCTCTGTTCCCTCACTCTCACAATCCGATGGGACGCCTATGCGACACGACTGGGGAGAGATCAAGCGCAGAATCGACAACTTAACGTACTCGGAAGTTAAGACTCCAACTTCCAAACTCCGGGCTGTAACCAGAAAAAATTAATAACATTTTTGACCAGACCCTGGAATCGAAACGACCAGGAAAACTTTATACTCTATTCATTACAGTTCTGATTAAAATGTTATACATCTGCCAGCAGGCATGTTTCAAGAGATAACTATATTAAACTTAAACAATAAAACTGGAAGTTTATCGTGCTTTTATCATAATGAACAAAGTTTTTGTTTGTCATAAATTGTAAGAAACGTGCTCTATATATGCAATGTAGAGAGTCCATTTTTATCTGTGTCGTATAAACCGACAGCCAACGTAGGTTTTTCGTGAATTATTTTGCAACTGTAATGTATCTGAGTGTTGAAATTGTTTTTATTTTCATAAATTCGAAATAACGACATACTTTATATTCAGCGCGAGAATTTTCATTGTGCGATACAGGATTAGTTGCTTCTATCTCATGTTTTTGCTGTATATGTAAAAAGTCCCGCCCTAGGGATACGAATACATCCTTTACAAACATGCATGAAACGGACTTGAAGAGCACCTAGAGTTAACAAAACCGATTTATGGATCACACAAAGTGTACAATACTCAGAGCAAGGAAATAGCGAGGTCACCGTTTTAACTTATTGCGCTATCCATGCAGTCATTTTAAACCAATACAAATGTTAGTTTAGCTATAGTTTTAAGCTCTATAAAGTTTGTTAAATGTTTATACTGAAATCGCTACAGACTCCTTGGCGACTGCAGATAGAAACTTTTAACGAATGATTAAGTTAAGCTTAAGCTCAAAGATATTCAGTAGCGCAACCTAATAACTTCGCATACACTCTGTGGCGTAAGGGAGGTTTCACCAGCTAGGAGACGATAATTGTAATTTAGTTTAAACTTAGTTAAAACGGCACAGTTAGTCATTTGTTTTGTTATCAAAAATAAATGACTAATATCGTTCAGCTAAACGCTCTATTTCAGTACTATTTTATGTGTGTCGTGTGTAGAGCATCATCTGTATGAGCACAACAATAAATGTACCTTTCCTTCTCTTCTACCTTTTTGTCTTTATGACTTTTTCTATATTCACTTTCGTCTGAAAACATACTTCAATGACCTCATGAAGACACAGCCAACTGAGGATCAACTACTAGTCCTGGTTGCCGCAAAGATAATACACGCTCTGATTGTACTATGTCCAACTTTCCCATATCAATATAAAATTATGGACCACAGTCATTACTCTCTTTTGACGTCATCACTCCGACAGTTTTCAGGAATCACGTTGCACATCAAAAATGTTAGTTGAAAAACACAAAAAAAGGTGGCAAATTTATCATGTTATAACCTCGTGTTTCACAGTACCGCAGCTTTATAACCTAATGCAGTAGTCATTATACACAAGGCGTTATGAACAGGCGAAGCTCCGAGAATAATGGACATAGCGCGAACAATTAACATTATGTAATGTGTATAAAAACGGTAGAAAACAAAATCACTGGTGGTCGCGTGACTAAAGACAAATAGCCAGCACGCGATCCTCCATCCAAATGTGTTTAAAATGTCAAATATTACAAACTACTGACAGTTCTTGATCATCATCATACGGAAGTTCTTAAAATATAGCTTGATATCTGTGACAGTTGTCATTACTGTCATTTTAGAACTTACGAGGTACATTTTAGGTGTGAATTATTATATTTATAAATACATTATACTTCACTTTATTTGTGACAGGCAGGCTTTACACAAAATAAGATCGCTTGTCCAAAGTTGTTGTTACTTCGTCGGTTTCGCAACTATCTGTCACAGAGGTCAATCTATATTTTACAGTAGTGTTACCATTTTTTGAAAAATAATAGAGGTAAAAAGAGCAATTTTTCGTTGCTTTTCAACGAGTCGTTACCAGAGTCGAGCTCAAAGAGCAGTAACACACTTGTGACTTTGAAGTGACGAAGTGACTATGAGCGGCGTTGGTGACTTACATGACTTGTGAAGCAGTCACTTACAATGACTAGCGAAGTAGTTACTTACGTGACCCGTATGCTTCTTTATTCCCCTATACTACAAAGTAATAATGTATATTGTAAGCAAACATTAGACGAAAGTCAAAGGACGGTTAAACTTTTTTGGTATTATAATTGACATAAATATTGAAAATAAATTATTGTTGTGCACAGGTACACATTGCCCAGCGTGGGTGGAACTGAGGCGTGACCTTATGGCGGCCATCGGAGTGGCAATTCTCTCGCTCGGTAGCATGATTACGGCCTTGTTACGATGCGAGAGGGTGTGGAACTCCTCCGTCTTCTGCGAGCAAGTTATGCTTGCAAAGGAGATGTTGGAGCGGGACCAGGAGAGGTTTAGGACTTTCTCGGTCCGCCAGGCCCAAGAACGGGCCCGGTATCGCAGACGACTCGGGCGTCGGAGATCGTAGAACGATCCTCGTCCCCCGTAAGCCTGGGGGTGACAGGTGATGCCATCCGTCACCCTAGTAGAAGCAGGCCAGGATAGCAGCGTGATGTGCTACGGAGCACGTACTCTTTTGCGGACAGAAACGGGGTCTTCTGCAAGCCATAGGTAAATAGCCCGAGGTACGTCGAGATTCTAGGGATTTCTTTTCTAGGGTACACCTGGTTCCCCGGCTACTGGTACCTGAGACGGCGTGTGGTTTTTTGTCGGTTAGAGTCCGACATAACCACCAGTAGGTGGTATCCAGGGGGATTGCCGCACAGTAACAAAAAAGGTATACAAATTTTACTTAATTTTTTTATTACAATTACATTTGAGGTAGATATAGGATAAATTTTGTTTTGATCTTATCAATATCTTCGTAAGTTGCTTGTCCCTTATAAGGGTGGACTAAGAATCCGGGAACATTTGAATCTAACAGAAGAATCGTGTCTACATCAATAAACCAAATACACTACGTTAACTAAAAGAAAAATCAGTGAAGAGATGACGGCGCTCCGCGGCCTCTTTGCCGACGAGTATTCGAAAATTTCGGTGCTCGTTTAGAAGAATGCAAACGTTGATTTACGACGACGCATTTAGACGATGTAATTTTTAAAAAATAAATGCCAACTAATAAGCTTTCTTGTAAGTAAACATTTTTTATTGTATATGAAATGGATTTTCTTCTACGAGTTTTTTAAATGTTAACTAATTAGTGGCCCACCCCGTATTATAAAAGAGTTATTCAAAAACTCTACGACAAACCACTGTAGTTTTTAAACGAATTGCCTGATTTCGGTAGTATAGTCGATTTTCCTCGATTATAAACTGTCTGAAAATAATATTGCCATGCGAAATAATTGGGGAAAGCGGAGCGTGCCTCGTCATGTAATTAGCAATGAACGAATACTTGATCAAATAAATTCAACGGGTCGTCGATTTTGTGATATTAAAATATAACATTTTATCATGTTTATTCATCGCTATGTAGATAACTGAGACATTATTACAAAAATGTGTATACAAATTTTAAAAGTACCAAACGGCTGTAGTTGTGATATACTTTGAAAATTATAATTTAATTTTTCTTTTTTTTTACTAGTCTTGCTGCAAAAGTTTATATATTCTTTTTATGACATTTTATATTTTTATTTGGTCAATCACCATGAATCATATTAACATCTTTGATGTTTAATACAAAGCGTGTCATTGATCTCAATCGTGGTATTAACATCAACCACCCCACGCTTTTATATCTTTACCTTTTAATTTGATTTTATATCAAAGTTTTTTTAATTTTTTTGATATATTATTTACTAGCTTTTGCTCCTGGCTTCGCTCTCGTAGAAATTGGTGTGCCACATTAAGTTTCACATTTTTTGTCATAGTAGCTTCCATATAAAAGATAGATATATACTATTGCAGACTTTTAGTTTGAATTATTCAAAATAAACAATTCTACGATACATCATCTTTATGTAACTCCAATGGTTTAAGCAGCGCTCGCCAAGATAGCTCTCAGAGGCCAGTTTTTTTAACAACTTAATTGATATGTATTGTTATATACGTTCCGATGTATAACCTATATTACTGTAAAGTTTGATCCAAATGTCGTCCAGTAGTGTTTTGTGAAAGAGTAAGAAACATCCATACTCACAAACTTTCGCATTCATAATAATAATAGGATTTTTAAACAAATTTCTGTATTAAAAAACATATTTTTGTTCTATAACGCTCACTCCTTTATTCTTTGCTTAGTTTATCGTAAAAATACCATAGTTTTCTATAGCAAAGTAATTTCTAATATTGTAGATTTATTATGTTTCTGGTTTCTTTTATTTACTTATGATATTCTCTACAGTTTAAAAATAGCATGGTGTAAGTTCAACAGTGTCAATATGGTATGTTCTTCGTATGCTATCAATAACTTTTAACAATTGCCTTAGAGCTAAAATATACAAGGTTTAAGGTAAAGTTCTGGAGTGGCGACCGCGTGGGAAACGCGGCGCTGGTAGGACCTGGTGACGGTCGCGGGAAGCTGCTGGATGCTGGCGGCACGGGACCGGCTGTTGTGGAGAACTTTGGGAGAGGCCTATGTCCAGCAGTGGACGTATTTTAGCTGAGATGATGATGATGATGATGATGATGATGATGATGATCATAAAGGTAAAGGTCATACATATTGACTTAAGAGTTAGTGGTCTGCTGATAAAGATTTTAGTTTTAATATCGGATATGTACAAACTTTGTAGTTTATTGAGATCTTCATTTCTATTTTACCACTGATCATATTATGTCTAACAAAAGACCACGACACAATCTCATATTTTAGAAACCTCTTGTTCTAGATCATAGTACTATATTTTGCGGAATTAATGCTTGAATTATCGAGTTGATTTAATTAAAACCTATAAATTATACTTTAAACATACAAAATATCTACTCTCACTCCTCAAATCTACATTTTCTGATAGCCTCTTTCAATTACTTACCACGTATCAATAGATTTTCAACTCCACACGGCACAGATGGTATTGGTTCAAATACATTCAGTACTCACTCAAATCAAGAAAGTTGGAACCTTTTCGACTTATTCAAACTTGGCTTTTACCTGAAAAAGAAACGTTACATTGAATTTAAAGTTTAGAGGCGCTTGATAAAACATAGTTTAGAACTTTCGTAACGGGAAAATCTTATCTATATAATAAGTAAATAATATTAAAGTATCAGCTGTTTAGTGAATATAACTGAATGTTTACGCAGAGTTAGGGTTAGTTTTTTAATATTATTTCTGATTTTTATTTTCGACCAATGTCTAAGTCTAATGTCTGCGTCAAGACGGGCAGAAGTGTGCAGCAAGTGTAAATGGTATATATACAATATCCATATAAACAATAAACAACCATTTTTAAGCTCGGCTATGTTACAACCTGAATATGTTTTTCATTGTACGATTTGTATGTGGTCACAGACAATCGGACATCCATTTAATGTAACCAGTGTTTTATAAGCAAATTTTTACGTTTATTTTAATATGAAATTTTTGTATTAAAAATCACGTATCGAAAATGTAAATACTTTAGTGTGTAATCAAAGCCTAGTTGCCCTCTCATGGGCTCGTTTAACTGTAATATATTTCAATTCAGTCATTAATAAAAATTAGTGTTCATCTGAAATCCGTCTGAGGCAAATTTTACTACGAACTATAATTTAAAGACAAATACAGTTTTTCTGAAATTTAGTATATCGTACTTACTTCAAAAGTGTAAAACTATTGTCTTTGGATTTGCTTTTATACATATGGTATTACGAGCAAACCACCGCTGTAGAGACCGGCTAAGTGGCAGGACGACTTGCGTAAGAGGGTCGGCGGCGAATGGATGCAAAAAAACAGCAGACCAGACTAAGTGGTGCGCCTTGAGAGAGTCCTATGTCCAGTAGTGGACTGCAACGGGCTGATGATGATGATGACGGTCGGGTAAAGTAACTGCTGTAGACAATTACTACTTAAAAGTTACAAGTATGTTTCCGCTTATGGGTCCCTCTCCTTCAATCAGAGGGAGAGAGCGTATGAACTCCGGTAACCTCACTCTAAGAAAAGCAATAAAAGATTTTTTAAGCACTTCAGGACATTCACTCACATATACCCATACGCACAGACATTCAAACACACACGTACACAAATGCGCGCGCGCAGTTGTGTAAACATTATACATTAATTAATTATAAAATTAGGTATTAATCATCTTCTGTTTCAATTATTTAATTGTACAACTCTGTAATTATTATTGCTGTTAAGAACTGTTCTTCATTGTATTATTTTTACTAACATATGTAAGTGGATACTGGTGCTCATAATACAAGCTAATTCTTATCATGAGTGTCAGTGTCTACTAACTTAGTTACAGTGAGTTTGAAGTGTAATCTTAAGTGTATAGTATTCGTGTTCATATTGACAATATATGAGATACAAAAATTTAAAGAAATAAATGCAAAGTTATACTCCGATGCAAACAAATTCTTGGTCGGAGTAGCCATCGTGAGTCCATTTAGCATACCGACATTTGAAGACTGCCAATTAGGTTATGAGTTCATATGAAATAGCTCTTGGTGACAATGGGTTATTTTAGGTTCACTTGTAACATTGAATGTTAAATTTCAACACTAAAATATGCAATTTGTAGATATTTTAAGAACACTGCTTAAAAAAAATAAGGATAAAGAATCAAACATTCTATCGAACTAGATGTTGTCTGTGTGGTAACAGATTAAGAATACATAGTGTTACCACTCCTATTCAACCCGTGGGTGTCGTAAAGGTGACTAACGGAACAAAGTATGCAAGACAACATCATTACAAAGAGAAGGAAAACTTGAAACAAACTATATTCCAACCCGTCTGACCAGCGAGGTATAGTAGGCCAAAACCTCCTTGCTAAGGAAAGGCCTATGTCCAGTAGTGGACTGTAAAAGGCTGTTGATCATGGTGATGATGAAGATGTTATTTTTGTTGCTTTTATTTTTCGGCACATGGAAGTTATAAACGCATGGTTGGCAACACTGATTCGCAAAACACAGATGTGAGTCTGACTCTGGGGTTAAACAGCACGTATGTCCATTGAGACTTCGCCTGATCTCTCCCCAGCCGGGTCAGGTAGCCGCCCTATCAAATTATGAGAGTGAGGGAACAGAGAGTGCACCCGTGTTGCCGCACACATTTGTACACTGTAATATCTCTTACGTAATCGGCTGGTCTGCATTAAGAATAGCTAGGAGTATATCATTTATAAAAAAAAGTATACAGCGTGACTGGTGAGATACCTTCAACACTTATGGAGAGTACTCGGTACTCGATTCTCGTTAACTTGATATAAAAAAATAGGTGCTTATTTTTTATCGAAATGTCTCTAAAAAATAAGTGAAATTTGGATAGTATACTCCCTAAGCTCGCCGCACTGTTTACGTTGATCTAGTCACGAGCGGCGCGGCGGCACCCACCCCCGCCCTCCATCCCGCTACATAGGCAACAGCTGTACAGTGTAGGTACCTATGTATTCTGTGTTGATAGACACGTGCGGCCGCGCGGTGTCCAAGTATTCCGCAGTTAAATACTGGGCTCTCGGTGTACTCTGTACGAAGTTTACTAAGAAGTTATTTAATATTTCGTTTTTATGTTATTTTATTTCATGATATATGTTCGCATACTATCACGTCCTCAAATATTGAAGGTATCTCACCAGTCAGTCTGTATACGTATTTACATCACTTGTCTAGTACGCATAGTACAAGTTCTGCTTATACTGGGATCTGACCGGAGGATACTAAGACCTCAGAAAACCGATGTTAAACTATGTCATTGTTGCTTGTCACCGAGTAAGTTACGCTACTGGATCCACACTCCTCCTATTGCGGAACGGGGAGGGTGATCAAGTGGCAACGCACTTATGCGCGATAGTACTTACGACATCGAACTTAAATATTTTTCATTACCGCCTTTAATGATCATAATTAAATAAGTGTATATTCTTCAATTATGGATACAAAGGTAAAATAACTATTGTATCAACAAACGTCGAAAAATGTATTATTTTGTTTTGCATATTAGTAGAAAAATCGAATAATTTAGATATTTTCGGTTTAATACATAAAACACATTCTCATCAAATAAACAATCTCATTGTTTAAACCTCTAATGTAACTAATATGTAAACACAAAGAAAAACAATAAGGATTATACGAACATGATCTCTGATTTATAAAAGCTAATATTGCAAGTTGCGTAACAATGAATAACAAAGAAACAAGTAACACAATAGAGCTTAAGCCTTTTTTTAAAATAGGTTGGTCGGCTTTCAATCTAGTAGGGGACTGCTGAACTTTGATTATTTACGCAGTGACTGCCATCAGACCTCCACAACCCATTACTAGACTGTTGTCAGACTTTTAGGGCTCCAAATACAGTGGACCCCCGGTAATTCGACAAACGTTTTGCAGCAGTGTCGGACTATCGAATTTGTCGGATTATAGAGTACTGCCTAAGACCCCCTGTAGTCCGGATTTTTTTACAAAAGAGAATCTTGTAATCCGACAAATTACAGACAAATGATATAATTCTATATGTTGTCTTCTGGGCTTGTGACGATATTACTAGGTATGTATACGTAATACACAATGAATAAACGCTAAGCTGCACCGTTATCACTAAGCAATCAATCGGAATTGAAACAATAACTACGCGTCGACCACAGGTTGTAACCTGTTCAATTATGCACGATCTACATTAGTGAAAATTGTTTGATTGATGTCGGATTACGGGGGGTTCGGATTAGATAGGGGCCGGATTACCGAGGGTCCACTGTATACGTAACGACTGTCATAGATGCTCGTACTCTCCGTGGCGCGGAGAGATCTCAATAACTTAAGAATAATCACCCATCTATAGATTCACCTGGTTGGGGTTTCGTAACTTTACAATGTGTTAAACTACTCTATTACCACTTGGCAACAAGCCAGATTTTTCACCTTTAAATTCCTTTTTTTCGTTACTTTTAGATATTTATCACAACTAAACAAATTGATCCTCGCCTAACTTTGAACGAAGGATTTAAAGTCTCCGACTTTTTCTTATTTTAGTTTTTGAGATTGATTGCCTACCTGAAAAACTTACTGCAAAGTTTGCGTAATATATCTAAGTATCAGCTGAAGTAACTTTATCGAAATGGTAAGATCTAAACGGTTTCTTTACGATAGTAAGATAACATCTCTATTCTATCGTGAAAAGAATTCTTGGTAGGAGTTCTAACTAATTATTTTCTGAAAGGAACTATTTTTTTCTCTTGTCATTTTGTCTGTCAATCAAAGCTAGAACCAAAGCTAGTCACGACCCGCCAATCGGCTGAACGGTTCCGCAGGTGTTTTAACACGAACAACGAGCAACATTGGAATCACGACTTCGAATAGAACGAACCCTGACTATTGGTTCTCGAATCGGTGTCGATCAATATCAACATGTTTCACCCAGTTAGTCGTTTTTTAATCAGTAAGTGAACGGATTGACATGGTTACGTTTTTGTAAGGTTTTTGGTTTCATTTGATTTGAACTTCTCTTCTAAAATTATCACTTAGAACACATTTTCTAGTAGGTTTGGTAGTTCATTCAATATTTTAAGAAGCTTTTGGATATTAGGTGAGTGGTATAATGGTGTGAGTTGAATAATAACGCTTGTACAGAAGATATTATTGATTTTTATTAAACACACATATGTGTATTTCTTTCTTCTTTCTTTCTCAATAAAGATTTCTTGTCAGTCTCTAATTATTACCCGTTTTTAAATTTAACAAGATTTTACAACTGGACACCATTAAGCTGCTCAGGAATGTGCTCCTGAGCAGCCTAATCTATTAATATAAAACAATAATTACTTACATAGCAGTACCTGTACCACGACACGTGTTCTATCTCATTCATTTTTCCCTAAACGCTAAACACTCCCCTACTACAAATTAAAAACCATTGACAATTACCGAAATAACGCCTATCAACTTACAGAATCAAGACAAAAAAAACCTATTATGAGACAGTTTAATAGTAGGTAATGTAAAAATATACTTCATCTACTGTTTCAATTCACTTTTATTTTAACAATATAACTTCAACAATCTATAGTAATTTCAAGCTGAAGAGTTTATTCGTTTGGTTCAACGCGCTAATCTCAGACACAACTGGTCCGATTTGAATTATTTTTCGGAATTCCATATATCGAGGAAGGTTAAAGACTACATATCATTATGCTATGACCAATACGAGTGGAGTATCAATGAAAAATATTAAGAAAACGGGGTACAATTATTCGTTTTAAAAGCTTCCATTGCGTACACTGCGCAAACGGTTTAAGTCGGACAAAATTATGTACGACAGAATTCATCTCTTTTAAAAGTTGCAGAGAAAGTTCACTACAGCATATGTCTTCTTTTAAGGTTGTCTCACCATAACTTTTTCATGGTAAACAAACTTATTCATACAGTAGAACATCACGCTACAATCAGAAGAAAACGCGAAGCATATTACGCGAGTACATAGCGCACAAACACAAAGAACATACAGACGAAGACAAGTAGTTGTACAACGCAACACCGAGTCTGATTACGATCTTCATTTGTTCTTGCATAAGAGGTTGGGTGAATAGAACTGCAAATTAGCACTCAGTATATACTTAGCCTTAATCTTGCCCTAAGTTCCTTGCTGCTTTCCCAAGTTCCTTTCTAAAGTGGGACGTGAATAAGAATTATTTTCAATTTTACTTCTCATGTAGAGAGTCTAGTCAACTTCCATATCCAAACTAATTAACATTATAAGTTACCAGTAAGGTCATGATTGTATCCAGTTCTGTATGTTAAGAAAGATATAGTGAAAAAATACGAGAAACAAAATATGTTCTAAAAGGGCTCGTAGTAAGGGCCTAGCTTATCTTGAGATGGATCTTGAGGACTTGTTGCTAAACGAGCGAGGACTGGGGTCGGCCTGCAAATGGACTGTGAAAATAAGGCTATAATCTAAAGGGGCGTCGACAATTGAGTTCTAAAAGGCAGTCAATGCATTACTGGAAAGCTGTTTTCTTTCGGTATTTATAATATTATAGGACCAAATAGAAAATACAGATGTATTCAAAAGCCTATAGAGATCGACAGAGTCATACATTTCTGATATCACCAAGAAGTTAGTCGGATTTTGAACATAATTTAGAAGTCAGACATTCCAACCATGGGTTTTATGACATATAGCGCGTGTGGTGACGGGTTAAGAATGCGTGGTTTTACCATTATACTAGTATGTCCATTCATCTCTTGCAAACCAAACTGAGTAGGACAACAGCACTGCAAGTAGAAGGAAAACTTGTCAAAAACCCTATACTTACCCGTTTGACCAGCTGCCAAATGCCTTTTACGTCCCTAAGCGGGGTGTTAAAAAGCATCTCTCACAAGGCCGCCATAGTGTGGGTCACCATACTGCATTGTCTGCATTTGCAATGAGTATGGTGACCACAACTCTTCGATTCTATTCATGCTTTCCACTAGGCAGAGTAGTCATTTTGGCAGGCTCTTAATATAGAAAATACTTGTAAGGTAGTAAAGTCATACTGATTTCAGCATGGATCGGCTCGACCGAGGCAGTACTACCCTATCACAGAAGACAAACTTAGAACAACAGCATCGTGCTGCCGTGTTTTATTGATGAGCGCAAAATCGGAGACCCATTGATGTAGGAGTGACAGTTACCGTGATAAGTGTGTGAGCCTTACACTGCCACGATGACTGTCATGTCTTTTACGTCACTACAAAGGCTTCTGACTAGGCCGCCAGTGTGGGTCAGCATACTGCATTATTTGCTTTCGCAACAAGTGTGGTGACCACCACTCTTGGATTATATTCATTCTTTTCATCAGGCATAGCAGTCACTTTGGCACGTTCTCAAAATGAAAAGACGTGATCACCTCACTCATTCCGTCGAAACCACGGCCATAACTATTTAACTCTTGTTTTCTACGATGTGTCAATTTAAAACAAATTTTAAGCAATAAATCAAACCTCGAAAGTGCTTAAATTAAGTCGGCTTATCCTTTCGTCTGCGCTCATCCTACGTCTGACTCAACGATGAGCAACTTTATAAGCCCATAAGTAAACTTTTTCGCCTCCCACTGAGTCTATTCACACATCACAATTTATAGCGATTTCATTCAAAATTTATAGATTCGATGAGTACCAAGCATGTATGTGTTTTTTTTTAATTTATAGTTTAATATCCATTTCATACAATGTTGGACACGATAAAAACCGGCAATGGAGCTTTTGTGGCGGTAATAAATCTATAGTATACCATAAATATGATGCTATTATTCATCAAAACTATTTTTGGTGACCTGACCTGACGGTAAATGACCGCTGTCCATTAACACCTGTAACTCTTGAGTCACAGAGTGCGATACCATCAATTAAGTCCCTCTTTAATAGACAGACGTATGCTGCTTGTATGGACAGGCCGACTCAAAACTGATCGTTTCTTCAAAAGGCCAACCAAAACCCTATGTTGTACTCGTAGTTTATATTTAATCAAGCGATGCTAAATCAGTAGGAGTGGATACCGCGATTGGGCAAACGTAGTGTAGGGCGCCCTGCGGCGTGATGGACCGACGACTTGAAGAAGGTGGCTGGCAGCGGATGGATGTGAATTGTCCAAGACCGGGATGGTTGGCGTTCCGTGGGGGAGATCTTTGTTCAGCAGTGGACGGCGATAGGTTGATTGATTGATTGACATCAGTAGGTCGTTATCATCACTGACTGCACCTCTTGAAAAGCTAATTTTGTCGAGCTCGCTGGACCTGCATATTTAATGCATATCGTTTATATGTGGAACTGAATCGGCAACTGTATTGGATCTATTTTCTTTGTATTGTACAAAGTAGTTATAGTACAAAATTACAGTAATACCACATAGTTATCACTAATCTGTTAACCACTGGTGTAATTTACAATTTGCGCGAACAATTTCGTTAATCCCACTAGAGTTCCACGACAGTCGGTTAAATGTCACGACTGTACACTGCGGCTTTAAAAATTGCACAAATTCTCAGGAAACCTACAAGATATGTGTTAGTAGAATTTTGTTATGTCAAAAGAATGTAATTAAAAAACTAAAAAAAATGGTTTGTGTAACAAAATTCACACATTTACATTCAAATTAGAATTTTAGAATATGCAACGATAATGACGTCATTTGTCATTTTACGTGATCTAGGTCCTTAGTTGCAATAATTAATCGAGCGCGATAGAATATATGTTGCGTTTTACATATATCTGCATAAGAGATACAAAGATAAACTCGCTACGTCAGAAAAGTTTGCTTATATTACTTGATATCTAACGAACTATGACACCTTACAAATACTCGCTGTGGTGCATATAATTGTATATGATACCAATGGCTGCCCCGTCAGGTCGCACATAATCTGCGTAGTGGCTCGTCGTGCCGTTTGGTAACCGGACGGTAGGGCCCGGCGACCACTTCCGGAAGGGTACGGGTGCCCTTCCGTCCGACGGTTCGGTCACCATAATATGAAACCACAATATTCCGAGTCTCAGACTACACTGCCGCGACGACTGACATGCCTTTTTATGTCATCGTTTCCCCTTTCCTATCGCGGGTCTTTTAAGCAGGGCGTGAAAAAGCATCTCATTATGCCGCCATAGCGTGGGTCGTCATATGATACTGTCGTCACTCGCAGTGAGTATGGCGACCACCGCTTGTGAATTCTATTCATGCTTTCCATCAGGCAGAATAGAGTCACTTTGGTAGGTTGTAAATAAAAAATAAAAAAATAAAAATGATGTACTCCTAGCCGATTTCCACAGTGTCCAGTCTCAATGGAGACCAACTACGGAGGAGATATTATAACGTACAAGTGTATGTGCAAACACAGGTGCACTCTCTGGTCCCTGACTCTCACAATCCGGCTATCTGACACGACCGGGGAGAAATCCGACGCAAGACCGATGGTTTTACGTACTCTCCGATATAACAATATTATATATTATATAGACACGATACTCATAAAAACACATTGAACAACGTCCAAATACTCTCGGCCATTAATAAAAAACTGCAACAAAGCGAAACTATTAAAGCTTAAATACTTGAAGATTTATCTCATTACAGTAAATAGAACAACATCGTGATACGGGTCATATATCGAACGCGCCAGCGTTAGCACTAACTAACAGACTGCTGAATGTCCCATAAAGTAGACAGATTGTATAATAGTAAATAAAAAAAAAATTCATGATCCACGCAGATGATTAAAAAACACCGTGGAAGGTAAATAGATGTTCAGACATCTCTGCAAGAACCGCAGCAGTAAGACATGCCTCTTAAAGCTGTCTATAAACATTTTAAGACACCTATTAGTTACATATCCTATTTAATTGGCCGATAGAAATGGATCGGGTCGGGACACGCAAGTTTCAGTTCTAACTATACGAGTACATTTTTCTCTTAGTTGAAAACTATGTAAAAAGAAATTAAACCGCTGCTGACAAGGGATCGTAGGATTTGCCTGAGAATAAGGTATGTCATCTTTGGTATCCTGGGCGAATGTAAAGCCAGCTAAATAAACCAAAAGACGTTTGTCTTCCAACTCGAACGAAATCGGTCAATACCTCTTGTAATACCTTTCACAAAGAGACACTGTTACGAAAATAATCGACATTTCTAATCCGTCCCTTAAGCAATCGGGTCGTTGTTTAATAAATAAGATGTCCGCCAACAGCTAATTGTAATCTGATTAAATCGGTTCTTAATCTCCGAATCTGACAGTTGATACGACGGCTCAATAATAGATCGATTAACTGGTTTCAGATAAGGCTCGTTGTATTGGAAATCTATTTGGAAATTCTATTTGGTAACCAAGCGTTTTACGGGTATTAAGTTTCAGTTAAATTTGTCTAAACCATTTTTATAACATTTTGTTTTTTTTTTTTCTATATTAAGTGCCTGCCAAAGTGACTCTACTCTGCCTGATGAAAAGCATGAATAGAATCCAAAGAGTTTGGTCACCATACTCATTGCAAATGCAGACAATGCAGTGTGGTGACCCACACTATGGTGGCCTAGTGAGATGCTTTTTCACGCCACACTTGGGGACATAAAAGGCATGACAGTCATCGTGGCAGTGTAAGGCTCACCCAGTTATCACGATAAATGTCACCCCTGCACCAATGAGCCTCCGGTCTCACACTCACCAACGAAACACGACAACATGGGTGCTGGCGCTTTAGGTTGCTCTTCTGTGGGAGGGTAGTACTGCTCCGGTCGAGCCGTCCCGTTCGTGCTGAAATCAGCATGGTGCTACTACCTATAATGTATACATTACTTTTGGCAATCATTATAGAAAGAAATATAGAATGTTGGGTAATATAAAAACCGTGTTTTATCCTTGAGGTAGACAGCGGTTATTAAGCGCCCACGTCTTATATATTTTAAGTTTTATACGTGTGATGACGAGTTAAGAATCTGGAGTGTCACCACCCTCGATCATCCCGTGGATGTCGTAAGAGGCAATTACGCAGGACAATATTACTCACTGCAAAGAGAAGTACAGCTTGAAACAAACCCTTTACTAACCAGTCTGACCAGCTTGGTAGGTCAAAACCTCTTTTCTTAGAAGAGGTCTATGTCCAGCAGTAGACTGTTAAAGGCTGTCAATGATGATGAATGACACGTATGTAATAGGTGTCTTAATGCTGACAACCGGACAGTTATATATTTATATATGGTTGGCCATGAATCAGGTAACATTTGAAACAAATATTATTATTATTTACAAGAAAGCTAATTAGTAGGAATTTATTTTTTAAAAATTACATTTTCTTATTGACCACCGTTTCGACGTTTGCATTCTTCTAAACGAGCACCGAAATTTTCGAATACTCGTCGGCAAAGAGATCGTGAGATCGCCGTCATAACTTCGCTGATTTTTCTTTTAGTTGACGTAGTGTATTTGGTTTATTGATGTAGACACAATTCTTCAAATAACCCCATAAAAAGAAACCTGCTGGGGATAGATCTGGACTTCTTTGTGGCCTCCTGTGGACGCCTCGTCCGGAAGTCAGCTTTTCCGAAAACATGTCTGACGACTGGCAGGGACTCATTGGATGTGTGACAAGTGGCTCCATTTTGTTAAAACCATATGTTACGATTGTAGGCAGCAAATTCCAGTAGCATGGTTTCCAAGAACTTCCGTAACATGTTTTCGCGGGATGTTAGATTCAAATGTTAACGAATTCTTGGTCCACCTAATATATTAATACGTAAAGAAAACTCTATGTTTCCCTTTTTCAACAAATATTGCGCTCGGAAGCCTATCTATATGGAATAATTAATGTTTTTACTTGTATATAAGTAGCACAAAATGCATACACAGAGCATAAAAGCCCAGTAAATTTCTACTTTCTGAGAAAGAAAATGTTGACCATATCGTTCATAGTACACGCATATATAAATATTCAACATTTGCATTAAAGAAATAAATGGGCAGCTCTAATGCTCAGAATGGCATACACATAAAACTATGTAAAAAACACCTTTCTCCACATTTTACATGTTAAACGCGTCGTAAGTGACACAACTTGGACTTGAAAGGGACTAAAACCTTCATTATTTAGCACAAAGTAGCAGTCTCCCTCGACACAAATACGCACGTATTTACAAACAACTTACGACCGAGGCCGACACTTCAGCAGAAAACTAGAGCTTTCAACTAAACTTGTGTTTCTTTTTGTCCCTACAGTATAGAACAACTTTTTGTGAAGTACTAACAGTTACCCAGTAAATGAGTTTGTTTATGTTTCACGCTTTCTTAATCTCTTACCATTTTATATTGTGTTTGGAAAAGGACATAGACACCATGTACCATGACAAAACTCGCGGTCAAAACACCTTTGCCGTCTGATTTCCTGATAAACATTTTTAAGTGTTACTGCTGTATGAGTATGAACTCATTATCCGTCCGAAATAATACGTTACAATAGTGCGCAAACAAAATATTATTTATCTATTTACATTCTGTATTATAAGGAACCAATTAGCCTCAATTTTAATAAAAACTGTACGCAAGACTGCCATAGTGTGGTTAGACTGCCATAGCGTGGTTAGACCGCCATAGCGTGATTAGACCGCCGTAGCGTGGTTAGACCGCCATACCGTGGTTTGACCGCCATAACAAGGCTAGTCACCATAGCGTGGCTGAGTAGCCATAGCGTGGATTTGCATTGTCTGCATTCGCAATCAATATGGTGACCGCCCCTCTTGGATTCTATGCATACTTTCAATCAGCTAGAGTAGTCACTTAGGCCTTAACGCAATCTAATTTGTGCCCAAATCGACAGTGTCTTTTAACAACCACAAATTATTTCTGAAATAATTGTCTGATTCAATATTACGTAAATGTGATAACACAAATACCTTTGTCAATACATATATGTATATAAATCTGTGTGTGTATTATGGCACTTTATTCTACACGTAAAACAGGGATGTTTAATTAAGAATTCTATTACAGCTGGGAGCATTATTACACATGTAACGTAAAGAGTCTAAATTATTCATTGAGAAACGCACTGCGAGTAGACGAAGGTAATTTTGAAGAAGATTATGACATTATTTAATTGTATTGTTTATAAACCAGCTTTTATAGACCCTTGATATCGTGTAGCATCATCAATAGACTTTAATAGTCTATTGCTGGACATAGACCTCTCTTAAGAAAGGAGGTTTTGGTATACTATGCTACGCTGGCCTGATGTATTGGTAATAATAATATTTATTCTCAGGAAAATGTTTACAATTAGACTAGACAACAGGGAACATCGCCCATCCGAGAGAAAACATGAAAAACATACGTATAAAGGTTATCTCAAGTTTTCCTTCTCTATGAAGTGATGTAAGCGCGTATTTGGTTCCTTCAGACACTTGTTACGACACCCATGAGATCAATAGGTATTCACTCTGTATTCTCAATGCGTCACCACAGGATTTTTTTTTATTTTACAACTAAAACAATGTACAATCAAACATTATCAATTATTTTTTAAATGGACTAATAATATAATTGAGAACTTACAAATTAAAAAAAATAGTAATTACTTTCTAGATATAGGACGATAGGTGACTCTGAACATCACATTTTTAACACTAGAACAATGCATTGTAGAAAAAATCTAGGAAGTATTATATGTAAAGAAGACAGAGTAAATAATAACCTGAATATCCATAGATGGACTGGGCCAAGACCTCTTTGCTCAGAAACACACACACATTCACAAAAAAAATATAACAAAAACAACAAATTACTTATTCTTGTGTATTTGTGGTAACTAACAAGTCGTACCTTGGCGACAAGGCTGTGAGAAGACGCGACTTTAACTTGCATAATAAAAGAATACAATACTAAGTTATGCCCACGGTATCGCTCGTGTCAATGCAGGTTTTGTCGATCCACAGATGAAAGGTACTGTAAGTCGTCAATCGTACTTCTGACAGCGTATACGTCATAACGATCGGTTAATCACTTGAGAGATACAAACAAACACACTGACGTTCACATTAACAACATTGGTAAAGATAGTATAAATAGTGAAGGGAATTGTGTAAATTGAAAAAACGACCTTGTCCAAACCTATCACAAAGTTCAATATTAATAAAACAACAAATTTGTTATTCACCAATTAACGTTTCGTACAAAATTGACAATCACTTTCGTGTTTAAAGTCTTTGACATATTTAATATGTATGAAGGACATATTGGTAAAGCGTGTAAACAATGGATAATAACTTACTAAAAAGCATACACAGTCGTATAATATTTTCTTGCTTTTATTGTGCATGTTAATTTGAAACATGCCAATGACATTTGGTCATGACGTTTATGACAGTTCATAATGACGTAATTCGGACATAAATTGTAACTAAACGCAACTGCTCTTTGTTTGTGGTCTTCAAAATGTTGTCAAACAGTCGTATAAGGAGCCGTAAACTATTGTTTTAATGGTATTTTCATGTTAGTTGAGTCCATAATAAAGAAATCGTATGGTTTTAATTCACAGCGACTTCACTGCGCCTTTGTTCGAAAATGGATTTAAAGTTATTCTTTAAGAGACTAGTTAGATCTAGCGTCATAGCAAAATTCCACAGAAAATATTGACTGAAATATAAGAATTTGCTGGTATTGTGGGACCCTTCAACAAAGTTGTATATTGCATAACAAATATTTGTTATTGTTTTCTTCGTCTTATATTTATACTGTCATAACGAACTCTAAAATTCTTGAACGAAAATAAAAAGACTTAGTTACTTCAGATTTAAGTTAAATTAAAAGAATATTAGGTACTTTTTACAGCTCAGAGAGTGAATACTTTAAATGAATTACAAAACTAAATAAGAAAAAACAACTCATTCTCACGATCTCCATATTGCGTTTAGGATTTGAATTATAATTGGTTATATGTTTACGAAATTTTTAGCAGCACTTTAGTTCCGCAACTACCTATTATACTTAATTAATTAAAATACCATTTATACATCTTTACTAATTCAAGACAATTAAAGTAAACATAAAGTCCGACTACAATTACCAGAACTTCGATATCCCCTAACATTTTGATTGTAGAGTTCTAAGAGATCATAAAATATCAAAGTTAGCCGTATCATAGCAGACTAAAAGCCAATTCATAGTTTAGGAAACGCTCGTGGGTAGACCTCGTAAATTTCCCTTGTTAAATATTGCAAATCTCAATAGACAGTTCGCATACAATACGCGGTAATAGCAGCTTGTTAAAGCAGTACAGAAACTAGGGGTCAACACGTGAGCTCGGTCTATGGGCAACGGTACTACTAAACAGGTTATTGTTCGAGCTATGTCAACGTCTTAGCTTATAACATGGTGTACGTAGGGAAATCGCCGCGGTGCATACATAACTAAATCATTAATGAAGTGAAAACAAAGGGACATTAGTCAAGACAACGAGTATGAAATGAGGAAAACGTATTCTGCTTTAACGCGTAAGTACGTCTGAAAATTAGTGTCTAACGTTATCAAAACTTTTTTTTGGAACGACTACACGATTGACTTAGTGGTTTAAGCGGTTGCCACGCCGTTCTCCCCTCGCTGAGTGACGTGAGTTCAAATCCCACATGGGACAACACTTTGTGAGATCCACAAATTGTTGTTCTGAGTCTGAGTGTTCTTTGTGTCCGTTTCTTGTATTTGTATGGTCCCCGGTGACACAGGATTTATTCCTAATGCGGGTGTTATCGTTTTTAAGGGGGAAAAAAAACAAATATTTATCTGTGTGGTGTTTAAGATAATACTCTACCTCTGTGCCTTTCATTTAAATCTGTTCACTTGTTGTGGTGTATTCGTCCACACATTTTGATCGCCATTTCCCTCGTGTTTGCCATTTCAGCAATTAATACTGTCTAAAAAGAGTCCCTTTGTTTTCATAATCTGTCGTTGTGTCAAATTACAACCAGATGCCTTCAGCTGTTCAGGCGTTATTGCGTAATAAACTTCTATCCAAACTTCTACATTCTCAAATAGTAGAGCCACGAACGGGGTGTTTCGACCGGGGCATTAATATCCTCTCACAGAAGACTAACCTAAAGCGACAGTATTAGTGCTGTCGTGGTTCGTTGGTGAGTATGAGACTGGAGGCTCATTGATGCCAGAGGTGACAGCTATCGTGGTGTGTCAGCCTTACACTGCCACGATGATTGCCATGCCTTTTACATCCCCAAACCGGCCCAAAAATATTATCAGATTATTAAATGTACTCATATCTACAATTACAAACATTTGTTTCTTCGTCGCTTTAGTGCTGATGGAGTCATGAATAAAACATGAGTTTCTAGGTTGATGAATATAACGTAACATATTTAGTTATAATCAATTCTGATTAATTTAAACAGCGCTATGTTGCTTTGTTATTAATATTAATAACGATTCCACAAAATCATCCATGGACTTGATTAAAAGCAATTAAGAACGTTTGTATTTCTTACAGCATCTATCAACATGTATCTTTACAACAAACAAAACATCCCGATTAACAGTAATAAGCTCACCACTAAAACGTGTGACCAAAACACTGGTGAAAAGTAGGTGTTTAATTATACCTCTGCCTACCCCTCTGGTTAAACAGGCGTGGTTTTATGTGTGTATGTATGTATTATTTACCAATTTATGTCCGCGACCCGCATAAGTATTTAAAATAAAAGCGGAGAGAGATTAAGAGATCCCTGTGGTGATGTTTCAAAAAGAACAAGTCTCTCTAAACCTATTTATCCCGTGGGTGCCGTTAGAGACGACCAAGGCAGTAAACTACACAGGAAAAAAATGTATAGAGAAATAAAAGATTTCCCAATCCATTCGGCCAGTATGGCATAGTTTGTCAAAACCTCTTTTCTAAGTAGAGGTTACTTTCCTAAATAAATTCATGTTATTCTCTATGATCCTAAGAATGCGTGTACACAATTTCATGATGATTCGTTAAGTAATTAAGGCGTTAAAGCATGACAAACAAACAAACGTTTCCCTTTTTATTATTAGCCAGAATGTTAAACGTATATCGAAAACGTATTGCTTAAAAACAGCTAGTTATAAATACGTAGTTGCAATGACCCAGTTGGAGATTTATTAATAAGAAATCTTGTGCTTGAAATATTTTTTTTTGTATGTCTATACTCTGTATCTCGTTACAATTTCTTTTATTTCATGGGGGCAAACGGGTGTTCTGTTGGATACCGTCACCCATTGACACTTGTCATACAAGAGTTATAAGTGTTATCGTCTTTTGCCACCCCTCTCAGAATCAAACCGGAGGTAAAGTTTGAACTCAGGTAATCTGACTTACTAAATGAAACTAAAGAATTACTAACACCGGATATCTATAAGACCGTGGTTTTTTTTATTCAGATCCTACCAAAGTGACTCGGCCTGATAGAAAGCGTGAGTAGCATCCAAGAGTGACGGTCGCCATACTCATTGCGCATGCAGAAAATTCAGTATGACAACCCACACTATGGTGGCTTAGCCCGTGCGGCGGCCCATGGTACCTTACGTCGCACGGTACACATTTATACAGCAATCATTTCTTGAAACCATAAATAAAAATATTATCAAAGAACACAGTATAGTAATATAGAGCTGTTAAAATTGAATAAATAACAAATTCGATTGCAAATTGCACGTTTAATTTAATATCGCAGCGGCTGAATCTAATGGTTCAAAAAGCCATTATGTTGGCATATTCTGTACGGCAAATGGCTTTAGAACTATGGCAATCAAAACAGTAATTCTGATATTAGATGCCACGTCAAGAACTAATTTACGGCTCAAAGCTGTATTAATGAAGTTTGGAGAGAACTTAGTTGGAATGAAAACTGAACGGTAGCTGTCGGATATTACATTACAGTTTTAAAGAAGAAATATTCGTTATTTTATCTTGGGTGGTGACGGAAATGCTTTTAGGAACAGCCTCACAGAGAACCAATGCTAAGTCATACCTTCGTTTGAAGTTTCCCTTCTTCATCATCAACATCATCAGCCTTACTGGACATAGGCCTCTCCCATTGCACGCCACTCTGATCGATTTTGGGCTAGTCGCATCCAACTCCTACCAGCCATTTGTGGGCGGCCTACATTACAATCGTACTGTAGGTTTGTCGGTGTACAATATGGCAAGCCCACTGCTAGTTTATGTAGACTATGTCGATGATCTTGCTTCTCTGCGAGATCACGTCATTCCTGAAACGCCGAGCATTGCTCTTTGCATAGCACTCTGAGTGGTCCACTCCTGGGCATGGAAAATCTAAAAAGTTTCGATTTATAATATTGGCAGGGACAGGTATCATACTCGTATCATGAGCTAACTGCCAGTGTGATTATATGGAAATTAATTCACTAGTTTAATTTAGCAGGAACAGACTGGCGGGTGAGGCAAATTTTAAAAATATACATAAAACATATACGGTATAAATATTCAAATACAATTGTACTGTACAAATATACACTTTAATTCTATTTCTTTGCATGTGTATGTATATTAATAAAAAGAACTTTACACATTTTGCTCACGTCCATACAAAACTAGGCAGTCTGTACTAATAAACATACTTAAATATTTACTTGACAGCCTCTTTGGTCTAGCGCCGAGTGACTATCGATGAGGTCTTGGGTTCGATTCGCGTGTCGGGGCAACGATTTTTGTTGACCTTTCTGCTTAATTACAGGCCGGAGGCACGTACAGCTGCGCCTGGAATCTCTCTCTTCCCGGTCGTGTTGGATAACCATTCCATTGGATTGTGAGGGTGAGGGAACAGAGAATGCACCTATGTTTAAATACGCACTTGTGCACTATAATATCTCCACCTTAGTTAGCTAGTCTCTGTTGAGACCGGCCGCCGAGGCCAAAATTGGCTTGGAGTACATCACTAAATATTTATAAATAAACACACTTTATAAAGTTATACCAAATTACAGCACAAATGATCGTACTTATCACAAAATCATTTATCCTGAATGGGAATTGAATACCCGACCTGTAGCTAAGCAGTCAGGGTCACTAACCCACGAGCAGGCCCATCAATGTGTGTATATTTAGATTTGATTTAGCTTATTCGCATTTACATCGCAAGCTGATGAGAGCCGAGATTAATCTAATGCAAACTCCGCTGGTCCATCCAGTTCATAATTAAATATCAACTGAAAAGGAAGTGTATGTATTACAAGTCTCTATCATTAATTCTATCAATCAAACGTGTCAACGTCAAAAATAGACTACTTAATTGACCAGTACCAAATAAGGATGAACGTATTCCCGATATGTGAGATGTAACTTGCAAAAAACATTGTACTGTCCTTAAAATATAACTTGATCTCTATGACAGTTGTCATAATAAAAATGACACTAATGACAGCCGTCACTAGTGTCATTTTAGAACTTACGAGGTACAATTTAAGTGTAAATTATTATATTTATAATGTATTTTACTTCATTTGTGACAAAAATGGCACGTAAAGACTGGATTAAATAAAATCGCTTGTTTAAAGCTACTTCTTCGGCTTGTCAGTCATCTGTCACAGAAATCGAGTTACGAGTACATTTTAAAAACTGTACAACTGTCACGGAATATTTCCACTAAGTCAACACTATTAATTAAATTGTGGAATTATTAAACATGTTATTTTAGAAGTTAATATTATTTATTATTGAATAGTCGAGCACCTGCATCTGCATCTCTCAAATGGAATAATTTTTTACCGTTTCAGCAACATTTTTCATTGATACACGGAGTCTATTAGTTGAAGCGTGATGCTATAGCCTTGCTTGTTAAATAGGATGTCCAATATTGCCCTAAATAAAATCCAAAATAATTGTAAATATATAAGTCCTTACTTTATATATTTATATATTTTGGATCACCAACAAATGATACACATATCTTATATAAACTCAAAAATACAAAACACATGTGTGGTGCTCATCCAATTATAGACAAACACGACTAACGTAAGTAGACTTGTATGTATTATCGACAATCTATTAAGTAAAAAAACTATCAAGAAATTCATTACAAAAAGCAAAAAATTAAAATATTCCATATTTAAAAGCGATGACCTACCACGGATTATTCAAAACCAGATGTTTTCAAGGGACTTCATGAACAATAAAAATTAAAATCTCATTCATCAAACAAGTCATCGCTGTCAACCGCTGAACGAAGGTCTTCCCCTAAGGAGTGCCAGCCACCTTCTGCAAGTCGTCGGTCCAACGTGCCGCAGAGCGCCCTACACTTTGTTTGCCCAATCGTGGTCTCCACTCTAGTACATCATCGGTTCATTTAGAGACACGAACGGCCCACTTCCTCTTCAACGTACTTATTCTCCACCTTCTCCGAAATTTTATTATGCAATTATTCTTACATGCTATCTCAAAGAGATATTCTCCTACTCTCATCTGGCTTTTGACAAAACGATTTTGCATAAATACAGTTGGATATTGTGTGAGAGTTTTTGTGGTTAGGTAGCCAAGAACAACAATAGGGTTGCCATACAGAAACTTGTCATTAATACGATCACATACAAGTCAAGTTGCTATTGAGTAAAACTGACAATCATCGTCAGAATCTGGGTGTAACTTTTGAATTATACAAATTTGCATTTGGTTTTCTGTTAAGAAAGAAACATGCAACTGAATGTACCAATAATTAATTAACTTGATAAAAACATATTTACGAGTATTTACTTCATGGAAACTGTCCGTGTGGCGACAGATTAAAAATACATAGTGTTACCACACCTATTCATCCCGTGGGTGTCGTAAAAGGCGACTAAGGGAACAAAGTATGCAAGACAACATCATTACAAAGAGAAGGAAAACTTGAAACAAACCCTTTACCGACCCGTTTGAACAGCGTGGTATAGTAGACCAAAACCTCCTTGCTAAGGAGAGGCCTATGTCCAGCAGTGGACTGACAGACTGTTGATGATGATGATGACTTCATAGAAAGCAAACTATACAGTTAAATAATTGGGTGACAAATGTTTGACTGTCATTTCGATTATGATTAATACAAATGTTGCTGACAGCCCTAAAGCTGTAACGTCATTGTAGCTAAACTGCACGATAGATAAAATAAAGATGTTAAATATTGAAAGTCAGTGGCAACCGCTAGACAGATGCGGGTACTGTAAACAACAAGGCTTAGAATATTAGCTTTACTTTTTTATAAACTACATTATTTACGGCTGCAATTTGTCTTTTGTGATTATGAATAAATGAATGAAAAACAATTTCAAATAATATTAATAAATATAATATATTTTAATAAATAATAGAAAATTTTCCAAAATCAAAATGCACTAAAAAGTAAAAAAAATCCAATTCTTGTTTCTACAAATATTGTTTTTTTTTTTAAATCGGTTTTACAAGTATCGATGTCACCCAGTAACAAGTCCTTTTATGAGATCGGTTAAAAAGGGTAACAGTACCGTGAAAAATACCAAACGGTTAGCTATTGAGTCAAAATTTGAGATCTTCAAACGTAACATTAGTATGCACGTTGATAACTGTGTATACACTCTAACATATGCCAGCCCCAGCGACCATCAGTCCGTTTGAAGACATGCCCGGCCCACTTCCAAGTTTAATCTATGTATAGGGTGTCAATGGTAATCTAACATCCCGTGCAAATATGTTACAGAAGATCTTGGGACCGATACTACTGGAAGTTGCTGGCTACAATTGTAACACATGGTTTCAAGCAGATGGAGCCACTTGTCACACATATCATGATTCCCTGCCAGTGGTCAAAGACATGTTTCCGGAAAACCTGATTTCCAGACGAGGTGACATTCCATGGCCACGCAGAAGTCCAGATCTACCCCCAGTAGACTACTTTTTTTGGGGTTATTTGAAGAATCTGTCTACATCAATAAACTAAATACATTACGTCAACTAAAAGAAAAAATCGACGATCTCGTTGTCTCTTTTTCGACGAGTATTCGAAAATTACGGTGCTCGCTTGGAAGAGTGCAAACTTCAAAATGGTGGTCATTTAGACGCCGTAATTATTTAAAAATAAATTCCAACTAATTAGTTTTCTTGTAAATAAACAATTTTTATAATAGATGAAATGGTTTTTTTATACGACTTCTTCAAATGTTACCTAATTCGGGGACCACCCTGTACAAATTGTATTCTTAATAAAAGTCGACAACACACAAATCATTGGGTTGTGAAATAAAAACTTTGACTTGACTAATGCACTAAGTTAGACCATTTCGAATTAAATTAAGGCATTTGTCGACAAGCTGGTCTATAGAATACACAAACAGGTACCTGACCATTTATGTTGTGGTGATATCCACATATAGCGACATGACACCCGTTCCTCTACAATGTAATGTAAAAAAATCCCAAATTAAACACTAAATAAATACAAAGTTCGCAACCTGTTACGAAAAGTCATTCGTGAGTATTTTTAACATTTCTTCGTATCGTTTAGCTATTAAAATCTTAACGAACCATCTAATGCTATTGATAATTTGACGAAACAAAGCCGGAATATCTGACTTTTTTACGATAAATAAGCTTTTTTTGTATTAGAATGGAATGTTGTATTGACAGCAGTCACACAATAATTTAAAGTTCAAATCTAAAAGCCATCAGGAGATCGGATCAGAATAATTCTTATTTTCTGAGTGGGATTAATGTGACTGTTATGTACGAATATGTATGTGTATTTCTTTTGTAGTTACTCTAACCTTATCAAAATTTTACTTTTGAATCTTTTTCTGAGCTCCTGAACGTGTATACAATTGCTTGTAACGATCGATTAAGTGGCTTAAGATGTTACCGCGTTGAATTACTAATAGTTAAAATCGCCACTAATCGCAGAGGTTTACATCTAATAAAACACTCCAATTAGTATAAAGCACCCATATTAGAGTTTACAAGATTTTATGAGGGTCCTAGAGACCCATATAACTCTCAAATAGTTTGTTTGTCACCAACTAAATGTGATATTACACTTTAAGTAGATATTGGCTATCAATGTGATAGATCTTCTGGGATTTATTGAGTAGATTGACAGTGGATAATAATGTCTTAACTGCATCCATTTACGTTTGACGAGCCCAGTTGAGAACACTTAGAAAAGTACTTTGAATTATTTTATATTTCTTTTTATACTTTGACTATTTGATGGTCAAGAATCTATCAATTTGTTTTTAGGTAAAACATCCAGTAGTTTCGTTTCATTTCAGGGAAGTTTCATTTTTTTTTCACTGTCCTCAGACTGTCACGATGTTGATAATAATAATTTCTTTATTGGTATAAGCATTATTGAGATACAATGGTACTCTGTTTCCTGTGGTAGGTAACAATCTGTGTTATAGGAGACAGTGTCTTCACCCCTTTTGTTATATCAAACTATACAATAAAAATACATTTAAAATGTGTGTGTGGGAGTATGCAAATGTATGTGTGTGCGTGTGGGAGTATGCTAATGTGTGTATGTGTGTGTACGTGGGTGTATGTGTGTATGTGTTTTCACTGTAATAAGGTTTCGGTTTGTGCGTAATCTTGTGCAAATAACCATGATTTTGTTTTGACTTTGTCTTCGTGAGTGACCAATGAGTTAATGAGCAAGGTTTTGTTTATTTTGTTATATATACGTGTAGCTTGATGTTGATCAATCTGTTACATAGAGTCAGCCTGTGTCCACGGCCAATACAATCAAGGCAATCGGGGCATTACAAAGATATGGTTACTTAAAACATAGAGGAGCATTTTGAAGAACCAAAGCTTAATCTGAATAAGTAACATTCATTTGCAACTTTAAATATTAATGATAATATCGATTTCTCCAATGGTACAATATGGACATCCAACGAAAACTTTTTCGTGTTTTCATCGACAAGTAATTCAACAGTCACGATCTGTAAAGCCGAAAACAAGTAGTTTCCAATGAATGTTGTATTGGGGATAATATATTTATAAATAGGAATAATTACCTTATATATTATAAGTTTTATTTCTATATAATGCATAATTATTTAGATACACGGCGCACGCAGTTGAACAAACCGACGTCACCGAGCGTAGGCGCTATCAGAATACCAGTGTTGCAGTTTTTCTGGCTGTAGCATATGCTGAGATAAGTGTCTTTCCTGTCTTTCTGTCTTTTATATTGTTCTTGCCCGCGTAACCTCATCTGCGTCTCTTATTGCCCGTAGCGTGATGTTTTACAGTGTGAATTAATTTGTTTTCCATAATTTGGTTTTAGCACGCCAATCTGAAAAGATTGACATGCTGGTGGACTTTTTTTGAACTTCTAAAGGGAACAACTCTTTTGTACGTAGCGCTCGCAATAGAAGTTCTCCAAAAGAATAATTTGCCCTCGTTTTTGAAACATTTTTATTGATACTCCGGTCCTATTGGACGCAGCGTGATGATATATAGTCTTCCTTCATCAATTGGCTATCTAACACTTAGTTTTTAAGTCATAAAATTTTTTGAAAGCGGACCAGTACCTCCTGAGATTAGCGTGTTCAACCAAACAAACAATATTAGTATATAGATTTAACCAAGTGTTGTCCTGTGAATATCAGAATAAATCATTTTCTCTCCTTCTTTTCTTTCTGCACGGTTCTACTTGATTACACGGTTGGTCTACTGGTTTGAACGGTCGCCACGCCGCTCTCTGCTGCGCATTTTATGTGATCCACAAATTGTTGTTCTGAGTCTGGGTGTTTTTTGTATCTGTTTCTTGTATGTTTGTAAAGTCCTTCGGGCTTTGTATTTTTATAAAAAAAAAATTAAAGCAACCCGATTAAGTAGAATAAGAAAATATCTATGAACTTATAGTTTTACTAAAGCTAATATAACCAAAAGCCTTCTCCCGGCTTTTTGTCGAAAATAAATGGGCAATATTTCAATAACTTTCATTCATACTTGTTTTTTCATCTGATAGGTGCCATTAGTTTCGATGAATATTTTAGTAACGTTATGACTTGTATTAGAGATGAATAGTTGATTTGATATAAAATATATATTGTATATAAAATAACGTTTCATGCAGAATATTTTAATTCGGATTCGTACATATGGAGATCGACTAGATTCCATTTTTAACCGACTTCAAACTGAAGGTTCTATGTTCCATTGCAGGTTTTTTTAATAATTAAGTAATAAAAAAATGTCAAGTGATTTTATCACTCTTTGTTATCTGATTACAAAAAACACTTGTTTTAATAATATTCACTCTAAGAGTGGGAAAATAGAAATAATTAAGTAGAAATTGGTGCAAATTATTTTTAAATCAACTACGAGTATAATTATTTGTCAAAAAAGAACAGAAAGTAATGTCAAAGCCCTAATCACATAAGTAGGTAATATTAAAATAATAGTAATACCTCGAATTACTCTCCATGTGGTGACGAATTCAGTATCACCGCCCCTATTCTTCTCACGGGTGTCGTCAGAAGAGACTAAGGGAACAAAATATGCCAGACAATAGAGATGGAAAACTTGAAACAAATCCTATACCAACCCGTGGCCAGCGATGTAAACCAAAATCTCTTCGCTAAAAAGAGGCCAATGTCCAGCAGTGGACTGTTGAAAGCTATTGATTGACGACTAGAATAATAATTAAAAAAATGTGGACATTTTTATATGCTTCTATCTAGTCCTTCGAACAAAGTGGTAAGTTTATTTATACATGTAAGTAAGATTAAAAACAACCCTCGCGTGTAATTTTATCGATTACCGGAGCCCAGAACCTCTCAGAACACCTGTGTCTTCATTGTTTCTTCATAAAACCTCAATGGCTTTTGACACGGTACTATTGCTCACTTTTGGGTTTTTTATCAAATTAAGAGATGGTGTTTTTACTTTAATCATTTTTGTGGAGATCAATATATAAAATTTCCTCCGAGCATTTGCCAAACAGGATTAGGGACGGCTTTCAGTGTACTACGTCATGCCTGAACTTCGACTTTTTACGTGGAGCGACTAGTATCGGACATTTACAAAACAAGTAGGCGACACTTAAATTCTGTAAATAGACTTCTGTCTGACTTTTTCAATACAGCTTAGTACTGAGAGCAAATCGAAGTACAGTTCCACTAAATAGACAAGTCGTTTCGACAAGTTAATTAGTCACACACATAAAAGTCTCATAAATAAATATAATAACAATTTTTATCAAGTTTCTAGTACTCATAGTACAAGCTCTGTTCAATTTGGGTCTAGATGACGTTCTGTCTCTGATGTACGAAACATTAAAAAAAGCGTAATATGGCAATTCTGCGAAACAATATATTGAAAGAATTTCTAAGACTATTGAGATAATAATTCTGTCTGAAGGTTCAATTCGTTTCTAGAAAAGCTTCTAGGGCCACGTACTTAATTACTCGGTCAAACGATGATCTGCTTGTATAATAATGCTGCTAAGACTTCGTAAATCCCACATAAAATGATATTTACTACATATTTATGTTCGTAAACAAATTTCTAGTACCTATACACTTAACCTCAAACAATGTCACATGTATTACATTAGCATTCTAGCTAAAAAGATTACTAATAGTTGCATTCAAACTGACATACTCGTACACTTACACAAGAAACCTATCAAACGTTATAAATACGTACTTATAAGTAGAAACTGACAATTGAAATCACAGCTGTATAAGTGATTGCTGAACAAACGTGACAGTTTCAAAGTATGTAAAAGTAAAAAATATTTTACATTGTAATTTCAGTCACACAGTCACAACTTATTGCTAAGTATCTCATTATACGTAAACTTAGTATAAATTCTTATGAGAATTAATTCTTTATTTAGATATTTAAATAATATGGTGCGTAATAAGAGAGTAAGTGACATCGCACGGAGAATCAGTGTGCTGAAGTGGAAGTGGGCCGGCCATGTCACCAGACGAACCGATGGTCGCTGGAGCCGAAGTGTACTAGAGTGGATACCACGATTGGGCAAACGTAGTGTAGGGTGCCCTGCGGCGCGATGGACCGACGACTTGAAGAAGGTGGCTGGCAGCGGATGAATCCGACTTGTCCAAGACCGGGATGGTCGGCGTTCCTTGGTGGAGACCTTGGTTCAGCAGTGGACGGCGATAGGTTTGGGTTCTTATGGTATAACCCGTGTGGTATCATATAGGTGTCTCAAAAGGTGATTAAGGAAGCAAATTACGCAGAACAACATCATTGCAAAGAGAAGGAAAACTTGACATAAACTGGTCAAAGTCTGGCCAGTGTGGTATATATATCCAGCAGTAGACTGCAGTTGTTGATAGTGATGATGATAATAGGGACCAATGAGATGGACCCACAGACACTCGCAACTCGTCGGGCCCAAGTTGCTGCCCGTTCAGTCTCTTTCACCAAAACCGAGGGAATGGAGAAGATTAGGGCTTTCCCACAAAAAGTATGACAATGTATGAAAAAGCTGCTGATATTCAGTTGTTTTTATGACAGAGCAGGCAACGACTTGATGGAAAGTGACCACCGCTTCATGACAGAATGTAACTCAGGTGTCACAAGGACTAGTACGCTCAAAGGTAAAGGTGTACGGTTATATTATCCTTGGCAAAATTGCGATGAGGCACAAACAGGAATTTAATAATGCTTTGTGTATCCTAGATTATATATTGTTTATAAATTTGTAGTTTTTAATTTTATTCTTTAAGTTCATTTTTATTTCAGAGCGGCACTATTGACAATAGAGGTTTAATTGCATTTAAACATGGTCTATTTTTTAATGGTACTAATGACGTAAAAGTGTGTCAGTAGTACATCAATGGTACTTCAGCAAGTAAACATGGGATAGAATATATTATAATAATAACTTATTGTGTACGCGTATGCTGTTATCTCAGTAGCTATCTTATTGTTCCATACTTGGACTTAAGATTACATTTCGAATGTATGTTACGGTTCAGCTACTTAGCGCATAATAGCGAAAAATAACATTAAGATACAACGAATGGAAGTACCAATTTCTTTTACGATATTCTTACAGGTTATCAATTTTATTTTGCAGTTTATACTTTAGTTGTATAAAAGCGTAACGCCAAACCTGCAGCTGGGGTACTGAAAGTGACAAAGGAATGCAAAAACTATATGATTCACATATCTCACACACAGCAGGCTGACCTCCAGCTAGGGTTAGTCTTTTCAGGTACGTTTCAGATTTATGTAAGCAAACAGAAAAGTGTAAACAAAAGTTACTAATATGTAAAAATATTCTGACTGGGGTGTTTGGGACATTAAACAAGAACATCATGTTTCAAACGAAGCTTGTGTAGAAGCGCATTCAAACGAGGTATTCGCTTAAAGTGAATACGTTTTAGTTGATAGGGCAGTTTAAATTCTATTACAAACAACATAGAGTCGCTTTTAAATACAAAGAATTTCAAATATAACAGTCCTTGGTCACCAAAGATTTTGGTGATATTTTTCATTGATACTCAGCTCTTATTGGTTGTTGTGTGATGTTACATCGACTTGGCGGTTCTTCGATAAATTGCCTAACCAATACCTTAAGATTTTTTTAATTTGAGAATAACGCAATCAATCAAGAAACTCTTCAATTTTATAATATTGTGTAGATATAATTTGTACACACTATATCAAATTAGTCCGTGTGGCGACGGATTAAGAATACATAGTGTTACCACCCCTATTCATCCCGTGGGTGTCGTAAAAGGCGACTAAGGGAATCAAATATGCAAGACAACATCATTACAAAGAGAAGGAAAACTTGAAACAAACCCTATTCCAACCCGTCTGGCCAGCGTGGTATAGTAGGCCAAAACCTTGCTAAGGAGAGGCCTATGTCCAGCAGTGGACTGTAAATGGCTGTTGATGATTGATTGATGATCAAATTAAATTAGATAAGTATATAACTTAACCAGTTCAATCATTAATCAATTATGACTTAAAAGTATGGTTATTGAGTTTCATGATTTTTTTTTAATTTCTCAAGCGAGAGCTCGCCGTCTTTTGAGACGTCCTAAAAAATATAAGCGCCGCGTTTAACCAGCGCGGTGGCGCTTAATTTTTTGTTTTTACACAGTTCCTAACCTGTCTCGTTATATGTTAATTGGATGTTATAGAAATTTAATTATTTTAATAAACTTGCTCTTTTTCTCTGTAATAGATTAATATTTTTATTGTATAACCAGCTTTCAACGTTATATGGTGTTTTAGAAAAAAATCTAGCAATATATAGAAAACTGTTCATTAATAACTAAATAAAACTCAAGTACTTACATAGTACGCCATTAGCTCTGTCATTGTACAATTTAATTTGTAAAAAAGGATGAAATAAATCAATACATTATAGAAATATAAACAGCTTCATTCTAACATTCTAACTCTTTTGAATACAAAAAGAATTATTCAAAGTTGAACAGTAGTTTCCGAGATTGTAAGTTTAGAAAAACATACAAAGTAAGAAGAAATATACCCGCTATATTATATCCAGTATAAATGTTGACGCGAGACTACCGAGTGAGAGCGATACACTAAATAGTGTCACGGCCTACAATTCTCAGATTTCGAGCGTTTTAAAGCAAAATGAATAGGATTTTTGCGTGAATGGACTATTGAACAAAAGAGTACACTTTCATCCAAGAGGTAAACGGCATCCCATTGGAGAAATACCAACATTAAAAACATGCGACGTTTAGTTATCGTTGTATGTTTCTTTGTGACCAGTTTTTACTTTTAACTTCAATTCTCTTTTCATAAGTGTTAAATTTTTCGGTTCTTCTTATTTACAATTTATTTGCTACCAACTAGCCGAAACGGGAAGCATATCCTAAAAAAAATGTAGAAAATATCAACACCCCTTATCAACCCATAGATGTCGTAAGAGTCAACTAAGGAAGTAAACAAAAGAGGAGAATAGCTCTCGAAAGACAAGGAAAACTAGAGACAAATCCTACACTGATCCGTCTGGCCAGATTGGTACAGTAGACCAAAATCTCTCTTTCTAAGAACAGGTCCAGTCTATTGGAAGCTGTTGATAAGTTGCGTTACATTGTATAATATAATATTTCGTACATCTGACACAACGCCATCTACTCCCAAAGTCCGAAGCAAATATTTTCAGATCTTACAAACATAAGATCCGATCCGAGAATCGGACCTAAGACCTCAAGCACAGCGGTCGCATATGCTATCACTATGCCACCGAGGGAGTTATATTTATCTAACAGACTATATAACAGTCAATGAGATTGGACAAAATCCACAGAGAGACTTAATACCTGTTATAAGCTACCTGAAGTGAGAGAATTAGTTACGTAAGCACAATTTATACCAACTGTTTAATTTGTTCAACAAATCGGTACTTAACTATTTCTACCAGTTACAGCGTAACTTAAGGTTGACCAATTGCTAAGGATGTCGCGAAAAACCTATCTTGAGAAACACTATTAACTATTTAATATAACTAGTATCACTGGCAATTGCAATTGAATGATTAAGATCTTTGTTATTACAATTTTGTATTCGGTTTTCTTTCAAGAAAGCTAAATAGTTAAAAATAACAAAGTAAATAAATAAATTATAAATATTTCCGACATTTGACATACAACGCCATCTAGTTTCAAACTAAACAGAGCTTGTGCTATGATAACTAGACTGACTATAGAATACTTATATACCTTTTGTTTGTAAACACATACATATTATATATATAGAAAGCACCCAAACTTCGAAATAAATATTTGCACTTTATGCAAACATTTGATCCGACCCGGGAATTGGGCCCGAGACCTCGAGCACAGTAGTCGCATTTATTACCGCTGCGCCACCGAAGCAGTTAAATTATTCGTCTTTACAAAACAAATTATTTACTTTAACTAACAGATTGCCTAAACAGTTCGTGGTTAGACACTTGAGATAATGGCAGTTGATTCTTTTCATGGAGTAAGCACCCACTAAGGTGTCGGTGAACGGATTTCATGTCCCTACAACACAAAGAGACAATCCTCCGACCAGGCGAGGATATGTTGCCTGGCGCTGCCTACGATCGATGTCGGGAAATTGTATATATGCTAATCCGCGTGCGAATTTCTATATCGTGACACAGGATTACTATTGACTCCGTAGTTTGATATATTCTCAGTAGATGGTGCTGTAGTGTATTTATGTGGGAGTAGCCACAAGAGTAGAATAAGGATGAGCGGTATTGAAGTTCAAAGTCAGAAACAAGAAATAATCACGCTAACGAAGCCACGTACATACACGTTAACACACATACGTATATACACTTAGTAACATTTAAAGTGTTCAAGGTTAGAATAAAAATTTACAATTTTTGTATTGATTATACTTTAAGCTTTTTTAATAGTTGTAAAAAATTAGGATAAAACCTTGTAACTATGAAAGATACTGAAATCTTTTGTTCTTGCCTTCTTGTTTATAAATAAATTATACACAATTATATTATTAGTTTATTTATTTAAATTTATAAGTGTGTAGGTACGCATATATTTCTGATATTATTCATACATAAATTAATTTTAAAATATAATATTATATATTATTATATGCTTACTGCGCCATATATACCTAGACATGTTATACATATATTAGTGGTTAATTTATTTTTAATTCAATATATGTATTTTATAGTTGTTTAGTATTTGAATATTCTTATTTACTCTTATATCTATGTAGTTGATTCAAAGGTTGTCTGTAAGAGATTGAGGTCTACGATACGACTGTCTATGGTAATGTAATGGTTCATTTCATTTTACCGATTGATGCAAGAAATATTACGTATTATTCATTTGTGTAATAATAACCTTGATCGACACAACAAGAGTAAAAGAACAATAGACATCGTTTTATGGTCTATGAAGCAAACCAAGGTCATTCAATATAAATTATATGGTATGATAAGATAAATTATGATATTATTAATGAATACACTTTCGAAATACCTCTTAAAAATTTCGTGTTAGATTCATGTTTCATTCCCACAGAAAGTGTTAAAAGCGACAGTAGCCGCGCTGCCTTATTTCGTTGGTGAGTGCGAGACCGGAGGTCCATTGATGCAGGGGTGATAGTTGTCGTGGTAACCTACCCGATGACGTACGTGAGCTGCTGAGGCGGAAGAACGCCGCCGTACGAGCCTATGACAGATATCCATGCGAAGCCAACAGGATCAGGTTACGAAGCTTAGAAAGAGCGGTCAAGTCGCGCATCGATCAAATGCGCCAAGACAGGTGGGATAGGACACTACAAGACCTCGAACCTACCCACCTTGCCTTCTGGCAACTATCCCGCTCGCTTAAGAGAGACACCATCACCTGTATGCCTCCTCTAAGCCGACCTAACCTTCCACCGGCCTTCGACGATATCGAAAAGGCAGAGTGCCTGGCCGAGAGTCTAGAGAATCAGTGCACGCCCAGCGTAATACACTGCGACTCAGACCAAATAGCCGAAGTTGATTCGGAAGTAGAGCGCATAACCTCACTTCCTACATCAACACTAGCCTTAACATCAACGCCGACGGGGACAGACGAACAAGACCTAGACACGGTCACCCCCGAAGAAGTTGAAACGATCGTCAAGGGCCTACACGCTCGCAAGGCGCCCGGTTCGGACGGTATCACAAACAGGGTAATAAAACTCTTTCCGGAGAGGCTACTGGTCCTTCTGACCTTCATTTTCAACGCAGCGCTCAAAAACAACATCTTTCCACAACAATGGAAAGAAGCCGTTGTTATTGGGATACCCAAACCTGGCAAACCAAAGTCCGAACCGACCAGTTATAGACTGATCAGTCTGCTTAAAGGATTAGGCAAGCTATACGAGCGTCTAATCTACAATAGGCTGAAAGCGTATGCCGATGCTAATCTTCTCGTCCCCCACGAGCAATTCGGTTTCCGAACCGAACACTCATGCGTCCACCAAGTCCACCGCATCGTTGAATACACCAGCGATCGGCTTCAACGCAACCTGTTCACAGGAATCCTCTTCTTTGACGTGGCGAAAGCTTTCGACAAAGTGTGGCACAACGGCTTATTATTTAAGCTATCCACCATGGGAGTGCCACACGGACTCGTGCTCATCATACGAGACTACTTGTCGAATCGAAGCTTCCGCTACCGAGTAGAAGGGTCACTATCCTCCACTCACCCCATACGAGCCGGTGTCCCACAAGGGTCCGTGCTCTTCCCCCTACTCTTCACGCTGTATACTAGCGACATTCCGATGCATCGGTATGTGCAGACGGCACTATTCGCAGACGACACGGCTATCTACTGCTCAGGAGTGAACCCCTCGACAGTAGCCAAAAAACTCCAGACCGCAGCCAACGCACTGGGCGTTTGGTTCCGGAAATGGAGGATAGAGGTCAACCCCGAGAAAAGCCAGGCGGTGCTGTTTCACAGAAGACAGCTAAGCTTGTATCCTTTGGAGAAGACCTCTCAGATTAGGATGTTCGGCAAGTCTATCCCTTGGGCTAGGCAGGCCAAATACCTAGGCATAACCCTTGACGACCGTCTATCCTTCGGCCCCCACATCAAGGCAGTCCGCAGCCGGGCCGCCTTCGTGCTAGGACGTCTACACTGTCTAATTAACGCGCGTTCGAAGATAGATTTAAAAAACAAAGTTAGATTATACACGGCATGCATACGTCCTATAATGACGTACGGTAGCGTAGTATTCGCACACGTTAGGCCACACAGGATCCATAGGCTTCAAACACTACAGAATAATTTCATGCACAAAGCTACGGGAGCACCGTGGTATGTACGCAACGTCGATCTCCACATCGACCTCAGATTGCCGACCATCAAGCAATTCATAAAACAGTGCTCCCTTAGCTACTTTGACTCTGCTCCGACTCACCCCAACCCTCTAGTGGTTGCGGCCGTAAACTACACACCCAGTAAAATCTCAAAACTACGTCGACCCAAACACGCGTTAGGGGAGCTAGACGACGACATTACACTCGCTCAACGTAGAGCGAACACACTTAGTACGAACCGTCCGCGTTTTCGTCCCCGTCGGCGGGGGCGGAACACGCGCCGCGTAAACCGTCCACAAAACATGGGAGTAGGCCGCCCCAGCGTATCAGCAACACCCCAAGCCGAGGTTCGTACCCCGCAGGGGCTTACCCCCTTGGGCAATGTTGCTTAACAAATGGCCGGTTGAGAGCCCTCAGCGCTCACCGTAAATTAATCCGGGTAAAGTTGTAGAGGCCATCTGAGGCCAACAGCTAAAAGTCAAATCAAAAAAAAAAAAAAAAAAAAAAAAAAGTTGTCGTGGTAAGTGTGTAAGCATTACAATGCCACGATTACTGTCATGCCTTTTACGTCCGCAAGCGGGGCGTGAAGAAACACCTAACTAGGGCGCCATAGTGTGTGCCATAGCTATTCAAACTTTCCATCAGGCAGAGTAGAATCACCTTGGCAGGCTCTTAGAATAAAAAAAAAAGAAAAATATCCTGGAACATTTTTTTTTCCGTAAATTGAGGTATTATAACATTATATATTTAATACCATTAAAAATACAAAAAAAATGTCGTACTAACATTACAGCGTTAGCTTTCAGACATAATGGAGGGTAATTTGTAAAACTGCTGTTGTTAAGCGTAGGACATTTTTAAGCTTCCTTCCGTTTCCACGACAACTTTTTAAATTACCCTCATTTACCTGACAAAGGCTAGTTGAGTTAATTTCTGATGAAGCCTAGTCGCCTAATGGCGGCTGTGACAGTCAATGGTAATCACTAATTATTTTTAACGGTATTTTAGCTCTAAGTCTGTGAGTCTGTCTAAGCTGTCTTAATCTTGGAGATCATGAGAACGGTGATTCGTAACTACAATGACTAACATTCAAGAGCTAAAATGAAGAGATTTCTGTTACCAGAGGACGTCGGTTCTTCATGGTCATCTTTCATCAAGAATCGACTAAGTATAACGAAAGGCAAAAATCAAAAAATTAGTAACTATTATTCGTTCAGTCCGCTAAGACCCCTAGTCCCTTAAGCGAGGTGTAAAAAGCAACTCACTAGGCCACCATAGTGTGAGTCGCCATACTGAATTGTCTGCATTCGCAATGAATATGGTGACCTCTTGGATTCTCTTTATGCTTTATATTAGGCTGAATAGAAACACTTTGGTAGGCCCAGAATAGAAAAATATACAGACAATAAATGAAGTAAATTTGTTGCGAGCGAATGGTTTATAACGCAGTAACAAGATCATAATCTGTAATGTCAACTTTCAATCAGCGACAGGTGAAGGATAAAACACTAAGTAATTTTAATTTATTTTTAATCATATCTTACGTTTCATTACCAATAATAGGGAAAATGAACATCGTTCTTTACCCAATTGCGCAAGACTACATGTTTCATGAGTACGTTTATTTCTTTGTTACACTCTGTAGCCTAAACATGTTTGTGGTTTTTAAAATTCAAGACGGTATTAGTTTCATTTTATTTTTGACTAATAAATAAAAATTTAAAAAATATATTAAAGGTGAAGATACGTATACGTTATATTTCCTTTCCTTTTTAAATGTCATAGGATAGCAATAACTCCTTGAGGTTTAGGGATTGCCAACAACAACAAAACTGTTATATTTTTTTTATTTCAATTTTTTAGTTTCCATAATTAATAATACTTATTATTATCATCATCAACTGCCTTTAGCAGTCCACTGCTGGACATAGGCCTCTCCATAGCAAGGAGGTTTTGGCCTATTATACCACGCTGACTAGACGGGTTGGTATTGGGTTTGTTTCAAGTTTTCCTTCTCTTTGTAGTGATATTTTCCTGAATAGTTTGTTCCCTTAATTGCCTCTTACGACACCCACGGGATGAATAAGGATTGTTATACTACATATTCTTAATCCGTCACCAAACGGACGCATAATACTCAAATATAAGAAGTTCTCCTAGAAACGCTTTCAGAAAGAAAAACAATATGGCTGTAGAAACAGTGGAACTTCATAACGTATAACTAACCTTCGTATATTATCCGTACAATCTGTTGTCTCAGTATACCGTAGATAATAGCAGAGGCTGCATAAAGTATTATAGATTCTTATGGACGTACGCACCGGGTGGCCGTTGTATTAGGAAATAGGCACATATGTTTGTGTGGTCTACGACCAAGCCATTTATGGCTAATTGTCGTAAAATATCAAGCACTAAAGGGTTAAGATATTATAATTACTAAGTGTAACACACGAAGATTATACTGAGATTATATATGGAATATGGAAATTCGTGCGGCTACAATACGGCTGACTTGGACATACCCCGTCTAGTTACAATGTATGTACGTATATTAATTTGTAGTCCTTGTTTAGTAAAGTATCGAATTTCATGTTATTCTGTGGACCACATAATACCTTGAAATAATGTCTGTAATTAATGTGTTTTCTGGTCTAGTCTAGTCTGGTCAGCCATGTAAAATGAACCTGGTGTCAATAAAGAATTAATTTAAAGAAGATGAGCGACACTTATAAACAAATCATTACATGCGTTCAGTTGTTTGAATTGATTACGCTTGAATGGGTATTTTTGACATTTTTTTAAAATGTTTTTTAGAAGGATATAGAAGTAAATGACTAGATTGGATATCTCATGGCAAGTGTCCATTAACTTCTGCAATTTAGGGATCACAACGCGTTGCCGGCTTTTAAGGTACAAGTATCTATGCTCTTTTCCTGACATATCTTAACGTAGGTGACGAGTGACTGCAAATAATCCTGCTAACCTTTGGTTACAAAGTCTTATGTAAGATAGTACGAAAGCTTTTGTTTTCTCCGGTTAGGAGAGAGAATAGAAGATGAGAAGCTGCTCATAGTTTGGGTGTTGGTCATTTTACATAGTAACAGAAAGTTACTCAACAAATGGCTCATTGAAGGTACCGCTATAATACGGTAGGTAAAGATTTGTAATTACAATACGTTTATATTTTTTTGTTATGCACAAACTAATATTTCGGTACTTGACTTCCGTTAAATTAATTATAAAAACTTCAATTTCCTACGATATTTAATTTCTTCGATTCAATTCCAATCTTACGAATTCACCGTGACTGTTTCTGATAATTATTGAAGATAAGGTTCAGAGAACACGAATTTATCGAGATAAATAGATACACAGTTAACTGAACTGTTAACGAACGTTTTTTTATAACATTTTGTTTCGAATTCTTTCAATTCACGAATCTAATCTAACATCTTTTCTTGGAATTTGATTAGTTAAAGATCGCCTGGCAGCGTAAAAGTCACAGACTGAAAAAAAATCTATCTAATACTTCTTAGCCTTCGGTGTCACTTGGGCTTCACTCACATGTACCACCGTCGCTGGATATAGATCTAAGATTAGATCCAGTCGTGAGAATCGACACTGACATTTGAATGTCTAAGTAAATACTAGATTTATAACATAAGTGAATGTAAATTACTAGACATTTGGTTAACCTCATTCCACATTCGTTTATTTCCCCCCTTTTAATACTTATTTAGGAATAACGAACTAAATTTCGTCGACTGGCACTGGAAAGGGTAAAAAATTTTACCCTTTCCAGAATTCGAAAACAGTTAATAATCTTCACATAACCCAACAGGTTTTCTTTATTTATTATTAAGTATACTTTTTGAACAAATAGCCATTTAAAAAAAAACACAATCGAACGCGGTTCTTCCGTTTAGTTACTATGACGACACAGACAGACAACTAATTATACTTATTATTACCGCGGTAAACTTTTAACAGTTTTAACAGTCCATGTGGTGACGGATTAAGAATACATAGCGTTACCACCCCAATCCATCCCGTGGGTGTCGTAAAAGGTGACTAAAGAAACCAAATATACAAGACAACATCATTACAAAGAGAAGGAAAACTTGAAACAAACCCTATTCCAACCCGTCTGGCCAGAGTGGTATAGTAGGCCAAAACCTCGTTGCTAAGGAGAGGTCTATGTCTAACAGTGGATTGTAAAAGACTGTTGAAGCTCACACAGCCTCTTTTTTAGGTATGATCTTAGAGAATAGACATTTTAGACACAGGACTTATTTTTATTATTTAATACAATAATGCCTTAAGGATAATACCCAATACATTAAGCTGAAGCTACGTCAGAAAACGTTGGCGCACATATTTTCTTCGACATATTAATAATTTGAATGAGTGTATGTAAAAGCTGAAATATCAAGATAATATCTTTATTGAATGTTTATATAAATTTTCAGAAATGATACCTTAAGCATTTAATTTAGAGATGCTACGAAATTTCGCCAACTACTCGGTATTCGGCTATTCGGCCATGTTAATTCACTATTTGGTATTAAAGCGTTCAGCATTCATTATCAGTACTTTTGATGCCAAATCATAAAATTAAAAAAAGGGGCGAAAAAATAAAATGAAAATATCTTGAGACCATCACCACCATTCACCACCCTTATCATCTAAGGCTATAAAAAATAGCTTACGACATATTTTCAGATCTATTAAATATACACAAATTATAAAAAACGAACCAGCCGTTTAGGAGAAGTTTTGATGATTAGATAAATTAAGCAATCCCAGCCAGATCAGTCTTTGGATAAGTTACACACATACTGATTTCTAACCTATTGAGACCCGTTACGTTACAAATATGGCGTCTTATATTTTTTTTTACATAAATATTTAAAAAAATACATCTGAATTATGGTTTTAAAATGAGATTGAAACTACAATGTTTCTCACTCTCTCTCTCTCTTTCGAGCAGTGTTAGAAAAACTATCTTACATCGCGTTTTTTGCTAAGTTAAATAATAAATAAACGAGAGTAAATCTTCCCAATAATATTGACACAAGCAACACAAATTCACCAAGCTTGCAATCCCAGTGTTTGTGTTTGACAAGTCGAGTCGAACAAAGCGTTCCGGTTCGTAACTTCCAAATTGCGGTTTTTAATCGACTACAAAACGAATGCGATTAGAATATTATGAAACAAAAAAAAAAGTTAAAAAAATTACGTTCGAATTTTAAATATTTTTCTAAAAAAATTGTTCAAAAATTTCTATTTACGAAAATTTTTGTGTTCGAAATTTGAATATCGAATCTTGAAGGACAATCCTCACTTAGCGCCACGTAAAGAAAATATTATTTAATATTTTATTCATTTTACGTACTTCTGTTAGTTTAAGCGTGGATAAAGGTTCTAGAAAAATCATTGGACGTTGAAATATGTGGTTCAAAGGTAGTCTACAACATTGAGTAAACTTGTAAGTATTTAAAAAGTAGTATTTGTGACGCTCAATTTATTGTCACTTACAGGTCGATAAACGTATCATTTGTGGATTTTGCAACGATTGAATGACCCACTTTCGTTTTTACTTTTGGACAATGATTTCGTTTATATCGACTTTGAGAATGATTAAGATTCAACGATTACGTAACACGGCTTTGCGACATTACACGTATTTAAAGATTTTTATTTTTAAATGTTACACTTATAATTATTTATTTAAATTTAATCATGTAATCGAAATACTTTAATAACATAGATATTATTAATGACTGCACGGTTGGCCACCACCACCAAACCACTAGGTTTACGCGATCGCCACGCCGCTCTCTACTGACCTGAGTGTTGTGGGTTCAAATCCCACATGGGACAACACTTTGTGTTATCCATAAATTGTTGTTCTGAGTCTGGGTGTTCTTTGTGTCCGTTTCTTGTATGTTTGTAAAGTCCCCCGCGACACAGGATTTATTTCTAGTGGGGGCGTTGTCTTTTTAAAAAGAAAAAAAAATTCTAACAAATATATATATTTTAAAACATTTTTTTCGTAAATGTGTATCGTATATGTCTAATATAAATAATATACGTACAACCATTGCGAAAGTACAACGTATCAATGAAATAATATTGCTAGTCTCTGTATTATTACCAATTTCAGCATTCCAGAAAATAATTTCAAATTTAAATAAATCGAGAGCTTACACAAACTGCAATATTCGAAACCTTTGTAATATAAATGCGAAGTAGAGTAAGTACTCGCGTAATAGTTACCAGGGATTGGACAAATTGGTTTTAGATTGTTTGAAGCTTCTAGATTATGCAATAAGGACCGTACTTAAGTATTTATATACTATTTATATACCACAAGTTCAGTTAACTGCCTTGTTGGTTTTATGGTTGGCGAATCTGACTGTAAATCCTCCACAAAGATTTCCACAAACCAATTGTTCTCTGAGCATGTCTTTTTTGCCATTGGGATGAAATACTTGATGGTATTTGAAGATCGTAGCCCATGGACATCTGAAACGTTGTGAGAGTCACAAGCGCGTTGCTTCATTTTGAGATTCCACCCACCGAGAATCTGGGAAGTGAGGTTTGAGCTCCGGCCACCCTACTTGGTGAAAATAAGGAAAAAATTTATTAACAAAATTGTTTTATGTAAGGATCTAGTATTACTTCAATCACACAGAAATAATAAATCACTCTCAACAATTTAGTTGATTTTTTTTCTATTTGAAGAGCCTGCTAAAGCGACGCTACCCTGCCAGATGGAAAGCATGAATAAAATCCAAGAGTTGCGGTCACCATACTCATTACAAATACAGACAATGCAGTATGGTGACCCTCACTATGGCGGCCTTGTGAAATGCTTTTTTACACCCCGCTTGAGGACGTAAAAGGCATGACAGTCATCGTGACAGTGTAAGGCTTACACAGTTACCACGATAACTATCACCACTGCATCAATGGGTGATACAATAAGATGGCAGCGTAAGAGATGTATTAAGAATTCCGTCAGTATCTTAAACAGTGACAAACCTATTTGTTGAACCTCTTCTCATTTAATAAAAGACACGATTAAGTCTTTAAATAAATAATGCTTCTGCAGTCCACAATAAAATGTAAAATATTATAACTCACATCCGGATATCTAACTCGATCAAGATTTAAAACGTCTAAATATTATTACCTAAAGAGCTACCTAGATCTACTTTATATTTAATTACTAAGATCATTACCGCGTTTACAAAATATGGTTATATAAATGTTTAATACGAATAATTATAAAAATAAATAGGTAACTGTTACTGTTGTGTCATGCGTTGTACGAAATCTCAGCTAGTGTTTCTGCATACAGCTTGCGTTTCATCTCATTGAGACCATCTTAAATTAACGTCATTATCTTTAATTAAACCATTATGCAGTGATGTCACTATATACTAAAAAACAAATAAATATTTCGGACATATACTTTATTAATTATTCCGCGTTAATACCTAGTCAATTCTCGTCTTCTAAAGGTCGGAGCGTGATATTGTTATATGCTTTCAATTTTTTCATTCAAAGTCCTGACAAAACCAATACGACCTCCAAACCTTCCAGGGAAACGCACGCCCTCAGAGACTCCATATGCAGATGTCCATGGTCGCATGTACTACGTGACTACAGTTACACTGCCCTAACAACGAGTAGCTCGTCACCGCGTCTACTTGTTAAACTCTTCACTCAGTAAAGGCCCAATAAAAATTCTTACTGTTAAAATTAGTAAAAATTACATTTTTTTTCAGACAGTATTTGCTTGTTTTGCCCAGTATTGTGCGGTCTAGTATCAAATATAGATTAAGTCGATTGTTCCGCTAATAGTCTGTGACAACTGCGACCTTATAAGCAGAACAATGAACTGCCTTAGCTTGTATTACGTTATTAAAATACACAACGACGTTCAGAAACAGATAATGTCGTCAAACAATCTTTATGGTACAATTAAAATGTAGTTTATTAACGCGTTCGTATTATAAAATTTGTTTTATGATCTGTATAACAGATTTGAATGTGTGACCTATAAAAGATTGGAAACCTTGTTCATAATTACTGTCACAACTTGCCACTTACCTGATGTAGCTTATTAAGAATTAAGTGTTTCGTTGGCGAGTGTGAGACCGGAGGCCCATTGATCCAGGGGTGACAGTTATCGGGGTAACTGTGTAAGCCTTACACTGTCACGATGACTGTCATGTCTTTTACGTCCCCAAGCGGGGTGTGAAAAAGCATCTCACAAGGCCGTCTTAGTGTGGGTCACCATACTGCGTTGTCTACATTTGCAATGAGTATAGTGACCACAACTGTTGAATGCTTTCCATCAGACAGAGTAGAGTTACTTTGGCAGGCTCTTAATTTAGAAAAAAAAAGAAAAGTTTGAGTAGAGTTTGATTGGTTGAACACACTCATTTCAAGAATTACTAGATAGAATTGAAAAAGTGTTGGATGGTCTATTTATCAAGACAAATTATAGACTTTATTACATCACGCAACGATTAATAGAAGCCGAGTAACAATAAAAAAATGATGTGAAAAACGGTGGAAATTGTTCTTTTTTTTTTTGAGTGACACAGACGCAATTCCGCGAATTTTTGTGATCTTATTACTTTTATAACTCCACAGGTAAAGTCTTAGGATCTCAATGACCGCGTTGAATTATAGTTACATCTACAGACAATAGAATCCTTGCTCTGAATTTATCCTTTGTGTCACTTGACATGAGAAAATTAGACCCCTATTTACAATAGGCAACAAAGGCAAGCTCATTATCCGGCCGCTTTGTATCACAGACTGAATCTGTACAAGGTATACGACTGCATTGACTAGAGAAGATTAGACTTTATATAGAATAGAAGTAGACATATTGATGAATGCAATATTTATTTGACTTTTCAGTAGACATAGACAATGTGGTAGTATCGATGTGATTGGTTATAAATGATGTTTGGAATAGCTATAATATTAAGGCTCTTGAGAAGTTAGTTTTAATGATTGGCATGTTAATATGTTAAATAAAACGGACTATTTAAATCTGTAAGTTTTGTAGCTCCAGGGTAAAAAACAAATTGCAGAATAAATTATGATCGTGGTCATCACGCAATTATTAAACCCGGGTGGGAATCGAAGCCATCAGCTTAAAAGACACTGTTAAGAACCATTAGACCCATCTAAAGTAAGCATATAAACTGTATAAAAAATAAATCAATAACCATTTGTCATGGACGTTTGATTTCTACTTCATAGTCATATTTTAGAACATTCTAGTCATATTAAACAATAACGAAAGTTTTAACTCAACATGACGAATCTAGATTCATTTTAAATCGTATTTATTCAGTTCCGAATGTAGACCGATTGATCATTCGAAAATTTATTCAGCAATAATTTTTTTTCCGTCTTTCCACATGTTAAGTTATAGAAACTAGTGACGAATTAGCGATACTTTAAATACACAATTGATATGTGTATATATTGCTATGTAATATTGCTAGTTAATTTATTTTTAAGGTAGTAGAGCCACGCTGATTTCAGCACGAACGGGCCGGCTCGACCGAGGCAGTACTACCCTCCCACAGAAGACCAACCTAAAGCACCCGCATCCGTGCTGTCGTGTTTCGTTAGTGAGTGCGAGACCGGAGGCCCATTGATGCAGGGGTGACAGTTATCGTGATAACTATGTGAGGTTTACACTGCCACGATGACTGTCATGCCTTTTACGTCCCCAAACGTGGCGTGAAAAAGCATTTCACTAGACCGCCATAGTGTGGGTCACTACACTGCATTGTTTGCATTTGCAACGAGAATGGTGACCACAACTCTTTGGATTCTATTCATGCTTTTCATTAGGCAGAGTAGAGTTACTAGTCCTCCCATGCGTGTTGTAAAAGGTGACTAAGGGAACAAAATATGCACGACAGCATTACTACAAAGAAAAGGAAAACTTGAAACAAGCCATATACCGATCCGTCTGGCCAGCGTGGTATAGTAGGCTAAATCCTCCTTGCTAATGAGAGGTCTATGTCCAGCAGTGGACTGTTAAAGGCTACTGATGATTGATGATGGTGATCTGTAAGTAATCCACTTACAAAACATTGAAAGTATTATTTAGCTTCATAACATCGTGCAGTCATTATCAAACACAACAGGCTCTTGGGTACCAAGGAAAGTTTATAAAGTTGAATTATCATTTTTGTGATAGTCATAAAATTTACTTTAGCTACAAAATTGTGTATGCAAACAATGTTACACTATCGCCCACATAGCGTGATGTTACAAAAAAATAGAATTTTATCTCCCAGAAACTGTGAACTGATCAGTGAGAATCCGGTCCACAACGAAATAAATGCAATACATATTTGAGTTGAGAGCTTTCGAAAACATTAAAATGAGCAAATTAAAATATTTGACTTGTTTTTAAAATAAGTTAAATATTTTTTTTAAGACGCGATATTTTGCGAAGTATTTTATATGTTGAAAATGATAATTATTGTAATAATAAAAAGCGGGAAAAGATTAGCACAAAGATGGCGAAGCGATTCTATAATAATCTCAATACAGTAATGTACTTTATGAAATCTTAGTCTTAAGAACACGACTGTTCATGTTTTCATGTTAGCAGTTAGCATATGCGACTGCCGAAAGTCACGCCAAAAGGTTTATTCGGTTTTTCTTACAAGAAATATTTAATAATAGCCCGGTGTGTGGAAGTTGGGTGGTGTTTCACGTTCGTGCCTTGGAGAGCACGTTGAACCATCCGTCCCGGTTCTCGTGAACATCTAATTTTAACTAGGTAGTTCAACCTTCGAATTCAGTTCGTCCTCAGGGTCGTGGAGGTCCAATGCCAATCACTTCGTGAAAAAATCGATATTCAGGTAACACCAGTTGAACTTAGTAGTCGAATTCAAATAACCCCCCAAAAGGCTAGGAAAATGATATATTTAGAATTAAAATATGGCGTTATAAATATATTAGATAAATAATCAGTTTCATCTAAAGATTCAAGATAACGTTTGAGTTTACGATTACAGATTAAAAGACAGATTTGACTAACGTCCTTACTAAACCGTCGGTTGAAGGAAACGTGTGGGCTGTATACATGACCGTAGATTCAAAAGTTTTACTATGGCGATATAAACACCTACGCTCCAACCGTTTGCGGTTATATACCGACATCTATAAGTGTTATATCTATTGTAGCGCAAAGGTCTGAGAAAATCTGATGCAATCTCTCGTAAACTTTTAAAGTGTAAATAACTACTCGTAAAATGTGTTTGAAATTTTGTTGAAGCGAAATATCACTACTTTGAAAACTATTATGATTTGATGTTTTATAATTGTTGCAGTAAAATAGGTATAAATATAACATTATGATGACATTAACATCTGAGACAGAACGCGATGGCATTTATGACAGAGGGCGGAAGTGTGTATAAGTTAACGATTTTTATTCATAAATGAAATTGTTATTATGACTGTTTTCGTCCAATCACTTTACCTTTAAGGATTATTCAAATAAGTAAATAAAGTTTGGACTGTTTGGTCTTCAGTACTTTTTTTTTAAATTGTTGATAACAACAGTTATAAAAAAATATTGTTTAACAGCCCTAAAATGGATATGACTATTCTATTGAAATTTATTACTTTAAATAAGCTGTTGGATGCGGGTAGCACAGAACTGGTTGCTGTAATAAACCTTACGGGAAGCCTCTGTCCCTGGATGTCGTAATAGCAGCTGTTCCCTGATCCCTCTTATCTCAGGCGCAGAGTGGTACACTGTGTAGTTTTAGTCGGTCCGATTCCGACACACCACCCCGCCGCAAACCCCGGTGGAGTGCCGACCTGAGGAGGTTTCCAAACGTTAAAAAAAAACTAACAGATTAGTTCCTTTTTCTTATAGTGATATAAAACTCCTTTCTAAGTTTAGGCCTAAGTCCAGCAGTGGACTGTTAAAGGTTCATGACAGTATATATATGTGTATAGAAAGTTCTGTACACACTCCATTAACAGTTTCAATGTTCCGGATATTCAACATAAACAATCTCATATAGTGTAATGCTTGGTAAATTTACACAAACCCACAATCTTCCTTACCGAGAGCGATATCGGTCAGCTGAAGTTTAAGGCGCATATTAATGACGTCAGATTACATTAATACGCTCACTATAACCATTTTGAGTATCAATTAACTGTTATACCTATAGATAAATTCTAGATTGTTCTCATTTTGACACAAAATATTCACTTTATATTTGGAATGGTAAGAAAAGATTAGTGAATATTGGGTCATTTTGACGTAGGAGAGCCAAGTTTCTACACAAATAGGTGGGTTTGATCGGTGTGGTACCAAAAAATCATTCTCTTTACCGATTGAATAAAGTTATCGAAACCCAAAAGCGCGGCAATAAACTTGTGACTCGAGTTGCAGGTGAGCAAACAGGTAATCCATATGTCAATTACTAATAAATATAACTTATTAGGTTAAATTTGCTTAAAAATGACAAATATCTATTTCAGAGATAATTTGCAAATGGTTTAAATTAGTGGATAAAGATTCGCAAAATCATTGTGATGTTTTTGTTTTCTATTATCCCCCTTTAGTACCCCTTTTTAAGCTAATTGTTCTTATCGGTTCGTAAACCTTTGAATGGCTAGACATTTCCACCAAGTATCGAATGTAAATTGTCTATCATGGAACGGAAACAGTATCCCGTCAGTGGTTAATACGTATGTTATATATTAACCATTGTTATGAACACATTTGAAAAAAAGGTTAGGAAAACCTGCGAGGGTCCGCTGTCTAGATTGACCTGTCACGGTAAAGATACTTAATTCAATTAACGTTCAATGCATACTGGCATTAAAGTTCAATTTAGATTATAAATAAGTAGAAAATCAATGGGTCAGCGATCTCCAGTCGTCTATAGATTTTCTGTGTCTTTTTGCTGCGTATGTGTACGTAATACAGTATTTTTACGATGAATTTGTATGGTTTTAAGTATAAGAATATATTAAAGGTAAATTAATGAGTATTTCATTCAAATTAGTTCTACTTAGTCAAGCGTCCTTGGAAGACCTACTTTGAACGGACACACCAAAAACACAAATTTAAAGCAATTGTTAATCACATATGTATGTATGTGATAAATATAAGCTTTGTTATCAGCGCACTTCTTAACAATTTATAAATATTAACTACGAAGTAAACCTAAACCTTTCACGCGTGTCATGTATATTCTTTTTAAAATGTAATTGTGACGTAACTCGTAAAATAAGCATGCTAAAGTAGCTAAAAACAGCTACATTTTGCTGCAATAATAATGCCCGCTACAGGCAACGTGTCTCAGATTAGGGATCGTAGATCAATATCCATGTGGTGACAGATTAAGAATACATAGTGTTACCACCCCTATTCACCCCGTGGGTGTCGTAAGAGACGACTAAGGGAACAAACTATTCAGGAAAATATCATTACAAAGGGAATGAATACTTGAAACAAATCCTATTCCAACCCGTCTGGCCAGCGTGGTATAGTAGGCCAAAACCTCCTTGTTAAGGAGAGGCCTATGTCCAGTAGTGGACGGTAAAAGGCTGTTAATGATCAATAAACGAAAGGTAGGTAGGAAGTGGAGTTGATTGAATACGGTGGCCAGTTGACAGAGGATGCGGCGGATGGCCGAACTCAACATACAACTGTTTGTTCTGGTTGGGACCTCTTGCCCAGCAGTGGGTCATTAACCTGTAGATCAACAGGTCAGTCGAATAATAAAGGAAATAAACTGCAGTTTTGCTGTTTTCCACAGACAATACTTATATCCATGTATAATAGTAATATCGGTCAACGACATGTTTAACACAAGTTAAGTAACGGGCCGCGAGGTGACTACTCAATAATCCTGTTCTGAGAGGGTCATTAATTCGCCGAATGGAAAGAAATCTTGATTTTATTAATGCGATCTCAGTGTGGGAATTTGTAATAAGTTTATACCGGTTTAAATTAAAACAATTACGTGATAGTTTCTTCTTTCGCTCTCACATTCGTAGGAAATTTAAATTTGGACTGGATTTTATAGCAATTGTAGTTCGTGTCCCAAGGTTTTAAAGACTTAAGTTTAACGAATTAGTATCTAGTTCTGTAACAAGGAAACGTGAGTAGGTCAATAAGTATTCCGGAGATATGAAACAAAACTGCATTTCGATGACTTTCGTGGTATCGAAAACGCGGTATTGTCTATGTGCCCATGATATCAATCGAGAGATAGCAAATAATTTCAACATATTACTGTACCTACTCAGAAAAATTCATGCTGGATTATGACAAAAATGTTGATTAATAAATTTCATTAGTCTGAATCTTAATCTTACATATACTTTAATAAATGTTGCAAAATCGTTTAAACAAATCTAAAACATATTTTTTATTTAAAGTTGAAAAATGGTTATCACGATTATTTTCTCCCGTGTCATAGTGACGCATTCTCAAAGTAAATGAGTTTACTCAAGAAGAAACAGAAACGAGGTTCAGAGTTCGCTTCCTCTAGTAACGGTTTGTTCGTCACGACAACGATCAGTAACCGTTTTTCCTCTGTCGGGACTCATAAACCTTAGCGTACAATTAAAACCGCCACTAGCTTGACCAGAAAATTAATATCTTTTACAAAAAGAATAGTTGTGTGAACAATAATGTCTTTCTAAGCTTTCAATAACCGTTTCACCGCTCAAAATATTAAGCATTTTTTTTAATAATGTTTGTTTTCAGAAGAACCAGACCAACAATAAACTGAAGAACAACCAAACTAAAATACTCGCAATTGGTGAACATGTTTTGAAGATCAGATGTCGTAGAAAAGGCGCGAACTGTATGTCAAAATCGGAGAAAATGGCGGTATATTATATGAACGCACATGACTCTAAAATGTATCTATGCATGTTAGTTGAACTGTACTAATCTTTGAAAATACAACTCGAATTTGGAAAATGACTTTTACGATGAACACAGTTATATGAGGAAGGCAAGGAAATAACATTTACTTATTTATTTAATTGTTCTTAGAGAAACTTACAGACATATAACAGTATATCATTATAAAAACTTTTATTGCTAATTACAAGTTTCTACAAATAGGTACTCCAAAGAAAACTATCGACCTAAATTGGATAGAAGTGTAAGTACACATTTAAGTCATATGTACACATACTAACACATAATTATTTATTATCTACATACTCATACACAACGAATTGCCATAGCTAAAAATCAAATAAAAATAAAATTAAAGAATTCAAGATAGAAAATGTAGTCCTTATCACACATGGGACCGGAACAGTGCATATACTGCTGCTGAGACGCGAACAAAACGGAGAGTTATCACACAAACTTATTTATCTCTGGATCCCAACACTTAGCTAAAAGAATCCGCGGACAATAACTAGTTAAGATATATTAGTACTGTGTTTATTGTTATGATAATTAAACAGAAATGAAATAATGGCCTTGGTTTGATTGTATATAAATGTTTGATATGTTTGCAATATTAAGCTTTTTTTTATACAGATTATAACGTCATAATGCCAGTGAGGTCTAGACAGTCTGTGAATAAATATTTTGTGTTGAATGCATATAAATGTGTAAACTATACTTAGCTTCATTTACCTTGAAAAGACAATCTATATACAACTAATATTACGAAAATTAATCAAAACCATTCTGATACGACCGGCTGTTCTATCTAATCGATTTATACCTTTGTTATTTGGGCATATGTGAGTGATCGCCGCAATTAGTACAAATAATTTATTAGACTCTAATTCACTGGTCTATACGTAACCCATAATACTGACATACATAACTGAACACCAGTAATTACTAAGCTGTAGTGGAAATACACTGTACATTTTATCTGAATTATGACAGGCTCCCATACCCGTCGGGAAAAATCCTCAAGCGGTGATTGTAGCGTTTTTTCTTTTTTTTTTAAATAAGAAACCTACCAAAGTGACTCTATTCTGCCTGATGGAAAGCATGAATAGAATCCAAGAGCGGTGGTCACCGTACTTACTGCGAATGAAGACAGTGCAGTATGCCGACCCACGCTATGCGGCCTAGTGAGGTGCTTTTTCACGCCCCGCTTAAAGGACCCGGGATCGTAGTGGGAGGGAAACGTGTCGTAAAATCGGCAAATTTCCCTAGATTGTTATTCTATGAACTGACCAAAGTGACACGGAGAAGATAACTTCTTTAAAACTGTAAGAACTATTAATTTCCAGGACTTAACGCTATTTAATTAAGATAGTCATCATGTTATTATCATCGAATCAACGAGTCATCTCATTGTTTTTTTTTCTTACGCTGTAAGAAAAATTAATCTTAATTATCTACTTAAAGTATTTTTTCTACAATTACCAGGGCTTCAAGATTGGTACCACTGATTCTAAGACAATCCAATCTAAAACAAAGTTTCCAGGTTCGTTCTCAACTTTCTATTATATATGATAAAGGCGTAGTTTGTTAGGGTAACCTAGTTTCAGAGTTAAGCTGAACGTCAGAAGCTGTGCTCTGTGAAACATACACTAAGTGCTGTGTGACGTGTACAGGAACAAACATTTACTAGGAATTTATATATACTACCTACTTGGTGAAGATTTTACAACTCTTGTCATAGAGTAATTCTATTTTAACTTGTTAGAACAGAAAGTAATCATAAACATTAATATTGGTGATACTCTAGTAACTTTGTCTTGTTTAAATTTCACCAGTCATCACTTATTTTAATAGTACTATTAATTTCTCAGTTACCTAATTGGAGTTATTTCGAAAACTGTTAGAAAGTGTTAAAATAAATTTTATTAAATTCTGAAAAGAGGTAACTGAAAATAAACTAACATTCTTAGCGTAGGTCTCGGTAGAGGAAATAAAAAAGTTTCGAATGCACCATAAACACGTTCCAATTTTGAAAGCAGACAAAAGGTAGAGGGCAACACATGCACATTACAAAACGTCAAGCATTATTAGAAATGAAATTTAAAAATCGAATAACTTCATTCTAGATTGGTTGTACAAATAATATTTACAATTACTATAGTCCAGATGGTGTGGTCGTTTAAATGATCACTACATAAACTGCAATTTATATTCTGACACTTCCTTTATATTTTATACCATAGTTTGTACGTTCAAAACCTCCTAAATCGTATTTCCAAAATCTGCTCCACATAAAAGGACTCGAGAAAAACACGGAGTTGCAAAAATCGCTGCTACTTGATTAGAGACTCTCTCTCTTAATTTAAATGCCAAACCCTTGTCGGTGAAGCAATCGCCACTCTTTTCTGTCCTCTGCCACCTGTTTAACCTCCTAAAAGGCCACGATCCCAATTTCTCCTTCACTTGCTGCATGTTTGTTGTCTTTGGGACATCGTCCACGTTTCACAGCCATAAAGTGCAACACTCCATAGGCATGTCTTAATGAGCTGTTTTTTTATTGCAATGCTGATCTTGGCCTTGAACAAGATCACCATTGCAATAAGAAAATAAGTCAGATGTACGAGAGATTAGATATTACGAATACTTATTTAGCTTTATATTTTTACTACATCATCACCACCAGCTTTTTATAGTCCACTGTCTGGACATAGGCCTCTCCTTGTAAAGAAAGTTTTGGTTTAGTATACCATCCTAGTCAGTTGACACATTTAGGTTGTATTATGAGTGTAATTATAAAAAAAAAAGAAAATAAAGTAACATACATAGGTTGTATTGTAGTTATTAATATTACATGATGGGTAACCAATCACTTATAAATTAATTTATAGTACAATTTACTTTTGTTAAATCAACAAAGTTCTTATAATTTTACTGGAAGTCGCAACCAATATTTGAGGTTAAGTTTTAGATAAATAAATTTCCAAATAATTTGCACGCAAACATTTGCAATGGCATATTTATGTTTTTTGTGGCAAGAAAATAATACCAAATGAGATTCGTTTAGGTAGTGTGGAGATTTTCGAATACCGGTTTTTATATGGAATCGATTCATAATCAATTTGTTATAAGAAATCGACCTGTGACCTGTCACTATGTATACCATTGAGAATAACATTTTCTCTTCGACACAACCGCATGTCTGAGGATTTTTTGATGAGGAGAATTTTAGAGGTGAGATGGATACTTGTTTCGCCGCATGTCCGGCCACCATAGACAGCTGAATGTGTAGTTGATTTTATAGATTACATTACAGAAAAGATAACGTAGGTAGGTTATAATGGAAATGTATAAAAAACTGTTTGAAATAATCTTTTATACTCACATTCTATGGAAAATGTATATATTTTCTAAGAATTGTATATAATTCCAACATAATACTAGGAAGTATACGATATTTAGGAAATCTCTTAATTTTCTAGGAAAGGTGCACATTATATACAGTACATTTCCTATTTATTTTAGGAATTGTACATATTTCCTAGGACTTGTTTACAATGATAGATTACATACTCTTTCTTTAACGAATAACGCTAATACGTTACTAAAGACTCCTACATGATTATACTCCTAAACTACATAATTATATTTAAGCAGTTTGTCAGTTAGTATTATATGCATATAGTTTAAATAAAGTACCTAAATTTAATAACAAACATTAAGTCCGGAAGGGCAACTATTGAAGATAAGCCGGATATCCGACTCCTCTCTAGAATATCTCGATTACCACAAATAATATATTTAGAAATTTCCCAGTGAATAAATACATTGTAATTCGAACATCTTTCAACGCCCAATATTTTTAGGCCTTCTGTTTTGTGTCTTTTCTTTTAGTATTAAACACTTCGTCTTCCCCTCATTTCACTCAGTATCAGTCAGTTTCTACAAAAATAAAGTTTCGTAAACTAATAGGATTAGGAGGAGTACACGTCGCTTCAATATTTAAAAAAGTTTTAACTGGTTTATGGTTGGAGGCGTCAGAAGACCTCCATGGAAGTTTTTGGAATGGCCTAACTTCGTATCCGTGTCCATTGTCTTTATGATACATGATATATAGAATAGAATAAAACTTATTGTACACCAGTTAATACAGCATTTAGCATATCAATTTAATGACCATGTACATAGTTCATCAACAGTATAATTTTTATTATATATATACATAACATTACACATAAGTAAGCAAGTGCTATAACTAGACGTATAGATCTTTTTTCTCTCGGATATTTCTACTTTACAAGCGGTCTTAATCGATTCGAGTCCGATAAATCCCAGTATCGGACTCAAATCGATTAAGACCCATACGCCTTCTCGGATACCAATACTAGAGAACCCGGTGTCAACTAGATAGAAAATCTAAGGTGCATTCGACTATTTTCAGATTGGTGTAATTCCAGCTTGTATAAGGCATATAAAACCCTAGTTACCACACTGGCAAGATGGTTAATGGAATTCAATCTCACAATGTTACACGTGCGATCGTTTATCGTCTCATAGCCAGTTATTTTATTGTCCTACGTTTACGGATGCCGCAAAGGAAAAGCAGTGACTTATAGCCGTCGTAACATACAACCTGATATTGGAGAAGATACTCTTTGAAAACTACTCTTTAAGTTATCAATGTGGATTCAAATCAATCTTGGTGTTTCACACGATAACCTAATAATAAAAAAACTGAGCGTTTTCTTTTACTTATCATTTTTGATTCTAAACACAATTCTATAAAAGTATATACACTTTTCTTTACTACAAAGCCTTGGAGCACAGAAAATATATAAGACATTCGAAAAATAAACCAAATTGTCTATAGATAGAACCTGTTCGAAACGCAGGACAGGTGTTACGAATTTTAAACAACATTTCAACATAATATTTTCAATCTGATTAGTTTGTTGTCTTTGACTTCCTTTTCTAGTTTCAAAATGCTTCTTATCTTTCAAAAGGCTCAGGATAGGTTTGAGGAATCTGTGAGGGAAAGGAAACAAGGTGAATGATTGAGGGATTTATATTAAAATCTAGCATTCAATATCTGTTTGTATAATCTGTGGCTAATGTCAATGTGTGTTTTCTTTTAAGACACCGTCATTATTTAGCTCGTCGTTCGTTTGTTGACTTGTCAAAGTTCAGAAGGTCTTCGGGAATTGTAAAATCATTATGTTATAGTTAAAATGTATCTAGGACTCAAAGTACCTACATAAATACGGAACGGGCAATAAGGGCAGTTATTTATCGGTGCATTAAATGTCACATTAAATCGATTCTTCATTAAGATTTATGTACCTATGCATGCTGCCGATATGAGCATAATAATTAAACAATTCCAATTTTGTTGCGTAAATAGGTAAGGCCGTAATTTGTTTTAAATCGTTATTTAACAATATCTACATTTTAGAAAAAAAAATTGTCATGTGATATCGATATCTTCTGCACGAGAATAAATTTATATTTTATATACAGTTAGTCGATTTCAATTTTGATTGACTGAAAAAAAAAGAAAACCACAGGTTATAATGTTATTAATGTTACGCTAGGTACATAGTTACTAACCTGTTGCAAAAGGGGCCTCGCCGCGACGATAGATCACCAGCGGGTAGACTTAGGTCCAGTCAGAATCCAATTAAACACAAATAATACAACAAACTCACTGTTTAAGCACTCAAATATCAACAAAGAGTAATATGATAAATCTTCAAAACGAAAACTTTACAAAATAAAAGAATTTTGAAAAACTTTTTAACCTCCGGCAGAAATTAAAATAATCACCAAAAGTTTATTTTCACGCAATTGCACAGGTGAAAACGTGGACACATTAAAAAATTTACACTTTAAAACATATTCATTTTTATTAACGATCGTATTTGGCGGTAAATTCAACAGCGACACGTGCTTACGCGACGCTCGTGTAACTGGACTAAGCAAAAATGGCGGTGGCTGTGTTCGCCGGTTGGCGGTGTCGAACGAAAACGCGCAGTCAAAGATCATGCGTGTAATGTATTAATACAGGTGAATTAAAGTAAAATTTACTAAAAAAGAGGATTTTACACGGTATTCGTCTAACAGTTTTAAAAATGATTATGCACAGGAAATCTATTAGATATTGAAATAATTATTCATTTTAAACTCAGAGGTGTTCATAAAAAAAAGAAATTATAATGACACATGCTGGCAAACGACAACAAGGTCGATTTAACTCTTAAATAGACAGATACATAAAACCTTATTTAATAAATATAAAACGTGTATAGAATCTTAGAAACAAGTAAATTTTGACTTTTCTAGTTTTGCACTGATGAAATTTATCATTTCCCGCCATCAATTAAATTATATTCAATGTGAATTTCCATATACAATATCCAGTTATAAAAATTACAGTAACAGAATTCTATTACCATATCTTTTGTCAATTTATTGTAAATGTAACACCATAATAAAACTTAATACAGTTGATACGTTGAACTTGATGTTTTAATATCAATTTTTTTTATTTTTTTGTACTATTTTGAATTTCACAGTTTAAAAAAATCTTATTACCTAATTACTGCTCTCTATTGATATCTCTTGATCTTAGTGAGTTAGTTAGTCATAGTTAGTTACATAAATTAATGTATTTAACCACATTAAAATCAACATGTTAATTATATATATTTAAGTCTCAATCTACTTTTAAATGGTGTACGTATACATTTTTGACGCATCTACGATTTGTCTAGCTTAATCTGTGTCTTAGTAGTGCAGGCAGAGTGCAGCCAGTGCGAATATGTGCAAGCGCATGGCCGAAAACCGGTTTTATTTGAATGTATTCCAAATTAATGACATGATTTGCCCAAGTTAAGTAATTACCCCACTAAAGCTATTAATTGCCTCTTTATAATAGTAATACAAAAAGATTAGGCTGTTGCAAACCAACTTTCTGGATGTAGTAATAACAGCTGTTCTTGGATCCTTCCTATCTCAGGCGCAGAGTGGCACACCGTGTGGTTTTAGTCGGTCCGATTCCGACACACCACCCCGCCGTAAAAAACCCCTGCGGGGTGAAGGCCCGAGGGGGTTTCCACACGTAAAAAAAAACAACTTAAAAACTCAAAAAAATCAGCATGAATTCATCTCAAGTTTTGTCACGTTATGTTTACAAATCACTTCAAGGATGATTTTGTTATATCTGTCTATTACCATGCTGCAACGGTTATGTTACTTAAGATATAAAATTAATAATGTTTCCAATAAAATTAGAATGACCTGGACAATAATTAAAACTGAAATTGGAAAAACTAGAACAAGTGTAATAATTATAGTCTTACTATCAACGATAAAGTAATTGAAGCCCATTTAGGTGTTGCTTTTAAAGAAATTATCACAAACAGTCCAGTTTCGACAACAGAATCATTGAATTCATCCACATTATTGCAGAATTCTTCTTGAAAGAAGACATCATCATCATCATCAGCCGGAAGACGTCCACTGCTGAACATAGGCCTCCCCCTAGAACGCAACGCCGTACGACTGGACGCCAGCTGCATCCATTGGCTCCCCGCGACTCGGACTATGTCGTCGGCCCATCTAGTGGGGGGCCTACCTACGCTTCGTCTTCCTGTACGCGGTCGCCACTCGAGAACCTTTCTTCCCCAACGGTTGCCCCAAAGAAGACATAAAAACTTGTAATACTAAGTTTAGATTTAGTTGTATTATCAATAAAGATACTGTTAAAACATTCAACTCAAACCTCTGGGATAATTCTGTTCCAGTAACTAAATTAATTATTAGCATAGTTACATCACTTAAGTGAAAACAATATTCTACGTAAGAAACAATTAGGTTTCAGAAGGGCTCACTTAAAAAGTGAAGCTTGTGTTGAACTTTTGGAAAATGTATTTAGTACCAGGGTAGATAAGCTATTATGCTTCCGTCTGTAGTCAGTCAGACAATCTGTCAGTATCCAGTGTTAGATGTTCCGTGTGGTTTGTCTAAGGCATTCCATTGTGTTTTTCATAAAACATTGGTCAGAAACTTGCATCGCTATGAAATTAGAAATACTACTTTGGATTTTCTAATCTTTTAAGTGAATAATAGGATTCAAACAATAGAAATTAATGGTCAAAGATCCTTGGGTTCTTAGTTACTGAGGGAGTTCCGCAGGGCTCGATTCTCGGTCCATTTTTGATTCTCCTTTATATCAATGACTTACCTAATTTGATAAAACATAATCAAGAGATAGTGCTAATTGTGGATGACACTTCACTTTCGTTTAAACTTAATCGAAAACAGTCACTTACAGATGAAGTGTATAGCAGTCTCTAATCATCAATCAACCTATCGCCGTCCACTGCTGAACGAAGGTCTTTTTTTTTTCTTTTTTTTTTAACGTGTGGAAACCCCCCGGGCCGTCACCCCACCGGGGTTTACGGCTGGGTGGTGTGTCGGAATCGGACCGACTAAAACCACACGGTGTGCTACTCTGCGCCTGAGATAGTAGGGATCCGGGAACCGCTGCTATTCCGACATCCAGATCCCTCCTAGCGCCTGCCCGCTAATGCGGTCACCATCTATGGGTAAACTCTCTATTTTAGGCGACGTACGGCACACGCGGACGTCGCCTCCTCGCGGCTGGCCATTGTAGCGGATGGAGGGGAAAACCCGTCCTGTCCACCCGCGGCTACACTCAAGGCGGCATGAGGCGCTGGTATGTGTGCCTCTGCCGCCCGGCTCGCCGGCGGCGAATTGGGTCCGAGTGGAGATAGTCCTCCCGGGCCTTCTCCGCCGTCTTTTTCCGCGAAATTACGTCTTCGCAGAAGGTTGCGACCGCGGTAAAACAACTGTCGCTACCGGCCATGGAGCGTATGACGGGCCGGTAGCGAGAGATCTCCTCCAATAACTGCAGTGAGGACCCCACGCTGCGCCACCCAGGCGGAACAAACGGCTAGCGTGTGCTGAGCCGAGTCTTCACTGCAGTCGCAGTGGTGACAGGCAGGACTCAATTCCCTCCTGGTGACCGAGTGCAGATACTTTCCGAAGCAACCGTGCCCGGAAAGGACCTGCGTCAGTCGGAAGGAAAGGGTCCCATGCTGCCGCCCTGCCCACTCGGCGATGACCGGCTGGAGAACCTCCACGAGGGCAAAACCAGCACGAGGAGTCTCCAACCGGAACGACCAACGAGCCATCTTGGCTCGACGAGCGGCCTCTCGCCACTCGCGTATCTCTTCGGGCGGAGGCCGTATGCCGCTGTCCGTCTGAAAGTCGGCCGTCTGCCGATAAACTTCGGCGAGCACTTCCGCCTCCAAATCCCACGGCGGAGTTCCGGCCAAGGCGCACACTGCCTCCGTCGATACGGTGCGGTAACCGCGTATGGCTCTAACCGCCAATATCCTCTGAAGGCGCCAGAGGAGAGCCCTATTCTGGGCGGTCAGAGCCGCCGGCCACACCGGCGCACCGTACAACGCCATTGACCGCACAACCCCCGTGTATGGCCGTCTCGTCGCGACGCTGGCTCCACCCAAATTCGGCAAAAGTCGCCCGAGGGCAGAGGCAGCGCCGACCAGCTTTGGAGAAAGCTGTCGGAAGTACTCGTCGAAGAGCCACTTCCCGTCAAGGATCAGGACCAGGTACTTCTTCTGGGCCTGAACCAGTACGAGGACCGAATTGACTACGATAGAGGCGCCGGGTTGTGGACCACGACGGGGCCCATGGAACAAAAGGGCCTCCGTCTTATCTAGGGCCACCCGTAAACCCAGCGCCTCGATACGCCCGACCACCAAAGAGACTCCCGTGATGGCCAGGCGCGCCGCCTCTTGAAAGTTCGCTCCCCGGGCTGTGACCAATGTGTCATCTGCGTAACAAATCACGCCCAGCCCGGAGGTAAGAACACCTCGAAAGGCCCAGTCGTATCCCATGTTCCATAGGAGTGGTCCGAAGACAGACCCCTGCGGAATACCGCACGACATGAGCCGCTGCCTCAGAACACCGTCTCGGTCCTCGTACATGACGGTACGCTCCTCAAGATAGTCTGCCACAAGCCGCCTCAGGTACTCTGGCACTCCATGGTAGCGGAGTGCTTCCCTGATGCAGCTAAATAGCAGACTGTTAAATGCGTTGGCGATGTCCAACGACACCGCCACCAACAGCACGCCGCCTCAGCTCACCGCCTCTTCGGTAACGGCCGGCAAATTGGGCGTCCGACAGATCGGGGCCCACCTCGCAGAGGTGCCGGACGATGCGGGCAGAGAGTATCCTCTCAAACAGTTTACCCACCTCGTCCAGCAACACGATAGGCCTATAGGCCACTACCAATTCGGCTGGCCGTCCCGGCTTCCTTAATAGGACCAGCTTCCCGCTTTGCCAGCACTCAGGGAAGCGTCCAGACGCCAAGCTAGCGTCCAGGACCTCCCTGAGGCGGTCCGACATGTGTTCGAGGGCTCGGGCTAGCACTCGGGCAGGTATCCCGTCTGGCCTGAGGGCGGTGTTCTTAGAACGCATTCGTAGAACAACCGCCCCTACCTCCGATTCCCTGACGGGCGGAACGTTGTCCTCGTTCCCTCTGTCGTCTCCGACCATGAAGGCCATCGACGGGGGTGTGTTCTCCACCCGCTGTGGGAAAAGGCCCTCGACCACTTCCCGCAGGAAGCTGGGCTGGAGTGTCTCTGTAAGGGGGGGGGCCCGACGTGCGGAGCTTTTGTCGCGCCGCACGATAGGGGCGACCCCAGGGGTCACGATTGAGACCCTCCAGCATTTCCTTTCGCTTAATTTCTTTGGGGCGGCTGATGGCGAGCTTCAGAGTTTTCCGCGCCTTGCGGTACTCCTCATGAAGCTGGTTCTCTTCGCCTTCTTCGCGGTGTCGCCGCCGACTACGGGTGTAGGACCTCCCGGCACGAGTACAAGCCGCACGAAGGTCCGCCAACTCCTGGGACCACCAATAAACCTCCTTCCGAGGAGGCCGATAACCTCGGATGCGGGGCATGGCCGCATCGCATCGCGGAAACGACCAGCTCCCATGTCGACCTCCTCAGTCGGAGCCTGCGGAGACAGCCAAGAGTGAATAATGGCTGCCTCCTCTAGTAGGTCCCCATTCAGTTTGGCTATAGCCCACCGCGGAAAGCGAGAAGAACGCCGCGCCACGTGACCCCTACTGGGGTCCTGGGTTCGGGAGAGTTCTCAAATCGGATATAAACGTGATCCGAGAGCGTCTCAACCTCTTCCAGGACACGCCAGTTCCTTACTCGTGCGGCGAGGGCAGGGGTAGCGAACGAAAGGTCCACTATCGACCCTCCCTGCTGTCGCACGCACGTGTTGGTGGAGCCCCTGTTTAGTAAACAGAGGCCCACCAAGGCCGCCCACTCCTTTACCGCCTCGCCCCTAGCGTCCGTCCTGGGGGAACCCTACGCAATGGATTTTGCGTTGAAGTCCCCTGCTGAACGAAGGTCTCGCCCAATGAACGCCAACCATCATGGTCTTGGGCAATTCGCATCCATCCGCTGCCAGCCACCATCTTCAAGTCGTCGGTCCATCGCGCCGCAGGGCGCCCTATACTACGTTTACCTAATCGATATATCCACTCTAGTACACTAATGCTGTTGTTAAATGTTAATGATTTACTTTTAGACGAGAAAAAACCTAATTGTATAAGATTTTTACACCTAATGTCAAACAAGTTAAAATCTATGTTCTGATAAATGGAAAGGAGATGGCTCTTGTAGACACCACCAAGTTTTGGGTATTACTCTAGACAGTAAATTTCGATTATCGAATCGACTCAGCTCTGTAGCAAACGCAGTTTATAAAATTCGTCAATTAATCGATGTAGAAACAGCTGGATTGTTGTATTTTAGGTATTTTGTTGTGCAGTTATGCTGCTGACATTCAAAACATCTTTGTGTAGCAAAAGAGAACTATTCGTGTAATTTTTAATATCAGTAGGCAGTCTCTGAGGGTCAAGTATAAAGAAATCGATACTATGACAATACAATTGTTTATTTATAAAGTTCAGCTTTCATGATATCATAACAAGAAGTAAAGATAGACTCGTGTTCTTAATGACTAGACTGCGAAAAGTAAGCAAGCCTTTTCAATGTCAAGATATACGATTCTACGATTAAATTCCAAAAATTTCAAGAATTAAGTATTAACAAATTTAAATAACAAAAAATAATGTCTAAAGTTAGACTATTTAAATGAAAAATTTGCTTGGGATATTGCTCAGTCCCGCATTTACGGTTGTTGTGTTTGAAAGTAATGGACATTTTATTTATTGTTGTATTTCGTCTTTTTAATTTGTTTATTGAACTTATAATTCTTTAGGCGCGTTGGGGAAAAACGATAAGTGTAAACTTTTACGATGCGCGCGCACTGTGTCGGAAAAATTGACACCATAATTGTATGTCAGATGTCTGAAATATTTATTTATTTTATTCTATTTATGTACAAATTATTATTTTATGATATTTATATAAATTTATTTAACTAGATAATGCGTTAAAATAAAACTTTCTTGCAATGTTTTAAATATCTTTTTCTATTGTTAATGTCATTTTCTTTACAAACATAGGATAACACGAAAGAAAAAAATTTTGAAAGATTTTTATCTTGTTACGCCAAAGAAGACGTACGTACGTACCTAAGTAAACACACACTTTTTTTTCCTTTCTTAAGTTTGGATTGTATAATATTTTTTTATATATTTAAATGTGAGTATAGTGTGGTTTGTAATTTTAGTTTACTTTTAGTATCTTTCTGGTGACTTTGACTATTACCATCATCAACAGCCTTTTACAATCCACTGCTGGCGATAGGCCTCTCCTTAGCAAGGAGGTTTTGGCCTACTATACCACGCTGGCCAGACGGATTGGAATAGCATTTGTTTCAAGTTTTCATTCTCTTTGTAATGATATTTGCCTGAATAGTTTCTTCCCTTAGTCGCCTCTTACGATACCCACGGAATGAATAGGGGTGGTAACACTATGTATTCTTAATCCGTCACCACACGGACATTGACCATGGTCTACCCAAGTGTCCGGCTGGCGGTAGTGTTGCCTGATACCGGTTAGATAACATCGTGACTATGACTCCTATGACGTCAGTAAGGACAGGCCGACTCCTTTTTTCAAAAGGCCAACCCAGTCACTATACTGTACTCGCAAAGCTTTAATTAAATCAATATTAACGGACTTAAAAAAAGACGTCTCTGTGCTTTGTGTCCCTATTTCTCCCAGAGTAAGTCTTGGAAATGCTCGCGCCTTCTAGCTGTAACATCCGACGTGTATTAATATCTGTAAAAGATATACCTACTTACAAAAAACAAACATCGCGTCAATTTTGTTACACACTTCTTTTCAACGCAATTTCAATGTATAACAGCAAAGCGTGGCTTACTACAGCTAGTGTGACATGTTTCTCTTGATCTTTCATAGATAAAAGTGACTATACCTTTTTATAGTAAAAGAGAAAGACATACCTGTGGGCGTCTACCTAAATAAAGTGTTATTCATTTTTGGCATTTTGGTTACAAATAATTCAACGTCTGCTGCATTTAGATGACATGGTTTTAATCATTTTTTTTAATTAGGTAGGTAAGTCACGGCTTTCAATATGGTATGTATTGCTTTCTATTTTTAAACTTCAAAACCAAAGAAAAAAATAATTCTTTAATCTATGGTCAAAATAGTTCAACAGTTAATGCGTCATAGCGTTCGCACTCAGCTGCTATGGAATCGTTTGCTTTTAATTTGTGATTTAAGCATTAAACAACGACAAAAAAACAAGAGGCCAAACATAATTTTGTGATTGAGTGGTCGCAAACTAAGATGAAAGGTGTTTTTATAAAAATATAGGTACTCTGAATTACCTTTTAAACTTTAATAACAAAAGGCTCGCTAGAACTTACATTATATGCTGGTAATCAGGGAACAATAGCAGCATATAAATTTTAAGGACAAATCAGTCATACCTTCCTGTACGTAAGTGCTTCATCTAAATAGTAATGTTCACATGCGGACTTTTAGTTATTAGTTTAGAGAGTTTGGTGTAATCGCAATTTGCTCTTATCCATAAAGTAAAATATACGAACGCATAAATGTATATACATAGCATTTTTAATTAAGCCAGACACTAACAAAGGGATTTTAATCAAGCACACAGGGCAGCATTATGAAAAGCTTTCCGGTTTCGAAACATCGATTGTCGAACGGGAAATAATTAAAAGGTTCAATTTCGTTTCATGAACGCTTGTAACATTATATATTCGATAGTCTTTGACCTCTTCAATTATTTCAAGCTGGCGTCCATTTTGTTTCTCGTAGTAGAATAATTTACAGGTAAGTTTTTATCATGTAAATATTAATAAAGTTGGAAATATGAACTATAGAAAACCTACAACCGTAGTGCTATAAAACTGCTATATTATCAAAGTTTACCTAAGTGTTGTTATTTTTTTATAGTAATCTTAAAGAATATTCTCATTCTTCAAAATTTACCTGTAGGTGAAAGATATTTTTTTCCACTATACTACATATTACATACTATATTCGCGAAAAATAACATTGAGCAAGCTTTTAATTCAGTAATAAAATCAGAGGAACATTAATACAGGAGTAACAGTTATCGTGATCTGGATGTCGTAATAGCAGATGTTTCCGGATCCCTCCTATGTCAGGTGCAGAGAGGCACACCGTGTGGTTTTGGTCGGTCCGATTCCGACACACCATCCCGCCGTAAACCCCGGTGGGATGACGGCCCGAGGGGGTTTCCACACGTAAAAAAAGGAGTAACAGTTATCGTGGTAAGTATGTGAGTCTCACACTGCTACGAAAACTGTCACCCCTTTTACATGCCCTTGCGAGGCATGAAAAGCATCTCACTAGGCCGCCATAGTGTGGGCCACCATACTGTCTTGATTGCATTTACAATGAGAATAGCGACCACAAGTCTTGAATTCTAGTTGGCAAACTCTAAAAAAACCGTTCAATGGTTGCATGTTTCTTCGTGTCAAATCGTGAAACTGAATTTTAAAGCAGTTATCCTCAACGATTATCATGTATTATAATTTTTCATTCACATTACACGTCATTATCGTCCCTTTGTTGCAAATTGGTCTTCTACATGTGAACTTCATACTGTGAAGTGCAAACTATCACAAAATAGTAAAACTAACTACCTAACTGAGTCTGGATAGCTGTCAGTCGAGGTTTATTCTTCTGTCAGTCTACTGAAGGCCGCGCAAAACGAACTGTCGGCCAAGTGTCCCTCGAGATTCTGCTACAAACAATGCGTGTGATGGAATGGAATTTTATGAACCATTTGGAAATGCGACATTCGAGTAGTCAATTTAAATAGAAACAATTGAAATAAATAATTAAAATGGCTTATTAAAAGTTACCCATCTATTAGGTAGATTAGAAGTATACTTAATTATTTCAATAGGTAGTAAGCAATTTATAATTCTAAAATGAATTGAATATTTGATTGAATTTACCACCAAATACGATAACTGTACAATGTAATCATTGAAAAATGGCATTCCGATTTTTGACACACATGACACAATCGAAAGTCGGAAGTCCGAAAGGAATTTGGATATTCCTTGCGCTTTATGCTAAGTTTTGCTATAGCTATCAGTTTTGATTATAATATCAATCTAAAATAGAATGTTAATTTGTTTTTTTATTAATTTTGAATTTAAATAATAAAATTTGCTGGTTATTTTTCTTCAGAAACTTTTCTCAAAAAAATTTTTAAGGACATAAAATATTATTAATAAATTCGGGGAAAAGGTGAAAAATTTATCAATAAAGTAAGTTAATATTTCGGATGTATGACACACAATGCCATTTCTACAATGAAAGCTAGATTAATTGACAGAATGCTTTTGCATTTTTATTTTGTAAATATATTCATAATATACAAAGAAAACATCCAAACACCGAAATAAATATTTACAGGTCATACAAACTTTAGGTCCGATCTGAAAATCGAACTCGAGACTTCAAGCATAGCAGTCTCACATACGCTACCGCTGCATCACAGAGGCAGTCAAATAGAAATATTCTTCTGAATTTATAATCACAGTCTTTACAATAGAATAAAATCACTTTTCCTTGACACTCGATGCATACTTTCGATGCTTAGTTTGATAGATTCAGGTTAGTAGTACCTGGATAATTTTTTAAATGTCTGTGTAAGTATTCTCACATCGAGAGTTAGTTTCACGAGCTTTCTTGATCAAAGGGATGCCTTCCAAAGTGACGCAACTCTGCCTGATGGAAAGCATAAGTAGAATCAAAGTAACTCCTTATATTCGCGTTCAGTTTATCCTTTTTTTTTAAATAGGTAAGGAAAATACCTAGTTCCGGTATCCCTCAAAGTATGATAAAGAACTTACATACTCTAACAACCCACTTAGGGAAAGTGTCTCCTCGTTATTTATTGTAGCGAGAGAATACACTATAATATTTAAATCGTTAGGCAATTGTTGCGTTTCGAAATTTTTAAACAAGTAGTGTCATCTATGTCTGCACGTGTAACACTACTTGTTTGTGCTAGAAAACTCTCGGAAAGTCGGCATTGCTATTTGTTGTAAAGTATCCGAAACAAACTCACAGATGGCGTTTGTGTCACAATATGTTAAATATTCACGTGATTTAAAGGTACTCATCTCAGAGGCATAACTCACATGTCTTAAAATAATCTTTTTGGTATGGTTGAAATGCGTTATAGCCTTACAAACAATACCATTACGTATCTGTATCTACATAATACTCACAAGTATTATATTGGGGGACCCAATATAATGCCTTTAGCCTACCTATATCTTTAGCACAATGCTAACTACTTCGACTAGAAATGGCAGATAGATATGCGTTGAAAAGCACATTCGGAGAGCCCAAACAGTAACATTTCGAAGATATACCACAGAAACAGCAATTATAGGTTTGTTCTAAGGGTTATTTTAGTATAAGGAAAAGGAGAAAAATGCAAGAGCAGAGGACTTCTCTTCCAATGAAGAGGAAGCATTAGTTGGGATGCCTATCTCGGTGGGGCTCCCAGAAGTCATTATGGCTGCTGGGAGCCGCAGAACATCGGAACGATTACGTTCCAGATCCGTCGCCGGTGGTAGCTCTAGTGCTAGGGAGGATGCACTGGAGTTTATGGAAACGGAACTATGCGACAGCCGAAAACGCGGACGCGACAGGGACGAGGAGAGCGACACATCCCAGGAGATGTTGCCTCTTAAGGTTCCGAGTAGTCGCAGAGGGAGGCCACGAACCCCGGTCTCGGCCCCGGCAGGCGCCGTCTTCTGCAAGGCGGAAGCCTATAGACGAGTCAGGGCAGACGGCGAAACACTGGCGGAGGAGGAGATTGCAGATCTCCTGCTGAAAATTAAGGAGCCGATGGTGGGGGATTCAGTTACCCAAACACCATCGTCCATGCAGGAGAGAGCGAATGCGGTGGTGGCCATTATTCACAAAGTGGCCACCAAGTCGAGTAACCTTAAGGGCTCTTTTGTAAGAGCCCTTAAGGTTCAAAGAGGAGTCCTTACTCCTCTTTCGCTATTGCGGGGGTCGTCGATACCCTCATCGGGGACGTGGCTCGTCTGCAGGCAGCCAACGATCGCCTGACGGGGCAAGTGGCTGAGCTCAGTGCTCAGTTCGCCCAATTCCGGGCGCATCGTCCGGCTGTAGATCCGGTCCCGTCCGCGTCTCAGCCTGCTCCCTCTTCCAACCTCGGTGGTATTCCTGATGCCCATCTGCGCCAAATTACGGATGCAGTATGGCGCATGATGGACGGGCGTCTGGCTGGCCTGGAAGCGAGGCTGCCACCGACCCCCGTTGTCCGCCCGCCGCTTGCGGCGCATAAGCCGAAGGCCGCATTGGCACCGTCAGCGCTTCCCGGTGTGGGCGGTCGCGTGACCTATGCAGCGGCGGCGTCGGTGTCTGCTGCTCCCGCAACAGCTCCGGGGACACGACGGGCAACGAAGGTAGCGACCAAGACGGCTGCACCGAGGTTAGTGTCCAAAACAGCGGCAAAAGCTGGAGCGGATTTCCCTCCGCTCCCCACTCCAACCGCTGTACCTGGCACCACCACATCTGCCCCCTCCACGTCTGCCCTATCCAAAGATGGTTGGCAGGTAGTCGGCGGAGCTAAGTCCCGAAAGCGGAGTAAAAAGGCAGCTCAAAAAGCAGCCTCTACCCCGCAGTCGCCATCGGTGGTAGTGGCCACTACGAAGAAGCCGCGCAAGCTGCAAGTGCCCAAAACCGCGGCGGTGGTGGTCACCGTGTCACCGGAAGCGGCTAGCAGCGGACTGTCCTACGCGTCCATATTCCAGAGGGCCCGGGCTAGTCTTACCAGTGATATCGGAACGGTAGGAGTCAGGCTGCGCCTTGCTCAAACAGGAGCTCGAGTGCTCGAGTTCCCTGGAGCTGAAGGCGGAAAAACGGCAGATGCCTTTGCCGAGAAATTGCAAGGCATGTTTCCGGCCACGGATGGTGTAAAGATCGCCAGACCTACCAAGTGTGCAGAGTTGCGAATCTCGGGTCTGGACGACTCTATAACGACCGAGGATATCCGCGTTGCAGTAAGAGAGAAGACGGGGTGCAACGCGGAAAACATCAGGGTCGGCACCATCCGCCCCGGTCCAGGAGGGCTTGGCGCAGTGTGGGTCAGCTGTCCCGTAGCGTCGGCCAAAATTTTGGGCGACGCCGGTAGACTGCTCATCGGTTTCGTGAGCGCTAGGATCACAGTCCTGGCGGCGAGAGCGATGAGGTGTTTTAAATATCTGGCATCGGGACACGCGCCAACTGCGTGAGTTGTTTTGACTGCAGCGGGCTATGCTTCCGCTGCGGTCGACCGGGGCACAAGGCGGCAGAGTGCTCTGCCACCCCTCACTGCCCAGCGTGTGCGGCGGGTAATAAGCCCGCCGATCATCAGATTGGACAGGGGGGCTGCAAGCCACCACGCACATCTCGGCAAGTGTCGGGGGCTAGCCAGTCGACCCAGGCTGCTTCTGACGTCATTTCTGCGTTAACATCATCGCCCATGGAGGAGGTTGTAGAGACGGTTCAGTAATGGACCAAGTCTCCAACCTCCTTGTCCAGACGAACCTCAACCACTGTGCCGCGACGCAGGACCTTTTCCTGCAAACCATGGCACAGTGGTCTATCGGTGTTGCCGTAGCCGCGGAACCCTATTACGTTCCTCCCCGTCCAAACTGGTTGAGTGACCGGGACGGTTCCGTGGCAGTCGTCGGCTCCACGGCGGCTCATTCGCCGCCCTTGTCGCTAATGGACAAGGGTACTGGATATGTTGCTGCCGAGTGGGGGGGGCATCACCGTATATGGTGTTTACTTCTCCCCCAACCGGAGTTTGAGCGACTTCGAGGTTTTCCTTAACAACTTGGAAACCTCGATGCGGCGTCTAACGTCTGGGCACGTCTTAGTGCTGGGGGACTTCAACTCGAAGTCCATTGCGTGGGGTTCCCCCCGGACGGACGCCAGGGGCGAGGCCGTAGAGGAGTGGGCGGCCTCGGTGGGCCTCTGTTTATTGAACAGGGGCTCCACCAACACGTGCATGCGACAGCAGGGACGGTCGATAGTGGACCTTTCGTTCGCTACCCCTGCCCTCGCCGCACGAGTAAGGAACTGGTGTGTCCTGGAAGAGGTTGAGACGCTCTCGGATCACCTCTACATTTGATTTGAGCTCTCCCGGACCCAGGACCCCAGTAGGGGTCACGCGGCGCGGCGTTCTTCTCACTTTCCGCGGTGGGCTGTAGCCAAACTGAATAGGGACCTACTAGAGGAGGCAGCCATAATTCACTCTTGGCTGTCTCCGCAGGCTCCGGCCGAGGAGGTCGACATGGGGGCTGGTCGTTTCCGCGATGCGATTACGCAGATTTGCGATGCGGCCATGCCCCGCATCCGAGGTTGTCGGCCTCCACGGAAGGAAGTTTACTGGTGGTCCCAGGAGTTGGCAGACCTCCGCGCGGCCTGTACTCGTGCCCGGAGGTCCTACACCCGTAGTCGGCGGCGACACCGTGAAGATGGTGGGGAGGACCAGCTTCATGAGGAGTACCGAGAGGCGCGGAAAACTCTGAAGCTGGCCATCAGCCGCGCCAAAGAAATTAAGCGAAAGGAAATGCTGGAGGGTCTCGATCGTGACCCCTGGGGTCGCCCTTATCGTGCGGCGTGACAAAAGCTCCACACATCGGGCCCCCCCCTTACAGAGACCCTCCAGCCCAGCTTCCTGCGGGAAGTGGTCGAGGGCCTTTTCCCGCAACGGGTGGAGCACACACCCCCGTCGATGACCTTCACGGTCGGAGACGACGGAGCGAGCGAGGACAGTGTTCCGCCCGTCAGGGAATCGGAGGTAGGGGTGGTTGTTCTACGGATCCGCTCTAAAAACACCCCCCCCGGGCCGGGCCAGACGGGATACCTGCCCGAGTGCTGGCCCGAGCCCTCGAACACGTGTCGGACCGTCTCAGGGAGGTCCTGGACGCTAGCTTAGCGTCTGGACGCTTCCCTGAGTGCTGGAAAAGCGGGAAGCTGGTCCTATTGAGGAAGCCGGGACGGCCTGCCGAATCGGTAGCGACCTATAGGCCCATCGTGTTGCTGGACGAGGCGGGTAAACTGTTTGAAAGGATACTCTCTGCCCGCATCGTCCGGCACCTCTGCGAGGTGGGCCCCGATCTGTCGGACGCCCAATTTGGTTTTCGGGCGGGGCGTTCGACGGTCGATGCCGTGCTGCGCCTGAGGGCCGTTACCGAAGAGGCGGTGAGCTGTGGCGGCGTGCTGTTGGCGGTGTCGTTGGACATCGCCAACGCATTTAATAGTCTGCCATTTAGCTGCATCAGGGAAGCACTCCACTACCATGGGGTGCCAAAGTACCTGAGGCGGCTTGTGGCAGACTATCTTGAGGAGCGTACCGTCATGTACGAGGACCGAGACGGTGTTCTGAGGCGGCGGCTCATGTCGTGCGGTGTCCCACAGGGGTCTGTCCTCGGACCACTCCTGTGGAACATGGGATACGACTGGGCCCTTCAAGGTCGTCTTTCCCCCGGGCTGGGCGTAATTTGTTACGTAGATGACACATTGGTCACGGCCCGGGGAGCAAACTTTCAAGAGGCGGCGCGCCTGGCCACCACGGGTGTCTCTCTGGTGGTCGGGCGAATTGAGGCGCTGGGTTTGCGGGTGGCCCTGGACAAGACGGAGGCCCTTTTGTTCCATGGGCCCCGTCGTGGTCCACCCTCCGGCGCCTCCATCGTGGTCAATTCGGTCCTCGTACCGGTTCAGGCCCAGATGAAGTATCTGGGCCAGATCCTCGACGGTAGGTGGCTCTTCGACGAGCACTTCCGACAGCTTTCTCCAAAGCTGGTCAGCGCTGCTTCTGCCCTTGGGCGACTTTTGCCCAATCTGGGCGGAGCTAGCGTGGCGACGAGACGGCTATACACGGGGGTTGTCCGGTCAATGGCGCTGTATGGTGCACCAGCGTGGGCGGCGGCTCTGACCGCCCAGAATAGGGCTCGCCTCTGGCGCCCTCAGATGATATTGGCGGTTAGAGCCATACGCGGTTACCGCACCGTATCGACGGAGGCGGCGTGCGCCTTGGCCGGAACTCCCCCGTGGGATTTGGAGGCGGAAGTGCTCGCCGAAGTTTATCGGCGGACGGCTGACTTCCGGGCGGGTAGCGGCATACGGCCCCCGCCCGAAGAGATACGCGAGTGGCGAGAGGCCGCTCGTCGAGCCACGATGGCTCGTTGGTCGTCCCGGCTGGAGGCTCCACGTGCTGGCTTTGCCGCCGTGGAGGCTCTCCAGCCGGTCATTGCCGAGTGGGCGGGGCGGCAGCACGGGACCCTTTCCTTCCGACTGACGCAGATCCTTTCCGGGCACGGTTGCTTCGGGAAGTATCTGCACTCGGTCGCCAAGAGGGAATTGAGTCCCGCCTGTCACCACTGCGACTGCAGTGAGGACTCGGCTCAACACACGCTAGCGGTTTGTTCCGCCTGGGCGGCGCAGCGTGGGGTCCTCACTGTAGTTATTGGAGGAGACCTCTCACTACCGGCCGTCATACGCTCCATGGCCGGTAGCGACAGTTGTTTTACCGCGGTCGCAACCTTCTGCGAAGACGTAATTTCGCGGAAGGAGGCGGCGGAGAAGGCCCGGGAGGACGATATCTACTCGGACCCAATTCGCCGCCGGCGAGCCGGGCGGCGGAGGCGCGCATACCAGCGCCTCATGCCGCCTTGAGTGTGGCCGCGGGTGGACGGGATGGGTTTTCCCCTCCATCCGCTACAATGGCCAGCCGCGAGGAGGCGACGTCCGCGTGTGTCGTACGTCGCCTAAAATAGAGAGTTTATCCGCAGATGGTGCCCGAGGTAGCGGGCAGGCGCTAGGAGGGATCTGGATGTCGTAATAGCAGCGGTTCCTGGATCCCTCCTATCTCAGGCGCAGAGTGGCACATCGTGTGGTTTTAGTCGGTCCGATTCCGACACACCACCCCGCCGTAAACCCCGGTGGGGTGACGGCCCGAGGGGGTTTCCACAAGTTAAAAAAAAAAAAAAAAAAAGGGTTATTTTAGTATTTATAAACAAACAAAATTTTAACACATTTATTTGTTAATAAATTATATAAAATCATATTAGTCACTAATTAAAGTGAAAAAGTAAAGAAAAGTAACAATTACATGTGTGTCCATAGATCTGTTTTTGGTTGCAAATAAAAATCACAAGTTTATCAGTTTATTAATAGTAATATTCAGTATTCCTGAGATTCAGTTAGTGGTGATATATTTGTACTTGCTCTAATTTAAAGATTCAAATATCTTACAAGGAATTATTTAGAATCAACACATACAAATTTAGTGGGCTTTAAAATAACATAGGATAAAGAAATAAATAAACCCTATTATTTCAGATATATAAAAAAATATTTCAATTTAGAACTATAGTCGGTGGAGACAATAATATAACTATCTCATCTTTATCATTAACAGAACTTTCTTGCTTAATTTTTGGACAATTCAACTTTATTTCATCTAATTTCTCATCATGTTTCTCAACAAGCATAGTACAACGGTGGTTTTTACACATATGTTTACTGAGGGAACGCTTATTGTGATATGTTTTGTCACATTGCGGACACTGAATGTTACGGTCAAAGTGACGTTTTTGATGTACGGCCAACTTATCAGCATTCTCACTGAACTGTCCACACACAAGACAAATGACATTTGTGCCCGTATGCTTTGATCTATGTTTCCTAAGTGCAGTAACGGTACACATTTTATAATCACATATATCACATTTTATGCTTCTAGATTTCATATGAACCTTTTTCCTATGATTGTATACCTCACAGTATGTGAAAAATGAAGCAGCACAAATTTCACAAGAGTAGGACTTGACACCGCTGTGACGTAACATATGTGTGGCTAAATATCTTTTATTTTTTAACCATTTATTACAAACTTTGCATTGCACACTTTCTTCGTTGTGAGTTTTCATGTGTCTGTAGTATTTTGTCCGTCCTTGTAAGTGTTTACCGCAGAAGTTGCATGTTGTTTCAATTCTGTAATCTTTATGAGTGGATTCTCGGTGAGCTTGAAGAGAAGCATGTTGTGTAAAACATTTTAAGCAATCCTTACACTGAAACCGCCTTTCGCCAGAATGTGTAGCCAAATGCATATCTATGTCTTTAATTCTTCTGGATTTATAATCACATTCTTTACAATGGAATACTCTCGCTTTGCCTTGACCCTCGATGCGTACTTTCGAAGCCGCATAACAGTTTCTGCTACTTTTTTTTTTGTGTAAATTAAATGTTTTGAAGGATTTAAAAACTCTCTTACAATCATGACAAATTAGTTTCTCAGGCTGGTGTATTTTTTTCCAATGTACACGTAATTTGCATTTACTCTTAAAACTACTCCCGCAGTCGTCACAGATCAATTTTAAGTCTATAGCTCTACACTTCTTTATTGGTGCTTTTGACATGCCTTCTTCCTTTTCTGCACCAACTTCCAAGAGTTCTTCATTATCAGAATACACCATTCCATTATCATCTTGTTTGAAACAACTTTCTTCCTCTACGAATTCTCTCTTCACAGGCACTTTTGCAGTTACTTCCAAAACGTCAGAACTCTGATTTATTTGTAAATGCAAAAGCAATTCATTCTTTAGTATTTCGTTAGAAGTTTCACATTTTTCCTTAAATGTAATAGCATTTTCTAGCTGTAGTAAGCAGCTTGGACAAATTTTATCTGGGAGCTTATCTCCCTGTTTTATATCGATGTTTGTTATTAAATTTACTTTTTCTAAAATTGAACAACCATTATATGTCTCAAAAAGGGAAAGGCATTTGTTTGAGTCTGTTATGTCATGCCGTAAACAAATTCGACAGTTGATGTTCTTTAAAATCTCCATTTTAATCTCATTTAAATGTAAAACTACTGAATCTAAAGTTAAAAACTAAAAACAATAATAGATAGATGGTAAATCACCTTGACTTTTCTCTTGAGACAATGTTACCAGTTGTAAAAAGACTTGTTTAGAAACTGCCACAAATGTAGGTACTAACACACATTCACCATTTAGGTGCAACTGTTAAATTCTAAAATTGCACCTTCTCACGTAATTAAATAATTAGAAAATTAAGACATTATAGCAATAATTTTTAAGGGCCTCACGTATTCAGTTAAGACACGTTTCACACGGTAATATTATTTAACAGTATTCTTTAGAGAGAAACGGTCGGAAAGCGAGTCATATCTACGTGACTCGAGTTCAGTATATACTTGGTACACTTTTAGTCGTGAATGCGCCACAGTAACGAATAGATAAAGTATCGAAAACCACGTTGGGTATCAAAAAATGTATAGTATTTTAGATACTTGTCTAATTATTCTTATCAAAGACCGACGCCTGTTCAGCGTTGGTGCTATTTGAATGCATATAAGGGTTTGGAAGAGTGAGAACATGACGGTTAAAGGAGTGAATTTATGAGACTTTGACTTCACTCTAAAAGTTCTTCAGTTCAAAACTTCTTGCTGAAACAGCCCCACCATTAAGGATCGGAACGGGGAATCTATCTCGGGCTCCCGAATCGCCTGCGATACTGAATCCGTTGCCAGGTCTGGCGGACCAGGAGAGTTCTAAACCTCTCCCGGTCCCACTCCACCAATTCCTTTGCAAGTGTAACTTGCTCGCAGAAAGTAGCGGAGTTAGACGCGCTCCCGCTTCGTATTACGGCAGTAATCATGCTACCGAGCGAGAAAATTCCCATTCCGATGGTCACCGTAATGTCACACCTCAGCTCTGTCCACGCTGGACAATCTGCCAGCGTGTGGAGCACCGTGTACAGCGCCATCGCAGTGGTGGCATTCAGGCGTTGGCTACTGTCGGTTCAGACACAGGTGATCTTCCATAACGAATCTTATTGACGCAACAACTGTGTGCCCGTAGCAAGACTACCCTTACAAATATAATACACAAAGAAGTTAGTACAATTTTTAGAAATACTTTGCATTATACTCTTGGAGGACGATGCATTTTCCTTCTATTCCGTACATAACCAATTATGCACCTGTATGTGTATTAAGTATACGCTTGCTACACACAGCTCTGCATCACCCAAAAGGTTATCTGGAAGAAAATGCCTATGCTCTTAAATCCGCATTATGTAATGTATTAGCACGGCCAATGCCGCGGCCTATTGATGTGGAGATTTGTGTGACTGACTTCTATTTGAAAGGTTATGGGTTCGAGTTCTACTGAATTCAAATTCACCCAAATTGTTTGACACTAACTGATCATTTTTGTCTGTTGTTAGGACTTGTAAGAGGTATATCTGCATGCTACATTCCGACTAATATATCGATAGCGCATTTTCGTTAGTCATTCTTCGGGACTCGGGGAATTTCCGCATGCGGCATAATTGTAGGAAAAATTCTGGCTTCATTTTTACTTTTAAAAATAACAACAGGGTGGTGTTTAATTAATAAATAATAAAGCACATCTAAAAATAAATATTAAGTATTTAATATCATTTGTATTAATATTTTACAATAATACATATCACTTTATTTCCTTATTATAAATAGGTATTTTATTTATTTGAAATTTACAAGCTAATTAACACAACTTGTAAAATACTAATAAAATGGACAGTTAAAAGATTCTAAGAAGACTAGTAAATCCTTATTGGTAAAAATCGGAAAATATGAGAGAAAAATCATTCGAAAGCATGACCGCGTCAAGACTCGTTAAATTTTGCCTATTATATACTAAGTATGTTCAACATAAAGGCAGAACTGTGTAGATCCCTGTCATATGAATGTCAAGTACAGTCAATTAATCTGACAAATTGAATGACGCCAGCGTCAAACTCTAAAGGGAGCACGAAATAGGTATAGAAGTACAACCGAATAAGACGACAGATTTTATATTCGTGAAAATGAACGTATATTTATCGGTTTTTAGACAGTTTTTATAGAATGTGTCAATAATCAAAACTTGACACATTCAATGTCTTCACTACTCAGTGTCTTTATCGATTTATTATATCGATCTCCCATTTTCTATAGTTTTGTAGAATTCCTTTTTTAGCCAAAAGTAATACATGTGGATAGATCCTTCCTACTTTCATAGCTTTATATGCCTAAGTAGATCTCGAGTCATAACTTGAAAATAATATCTACTAACTCAAGCCTGTCAACATTGCCATCTAGTAATAAGTCAATAAAAATAAACTTGTGAGTTAACATCGCTACTGAGTACAAAGAAAGACGAAACATATATTTTATTACATTTTTTGTTCAAATAGCACAATTTCATAGAACTATGTTAACAGGCCTTACAGATGCGGCCTACGTCTTTCTAATGTGAGAAAAAAAAAATCAAAACTGAATATGTGTGAGTTATAAATTAAATTAGGGACGCAATTACAGATTATCACAAATAAATTTGTTAATTATTTTATACGTCGAACTTAAACTAAATGTAAATAAGACAAGACAATAAACAATTTTTATTACAAAACTAATAACATCTAAATTGCACGTCACGCCATTTTTTCATTACCACTTATTTCAATCACTTAACATCGAACTATTATTATATATATATTTTATAAATCTACAAGAAATAGCAACCCCATGGGTACGTTTTTAAGGCACATTTTATAGTTAACGAGTCTCTTATAAAACTTAAATGACAGTGTACAATCTCGTGAATGTATTTGGTCCCGATCAATAAAAAAATCTCTGAGAAAGACTTTAATTATTATTAACATAACAATATGATCTGATAAAATTGGTTAGCTGAGAAAATAATAAGCCGTAGCCTGATTACGAATACTTTTAAATTTACCATCTAGTATCGCAACCAGTTGTGAGAGAACTTAATGGCACTTTAGAATTTTTCATCAAATACTTTCAAAAATCAAAGTTATACGTAGGACCATAGTATGCATGTATAGCACTTTGTATTGCTTTACGTGATTCAGTGTAAGTACTGTTGTTGTACTCAATTGGTTGGTTGATAATAGCAGTGTTAATTTCCAGATTTTTAGAGCTTTTTATTATTATAAAAGTAATTTCAGTTTGTAGTTTACAATGTGATATATAAGTTTTACTAAAGTTAACAGAAATGACAGTTGGCTATTATTGCTGTTTGCAAGATGGCGTATATTTTTAAAATCAATTGAATTTAAAATTCGAGTTCGTTCTATATATTAATTTAAATATTGTATCGTTTTTGTAAATATTTTATAATAATTTAAAAATATTTTAGATCATACAACGCTACCTTGTTTTCAAATAAGTAGATTTTAAGCATGACAAGTTTATAACGTTGCTCTTATAAATTTTTAAGAAAAAATTAAATTATTTTAATAAAGTTATAAAACTGTGATAATTAAACGAAAATAGTTAGGATGATTCACTTTGTAAACGATATAGATACATTACACGTTGCTAACGGTGCATAATCTGCCGTTTCAAGTTCAAGAAATAGCTAACCTTTAATCGATTCTGTAATAAGTTTTTAAAATTGATGTGGAAATGTGGTCTAACAGCAGTTTTTCTTATGTTAAAGTTTTTTAGACGGACATTAATTTTTGGCGCGAATATTGACAATTGTTTCCATTTAATTAGGTTACAGATTTGTCTATGCTAACTAAATTTTAACAGATCATAATTGTGTATTATCCTTATTAAAGAACTACTTTGAGAATTGCAAGCTTTTAAAGAAAACATAAAACTTAAAGATAACCTATTGTACTCGATGCTAGTGGTGTAATAACTAGTGTGTACTTTGACAATATGAATGAATGAATGAAGCAATGAACGAACTATGGCTTCGTGCGACTTAACCACAAATTTTGCTGATTTCTTTTTAAAATATACACAGTTATTGCTATGTATAGAAAATAATGTTTTTTTCGACATTTGAAACACATTTTAGAATGCTCTTTTTATTAAAACGACAATGCCTGCACTAGGGATGAATCCCGTGTCATGAGGGACTTTACAAGCACATATGAAAAGACTCCCAGACTTAGAATAACAATTTGTGGATCACACAAAGTGTGGAAGGAAGCATGGAAGCGACACGGCGACCGCTTAAACCACTAAGCCAACCGTGCATTCAAGTCTATTGTTTAATTTTCTTTCCATCATTTTTTACAACTTTTGATGAATTCGTTTGTTTTTATGGCAAGTGAATAACATTGTTTTCTATACAATGAATAATACACTATTATTATTAGTTTTTACAATTATACCGTTCAATGAGTTAATTTTGAAGCAGTCCTTGTTTACTACTCAATTCAAAATCAATTAAAAAAATAATAATATGGATGGTTGATGATTTTACGTCACAAAAGAAAACAATTATGTACTGTGCATTGCTGTATTTTTGTAACATTTCCATACCACATATGTACAACAGCTTGTATAATACATGTTTTATATAAAATATATAAGCGTCTGTTTGGTTTTATAGTTAATTTATAGTTAATATTGTCCTTATATCATTTTTAAAGATTCATAATTTAACAGTAGGTGGAACCAATTAAATATGAATGTAGATATGTATCTATATGTGTACATAGTTGACAGTTTCAAGTACAATTGTCTTGTCAAGTATTTGTCACTTCAGAACTCTCTAATGTCACTGTCAAGTGGTACTTATGAAATCTTTTATGTAATATTATCGAGGAAAATAACAAAATTTATTGCAATTATAGTTATAAAGTTTATAATTAGTATATTTAATCTTGAGGTTGACAACTTAGATAAGGTTTTGTGATAATAGCTTTACATAAATAAATACACACGTAAATTCATAATTATTAATGGAATGTAAATAGTAATGCCTACGAACAAAATTCCTGATATTATGAAAAGAGTTTAGTTTGCAATAACGCAGAAAATACTACAAGTTTATTAGAAAACCCGAATATATGTTGTATCATTGGTCATTAAGTATAAAGATAGCGGTTGAACATTTAATTTGGCAAAATAAACGACAACCCTGTCCAAAGTAAAAAAGATTAAAAACAAACTGTTCCTAATTTGAAATCATTAAACATAAGACCTATAGACAATGTCATAATAGTTTATAGGTTTCTCAAAGAAAGAGTGTCATCCATTTTTTTAATGTCTTTTACTTATTCAATAAAGTCTTTATACATATTTGTCTCTCTTCACCACTAAACTACAACCAAATCATTAAAAATAAACTATCTATGAACTAAGAAAGAAGGTGCATGTCTTCAATCTGGGGGTTCCTGGTGGGAGCAGTGTGGTACCGGTGTTGGAGATGACTTGAAGGCTCTAGGGAACAAAGAGGAGTAGGAAGGCGGTGGTTCGTACTCCGGAGGTGACGGTGGTAGAGGTTGTGTAAAGAGTTGCTGTGATGCAGCTGTCACTGTGACAGTTGGTGACAGATCTATACAAGATGGCGGTATGTTGATTGGTGTGTCTGAAGGTTTGGATCGTTTGCAGCAGCATTCTGTAAAATAAAAATATATATTAAACGACTCTTACGAAATTATGCCATTATGTTAATCAGATTTCGTCAGCCCTTTAGATAGTTGTAATTTCTTTCAAAACCTCTGAGGTCTCGTCCAGAAATGGACTGTTATAAGCTGTTGATGTAATTTATCTACAACATTTATGTACTAAGAAATATTTTAGTATGTGTAAACCGATTATCATGGTACAAGCTCTACTTAGTTCATGACCAAACTATGTATTAATATATGAAGTTATTGTTCATCTCTTGAGTAGGACCAAGTCAACTAGAAAAGAAATATAGACATCGATAGACAAACAGAAGAAATCTCCTTTTGAAGTTGCTTATTGAAAAAAAACATCTATTATATGAATAATATAGACTAGCAAGTAGTCGTTAGCATCTTCCTTGTGTCATTACATAGCTTATCTAATGATGTAAATTTTATAATGACATACATCAACAAATAATACGAGCCGATTATTTTAGCAGATCATTACACAAGAATTAAAACCATTAGTATAATTAAATTATATCAATTAAGTAATTAAATTATCAGAGCACTAAAGTACGTACAATTGTGTGTCATTACGAAATAATGCCATTTTGTTAATCGGATTTCGTCAGCCCTTTACTTAATGAGCTTAGAGGTAATTTCTCTGTAATTACTTGTCTATGGCGAACGCTTATAATGTTGCAAGATTAGCCCTTAGTTTTTTATGTAAATTAAAATACGAAATACGCTTAAATTATGCATATGTTATGCATGATAAACATTACTTTAAAATATGTATGATAATGTGAGCAGTTGGTAGGACTTATGACACGCAGGTGCCTTTGCTTACTAAAATAAAGAACCGAGTGTGTTTTTGGCGCTTAAACAAATATTTTGTAATTTGCGCTTTAAGTAAGCATCTACGTTTAAATGCAACAAAGGTCATATTAGCAAAGTCCAGTTTTTTACATGTGGACACCCCTTTTTGTCGTCACCTCATTAGGGTTTGCAATGGGGTGGTGTCTCGGAATCGAACCGACTATAACCACATGGTGTGATCCGGCAACTGGGATTGAAATATATGAAATTCGATTACTTACCCCAGGCTAGGCAGAACATGAGTATAGTGGCACACACCAGCATGCCTACGACCAGGTAACTCCACGGCCCATACGGTTTCAACGCTGCTGCAAACTCCATGAAGGCATTCGACGGTTTCTCACTCTCACTGATTTTCACTAGCGAAGTAAAAAATAAAGTTTATTATTTTCTCATATTATTATAGCTGTTTATGATAAGCGGTTACCGCTACTTATGTTAAAACACTAGTGTAATAGAACAGTTTTACTCCAGTTGTTTCCCGTGTATCAATATTGAGGTCCTAAGGCTTCTAGCGCGATGTTAAATAATTTAATAATCTTTCTTCTGACTAATTTAACTAATTCTTGTAACAAAGGTTAAATCAATTATTCACCAGTCAATACAGTTTACATATAAGAGCATATCAGTACAAATCCCGCCTTATTAATACAAAGTACTTTTTCCAGACAACCTTTGGATGAATAAATGACTGCAAAAAGGCAAATTCATGGACAATTTTGGTGAGAGAATTGTAAAAGAATTCAAGTGATTCAGATAAAAATAAATAACAAAATAATTATTGAAAATAAATACAATCTATATTTTTTTTTCTATATTAAGAGCCTGCCAATGTGACTCTGCTCTGCCTGATGCCTAAATCCAAGAGTTGTGGTCACCATATTCATTGCAAATGCAGACAATGCAGTATGGTGACCCACACTATGGTGGCCTTGTGAGATGCTTTTTCACCCCCCGCTTAGGGATGTAAAAGGCATGACATAACACATAACATAATAATTATAACTCTAGCCAACTATTCGTATACATAGAGTTATAAAGGGTAAAAAGAGTTATAAGAAATATGATATGTATATCGTTCTACGTGTTTAAAATATGTACATAATTAAGATAAAGATAACATTAATCTGTTACATATCTTGACACCGTAAAGATAACATATTAAAAACGTTCCGTAAATCTAAAAAAGGAGTTCTATAAATGACGTCAAACAAATTAGTCTCTATTTAACTAGAAATTACTAGCACAGCTGAGAAAGTATTTAATTTATTATAAGTTATATTTAATGAGAACTTTCGTGTTTATTTTTAATTCAACGTATGAGTTTTAAAATCAACTTTGGCTAGTATTTAAAAAGTATAACGTGAATCTACTGAGATATATCAAAGTAGGCTACCAAACATATGTTATCTATGGTGTAGATATAAATATTTGAAAAAAGAACAATTAAATTCTATATTGTTAAACGTTTTCAACTGACAGTTCGTTGTTGCAAATTTATTTACGAGACAGTGATAAAAAAAAATCACATGAAACTGCACTGTGATTGGTCCGCAAACCGAAAGACCTTATGTTATACGAAATAATGAATAATAAATAATATATTTGTAAGTAAATTTTTACAGATATTTTTCACGTGCGACTTTAGAGTTAGAAGGTTACTCTTTATCTTTTCAGAAAAGGATGAATTAAATACGTGGAATATCAAAAAAAAAAAAGGGAAATTAGTTTTAAAGAGTGTAGATGATCTCATACTCACAAAGCCGCAGTTTTCATAACTGTATCACTTTACGAATCAACTTTGAAAGACTTCAATATTGATCTACACATACACACTAGAATCGTCAATGTAAAATTTGTATCACCTAAGATTTATTTATAAAATAACATACTAAATTCATAATATTTTTCACATTTTTTAAAAATATATTTAATTTTAATAATTCAATTACCTAGAAACACAGCTACAGTAGTTCCATTTATCGGTGCCATATTCCACACTTAGGTCGCTTAGTAAATTAAAATTTCACACTTTTGAAAAATAACTTCTCAAACAAGACACAAGACGTGCAAGAGCTTTAACTGTTATGAATGACAAAGTAAAAGTTCCTTACCTTTATAGTTCGATAGACACATTGTGATCAACTAATTACATACTAATTGCTTTATAATCACAATTAGTCACGAGTAAAACATACTGATAATCACCCATTAGTAACTTGATTCAGAATATAAATAATAATTATTATGATTAATATTTGTAATGCAATTAAAAAGCATTCAAATATGACTTCTTCCCAACGAATGTAAGAAAAGACTGAACGGATAATTCATTTACAGTTGTACCGTCGTCATTGTGTTTAAGCTTTATCTCTGGTCTAGAATTTACCTCGTTACAATCATTGGTATTATGTCATTTCTTTTCACTCATGCCTGGATATCCCTAAGTGGGTAGTCAGATATGTATTACAAATCCTTATGTATTTCCATTGTGACCCTTTAACAATAGGGACCTTTCGAAACTTATTTTTTTTTCTTTATTAAAAGCCTGCCAAAGTGACTCTACTCTGCCTGATAGAAAGCATGAATAGAATCCAAGATTTGTAGTCACTATACTCATTGCAAATGCAGATAATACAGTATGGTGACCCACACTATGGCGGCCTAGTGAGATACTTTTTCAGACCCCGTTTGGCGACGTAAAAGGCATGACAGTCATCGTGACAGTGTAAGGCTTACACAATTACCACGATAACTGTCACCCTTGCATCAATGAGCCTCCGGTCTCACACTCACTAACGAAACACGACACCACGGATGCTGGCGCTTTAGGTTGGTCTTCTGTGGGAGGGTAGTACTGCCCCGGTCGAGCCGACCCGCTTGTACTGAAGTCAGCGTGGCTCTGCTACCTAGTACTTAATTACTGAATCTAAATAGTTCCAGTTTATTTTAGTTCTCGTAGTATATTGAACTAGGAATCCAGTCCTATTGAGTTCAGGGGTAAATTTTCAGGTAACTAAAAAGAAAGCCATCTCTCTTGAGAGTTAGGTTTTTCTGGGTTTTCTTTCGGTGTCAGTTTCATAAACTGTTTTGCTTTATTGTTTCAAATCAGCGAAGTTTTGAATAAAACCAAATTTGAAGACTTGTTTATGTTTCTTATTTTATTATGTTTAAAGAAATTAAGTCTTAAAATTGAGTATGTTAGAAACTATTGGATGAAGAACGAAGTTTACTCACAATGATTTGCAGTTCGCAGAGCTAATGCAGAATTCCCATTAGTCTCATAAGGAAAACAACATACTTATTCAAGATAGAAAGACGGGAAAGGACTCAACATCATTTATCAATTACACCTACTTGTAAAGGATTAATCATAACTTAATAGTTCCGTAAACAGATAAAACAGAAAACAATGTTCTGTTAATAATATAAATAAATATATATATATTTTTAGTGGACTTTTGTCTACTGCTCTTTGCTTACGGCTTTTTATATTTGTAATGGAATAGGCGTTTGTCTGCCATCTCACCTGATGGAAAGTGTAGATGAAGACGAAGGTGGTACAAGCCCATCCAGAAGAAACCTGTTCGTTCTACTCTTGACGGCTTTTAGCCGAATACAAAAAGGAGGAGGTCTAAATTTCACTATATTTTTTTTATTAACTTATTTTCTGTAACAAATAAGTTTTAAGCCATTTTCTTTTGAATAAATACCAATAATGATACACTATATCTTGCACATCTTTGTAACAATTTAATCACTATAAATGACACAAAATTTGGCTTACCTTAAGAATAATCAGATAAATCCTGGAAATTTTTGTTTGATTTTTGGGATCATTCTTAGATGCGTCTAAAACGTTGTGTTAATTAGCTCATAATATTACCATATACAATATAATACCTATATGTAAGAATACTCACTTATAACAGAAGGTTTCGTTACTCCTTCAGGCTGGTCTAATCCTAATAACTCTTGGTTTCTAGCGGCGAACCTTCTCAGCAACTCGAGCAGTGGTGGGTCGTGCCTATGCGAGCAGGCACTTGGGTCCTCGTCCTCGCCACCAGGGCAGTGCCGGACGCCATCGCAGACCAAGTACGATGAGATACAAAGGCTTGTAACCCCGCATATGAATTGGGAGTCGTTTGTGCAAACTGCACCTGGAAACAAACAAAAATGATAAAAAAAATATAATTACTTGTCGTGGTGGCATCTGTATAGATGTTATATTCTGAGCCTCAAGCACAGCGGTCACATTTACTACCGCTACGCCACCGAGGCAGTTAAATTATATTTTAATTATATTTATATTATATATTATAATTATATACACACAAATGTAAATAAATACAAAGAATTATTTTGGCTACTCTATCAAAATTAAAAATAAGTATTTAGTGCATTAAATTTGTTACTGTCCCTGCCCTAGTTTTATTTCCTTCAATTCTATTTATTATCTAAATCGTTCTAGATAAGTACTTTTTGGCACAAACCTGTTTCTATATCATCGTAAAAGGTAATGAAAAAAACCATTCAACATTCTCGAAAACGGAACACATTTTATTCGTTTTTTTTTAAATAGAATAAGGCCTTAGAGACACATGATTTTACGAAATATAATGTTAAAATATTGTCAGACGTCTGGCGCAACGCTATCTAGTTCTAATCTAAGCAGAGCTTGTACTATGGTTACTAGACAACTGGTATAAATACATATATACTTTTCTTTTGTAAATACCTACAAAACATCCAAACTCTGAAACAAATATTTGCATACAAACATTTGGTCCGACCCGAGAGTCGAACCCGATATCTTAAGCTCAGCAGCCGTATACGCCATCACAGCGCCACCGAGGCATGCGATAATGACCTGGCAAGGATTATACGAGTATTTCTGATATTTCTGAAAATAACCGGTCATAATTATCAGGCCTTTCTATAGATAATAAAAAAAGTGTTTGATATGGGTATTGTAATCTCAACATATTTGCTACTTACCACTATTGACAGCGGTGACAACAAGCCTAAGTTTCTCAGTGTGCTGGTAAGGAGAAGTGGGGGGATTCCATACGATCTTTAACTTCGAGGGGAGGAGCTTCGTGCCAGCCCGTGCAGCGACTGCAGCGGCGTTTCCACCGCACAGATTCAACCGCCACATTGGGCTTTTGGCGTCACCGATATACTGTGAAAAAAAAAATTATTACTTTTGTTCACTTAACACACTCTGTAGCCTAAACAGTTTGAAAGAATTTGGTAAGGAATTCTCAGACAGTCAGGTCATGTTTTTTTTTAATTAGCTTGTTTAAGGGAACTGTTACAGAGTAATTTTCTTGCCTCCAAATTTTATTATTACTCCATCACCTTAATAGTCACAGGAGTTTCCTCATAAAACATAGACCAAATTTGTATAAACGTGTCAAAACGTTCATTATTTCCCTTGTGAAGCAAATTTCCCACGACTATCTTAATGAAAACCTTTTTCTCCAAGGTTTCGATAACTCGTGGTGGAGCAATCACTTGCTGACATTGCTGAATATGGTTCAAAGACTCATTTTTATAGCATAATTCCTTCGAATTTTTGATTTAAGTGCACATAGTTTCCACCAAGAACTTAGGGCCCCAAGCCAATCTCACTTGCAAGTGGTACATCTGTTGATCGATAGACGCGGCTCTGGCAAACAAAACACCCCAATTAGCGGTACTAGGCCACCTATTACGTGGGACCAAAACACTGACAAAAATGGACGTTTATTATGCCTCTCTTTAACCTACCCGGGGAAACAGGTGTGATTTTATATTTTTATATGTAATTCATTATTCATCATGACATTAATTGATTTAAATAATCTGGTTACATGACCGGACTACTAAGTCAGGAGTCGTGAGTTCAATTCCCACACAAGACATAATGTGTTGAGCGGAATCATTTGTTCTGCGTCTTCGTGTAACTCATCTCTATTATTTACGTTTGAATATATTTAAGTAAATTTATTGGATTGTCGCCTTACGTAATAGGCCTGAAATTATGGTAGATAAAGGTTTTTTAGCAAATTATGAAGGTTTAATATTTGCAGTTAATTTACCTCATTGGGGGGATAAGGATGTGAGTTAAAGTAAATATGGAAAAACACAATTTGTGGTCTTTATCTGTAACAATCACGAAAAACCGTGATCCTTGATAATTGACAAGTTAATTAACATTTTCTACGTTTACAATGACACTATAAAGGTCCATATTTTGCTTGTTAACTAAACTATAACATTGTAGAGTTAGTACTATTTTTTAATTTCAATTACACGTGCTCCAGAACACAAAGTTCAATTTGTCATTTTCTTATTTGTGTCATGCGATATTTGCTTACCACGTATACCACATAACTATAAGCACGTAAAGTCATCTCTGACTAGAACGTTCGAACCTCTCGACCCAACCAGCTCGAGTTAAAGGCATGCCAATCTTATCTTCTCTAGTTATTGGTCGGTCTAAATAGACGTCCTGTTTAAATTAAAACGTCTTAACCGAGAGTAAAATAGTGCCTTTTCTTCGTGACATGTATACGACAAGTTTTATGGTATACGGTGCGCACGCGCAGGTGTCAGTAACTATCAACACCTGCAGTCCCTTTATACTTATGAAAGGGATCAACCCTATTACAGTCAACCATCCATATCCATATATTTCAAAACATATATACAAGTACTCGTATTATAGGTAAATTACTCGATCCTGTACGAAAATCGAACTCCATCTTAGCAGTTAGGATTGCTAACAGCTTGACCAACAGACCCGTTTGCCTGTCTTTAACCTATTAGTAGCATTTTATCATATAAATGAATTAGTAAGATAAAAAAATTTGACACGAACTCCATCATAAGTATGGTTCAAACCTCTTTTTAAAAGAGAGACTTATGAGAGAGCCAGGGGACTAATTCAAGCGGACGATTACGCTCATCACTAGTACGTGCAAGTAGTAGCAGTGCATAGAGTTCCCACTGAACACTGTTCCCTCAAGAACTTAGGGCCTATAAGTCAACCGCAACTGCAAGTGGTGCACCTACTGAACGACGGACGAGGCTCTGGAGGACGGAAATATCCCGGTTAACGGCAATAGCCTGGCCACCTATTAAGTGGCAGCAAAACACTGGTGAAAAGTGGGCGTTTAGTATGTCTGTGCCTACTCCTACGGGGAAACAGGCGTGATTTTAGGTGTGTATGTACATTAGTATCAGTGTATCACCTCTAAAGTATGTTATATTATAGCTACAACTTACAATCAACAGTTTACAAGCATCAGTGGCATTGTTAACGGGCGCTGCCTGGTCGGTGGCGGTGTCTTGCGCATGCGCAGCTGTACGCGCACTCCACTTGCGTGACTGCCCGCCTCCACCTGCAGACGGTATCTGGACATCGCCGATACCCCGTTCCCAGTCTGCTATTGATTCCTGGAATGAAAATGGGTAATTTGAATAAAGAATACAATATACTTAATGAAATGACCTAACGCTGAGTGTGGATGATTTTAATTATACATTAAATACATATTATCCTTTAAATATATAAAAATATATAATACGATTATAAGGAGCTGAGATATATCGATATAAAATGTTACGACGACGGAGGAAAATTATTCCTTTCGAGAGCTTTCCTTGCGTGCGCTGCATAACGGTTAAAGTTTTGCAAAAGTAATATAGGGTGGGTCAAGAATTCGTTGACATTTGAATCTAACATCCCGCGCAAACATTTTACGGGAGTTCAAACGACCGGAATTTGCTGGCTACAATCGTAACACATGCTTTTAACAAAATGGAGCCACTTGTCACACATCCAATGAGTCCCTGCCGGTCGGGAAAGCTGGTTTCCAGACGAGGTGACATTCCATGGCCACCCAGAAGTCTAGATTTATCCCTTATATTAAAATTTAAAAGATTTTATGTCATGCAATTATAAAAAATGTTGGGGTCAGACTATAGATTTTTCATGGGTAACAAACTTGTTCACATGGTATAACATCACGACACGGGCAATAGTAGACGTAGACGAGGTTATGTGGGTCAGTTTGTGAGAGATAATTACTCGAGCTCATTTCATGTCTAAGGTTGACATGGAAAATGATGGATGACGTACTTTGTACTATACATCATTTTCTATATTTAACGGCAGTGTATATTATACTATTATGACAATATTATGACTGTACTGTGCGACATAAAAAAAAAAAAATTAAATATTTCGGAAGTAAAATATCGAGACTACCTGGCAACATCTAAAGTAAGTACGTGAGCTGTCAATATCCTCATTTATACATGTTGTCACGTGATTTTCAGTTTCTCTTTGTTTTGGAGTTTAAAAAACTATTATTAAGCCTAAAGGCATTCGTGGTGGTGGGTTTGAAATAATTTGTAAGGTTTTCATGCAGTATATGGGAAACTGGTAACTAAATTTGAAGGTATTCATAATCGCACAAGTGATATTACGGATAAGTAATTGTGGAAAACTATATCAAACTAAGTCGACCAGAATAACGTGGGATGGGAGAGAGCAATGGCAATGGGAGGTTTATGTCTAGTACTGGTCTGCGGTAGACTGATGATGATATCAAACAGCAATGAGAAGTCTTCATTACATTCAAAGAATACTTAGTCTGGCCATAAATACTGTTACACTTAATTATAAAAAAATATTACATTTGAATTTCGAATCTGTCATTTTTATACGATTGTTCATTGTGTTTTCTCATTTTGGCGCCAATACATTGTAAAATATTTTGCGATATTAAAATGGTGTGGGGTGATAAAGAGAACCGAATCGCTGTGATAGCATTACACAAAGTAGGTATGGAGCCAAATGCAATTTTTAAAACTCTCCATACACTTGGTATTAGTAAAATGTTTGTGTACCGGGCTATTAATAGGTACAATGAGACCTCCTCTGTTTGTGACAGAAAAAGATCTGGCCGTCCACGTAGTGTTCGTACGAAAAAGGTGGTCAAAGCAGTAAGGGAAAGAATTCGAAGAAATCCTGTCCGAAAGCAAAAGATTTTATCTCGGGAAATGAAGATAGCACCTAGAACCATGTCGCGTATTTTAAAAGATGACTTAGGACTTGCAGCCTATAAGAGACGCACTGGCCATTTCTTAACTGATAATTTAAAGAAGAATAGGGTGGTAAAATCGAAACAACTACTGAAGCGGTACGCAAAGGGAGGTCACAGAAAAATTTTGTTTACGGATGAGAAAATTTTTACAATTGAGCAACATTTTAACAAACAAAATGACCGTATTTATGCTCAAAGCTCTAAGGAAGCTTCCCAATTAGTCGACAGAGTGCAACGTGGACATTATCCGACTTCAGTGATGGTTTGGTGGGGTGTTAGCTATGAAGGAGTGACTGAGCCATATTTTTGTGAAAAAGGTATCAAAACATCGGCACAAGTGTATCAAGATACCATTCTTGAGAAGGTAGTTAAGCCCCTTAACATCACCATGTTCAATAACCAAGTATGGTCCTTCCAGCAAGACTCGGCGCCGGGTCATAAAGCTCGGTCCACGCAGTCTTGGTTGGAATCGAACGTTTCGGACTTCATCAGAGCTGAAGACTGGCCGTCGTCTAGTCCCGATCTTAATCCGCTGGATTATGATTTGTGGTCAGTTTTAGAGAGTACAGCTTGCTCTAAACGCCATGATAATTTGGAGTCCCTAAAACAATCTATACGATTGGCAGTGAAGAATTTTCCCATGGAAAGAGTGCGTGCTTCTATTGATAACTGGCCTCATCGTTTAAAGGACTGTATTGCAGCCAATGGAGACCACTTCGAATAAGCTTTTTATATTTTTAATTGTTTTATATTTATGTATTAAACTGACACACTGTAAAAGTAATAAATGTTATTTGCAGTTAACAATTTTCTTTTTTCTTTATTACAATATTTATGGCAAGACTAGGTATATTTTTTATGTTAGCTCATAGTTAGAATAGTAAGTTTATTTGTTCTTAGGTTTTCTTAAAATAAATAAAAACCATTGTAATTATAGCCCAACTAAATAATCTTAACCAAAAAGTGTAAATTTTGTTTTAAATGTATTCCTGGTATAATAAAGACAATATTAGACCACAGTTGTGTTATTATAATACAAAGGAAAAGTTTTTCCTATACTGAATAATACATCAAGTTAAACATAAATAAATGATGATGTACTCCTAATCGATTTCAGCTACGGCAGCCGGTCTCAACGGAGAGTAGTCAGCTATGCAGGAGATATAATGCACAAATATGTACGGCGATGGGAGGGTTATCTCTACTACCGGAGAGAGCTCAGGCGCAGTACCGACGGCTATACGTGCTCTCCGAGGCACTAGGGTTAAGACGTCAACTTCCAAACTCCCTATTAAGCATTTCTGGAACCATAAAAACTCAATAACAAATTTTTGACCTGACCTCTGGACCGAATCCGAGACCTCTTGATGAGACAAACGAAGTAGTTTTTTAATATTGAGGTGAATTAACTGGGAATTTCACATGCCAGATGTTATGCTATACAGCATTGCATTATTGTATAGGCAAGTAAACATTCGTAGTCCTTGAATACTAAGAGCTTTTAAATGCCTGATCTGACAATATTATCTACCAAACTGGATGTAATGTTTGCCCACTACTGTTTGTCAACGGAATGCCAAGGAGGTGTCTACAAACTTTAAGAGATAATTGATAAAGAGTAATAAAAAATAATATTTAAGTAATTAATTTTAAAAGTATCAAACCTAGTTGAGTAGTTCTATTGTAACATGAGCGAAGGTGGCGCCCTCATTTAATTTCATCTCTTTTGTATCGTGGCGTAATTTACAATAAAGTACCCCATTTTACCATTGATTTACTACCAATTCTTTCTTTATTTATTTATTTTTAATACTGCCTGCATTACGTTTGCACGAGGCGGACTTAATGCCATATGGCATTCTCTATCAGTCAACCTTTAGGTGGTTCAGTAACTGACATGTCAGGTGCACGTGTGTCATTAAGAGAAGCAATGTATAATTTTATATAAATTACAATTAATTATGTAGAAGAATAAAAGAAGATATATACGTAGATGAAAACACAAATAAATATTTAAACAATAAACATGGGGGGCTATGGGAGAACATCTGCTAGCTGTCTCATGTAAATTCTCTGACTTTGGCTTTAAGAGTATCACGATTAGGTGTTTTCCTAATCTCGAGCGAGAGCGCATTCCGTAATAGAATCGATTGGAAAGTAACGAAGAATGAACAAGAGAAGATGTGTGTGTAAATAACGTACATTGTGCCTCTAAATTGTTTGCTTATTTTTCCATGGAGCGCGGGAATTACCGTGCTACATTCAATGATATTTTCTATTAAATCTTGTAAATCTCTTTCATGGTATTGGTATCTATATGTTAATATAATTTGTATTTCACACGTACATGTAAAAAGGCCCAACGCGATCCCTATTAATACTTATTTTCGTCGGCTTATTGTAAGATTCTTGTTATTCGTATATTATGTTCTGACGATGATTTCAATACAAAAATATCATGACATATAAATTTGCAAGTAAACTATTATCAGTAATATATGTATTTAAAGTTAACACTTGTTGTGGTTGGCCGGGCCTGTTGATCTAGTGGTTAGAGATCCTGACTGCTAAGCCAGAAGTAGTGGGTTCGATTCTCACTCAGGGAAAATCTTTGAGTGATGAGCACGATCATTTGTTCTTTATCTAGGTATAATTTATCTATAATATGTATGTATTTAGATATATATCAGTATGTTTATCAGCAGTTTGGTTACAGGGATCAGACAGTCACGGGACATGTGTGAGGATATTTTAATTGTTATATTATATTATATTATATTATTTTATTAGAAAGGTCGCGGGAAACTGCTGGATGCGGGCGGTACGGGACTGGCTGTTGTGGAGAACCTTGGGAGAGGACTATGTCTAACAGTAGACGTCTATTGGCTGAGATGATAATGATTATTAAAATAGAGGGTTCCAGAGAGAGTTTACACAGTTAAGTTATTTTATGATGATTTTCTTGATATTCAACGCAAAAAAGAGAAGTTTTTAACTTAATGTGTCTGCCTGCCATACTCGTAAGTAAATTAACTGAAATTATAGCCCAGCTACAATCTCTATGCGACTGCTAGTCAAAATAACAATATGACAACACTTGTCAAAATTTTAACATGTCAATAGACGTCAATGTGAATGAGGGACAAAATGACTACAGTGCTGTAGAAGACAATGTACGTTCTTAATACTTGACAGCTCTATGTAATTTGAATTGGCAAGGTGACAATGATTTCTAGAAACCATTGTTTTGTGTCGCTTTAGTAAGGTTTCAATATGCGTGAACGAGTACGTTTGAGATACATGACAGTGTGTCACGAAATTCAATGAGGTTGAATGTATATATATGCGGTTCTAACTGTTAGAGAGTCATGACATACTCGTATATTCATCATCATCATCAACAGCCTTTTACAGTCCACTACTGGACATAGGCCTCTCCTTAGCAAGGAGGTTTTGGCCTACTATACCACGCTGGCCAGACGGATTGGAATAGGGTTTGTTTCAAGTTTTCCTTCTCTTTGTGATGATGGTGTCTTCCAGACTTTGTTCCCTTAGTCGCCTTTTATGACATCCACGGGATGAATAGGGGTAGTAACACTATGTATTCTTAACCCGTCACTACGCAGACAGCGTAGCGTAGCGTATATTAGCGGTTAAAAAAATCTTTTAATCTCTAAGATACCCTTATTTCTGGGTTAAAAATCTAAAATAACATTCTATGGTTTTTCAGACGATGTATAATATTAAAATTTTCTCTTTTGATATTACGTATTATTATTTAAAAATCTTAGGTATTTCTTTTATTAAGGTGCGAGGAGTTTTGGATATTTGTTCATATTCTTCGAACCAGAGATCATTGGAGGTCTAGATCAGTGGATTCTCGAACGAGACAAATAATTATATTTTTTTTAAAGTATGAAATAATTAACTATCATCAAAACTGTCATTAAAGAGCAATTATACGAGTAAACAAATTACAGCATAGTCCAACTGATATGAAATGAAACCTATTATCATTTTACATATCAGAATGGGTTATAATAGGTTTCATTCTTTGCAGCGGGCAGGCGCTAGGAGGGATCTGGATGTCGTAGTAGCAGCTGTTTCCGGATCCCTCCTATGTCAGGCGCAGAGTGGCACACCGTGTGGTTTTAGTCGGTCCGATTCCGACACACCACCCTGCCGTAAACCCCGGTGGGGTGACGGTTTCCGCAGGTTAAAAAAAAAAGGTTTCATTCTTTGCAGCTTAAACATGACCTCGAATTCAAGGGAAAACGCCTGATATAAGCGGATTCCAAGATAATCAAATTATAACCTTCAATAACCTCACACATTTCACACACGGCTGTTCATTCCTAATAAGGCAACGCCTTTGCTATGGTAACCAGGCTTAAATATTTCTGAATACATAGATTATATTCTTTACACGCGATTAGATTAACGTGCTTCACAGTTGGCCTAGTGGCTTAAGTGGTCGGCACACCGCTCTCTACTGCGCTGAATGTTGTAGGTTCAAACCCTACATGGGACAACAGTTTGTGTGTTTCATAAAATATCGTTCTAAGTCTGGGTGTTCATTGTGTCCGTTTTAATATGTTTGTAAAGTTCCCCGCGACACAAGATGTATTCCTAATGCGGGTGTTGTCTTTTAAAAAGAAAAAAAAGTTTAATTTTACACTTAGTTACCAATCATCATTATATAATCAACTTATCGATGTCCATTGTTGACATCTGACCATCCAACGTTTGGGCTAGTCTGCTTACCCGTAATTACATACATTGAGTGCTAATTAATACTTTAATGAGTAAAAGTATTAGTTAATTAAGTCATTAGTAATAGTCGCATGTGGTTATTACGATCGATTTACTGATAGTGACAATTAAAACAACATAAGTTTTATGCAAATCATTTAAGTGAATTACTTCAACAAAAGTTCAAGTCCTTATTAGGATTACATACTACACATGGCTGAAGAGTAATTCAAAAAGTCTACTTTATTTTCAAATAATTTTGTTGAAACTGCCAAAATAAGTAATAATAATAATAATTATGATATTATACACATATTTACTATTTTTTGACGGAATTAATGAGAATTTAGACGATCAATTTTATACCTTTGAATTACCGGATGTTTCGACCATATATTTTATACATATTTTAATTTTATACCTAATAACCACGTAGGTAGGCCCCCCACTAGATGGACCGACGACATAGTCCGACTCGCGGGGAGCCGATGAATGCAGTTGGCGTCCAATCGTACGGCGTGGCGTTCTAGGAGGGACGCTTATGTTCAGCAGTGGACGTCTTCTGGCTGATGATGAACCACGTTCATTCGTAAAAATTACATATTTTGGGTATAGTTGAGTTAAATAGTCCGCCTGGTGACGGATTAAAAATACAGAATATCACCAACCCTTATCATTCTGTGGGTGTAGTAAGAGGCGACTAATGGAGCAAAATAGTTTAAGCTGTCGCCACGCCGCTCTCTACTGCGTTGAGTATTGTGGGTTCAAACCCCACATGGGACTACATATGTTGTAATCCATAAATTGTTGTTCCGAGTTTGGGTGTTCTTCGCGTCCGTTTCTTGTATTTTTGTAAAAGTCCCCCGTGACACAGGATTTGTTCCTATTGCGGGCATTACCTTTAGAAAAAGAAAAGAAAACTGCGCAGGACAACATCACAGCAAATAGTGGTACACTCGGCCAAAATCTTCTTGCTAAGAAGAGACCTATGTCTGTTGACGTGAAGAACAAATGATCTTCACAAAAAAACTGTGCTAAGCAATTATTTCGTTGCTTCTAGTAGAGAGACTCGAACGGCGTTAACGCACTTGTGGTCCTTAACTTGCATGTGTCCAAGGGCGGTGGTACTACTTATCATGATTCGCCTGCTCGCCTCTTATACCATGGAATAAGACTACGCCACTTCTGTATATACGTACGTATTTCTGCCTAGTTTATCTAGCGGTTAGTGTAGGTATGCGATCGCCGATGAAGAGATCTCGGGTTCGATTGCCGGATCGACTCAAAGAATGCTTTTGTGTTTTTCTCGTTGTAAAACAGCTCGGCGTTTGAAGGTTTGAGTCTTCACCCTCGTGGCTGGAGGACCTAAAATCGTCGGTGCTACGTCTGGTTTCTCCTCAGTCACTTACAATAGTCATGGCAACGGGTTGTTAAAGTGAGAGAACAAAGAGTGCACCTATGTTTGCGCATACACTTGTGCACTACAACACCCCATGCGTAGATGGCAGGTCTCTAAAATATCGACTAGGAATACACAATCATGTACGTAAAAATAAACTCACAAAATTTATCTGAGCCTCACGTTTACTGTTAAAATTCATCTGGTGACCGACACAGTTCAATTTGGTCACGATCTACATATTTATCGCAACAGTACGCAGTATGAATTGTTTAAAAACTATTGTTTCAACACCCATTGTTGCATGCCTCTATTAAGATAAATGTACAAATCGAGATTTATGTTTGTCATACTCAAGGATTAGGTACTCGGCGCGATGTCTAAATGTTTCGAAACCAATAAATTAATATCATACTGGTGAAAAATAGGCGTTGAATATGCCTCTACCTACCCTTCCGGGGAAACAGACGTGATTTTATCTATGTATGCATTATCTTTGTTTTTAAGGGGATCGTGGCTAAGTGGTGACCGAGTAAATTAGCACAATGAAAGGTTAAGCTACCTTTTAGAGGTCAGTCTATGGATGTGTGGGTAGGCTTTTCTGTGCTTCTGAGAGAACATTAAGGTTTCGATCCCAGTTACTGTACGAACTTCTGTGACAATCATCACTCAGTCAGTCTATGTACAGAAACTTAAAAAAAATAAGTTAAAGTTAAAGAATAACCTTATTTGTGAAAAAGTTTGGAGAATAAATAAATAAATATTTCGGATATTTGACACACAACGTCATCTAGTTTCAAACTAAGCAGAGCTTGTGCTATGATAACTAGACTGACTGATAAAATACTTATATACTCTTTTTTTGTAAATACATACATATTATGCATAGAAAACACTCAAACTTCGAAACAAATATTTGCAGATCGTACAAACATTTGATCCGACCCGGGAATCGAACCCGAGACCGAGAGAAGCACAGTAGTCACATTCACTACCGCTGCGCCACCGAGGCAGTTGAATGATGATGATGTTTTTTGTCTATATTAAACATACGATTTATCCGAATTGTCGTCATGGGCTAGCCCTTTGTATACAATTTATCAATTTAATAAAAATGTCGTTTTAAATTCCGTTAACTTTATAAAACAATGAGATTGCTAATTCATAAAAATTAGATAAACATCAGGAATCCGTTACCCAACCGCAAAACCGTAAGATTTAATACATCGTGGAGTCACAGAAGCATTTGCAACTATTCACGTATTCTACACACTCACAAGGCCGCATAATGCAAGAATGCTATTAAAAACACGATTTTTAAACAAGTACTGCTTAAAATTAGTATCGTAAACACGGACAATGAATCAGTTTCCTTTTGAATAAATATTTGTGGAAGGACTAAACGTCTACATACATATATACTTATAAGTACTAGCTGACCCGGCAAACGTTGTTTTGCCATATAAATAATTTCCTAGTAATTTTAGGGTTGTACTACCCCTAACATTTAGGGGGATGAAAAATAGATGTTGGCCGATTCTCATAGATACCGGATAAGCACAAAAAATTTCATCAAAATCGGTCAAGCCGTTTCGGAGGAGTATGGCAACGAAAACTGTGACACGAGAATTTTATATATTAGATAAAATTTTATTTCTTTTTTAAAGAGTTTTTATCAAAGTGACTCTACTCTGCTTGATGAAAAGCATGAATGATGATGAAAATAATCTAAATGTTGTAGTCACCATACTTATTACGAATGCTGACAATGCAGTATGGTGACCCACACTATGGCGGCCTATTACGATTTTTTACGCCCCACTTGGGGATGTAAAAGACATGACAGTCATCATAGCATTGTATTGCACACATTTACCGTGACAACTGTCACCCCGGCATCAATATTAAAGAGTAAAAGAGTAAGAATTCCTGAGTCGTGGAAGACTTCACAAACACACCTGAAACGGATACAAAGAACACCCAGACTCAGAATATCATCTTGTAGAACACACAAAGTGTTGTCCCACGTGGGGTTTGAACCTTAGCACAGTAGGATGCGGCGAGGTGAGCGCTAAAAAACCACTACGGCATCCGTGCAATCACATACAGACGGGCAGATATTTGTAATTTAGCAAAAGTATAATGAAATAAATGGTATTATCATCATCGGTTCTTTATCATCTATCGGCGGCAACTGTTGAACGAGGGTGTCTTCCAAGGAGCAGAAACTATTCCTGTCTTGGGCAGTCCCACTCTAAACCAGTGCATTTGGTTTTTGTTAGTACATCATTTAAAACCTCTCTCTAAATGGTTCGGCTCTTTCTTCCTGTGCAAATCAGTTAAAACCTGGCATTCGTTACCAGCACACGTGTTTCCCTCCCACTATGATCCCGGGTCTTTTAAGCGGGGTGTGAAAAAGTATCTCATTAGGCCGCCGTAGCCTGGGTCGCCATATTACACTGTCATCATTCGCTATGAGTATGGCGACTACCGCTCTTGGATTCTATTCATGCTTTCCATCAGGCAGAATAGAGTCACTTTGGTAGGTTGTAAATAAAAAAAAAACTAGAACTGGTTTTCTACTTAGCATTTACTATTGGTGGTCTTTGATTCAATGGCAATTCAAAAGTTATGTTACCATTGTGAATTTTCGTAATACTGCACTACTGTTGCTTAAGTAAAATCGACTACTAATTATAAATGCATCGATAAAAATGAAACATTAAACAATGGTCGTTATGAAAAACTAAACAATGGCACCCCTTACTCAACTAATCATGTAAGTGTTGTGCCAACGTGCAGGTAACATATAGAAGTCTAAATTATTTGGTTGAACAAATACAGGAATATGTGTACGTCACATCACTCATACTCTCTCTAGCAAATTATTACAAGTATTATAGCTATTCCGATTTTGTTCTGTCAAATTTTTAACATTAGTTTGTCTTAAATTTCTGTTTCCTTATAATTTTTAGTTTTTCGTTCTTTCCTAAAATCTTTATTCGGATTTTTGATTAGCACATTAAAGAAATAATCACTGACGTTTCAGACTTTTGAGCTAAGTTTAATAAAAATATATATTTCCATTTATAAAGACTTACTAAAATATCTATAATGTCGATGTTAAAAGTGGTATACTTTTGTAATTTAAAAAAAAAAACAAATTATCATTAATTTTTGCATTTTTTTCTTTTTTTCTAGCTTATTTTAAATTTCATTTTTGTACTCAGCAGTAGAAAGCTACATTAACTGCAACCATCACGGGCCTCGGCGATATTTCCCTAATAATTTCTCGCGCCTTGTGTTAAATTAGATTACGGCGATTCCTGTGTTATTCGATTTAACGTCAAACAATGAAACAGTGTGGAAGAGGTTGCCTCACCGTTACATGTAACGCTCGGAAGTATATGACTTTTGCTTTCTTTTGATGACGCCAACCATTGTAATATGCATCTGCATCAGCACCTCCTATATAATATGAGGAAGAGACATCTTAAACGGTCCACGTGTATAGACCTCTCCGTAGAAAGGTGATATGACCTACTATATCTAGCTGGCATGTCGGGCTGGTGTATTGGCTTCTTTCCAATTTGCCTGCTGTTAGCAAATAAAAGTGATTATGTTAGCTTTAGTGCGGCAAATGTGATTACGCGTATTTAAAACTACCAAATTTGTTAGTAATAAACAAAACAATTAAAATTAATACGATAGAATAATGCGATAGAAGGTAGAGGCAGCATAACAAGATCCTCTTTTGCATGACGAAAAACCCAACGATTTTTTGGTATTTATTACTTTTTGTTTTTGTATTAAGGAGGTAATATAAATATCGCATTACTTCCTCACTCAGTCTTCTGTTCAGTTGCCAGTATTTGCAGACAATTTGTTATGTAAACTAGTTTCTATGGTCACTTTACCATACCTTACCATACAGCATACCTTATGCACTACGTCAAAATAATATTATTAGACATCAGGTTTGGCCACGTAGATAGCATGGACGATAGAAGATTCACGAAAGGTGCAGGAAGCATTATGAATGTGGACGAAGCAAAATGATGTAACAGGACCATAGTAAGTGGAAATTAATGGTCCTCTGCCTGCCCCTTTGAGAAGAAGGCGTGACTGTATGTATGTAGACATGAACAATTTACTTTCTACATTAAACAAAGGAACAATAATTCTGGTAACGTCAGAAGACAGTATCGTTGATCACTGCACGAATTATTTTACTTTTGTAAAATGTAATTATAGAGCAAGAGCCCGTGAGTGCCAGACCTTCGTCATTTTATAAAAGCTGAAAGTTCTTCTATGTGTGTCCCTAGTACAGGTAAGAATGATCCCCAAACATGAAGCTGAGGCAGCGGTGGCTTTGGCAGATAACAGGCAACAAAGGTATGTAAAATTCCATCTCAAATTCGTCATAATATAAAACTTGATTTTTTTATATTTGATTCATAATAATATCAAAACTCGCGTTGCTCATTGCCAGACAGTTAGTATGGTTCCAACCCTCTGCCGGACACCCCTAAACTATTATAATTTATAATTATACTTACGTTATATTATAAAACCTAAATTTAATATATAATTTTTTGGGAGCCTATTAAATGTTTATATAGTAGCCGGACAGTTTCGAAGGTTCTATCATCTTGCCAGACGCATTCAAAGTAAGCAATAATCGGGAGAGCAAGGAGCGAATACAGTAACTAAACGTTATATTATAAAACCTAAGTTTCATATATAATTTTTTGGGAGCCTATTAAACTATGTTTACATAGTAGCCGGACAGTTTCGAAGGTTCTATCATCTTGCCAGACGCATTCAAAGTGAGCAGTAATCGGGAGAGCAAGGAGCGAATACAGTAACTAAGCGTTATATTATAAAACCTAAATTTTATATATAATTTTTTGGGAGCCTATTAAACTATATTTATATAGTAGCCGGACAGTTTCGAAGGTTCTCTCATCTTGCCAGACGCATTCAAAGTGAGCAATAATCGGGAGAGCAAGGAGCGAATACAGTAACTAAACGTTATATTATAAAACCTAAGTTTTATATATAATTTTTTGGGAGCCTATTAAACTATGTTTACATAGTAGCCGGACAGTTTCGAAGGTTCTATCATCTTGCCAGGCGCATTCAAAGTGAGCAGTAATCAGGAGAGCAAGGAGCGTATACAGTAACTAGTGCGAATGAAACAGAGCGCTTAGTCTATTGCGGGATTTCACTGCGCACCCATTGTTATTAATTTCAAATTTTGCAGTTTATTTTTTTCTTAATCCAGAAATTTCATTAATTAATTTTTACAATTTCAATAACAAATATTTAAAATAATACTGAGTAAAATGTTTCTCATACAATGTCAATCATATCGAAAATCTAATAATTTAATTGATATTATTTTTCATTTTTAAGAAGTTTATTATTGTCAATGCTATTAAAATTATAAAGCCAATGAAACAAAGTAAATCAAATATTAGTGTTTATTATACCAAAGGACACATTTTTTTAAGATAAGAAATTTACAGAGAAATTAATTTATTTTAATTGAATCTAAATATTTTCATCATTTTCATCGTTATCGCGCGCTCACTAAATCGGTCCACACGTTAGCAGTTTAAACGTCGTAAGTGCTGCGAGTACAATTCGGACCGCCTTTGAATGCGTCTGGCAAGATGATAGAACCTTCGAAACTGTCCGGCTACTATGTAAACATGGTTTAATAGGCTCCCAAAAAATTATATATGAAACTTAGGTTTTATAATATAACGTTTAGTTACTGTATTCGCTCCTTGCTCTCCCGATTATTGCTCACTTTGAATGCGTCTGGCAAGATGATAGAACCTTCGAAACTGTCCGGCTACTATATAAACATAGTTTAATAGGCTCCCAAAAAATTATATATTAAATTTAGGTTTTATAATATAACGTAAGTATAATTATAAATTATAATAGTTTAGGGGTGTCCGGCAGAGGGTTGGAACCATACTAACTGTCTGGCAATGAGCAACGCGAGTTTTGATATTATTATGAATCAAATATAAAAAAATCAAGTTTTATATTATGACGAATTTGAGATGGAATTTTACATACCTTTGTTGCCTGTTATCTGCCAAAGCCACCGCTGCCTCAGCTTCATGTTTGGGGATCATTCTTACCTGTACTAGGGACACACATAGAAGAACTTTCAGCTTTTATAAAATGACGAAGGTCTGGCACTCACGGGCTCTTGGACCATTAGTGAACGCTCGCATTATATTCTCTGTCAAAGTAAGTAAGTTTCTCAATATAAGCTGGAGATTTAAAAAAATTATGAGGGTCTTTTTTTGATACCTGAACCCTTACCTTTTGGTTATTACTAGTTAAATATTATAGACATTTCTAAACTCAAAGTGGTAGATACTCTTTGTTTCTATGTGATTATTTTATGAAAAACGTCCAGATGAAGACTGCTTGTGCAGAAACTGAACAAAGTTGCGCTTTGATACGTACATCGGTGCAGTGATTAGAGACACTTTCAAAACCGTTGTATCTATCTAACCCAGTAATGAAATGCCTTATTGAAAACCTACATATTCATGCTTACAATTTTTTTCAATCATTATTTGAAATATAACCAGCCCTTTAGGGAAATGCAGACTTGATTAGGTTTATTACATGAGACAAGTTAAACGGAACTGTATACGGAAATTGACATGCAACCGCGATAAATGAATTCATGTAGTTAGACATTATCTGTATCGTTAGTTTCCGTCTGACCTCAATACTCACCCCTCCCTTTATATAACCTTTGGTACCGTCAGAAGCGTAAGATGATTCGTATATCTAGTTCATTAAATTTCTAGGTTAACCAACCTCTTTTTAGTACAAGTCAGAATTTTTTTTAAATACTTATTATATTGCCGTTTTGGTGAGTCGATGGTCATGTTCTGTTTGTCCCTATAATCACACTAACGACTTCGAACGACAGTCTCAGTGATTCAAAGTTCTTCGTCCCATTTTACCTATCATTAACTTAGCTTTTCCCTTAATTTCACTATAAAGAAAGCAGATAAACTTTGAGAAAGAATACATCACACTGACACAATAAATTAGGAAAGAGAGCTGGAAGAAAAAGAAGTTCCTTTCAGGTAAGATAATGGTGGTATGTTCTTACCAGCCTCACTGTCTTCTTTATATTACGTGACAATACCCTGTTATTAAGTTTATTTTACCATGTACATAACAAAGTGACCAATCACTTTTATGATGCGTGAGTACCTAGTCATTTACTTAATACCTAAGTGCAAGGCAAGCGTAAACAAGGTCCATTCTCACGTGATCATGGAACCTTGAGCTCAAATCCATTAAATAAGTTAACGCCACTACACGTAATGGGATTTGTAGCTACAATGAAATACTGGAGTTTAGAATACATTCGTTCGTATTATTGGTTTAAATATAACCCAACGACGCTATCTCTGCTTACCTATTTACTTACTTATCTGGCAAACAAAATTTAATTTCTTTATCAACTTAAACAATTATGATTTCTGTACTATGATAACATGTTGTACGCCACTGTATCTTTCCTCTTAATACATTCTTGGTATACACTGATATTACGGAGTTTTCCATAACTCCATTTTATTCTGACTTACTTTTTGCAAAGAACTTTTTTTTTTGTTTAGAGCCTGCCAAAGTGACTAGTCTGCCTGATGGAAAGCATAAATAGAATCCAAGAGTTGTGATCACCATACTCATCGCAAATGCAGACAATGCCCACATTATGTCGGCCTTGTGAGATGCTTCTTCACACCCCGCTTGGGTATGTAAAAGGCAGGACAGTCATCATGACAGTATAATGCTTATACAGTTACCACGATAACTGTCACCCCTGCATCAATCTCCAGTCTCACACTCACCAACGAAACACGACAACATAGATGCTGGCGCTTTAGGTTGGTTTTCTGTGGGAGGGTAGTACTGCCCCGGTCAAGCCGGCCCGCTCGTGTTGAAATCAGCGTCTCTCTACTACCTAGCAAACATTCTCACAAACATTTACCGAACTAGAAAAATTATAATTTGGTCTTAGCAAAAAGTTAGAGCAAAATATTTTATAAATTTGTTTCTTTCTTTTGTTATATATATATATAAATGTTTTTAAATTGTACACAATGAGATTAAACTTTCCTTCGCTTATTCTTGCACACTTATAAGGCTGTTCTACACCTACACAGGACTTCATGATGGCCGCGCTTCTTACCGAAAAGAACGTAAAAGTAAAAAAAAAATTGATGCCCTACAGAAGACATTAACAACATCGATGGTGGTAATGATTGCTAATAAAAATAGCCATTAGCTATCACTTAAAAGTGTCATTACATAACGATTTTGCATCCCTAACGGATTTAATAGATAAAAATATCTTATATCATGCTACCTTACAAGCTTCTAGTCTCCGATGTCAAGGTAAAAATACTACTGTCTACTGTTAGTACAAGTCACGAACAAATCAGCAACTCCGTTTTGTGAGTTCAGAAAAAACTGCCACACGTTATGACATGATTGGTCAAGTTGCGCCATACTGATTTATTGACCACTATCTTCAAAAAGGTCAATTTCAGTTATATTGTTTCAATAACGTTGTCTGTTGCACATAAATTGGATTTAATTTTACACTAGATTTTTAATGTGTTAACTTTCCAACGCTACGTGTGTTATTTTTAAAAATAATTGTGGTAAGTATATTGTGACAAGATTCTATTGTCGGAAATGGAGGTGTTTCTTACTGTATTAATTAAGGTGACAATTCCTATGTCCCTTCAAAAGAGATTAGGGTTGTCAGATCTCCATCCATTCTAAGTTATTTCAAATTATTTATATTTTATATTACTTCTCACCTAGACTAAAGGTGACGATCATGGTTTTTTCTTCTTTACAACTTATATCATACCTTGAAATCGATTAGCAGTTCTGATTACACGTACCTGTAATTAAAGAAAAACAATTCATTAACACAACAGCATGAGAACAAACATTGAGAACTCGATTAGAATTAGAAAACTTGAACTTTTAGGCAATTCGTATATTTGTATTCTTATCTGTATTTCGTTTCCATATACTCTTAGAGTATACTCTTCTACAGACCTCCTATAGGGTTCCCTTATTGCACCCTCCAAAACTTAAGTACGACCAAAACTATTTTAAAATTCACTTTTGTATTTATAGTATTAGGATTAAATGGAAAGAACCTCCTTTATCTTTATGAATTGCACCATAAAATAAATAAAAAAAACATGCTATCCACAATGTCCAACTTTTTTTTTAACGTGTGGTAACCTCGTCGGGCCGTCACCCTACTGCGGTTTACGGCGAGGTTGTCTCGGAATCGGACCGACTACGACTACGACTACACACGGTGTGCCACTCTGCGCATATGATTGGAGAGATCCGGGAACAGCTGTTATTACGACATCCAGATCCCCCATAAACTCTCTATTTAGAATCTACAAGGTCTTACACCAATCATAATTTAATATATGTAATACATATAACATACATCTAGTTATAAATTACGCTTATCGTGACGGTACGACACACCTACTTCTCCTTGAAGACAAGGTATGACATGATATAACAATCTCAAGATGACGTCATGAAAAAAACATGATAAGTGATTTATTCGTACTTTGAAGGTATTGAGGAAAATAATAGATTAATGTGTTTTTATAATTTATTCTATTTTGATCTTTGGTTCATAGAAACATACGAAACTAAAAGAAGTAAAGAACTAACACGATTATTGTATCGTGTGTCCCTTTCTGTAATATTTGAAATGTGGTATGTGAAAAGGAAAAAACAAATTAAACGATATTTCATAAAGGCTATTTGAAAAATTAGTTTATGATATTTATTAAGAAAGGCAACAGACAAAAAAAGACTCTGCAAAAAGACTTAAGATATCTTTTTTATTTCTCTATTTCCTGTTTCAATCCTATCTTTATGTTAAAACTATTACGTGAGATGTACTAATGTCTTTTATACAGTAAAGTACAGATTTCATTATAGTACAGATTTCATTATGATTAACCATTATTCTATTTTATCAAACATCATCAACAACCTTTGCTAGTCAACTTCTGGACATAAACCTCTTGTTAAAAAGGAGATTTTGGCCTACTATACCTGACGAGTTAGTATAGACTTTGATTCAGGTTTTCCTTCTCTTGGCACTGTTGTTGCCACGTGTACTTTACTCCTTTAATCGGCTTTTACGATACCCACGGAATGAATAAGGTTAGTGACTGACACTCTGTTTTCTTAGGCCGTCGCCACACGAACACAATTATTCTATTTAGACACACTAAAGTTGTATTGGACCAATTTCTATCAGGAAGCTGTTTACTGAAACATCATTTTGAAATAGCCATCTATTTTACTACAGGGTAATTGCTAACTTAAACAGATACCATCCGTGTGGTTAAGGATTAAGAGTACATAGTGTTACCACCCCTATTCATCCCGTGGGTGTCGTAAGAGGCGACTAAGGGAACAAATTATTCAGAAAAATATCACTACAAAGAGAAGGAAAACTTGAAACAAACCTTTTTTTTTTACGTGTGGAAACCCCTCGGGCCGTCACCCCACCGGGGTTTACGGCGGGGTGGTGTGTCGGAATCAGACCGACTAAAACCACACGGTGTGCCACTCTGCGCCTGACATAGGAGGGATCCGGTAACAGCTGTTATTACGACATCCAGATCCCTCCTAGCGCCTGCACCGGTGCGGTAACCGCGTATGGCTCTAACCGCTAATATCCTCTGAGGGTGCCAGACGCTATTAAAAAGGTAGGTAAAAGGTAAAACAAACCCTATTCTAACCTGTCTGGCCAGCGTGGTATAGTAGGCCAAAACCTCCTTGCTAAGGAGAGGTCTATGTTTAGCAGCGGACTGTAAAAGGCTGTTGATAAACAGACTCTAGGATTAGTTAAGGAAATGGTTTATGACTATTAATCTATTAAGCTTGAAGTTATACAGACAGGCAATTACGTATGTAAAAGAGAAGTACGTAATATTGGTGTTAAGTCTAACGCTAGTTAATAATATTATTTATTACTAAGAAAATCATTGACGTAAAAAAGCTAATACTGACGCCAACTCTTATACATATGTTATAAAAATATAACTTCACGATCACCTATATAATAACTCTATTTTTATAGTTCTATTTATGCACTAATGTCACGCGTCACATCGTACTCCGGCCGAGACAATTAGGTGCTATTTGTACAAAATAGACTCGACCGGGCAGTACTACCCTCACACAGAAGACCAACCTAAAGCGCCAGCATCCGTGTTGTCGTGTTTCGTTGGTGAGTGTGAGACCGGAGGCCCAGGGGTGGCAGTTATCGTGGTAACTGTGTACGCCTTACACTGTCACGATCACTGTCATGCCCTTTACGTCCCCAAGCGGGGTGTAAAAAAGCATCTCACAAGGCCGCCATAGTGTAAGTCACCATACTGCATTGTCTGGATTTGTAATGAGTATGGTGACCACAAGTCTTGAATTCTATTCACGCTTTCCATCAGACAGAGTAGATTCAGAGTAGTAGTTTCCAACCACAAAAAAGTACCAATAGAACTAAATTGAACGTTTAAATACCAGCTCAACTCTTCTTGAATTAGAAAATTAATTAAAAATAAATCATGTACCTGTCCGTCTGACCGACGCACTGCTGCGTGGTAGAGCAGGCTAACACTTCCTTTCTAATGAAAGGCCTACGTCTGTTAATGATGTTGATTGACTATCAAGCTATATCACATGATATCCGATCATTCTAAGGTTGATATTTGGGGAATTGTATATCAAATGTGCTACCTACCTACCTAGTCTTCTATATGAGAACGAATTCCATTACCGTACATCAATAAGGCACGAAATGAATGACATCGGGGCCTGTGGTGACTTTGAAGGATAGAAACACCTCCCCCCGCTAACCTCGTCTCACGTCCTCCTATCCTTCGCACGTGGAGTACTACAGTTCGCTCATGCTAGGGCGTTACTAAGTTTTGTATTCAACTGACGTTCCTTCTGCATGTATTTACGTATGTTTATTTTTATAAATCATCCCATCATTACCGTTTAAAAAGCCTTTATTAACTTTGTAGGTTCCAAAAAGTCGAAGTTCACCCTATAATTCAAATGAACAAAAGCTTTAAAGTAGAGATCCGGATGCTAGATCCTAGTCGCTGCGACACGTTAAATTTAATTGAACAAAGTTAGACCGAAAAATGATCAAAATATATATAGAGATTTGAATGTACTAGAGGTGGGTAAAATATTTATCAGTGATTAACAAAATCACCAAAGGATGCAAGAGGGTTTATATTAGAGTGGATGCTCGGTGCTTTGCTGAGGCTGGCCAAGAATTTGTAACAGACGTTACGGATTGCCGTTAATTTTGGTGACTGGCTAAAGCCGTGCAGCTTACTTACTGTCAGTCCTCGCTACCACCGCTGCACACTCACCATGCCGACCTTCGAGTCTGAAATGCAGGATATTCATATCCAGCAAAGTACTCGTAATGTTCGTGCGGAACTGTAGTCACTCGACGTGTGGAAAGTGTTCCAGAGATGGTTCTAAAGAACTGCGTACCGGAATTGTCTCCTATGTTGATGCTTTATAACACCTGTCATATCACAAGTATGTGGAATATTCCTCAGGCATTGTTCTAGAGACCTGAAGGGAGGCGATTGTACAGCCCAACCCTAAAAAAAGCGATCACTCCAACCTGGCCAATTGTCGACCTATAGCGGTAACTTCAGTTCTCTGCAAGATGCTCGAACGTATATGGTAAATCGAACCGATCCACGAGCGATATTATAACGATTTAACAATTAATACTATTTACACTTAAATGTCGATTTATAACCATAGATAAATTAAGCCATCAATCATTGAACGATTATTTTTAAATCAGTAAACCTTAAACAAAATTTCGAGAAAACGCAAGAGATCCTAATTTAAAATTCAAAATCTACAAAATTTGCTCGACTTAGCTAATTTAAGTTCCCATGAAAGGCAAGGCGGTAGTCCTTTGTCCGTTGACTCACTTCCAACTGGTTTGAGGCGTAGTAGGCGGTTCACAGAAGCAGACAAACAACGAACACCTAACCAATTTGAATAGGCTTCTACAACTCCAAGTTCCGTTAATAATGATACGTATCTAATATGGTAGGTTTTTGAGGCTGGTAAGGAATGCCATATTTACGTAGTCGTGCTACAGCTATTTCGTATTTAAATTAAATACAGCTTTATTTGTAAGTCACGTAGTCCATTTTTATAAAGATATTAACTGCGATGTAAATGTGTCATAATTATGGTTTAAAAATAGATCGAAGTAGAATATTCAATACTGAGACCACACAACATTTGTCAAATAATAATTACAATTGAATCAAAGATTTTTTCATTGTTTTCAAAACATCGAATAAATTAATGATCATAAATAACATAGTAATTTATTATCGATTAACACTCAATATGTATTCGTGTGGTGACAGATTAAGAATTCAGAAAGTAGTAACCCCATTCATGCCGTGGGCATCGAAAGAATCGACTAAAGTAACAAAAGTTGTAGGTAGTAGAGCCACGCTGATGCCAGCACGAACGCGCCGGCTCGACCGGGACAGTACTACCCTCCCATAGAAGATCAACTTAAAGAAACAGCACCCGTGATGTCGTGTTACGTTGGTGAGTGTGAGACCGGAGGCCCATTAATGCAGGGGTGACAGTTGTTGTGGTAAGTATGTGCAATACAATGCCACGATGACTGTCCTGCCTTTTATGTCACTAAATGAGACATGAAAAAGTATCTTACCAGGCCGCAATAGTGTGAGTCACCATACTGCAATGACTGCATTCATAATGAGTATATTTACTTTAGGATTCTATTCATGCTTTCCATCAGACAGAGTAGAGTAATTTTGGCAGAGTCTTAAAAAAAAACTACGTAACACAACAGTACTGTAAAAAGTAGGAAAACTAGAAACAACCCCTACACCTGTCCATCTAGTCAGTGTCATGGAGGAGTTAAAGTAAATCTTCCTTTCTAAGGACAGGCTACAAGGACTGTTGATGATCATCACGACTCACAATGTCCGGTTTACCTAAAATTAACTAACAATATTAATAAATGACTTCAATTAACAGATTACTGTTGAATTGTCTGTAAATTGAAGGGAATCTCGCATGTGGTTCCATGTTCAGTAAACATTTTTACATATGTGTCTTTGAATTCTTTCATAAACATATTAATCAGGCTTAGATAAAAAAAAATATATAGGTACTCATATACATTTGGAAGATATCCGACTATAAAGACCCAACTGACCCTTTTGAGAGTTCCGTAGTAAAATCAGAAATTTTATTAAATTCATGTAATCGATATGAAATTTGATAATAAACAAATATACGTATAATTTAATTTATGATTTAAATTCGAATTGTTTAAGTAAGGAAGTTACGAACATCAAAGAACTGTAAGAACAATAGCAAAAGTGAAAGAAATACAAAAAAATCTTCAGTTTCACTGATATGAAGTTTTTGCTCGTAACTTCATTGTTTAAAATGTATTGTTGAACAATAGAGGACATAAGATAAGCTCATATAGGCAGATTACTGTGAAACTTTCTTTTTTTATATAATGAATGTAAAACTTACGTAAATAAATATAATAGTACGATAAACTTGTAATGGATGTGTGTAGAAAACAGTCTTTCGCTACTGAATGAAGACCTTTCTTTTTGAACGTATAGAAACCCCTCCCCCCGCGCCGTCACCCCACCGGAGTTTGCGCCCGGGTGATGTGTCGGAATTGGACGGACTAAAACCACACAGTATGCCACTCTATGCCTAAGATAGAGGGGATCCGGGTACAGATGTATTTACCACATCCAGACCCATCTTAACGCCTACCCGCTAATTACGCGTGTGACGTACGTCGCCTACTCGCGGTTGGCCACTGTACGCGAATGGAGGGAAAACCCGTCGTGTCTACCCCGGCCATACTCAGGGCGTCATGAGGCACTTTTAAGCGCGCCTTCGTCGCCCGGTCGACCTTCCTGGTCTTCTCCGCCGCTACCTTCTGCGATGTGATGCCTTCGCAATAGGTTTTGACCGTGATATAACATCTATCGCTACCTATCATGGAGCCTATGAAGGCCAGTACCAAGAGATTTCTTACGATGACTGTAACAAGTGCCCGAAGCGAAGGTGCCCCCCAGGCAGAGCGTATGCTGAGCCAAGACCTCACCGCAGACGCAGTGTTGACAAGCGGGACTCCTTGGATAGTTCACATTTATTTTCCTCAAGTCGTCGGTTTATCGTACCTTACGGCGTTATATTTCACGTTTGCGTAATCAAATTCTTAGCCAGGCAGCTGATGCTTTTATATTTTAAGCACTTGATAAGTAAGGAGTTTTGGAAATTTCACCTCTAAAACAAGAGATTAGTATTTATATGGAAGTATTGCATTTTTAAAGTAACAAACACTAAATAAGACCGAAACCGCGAGCTTAATAGTTAATTACAATACATCACGGTTTAGGCGCAATAAACTCGGTGATAATTTCTTAAAGTAAATTTTTGGTCGTAACATTTTTTATGTGTTTATGTACTAGAAGTGTTAGATTGCTAATAAAAAACTATAGGCTTGTAAACAAACACGATAACATAACAGCAAGCACGGATGGTGCAGTGTTTTCAGCGGTCGCCGCTCTCTGATGCGCTGAATGCTGTACGTCTAAACTCCATATCCTGAGTCTGGGCGTTATTTATGTCCGTTTCTTGCATGTTTGTAAAGTTCCCCGACCCATTATTACAAGTACACTTCCAAATTAGCAAACAGTTCAAAATCAACATTGCATTTTTTCGTAGAACTTGAATGCTAATTAAATATTTATTACCAATTCAATGCCTACGTGACTATAGCGGCAAACGCTTACTGATTGATATCTCCTTGGCAGAGTTAAAAATTGGCCAAGATCCTTCTCATTTTAATCGAGTAAGCAGTTCTGATTCGTCTGTTATTTAATATTAGTAAGTCAACAGGAAAAACTTTAAGATACATTAAAAGTACTACTTGAATGAAAAACCTACGCAAAATAAAAGAAATGATTGGCATAATTTGACATCCTTTCTTTTTACCGTTATTGGAGTATTACAGTGAAATGTACTTATTTAAAGATAAGAAAATTAAGCCCAACGAATACATAAAAGCTAAAAACTCCATGATCATTTAAATGGAATCTTTCATATCTTTTGTTCTGGAATGGATGTCTTTTTTTCAGGCAAAGATCAAGTAGGCTGATTTCAGTAGTAAGGACTCTCAGGAAGTGGGAAAAATGTTTTATTGTTCAGCACTAGACGTCTCCATGTTCCAGACGTTAACCTGCCTAACAGAAAACATGAATAGAATCCGACAGTTATGGTTATGGCATGGCAGCCTAGTGAGATGCTTTTTACACCCCGTCTGAGGACGTAAAAGGCATGACAGTCATCGTGATAATGTACTCGTACGAATCACACACTTGCCACGATGACTGTTACCCCTACAGAAATGGGCTCGCACTCTCCAACGAAACACAACAACACGGATGCTATCGCTTTAGGTTGGTTGAAGAGATCTATACGATGTATATGAGTATCTATGTTACGACGAAAACACAGTTTTCCGTACAAGGTTTCATTATCAGGAAATTAAGTGTTATTGATTTTACCTACTTAATTTAGTCTTTGTCACATATAGACATTGTTTTGTATAAAACATAGAGGTCCATTAATTCTGATAACATTAGACCTCTATGAACTTCAATCTACATGTCAGTGGCCCATGTTGTCAGTTTAATTGAATCGGGGCAGTTAAAAACTATTTCAGATAGCCTTTAATATAAACACGGACGTGTCTAACAAGAATAAAGTAGGTAGACTTAAGAGATTTATCTTTACTACTCTTTTTTTTTTAAATTTAAAGTCAGACATTCTAAATTTAAAAAAATAAATAGATAAATTATATTTTTTTTATTTAATGTTATTGTTGTTAAAATACTAAGGCGATATCAAATAAATAATAGGTTCATCAGCATATTTCATTCTGATTATAAAATCTTTGTTGAATAGTAAAATTTATCCTATACAACTGCGTCACAAGTTTCTATTTAATATTTTGCATACAAAACAAAATGTTTATCAATAATTATTACCATCACCAAAAAAGTGTGTGTAATTGGATTTTTATTGCCTTTTATTTTTGTATCGTATTTACAACCAAAAGCGGCCTAAAATGTAACGACCTTGTACTTTGATCGTATAAATACACCTAAATTTTTTCTTGTTGTGATTAAAACAATTATATTGAGAGAGATCTAAGATTAAACAAAATTATAGTCGAATCTAATCTAAGGAGTACTGTATTACAGTTCTGACAGATTGAAGAATAGGGAGGTTGTCAAAGAAATACAAAATACTGCCGTGTATTTACAGATTTCAGTTTTACAGATCTAGAAGCCCGTCATTTTTATCTTGAGTTTTATTAGTAAAGCTTAGTCTCAGCAAATTTGTAGGTATCATCTACAAATTAAATATGCTCAAGGTATTGACGGCGTTCCGCGCGAACATGTTCATTACTGCAGGAGCTCAACATTACAACACCTCTGTCAACCACAGGACAGTCGTACATGGTTTAGTACTTTGGCCGTGTCTCTAGACGAAATAGCGACACTAAACAAGGACTGGTAGTGCAGAGAAAGGCAGAAGGCATCGGATTCCGTGGCAGGGCACCCATGCGCTGGACCGACCTGGTGAAATTCACGATCGGAAGCCACGTCTCCGACTGTGGCCTAAATTTCGCTAACAGTGAAAAGGGGTGGGAGATAGTACGAAGGGATTTTACCGCCTCTACCACAGCCGTAGACATTTTTAAGCGACAATGACCGCTCTGCCAAGTGCCACACGACAGAGACGAAAAAAAATTTTGTTCCAAAATAAAAATTGCTTCATAATTCCAAGGTTTTACGGAAAACTTATTGAGATTGTGGGAGTTAGGCCTATACAAAGTTGTTTCGTCTTCAAAAGAATGAAACATCATACGGTGCTATTAGATTAAATGAATTATATATAAGTTTTACTGATTTAAAATAATGCATCTGCACAGCCACGGTATATCATTGTTCTGCGTATCAAAGCGATGAATCAGAGGGCAGGGCTCTGTAATTGTCTGGAATATTTGCACGTTTACTCATAGCGAATGCATTTTATTACTTTTTTTCTTGCAAAACACGATATATGTAACTATCTGGCAAAGCAAAATTTACACTATTTTGTTTTACAATATGGCAATCGTAGTTTCTGGGCACGTGCCCGGAATAAGTACCAAATACTTTAAACTTTAATAACGTCATGTGTTGACACATTAATAGTATGGAGTGTCCTCATTCCACTCATTCCGTGGTTGTTGTAAGAGACAACTAAATGTGTGGTGACAGGGCAACAGCATTGCTAAGAGAATAAAAATTGGAAACAAACCTCTATACCAATCCGTCTGGCCAGCTTAGTGTAATAGGTCAAAACCTCCTTTCTAAGTAGAAGCCTATGTCACCTATGTCCAGCACTAGACCATTAAAGGTTGTTGGTGATATCAATTTTAATCATTTTCTTCAATTATCTTAATGGTGTAAAAAGCACTTTAAATTTAATAATTTTGTTATGGTATAATATCTTCCATGAGGGATTTTTGCTGCAGGTGTATCTCTAGAAATCTTTACAGATTTTCTTCAGAAAGTTCTGGAACCATGAATGAAAATAATCACTACGCAAGCTCCCCGCGACGCTCACACATCGCAGTGAAACTTTGAAAGGTTAAAAAAACATTAATCGGCCTTTGTTTGAAATATTCTCATAAAAAAATACTCGTGAATGTATATATTTTAAAGAAAATAACTTATTTTATTAATTAAATAATAAAATTTACTACATACTCGCTTTGTTTCAGAGATTTCACACTCCTTTTATTAGCTATTTACGTGCAAGTTGCGTTAGAGTGTTAAAATAGTGATCTCTGTTTCTTAATACTATGAGATAATTTTTTGCAACATAAGAATTAGGGAGGCCCTTGGTAATCTTACTTAATCAGACTGCTAAACAATGAAAGGATTGCTTAACAGCAGTTTCCTCTGAGACCGATATAGCATATGCAAAAGCAAGGCATTCCCACAATTCTCATATATGTAAAACTCGTAATAATTTTAAGGGATCCAACCAAATTACGTCAAAGTAGTTGTTAAAGATACTTGACAAAATAATTTTGAACACTGACAATAATAATGGTTGTCGAAAACGCAACCAACGATTTCAAGTAACGGAGAAAGACTCATAGTACGTCGTGATGGACCATGATGTAATGGTTATATAGAATTGTTCATATTTTACATAATTACATACAGTACACAAAGTAAGCTTGAGTATTTTTTTATAGTTATTATTTTTTTAAAAAGACAAATCAGGTGTCACGGGGTACTTTACAAACATACAAGAGACGGACACAAAGAACACCTAGACTCAGAACATCAATTTATGGATCACACGAAGTGTTGTCCCATGTGGAGTTTGAACCCACAACACTCAGTGCAGTAGAGAACGGTGTGGCGACTGCTTAAACCACTAGACCAACCGTGCAGTCGAATATTAATAATAATTATTTATTCGTATATTAGTTATTATTAATTGTGAATGGTAATGTCATTTAGTTTTGCCTTATTACTTAATTCTATCGAATTGAATCGCGCAATAACAGTTCTCACTGTGTTTACCCTTATAATGTTATGGGTATAATTAATTATGTTTTTCTTAAACTAACAATACCTTTATACGCTTCGTTGTGGTACGTTGAATTTGAAATATTGATTAGATAAAAATGACCTTTGAAATAGGTTTTATATCCTGTCAAAGTTTGAGGTCAATAGGTGCAGAACTTCTTGGCTGTCTGACGCATGCAACTTAACACTTTTATAAGCTTATTTGTTTACTTTGCAACACTAAACTTCGTGACACACAAGTTTTTTTTTTTGTATTTCACCACACGACGAAGTCCTCGGTTAAGGAGTAGGTGAAGTTTACACAAGACATCAAAATTAATATGACCTTGGTGAGTTTAGACTGGACTGGTTGAATATGTTCCCACGAACTGTTTCAACAAACATTTTGTAAATTCTTGCGTTTTGCAAAACATTTTCCGACCACAATGAATAACATTGGTTAACTAGCATGGCTTTTTTATACAGACACGCAAGAGGCTGAAATGAAGCGCTCTAGTGCATAAACATTTAATTAGAGGTCAGTTATTTCTGTGGATCTTAGACGAATAAAGCTCAAGTTTTCTTCACGTCTTCATTCACGTTGATTTCCATTTATTTATCAACATCATCAACAGCCTTTTACAGTCCACTGCTGGACATAGGCCTCTCCTTAGCAAGGAGGTTTTGACTTACTATTCCACGCCGGCCAGACGGGTTGGAATAGGGATTGTTTCAAGTTTTCCTTCTCTTTGTAATGATGTTGTCTTGTACACTTTGTCCCTTAGTCGCCTTTTACGACACCCACGAGATGAATAGGGAAATTATTATTATTGTTTTATTAAATAAAAAAAACAAGACCAACTAATCGCACTCTCAAAATGAAAGTTTCCTATCTCAAAATGTAATGCGTAGGTAATGACCAAAAGTCTTTCAAAGGAAAATGTATGTCTGAATATCGTGATCATCAATGAACGTATCAGACGTCGACTGTTTCTTTCTTTCTGGACTCTTTTACTGACGAGGTTTTACAGTTTATAGCAAAGTCAGATATTTTAAGATTTCTGAATTAATGATTTTCATTGTAAGGTGCAAATTAATGTTTTTATTTTTGACAGCGGGGTCAATGAGCTTAACAAGAATCTACATATTATGAGTATGAATTCAGATAATTATCATCGAATTCCCGCTAGACTGAAGATAATATCTACATACATATCCAACATCTGTTTCAAATTGTCTTTTTAGGCAGATTTTTTCATTTTTATTCTTATATACATACATTTATAAAATCACGCCTGTTTTCTCAGAGGGGTAGGCAGATGCCATACTAAACGCCCACTTTACGTCAGTTTTTTGGTTCTATGTAGTAGTTGGTGAGCCTATTGCCGCTAATCGGGATATTTTGTTTGCTAGAGCCTCGTCCGTCGATCGAGGTTGACTTGGGGCCTTAAAGGGGCTATCCACGACCCTAAAATCACTGGCAATATCGGAACAGTGGTGGGGAGGACCCTAGATCGTATCATAAATCGCCTCGTGTGTAGGCAAATCCTACCCGAGTTTTACCCGAGTTTCGTGTGTAGAGTAGTAGCCGATTTCATTCCCACTACCGCTGTCCCGATATCGCCAGTGATTTTAGGGTCGTGTGTAGCTGCTTTTAAGTTCTTGGTGGACACCCCATACACACATATCATCATAATCCGCTTAAAGTACACTTTTAAAGTTAATAAGATCTTTTCTAAAGTTTCTATTACTTAAGGACATAGCATTCTATTAACTGTATGTATAATTGCCGGCTATATAACATACAACACGGAAATACAGTAAGCTGTTTGATATTAAAAGATTAAGGTTCTATAGAAGGATAGATCGTGAGCCGTCGGAAACCGCTTGACCGGCCGGGTGACCGCAACTATATTACTAATTAAGGTTGTATTAAAAACTCGGTCAAGTTCAAATTTCTGATATCGTATTTATTCTAATTGGCACTGCATGCGGAAACTTTCTGTTGCAGATATTGATTTATGTGCATTTTAAGATAACATATCGTATTTTCTCTATGCTTTTTTATCGGCCTTACTACAAAATGAGCGTTCTATGTCTTTTTTTTTTGTTTGTAAAAGACAACGCCCGCGCTAAGCATAAATCCTGTGTCGCGGGGGACTTTACAAACATACAAGAAACGAACACAAAGAACACTCAGACTCAGAACAATTTATGTATCACACAAAGTGTTGTCACATGTGGCGTTTGAATCCACAACACTCAGCGCAGTAGAGAGCGGCGTGGCGACCGCTTAAACCACTAGGTTAACTGTGCATGCTATTCCTTACATGCTTTAATTAGATTTATTATTATAGGAAAATCTTGGCAGTTTATCTTAACCTAATTAACACGTTTCTATTAGTCACCCCTGTATGATTTGTTTCTAATCGACTATCGTAAGTGTGTTTTTTTATATTATATTCATCATTCTAATTGCATTTTAAATGACAATTCTATGATTTGGATCTTGAACCTAATTTGATGATGAAATTAGGAAGTGCATGGTGGAAACTTTTAAGTGCTTGCCATAATACATTCACGTTTAGAAAATACTGGGGCATCAAGCCCCGGCAAATCAGGTGCCAAGAAATTTTTATTTCGTACGAAAACTTGGAACCTGATTGGTCAGTACGTACGTACAGTAGGGGGTTTGATCCATACGTCAGTATGTTCTTACCGCGATTACACTGTAGTTAACCTCACAGACTCAAATGAGTTGTTTTCACATCCAACAGTGATCTGAAGATGATTATAGAGTCGATCCTCTAAACAATCTTCTAAAAGTCAATGAACTCGATCGAAACCATTAGAATTTTTTTTCAACAGTGATTCGATTACATAACAAGAAAAAGTTTTAAAAAAGTATAAACCGACTGTGTAAACACTTCAGATAAAATACCTATATATATATAGCCTATGTCGCCCGGGCAATTATTACGAATCTATTGACACTTCATTCATTTGTTTTAGTTTTATATTTATATTGTTTTATATCATGAGCCTGCCAAAGTGACTCTACTCTACTTGATGGAAAGCATGAATAGAATCCAATAGTTGTGGTCTCCATACTCATTGAAAATGCAGACAATGCAGTATGATGACCCACACTATGGCGGCCTTGTGAGATGCTTTTTCACATCCCGCTTGGGGACGTAAAAGGCATAATAGTCATCGTGACTTACACAGTTTACACAGTTACCACGTCATTTAAATCGGTTAAGTAGTTTAGGCGCTATGGCGGTAGATACAAACATACCTTTTTTTTTTTTTTTTTTTTTTTGTTGTCGGGGTGGAAAATCCCTTCGGATTTCCGACTCCTTGGGGACGCAGGAGCCAGGAGTATGTGGTGTTTCCACTAAAAACCACCCCGGCGGCCGGTCTCAGGCGTCCTTCTCTGAAGGGGACCCGGACCATGTTATTTCAGGTCCCCTCCAGAATCAACGCCGCGCCTAGTCAGACCCTATCCTGGGGACGCCATAAAGGCAACCCCACCTATCAGTCCGGTTGTTATAATTTGTTGCGACCCGATCGCATTTTTGCTACCAGGCCGAAACAAATCATTCCATCGCAGACCGCAGCAACTAATCCGCCACCAGAGGACCCCACTCTCTGGCGACTCGCGGTCCCGTCGGCGGCTCATAACGCCGCCGGCGTCTTCTTCGTTCGGGATCGGCCCTCTCTCGATCCCGTTCAGCGGTCTCTTTCTGGAGCATAACAGTTTCGCAGAAAGAGACCACTGCGGCCCAGCTTTCCTCACCCGCCAGCATGGCAGCAACGATTGCTGGCGGCGATAGGTCTCGTCCTATTTTATCGACTAGGGCTCCGCGTTCAGATGCCCACGCGGGGCAGTCTTCCAGCGTATGCTGGGCGGAGTCCCAGTCGGCTGCGCAGTGGTGACAGTGTGCCGTCTCCTCGCGTCCGATCTTATTCAGATACTCACCGAAGCAACCATGCCCGGTGAGTATCTGCGTCAGTCGGTAGGTGACGCGACCTCCCTCCCTACCTACCCAAGCTTCGAGGTTGGGCAGAACGGCACCGACAGCGCGTTGGCGCGCATTTTGTGGCTGTTCTAGCCGCGCGCGCCATTGTGTCAATGCCTGTCGGTGGGCGCTCTGCCGCATTTCGAGCTCGTCCTGGTCTTCCCCACTCTCATCCCGGCGGATAGCGCGAATACGGTCATAGATCCTCGCGTCCATATCGGCCAGGATATCAAAGGGCAGAAAACGTGCCAGGACTGTTGCCGCCTCAGACGAGATGGTGCGGTATCCTCGTACGATCCGAATGGCCGCTACCCGCTGCGCTCGATTGAGCTTAGCTCTGCAGCGGGAGGAGGCCGATATGCGCTTGGCCCATATCGGCGCTCCGTAGAGAGCCATGGATCGTAGCACCGCACAGTAGAGGCGGCGCACTTCTTCTCGCGGGCCCCCTATGTTAGGCAACAGCCTTTGTAGGGAGCCCGCCACCCCCCGAACTCGTGGGATCATCCGCTCGAAATGCTCCTCGAAGCTCCAGCGACTGTCCAAGGTTAGGCCGAGGTACTTAATGTGTCGACCGACCTCGACCTCCGCTCCTTCCACTCTTATAAACGAGCTGGTAGGAACGACACCTCCGCGTTTCCTGTGGAACCACAGGGCTTCCGTCTTATGAGGTGCAACCCGTAGACCCAAATCGCTGATCTTTTGGACGACACAGGTCACCCCTAACTCGGTGAGCTCCAGGACTTCTTGGAAGCCATACCCCCTAGCTAGTACTAGAGTGTCGTCCGCGTAGCAGACGACACTCACTCCAAGGGGTAGACTGGTCCTCAGGACCGCATCATACGCGAGGTTCCACAAAAGGGGTCCTAAGACCGACCCCTGGGGAACCCCACATGTGACCTCCCTTTGAAGTACTTCACCGTCCCGACCTACATAGGATATGGACCTATCGCGAAGATAGGCCCCGATGATGTGCTGTAAGTAGAGGGGCAATTGGTGATATACCAGTGCCTCTCTAATTACCCACCACGGCAGGGAGTTAAAGGCGTTGACTATATCAAGACTGACGGCCAACGTCACTCCCCCCCGACAGACAACCTCTTCCGATAAGGAGCGGACGCGGTCGATCGCGTCGAGCGTTGAACGTCCCTCTCGAAAGCCAAATTGGTTGTCTGATAAGTCAGGGCCCACTAGCGACAGGTGTCGGCTGATACGGGCGGCGATAACTCTTTCAAAGAGTTTCGCCGCCTCGTCCAACAGGCATATAGGTCGGAACGCCGAGGGAGTATCTGCAGCCCTGCCAGGTTTCTGGATGAGTACCAGCCTGGCTTCCTTCCAGCCGGAAGGGAATACGCTGTTACGGAGGCAGCTGGTAAACAGTTGCCTCAACCTATTCCCTAGGATCACCGAAGCGCACACCCATGCTCGACCCGGAATCCCATCCGGGCCAGGAGCGGTGTTGCGGGCGGCGAGTCGCTTCATGGCTCGGTCCAGCTCATCCTCCGTCACCTCAAAGTCGTCGGACCACATAGTGGAATCCGACAGCAATGGAGGCCATGAGGGACTACCCTGGTCCCTGGGGAAGAGAGTATCTACGACTCTGCCCACGAATACAGGATCCAGGGTCTGAGTCAGTGGTGGGACCCACGGTCTGAGCTTGCCCAATACAAGTTTATAAGGGCGCCCCCATGGGTCCCTGTCTAGTCCCTGTATGAGCTCCTTCCAAGACCGAGCCTTGGCTTCCGCGATTGCAAGGCTTACAGCTTTTGCTGCGGCGCCATACTCCCGCCTCACTTCGGCAATCTCCTCGGCTGTGGCTCGCCGTCTTCTTCGGGTTCTTTGAAACCGGCGACGGGCTCTCGAGCACGCTGTGCGAAGTTGCTCGAGTTCCGCTGTCCACCAGTACACAGAACCCCTCCTGCCTCCCGGTCTGACCCGTGGCATCGACGCGTCACAGACGTCAGTCATAACGCCACGGAACCAGGCCGCCTGCGCTTCTGGATCAGACGAGACCCGTTCTTCTTCCCCTGGCCAATCTGCGACGATGGCTGCGGCGACGAGCATATCTCGGTTCATCCGCTTGAGGGACCATCGTCGCGGAGGGTAGCTACAGCGGTGGTCTAGGCCTGCGGCCGGGCGGCAGATGACCACATCGAAGACGATGTGGCGGTGGTCTGACAAAGTGACCACCTCTTCTGCCACCCTCCATCCTGACACTTGCTCGATACCAAGGGGAGTCGCCCACGTCAGGTCGACAATTGACTCCCCTTGCCATCGCACGCAGGTGCTCACTGAGCCGCGGTTCACAATACCGAGGTTCAGTCCCGCCGCCCACTCAACGAGTGTATCTCCTCTCACGTTGTCCAGACGATCTCCCCACTGTGTGGAGCGGGCGTTGAAATCGCCCAGGACAAGTACCGGACGATACAGGTACGTGCAAATGCAGCTCCTGAGGCCGTCCAGGTACGCCTCAAATACGGGGAGGCCGCAATTCGGCGATATGTAGCAGCCCACAATGACCATGGGGCCCCATTCAACTGCCACAAACCCCAGTCCTCGCTGAAGGAGGGTACAGTGGAGGCCATTTTCGACCCCTGCCCAGAAGATAGCGGCAGTGCCGTCAAACGACCCGAACCACCGAGGGTGATCCGGGACACAGTACGGCTCCGCCATCACCGCTAGGGCAACCGACCGCTCAGCGAGTATCTGCATCAGCAGATCTTGCGCTGCGCGGCAATGATTGAGGTTACCCTGCAAAACTTTCTGGGGAGGCATGAATTTTAAGACTCCATTACCTCCTCTGCCGGACGGGTTGCCGGCTGTGGCATTCTTGTAGTCAGCGGGTGCTGACTATTGTCAGTTCTCGCCAAGACTGGAGCGGGGGCTGTCTGTAGCTCCCTTTTCTTTTTCTTCGGTGGAGAACATTTCTTGCTCCCCAGCCGATGATCCGCGGGACGGCCAAGGTCCGAGCAGACAGGGCACCTGGGCGCTTTTGCGGTGCATGCGCGCGCCACGTGGCCTATGCCACCGCACGTGTAGCACTGCGCACCGCGGTCTGCCTCGTTGGGACACTTCGCCCTCACATGCCCCAATTCGAGACACCGATAACACTGCAGCGGCCGTGCTGCTAATGCCTCCACCCTGGCCGAGACCCAACCCACTTGCACCCGTTTGGCGTTCGCAATTTTGCGAACCGCCGCAAGCGGGCAGCGGACCCAAGCCGTACCCAGCCGTGACGAAGAAATACGGATATCTCCAACTTTGACGTCGGAAATGGGACATTCCCCCGCCGCTGCTATAGCTTTGGCGACCTCAGCTTGGGTGATGGACTCTTCTAAGTCCAACACCCGTAGGTCACCTGCCCTACAAGGACGCGCAATGATAGCGTCCGTGCTGGACAGTACCTCCCGTAGGCGTGCTGCCAATTTGTCCGCCAGAGCGGCGCTACCTTCACCGGGGATCTGCAAAATGAGGGCCCCGGTCATCGCTCGCTTGGTACGGAGCCCGCCTGTGATGCCTAGATCACCCAGATTAATGTTAGCCTTTGCGGCCTCCATTAACGTAGCTATCCTCGTCTCAGATCCAGGAGGTACGGAGACAGTGACAGCCGCAGCTGCGGGAAGCCGTGGCACAACCCTCGTAGGTTGGGGCTTCCCCTTTGACTGGCTCGTAGCTGCTGCCTGTTTTGCGGCCTTAGCTTTGGTCTTTCGACCAAGAACCATGGCCCAAGTTTCCTCTGTCGACGTGGCCACAATTTGCTGCTGCCCCGTGGATTGATGTGTCGCTAGAGGTTGTGGGGTAGTCCATTTTCGTCTCCTCCTCTTTTTTTTCTGTTTAGTTGGCGGCGGATAGTTGACCTCCACCGCCCTTGCACCCGTGGCCTCATTTACGCGAATTAAAGGAGAGTGACTCTCTTGACGTTGCTCCCCTAGCATTTTAGCCCGGACTTCAGCCAACACACGATCCAGTGTGACCGCATATTGATCTCGGTCCGGTATTGGCCTCAACACGGACCGGCTTGCTGCTTCGCTACTTACCTTAGAGGGCGTGGCCCTGCCTGTCCCCTCTTTGGACTGTGCCGGGTTATTTTGGAGGAGTTTTTGGCCCCCATGGCGGAGTTTCTCCATCTCCTTTTGTAGGGAGGCTATCTGGGAGCGGAGTGTTTTGTTCTCTCGCTCTAATCTCCCTACTGCATCTGTCAGGTTCGATGTGTTCGTTCTCATAAGGAGTTCTGACACACCGGCCCTGATGGTCGTCATAGCCTCTTTGGCGGCAGTTCTTTTGCCGCCTTTGGCTCCCTTCAGTCCCGCGAAAGCCTTCTCGACTGCCGACAGGGACTCTCGGATTTTGGTATCTATGCCGTTAGTGGATTGCCCTTTCAGCTCCGCTGCTGCTTTTTCGCGGCACTGCTCTTCTTCTGAGGGGATCAGAGGAGTGGATGAACCAACTGCACCTGCACGTTCCGTCTCCGTCTCCGTCCCCGATTCACTCCTACCGCCATTTGCTGAACCCCGTCTAGACCGCGCAACCTTAGTGCGTCGATTCTCTTCCGCTGGACCCTTCGGCTTCCTCTTGCGGACTTGGGATGACCGCGCGGAGGCAGAGTAGAACGATGAGGCATCGCTATTTCCTGAATCCTCACGCTGCCACTCCATTTCTTGCTCATGCTCTGTAGTTGTGCGCTCGGTTGTTGGCGCCCGCCTACTTCTTCTGCCTCGTTCGCCTGACTGGGCGCGGCATGACGCCGAACTCGGCGTTGTGGGTTGCACAAAACTGGGCGTGTGCGCCCCAATCGTTGTGCCCGGACTCGGACACCGCTCTGCACGCAACTGTGCCCCCCCAGAGTACGGTGGGCTGAACACTCCGGTATCACCCGGAGTGCTGAGGGATTCTCCGACCGCAGTGCGGTCGGTACCCTCCTGGGGTACTACGTTTTTATAGGTCGCGTCCATTGTGTTGTTTGCTCTTTAACGTGAGCTTACGTCGTGTTGCCCTAGCGACTGGGATACCCCCCCAGCCGTTAACCTCTTCACCGGGCTTCCTCAGCTTGGGTTAGGAGTAATTTTTTATAGAGGTTTTCTTCCTCGCGAACTTCTCCACCTTTCCTCCCGTTGGAGAAATCCCCCGCTCCCGATATCTCGGCGTCTACGGGTTGGGCCGATCGGTTGCCGGAGTTCGGCAGTGACTACCGTCAGATACTCCACGCAGAGTTTCCGACGGCGATCCCGTCGCCCCTATGAGTCGTCGTCCTCCGACATAACCTTCACATGTGGCCTCTGCGTAACAGAGGGACACCCGGAGGCACTTTTGGACATATGGTCTGAGCCATCCTATCCGTGTGGTTTTTTATAGAGGTTTTCTCCTCTTGGCCAGTCTCCTACAAAGGTTAAAGGCCCCCGCTCCCAATAAGTTGGCGTCTGCGGGTCGGGCCGTCCGGTTGCTGGTGTTCAGCATTGACCACCTTCAGTCATTCCGATCAGTGTCAGAACTTTAACGGTGGTCACGTCGCCCCTCTCGTGGCCGTCGAGCCACTCTTCCCATGCCAGGAACCACATTAGCCGCGCCAGTAATATGAGATCGCGTGTACCACCTTCCGCGTGCAACTGGTGGTCGTTGCATTGGACGCCGTGGTTTGGTCTTTGGAAGGCAGATACAAACATACCTAGGCTGACAAAACTATACCCTTCCTTTTGGCTTCGCCGTAGTTGGGTAAAAAGGCTTCGGTTTAAATTTTGTTGTATCAAATTCTATAAAAACACTCATCTAAAACGACCACTTTTTGTATAATTTTTTTTATTCAACGTTCTATGAAAAAAAATATTATCAGCTAGGGCTGCGTCTCAACATGTTAAGTGTATAATATTTTAAACTATCGGTAAAAAATAGTACAAAATAGGTTTTATTCAGCTGGTTAGTAAAATTTTTGGAACTTTAGATGCTGTACCTCTACAGTACACATGTATTCAAACATGTAATCGGCTCTATGTAGTCAATTTGATCTTTTACGATTCAAATTAGATAAGGTGTACCACATCGCTCCATAATATTAGAAAATATTTTTGACATCCACAAAAGAGAGACTTTATATAAATTTAAAATACATCTAACGAACATGGTAATTACAAAAGTAGACGCATAAAAGTAAGAAGTGTCAACCCTAATTTTCCTATAAACAACACCATACATAACGATTTCACCTTATAGGCCTCGGGGAGCAGGCGTTATGGTACTTTCTCGTCGTCTCAGTATGTATTTGATTGATGATAATCAATGTTATTGCTGACACTCTGTTTTGATGACGTGGCCAAAACTTTCGCAGTTCAACTCACAAAAAGGTGAAAGTTTAATCACTGGCTATTGCATTTCCTTTCTCTCTTATTTTTTAAAACTTCATTTAAGCATCAGCCTTGTTTCTTAGGTGACACACATAAACAATCGTAAAATTTCGTGTTACTCACATTCACCGTATCCACTTGTCTTAAGTCCGTGTGGTGTGACTTAAGAATACGAAGTGTTAGTATCCCTATTCAGCCTATGGGTGTCGTAAGAACATGACTGACATAAGGAGAATAAAACTTGAAATAGATCCCGTTTTCTTTTTTTCAACGTGTGTTTCCACTCACTCGATGACGACCTACACGAGAGCCTCTACGGCGGTAAAACCAGGTGGAGCCACAAGCTGGGCTCGACAACAACTACCAACGAGCCATCGTGGCTCGACGAGTCGCCTGACGCCGCTCACGTATCTCGGGCAGGATTCAAATTCCACTAACTGCTCGGAACTCAGCCTTCCGTCGATAAACTTGAGCACTGCCACCAAAATCCCACAGGGTAGTTCCGGTCAACACGGTCGGTCGACACGGTACGGTAACCATGCACGAGCTCTAACCACCAATATCCTCTGAACTTGAAATAAATCCTGTACGAACCCGTCTCGCCAGCGTAACAGAAGTACTGTGTTTCTTTTTGTTCTTAAAACACATTTTGTTATAATATAGGACTAATTAGCAATAAAAAGGTCACATAAATATCTTGTATAATTATTATGACTAATATCGGCAGGTGGATGAACGTGAAATATATCTTTATGCAGTATGCTTTGTTTGATTACTTTAGACAGTGTAACTTGAACTGGCATTGTGTAGACTTTCCGTATAACAGCAGGTCAACAAACGTATCTACATAATAGACCCTTTTGAAACTGTTTATGGAAAAAACAATAGATTTTTCAAACATAAATATAAATTATTAGCTTTCTGCATTATTGTGCTTGCTGTGTTTAAAATTTAAGTAGGCCAAACATCACATTCTCTTCGACATTTGTTTGAAGAGAAACACAATGAAATATATTTACACATTTATTTTAAATATTTGTCGGACAAGATGTTTAATTCATGTTACCGCATCGAATGAGTTAGTTTAGTTACTTTAAAAGTGATTTTTACTTGGTAAGGAATTCGTCTGTCTAGAGTCAGGATGTGACGAGACGGAATATTAGTCCTCATGGATGTAATTCACGAACACCGATGAGAATTTTCGACCTCGTCATATTTTTTTTATTATGAACGCAAAAATATATTTTCTTTGTTCTGTGGTAAAACAGGTCCGTTTCTTTTTATTGAACACTATATTATATTACGACACAACTTGGACGTCATTTCTGGTACTGTCAAATTATTTTTTCTTTATTTGGTTTAACGATTAACAATAACGAGTAGCATGTGAATATTGACGAGTCTTACTTTTGAGTCTTTACTTTATAGTCTGCACACTGACTGTATGCTGTTCATCCTCAATGTTGCTTTTTTTTAAATACAATTCGTTGTCAGAGCGATCAATGTTTTTTTTACCATTAAACCTTTTTTACCTAGTTTTATAGGCCACATGTTATCTAAACCAAAAAATGTATTTTAAACGCGATATAAATCGGCTATAATTATAAAAATAAATGTTATCAAGGATATGAAGTCATATCCTGTTATGATATATTTTGTATTCCTATTAACGCATAATTTCTGTCTGTTTTATTACGCGGCGGCCGTGACAATTGCCTTTACTAACAAAAAGAAAACAAATTTAGATTGCTTGGCTTCCGAACGTTACACGTCACAAATTGTCATCAAAACGCGAGAGCGGCGTTCCAGTTTTATTTTTAAAAAAATGTAAGGTCGTACATCTTCAAGGGAAAAACACCTGGCTAATGTTTGTTAAAAATTTCACATTGTACGGTGTTATGACCGCGAGAATATTTAAATACTTCACAATGATTTTAAGATCAATACATTGTTAACGTTACGTAGCGATGTCTTTTAAATACTTTAACATATACTGGTTACCATGACCACCATTAGAATTATTTCCAAGTGGTTGCTTCTATACATACTATTAACAAATATAAAATATAAAATTAAACTAGGTCTTTACCTATGAAATTGAAGTTTTTTATGAAATAAATTAACGTTTTTTTTTCTGTATGTTTTATATATATTAATTAAAATAATCACCCATACAATCTACGCATCTTAAGCAACACGGAGGCAGTTAAATGATGTCTTTCTTGAAGAAATTATCTGAAAGGAGGGACAACAAATTCTTCAAAGGTATTTACAGCCTCTCGGATAACATTAGAACGCCCGCTGGTGTAGTCGAGTTAAATATTTCTATGTATTTTCTTTTTTGACAGGGGGTGCTTGTGCACCATCTTATACCCCTTCCTGGCGCCTATGTTGGTTACTTTAGTTAGTTAACTATAATTGCGTCAAGCTCATTTAACTTATTCTATAAATAGCTTCTTTTGAAAGCATTCGTATTAGCTCACGAAACGTGTGTTGCATTGGAACCGGATAATTCGAAGGACGTAATAAGATTAAGATGTGCACATTGAACAGTTCAAAGCCAGCAATAAATCCTTAGTACGTCGTACAGTGAACCTAAATGCCAATTTAGGAAGAAAAGAAAGTTTATTCATTTTAATCCATCCTTATAACGTATACGGCAGTTCGCCATTTTTTTTAGCAATTATCCTCAGATATTTAATATTTGTAAATTAATAACCGACATTTTTTTATTTTTTTAGGTCAATACTGATAAATCTGTTTAAAAAATTGTTATGAGTCGTAAAGTAGAAGGGATTTGTTACATATTTCAATATAAGTTTTGCCGTACATCTAACAGTTACCTAAGATACATGTCGTTAAATAAACAATACAGATTCTTGGACGTTGTGCACTTTATAGACCCGGACTCGAATCGATCAAAAACCACTCGCGTCTTAGGTACCTAGTAAAGAAATCCCTCGAACCTCGACGTACCTCGGGCCACCTACGGTTTGTAGATAGCCCCCTCGTGTGATCTCCGAAATATTCTTGTCCAAGGTGTAACCCCCTGAAAATAATTTTGGCGCGTCCATGGTGGTATTATAAGAAAAGTACCCTCAAAATCTAAATTGGTCAGTTTTGCTTGACCTAGTTTTAACCAGTTAGATTGGTATACTGACACTGTGTGTCGGTCCACAACAAAACACAAATTCTCTTTTTACGGAGTTTGCTAACATTTAAATTGCAAGTTACTCTTTTACGAGTGGAAACCCGCGAAAACTCAAGTTGATTAAAACTACACGGTGTGCCGCCTAAAATAGGAGGGATATGGAAACAGCTGTTATTAAGAACGTAACCCCACCGGCTTCTTACTCTTTTTTTTTTTTAACGTGTGGAAACCCCCTCGGGCCGTCATCCCACCGGGGTTTACGGCGAGGTGGTGTGTCGGAATCGGACCGACTAAAACCACACGGTGTGCCACTCTGCGCCTGACATAGGAGGGATCCGGGAACAGCTGCTATTACGACATCCAGATCCCTCCTAGCGACCAATTTCTCACTCTACTGTAGCGTTTAATTACAATACATTTTAAGTAAAATAATTATAAGCAGAACATATTAATGAAAGAAGGTCAAATGGAATAATTATGTAAGATTTTTGAACAATAACACGGCTACGTAAAAGGGCGCACCTTCGAATAAATAATGTCATGAACGTATGATTTACTGCACAAATGAAAACTAGTTGTGCACTGTGATTTTTGATCGGAGGCCCATTGATGCAGAGGTGACAGTAATCGTGGTAACTGTGTAAGCCTTACACTGTCAAAATGACTGTCATGCCTTTTACGTCCCCAAGCGGGGTGTGAAGAAGCATCTCACAAGGCCGCCACCATATTGCATTGTCTGCATTTGCGATGTGTATGGTGATCACAACTCTTGGATTGTATTCATGCTTTCCATCAGGCATAGAAGAGTCTCTTTGGCAGGCTCTTAATATCATAATATTAAAAATAATTTTATGTTAAAATTCTTATTTTGATTAATCAACAATATTATAGATCGATTATACTTAATTCGCAGCGACCACATAGTTTAAAAATTCCACTATAAATAAATAACCTTACACATCTCACACATCTCACATATGGCTGTGATTCCAAACTGGACAGAGCCCGTACTATGGTAACCAGACTGCTGGTAAGCATACTTAAATATTTTTAAATACATACATATTAAAGATAAATTACACCCAAACACAACAAATAATCGTGCTCATCACATAAACATTTGTCCTATGTGAGAATCGATTCCACGACCCTCGGTTTAGCAGTCAGAGCCACTAAACACTAGAACAACAGGCCCGTCGAACTATTAAAAATATTATGTTGTTATCTATAATAAAAATGTATTGAATGGCCGGCTTACACCATTAATTGTAGTGAGACATTTGAGACGAATGTTTTGTTAATTTCTTTTCACGACATGATCTTACGTAAAAATACGATTGCTTTGCCACAGGACCAATAGGAAATTATGTAAATTGGAAATCGGCTTAAGTATGTTTGAATATTAATATTCATGTCTGTATTCATACGTAAATTAAACAATCCTCCTTGCCTCAATGATACACCTACTGTACACATATCTTTTTCTTAACGTGTGGAAGCTCCCTCGAAACGTGTGGTGTGTCGGAATCGGACCGACTAAAACCACACGGTGTGCCACTCCGCACCTAAGATAGGAGGGATCCGGGAACAGCTGCTATTACGACATCCAGATCCCTCCGAGCATCTGTCCGCTACCGCTAGCCCCATCTGCGGGTAAATGACGCCTGTCCTCACTGCAGTCGCAGTGGTGACAGGCAGGACTCAATTCACTCAAAATACCCATGGCATTAAGTCTGCCTCATGCAATGTATTTGCATTAAATACAAGTAAATAAAAGAAAAACAGTTCTTCAATGTGTATCGAGTAGTTTAGTAAGGTAACTTACAAAAGAACAAAGAGATTTATTTCTATAAAATATAACGTATATAATATGAATGAACTGATGTGTACTCTATGACATGTCGTACGTGTCGTGGACTATTATGTCATAGTTATGTACAAATATGAGCGATAAATAAGGATAACGATGTGATCTATATTGTAAATTATAATACGCATCGTAATCATTATTATAGAGACTTTATTTTGAGATACTATTGCAGAAATAGCAGAAGTCTAAGGTATGAAACCAGTTAAAACGATATCATTTAGAGAAGCAATAAATAAAAATTCTACCCTCACAACTTTAAATAAAGCAGAGGCAATGGTTGACGGGGCCATAAGGTTCTAGAACGGCGACCGCATACTGGAAAACGCAGCGTTGGGATATCTCGTTGGTGGTCCGACAACGTGGTGAAGGTCGCGGGAAGCCATGTCCACTAGTGGACGTCTTTTGGCAGAGATGATGATGATTATAATGAAGTTTAAATATCATAAATTCGTAACTAACAAAAAAAATACTGAGATAAATTTTCCGTTTTTGTATCTAACCACAATAGCTTCGGTCCATTCTTGTATTAATTATAATCGTGTGTGATCAATACATCGTTATAAGGTTTTTTCTTCTTGTTATACAAAGTGTTTAAAATGCAGACGATTCTAGTATCTACTTTTCCTTATATTTATATTTTGTTTCCAATTTCTGGTAACATTTGTAAGTTCCTCGCCTGTTTCTGTGTACGTACAGAACACTGCTATTATCGCGTTTATTATCAATGTTTTTATATTGACATACTATGTTTTACGAGACAATGTCTGCTTACAATGAATGATGGCAAAACGTTAATTACCGAGTATAGCTAGTTATTAAGTACTATTCAATATTTACAAAAAAGATGATGATTGTAACCCATCCGTTTAATACTTAGAAGTATTTTTTACAATCGATTAACAATCGAATATGAATTTGTTTTACTCGGTAAAGTTTCTTACATAACTCAAGTATGTATGGTACATATTCACGGTTGTATTGAAGGTCCACCTAACATAATTACAGCTGTTATGTAAGTATAGACACAACCTGAATACATAGTTCGTTTCCCTACTTCGCTCGCCTAGAACAGCAGTAAGGCGTGACGGGAAATTTAAGATCGTTTCATAATGCTAATGTAAGACATATCCATAGAGAATACAAATTAGATAGAATTTATTTTTGGTCTTGAATATCGGTTTATCTGTTCCGCCTGTCATTTGATTGTATTGTTTATGTTTTTGTTTGAATTTGAAATTAGAGATATGGACGTGACATAGGTCATTAGCATACCTACTGCTTTGTTACTAGATTGTCATCTCCGGTATATCAAGGTTGCGTTAGATAAATTGTCATTCTAAATATAAGTTGCTGACATTAATTTATTTAATTGCATGACATCGTATTTACAACTATATGTCCTTAAGCCGAATGTCGACACAACAAATTAAATTTATAAAAGGCAAAGTTATATTAGTTTTCAATAAATTTTAATCACGCGTAAGTAACATTTTATACAAACTACAATCGCTAAACTGTTCCAGCAGTTTGTAGGTACAGCATTTAAAAAATGAAACAGAATCTCAGTAAATTTTTTTCATTACACAATAATAAGCGTTACTACCAACGCGGCGATCTTTTTCTCCGAGACCTCAGTTTGACTGTAAACCGTTGTCAAACTAGAATTTTGTTGTTAAATCAGAAGGACCCTTATAGAAAGTTCATATGGCACGTAAATAAAGCGACAGGAAGTCTTCATACAAGTTCAGAATGCAATTGTTAGAAAATAACTACGAGAATTCGAGAATACGAGAATTACACGCCTTTACATTTTGTCCCTGTGATGACGAATTAAAAATACATTGTTTCACCACCCCTGTTTATCCTGTAAGTGTCGTAAGAGCCGAATAAGGGAGCAAATTATCCAGGAAAACAGCTCTGCAAGCCAGCGTTGTGTAGTAGACCAAAACCTCCCTTTTAAGGAGAGGCCAATGTCCAGCAGTGGACTGTTAAAGGGTGTTGATGAGTAATATATGATCACCATCAAGAGTTTTATAGTATATACTATAAAATGATAAGCAAACAAGGAAAGAAACATCGATCATCGTCACAACACATTCAAAGTATTTCCTTCATTTGTACTAAATACATTGCAAACTTTGACTGGCCTTTTGCTCTAGTGCTTAGGAAACCACACTGACTAGAGGTCGTACATTCCTTTTTTTTTTGTACAATGCGGCAATCCCCACGGATACCACCGAAGGGTGGTTATGTCGGACTCGAACCGATCAAAAACTGCACGCCGTCTCAGGTACCAATAGCCAGGGGACCAGGTGCACCCTAGTAAGGAAATCCTTGAAATCCCGACGTACCTCGGGCCAGCTACGGCTGCAAGTGGCCCCCTTGTGTGTGGAAACTTCATGGTTTCTTTACTGTTGTACATTCCTAGCGTGGACTAATAAATGTAGGAGACACTATTTGTTCTGTCTCTGCGTCTTATTTACAATATGTTGGTATTCAGTAATATGTGTGTTTATCAGAAGTCTGATTCCTGCTATACAGTCTATTTTTATTTATGATCTGAGATCTTAAGTAACAGATGTAGATTTGATACAAAGCATAACAAGTTGTCCAAGTTCAGAAGCAGCTAAAAATTACAGCACCTGCTTACAATAGCTCAGCAATGATACAATGAACCAAAATATTGAAATTTTAATTATGTATGTTTACTATGTATAAAGACACCATGGGGTTAGCATGTTGTGTTTACTGCACCAAAACCCTAAATTATCTTATTTAGAAATTATCTAAATCTTAAAAAACATTAAAAAAAATATCTTAAGTAAAAAAACTTTGGTAGTTAAAGGGTATGATCAAACCTTTTCTATTAGATCTAAAGTACAGAAACCTTTATTATTCTTTTGGAAAACAACGCCATGCGGCGAGCCAGATGGTTTCCATAAATTACTACAACGCCAGGTGGTGTGCTTGTGTGTTATTAACCCTGCCCCCAAGTTTAATGACCATGCTAAAAATTGGTGTACAAATGTTAATTTTGATTTCCTTGATATCTACTTATTACATACCTTTGAAATTATCGCTATTTTCACATAACAATTTGTTCTAAGTGAGAATCGAATCCAAGACCTGACATGACCTCCAAGACCATGGCAAAGAAGTCACCGAGAAAAAACCTCTGTAGATTTAGCGTACCTGATCATCGGGTGACATAGTAAAGTACGTATGAAATGATCTCTTACGACAAATCCTGACGACTAACAAACTCGTACCTATATTCTTTATTTTTACAGAGATTCTTTTCTATAAACCTATTTCCCATCAGGCCACTACACATATTTAATGACGCTCGTGAAACCATTCCGCCCAAGACCTTGCAAGAAATCCTCGCAAACGTTACACGAGAGCGTAACAATTAATTTATACTCATGTTAATTGTGAACTAGAATGTATTGTGCTACGCAACTTAAGTAGATACTTAAGCATATATTACACAGAACTCAAGTACAAACGATAGATGTACGGTGGCATTTATTTAGTGGGTTTGAAGAATAATTACTTAATTAAATAGACAGTAAGTTATATAACGACCTGACCTGGTTAGAGAATCCAGGTGGGAGGAAAGAGGAAGGAACTAACAAACTCAGACGATACTTCAGTTTTTTTCAAAAAACAATACCGTATCTTTATTTTAATATTATTATTCAGTTAAATTAAAATAATTAATTGTTACATCTAAAATCAGGTTTTATTGTAGGTGTCATAAGAGCCGACTAAGGGAAAAAACTATACAGGAAAACAGTACTGCCAGCCAGCGTGGTGTAGTAAGCCAAAACTTCGATGGCGTTGCGGTAGCGAAAGCGACTGCTGTGCTTGAGGTCTCGGGTTCGATGCCCGGGTCGGACCAAATGTTTGTATGATCTTCAAATATTTGGTTCGGAGTTTGGGCGTTTTTATGTACAATGTATGTACAAAAAAAAGTATATAAGTATTCTATCAGTCTGTCTAGTCGTTGTGTGTTAAATGTCCGAAATATTTATTTATTGGCTCGTTTGGCACCTATAGCATATAAAGATAGATTGTGATTTAAGATACTGACTTCTAATACGATCTTATTCAACGATATATTGGTCTACTGAAGGTCAGATTCAGAATGTGATATGCTATTGTTAGGTGTCACGAAGATTTGAGAAAGGAAGCGTTAGTTGGCTCAGCTGCACGATTCTAGAATAAGTTCTAATAAAAATGTGAAATTTACTAGAATATACATAAGGTCAAGTACAGATAGACTATCACGTGGTTGATTTGTTTACTTTCGAAAGCGTTTCTAGGAAGCGTTTCTAGGAAGCCGGCGTGTCCGAATGTTCTGATAGCAATTCGAACTTTCGGGAATGAACCAGTGAGACTTGTGGTAACTAATATACGCAGGCAATTTGTAGACCGCAGGACAGTTCAGCTTGTGCTGCAGTGAGTGAGGTTACCGGAGCCCAAACCCCTTACTGAACGGCGGTAATCATTTGCCATTAGTTAACCCGCCAGTTCATGTATAATAAGATTGTGAATTAAGATTCTGACTTCTGGTTCATTGAAGGTCAAATACACGTATTATGCTATTATACCATTATAGCTAATAGCTTCTAAATAAGGTTTGCCGGTACGCATAGAAGCCGTATGAAAACAACATTCAAACTCGCCGGCGCCAGCGCCATTATTACGATAGTTATAATATAGACGACAAATAAACAATTTCAATATTTTAAATAACACCAAGGTGATTAAATGTTGGTACTGGTTTGAAAAAGTTCATATTTTTTAATTTCCTGTTCATTTATAATGTTCGAAATAAAAAATGTTTTGATATTTAAAAGGCAGACAGAAAATCTTCGCCAGTTCGTTCTTCAAAACTAGTCAGACATCCACTACTAAATAAAAATGGTCTTGTTAAACCTTCAGTAACGTGACTTTGCTATCAATTACGACATCTAGTCTTGTACAGATTTAATAAGCCAAACACATAGGTACTCATATATCTATTTGATTATGTGGCAAAAAGGCTTAGCGTATGCTGAATTACAGTCTATTTAGTCGGTACCATGCAATATAAAAGGTAATATACTGTAAGGTAATAGGAAAGGTAATTATAAAATAGAGATATTGGTTGTACAGACAGATTGAGAAATGGTAAGAAAAGCTCGAGTGAGCGTAACATTCCAGTAACAGCTATTACTGGAATGTTCCAGTCTCCTAAGCGATATTAATATATATATATATATATTATACATACACGCACGTCATTATCCCCGAAGGGGTAGACAGAGATGTATTAAAATTTTAAGGGCTGTATTTGTAATCCCACTTGCGTAATAGCTAAGTAATAAACCTTTTGTCATCAATTAAGTCAAACAAAGGCACTTACATATTTTGACGTATGTACAACTTATAGATAATTAATATTAGTTTATCGTTACCAAAAGATGTTTTAAATTAATAATACCGTCTATTCCTTCCTCAAATATTAGGTTTTTAAGATTACTGAGAATACAGGTATAGCCAAATAACGAATAATTTTAAAAAATATGACGACAGAAGGCGTCAATGATGTCAATGTCAGCTATAAAATGATGATTCAATATTTTTTTGATGAAATGAGGATATCGTTTCCAAGAATATTGATTAAGAAACGCACGATTATGTAAAATTTGACAATTCACGTAGAGTTCTCAAATCTATACCTAATATCATAACGTTAAAGAATTATTGGTGTATGGTTAAAAATGGTACTTTTAAGATATGTAGAGTTAAGTAGACAATTTAAGGAGAAAGATTATAAGCTATATCAACAGTCCACTACTGGACATAGAACTCCTTAGCGAGGTAGGTTTAGCCATACCACACTGACCAGACGGGCTTCAATCCCTTTGCAGTGACGTTGACCTGTGTAGTTTGGTTCTTTAGTCGTTTCTTACGAAACCCATGAGTTGCATAGGGCAGGTGACATTCCATATTCTTAATCTCTAACCACACGGACTATAAGTTATAGTAATAGTAGAGGAACATCACTGATTATAGTAAAAGAAGAAACGGAGAAATTTATTCCTTTGAGAGACGTGGACCAGTTTGCTCGGGTCAGTGTTCTATATGACTGTGACTCTCTTATAAGTAGCATCTGAGTGGCTGTGGCTGGAGTGAGTGGATAGTCAGAGACTATTGGAACTAATAAATGAATACGTAAAACGTCATATAATGATACAGCTATATCTTATCCCCAATTTCATAAGACACTAGCGAGCTCACTCAATAGCCTTTTTTTTAACGTGTGGAAACCTCCTCGGGCCGTCACCCCACCGGGGTTTACGGCGAGGTGGTGTGTCGAAATCGGACCGACTAAAACCACACGGTGTGCCACTCTGCGCCTGACATAAGAGGGATCCGAGAACAGCTGTTATTACGACATCCTTTCCCTCCTAACAGTTCACTCAATAGCCTATAGTAGCCTTAAAACAAAGCCTTGTAAATTTTCTCCGCAGTGGTTATCAGAACTCCACTTTAAGTAAATATTTGCCGTACTCCTTAAGCATTAACTTCCAAGAATGTTGTGCAATCATACATCCGTGCAATGTTTTCGCGCTACTTCACATAAGTTTTTTTATTTTTATTTCATTTTATTTGAAAGACAATTCCGCATTAGGAATTAATCCTGTGTTGCGGGGTTCATCACAAGCATACATGAAACGGACACAAAAAACATTCAGACTCAGAACAACAATTTGTGGAGCACACAAAGTGTTGTCCCACGTGGGATTTGAATCCACAACACTCAGCGCAGTAGAAAATGACGTAGTCACAGCATAAATCACTGCGTTATCCGTGTAGTAATAGTAGTGTGTTAACATTAACATTTTTAAATATTTTTTTGTCTACCCATTTATAGGTAGGTATTTCGTGATTTTTTGAGTCAATGCTAAATTACATGCATATATAAAATCACGTCTGTTTCCCCAGAGGGGTAGGCAGAGGCACACTAAACTCCCACTTTTCGTCAGTTTTTAGTCCCACGTAACAGGTGGCGAGCCTATTACCGCTTATCGGGATATTTTGTTTGCCGTCCGTCAGGTGCACCGCTCGCAAATAAAGATGACTTGGGGACAACAGTACTTGGTGGAAACCCTATGCACCTACTATATTAATTACAATCACCTTTTATATGGATAAAGACAACAATCTTGAGATATGTTTTCTATACGAATCTCATAAAATTAAATGATTTCCTGGTAAGGTTAACATACACAGTTCACACAGATGTCCATGTGCTCGGCATTTCTAAACGAAAATTTTAGAATTTAATTTTTCATTTCATAGACATTTTTTAATATTATCAGTTGCCAGGGTGATTACAAGTAAGTGGTTATCTTGTACATCATAGTTCTATCTTTTCAGAAAACGTTGTTTCTGAAATAATATTTTTTTAAACGAAATGTCAAGAGCGTGAGTGCCAAGATATGTTTACAATTTAAAATCTATGTATAATGACCGTGTTGGTTGAAGAAGATAATAATAGAAAAACATCAATTATACTCATCCAATGATTGTAGCTAACAAAAAGCATTATAATATTATTGTACTAGGTTTTCCTTCGCACGTGGATTTTGTTCTCTTGTGGCCAATTCATAACACAAAGAATACGTGTCCAATTTTCTCTACATTTGTCCAAAAGTAAGGACCTGATTCAAAATTAAAGTTGCTCACAACTTACTTTAACGGTTATTAAAAGGATGGATTGGAAACACACAGTTAAATTGTCTGACATATGAATCAAGTAAGACTGACCGCGATCAGCTGTCAGCTAACTGTCAATCTGTTGAAGGGAAAGTTAAAAACTTTTTGATAAGTATTATTTATACGATGAATATATTTGACATTTGAATCCGTTCGATTTTTCGGTAAGAAAAATTATATGCATCTGTAGGTATTTGTAAATTACTTTTTTTTTCAAGATGTTTTTACGGGAGAGATGAAAAAGGTAATAGGAGATGTCACGCATTAATTGTAATTAATATAATACTCCATCTTTTAGTTTTATAGGAAAGGTTATGTGAAATTATAGTAATTAAAGAAATTATAGTATATATATATATATATACGTTATGTGGTTGTCTTGCAGGAGTTTTTAATCACAGGATAAATTAAACGATTACTTTCGGTGGGTGAGTAGACAGCAGATTATAAATAAAACCAAAGAAAAGCAAAACTGTACATAACACAAATATAATGTGAACTATTGTAGGCAAATCGAGTTGATATACATTTAAAGGGCAGTATTAATTTATGTTATTGCATTATTTATTTTGCATTGTCCGTGTGGTGACGGATTAAGAATACATGGTGTTACCACCCCTATTCATCCCGTGGGTGTCGTAAAAGGCGACGAAGGGAACAAAGTATATAACACAACATCATTACAAAGAGAAGGAAAACTTGAAACAAACCCTATTCCAACCCGTCTGGCCAGCGTGGTATAGTAGGCCAAAACCTCCTTGCTAAAGAGAGGCCTATGTCCAGTAGTGAACTGTAAAAGGCTGTTGATGATGATTATTTATTTGTGTAGAACTGTCCGTGTGGTGGCAGATTGAGAATACGGAGTGTAAACACTCCTATTCATCCCCATAGAAGGCGACATAGAGAGCAAATTACGCAGGATAACATCATTGCAAAGAGAAGTTAAAACTTGAAACAAACCCTCGACTCGTCTGAATAGCGTGAAATAGTAAGCCAAAACTTTCTTACTAAGGAGAGGCCTATGTCCAGCAGTGGACTGTTGATAATCATTAATTTTCTTGTATATTATACAATCAATTTCGAAAAACTAATGTTTACAGGTATTAGGACTATTAGGTGCCCAGATTCCCGATCAATTGATCACCTTGTATACACAAACGCACGCTTTTGGAAACTCGATAACGATAGATATTTTAAATCGCATTTGTTTTTAACTTTTAACATCAAACCATACTAATAAGATTGAAAGCCTCTTAGAGACAACATCAAAGTTAAAATCTGGTACGTATAGCTATCGTATGAGGTCATATAATTTTATAATCGGAATTGACAAGACCTCAGCAAAGAAACAAGCTAAACAAAAACAAAAAATGTGCACATATTTTTGAAAGTAAATATAAATGAACAATAAATGTAGTAACATAACATGTAGTATAAACCATTTAAGGTACAAAATACGTTGTGAGTGAAAGGAGAAATGTGTCCGTGTTGTGTACACCGTTAACGGCGGCTTGTTGAGCTATTTTTGGACCACAAAACCTGATTGACGAGTCAACGGCGGGTTTTGCAGAGTTCTTGCTCTTACGATGCCTGTAACCATATTTAGTGTTAGCTTCGATCTTAGCCGTATAAATAGCTTTAATGCAGCTATGTGAAAATTCAACTGTTATATCATCATCTTGTTGTGTACTGTATTTTCTTCTAGTATTATTCACGCACACTGAAGACGGATTTGATTTATCAATTCGACGCATCATCCAACCTTGGAAAATTCATGATAGATTGCAATCACTGTTTCAAATTACTATCATTCGTGATTTTAAGCCCTTTAAGAATAAACAGCCGCAGCAAAAGGTATATTTTGTTTTAATTTTAATGTGACCAACCTTCAGTATACACAATTCAATTTAAAAATATTTTTTATATCGTGTAACATACTCAGAAAAAAATATTCAGTCAATTTCCTTGGATTAAAAATAGAGTAAGTGATAATATTAAGTTGTTGATCACAATTCAAAATCAAGCCTTATTATTGTTTTAAAAATTCGTGAATAAAACTTTATTTTGTTAGTGATATATTATACGTAGGCATACGTAAAATTAGAACTACACCACATCATTCCCAGAGCAGTGGTGCTGTTGAGAGGTAACACCGTTCTCTGATCACTGCTCATAAGCCACGTTTGCACGACAATACTATCACATGAATAAATGAATTAGCTACTGTTGTTGGGTCTTCGCACAGTGATGCGCACTGATAGCGGGGTAAGTGCCGCGTAATTGGCTTTTGGAAAAACTTGACGTTTACCGGTATATCTTGTTTAAGAACATTCACAAAAAATCAATAGTTATTGGCCTACACTAGACAAGTTTCGTTGTAAAAATATTTGTTAACTTTAATTTAAAAACCGGGATGACTCAGCTCAAAATCACTTACGCCTTTTGAAGTGTTAAAACGTGGATCCAAAGTTCTTAAGATTCAGATCGTGAAGTTCAGTAGAGAAGTATCTGAATCGATAGGTTGTAACCAGCATTTATAGCAATAAAATATAATAATTCCTCTTACGATGAAATTGTTACCAAGGAAAATATTAATCAAGTTGCATAATTGTCCGAAATGCGACACAATTTGCATAACAAGCCGCAAGTATCGCGAAGCGGTCGGGTTGGTCGAAGACCTGCACGGTTTGGAAACCAAATATTCCAAAACCTTACATGTAATACAAAATATATCACATAGGTATAGTTAAAATATATTATGATTTAGCTAATAATGTCTTAAGAATGAAATGAAGTACTTCTTTCTAAGTAATTGCAAACACAAGAATGAATATTTATTAGACAAATGTAAGTAATATTACACTCTATGACTACTACACTAGGTTGATATTATTTACGTAAGATAAGCTTAAATAACAAACTCGTATGAGACTTAATAAATAAGGAACTCAGCAGACATGTTATGTGATTAGATTTGGTACATAAACAGTAAATATTAATGTAGTTTTTAAATGATAACCTCTTATTGAGGTTTTCAGTTAGATAAAATGAGAAACAATATGAATGTATTTGTGGGTGATAACATAATTTTATGGTAACATAGGCACATAATTGACATATTAAATATGACAACATCTCCATAAAACACATTAATTTAATCAACCGGGCTGTACAAGCTACAGTACCAGATTTATGTACGACTGAACAAAGATGTAGTCAGGAGGTTTGTAACAGTTCGCATCGGCATGTACGTTAACCCTCGCTCTTGTTATTTAATAATTCTTAAGCAGAATTTGTCGTCTCATTTCTTCTTGGAACAGTAATTTTTTCTTTCGTTTTTTTGCGATAACTAATTTTAAACGCATCAAATTTCCTGTTCAAAGGCCGAAATTGGTGTAGGTATTTGCTGCAGTATAGATTTTATCAAGCTTTACTTAATTATCTACGCATCTATATTATTACTAAAAGGTTGAAGAATTTGTTTGCCGTTTGTTTGTTTTACGCATAAATCTTAGAATTTACTGGTACGAACTGAAAGATATTTAAGCGTTGAATATCGCGCCTATCGAGGGAGCATCAACGTAAAATATTTCTAAAACGAGAAAATTGATTTATTTTCTATATTAAGAACCTACCAACGTGACTCTACCCTAACTGATGGAAAGCATGAATAGAATCCAAAAGTGGTGGTCACCATATTTATTGCAAATGCAGACAAAGCAGTACAGTGACCAACACTATGGTGGCCTAGTGAGATGCTTTTTCACGCCACGCTTGGGGACGTAAAAGGCATGACAGTCATCGTGGCAGCGTAAGGCTCACACAGTTGCCACAATAATCATCACCCCTGCATCAATGGGCCTCCGGTCTCGCACTCATCAAGGAAATTACGATATTATGATTCCTTACGATAGACGGAGACGAAGTTGCGCGGTGCAATAAAACATATACATGTATGTATATATCATTTTATATTATTTATCGTAGATATAGCGACGACAGTAAAAGGAGATTAAAATTAGCATAAACAAAGTCCACTAGAGCAATATTATTAGAAAGTAACCTGAATTCAACTGACGGATAATCTGCTGACTCACTAACAACTTAATGACATGCATACACGAATACATTACGGCTTCTCTATTTATCATTTCACTTTCTCAGAAAAAAGAAACATATGTTTTCTAACTTTGAATGACGAACTTCCATATATCGAATTATGCCTTGTTTTACCCCCTTAGGAGAGAATTTACCGAAGATCCTTTTTTAGTGGATGCTTTTAATATAAAAGGCAAAAGGCGTTAAGATTCCATGTTCGTAATCCCAGTGATTTAGGCTTTGCGTTGATGAATCAGACACTCGGAGCAGGAAATCGTATATGTATAAATTACAAGAAATTTGATATCAGTTTAGGCGTTAGATCAGCGTCGAAGGTTGTTCGACACCCGTCCAATGTGTTGTGTGTATTTACATAAATCTGGCATTGATATGGGTTTTTCTACGCTTAATGATTCGATTTTGTTTTCGGCAATGTTTAAACCTCGTATAAACTACACCCGCGATTAATTTTTGGTCTTGTAATGACTATACATGAAAAAACTATCATTTATTTTGTTCTTCTGGCAAACTAGGCACAAACAAAATAGAATAGTCGTATTACGTCATGTGAAGGTTGGTTGGATATTACCGGAGCAATGAAATAATTATAACACTATTAATAAAGGTTGGACGCGTTAGGTCACCCACAGAACCAACTTTGGTTGGTCGGCCAACCAAAACGAACGTGTCGGCTAACAGATCGATGTAACATACACAATCATTATCCTTACACAGCCAGCGGCAATGACAATCGACTAATTATAGATTTAATAAGCAACTACGTTTACTGAATAAATAGATGGAGTTATGACTAAAGAGAATGCTGGTGTCTCGCTTCAAAGCTTTCCGAAGAGTGTTGTAGGCTTATTGCCCACTAAGAACAAAAATACGTGCGCTTCACTAAGTTCTTGATACAATTGACACAAACAACACTCATGTCTGTTATTTGTATCCTTTGTTTAAATATTTTCAAGTTACACAGCATAAGTAATAATGTTAATAAGTTAAAATTATTCCTACTGCGGCAGAAGGAAAACGAGTTATTAATAAAAAAGAAAAAGAAGTATCTTTATAAAGATTGACAATCCTTTTTTCCTTTTTTACGTGTAGAGACTCTCTTGGGTCATCACCTCACCGACGTTTGTGAAGGAGATGGTATACCGGAATTTGACCGACTAAAACTACACCGTGTACTACTTTTCATCTGTCTACGTAGGGATCCGGCAACCTACAGCCAGGACTACAAACGAGATATTGTGGCTCGATGAGTGGTCTCCCGCCACTCACGTTCTTCTAATAGCGGAGTACATCTGTCGTTACCCGCTCGAAACTCAGCCGTCTGGTTCGGGGAGGATTTTCGCTTCGCTTGGCCAGAACCCCTTTGTGAGATCCGCAAGGGGGTTCCGGCCAACGCGCACGCTACCTCCGTTGATACGGTGCGGTAAGTGCGTATGGCTCTAACCAATATCTTCTGGGGACGCCAGAGGCGTGTCCTATTCTGAGTGGTCAGAGTCGCCGCCCGAATTACTGCACCATATAGTGCCATTGTATTGAACACGATGCAAGTCTACACTTTATTTAAAAAAAGAAAGGCTTTTTAAAGATCACAGATTAAGTATCTATCATGTCATTATCACAGTGGCGTGCAATGAGAGAGACTTATGTCAAACAGGTGATGTTCTTTGTGTCTGTTTCATGTATGTTTGTAAAGTCCCCCGTGACAGAGATATTCTTAGTTCGGGAGTTGTCTCTTAAAGAAAACAGCTGTCTCGACATCCAAGTTATTTTAGGTTAACATTCTACTTAACTTCCTCTATCTTCAATGGGACATGAAAAACTAAGTTGGCCTAACACGAAAAAAAATGCGAGACCGGAGGCCCATTGATGCAGGGGTGACAGTTATCGTGATAACTGTGTCAACTTTACACTGCCACGATGACTGTCATGCCTTTTCCGCCCCCAAGCGGGGCGTGAAAAAGCATCTTACTAGGGCGTGTGTCGTCATATTGCGTTGTCTGCATTCACAATTCTTGGGTTCTATTCAAACTTTCCACCAGGCAGAGTAGAGTCACTTTGGCAGGCTCTTAACATAGAAAAAAAATACAAAAGAGAAAAACTTTTGCTGTAGAACAGATCTGAGTAGTTGGGTCAAAAGTTGAAGCCACGACTGTGATGTTGTGTGACAGTTTAAAGCTGTAATCGTTAAAAAACCACTAAATGAGTTTATCAACTAAAAATCGACCTGACCCCGGGATCAAGTCACTGCTTTAGTCATAACATGTCAAATCTATCTCGTAATACTAAGTGTATTACGAGATAGATTATAGATACAGTACATTTTTATAATCACAGATAATCCACTTATTTTAGTAAATAGGTGTTATTTACTAGGTAAGGAATGAAACTATACCTGTATGTAACCTTTATGAAACATTTGTGAGACTACACGCGATGATATTCATAAGTCCAATGTTATCTTGTTTATAAATGTTAATACAATACCTGAAACAAATAAAAAATATGTTAAAAACTGTATTTGATAAAAAAAAACCCTAGTAAACATACTTTATTCATACTGGACGTTAGATATAGTGGACCCCCGGTAATTCGACAAACGTTTTGCAGGGCAGTGTCGGACTATCGAATATGTCGGATTATAGAGTACTGCCTAAGAGTACTGCCTTTTTTACAAAAGAGTACCTTGTAATCCGACAAATTACAGAGAAATGATAAGATTGTATATGTTGTTGTCGTCTGGGCTTGTGACGACATTACTAGGTACGTATACCTAATACGCAATGAATTAACAGCAAAAAATGAACGCACGCTAAGCTGCACCGCTATCACACGTAGTCAAATTCAAACTAAGCAATCGATATTGTAACAATACCTACGCGTCCAGCACAAGTTGTAACCTGTTCAATCCTGCACGATCTACATTAGCGAAAATTGTTTGATTGATGTCGGATTTCAGGGGGGTCCGGATTAGACAGGGGCCGGATTACCGCGGGTCCACTGTACTTTTTTGGGATTCCACTGCTGTCTACTTATTAAGAACCTTTCCGTCGGAAACCGTAATTATATCAAATGTGGTCCTTTAATCCAGTTAAAAACTTCTAGAACAAAATTTAAGTTCTTTTGAAATTTGGTCAAAACCAAGATCACTCAGCACCAACAACCTAACTGAACGATCAGTCACTAACAGTCCTAACTCACACAAACAAACTTAACTATAATACATAGCTATTAGGTTAAATGCTTACATAATTGCCTCAGGCACATTTAGCGCAAAATATTGACACAATGACCTTATTAACAATGATGATAAATTTTTAACTCTATTCCTTTGAAATATGGTTTAGAATTCGATACAGAAGTTCTTTATTATTTTTGTTTGTTCGTCCATTTCCATGACAACCTGACTGGCTGTTAATAAAAAATTGCGGGTCAGTTATATTATTTACGAATTTCTTTTCCCAGAAATACTGCCTTATTTGTGTTATCGTTGTTACAGAAAGGCGATAGGTTTTATTTTTAAAAGTTTCGTGTGCCTATATTTGAAATCTGGACGAAAATTCTTTTGTTTGGAATACTAGATGTTTCTGTTGGTCTTAGTGATACAGAATGCTAAGCCGGAGGTCGTGGGTTCGATTTCCACGGTAGTATAATTGTGTGATGAGCGCAAATATTTATTTTGTCTATTGTTCTGTAAAGCTACGCAGAAAGCTATTTTTTGGTATAACCATAATGTTAAAAATGATCTGAAAACGAATATTCTAAACTGTTAGGCACCAATATATAAGTTGACCTATCTTGGTATAAAGTCTATACAATGACAGTTTTAGCTATACCGGTCAAGAAATAAAACAAGTCATTGTAGCAATATGGATGGAAATGTCGATAAGTTCCAAGTCAGTCTGTGATCTATCCGCTGCAACTTGTTAGAAACTTTAGGTAATTCAAACGTATCTATTTAACACTGGTACCTATATTTAGTTTTACAACGATATATATAATATTGTTAAACAATTTAATTAACTGACAACGCCTTGTGACACCTTAAATAGTACACAGACCTTAACAGAATTAGAGGTGACAGCATTGATTCTCACACCAGTAACAAACAACAAGCCATAATGTTTAAAGAGTATCTATATTATATTAACACCTAATTTACTATAGGTTACGTAACATATGATGTGAAAAGTAAAGAATTTTGGAAACATCCTGAAGTTTAATACTCTAGAATAGGCCTCAAAAAATTTCATCCTGTGAGAATGTCATGTCTTTTCCTGTCTAAAACAATACTTTTCATCCAATAATCCAGCTATAATACACCATTGTCATGTTTTTTTTTTAAATAAAAGACAACACCCGTAATAGGAATAAGTCCTGTGTCGCCGAGTCTTTACAAACATACAAGAAACGGATACGAAGAACACCCAGACTTTGAACAACAATTTATGGATCACACAAAGTGTGTTGTGTGTGTGTGTTGTCTCATGTGGGATTTGAACCCACAAGACTCAGCTCAGTAGAGAGCGGCGTGGCGACCGCTTAAATCACTAGGCCAACCATGCATGTTAACACTGAAATTGAATCGCAATGAAATAAAAGACTGCATGAATATCGTGTGATTAGCTCACATGGACAAGCTGTCGTCAACAACTTTCGGTCGTTAATTGCTGAGTGTAGGCGTCTACTTGATCCGTGTGATACAGCTGTCGTAAGAAGTGACCAAGGGAGCAAATTATGCAGGTCAACAGCAGTGTAAAGAGAAGGCAATCTTTATACAAATCCTATTCCAGGTTTTCTGACCCGCGTGGTATATTAGGCTAAACTGTCCTTCCTAAGGAGACATCTATGTTAAACAGTGGACTACGGAAAGGCTGTTGATGTGATGTGATGTGAGGTCTTTCCTTAGAAAGGAGGATTTATCCTATTATACCACGGTCATACTATACTGGCCAGACGGATTGTGTAGGGTTTGTTTTAAATTTCTTTTTCCCTTTGCAGTGACATTATCCTGCGTAGATTGCTCTTAGTCGTCTCTTAAAACATCCATGGGGTGATTAGGGGTAGCGAATCTTCGTATTTTTAATCCATCACTGCACGGTACTATAATACACGCAAATGAAAAATGTATAAATTCAGTATGACAGAGTTGATAAAGGTACAAACGAGTACATATATTAGATAGGTACACAGCAAAACGTCTGTATGTTTGACTTTGAACCAGTGTCAATATTTGTAAGTCTTATTTCATCCGTTATCATTTTCTGAATACTATATACAAATATATCTACCTAGTCTTGCCATAAATATTGTAATAAAGAAAAAAGAAAATTGTTAACTGCAAATAACATTTATTACTTTTACAGTGTGTCAGTTTAATACATAAATATAAAACAATTAAAAATATAAAAAGCTTATTCGAAGTGGTCTCCATTGGCTGCAATACAGTCCTTTAAACGATGAGGCCAGTTATCAATAGAAGCACGCACTCTTTCCATGGGAAAATTCTTCACTGCCAATCGTATAGATTGTTTTAGGGACTCCAAATTATCATGGCGTTTAGAGCAAGCTGTACTCTCTAAAACTGACCACAAATCATAATCCAGCGGATTAAGATCGGGACTAGACGACGGCCAGTCTTCAGCTCTGATGAAGTCCGAAACGTTCGATTCCAACCAAGACTGCGTGGACCGAGCTTTATGACCCGGCGCCGAGTCTTGCTGGAAGGACCATACTTGGTTATTGAACATGGTGATGTTAAGGGGCTTAACTACCTTCTCAAGAATGGTATCTTGATACACTTGTGCCGATGTTTTGATACCTTTTTCACAAAAATATGGCTCAGTCACTCCTTCATAGCTAACACCCCACCAAACCATCACTGAAGTCGGATAATGTCCACGTTGCACTCTGTCGACTAATTGGGAAGCTTCCTTAGAGCTTTGAGCATAAATACGGTCATTTTGTTTGTTAAAATGTTGCTCAATTGTAAAAATTTTCTCATCCGTAAACAAAATTTTTCTGTGACCTCCCTTTGCGTACCGCTTCAGTAGTTGTTTCGATTTTACCACCCTATTCTTCTTTAAATTATCAGTTAAGAAATGGCCAGTGCGTCTCTTATAGGCTGCAAGTCCTAAGTCATCTTTTAAAATACGCGACATGGTTCTAGGTGCTATCTTCATTTCCCGAGATAAAATCTTTTGCTTTCGGACAGGATTTCTTCGAATTCTTTCCCTTACTGCTTTGACCACCTTTTTCGTACGAACACTACGTGGACGGCCAGATCTTTTTCTGTCACAAACAGAGGAGGTCTCATTGTACCTATTAATAGCCCGGTACACAAACATTTTACTAATACCAAGTGTATGGAGAGTTTTAAAAATTGCATTTGGCTCCATACCTACTTTGTGTAATGCTATCACAGCGATTCGGTTCTCTTTATCACCCCACACCATTTTAATATCGCAAAATATTTTACAATGTATTGGCGCCAAAATGAGAAAACACAATGAACAATCGTATAAAAATGACAGATTCGAAATTCAAATGTAATATTTTTTTATAATTAAGTGTAACAGTATTTATGGCCAGACTAAGTATATAGAAAATTCACGTGTCACAATGTTAGTTAACTTATTTCTCCGAAACGGCTTTACTGATTTTTATCAAATTTTATATTCCTATTTAGTAGGTCTGAGAATCGGCTACTATTTATTTTTCATACCCCTAACTGATAAGGGTTGTTCACCCTTAAATTTTTTTTTTAATTTTTAGACATTTTTTTTTGTATATCTATAATGTGGTATTAAAAATTACATATAACCCTAAATTTTTACCGTTTTATCACCAACTCTTATTTTTTAATAGCCATTTAAGTAATTTAATCATTTTTCTTCCCGCTCAAATTACCTAGAACTAATTTAACTTTACTTAAGACACACAAAGTAACAATAATTTGAAAACACAGTAAAATAACATATATCAACAAATATACGGAGAAACAAAGTAAATATTACACGTTCTCGCAACACGGTACTCGGTTGCCTGCGATCATATGAGCCTAGAGTTTATCGGCCGTGTAACTGTTTTGAAATATATGAGTAGCCCATGTAACAAATCATGTACTTAATGTATTTTAAATGTTATTCTTTGTGTGTTAATATGCTATCTAATATATTTTTTGTTTATTTACAAGACTGTCAAATTGTCTCTGCCTGATGAGTATGGCGGCCTAGTAAGATGCTTCTTCACGCCTCGTTTGGGGACGTAAAAGGCCTGACAGACATCGTGACATTGTATTGTACACACTTGCCACGACAACTGTCACCCCTGCATCAATGGGCCTCCGGTCTCGCACTCGCCAATGAAACACGACAGGACGGATACTGGGGATTTTGGTTGATCTTCTGTGGAAGGGTAGTACTGCGACGCTCGAGCCGGCCTCTTCATGCTGGAATCAGCGTGGCTCTACTACCTAACATTAATTTTAAAGTACATAGGTTTTTCTTTTTTTTTTTCACTTTCAGCTGCATTTTAAATGTAAGAATCGCGAATGGCGCTGGCTACTGCGTAAAGCGCTGTTCGTTTGATGGCTCGCTAATTGTTGTTCTGAGTCTGAGAATTCTTTGTATGTATTCGTTTCGTGTATGTTTGTATGTTTCCCGTGACACAAAAAAATTTCGTAATGCAGGCATTGCCCTGTAAAAAAATTGGTGGGAACAGAGTCTAAACGAATCGTAAGCTGAAGTTAACTTGGATTGCGTAACAAATACCTAAAGGTAGCGCGGTAATCGCATGAGTATTATATTTATTTTATAGGCTATTTAATATTCAAAGTGCAAAACATTTCAAAATCGTTTGCTATTTATAGCGAAGTACGCAAGGACTCACATTAAAATATTTAAATAGCCCACGCGTTTGCTTATACCTACGTACAATTACAACCAGCAAATATTGGACAGTCAGCATTTACATGGTACCAGTTAAACGACATTTCAACATAAAATTATGTTCACAGCATTTGGGAAAATCTATGCTAACGATATTTTACGTCTGCAAAATGAGATGTTTAAAGTGGACGTGGTCATGTTACAACAAGAAAAATGACACTATGTATTAAACATGTTTCTAATAATATATATCCAATTCTATATATCTAATATACATAACCAGGTAATGTTATTTTTCCGTCATCTTCATCACCTCAGTCCAAAGACTACTGAACTACCCCAAGATTCGCCTCTACAACCAGTCGTGTGAGGTCCTCAGCCAACAGCTTTTCAAAACGTTTACGAGGTCATTGGACCACTTTTTGGAGGCCTACCTACACGATATCTTACAAAAAACAAACGTCTTATAATAGCGGCTGATCAAATGATGGACCAGAAAACCGTAACTACCATGACCCGATCCGAACAAATAGTTGAAGCTTCATAGGAGATACATAAAATCTCTTACATAGTTTTACAATACACGCTAGTCTGCGCAGTCTCGCGTTCATATCGCTGTTAGTTTTGATGTTATGACAATAAGGACATCAAATAATCAAGCAATAAAATAAAATGCTAATAACTGTTATCGTGTATACTTTTATAATTGCCATGTAAATAATAATATATTAATATCCTCTATTTGTTATTCATCGAAGTATCTTCTATTTATAAATCTATGCATATTGTAAATGTCAATCTTTGTGTGTTTATATGCAACCTAATAAACTTCCTTGCTAAGGAGAGGCCTTTGTCCAGCAGTGGACTATTGAAGGCTGTTGATGATGATGATGATGATGATGTGTATATAATTACGTTCCCTGACTAAGTGTTTCATCAACGCAGAGGCTAAACCTCTAGAGCTAAGATTTTGAAATTTTCATAGCTGATATTTTTCGTTGTAAGTCCTTACTAAAAAAAGGTTTTTAATAATTTCACAAGAAATCAACTCAAAATGAAAAATAACAGAAATAAAATGAAAAGATTCTTGTTACATTGACCCCTTTAATATTATGTGGCCTTAGGGAGGCTATTGATATGAAAAATTATACGAATAATTATTTTAATTTAGTACCTAATTAACCAGTTCCTTAAACTGGCAACACTAAGTGTGAGACCGCGAGAAGCCTATTTATGGTTTTTGAAATAAATTAAAATTTATTTTTTTTCATTAAAACAATATACCTTAACATAATTTGCATTAAGTTAGTAATACGTAGATAATAGACTTTGCCTGTAATTCTGCAAATAAAACATAAATCTTCTTAACAGTAAGAAAAGCAATCGAAATTACCATAAAAATTTATGTATATTTTTTACAATTAAACACAAAACTAATAAATAATAAATAGTTTAATGCAAAGTTTATTGTTCTTACATAATTATGCATAATTTTAATAACAAATGAGCTAAAAGCGGAATTAAATATGAAGCAATAACTAACATACTAATGCCTTCAAAATTCAAAATATGTAAAGAAGTTTAACACACTCTACTGACTCAGTAAAAGTCTACTGACATCATTACTGTAACTATTTCGTAATTTTACAAATAATATTGATTACAATCGGAACAATAATATATATATTTTTACACTTCGACCATTTTTCCGTATCCAATACGTCGGATAAACAAATAAGTCGATTGGTTATGTCAGACCTTATACTCTCTGGATGTCGTAATAACAGCTGTTCCCGGATCCCTCCTATGTCAGGCTCAGAGTAACACACCGTGTGGTTTTAGTCGGTCCGATTCCTACACACTACCCCACCGTAAACCCCGGTGGGTTGACGGCCCGAGGGGGTTTCTACACTTTAAAAAAAAGGACCTCATACTCTAGAGTTACAAAATCATCAATTGATAATATATTCATGTTGTAGGTAACACGACTTGTACACTTGTATACATTTTAACAATTACTATTAATGTACGTGCCTAAACATAAAAGGGTCATGAAGCACGGACGAGGGGAAAATCGTATTTCATTTTACAGCAAGGATAATCTACTTGTTCCTGCTCTTATGAAAATATTCCCACCATAAGCCTAGCTTATGTTAGTGTCAAATTTAACAAATAGCGTAAAATGTGACGTAAGCAAAATGTTCGATAACAGAGACGCCGTCTGGTTATACCTCATTAGTCAGAGTTACATCGTCGTCATAAAAAAATTAAAATGGTACGACAGTATTATATATAACCTTCGACAAAAATAATTATAAATGATGAATAGGTAAACAAAACTGATAGCTGTATAAGTGATCACCTGTCATAGGAATACAATGACATCATAATCGAGTAATTTATATGAAATCTTTATATAAAGTTCATATATCTATTTAGAGTGTATTGTTAAATTTCACGTGGAATATCATGTGCAAATCAATTTTCTGACCACGATAATAAAAGCCAATTACAATCAAATCAAACATAGAAATACTCAAACCAGTTCAAGAGAGTTTATGTATAAATATTTGCTAGCGTGACTTATGACGTAGCAGTCAAATCTTCCACCGCAGCGGCTAATGATGGTACATACAAGTATTAAGATGATGTAAAGTCCAAGCAGCGGGGGAAAATTTAGTATCAATTAGAGTGGTATATTCGTCTAACGGTTAGTAAAAGTTGAATTCAAAACCCTCTCAGGCAGATGCGAATTCAGCCTCAGAGGAGGTTATCTTTGAGCAATCAGGACTCCAGTCCAACTTGACAGTACCTACGAGGCCCAGCCTGGAGTAATAGCAACCTGACGCCCCTTGATTGTATCTTTGCATCAAGGAGAAAATATTTGTTTTGCGATGGCGTATAATTTGGTTATAACATATATTTACTAAGAAATATCTGTAAGTAGGTTTAAAATCTAGCTACTACAATACGTTCAGGACTTGGAAACCGCGCTTTGCTTGATGTTATTGAGTGATAATCGATTCGCAATTTATCGACTTCTTTTGTTCCCATCCCTAATTTTGTCACATAGACCAAATAGTGTCAAAACGGGCCTATTAGACAAACATTTTATGGCTTGAAAACAAGGATAAAACAACGTTTTCTAATAATAAAACCTAGCTAGATCTATTTGTCACTCCCAAAATCCCTTGCATATTAAATTACATGCCAACCGTTGGAGCCGTTTTCGAGATTAAGATTATATGTATATATACAAGAAATCAATCCTTTGTTGAGTTGAAATCTGACGGCCGTATATGAGAAATTATTATTATTGAGTATTTGGATTGGAGGAATATGTCTAGACATAACATTCTAGATGGTGTAATCCAGTTTCGTTAATTTTTTTTTTTGGTTGTGTCAACGGTAAATAGACTGGTTTCAAGGTGAGGCCCATCTTGGAATGTAGAAAAAATAAATAAATTATTCCAACCACGCGGAAGGCTAATCAACTGGCTATAACTATTTAAATGAATAAACCAGTACGTTATTTTGACAAACCAAAATATAAAGAATTGTATATGTATTTAAATTATTAGAAACATTTTTGGTTAAAGTTTTTTAGTGAGTTTTGTATTAGGCCAGAGAAGATAGCAAAGTATCTTCATTGCAAAATATCAAAACAGACAAGGTAAGCGTCTTGACGTGGAATAGAGAAATTGTACTCTTGTTCAGTATACAAGGAGACGAGCCCGTCTTAGGGGACATGTTGTGTTCGGTGTTGTAGTTTTTAGCTTTTAAATTAGGCGTCTGTCTATGTGCAAAGAAACTTCGTTATACTGTTCTTCTTTGTTATTGCTGAAACTTCATACATATTGGCTACGTTTTCTTATAAACACACGGACATTTCTTCTGTTTCGAAGTTATTTTTTCTAATCAAAATCATGTTTAATCATATACCTTAACAGTGAAAGAGCTTTCAAAATTGGTTTCTAAACTAACATGACACTAGCATGACATTTCCAAAAACATTAAGTGTAAAAAAGATTGTCAGGTAAAAAAAAAACTGCAGACGTAGGTGTTACAATAAACAAAACGAATGCGACATCGACTTGTATAGACGTCCTTGTATTTTTTTCCTAGAAACTGGTTCTGGTCGCGCCATTCGCATGTAACGTAAGAATCAGAAAATATTCACGCTATATGTAATCGACATTACATATAACATTTACTATTTTATATAATTTCGCAATATCTGTTTTGAGTTTGTCAATGGGATTGTGGTCTTAGAATGTATAAGGCCACTTTTTAATACTGTCAAAGTTCCTCATCGATTTTGTCACATGTGAGTTGCACTGTCAAATTAAATTAAGACCTGAAATGATGTTCCATAAGTTTAAAATACTTTTAAATCGAATGGACTTATTACGTTTTATATTTTTCTTGACGCTTATCTCTATAAATGGGTGTGTCCACATGCCAAACATTATTTCCTTGCATCTAATTACTAGCTTACTGAATAATAAAATTCTTTTAGAAGTATGGAACTAGAATCTTCTACGGTAGGATGTTATGTAAGTACAAATATCGATATAAAAATTACACCTCTGTCCTCTTGTCTCAATCTCTTTTCTCCTCGATACCTCAAAAGGCGTTCAAAGTAAACATTGACTAGTTACCAAAGACGCCAAGCACACCTTTTCCTTAAAAAATCCTATCCAGGATCTGCTTAGACCTGTGATTGAGGTTCTTAGAAAGAGAGTGGCTAATCCTATACCACTTGCGGTAATTGTTGCCTAGTCTGGCTGTCACATTAGTGTTTTAACAGATGTTTGTTGAAAATTTCCTCGAATTAGTAAATATGAGGATTCGACGAAGGCAGCGGTTGACCACTATCACAAAACAGTGTTAGTGAACGTAAGTCAACGAACTATAATGAATTCATTTCCTCAAAAGCATCACCTACTTTTAGAATTGAAAAGCATATAATGTGTGTTGTGTACATACATTTTATTTACGATTGTATTAGGATCATAAATGGGTAACCAGAAAAATATTTCAAAATATATTAAAGACTATCTTTTGCATGCGCCTCCGCCTGCGTATGTGTCGGTGATCGTAGTGATTCTTTAAACTGATATAACTTTATGTTAAGCTACCACCACACTTAGAGATTAGTGCGCACAAACGCACAAACAAACAAACAAAAATACTAAAAACTGTTGTTTTGAGTTGAGTTTATAAATACCCCTGCATTAGTTTTTCTTCAATACTTTTAATGTACAGACAATACCCTTTGCAATTGGGTAGACGACTGTATCGTAAATAAATACCAATGTCCACTTCATTAAAACTAATATCGCGAAACATCTCGGAAAATACAATTAACATTACTTTTTATTACTATTACGACTTTCAATCAAGTATACAGCGAAATATATTGTTCAATTGAGTAGTCAGAAATAGTGACGTCACAATTTTATATTTAGTACATTTTTCATACAAAATTGTCGTTTTGACAGATGATAAAAAGTAACTGATTTGACTAAGGTGTCATCTAGCCTATTTTATTATATGTATCGATTATAAAGAATCCATCGATATCGATTATATACAGAGTCAAATACGAGTTTGGAAATCCGTCCAATGTTATGGAAAAGCAACGCTCTTATTGCTTCGCCGCAAGTTAGTGAGATTGTAGAATTATATTATAATTTTTGTTGTCTTTCTGGGTGGTCTAGTAATAGTGTATGCGGTTGTGGATAATGAGCGGACGATCCGCAGCTTATTTGAAAAAAAAATGTGTATTTATGTCAGTTGACAATTAACCAAAAGTAGAATAAAGAGACCTATTGACCTTGCACAATGTGAACGAAGGTGATTTTTTTTTCCAAAGCCTGAACATAATTTACACGTTATAGTACTCTCCTTAGTAAGGAAGTTTTGGCCTACTATACCACGCTGGCCAGACGGGTTGGAATAGGGTATGTTCCAAGTTTTCCTTCTCTTTCTCACTAAGCTCTGCTTAGTTTGAGGCTTAATTGCGTTGTGCGTCAGAGGGCTAAAATATTATTATTATAAAATAGTTTAGAATATGAATTAACATCATAAAATTATGATGATTTAAAAGAAAAAATAATGTATGAATACTAAATACACACCTACGATTAAGTGACGTCACTGTGAACTCATTTTTTAAAACAAAGTCGTTGACTATTTAATCCTTAAATACATATGACATGACACAGAAAACTCGCTTGTTTAAAAAAGGCCTAACAGCCATAAAATAATGTATACAGTCGCACCTTTTCAGGTTGAGTTAATATTTATTCAAATTCGAACCAATGACCTGGAACTAAGGTTCAGATTACTAATCCTATAACTAACGTAGTTTTGAAAAGAACTACTTATTGAAAAACAAACTTTATACAAGTATTGTTAAGATTGTTTTTTGTTGTATATGTTCGTGTAAATAGTCAACGAGTCAGTTAGTCAAAGTGACACATTGGATCCGGGGTTTACGAACCCCGAGCTGTTTTTGAGAACCGATGATCTATAACTTAAACTGACTTGACTGCACTGATGATATAGTGGTTTAAGCAAACACCTCGTCAATTTTTACTGCGCTGAGTGTTGAGGGTTCAAACCCGCATAGGACAGCACTTTGTATAATCCATAAATTGTTGTTCTGAGTCTTGGTGTTCTTTGTGTCCGTTTCATGCATGTTTGTACAGTACTCCGTGTCATTTAAAGAAGAAAAAAAAATTCTTCAGTCACTTCTTTAGTCAAAGTTTCTTTCTATGGGTGTGTTCTTTCACGCAGTCCATCCATTTTTTCTTCAGTCGCCCAACACTTACATCAGTCAACTGCCATCCTTCAATTTTTTTTTATTTACATCTTGTAATGTATTCATTGACATTACACCACACATTCATCTTAACATTCGTGCTTCAACTACAAACACTTGATTAACAAGTAAAAAATTAGAATTCAAAGAAACGCTAAGAAGTAATCTTAAAATTAAATTTGTTCGATTGGCTTCTGATTGCATAGCAACAGAAAATTGACCTTGCACAATGCGAACGAAGGTGATTTTTTCTTCAAAGTCTGAACATAATTTACACATTATACTTCATCAACAGCCTTTTACAATCCACTGCTGGACATAGGCATCTCCTTAGCAAGGAGGTTTTGGCCTACTATACCACGCTGACCAGACGGGTTGGAATAGGGTATGTTCCAAGTTTTCCTTCTCTTTGTAATGATGTTGTCTTGTATATTTTGTTCCCTTAGTCGCCTCTTACGACACCCACGGGATGAATAGGGGTGGTAACACTATGTATTCTAAATCCGTCACCACGCAGACAATTATACATAAATATTATAAATTCTATAGACTCTTAGTTGCATCCTAAAACGATTGCAGTACCATCCTCAAAATAAATCAACCGAAACCATTTATAGTGTGAACCATAGCTGGCACCTCAAAAAAATTGGAAAATTCATTAATCTTAATATTAACATGTAATCTTCGTCCTTTAATTTTGTTGTAATCTTGATTACAACCAGATCATTTATAAATATGTATATATCGAAATAGATACACAAAGACGTCGCCTCCCTTTTGAAATCGTTTTAAAATAAGTCAAAATTGGGTTAACCGTTTCTCGTATAAATATTAAATGTTACTCAACTTTTTAAGAATTCAAAGTGAAAGTGCAAAATCTATTGCATTTAAATATTAGTTAGGAAACAGTATAACGAAAGAAATAAATGATTTAAAAATGGCAATAACCGTATTTCAAGACTAATTCATTACTACTATGACAACAAAAAAAAGGCGTGCGAAATCTCCAAAATAAAATTCTGGTATTTTTTTCTTTCATTTTGAATTTATATATAGGTACATAGATTTCGTGGGAACCTTAAAATTAAAGACTGATTTTGTTATGTTCTTACTTGTTTAAATAAGAAAGACATACACGTGTAGACAACATCTGACATCTCATCTACTATATGACGAACATCTCTAGCACGGTTCGCGCTCTTTAATCGAATCAAATAGTGCGCGCTTGCGCTCTGCGGTTTCCTGTTACACAGTTCCGTCCCTTTCGCGTAACCATATCACAGACTGTGAGAAAGAAAAAATTGTTTTAACACAATTAATTGATAAATTTCACGACCATGTGCATCAATGTCCTACATGTTAACTGCTTTCAGCGTAGGCACACTTTTGAAAGCAAATAGACACTCATACGGTATGAGTGTCTATTTGCTTTCAAGATTAGATATTTGCATTTTTCATTAATTTTTTTCAACACTATGTCCTATTTAAGTCACTTTCTTATAAAAAAATGATACGAACCAATAAATGCAACGAGGTTTTCGAAATTCAATAAGCTATTTAAGATGAACATTAAATGAAACATCATCATTGATGCTAAAGACCTGAGACAAAGAAATAAGTAAATCATTTTAAACCTCAATTTCGACTTATTTAAAATTTTTAAAACTTCTCCCGACATTACATTACCTACATTAAAATTATCTCTTACATGATTCGTAATATACTCGTAAGTTTTACACATGGATGTGTGTGGTATTTTAATTACAACTCCCGCACTAGGAACAACTTCTGTGAGGATTTTACGATGTATGACTGGAATTAACTTGTTCTTAGTACTTTTTAAATAACATTTGAGTAGTTTTAGTAGTTCAAAACATCTGATAACTAGAAAACTAGGCTATAATGTTATATCTGTTACAAGGGGTCAACGTCTGACTAATCTTAAAGTCTATATATTTTAAGAGTTTTCATAACATACATTGCTTTTAAATTGTCTTTGGTGTAAAAATAGATTATAAAAGTATAAAAACCTCATTTCCAAGGTAAGCCCTATGTCCAGTAGAGGATTAGTTAAAGTAGTTGATGATAAAAAAATTCACTATTATACATACATATACATACTCGTACATAACAACAATATTGCTGCGCTAGATCTCTCTCCGATCATGTCGGATGGCCGTCCCATGGGATGGTGAGAGGGAACAAACAGTGCACCTGTGTATGCGTACCCCTTGTATACTATAAGTTACATATATTTGCAGTACTGAGTACTATAAACAAATGTAACAGTATTTCTTTTGTTTGTAAGAGACTGGTGTCGATATTAGGAAAACCTGTGTTACGGATCAACAGTATATATGTATTACAAAAAACATAGATTAGGTAGATCCATTAAACTAAGTTATTAACAACAGTAAAGTCATTTGCTTTGAATATAACACGAATTACTCATAAAAATAATCTCACCCGATCTTAATCGAGTTAATAACCAATAAAACGTGTTATACTGTAAGCTATATACATCCTACTAGAATAAAATTTACATCATTAATCCTAATAATTAAACGAGTTCATATTTAGTATTAATCTAGGCAGTTTGCCTTCAGAGTTGCCATCCTTCACGGCGGCACAGGTTTCATTGAGTTGTACTTATTGTATTATTTATGATGTCAACACAGAGTTCTGGGTTTAATATATCTATAATCTGCATGTATTTAAAAATATATAAGTATGTTTATCAACAGTCTGGTGCCCTAGTTGGGATCAGACGGTCATGTGCAAAATATGTTTTGATATTAATATTTTCTTAAGGTATACGAGGCAAAGGGACAGAACACCTAATGTAAGTAAAATTGCTGCCTATGGATGGCAGCATAGCGACTGTTGTGCTTGAGGTTCGGGTTTGATTCCCGGGTCAGATCAAATCTTTGTATAATCTGCAAATATTTGTTTTGGTGTTTAGTTGTTTTCTATGTATGATATGTTGTATTTACAAAAAAACCACATATGTATTTATATCAGTTGACGCATGAGTCACAAGCAGGTTCCCACCGTTTGTGAATCCGTCCCTCCTTAGAATCAGGAGACGGGGGCGTTTGGGCTGATGTAATCTCAGAAACTCAGTGAAAAGCAATTGCTTACCACGGGCTTTCTATGAGCCTGTGGTATGACTATAGTCAATTCGCCATAGCAATTCTCTCTGCAAAATGATAAAGTTCAATTTCGATTGCGAAAACTCTATTGTATACGCAGCTTAGTAAATACATGAGACCTTTTCAGATCACTCTTTATTGATCAGTCGTAGTATGGGTGTCTAACTAGATTATTGTGTTACGAGTGGAGCATGCTACACCGCAGTGACATTTGTAAATTGCTCTGTTCAGTAAAGCATATCACTCACGCGGATACTCCCCAAGAGGTAGACAGAGGTGTATCTAATGTCCAAATTTTGAAGACTAAGTCCAACTTACATAATAGAGGTTAGCCTATTGTCGTCAACAGAGCACTCTCTGAATAAGATGGAAAATTGGATGTTAATCATAAAGAAAGGTAGGTACATAGTAAAAAAAGGATACTGCAACATATACTATTAGTTAACCCGTGTAACCTCGTTTGCGTCTCCTATTGCCCGTGGATGACATGATGTTATACAGTGTGAACAAATTTGTTTACCATAAAAAAGTTTACAGTGAGCCAACTTCAAAAGATAGACACATTCTGTTGTTGTTTTTTTAGGACTTCTAAAGTGCTACAGTTCCTTCATTCATTATTTTTGCAATACTTCAACCGTTTACGCAGCGAACGAAACTCTGAAAGGGAATATTTTTCCCCGTTTTTACAACACCTTTCATTGATATTCAACTCCTTTTGGTAGTAGCGTAATGATGTAACTGACCTATTTAATTCTGAAAGTTTTTTCAAATTGGATAAGTAGTTTCTAAGATTAATCAAACAATCAAACAAACAAACTCTTCACCTTTCTAATACTAGTATAAACTCTATCTCTACACAATCATTCATTACATAACGTGGATCGTCGCACGCGCACGCCAAACACTCATTTTAGTGGACATTGCACAATATGTTTCAGTTACTGTAATTCGAAAATAATTTATGATAAATATCAAATTACAACGCGTTAAGAGTTTCTTTTATTTCTAACCTACAACTAAGTACAACTTAGCTTGTTATAATATCAATAAAATGTGTTTGGCGAAGTGCGAACGTCAGATATCTTGCGACACATGTAACTCAATAGTCACAAATGCCAACAAAATTACTTACATTTCTTTCTGTGTAAAAAGATATTTCTGTATGTCATTTGAACGTGGTTATGTTGGACTCCAACCGATCAAAAACCGCACGCCGTCTCGTGTATTAGTAGCCAGGGAACCAGGTGTACTCTAGTAAGGCAATCCCTTGAAACCCGACGTACCTCGGGCTACCTACGACTTATAGATGGCCCGCTGCTACGTGGGAATACCGATGTTCCCTTTTCTGCCCATATAAGGGCGCGTGCGGTCCATAGCGGTCGGCAATCGTTATCAGCCCTTTCGATGAATACTTTAAAGAATGACTCTCTTCTCTCATCCTGTATACAAAGAAATATAGTCGAACAATGAATAACTATTGAAGTTTAACCCCAACTAATTGACTAATAAAACCTCAATGAATGAATCAATGAATGTTATCGTGGCGTTTAGCACGATAGTGCATATAATAAAATAGAACCATAAATGACGTATATTGAGTCTTTAACAAACATCTAATATGACCAACGGTCATATAATAAGCTTGTTTGAATGTTTTTCCTCAATTCAAATACAATAATTTGAATCAATTTATTGTTCAAAAATAAATGAATAGGGAAATAACTACTACAATAGTATTTTACTAGCTGCTACCCGCGTCTGCGGTTGCGTTAACGACGATTTGTTAAGGGTCTGTATTCTAAATCGGATTAAATTCTATTTATGTGTCAAATTTCATTCAAATACGAACGTATTTGAATGAAATACTGAACCGGCGTGATAGTGTACTAACCGTCATACTTGTCATTACAAATGACAGTTATCACTGGAATAAAAACTTGCATCCATCCCCTGCCAGCGACCTTTTTCAAGTCGTCGGCGTCCTACACTACGTTTGCCAAATCGTGGTATCCACTCTATTACATTTTCGCCCTTTTGATTCAAACCGATCATTTAATTCACGCTAGTTTTTGCTTAAGTTTATTGAACTAGCTTAATTAAAGCTCATAAAAACCACCACGTTGACCTGTAAAAGTAGGACAATGAAAGTATACATCGGTTTGACCTGTCCTTGGATAACTATACTGACAAACCGTATTAACTCTATCTAATCTGTTGCCTACTCTGGCAATAAATCACAAGAAATTACGTGCGGTCAGTTGTGTCTGTGAAGTAATTATTAAAAATTTATGACAGCTTTAAAATTTACGACAATCTAATTTCGACTTTATGATAGTCGAGTCAGTAAAATTGAAAGTAGATTTCTGCGTCATTTATTCATTCGGTTGTGGCGATTTTATCTAAATGTCACATTGTCATTTCCTGATAGATTGTGACAGTTTTCTTGAATTTACGTACTTATGTACTTGCTCTAATAACGCGGGACCAAAAAAGTAAAATAGTGAAACATGGATGTGGGTTACTTTTCTTTTTAAATCATGGCCAAGTTCTTTGTAAAACAAATATAAAATCTCCTTTGGTAAGACTAACAAAACCTACATAGAACATTCCTGAAACAGATAATTGAGTTTAAACGCTTTTCTTTAGTTTTCAAAGTAGCCTTGTATTTGAATTACTTCCTAAATGGCAAGATCCATGCTCTTATTGTTTAACTTATCCGGAGAACCTTGTAATAGTTTTTTTTTCGGTACAAAACAAACCATTATAAACTAAATTAAAAACTCAGACTGTTCTAGGAAATCCCCTTAAAAGTTGAGGATATCAATGTATTTTTAACTTTACTCTATTAACAAATTGAAATAACGCAACAATTTTGTTTTATTGACTTCTCTAACAGTAATAATTGGAAAAAAATGCGATTTGTTAACAATTGAGAATGTGACAGCATTTAGTTGCCAGAGAAACAATGCATATTATAGTTAAAACAAGAAAAAAATCTTAATTAAGAATAATTTTTGTAATTATTATGAATTTAATGTCGTTAAAGCTATAGAAACACACAGACAATAAATAAAGCACACGCAAATAGAATTCAGATAATGTGACAATATGTCCAAAGACCGTGTCTTATCAAATCATGTATTATTTGAACACCATATGCGATTTTAATGGTGCCTTCCCCTACTTTGATTTGACATAGTTTTGCACACGAGTGATGCAAACTAGAACAAGATGGAGGCTGTAACGGATTTTTGAAATGTCAGCTGCAATATAAAATTGATGTATTGAGAAATGACTTTAGATTATTCGATATTGTAATACTTTTCATTTACGTGGATGCAATTTGAGATGATCAATTGCCGAATTTGATACATTTTGTAATGAAGATACGCTTTGTATGTATGTATGGTAGTGATGGTCCACCGAAATAGTCAACAACTTCATATATATAACTATGTCAGTATACCACACATAATATATCATACCTTTCGAGAGCAAATTAGGTTTTTTTTTATTTTAATAGCCCGTCAAAGTAACTCTACTCTGCTTGATGGAAAGCATGAATAGAATCCAAAAGTTGTAGTCACCATACTCATTACGAATGCTGACAATGCAGTATGGTAACCCACACTATGGCGGTCTATTACGATGCTTTTTTACGCCTCACTTGACACTTCACGTAAAAGACATGACAGTCATCGTAGCGTTGTAGTGCACACACTTACCACGACAACTGTGACCCTTGCATCAATGGGCCTACGGTCTCGTACTTACCAACGAAACACGACAGCACGGGTGCTGTCTCTTTAAGTTAATCTTCTATGGGAGGGTAGTACTGGCCCGGTCAAGCCGGCCCGTTCATGCTGAAATCAGCGCGGCTCTACTACCTGGTGAACTACTGAGGTAAACTAATGGGATTATGAGCCTTATATTGTAACGCTAAAGGTTTATTTTATTGTCTATAACGCTATTGTACTGGTAGTTTAGAAACTAGCTAATCTAACTAACTAACTAGTTGTAATCCGTAGAATAATAACAATTTGACACTATTAGACACTCATAGCGAGCTCTCTTTTAAAACTAGGTAGGGAGTTTGCTATGTTAACCAGATTGTTGATAAATATAGTTACTTATATATTTTTAAATGTAGGACACACAAAGAAAATAAACGATCATTATTATCTCACAGAATTGTCCTAGGTAGAAATCCAACCCATGATCTCTGGCTTAGCAATAAGGATCGCCAACCACGAATCAACTAAAAACACCCTCATGGCTGACCACAGACGGACTTTGGCGATTTAAGGTCAGAAGACTCACGGCATATGTAATAACAATAGTTATTACTTTTCGAACATTTGACACACAATGTCATCTAGTTTCAAACTAAGCAGAGCTTGTGCTACGATAAGTAGACTGACTGATGGAATACTTAAACACTTTTTTTTCGTAAATACATATCATATTAGACATAGAAAACACCCAAACTTCGAAACAAATATTTGCAGATCATACAAACATTTAGTCCCACCAAGAAATCGAATCCGAGATCTCAACCAAAGCAATTATGAATAATGAATACGACATTCACTACCACTGCGCCACCGAGGCAGTTGTGGTACATAATGAATTTATAAACTATTATTACTCAAATTGTTTTTATACCAATGACATAATATGTATACCTACAAAAGCGTAGATACATGCGTGACTCTCACAATTACACGGGTACTTCCATCTAGAAGGTCACGTGGGTTACATTGTTAGATAAATACTCAGTCAGCTGTTGCTGCAATTTTTGCAATTTAATACAACCCCGAGTTTTAAATTGATGTTAGTTAACTGTTATGTACTTGGAATCAAGATCAAGCTTTTACCTAACAACTACACCGACGAGGCCTGAATAAATTGAATTTTAAATTTTATTTCAATTATTAGTTTTGTTAAGTTGCTCTGTGCATACGTTTTGTGAGAACTGACTGCACAGATCACATTGAGGTTTAAACGGTTACCTAGTTTATCGTGATCCAGAAATTTTTAATCTAAGTGTTCTTTGTGTCACTTTTATGAATGGATATTAAATCCTAGAGTAATATATTATTGTGTTATAATAAGAAAAAAAAGAGTGAAAGAAACACCCCTCTAGCGACTCTCGACGATCTCGACTGACACATCACAAAATCAGTGTTGCCAAAAATTTATAGACGACGATAACCTCTTCATTCTCTATGGTGCAATATCAAAAGAATAGAGACCTACACAAGAAGTAGAGTACTTATAATATCGTACTCTTAAATAAACTAAAGCTATCAGATATTATTTTAAGGGCAAGGGGGTCATTTATGTATTAATAAAAATAAAGTGCATCATCATACCTAGTTATTATTTGTACTAACAAATATCATTTACACTGCAGTCAGGTCAATATTGACCCGCCTGACTGACTGCAGATAAAAGATGTTTTGCAAATAAAAAGAGATGTGTGACAAAAGACAAATACAGAAATATGCATGCAAGCCTTTAAGTATGTATGCAATTAATATTCAATAATCAATTAGCTGGACATCCGTCGTGCATAATCATAGTATTGTGCTGGATTATGTATAGACAAGAATTGATTATTCGTATCTTAAGTTGAAGTAACAAAGGATTTAAGAATATAAAAACATATGTAAAGATAAAAACAATGTGTGCGCCTGGCAGAAAACGCTTATTATTCGAATTATATTATATTAAAATTTGTGAAAAAGGTAGACTGGCAGAAAATGCCTTGGGGATTAAGTCCGCCGATGCATGTATTCGTGTATAAAGTTAGAATAAATAAATAAAAAAAGTATTTGAACTCATTTACGCATTGCTGTTTCTCTAGTCGCTAAATTTGTAACGAAACGTCATGTCCCCGGTGGACTGATACTCGCTGCGCGTGCTGGAACCAAAATAGCACATTTTGGTGAATAAAAACCGCAATTAGGAAAATGTGTGCCCCGTGACATGATGGATCCAAGTCTTATACGATAGGGGAAAGATAGGACTTTGGTCCTGATGGTTTAACACAACATTGCCCGGATCCCTCCTATTCCAGGGGCAGAGTGGCACACCGCGTGGTCAGCCCGAGCTTATATAGTGATTACAAGTAAACCCTTTGAATTTGGGTTTATATGATTGATTTTGACGAGTCTAACGAATTGGGTTTGCTTAAACTGTTCTAATAACGACTGATAATGATGTCTGGTGACTTTTTAATTCGATTTACTTTCAAAGCAAGTATTAATTATTACGGATTCTATGTTTGTAACACAGTACTTTAAGTCTGTGTGTACATAAGACAGCTGTGTTTGCCGCTTGATGTTGTACACTAAATAATTGGTAAAAATTGTAAGAAATTGTGTCACAGTTGTTGGTGAACCAATAAATAAGTAAGTTTTAGTACACTTTATATATGTGTTGTTATAAATATCACATTCACGTCATCAACAGTGACGTGAGCATTTATTTCGATTTAGCCACGTTCACGTGGAGTCGTAGAAAATATGTCACGCACATACTAAAGCAGTATAAATTTCTTATTTCGTGTGACTCTTGATAAAAAACCGATAAATGTCCGATTTGCATAATTGATTATTCGGTCACACGCGCTATGAGTCATGGTGCTCTGGAAATAATTGATTTTGTTACACGCTTACAAAACCTATTAAATTGCATCTGCGCTTACAGAAACTCATATATGTTATGATGTATGGCTGATGAAATTTATTAGTCAAATCATTTAGTACTACAGCATATGTCAAGGTATTTGCGTCAGAAAATACTTAGAAACTCTTACATTTTTTTTTAATCTACTTTAAAAAGAAGATTGTCAGTTCGGCTGTATCTAGTTATTTGTGAAATCATTGCAATGACTATATTTTTAAATAAAATTCAATTCATACTAGTCAAGGTTTTTATGCTTATCTTGCACTAAAAAAATAAATAATAAATAAATAAACCTCACACATCTCACACACGGTTGTCTGATTTCAATTAGGCAAAACCTGTGCTATGGTAACCAGAATGCTGACAAACATACTCAAATATTTCTAAGTACATACATTTTATATATCAATTACACACAGACATAGCGCAAATCGTGTTCTTCACACAAATATTTGTTTTGGATGGGAATCAAAACCAGGACTTCCGGTTTAGCAGGTAGGGCCACTAACCACTAAATCAACAGATCTATCCATGATGATATTTTCTTTATATACTTATATAGAGCCTGACAAAGTGACTCTACTGTGAGCAGACTCCAAGAGTGTTTACAATATTCAGTGCGAATGCAGACAATGCAGTACGGTGACTCACTTATAGTGGCCTAGTGAGATGCTTTTTCATGCCCTGTTTAAAGGACCCGGGAATATAGTGGAAGGGAATATAACTCATTCGGTGAAAAATTACAAATTAATTTCTATATTAAGAACCTGCCAAAGTGACTCTACTGTGCCTGATGTGAAGCACGAATAGAATCAGAGTTGTGGTCACCATACTCATTGCAAATGCAGACAATGCAGTGTGGTGACCCACACTATGCCGACCTTGTGAGACGTGCTTTTTCACACCACGCTTGGGGACGTAAAAGGCATGACAGTCATCGTGACAGTGTAAGGCTTACACAGTTACTACGATAACTGTCACCCCTACATTAATTGGTTTCCGTCGGCCATCTATGAGACCGTACTATCACTGGACCTCACAGATATCAATTAGTCGATTTATCAAGTTACTAATTTTTAGCTAAGTGTAGTATTCGTAGTATTATGTGTTACAAATAATTTAATTTTCCTTATACACGCCGTCCTCATTCATCGTACGTCACGTTTTTACTGAGTCACTATTGTTGATCTTGGTTTGCAGTGACCAACAAGTGGTTACAGTTAGTCACATGAAGAAAGTTATTACACATAATTCATATAATGCACTAGTCTCAACCCACCTATCGCTACTGTTATTAAAAACTAAAATCACTTAGCGATTGATTTTTAGTAGTATACAGAGACCTCTTCAACATAATTATGGAACGGAGGGGAGGAGGATTTACGAGTACGTCTCTGATTTAACACCGATTATGTGTGAGGTTCTGGTATGACTCCGACAGAGCCGGCCCATTAGTGACCAAGCAAAACTCCCACTAATATGTCACTTACCTATTTAATATTGTCTCTCTAAGAAAAATAATATAGTTTAAAAAACTAAAGTATACGCTTTAATGATAAGTCGAACTAAAAATTTAAAAAGAATTGTTGATTAAGAAATAAAATAGTGAAAAAATTAGTATTAAAAGCGTGGGGTGCTCTAGAAATCAGCTCTCGAAAATGTTTTGATTGGTATGGTACGTCCAAAATGGAACGAAAGATATAGCACAAAGCACCCCATATTTTTTTCAAAATAATGCTAGTAGTTTTGTTCATTATTTTATTTCTATATCAAGAATTATTTTGCCAGTTTAAACTAGACTTATTTGTATTTAATTTTTTATTTGACTTATTCGACATGTCCGTGTGGTGACAGATTAAGAATGCATAGTGTTACCACCCCTACTCATCCCGTGGGTGTCGTAAAAGGTGACTAAGGGAACAAAGTATGCAAGACAACATTACAAAGAGAAAGAAAACTTGAAACAAATCCTATTCCAACCCGTCTAGCCAGCGTGGTTTAGTAGGCCAAAACCTTCATGCTAAGGAGAGGCCTATGTCCAGCAGTGGACCGTAAGAGGCTGTTAATAAAAATTCGACATATCATCAAGCTAGATAAATTTATCGATTTCCATAAAGATTAAATGTAATTTGACAGTTCAAAGTAGGTCAAAATTGAGTTGGAAGAAGTCAGTTACAAACAAACATACAAGTGAAGCTAACAAAAGCGTGCTTATATTAACAAACACAATTTATTAACTACATAATACGCTTACAAAAGTCTGTTAAAAACAAACAAACAAACAAAAGTGTTTTAAAAGGGTTGTTTCTTTGTTAAAATATACAGGGTGTTGCCAATGTTCATATTTTTAGATTATTTAACAGTAGAAATTTGATAGCCATTTTAAAATAATTTAGACGCTAAGTTCTTGTTCCGCTAAGTATCTCTAACATCTACACTTTGTTCGTTATTTTTTCCTGCGGTCAATACCATTTTGAGGAAAACTGTAATACCGTCTTACGTTTACGTCTAGACAAACGTACTTTAGTGACCAGATTGCAGCTATTACGAATTGTCCATTGATAAACTGTTGTAACCTTTGTAACAAGGAAATATTACCAGTGACATTACTACAAGTGTTTGCGTTCTAAATGATTACTTATTAGCTATTGCCCGAAGTTTTACTCGTATTATTATATCTTACTTCGTGTTTCTATTGAATATAAATGCACGGTTGGCCTAGTGGTTTATGAGGTCGCCACACCGCTCTATACTGCGCTGAGTATTGTAGGTTCAAACTCCACATGGGACAACACTTTGTGTGATCCATAAATCTCTGATCCAGCTCTGAGTCTGGGTGTTCTGTGTCCGTTTATTGTATGTTTGTAAAGTCACCCGCGACACACGACATATATATTCACATACATTACCAGAGAGGAAAACTAAAAAACACTTTTACGAAAGTGGGGTACAAACAGACAAACATAAAGGTGAGACTAATAAAAGCTGTCCGTGTGGTGATGGATTAAGGACACAGAGTCTCAACAGCTCTATTCATCACATGGGTGTCGTAAGAGGTAACTAAGGGAATAAACTACACAGAACGACATCACTGCAAGGAGAAGAAAAGCTTGAAAAAACTCTATACCAACCTGTTTGGTCAGCGTGGTATAGCAGGCCGAAACCTCCTTTTTAAGAAGAGGCCTGTCTATGTTCAGCAGTAGATTGCTAAAGGTTGTTTTTGATGATAATGATGAGTACAAGTGTTAAAAGGCATGAGCTGCCAAAGGTTTATATTTGTCAAAGCGGTGTTAGCTCCGCGTTGATGATATAGACAATAACGATAATACTCTAAACACCATCTCTCGACATTATACAATAAAGATCGCTTAAGTACAAAGTTAATAAAACCAAGTTATCTGTTCAATGAATTTTCGATCGTTTAATTATTATAATTTTATTTTAAAAAAAGACAGCAAATACAAGTCGTGTGTTATAAATGTATGAACGTATTTTGCATAACAATTGTAATAACTCGTATTGATATAGGTGCGCGAGCGCAGGTTTCATTGAAACTATTGACTTACATAATGAGTCGTTTGTGCTCAATAATTCCTACCTCTAGCTACGTTTGACGAAAATGAACGTGTCTGAACGACATTTAAAAAATAAGTGTATAGTTTTTAAGCCTCATCTACGTGAGCTTCTGACTGTGAACGGATTTGGGAAGAGAGCCATCGCTAGAACACCTACATCGTCAAGAATGACGCTGGCACACGTCGTTTTTTTGTTTTATATGTTTTTTTGGCAGGGCATTCGTTGTTGATTTGTTGTAAGTTTAAAATAATAACTTGTTTATTTAAATTTTCAGTAAAAATAGCGTCAATAAGCTGCGCACATTCCGTGAACGAGTCGACAAAAAGAAGTCAGGTGAGAATGACAAACTTTGACGAGGGTCATAACGTTTAAATGCTTCTGACATAACCAAAGATTGCTCCAAAATCTACACTATTTACTGAACCATAATCTAGATTTTAACCTATCTGTGTGTAATAAAAATATAGAGTGTCACTACCCCTATTCAGCCAAGTAAGGGAGCGAAACGTACAGGACAACGATACTGTTTGGTCATGTACCAACCGTTATGGCCAGTGTGGTAGGCCAGAATCTACTTCCAAACGTCTATTTCCAGCAGTGGAATACTATAGACTATTGGTGATGACGAGTCATTAAACTAATAAAAGAACTTTTGACAAATAGGCACAATTTTATCCTTATTCCTATGAAAAAAAAAGTTTACCTTAACATCGATCAGTCGGATAGCGAAAGCTGCAGCATCAGGTGCCGTGAGGCTAAGAGTGCAGGCGGTTTGGTTTGCAGCATTAGTTGGACGGACCAGCGCCAGCGCGAGTGCAGCGCCCGCGCCGCTGTTTCTGCCCAGCTCTAGTTTCTCTGTTCGCCCACATAGCAGACTAGAACACAACCCTGTGGACAACAAAAAAATAATATAAGTATCTACTGTATGTGTGTATGCATCATTTTAGAGGCAAAGTACAGGCATCTAAACATCGTTTTAACGAGCGTCATTCGTCCTAGGTCATGGCTTTAATTCCCACCTAGGCAATCACCACTAATGTCAATCCGGAATTGCAATAATTTATATCTTTCTCTGACAAATCGCTACTGAAAATTATTCGCACATTTAGTCTATTAAAAATACAGAAGATTTTTGAAAATACTGTTTATCAGTTATAGAAGCTATGACTATAGACATGCATGCAGACATAAGCTTTAAAGCGATACAACTCCTCTTTCTGTCTAGTCGGTGAAAGAAAGAGATAGATAGAGGTGATGGTGTTCCACAAACTACAATAAGATTTCTTTGTTAACGTGAAAAAATATCTTATATCACTCGACCATCGCATGTTGAAGTGTGAATTGGTGAGGTACGTAATCATTGAGAATTAAATAAATAAATATATGTATGAAAAATTGTTTTCAGCTATTTTCCTTTCGTTTACATGTTTTTTAGAGTGTCGGTTTTCAGCTAAATCACGTCAACACTGACACACAATAATAATATAACGTATATTTTTCAGGTAAAGAAGCTAACTTTAGAGACAAAACAATAATTTATTTGCATCAAAAACAGCAAAATCGGAGGTAAAAATAGCAATGTGGTGGGTGTACCAAGTTTCCGCACGAATGGTCTCGCTCAGCCGGATGCCACCGGTGCTACATAAAACTGGTGTTAAGAAAGTATATAATTTGAATGGATCAATAGTAGCATATGTCTTATTCCAGACTATCATCAATCCCTGCAGCAAATGCCAACATTACCGTTCAGCCATTCTGGATGGATTATGTGACAGAAGCCCATCGATTTACTAGGTGATCTCTGAGCAAAGAAGACTTAGTTTTTTATTTCGTAGCACAGGTGGTCTGACGACCTGGTAAGGGTCGCAGAAAGACGTTGGATGCAGGTGGGATGAGACTGTTATAGAGAACCTTGGGGGAGACCTATGTCCAGCAGTGGACATCTTTTGGCTGAGATGATGATGATGATGTTGAGGTTTAGTATTACGAATTGGGCAGCGGTTTTCTATATATGTATTTAGAGCATGTCTAATTGCGTAATTCTGTAAAATAATTTACTCCTAAGTTTATTTATTCATGTCTAGTCTCTAGTGTAGTGCAGTACCTTGAGGATGAAAAATTATGGAATCACCAAATGCACGAAAATAAGCGGCGGCACGAAGTACTAAGGGTAGACTGAAATTATGCGACATATAAAGTATTCATACTAAAGTTATTTTTTACTTATAATCCTTTTAATCCCGAATATTTGGTAATTTAATAGAATTGTCTAATATTGCAGTTGAAAACAAAATTTATTGCTTCGAAATTTTTCTCACCGACAAATCTTAGCTGAATAAACATTCGATAAACTCGATAGCAAATTTACGTTAACGTATGTCAAAATAACGTTCGTGCTCTCAAACCTGTTTATAAAATGTCACGTATGGAGTACTTGACGATACGTTTACGATTTGAAAGTCAATCCAAAAAAAAACAACTTTTACGCACGACAGAGACGCGCATTTTGTGTCGATGAGGGTACGAATACTTTTTCGCAAGATGTTCGCGCACGAGGCACTGGTCGTGCTCAGTTTTCATCTTTATAACGCTGTGTATCCTAGAAAACATATCTTTTTAAATCCCTCAAAAAATAAAATAGTATTCCCTAAAGCGCCCACACATCTGTAACTTTGGTAATCGCTAGAACACTCTAATGCTACAACATGGCGCCTCAACCGGTTAGGCAGAAATAACTAAATATGTGCATGTACTCTTAGTATCTCAATGACTGCTCGAATTAAATGCCTAAAAAAGACCGTAAGTGTATCCAAAAATAGCCTCAGGTTATCTTTTTAAGGTCACCCTTTTTGGTGTAATGTTTTTTAGTAACAATACAATGTTGCAAGCGTAAACTATAGTACATTGTTGTTTTCAAAAACACTACAAGAGAGTATAATGGAAATTTATGTTTTTTTTGTGATAGGTATGCATTTTTCTGTCCTGTCATGTCAGCCTTAAAAATTAGGCACTACTAAATATTTAATGAAAAAATTATGAATGTACTTGGTATTATTTTTACACAAATATAACATATGACGAATATAAGAAGATGAAGATGTAATTACAGCCACATTCTTTATACTTTATACTTTATTGAACAACAAAAATAATGATAATACATGTATATGTTACAATGCATGACATTCTTTAAGATATTTACTATATCTTGGGTTAAGAACTGTACTCCTAGATAGGTAACTAAGTTACCTGTGGTAAGGAATTACAGTGCCGGACCCCTACTGGTATGTCGGTTGCTTTTACTAGTATATAAGATACATATATGTTTGTGTGTGCATGCGTGCATGAGTGTGTGCGAGTGTGTATATGTGTTTGTGTACGTGTGTATGTATGTGTATGTACATGTGCTTGCTTTTATTTAATTAATTATAAAGAATTCAGTTTCATCATAGCTTAACGTTAATAAATATTTAGTTGCAGCCTTTTTACAGGCAAAGTAAGTCAAGCCGTAGATGTCACACTTTGCATTGATTTTATTGTACAAGGACGGACCAAGATACATCGCAAATCTCTTGAAGAACGGTGTGTATGTATGTGGGATGGCACAAATTTTATTTTTCCTGCGTGTTGTGATGTCCCTGTATGGTGTTTGCAGGTGTTGTATCATAACTATTTTCAGTATATAAAGCTGTCTTACATTGAGCACGTTCCACGATCTATATAGCTCTCTTGTAGGGAATAAGATCGGTCGAGATGTAGCCACCTTAAGTATTGCTCTGTGAGCTATTTCTAGGGGCAACAGAATAGTTTTTGCTGCCCCACCCCAGCAAGAGATACCGTATTCGATAATAGACCGACAAAGTGCATAGTATACGGTACGTATTATATGATGGTTGGCAATATGTCGCAGGGTTTTAAAAACGTAAATCAATTTTCTAACACGGCCTGTCAAGATATTAATGTGATGTCTAAAGTTTAAATTATGATCTAAGACTATACCAAGATATTTAGTTTCGGTAACTGAGGCAATAGTCGGGCATTGGCATGGTGATTGGAAATGAGGGGAACAGCAATGAGCTATTATAGAAATAGGTGTTTTTGGCTGCGTAACTATGTTAAGCGAAAAAGTAATAAATTTAGTTTTCATTGTATTTAGAGTTAGGGTATGTGAGAAGAGCCACTTCAAGGTAAAATCAAACCCATGCTGGGCAACACTCTGAAGTTCAGACCACGAATCTGAGAAGAAGGTGAGCGCAGTATCGTCCGCGAAAGAGACAACTTTACCATTAACTAAATTGAGATTGCAGAGGTCATTAATAAATATAAGAAACAAGGTAGGACCCAAAATACTTCCCTGAGGGACGCCGTAGTGTACTGGAAGTTCGTCACTGCTGTGGTTGTCTATAAAAACAATTTGTGTGCGTCCAGAGAGATAGCTTCTAAAGAGCTCGAGCGGAAGGCCTCTGACCCCAATTTGTTCTAGTTTAAGTAAGAGAGTAGGAATGGGAATAGTATCAAATGCCTTTGCAAGATCTAGAAAAATAGTCAGAACCTTCCTACGGGAGTTTAATTTTTGCAAAATGTAAGTTACCAATTCACCCACAGCGTCACCTGTTGATTTCTGTTTCCGAAAACCAAACTGTTGCGGGGACAGTATTCGAAAGCGTTCAAGGTACCCTATCAACCTCCTGTTAATTAGTCGCTCCAGGATTTTTGACATGGCACTCAAGACTGCTATAGGTCGGTAGCAAGTTGGCAAGTTACCAGGTTCACTCTTAAAAATGGGATGAATTATCGCTCGCTTGAATGACGTGGGAAAGACACCTGTTCGAAAGCAAGTGTTAAAGATGTAAGATAAGATGGGCGCAAGGACACGTGCGTAACGTTTGAGGAACCTCTCAGAGATACCATCCCAGCCTGTAGCCGCATTCGATTTTAGGGAATTAATAGTGACTATAATTTCGTCTGGGTCTGTCAACTCTAGGGCAAAGGAATTTGATTGATTGGAATTGTGGGTGTTAATATCAGCGTAGTTTGAAGATATGCTGTTAGCGAGGGTGCCTCCAACATCAACAAAAAACTGATTCACCTCATTGCAAGACCGATGTGGTGACGAACAAAGAGACAGTAGTTGAGATGAGGTGTGTTTATGTTTTGATGTGTTTGTTACAGCTTTCAACGCATCCCAAAGCTTTTTGGGATTTTGGCTAGCCTCATACAGTTGTTGGGCATCATAACGTCTCCTAGCTTTCTTCAAGATGGCTGTACAAAAGTTTCTGTATCGCTTATACGTGATGACTAGGATGTGGTTCTCAGGTGATTGTTTAAGTTTTTTGTGGATTGCATCACGATTACGAATGCATCGCAACAAACCCGGGGTAATCCACGGTTTTAATGTTATTTTCTTAGCAGGAACCTTTGAACGTGAAGAACATTTCGCTATCAATGGTTTAATTGCACTTATTAAAGAGTCGATCGCATTACCTGGATCTGGAATGGCGTAGAGGAAAGAAAAATCTAAGGTCAGAATAAGGGAGTCAAGAGAATCGTAGTCAATCCTGGTTATTGTTTTAGAAGTATTTGTTTTCTCTGCAATGTTCGAGATAGAAATTAGAGACGGACAATGATCTGTAACCGTTGAATCGTATATTAATGTCACTATCCTGGACCTTGTTCGTACCATTATGTGGTCCAAACAATTTTTGCCCCTAGTGGAGTGAGTGTGTGCAGGTAAGAATCCATGAAACGCTAGATGGTTAAGGTATGACTGAGATCGTGCATCCAAAGATTCTGGTTTAATATCGACGTTGATGTCTCCTGTTATAATAACTGATTTGTAGTTATTGAGATTAGGAATTATGGTATCAAGTGCCGAAAGAAATGTGTCAAAGTTTTCAGCTGAGGGTGATCGGTAAATGCAAAATATTGCTATCTCAGAACCTAACTTAAGGATTAGGCCTGAGGCCGATTTGTGAAATTCTGGTTCCTCGAATGTGTGTGTTATAGTCTCCTTAATGTACACAACCACACCATCATCTGGTTTATGTGTTTGGAGGTTTTGTGCGAGATGTAGTTTTGCAGAAGAGTAATAGAAATATTACTGTTGCATGGTAACCAGCACTCCGTCAAAACCAAAAGATCACAGTCTAGGTCAATGCGATGAAGTAGCGCTTGAAAGTCCAAGATATTGCAATTTATAGATCGAATATTTTGTGAAAGTATATTTAGAGATTTGTTAGAATGTCTTAGAAAAGATTTGGTTTGTTCGGGGATGCATTTATAGGTTTCCGATACAGAGAAACCGTCAACATTATCACAAACTTCATTTATACTGGTCATTTTAAAATGTATAAAGTCAATTTTAGATAGGTTACCGCTTCAAAGATGTATGAGACTTTCGGTAATTTTAGTAAAACAGGCACAGTACAAGTATGATTTTGTATATACGTTTTATGTATTTGTGTGCAATACTTTGTAAGTGTTGTGTAGGAGTGTTTTGGTGTGTAATTTGTACAGTATACTAATATATCAACAACATTATAAAGGTAGAAATAAAGAAATGAATTTGAAAAATAGTTAACAATAAAAGAGGACAAGGATTCCAGCGCCAGTCATGCGATGCCTACGTCCAGGAGCTCCTTCAGTTGTATCTCGCTCTTGACTACAACAATTTGGCTATTCGGATCTTTTCTCAGCAATACGCGCCCATTGTTAATCCAACAAAATCGGTATTGGTTGTCTTTTGCAAAACTTCGAGCCGAGTAGAAAAGACGTTTGGAGTTTATAGTCAACTGTTCTGCAACATAAATTGGTACAATTGGACTACTCATCCCCATATGGGATGAATTAACTTTATTGCTGACTGTGGCGTTATTGTACACCTTAACAGCCGAAAGTATGCTACTTTTGGCGAGAGTATTTGTAAACTCAACTGTGATCGCTGAACATGAGTTTTCCCTTTTTGAAGGTTGTCTCAAGATGTCACGTATGTCAGACAGCTGTATGTTCGCGTCTACTGACTTAGAGAGGTTTATAAAGGAATCGTATAACATAGTTTTGGTTTCTTGAGGTCTTTTCGGTACATTACGGATCTCGATACAAGTTTTAACAAATGAGCGATCAAGGTTCTCCAGCTTCTCTTCAAGTTCCACTAACTTGTGCGTCAAGGTGACGCGTTGTTTTTCTAAACAATTGATTTTTGAGTCGAGTGAGGCGAGTTGTTCGGTCACATAGGTCAGCGATTTTTCAATTTCCGAGTTAGTTTCTTCAATTTTGGCGTTGCTTGTTTTTATTGCCATAATATGAGATTCCAGTTGGTCTAAGCGCGTATTTTGTACGTGCAACATGTTTTGAAACAATTCTTTCATTTCCTGTTTGAAGTCGGACAAATTGTCTTTGATTAGATCATGTTCATTTGACGGACAACGCCGCTTGGACCTTTGTTTGATGTTGGAGATATTAGGTGGGTTTGCATGTTGATTTTGCGAGTTGTCTGTGTGTATTTGTTGAATGTCGAACTCCGAACGAGAAGGGGGTGTGCGGCTTAGTTTGGACATTTTCGCTTTTGTAACACTTTTACTTTGTATTTATGAAATGAAATTAATTTAATATAAATACAAAAAGTATTTTTCACTCGACGCAGATTTGATCCACGACCGTAGAAACCGAGTTCACCGCCCTTATGTAACTGGCTATGAAGACCACAACTTACAAATCCAAATAGAACGTGCTAATGTTACCACAAGCTTAGTTTAAGGATAGTAAACTTTAATATTTATTTTAGTGCTCAAGGTCAATTCGGCACACTGCGGCACATCACAACTTTTCACTTTAATGACGGTAGTATCTATTTTGTTTTGACACTGTCCCTAGCCCCTTTATCACTTTAATGTTGTTGATAATAGCAACTCAGTACGTTGGTACATTTAATTTGATTACTTTACAGTTTATGTGTGACTTAGCACGCAATTGTCACCAATTTTCCTGTTTCTTGCGAATACAATTTTAATCACGGGGAGCACGAAACTTACGTCCGTTCGCTACGGAGGTCCGCGGGGGGTGTGTCAGCCACATTAAACTATAGGGGTCCAGTATAAACTGTCTGTAGTCGGTTTAAATACATCTCTATCCAATAAACTACCTATAATTAATTCAATGCGCTTTGAAATTCTTTATTGTCATTAAGAAAACATTATATATAAATGTAATAATGGTGATGTACTAGCTAATTACGGACAGTCATAACTGAGAACAACCAACTACGTAGGTGATATCACAGTACACAAGTGTGTAAACAAACAAAGGCGTACTCTCTGTATCTTTACACTCACGAACCGATGGAGCGGTTATCCGATTCGAACGGGTATAGATCTGGGGCAGGACCGACGCCTTCACATGCTCTCCGAGACACGCGAGTTAACACCTTTTTTTTTGTACTGTGCGGAAATCCCCACGGATACCACCGAAGGGTGGTTATGTCGGACTCGAACCGACCAAAAACCGCACGCCGCCGTCTCAAGTCTCAATAGCCAGGGGACCAGGTGCACCCTAGTAAAGAAATCCCTGGAAAGTAAGGAAATCCCTGGAAAGTAAGGAAATCCCTGGAACGGGAGTTAACACCTAAATTTCCAAACTGTTATAAAGTATTTCTGTAACCCGATAAACGCAATAAAACTGTGACTTGACCCGGGAATCAAACCCGAGACCTTTTCATCAACAGTCACATACGCTATCCGCTAGAACTACGAGGCAGACAATATATAACTGTAAATTTGTATATCCTAGTAACATTCCAGTCATTCGAACGGACACACTATCTCGTTTAAAATGATACTTTTCGTCAAATTTGAATATTTGAAAGTGACTTTGGCTGTTGTCATACGAGGCGCGCGCGATTAATTTTAAGGGTATTTTAACGTATCTATGCCAATCTTGATTTATAAATAACGTGTTTTTCTAAAACAGAGGTTGACTTACGAACAGAAATCATAAATACGTCAGTCGTTCTATTGTTATCTGTGCGCCAGTAATTAAAAAGCTATTCAAATACGTTTATGGTACCAATTTAGAGTTATTGTTTTTTTTTGTTCACATGATTGTTATTCACAAAAATAGGTCTATGTAGATCTAATAAATAGACGAAAGAATTCGAATTGTGACGTCAAAATGCTTGTCAATTTCGTTATATTAGTATCTTTAATAAAAGTCAATAGAGAACTCAATATGAATCGTTACCTAAAGATTTATTGATACAAAAAATAAAAGACGTCACTTTAACACAGATATTATGGTAATATCCATTGGTGAAACATAATCAAAATTTATTTTCGATTAATTCGATTCAATTCTACTACAATCTCGACGGATAATACGTAATATTATGAAAGATGATGGTGACGACTAAAGACACCGAACACATTTAAATGCAATGAAAATAAAAAAAGTATGTTGTTAGAACGTTACGTAACAGAATGTTGCCAGTTCTAAATATGAAAATTTGATTATGGCCGCTAAAATGTTAGTTTTTTATTTTTTCAAGTTTAGTTGCATGAACGAATTACAAACTGTCACGCATGTTCCTTATATATATACCCAATGTACTAGCCTACATACTATTTACCCTATATGATATAGGACCCTAATTACATAGTCGTCATTTTTTGGAACGAAGTTCCTTATCGCGCGTTGCGAAGGAGGCTAGACGGAAAAAATCTGACGAAAAGTTGTCACAACACTTTTTGCTATAGTGTAGTAAGCCGTGCGGCGTGCGCATGTTTCTCTGTCTGTCTCTCTCTCTTATAAAAAGCAAGCCAATTATTTTCGTTTCGTCCTTCTATTTTGTTTTGAACGGTGTAGTGTCGCAATGATTATTTTTGTTTTTATTTATAATTTAAAAGAAATTATACAATTTCTTCACAAATTAATTGAAAGGAACTTCGTTCCATCCGGATTTTCCTTGTCACCTCTCTTTGTTCTTGTATGCTTAGATCTTTTAAAGTTTAACTGATTTTAATGCGGTTTTCACCGATAAAAAGAGTAATTTAAGGGAAATGTTTATAGGTCTAACATATGTATAGTAGAGAAAATCCGAAAATTTCAATGATTTGTAAGGTGATGTTGTAAAAATCATGTTTTTAACATACACTGTCTAAACCATGCGGGGTAAATACAAACAATTTACTATAAGCATCTCACTAGGCCGCCATAGTGTGGGTCACCATACAACATTGCCTGCATTTGCAATGAGTATGGTGACCACAACTGTTGGATTCTATTTATGCTTTCCATCAGGCAGAGTAGAATCACTTTGGCAGGTTCTTGATATAAAAAAGACAAACTATATAATAAATTTCTAGAATTCCGTATCTTACAAATATGTACAAGAAAGTCAACGATGGTATGCGTGTATCTTCTAAAAATAACCCATAGTAACCATTATTATATTAAAAGTTGTTGATGGTGTGATTGATGGGTTGTATACGAAGCAATTTTAAACAGTACGGTATTATCCCTTATCCAGTTACATACACCAGAAACCTCATGCATTTAAGTAAAACAAAATTGCCCTTTATAGCATATCATTAAAATAATTGGCTTAGGAGATATCAAAGAGTTACAACGTTGGGGCATAAGCGACTATTAGGTCATACGTTCCTTCTGGGTGGCAGCGGCTAGTTTACGGGAAACGTGTCAGTAGGTCCAAACTAATATTATAATATTTTAGTTTCTTTACCCGCTAATCTCAGGAATTACTGGTTCAAATTGAAAACTATTTTTAGTGCGGGATAGCCCACTGATCGAGGAAGACTATTTACCGTCACATTACGAACAATAGAAGCCGAGTGTTAATGAAAAATGATGCAAAAACGGGCAAAATTTATTTCTTTTAAGAGATGCAGACAAAGTTGCGTGTTCCAGCTTCTATATTGCTGGCAAGTAACTCAATACTAACACGCTACTAACGTACCTATTAAAATTTTCTTTTTGCTTTTTGTTTTTCTACAGTTTCTTGCACGTCTAACTACTCAAACGGTCAGCTCGCAATTTATATACACTGGGTTACAGAAAGTGCATGGCGTACATCCTATTTATAAAAACTTCATTCAGAAAGGATGGCTACCTAGAATATAAGAGTTTTTATACAAGTGCCCCGTTTAACTAAGTACATTAAGTGATATGGTAATGACGTTCACGTCAGATAGTAAAACACAATACTGACCTTTTAACAATAGCAAAACTGAGTATACCTATGCATTACATAATAAAAGTAATAAGCTAAATAGGTAAATTGTTATTGTCTCACGTTGATCGTAAAAGACGAGAATAAGTTTTATTGTTTAAGACTTGTTATGTGGACAGGTGGCAAGCAAATAGACTTTTTATAATAACCTCATTTCTTGTTATTCGCAGATGTAGATTTGTTTCCGGCCGCTGGAGTGTGACCGAAAAAAATATACTCGTATTGAGAAAGTTTAAATATCGAACAATTAAAAAAGAATACGACTTGAAAAAAGAACGCGAAAATATGACGTTTAATCTTTTACGTGTTTTTGTTATTTTTTTCTATTATATTTATAAAAATAAGTTACAATTCATAATTGGTGAGGAGTGTAAATGCGTAATAGACAATATAACAGATTGAGAAAGCTCAGGAAGGATTTTAGTGAAATAAAGAAGTAAGTATTTTAACATTGTTTCTCAATTATTTTTATATTTTCTATGAAACTATTAATTAGAAAATAAATTAATAAAGAGAACTATTTCTTTAACTTAAAGAATTTGAACATCAAAAGTTACTTAACTGGCCGCCACTGAACTGAAAGATAGTAAAAGCTGTGTATTTATTAAACATTGATAGAAGCCGAAATCTGCAGTTCGAAAGAAACGTGCAATTTTCTGAGACAACACACCTACATAATACCTCCTACTTCCATTTAAGAATCACGTTGTAATGTTCAAGTTTCTATGCACACTATTGTTACTACGTAACATTTAAGGCCATTCACCTTATCGACGCCATATTTCAACTCAGAGCCCGAAACCACGGCAACGATTTTGACTGATGGACAACTCTAATTTGAATTTAGAAGAGTAAAAATTGAATTGAGAAGTTAACCTATAAAAAGGTTTACATAGTAAAAAGTGAAAAGAAATTGACTACAGAGTACGCAAGAAGTATTATACATAAGTTTGTCGTTTGTTTAAGGATTAAGAGAAATCATTTTCTTAGATTTTTGGTCTATCAAACAAAATATTTTAATAATATAAGCAATTGTAAGAAATCTCAGCATTTATTAGGAAAAAAATGAAATCGTGCAGTCAATTAGGTAGTTCATTTTTAAATTTTTGTTATACAAAATACAGTGTTTACGTGTACCTACCTCGTAAAAATATTTCGTTTTTTAGTATAAATTAACATTTTATTTTCCTACTGCACTTACTTTTTTAATTATTAATTTATATTGAGTCGGAACAAGGTCGTGTAAATCATCCAAATTGTCGGTGTTGCTGGCAGTAAAAAGAAAAATATGAGGTTTTATTCTTAAACTCTTAACACTTAATATAAATCTGCACAACCTTAATAATGCGAATAGAAATTGGACACATGATCTTATCTGGGTTTTTACTTTTGCTGAATTGCAATGAAAATGAAAACACGACTAAATGTGTTTATAAAGTAAATATTCGCTGACATATTTTTGTTGATCCTACTTTAAGGAAATACGATTGATTACTTAATCTGTTTTTTGATTGTATCCTCGAAAATTAAGGAAGCGATTTAATTATAGCATTTACCAGCCATTTAGCAATTAATGAGCGAAACTGTGGTACTAACAATGAATAATGGCCATAACTATTAATTTATCGTTTGCTCGAAAATTTTATAGTCTAAACGCTAACAACTAACACTTACAGTGTCCAGAATAAGAATGAAAAAATCTTATCTAAAAAACTTTTTATGAATAAAGATAATTCGATATTTAAAATTAATAGTTGACAATTCTCGTTACGCTTTTAAAAAACGTTTTCCCGCGCATAACCAATTAACAGAACAAAATGTCACCTGTGATATTTACGCGCCAATACGACATTCAAGAAAAGAGTTTAAAAACTCGTTTTAAAATTATAGCAATCCACTTGCAACTTCTCAATTCCAAGCGTTCTGTGGCTGTCACTTGCCTTCAGGTTACTCTCCCTTCCTCTACATGAAAACACGTGCTAACCTTGGAAGTCACCGTTTTAGAGTGGTAGACACTCGAACGACGTTTTCGAACTAAACGGTTTGGCTCTTCCTTCCCAATTAATTAAAGCCTGAAATGCACTAACAACATACGTGTTTCCCTTCAACTACAATGCAGGGTCCTGTAAGCGAGGCGTGAAAAAGCATCTCACTAAACCACCTTAAATTGTCCGCAATGAGTATGACTCTTAGGTGATGGTGATTCTTCATTTCAACCACCCATGCTTTCCATCACAGTAGTCATTTTATTATTATTTTATGTTTATTATTATTTATTTTATCTTTATATATAAAAATATTAAGTTGCTTTGTGTACGCTTAAAAACTAAAAACAGTTTTGCGCCTATTGAACGCTAATGTTGACAAAATAGAAGATGGATTTTATCTATTTTTTGCAACATCAATATACAGCGATGCGTGGTAAGGTCGATCAGATGATGAAACTGACGTCGTCGTAAAAATACCTAATACGTTCTTTGATAAGCTCTATACCAGTCACCAGATAACAAGTTGCAGCTATGTTTATACCTACTAAACGTTCATCAATCAACGTTAATATAATCAAACAACGTCGTCCTAAGAGTCCTTCAGTACATATCACATATCACACAGATAATTAAACGCTGTCATCTAGTCGTATAGAGAATACGCAACAAGTTTTTTTAGTTATTACAAAACAATCAATTGTTTTTTTTTTAAACTTAACAAACACGCATGAAACGGACACAAAGAACGCCCAGACTCAGAGCAACTATTTGTGGATCGCACAACGTGTCTTCCCATATGGTGATCGGATCCACAACATTTCAGTAAAGTACAAAGCAACGAGGTGACCGCTTAAAGACAGCTATGCCATCCGTGCAGTCGTGCATGTAAGAAAATAGTCAGGACGATAGATGACTGTATCATAAATAAATACCAATGTCCACTTCATTAAAACTAATATTGCGAAACATCTCAGAAAATACAATTAACATAGCTTTTTATTATCATTACGAAATTCAATCAAATATACAGTAAAATATATTGTTCAACTGAGTAGTCTAAAACAGTGACGTCACAATTTTGTATTTAGAACAATTTTCATACAAAATTATCGTTTTGACAGATGATAAAAAGTAACTAATTTGACTAAGGTGTCATCTAGCCTATTATATCCATATTATTAGATTTATTAGATTAAATAAAGTCTTATGATACGACTTTTTTTTATTTGGATCGACTATTTACTAGCGCCAGCAAAACTTGAATATCCCAGGGCCTGAATATATTTTTCAAATATTTATATTACTTCTAAATTTGATTGTACTTCAAAGTTTTCTAACAATTAAAAGGCCAATGTAATATAATTCATTCTTAAAAACAAACAAGATTCTCAATCCGTCTGTATTTTTAGTACCTACGAATACTTTGTTAAAAAGCAACTTCAGATATGAGTTAGCCTCGTTGAAGTGTGGCAGTAATTATTACATACGCTTCTATAATTTCTCTGCTAAGGGAAGTCAATTTCTTGACGAGTGCTTTGTTATAAACATCCAGTTTATGACAACACACACCAGAACACCTTCTGATTAAAATGTGTTTATCAAAACAAGTCTAACCTGCCTATTTTATTACTCAATTCGCAAATACACGTAGAATCAATTGCTAGTGCATTCGTCGAATAAAACAATACGCGCCAATGCCAGTAAACGTGACAAGTTCTACTAATCATTAAGAATATGTACTGAATGTACTCCCTTGAACCGACTCACTATGAAAATGTATAGATCAGTATGCGCACGCGCACTATTGGCACACAAGCCCTACATTGTTAAATTCAGTATTGCAATTAGAATGCATGATTATATTTACTTGTATGTTGTTTGTTTCTCAACATTGCTGCAGATGATCTTATTCTTACAGTTTGTTATCTTGCTTTACTTTCTGATAAATAGAATATAGACTTATTTGTGGTCGACATAAGGCTGTGTAGACTCAAGATCCATTTTCAGGGAATGGAAATTACAAGCAAGCATTTGAACATCATTAGGTAGATTGTTAGAATTTAGCTGCGTTCTTGTTGGTTAAAGTGCGCAAACTTACCGGCATTAACCAATTTCAGTTATGGTTATGGGACCCTGAATTGTTCGAACTCTTGTCATAGTTTATAAGCAGTTTCTCTTTCCTAACATTGTTTTTTGTCTACTCGTTTTATTCCACACGCAATTTTCTCATCTAATTTCTGGTATCCGGTTGACAGCAATACGCTTGTTCCCCATTACGCTAGAGTACAATTAAAATTGGCAAACTGTTCGCAAAATATTCATAACTAAACTTAGGGCTGGATTGGATTTAATAGCAAAATTTTTTGTTCAAAAAGATTCATCGTGTTATGACGATCTTGTAAAATCAGAACTTTACAAGAACGCCGTAATTTTATTTTCTGAGCTGAAGGTTGAGAAACTATGCCACACACATAAATAATATGAGTTTGAGTCATCTGATGCGTAAATCATCGATACAAACACAAGAAAACCCTTTACTATTCATGCATCAATTGCACATGAATAAGCTCCTTCCGGTGTGCAGGTGATGACAAGATAAATATAATAGTAATGAATGGTATTATCTCTACCAATATTATAAAGCTGAAGAGTCTGTATGTTTGGTTGAATGCACTAACCTCAAGTAAATTATTAATGAGAAATGAAAACGGGGAAACCTTTTGAGAGCTTTCATTGTGCGTGTTGTATAAGCGGTTTAAGTTTCGCAAAAATGATATATGACAGAATTCTTCCCCTTTTAAAGTTCTAAAAAGAAGTCCGCTACAGTATATGTCAACTTTTAAGGTTGGTTCACTATAACCTTTTTTATGGTAAATCATTTTGTTCATGCATTCGGTGACGCAAAGTTGTGCGAGTCAGCTAATGAAATAAATCTATTTAGTGGGTACGGAGTTGCTAATGAAAAATTAATTTATATTTATTCCACAGATAAGCATATCAGTCTGTATCAGAAAATTCGTTTGACTGCACAGGTTTTTACATGTTTTATTCATTTTTGAAATTTACATATATGTTATTTTCTTTTTTTAACAACACAACTTTATTAAATAAATTCAACTTTACTTAGCGTTTAGCTGTTCGCTACTGAATCGTTCTTTTTTCTTTCTTTTAAATTCTTTTCTTTGAGTCTTGAACTGGTTACAAATCAATAGATCACAAACTAAGTTTCCTAAGTTGTTTATTGGTTCCGAATCTTAAGTCTAATTCGAATTTCTATTCATGCTGTTGCACATTCTTGTTCAGCAGATAGTTTTATAATAAAGAAACTGTTCTTTAAATGAGCGGAAACAATTAGCCATTAAACAAACGTCACGTTATCTGTGCAACAAATGGCATATTACACAAGCCTAATCACGAACTGCAACCAGTAATCTCTTTAACTGGTCTTACCTTATCTTCTATTAAAAAAATCTCTGAAAGAAAAAGAGCCAAAAGGTTTTTAGTTGTGAAGTGACTCGCATCACCCCTTGAACTTAACATACAAGTGCGTCGACTTTGAAATGGCCCAGAATTGGTGCGAGGTTCTCCGGTCATACCTTACTAACTTGGCGATAATGAACAAAAGTAAAAATGAATAACTCAGTTAAGCTAGCCCACATGTGTCGATGGTTCTTCCCACACTTGAAACTATTTAAAAATAACCGTTTCTTTTTATAATTAACAAGAATGATCATTCATAAACAATAAAAAATAATATAAATCATTAGAATCGTCGTCGTGACTGAGAACCAACAAGTTATCAGTATAACCGGTTGTGAGTCGGCCATTTTGAAACTTGCAACACATTTTAAAATTCGAACACACAATAGCGCCAGATTTTTATTACTACAGAACTAAAATAGACACATTCAACTGTTTTTATCTGTTCACTAGTTACTTTGGATTTCGCCTTAGCATTTTATTTTAAGAAGAGTACGTTGGTTAATATTATCATTCTTTATTTCTTTTGTCAACCTATTGAAATTACGTATACACATTAAAAATATTAATAACTCACTTGTATTGTTTCCAAATTCACACAACACAATAAAAGATTTAGGAAAACTGTAAGGTTAAAGGAAAACATGGCGTATGTTTTTCTGTTTTATTTTTAAGATGTTATTAGTTATTTTTTCCTTTTATGTATTTTGCGTGAATTTAAAGTGGTAAGTAAAGTTTATTAGATTCATATAATAAATATTTATTTGTTAAAATTCATCTGCTTAAGCACCCTTAGTATCCTAAATGATCATGTATATTTATGTGACCCAAATTCTTTGCTTTCTACTGAATACATACATTAATAATCAATTTGATAGAGAAATGTGAATACATTTATTCAAATGTAACATTTAAAAGTAGCTGAAAGTGATTTTTAAATTAATACTTTGTTATAAATTTAAAAACCTTGTCAAAACAGCATGTGTTCACACGGAAAACGAAACATCTTATCAGGTTTACATGTGTGAGTTAAGTGAACATGTTATTATATAATGCATTTAAAATCACTTAACATTTTGTTTTATTAATCCATTATTATCGTAGATACTTCATACTACTAACCAGATTAACTTGCATGCAATAATCGTTTATCGTCGGATATCCTCAAGAAACATGTATCACCTATCCTGAGTAATATATATAATATATATTTATTTCTATATTAAGAGCCCTGCCAAAGTGGCTCTACTCTGCCTGATAGAAAGCATGAATAGAATCCAAAGAGTTGTGGTCACCATACTCATTGCAAATACAGACAATGCAGTATGGCGACCCACACTATGGCGGCCTTGTGAGATGCTTTTTCACACTCCGCTTGGGGACGTAAAAGACATGACAGTCATCGTGACAGTGTAAGGTTTACACAGTTACCACGATAACTGTCACCCTTGCACGATAACTTCACATTTCAATTATAATTTTAAAAAATTAAAGTCCATATTCGTCCAGCAGATTGTCTAGTTAGAATAAATTTCTATTTCTTCCGATTCATATTTCTCAACCAACAAAAAAACATTAATATCTGATAGTTTACATCACCAAAACTGCTTCAATTCCAATATCACATTACCGATGGTGGCTTATTCCCATGTGTCGGTTCTCAGGCAATCTGTAGTCAGGCCAGGTCGACCGTTTCTTGGCATACTTGTTCAAGCGGATACAATGTTCTTACTTACAAATAACACAATTGTACTACCCTATGTATGTTTGATTCGTAATTTACTTGCAATGCTGTTAATATATGACTTATCTACAATGGTTTCAACTGTTTAGTATACAAGACAATTTTTATTAAAAAAAAATACAAGCAGGCGATTTCAGTTATTATAACTTTCATATTTCTAGTACCAGTCTATTTACACAATCTGACATTCCAAACGCCAAAATACATTTATGCAGTTCAGTCTTTTACTTACGATAGTCGGGTAAAATAAAGATATTTTTTTAAATCATTACCACTTCAACAGCTTCGTACAACGCAAAAATTAATTGCCTAAACGATAAACAAGTTAATATTTCGGACATATGACACACAACGCATCTAGTCTCAAACTAAGCAGAACTTGTACTATGACTACTAAGACAACTGATATAAATACATATATACCTTTATTTCCACATACATACATACACATACATAATATATATAAAAAACACCCAAACTCTGTAACAAGCATTTGCAGATCATACAAACATTTAGTCCGACCCCGGCATCGAACCTGAGACTTCACACAGAAGTCGCATGTCTTTTTTTTTAACGTGTAAAAACCTCCTCGGGCCGTCACCCCACCGGAGTTTTGCGGAGGTGTGGTGTGTCGGCATCGGACTGACTCAAAAACTACACAGTGTACCACTCTGCGCCTGTGATAGGAGGGATCTGGAAACAGCTACTATTATGACATCCAGAGCAGTTGCATGCCCTACCACTGCGCCACCAAGGAAGTCAAGAATATCAGTAACGATACGAGTATCATGGCGTTCTGAGATTTTTAGTTTTGGAGCTAATAAGAATTGAGTCGCCTGATCGTTGTTTATTCTCTACAAGTATTGAACATTATCAGACAAAAAAACTAACCAGACTCCGACAAAAAATTAATTAGATTACCTTTAAGTACAGACCAAAATTGATAACCCGTCACTGGAGGCAAGTTATTTATTTAAGTACGTACCTTTTCTAAATTTATACGTATACGATTCTAAAGCAGTTATTCTTGAGTTGACATATTGTGCTGTTGCATTGTAAGGTATTTAACATCAATCGCAAACGGCCATTATTCTATTCACAACAGTGAGCCTTTTAAATTCAATGTATTTTGTAGTTATGATATATCGTTGGGACAGACAGACATCCAAAAATTATCGAAAAAAAAATTGGCATAGGGGCAATAATGTGAATTCATCCAAACTGGACATAATCTGCTGGACGAATATCGACCTTAGTTAGTTTTATTAAAAAAAAAAACTAATACTACTCAATAGATGAGTAATCTGATAGTAAGTGGTCACCACTGCCCACTGAAAACCACAAGTAAGTCGTCATCTTTTAATTTCCACTCTCAAATAGAAGGGGGTGCAAAGGGATGCACATGCACCCCAGTGGTAGAAAAGAAAAGGCATCGAAACATACATATTTTTAACTTATTTCATGAAAAAGTCGATTTTTATAGCATGTGCGGATGTAACATTGATACACGCCTCTGAAAATAATTCTGGTGACACTCATGACCTTCACTAACCTCACAATGTGTTTGTATTCCAAGTTTTCTGGGTTTTTCTTAAAATCGTCATATCACTTCGGTCAAGCCCGTCTATATGACATGCAGAAGCATAGCCATCCCACTTTGAGATACTTTCAAACAATGAACTTCAATATTAATACTCACGATTCTAAACAAAATACAATACGAAATCGTTCCTTTTCTCGGAAATATCAACGTAACAGCCGAAACTATTTCGAGTGTTCAGTTTTAAAGATTTGTCATTAAGGCGAATGGGACAGCTTGCCAAATAGTTATAATCTATTCTAATTGCTTTACGTTTTATGTAATGGATGTTTAGTTTTGAAAGAATACAATTGACGTCATAGCATCTCTTGTTTTACGAAGAAAACAAAAACTTGACGCAAACTTTGCGACTGCTGTGCATGAGGTCTCGTTTTCAATTCCCGGGTCAGACCAAATGTTTGTATGATCTGTGAGTATTTGTTTTCTATGTATAATATGTATGTATTTACAAAAAATAACAGTTAATCTAGCTGTGATAGCACAAGCTCTGCTTATTTTGAAGCTAGATGGCACTGTGGGTCAGATGTCCGATTATTCATTTATTTACTTATAACAAATAATATGTTCTAGAGAATTCTATTTGATGACAATTTTGCAGAATATAATTATCCAGACATAAAAAGACACTGTGAACTACGAATGCTAATATTATAGTGTATCTTTAAAAAACGTGTTTTCTGGTGACAATAATAGAAACTTGACTTATAATTCAATTAGATTATTTTATCTGTTTAGCATTCTTACGATTATTACTTTTGTTTCATTTACATACTGTTTTTTTTTAGAGATTAGAAACGATGGCCGATGGGGCCATAAAGTTTTGGAGTGGCGATCGCGTATTGGGAAACGCAGTGATAGTAGGCCCCACACAAGGTGATCTGACGACTTGGTGAAGGTCGCAGGAAGCTGCTGGCTGTTGTGGAGAACCTTGGGGTAGGCCTATATCCAGCGTCTTGTGGCCGTCTTTTGGCTGAGATAATATGATTCTATTTTAACAATAATATATGAATAAACACTACCTTCTCATATACTACACTTTTTATAGGTATCTATATATAAGTAGTTGCCCATACAAATAATACAATAAAAGTCTGTACGTAACTCAACAAGTACGTTATTAAACAACACTTGTTTTTCTGTAAAATTAACCTAAACAGTTGGTAAATATATCATTATACAACAGCTTCTACTAGCCCACTGCTGGACATAAGCATCTCCTTCGAAAAGAAGCTTTGGCCTAGTATACCATACTGACCAGACGGGTTGGTATATGGTTTATTTCAAGTTTTCCTTGTTTTAGCAGTGATGTTGCCGTGTTTTTTTTATAGAAGCCTAGCAAAGTGATTCTACTCTGCCTGATGAAATAGAATCCAAGAGTGGGGGACGCTATCTCGCGCTATACTCATTGCGAATGCAGACAATGCAGTATTACGACCCACGCTACGGCGGCCTAGTGAGTTGCTTCTTCATGCCCCGCGTAGAGTATCCAGGATCGTAGCTCTGTGTAGTTTATTCGCTTTGTTGCTTTTTTCAACACCTATGAGATGAATAGGTGGTGACACTCTATATTCTTAATCCGTCACCATGCGGATACCAAAATATCACGAGTAAAAAATCACACGGATATATCCGTCCTACTTTAATTTGCTAATTTACACATACTCACAACAATATAACGTTATCTTTTTGCACCTCTTCCAAATTTAAATGCGATCATCACAAAAAGTTTCTTCTCCATCACCCTCATCATATCTACTTTTACTCAATTCATCCACCTTTTCTTGTTCGCCTCTTTTCTTATACATAGAACTGTCTTCACCACATCTAACTAAATGAATTTATGTTTTCAAGTTATTAAAAAAGTCTTAGATCTGTACAAAACAACGAATACGCGAGAAGTTAGCCTTCGTATCGAATCAACGTCCGTTTAATAAAAAGTAGCGTGTGTAATTGACCTCAGTAATAAAGGTGTCAATTGATATAAAATTTCCAAATGATGTATGAGATTATTTACGAAGTTGTTCCACTGTTGTTTTGTATGATAACGTTCTCAATAGAAATCGATGATAATATTATTAACATCTCTTTTTTAAATATCTTGTCTGTATGTCAGTTTATTATAGCTAATCTCTGAAACGGCTGGACCGATTTTAACAAGACTTTTACTAGCAGATAACTGATGTTTGAAGGAATGACTTAGGTTGGTTTATTTTTTTTCTTTTCATTTTTCTTTTTTTAAAAAAAGACAACGCCCGCACTAGCAATAAATCCTGTGTCGCGGGGGACTTTACAAACATACAAGAAACGGACACAAAGAACACCCAGACTCAGAACAAGGATTTATGGATCACACAAAGTGTTGTCCCATGTGGGATTTGAACCCACAACACCCAGCGCAGTAGAGAGCGGTTTGGCGACCGCTTAAACCACTTGGCCAATCGTGCAGTCAGTTATTTGGAAAAAAAATAGAGTTACGGGTAAAGAAAATTAAAACCAATTTAATTAAGAACAATATCGAATTCAATAGCAACAAAAACCGATTGAGATCGACAGGAGTGATATCACGGCTTCACAAAAACCGGTGTTCAGTGTTTTTTTTGTTGTTTTTTAAAGTATGAGTCATCAGACATGATCATCTAATTCGAAACCAAGTGTAACCTTTACTATGGTAGCCAGACTGCTCTTTAACACACTTACATATTACATGCACAGTATACATAAATTATACATACACAGACAGAGCACGAAAGCGAACAAAGAAAGATATTTTATATATTTTATGTGTATTACGATTATTCTTACCATTTTCTTTTTAATTACTAATAAAATTTCTAAACTAAAACACACTCATAACTTACATGATATAAATGGAAAATAATTCATTCAAATCTAAATGTAAATCATTCAAAAAAGATTTCATACAATTGAAGTTGCAGATATATTTACGATCCACTCGCGTCACGGCTCTAATTTCACACCCTATGCAAATAAGCGTTTTCTCATTTACCTATTTTTTCTTTCCTATTTTTCTTGCACTGCAATACACATAAATATATAAAATCACGCCTGTTATCCCAGAGGGGTAGGCAGAAAATATTAAGCACCACTTTTCATCATATTTTTTTTTTTACTTTTGTTTGCTTCGATGTAAATACCTGTACATAACAATTTAATTGACAGTATAATTAGCATAATATAACAGTAAAGTTATTTCTCATTATAACGACTTTTTATGAAACGCAAATATTAAAATTTCTTATGCTCTGCTACGTTACCTGTGACAATAACTCTTATATTATTTCTCTGGTTGGCTATTGAAAATATTATATATATCTATTATAATTTACATCATGCAAAAGTTTTCTAAGACAGTAGGTATTTTTAAATATCTGTTGCTACCACATATTAATGTTCGTGTATGCATTTTGTTATACACATCCACGCAAACGCACACAAAAAGTGATTTAGAAACCGATTTGAAAATAGAATCCAATTAAAAAAAAAATCGAGGTTATAGAACTTTTTGCATTAGGAACTAAGTAAATTTGATACTAGTAGCATTAATAATACATTAAAATTTCAATTTGTAATACGTACACTCTGCAGAAATTACAATTTGAGGGTATCACAACAATTAGTGATAAAACCATAACAGTACATTCAACCCTATTGCCACGACTTAATGTAAATATACCCACAGTGATAGATTTATTCTCTGACCAGTAAAATCAAAGCATTCATGTAGTGATCAAACTGAAACATGACGTAGCACAAGCTGTCAATGTCTATTTTCATCTGACCGACAGACGACACGTAGAGATATTTTGGCACATGGCAATGGCTTATATACTTATTAGAAACAATGTCAATGTCTATGAAATAAATAATAGAGTTGATCTCCATGTGGATTTAATTTCGATTTTTAAATTCGAAATGCATTCGAAATTTGAATTTGTACTTTATTTTACTTAGTATGTGTTGACATCTTAGATTTTAAGATTATTACAACCTAAAAATCCACCACTCCACAAAAATATAAAATAAAGCTATGAATGCCATGATTATATAAGCAATCAGTGTTAATTTAAGTATGTTTATTGAAGATGACCACGAGGATCCGCAACATAAGCTAATGTTATAAACCTGATACGATAATGAAATACGTAATTGGATAGCCACACGGAAAATCTATTGTTCATAAGTTGATGGGCGACTTCGCAACACTGAGATGGTAAACAAAACATTCACGTGGGATAATTTTAGCTATTTCTTGTAACATGTACGCGGGACAGACAAAATAATATTAATCCTACGTCTATTTTGAAGTAGAACAGATTTATTTGCTTTTAAACAGAGATACTGCAAAGATTGTGATCGTTCGACCTTTTTGCTACCGCGACCTCACAGTAAATCTGTGGTAAGCAATTCTGAAGATAGCGGGCACTCCAAGAGTGGCTGGTGGTTTTATTATAAGTAAGTAATTACTTTTACAATAAAAACTTATCAGTAAAAAACGAGTCACTAATAACCAGAATAACCTACATATATGTAAATATGAACAGATGTTTCGCTTGCCTTGCTTGTTTCGTTTGTAAATAATTGTAATAATTTGAGTACTTAGTTTGTTTCACATCCACAAACAGCTAACATTTTACTAAATAGCCATTTAATGATGCCCTACACAATAGAAATAAATACTGACCTATATTAATAGACCATGTTTGTGACTCTTAGAGATAAGACATTATGTGATAACTCATTAGAATTATGTGTGCTAACAGTGTTTATGTGGTGTACCAAAGTCACTTTTTTTTTACAATAATTAGTTGTGTTGTAATTAAGATGGCATGCTTGAGTCATGATACACCATAACAGACGGATTCGCAACAGGCACTGGTACCTAAATAATTGTGAACCGCGTTCCATAATACATAGATAATTTTTGAATTGGGTCATGGGATATAAAATTTTGATCAAAAGTTTAGTTTGTTGCTATTAGTGTTACTAACGATAACTATTACATTATATAAAAGAAAGGGGAGGCTGCTAGCTTTTAGAAACCGATAAAACACTAAAAAATAAAGAAAGTTGTAACCAGAGATTTCTGTTTATATTAAATTAAATGATATTAAATTTAAATTATATTATATTAATTTAATATTACATTAAATTAAAAAAAAAACATTCGAAATCTAAAAACAACAGGTGCTTAGAGTATTTTCTAATTTTTTTATTTATTTGTATCGCATAAATCGTATTTACTGCACAAAACACCGTAAATGAAATGGAGATCACGTTTAAAGAACTTCAAATTTCACTCCCGTAAGAAAAACACAAGGTGTGATTGAATTAGGAATAAGGAGGTTCGCAGACGAATCAAGGTCACCGATATTGCCTGTAAAATTGCTAAACTTAGTGGCAGTGGGCGGGGCACGTTGCACGCAGAAACGATAGCCGAGGGGACCATAAAGTTTTTGAGTGGCGACCGCGTGCTAGAATTAGCCGTTGGATGCGGGCAGCACAGGACCGGCTATGAGATGAAGGTGATAATAATGAAGAAAAAAAAATCTAATATATTATTTTATTAATGTGACTGTAGCATTCCAACAATTTAAAATCAGGTTTCACTTAACAATGGGTTAGGAATCGATGTTACTCATGATTTGAACCAAATCTGGCGTCCATACTTCTGGAAACTCACCTCAAATAGCTTGAAATTATCAAACCTTTTGTAAGTTATTATATTTATAAATTTTGCAACAATAAATGAAGTATTATATATTATTCGATTATTCGTTTTTAGAATCTGTCATTGCAAAATGTCTGTCTTCAGCAAACAGCTTCTTTTATCCAATCACAATAAAATTCTATGAATCGTGACATAATCTCCAACAAATGCTTACGGAAGTGAAACTTTTGTTTCGATTACTACGTTTTTCTGATAGTAACAATATACTTTTTTATAGTTCTGTAACTTACTATCTCAAAGTCACTGTTATTATGATCGATAACACGATTTGCCTTGAAACTAATGGACCGGCCGACTTTAAGGGGTAAAATAAAATCTTTATTAAGCTCTATTCTTACTTTGGTAGACTCTAAAAAAAAGATAGATGTCTTCTTTTTACCAGTCTAATTAAGGAGTTCAATAGTCCAAGACTTTTTTGATGACAACGATACATACACTAATACCTGTGTCTCTTCAGGGAGTGGCAGAAGCGCATTAAGCACTCAAATTTTGCCAAATGTAATTTAGTCTTATTTACATAACATATGTATAGATAATTTAGGGAATTAACTATAGAAAATTTGAAAAACTTTTAAAAACCTAGGCATTCACTTTCGTTCACTCTTCAAACCTTCTCTACTCCCATAAAATTTATTACTCATTTGGTAATTGGCATTAAACCACACAAAACAAATTTTATTAAAAATCACTACTGATTCATAGTTGTCCGATGTGACTACGGCAAAATATAAGGGATTTTGTGGTTACATTCGGGTTCATGGTCACACTTTTGTATTGTAGCTGTGGTACTCCTACTATAATCATTTTGTATACAGGTATAATATGTATACGTATATTTACGTGGTCACGACTCACGTCATGTTGGCACCTACATACATTTTTTATGTTTTCCTGCCATAAGGGACTGGTCATTCTTTGTTGGTCATATTTCATTATTCTTGTTATTGAAGAGCGAGTAGCACGTAGATATAAATTATTTTAACTATTTAGTGTCATGGCGCTAAAGTTAGTGCTTGACAATATGCTACTGGAAAGCAAAGTAACCTTTATTGCCATGAAAACTGCCACAACTCAAAATTGACGACGATTATTGGGTAAACACACAAAAAACAAAGGAAACCCGGACGGGATGCAGTTCCTTTTGATTAATTAGTGAAGAAATTGTAATATTTTTTTTATTTCTGTTAAATTATAAAAAAACAAAAATAATCGTCGCGACACTACACTGTTCAAAGCAAAATAGAAAGACGAAACGAAAATAATTGGCTTACTTTCTATGAGAGAGACAGAGACAGACAGAGAAACATGCGTACGCCGCACGGTTTAGTACACTATAGCAAAAAGTGTCGTGACAACTTTTCGTCAGATTTTTTTCCGTCTAGCCTCCTTCGCAACGCGCGATAAGGAACTGCGTTTCAAAAATCATTTTTAAGACTTCTAGTTTACTTAAGGTAAATTTAAGCATCACTTAGAATATTTTATTTCTTTATTCTAGACAGTAGATATTCTGCTCCGACGACACCCACGGGATAAATAAGGGTATTAACACTACGTATTCTTAATCCGTTACCACAGGCATACGCGTCACCACACGGATAACCAGGTTTGTAAAAGTGTGACTGTGTCAGAACTGTGGGGGAGAAAAACTTTTTCCCCCGGGATAGGGTCTAACAGGGCATGGTGTCAATTTGGGAGGGACAATGGTCCGGGTCCCCCCCCAGAGTAGGGTGCCAGAGGCCGGCTGTCGGGGCGGTTTTTAATGGGCACACCACATACTCCTGACTCCTGCACCTTAAGGAGCAGGAGATCCGAAGGGATTTTTCGCCTCGTCAGCAAAAAAAATGTATGTAAAAGTATACCTATATATGATATATAAGTTTGTTATTTAGTCTGTAAAAAATGTAACAGATATTCTGTATAAGAAATATCGTACCTATTCTTTATCATTGACATATAACAGACATCTCTCACAACGACAATTAAACCTAATTTGTATTTAATAATGATTCATGGTATCATAAATACTATTAACTTCACCTGCACACGTCACAATATTTTGTACGTTTTCGATATGATACAAAGACTATTAGTCGTGTTACCTACGCGTTCAAATCACGTGATAGTTAATTTTGTAACTCGGTTTGACTACTTTAGTTTTGGGTATGGTAATAAGAATTACGCATAAACAAAGTAATATTTAATTAATTTTACAAGGCAAAAGTACAATAAATTGATAGCAAAGTTAGTGTTACGAGTATGTGTGCCATTCCTTTTAAATATTTTTTTTATCGTTAGGAGTTGGTACCTACTGTCTGTATATTTTTGCATAGGTATGTCGGTAATTTACAAAATAGTTTTAAGTTAATGATTAAGTTAAGGTAGATATTTTAATTGTTAATAATAACTATCATACGTCTTTAAAATATGCCTTGCTCTTTGTGACAGATGTCATTACTGTCATTTTTGAAGGTACATTTCAGGTGTAAATTTTAATATTAAAATAAAAATATAAGTGATACAAAATAAAATCCTTATTCAGAGCTACTTCGTTGGTTTGGGAGCTATCTGTCGGAGAGACATAGCTATATTTTGAAGACTAGTGTTAATTTACAATGATTAACATTGAACCGTGTGGTGATGGGTTATGACGGAGTATCACCACTTCTATTCATCAAATGAGTGTCGTAAGAGGCGACTAAGGGAGTGAATTAGAAGAGAAGAACAACTTGAAACAAACACTATACCAACCTGTCTGGCCAGTGTGGTATAAGAGGCCAAAACCTCCTTTCTAAAGAGAGGCCTACGTCCAGCAATGGACTGCTAAAGGCTGTTTATTAAGATGAACATTACACATTCCGTAACGTATTCCTCTTGATGTGTTGTTTCATAAAAACAGTAAAAAAGGTCACCAAAAACGACAAATCAACCAAATAAACTCTTAAGCGATTAAATCAATATTTTTATTTGATACGATGACCTGATAGGTGCATACGTAATTCTTTTTAATAGCATTCAATGCTATGTCCAATGATTTCGTTATTTTTCATTATATTCAATGAATATATAAATCCACATACTTTTATAAATAAAAAGGCTATTGCGTTATAGCCTTAAGCTTATAATACACAAAGACCAACGTCAAGATCATCACATTCAATAAAAATAATCCTAAAACTTCTCATAAAAATAAAGAAGTAAAAATAATGTTTAAATAATTAATGTAAAATTGAAATTCACGTGAGATTGTAACTTGAATTTATTTTTTTTTGGAATTTTTAGAAGCTGTAAATGCTATAATTTAGATATAACCAACGTGTTTTTAAACGAAAAAAAAAGAAAAAAGATTGAACACCAGTGTTACAACTTTTCCCTACCGTACCCAAATAAGACCTACTAAACTTGGCAACACTATTTTAAAGTCAACAAATGAGAAACCGGTTTAAAATTTTTATGTGTCTTTGATAAATGATATTTATTTCTGCATGTAAAGCTTTTAGTAATATTTTTACATGTCACGCGTCGGACTTTACAGCTAGAAGGCGCCGGCATTTCCCAAGACTCGCTCTGGGAAGAAATGTCGAAACAAACCACAGAGGTGTCGTTTAAGTCCGTGAATGTTGATTAAATAAAAACGAGTCTGGGTTGATCTTTTGAATAAAGGGCAATGGCTTTGACTTGGCCTGTCCATACAGGCGGCCCTAGCCATTGTGTTACCTAACCACTCAAGTCAAGACATTTGGACAGTATAAGTCAGTTCGCCAGCAAGACATTTAGGTAGGCCGTGAAAGCACTGAAATTCACTAGAAAGATACTAAACATGAACTAATATTACAAGACTTAGACTAAACTCACCTTTACATACGTAAAAAGGTTACTATTACAAGTCTACTTCCATGGCAGAAAAAAGCAAATAAAAAAAAAATACGAAATGCAAGAATAAATGAAATGTCTATTACTTTCAAAAACGACCAACGTAAACGCGGGAGTGAACAGCATTGATCCCAAGCAAACTTCTTATTTAAATAAACTAAAACTGCGATAAAAATTTTCACATGCTTTTTGTTTTATTTTATTGAGCATTAACAAATTTAAGTCCCTAATTTAAATTTGTTAATACCTAATTCTTGTTAGTTTGGCATTTTATTGTAGAATCGCACACCCTGACATCGAAAATACTTGCATACCTATTGTAATAGTCGTTGGCAATACGAGTTTATCTCTATTTCAAGTTTCGATATCCTGCATGTCACTAAACTTTGTGAATAAATGAATATTTTTCTTTATACACACCAAATTTTCATAGACGAATTAAATGCATGATGTCATGATATCAATTTCTTCAAACTTATCTCGCAATGACTGCCTTTAACTGGATTATAAAATGCGCGAATAGCCCTCTTCTGCAATACAGAGATACTTTGAATGTACCCAGCATTCCCCCGAACAAAATATCACATGACATTACATTATGTAAAACTGTTAAAATAAGTAAAGTGTAATATGTAAGTACTGAAATAATTATACATTACGAATCTATAACCTTACTCAAGTACATCCAACAACCAACGATGTAAACTACTCAACTCTTCACTAAGTATTCAGTTGATAATCAAGTGATTTTAAATGTACCTACGTCAGTGATGCAGAAAAAGGGTCTACCTCTCGGACCTGTTACTGTGAAATAGAAAAAAGCTTTCATGTCAGCGAAACTTATAACAAGTACATGATAATCAATGGTGACTCATTGTGAGATACCAGTAAATTATCGAAGTGTAAGCACTACAACAACACAGGCACCATACCTGTCTAAGACCTGCACCAGGGCGGCCAGTTACCATATTTGGTTACAAAATCCGTATCATTCAGTTAACTTTACGTATCCTGTTTGCAATATCGTGTATGATTAGATACAATGGTTTTTCCAAAGCAATATTTAGCACCAAGTTAAGACAACGTGACATGTCCAGATATATTCGGTATTGGAGAGAACAGTTCGCTTGTTAGGATAAAAACTGTCTTATATTTGCGACTGGCATCACGGCATTAAACTCTTTTTAAGCTCCAAGGATAAATTAAAAATTGTTTGGAAAATTTTAGAACATGTCTTATTAATACATAAGTAACAACTTTATAAGCTAACGTAACGTTTAAAATTCCTGGCAATTACTTTTTGCAATTTATTGACATGTTCCAATAAATTAGCAATGATTAAAATGAGATTTATGTGCATGCATAAAAAAGCAAAAAATAAAGGTTTATCTTAATATGTCGTGACGGCTAGTGCCGAAGTGTGAGGTGTGCGATGTTTGCATGACATCGAAGGTCGCTAATTAAAAAGTATACATGATAACTACGATTACTAAGGCAACAATAACTCAAAACTAACTTACCTGGTGGGATTATAAGTGAGATAAGAGCAAAGAGCCCAAGAAATCCCGTCAACATTTTCCCAACACTCTGGACAAATACGTATAAAATAAAACCGTTTGCATTGTGTATTTAAAAAATAAGCTAGTAATTTATTATACAATCACCAGTCACAACACTTTAGTTATCACTATTAACACTAGAAAAACTGTTGAAATTTGTTACAGTGTAATAAATAACAGTTATAAAGAACAAAATGTTAGTTTAGTTCGATACGTGTAATCGTGGTGTAGCCACCATTTTGGCGCCAGAACACAGACGTGCGTTCGGTTCAGCGCAGCGATGCGGACTTACTCAACTCAAGTCGGCTACTATGACCATTCTCGCTAGGTGATTGATTGCCGCGTGAGGCTTGTTTGGGCGGTTCGCCATTACAACGAGTGTCTGTTGCGACGCGGCAGCGATAGTTTGCAACAATCCACGTTCCACTCTATCTCAATTGACATCAAATCGTTTGCATTTGCTCAATAGCCACAGGTCAAACAGCTTCGATCTGGCTACGTCAATCTATACGGCTTTATTAAAGAAAACATGATTTCTTGCCACGTTGTACAAGAAATTTCTTATTACAAAACTTGACACATAATAATTATTTAACAAACGACTTTCAAAAAACAAAAGTTTTGATAATTTTTCATTTTTCTTGTATGTACAATACAGCCGATGTTTTCCATAACATCATCATCATCATCATCATTATCCTCAGCCTATAATAGTCCGCTACTGTACGTAGGCTACTCTTTCAAAAGGAGCGTTTGGTCTACTATGCAACGCTGACCAAACGGGTTGACATGAAGGTTTTGTCTCAAGTTTTCCCTTTCTTTGCTGTGCGAAAGTAAGGTTATCAAAGCTAATACAATATCAAAAAGCGAATACATTCTAAGTGCAGTGTTTAATAATGTGTCATACTGCGTACACGTCACGAGATTTTTTTATTTTAGGTTAAAATACCTTTGGAAGAAAAGACTTGGGGAACCAAGTGCTGTGCACGTTGTTGTTTCGGTGGTAAGACCTATTGTGGCGGCTTCTACATTATAACACAAAGTAAATGTACAACGGCGCCATCTAGCGAAGATACATCGAACCACGAAGTATGAACGAAACGTATGAATGTAAGGAACTAAATACAATGCTAACTACTAATCCTGTATCGCGATATAGAGATTCGCGTGGCAATTAGCATATGTACAACATCCCAACATCAACTGTTGGGCCGTGGCCCGCCAGGCATGATCATCTCGCCTGGACGGAGCATCCTCCTTTTGTGTCGGAGGGACATGACACACGTCCCTCCACAGTGGTGACCCCGACGTGATTAGAAGCAGCCTTCAAATCAATAGCAGCAGCGTCACTCCCACAACGATGAGCGGTAATCAAGTCTCAGCCAGCCAGCAACTTCGGCCTCAACAGGGATACCACACGCAGGAAGTGCCCGCTTCAGCCTGGTTACCCAATGGCCTCATCAGCGTCTAGGCACAGCATACTACACCTACGGTCCTTGTAAGCAGAGCATCTCTCTCCCGTTTACGCAGCAGCCAGCCACTACGCAGCAACCGCCCCGACTCACTGGGGACTTCACCGCAGCAACGCGCACCGCATACTATCCCGACTCACTGGGATCTGCGGACTTCAGCCCCGACTCACTGGGACTAGCGGCATTCAGTTCCGACTCACTGGAACTTGCGGCACTCAGTTCCGACTCACTGGAACTCTCCACACACACACACACTCCTGTTCACCACCACTCCTCCACGTATGAATGTAATGAACTACAATGCTAACTACTAATCCTGTACCGCGATATAGAGATTCGCGTGGCAATTAGCATATATACAACATTCCAACATCAACCGTTGGGCCATGGCCCGCCAGGCATGATCATCTCGCCTGGTCGGAGGATCCTCCCTTTGTGTCGGAGGGATATGACACACATCCCTCCACACCTATTGTGTAGAATTAGCTTGATAGGCATAGCAGGACCCTCTTATACCGGCTACACAGGTGATCACTAGAAAAGACTGTTTCAGAAATCACCTGTGTCTGATCCACAAGGAGCCAACGCCTGAGTGCCACCACTGCGATCACCGGACCGTGGACACAGCACTCCACACGCTGGTTGAATGCTCGGCATAGGTGGATCAGAGGCGTGATCTCGTGGCAGCCACCGGAGTGAGGATTCTTTCGCTCAGTACCATGATTGCAGCCATGATACTAAGAGAGAGTGCATGAAACTCCACAGTCTCTTTTTGCGAGCAGGTTATGCTTGGCGGTTATACTGCAGAAGACTCAGGTACCGGTGATTATTAAAGCATTTCCGTCCTCCTTAAGCGTAGGCTTGGGCTGGCAGGTCAGGTCGTCTGTAACACTAGCAGAACCAGGTCGAGCTGCGAGCACTATGGACCACGTTCATCTTTCTGGGGGCAGGAAGAAAACGGAACATGGAGGTTGCCTACTTCATCTACAAGCCGTAGGTGGGGCGAAGTACGTCGGATTTCCTTATTAGGGCGCACCTGGTTCTCCGGTGGCACCTGAGACGGTGTGCGGATTTTGGTCGATTCGAGTCCGACATAACTACCTTTCGGTAATATACGTAGGGATTTCAGCACAAAAAAAATGGTTCTTTTTAAGTTTTCAAATATTTTAAAAGTCATTCCCAAAAACAAAAAATGTATAAATATTCTTTTATAAGGAACTATAGATTAGGTTGCTTTTATTACTTACTTACCCGATAATCACACTACTGTGTCAGAACACAAAACTTCGACATCAGCCTGTTTGTGCTGTCAGTTATGAGCCTTAGCATGAGGGACGTGATTTTAAATGACTATGATATTTGAAGAAAATAGCTTCTTATACACGATTTAAGCAAACTATTTATATGATAAATTCATTCTTACGAATGTAAAAAATAACTGTAAACTAATTCACTTCAAATTTCTTTATTTATTAAAAATACAATTTGATTTAAAGCACACAATTGTGTGCAAAGAAAACAAATCACATTGCCCTGTGTACATCACTAAATCTATTATACGTAATAGCCGTTATAATAAAAAATATTTGATAATGTTTATTTAATACTAAAATATGTTTTTTTTTCAATTCTTAACACTTATAACATAAACATGGACTTTTTCGTGCTTCTAGTACCATTACATGTACATAAACGCGCAATGCCACTACAAGTTGTTTCATACACAAATATTATAGACGTTGCCGTACAATTTGTTGTCTTCATTCCATCTGCGATTACTTCGTAATCTGAGGCTATACTCTTGTCCCGCGTCGCTACCATGTGTAGCGCTTAATTACTTCCAATTGGGTGATTTTTTACAAAATGTTCGTGCCCTTTTTTTTTTTTTACGCGGGGAATGCTTTTCGCACCATACCCTCCGGAGGGACGAAGGGCGTGTGTGGGACTCCCGGAAAACCGGTATACCCACTAAACCCCGCGGCGGCCTACCTTGGCAGTCGGGAGGAGCTCCAGGAACGCATTAGCGGCTTCTAGAGTCCTCCCTGCCGTACCTCACAAGTGAGGTACATCCCGGGCACCTCATGCCCCAAGGGCAGGACGCTATCGCACCTCTCTCCGCCCTGCATAGTAAGAGGCAGAACAGCGCCCCGCCCCAGACGACACTCCCCGGCCGCACCGGAGTGTCACCTGTCTCGGGTCGCTTGGAGCAGTCACATCGAAATGTTCGTGCCCTACAAACATTCTATACGTGCCCCGATCGCATCATCGAATCGGCAACTGCAACATGATAAAAAGTCGTTATAAAGACTTAATAACTTGCAGAGAATAGTTCATAATTTTACCAGTATTTTTGATACCTCTCATCAGTCAAAAGCTATAATTTTATCATAAATTTAGGCACAGAAACAGCTATTTGTTTGCATTTTAAAATTAACATCTCAAAAACCATGGCGTTCTGTCTTTAGATCTGGTTATCTTTCAAAAGAGTTAAAGAGGCAAGGAAGGTAAAAAATCAAAAATAGCTGTCCTAGCATCTCAGTCACGTAAGTCTTCTGCTTATTCTTTCCTCTTCTGATTTTACACAAGTGAAATAGTGTGGTAAATGTGTATGGTCTTCTCCTGGCAAAAGAGCCTTCTCTTTTACCAGGAGAAGACCAAAAAATGTTCAAATAATACAAAACAATCGTCCTTCCTGATCGAGTTCACCGGGTGCATCACTTAAATCACATCGATATTTATCGCACTGTGACTCAAATAAATACAAAATAAACTAACTTGCGTTTGACGAGGCGCCTGCTTATATAACTCGCCATAGGTCCACCAGTTCATTTCCGAATATTCCAATGTTCCTTGCCAAAAGAACAATCGAACACGATCGCTTCCGAAAAACACATTCATACATAAGCAAGCCAACCACGCGACAATCTATGTCTATATTCGACGTTATGTTTGTTCCTATAAAGTTCATTATGCTGTGCCACAATACAATGTTAATGGAACCTAATATAGAATCGTACGCACGAAAAAACTATGGCTTCTTTACTCAAATCTTCGTTACATTTCGTAACAATACTTATATGTATATCAATACATATAAATAAAATTGGAGTGTCTGTTTGTAATATTGAAATAACCGCTTTTTACTACATGCATATGAATATATGTACATACGATACATACACCAAATTAACATTTTTACAATTTTTGTCTGTATGTCTGTCTGTTTGTTCTGGCTAATCTCTGAAATGGCAGGACCGATTTTGACCGGACTTTTGTTGACAGGTAGCTGATATAATAAGGAGTAACTTAGACTACTTTTATTTTAGAAAAATAAAGTAATGTTGCAATGTCCAAGTACTGTCCAGCAGCGCGAGCAGCTCGCGCGCCTTCCACCGCTATACAGGCTGGTCCAAAAGGTGAGACTAAAAATTTTTTTATAGATTCCTGACATCTAGATGTACCCGAAATGTATCCAATGTATCAAATCGAAATGGGGTATCCATGTATGTTATGCGATTTTTGGTAGTTTTTGAGTTAAGATTTTTTTTTTAATTTTGAGAATTTTCGACTTGACCGAACTTAATAATTTTTTTCTCAGAAATTATATATCTTTGTTCTTATTTTTTTTTTGTAACATTATCCTCATTATTTGCACTTTTATACATAAAATACCCTGCTTCCTACCATTATTGTTAGTTACAAAAATATTGATCGAAAGTAAAAAATTAAGGTGAAAGCGAATCACATTTAAATTTTCAACTTTAAATTAAAAATTAAAAAAAAGTTTCATGACTTTTAAGTAATTTTAAAAACTGTGCAAGACCCTAAGCTTTAACTATAACTCATAAAAAGTGATGTTTGATAGGCCTGTTTTACCCGAAATCTGCGGGCTGACGGTTGTGTCTCAACGACTTCATTTTTAAATTTCACACGGACAAAGTTACGGTTACAGCTAGTAATATATAAAAGTGTTTGTCTATAAATGTTTTCTACACATCAGACAAATTATAAAATGCGGGTAGACGTAATACATTATACTTTTCTTCGACACCTGACACTAGTCACATCTGATTACCGCGACTAATGTTTTCGGTGCCGCAAAAGAATGCAAATAAAAATATTCTTACAACGTACATATGTTAAATATGTACATATTTGAGTAGTGTAAATTGTACATATGCAACTTTTATCGTGTTTTGTGTGCTGACTATCTTTCTAACTTTTATTGTGCCTTCTAAGTATAAGCTTCGTGTCTCATGTGTGCTGAACATTAAGTGAACATAATAAGCGAAAGGATTATTTGCATTTCTTACAATCGTAAGTAAAACCACACTCTAAGACCTAAAAGTCTATAACACCTTTATAACATTCTATCCAATAATTGTTGTTCCGGTTGAAAGCTCCAGAAATTAGCTCATTTACACAAATTAGTGACACAAAAAGTATTTATCTGCTTTAATAGATTAGCATATACCTACTCGTTCCTACATACATAATTACAATTTGATCTTATTTCTAACCTCTTTGATAGACATCTGTTAAGAAACATTAAAACTTTGTGGGCTATCCCGATCGAAAGCAGTTTTTCACATTTAACTTCAAACCAGCCTAAGATGCAGACCGTTTGTTTATTAAACCTTTAATTATTGGAATATGAAAAATAATAACATAAACACTTTGGGTATCAATTTTTAATTATTTATCATTTTAGCATCGAGCAAATGATTGAATTATGCTTTACGTTTTTGATGGATCACCTCATTATACAATTGACTGCTACAATGTTGCCCACATAGAATATAGGGATATTATTAGAATATAGGGATATATAGGGATATTATTTCTTGTAAATATTATTCAAATTATAAAAAGAATTAATGAAAGGGCTTGGACACAATTTTTTACTGCTTTAGGTCCGAACTAGTCATGTGTTAAAAGTTAATGAATCAACCAATTAACATTTGTTATTGTTATCATTATGTTACTTTTTAACATTCAATTTGCAAAGAGAGAGTCAGTTCATGTCGTCAAAAATTACTGTGATGTATGAGATAGGCACTGTTTTAACAAGTAAATTATAATATTGCCATTCTATTCGTTAAGAGGCCTCATTCCACAAACCGTAGAAAATATCTATGTATATTGTTTTCCCTCGACCTTATATGAAAATAGGAACATGTCTTTTTCTACATGACTCTTATTTGTTCTTTTCGGAATTATTATGTTGATAATAGGAATTTCAATAAATTGATAGTTTTTTAGTCACGTTGAATATTTGAGATAGGCAACTCAATTTTTGATGTCAAAATTATTTCAGAATTTGACACCAAAACTGACGTATGAGCGAATAATACGAATGACAACCATAACATTTCTGCCATGTAGTTGCGCGGGCGCTGTAAATATCGTGTTATTCTTAAGTGTTGTTTTTTTTTTACGCTTTACTAAGTCTGTGTTTACTACAAGTGCATATTCCTTTATTTTTCTTTGTGTAGACTGAATCTGTTATAATAGTAGAAATGGGTTTTACTTACACTACAGCGCATGTTCTTATAGGATGTTGTTCCAGCGCTTTTCTTATGGAAATATTAATGGCAAGAAAGTCTAGTAGCGCTAATTTAGTTACATTCCTCCAATTTTTTTTTATATCATTATATGGATTCATAGTGACTGTTAAACTGGGCAGGGTAAGTTGTTTTTACTTAAGATATGACACAAACTTTTTTACATTTTGTTAAAGTTAACTTATTTTTTAAATATGCATCACAATATTTAGTACCTATTCTTTAAAAGCTTAAGTAATTTAAATACGCTTATATTTGCTGGTATGTTTCTAACTTTTTGGAAAAACCATGATTATAAGTAAAATATTTTCCTTAATCACACCAGTTAGCTTTATTTTAAGTGACATCGTTCAAAAATAATAGAGTACTATACATTATAAATACAATCATTTGTTTTTCCTTAACAATACAGCTTTGTGTCATCCCTGTTCTTAAGTCTGTTATATTTTATGTATTTAATTCACTTCTGTTTACCAATTCGTGGATACACACATGGATATAAAATATGTAATGACAAAGTATATTGATTCCTAAGCTGTAACATCTACAAAAAATATATATTCTGATGTTTCTGTGGCAAAGACTACAGGTCTGTATTATTTTAGTGTATACAGATAGTAATGTTTATAAGATTGTTACATCGATTATTCTCTTTGAACACCCATTTTTCTGCCTTTAAATTCCTAAGTGCCTTTGTTTCAAGTGGAAGGCAGAAACTAGAAAGAAAATAAAATTATGTATGCTCATGGGCATACATACGAGTTCTATAACACTTAAGTAGATTTGATAAGTATTTAGTTTCCATTTATTTGTATTAAGTTGAATTTTAAGTATCAATAAAAATATATATTAATTTTTTCAGCTTCCGAACTCATAAATAAATATTTTTACACTTTCAGGTGAGCCCAAAAATTCCTATAAAAGAGTACATAATACTAGTCACTTTATTTTTTTTAACCACAGTGGCTAATAATTATGTTTATGCCTTGCATGTACCTTCTACATTACACATGATTATAAGGTAAATATTTATTTATCTATGGTATAAAATTTCAAAAACAATAACTAGCAAGCTTTAATTTAATTGCAATTTATGAGGTAATCAAAAGTAAGGTGTCTTTTTAAATTGTGTGAGCTTCGCATATTTTAATTTCAATTTTTTTTTATTGAATAGTTACACTAATCCCAGTTTTGACTGTTAATGTTATTCTTCAATGAGAGGCATAAGAGTTAAACTTGTGTTTGAGCGTTCAAAGAATTTTTGCTCTCAAAAAGAATGAAGTAGTTTAGTGTAGTAGGATAGTTTGTATTAATTTTTGCTCAAAATATGGTACAAACTGCTCAATAACTCTTCTAATATTGACAGTGGCGTACAGTGAGTAATCGTCAACAGCTTTTAAGAGTCCACTCCTGTACATAGGCCTCTCGTTAGCAAGGAAGTTTGACAGTGAGTCAACTCTGACTAAAAATGTTTAAAAGTGCGCTAAATTATTCTAAGAGGGCTAAGATAATTTTAGCACGAAGATTACCTACAATTGAGGAGATTAAGTATGAATCTCTGGAGGTACTCCAGGCAATTCTTAAAAGTACGTTTCGGAAGTGTTTTGGACGACTGAAAAAAGCACTGGCAAAGATAAATTATACCAGAAGTGCATATTTTTTTAAGGGGAATATATAATTTTAATAACATTATTTTGTAAATGAATATTTTTTAATAAATTGAAAAGTTACCTTATTTTTTGATCACACAGTGCATGTATGTGACTATGTTTGTTCAGGTGATTTTGCAACTCAATTTTGAAGTAGATATCTTCAACCGATTGAGCTGAAATTTTGCACAGCATATGTACAGTGGGCCAAGAATTCGTTAACATTTGAATCTAACATTACGCGCTAATAAATGCCGCGCGGGTGGCACGGAGAGGAGTCTAACTAACCATTAGCTCGTTTCTCGCAAATTTTGCCACAATGGATCGCTTCACTGTGTGAAACAATTTTATTTTAACAACAGTTCGCTTGATACTGTGAGATACTTATTTCGCATTGAATACGATTTACACAACTGAAATCAATGTCCGAGTGCTCCTTTAATAAAGAAATGGGTGAAGAAGTTTAAAGAGACAATGGTCGAAAATATGTTTCCGGAAAAGCTGATTTCCAGACAAGGCGACATTTCATGGCCACCCAAAACTCCAGATCTATCCCCGGTAGACTTATTTTTATGAGGTTATTTGAAGAAAAAATCATGTCTACATCAATAAACCAAATACACTACGTCAACTAAAAGAAAAATTAGCGAAGAGATGCTGGCAATCTCACGGTTTCTTTGCCTACAAGTATTCGTAAATTTCGGTGCTAGCTTAGAAGAGTGCAAAGGTCGAAACAGTGGTCATTTAGACGATGTAATTTTTTAATAATATTTTTAATTTATATGTATTAGCTTTGTTGTACATAAGCAATTTTATAATATATCAAATGGTTTTTATATACATTTTTTTTTTCAAATGTTAACTAATTCATGGCCTACCCTGTATATCTGGTGACAGTGCAATATTATGGTGATATGAACCTAATCCGACGATGGAGCTGGAAGATGGTCATGAGAAATCTGTAATGAAGCGACCTAACTCTATCGAGTATGGTCTCATAAGATTCGTCTTGACATGTACTTTGTCAATAAATGGTATTATTAAAACGATACAACCCCATTGACTTTGGTCTTTTTTGATTTCTTGAGAAATACTTTAGTCCTAAATGGTAGTCAGGGTTTGATGATGAAGTTGGAAGATGATCATAGAATCTCAATAGTAAAAGGACGTAACCGCCTTAATTTTGTTTTTTTTTTATTCGTCTTAATAGGTGCTTTATAATACCCTAGATATAGTCCTAGATCATATCCACAGAGACAAGACGCTAAAGAGTACAATCAACACTGAAGTGTACAATCAGATCCTGTATCTAGCAAAAGCAGTGATGCGTGCAAGTGACCCTATGTTCCTACGAAGCCCTAACTATGTGCGTCTCAGTACAGAACTAGCAAACAAGACCGTTATTTCCCCGAAATTATAGTGAATACATCTCCTACCTACGATTTGCAGATGACATCATAATGACAGAGACACTGCAGAACCTACAACAGATACTGAATGACCTAGCTAACTCTTCTCTTAGATGAACTTGGGTTAAACCAAGGTCATCTAAGAGAATTTGAGAAATTATTCCATGTGGTCTGGATGTCGTAGTAATAGCTGTCCCCAGATCCGTCCTATCTTGGGTATAAACTGGCACACCGTGTGGTTTTAGTCGGTCTGATTACGACACACCACCCCGCCGCTAACACCGGTGGGGTAACGAACCAGAGGGTTTTCCACGCGTTAAAAAAAAATGTTATGTTCAATGCACATGTACCACTGAAACCAGTTGCGGTACACAATGCTGTTCTCGAAGTTGTTCATAAATATATATATATATATATATCTCGGGCATATTTTGCTGTTGAGTCAAAGTTTTAAAATGGTGACCGCAGCTTGGCAAATATAGTGTAGGACGGCCACAAGCCAGGTGGAGTAATGATTTGTAGATGGCTAGCAGGAGCTGGATGCTGGATAGTGTGTGTTGAAGGTGGTGACTTTTATGACACACGAAGAAGTTTGCAAGCTTTTGAAGCTGTGTGATGTGTTAAATACTGTGTAATTATAAGGGGTATTGTTAATGTGCTAATTATGAAGAGGTTTTTATTGATTAACTATTTATATTTTATCCACCACTTCGTTGGAGGGACAGCAATGATAAAAGTCTGAGTCATAATGAATTTCTAGCTATATCATAGTTATTAAGACTTGGATTCATACATTCTGGGATTAATTTACCACTGATCCATCAGCCTATCTTTAAAGTAAGATTTAAAAAAAATCAGCAAATTTTTCAACAAAATGTATTGATTGTTCTTTATTTCCTTTGACTTTTCCAGGTCAGCATCATCACCAGCTAGCATGGTTGTATATTGTTATGTAAAGCGACAAAAACCAAAATTAAACAACGCTATTGGCTCTGTTCTGATCAGCATTGGTGTTGCATTAGCCATGTATGGTGGAGCACCTACAAATGAAGAAAATAAGGGAACATTTTTATATTGGTGTATAGGAGTTACTATACTATGGACAACATTATTCACTGGTGTTTTCACAGGACTGCAACAAGAGAGGCTGTATTCACGATATGGGAAACATCCTGATGAGGTGAGTGTTTAGAAACAGAATTTTACCTTCTGATTTGTCCAGCCATGCACTGACTTCTCAATAACGAATGCCATAGACGTTGATGACAATCGAGACGCGCTCACCGAGGCACAGTACATACTCCGTGTTGATATTAAGACTTCCTTGTAAGAAAAACCCCAACAACATTTTTGGTCCAACCTGGGACGACAGTCGCATACGCTAATTGCTGGACCAACGAGACAGTCCTACCTACTTAATATACTCGCATGAAAAAAGCATGTTTTACGACTGTTTTGTATTAGACAAACAGTTGTATTCTATAAGTCATTGCATTGAATTTTACAGTAAATCAGTAAATGAGTATAAATCAGAGAAAATAAGTAATAAACTACCACTCGAGTAGCAAGCAAATAATGCATCTAGTAATAAGAGTTCCAGTTACAGTATTGCCAGTAGTACATTAAAATGACTGTGACAAATAGTTTTTAATATAATGTATTATACATATATTCATTTATTAATACAGTAAAAATTTAAAGTTTATTTTTAAGAATTTATTTAGAAGTAGAGGCAAGCTACTACTCACGGAGAGGTAAACAATATCTTACGTCTCTGAACATAAATATGGCTAAGTGTCCTATATACGAGTATTGTACCGTCTAGGAGACTGACTAAAATAACTCAAGAGGTCACGCACTACCCGAAACTGACTGAAATAGCTCAAAGAGGCTATTGTCATGCACTACCCGGTTGACTTAACTGTGATTGGAAAAGACCTATGGGAATCTGAGCGGAATGTGAAAATTAACGGACAATATATAGTTTCTTAAAATTTACATTCTTTTCATTTCCTTTTCACACCACTAATTAGCAAAATTGATAAGTTTGATAAAAACTAACCTGAAATAAATATACTTATTAAGTATCTGAAATAAACGTTTTTTAAATAAATTAGTTTAGTAATGTACATAGATACAAGTCATCTGCAGGTTATCGGAACTTGTTCGTAATCAACCCATAAAATTATCCTACATTCGTAACACTTGAATAAACAAATGAACGATGTTAACTGGAGTTACTTTTACCTACATGTTTACATGAATTGTATTTTTCGTGTATTATATAAAAACTAAACATGGTATAAAATAACAAAGTTGCATATATCTTTAAATATTAGTTGAATTGAAGTGAGGATGGACTTCAGATAGCCAAAAACTGCACAAACAATTATTTGAAAACCTAATATTAGAATATATAATAATTTAGATTACATGCCCACGAGGGCTGCGAAAAAGAATCTCAACCCCCTCTTGGGCATGACAGTCATCGTGGCAGTGGCTTACACACTTCTCACGATAACTATTACTTTTCGACCAATGGGCCTCCGGTCTTGCACTCACCAATGACACATGACCGCACAGATGCTGTCGCTTTAGGTTGGTCTTCTGTGGGAGCGTAGTACTGCCCCAGTCGAGCCGGCCCGTTAGTTCTGAAATCAACGTGGCTCAACGGTTGCAACGATTTTGGGCATTCTGTTACTGATGTATTTATAAATTTCACCTTGATTTCGTTTCGTGGCCAATCCAAGAGCGCTCACCCTCTCTTTCTTTATAAAAACTTACAATAAAAACAAGATTTTATAATTTTAACGTGGAGTCTTAACATATAAAGTAATTAACATCCGTTCGGGACCTTATAGCTGTTGGTACACTCTTTATAAAATTGTACTTAGCTCTACTACTATATACATCTACAGAGCTTCATAAGCATGTACTAGCTTTCTGCCTTACGCCTTTTCTTTAATCTTTATCACTTCAACCTAATAATATACAGATTTACACGTAAAACAAATTTTCTTTCATTTCTACGGTTCTTGTTACTATTAACTTTTTACTTTCCAGATGCTGTTCTACACGCATGCTATTCCATTGCCTTTATTCCTGGGAATCTATCCTCAATTAGCAGACACATCATCAGACCTCTCCTGGGACACCTGGCTGTTGATATCTGCTAATATACTGTCCCAATTCTATTGTACACACTCGGTTCATGAACTGGCAACCAAAGAAACATCGGTCACGGTAACATTTATTCTGACTTTGAGGAAATTTGTTTCTCTTCTGATCTCGTCAGTAGTTTTTAAGAATAATTTGACTGTGTACCATGTGATAGGGACTGTTATTGTTGCAATTGGTACATGCGTATACTTTGACTTTTTTTCTGGTAGAAGACAAAAACCTGTCAGTTCAAAAACTAAAGCAAATTAATAAACGATAATCGTGTCTAAACCTTAACTCTAGGCTATTAGACTAAATATTTAGTTAGGACAAGGTTGACTTTATACTTTTTAGGAACGCCAACTTGAGGCGTTCATATATTTTTGATGTTTACAATATACATATCGATTTTATTAATATATAAAACCAATAGAGTAATGATGTATGTTAACTGTGGAAAGAGTATAGATAAAAAAAGTATTTATAATGTTACTTTCTACATTCCATATTGTTTTAATCTTAATATAATATACTATAATTATATTACATAAAGGATTAATGTATGATTTCGTGTTCGTCCGGTGTGAATGCTGAACTTTGCTTAACTTGTCTGTTGCGCCTGCATTTATGCCAGTCCGTCCAATTTGGAGCTTTAGAATAAGTTGTATTGAAATTCGGTTTTAAAAAGAAATTGTTCTTTATACCAAAGTATACACGCAAAAAAAATATATTCATATATTTAGAATTTACACTGTCACGTACATCCGTGGACTTAATGTCCTGGGCATTCTCTACGAGTCAACTTGTGGGGGTGCAGAAATCTAGCATGTAATCTACCAAAACTTTACCTTAGACATTATTTTTAAAGTTGCTGGCATTGGTATCGTAGACAAATTCGACCACAGCATAACAAGAATAAGTTCAATTAAGTAATTGTGTGAATAACTTAAAAAAAATCTCGAATTCAATAAGAAAAAATATCTTTCGGTGCTATTTTTTTTTCATATTTAAATGGGACCTGAAATTCAAAGGGATAGTATATTTACCCTCCAACATGAAGTAACTTTACAAATTGATTTTTAAATGATCGAGTTCTGTAAAAACACAAAAAAGTCGATTATAAAATATGAATCTCTATTATTATTATTATTTCCAAATTATTATATATTATTACACATATTTAATCTCTAATAAAGACACTTAGTTATTTACTTTTTTATCGCCAAAGCTTTACAAGAAACAGTATTCTTTGGCCGTATTTTTATCTTATCAAACGCAAATATATAAAATAGTAAATAACACAATAAATATTGTTATTATTTTAAGATTAGTACGCAAACGATTGTAGTAGAAGTTAATTTGTTATGTTCAAACAAAGTAATACATTCCAAGTGTCGTGATATTACAATAAACCTTATTCGAAACATCAAACAATTATTAAATAATGTTATATTTTTTTACTTTACATTATATATTATTTATTTTACGGCCAGTGCAATCTGATCAAAATATCAGGCATTTGAAAAGTATTTATGTAGATAAATAGGTATTTAATACCTACCTTGAGTTAATTCCCGTTAACGTAATTAGGTATGCAAGCATGCATGCAGCGATTAATGAATGTAAACGAAGATAAAAAGGTCAGGACCGTAGTAAGTGGAGGTCAATTGTCTCTGCTTACCCCTCTGAGAAATAGGCATGACTTTATGCGTATATTATTAAGTATGTAATGCACCAAGTATTGGGTAAGTGAAATTTATATGAGGGGATTATTGTTTAATGGTTGGTAAACAATGCCTTAGAATTATATATTTTTGACGAAATAATTTTAAAAAGCTGTAAACATGTGTTCAATTCAAAAATTGTGTAAATACATAGTCCATCTAATTTAAGAGACACCGTTTGGAGTTTCATACTTTTCATCACGACAGTTTTGTGTAAGCGTAACTCGCAATTACAACAACCTTTTTCCTAAAATCTGAAATCATGAAGCTATTTTTATTGGAGTTCACTCCTTAAGAATCGGTTTTTTGATATGAGGCGCCCGGTATGAGAAAAATGTGAGTAGTAAAATCTACTGAACGAATGACCTCGTTACGTTTCATTTCTCGTTATTTCACAAGTATGATTTCTTAAAATTAAATTTCAATCTTTAAACAAAATAAAAAAGAAAAATACACCATATATGTTTTTTTTCAAGACGCCATTTCCAAGTCACGTAATTAGGCCTTTTATCAGTGTTCGGACTTTTCAAACTCACATCAATAATTGTTAAAATGTACGAATAATCGAACCTATTTTAAGGAAAACGCATAATGAAAATAAGTTTTCTTTTATTAACCAAAGGGTAGGTTTTTATCGATCGAATTCGCTTTAATGTAATATCCATTTACTTTAGTATATCTTACATATCTAGTACATAAATCGATAAAATTAAAGTCGATTCATAAATGTTCTCAGTCTGGTGTGACGGATTAGGAATACATAGTGTTACCACCCCTATTCATCCCGTGGGTGTCGTAAGAGGCGGACTAAGGAAACAAACTATTCAGGAAAATATCATTACAAAGAGAAGGAAAACTTAAACAGCCGGGTTTGAGTAGGGTATACTCAAACCCGGCTAGCCAGCGTGGTATAGTAGGCCAAAACCTTGCTAGAGAGAGACGTATGTCCCGCAGTGGACTGTAAAAGGCTGTTGGTATGAGATAATAAATGTAACCGATTTGACAACGAAAACCGGATATTGTAGTTTTTTTTTTTGACACATATTCTGTAATCTGTCATAAGTGTCATACGGTACCTCTTAGACTAGATGGACTATATTATTAAGTATATACTGTATATATTAAAAATATTATTAAAATTGTTATTGCCAACCTTTTAATATTTTATTCTTTTGTTTACCTAAGTAGGTGTATATTACCATTGGCATAATGGATTTCGGCAGAGGCTTTAATCTACAAAGTACAACGTACCAAGTAGGTAAAGTACGCGGTAATGAAATTGGAATTTGTTATGATTCCAGGCTACACTAAAATAATCCAGAGTAAAAATTTAATCCGCTAATGCAAACCTGTGTAGCTTCCTAGCTTCAATCAAAAATATCAGAACTGGCTTAGAGATTAATGATTTATGTGAAAAACCGTATCTCAAAATTTATTGTGTTTACGTTTATATGTATGCACCCAACGTTCCGTTTGCATAGTGTTGACCACGATCCATAACTTCAGTAAAAATCTAAGGTAATAAAGTAATTTTAAGTTGTTATTATATATATATATATAATATCATATAGATAGTATCCATGTATTTAAACTGTTTAACTACAGGGGTATTGTGTATGATCAATAGTATTTAGTCAAGTTTATTTAAATAAAATCACCAGTTTAAAACTAATCATTTACTTGTAACCATCTTAAAAATATTTCGGTTTTATGTGTTCAGTAGTTATTACAACGAAAACTCTACAATTAGATATCTCTATAGAAATTAAACATGAATTTCTTTGTAAAGGAAGGAGTATTACGTTAAATTACAAGATAAAGCTGCTTTTACAAATACACTGGAGAAACCAAGTATCTAAAACTCATACGCACAATTCACATCACATCACTTATATATTAAAGTTTGTCCATTTTCATAAATCTCCGTCCTCGTCCTCTTAATACCTGCGAAATTAAAATAATTGCTATGTAAATACAGGTAGATAGCAAACAGTTTATCATGGATCAAAAAGGTGGACGTACTGACTTACCTATCTGCTCTTGCTATCAGAGCGACTGCGTCGGTCGCGCGACCTAGAGCGACGCACGGAGGGAGACCGACGTCTCACTGAAGGCGAGCGGCGCGGAGAACCAGACCTGCCTCGAGAGTATGATCGTCTGCGTGGACTGCGACTGCGGGATCTATCAGTAAAATACAGTTAGATTGTGCCTTGTTTTATGCATACGTGAAACAACAATGTTCAAAATCTACACCTTAGAGACGTGTATTTTTGATCAATTCTAACACTGTAATTTAGATTCCACCGCACTTTATAATTTTTTTTTCGTTTGTTGTACATATAATTCATTGTTTTAAAAATTGGGGCCAAAATTCAGTAACTTAACAATCTACATTTTACTTCAAAACCCTAATTACCTACACCATCAAACGCCAACTCGATGTTTCTTCTAATACTAAGTAAAGGCAAGGTAAGGTTCTAAGAAAAGGATTCAAAAAGTACCGAGACATGGTGAGCCTGCGAAGGTCGACCGTTGTGGGGCTGCTGTGAGGCCGAAGGAATATTATCGAGGCTGAGACGAGTTTCAATGTTATCTTCCGTTGAATGGTGACATTAATTGGAACTTTCAAGAAATATTTCGGTAACACGGGGAAGTTGTTCGTCTCTAGGTTGTATTTCTAGCTCGGTGCCACGGTGACGACGGTGTGTGCAGTCGGTGAAGCATTAGGAGTTGCAATGACATTCAGGATGTTTTGTAGGTCCTATACTGTGTGACTTTCTATAATGCGTTTTATTCACGTCCAGGTTCGGATTACGGTGGGGACTAGGTGATGGCAGTCAGGAGGTAAGTTATGGGGACGCAGATGTTGGAGACGACTTCGGCTGCGCGCAGAAGTTTGGAGAGCCGATCGCAGAAGTTGAGCGGGATGTTGTAGCGAGCGGCGTTCGCGGATGTCATATTGGTTAACGAGCCGTAGTTGTGGTGAAGACATGTGGTGAGGTCGTTGGTGTGTTGGTGGTTGGTTGATAAAATGGACCTGCAAACGTTCCAACACCCACCACTTTTAATATCTTCATTATTTTACTTATCTACTGTTTAGCAGATCTGTTAATATAATCAAATAAATAATAAAACTGTGTTATAAAGTGCATTAGCAGGCTATCTACATATTTTCAGTTAAACGACTTCTGCATTTTGATGCTATGAAAATATGGTTTTAGTCATGTTTAGTTTTCTTGTGTATTATTACTAAAACAAAGTATTTACCCCTCCCCCAATTTAATTTGTAATAAAATATTGATCATTTCAAATATAAAAATATATGATAACAACAAATACCTTGAGTATCGCCTATCTCTTCTGGTGCGACCGTTTGACATTTCAACGCGGATGCGTGTTCCACAGCAGCGGCTGTTAAAGGAAAATTCAAAATTAAAACTCAAAATTGTAATCTACTGTAAAGCTTACATTATATTTGAAGCATTTTCAGCAGGTCATGTAAGTAATAATCGAAACTTCAACAGAATTGATAAAAGAAATGTTCCCCACTCCAAGACAAGTATTGTCCATAATAAAACAATACATCTCAGTCTCGGAATGGAGGTATCATACTCTTGCACACTTATGACTCAAGCGTTTCACATTGAAAATGAAACGGATCTAAGGAGCGTGCTAACTGTTATACATTAAAAAATCCCAGGTATAATAATAACATTTCATAAAATGTAACCACACTCGTGTGGTTGGTTACACTTTAAGTAAGAGATTTGTCTACTCCCCCTTACTAGTGAAAGAGATAAAAAGATCTGACAATATGTAAATATAATGAAAGAACTTCACAATTTCAGAGATTTGTAGACAAAAAATAACCATTTCTATGAGTAACAAGCTCAAATAAATTATATACATTTTCAAATACATATCAAATGAAAACTAATGCAATTTGAGACAAATTTTTAGCAAGACAATTTTGAGGAGTGTATTTTATTATTCATTTATAAAAATAATGGTACTGTGTGTCGTTCAATAATAAATTTTAGTACTATTTCACAATTGTATTTGTAATAATTTGTTAATTTTGTGTATAATATTAAGATAAAGCCCAATAGTGTCAATTTATCATGAACATAAGACAAATACTTTTTTTTGTTTTGTTTGTATGATTGTAATAGTTCATACAGGTGTAGCATTGTAAAAGTGCAGAAGTACTATTGTTTAATAAGCAATGACCAATTCTTTTAAAGTAATCTAGTTTTAGTTCCTTCAAAACATAGGTTAAAAAAAATCAGTCTTCAAACAACACTATTGAAATGAAGACATTACTTTCTGACCATTATACTTTTACCACGAGACAAAATGGATGTAAATTTAAATCATTTGACTGCTAAACCGATATATCTATAGTACATACTAATTTTATAACTGCAAGAAAAGGTTCATCTGTGGATTTTTGTTAACTGATTTAGATGATAATAAAACTATGCTACGGCTGAATTTTTTTTTACACCAACTACCCATAACAATTCTTACTGATACTCATATGGTAATCGTGACCCAACAGCTTAACGCACTCTCCGAGACACAGTGGGGCCTATGTGGTATGAGAATGGCCTGCCGTTGGAGATTGTCTTGGTTAGGATTGTATAACTTTAAAATGTATTAACTGACTTCTTAACCATGAGCCCCTATTCATATCAAAAAAAGTAATTAAATATGACAAAACAGACAAATACATGATTTATATATTATTTATTTAACTATTATTATTGGCATAATCATACTTTATTTAAAGATAAGATTAATGCATTTCTAAATCCATTATATTTATTTTATTGGTTTATTTATCATAATAAAATAGTGGTGGTCATAAACTGAATTAAATTAAAATGACTAAACTGAAATTTCTGTTATATTTTGCATATTTTAGAATAATGTATAGATGAAAGTATATCATACTGTTTAGTCTAATCAAAACTAGACAATGATTAGGACCAATTATGATGAACACACCCTATATATAGATAACATAACCAGTATATTGACCTTATGAGAGGTATTAGCATTGAAATCCGCCAAGCCATTTAAGCAGGTAACAGCTAAAATGTAGGAGCAAGTCTTCCAAGGACAAAACAGCCTTTTTACCTCGAGTAAAACCAAAGATATAAATTTGAAAATAGAAGGAATAGATATAGATAAAATTCATGTTGAAATGTAACAAGAGAAAAGTGAAAGGTTGTGATTTGCAATCACATACAGATTTGCCATCAATAAATAATACTGAAACTCAACTATTATGTCAGTGGGTCAGACTCGGAACAGGTTTGTTTTTAAAACGAAATACTTGATATAGATAAAGAAAATTGTAAGATAACGCAACATTATATAATTGTTGTGTACATACTTATAACTAACATATTAAGATATAGTTTTACACATATATACCAGCCAAAACAATTCAGTTTCAAATAGGTCAATAGATTCAAAATGGCGGTAGCATAGGGACATAGGCTGCTTTAAAGTTATCAAATTACTCCAGTTATATTGTAAATGCGTCTAGGAATGTTATAAATTTTACTTACGTGCCATCCAACCCTCGTACAGAATCTTCAGCATCTCGCGGATCTTCAAATTCAACAAACGCAAATCCAGGAGGGTTTCTCGCCACCCACACATTTCTTATGTTACCATATTTTGAAAAGACTTTCTCAATTTCATATTTAGATGCATTGGTGCCAAGATTTCCCACGTAGACTTTACAAGAAAGATCCCACTCTCGGTAGCGAGACATCTAAAAAGAACAAGCAACGTGGTAATTTAAACGACGCCATTTTGAGTGTTCTAGAAGATACTGTTAACGTAATACAGTTTAGTTCCTTATATCTGCATACCTTTATTCTAAAGTCGTTATAAAGTCACGCAAAACGTCAAAGAAAACTTCTGTTAAGACTGGTCACAAAACAGTAAAACTAGCAAGCACTGCAAGTATCACCTACAATCACCGACGACGCACTTGAATGAACAGAATCCGAATGATGCGAATTGATCCAACTTTCGTTCGACTGCAATGCCATGGCAGCGATCGACAGTGTTGCCAATGCCAAAAACTTTCGAAAAACGATCATAAATTTAAGACAAAAGAATATTATTACCTAAACATATATATTTTTATTTTTTCCTCTTACTTCTGAGATTACTTAATGGATTTTCGATATGCAAAAGAGTCCTAGGTGCTTAACTAGGGTATTTAGAGAATCTATAGAACCACGGTAACCTCTTGAGAGAGGAGAAGTAAGACAAACAATACAAAAGATGTACGATATTTTAGTAAAGTTGACAAAATAGGAAAGCCGATAGTAATGTTGTCTAGATTTTTTTTAAATGGACTTTTTAGACTTACGAAAACTTTGGCTGCGTTTAAAGTAAGAGTGTGTTCTTTTCTGTACTCTACTGATTTAAATCAAATTATGATTAGAAATTCAAAAAATAATGGATTTATACTTTGATCCACTACGCAGATAAATTAATACTAGACGTTAATTTTAAATTAATATTGAAATCAATGGATTTCTCTACATTCTTTAATAGTCTATGCATTTTTTACTTGTCTAGTATCTACGTCCCGCACCCCTCTCAGCTCATTTTGTTATTTATTTGTCAAACAGCTGATTGTTTCATCGAAATATGACCGATATTTAGATTTCAGTCAAGTAGTGAATTGAATTGCTTACGAAAATGGATGTGGTAGGGCTACTTAATAACATTAACGATAATTCGAATATGTTTGCTGTAAAAACATGGACGTCGGAATGGCCTAACAACTTTCAGGACAATCAGGTGAGATATTGATTTTTTAAACTATAACTTTGTCTCTTATACAGTTACATAGACAAAATAAACTATTTTATATGTTTTAAAATCACATCCCACGCAGGAATTTTATATCTTTAAGGTCAAAAAAGATAATACAGTGTTATTATTAGCAGTGGGTATCCTTGAATTCAATGTTACCCAGTTTGATTTAGAATAGATATTATTTTAAATGTATCATTTGTAATCATCGTAATCATATTATGGTTCTGAATGAAAATATGTTATTAGTATGATGCTAGTTGTTGTCGTTATTACCTGGAAATAGAATACATACAACTTTAATACACGACTTTTCTGTAAACTTACATAGTCTGAAATAACCTCTTTACTTCATTTTATCTATGATTCTGTAAGCAATGTGATTATTGGTGCGTTACTTTTAAACAATTGCGACTTCAGCAGTACACATCCGCTAATGTCTATAGTATTTTTTTACAAAATAGTTTTTAGTAATTGTTTAAAATATTGTTATTTTACTAGTAAAAGATTCTAATAAGAATACAGTTGCTAGGGTTTGGACCTGAACTGTTGCTCTGACCAAAATATATTTGTAAATACTGTGTCAAGTGTAATTTTAAATTGAACCCACGTTTAGTATTTAATTTAATTATTGTTTTTACACTACCACATACTATTATTAAAAAAATTGATAAACTGAGAATCTTCTTTTCTTTGATTAAAAAAAAAGGAATTTCAGTCAATGAGCCCCATGTCCTTTCATTTGTCAGCAGTTCTCCGTGAGGTTTTCCTTCGTTCCATGCTAGGGTATTGCTAGTCCCCTGCAATAGACATACTCTATGGCAATTTTAGTTAGTTTGACAAACCATATTACCCTTTACTTTTGTAAAAACAAATAGGTATTGGATTATTTATTTCCAGAACTAACTGTTTTATTTTTTGTTTGGAGAAATGACTAGGGACGTAATGTGTTTTTTGTGACCACTTGAGCTATTTTGCCACATGTTTACCTTTGTTTTTGTAGGCACTTTATGTGCATAATATTACATATACTCTTCATTAGTATTAGTACTAGCACGGTTCATGAAAACTTATTCAAAAAATTAAATGGGGGAAACAACCATAAATTTTGGTTTTCTGTACTTCTGTTCTTAAATGTTAAATTTTTCAAGCTTACATTCCTCATTTTATATGTACAAAAAATTCTATTTATATGTACATATAAAAAATACTTTTTACATATGTGTTTGTATTGGTAACTATTGTAATCTTGCATGCGAAACTTACAAGTATAGTATGCACTATAGTGATAAAAAACATTAATAAAAATTCTTGTAAAAAAATTATACAGTGGCCCAGGCAGTTTTCAGAATCTATGAATAAATCCTTTTTAAAACTTCTACACTTGCCACGAATTTTGTCCCAAAAAAATTCAACTTTTTTTTTATCAATTGATCAATAAATATATACAATAAACTGCAGCAATGTCTATATGGAGAAAAGACTTAGTACTAGTTTTAAGGTCACTGGGCCGCCATAGTGTGTAGTTTACCCGAAGAGGGTGCCTGCATTAGCAGGCAGGCGCTAGGAGGGGTCTGGATGTCGTAATAAAAAGCTGTTCCCGGATCCCTCCTATCTCAGGCGGAGAGTGGCACACCGTGTGGTTTTAATCCGAATTAATTCCGGTAATTCCGACACCACCCCGCCGTAAACTTCGGTGGGGCGACGGCCCGATGGAGTTTTCACATGTTAAAAAAAAAAGAGGTTTTACATCAAGTTTTCCATCAAGTTTTCCTTTTTTTCACAGTGCTGTTGTCTTGCATACTTTGCTTTCTTACAACACCCATGGTATGAATAAGAGTGGCGACACTTTATATTTTTAATCTGTCATCGTCACCGTCACAAAATATAGTGTACATAATATAACAATTTCATTTATGTTATTATGATGAATTGCGTAAGAATTTGCGTCAAAAACACGCCTTATCTGTTTGTGTATCAATTCTCACGTATGCATGTGACATAGTACGTTATAATAGTTTATTTACAGTACCCATAACTTTTAACTTGTAACTGGTAGTAAATAAAAATACAGAAAGACTAATATTTTTTTTGTGACAAACTTTTTCGGAGTGGCTTCTGGCTTAGTGGTGCATGCGCAGATGAATACATTGCGAAGTTGAACAATCTTAACCAGGTCAGTTTAAGGATGACTGTCCATACTTAAAACAAAATGACCCTTCCGTACCTCGAAGAGGACATTAAGCCATCGGTCCAGGACGTCATAAATATATCCTTGGCAATCATTTCCGATCATGGAAGTCCTAAAAATCCACCTACAGTCTTTTTATAGAACTTCGTTGTGAAATCTGATGGCAGTCGCTCCAAAATCAAACTGCAGCCGTATCATAACAGACTTTAAAACATAGTTTAGGAAAAAAGTCTCATAGAAAGATTAACAATATTCTCTGCTCTAAGAGCTATACTCTTATTGCTAGAAATAATAATTATTTACGAGGGTAAGTTTTTAAGTTCGCGGAATGACAGTGAAAAAGGCGGGTAAACGCGCTCTTTTGATGCCTACCGTATTCAGTGACTCATAATTAGTCTGCATAGTAAAATTTGTTGTGATTGGATCATTAGTTATTAAACTATCGTTGACCAAGTATTTTAATCGGGAACGAAGTGAAAAAAATGGAGAAAATTGAATTCCGTGCGGTGATAAAGTTCCTTACTAAGCAAGGAAAGTCTGTTCAAACCATACTCAATGAGATGTCATCGGTTTACGGTGATTCTTGCCCAGGAAAAACAATGGTCTACAAGTGGCATAGTTTATTTAAACAAGGCAGGGAATCACTTGAAGACGACCCGAGGCCGGGGCGCTCCGTTGAGGTGACTACGCCAGAAGTTATTGCAAAAGTAGAAAAAATTGTATTGGAAGATGCTCGACTAAAAAAGAAACAACTCGCAGAAATGGTTGGAGTATCGGATACAACAATTTTTAAAATTTTACACGATCATCTTGGCATGACTAAGGTTAGCGCACGGTGGGTGCCGAGAATGCTCACGCCATTGCAAAAACAACAGCGCGTGGAATGTTCACGTGCGTTTTTGGACCTCTGCAATGAAGACAAGGATGGCGTATTGAATCAAATTGTTACTGGGGATGAAACTTGGGTTCATCATTATGAACCCGAGTCCAAACAAGACTCCATGCAGTGGCACAAAAAGGGCACAGCACCACCCAAGAAATTTAAGGTTTCACAGTCGGCTGGGAAACTCATGGCAACGATTTTTTGGGACTCAGAAGGAATATTATTGATAGATTATAAAGATAAAGGCATTTCTATAACGGGGGAATACTACGCTTCAATCTTAGAACAGTTAAAAGAAGCCAGCAAAGAAAAAAGACGGGGAAAATTAACGAAAGGTGTCCTGCTATTGCATGACAATGCTCCCGTTCACAAGAGCCGAGTCGCACTGGCTGCCCTGCATAAGGTGGGCTTCGATATTTTGAATCACCCACCCTACAGTCCAGATTTGGCTCCGAGTGATTATTATCTCTTTCCAAAAATGAAAAAAGAATTACGTGGTAAGAAATTTTCAACTGATGAGGAGGTTAAGGAGGCGGTTTCGGCGTATTTTTCAGACAAAGATAAAACTTTTTTTTACGAGGGAATGAAAAAACTAATTGAAAGATCTGAAAAATGTATTCGTGTTGCAGGGGAATATATAGAAAAAGAAAAATAATTTTGTGTTTTTATTATTACTCAATACCCTCCATTCCGCGAACTTAAAAACGCCCCCTCGTATTTCTCACCATGACCATAGAAGCGTGGATTTGATGAATTGGATGATCTCAAGTTATCAGCCCTCCACTTTAAAAAGTATCGTCATCAATCATTGTTATTATGAAACTATTCTTCTACAATAACATAATGATTAGTTACATTCTAATAGCACGGAAAAATAAGTTTAAACTCCCTTTTCACAGGGAGATATTTCTTCCACGAACATTTCGTTTGTCGTAAAAAATATCTAGTTATATCGTAACCGAAATTAACAAAACTGAAATACTTACAGTCTTATTTTTACAAAGTACGTAGTCAGAGGTGCCAGGTAGAGCCATCTTTTTTAGCACCCACTGAACATTTTGAAGCCTACTGCGCTTTTACTCGTAGATGCCCAATTTGTAAAGGTCCGTTGCAGCGAAGTTCAGAGCTGACAGTCAAGTCAGAAACGAGAAATCAATGGACATACTTAATTTGTTAATTATAAAATGAATTGTCATACTTAAATTACACATTTTGCTGATCTCGCTCAGATTTATTTAACTAGCGACGTATTGTCACGAAGAGATGATCACAAAGTGAAGGAAAATTTGATAAAAACCCTTTTTTTTAACGTGTGGAAACCCTGTGAACGTGTGAAATCCCTTTGGTGTCGTAAGAGATGACTAAGGGAGCACATTGTGCAGGACAACTCACTGCAAAGGGAAGGAAAACCTGATTCAAACCCTATGGCAACTCCTCTGGCCAGGGTGGTGTAATATGCCAAAACCTCCTTTCTAAGGAGACGCCTATGTCCAACAGCGGGCTATTAAAACCTGTTGATGAAGGGAAAATAACCATAGTAGTGTAGTGATGGTCACCAATAATATACATAATATACAGATATTTCAAAAATTGCCTACAGTGTCCAGTCTATTAATCAGTTGCACAATTACATATGGTGACATTAGGCATATAAAATTACCCAAGCTACTTTGTTCACATTCTCTATGTTTTGCGACCGCACGAATGAATTTAAAGTGAACAATTACAACAATAGCATTTCTTCGACGAATCATTGTTTTTCTATGGCGCACAGGCTCGGCCAAGGTAGGTCAAAGCCCGAATGTCGTAATAACATTTGTTCCCGAATCCCTCCTATCTCAGGCGCAGAGTGGCACACTGTGTGGTTTTAGTCGGTCCGATTACGACACCGCCCGCCACAAACCCCGGTAGGTGACGGTCCGAGGGATTTTCGTATGGAAAAAAGAGGTAGGCCAAAGCCTCATTTCTAAGGAGAGGCCTATGTCCAACAGTGGACTATTGAAAGCTGTTAATGTGATGCGATGTAATCTGATGATTTATAACATACAAAAGTCTTTGGACGAGACTAACTTCATATATATACATTTTGCAAAACGTATCGAATATTTTTCTAAAAGGAAGTCTACGAAATGGGTTGCATTCTTTAATTTTTTTTTTCCATTTTGTTATATAAAAGTTAATTAGTGTTTTTTCTACCTTTTCTTATTTTTGTTCTTTGCAATACGTAAGTTAAGTTATTTTACACCTCGGTTTTTTTTTCAGTTTTAAATGTTCTCGCATTCCTTTTCTGTACCTCTCTAAAGTGAATACATTTTATGTATATGGAAAATAAGTTAAGTGAGGAGCGCGTAGCAACCAAATTAACAAACCATTTAATTAGTTAGGATTCTCTTTATACAGAATTGTAGATTTACTTCGAAATTGCAATTTTTTTCTACCTGTCCCGTCATACATTCCTATTAATTTAGCTGCAGCTAATCTAGATGATTTCAACGATCTTGAATATAGTTTACAGGATGAGATTTGAGCCCGCAATCACTTGATATGCAATTACTGAGACAAAGGTGTATTGTTTTTGTTGAACATGGAATTCTGTCCAAACCATGTCACGGGTATTATATGCCTAAAGTTACATGGAATCGATTCAAGTGAGGTTCATCTTTAACCATTGGTCGACATCCGTATGAGACCCCCAATAATAGTAAATTCCTAATTGTGGTAGTTAACAGAGTTAGCAGGGATAAAATAGGCCTGCTCCCGGTCCACCAGGCCCGGGAACGGGCCAGGTACAGCAAAAGACTCGGGTACCAGAGATCGTTACACGATCTCCGTCCTCCATAAGCGCTGACCTGGGGGTAGCAGGTGAGGCCATCTTACACCCTAGCAGAAGCAGATCGGGATGGCGATACAAGCGCTACGGATCGCGTTTACCCTTTTGGGGCAGGTAGAAAAGGGAACATGGGGATTCCGACACGGGAGGGAGGTCTTCAACATGGCGTAGGTGGCCCAAGGTACGTCGGGGTTACAGCGATTTCCTTACTAGGGTGCACCTGGTTCCCCGGCTGCTGGTACCTAAGACAGCGAGCGGTTTTTAATCTGTTCGAGTCCGACATACCACCTTTCAGCGGTATTTGTGGGGATTGCCGCACAAAAAGAGATAAAATGTCTTTTCATTTTAATTTTTCTAGGGGTAGCAGGTATTCTTGCAAAATTATTAATAACAGACGGTTTTTCTATTAAATCTTAAGAAAAATATTAATCTTATTGGTAAAATATTTATCCTACTAAATGGTTCGTTTGATCGAAGAGTCCACTTCCAACATGTATTGATAATGACGTCATTAAAAAGTGATTACTAACTAGCTGATTTCCTTACTATTGCTTAGTTAATATTTATATAATTTAATAGTGACATTGTCCTGCAAATTGTGTAGTGCGTTATCCCGGTCCCACGCTCAGAAATAGTTGATTGTGGGACAAAAATAATACACATCAAGTTTGTGTTTTCTCTGTACAAATAAAACAATGTCCAGAAGAATATGTTTCACTAGTCCGACAAGATGAAAAAAGAAATATTATTATTATTAAAGTAAAAATTAATTTACATTATCATTATCTTATTGTTACAACTACCTACTTCCGACTGCAATGATATGTATTTCAAAAAATTGCTAAGAATAGGTATTAAAAAAAGCTAAACTTTTGGTGATCATCCTTAGCGTGAAGAATACCTGAAATATACTTACTTCTAATTTTGATTTTAAAATAAAACCAAAAGTCAAGTACAGCTGCACGGCTTAGGCGGTCACCACACTGCTCTCTACTGCGCTGAGTATTGTGGGTTCAAATCCCACACGGGACAAAACTTTGTGTGATCCACAAGCTGCTGTTATGAGTCTGGGTGTTCTTTGTGTCCGTTGTATGTTTGTAATGTTCCCTGCGACACTAATACGAGATTTGTCGACTGTATTTTGACGACTCCTTTGCGATTGTTTGATATAATTAACAGTTATTATTGTGTAACTATGTTAATAACAACATATTTAAATAATTACAAAGTAACTATACCCGGACAGCTATTTGTTAATAGCCCGGTCACAAAACACATTTTTAATAAGAAAGCAAATGAATTGTACATTTGTTTAATCTTTCATCTTCCTAGCCTTCACAATTCCCAAGATTATTTGTGGCTGGTTACTGGTTGAACTAGTAGCCAACCTTTCCGCAGGGGTCTGTCCTCGGACCACTTCTGTGGAACATGGGATACGACTGGGCCCTTCGAGGTCGCCTCCCCCCCGGGCTGGGCGTAATTTGTTACGCAGATGACATATTGGTCACGGCCCGGGGAGCGAACTTTCAAGAGGTGGCGCGCCTAGCCACCGCGGGAGTCTCTCTGGTGGTCAGGCGTATTGAGGCGCTGGGTTTACGGGTGGCCCTGGACAAGACGGAGGCCCTTTTGTTCCATAGGCCCCGTCGTGGTCCACCCTCCGGCGCCTCCATTGTAGCCAATTCGGTTCTCGTACCGGTTCAGGCCCAGATGAAGTATTTGGGCCTGATCCTTGACGGCAGGTGGCTCTTCGACGAGCACTTCCGACAGCTTTCTCCAAAGCTGGTCGGCGCTGCTTCTGCCCTTGGGCGACTTTTGCCCAATTTGAGTGGAGCCAGCGTCACGACGAGACGGCTATACACGGGGGTTGTCCGGTCCATGGCGCTGTATGGTGCACCGGAATGGGCGACGGCTCTGACCGCCCAGAATAGGGCTCATCTCTGGCGTCCTCAGAGGATATTGGCGGTTAGAGCCATACGCGGTTACCGCACCGTATCGACGGAGGCGGCGTGCGCCTTAGCCGGAACTCCCCCGTGGGATTTGGAGGCGGAAGTGCTCGGCGATGGCTCGTTGGTCGTCCCGGCTGGAGGCTCCACGTGCTGGCTTTGCCACCGTGGAGGTTCTCCAGCCGGTCATCGCCGGGTGGGCGGGGCGACAGCATGGGACCCTTTCCTTTCGACTGACACAGATTCTTTCCGGGCATGGTTGCTTCGGGAAGTATTTGCACTGGTCGCCAGGAGGGAATTGAGTGCCGCCTGTCACCACTGCGACTGCAGTGAGGGCTCGGCTCAGCACACGCTGGCGGTTTGTTCCGCCTGGGCGGCGCAGCGTGGGGTCCTCATTGCAGTTATTGGAGGAGATCTCTCGCTACCGGCCGTCATACGCTCCATGGTCAGTAGCGACAGTTGTTTTACCGCGGTCGCAACCTTCTGCGAAGACGTAATTTCGCGGAAGGAGGCGGCGGAGAAGGCCCGGGAGGACAACCTTCACTCAGACCCAATTCGCCGCCGGCGAACCGGGCGGCAGAGGCGCGCGTACTAGCACCTCATGCCGCCTTGAGTGTGACCGCGGGTGGACGGGACAGGTTTTCCCCTCCATCCACTATAATGGCCAGCCGCGAGGAGGCGACGTCCGCGTGTGCCGTAGTCCGCGTGTGCCGTACGTCGCCTAAAAGTAGAGTTTATCCGCAGATGGTGCCCGCGGTAGCGGGCAGGCGCTAAGAGGGATCTGGATGTCGTAATAACAGCTGTTTCCGGATCCCTCCTATGTCAGGCGCAGAGTGGCACACCGTATTGTTTTAGTCGGTCCGATTCCGACACACCACCACGCCGTAAACTCCGGTGGAGTGACGACCCGAGGGGGTATCCACACGTTAAAAAAAAAAAAGTAGCCAACCTCAAAAGGTTTATGCTGAATATCCGTTTTTCCACAGAGCGACTGGCACTGTGGGTGAATTGAATTCGAAGGTTGAACTAACTGTCAATATATTGCTGGATGTCGTAATAGCAGCGGTTCCCGGATCCCTCCTATCTCAGGCGTAGAGTGGCACACCGTGTAGTTTTACTCGGTCCGATTCCGACACACCACCCCGTCGTAAACCCCGGTGGGGTGACGGCCCAAGAGGGGTTTCCACACGTTAAAAAAAAGGCTGTCAGTATATTTAAAGGCACTGATTTCCCAATAAAGATTGTCATAGATGTTCATGACATTGACAGCTAAAATTAGCAGCTAATCAGCATATATCCAATTTTACTTCCAAGGCACGAAAGGAAATCATCGCCAACTTTCGTATGCCGCGATTTTATTGATATTTTTTTGTAAGGTAAACTCAACAACACTTTTTGACCGACCCGGGATTCGAACCTGAGACCTCTTGATCGGCAGTCGCCAACCACTAGACCAATGAGGCAGCCTATTTAATCTCTATGTCACCTTTATTTCACTGGTTACTGTTATATCGTTAGGTAATATACTGCGCCTAAATTAATATATGGAGCAATTTCTGTTTATGATTGTCAGTAAGTATGGAAAAAATCGAAGGTATATAATTTATTAGTATTCAATTTTCGAGATATTTTTCTCAGTTGTCGGACGTGGGGTAATTTTCTATGAAAGCTGCTACTTCTGTTTTAAATAACTTTATTTTTTAATTAACTAAATTAGAAAAAAAAATTGTTTTTACATATAAAACAAAAATCTTCATCTGATTCTTTTGATAAATTCTCATCTTCGCTGCTAAAAGCACTCTCATCTTCGTCACCTTTAATATCCGCAGTTGTGAAATCTGACTTCATAGTAACATTAAAAAATAAATAAATTACCGAATAATTAATTAATAATTACATTGAGATTTACAAATGAGACATGATAAAAATTGAGATTTGATACTTGAAAAAAATGCCCAGTGAGTAACAATTTCATCGTCGTAAAGAATCGTAAAATCGATATATTTTATCCCTGCTATTCGTGTTAGCTACCACAATTGAAAATTGGGCAAAAAGTCGGGCGTCATATCTCATAAAGTTACTCACAGAAAATTTTCTTGATAGTCATGAAATGCCAAAATGTTGACGGGATCCAGGATGATGTGGAAATGGTAAATAAATGTTTGAGAAGGAATTGTAGAGAATTCCTGTATAAATGACTACCGTCGGTTATGTATACTTACAACTTAAAAGATACAAAAGCGTTGCCGCCCTTTAAGTGTCCTTGCCCTTCAAAGTGGGAAGGTCTGGCCAGCAGTAACCTCACTGACTCGGTGAAAAACAACGACGGAATTGCCTGATACCGGTTTTCCGTGAGGTATTTTCGCGTCGGCCTATTGTTCAAGAAGTAGGCTCACACGACAAATATTAATCACAACCATGGTTATATATTTAAAAAATTAAACATCGAAAAAATTAACTAAATAGTTATATTTGTAATTTTTTAAAGCCGGAAAGAGGTTTAATGTCAAGTTAAGCGTATTTCTTGACGATTGCCTTGTCTATTAGGATTGTTTAGTATATATACGTTGGTAATATGTCGTTTGTTAATGGTTGCCAAAAGCCATAGTTCAAACATATCTACAGGAAAAAAATACCAGAGAACTACGAGTAGTTGTCTTGCGGCAATTATATTGAACTAGTAACAAAATTTAATTCAAAACACGTCTCTTTTAGCAAGAATTTAAATTGCCGATATGGCAACAACAATGGATTGTGATCTACTTAAATGTAGTAAGAGCATTACTTTTATGTGGTCATATTGCGACCGGTATGAATTGAACCGTCATCGTATAGATTTTTGTACCATGACAGGTCAATATATGCTGGATATCCCTATAGTTTTGTCTAGCCGTAGGCAAGAGGTACACAAAAATCTTTTTCACATGTTCATACCACTAGAGCTTGCCAAGAAACAGAGTTTTTTCCTGGATAAGAGGTCGTTTTCCTTCTTTTTATTTTTCTTCTGCACAACGTCTCTGCAAAATTTAAATTCATCGTTTGAGTAGTTAAGGCTTGATTTGGCGCCTGATCGGATGATCCTTTCTTTGTGCCGGAGGGACATAAAACCCGTATCTCCAAAATATACCTACGTGGCCTCAGATACAAAACTAAGATATCTTTGCAGACACTGACTTTAATGTTATAAAACTGAAGAGTTCAAGACGCATTAAACCTAGGAACTATTGGTTTGGTCAGAAAGGCTATGTGCTATATTTCCTTACGCTACTACAAATAGGAGGCGAACATCTGTGAACTATGTTACCAGAACTTAGAAAACTTATTCCATTTGAGTGACTCCTAGGAATCTAGATAAATAAATTTAACTTAAACTTTCCACTAAATACATACGAAAGTGTCTATATACTTTCATATGTAACCTACTGATTTTTTATGTAAGTACATAGATATTTACATAAAAAAAAGCGGGACCGATTTTGACGTGACTTTCACTGGCAGACGACGACAAAATGACGACGTTGACAAAGTTACGGTGATCAGCAAGTATAATATAAGGAAAGACGCAAATGGATTAACAGCTTCATTCATAACGTAAAATATATTCATAAAGCATCTTGAAGGTTACTCCGTTTACATATGTATAACACCGTGAATAATACAAAGGTCACCAATCACATAATGATGTACAATTTCACGTCGAAATGTGCCGTGTCTTATTAGATTTCCTATTTCTATCGATCGGCAGGCGAAGGCCGCAGACATATTTGAGGACGTTACAATAAGATAATGTTAGAATATTGATGATAAAAATGTATTAAAAAAATTAATCAATGAACACTCGGCTGCGCGTGCGCATCATACTCTTTTGTCTGAATATGAATCATCCTTGTTGTGTTGAGTTCAAAGTTTGACCCCGTTGGAGTTCGTTATCTCTTTGTGTATTATTTCACTAATTCTAAAACTGTGCAATATATTGGAGTAATAATAATATTGAACTTTTTAACCAACTTCAAAAAGGAGGAGGTCCTCAATTCAACTTGTATTTTGAAGGCATATTATTTATACGATATTTTCCTTTTTCTTTTTTAAATTTAGATTAGATTGGTATTGCATTTTGAAAAAATATTACTTTTGTAGATTTATTTTTCATAAAAAGCCATGAAAACTAAAATTATTTATTAGTCTTCTTTGGAGGCAAGAGTTGTGCTTTCTTTCTTTCTTGTTAGAATATAACCTGCTACGGTCATATTTTTGTTTCATTCAAAGAACGTAAAAACTGTTAAATTTACCTCTTCAGTGTATATTCTATTTAATAATTAAAACTTTTTCTTTTTAAAAGACAGCTCACACATTAGAGATGTGTTTGAAGTGAACACAAAGAACACCCAGGCTTGAAACAACAATTTGGGTTGTCCCATGTGGGGTTTGAACTACAATACTCAGGAAAGCGGCGTGGCGACTAATTACACCATTACGCTATTTGTGCAGTCGTGAACTGATTGTATTCTAGAAAAAAATAATTAAAAATAATATATACACATTAAAAACAAATCACTTATTTATACTCCATGTTGGGTTAATTATATTATTTACATTTTAATAAATGAATACCAGTTGGCGGAAACTAAACAGCGATATCAGCTGTTCGTCAAACAGCGAACTAACATAAACGCGTGTTTTGCAAGAAGGCTACTATTACGTTGCGACATTGTGCTATGCTGCAAGGACTGTTTACAAACTCGCGTTTTGTATTTAATAGTGTTTAGTATCCGTGGGTTTGTCTTGTCGAACAGACGTCTCTATGTCAATAATATTACGAACGTACGCGGTGTTGTGAGCATGTTCTTTGTGGCCTGTGTGTGTGTTATATTGACGGCTCAATTAGGTGAAAAAGACCAACGTGTAAGTTATTACTTGGATATATTACACTCGGCCGAATGTCTGCTATATTTTACGAAGAACTAGTGATATTTAGTGCTAGTCGATTATTTGTAATAGTTCATTGAATCTTGGATTACGAGTAATTAGTTATGGATACAGGATTAATTAAATTTAATTACTTTTTACACGCACAAATTTCTGCGATGTAATTTTGAGATATTTATATTCAAAAAGTAAGGAAAATACATGTGTTTTTTCATTTGTTATTCACATTAATACATAAAATTTACTTTTTGTTTATTCATAATGCACACTAAACGCGGCAATTGATCTAGTGACTATAGAAGAGGCATGTCTTTGTGTTTCATTATCATCAATAGACTTTACAGTCCACCAACGGACACAGGCCTCTCAGCAAGGAGGTTTTGGCTTACTATATCACGCGGGCCAGACGGGTTAGTATAGGATTTCAGGGATTCCTTCTCTCTCCAATAATGATTACCTCTTCCTATACCCATGGAATGAGTAGAGGGGATTACACTTCGTATTCTTAATTAACACGAAACAATGTTCAATGACAATAAATACTTCAGAGCGCTTTGAATTAATTATTGGTAGTTTACTGGATAGAGATTTAGTATAGATGTGAATAAGTTTCATATTTTAATTGAAAACTTTAATTTTTCACTGCTACCATTTTATGTCTATTGTAACTGTTATTTTCTGCGGTTTTTTTTATCTATCTGTCAAGGTTTTGTGACTATCTCTATGCGTGATGAATTATGTCACATTAGAACATATTATGAAGGCCACCTGGGCTTAAATTTTATGCTTGCTACCTGTTTTTATATTCTCTTGGATACTTTTAAGATTTTTCTTGCTAGATACTTTTAACTGAGAATATTGTGTCACGAAAACCTCATAACCAATGGTAGATACGAGTATAGTTTTATTGTTCGGATTTAGGGGTAAAGGGGTTTGTTGATAACGAAGTGATCCCAGTATGAAAAGCAGAGTTGCCAGAATTAACAGTTCTTGAATATAAAACGAATTTGTTCAGGAATACAGGAGTGTTATTTTTACAGCATCATTATCATCATCAGACTATTGCCTATTTTTTAACATGAAAACCTTACAAAAATTAACAAGTGTATGTACGGTCAGTAACAAATTAGGGACATGTGTCATGACAAAGTTTGAAAACAAACGATCACAGTTTTCTGAATTCTAAATTTTAATAAAAAGATTAAAGTTTTAAGGTTTGCAGATTTAACAAAAGAATAAATATCATTCGATAGATAAAGTATAATAAACCTTAATCCGACGATTTGGCAAAGTAATCTATTTACATCTCAAAATTTTGGATAAGATTGTCAAGATATTGTGACTATAACGACCTTAATTATTTGTAAATCGATTTCTCCATTTCATGTAGAAACCAACTAGGACAAAGCAAACCTGAAATCTTATAAATAGGTCGGATGTCGGCAACTCTTAGACTTATTTAGGAATGGCTGCAGAAAATTACGATTGAAGCTACTCTTTGAATATTTGTTGATAGAATTGCTCGCCAAGAACCTGGTTCTCTTTGTGTTATATTGTTGTATCATCATCAATAACTTTTAATAGTCCATGTGACGACTTTCGCATACAGCGCAACAAAAACATACTACAGCGCCTTCTGCCGAAGGCACACCGAACTGCGGCAAAACTGTAATTCCTGTATCGCGATAGAGATAATTATTACGCTGATTAGCATATATATTATTTACTAACATCAACCGTTGGATCTTGGCCCGCTTTGTATGGTCAGCTTCAGCCTAGTCGGTCGATCCTGCCTTTGTGTTCTAGGTACACGACACCTATTCCTGCACAGTCCACTACTGGACCACCCTGGTTAGACGGTTGGTATGGGGTTTTGTTTCAAGTTTTCCTTCTCCTTGCTGTGTTATTCTGTCCGATTAAGTTTTCTCTAATTTGTAATTTTAATTAATTTATTATTTTGTCTAATTTTAAGATAAACAATTTGCACCGACGCGATAGTAGATTAGGAATGTCACATGTAGAGGAACTAAAATCCTAATACAAGTTTGTGTAAATGTCAATACTGCAGATAGAAGTCTGGCCTTGTTGAGTCTACCTTGAGCATCTAAGATGGTCAAGGTACTGCGGGGAGGATAAGGCTATTTCATATTTGGGAAATTTAATAGTTGAACTAGCTTTGCCCGCGGCGTCGCTTGCGTTGGTGTACACTTTGGCAAACTGGACCATCGTGTCACATATGTAATTGACGTGAGCAAATTTCATGACAATTTCTTAGTTAACTATGTCGTGCACATTTAAGGAAATCATTTGAGTGAAGTTGACAAGAATGAATCCATCGTATCATACGATCCAGTCATGAGACTAGAAGAGGTTTATTTTGAGAAGCACGGAAATTACTACTAAATAAATACATAATACACACACGTAGTACATACAGGGTGCCCTCCAAAATAAGTCCACATACATGAGCCGGCAGTTTAAATGTATTTTAGAATAGTTTAACATATGCAAAAATAGATACACCCAAATTATTATCTACAACTTAACTCAAAGTCATGGTGGGATAACGAAAGAATTATGAAGAAGTCGAAAAGTTTACACTTCTTCTTTGGATGGTCGTGTAAAGACACCAGTATGTCGTCTCTAACTGTAGAAGACGAAGGAAGTGAGATGTATATAATAAACAAATTATCTGATTGAGTTGATCGTCACCACAATACAATTACATCGCAGGAAGTATACGAGTATGTAGCTAAGTGTACGAGAATACTTACCGCTATCTCATAAACAGTTACTGGTGTTTTAATTCAAAACAAATTATTACTGACCTTCTTAACGAGTTTTATTTCCATAGTGGTCCAATAAGTTTTTGGTAGTATAATTTATACTTACGTCAAAATAGGTGACAATTCGGAAGCATTGAAATATTATTAAAATTATAACAAAGTATTTAGAACGTTATTTTTATGGGTAAATAAAAGGTTTTATGCAAATAATGGCGTCTGTTTCGTTGTGTAACAACTTTCCGCTCACAATCTTTAAGACTGATTTTATGAAAAGGGACGGAAATGTGTAACAAGGTAACAAGGTGGGAAAGCGCGTGATTGACAAATGAGCTTACGCGATGCTAAAGCTGGATGTCGTAATAGCAGCGGTTCCCGGATCCCTCCTATCTCAGGCGCAGAGTGGCGTGGCACACCGTGTGGTTTTAGTCGGTCCGATTCCGACACACCACCTCGCCGTAAACCCCGGTGGGGTGACGGCCCGAGGGGGTTTCCACACGTTAAAAAAAAAAAACAAAAAAAAGGGTTGGCTTTTAAAGGGTACACTACTGTGTGGTTCTTCATCTTTTATGATATGTCCGCTTAACTAAGGTTTTTCGAATTGCAAATCATTCGAACTATGTGATATGAACTAAACACGAATGATACATTAGACCAATATTTGTCGAATAAACAGAACGTGGGTCTTGACCATGGCATCTTTGTAAAGTAAATATTGAATTGTTTAGCGGAGCATATTTTTATAGTGATAAGGAAGTGTTGATATCTTAAACAGAAACAGCTGATTGTTGAGTAGTCATTATGAGTAGGTATGTAGTGTAGAAATGGATTGCGGGTGTATTTACTGTTAGGTTGGTTCGGTCCACTTTTAATGTATACATTACTATATTTTTTAAAATTTAAAATTTGCTTCTACAAGTACACGAGAGGTACCAAATCTGCCTAGTAAAAAGAGAAATGGAAAAATAGATAAAAATTAATTGTAATAAATTGAATGCCTTAGATTTTATCGTTACTGACAGTCATACTTAGTGATGGCTGATGGCTCCAAACATTTTCAAAGTACAGTATATCTTGCGATATGGACGTGAAAAGTGAAATACAGAGGATATAAAGAATAAACAAATGAACATCTATGACATTGTAAATTCATTTGCTTTCTTATTAATCATTGCACTGTGTGTGGCCGGGTCATTGTTAAATAGCCATCTGGGTGTAATTATATCACAACTTGAAAATATGTTATTATTAATGTAGTATAATTACAGTAACTACTATCAAACAATCGGCAATAAGTCACTTCAGAGTACGCTTTTAATCCTATTCTAAAACCAAAATCAAAAATTACTGAAAGATATTCTTTCCTTTAACTAGTATTTAGAATAGTTTTCCTATGTAATAACCACTCAGGATGATCACCTATTGGTGAATTAAGTTATTGTTCGAACAAAAACTGAAGACGTTTAGGTTACTGTCTAAATTTGTTCATCACCTTGACAAGATAATGGACAAATTTGGAGAGTACTGATACTTCTCTACTCTTGTCTTGTGAACACTGAATATACATGCCGCATAAGCCTTACGTCTCCCTTCGCTGAGCGATTGCACGTCTTCCCATGTTAAATGTTAAATGTTAAATACACGCGTGATTTATATTTACAGTTTGCATAACTTATGGCCAGGTAAAAAAAAAATACCCGAGAGGTAGTACAAAATGCCTTTAAAAAACTTGATACCCCTCGTCCAGCCGATTCTTTCAAGAAAGACATCATTAAACTGCCACTATGTTGGCAGAACTACGTCGAATGCATGAGTGATTACTTTAATTTATAGATAGAAAATACAGAATAAAAAACCTTAACTTATTTCATTATCATATCACAGTTTTTTCTTTTTTTTTTCTATATTAAGAGCCTGCCACAGTGACTCTACTCTGCCTGATGAAAAGCATGAATAAAATCCAAGAGTTGTGGTCACCAAACTCATTGCAAATACAGACAATGCAGTATGGTAACCCATACTATGGCGGCCTTGTGAGATGCTTTTTACACCTCGCTTGGGGACGTAAAAGGCATGACAGTCATCGTGACAGTGTAAGGCTTACACAGTTACCACGATAACTGTCACCCCTGCATCAATTGGGCCTCCGGTCTCACATTCACCAACGAAACACGACAACTCAGATGCTGGCGCTTCAGGTTGGTCTTCTGTAGGAGGGTAGTACTGCCCCGGTCGAGCGGGCCCACTCGTGCTGCAATCAGAGTTAATGTTCGACTGAAACATTTTTCAATAAGCCGAGACACAAACCGAACTTTTGGCCTTACTCTTAGCGTTGGCCGAAACCCAAACTTACCTAGATATGTTAGATCAAAGTTATGTCAGTGTATATGTGTATTTATTTATTTTTTAGTTTCTGCATTTTTATCCTATTTATTATTTATTTTAAACGACTTAAATTGAACAGTGTTATCTAGCATTTATCTCTTCGTTAAAAGGCTAGAGACACCTTGTTTATGAACTTGGTTTTACTAATTTTCATTCCGAGTCCCACTCGTCTTGCATATTCGTACAGACTGTAAGTCTGTAAGTCGCAAGTTTGAGATGTGTTGGCCGCTGATGTTGATACCACGTCCATTCCAATCGAGTAACTCGTAGTCTATCAGTGCATTAGTAAACAGTTTCGGAGAAACAACTTATTGTAATGTAATCTTCTTGGCTAACCCCACTATGCAACTGAATTGGTCTCGGGTTCGGTTCTTGTACTTGGACGATCATCTTTGTGTTGTGAGAACGCGAATTGAGTCAGCGGCACGGGCGTTCGAGCACGAATTAACCACAAAAATCGCAATACGACGCACGATAATTTACGAACTTTGAGTTTCGGCACGGCCGAAAGTTTCGACCATTTCTTGTCTGCAACCGAAACTTTCAGTCGGTCATCACCTAATATAATTTTATATTGGTTTATAGTATTGTATGTGCAAATGTAGGTGCAACCCCCTGAAAATATTTTTTAGCGGCACTCATGCATTTTATAAATATTAGTGAACTATTCAGCCGCGGTGTATCTATCTAATTTTTTAAATATAATTATACGCAGGTACACAGACTTTCAGGAAGGCACGTAAAAGTACACAGAAGGTACCAAATAACTAAAAAAATTTTAGCTCCATCTATAAATTGCACCCGTGATCCAATTTTTAGTGTATGACATGCACTAGAAATTGGCTAGTTTGGCGTTTTATAAAGAGCGGCCGTGAGTTGGTTTGCCAGATTTCTACTCACAAGGTTCAAGCATTTATAAACGAATGGTTATATATCTATACAGGTAGAAACATTGTACCTATATAAACACAAATTGTTTTCCACCTTATTTATATCTATATATAATAATCTAAAATATCAAGTATACGATGTAGATCTCGAACTGTATAAGATGCATATTCAAATTTTTTTTTTGTTTTAAATACGCCCGCATTAGGAATAAATCCTGTGTCGCGGGGGACTTTACAAACATACAAGAAACGGACACAAAGAACACCCAGACTCAGAACAACAATTTGTGGATCACACAAAGTGTTGTCCCATGTAGGATTTGAATCCACAACACAGCGAAGCGGGGAACGGCGTGGCGACCGCTTAAACCACTAGGCCAATCGTGCAGTTCATATAGTTAACCAAATCGAATGAAACAAAAAAGCATCCTTAGGTGCGATAAACACTCACTACCACAGGGTGTAGGCTTAGTTGTCAGGTAGTAGCATAAAAAAACGTGTCATTGTCATAAAATCCAAGGCCAGAGCGACTTGTACGTGACAAAAACTACAATTCACAGCGTAAACAAAAACTAAGGAAAGAGTTTCTTTACACTGTGTACACAGTATAATATAATGAAGGCAGATTCAATGTCGATTTGTTAAAGCAACCTCGTTACTGTAAAAATGATGGAATTTCGATATATGAAGGTGGACTCAGGATCTATCCGAGTACAGGAAAGGGTCATAAATGCAGTCGCATCGTTAAGTTCATATCCGCACGCTGCCTTTGTACTTATCTATGTATGTGTTGTTTTAATGCACACACGCAGTAAAACAAGGAACTGTTCCCAACAGATATGTAATGTTGGTACTACAATGAAGCTAATTTTTTTTTGTTACAGTTGCTGTTCTCGGTTTGTGGATGTATTCTTGTGTCATTGGTGGTGATATTCTTCTATTACTATAAAAGATGGCGATCGAAAGGTAATTTTAATATACTAACATTTACGATGTAAAATTATGTGCATATGCAATCGAGCAGACATTTCACCTCATGGTAAATGATTATCAAAGCTTATGGACACTTACTACGACGTGGTTAGTAATCTCACCGGTTTTCTGTGAAACTATATTAAACGCTTACCACTCGAGAAGGTCCATTTCTGCAAAGCATGGCTCTCTCGAGATAGAAAATTTTACCTTTACTTTACAAAGGCCTTTGCTCTGGTTCGGGTATATCAATACGTAATTATATTCTTTAACTTCATATTTAGTTCTGCTTGGTTGGTAACGAAACATATATTTAATGGAAACCTAATTAAAGGTTTATAAAATTTAATTATAAAATTGTAATATAAAATTTATAATTAAATAAATTGATTTAAACTTGGACAAAGGAATCACGAAATGGCACGTACCCTTTCATAACGGATAAATTATTTTATTTATTGATGAATTTGTGTTTAATTATTTTATATTTAATAGTATTTTAATATATTAGAAGATTAAGGGTACGATTAAATGTTGATGAAAAAAATGTAACGAAATCTTATTTTGATTGTAATGTTGTCATCTCAATAAAAAAAGAAAGATTTCTAACTTTTTGTGACATGGCAATAAGTCAGTCAAGTTTTCTAAATACTTTTTCTAGAAAATTCTACCGAAACTTTTGTTAGAAGTTTAGTTACTTTATTTTCTACTATCTATCCATTTTTAAGTTTAAGTAGTTAATGTAGAGTGTAATAAAATATAAGTACAATTTCGTTTAGAACTAATCGGCGGGACAGGCATCGTTGGTGCTACAGGGGAGCCAGCTAAGCGTTTCCGAAAACGCGACAAAATGCTTTTCTACGGAAGACGTATGCTGAGGAAGGTCAAATCTATTTCGAATTCTGGCCAGGGGAGAAAGAGACGAGCCGTCATGAGATTTGCGAGAAAACTGTTGCAGCTGAAGAAGGAGGCCGCTCCTGAACAATTAAAGGTATTTATGGTAGCTTAGTTGCCAATATTTATATTAACTTTAAAGAAAATGAGTTGCTGTGGAACCTCTGGTGGATGTTAAACTTTTTTGTAGAAATATAGAGGAAACTATAAAGACGTACGGCCTTTATAATTTAAAAAAAGACGTTAAAAAAAGATGATTTTTTTATTTAATATACATTAATGTTGATTTAATATAAAAACAAACTGCATACGATATAATTCTCATCTTTAAAGACTTGTATTTCACATAGCGCATGTGCCTTGTGTCTTTTATTCGTGCAGAAAAGGTATAGCTTATTGTTTTTATCAACAGTTTGTGGTAATTTTCTTCGCCTTCCTATATGTTTACTCACACTTTCTACGTACATAAATGCTCAGATTCATTAAAATACAAGGCTACGTAGTAATTATATGTGATTAATATTGTTTCGATTGAAAGTATTGTTTGATTGAATTAGTTCGTGTTTAATTCAATGTTAGGAATACCAATAGATATTGTCAAAGCCCGAATATTGGTTAATTTTAGTTTAAGAAACAATACCCGCACTAGGAATAAACCCTGTGTCGCGGGGGAGTTTGCAAACATACAAGAAACGGACACAGAGAACACCCAGACTCCGAACAACAATTTATGGATCACACAAAGTGTTGTCCCATGTGGGATTTCAACCCACAACACTCAGTGCAGTAGTGAGCGGCGTGGTGACCACTTAAACCAGTAGGCCAACCGTGCAGTCAGTGCGTTTTGTCGATAAATCTTGGGGTTAACCAAGACGAGTTGGTAAATGTAAGAATTTTATAGAAAAAAAACTATGTTTTCAATACAATGTATGTTTAAATATAAAATAATACACAGATGACCGTGAACATCGTAAATGTGTGAAATAAACTTGCATGAATATTGATTTACTTTAATCCAACAACTCGAGTGTTTCATTACCTTGACAGTGTCAATGAGTATTTTAATATTATGTGCTATATTTGCAACATATATTATATCATTATATAATTAATTTTGCCCACGGTTTCGCGCGTGTGGAATTTGTTTTGCGTCATCAAGTTTCAGAACAGATTATTTTAAATATTTTTTTTAAGAAAAAGTATCCTATGTTACTCATAATACCACCAAGAACATGTGTACAAAATTTTATGATGATCGGTTGAGTAGTTTTCGCGTGCAACCGTAACAAACAAACTTACATTCGCATTTATAATGTTAGTAGGGATTCGTTAGTCGCGTTAATACGGCTGTTAGCAGAATAGTAGTGCAATATTTAAATTATACTTCTATACTCAGGACTGACCTCTTGGTCTAGTGGTTAGTGACCCTGACTGCTAAGCTGGAGGTCATGGGTTGGATGTCCAGCCAGAACAAACATTGTATGATGAGAACGGACATTTATTTTGTGTGTAATTTATCTATAATATGTATGTATTTAGAAATATATAATTATGTTCATTTGCTGGTTTACCTAGTTTGGGATCAGACGACCGTGTGTGAGATGTGCTCAATTATTATCATACAATAACACAGTCATTTAAACGTGCTGGATCTAATCACATCGACTAGTTAACTTTTCATGCGTTCTAGTGACGAAGCATAGTGTCATGCTTCAGCATAGACGAGGTCAGCTCAAGCAGATTGATTGAAACGTCTCACAGAAAACCACTTGTAAGGAATTCTCTTGATCCTAGTCTTCGAGAGGGTGAGGTTACGGAAGCTCAAATTTTTATTTAATTTTAAAGCCTGCTTTATTTCTTAATTTATTTAAGTGACTACCTGATGGAAAGGATGAATAGTATACATGACTTTTGTTACTAACTGAGAATGCAGATAATACCAACAAACCCATAACACGCCGGCCTCGTAAGATGCTTTTTCATACCCCACTTGAAGATGTAAAAGGCATGACAGTCATAGTGGCAGCGTAAGGCTCACATACTTACCACAATAACTGTTACCCTTGCATCAATGGACAAATTTCTCCTCCCGCTTGATTCTGAAGAGATCTCAAAGGGTAGAAACACACTTGTAACTGTTGAGTTCCAGGTGCCCCAGAGCACCGTTAGTCACTTTTCGACTGCTCGTTGGCTTTTTTTTTTATAAAATTTTGTCAAGAAGAACTCGTCGGTTTGTAAAGCAATACTTCACCACGTACATATGTATATTATCATCAGGAACAGCCTTTAACAGTCCACTGCTGGACATAGACCTCTCTTTGGAAAGAAGCTTTTGGTCTACTATACCACGCTGGCCAGACTGGTTGATATAGGGTTTGTTTGATGAACGGACGGATGGAGGACGATATCCACTCGAACCCAATTCGAGGTGGATATTGCCAGGAGGCGCGCATACCAGCGCCTCATGCCGCCTTGAGTGTGGCCGCGGGTGGACGGGACGGGCTTTCCCCTCCATTCGCTACAATGGCCAGCCGCGAGGAGGCGACGTCCGCGTGTGCCGTATGTCGTCTAAAATAGAGAGTTTATCCACAGATGGTGCCCGAGGTAGGGGGCAGGCGCTAGGAGGGATCTGGATGTCGTAATAGCAGCGGTTCCCGGATCCCTCCTATCTCAGGCGCAGAGTGGCACACCGTGTGGAAAACCACACAGTGTGCCACGGTGTGTCGGAATCGGACCGACTAAAAAGTCAGTCCGATTCCGACACACCACCCCGCCGTAAACCCCGGTGGGGTGACGGCTCGAGGGGGTTTCCACACTTTAAAAAAAAAAAGTGTTTGTTTGATGATTCTGGATGTCGTAATAGCAGCTGTTCCTGGATCCCTCCTATGTCAGGTGCAGAGTGGCACACGAGTGTGGTTTTAGTCGGTCCGATTCCGACACACCACCCCGCCGTAAACCCAGGTGGGGTGACGGCCCGAGGGGGTTTCACAACTTTACAAAAAAAAAAGTTGTTTGATGATATCTTGCATTATATGTTGCCTAATCGTCTTACGACACCCTTGGGTTGAATAGGGGTAGTAACCCTCTGTAGTCTTAACCCGTTACCACGCCGACAGTGTGTATGACCAACATATGTGTATACACTTAAAATTTACCATAGTAATTGTTTGTATATCTGTTATATTTCCATATCGGTTATGTTATTGTGTAAAATCGTAAATATATTGATTTTTAGTTTATTCAATTAAATATTTACTAGTTAATACGTAATTGTTCGTGGATTCGCTATTATCGTATCGTTTACCATGTTAATTTACTTAGACACAGCATTCGAACATTAATATTTACACATGTGCATTATACATAAATGATAGCGATTACCATTGAAATATTACAAATTGAAAGAATTTTTTTATAAAGTTTCGAAATATATATGTATATACGAATACATACATACACTCACGTCTTTATCCTCGAAGGCAACAGTGGCGTTTTATAGTGGGCAGTCTTAATAAACAAAATTCAAATGAAAGTTGAAACAAGACCGACTTTATGTTCATTAAACACCCTATTATATGTGCTTACACTCTAGACGTTTATAACTACACTATTCGAAGAACGTCGTACCGCAACACTATTTTTTTTTTTTTTTCTACCGGACAGATTTGTGAATCACAACAACAAAAAAAATTCAAATCGTTCAGGCCGTTCAGGAGGTCAGTAACATACACACGTACAGTAGAATTATATGTATAAAGTATAGTCATCATGGCGATCGGAAGATATCCACTTCTGGACATAGGACTCCCCAAGGCTAATCAATATCGTAGGCTATAAGAAAAATAAATACATCCCTAAATATTTTCAAAATGAAGTTTATATTATACAGAGTGACTGGTGACATACCTTCAATATTTGAGGACGTGATAGTATGCGAACATATATCATGAAATAAAATAACATAAAAACGAAATATTAAATAACTTCTTAGTAAACTTCGTACACAGTACACCGAGATCCCAGTATTTAACTGCGGAATACTTGGACACCGCGCGGCCGCACGTGTCGCGCAGCGCGCTATCAACACAGAATACAAGAAACGAGTCGGTGACGCAATAATGCATTATGTGGCGGGATGGAGGGCGGGGGTGGGTGCCGCCGCGCCGCTCGTGACTAGATCAACGTAAACAGTGCGGCGAGCTTAGGGAGTATAATATCCAAATTTCACTTATTTTTTAGAGACATTTCGATAAAAAATAAGCACCTATTTTTTTTATATCAAGTTAACGAGAATCGAGTACCGAGTACTCTCCATAAGTATTAAAGGATCTCACCAGTCACGCTGTATATACGTCACACCAGAATTTAGTTTTTATACGGCCAACCATGCGTATATCTTCCCTAATCGGAAGCCCGTTCACATTTGAGGGAATATAAAACTATGTTCCAAGAGATGTTAATATTCAAATCTCTACTTACTTGCAGGTTCTAGAGCCTCCAGCTGAATATTTAGAAGAAGACCTAACCAGTGATGACAGGGTACCACCGGACGCTCTATACATGCTGCACAGCATCAGAGTGTTCGGCCACTTCGAAAAACCTGTTTTTCTCATGCTGTGCAAACACACTGAGATACTTAATTTACCTGCTGGCTCCTTTCTATTTAAAGTTGGTAAGTTTTGAGTCATAAATGTGTAATAGTTGCGAGGGTTAGTGGAGAGCTTTTTATATGCAGAAGTGTGGCACGCAAGTTGTGTCTACCAATTTTTTCTAAAATGATTTCGTTATATTAGAGCAAGAGCCCGTGAGTGCCAGACCTTCGTCATTTTATAAAAGCTGAAAGTTCTTCTATGTGTGTCCCTAGTACAGGTAAGAATGATCCCTGATTCCCTGATAGGCTCCCAAAAAATTATATATAAAATTTAGGTTTTATAATATAACGTTTAGTTACTGTATTCGCTCCTTGCTCTCCCGATTACTGCTCACTTTGAATGCGTCTGGCAAGATGATAGAACCTTCGAAACTGTCCGGCTACTATGTAAACATAGTTTAATAGGCTCCCAAAAAATTATATATGAAACTTAGGTTTTATAATATAACGTTTAGTTACTGTATTCGCTCCTTGCTCTCCCGATTATTGCTCACTTTGAATGCGTCTGGCAAGATGAGAGAACCTTCGAAACTGTCCGGCTACTATATAAACATAGTTTAATAGGCTCCCAAAAAATTATATATAAAATTTAGGTTTTATAATATAACGTTTAGTTACTGTATTCGCTCCTTGCTCTCCCGATTACTGCTCACTTTGAATGCGTCTGGCAAGATGATAGAACCTTCGAAACTGTCCGGCTACTATGTAAACATAGTTTAATAGGCTCCCAAAAAATTATATATAAAATTTAGGTTTTATAATATAACGTTTAGTTACTGTATTCGCTCCTTGCTCTCCCGATTACTGCTCACTTTGAATGCGTCTGGCAAGATGATAGAACCTTCGAAACTGTCCGGCTACTATGTAAACATAGTTTAATAGGCTCCCAAAAAATTATATATGAAACTTAGGTTTTATAATATAACGTTTAGTTACTGTATTCGCTCCTTGCTCTCCCGATTATTGCTCACTTTGAATGCGTCTGGCAAGATGATAGAACCTTCGAAACTGTCCGGCTACTATATAAACATAGTTTAATAGGCTCCCAAAAAATTATATATTAAATTTAGGTTTTATAATATAACGTAAGTATAATTATAAATTATAATAGTTTAGGGGTGTCCGGCAGAGGGTTGGAACCATACTAACTGTCTGGTAATGAGCAACGCGAGTTTTGATATTATTATGAATCAAATATAAAAAAATCAAGTTTTATATTATGACGAATTTGAGATGGAATTTTACATACCTTTGTTGCCTGTTATCTGCCAAAGCCACCGCTGCCTCAGCTTCATGTTTGGGGATCATTCTTACCTGTACTAGGGACACACATAGAAGAACTTTCAGCTTTTATAAAATGACGAAGGTCTGGCACTCACGGGCTCTTGGACCATATGAAGATCAAGGCACAGAAGGGAGTACAATATACCTTTATGAGGGCATCATTATATTCCCTCTGGAGTTCTTAGCTCATAGTTGTAGTTACTATTAGTGACGTGTAATGTTTCTACTTGTATTCAATTTTTATTCAAGTAATCATCTTGGTGCTATCGTATTTTACTGTTTCTCTAACTTATTGACTAAATATTTAAATATGCATAATTGGGTAGATGAATGTGTCGTATTTAAATACTAATGTCCACTTCATTAAAACTAATATCGCGAAACATCTCGGCAAATACAATTAACATAGCATTTTATTATTATTACGAACTTCAATCAAATATACAGTGAAATACATTGTTCAATTGAGTAGTTTAAAACAGTGACGTCACAATTTTGGATTTAGTACATTTCCATACAAAATCGTCGTTTTGACAGATGATAAAATGTAACTAATTTGACTAAGGTGTCATGTAGTCTATTGTCCTTACGGTAAGACTGACCGGTGCTACGTGCAAAATTTAATTTCTTGTTTGAAATGCCACAATTATGAAGAGTTCTATCAGTATTATCTTTTTAACTCTAATTGGCCACATTTTTTTAATATATTTTTGAGGTTGCATTATGCTCTATATGCATACTTCTATGTCTAAAGGTGACACGGACGAAAACGTATACGTAGTACAGACCGGGCGCGTCAACGTATACATCACGAACCAAGATGGCACCAGTCTCTCACTCAAAGTGGTGCGAGCTGGTGAGAGCGTCACTTCGCTACTTAGCTTCACCGACGTCTTAACTGTAAGTACCTATCAATTTATTACGGCTTCAGGTAAAAATTATTGATAAAAAGGTCTGTGTTATTTATTTTTTGAAACTTGGGTTAGGTCGCGTCTAGATAGCGTTGGATCTGGATGTCGTAATACCAGCTGTTCCCGGATCCCACCTATGTCAGGCGCAGAGTGGCACACCGTGTAGTTTTAGTCGGTCCGATTCCGACACACTACCCCGCAGTAAACCCCGGGGTGACGACCCGAGGAGGTTTCGTCACATTAAAAAAAACGAAAAGGTCTAGATAGCGTTATATTGTGCGATGTAACATGACTATTTTTTAAATTTACGTGTTAAACAAAGATACTTACAGTGCGTGTGATGTTATAAGAGATGAGTGTGAGGATTGAGTCTTTAGAAAGGCCAGAAAAAGGACAGTCTAGTTTTGGCAAATTTGCTCTTTCAAATTCACTCGTTGACTTATTACTAGGGTCTCTTTTTAGTGAGTACTGGATTAGGCTAACGTTTTGTAATTCACCTGTTTGTCCTACTGCTTTAAATGTAACAAAACATTGATGATCATGTCTACAAACTAACAATTGTGTCCTCTTTTTATATTCTTCTAGAAGTAAACTTACATATACACTATGTTGACAGGGTCATTCACAACCATACAAGACAGTGAATGCGAAAGCGCTAGAAGATTCTCAAGTCATCAAGCTGCCAATGAGAGCTTTCCAGGAGGTCTTTAAAGAGTATCCAGATATATTTGTCAGGGTTATACAGGTAAGCAACATTTATTTGAAAGAATAAGTGAAAAACCTTTTTGATTTCTGATTAATTTCGTTGCGGGTTCGAAGACAGTTTTTTTTTTGCAACTTCTCGAGCATCATACAGTCTGACTGCCTCAGTGGCGCAGCGGTAGCGAATGCGACTACTGTGCTTGAAGTCTCAAGTTCGATGGCCGGGTATGACTTAATGTTTAAATGATCTGCAAATATTTGTTTTGCAGTTTGGGTGCTTTCTATGTTTGTATTTGCAAAAAAAAGGTACTTAAGTATTCTATCAGTCAATCTAGTTATCATAGTACAAGCTCTGCTTAGTTTGAAACTAGATGGCATTGTGTGTTAAATGTGTCAAGTGATAATTTATTTATAACTCGAAGTATTCGTGGATCGCTGTTGATCCCGGTGTATAGTTACCATAATGGGCGTATGGGAGGCTGTAGTATATTGTCAGAAAGAGAATTGAAAAGAGAAAGAGTAGCAAAGAAAAATTGAATATCTGTAGTACTTAAAATATAGTTGATTGACTTTTCTGTGACGGCTGTCACAGAGATGTCATTTTAAAAGTTATGAGGTACATTTTAGGTGTTAATTATTATATGTATAATGTATTGCACACATTTGTGATAAAACTAACATGTAACGAATGTAAATATAAGTGTTATAATATAATGTCACTTGTTGAAATTTACTTCGTCTGTTTCGTAGCCATCTGTCACAGAGATCGAACTATATTTTAAGTACTTATATTTGTACTATATTTTGATACCGGAGGCCCATCAATGCAGGGGTGGCAGTTATCGTGATACCTGTGTAAGTCTTACACGGTCACGATGACTGTCATGTCTTTTACGTCCCCAAACGGGGTGTGAAAAAGCATCTCACAAGGCCGCCATAGTGTGAGTCACCATACTGCATAGTCTGCATTTGCAATGAGTATGGTGACCACAACTCGTGGATTCTGTACATGCTTTCCATGAGGCGGAGTCGAGTCATTTTAGCAGGCTCTTCATATAGAAGTACTGTAATAATCTTTCTCCTAATATAGCTCAGTGTTTTAGTTGTTACTTTTTTATAAACGACTCCCTGAGTGATCTGTCCGCCATTTTTTATAGCATAGGGCTTTTTTAAGAAACATGATGCACCTAGCTGTCAGTGAATGGGAGGCTTTGGATCCGGTAATTAAACCGACTCGGTGACAAACAACGAAACAGTTTCTTGACACCGGAGACCGAGCCGGCCATGTGATGCTATATAAAAGTGTAATCATCGTAAGTCGTGTATAAATTTTAATATTGTAAATTAACTTTCAGATTATTATGGTGCGTTTGCAAAGAGTGACATTCACAGCACTCCATCAATATCTTGGACTTAGTGCTGAGCTGGTCAATCCGGTAAGAATTTCTGTATATTGTATGACGACTGAATGGCTGCGCGGAAGGAATTTATCATAGAGATGAATTAAATTTTATCTCTGTAACGAAGGTTAATTTTAGGACTAGCACCGACTGACAGATGACACCAGGCAGGCAGGCAGAAAAAAACTACACCAATTGCGTTCTGCTTTGCAGACTAGAGGCCTTTGTGTGTCGGAGGTCCGAAAATATGTTTATATTGCTACAAAACATAAATTACATGCAAAATCATAAAGTATTTAAATTGATATTTTTCTAATGAACTGACTAGTGTATTTGGTAGCATAGCAACTTTTATTGACGAATTAAGAAAATCGTAAGCGAATGGTTTTGATTTCAAAAATATTGTTCTACACCATCTTGTCGACAACTTATTTGTGGTAGCCCAATGTCATGGCCGGCCTTAATGCACTCTATGTATTACATTCTGAATTACAAAAAAATTGGGATTTTAAATAACACATTTGCAAGGTAGTAGAGCCACGCTGATTTTAGCCTGAACAGGCCGACTCGACCAGGATAGTACTACCCTCAAACAGCCCAAACTCAAGCGACAACATCCGTGCTGTCGTCTTTCGTTGGTGAGTGAGACCGGAGGCCCATTGATGCAGGGGTGACAGTTATCGTGGTGTGTGAGTGTTACACTACCACGATGACTGTCATGCTTTTTACGTCCCCAAGCGGAGCGTGAAACAGCATCTCACTAGGCCGCCATAGTGTCGGTCACCATACTGCGTTATAACAGTCTCTAAAAATTTCATATTAATGATATGGCTGTACTTGTGGTATTTTACTGAACTTTTGAATAAATTCCAGGGTAAAGAAAGGCGTCGTCCAACTACGGTGTCGTCGTCTCCAGGCAAAAGCACTAAGATGAGTGCACCAGACAGTGGTTTTACGATGCACTCCCCCCATCACAGTGAGAGGACCATGCCGGAACTTGCGGTGAGCAACTGCCTTATTTTGTCTTTGTTTAAAAGTGTGGGTAGTTTCGTTTTTGCGTGAATTAAAACTGACTGACGTAACCGAATAAGGAAAATCATTCACAATATTGATTTGACATGATTTTAACGTAACGTAACGTATCGTAACGTAACGTTTTTATTTCCATGAAAATGAAGTATCACTAAGATTTCAATATTCAATTTTATATTGGATAAATTAAGGTTTAAAACTGCGGGGACATTCTACAATGTATAACGAATTAAACTTTCCATAAGCATTGTAAAATATCATACCAGCGCGCGTGTTTCCCTCCCACTCCCACACTACGCCTTTTAAGCGAGACGTGTGTCACCGTGCTGCATTGTCCACATTCGTAATGAGGATGCTGACCACCACTCTCGGATTCTACTCATGCTTTCTATCAAGCAAAATAGAGTCATTTTCACAGCTATTATAAATTCTAATACGTTTGGTGTTTGACTAACATGCATGAACAGGAGGGCGGGCATGCAGTCTCGTCTCCCATTCACATCCAGGGAAGACGACAGAAGCCGGACATGGTGCCGGATATAACGACGAACACGCCACAGGTAAGTACCAGCCTGCAATATCTATGTAAATAATAAATATAGCTTAAAAATACGCTTACAAACTTAGTTACAAACAAATATACAGGTGATGCTAATAAAAGCGTGTTAAAAATAATATTCGTTGATAAACACTTGACATGTTGATCCAATTTAAATAAAAATAAGTTCACATCTCTAACACACAGCAACCTGTCCCTAACGTGGGCAGAAGTCATGCTATGGTAGCAAGATTAGTATACTTCTAAGTAGGCATGCAATTTGACTACACAGATGGTGTGGGGGTTCAAGCGGTCGCTACGCATGCCAGACGGGTTGGAATAGGGTTTGTTCCAAATTTTCCTTCTTTTTGTAATGATGTTGTCTTGTTTACTTTGTTCCCTTAGTCGCCTTTTACGACACACGCGGGATGAATAGGGTAACACTATGTATTCTTAATGCGTCACCACACGGACAAATAAAATAAATCGTAATCTAGTTATAAATTAATTTATACTAAAAACTAATCCATAAGCAGCGCGCCGTCATCTATATATATATATATATATATATATACACTGTGACCTTCAATACTTATGGAGAGTACTCGGTACTCGATTCTCGTTAACTTGATATAAAAAAAAATAGGTGCTTATTTTTTATCGAAATGTCTCTAAAAAATAAGTCCGCGCGGTGTCCAAGTATTCCGCAGTTAAATACTGGGCTCTCGGTGTACTGTGTACGAAGTTTACTAAGAAGTTATTTAATATTTCGTTTTTATGTTATTTTATTTCATGATATATGTTCGCATACTATCACGTCCTCAAATATTGAAGGTATCTCACCAGTCAGTCTGTATATATTTCAAGTTTTCCTTTTCTTTACAGTGATGCTGTCCAGCGTGGTTGCTCCCTTAGTCGTTTCTTACAACACCCATAGGTTGAATAGGGGCGGTGACAATCTGAATTGTTAATCCGTCATAGATAACGTGTCTATAATAGAGTTGTAAATACTTTTAACAAAAACACCAGGCTTTTCTAGTTTCATTATTTAAGTGGGGATCAGTTGGTATTGTCTGTTAGAATTATCAACGAAATACAAATTTTACAGACTTCTAATAATCTCTCTCGCTTAATTTAAGATTGAAGCCCTTTTCGGTTGAGTAATGGCCCTAGTTTCATCTCTGCGATCCGTTAAGCTGCCTGCTAAACCACGACTCTCACTTTCTCATTCACTTGCTGTATGTATGATAATCTAGGCCACCCTCGCTTTTAATAATCAACAATTATATTTTTACAGCAGCAACCCGACGTCCAACAGACCTCTTCGTTGCTGAGACCGAAAGAGGGTAATTCCTTCAAACAGAAACATAATACAGATAATCTTGACGAACAGGTAACTAATATACACCTCTTTATTATTTCATTTGATAGTCATATCAGATGTGTGGTTAAAAACCCTCAACTTTAATATGCAAATGTACTCGTACTCGTCTTTCCCACCCCCCTTTCTTTCACGGTTTATGTACCTTGTGCTGCAGCGATCTGCTGTAGAGGGCTATCAATTACTATATCCGACCGCTACAAAAGTTTTAGTTTTTAAATTTTAAAATACAAGCAACTTAGGGACACAAAAGCAATTCGGTCTTTTGTCTCCTCACAGAAGTAGAAGAAGGGGTCGATTTATAGCTGACTTACGGCCTAATAATATTGCTTGATACCAAGCGTGGTATCGTTGGACTGGGTGTGTGACACTGGGGTGCTGGGCTAGAAAACCTCCACGTGGTGCACCCTGGTAACGTTGGCGATGGTGCTCATCACTGCCAACGGCTAATATTCTAGCACAAAGAAGAGGAGGCCATTTTCTTCGGCCATTCGGTTGAGGCTTCGTCCAACAGAGCGGGCATATTTGTCGATTCCTCTGTTGGCTCTTCGCTCTTCGGAGCAATGAGGAGGAAAACCTCGATAAAAAATCATTATGGTGGGACCCTTTCATGGGTCGACGTTTCTCCACTTTCAATGGTGGAGAAAGGAGAACGGGCTCGGTGTGTACTCACACTGCCACCGAGCAGGCATTGGAACCTGCCACCGTTGTCACATCGTAATCCCGAAAAGAGTGTCGTGGCTATGTCTCGCGACACCAATCGGGGGCGAGGGTCTTGGCTTAGCCGCCTGGACTACGAGGAAGAAAACCTCTATAAAAAATTACCCCGAATCCCGTGTTCTGGTGCGTGGCCAGGGGATGCATGGCTGACGGGTAGTTCAGTCGTAAGCGCACTCCCAGCCGAGGCACCTGCGGACCCCTCGGTTGGGCACAAATTTACGCTTGCCCGGGTATTGGGGGATCTCTGCCCGGGTCGACCTTTATTTCTCCCCCACACGTGGGAACAAGTATGGAATCTATAAATAAAATTAATACACCTAAACATATAAAGGAAGGAGTGAAGGAGAAGAAGAGTACGAAGGAGAGTAATATGAGGGCGGACGACCTTTCGTCTAATATGGAAGACGTAATGGGTGAAGCGCCTATCTCGGTGGGGCTCCCAGAAGCCATTATAGCTGCTGGGAGCCGAAGAACATCGGAGCGATTACGCTCCAGATCTACCACGGGCGGAAGCTCCAGTGCGAGGAGCGACGTGCTGGACTTCATGGAGACGGAGCTGTGTGACAGCCGAAAACGTGGACGCTCCAGGGATGAGGAGAGCGATACATCCCAGGAGATGCTACCTCCTAAAGTAGCAAACAGCCGCAGAGGGAGATCACGAACCCCGATCTCGGCCCCGTCAGGTTCCGTCTTCTGCAAGGCGGAAGCCTATAGACGGGTCAGGGCAGACGGTGAAATCTTGGCGGAAGAGGAGATTGCGGATCTCCTGCTAAAAATTAAGGAGCCGATGGTGGGGGATTCAGTTCCTCAAACACCATCGTCCATGCAGGAGAGAGCGGATGCGGCGGTGGCCATCATTCACAAAGTGGCCACCAAGTCGAGTAACCTTAAGGGCTCTTTTGTTAAAGCTCTTAAGGACTCCTCTTCCGCTATTGCGGGGGTCGTGGATACCCTCATCGGGGACGTGGCTCGGCTCCAGGCGGCCAACGATCGCCTGACGGGGCAAGTAGCTGAGCTCAGCGCTCAGTTCGCCCAATTCCGGGTGCATCGCCCGACAGAGGATCCGGTCACGTCCCCGTCTCAGCCTGCCCCCTCTTCCAGCCTCGGTGGCATTCCTGATGCCCATCTGCGCCATATAACCGATGTAGTATGGCGCATGATGGACGGGCGTCTGGCTGGCCTGGAGGCAAGGCTGCCGCCGGCTCCTGTTGTCCGGCCGCCGCTTGCGGGCCATAAAGCGAAGGTTGCATCGGTGTCAGCATCGCTTCCCGTTGCGACCGGTCGCGTGTCCTACGCGGCGGCGGCAGCAGTTTCTCCTGCTCCTGCAACTGCTCCGAGGACACGGCAGGCGGCCAAGGCAACAGCCCGGACGCCCGCACCGAGGTCAGGGCCCAAAACAGCGGCAAAGTCTGGGGCGGAGTTCCCTCCGCTCCCCACTCCAGCCGCTGTATCTGGCACCTCAACAAGTGCTCCCTCCACATCCGCCCCTTCCACGGATGGTTGGCAGCTAATCGGGGGGGCGAAAAAGTCCCGAAAGCGGGGTAAGAAGGCTGCACAAATAGCAGCCTCTAACCCGCAGGCGCCATCGGCTGCAGTGGCTACCACAAAGAAGCCGCGCAAACTACAGGCGCCTAAAAGCGCGGCCGTGGTAGTCACCGTGTCACCGGAGGCGGCTAGCGGCGGACTCTCCTACGCAACCATCTTCCAGAGGGCCCGCGCTAGTCTCGCCAACGACTTCGGGACAGTAGGAGTCAGGTTGCGCCTCGCTCAAACGGGAGCTCGAGTGCTCGAGTTCCCTGGAGCCGAAGGTGCTAAGACGGCGGACACATTTGCCGAAAAGTTGCGGCAAATGTTTACGGCTACGGATGGTGTCAAGATCGCCAGGCCTACCAAGTGCGCAGAGTTGCGCATTTCGGGCCTGGATGACTCTGTATCGACAGAGGATGTCCGCGTTGCAATTAGCGAGAAGACAGGCTGCAACGCGGACAATATTAGGGTCGGCACCATCCGCCCCGGTCCGGGAGGGCTTGGCGCAGTGTGGGTCAGCTGTCCCGTAGCGTCGGCTAAAATGTTGGGCGACGCCGGCAGGCTGCTCATCGGTTTCGTGAGCGCTAGGATCACAGTCCTGGCGGCGAGACCGATGAGGTGTTACAAATGCCTGGCATCGGGACACACACGCGCCAAGTGCGTCAGTTGTTTCGACTGCAGCGGATTATGTTTCCGCTGCGGTCGACCGGGGCACAAGGCGGCAGAGTGTTCTGCCGCCCCTCACTGCCCGGTGTGTGCAGCGGACAACAAGCCTGCCAATCACCAGATTGGGCAGGGAGGCTGTAAACCTTCCCGCAACTCTCGGCAGGCGTCAGGGGTTAGCCAGTCGGCCCAGGCTGCTTCTGACGTCGTTCGTGCGTCGATATCGTCGCCCATGGAGGAGGTTGTAGAGACGGTCGAGTAATGGCCCAAGTCTCCAACCTCCTGGTCCAGACGAACCTGAACCACTGTGCCGCGGCGCAGGACCTTTTCCTGCAAACCATGGCGCAGTGGTCGATCGGTGTTGCCGTAGCCGCGGAACCCTATTATGTTCCTCCCCGTCCAAACTGGTTGGGTGACCGGGACGGTTCCGTGGCAGTCGTCGGCTCCACGGCGGCTCATTCCCCGCCCTTGTCGCTAAGAGACAAGGGCACTGGATATGTTGCTGCCGAGTGGGGGGGAATCACTATATATGGTGTATACTTCTCCCCCAACCGGAGTTTGAACGACTTCGAGGTTTTCCTTAACAACTTGGAAACCTCGATGCGGCGTCTAACGTCTGGGCACGTCTTAGTGCTGGGGGATTTCAACGCAAAGTCCATTGCGTGGGGTTCCCCCAGGACGGACGCTAGGGGTGAGGCCGTAGAGGAGTGGGCGGCCTCGGTGGGCCTCTGTTTACTAAACAGGGGCTCCACTAACACGTGCGTGCGACAGCAGGGAGGGTCGATAGTGGACCTTTCGTTCGCTACCCCTGCCCTCGCCGCACGAGTAAGGAACTGGCGCGTCCTGGAAGAGGTTGAGACGCTCTCGGATCACCTCTACATCCGATTTGAGCTCTCCCGTACCCAGGACCCCAGTAGGGGTCACATGGCGCGGCGTTCTTCTCGCTTTCCGCGGTGGGCTTTAGCCAAATTAAATAGGGACCTACTAGAGGAGGCAGCCATCGTTCACTCTTGGCTGTCTTCGCAGGCCCCGACCGAGGAGGTCGACATGGGGGCTGGTCGCTTCCGCGATGCCATTGCGCAGATCTGTGATGCGGCCATGCCCCGCATCCGAGGTTGCCGGCCTCCACGGAAGGAGGTTTACTGGTGGTCCCAGGAGTTGGCGGACCTCCGCGCGGCCTGTACTCGTGCCCGGAGGTCCTACACCCGTAGTCGGCGGCGACACCGCGAAGAAGGCGGGGAGGACCAGCTTCATGAAGAGTACCGAGAGGCGCGGAAAACTCTGAAGCTGGCCATAAGCCGCGCCAAAGAAATTAAGAGAAAGGAGATGCTGGAGGGTCTCGATCGTGACCCCTGGGGTCGCCCTTATCGTGCGGCGCGGCAAAAGCTCCGCACGTCGGGCCCCCCCCTTACAGAGACACTCCAGCCCAGCTTCCTGCGGGAAGTGGTCGAGGGCCTTTTCCCGCAGCGGGTGGAACACACACCCCCGTCGATGGCCTTCATGGTTGGAGACGACGGGTGGAATGAGGACGACGTTCCGCCCGTCAGGGAATCGGAGGTAGGGGCGGTTGTTCTACGGATCCGCTCTAAGAACACCGCCCCCGGGCCGGATGGGATACCTGCCCGAGTGCTGGCCCGAGCCCTCGAACACATGTCGGACCGCCTCAGGGAGGTCCTGGACGCTAGCTTGGCGTCCGGACGCTTCCCTGAGTGCTGGAAAAGCGGGAAGCTGGTCCTATTGAGGAAGCCAGGACGGCCAGCCGAATCGGTAGCGGCCTATAGGCCCATCGTGTTGCTGGACGAGGCGGGTAAACTGTTTGAGAGGATACTCTCTGCCCGCATCGTCCGGCACCTCTGCGAGGTGGGCCCCGATCTGTCGGACGCCCAATTTGGTTTTCGGGCGGGGCGTTCGACGGTCGATGCCGTGTTGCGCCTGAGGGCCGTTACCGAAGAGGCGGTGAGCTGTGGCGGCGTGTTATTGGCGGTGTCGTTGGACATCGCCAACGCATTTAATAGTCTGCCATTTAGCTGCATCAGGGAAGCACTCCACTACCATGGGGTGCCAAAGTACCTGAGGCGGCTTGTGGCAGACTATCTTGAGGAGCGTACCGTCATGTACGAGGACCGAGACGGTGTTCTGAGGCGGCGGCTCATGTCGTGCGGTGTTCCACAGGGGTCTGTCCTCGGACCACTCCTGTGGAATATGGGATACGACTGGGCCCTTCGAGGTCGTCTTCCCCCCGGGCTGGGCGTAATTTGCTACGCAGATGACACATTGGTCACGGCCCGGGGAGCAAACTTTCAAGAGGCGGCGCGCCTGGCCACCACGGGTGTCTCTCTGGTGGTCGGGCGAATTGAGGCGCTGGGTTTGCGGGTGGCCCTGGACAAGACGGAGGCCCTTTTGTTCCATGGGCCCCGTCGTGGTCCACCCTCCGGCGCCTCCATCGTGGTCAATTCGGTCCTCGTACCGGTTCAGGCCCAGATGAAGTATCTGGGCCTGATCCTCGACGGCAGGTGGCTCTTCGACGAGCACTTCCGACAGCTTTCTCCAAAGCTGGTCGGCGCTGCTTCTGCCCTTGGGCGACTTTTGCCCAATCTGGGTGGAGCTAGCGTCGCGACGAGACGGCTATACGCGGGGGTTGTCCGGTCAATGGCACTGTATGGTGCACCGGTGTGGGCGGCGGCTCTGACCGCCCAGAATAGGGCTCGCCTCTGGCGCCCTCAGAGGATATTGGCGGTTAGAGCCATACGCGGTTACCGCACCGTATCGACGGAGGCGGCGTGCGCCTTGGCCGGAACTCCCCCGTGGGATTTGGAGGCGGAAGTGCTCGCCGAAGTTTATCGGCGGACGGTTGACTTCCGGGCGGGTAGCGGCATACGGCCCCCGCCCGAAGAGATACGCGAGTGGCAAGAGGCCGCTCGTCGAGCCACGATGGCTCGTTGGTCGTCCCGGCTGGAGGCTCCACGTGCTGGCTTTGCCGCCGTGGAGGCTCTCCAGCCGGTCATCGCCGAGTGGGCAGGGCGGCAGCACGGGGCCCTTTCCTTCCGACTGACGCAGGTCCTTTCCGGGCACGGTTGCTTCGGGAAGTATCTGCACACGGTCGCCAGGAGGGAATTGAGTCCCGCCTGTCACCACTGCGACTGCAGTGAGGACTCGGCTCAGCACACGCTGGCGGTTTGTTCCGCCTGGGCGGCGCAGCGTGGGGTCCTTACTGCAGTTATTGGAGGAGATCTCTCGCTACCGGCCGTAATACGCTCCATGGCCGGTAGCGACAGTAGTTTTACCGCGGTCGCAACCTTCTGCGAAGACGTAATTTCGCGGAAGGAGGCGGCGGAGAAGGCCCGGGAGGACGATATCCACTCGGACCCAATTCGCCGCCGGCGAGCCGGGCGGCGGAGGCGCGCATACCAGCGCCTCATGCCGCCTTGAGTGTGGCCGCGGGTGGACGGGACGGGTTTTCCCCTCCATCCGCTACAATGGCCAGCCGCGAGGAGGCGACGTTCGCGTGTGCCGTACGTCGCCTAAAATAGAGAGTTTATTCGCAGATGGTGCCCGAGGTAGCGGGCAGGCGCTAGGAGGGATCTGGATGTCGTAATAGCAGCGGTTCCCGGATCCTTCCTATCTCAGGCGCAGAGTGGCACACCGTGTGGTTTTAGTCGGTCCGATTCCGACACACCACCCCGCCGTAAACCCCGGTGGGGTGACGGCCCGTGGGGGTTTCCACACGTTAAAAAAAAAAAAAAAAAAAAAAAAGATCTCCAATTCACACAAATTAAAATTAAAATAATGTTAAGAGGTGTCAAGGGACACCCGGATGGAACGAAGTTCCTTTCAATTAATTAGTGACGGAATTGTAATTTTCTTTTTATTTCTTTTAAGTTATAAAAAGAACAAAATTAATAGTTGCGACACTACATTGTTCAAAGCAAAATAGAAAGACGAAACGAAAATAATTGGCTTGCTTTCTATGAGAGAGGGAGAGAGAGACAGACAGAGAAACACACGCACGCCGCACGGCTTACTACACTATAGCAAAAAGTGTCGTGACAATTTTTCGTCTGAATTTTTTCCGTTTAACCTCTTTCGCAACGCGCGATAAGGAACTTCGTTTCAAAAAAAAACAAAACTATAACTTCCCCTGACATTTCATTCGTCTGACAAGATTTCAAGTAATCAATAATGTTTATTGCAGGCTTTAATCCAAATAGCCACAGAAGCTTTTGTCAAGGAGCTAGGGTTGGAGAGTGACAGCGTTTTACGAGGGAACGTTCAAGTAAGGGATCTGCCTGCGGGGACTTATATTATGAAGGAAGAGAGCCACAAGGTACGGACCAGCAATAACGTACTAGACAATATGAAGCTTTGTTTTCAAGAAAATATACATTCAAATTCTGCAGACATATATATACTTATATACGCTATGCTACTAGTTTCTCCTTACAGGGTAAATAGATATAACACGTCGCTACTTGCTTACACCTTCACATATCTCACTAATATATTTAGTTAACATTTCAATATCTTATTTCTCTTTATAAAATAATGCAAATTAATTAACATGCTTTGATTTTTTTTATAACATTTAGAAAGAAATATCAAAAGCCAAAAAAAAAAATTTAGAGGAAATCCTACCTGTAATATGTATACGCAATAAGCCATCTAAAGAAAATATGATTCGCACATAGGCGTAAACATATAAACCGCGCCCACGTCTCCACCCCTACATACGCGCACGCATGCATACGTACATGCACAGACGCGTACCTACATTCGCGTACGCACGCCTACAGAAATGCACGCACGCGGGCACTCGTACGACCAATCATCAAAATCAAACTTACTGGATACGGATCTGGAGTTAGAAATTGGGATAGGAGTGTCTTTTTAAATCTATGTTTATATATATATATAATTTATCACAAATGTATTTATTTATACACTATTTTATATATGTAGGTATTTATATATTTACATTAATACTGTAATTTTCCTTCCATAAGCTGTATTATAGTATTCCCGGTGAACCAGAAATCGTTCAGGTACAGTATAATGATTGATCTTAGCAACAGACCATGTCATCTTCGCATTGCCATCAAATTCTTCAGGACTTGGTGACTGAAAACAAGGTTCTGTGTTATACGACGAAAGTTGAACGATGGAAACTACTCCGGTCTATTATCCTCGGGTTGAAATTTGATTTCGAATACAAATTGATGAATCAGAACACATATTATGGATAAATTTGTATACATGGAATTGATTACTGAGAGAGAGATTTCAATCGTGTACCTCTGTTAACTGACCTCAAAACTTTAAAGTGTTTGTGTAGGTTATTTCAGAAGAGAGAACCCCTTTTCTTTGCGAATGGGTTATCATTTGCAAAAAAATCAGATCTTTGTAGACAAAGGGGTTCTTAAGCTTACTTAAGTTTTGTGTAATTGGTTATATGATGGTATATGTTCATGGGTGTCGCCTGAATTATTTTCAGGAGGTGCATCTACTAGGTTATTAACACATACTGTTAACCGATATAAAATTTTCTATTCGTTTTCTGCCTGGGCCATACAAGGACACCCCCTTGCACCACAAAATTTCATCCATACGTTGTTGACATACCCAAAAGTCGAACTAAACGGTTTGACAGCTCCTTTTTGGTGAGAAGATTTGGAACGACCTGCCTGGGTCTATTTTTCCTGGAGCCTTTAAGAGTAGAGTGAACAGGTTTCTTCTGCATGGGTGTGTACCACCTTCGTCCTCATCTACACCTTCTATCAGGTGAGATAGAGGACAAACGCCTATTCTAGTACAAATATAAAAAAAAACCCTGGCGCCTTTACACTCGTATATCAATAGAGTATTTATATTGTAATAGATACGAATGATTAATTAATTCACTGGTTAAAGTGTAAATTATGCACTATAGCACATTCAATATTATCTGTCTTTTAATCTTCATACATTAACTTCACTCCAATTTAACACGTTTTATTGAATTCTAATAGTATTCAGTTATTGTTTTGTGTTTTAATGTTCTTTAGTATATAATCTGTTATATACAAGACACATTTCTAAAAAGAACCATTTTTTTTTGTTTTTTTCTTTTGTGCACAGTGTGTCAGTGTTTATGATATTTTTTCATGTGGTTTTTTATCTTCATTTTTTAATGTTCGTTCCATATGTGTGATGTGTTTGTTTGTATACAGGATGTTGCATTAGTGTACCTGTTGTCTGGCGCTCTTCTTGTCTCTCAACGCGTAGCAGAAGGAGAGGGTGAAGTGCACATGTTCACTGCCTACCCCGGTAAGTAGATTTTATGTAATATAAGATATAATGTAATATAAACTTAATCAGTAGCCTCAATTTTAGTAATAATTAAAATAATTGGCTTGCTTTCTATGAGAGAGAGAGACAGACAGAGAAACAAGCGCACACCATACGGCTTGCTACACTATAGCAAAAAGTGTCGTGACAACTTTTCGTCTGAATTTTTTCCGTCTAGCCTCCTTCGTAACGGGCGATAAGGAACTTGGTTTAGACACTTCTTCTTCTTCTTCTTTTTCATCATATTATGTATGTTAATGCGTTTATCTGATTATTATGAAATTTTGAAAAGACGTTTCACACATGTTGATAGCAGAGAAAAAAAACGCTGTTCTTGTAGATGAAAAATACTCTTATGTTAGCGAAACCGCGATTTTGTTCGCTAAGTGATTATAATTTGTGTGTAGTAAGATTTAATCTAGTGTTTGAATATCTAATGTCATTTTATAACTTGTCACACTTCTCTGACGGCTCTATTTATTTTTTTAATGACTTATTTCTATATATTTAATAAATATAAAAATTAGTCTTAAAATATTTCCCACGTTTCTACACCTAAACGCAGACGAAGGTGCGTGGGTCAGCTACTTTTTTTTTATTCTTGGCCTACCAAAGTGACTCTACTCTGCCTGATGGAAAGCATGAATAGAATCCAAGAGTGGGGATCGCCACTCATTGTGAATGCAAACAATTTAATATGGCGACACACACTATGGCGGCCTAAAGGTTAATAAATGTCTATAAAGATTAATAAGTGGAGATATAATACCAAAGTATTTGTTATTATTTTCTCGCAGATCCATAGACCCATGTTAAATATTTTTCTTCAATCCGCTTATTAATTTGACGTACGTAACGAAATATATATTTTATACACATTACTTAGGTTTTACAGAAAAAAAATACAATTTTTTTTCATGCTTATAAATATGTCAAATAATATTTTTATAATTTCCTTATCAGGCGAAGTGGAAGGTGGTCTGGCGGTGCTGACCGGAGAGCCGAGCTTCTTCTCCATCCGCGCCAAGCACTTCTCCCGCATCGGGCTGCTGTCCAAGACCACGGTGTACAGCATCATGAGGGAGAGACCCTCTGTCGTGCTGCACATCGCCAACACGGTCGTACGGCGACTGTCGCCTTTCGTTCGACAGGTCGATTTCGCACTGGATTGGGTATGTTTGCTTTGGTTACATTAAATACAAAGTATAGATAATTTAATCAAGCGGGCACTCTGGAAATGATAGAATCTAAAGTTGAAAATACTTTGAAATGGAAAGGAAAGTAAAAGGAGTATCTTGAATTGGGTGCATAGGGTATCCACCACGAACTTAGAGTCCCAAGTCAACTTCACTGACAAGTGGTGCACTTGTTGATCGACGGACGAGGCTCTGGAAAACAAAACATCCCGATTAGCGGCAATAGGCTCACCAGCTATTATGCGAGACCAAAAACACTGTCGAAAAGTGGGCAATTAATATGGCTTTGCCTATTCCTCTGGGTAAACTTGACTTTGACTGCACGGTTGACTTATTGGTTTAAGCGGTCGCCACGCCGCTTTCCACTTCGCTGAGTCTTGTGGGTTCAAATTTCACATGGGACAACACTTTGTGTGATCCACAAACTGCTGTTCTGAGTCTGGGCGTTCTTTGTGTCCGTTTCTTGTGTTTTTGTAAAGTCCTCCGTGACACAGGAGTAATTACGAATGCGAGCGTTGTCTTTTTAAAAATCAAAACGCGAGATTTGCAATACATAATAAAAATAATAATGTAAAACGAATAATGGCATCACTAAAGTTCTGCATCGCCTGTTTGACTAATTAAATCAAAATTTACCATCCTCAGGTATTCCTAGAATCTGGTCGAGCCGTCTACCGTCAGGACGAAGAATCTGGCTCCACCTTCATAGTCCTAAGTGGCCGTTTACGTTCAGTGATCACCCATCCGAACGGCAAGAAGGAACTAGTAGGCGAATACGGCAAGGGCGATTTGGTGGGAATCGTCGAAATGGTCACCCAGACTAGAAGGAGTACCACAGTGATGGCCGTCAGAGATTCCGAGCTAGCTAAGCTGCCTGAAGGGTTATTTAACGCCATCAAGTTAAGATTCCCTGTGGTGGTCACTCGGCTGATCAATTTACTTGGACATAGGATTTTGGGTATGTTGTTTGATTAATCAGTGGTGAGTGTGTGTAATATTTTTTATAGAGCACCTTTATCGATATAACGGTAGGGGGAACGGGTTTCATATCCCTCCGACACAAAAGGAGGATCTTCCGACCAGGCGAGGTGATCATGCCTGGCGGGCCGCGGCCCAACCATTGATGTTGGGATGTTGTATGTATGCTAATTGCCACGCGAATCTCTATTTGGCGATACAGTATTAGCAGTAGCTTCGTAGTTTATTATTATATTTCGTAGTTCGACGTATCTTTGCTATTCTTAGTTCGGTGTATCTTCGCTAGATGGCGCTGTTGTATATTTTTGTTTGTGCTGTATGTGGAAGTCGCCACATAACCAAATGAAAGGTCTAAACAATATGAAAAGGGTTCGTAAAAAAATATTTAGTTAGTTTTTCAAATTGTGACTACTACTAATAGAGCAATTAAGTTTTTTTTTTTGGAATTGATTTTATAAACCAAAACGTAATCTGTCAAATAATTGTCAGATGCCTCCAAAGGAGAATGACAGAACCTGTACCGCTAGCAATATGTATGAAGGAGTTATGAGATTTGTACCTGAGTGAATCATTTTAAATCTTAACAAAATGAATTTAAATTCCTCTCAAAAATGTGTTACGACTTCTTTAAAAAAACACATGCCTACGTTTACTAAACTTGCCATGCTTAAAATCTGTTTAGTTTAGAAACTAGATGGCGTTGTGTGTCAGATGCCCAAAAATAAATAGCTATAAAATATAAACTACATACAAAACGATAAAATATTTAAATTAATATTTATCAATTAACTTACTAGTGTGTTTAGCAGCACAGCAACATTCAAAAATATGGTACTACATCATCTTGTTGACAATAATGACAACTTTTTTATATGAGCATTGACAGCCAGCTGTCATCTCTGCCGATTTTAATTTAGTCTATGCATTACATTGTCAACTACAAAGTGATATAACTTTTTAAAGCAAAATCCTAAACATCACCATCCGAATAAATATAAAAAAAAAACCTGACATGAGATACGCAAGGCGGTACTAAAGTTCCGTACATAACTGCCATCGTCCTTAGTACACGATTAGTTTGAATTATATGAATAACTATATAACATACATTAACCATCTCCTACTAAAAACATTATAACACTTAGGACTTGCATCCATTTTTTTTTAATTCCAATTCACCAACTAGACTAGAATATATATACTTAGTCTGGCCATAAATACTGTTACACTTAATTATAAAAAAATATTACATTTGAATTTCGAATCTGTCATTTTTATACGATTGTTCATTGTGTTTTCTCATTTTGGCGCCAATACATTGTAAAATATTTTGCGATATTAAAATGGTGTGGGGTGATAAAGAGAACCGAATCGCTGTGATAGCATTACACAAAGTAGGTATGGAGCCAAATGCAATTTTTAAAACTCTCCATACACTTGGTATTAGTAAAATGTTTGTGTACCGGGCTATTAATAGGTACAATGAGACCTCCTCTGTTTGTGACAGAAAAAGATCTGGCCGTCCACGTAGTGTTCGTACGAAAAAGGTGGTCAAAGCAGTAAGGGAAAGAATTCGAAGAAATCCTGTCCGAAAGCAAAAGATTTTATCTCGGGAAATGAAGATAGCACCTAGAACCATGTCGCGTATTTTAAAAGATGACTTAGGACTTGCAGCCTATAAGAGACGCACTGGCCATTTCTTAACTGATAATTTAAAGAAGAATAGGGTGGTAAAATCGAAACAACTACTGAAGCGGTACGCAAAGGGAGGTCACAGAAAAATTTTGTTTACGGATGAGAAAATTTTTACAATTGAGCAACATTTTAACAAACAAAATGACCGTATTTATGCTCAAAGCTCTAAGGAAGCTTCCCAATTAGTCGACAGAGTGCAACGTGGACATTATCCGACTTCAGTGATGGTTTGGTGGGGTGTTAGCTATGAAGGAGTGACTGAGCCATATTTTTGTGAAAAAGGTATCAAAACATCGGCACAAGTGTATCAAGATACCATTCTTGAGAAGGTAGTTAAGCCCCTTAACATCACCATGTTCAATAACCAAGTATGGTCCTTCCAGCAAGACTCGGCGCCGGGTCATAAAGCTCGGTCCACGCAGTCTTGGTTGGAATCGAACGTTTCGGACTTCATCAGAGCTGAAGACTGGCCGTCGTCTAGTCCCGATCTTAATCCGCTGGATTATGATTTGTGGTCAGTTTTAGAGAGTACAGCTTGCTCTAAACGCCATGATAATTTGGAGTCCCTAAAACAATCTATACGATTGGCAGTGAAGAATTTTCCCATGGAAAGAGTGCGTGCTTCTATTGATAACTGGCCTCATCGTTTAAAGGACTGTATTGCAGCCAATGGAGACCACTTCGAATAAGCTTTTTATATTTTTAATTGTTTTATATTTATGTATTAAACTGACACACTGTAAAAGTAATAAATGTTATTTGCAGTTAACAATTTTCTTTTTTCTTTATTACAATATTTATGGCAAGACTAGGTATACAAATATATATTTGAAAGGGTTTTAACTTAGGATTATTACTATAGACCATAGTAGATATATATCTACTATGGTCTATAGTTATTACTACATGTGTCATATTTCCAGGGTCATGGCAGAAGCCCGCGTCTGGTTTAGGGGGTGCAGCTACCATAGAGCCTCGCCCCTCTCAGCACAACTTCTCGACGGTGGCCGTGGTGCCCGTCAGTGATGACGTACCGCTTACGTCATTCACTTATGAGTTATACCACTCGCTTTGCGCTGTCGGTTAGTATACATATAAGCTCACTATTAAAAAAGTTGTCTATGGTCAAATTAAACTATGTAACAGTCCTTACCATACGTTGTCTAAAAGAGTAAGCATATGTCAAATATCTTGCTAATAATAATAATATAAGGATTTACTGAAAGTACGATTGACTGTGAAATTTTCCAAAAAATTCGACTATGTTCGAAGTTTGGGTTTGGGGTTGGTTCCGACTCACCAACTCGCCGTAAACCCCGGTGGGGTGACGGTTCGAGGGGGTTTCCACACGTTAAAAAAAAATGGGTTTGGGTTTGTTCTATGTGCAATATGTACGTGTTTACAAAAAAAAGTACATAAGTATTCTATTAGTCAGTCTAGTTATCATAGTACAAGTTGTGCTTAGTTTGAAACTAGATGACGTCATGGGTCAAATATCCTATGTGTTATTTATTTAACTATTATTCATTTATTGTTGTACATTTTAAGTATTTATATACGGTCGACTCTTGACGGACTCTGTGTTTAAACGAGTCTTTTAAAATATTTAGTCGCATTAATAACTTAAAAAAATAACTCTTCCCTCACTAACTAAGCAATATAAACAATAAAAAAGTCATTATTCATTAAATATTGGTGTTCTAATTAACGCTATAATTAAATTAAGATTGGTGACCAATGTTTTACAGGACCGACGGTGCGTCTAACGTCTGATGTTATACGCAAGCTACTCGGCCTGACCATTATGGACCCCAACAACGAGTACAGACTCAGCTCGTGGCTGGCGCAGCAAGAGGACAAGCATAAGGTAGGATGGAAATATCATTTAATAGAAAATAGATAGTATACTAATATTGTACAGATTTTACTATTATATATATATTATATATCAATTGTGCCTCGGAGAGCACGTAAAACCGTTGGTGTCGGCTATCATTAACGTCTATGGTGATGGGGTAAGACAAGCCCTCAAGTACTGACAACTAGTTGAACCTTAGAATTCAGTTCGCCCTCAGGACTACGGAGGTGCAGTCGCTCCGTAACAAAACTGATATTCATGTAAGACCGGATGAACTAGTAGCCGACGCCAAAAAGCTGAGAAGATGATTCTGGTATATTTTAAAAAGAGAATGTTATTATTTGTACCCTCCATAGAGTCGGTATATTTCCCGTTTTATGAATTAAAATATTACCAAAAAGAAAAGATAATCGATGTCTACATTCACAGAAATATCTGATTATATGCCAGCAACATAAACCAAGCTTAATAATAGTTACGGGTCCTGGATCGCGCAATCATTATTCTCCCACCAGTTAATGCATATACAGAGAGTTATCTCTGTCAGACCAGTTACCATCACCTGTGATGTGGTAGAATATTATATTATTAAAATAAATAAGACTTGATAAAAAAATAATTATTAAAAAAAAATAATTTCACCGATACATACTATACACCGATAATAATAATAACTATATATATAATAATAATATAATTTAAAAAAAAAATACACCTCTCACTCCGGGACTGTCGCGGTAAAGCTATTGCATAGCATTTTTTATCAACTTATGCAATTATAATATTTCGGAGCAGGTCGTCTCGATCCGTGCGAACTACGTACAATCTACACGCATACGTCTCGTCGCACGCACACAAACACCGTGCCGAAGTCTGCCGAACTTAAACGACGTTAGCCGATGCACGGCTTTCAACGCCGCACCACTATACCGGTCGGAGTAGGGGGTGTTAGGTTTATTTTCGTTACGAAATTTTTTGATTCGGTCACTGCGCTCGAAGCCCACGATAAAAGCTATGCAATAGCTTAAAAATGTACATCTATTTTACAGGTTGCAATATATCAATGCGATCCAAGCCTAACACAATGGACTCAGCGGTGTATTCGTCAAGCTGATTGTATTTTAATTGTCGCTCTCGGTGACAAGGAACCTAGCATCGGAAAGGTAAGCATATAGAATATTAAAACTACTCACTACCAGATATAGGACTTTCAAGTTTATTTCATAGGCTATTGGGTTGGTATTAGGTTATTATGAAAATTTCAGTCTAACCATTTTAAGGTTAACTGTACCAGTAAAATGGCATTAAATTAAGTTCCAAATAGGATAAAAGTGTTTTTTCTCGAAATTTGCCAAAAATAAAAATAGTTCCTATTCAGTTAATGTGGAACTCCAATTAAATTCTAATTGCTATTTTTTGTAATTGCGAGGTTAGTTTAGAACATTATTAGTCTTCCGTCGATGGCCTTCATGATCGGAGGGGGGAGGGAACGGGGACAATGTTCCGCCCGTCAGGGAATCGGAGGTAGGGACGGTTGTTCTACGGATCCGCTCTAGGAACACCGCCCCCGGGCCGGACGGGATACCTGCCCGATTGCTGGCCCGAGCTCTCGAACATATGACGGACCGCCGCGGGGAGGTCCGTCATGGACGCAGGACGCTTCCCTGAGTGCTGGAAAAGTGGGCAGCTGGTCCTATTAAGGAAGCCGGGACGTCATGCTGAATCGGTAGTGGCCTATAGGCCCATCATGTTGCTGGACGAGGCGGGTAAACTATTTGAGAGGTTACTCTCTGTCCGCATCGTCCGGCACCTCTGTGAGGTGGGCCCCGATCTGTCAGATGCCCAATTTGGTTTTTGGGCGGGGCGTCCGACGGTCGATGCCGTGCTGCGCCTGAGGGCCGTTACCGAAGAGGCGGTGAGCTGTGGCGGCGTCGTTGGACATCGCTAACGCATTTAATAGTCTGCCATTTAGCTGCATCAGGGAAGCACTCCACTACCATGGGGTGCCAGAGTACCTGAGGCGGCTTGTGGCAGACTATCTTGAGGAGCGTACCGTCATGTACGAGGACCGAGACGGTGTTCTGAGGCGGCGGCTCATGTTGTGCAGTGTTCCACAGGGGGCGTTCCGTAATTTGATTTGCCAGCTTGCAGTGTTCCCCCCCCCAGTGTTCTCGGACCACTCCTGTGGAATATGGGATACGACTGGACCCTTCGAGGTCGTCTTTCCCCCGGGCTGGGCGTAATTTGTTACGCAGATGACACATTGGTCACAGCCCGGGGGATGAACTTTCAAGAGGCGGCACGCCTAGTCACCATGGGTGTTTCCCTGGTGGTCGGGCGTATTGAGACGCTGGGGTTACAGGTGGCCCTAGATCAGACGGAGGCCCTTTTGTTCCATGGGCCCCGTCGTGATCCACCCTCCGGCGCCTCCATTGTAGTCGATTCGGTCCTCGTACCGGTTCAGGCCTAGATGAAGTATCTGGGCCTGATTCTCGACGGCAGGTGGCTCTTCGACGAGCACTTCTGACTGCTTTCTCCAAAGCTGGTCGGTGCTGCTTCTGCCCTTGGGCGACTTTTGCCCAATTTGGGCGGAGCTAGCATCGCTACGAGACGGTTATTCACGGGGTTTGTCCGGTCAATGGCGCTGTATGGTGCACCAGTGTGGGCGGTGGCTCTGACCGCCCAGAATAGGGCTCGCCTCTGGCGCCCTCAGAGGATATTGGCGGTTAGAGCCATAAGCGGTTACCGTACCGTATCGACGGAGGCGGCGTGCGCCTTGGCCGGAACTCCGCCGTGGGATTTGGAGGCGGAAGTGCTCGCCGAAGTTTATCGGCGAACGGCTGACTTCCGGGCAGGTAGCAGCGTACGGCCCCCGCCCGAAGAAATACGCGAGTGGCGAGAGACCGCTCGTCAAGCCACGATGGCTCGTTGGTCGTCCCGGCTGGAGCCTCCACGTGCTGGCTTTGCCACCATGGAGGCTCTCCAGCCGGTCATCGTCGAGTGGGCAGGGCGACAGCACGGGACCCTTTCCTTCCGACTGACGCAGATCCTTTCCGGGCACGGTTGCTTCGGGAAGTATCTGCACTCGGTCGCCAGGAGGGAACTGAGTCCCGCCTGTCACCACTGCGACTGCAGTGAGGACTCGGCTCAGCACACGCTGGCGGTTTGTTCCGCCTGGGCGGCGCAGCGTGAGGTCCTCACTGCAGTTATTGGAGGAGATCTCTCGCTACCGGCCGTCGTACGCTCCATGGTGGGTAGCGACAGTTGTTTTACCGCGGTCGCAACCTTCTGCGAAGACGTAATTTCGCGGAAGAAGGTGGCGGAGAGGTCCCGGAAGGACGATCTCCACTCGGACCCAAGCGGGCGGCGGAGGCGCGCATACCAGCGCCTCATGCCGCCTTGAGTGTGGCCGCGGGTGGACGGGACGGGTTTTCCCTTTCATTCGCTACAATGGCCAGCCGCGAGCAGGTGACGTCCGCGTGTGCCGTACGTCGCCTAAATAGAGAGTTTGTCCGCAGATGGTGCCCGAGGTAGCGGGCAGGCACTAGGAGAGATCTGGATGTCGTAATAACAGCTGTTCCCGGATCTCTCCTATGTCAGACACAGAGTGGCACACCGTGTGGTTTTAGTCGGTCCGATTCCGACACACCACCCCGCTGTAAACTCCGATGGGGTGACGACTCGAGGGGGTTTCCACACGTTAAAAAAAAAAAAGATCACTATTAGTCTAGTACAAAACATTCAGTTTTAGTAAATAGAAATTGATTTGACTCCTTTCGAAGGAGAGTTTTATGACCAACAGTGGACGTTCAGAAGCTGTTCATGTGATATGAAGACCCTTTTGTAGTTTCTGCTAGAAATAATTTGCTATGTACAAGTATATATAGATTTAATGATATTATTGTGTTCGCAGATAGAGAAGGAGATCGAACGACTCGCCATCCGAACTCAGAAGGAATTGGTGTTACTGCACCGTGAGGGTGGCGCTAATCCCTCAGGGACGGTTCACTGGTTGAACATGAGGACCTGGGTCAGCCAGCATCATCATGTGAGGTGTCCGCACAGAATGTTCACAAGAAAAAGCCAGTACCGCATTGTGAGTATTGCTTGACTATATCATTACTACTGTGAAATTATTATTTGAAAAAAAGTGTCGTTTAAAAAGTGATAAAAATGTTGGTGCAAGCTTCGGATTGATATTTATGTTGGATGCCCATATTGTTTAGAAGTATCTTTCTTTTTTCTTTGTTTTTTATATTTAGAGCCTGCCAAAGTGACTCTACTCTGCCTGATGGAAAGCATGAATAGAATCCAAGAGTTGTGATCACCATACTAATCGCGAATGCAGACAATGCAGTACGGTGACCCACACTATGGCGGCCTTGTGAGATGCTTCTTCGCACCCCGCTTGGGGACGTAAAAGGCATGACAGTCATCGTGACAGTATAAGGCTTACACAGTTACCAGGATAACTGTCACCCCTGTATCAATGGGCCTCCGGTCTCACACTCACCAACGAAACACGACAACACAGATGCTGGCGCTTTAGGTTGATCTTCTGTAGGAGGGTAGTACTGCCCCGGTCGAGCCGGCCCGCTCGTGCTGAAATCAGCGTGGCTCTACTACCTAGCAGGTGGTGTTACGTTGGAGTGTTCCTTGTTGCTTAAACTTTTTTTGAGTAATCGCTTGTGGTTTAACCTCAAAGTCAGTAATACAGTTGTTTTGATAGGACTGAATGAAGTAATTTGTTTTGTACAATATTTGACTGTTGTGCTACTTTATACAGGATGGACCACGAATTGGTTAACATTTATAAAAATCGTACAAAAAACCATTTGATGTATTATAAAAATTGTTTATTTGCAAGATTGCCAATTAGTTGGAATTTATTTTTTAAAACTTACATCGTCTAAATGACCAGCGTTTCGACTGCACTCTTCTAAGCGAGCACCGAAATTTTCGAATACTCGTCGGCAAAGCGACCGCGAAATCGCCGACATTCAAATAACTCCATAAAAAGAAGTCTGCTGAGGATAGATCTGGACTTTTGGCTGGCCATGTAATGGTCTGGAAATCAGCTTTTCCGCAAACATGTCTTTGACCAGGCAGGCTCATTGGATATGTGACATGTGGCTCCATCTTATTGAAACCACATGTTACGATTGTAGCCAGAAAATTCCAGTAGCGTCGGTGCCAAAGACTCCCGTACCTTTTCACATATTCAGGAGAATTAACAGTAACTGAACGGTCGCAAAAATCTTCGAAGAGTGGAGTCCAGTGATTCCTTTTGCTGAAATTGCAGCCCATGCAATTATATTGGGTGAATGAAGTGCCCTCTCGTGTTTAGATTTGGAATTTTTTCTGCTCCAATACCTGCAATTCTGTTTGTTTACATGTCCGTTTAGGTGAAAATGGGCTTCGTCCGAAAATAAGATGGTGTCAAAATTACTGAATCGTTCTAACATTGTTTCGGCATACGACTTGCTCAAACTTAAATCATTAGGTTTTAATGCCTGCACTATCTGAATTTTATGTGGATGTAATTTCAAATGTAATTTCAGAATACGGCATAATGATGTGCGGGATAACCTTAATTCAGCCGAACGCTTGCGCGTCGATAAGTCTGGATCACATCGGCCAGAAGCGGCAACTTGCTGTCTGTTCGGTTCGAGAAGTCCGTGGGCCTCCAGTTTGCTTCACATTTAACGTAGATCCCGTCTCTTCGATCTTCTTCACCCATTTCTTTGTTAAGTAGCACTCGGACACTGATTTAAGTCGAGTAAGTCGTATTCAACGCGAAATTAGCGTCTCACTGTAATAGGCGAACTGTTGAACCTCGTAAAGCGATCTATTGCGACAAAATTGCCGAGAAACGAGCTAGTAATCAGACCTCTTCCCGCGGCCCACGCTATATTTAATAATGTTAACGAATTCTTGGCCCACCTGTATTATGAAAGCTTCGTACCAACAGTACATATAAAGGAATGGATTTCTTTTCATAATATGACAGCTCATAGAGAACTGTCGTTGTCGCTAGTTCTATGTTTATCAGTATGGTGATGTGGCTTACGTTTCAGAGCGAGCTGTACAGCAAGGTGCTGATGTCGGAGGCGTCGGTGCACTCGGACTTCTCGCGACTGGCACGCTGGCTCACGGGCACGTCCGTGGGGCTGGTGCTGGGCGGCGGCGGGGCGCGGGGAGCCGCGCACGTGGGCATGGTGCGCGCCATACAGGTACTGAGGGAAAACAGACCGGTAGAATCTACAGTGAAGTTTATCTTGGAAGTAATACTTGAGTGCACGGATGGCTTAAGCGGTCGCTGCCCCTCTTCTGCGCTGAAGTGTTGTGTGTTCTGACCCTATTAGGGATAACACTGTGTGGTTCATAAATCACTGTTCTGAGTCTGCGTGTTCAGTGTATCCGTTTCATGTATGTTTGTAAAATCCTCCGTGACACAGGATATATTCCTAACGCCCACATTTTATTTTAAATAGAGTGAGTCTAGTAGGGTCCAGAGTTAGAATGTTCATGTTACCATAATGTACACAACGTAATTTGATTTGCCAGCTTGTCATTTGAACGGTTTATGGTAGTAGAGTGGGATGATAGCGTGGGTTTGCTGTTCCTGCCAACCCTACATACAAGTAAACCTAAATATAAATCACATGTAAAACTTGATTTTTACCAAACTATTTAAATTCTAAAACACCATCTTAAAAATCTTATAAACAAAATACTTAATTTTAAAATGATTAATGTTGTAGGAAGCTGGTATCCCCATCGACATGGTAGGCGGAGTGAGCATTGGAGCGTTCATGGGTGCGCTGTGGTGCATGGAGAAAAATATCACCACTGTCACGCAGAAGGCGAGAGAATGGTCCCAGGTTTGTTTAAAGAAAGTATATAAGATACAGTTCATTAGTCATCATAATGTTTGCATTTCGGTAGGGATGGCGATTCTTTTCAAAAAAGATCGATTTTTAAATCGATTCGAATCGAAGTTTAATAAATCGATACACAAAAAATCAAGGTAAAAATAATCGATTTTGCAAAAATCGATCTTTTTCCGATTTGCTTATTGAATCTTATGTTTTCAATACAAATACAAACCCATTTACTAATTATAGAGTTTTTACTACAAAATCAAAGTAACAGGTATTAAAAAAATATATATTTCAGGTACGTACATTAAAAAATTTTTTGTAGTTCCCAGTGCTTAACATCGAATCTCTAAATATATGAAAAAATCGAATCTCGATTTTAGAGGGTGAAATATCAATTCGATAAATCGATTCAGTACACAATATCGAATTAAAAAAACGATTTTTTTGGTCTACAAAATCGATTCTTCGATTAATCGATCTCAGATCGCCATCCCTACATTTCGGTATAATGTGTATACTTAAAAAAAATGTGTTTGCGTGTACTTATGTATAAGAAGTTAAACTTTGGCGTAACAAAATAAAAAAATTGTCCTTCGCGTTATCCTATGTTAGTAGAGAAATCGACAATAATAATAGAAAAAAAAATAATTACATTGAAAGAAAGTTTTATTATAACGCATTATTTAGTCAAATATATTTCACACCAAAATATACTTTTAAAATTAATACATTGACTAGATAATTTCATGGTGTCGGTTTTACGTGACGGAGAGCGCGCGCGTCATAAAAAATTTCATCATCATTTTTCCCTAACGCGTCAAAAGAAGTTCAAATATGACATATTTTTTTAATCGAAATAAAATTCACTTCGTCATAAAATAATTCCATATACGGCTTATGAAGAAGTAAAATATTAAATTTCTTGTAACTAATAACATTGTGGCGACTTCCACACAAACAAAAATATACAAAAGCGCCATCTAGCGAAGATACATTGAACTACGAATATATCAACTTATAATCAACTATGAAGCAACTGCTAATTCTGTATCGCGAAATAGAGATTCGCGTGGCAATTGGCACATATACAACATCTAAACATCAACTGTTGGACCGCGGCCTGCCAGGCATGATCACCTCGTCTGGTCGGAGGATCCTCCCTTTGTGTCGGAGGGACATGACAGTCGTTCCCTCCACAAACATTAATAACAAGAATTAAATTTAGAATTTTAAATGAGTGTTGTGACGGAATAAGTATACAGAGTGCTACCACCTCTATCCATCCCGTGGGTGTCGTAAGAGGCGAATAAGGAAACAAAACAACAAACAATATCACTGCAAAGAGAGATAAACTTGAAACAAACCCTATGCCGATCCATTTAGTCAACGTAGTATAATCTAAAACCTCTTTACTAAGGCCTATGTCCAACATTGGACTGTTACACACTTCATGATAAATGCTAATTTAGTTATTGCTCACGCAACCTATCACCTTGACAATAGGCTAGATGACACCTTAGTCAAATTAGTTACTTTTTATCATCTGTCAAAACGACAATTTTGTAAGAAAAATGTACTAAATACAAAATTGTGACGTCACTGTTTTAGACTACTCAATTGAACAATATATTTCACTGTATATTTGATTGAAATTCGTAATAATAATAAGAAGCTATGTTAATTGTATTTACCGAGATGTTTTGCGATATTAGTTTTAATGAAGTGGACATTGGTATTTATTTACGATACAGTCATCTCCCCAATTCATATACCACATCAGTTGCCTGAGAGATCATAAATATCTTTGTACGAATAAAGTTGTAATCATCAAATGAAAACTGTTTCAGAAAATGACACAATGGGGTAAACAACTTTTAGACCTGACATACCCGGCTACATCCATGTTCTCCGGGCGTCAGTTCAACGCAACCATCCGTTCCACCTTCGGGGATGTTCACATCGAGGACTTGTGGCTGCCGTACTTCACCGTCACCACCGACATCAGCTCCAGCTGTATGAGGGTTCATCGCCACGGTAAGCTGTGGTCACTTACGTTATTGATGTAGTTACATATATATTCAGGAATTATTCGGTATAAAATTTATAGAGCCCTTTTTGTTGATGTTTGAGATTAAATTTAATTTGAAATAGTTTGAAAATTGTGCTCCTTAAATATAACAAGAGTTTTTTTTGTTTCCAAGCGGCATTAACTAATCACGTAATTATATTTATATATCAAGTCTAACTAATGCCCAGTTTACCTACACCTGTGGCAGTTTTTACGCTTAAAATGAATTTAAAAATGAATTATACTTATAAGTATGTTCCAGTTTCTGATTATTATTTCTAATTGTAAAACCATATACACATTCAAAAAGGTAAATGAGTCGTCAATACGACTGTGACTGACGTCATTGTGACGTCATAGCTTATTATTCCATACAATTTCCTACATAAAGTTCCTCTTTTACTTTTAATAAAGAGAAATTAATTAGGAGGTCCAAAATCGTATTATCTTACCTTCACTTCTGAGCATACTTGTAAATTATTGTATTGCTCAAAAATTTCAGTGTATTTTCAAGATATGTAGAATATATTTACAATGTCACACTCGAGCGTCGAGACAGCGCACGCACTTTGTACTAATTTGAGGCCGAGACAAACAACGGACGGTTCACACCCGTATATCTCTCCCCGTTCACTGTCTGTCCCAGCCTTTAGTACTCTAAATAACTTGCCAACAGATCGCTCTTGAAACTCGAGTATGGCTCATATATATTCTAAACAGTTTGATGTTATGTAAATATTTTTAAAATTAACACAACACACTCATGGACAGGAAATTTATTTCTTTGTCTTAAAAACTAAGGCTTTATGTTGCACTGTCACTAACCCAACGCAACGCGTTCGCTTTTTAAAAAAAAATAAAAACAAAATGGCGTTCGATGTTCGCGCCGTTTTTGATGTCAAGTTTATTGTGGCTATGCATGGAAACAAAATATGTTAAACGTGTGTTTGTTTGACCTTTAGACTTATAATCTCTGTACTGCTGACCAGATAGAGATGTGTATTTGTATATTGATTGTGACTTCAAAAGGATCAGATATGTATTTTTGTCTTAAAGCGTACTGTATACATTTGGCAACCTGATTGTATTAATTTCCATGGATTATATTTAGCCATTTAAACAAATTATATGGGTTATTTTAACACTTTGAATGGTAATCATGAAGTGTGGCCTGCGTTTAAAAAAACAGTAATTACGAGTGCCTTTGAAACAAAGTTGACTAATGCAGCGTACCTGTAAATTTTTTGATCTGCGTGACACATTTTATGTAAAACAATAATTAAATATATTTAGAAAGACGTAAGTACGGACGCTGATATTGGAACGAAGTGAATATCTGACCTTTTTGATCTAAATGTCGATAAATGTTTACAAGCTTTATTACGTAAACAAATGCATTGAAGCCAAATGTTGAATATACGCGGATAATGCCTATACCATCATATGATCTCCATATCTATGATGGCAATAGCATCTGTCACCTGTATTCGAGTACTGAACCCACCTCATTTTATTTTATTCCCATGTGAAAGATGTGACGTATCCATAGACCGCTACAGTTTTTTTTTACAAACCACACTCAGTTGCATTTATGTGTTCGTATGATGTAAACGTGTGTTTGTTGAGTATATTGTGTATGTACCGCCCACCTCACTTGGTGTTGCAAGGCTATCGAACAAAAAATATGTATATATTTATTTTTTAACAACAATACGAATCCGACATTTGCCTTTGGGAAGTTGCCATTACTTTTTATTGAACGCTTGTGATCGGTTTACCTAATAACGCTATTTATGGGAGTTAATACTTAATATTAATGGAAAAAAAATATTATTCGGTTCTTACAATGTCGGGTTGGAAGTGGTAATTTTTATTTTGTATCAAAAGCGTCGCACATTTCATACAATTTTATCTTCATCTTTCCATGTATATGCATGAGTGTGGTTCCTAGTTTCCCCCTCTCATATATTTAATATTTATTTCCCATCTGTAGTGTGTCGCCGGAAGCTGTCACCGTAGCATGAGCATGTAGTAACCATAGATAAGTCTATTTTCATGTTAGATCACACGGATACTGCGTTGGTGCTGGTAAAAGCAATCGCACATCATTCTCTCCTATCCATGGATTGTGTTGTGTACGTACACGTACCCGCGATAATACGTATAAATAAAAGATACGCGTCACTGTACCAGTAAGTCAATGCTAGCACACATTTTTTAAACCGTCAGGTTCGCTTTGGCGATACATTCGCGCCTCGATGTCGCTCAGCGGGTATATGCCGCCGCTCTGCGACCCCGTAGATGGCCACCTCCTATTGGACGGCGGTTACGTGAACAATCTCCCAGGTAAACCAATCACAGAGCTGCATTATTATGTGCTCGTGACGTGAAACCTTTCAATTGGCTCTCGGTAGGCTGAGTGGAAATATTACTTTTAAAAATAGTTTTTTTTTCGTAAATCCTACGCATCAAAATTGTTTTCGTCCATGTATTATGACAATTTGTGACAATTTTTGTCTGGTTATCAACGTTTCGAGGGTATCTTTGTAGTTGTGAAATTCATCATTAAAATCTGTTTCCTCATAATTTAATAGTAATCATTTTGTGCTTAGATGAAAACCGATTCATTCATTTCACAATCTTTCTTTCTCGAATGCTTACCATCACACTCTTTTCTTTTTACTAATATATCACAATTCCAGTCAAAATTTCGCACATTTTCGGTAAAATAGACAAGTCTTACAGCCTCTATTATAAGCAGCAAAAAAAATATTTGCACTCAGTCTACGTCCAAGGTAAGTAATGGCAACTGGACCAAGTGAGGACTCGGTACAAGGAGACATAGACCAGGTATTGACCGCAATCGACCTGGTGCCGACCGTAATCGACCTGATACCGTTATATCAGGTGTGCTATGGAGGTACTGCCGCGCGTCCATGAGCATCGCGGGAATATTCCCGCCGATCTGCGATCCCGTGGATGGACACCTCTTGGTCGATGGATGCTACGTCGATAATGTGCCGGGTAATTGTTTGTATTTAATCAAATTGAAAGTCATAGAGTTGTAATAATAACATACGATAATAATCTGGTTTAAAAAAATTAACAGCTGATTTATGACAGTTGACATTTTATTGGGTTACTCTAGTTGTGATCAGAGGCAAAAGAATATTTTACTTTATGGACGAATTTAAAAATTATCGATTAGGTAATTCGGTATCGTCCCGTGTATTTTACATATTAATGTTAAAATTTTTAGAGGGTTGAATGTACCAAAAACATTTTTATATTTGCCGCTATGACGTCAAGACACGTCAGCAATATGGCGTCTAACACGTTTCTCTATTTACGCCCGACCACTTCAAATGTAAAATTGTGTTGCGTTATTTTAGAATAAAAAATATGAGTATGTCATAGAATCAGGTTGAATCTGCTCCCTTTGAAAATAGTACAAAATACCCAAGTTTAAGATACACTGTACAAAACAGGAATATTACACTCAGAAAATTCTAACGTTACACAAATATACCTAAGATAGTATTCCAATATAACTACAATATAGTGTGACTCTTACAGCGGATGTGATGAGGTCTCTAGGCGCTAAACACATCCTGGCTATCGACGTGGGGTCTCAAGATGACACTGACCTCACCAACTATGGCGACGATCTGTCCGGATGGTGGCTGCTTTGGAAAAGGTGAGATAATAATTATAATAATATTTCGGACATCTGACATACAACGCCATCTAGTCCCAAATTAAGCAGAGCTTGTACTACGGATACTAGACAACTGATATATATATACTTTTTTTTTGTAAATACATACATATTAAACTTAGAAAACACCCAAACTCCGAAAAAAACATTTGCAGATCATACAAACATTTAATCCGACCCGGGAATCGAATTTGAGACCTTAAGCACAGCAGCCGCATACACTACCACTGTACCTCTGAGGCAATAATATTGACTGCTTTTCTACCATCTATTGACTGCTTTTCTACCATCTATTGACTGCTTTTCTACCATCTATTGACAGCTTTTCTACCATCTATTGACTGCTTTTCTACCATCTATTGACAGATATTGACTGATTTTCTACCAGCTTACTGCATTTGTCAGAAAAAAAACCACGTAGTTTTATCTCCACTTGTTAAGAGTTCCACTTCAAATGTGTTGAAAATCAAAAAATGTCTTTTTTCATTTGCAGGTGGAATCCCTTTACAACCCCTGTGAAGGTGCCCAACTTGCCTGACATACAGAGTAGACTGGCTTACGTGTCTTGTAATCGACAGTTAGAAGTGAGTATAATATTTAATACATATATACTTTGTTCTTGGAATTGCAATAACAGTATATGCGATTTCTGTGTGAACTGTTAAGGGGTTCATATATGTTTTTGTTAATTAATGTACATGATATGTAGGTGTGAAGCGCTGACTCTATATAAAAGTTACCAACATATGTGTGGATTAAAGTAGCCATATAATTTAGAGTGTAAAAAAAGTATTGATAAATTGTATAATACTTACATTTTGTTATAAAAACGACCTACATTAGCAAATACTGTTTCCCATTTTTTTTTAATTTTTGATGTTTTAATCTTGACGCATATTGGTATGTAAAGTGAGACAAAAAATGAATTCTGATAAGTCGATTAATATTGTAATAATCTAGTGGTGACAAATTAAGAATACAGAATTGCATCACCCTATCCGTTTCATGGATGTCGTAAGAGGCGACTTAGGGAGAAAATTATACCAGACAACATCTGCAAAAATGAGGAAAACTATATGTTATATTATGGTAAATATACCATTATATATTCTGTCCTTGAAAACGATTTATTGGGGCCTATGTCTATCAGTGGACTGTTAAAGACCATCAATGATGATGATGAAATTTTAATACTAGAAGGTCAGATAAACTTACTAAGTAATACTAATACTAAAATACAACACCAGTTCTGTTAGTTTTAACGTTAGTTTTTATGTTATCAAAGCTATGTCAAAGAGGTAAACTAGGCCTTTAATACAAGTTATTTCATAACTTAGTAAGGGCTTGCAACACCTAGTTTGATTTGTTAACATCCTAGCATAATCTGAGTGTTAAATTTGTTGTTAAATTCTAAGTTAACATTGTAACTATGAGTCAATAAATTATTATTATTATTAAAATAAAACCATCCGTTGCCTCTAACCGTCGGCGTTTTATGCGTTAGGAAGTGAAGAAATCCGACTACTGCGAGTACATCCGGCCGCCGATCGACGCGTACAAGACGCTGCAGTTCGGCTCGTTCGACGAGATCCGCGAGGTGGGCTACCGCCACGGCGCCGCCTACTTCGAGGGCCAGCGCCGGGGGGGGGGCGGCGGCGTCAGCGGCGCGGGGGGGGCGCCCTCCGCGCGCAAGCACGACGCGCAGCCCTCGCTCACGGAGTACGTACCTCGTTCACCTTCTGTCTTGGCTTGCACATCCATACATCTCTGCCCTCGTTGCCGCGTTACTGAGGATCGTGCCTCCTTACAAAATCGGTTGCTCTTCTCCAATCTATACGGTCCATCGCCTGCTGGAGAGCGAAGCCGATAGATCTCTCCAGCTGTTCGAATTGGTCCGACTTTCTCTTTGGGCTTTCATCTTTAGATCTTTTGCATACCACTTTCAAAAATGAAAAGAACAAAAATAAATATCCAATTTTTCCAATTTTTGACGGACATTTACTTAGAATAAAAGTTCATATCAAAAATACAAAAATTGCATTTTCCAGCTTCAAAACTTTTGCTACATTCCAAAGAATTTTTGGACCACTGTTTCGGTCGGCACAAATAGCGCAAAATAAAATGCCAAGCAAGTGTTGCACGGTTTTGGCATTTTAACTAAACACGTCTAGTTTTAAATTCTTTTGCCAATATGACATTGTACATTTTTTTACAGTATGTGATATAATGATTTTCAATTCCATATTGGACAAAACTCTTATTTGCTAATCAAGCTAATTAATAATTTACTTTAAATACAAAAGAATTTTATATCTGTAGATACCTGACTTATAAATTCTAAGCGTGAAATGTGAGTTTTTGAGAATTTCTTACCATCATCATAATTTAAAAATGTGTTACCAATATTTTTGCTTAAACATTCCTTATAACTGCTGTCCGTTACCAGTTCCCTCATATTTGACTCAACAAACTTACTCAAAAAATATTGTTACTCTGTTTCAGAATATATAACTGTTAAATCCAAGTAGGTACAAAGTAACTTGTGTGAATTATCACTTAATTTGTTGTAAATAATTATCACGTACATGTCATTGTGTGATTGGTTTTGTTGTCTATGATCACCAGTACTACAAAAATTATAATAACCACATACATGTCACACACGATATTCTTATCCCAAACAAGACAGAGCCAGGTCATAAACAAAGGGCATGGCCCGATTAATATGGGTATTCTGCCCCCATAATTTTTTTGAATCATACTTAGGGGGTCGATTTGGTGTCGAATGAAAATAATTCATACCAATTCACTAAAAATTGGTATGAATTATTTTCATCAAAAAAAAAACAAAAAAAATATTTTCAGTTCTCCGTTAAAAATCGGTTTTCTGTTTGAGAATCATGATTATATGATTTTTTCACGTTTTAGACTCGTAAGAATTAGGAAAAAATCATCATTAAAAATTCAGAATTTTACTATAACAAAAAAAAAATTGAAAAAAACAGGTTTTTTTAAATATCTCGAATACCGTTGAGTTAAAGAGCTAAAAATTGGTGTGAATTATTTTTATTCGACACCAAATGGACTCCCTAAGTATGAATCAAAAAAATCATGGGGGCAGAATGCCCATATTAATCCGGCTACGCCCTTTATTTATAAAAATACAAAAACACTAGACAAAAATGTATCTATGCTCAACAGTCAAATACTTGTCTCTGGTTTAGCAGTGGGGGGTACTTAGCACTGAACCATTCATGTCTTGATCCTCATGTATTTTAATTAAAAATATACTTTATGACAGTTACACGTTCACGGACCTAGCGCAGATGGTCTGCTCGGTGCGGACAGCCCGTGACATAGACAACGATTCCTCCTCATCATCAGACTACGACGATGACCAGCGACATTTCGAAGGGTATGCTTCGGAACCCAGTGCTGGGATACTCGAGGTAAGATTTGTTACTTAGTCCATGAGTCTTTTTAGTAAGAAATGATTAGATTTTTCTGTGTGTTTGTGAAAAATAATGTTGAAAGTTACCAACTGATTAAAAAAAATCTAAATCCCAAAACCTTGTTCTCAAATATGTGACTATTTGTTTTATTGAGAAGGAAAGGTCTTTTCAAAAACTGAAAATCTTTACTTAACAAGACGCTTATATATAGTGCAAGAAAATGATTTGCCTTCTACAGTTCACGTACACAGATCTAAGATTAAAAGGTAATTCTATAATAACTGGAAATCAAGTAAGGGAGTGTTGTATATACTTGTTTGATTGTTTCTTCCGTATTCTTTCATCTAAGGCCTAAAATTCGTTGGTACTTAGGTTATACATAAATAAATATACAGCATGTATGTATGTATTATAGTTTTTATTTAAATTTTTCTTTCTATTACTCTTTGATTTTTTAATAACTTTATGTACAAAATGGCGAACAATGGCGGTCTTAATGTCAAATTCTCTACCAGTCTGCGGTTGATTTATATATTAGAATTTGGTCTGCCACATTATGTTTCATCACAGATCATTTTAAATATTTTTTTATAATTATTAAAAAGTATCCTATGTTACTTCCAATACCTCCAAGAACATGTGTAGAAAATTTCATGATGAATGGTTGAGTAGTTTTCGCGTGAAACCGTGACAAACAAACTTACATTCGCGTTTATAATATTAGTAGGGATGTTTATATATCGCGTGATGAATGGCTTTCCCGCGGTTTTGCTTGCCTCTATGATCTTCCTATAAGTCGTAGCGTGATCTTATTACATTAAATCCAATACAAAGAGAACTTCAATTCTGACTCATAGTTATAGAGATGAACCGTTAGGACAAACAAAATATCATCATATATGAGTACCACGGTGTCTTAGGCCTTTGCAAGAATTAACTTTTGTGTAGCAAGAAATTAAATCAGTGTCAGTAACTAATATTGTGTAGTATAGTTTAGAATTTGATGTGTTTTTCATAATCAAAAAGGATTAACGAAATCCTCATTCTGGTTGTATAAGTATGTATAAGTGGTTGCTCTATGTTTCCAATCTAGAAATTGATTTTAGATTGGCTGGACAAGTACCAAACAATTCTTAGCTATTAGTGCCGTAACACCCAGACCATCTTAATAAATTTTTTTGTACTAAAACTCTATAGAGCAAGAGCCCGTGAGTGCCAGACCTTCGTCTTTTTATAAAAGCTGAAAGTTCTTCTATGTGTGTCCCTAGTACAGGTAAGAATGATCCCCAAACATGAAGCTGAGGCAGCGGTGGCTTTGGCAAATAACAGGCAACAAAGGTGTGTAAAATTCCATCTCAAATTTGTCATGAAATGAAACTTGATTTTTTTATATTTGATTCATAATAATATCAAAACTCGCGTTGCTCATTGCCAGACAGTTAGTATGGTTACAAGCCTCTGCCGGACACCCCTAAACTATTATAATTTATAATTATGCTTACGTTATAATTTAAAACCTAAGTTCCATGTATAATTTTTTGGGAGCCTATTAAACTATGTTTACATAGTAGCTGGACAGTTTCGAAGGTTCTATCATCTTGCCAGACGCATTCAAAGTGAGCAGTAATCGGGAGAGCAAGGAGCGTATACAGTAACTAAACGTTATATTAAAAAACCTAAATTTTATATATAATTTTTTGGGAGCCTATTAAACTATGTTTACATAGTAGCCGGACAGTTTCGAAGGTTCTATCATCTTGTCAGACGTAAAGTCAGCAGTAATCAGGAGAGCAAGGATCAAGTAGTAGCGCTTGGTCTATCTTCTTGGTTCTTGGTTGGTCTTGGTTGGTATAATTATAAATTATAATAGTTTAGGGGTGTCCAGCAGAGGCTTGTAACCATACTAACTGTCTGGCAATGAGCAACGCGAGTTTTGATATTATAATGAATCAAATATAAAAAAATCAAGTTTTATTTCATGACAAATTTGAAATGGAATTTTACACACCTTTGTTGCCTGTTATCTGCCAAAGCCACCGCTGCCTCAGCTTCATGTTTGGGGATCATTCTTACCTGTACTAGGGACACACATAGAAGAACTTTCAGCTTTTATAAAAAGACGAAGGTCTGGCACTCACGGGCTCTTGTACTACTAGGAAGTAGGTAAGTCGACTTCAACTTTTCATTTAAAAAAAGTAAAAAATATTTTTGTAGTTCTCCTAGAGGAGTTCGATGATCAATGTCTGGGTGTTACGGCAATTTCTTAGAGCTGTAAATGCTGAAGCTATGATATATACTTCAGATGTCATCAAGCGTCGAGGAAGGCGCCGCGTGGATCAGTGATACAGAATTGGTGGGCACATATTGAGCAACGCACTCTGTAGCTATGGTTTAGACTTTTCTTTTTTTCTTTTCGTTTTTCTTGTTTCGTCCTGTTTCGGTGGGAATGGGAGCTTTGTATATATGTATATTTTTGTGCATGTGATTCGTTTAATGAATGCTTTTTAGGTAAGCTTGGATCAACACATAGCAATACGCTTGTTTATCTTTTCAGCTAAGTAACACGACGGTACAATTTTGTATTTTAAAGAACTTGCGGCTATGTGCTATTCTAATATGTAAGCTATATGAATGACTCTAACGTTTCATTTAAATCCATATAGTAGTTTTTGCGTGAAAGCATAACAAACATCCATCCATCCATAGATTCTTTCGCATTTATAATATTTAAAGATAAAAATATTTCAAAGAATGTATATAGCGCCATCTATCAGAAACCAGTGATATTTTTTATAGATCTGCCCATGGGAGTGATTCGTTTTTGGAAATGTTTTACGGCGATAAAAAGTAACTTATGTCACTCTTTAACCTCCTAACTGTTTCCAGACACAAAAATCACACCATAAAATTGCTCCGTTGCGAAGGGAAAGACAGACAAACATTCAAACAAACAAACACAATTTCGCATTTATAATATCAGGAAGAATATCAAAAAGCATTTTACTAAATGTTACATTATTTATAGCATCGGATATGGCAACACACAGATACTGATGGGATTTAACCGAAATGAATAGTCACTAATAACTGTTAAATATAAAATACTGACTGTATATCGAAAGTTCTATCTTGACTGTTGTGCAAAAAAAAGGATTTTAAGTATTCTATCAGTCAATTTAGCTGTCAACGTACAAGCTTAGTTTGAAGCAAGATGACGTAGTGTGTCAGATGTCCGAAATTTTTTTTATTATTATTAATTTATTAATATTATTTTAGGCCATGTTTAGCTACGTTAAATTACTTATAAATATAACGTGAAAATTATCAAAAAAAGGATAAAATATAAAATATAAAATATAAAATGAAGACACGTTTTTATCTAAATTTTTAAATATATTTTTTATGTCATTAAAAATGCCGGCCTTTTTAAGTAACGTTAAAAAAATGATATTTCACTCGTAACTGTGAGTTATTAAGATCCATAATGCCTTGTGTTGTGTAATGCCATTTTATAGTGTATTTCAAAACATTTATGCTAAGATGTGTTCAGTATCGATTATGTTATTACAGTTGCGTTGTGCGGCTATCTAAAATAATTAATTGGGCTGACCATATAAATAACATATTTTGTCATCTTTAAAATGCATTCTAAGTAAATTTATTAAGTGTAAATTATGAACGACAAATGCCATAGAAAATGTTATGCCAACATAAATGAAAAATTTTTTAGTAAAATCCTATACACTTTCTAACTCACCATCATTCCCATCATCGTCAACAGCTTTAAACAGTCCATTGCTGGACGTAAGCCTCTCTTTAGAAAAGAGGTTTTGGCCTACTATACCACGCTGGCCAGATAGGTCGGTCTATGGTTTGTTCAAGGTTTCGTTCCTTTCACAGTGATGTTGACTTGCGTAGCCTTTAATCACCACTTACGACACTAATGGATGAATAAGGGTGGTGACTTCTTAATCTGATGATAACTACTTAGTTATAGTTTTTTCAAAAATTGACGCCCGCGCTATAGATATTTCAGTGTCGCGGGGTACTTCACAAACAATCATGTAACGGACACAAAGAAAACCCAGACTCAACAACAACTTGTGGACCACTCAGAGTGTAGTCACAAATGGTGTTTTAACCCAAAACACTCATGGCAGTAGAAAGCGGCGTGCTTAAACTATCACACCATCATTGCAGTCAAAGTTGTTAAAACTTTGGTGTTTCATCATTCATCGTGTCATTTGAACAGACGAAGACACACACAAAGAGCCAAGCTAAACATCATAATGAAATATAACCCAACAGTATGTTCATACCAAAATCTACCGATAATTACATTTAATGTCATTTTGTAGCCAACCATTTCTAGTTTTATATTCCAAATATAGCACTTAATATTTTGCTTGTTACTTTCAATTACATATTTTTTATATATTTAATAAATAATTCATCTCGTTATCATACATACATGTATATAATAAATACAAAAGTAGATTACTAGGTCTTTTGCAGCTCCGAAGGGATTGTAAAACCTACCTTTCCTCCAACTCAACTAGCCTAGGTGATCCAAGAACAAAACAACTTATTAACATATTTCATTTTCTTTCAAGATGTGTTATCGGGTTATCATGTTACTAGAATTTAAAAAGTTAGTCTTGAGAAGATTGTAAGAGTCCACCACCACAAACAAACTCTTGAAAGAATCCTTGCAACGAAAACATATTTAATTATATCCGTTTGTTAATTAATATACAGTAATGCCCCGCTTTACGCGAAGGATACGTGCGTAAAAATCGCGTTAACTAAAATTCGTGTATATCGAGGTTTAAGATTAAACATAGCCAAAATTCAATGTGTACAAAAAATACGAATCATTTTAATTAATCACTTTAATTCTAAGAACGCTTAATGCAATACATACTATTAATTATTTTTTTACGGAAAAATACATCTATTGTCTTTTGACTACATTATGTTTATACGCACTCGTTCGCGTAATGCGAGGCAATTGAGCGCGAAATTTGAACTTCGCGTTATAGTGAAACCGCGCATAACGGAGTCACGTAAAGCGTGGTATTGCTGTGTAACTGAGATTTAAACAGTCCTTGTATACAAACTTTTATAGAACGACAATCGACAAAAATAAACGTCAAGGCTTACACGCTCACACAACACGCCAAAATCATAATAAATTGTTCTTCATAAAATATTTTCCACCTTCAGGTTTGAAATATTGACAATCGAATTCCATTTGTCTGCGCTAATAAAAACTTCCTCCCTTTTGAAATTGGTTAAAAAAAGCCCATAACACTTGTGATGTTCAATCATTTCCCATACTAACTCTGTTTGACCGCTGAAGAGACCACCGATGCACCGTCGTGTAGGTACTGTTGGGCGGCATCCAATCGGATTTACCTTAGGTACGCCCACAAATCTAAATATTGAAATTTTAAATGCTGTGTGATGCTAAATATTAGTTAAAAAAATATTCAAAGGAATTAATAATTCTAACACTTATTAACTTATTGCTACTTTTACCATTTTTTTTATTAAATAACAACCTGTCTTTAATCTATTATCTAACAGAAACAAGTGCTAATCGTGTTTCTAAAAATAACTTAATTGATGTTCTAATTATTTACTTACATAACTTAATTTCAATGGAGTTCTCAAGAAATAAAAAAGAAAATAAAATAATATGCGATAAGATATTAAATTTATTTTAATATCTTATCTTAAAATAATATATTTTATATAAAATTTATATAATATAAATTTTAATATCAAATAAAATAATATGCGATATAATATTAAAATAAAACATTAATTATACAGACACAATAATCCAAGATCCGTTAATAAAACTTTCAATAGCAAATAGACTCCACAAATCATTAAATTAAAGAATAGACACCGTTATTAAAAACAATGAATCCATTATCATTTAAACAAAATATATTCAAAATTTTCAGGAGGGTCTCCGCACACGTCGCGTAGGAGGATCCTTGTCCCTCTCAGAGGACGAACTGGACTCAGAAGCCGAGGTGTACGACCCTCTGAACAAACGCGGCGGTGGCAGGTGAGACCCGACGTTGCACGACCTGTGCAAAGCGCTCTACGAGTACGTGCAATACAATGAATAGTGGCAGTGAGTAGCAGTAATTATTGCAGTGAGTGTATTGTACCTAGCAGTAAGTACCGCAGTGAGTGTATTGTACCTAGCAGTAAGTATTGCAGTGAGTGTATTGTACCTTGCAGGAAATACTGCAATGAGTGTATTTTTCCTAACAGTTATTGCTACAGTTGCAGTAGGTGCAGTCAGTAGTTGTATTGTACTGTAGAATAATTTTGAGAGTGAGTGACAGTAATCCTTGTGGAATATTACAGTAATGACTGTGTAAATGGCAGTTTATTGACTTAAAATGTGGGTAGTGGATAAATTGATGATCAATGATATTGGGAAAGGTCCTCATGCATTATAGAGATATACATTTTAATGATATTCAATGCTGTTTTAAGTGGGTTTAAGATGGTACTACTTATTGATGGAGAACTGAAGTTAAATTTGCTGTGTTTATTTTAAAAAAAATATTTCAGTGATTTTTGAGTCTAATAATAATTACAGAACTAAAAATTAAAAACTTCGTTGATTATACCGTAATGTTTATTTATTAGGAATTGTTCGAAAGAGTAGCGAATACTAATACTCCACATATTAGTAGTACGAGTATTTTAGTGATGTACAAAGTAATATGTTATACCTATTATTATTTGTTATTTTGTTCTAGAGCCTTATATAGATATTGAAAAATAAAATACATACTTTTTCGATTCCTTAGTACCCTTAAGGTTTCTAACCTTACCTTACCTTGTAAATAAGATTTTGTCGAATACAGTATAGGAGTAATTGGTTTATAAGTGCAAGGATTGTATGTTTAAGCAATTTTTTTTTAAAATGAAATTAAGTGTCGCCTTTTACTTGTAAGTAGTCGATATTTTTTTAAGTAAATAATCGATACTCTTAACAATGGCGTAATTATAAACATTACCGGAGTTAGCATACTTAATCAAGCAAAAAAAGAACTCATCACATTCAAGTAACTCATACTGGCTTGAAGTATTATTTCTTTTCAATGTTAAATAACACAAAGATATATATTCTGCCTTAGTGTCTATTCAAATGATCTTTGATATGGGACGCGAAACCCTGACTAGCGTCGAACCTGTTATTATATTGCTAATCGATCTATAACATCGATGTTAGTCGTTACATTATTAAGTGCGATAGCTTTAGGCAATCGCACTTAATAATGTAGCGACTAACAAGCGTACTTATGCTTAGTGATGACGAAGAGCGACCTTTAAATATAATATAATGCAAATAATTTTATATAATTTCATAACATTATTGCTTGTTACAGTTATTTAAAGTGTTGTAATATTGACCAAGTCGGTGAAATACAAAGGATACGTCTGCAAATTATAACAAATGGTATTCATTTGAAATTGTAGTCAACTTACCTTAGAATTGTCTCACAGGTTTCAGTGAACTCGTTAAATTTAAATAATTCGTTATCGTTGTGATTCTTGCTTAAAATTGTATATTGTGAATATGTGCCTAAGATATATAATACTGATAAACAGACAGACAAAACAAACAGTTGTGATAATCATTCACACATTTGTGTAGATTTGACTCTTGCTATCTACTCATATTTGGATGCACAGCATAATTATTATGGTGTATTTTTGACACTGAATCATGGTCATCAGATCCACGCTGAAAAAACTAACACAACGTGACAACTTAACCGTGGAAGAGAGAAGGCACAAATGGGTAGACACGAACGGAGTATAAATTACCTCCGTCTTTAAATAACACCGGTGTTAAGCAATGTGAACCTCTTTCTACACAACACGTGCTGACCTTGGAAGTCACCGTTTCTGAGTAATAGACATACGCTCTCGAACTAAATGGTTTGACTCTTCCCTTTTTGTGCCAATCAATAAAATCTGTAATTTACTAACAACACACCCGTTTCTCTTCCACCGTGTGGACCCGGGACCTTTCAGTGGACGTGGCAAACTCGGTTCAACCTATGGCATTATCAAAACTTCGGCTACTTTTGATAATGTCATAGGGCAAAATCAAAACAGTGGAAAAAAATTATGAGTGAGTTTCATTTGAAGAATATATAATAACAATAAAGTATTAGTTAATCGACATAACTATACACGTACCGAATACTTCAAATACAAGAACAAATGCTATACTACCGAGTGTGACTCCTAGCCCTTTAAACAAATCCAGACACAAGCAGTCACGTTTGATATAGTTTTTTTTTAAAGAATTGTAGTTTTATATTTTTGTTTATGTACAGTTTTGCATTGGACGCTGGTTTTCTTTGTGACGTTGCCCAATTTAGGACATGTTATTTAAATTTTAACTAATCAAATGTTGTGACAGAAAAATATGTTAAAAACAAATTGATAACAATAAACCAGTGGATTAACCAGTCAATGACTGTCTGCGACTCATGTCTCTTTCTCACTCATTACCTTTAGTATGTGATAGAGAAGGACAAAACAACGTGATAATTAATTAAAGTTAATACCAAAATAATAAACATTAGTCCGCTTACTTTAAAGTAGTGTAAGTAGCTGTAAAAAAAACTAAATAACTAACCAAGGTGATTACGGCGGTCTGATTACTTGTTCTATATTAACTATACTATAGAATGACATACTCATATGTTCCTAAATAGATAAGCATTAATCGTCACACAATATTTAGCCACGGTCTTCGGCTCAACAGACACGATCAATGACCACTAGACCAATTAGTCTGAATTAGCGACCCGTCACAACACAAAGTTTGAATTTTCAAATTAGGTAGTTATTTTTGAACTGAGACAGTGATGTGAGAACATACTAAAAGTCGCAAGCTAAACCATCTGTTAGTCTCAGACCGTGAGTTTTAATTAAATAACACAATTTTATACTTTCCAAAGCGTGAGCCCAATAATTATTTCGAATTGATATTATTGTAAAAGATTAGGCCAATACTTGTAAATATAGCAAAATTATTTCATAACTTGTACATGATTAGGTCATAGAGTAATAGAAAAACTGCTTCTTTTTTTATAGCGAAGCTACTGCACATGGCAACAATATTTTTTTAACAGCTGTCAATTCAATATCGCAAATGTTTATAAAATGAGCAGATGTGTTTCAACTCAACGCTTCATTCAATTTGATTTTATTGATAATAACTGATATAAGCCTAGTATTATTCAGCATTCAAATCTAAGCCTATGTCTTAGAAGTAATCAAAAATTATCGTGGCACACTAAGTTTTTGCCGCCATTTTGTTTTGCCGCCGCCATTTTAAATTGAAGGATTTTTGTTTAGTGATGACCAGTACTTACTGAAAACTATGAGAGTAGCAAACATTGTCTGTTCTTGAATGTAATCAGTTTGTATGACTATGATTATTATTTTGTAGATGTAATTGTTAATATTTAGTCTCACCGACTGAATGAACGTAGCTTTAAGTGTGCCGTGTGGCATAAAGTATGAAACCAAAATGTCTAGCTCAAATATTGTAATTCGTATCAAATTTTATTCAAATAAATGCTTAAATTGATCTTCCGATTTTTATTTTTAACTATAAATAAAGCTTGTGGTATAAGCTTGCCCTATTTTTACACTGAGATATTGTCAGAAACTATTCTCAGAAGAAATTAGAAAAGTATCTAATGAAGTTACCTAGTTAACTGCCTTGGTGACACAGTGGCAGTAAATGCGACTGCTGTACTTGAGGTCTCGGGCTCAATTTCGGGACGAACCAAATGTTTGTATGATCTGCAAATATTTATTTCAAAGTTTGGGTATTTTCTATTTATAATATGTACGTATTTACAAAAAAAAATATAAGTATTCTATCAGTCAGTCTAGTTATCATAGCACGAGTTCTGCTTAGTTTGAACTAGACGACGTTGTGTCAAGGGTCCAAAATACTTATTTATTTAATTTAAAAAATAATAAAACCCTCTAAAAGGCGACTTAGAAATATCTATGCTGGTGAATAGGGATCTCGAAGCCTCAATGACGAAAGGAATAGTGTCTGCCACGTGAGGCCAGCGTAGTGGACACATCAACTCTATAATTTAAATTACTGAAAAGCAAAATTTTAATTGTTCTGGATTAACAATCAATTCACATGTGGCTTGAAGTTAATAGCTCTTAATAAATGCTTCTTCACGTGATGGACTCTCCCCAAATAACTGTGTACATTCACGACTTCCGCGTTATCGCCATAATCATTCTTGATGGTTTCCACACCCTCGATACACATGGTTCTGTAATTATGACCCGATTCAAAGCCATAACTTGTTATTTCAGAGGTACCGTACCATTCCTCGTGTGTTCTGATCTTTATAGCCTGAACTTTCTTCTCCCAATATTTCTTCATGTGATATCTGATGTCCGGACAGTCGCATAGATTAATCAGAACTTGCATCACACGAATTTGCATCAACGCTGAGTTGTATGCTTTAGTCAATGTCATTAAACGCTTCGCCAATTCGTAAATAAACTCCTTAGCGCGCCATTTTGAACGTACAGTTAGCGTACTGTATGCCATGAGACCCACAGCGCTTAAAATGACTCCAACATGCGAAGAACTTAAATAATGTTTCAGTAGTAGCAAATTCAAGTCGTGTATATCGGCCAGTTGCTTTCCGACTTCATGTTTGCAAAGTTTCGTTGTACACTCCATAGCTTTAGCGGACACTTGTTTGTCATAGTTATTAAATAAGTTGAGCATTACCTGAAAAGCGTTTGCTCTTAAGGCTGTCTCTGGATCCCACTCAAAAAGTTCGCTAAGTGTTTTGAGGTGTATAAAAATGATTCCAGTGTATTCATCTTTGACCATTTTTAGAAGATTTTCAATGATATTTTCAGTCTTTAGAATCACTTCAGAAGTGCATTTGTACCTGGCCAGAGTTCTAAGCGTGTAAGCCGCAGCGTATCGTATTTCTTTACGGTCACGCATTATCAAATACATAAGTTTTTCGAAGATGATTGGCCGAGACAGAATGCGCTGTCTACCCTGATGGAAATGCGCTAGGTGAGTGAGAATCAGGCAAATTTTTTCACGAATAATAGGGTCACGATCGTGCATTATTTCTATGAGACGATAAACTATATTTAAGTTTATTAGAAATATCGCGCTTTCTGATATTTGTACCTGTAAAAAACTATATTTTAATAGGTAGACTTCACTAAAATTTAAGTCAAATTGAATTTGAACAGAGCACGGATAGCTAACTTATTCTACATAAGGAAAATAAAGCATTATTCAAGTATTGACTGCACGATTGGCCTAGTGGTTTAAGCGATCGCTACACCGCTCTCCACTTCGCTGAGTGTTGTGGGTTCAAATCCTATACGGGACATTTTGTGTGATCCACAAATTGTTGTTCTAAGTCTGGGTGTTCTTTGTGTCCATTTCCAGTATGTTTGTAAAGTCTCCCGCGACATAGAAGTAATTACTAATGGAGGTGTTGTCTTTTTTTAAAAAAAAAAAAGAATATTTTCTTTTGTCTGTACCTAACGTCTGTTAGTGTCATGATCATAAAAAATATTTCATCAGAATCGAATTTATAACATTGGACAAGATAGATGGGATAAGAATTAAGTTACTGAACCGATTGTGTGCAAAATCATTTTTTTCAATGACAGGGACCAAATTAATAAACTTGAAGTCAACAATAAGTAGAGTAATTGCTTGGAAACTATTATCGTATTATGAAGCAAGTAGGTAGTCACGAATCCTAATCAAAGAGGTAAACACTTTCGGTGCGACACCAGAAGGAATGAGTTCTAATAATTATGATTAAATTAATATATAGAGCAAACCTGATCAAGTACGCTATGTATAGCTTGTAGCTGTATAACATTGTCATTCGAGCTCAGTTCTTTGTTTAGCATACGTAAACCAATACGTCCAAACCCCATCTGTGCTCTGGTGACGTCAATCATAGGTGCGAAGAGGGAAGGCTGCATGGATGACAGGCGTTGAGCTGGTGGGAGTTCTGAGAAATTCAAATTTGGCAGTAAGTATCAATGTGTTGTTAATGATGGCACATGATTAACCATTGAAGAGCCGTCGGTCGATTGGATTATATGATGTATTGTTTTCTTAAACTTACTCTGTACTCACCATCTCGCAAATCTCGCCGCCTGTACCGCATTGCGCGGTCTACGGCCTTGTTGATGACTCTCGGATTTACGGCGCATACCAGTTGTAGATACGAATTTTTATGCTCACTAAACATATTATAAAAATTAAAAATGTTAATAAGTCAATAGAAATGTATAATTTTTGATACAGTATGATGTATGATACAGTTGTGTACTGCCAAAATGATTTTTGTTACTTTTGATGTTGACTTTGACATAATATTAATGAGGTTGTAAAAAATAGGTCGGTAGAGTTAAATTTCTAGTTTTATAGAAAGTGTATCAATTTAATAGTAAAATCTAAGACTTAACTCTAAAAATAACACTGTATTGAAGAAGATTGGTGTAAAATATGTTTATTATAAAGACACACAAGTACTTAAGTAATAATGTTTCGGACATTTGACACACAACGCCATTTAGTTCCAAACTAAGCAGAGCTTGTACTATGGGTACGTATTAGACAACAGCTACAAAATACACAGAAAACACTCCAACTCCGAAACAATTTTTTGTAGATCGTACAAAGATTTGGTTCGACCCGGAAGTTGAACCCGAGGCCTCAAGCATAGCAGTCGTATACGCTATCACTGCGTCACCGAGTCAAAGTAGTGTATTTCAAAGATTTAGGTTGTCATAAAAAAAGACTTATATTTATAATTTATATCTATAAAATCATAATGCATGAGTATGCTATGTTACTGAAGGAACCGTTTTGGCTAGGAAAATACATATTCTTGACCTCTTACAATGGATATACTACTACAATACCAAGGTAAACACAACAAAATCACTACAAAATGGTTTTATTGTGCAATTTTTCAGAACGAATTTAAGCGAACGTGCTGAACAGTCGTGATTTAGGCAAAGACAACCATCAAGGCTACGCGTCCTCCTAATTTAGATTTAAGCAATCGTTAAATATCGATAATTAAATTTATTATTTTCTAGATAACGGCATTCTAAACCCTTTTCGTCTGCACTTCGTATCCACTATTAACTGTGCTTGACGTTTCAGGTAGCACCTTGAAGGTATGTCTTCTTCATCGTCTGATGCTGCAAAAGTAAGATTACTAGACGTTACTGCCTTGTTAGGTCCATAAGTTTCTTCGGATGAGAAAAGAAAATAAATAGTTGAAGTCCTAGATTAAGATTTGAAACAGTTGAACTTCAATGTGATTCAATTTTGTACACAAATTGTGATAAAATAGACCGGGTAAACGTTGGTTGACCTTAAACCTCCTAGCTAAGGAGAGGCCTATGTCCAGCAGTAGACTGTTAAAGGCTGTTGATGATGATGATGATACATTGGTAAACTTTTTATATAAACTGCTTACTTTGAGCTTTGATAGGTTCCTTCTGTAATAGTTCCTTGTAAGAAGGCACGACCTTCTCCGTTTCTTTGGGAGTACTATGGCTGTGCATGCTCATGCCAGCGACCGATGGAGCTCCACTCGTTGGCTGAGGATAAAAAAATTAACTTAAAGGGTAGGTCCATTTTGTATTTTGCTGAAATCCCAAGCTTACATCGACATGCACATCATAAATTTAAATTAAGTTCTATCAGTTTCTGGTATTTTAATTTATCTTATTTTGTGTTGTGTCTGTAAAAGATTACGTGCCCAAGGAGGGTTAACAGAAGAGCGAGAGCGTAAAAAAAATAGATAAAATTTCATAATACATATTCCAACACAGTGTACCGATTCTAAATAAATTTTGGGGAAATAAAAAGTAGAAAAGATGAGAACGTTATAAGTATTGGGCATATCTAAAAATATGTGGGTAAATTGGGACTCGACTGAATAAATGTCTTACATTAGAAGGCACCATAATATATGTGGTATCCTTCTGCCGTTCTTTAACATCTGCGAGCTTCGCACGGGCCTTATCGTAGCGCACTTGTAACACCATCACAAGCTCTTGGACGTCACGAGGTTCTGCGGTCCATTCCGGCATAGAAGGTTCTGGAATAATCTAAAAATGAAGAAATTAGTTGAACGTTTCAGAGACTAGCAGGCATATTTTTATTTATAATAGATATTTTACGTTGACTTCAGGCTCATGTAAACTGCTACGAGGTGTCTACTTTTTGTTTGTGATTGGAAATGACAAGTGGTTGGACTGAACTACGTTTGAGATAGATTTGGCCAGCTGTCTTGAGAAAGTGCAACACGGCGAACATTCTCAAGTTATCCTCACTGCATTTTCTAAACTTATCTAAACATACAAAAAAAATCCAGCTTCCATTACCGAGGATATTTCGTAAGGCAATTTTCTGGCCAATGTTGTCGTTTCCATTAGGCTACAGTTGTTTTTTGCCGCGTTAAGTCAAACTCAAGACAACAATTCCACTTATGTGTATCCAATTCCTAAAGGTACTCACATCTAACAGCTTGCAGAGTTCATACAACAACCTCTTAATCTCCAGCAAGAGAGTTTCTAAGTCATCCATCTTCTTTTCCAGCTCCAAATACACTTTTTCCTCTTCTACTATTTCTTCTTTCAGCATTGCAATTTGTTCCTGACCTCTATAATTATACATATCAAGTAAGTATCAGTATGTTAATCATTAATGATATTGTTCTTGAAGAGTTTTACAAAAATTTATCTCGCTTAACTTGCTTTAGTGTTGAAAGTTTTAAATTGAGAAGATGGACTGGTTTGATTAATATATAAATTCGAGAATACCATTATTATACAAAAATATAATAATGTATTATTTCTGTTATACGATGTCTGTGGCAATAGAGCATACGAAGCCTATAACGATCCATAGAATCCATTCTTTAAGAAACTATCAATTTCTGTTCATGTTATCTTAACTACTATATTGCCGCTGGAAACCTTCAACAGGGTAACTCATTTCATTCAATTCAAATAGCCTAATTGCAACAAATTGTTATGAGTAGATAAAAAAACACAGGTCAAGCTAATATAAATCGAACAATAAAAATTCTGAGGAGATCTTTCCAAAACTCACTCATCTTTATCTTTAACAGAAGCAAATTTAAAAGCTTCTAGCTCTGTCATTAGAGAAGTCTGCGTCTGCTCCAGTTGTAACTTCTCCTGTTCCGTTGTCTGCTGAAGGTAAGCAAGTCGTTGAGATGTCTCCCGTTGCGCCTGGAACCTGTCGAATATTTCTTCTGCATCCGTTACACCTGGGTGGGATGGATATCAAATAGGTTATGTAAGTGCGAAATAAATGCTGTGGTTTAGGTGAAGTTAAAGTGTAATTGTTGCTTTTGGACTGCACGGTTGGCAGAGTGGTTTAAGCGGTCGTCACGGCGCTCTCTACTACGCTCAGTGTTGTGGGTTCAAATCCCACATGGGGCAACACTTTGTGTGATCTATAAACTGTTGTTCTGAGTCTGGGTGTTCTTTATGTCCCTTTCTTGTATGTTTGTAAAGTCCTCCGAGACACAGGACTTATTCTTAGTGCGGGCGTTGTCTTTTTAAAGACAAATCTTCAAGAAAAATAAAATTATATCCACACTTATATGAATAATAGTAGAACTTCGTTCTTCATTGGTATAAGACCTATGGCATCACACAAGCAGTATCATTAAAGATTTGTTTAGATCTAATTTCTGTCAGACATTTTGTTTGGCAAGCTTTATATATACTTGTAAGTGAATATTTGTCTGTCTGTATGTCCTTTATAGAATCGTGAACTATGCATTTGATCACGTGATTATCTTGAGCAAAGTTGTGATGCATAAACCCACGAAGGCTTCTGAGTTGGTATATTAATATTTATTTATGTCTTTCTAGCTAGTTTTTTTTATTAATTCCTTACACGTAAACTTACTATGCTATAAATCCTAAGCAGTTGAAAATTAGACTAATAGAGTCAGAGTATTAATCGCTGTAAAGCAATTGCGGCAATATTGTTACGACACAATTCTTAGACATTGTTTAACATTTTGATTGTGTAGTATCGAGTGTGACTATTTCATCCATATTAATGATATTCCAGAACGTAATCTGAATTTGGATATACTGAGAACAATATTTTGTTTTCAATACAATGTTATAATTAATTATTATAAGACTAATTTAAAAGATTCACCAGTCAGCTTCATAAGTTTCTGGAATATGTCTTCCATTTGCTGGGCTGCGGTTATCTCCTCTGTTACGGCTTCACCTTCTGTGGACCTGGTGGATTCCTGGCGTACCACTGGACGGGCTGGAATAATGATACAAAAAGATAGGAAACAGGACAGAGAGAGAGTCGCAAAAATCTTTTTTAAAAAAGGTGAGAAAAAATAATTTTATAAATAAAGATTTTTATATACAAGTTTGTAAATAGTTTAACGCAATTATATTAAATGCAATTATTCGGCGCTAACGTGTCGCTGCTCTCTGCTGCGCTGTGTTGTGAGTTCAAACCCTACATGGGACAACACTGTGTTATCCACAAATTGTTGTTCTGAGTCTTGGTGGGTGTTCTTTGTGTTCGTTTCTTGTATATTTTTGTTTAATAATTAATATTTTGGACATCTCACACACAACGCCATTTAGTCCCAAACTCAGCAGAGTTTGTGCTATGGGTACTAAACAACTGAAATAAACACATATATAGTTTTTTTTGTAAATACATACATATTATAGAAAACACCCAAACTCCGAAACAAATATTCACAGATCATACAAACATTTGATCTGATCCGGGAATCGAACCCGAGACCTCAGGCACAGCAGTCGCATACGCTACCGCTGCGCCAACGAGGCAGTCACCCCACCGGGGTTTACGGCGGGGTGGTGTGTCGGAATCGGACCGACTAAAACCGCACGGTGTGCCACTCTGCGCCTGACATAGGAGGGATCTGGGAACAGCTGTTATTACGACATCCAGATCGCACAGGATATATCCTAACACAGATATTGTAACAAAAAAAGGTTAGGCAAATTATTATTACCATAATACCATAGGGCATTGTAAATATCTTTTGCTGCATCATTAGCATGCATTATGTATTAATGTTAGGAAGAACTGTACAGGTACGCTCAATGTTATACGGTACCGTACCAGTTTTTACATACAAACATTAACGATTTTACTAACGTTTTACGACCAAATAAACTTTTTTATGGTTAATACGGCCGGTTGGTCTGGTGGCTAATGTTTCTGACTGCTAGCCCAGAGGTCGTAGATTTGATGTCCACCCAGGACAAATCTTTGTATGATAAACAGGTTCTCTTGTTCTGTATTTGAGTGTAAAGTAACTAAAATCTGTATTAAAAATTATGTGACTGCTTATCAGCATATGTTACCGTGGTACAGATTCTGCCAGCTTTGTGTGAGATGAGCGAGATGAGTACATTGTGAGGTGAGGTGAGGTTATATACACTCTCTTAGAATACCGTGAAAAATTGTTCAAATACGATGTTATGTGAGACTTCAACTGCTTCTGTGGCGCAGTGGTAGTGAATGCGACTGCTGTGCTTGAGGTCTCGGGTTCGATGCCCGGGTCGGACCAAATGTTTGTAAGATCTGCAAATATTTGTTTTGAAGTTTGGGTGTTTTCTATGTATAAAATGTATGTATTTATAAAAAGCATAGATTTATTCTATCAGTCAGTCTACTTATCATAGCACAAGTTCTGCTTAGTATGAAACTAGATGACGTTGTGTATCAAATGTCTGAAACTTTAGTATCAATAGTAGAAGTATGATCCTTTTTATGTGTCCACCAGACACAAGAATACCTCTAAAGAGATATTTTAGAGTAGAGATTTAACTGTAGCTCTGTTCCCTGCAATAAAGTGGCCCCAAAACCCTGACGAATTAGAATACATTTAAACTCGTTAGGACATTGAACTGGAACACCTACTTCCCTAATCTAAAGGATCTACCAATACTACAGAAAAAACAAAGATATAGTACATTAGACTCAAGTAGCTCGTGGTTATAAAGAAAGGAAATAAATAATGTTTTTAATAAGAAGGACTCACATCAACATTATCGGTTATAAAGCCTTTATTAATATTTTGCTTCACATTAAATCTATAGCCTGGTTCCTCGGTATAACATATCTTAGAATTTGAGCTTTGTGCAAACGACTTAACGTACGAATTTGAAGAACTTAACACTTGATTTTAAAATAGTTGGGCAGTAAACAGGTAATAATCAAATATTAGTTGTAAATCTCACCCTGTGGGGGAAATACTCTTTTCTCTAATTTTTCAAGTTCTCGTTTCCTTTCGGCAAATCGTTGTGCAAAGTAGGCACGATCGGCCACTCGTGAGTGTTCGGCGTCGTGCGCACGCGCGGCCTCGGCAGCAGTGGCTGCTGTCGCACGCAAGCGCATGTCTGCTGCTTCTTCTCGGACTCTCTAAAAGTAATAAAATAAATTCTAACTAAATACAAAAATGAGCCTGAACAAAAATTTCTTAATTTCAATTTTTTTATATGAATCTGTCAAAATGACTCTACTCTGTCATCTTTGGACTCAAAATGACTCTACTCTGCCATGGATTCTACTCATGCTATCATAAGAATGGTGGTCCTTATCCTCATTGCAAATGCAGACAATGTAGCTTTTGACTCAGAGTATGGTGATCTAGAGAGACGCTTTTTCACGCCCTGTTGATACGGGATCACAGTGGATTTTTATATGTTTACTGGTTATAGTTACAGATATTTCAAAATTGATAAAATTTTGTCGGCTTTTTTCCATAATTTATAAATAAATAAAAAATTATAAAAAGAACACAGGTAAGTACTTACGTCTAGTTTATCAATTTCCTCCTTTTGTTTACGTAAAAGACTTTCTACATGTGTCAGTGAGCTTTCAAATTTCACCGAGTCATCTATTAGGGCTTGTCTGTAATAGTAGATTTACATTCCAAATTAAAAAAAAATGCCAAATATCGTCTAAAATGTCTACAGATACGGACCCCGAAATAGTAGACAAAAGGCGCTTATTGCCTTCAACCACGCTCTTCAATGATTGTATAGGAAAATTGAGAGTATACTTAAAGGAAACGTAGACAGAAAGGGATGGCAATGGTAGGAAAGGTATTGCTTATACGGCAGATATGTTTCTCTTTTTTACTACTGAAATCACTCTTTGTCAGAAGGTAGAATAGATTAAGACAATGTCTTTTCTATTTCCAAAAAGAAAACTTTCACAATAGGTAGGAATACACATACATATAACGAACACAAAGAACACCCAGACTCAGAATAACAGTTTGTGGATCACACAGTGTTGTGTTATGTGGGGTTCGAACCTATAACACTCGCGCAGTAGAAATTGGCGAGATGACCGTTTAAATCGCTACGCCATGCGTGCAATCGATCTTCTTTTCAACTCTTCTCTCAACTTATATAACTAACTATAAACTAGGTATTTTGGTTTCTTAAATTACCTAATGGACACGTATTTCTTCTTGACCAGCTCAGCTTCGGTCCACTGGATCAAGACTTTGTGAATCTCATTTTCCAAATGCGATACGTTCTGTAAAGCAAACATGTGTTTAGCTTGTTGTAATTATTAGTCGCTGTGAAATCGCTACCGCACAGAGAATAAGATCTATCGACTGATTCTCCATTCAAATATCTCAAATTTGGAAATAATACATATATAGAAAACAACAATGTATTTGTTTGTTGTTTATATTTTATCTTTTTTTTTTTGATTCAACAAAGGATACCTTCCATAGGTACAGAAAAAAAATGCTACCGATAGCAATATTTAACACAAAGATCCTGGTATCCTTACTACACCTTTTGGTACACCACTCTGCCGCAAATCCCGTTGGGGTGACGGCACGAAGGGGGATACATTGAACAGGCGGTAAAAACTCTTACCTTTCTAGCGCGGCTGTTGTTTTTAGACTTCACTAATATACCCTTGTTAGCCTCTATGAGAAGATATTCGTATTCCTTCTCTAAACCTGACAGTTTCTTCTTCTTACTTCCCTTCTCGTACTTGAGAACGTCTAACATCTTCCTCTGTTCTATTACTTTTAGGTCTAGATTGTGTATTATCTGGAAAAAATATAAGTCTTGGTATTTACCACAAATGGTCACCGAGGCGAGGGAGGGTGAGCGAAACAAGGTAATTTTGTTAGTCACAAAAGAGTATGCGCAAGACGCATATGTCCGTGTGGTGATAGATTAAGAATATATAGTGTTACCATCACTACTCGTATTCATGCCGTGGGTGTCGTAAAAGGCGACTAAGGGAACAAAGTATGTAAGACAACATCATTATAAAGAGAAGAAAAACTAGAAACAAACGCCATTCCAACCCGTCTGGCCAGCGTGGTATAGTAGGCCAAAACCTCCTTGCTAAGGAGAGGCCTATGTCCAGTAGTGGACTGTAAAAGGCTGTTGATGATGATGATGATGATACGGATATATTCATCTAATCGCTATCTCTATATATAAAATCTAATCTAATAGTTCTGAAATAGCTTACATAACATATATAAATTCGACAATAATCTTTTACTTAAGTATGTACATATCTATTTTTAAGTTAGCGTTAATATTGAAATAGGTTTAACTGTGTAAACGTGAAATTGAAATTACAAAGTCACTTGTTAGCTATTGCCGTTATCCAGGTTGTTCGTTTGGTTGTCGACAAAAATAATAATAAGGCAAAGTCAAATCTGAATCGGTTACTGAGTGTTCACTGTACGAAGGGGTAAATACAAGTTACTAGATAATTTATCCATCTTGTGAGTGTATTCAAAGACTTCTACGCCTTTTGTTCGAGTGCACCAGAAGAAGGGTGGGTTATGTTTTTCGAGTTTGTGTGTGTAACTATGCAGCTTATACGGCTTGATGGACTATGGCGGATTCGTCTTAACTGTGAAAGTGACACTGGATATGTGAAAATGATAAAATTATAACCGGTGGTTTGTAAATTTTAAGTATGCGTTTTCACATTTTCCAAGCATTTTGTTCGTTTTAAATATGACTAACTTGTTATTGAATGAATATGATTTTATCGTTCGACAAGTACTTACTGTACACACAGGTACACGTCACACAAAACAGTCAATCTCTAACCATAATATTTAAGTTTGGAATGGTAAAAAAAAAAATTATGTTATGACTGTCGGACATTTTTGTTTTTTTTTGTACTGTAAGACCTTGTGTTTCGTCAAATTTTACGATTCTAGGTCAATTGGAAGTGCAGTTTACTTATGAATTGCGAAACGTGGCCTTAATGACCATATTATTTTGATTTATTTTGATTAGATTTGTTTGTGTTTTTTATGTTAATTTCAATCACACACTAAGAGATAGAGAAATATAGATAACCGGATAACGAACAAATTCTATAAGTATTACTTTTTCTTCTGTCGTCGATCCCAATGTCTTTTCAACGATGTCTTGTCTATACCTGTTCGGCACTCTTGTTGCCCATCGGACAGACTTCATTGAGATACTTCTTGATTTGGACCTCATCCTCTCCTATTACTGCTTTTGCTTGGGCAAGTTCAGCTAAGCGTAGTTTAACTTCTTTCTTCAGAGAATCTATGAGTTCATTGTTCTGCTGTTTCTCGGCCTCGTTTTCTTCGTAGTTTGATTTTCTTTGACCCTCTGAAAACATACTTTTTAATTTTTGTAAAACTGAGACACTTATTTTTTAATATCAAGTAATAATAATTTATTTCAAAAACAAATTTAGACATAGTGACTGGAGAAAAAATATAACAAATTCAAAAATGGAATGTAAACAATATTTGAGTATCCTGATTCAAAGGCTGACACCTGAGACTTTAGTTGAATCATTTATTCATCTGATTTTGTTCTGGTAAGTACTGTATGTGATGATATCGCTGACTGTAAGTATGTAAATGCAATAAATGAGAAGAATACATAATTTAATTTTGTAATGTACTAAAATGTGCTGTCTACACTATTGTCGCACGTGGCCCTAACGTAACCCGATCGAAACACACAAATTCCAATGTATGTGACACCGTCCTGATTGTATACTATGGAACGCTTATATACGTATTGGCAATTTGCTAAAGAGGCGGCGCGGCGGATAGAAAGGTAGTAAATCTTAACATATCCCTATCATCCCGTTGGAGATATACTATTTAAGTGTAAATAACAAACATATGTATATAAACAATTGAGAATAATATAAACTAAAAATCCTACATCGATTTGAAAAGAGCTGATTTCAAGAAAACGTGAGAACAATTTAAGTCAAGGCGCCTTTTAAGGAAAAAGAAATTATGGCTCCATGCATTTAGGAGTTATAATGCCAACAACATGCATTGATGCTAGTGCTTGCTTCTCAAGAATGGATATCTATTATCACTACCTCATAGTGGACTCAATGAACCGATTCTCAAAAAACGTTTTCAGAAAAAATATAAAGCATTTAATTTATTCATTATTTGAACTCAATTGTACTCAAAACAATAATTTTAACGCATGTACTGTGGTAAGAACCCACCTGACAATTGTATCTTCTTTTTGATCTCAAATATTTTAGTGTTTATAGTAGTCAATCGATCTTCTGCTTCTATTTCGAAGGGATGTTTTTGATAACAAGTCGCCATTGTGTAAATATTTTACCTCTAACAACCAGTTCATATTATTATGGCTGTGTATTCACTGATGTTTCTTTGGTAACATATTATTGATCAAACCGAATTAGTGGAATAAAAGTTTAATATAATGATACTTTGTGTTTGTGAATTATAATAACTATATGAAATATGTCTAACTCATAAAGTTGGTTAAATTACTAATATATTCTTAAAATAAATACCACCCCTATTTAGAAATGGAAGATAACGCCATCTGTGTAGAGGTAGGTAATCAACAAAGTTCAAAAGCTTTTCATTGGCTGCGCGCACTCAGCGCTGTTGAATCGCTTGATTTCTCCATTGAATCAACATTCCTCCGCGTACGTATGCATGTGTGAGTAATCCTGTTCTCACGGAGTTTTACGCTAAAGTGTTATTATCCATGACTTAAATTAGTTGTAAGATATCATAGAATAAATAATACTAATGTTTTAAATAGTTGTAGCAGCTTAAATTTGCTAAAATGTATTGTTACAAGTTGCGCACACGCACACAAACATGCCGTCGGCCATTTTGATTTACCGTACGCTGTGTATTTACGGACAAAGCCGTCAGATGCGAGCGGGACGCGGCTGCGCATGTTCCTACCGGGCTTGTCGTTTTTTTCGAACGTGTTTTACCGCTAAAATGTCCTATAAACAAATGCTTTCGACGTAACAACAGTTCAAAAACAAAATGAAGTGTCAGTTTTTACATTTAGTTCCGTGAGTGTTGATTATTTTGTGTTCACCAACATAGAAGGAGTAAAACAAATGTGTGTGATCCATGTGTGAATGTTGTGTTACAAAATGTGGTCGAGGAACTTTATACCGGATTATGGGATTCAATTGCTCTCATTCTTCGTTTTATTATCGACATTGGCCACAAGGATCGATGGTGTCGAAGGTAAGTGCTAGTTATACAAGTAGTCGAGCTTATGAAAGCGCGGTCTGCAAGGTAGCACGACCGAGTTGTGTTGGCGCTTAAACTTATGGAGCTTTCGGTGGAACATTGGCGTACGCAACGGGTCGGGTTACCGGTCGGTTCTCACAGTAGGAACTTGTGAAACGAGTCGTTTTAAAAACTGGAGTGAATTCAACGCATCGCATTTTTTAATATTTTTTAATTGTACAGCGTTTGTTGACGTTATCCTCGGCCCGTAACCCGATATCGTATTATTTCAACGGCTCACTTTCAGCACTGTAGATTGCGATCAGTGTGTATTCATTTTGATTGTAACTTATCAATGCTTGTATCTAGTGTGGCTATAGGTATTTGTGCTATTACATTACACGTCATTATCACTAAGCTAACATTAAGCACAGAGCTCTAATGAGCTGATTAAGTATATTTTAGAGAAATCATTAAGTAACGCTTATCTTTCGCTGTTTACCGTCGCTTAACTTATCTTCAGAGATCTCCCTACTCTTCTTTTTCTATCTCAAAAACATTGCCTTTAAACTGTTCAATTAATTTGTTTCGATATCACTCGGTAGGTAGGTACATGTTCAATTCAATTGTATTGTTTTGAACAATGATCGAATCTCATCGACAAGAGATGTTTGAAGAGTCAATCATAGCTTTGGGACTCACGACTCATACGACCGGAGCTATTCATAAACAATAGGATACCTACCTTCTAATTTTTACCATAATGCATTGGCTTGTAGATTTAAATTTGGATGTTCTTTCTATAATATGTAAGAGATTTAGACTTTCTTACTTCGATTATGTTTAAAATTACGTTTGTTGCTTGGAAAATCTACACGTTCTGAATGTTATATTAAATAACACGCAAAACGTGTAGATTTGCCAAACTTAGTCTTTTAATTTACTCAATGTCCTACGGTCATGAACACCGGTTCTTATTAATAATAATCGAACATGGCAAATATAATTCGAGATCCTACATCTTCAGTAGAAGTTTTAATCAAAAAGTGGTTTGTCAAAAGATGTAGATGAAAAATTACTACTACGTACTCTCGCGTTAACCGCAACCATAATAATATCTAAATTCGGGTTTAAAGCTTAACAATATTGATTTTAAAATGATGACACCTTCAAGTCTATTACAATAAAAAAATAATGACACGTTTTTGACTTATATTTAAAGCACTGCTTTTGAAACAATACGTCTTATCTCTCAATTTATTTGTCTATGGGATCTTTACTTATAATTATGTGTCATTAAACCTGACCATCGATAAGCTAACCCACCGTGGTACAATAAGTACTTTCCCAGAATTTCGTAACCAGTTAACAATTGAAAAAAAGTTGGCATACCCTAGATTTAGAGATAAGAAAGAACAGTTTAATTCTGTACACAATCTAGGCAGCGTGTTCGCTTACACTGAACGGATGAATACAAATGCAAGCGGGCATATAGTTGGTATTCGATGCATCTCTACACGATTTCTGTGGTCGGGACTAGCTCGGGACAGTTTGAATATTGATCAGCTTCCAGCACTGACATTTTACAGTTTAGAAAGGGACAATATGTATATAAATTCTCAATTTTGAGGGAAAGTTCTTTCGGATTTGGAAATTGTAACTCGCTTAGTATGCAACCAGTGGGTGCAAGGCGTAATTCAACTTAAATTTGCTGTGTGATTTGATTTTATATGGCGTATTTTGATAATAAATTGTTTATTTACAACGTGGTTTTGGGAAAAGGTGTTAAATTTTCTTTTATTTTTACCAGTTACATGGGTATAAATATTATTTGTATATAATATACAAATCGCCGTGAGCGGTAAGACCAACGATTGTTACATTTATAAATTTTGTAACTCATCTTTTCTTTTTGTTTTGTTTTGTGTATACAATAAAGATAAATAAATAAATATTTTTAACTCAAGCCATTACTGCAATGATGTGATTCTCAAATACCGAAAACCAAAATAATGTTTTTCATATTACTTACCTGTATCCAATTACGAAATGTTATATCCCGTAGAAACGATTTACTGAACTAAAAAACGTTTTAGTGCCACGAATCAAACATTGTTCTAAATAGTTTCAACTGGGACCAGTTTTGAAACTCAACTTCAATCGTCTGAGAGGCCATACTGCCGATTATCGGCTTATGTTGATTTTAGTGCCTAGGTATATATTAACGTGATGTTTGTTTAACATTTGGATTATCTCTTTATAATTCTTCTTTTTAAAGTGATAGTTTTTTAATCGAATATTCATTGATAAATACATATACCTAGTCTTGCCATAAATATTGTAATAAAGAAAAAAGAAAATTGTTAACTGCAAATAACATTTATTACTTTTACAGTGTGTCAGTTTAATACATAAATATAAAACAATTAAAAATATAAAAAGCTTATTCGAAGTGGTCTCCATTGGCTGCAATACAGTCCTTTAAACGATGAGGCCAGTTATCAATAGAAGCACGCACTCTTTCCATGGGAAAATTCTTCACTGCCAATCGTATAGATTGTTTTAGGGACTCCAAATTATCATGGCGTTTAGAGCAAGCTGTACTCTCTAAAACTGACCACAAATCATAATCCAGCGGATTAAGATCGGGACTAGACGACGGCCAGTCTTCAGCTCTGATGAAGTCCGAAACGTTCGATTCCAACCAAGACTGCGTGGACCGAGCTTTATGACCCGGCGCCGAGTCTTGCTGGAAGGACCATACTTGGTTATTGAACATGGTGATGTTAAGGGGCTTAACTACCTTCTCAAGAATGGTATCTTGATACACTTGTGCCGATGTTTTGATACCTTTTTCACAAAAATATGGCTCAGTCACTCCTTCATAGCTAACACCCCACCAAACCATCACTGAAGTCGGATAATGTCCACGTTGCACTCTGTCGACTAATTGGGAAGCTTCCTTAGAGCTTTGAGCATAAATACGGTCATTTTGTTTGTTAAAATGTTGCTCAATTGTAAAAATTTTCTCATCCGTAAACAAAATTTTTCTGTGACCTCCCTTTGCGTACCGCTTCAGTAGTTGTTTCGATTTTACCACCCTATTCTTCTTTAAATTATCAGTTAAGAAATGGCCAGTGCGTCTCTTATAGGCTGCAAGTCCTAAGTCATCTTTTAAAATACGCGACATGGTTCTAGGTGCTATCTTCATTTCCCGAGATAAAATCTTTTGCTTTCGGACAGGATTTCTTCGAATTCTTTCCCTTACTGCTTTGACCACCTTTTTCGTACGAACACTACGTGGACGGCCAGATCTTTTTCTGTCACAAACAGAGGAGGTCTCATTGTACCTATTAATAGCCCGGTACACAAACATTTTACTAATACCAAGTGTATGGAGAGTTTTAAAAATTGCATTTGGCTCCATACCTACTTTGTGTAATGCTATCACACCGATTCGGTTCTCTTTATCACCCCACACCATTTTAATATCGCAAAATATTTTACAATGTATTGGCGCCAAAATGAGAAAACACAATGAACAATCGTATAAAAATGACAGATTCGAAATTCAAATGTAATATTTTTTTATAATTAAGTGTAACAGTATTTATGGCCAGACTAAGTATATCTCCATTTTAGTATCATACGTACACAAAGTAAAAACCATTTTGGATTTTACGTTTGACTTGTGTTTATTACTGCAGTAAATATTCCATTTTATATACTCAGTTAATCAATACGCGTTTGAAACTGCAATGGAACCCTCTTTTACACACTTGAAGTAAACAAACGCCATTGACGCAACACAGTTGTAGCAAAAAACACCCCTGCTAAAAAAGTACCCTATAAAATATTTTTCATTAAACACATTCACAAATGTACTGTTCCACATGTTGCTATGTTGAATAAACAGACGCTCGTCTTCAATTCTATAAACACAAGTCAATTAATGACCAATTGTCCAGTAGTCCAGTATCATTGGCAGACGAGTGGGGTCACTGGACACACTTGTCACTTATAAATCTCAACTAAAACGGCGTATATGATCAATTTCAGTTCAATCTACATCATTTGCATCATTTTACTGCTTAGTTATGAAATTCAACCGTATTTTGTTACGTTTTAATGTCAATTCTGTTTGGGAACAGTATCGGGTGTCCGTTGCGAGAATTTGTTCTGCGAATCGCCTTTACTTATTTCTTGTGTTGTTGAGAGTCAGAGAAACATTGAATATTTGAACAGTTCCAAGTCTTCAAATGTCTTTGTTAGGCAGTACCTACTTACTTTTGTTTCATCTTTTTATTACAACATACACCGTTTCTTTGTATAATGTATGCTATAATGTAGTAATGTAATATCCGCTAAGTATTTTTATTAGACATCAGTTTCGAATACGTGTGCATAATTTAACGCAAATACTGTCTCAAAACTTTTCTACATTACTTTTTTAGACCATGGTTAAATTAGGACTTTGGATAATAATACTTAAGGCTTCATCTAAAAACCTCAGATTATTGTATTAACTAAAACTAACGTGCTGAAACTGTGTTGGCTAACAAGGAATGCATGTTTATGATAGTATGCCTTGTACAGTTTTCCATTGCTTTAACTTTAAGTACAGATATACATTTCTCAAGGCAGGTATTGACAGAATTACTACGGCAATTGCTCCTAAATTTGTCACACCTAACATAAACCCGATATAATCGAACCGCAATCTCACCAAACACGGCTAATTTTTTTGCCTTGTAGGACTTCGTAAAATTTTAAACGGTGCATTAGGGCATTTGATTTGAACACCATATTAAGAGCAGGTCGTTTAGACCACACGCGGTCTAGTGTTTACTGTATTGCTAATTAGACGTTCATAGCCATGAGACATTAACTGTGAAGACTTTGCGACATAATGGTGCTATTCAGATGGAAATGATACCCGCGGTTCATGCTTTGACATGTTTCCGAAAGCTTTAAGTAATCGTAGTCAGTGCTTAGTAGGTAATACGTAATCTTCATTATATTAATTTTATGTATATAATCACGCTGTATATTCCCGAGGTGGTGGTCAGAGATGTATTCATCTATGTACCAATATTTGGATAACCACAGAAAAATCAATATTAAGTATTTTATGTAGTGGTTTTGCGCTGTGTTTTAGTTTTCGCTATTGTTTAATTTTGTTTACAAACACACGATAAACATACCTTATTATAAGTGGTTTCTGATGTCTACTACATTATTCAGCTAAAGGTTTATTATTGTTGTTAACCAGCAATTTTATACAAGCATTCTCTGTACCAATTATAAATTAACAATTTAATTTGTAAGGGCGTCCTTACAAAGCCTAGTCAGGGTATATTGAGACTACTTAACGCAAGACACTGCAGTAAAAGTAACAATTTCTTTAAGCAACACATGTCTCAATTGCCACAGGCTGTCATAAAGAGATCAGCGTAAACTTAACTACTTAATTGTGTTGTATAATCTGTTCTCAACATAAATCTGTGCTTATAAACATGTAGTAGGCATATAAAAGTTGCAATGGACAACATTATAACGTTGACGGCTAGGGAATTATTCATTGATCCTGCAGATTTAACATAAACATACTTCTAACATTGAGTTGCATAAGCTGCACGTCTTTTATTATTATATTAAGTGCTAGATATTGTCTGCGATTTGCTTATGATTTTGCCATGCCTTAGGAACGTTCTGTAACAGTGATAAAATATAAAGTCGATGGTAAGATGTTAATAGAAATGCGGTTACTAACGAACTAACTGTCGTATTTCTTACTTGTCTACTAATTTTATTAATTGTTAGAAAATATGTTTAAATTTCATCGCGATTTTTGTACGTTTTGTAGTTTGTCTTTGGGTGTTAAAGCATGTGAAGTCTTAAGTTTTTACCAGAAAAAAGTGGTGCAATTTTATTGGTGATTTCTATGTTACATAACTTTTAAAAATGTTAAACCTATATAATTTCTATAGAATAATACTTGTGAAAGTCTTCGTTGTGATTGGTCAGTGTTGGACTTGACTGATCTCACAAACATGGCAATTATTCTGGATGTACTATAGATAAGTAGATTTACATTTGTAGATAAAATAATCGTCTATTTGAAAGCAATATATATTGTCTATGTACCATTATGCTACTACTCTTTGACGATCAGTAGTGACCATCAACACAAGTGAAAATGCTATGACAAACCAGTAGTATCTCTTGTGTACCGACTTGTCACATAATTCTCGCCATGAGCTTTTTTATTATTTTTTGTCCACCAACTTCAAATTCATGCCAGCCCACTATTTAGTCCCTGTGACACAAACTCGAGATGCAGCCTCTAAGCGTAGTTATCTACATCCATTCTTGTTTGCACATAAAACAGTGCCGGCGCAGCTTGCTCAAACATGCTGTGTTTGGACCTCACGGATGTTGAATAGGGCTGGCATGTTACAAACTTCGAGTGGTTTTTTTATTCTTAATTCAAGTGGAGTTTTTTGTTTTTTTTTTTAAGAATGTGAATGTGGTTCCACTTAAATCCTTTTAAATAAGTCTTCATGCTTTGTCTTATATCATAAAATTAACAAAGTATTGTAAATACGTTGTTTGAAAATAATTATGAATATTATTGTTAAGTGTCCTTTATAGATATCTGGTATTTTAACAGCAATAAAGTATGATGTCTTTTCAATAAATTTTGATATTGTTGTTTCTTCAGAAAGTTGATGAAATAAATATATTTGAAATAATAAAGCAGATTACAATGCAAATGTGATAAGGAATCATAGATAAATACTTTTGCAAATACGCAAAGACTTACGATTTAAACAAGAGTTATCTTGTTTTCAAACAAAATGTGACAACCCTATTTCTTATGTTTTTGACGTAAACTTATAAATAAAAAGGGACGAGTAAGAAAACCGATATATCTTTTTGAATGATTTAAGTTTTATATATTTCACACTGTTTCAAACTTCATAAATAAAAAACTTGAATGTAAATTAACTCTAGAATGAAAATGTTAAATTAATTCACAAACTGCCATTTTTTTATTAAATTATAGCCTAATGGATTCTATACATATCGAAAATTTTAATTGGTGTCATTGGCACGCATTTTCAATAACGAATCAGCATAATTATGAAGTAACATTTAAAATAAAAACAATAGGAGTCTTTCGCATGAGAAACTGGCATTTCCCATACAGTTCTGCAACGCATGCGCAGTAAAAACTTGTCTCCATACTATCGGCGATGTAGAAAACCTCAAAACTATTATATAGTATACCCGCATAATTGCAACTTTGACTTGTGAGAACACAGATTATAAATATTTTTATGATCTGGTGACACTTGTGCCATGTTATAAGAACTGGAAAATGAATAAATCCAGTTTTTTAATGTCTTCTTAATGGGCTAAAGCTTCTGTGCATTGTATTAAAAATATCTTTACATCCTTATATAGATTATGAAATAATTAAAATTCAACACGATGACAATTTACGGCTAGCAACACTAATATTACACTATTGGTTTTATTTTATTTTATGCTTTAATAGTTTGAATGTGTATGACGTAGACTGATTTATTAAAAAGTATGCAAGTAAACATAGCGCCATTTTAAAAATAGCGTGACAAACATGGTCGAAAGAATTGCGAAAAACATATATACAGAGTAAGTTAGTCCTTATTGTAACTACTTAAAATAATTTTTATTTCGGGCAACTCTGTTCAAAATTTCTTCGTCTCTTCCTAAATAACCTGCTTATCGACTATTCTTAAGATATCCACACGCGTTATATTCTAGTGTTTACATAGTTCATGCATATGCTAGCGGTTACCGGCCCGTCCGTCCGTTTGCTTTAATAATATAAGCCTGCGCCTGCGCCGGTGTCACGAACTCCAAACATAGCCTCGAGCTAAGCGGGTTTCTGGAGGATACAAAAATGAAAAAGTGTTAAAATGTTGTTTTTTTTTGTTCGTTCTTCACCTTTTATTAACATAGAAATCATCTTCGGAAAAAAGTGTGAAGTTTCGACCTGGTTTTCGACTTTATTGTAGGGTTGTGGGAGTGTAATAGTAGCCTGCGAGTGAAGACTCTGGTGGTAAATGCAATGACTGCTGTCTGTCTGTCTAGAACCTACAGTAAATTGACTAAACTGCTGCACTAGAATTGTAAGATTTTGCGGCATAGACAAGTGGGTGTGACATAATGTAAGTTCCTTCGAACATAACATTCCTTATTCAAAATTATTTTTGTCTTATTCTCTCTAACAGAAACAACTTTGATTTAAAAAATAATGCTGTCTAATGTCTGCTCTATGATTTACAAACAGGTAAGAACTTTAGCCACCGGTGTTTATCTTAGTAAATATAAAAGTAGAGTAGTATCTCATATACAGAGTCTATTTGAAGAATATTCCATTACCTCATAATATATTCTGATCGTTCATTCAACAGATACAACTGTCTTAAAGTATTTGTTTACGATAGGTTCATTTGAAATTTTTGGAAACCTGATAATTTCACTAAAAGTCATCGTAAATATCTCGGCTATTAACTTTTATTTGTACTTTTGGGTGGTTAGTGCTTCATGTTCAAAACTAAGGGTTACTTATGGTATCGAATGTCAAAAGCATCTCCCATAGCTTTTACCGATAAAAGGTTAAATATGAGTAAAACAGGAACTTGTTAAATAAACTTACTTTTATTGAAATACATTGTGTAAGGTAAGAAAACGACTGAAAATATATGTCCATACAAACTATAAGCACACCTACAACAACATACCTAAGAATCATAAACATTCAATCCTACATAAAGTTAAATTATAAATTTATTTTTTATGTCACAATTTGTACAAAGAAAAGATGGCGGCTTTTCAGAATGCTATACCAGTGCCGCCATATTTTTGGATATTTATATGCAGTTAATCGATATGCTATTAGTGCACTTTATCGATGGTACGTCTATCGAATGTATATCGATAATTACAACCTTTTCTTTTGTCTTCTATTCCTCACTTTTCATTATCATTGTTTATTGGTAACGTACTCTGAAGTATATTTTTAATCTGTAATTATAAACTCCAACATTTTGAAAGTCAATTACTCTATGGTATGTTGCAGTTGTCAATTCTTTAGAGAGAAATGTATTTGGTTTCTTAATTAATATTTTTTTACACTTCACTGCACGTTAGTCTGCAAGTTTAATTTTTTATTCTAGTTTAGATATCGTTTGGCAATTAAAAAAACGACTCATATGAATTCTGTGGGTAGTCTGTCGGTTAATTGCAATGCTCGAGCCGGTCGAAAGACGTGCTCTCGTGAAAGTATTTAAATCTTTATCTTGAGTTATGGCAATCAATGTCTAAGATCTTATATCTGAACTATTATTTAGCCATTTTGAATATTGATATTTTACAATTGTTACATTTATGTATTCGTTAATCGTTGCTTTGCGTCTATTAAATTATATTTTTGTTGTATATTGTAGGTTAGCTTTAATAACTTCCTATATCGTGCAAGTTATTCATATTTTAGTTGATGTATGTAGACAGTGAAAATAGATTTTTTTGAAGCAGTTCTTACTGTTAAGATAGTGGTGACTAAATCAACTTATTACAGTCCATTACTGAAGATATCCTGTTCCTAATGTTACAATGGTCTTCACTCCACCACTATCAGCATCCAAGCTACCATCAGCTACCTTCTTCAAGTCTTTAGTTGGTGCACCAGTTGGAGGCTTCCCACTTTTCTTAACATTTCTACTTCAGCATACTTATTGTACCAGTCGAAGGTGTCGGTGGCAATTGATGAGTGTTTCCAGAAAATATTTTATTTTTAAACATGAATACGAATGTAACGAAAAACGTTCTAAAAGCCTTCCATTTTATATTATTATAAAATGTATTTCTCGGTCAAGTCAATAGTTTTTTTTTTATAAACTCCAGACAATAGACTCTTTCGTGTGAAATAATAAAGTATGACTTCATATTTTTCTATTGTTGTAACATTTGACTTAGTTTAATGTTTAAAATATTATATTAAGCTGCTGTAATAAAAACGGAATATAATATTGAAGCACTCATGAGTTTGCAGAAATTATACCATATTACATGATATTATTTGACATGTTTATATACGACTGTAGAATTTCTATATTCACCGTAAGAAGGCCATGTTTCGGCAAATGTAGGCCGGCAACACCGGAGTAATACTAGGGCAACACAAAACACCTGTGTTAAGCAACACTTTTGTTACTTTTCACCGATTGATTCAGGTTACTGGAGTGGATCCTCCCCTCCTCCTTAATACTAGAGGGGCACTCAAAGGCAGGAACACTCTTAGACCTCTAGAATTTTAAACGAAGTCACGTCTCACGCTAGTCTTTACACGATCAAAAGCTTAACTATCCCTAAATTATCCACTAAGGTACTCGCAAAGTCGAGTCTTAATTTTCTTTTCACACACACGAAATGGATACCGCATACATCCACACGAATAAATCACTCTTCAAAATACGTCCACTTAAGACAGTGTGGAATTTGTGACCACACATAATTGATTTTAAATTATTCCCAAATACATTGTGCGGTGTAGATATACGTGTTATGCATTAGGATGGCCTGTGATAAACCCGTGAGTGTAATCCAACCTTTAACTTTGGGCTTTTATAGTCGCCATAGCCACATTGTACACTTAGATTAAGTTTTATATGTCCACGAAAAGGTTTGGTGATTGTAAAGGCCTACATTTTTTTGTGGTCCTTAAAGACTACGACCGTAACGAAAACGTAACACAATTAGACAATGTATTGTCGTGTTCCATTCATCTACATAACGTAGTTTATATGCTATGGCGACAAATGAGCAAAAAGTACAACGAATTAGGGACAACTGCAACTCAAAAGTATCTTGCCGTTTTTTGAGTTACCCTTTTCCCTCAAAACAGGTGGGGATGTCTCACACAATCGCAGATTTACTTATCTTCGGGTTCCAGTTTAGACTAGCATGTTTTTAAATATGCCAAATTGATAAGTATTTCATTAATGTTTCATTCAAATGTAGTTTTGTTAAAGTTACTTCATTACGCCAGTGTACGTACTGTTAAGTGTAATCAATCAAAATCGTGTACACCGAGAACATCTCGTTCATATTACACGTTTATAAATCACCGCCATCTCATTGAGATCAAGTTTGTGAAACTGTTTTGTCTTTACAATCATTAGTGAGAAAGTAGAAGCGCTTTGAACAGTACTTGTTACTAACTTGTCATTAATCAAGTATGCTCTTACAAAATTGTTATTTCATGCTTACCGTTACAGGAAAAGGCTAGTTGAAAATGTTTTTTTTTTTGCCCTAGTACGGTGAAGTTTTGGTAGTTATATGTGTGTTTATATGTTACACCTTAGTTCCTAAACTATTCAACCGATTTTACTTAATATGTCATTAAATTTATGAAAATAGCATAGGCACATAGGCACTATATATTTTATCAAAAATTTAAACCCATTACAGTCATAAGTCGCGACTTTGTAGCGAATGAAAGTAACACTCCCACATGCCTTGGAGAACGTCTTAAAGCATTGGTCTTATAGTCATTGTTATCTATCGGGATCCAAAATCGGGATGATATCATTAATCAGTACATAATACACAATACGTATAAAAAAATTGAAATGTGTGTCTGTGATTTAAAAAAAAACTGTGTTTCTCAAGTGCTTATAGCTCTTTACACGATACTAAAACATAAACTATCTTTCTTTTTAATTTTTGTCTGTTTGTTTGTCCGGGCTAATCTCTTTAACTGCTGAAACGTTTTTAATGCTACTTTCACTAGGAAGTAGAGAAGGTTACTGGGTAACATGTAGTCAGCTTTTTATCCTGAATATCCCAAAAATTCAAATCTCATGGAACAAATTCGCGAGCACAACAAGTAATAAATATAGTTTAAAAAAACACCTACAAAAGTTGGTTACAAATAAGCATAAAGGTGAAGCTAATAAAAACGTGTTAAGAAGAAATCAATTGTCTCCATTTTTTTTTAAGTATGAGCTTTAATTGTCAAATTTCCATTCCTCTATTCATAAAAATTGCCTGAACACCAAGATTTTCTTTTTTTTAAGTAAGAACTAAAAACATATAGACAGCTACGTTACAAAGTGCGGTGATAGACAAAGTCATGTTGTTTATATTTAAACAAATACGATTATTCATTAGATAAACAAGTGATTGCCAGTGATGGATTATTATCAGTGACCTTTTATTGTTTTGTGTCGGTCATCGGAAGCCAGTTAACGGTCACTGACAATCAGCGAGATATAATAAAGAGAAACTTTGTCTATATTCAATTAGATAGTTGGTCTTTCCCGGCCCATTAATGGCTTGATTAATCATTTTGTTTATAATCATTGAACTGGTATTTTTTTTATTGATTGTGTTAGGATACAGAGATTGACGCGAGGTCCCAGGTTAAATCGATATACCGTGCAACCTAGTCAGAACGGTAGGCAATTCAAAGGCTGTTGTATCTGTTACTAAAGTTTTGACTAGCCTATTAGACTAGGCCGCTATAGTGTGGGTCGCCATACTGATTTATCTACATTCACAATGAGTATGGCGACCACCTCTCTTAGATTCTACTCATGCTTTCCATCAGGCAGAATAAATCTAAGAATAATTTGAGAGGGTTGTCATGTGGCTCTGTGGAATATATCTATACTAAATAAAAAACCAGAAACTACTGTTTTAAACAGTTTTCAATAATTATATTATAGCAGTATATACTAGTAAATAAATAAAACAAGTTCAATGCACTGTACATAACGAAAGACATTAATACGAAGAACTTATAATAGCAATGAAAGCCGACCAGAAAGACTCTTAATGAGCACTTGATTAAACCGAATGATTAGCGTCTGAGTTGTCAATCACAGGTGTGATTGTGACATAAGGTCGCAGACAGTCTGAGACCGTAATTGGATTACAGAATGCTTAAACAACTGGTGCATGATGTCTACTGGCAACTAGCTGTTCGATTCCTTAGTGCTATTGTGACTGCTAGACTATTTTAATGCTTTTAATCGAGAGATTAAGTGGACTATTCAAGGTTGTCTGGTGGTTTGAAAGTTTCTTGAACTTTGACGTGAAATGTTGCTAAACGCAACTGACAAATAATATTAAAACTTAATGAGTTGATATTTTATTCTATCTGTAAACATAAATAGCCGACAAGTTATCACGTATAAATGTAGCTTTAAAAGCTTAAACTACGGTAAATCCTAAGATTTACCAATTAAAACTAAAATTTACCACGAAAATCGTTTTTTTTTCGGTGGTAAGAGCCACCATTCAAGCAATCTTCAGATTCACCACTTGGTCAATCTTAAAATATTTATCTATCTATCTTAGGATATCTTAATATACCCTTCAAATAGCTCAAACACACGGGCAATGTAGAAATAAACATGTCACAAGAACGTTGTTCTAAAATCGTGTAGGTTAGATTAGGTTAGAACAGTGACCAGATAGACAGTTAACTCATTTAAAATGTCAGTGAAAGACGCCCAATGTGGGCGTATCTGGTCACTATAAGAAATTAATGAGATCGAAACAGAATAATGTTTATTATATTGTCGCATTTACGGCCGGCAACCAGTTCCATTCACTCTTACGACTTCCGTGGAAACATTGCAGGTAGACGCTTTCTCACTTGATCTGTGAACTCACCGTCCCACAGATTTCGTCAGTTATCCGATAATCTTATAAAACAAACAAAGACTACATTAAGAAACATCGATTAATTTCATGTGAATATAATATTTTCGTAACGAGTTGCGCGCGCGCACAATTATAATGATGGGAGTGACGCTCTAGTCAGGAAACATTTGCAATCGCTGTGAGACCGCTTCGTCTCACATCTTTGTATTGTTTATCCACATTTCACAAATAGTTTGAAGCTGGCAACAAAACATACCGTTCAAGAATTAGACTTATGAGTTTCTAATAAATAGTTGGTTAAGTTTTATGATCGTTCTTAACTCGGTAAATACGTAAGTCGGAGGTCTGGCTGTAGATTGACAAAAATATCTGAAATTCAATTGCGTTTAGATTTGAAATATTCAGATTCTAAAGCATTACTTTAAAAGTACGATCAACATTTATTTGGGTCGTTTTTATGACAGTCGATAAAATATATTGACTATAGAACGACGCAAGTGTTTGACATGTGTGTTATATTTACACAACAAAAAAGAATTATTACCCGACCTTGATCTAAATGTTCGGAAATGGCACGAAATCATCATTATCAAAGAATACTGTTATCAGGGTAGTACAAGCATGTTGTTTGCGGTGTCCGGCGGAAGTGTCGCGATAGGGTGGTTCAGGTTCAAACAAGTCCACGACGGAAGGGCGCTCTCGGAAGCGTCGAGTATCGTACCGTGTGAACCGCGCCGATAGCTGCGCAAGCGCACTCCTAAAATGGTCAAAATTTCGTTCGGTAACTAGACACTCGTATTATATTCAGTTACATGAACGGATAGAGAGATAGAGTCCATAACTTTTGTCATTGTGGTCACAGGTCGATATAAACAATTTGTAATAAAATGGTATTTTTTGGTATACATACCTCTTTTGTTCTGTGATTCTGTATTTATAAAATCTATTTAAAGCATAAGAGGCAATGTATTCAAAACATGTTGAAGAATACTAGATTGGACAGATTATGATTACCTGCCCTTCTTTAAAATGAAATTTGGTATCTAGAATAGCAAAAGATCAGTAGGTATTTCTAACAGGGTTTATTCAACACACAAATTTAAATGTATCCCGGAACTTGTCCCACTTGCCTACTTACTACTATCTAAATATAACAATTGTATGCGAAGTGGCAATCGTTACTTCGAATTCATCATAATGTAATGTAACATAAGTATGTCATAAGAATCATAAATCTTTTTGTTTTTTAATTTAATCTCAAAATTAGCTAATCAAGGAGGAGACAAACCAGTCAACAGTTATATTTATAACTTTTGCTATGTTTTCATGGTACTTTATAGTTAAAAAAATGTCAATAATCATAAGATAAAACTTGCTTAGAGACCTTATAGAAAACTGAAACGCCGTAAAGTACTTGTAATACGTTGGTCTTACAATTTTAGGCAGTGTAACGCTTGTAAAGCCTACAGGTAACTTATCCCATCCACCTGTACAGATTTGTAAGTAAAAGATAGATAATCCATTCTTAGTCAGTTCTGAATAGTCAAAGGATTTATATAAAAAAAATCCTTTACAGTTACACTGTATGGTAAGGACGAAATAAGGGCCACACTTATTTAGCCTTTAAATTGGTTAATTTGAATTACTAGTACTGATTTTTTTTACGCTACACTGTTCTTTAATTTTGTTAAGTAGCATTAATATCCGTATCTAAATAATGGATACCCTAACTACATTATAAAATGACCTTGAAAATCAACGTCATTGGCCAACAGTGTGATCTAAATCATATCGCTTGTGAACGGTTCCGGATTTACATAGTTGTATATACTAAGCGTGTTTTGATTGTGCGTACGATATCATTTATTAAATACCGATTATAATTTATAAATAGTGACACGATTTTTATTGATTACCAGGAAATTGAAATTGAAAATAAGTTACTTGTGACAGGACCACTATAGTCTATACTCAAGGTTATGGCTCGCCTAAACTTTAACGCCTTCCCAAATGTAACCTGCCTATCCTAGTTAAAGACAAGAAATACTTTAAAGTTGTGCTAAGATAATTCTAGTTCAGAGTTCACTCTGTCTGTAGTTCTACCTAACAAAACATAAAGGTATATATTAAATAATAAAAAAAATAGATTATATAGAAAATAGAAAATAAACTATACACTATATAACACTATATAACTATACTATATACTATATTAGAAAATAAACCGAGTTTAAACAGTCTTCACTTTAGTGGTGAGTTTATCGTTTTCCGGCATTCCGATCCTTGCAAATAGAACTCATTTATACAAATTTTTACGAATTATCTTTGATTACAATCTGTTTAAAACCAGGTAACATATAAACTGCGTTACCCACAAGTCAGGAGTCCTGTCAAAAGTCAACACAAACTGACACTTTATTTTTTAATTACCTACTTTAAAACAACCACTATTGTTTGTGTAACACTTTAGTGAAGGATGTGGTAAGGGAAGCTCTCCAATCCGGTAAAACTACGGCCGGCGTTGAGATTCATTATACGGCCGTGTAAACAATAAGGGACCATAAACTTGTACACTTGTTCTGCCTACCTGCTTACTTTATTGTCTGCGTCATGGTGTTTTAGTACAAAGTGACTGGTAGATTAAAAACGCCTTCGCTGCAGAACTGACTTTGTGGTTTTAAGATATTGTAGCTATTTAACCGAACCTGAAATTTCGCAACTTGTTAATACAATACAATGTCGTGTTACACAAACTACAGTATCGATTAAGTCGAATTAGGTATCTTAAAATTTTGCTTCTTGTTATGAAAATTTTACTGAAGTACCCGAACACGTGTTCACAATTACGTAATTGTTGTATGTTCAACTGCCTCGGGGGCGCAGCGGTGGTGAATTCGACAGCTGTGCTTGAGGTCTCGGGTTCGATGTTTGTATGATCTGCAAATATTTGTTTCGAAGTTTGGGTGTTTTCTATGTATAATATGTATGTATTTACAAAAAAGTAAATAAGTATTCTATCAGTCAATCTAATTATCATAGCACAAGCTCTGCTTAGTTTGAAACTAGATGACGTTGTGTGACAAATGTCCGAAATATTTGTTTGTTTGTTTGTTCGTAACATTCATAATATCAATTCTATAACCCTAACGTTGTCTTCTATGAACCTTAAACTCGTTAAGCCTAATCAGTATGCTTTAACGGTCCTTTATATTCCCCTCTAAAAGTTAAACAGCCTTTGGTTCACATACGACCTTAAGTAACATTCAAACTAAAACCTAAAACGTTCTGCAACTGATACTAACATTTAATGCTTTAAACGTGCCTTAAAACCAGATCCCGGTGAAACAATAGTACTTAATTATATGGATTATCCTTTACTTGCGTACTTGCATGTCGTGTTAATAACGGTATGAGTAAATCGACATCTGGTCCGCGGGCCCGGACCGACTGACACGCGTAATTGCTTAAGTATTATTATAATGCTACTGAATCCAGAAGGCCAGTCAACGTTGACGGCGAAGTGCCTATTACAGACCGTGAGACCATTTAAATCTATAAGATTCAACATTTACATAAAAAAATAAATCCAAAAATTTGGACAAAAATCGCGTGATTACCTTACGTTTGATACCCCTGAGAAAATACCACGACGAAATATAGTAGAAAAATGAATATTATTTAACAATATATCAAATTTAACTCGGCGCGAATAATAAACTAAAATACATCATTTACACGACAATTTAATGAATAAAATAATCTCATGTGAGATTTCGACACACATAGTAATGGTTAATTATATAATACTCGAATATCGTGTCGGTAACCGCTGCTGTAATTAATGCCTCTAAACCTATTCCATGGCTCGTTTTTTGTCTGTCTGCTGATGATTTGTGCTGAGAATGTTCTCCGGTGGCGGTGCTACACGAACGGTGCGCATGCGATGTTCAGTAGTTACGTAACGCATGATATCTGAGCATTTTCTTTTCTGTAAATTATGTTCATTTCATAAATAAATATTGTTGTTACAAAAATATTGACTTGAAATTTTTGCGTACAAAACTAGTTTTATTTGTTGAATTGACGTCTGTTGCAACAGTAAGGGACCGTTTACCTGCTCGTCTCCCTTCACCCGAAGGCGTCGCACCCTCCGAGATTTGCGCCGGGTGCGCAGGCGCAGGTGCTCGACGCACGACGACGGTACTAACCGTCTATTTTACAAAAACGACAAAAAGTCCCGGCCCTGAGCTATGGCCACCGTGTCATGTTATTCAGTCGGTTTATAACACAAAAACGAACGGAGAATTTGGCCGTTTCCGCTTTCTCGGAACAGTGATTCACCTCGCGTGTAAGCCTACACTATGATTTATACACAGATTATTGTTTGCGGTCAAACCTGAATGTTTTATGCGATTAAATAAATTTTGTTAGAACATGATTTTTAATATTCAACTTTAATAATAATGCATACTCGGCATGGAAGCCGGCTATGTCTTTTAAAATACCTCTAAATTTATCATTTAAAGCTTCACCCACTTTCACCGTCATAAGTCACGCGAGCTGTTGGGTTAATAAATATCGTTAAATACCACTATCACAGGATATAGGGGAATCTATACCAATTCATGATGATGTATGAACATTTAAAAGCATTTATATCAATATGAACGATATTTTGGTGGTACTTTATCAGGTGTAACAACCAATTAAGGCCGTTGGTATATGTAGTGATATTAGAATTGAAAAATACTCGTAAGAAGAATTGATTCTAACTTTATGAGATATTTATCTCTTGTTTTACGAAAATACTTTAATTAGTAGTACTGAACAGTAATACTTAAGTACTAACTAATTTAAGTTCTTTTTAGTAATTACCAGCAAATTCAGGATATTCAAAACTTTCAACGAACTTGATATAGGTCTAGCATACACACAGATATGGATGTTTACCCACCCAAAAGATAAGGTTGTTCTGTGTAAACTTTGACTTTGGCGTTTGATAAAGAGCTTTTAGGCAGTAACCAAATTGAAGAGTTCGTATAACTAACATGTTCAAATGCATGTGTTAATTATGTTAATGACGCAAGTGATATGGATAAAAATTTTGGTAACAAGAATATTTTTTAAAACAGATTATGACATTGACTTTGGATAAATAACCGGTTGTTTCTTTTAAAGTTCTCACTCAAATGACGAAACTAAACATTGCAAAGTCACACAAGGATACCAGAAATAACAGGCTTGTTAAGAAAATTGTTTGAATCTTCGGCTGTCGGCCTAAATATGCCATTTACGGGCTTTAACTCCGGGTACCACAGTAAATGGTGGATTCAGGCCATTGTGCTAGACTTATACGGCGCATTCTGATTCACCAAGGGTTTTAACCTGCGGGTCGCAAACCATTTCATGATATGTAGCAGACAATTGGATATGACTATTGATACTAATTACGGGACATTTTGTTTGTATATTCCCGTGTATGAAGGATCTCAATTGGTAGTTTATATATACCATTTCATAGTGCATCTTAAAAATTCATTATTTCTTCACGAATCATTCAAATTCACTAACTAGTTCAGCAGAAATCATGAAGAGATTTCAGTGGTTAACAAAATGTTGAAATAGAAAGAGCAACCATTTCAACACCACTAGATTCTGTCGGATATAATGACATAAGTTACGATCACCCACTTCCATAATTGGCATACGCAACAAATCTATTTCATCGCGTCTATTAGTCATTGTTAACTCCGAGGTCTCTAATATGTCGGCTTGTAATTCAGCTACTCACTCTAAAGAATAATCATGATCTTATGAATCATTTAACATGTGTTTAAGATTTCAAGTTGGTAGTTTAAAGCAAATATTCAGTTAAATTTTTGAAAAGCATTTGACACGGCTAATCATGTTCTGTGGCGCCTAGAAATGCAATCAGTATAACAATAGTTTTTCTGACCTTCCTCTAATTTTTATTTTGGGGTCAACATTACGGAGATAAATTTGAATACGGAAAATGAATATTGCTTGTCTCTGATTGGTAAACAGGATTAAGACTGCAATAAATAGAAGAAGTCGGGTATCTATTTCTAACTTGTGATGAGAAACCATTAGAATATGGGCATTAACTGACAAATTAGTACAACAATATGGCATTAATAAGAAGAAAGCAGCAACATTTTTTATTTAGAAAAAAATTGCCAGTTCAACGATATTATAGATCAGAAGCATCTTGTACTGTATTATATCGTTAAACTTAAACACTTTCGAATGCTTTTGAGAGGTTGCTTCAGAAAAAATGATTTGTAATAAGAAAGGCTTGAGAAATTACACACCCGTCAGAGTTACACCAAACTTGAGAAGACATATCGTACAGTATCTATATACGTTCCTAACGCCATTAGTACACCTCGTACTAATATTCGATTTACAGACAGACATGTAGTGATTAATTAAGTAGAATGCCGCCGTTTACAATATCCAATCATTTGTAAGTGTCATTAGCTCTTTTAAATAAGTTCTTTCGGTATTTCAAACTTTGGTCAAAAGTTAAAGTATAAAATCGATTGTCAACATACCAGACGGAATAACATTGTTTTTGCTTCTGACTATATCGCGTCTGAATCATCAAAGCTGCATGCAACTAAATCGTATTGAAGCATATCACTATTATGTTTACGGTGGGCAATAAAATGTTTCAATATTATATTGCGATAATTCGCGAGTATCGACCGTAGCGGACAATTACTAGCCGAGGGAACAGAGCAAGTTAACGTCATGACGAATCGAAATCATCGTTCTGTTATGTTCGTAGATGTTCGTGCTTGTATCAAGTTTGTACAAAGTGTAGATCAATGCTTTTATTATTTTGTTTGAGGAATTCAAATGGATTTAAATGGATATTTTACATGCAATAGAAACCAAAACGACAAACGTAACATGTCTGATGTCAACGGAGCTATCTATCGTAGTTTTGACACAGAAAGTGTTGGACTTTTATTCTAGTTTGTCTTAAATAAAAAAAAATGATTCTGTAAAATATAAAGTTAGGCTGAATGTTTGAATTGCAAAAATAAATTATTCGAAATGACAAAAGCAATATTCAGTTTACAGCGTAAGATTTTAAAGTTCTCGCTAAAGGTCGAACCTTGTACCAAGCTCCTTCTATAACGGCTTACAACGATTCCATTCCCGATGATAGACACTATTGTGAGGTAGGTAAGTAATGATTTAGGTCTGCCTGTAATAATATTTTATTGTGATGTGCATACATTTTCTCATCTCAATTTCTCGAACTCCTATTGCTGTTGCTTTTAATCGTCTTTTGTCCTGACGAGTATTCGCTTTTCATACTTTCATGCATTCAATATTTTTAGTATATCATTAGTAGTACCTATACTTGAGTTTTGTTTTATATTTGTAATAGTGATCAATATTCTCGCAACTTCCTCATCGGATAGCGTAGTTGACCACTTATCTAGAGAATACTTACAGTTAATATATTGTTGGAACCGTACAGAAAGCTCATTGTTTCGTTCTAATTGGCAATGAAAATTCTAATTCTCCATGTTACATAGGAAATAATTAGGGCTTATTTATAGTGCTACCTTATCTTTTGGGCGTCACGAACGACCCCGGCCAACCAATTGTTTGCTGCAGTGTATGGACGCGAGAACAGTCGCACGCGCATGCAATATGTTAAACCTAGAAGTTGCATTGTGTTTAGCACGTCTTTGTTTAATTATTTTCACTATTGTAGTAATTTGTATACAGAAAGTGGTAGGTAATTTATTGATATTGATTTATTTAATTATTCTTATTATACTTTATAAATTATTAATACCTGGGTCTCTATCCTTTTAAGCATGATGAATATTATGTCTGTTTGGTGCAATTATTTCTTGCAGTGAAGGTAAAATTTTTTGGGATTATTGACCATTCCATATGTCAGTGACCAAAGAAGGTATCAACTCATGTTTTTATCCCCGTGTCTACGCCGTCTACGGTTGAGCGACTCCCATTATTCCCTAGCCAGTGACGTCGACGGCAGCTGCAACTAACGTGCGCTACTTATGTTTGCCTCTCTTTTTAACACGTTCGTCTAGTTCATGTTGTCTCTCTTGCACACTAGTGCATATCTATCATCCGGTCACCACTGCTGCGCGTACGATGAAACTGTATCGATTTGTGTGATATTTTGAGATATTGTATTGTATGTTTTATAATTTTAGTAGTATATTTTTTGGTATTACTTTCATTCAAAATTACACTATTTGATATAGATCAATTTAAAAGATAACTACGATTATTTTATGGAAAACAAGGAATGCGACTAACGGTACTATTTTTAATGATACGCAAAGTAAATTTCAAAATCAAACTTTTGAGTAATGAAAGTTTTAACTCTATTTAAAGTATTAATCTCTTTCGAATTGAATTATTTTTTTTTCAAACACTCAAAATCCAAAACTGTAAAACTTCTTTCCAACACGATAAATCAGTATCTAAAACCCACGTGTTCATATCCGAACTTATTCTATCGTTTTTTTCTTTTGTTACTTTTTTTTGACAGACATAAAATGTAACACAAAAGACCGACAAAAAACTACATTACATGGTATACGTATGACCTTTTAGTTCAGACGTATTGTCTGTCAAAATGGCGGTGTTTAGTTATTAAACTGATTGTTTTCGCTGGACCAACGGTCTGTGGATGGATTTTAATGAGTGAGAATTCGCAGTGTAGGTATAATTTAAACTCTTAAAAAGTATTGGCTTTGGATCTATACTCTCTTCTGTCGATTTAAATTTCGAATTCATCAGTATCTAGTGATTGATATTTTTTTTTTTATAATTTATAAAGAAATGAGGTTATCTGATAGGGACTAAGGATTTATTAACGAGTTTTTATTGTTATATCAGAACTTTATCGTTTATGAACCGATTTGTAAAATCATTCTTTCATATGGAACAGTAAACTTCCCGTTTGATTCAATTTATAATATATTTTAGGAAAGAAAAATCACCCTTGAGGGTAAAAAATTGAGAAATGAGGAAAATAGTTTTTTATAATCGTGATGTAAGCACATTGCAATCTATGATACTTCTTTGAAAGTCAATTGTTAAATTAAATAAGATGAGAAAAAACTATTTTATACCTGAATCTGAACAGTGGATGCTTAAGTACAGTACACCTGTCTCCTATAAAGGAAGTGCGGGAACTAAGTGGTACTTTATGACGTCATAACTGTTTAACGACACCGACACCCATACACAATTTCAGTGTTTTGCCAATAGTATAAGGTCTATTATTATTGTATATTAAATGTTGTATTGATGTCTTTTTTAATTTACTGGCCCCTTATCTGCTACTGATTAATTAATAACTTTGTTCTAAAAATTGCACTAAGTACATAAAAATGGAAAAAGAACTATTTTGTTGTGTCTAGTATATCACGTCAAATTAACTCATATGTCCATTAATTAATTTGAAAAATAATCTGAGTGAGTGTTTGATCCTATCTAGTCAGGATGCTGTAAGTAATCAAGCAAATTAATAAACGAATCGACTCCTGCGCAGCCGTCACGTGGCGTCCGCGCCGACGTAGATACTACAAAGCTAGCTATGAAGATCTTCAAATTAATATCCCATTTTTTAATTAGGTAGTTATATTTAATATGTCCGTGAGAATTTATGTTTTCGACGAGTTATAACAATTACAATCTCTACTCTACGTTTTTATGTTTCAAGAATTATATGTTTATAAATTTTATGTTATTAAAGTTTTATTACAATTACTTTAAGTTATGTCTGTAAATATTATCAAGTAATCGATAATTATACTCGATAAATATGAAGTTTTTTGTCGGTTTCATCGTAAGTGCGTCTAGTACTTGAGAAATGTTCATTTTATGATTGTGTTATAGGCGGTAAACGATATCATCAATAGCCTTTAACAGTTCACTGCTTTCATAGACGATGGTAAAATCTTTTTCTATTAAATTAGTCACGGTGCAAGATTAATTTTAGTTGAAATTCAAAAGAAACTTTAAACAGGTATTTATTTAATATTCAGAACATATTATTAAGAGTAATGCTGACGTGTAAGAAATCGAAGAAATCAATCATCACTCCGCGCATATGAGGCTTGGTTGCCAGATGTGGCACACTTGTATTTTTATTGGGGTACACGGTGGGAACACACGCGCATCTGTGAGCGCATACGGTTCAGCGACGAACGACGCTTGTGTACGCATAAGTATGTCTAAACTGGACCGAATGTCTCGTACAGAACAATTTTGTGCCGCATATTGATGATCTTAAACCAATTTAGGGTAAGCACCTGCACCCGTGCGTCACTCAGTGTTGGATTTGTTACTTATGTTCTGTGACGTCCCATGAGGTACCCTGAGCTTCTAAAGAGCTCGTACTTTGCCATGAAAGAGCGATTATCGGCTTCTCGATATTTAGCACTAATACTGTCGGGATAGTAAATTGTATTCCTGGCTCGATTCCTGCTCAGTGCAAATATTTTACCTAAAGAAATGTATACGTTAGTATATATGTGTTGATCTGCGTTACCCATAATACAAGCTCGGTTGAGTTTGGGTGTAGATAGCAATCGCAAGGCATTGTAACTACCAACATACCTGCCTAATATTGTAACTACCTACGTATTTTAAACTTCCTGTTTCTACTATATTTCAATCTAATTCGAAGTTATGTAATCAAAAAATTTTGCGTCCAATGATACCCTTCAACTAATTCGTTTGGTAACACTCACTAATATCGTTTGATAATCAACTTTGTTTTGATAAAATAATCGAAAAGGTACCTTACCAACCCGTGCCTTTCTGCCGGATGCATTCAGAGATTCTAGCGTGATTCATTTACAAACATTATACAAAATTTTGCTTTTATAATTAACTAACGGTTCCGTAGGTCCCAGGGCAGGTGGATATTTAATATTATGTATATATTCAATATTGTCACCTTGATTCAGCTGCAATAATGGCAGTATAATGTCCAAACTACAAATGTGGACTCAATAATGCGCGGCCGCTGTTAGATGAAGGTCGCTCAGGTTGCTGTCATGTGGCCATTAAAGATAATGATCGGGTGAGGTCAATACTGCGTATTATTCTTACAACAGTAACGTGAGAATGTTGATTTTTTGAAGTTTGAACACGTTAATGCTTTGTCTTTTACTAAGGAATTCGTTGTTGGCCGTATGTAGTTCTAGAAGTTTCTGGCAGTGAAATCTTGAAACCACTTATTTGTTTAAAAGAGTAAGTTTCCTGTTTCTTTGAGACTTACGAACAAACAAACAGAGAAGTAGTTGACCATAACTTGGGAGAAGTATATTTAACTGCCTCGGTGGTACAGCGGTAGTGAATGCGACTGCTTTGCTTGAGGTCTCGGGTTCGATTCCCGGGTCGAACCAAATGTTTGTATGATCTACAAGTATTTGTTTCGAAGTTTGAGTGTTTTCTATGTATGTATGTATTTACAAAAAAAAAGTATGTAAGTATTCTATCAGTCAGTCTAGTAATCATAGCACAAGACCTGCTTAGTTTGAAACTAGATGACGTTGTGTGTCAAATGTCGATCGTAATTTTTTTTACCCTATATGAGAATTAAACCTAGTTAAAGATGATTAGTTCTTGCCATACATAGAATCATCATCATCAGCCCATACCAGTGGACTTCTGGACTTACGTCTCTTCATAGAAAACGTCATATAGCAAACCAAAACCACCTTTCTATTAAATAGCGCTATTTTTAAAAATTAGTACATGTTAATCATGTATGTGTAAAGTGAAAAGGGTTAAAAGTGACGTCAGCAGTAGCAAAATAAAAACTATGAATGATTTATAAAAGTATGGTAGCGTGTTATGTTTTATTTATTATCTCTTTAATATTCATAATCTGTGAGAATATTCTCTGTGTGTTTAAGGCGTTCTGGCTACTTATTTTCGTAGGGAAATAGGCCCACGATGTTATTACACTGTTTAATATTAATTATTCACATGCCAGTATAGGTATTTACTTTTATATTCTTTGAGATTCGGATTGTAAATGTTTGTTACCATGTGTGTTGAATTCGTGAGCATTGCCTAATCAGAAATAATGTGAATCGATTTTTTGATAGCGTAGTTAAGGAGCCTATACTATAAAATATTTTTTTTTTTTTTATAATTCTTCATTCGCTGAAATTATGATTAGTAGACATGTTATCCAAAGTTGGTATACGTAAACATGAAAATTTTTAACATTGGGTAGGAAGATGAAAACCGGTCCGATTCCGACACACCGCCCCGGTGGGGTGTTGGCTCGAGGGTGTTTAAACACATTAAAAAAAAGGAAGATAAAAATAATTGTTTTTTTAATAATATACATTGCGATTATTATGACGACCTTTCCAAAATATTCCATCTGTAAATAGTTTTATTGTGACTTACCCACTTTCTACCCTAATGTAGTGAATAAACACCCTTGAACCTACCCGTTGCGACTTTAATACAATTAAAACTGAGGAATTAAGTCTATTTCCTTACAGAGGAAGACGAGAAAAGTGAAATGCCTGAAAGCAAACGAAGGTTAAAGTCACTCTGGTGTTTTATTTTCGCCAAAGGTCTAGGAAGTACAAAATCCAGATGGGTCTGTATCACATGTACCCACAGATAAATAAATATAAAGTTCAAAAGAAAAGCAAAATACAACAAAGCTCCAATTTTATATAATGCAATTAACTTATCTATCTGCCGACAAATTGAGAATTTTATACAGCGTGTCTAATCAATATTATTGCGATCAGTCTGTTAGTACGCTAGGGTTGCCCGTTTCTGATAATCGACTTCAAAGCGGTTTTTAAATTGAAATCAATTTTTATAATCGGTTTATTATTAGTATTAGTCAGTTATATTGCTAAATACCATCGTATAGCTATATAACTAAGACGGACGGACGGTAAGTTTTCTTTTTTGTTTTTTTTTTTCTATAAAACCTACCAAAGTGACTCTAATCTGCCTGATGGAAAATGTGAGTAGAGTCCAAGAGTGGTGGTCGCCATACTCATTGCAATTGCGGCCAAGATGGTACTTTGACACGGGAATTGCATGTGTTTTTTCAACTATTCGTTAATTTAACACCATTAAAAGTGCCTTCATTCTGTTTCGCTGCGTGAAATAGGGCATCGCATAGGATGCCACGTACTTAACAAACCCTGCTAGCCCTGACATTTGAATGCGCGGCTTCTTTGACCACTGGTTGTTTACAGCAATTAACAAGTTCGATCACCCGGCACCGCTTGCACGACCTCAATCAACTTGCACTTAATTATCAAGTACACGAAGTTCATCAATATAATTGGTCTATTTTGTCCAAAACGTTTTACTAAGATTGATATTCATATATCTTGAATGTGTTTTACGCAATATTAATGTTTATATTATAAAATAATTATCAGTTATCTTATAAATATATTGTTAATGGTAGGCGCTTAACGTTGCTTATAAACATTTACAACATGTGCGGTGGTCTATTGTATTGCTTAACCTATACTTCTCATTGTTAAGCTTATGTGATTAAGATTAACAAAAAAACTTAGGAAATTTGTATCGGCTTACTTTCTGACTTATCAATACATATAAATAAAATTGAAGAGTCACAACATACATTACTTTTTAAATAAAAAAATCTGTTTGTCTATCTGTTTTTCCGGGCTAATCGCTGGAATTACTGGACCGATTTTAATGGGACTTTCACTAGGAGATAAAGGAGGTTACGGGGCAACATATAGACCACTTATCCTGGACTAACCATGGGATTGGGCTTTACGCAGCAAAAACCACGTGTCTAAGGTAACCCTTCAAAATTCCTTTCAAATCCTACGCGAACTAAGACACAGGCACAAATAGATCTTATACACATTTCTTAAAGCAATTCTGATTAAGATACGTGTGTTTTTTGAGAATATCCGACTAGTTTTATACCATACCAGAAGACTACCTCTTTTCCTGCAAAGAAACGTCTTGCAACGAATATATGAGTTGAAATCAATTTTGAGATCGTTGAGAACAATATATTTCTAGAAATACGTACTGAATTAAGATCCCTACGTGGATATACAAAGAATAATCTTTATCCCACTGTGATACCATCTAAGTACGTCAAGCAGATTTCAAAAGATCTGGTGTTTAAGTCTTAGATTTAGTGCTAAAATCTTCAGCTAGAATAATTCAAGCCAGGCTGATTAATAGACCTATTCTGTGGAGGGATTTATGCATCGATTTAATAGGGTCCATTAGAGAACTATTATGCCAGCGACGCGTGTAAACCGGCTAGAGGCTGGCGGCTCAGGCATTCATATGTCGGAGGTGATCTGATATGCGATCTTAGCTAAGGATTGGGCGAAAGTTGACCAAATGTGGGGCAATTTTGTTAATTTCACGTCGAAACTGTACATTTTGTAAAGTGTGGACTTTACTAGTATTTTTATAAATTATATCAAATTTTTTTTTCTTCTTTTTTTAAAAGACAACACCTGCACTAGACATAAATCCTGTGTCGCGGGTGACTTTACAAACATACATTAAACAGACACAAAGAACATCCAGACTTAGAACAACAATTTGTGGATAACACAAAGAATGGAACACGAGTTTCTTGTTGTATATCGATACAGGAACAAAACCTTCCAGTATCAGCGGATACTAATGCATGGTAAGGATCACTTGAGGCCCTTGTAACCATAATCGCGTTGTCGTGTAGCGCTCCAGGAGCCCGCGAGCCTTAGAACAAAGCATAATTTATGTCTGAGCCACCATTACGATTTGTCGGCCATATTACAGTTCGAGAAATGTTGCGTTTGAAACTATCCCAACACTTCCATAGAATAAAGAGACAGCGAAATGGTGTTCTAATTTGCATAGGATACTATTTCGCGCTTTGAAAAGGAGATGTTTTGATAAAGATATTAGTAAATTTATTGCGAATTTCGCTGTAAAGTTTCATTGTCCTTTCGCAGTGCGAAAGTTTTACATCATTGCTGGTTTATATTTGATTAAGTAGCGAAACTGAACACCCAGCAATGAATTCGTGTTTTGCCTACCTATTACTTAAACAAATTCTCGAAAGAAACAAGAAATCTTAATTTTGACATTGCGTTTGTATTTCCTTAATGTTTAAAAACCTATAAAAGATCAACTTGGATGACAAAGATTTCAGTATTGAACTTTCAATAATCTAACAATAAGCTTTATTGCTTTACATTGTTTACGAAACTAAATATTGGTCTACATATGAGTGTATGCATAAACACTTTGCTAACCAATAAACATTATCATGGCCATTTTCAATAAGAACTGGTTCCAACTCACAAATGTTTGCTTGACTATACGCGTGGGCTTGGCGAATAAATAGGCCAATAATTTACTTCCTCGCCTGAGTAATGCACTGGTAATGAACTGGCGACACTTTACTTGATTATGCCGTATGTACATAGGTACTACAGAATCCTGCTGGTATGGCATGAATTACGAATCTACGTCCATTTGTTTATCGGTTGCTTCTAATTAGATGGTGTAGCGTGCGCTATTTGTCACATTTATTAGGTTGGAGGAAAAGCTATGTTGTGGTATAATGTTTTATGTTGGCAATGATGTCCATCGACTTATATTTTGCGTTAACTTCTATTTTTAAAAATACAACGTCCGTCCACACTAGGAAGAAATCCTGTGTCGCGGGGGACGTTACAAACATACAAGAAACGGACACAGCGAAAACCCAGACTCAGAACAACAATTTGTCGATCAAACAAAGTCTTGTCCTATGTGAGGTTTGACCCCACAACACTTGGCGCAGTAGAGAGCGGCGTGGCGACCACTTAAACCGCTAGGCCTACCGAACTTCGTCTTATATATATATATTTATATATATGTATATCTATCTGTTATTGTTTTGCTTTCCATGACGACTTGTAATTAAGAGCACCAATGCTTGTACACTGTATTTATGTTTCTTATAATTTAAGATATGTTCATATTGGTAGTACAAAAAAATGCCACATGTATGTCACTGTAGGTTTTTATTTTATTATAAATTTTGTAATGATATTTTAGAAAGTTTCAGCAACACCTAACTATTCAATTTTAAGTGCTATTTATAGAAGTCTAGATATTCATTTAGACTTCCTTAGTAATAAAAATAAAAGGTATTTGTGTCAATTGTACCAACTACACTAATTTGGTACAACCTACGTCAATAAATATTAAACAGTATTACTAGGGTATTTAGTTCAACCATTAAAAATATTGTTTTTTGTACCCACTATACAAGTATCATTAACAAGAAGTATTAAGGTTTCCTTCGCCAAAAATACACCTTGTTGTCCGTTGTCATTAAAAATGTCTTTCACTTTTTTCCTGTCCATTAAATCATCGAGATAGACTGTAATTAGTTAATTGGATTACGAATACAGGTTGATGATAATGACGTACTCCTAGCTGATTTCGGCTACGGCGGCCAGTCTCAAAAGCCAACTACACAGCAGATATTGTAGTGCACAAGTTTGTGCGCAAACACAGGTGCACTCTCTGTTCCCTCACTCTAGATTTGATATAAGTTAGGTGTGTAGAAAATCGCAAATAGATTGACTATAATTATATTACAATTTATTTTCGTGTTTGCTTGCTCATTTGTCTCACGGCTTTCGTCTTATAAAGTTCAATAAAATACGACGAGGTATTCGTTCACAACGAATTAATTACAGAAATTCAAACACGCATGTACATTATATACAGTTACATCCATATGCTACCGGGCCGTAGACAAAGAATCATCAAGTTCATCATTACGATCATCAACAGCCTACTGCAGTCCACTGCTTTACATGACCTCTCCCATTGCATACCACTCTGATCGATTTTGACCTCTCATCCAGCTCTGACCCGCCATCTTGCGCTAATCGTCACTCCACCTGGCCTGTGGGCGTTCTACACTACGTTTGCCGAAACGCGGTCAAATAATATCAATTAAAATGTGATATAATATATTACTTTGCCGTTGAAAGCTTATAATTAGAAAATTAATTTAATTTAAGATACTGTTTAAGAGTTCAGGGAGGTTGTATTCTTTCCATCAGTTTATAAATATAAAATTCATTATATGCGCTTCGAGGCATAGATAATTCAGCTTATGCATCCGTTGGGTGATATCGTACGAATCGAACAAACGATAAAATTAAACTATAGCTTTCATCAGAGCTATAAAGTACGTTATTGAATGTTTACCGAAGAAAATCCAGTTTCGCCGAGTTTCTGCCCGATCGTCATTTAAAGGCGGTGTGTTATGAGTGCCAATCTCTGCCCGATTTCACTCGTTTAATTAGTAATTAATATATATTATCATTCTCTGGTATATTTTCGTTTATTTTAAGGGCTATATCGGATATTTTATTGATCAGGATAACCGAAATTTTTGAAGAATTAAAATTGCTTTTATTAATCACCAGATTTATTTAGGGTTCAGCTTACTAGTTCAACTAGTTGTTTTTTAATGTTACTATTTCTACGGAGCTACTCGCATGGAACCTCTGAAGTCTTAATGGCGAACCAAATTCGAAGCTTGAGTTAGTTTTCACCGTATTTGAGGACATATTTGACTTTCCAATACCGATTGCCATAGATATCCATGACGACTGGGGTCGATAGCTTAACAAACTCTTCAGGAAAGTGTATATTAGTGTAAATACCCAAGTATTTATGCCATTCTTTAATAATCGGATCCTACTTAACTACTAGATCTCGGACCTAATTTTCGTTGGTAAGTGCGAGACCGGTGGCCCATTGATGCAGGGGTGACAATTGTCGTGGTAAACGTCTGCTATACAATGCTACGATGACAGTCATGTCTTTTACGTCCCCAAGTGAGGCGTAAAAAATCGTAATAGGCCGCTATAGTGCGGGTCGCCATACTGTATTGTCAGCATTCGCAATGAGTATGGTGACTACAAATTTTGGATTCTATTCATGCTTTCGATGAAGCAGAGTAGAGTCACTTTGGCAGGCGATTAAAATAAAAAAAAAATATAAAAAATTCGGTCGGTTAATTTCTTATGTACAGGTATAATAAGACAAAAAAATTACAATTTTCAACTATACAACCGTAAATAAGGTCGGGCAATTAAGATATGTTTATTAGTTGTAAGTGAACCAGTTTATGCAATTTATGATATGTAACTTCGGTTGGCTCCATACAGAGTTTATTAAATTATAAAGTAAACGGTATCAGGACGAGAGTTTCTGCTTTAAAACACAACATTGTGGTAAATATTGAGCTCATTACATTTGCATTTAACAAAATAACGGTGCCTTTGGTGGTTGATATTAATTTCTTATAAAATAATTGTAAATTAAGAACTAATACGAAGTCCAGGACTGATGTCATGATTCCATTTGCTCCTGTGCCGAAAAAAAACATCAATCCGAAAAGTGTCGAATAATTTCTTTTAGGGGAAGAGTCTTCTCGATAAAAGATCTGTAAAACAAGTGGATTATCTGAAATAATTTTAGTTCTGAAGCCATATTGGATATAATTTCTATATTATGCCATCGGTGTTCCTATAGTCTTGTCAGGAGAGACCCTGTGTTCCCATAGACTCGTTAATAGTTATCATCATAAAACAAGTCAACTAAGAAATAACATTATACATATATTCAACAACCTTTTACAGTTCACTGCGGGACATAGGCGTCTCCTTAGCAAGGAGGTTTTGGCCTACTATACCACGCTGGCCAGACGGGTTGGAATAGGGTTTGTTTCAAGTTTTCCTTCTCTTCGTAATGATATTTTCCTGGATAATTTCTTCCCTTAGTCACCTCTTCCGTCACCACACGGATAATTATGCGAAATGGGAATTAAATTATTTTTTAAACAAATTATAATATTTATTATACATATATCGGAGTCGTTTATTATCTATGGTTGTATGGCGGTATAGATCGATGTCTGTACAATGAAAATATTAAAAAAAAGATGATGGTGGTCTTTATTAACGTTACAAAACTCAAAACAGTTTTTAAAATTTTTATCTATTTGTCTGTATATTGTGCACGCTAATCTCAGAAGTGTCTTCACCGATTCTGATGCGGTTTTCTGTTATGTATTATGACAAACTTCACTTAACATTTAGTGTTTATTTTATTTCAATCAGTACACAATATAAGAAGTTAAAATTACCTCCATGTATAGTACCGGTTAATAAGCTTTACAATTTCGTATAAATAAACAGTATCTCTAAGTCTAAGTAAATCTTGATATTCTACCGTTAGCAAACGATGTCCTACATAATTGAATAAGGTAAGATCTGTAAACGTATCGATGTTATCAGTATGTGCTTAAATATCATTTGGTTCGTCTAATTCCTGTATACGTAGGCAAAGCTATATTATGTTTGGTTAGAATACGCTAGTCTAATTATCTTTTTAAGGTCTTTTTCTCGATGTAACTTGGGGTTAGTGCAAAGGTATTGGACTGATTTCTTTTAAGGACGAGTGTTTGAGAATTTCTTTTCAAACGGGATATTAGTGTGTTCTTGTTTTTTAAAAAGTGAAGTTACCGGAGCCCAAAAACGATTACGTAGTTGACGTAGTGGTTTAAGCATTGCCTCGCCGCTTCCTACAGCACTGAAGTGCTGTGAGTCTGATCCTCACATGGGATAACACTTTATTCTGAGTGTTCTTTGTGTCCGTTTGTTGTATGTTTGAAAAGTCCCTCGCGATACAGGATTTATTCTTAGTGCGGGAGTTATCTATAAAAAGACAGGAAGAGTGATTCTGAGTTACTCAAGACTCGCAGGACGACATCGAACTCTTGTGATTCTTGTTTTGCAAGTGTTCATGTGCGGTGACTACGTACCACTAGGAGAATCATCTGTTCGTATGCGAACAAAGAATGCGTTCATTCTTGAGCATAGAAAAATAAACGTATTTATCTATCTTTATCGCATTCTTTAAAGTTAAACTCGTTTCGTTTAAATTTTACCACTCAATACTGCGACGGACTCATCACAGTTCACTCAACTTTTCCATCATAAATCTTCGGACTTTGTTAACTTAATTATAGAGCGGTCGTGTGACAAAGAGGCTTGAAGACTCCACTATTGTTCGATGATCCATTGGAGGGCAATTCATTAATACCGTTGAACATACAAAGGCACGTTAGTCTACGGCCTGTATGGTCTTCGACCACAATGGCTGAATGTCGTCGTATCATTAATAATTTGATTGGAACTTTCTATTTAATGGTACAGTTTTGCCATAATGATGTGATAAATCTTCAAGTAATAGACTATTTAAGATTTATATGGGAATAACTTTATGTGGAAGTATAATTTACGAACCTAACGAACGGTAAGTAAATTGTTTGGTGTAGTTATTACCTTTTCTATGTTATGATTTTGTTATCTTATGTTATTTTCTATGTGAATTGCGTGAAAAAGTTTGAATATAGGAACGATTGGATTAATAAATAAATAATAATAATAAGAAATATTTCGGACATTTGACACACAACCTCTAGTTTCACACTAAGCAGAGCTTGTGTTATAATAATTAGACTGACTGATAGAATACTTATATACTTTTTTTTTGTAAATACGTACACATTATACATAGAAAACACCCAAACTTCGAAACAAATATTTACAGATCATACAAGCATTAGATCCCTCGTTAGAGACCTGAAGCACAGCAGTCGGATTCACTACAGCTGCAGGCAGGCGAGGCCAATTGTATGTTGAAAAAAAAAAAGATGTCTGTAGAAAAGGCTACTTAAAATTGTAATATCTTTATATTTTGTTGCATTTTATCGGCCTGCCAAAGTGATTCTACTTTGCCTGATGGGAAGAATGAATAGAATCCATGAGTTGAGATCACCATAATCATTGCGAACGCAGACAATGCAGTATTGTGACCCTTACTGTGGCGGCCTAGTGATATTTTACACGCCCCGCTTGAGGACGTAAAAGGAATCACAGTCATCGTGGCAGTGTAGGCTCACACACTTCACATGATAACCGTCATCCCTGCATCAGTGGATCTTCGGTCTCGCACTCACCAACGAGACACGACAGTACGGATGCTGTCGCCTTACGTTGGTTGGTGTGAGAGTAGTACTGTCCAGATCGAACTAGCCTGTTCGTGCTGAAATCAGCGTGGCTCTGTGCTGAGCTCGTGGCTCAAATAATCTGGATAACATATGTATTGAAGTGGAAAGATCATTTTGATTGCGTCACTCCTTGTTACTGTCGTTCTCCTAACTAAGCACTAAGAAAATATTGTACGTATCCTAAAAAGTGAAGTGATACCTTGTTAGATGGCAGATTCAGCTAATACATATTTCAGATTCATCTCATACGCATTAGGCTAGGACAACTTGCTCTGTATAAGGTACTGCAGACCGCAAATGCTGTTAGTAATAGCCTTCAAAGTATTTGCGCGTACAAAAACTTTGTAATGTATAAATTCTACATGTGTGTCCGATCAAAATCATTGGATATTTATGTGTGTATAAATGTTGCCTATTCTGGTGTCACTGATTGTACATATATATTGGAAAATATAAGTTGAATCGATGTGTAGAACATTATAGTTTAACTTTGATTTCGATTAGTTTATTTACTCGTATTTCGTTTGCCTTACTTATTATGGTCATTAGAATGTTATTGTAATCATATTTAACGTCACTTAACGTGTTCTTATATTATTACTGGTAAATATAGAATGATCACTTAGATAAAATTGTAATAAGTAGTACTTAAAAGTATCAAGATTCTTGAAAATAAAAATATATTACTGCTAGCACTGTATACTGCCGCAAAAACTATCAACTTGGTATAGTTTCAGTGTTGCCAATATTGTGATTTTTTACCATTATGTGAATTAGTCTTCTAGGTATTTGTGAAAAAAATGTATTTCACAGCATTAAAATTTTCTTTTTATAAATGAAGAAAGTAGTTTAACTACTTAACAGGCAATAATGTTAACGTTTGCCACCTTCAACATAAAACCTAACTCTAACTGAACTCATTTGAATATATAGGTGGGAATTATATAAACCCATTTGTGAACTTTCATCTGTAATGTTAGGTAATAAAGTTTCAATGTTAGCGGTGTGCGGAGAGGTTTCATACGGACATCGACTCATGCTTAAATCTAACACTAAACCCTTTTAGAAATAGCTATCGGCCATGTCTTATATCTATGGTTCTGTGAATAACGGGACTTGTACAGATCATAGAGCAAAATATGCATTATAACGGCCTTAGTAGTATACGTATAATATTTTTCCAATTTGTAATTTTAGACTTCGATATTTATTCCGAGTTTATAAGGGTTTGTACGATTTTTAGGATATCATGAACAGTATTATAAAATTGCATCTTTTGGATTTTTAACTCGCTTGTATTAGTATTGCCTGTATGTTTGTTTTTGACCGACTTTAATGAGCGTGTTATTTAGTTTTTCAAACTCTATTTATTGAGGACAAGATTAACGACATTAAACAATACGTAATAGGTTCAGTAATTGGCTTTCTGGTTTTAAAGGAAATCATTGCAGGAAAATGAGTATTATTTTCTCTACTTTTACACTGTAACATGTACACAAAATTTCATCGATGAAAGTTATGTGTTAACTGAATTAGTTAGATTACAAACATAGTTTTAGAAAGACATTGTTTAAGAAAAATGTAGACTTTATAGGATTTCATACGAGAAAGAAACCAGTCTCTTATCAGCAAAACAGTGCAACAAAACACATTTTCGTATACGATAAAATGCATATTCCTCTCAAATTATTTACGGATTTGAGTGTCTTGGCCATTTGATAGCACATTGACCATAGTTAACGCTTAAATACCACGCAAACAGAGACATTTTACATATGTAATCAATATAGAATCGAGTGAAATGATGTCGCAGCGGGCGGATGCTGCGCGGGCGCATAAGCGGTGTCATCCGCTGTTAGTGCTGATTGGAGGCCCCCGTTACCTAGTACTATCGGCTTGTTATGACCTTCGATGTACTAGGTTAGTATATCAGGCAGTTGTTGATACTAGACATCTTGTCTGGGAATGTATTATTTCTGTTAAACTCATGTTGGCATCTTGAAGTCGCTTTAATGATGAAACCAGAAGCTGGTGTTTTTAGTTCATCAATCACCTTCAATACATTTAAAACGTCTTAAGTAATCTTTTTTATGAGACTAATTAAAGAAAAACAGACTGTCCGATAGTAAGTAGCTACCGATGTAAAGATGACCTTTAATTTTATGATTCTTGATTTTAATTCATTGATGATATCTCATATTTTGAAAGAATTCCAAACCCCAATGTAAAAAGGTTTTACCAAATTGATACCAAAGGATAGTGAATTGGTTAATAAGATCTATATTACCGCGACAGAAGCCATAGACCAAGGTCATTTTATTTTCAAATTTAATATCTATAGTCTTTATTAGTGGATAATTTATAGTCTCACTCGCAAATAAAAACGTGTAATATGAGAATCTATATACCTGTATATGCTATACAAAACATCTCTGAGAAACCTCATTTCAATATTCCCTGGTTAACTCTTAAGATATTTAAAAGGAATTTATGATTAACATCTTTATAAATTTTGCGTTACCAAAATTGTACACAAAATTATATAAACGAACAGTAACAGACATTGTAGTGGTAGTTCACAAAAGTTCTGCATGCGCGGTGCGCTTGCGCACCCGTCACAGAGAGTGAGCATGACCCTTTCTACTTACAGGGTTGATAATAAACGAATAATAATCGTTATAACTTTACGGCATGGCTTAGTTTCTTTATCTTATTTTTAATTATAAACAACTCAAAGTTTAAGTATTCGAGACCACCACTAATGTCTCCTTGAATAACAATTTTATAGGTAATTAAATTTGTCCGTGAAACGCTGGAGCGACCTTTGCCCTCCCAATCGTCATGCAACACTAATGAGACAAACATATTATCTATTTAATAGTATCCATTATGGGTCCCATAGAGACATGCGCCCACGCATGCTCCAACAGCTAACAGTAGTGGAAACGAATACAGCACTAACGGTACATTATGTCGCTTTTTGTTACACCAGGTCACCTCAGCTTCCGTCCAAACAGTTCTATCTCTACGTTATAATGTTGTTTTTTGGTTAATTAACGGCATTATTCGTAGTTATTGGAACGCTAATGTCTGATGGGTGCGCTGATATTGTCAGTGGGAAAGTGTTCTGAATATGTTATAATCATTTAGCGTTTTTGTTTATAGCAGGTAGTTGATTAAAGTGGATCTAACCTCTAACCCGATTTAATTTATTCCATCGACTTTATTATTCGAACTATCTTATAATACGATTAGCTTACTTACTAGCTACTTAATACTACTCAAAACAATAACAACACAAAAAAGAGCACATATAGAGAATTACTTAGACCCTGCTCAGAATGGTTTTAGACAAAGTAAGAATATAAGAGAAGCTATAGTAGATAGACGTATAGATTTAAGCCTGCCAATATTTATAGCATTTATTGATATGGAAGAGGCAATTGATAAAGCAAACTGGACAAAAATGATGGACAATTTGAAACGGTTAGTCGTAGATAGATATAGAGACCGAAGAATAATTTGCCAACTTCACAAAAACCAGAAAACAATGATAGAAGTAGGAGAAGGAAACTAATAACCGATAGCACAGAAGTTAAAATAACTCCTGCCGTAATAAATGACACTTTTAAACATTTTGGATTGAGAGACGAAAATTAAGACAGAGAAGAGAAAGATTGCAGAGAGTAAGAGAGTTGGTTGTTATCTCTAACCACTAGAAGAACAGTCCAATGTTGTTATGGTGATTCTATTCCAAACTAAACAGAAAGAATACAATGGTACAACTGCTGCACGAAGAGCACCCTTTAATTTTAATATAAAACTTGATCGCGATGTATCACAAATAAACGAATTGATTGAACAACCAAATGACTACAGTCGCTCATGAACTCGACCTATTCCTACTAAAACTACAAGCATAAGACACCGACCATACATTCGATTGACGATTATAAAATTGAAAAATCTTCTTCCAAAAGGGACAAAAAACCTTATCGTGGTCATTATCTGCCCCTCTCATAACATACTAATTGCTGTCACATATTATCTTTTATTTGGAAGTGATTATCAATTAAAATTTTTAATACGATCATTATAAATGACACACAAATATTTAACCAAATAACAATTAATTTAATATGATTGATAAGTTAGGATAACATTTCATTAATTAATTAAGCTTCTGTTTTGAGATATATTTTATGTCATAGTTAGATAACTAAACAATTTTTATTATCTAATTATTAAATAATTTTATTGTTTGTCAATAAATATATATAATAAATCCAAAGGTATTTTTGTCATTAAATGATATTGAATGTTTGAATTTGCCAACGTCCAAAGATGTTCATAAGGATAGGGCCTGACTAGGTACAGCGTTGATCCTGGAAGGGACCTGAAATAATATGTCCCGGGTGCCCATCAGAATGGGACGCCTGAAATCGGCCGTCGAGGTGATTTTTAGGATACTAAAAACAGTCTGTCCTAAGAATTAAATAATCCGAAAGATTTTTAGTGAAGTAGTTGATCTGATGATGAAGGTATAATATAATTTAAGTCGCTATTAGTTAATTAATCCTTTAATTATTAAAAAAAAAAATGAAAAAGTGAAATCGATAAAAAAATAAAGATAAATTCCAAGTATATATACAAATATTTCACATAACCGTGACTGTCATCTTGTCTATGACATTTTATGAAGTATATCAAAATCATACAAACATCGGAATGTTCACGGAGAATCAGAAACGGTGATATAATTGTCTTGGAATACATATCTTTATCTGAACTTATTGGACCGGGAAGGAGTAAGAATAGGCTTTGTATTTTAGGGCGATATTTTTCCTATGATCTAAGTTTAAATAACTAAAATCAAAAGCATTTTATTTCTGGCAAATATAACAAGTGTAAGGTCACAAAATCTATGGGAATAAGTATTTCCTTATCGTTCTTCGCATTCCTATCTTATGGCGGCAAATCGCCAACTGTCAAACAGACATGATTTACCGTGAAATCGCTAAACGCAACCAATTATTGTTATATTCTAATGTTGGTTTGTCGGTGATAGGTTACGAACACGCAATTCTTGAGCTTTGACAATTAGTTGGCTAAAGATTTCTTGGGAATCAACATCATTGGTAGCCGGTTTCCAAGTATATTTTTAGAAAATGTATGTTTTGTTGCAACTCCAAACGACATCATAATGACTACGAATCATAAACACACAGTACATGTTTATGACCTAACGGGCTGCGTACTCCTTGGCCAATGTGGTTTAACAAAAAAAATATTAAAGACATTCGAAATTTAAATCTAAATCGAACATAAAAAGAAAATTAAAGATCTCTGAACATATTGATTTCTGCCGTTAATGGAGTCTTATCAATACTCAAAGATCGATTGAAATGAGGGCTTATGTAAACAACTATGATTCATATCTACGAATGATCACTAATAAAATTTTATACCATTTCATTGGTTTAACTGTATTGGTTATAGGTTTTTAAATATCTAAATTATAAACTAAAGTTGGCTGCACACCCGCGGTGTTCATGTCACGGCTATGAATTTTAAGCGTACATGCACATATTACAACGGATAGACAAGCCGTAATGCTGTCAAAACGATAATAATGAACTGTTTATATACAAATAACTGTATGTTTGTGCTTTTATATACATACTTGGAGTACCTCTGTAAATGTTGATGGTAGAAAAACTAGTTGTGGCTTTATCTCTTTTATGATTTTTATGTTAAGTTTTTGAACTTACATTTTGTGTACTAATGTAACTAAATAAATACCGATGCCGAGTGAATAAATAAAAGCCAATGATGAGAAAAATGACGTGATATTAGACGTGTGTCATTGGCTGAATAAATTTTGTTATCTACCTCCTGGTTTGTGTATTTTTTAACTAAATTTTTATATAGTAGTATAGCAATGGGAAGCATAAGTGTCGTGTCTTATGAAATTAATATTTTCCTTGATATTATAAACAAACAAGTAAGAAAGCCAGCTAAAGTAGCCAGGATGTAGACAATAACAGGTGCTGCGACACGATATCGAACGGAAACCGATAACATCGGCTACATTCATACTGCTTCATTCACACAGCCTCTTATCTCATGTTAGGATAATCTTAGCGTGTACGGTTACATGTACGAGTGTATATTTTGTACATTAGTAAGCAAGCGGTAGTAAGCAGCCATTCATGGTATGGGTTTTTAGTGTTGTAATTACTTACTAAACATAACTTTCTACTTTTTTTATATTTTAAACTTGGAATCATTGACTCGAAAAAAAACTAGGGAATCACTGCATTCGGCCAAGTTTTGAAATTGGAAACTGTTCTTACACCATTGTCGGTTACTTGAGAATATCGAATACCATAGAGTTAATAAAAAGTAAAAATATAAGAAATTAATTTGGTCGGCCAGGATAGGTATAAAGAAGTTTATTCTTTTGGAGAAAATATACAAAGTATTTTGTTCATTCGGATAGGTATAAAAAATTAGATATTTACTAAAAGAGTTAATCAACTCGCAAAAATTTAATGTTTAATTAAATTTTTGCTTAGCCTGTTATTGGTCTGAGCAGTTGAAGATGGTGTTGTCAGTTCATGATCGGGCGCCGGGAAGGAGGTACAAAGGAGTGCACTCCCTGTCAGAAAAGAAAATACATTGGAAAAAATACTGTACTTTTACCACACTACACCAGCGGGTGCGTAATGTTACCCCAGAAGCAATACAAAGTACTTTTAAAGAAATTCGTTGCCCACCGTCCAGCAGATTTCTTCCAGATGGGTATAAATAAACGGCCACAGTGTTGGCAAATATACGTAGATTGTAAGGGAACCACCCTTATAATCTACGTATATTTGCTACTTTAAATAATAGATGCAAACAGAAAAAAATACGTTAACTTATTCAATAAAAACGCCAATTTCATTGATAAAGACCACGTATAAATCTATATTTTATATTGGTTACTAGTATATGTAGCTGTAAATATACCCCTTTGAAAATAAGTTTGGCGGTGCCCATAGTTTTCACTAACAAAAATAGGTACCTATCCCACGTCGACTTCGCGGAAACACGATCACGGCGAATTTTGTCAAACATGTTCAAATATATTTGTTGCTGTTATCAGTACTTGGGCTAACGTTCCCACGGTTCTGATAAGAGCAATCGAACTTCCTCAATGACTCAGATATACCCAATCTGGCGATTTTATGCATATATTTACACATTTGATAACGTTTATCGCGTAATAAAATTTGTAATTCAAGCTCATTCTCGTCTCTTTTAATACGACTGTCAGTCTATTTAGTCGTATGATTAATCACTTTCATCTCTATATTTGTGTGATTGGCAATTGACTATCTAGGGCAATGATATTTTTCCAGGGATTTCCTTACTAGGGTGCTCCTGGTCCCCTGGCTAGTCGTACCTGAGACGGCGTGCGATTTTTGGTCGGTTTGAGTCCGACATAACCACCTTTCGGTGGTATCCGTGGAAATTTCTGCACAGTACAAAAAAAAGCCAACGATATTTGCATATAGTATACAATGATTTTACTAAGTGCCGTGCATTCGGAATGGCCTATGTCCCGCAGTGGATTACGATAATGATTATGATGTAATGATATTATAGGACATACCTTTATCTATTTGTAAATTATAGTTAATTCAAATTTAAGTTAGTTCCACAAAACTTAACACTGCAATGCACATGGACATGGACAAAAGCATAGACACATATACAAATTTCTAGACCACCATAGTGGGGTTGTCATACTAAATTGTCTGCATTCGTAATGAGTTTTTCGACCACCACTCTTCGATTCTATTCATGTTTTACATCAGGCAGAGTAGAGTCACAATGTAAAGTATTTTTTTCGTAATCAACAATAATTAATATACCGTTATAATTTATAGTGTTCTCTTAATTAAAATCAATGACAAATCAACTACTTAGCACACATACAACACAAAGAATTAATTGACAACAGCTTTTATGGACCAAGTACCATATTGTATAAATCGCGAGTCATTACTTTATAGTCGTCGTACTTCAAGTAGTGGATGCATTGATCAATGTCCCTTACTCCTAAGTAAGCGGCTGTCATGCTACCAGTGACGGATTGCACCAGTTTTGATATCTTATGAGCGGAACATGTTCTAATGAACATGTTCCTTATGAGACACTTCCCATGATGAGTTTTGTTAATGAAGAATGTGCCCAAATATATCATGATCAATGCAGAATACAAAAATTATACTCAGTGATTTAGGAAAGCTCTAAAGAAGTGATACTTTCTTTCAATAAAATAAACACGATATCCTTCAAAGGTCACACTAAAAAGCTATGTGTAATCGAATCGGCCTCGTTTTGTAAAATATATAACATTTACCATTTTAAATTAATCTACAAACTGTTGTGTAAGTTGTTGACATACAACTTTGTCATTGAAACTAGGTTAACGGAAACTACACGGATGCTTCTGTTATTTTATAACCTCTTCTTAAATATGTGAATCAATTTGAATTGGTTCGAATTTTTTACATATCTTTAATGGTTGACCTTTCTGTGCCACTTCCATTTTAAATCTGTGCAATAAAATAGCTTTTAAGAACAATAAAACTATCGAGTGTTCGAAGCCGGCCCTGCGTGGTTTTCTGCAAAAACATTAAGTGTCCTTATAAGGTGATACCAGTGCTCCATCCAGTTTTTACCTCTGCACCCGTCTGGTAACAAAATTGGGAAGTTATGCGAAAAAGGAATATGGAGACGGCTTGTTTACTCAGTAACTTAGCGTCCTGCTGGTCGCAGAAAATTTTATTCAGCCAAAAACCAATGGAATTGTTAGAGAGAAAAAAATCTCTCACTGATTATTTATGAGTTGGTATACAATATAAGTAGTGTGGGACAGAAGTCGGCAAAGAGCGGTCGGGCCTGTCGAAGCGAAAAGTTGTCTTGAGCGACATTAAGCGGTATTTTTACGACATCGAATGTAGTGCATGTTGATTCTCACAAGGCTACATGTGGAATAATGACCTCGGTGATAGCAGCGATATTTATCAAATTTAAATAAAGCAGTTTTTATGAACTGCTAAATGAACAACTTCTTGTTGCTACCTCGTTTGAAAAATTAATTTAACGTTGAGTTGTGTTACGGTACCGACAATTTTGATCGTCTACCGGAGAGTTTAGTTATGGCTTGTCTAAATTGAACCTTATTTTAGTTTAAGATACCAGAGAATTGTAGTTCTACATTAATTTTCTTTGCAATAGTAATACACTAAATGTTTTTATTAACGCATGCGCACAGATACGAGTATGACAGGTGTGACGTGAAGATTTACTCACTTACTTACTCGTTTTTGGACTACGTTAATATTTTCATTCAGACGCTAATCATTATAGTAGAAATTTGTTTTAATATTAACATTAGTAAGGCGTGACCGAGTTGGATAAACTTGATTTATTGGTAATCGAAATAAGTTTTGGGTGACGGACTTTACGCTCACATAGGCGTACAAAAATTTGTAAGTGTGCTTGTTTGTTACTCAGTATATTAGTTACTCATAAACACAAGTTAATTAACGGGCTATGAGTTAGATACAATCCATTATCTGAAAAAATCCAAAGTAATTATACGTCACAAAAATGAGTGAAAGCTAGTATCTAAGATGATCTTAGCTAAGTTCAACTATACAGGTTTCAATTCTACACGAATTTAGCAGTTTACTACAAAGGTAGTTAGTTAGTAAGTTAGTTGGTTTGTGTAACTGTTTTTTGAATGAAGTCTAAATATTACTTAGAGGAATGGACTTAATAGAAAATCATCGTAAACTGCATTTATGATTTAAATGTGATTTATTATTTAGGAGTAGAATGATTATTGTATAGTGACCAAAGGGTTTTTAGGTTCATAAAATAGAATCCGATATGAGATTGAGAGTTTCTTCCAGTTTAACAAGCTAAATCTAGCACACAGAATTACCGAAATTTCAGACTATTGGAATCAGCTTGTAATGGAATATGGAATCATACCTAGAATCTGTTTTAATATGAATTCCATATACTTATATCAAGATTAACCTCATAAGTCCGACTGAACGAAAAACTTGACAACAGTTCTGCTTCTAAGATAACCGCTCTTTAATTCAATGTAAGTCACAGCATGATTTTGTAGCTCAAAATACTGGAAAAATGGTATAGTATGAGGCATACAAATAAGGTGTTCTTTGTGTCCGTTTCTGGTGTTTGTATATAAAAAAATTGAAGAACAACAAACAAAGGAACAGAAGGTGCACCTGAGTTGGCGTCCACATTTGTGCCCTATATCTCTTGCGTAGTTGGTTGGGTTCCGTTGAGACTCGACTCCAGTACATCATCAAATACAAATATTTTACCCTGTTTCTTTTTATAGTGAAGATTTTGCAAAACTTGTGTCCAAGAGTCTGTTCTTTGTTTTGATTTGTGCTAAACAAATAGACATGCATACCTAAACTCAATTATCTAACATGTATTGCACAACACTCAATTGTGGTCAACTCCTGTTATCGTTATTTACAATTACAAACTTATTCCCACGCGTGGCCGTCAATCATTGCGGTGTGTTTATTTTTGTTATGATAACGTACTTGGCTCATTCTCCAATATTTTTTCACTACTTTCGTTAGATTTTAAAATTTGGAACTTTGAAGGTCTGTAATAGAGACGTTCCGTTTGGAGTTCATGTTGGGAAGTACTTGAACTTTGTAGTTTTGGTGTTGCCCTCGTGCTATGTTACCGAGGCATCTTGATGTCTCTTTGTGCAGATATCGGAACAAAATAACATCATGAATTATTATTATTGATTTGCAATGTATTACGTTGAAGTGGATAATAAAAACAGAAAAAAGTCATGGCTTTAGTTTTGTGTGTAAAGACTTAGTTTTGTTTCATTCTGGGCAAATGTACGTCAAAGTAAACTCGATGCCAATATCAAGAATAAGGTACCCATTTAAAGATGTTAATATAATAGGTAAATATAAATTGTTGTATAAACGTCTCCAATTTTTACATGAGTTTCAGAATAAACCAATAAAAAAAGTTCAATATTTATATTAAACTTTCAAGTGTATTTACATTTGTACAAGTATTAAATAAACATGTGAAATGTTATCTTATCTGAATTAAATTTTACCCAAAATCGTTTACAAATATTTTTTTCCGTTAGCAAACCAACATCTAGTTATCTGAATCTCTTTAAAAATTACTTAGAAACGACTTATTTTGTGTAATATCCGTTACTTTTCCCACAGTAGAGAATATGTCAAGAATATTTGATTAATTGCGTTTGCTTTAGGATTGACCAAAAGTACTATGACAAACTTAAAATGTGATCAAGTACTCAAGTGACGTTTTTGGGGATAAATATCTATATTATTTGCATACACGATTTGTCGAATTTTTATTTAATTCACAAAACATAGCATAAACCATAGAAAAAAGAAAATAAAGTCGTACTTTTTTTAACTGATAATAGACACGACAGTACTAGGCAATGTTAAAGAAATATATTTTGGGTACATCAAGGCACAGTTTTATATGTCGAACAATAAAATGTATGCATAGTATGCACCAACAGATTGATAAATTAAAAACATTTTTGAACAAACTTGGTCTTGTGATGATAATCTTTGCAGACGAATTACTGGTGCAGATAATGATACAGGCCACAAATTTAATGAGCTCAGAAAAAGACCCATTCACAACAAAAATGTGTATTTATTGAAATAAAAAATAATGCCAGATTAAGTCCAATTTTGTTTGTGTAGGTTTCCGAACGTCTTTGGGTGGTCTCGATTCTGACTGATCGATACATCGAGATCTTATCAAATTTTCGATACTTGTACGCGTTGATAACGAATCGAGATCAATTTTTTGCATTACTTTTTTATAATTGCGAAGCAGTGCGGCTTCGACGGAGATATCCGTTAAAATAGACGCATTAGTTAATAAAATACTAGTTTTAAAGTAATGACATTTTAATGAGCCTTCGTCACTTCTAAGTTTTTTATAAAATATAGTGAGAAAAGTTATTATTGAAAGCATTTATGAAGTAGATAAAAATATGGAATACACAAATAAATTATTCAGTAATGGACCTTATAATATAATGTAAATTTCATCTTTTTATGCAAAGTTTTCGTATTAAAAATTCTGTTGAACTGGCGAGTGTACATAAGTACATATGGCGTCTGCCGTTAACATTTATTTGGACGTTTACCATAAATTTTTCAATAGATAAAGATGTGACAGTTTAACACCTTATGTAAAAAAGCCACGAAATACTATTAACCAATATTAAATAGTTTCAAATGTTGTTTTTTTGTTGGTCATGAATGACTTTTTTTTAAAGACAACGCCCGCTTTTGTCTTAAATCTTGTGTCGCGGGGGACTTTACGAAAATATAAGAAACGGACACAAAGAATATCCAGACTCAGAACAACAATTTGTGGATCACACAAAGTGTTGTCCCAGTCCAGTGTGTCCCGTAGGATTTGAACACACACATTTGAACACTGAGCGGAGTGGAGAGCGGCGTGGTAAATGCTTAAACCACTAGATCAAAAGTGCAGTCATTTACACTATTTATAGAGATGTTGTTAGTGTGTGGTGATGAATTAAGAATACAGAGTGCTACCACCCCTAATCATCTCCTGGGTGTCGTAAGAGACGACTAAGGGAGCTACCTACGCAGAACAACAAAGAGAAAAAGAAAGAAAATTTGGTGCAAATAATATATCAACCAGTCTGGCCAGTGTGGTATAGTAGGCCAAAACCTCTTTTTCAAGGCTCTCGTTCAAGTTCAATGATGACAATAATTTGTTTACGTAACTGTAATATTCTGTGAAAAACGTAGTTGATACTACGATTTAGGGTTAGGCTGTATGTTTTTTATTCCACACAAACTTTAAAAAAACATTAAGAAAACAGTAACAGCCGTCCAAAAAACACGCAATTGAAACGGTATCCTCAAATCAGGACTACTTCTTGATGACAGAACTAATATATCCTGAAACCTCGACATTCGATGATATGCATCTCGCACCACCGGACGTGTCGACAGTCAATCTCACTCAGTATACAAAAGGTCTTAAATTATTTTAATTCACTATAACAAACCCTTTAGATAATTAATTTTAAATACAGGAAAAAACAAAATATTTGCACCTAAAATTGAAGTTCCAACAATCTTGAATTAGTAGATTTGACTATACAAACATTGATTAATATACACTTTAAGAAAAAATTGTAACAACTAAAGCATTCTATTATAATACACTGGCCAGTATTAAAGCCGTGTGAATCTTTGACTATGGCTACACTAGTCTATGCTGAGTAACTGGTACAAAGTTAAAAAATGTATAAAGTTTAATTATGTAAAACTTTCCTTAGTAAGCTCGCCTTTATCATTACCTTATATCTGAAGAGTCAATAGTCAATACTTGTAAATGTAAATACATATAGGTAATATATTTACGAAACCAACGACCCGCCCCTGTATATACATTTCTCTTGAGTCACTGTCTCTATTAATAAGAATTACATTAAAATCGTTTGCGAAGTTTGAAAGGTGTAAGCGTACGATAACGAGAATCAAATTTATTTTTATCTAATTTTTGCCAATCTGTGTATGTGTGTTCCACCGTAGCGCGTAAACTGCTGAACCGATTTTTAAAACTGTAACTCGGTTACGTAACAAAGGGGATCTAAAAAAATACGGAACAAAAAAGTAATTCTGATAGACGTCCAGAAATGCATAATACTGTATCCTGTATCCCTACTATGATTATGTGTGTACAAGAACACCTCCATTGATATGGATTTCTATCTCAATTATTTCCTTGCTTCGTTTTTTTAGACCCCTTTTTTACGTAGTCAAATTATAGTTTTTAATCTTTTATTTTAATAAACTATTTAAAGATAGCATTTGACTGAAACGCAAGATAACATGAAGTAAAATATTACTATTTGATTGATTGACCACTATTGGGTGCAGTAAAAACTATATAAATGTAACGCATGTAAGAGTAATATAAAACAGCCATATAAAATATAATCTTATTACGAATCTACAAAGCGCCTTGTCAAAATATCTTATAATCACTGCTAAGCTGCAGTCAAGACTGACTGTTCTGGCCCATATATCCTTTTTAGGAGATGCTTAATGGTGATCATAATACTAAATGCTGCAATTAAACTGACGAATTAAACGTATATCGTTTTTGTTGCTACAATAAAAAGCATTTTAAATCTGTTCAACTGAAATAGGTATTATAAATTTGGTATGTTTATCGGTGAACTTGTCAGAGCAAAGACGACTTTCGGGTGAAAATTTCGGCGAAATTTCACAAGATTTATTTTTAGCTATCTAGAATATATATCAATAGAAATCCTGTCCATCCTGTTGACTTATAAGTTTGAGAGAACTTTTCATGAACCATGCAGATAGCGTGTTACCGTCAGTTAGCTTGTTATATGAGATCTAATGAATGTTTTTCTTTCCTCAGGTTTCGTGTCGTGTTCGCCGTCGCCGTGTAAGAACAGTGGTACATGTTTGTCTACACCGAGAGGGGAATATTTTTGCAAGTAAGTGCACAATTGATACTTAATATGTATTAAAAAAATAGACACTGTCTAGTTGGTCTAATGATTAGCGTGTGCGACTGCCAATCAAGAGGTCACGGGTTCGATTCCCATGCTGCGCCTAAAGTGTTGTTGGGTTTTTCTTACAAGAAATTCTTAATAACAGTTGGAGTATGAAACGTTACGTTATTGGGAATCGCTATTGGGGAATCAGTGTCCAAGTATACTGACAATTAGTCCAACCTTTGAATTCAGTTCGCTCTCAGGGTCGCGGAGATCCGGTGCCAGTCGTTCCATGGAAAAATTGATATTCAACCAAAACTGGTTCAAGTAGTGGCCGACCCCAAATAATCTTGGGAATAATAAAGGTTTAGAAAGGTGGTGAGAAATATGATGATGTTGGAAGCGAACCATCTAAAAACACACAGGATTTCCGACGCAAATGGGCTTATTGCAAGGAATTCTAGTACCCTAGAAAAATATTTCCCTAGAACTTTGGACTCTCCTTATATGCGAGGTAACCACGCCGATGTTTGCTTTGGCCACTTTCGTGTCTGGCGGATTTTAAAAATACTTGTATATTCTGTTTTTAGTATCTGTGACTGATTACATTTTACCATATAAAACAATAATTAAATAGATAATGAACAGAGACATTAGTTAAGTAAGAATAAAGAATGCTTAATTTTCTAATATCTTTCATATACAGAGGCACTTAGCGTCTTGCAGGAGCTTAAAATAGCTATAAAATGGTATCACTCTTTTCTTCAGTTTTCCTGTTTCAGAAATCTGCTACGTAATAGTTATTTCTTTATTCACCAAAAAAAATTACGCAATATTTTATACAAAAATCAATAAACACCCATATGCCATAAAACCGTTAGGATTATTATTTGGCGCGCCCCATAGATACCCACATGCACACCACACCGTCTGCTAGTGTGACTAATTTCTTTCCTTGTGTGCGTACATATGTGTATGATTGTTTCGGTGACTGTGTGTGCGCGTGATCGTTGGACAGATGCGCATGCGAACCCTTCGAGTTCAAGTGCATTAATATCGTTTTAAATATATTCGGTAATTATTTCGTTGGGTTCCTTTCGCATTAATTTTTGTTTTGAGGATTAGTATTATGAACATCGTGTTATTATATATTTTTAAGACTTGAATAGTTCTTAACGAAAGCTGTAAATATTTCTGGTTTTTTAATGTACTTACTCCCCATATCCTCTAGGTTCTATAATGTATAGCTGTGTTGTCTATGGCAGAATATATTGCTACTGTACACGATTTAGGACCCTGGACTCCATGGTGATGCACAAACATCAGTTAATTATGCCTAGCTGTGCTCTAACGTAGCAGTAATTTTTTTAATTGTATATTTTTATTTTTAAGTATTTAATTACGGATAAACGGTGGGGATACTTAGCATGGCACACTTACTTCTGATGTTACCGTTTTAAATAAGACCTTTGATGTCCAGAATCAATAAATAATAATAAACACTAAGTTCTGTAAGCGGCAACTAATAAGATTAATTTAATTTACAGCGTTGAACCAACCCTAAACTATTGGACTGTATATTTTTATTATTGCTAATGGCTTTCCCTTGTCGATCGAAACTTCCAGACCATATATTGAAGTTGTTTTTTATTTAGGGTTACTTATATCGAAAAAACTGGCAATGATCCTGTGCCTTCCAATTAGTTGTTAAAATTAGTTTGTATATGTAAGTAAAAAAGGTTTGATAGCCAAATCCTTTAACACAGGAATGCTAAAGTATCTTCTATCATTTTTGAGGAAGTTAGGACACTGTACATTTTTTCTGACAGTTCTGGGTAGCCATTTAAAAATCGACGTTGGAGGCAAAAAACCCATTACTTTATCTCATTTGCTTGGGTAATTTCATTTTTTTACTTTTGCATGATTTTAGTGAGAAAGAAATACAAAATGAAATGTCTGTTTTTAAGCTGTGTGTATAAGTTCTCTGTCGATATAAGTTCATGCCATAGATTTTGCTTAATCCTTTCGCTTAAAAACCTTTCACGATACAGTGTATAAGACCTAAACAGACGCGTGTTTGGGTATAAAATCTTCCACTCGTACACAATTTTTAAACAAACATGATGAAACCAGTCGTGATATGGATCAAAGTCTAGACGAAGACACGTTTGTTAACCACTGATGACAACACACTGCCGGCTTTTCACAACAATGTTCTGAGAAACTTTTATGTATGATAACGTTATTTAATTTTAAAGTGTACCTATTATTTGAGTTCATGATAGACTGAGAAAAAGAAGATAAGAGCTTTAGGACCATAGACTATAAGTGACAGGATGGTTCATTCTTCTGTAGACTACCAGACACGCATCTGCTTCTTCTTAATATGAGACAGTTAAACAACACACACGCACGCACGCACGCACGCACGCACGCACGCACGCACGCACGCACGCACACTCCTGTGGGTACTATAAGAACGAGAACTTTATAAATTTTCAAATACTTTAAAGTAAGCGAATTTCCACAATTCGATTATCAACCCAGTAAGGATTAAAAAGGTACCGAAGGTACAATAATTAAATAAAATGTTAAAAATTATTCCCGGTACAATAATGTTACAGTAAAAACCTTTAAATGAACCGCCACCAGAACTGATTGTACATGCACCAATGTGGCATAAACCCTTTGTTTCCCATTACTCATTAAAAATAATGCTCATACGGAGTTACGCTTTATGGCCATGCGGAAGTAGAACACGACGATCAGACATATTGGCATCTTGATACAACCTTATACTGCTGGTTACGGTCAATTTTGCCATATATATCGATAATTCCTTCTATTGACTGTACTTCGGCATCAGTTAAGGGTGATTTGAAGACCAAGTAATGAGGTTTTTGAATGTTGCCTGAAAAATATAATATTAACTAGATTTTGTTCTTATGATATCTAAATGACAACGTCACATTTCCTAATAAAAAAAAATAACTCGTGTAGTGACGAATAGTAAAATGTTTGTTGAATATGAGCAGTTAGAACAAGGTATGTCGATACTTGGTTCAAGTAGGACGCAGTAATGAGTGCTGAGAAAAGAATGTTAAGATGTTTGAGACATATGGAACAAATGAAAAGTGAATAAAAGACATCAAGTGAATGGAACTAGTTTAGGACTCTGATGTCCTTTGACTGAAGTTGAAGTTGAACTTATTTCGTGTTAACAACTTCTCAAAGAAGCTTTAACCTCCAAAAGCAAACAATTGGCGAATAGATAAATCTAAGAAATGACATCGACAACTTTAGGCTCCTGGCCTAGACATAGACAATTATGTTTTGAAATAATAATGTTATTTTTCAATGGCCTATATCCAATACAAAACATAACTTTATGAAGTTTAGTATCAAATGAGTTATATAATAGAATAGATTCGATTGTTGAAACAGAAAAGCATAGTAAAACAAAGTTAAATCCACAATACGAGCGAGCACGCGCAAAGCGAATTGACATGTGACGCAGTTGGGAAACATGGGTCGACATTAGTCAAGTGTTGCTAGGATAAGACTAACGATACCTTAAACGCGCAGTCATTTACCTTTTTTCCCCTTTTTAGGTGAAAAAAGGATTTAAAATGAAAGTATGTTAACAAACTTTTGTAGTTTTTGCAAACATTTTGTAAGTTGTTTCATTTTTTGCACTTGAATAGTTTTCCCTACTACATTTGATTATTGCTACCAGAAACCAAATAAAGATCTTACGAAAAACTTGTAATTTTGACTGTATTGAATTGTGACCATAATTAATTAAATATTGAAAACCAATTATTCATAATTTATATTATCTACAAATCGGCTGTTCACGTTCAGGCTAAGATTGGTCGGTGTTCTTTTTCTAGTGTTTTAGTGACTCCTCTAACTCGAGTTACTGTTACTGATTCCTAGCAGACTATCAACACATCCAAAAAACCTTCATCAGATCAGATTTCAACCAAAACTCGTGACCATCAAACAAAGAATCTGACTCGTAATACGCGACTGTATTTGATGTGGCGTCTACACAATTTCGTCAAGTGAAAAAACTAACTTTTACACAGCGCTTTATTGCACATGACTCACAAATAACTCATCAGGAAAAACCTACATTACAACCTGCTCTTTCAGAACTTCGCTCGAAGAATGAACCTTACCTTTAAAAAGTAGATAATGGATGACAATTGTCCATTGGTCCGCTTGTCTAGACGCGCCGCTAATGGAGGTGGGCGGCCGGCCCAGATTCCGCTGATGTCATCATGCGCGAGCGCATCTTACCGATCAGACCACGATTTTAGATGGTTATTTGTTTTTGTAATGGCTTTTTTTGGTTGAATTTATTATGAAGAAAAATTATACTGTTATATACAAAAGAAATTGTGAATTGTAAATAGTTGAATAGGATATATAGCCGTTTCAACTAAATTCAAACCACTTTTTACTTTAGCGAGTAGACATTTTGTGTTTTTATCGACTTAGCGTGATCCATAGATTGTTGTTCTAAGTCTTTTTTGTATCCGTTTCTTATATGTTTGTTAAGTACCCAACGACACAAGATTTATTCTTAATGCGGGCATTGTCATTTTTAAAAAACAAACAAAAACAATAACCAAGTGAGAAAACGACCTACTTTATAATATATTTAAGCTAAAAAGGGATTTATTTAGAAATAACATTGACTTTTAAATATCTAAATATTTTTTGTGCACACATTTGCCTTACTAAGTGTTGTTTTTACATCGTACATGTAGATATAAATTTGTCCGGATGTCAAACGAAAGTAGAAAGCGCATTGAATTGGACGATCCCTAAAATAATAATTATTATGTTAGGGTGCTTTTACCCCGTATCGCCCCTTCAACTACACAAAAGACAATTTGTACTCCGATCCCTACAACACGTGTATGGTTCAAACACGAATTTATAAACCCGTGACATTAAAATTATCAATCCAATAACAATTACTAAAAATATAACGTTTACGGCTAAGGCTTCCAATCGATGTTGTAACTTTAAATCGATTTTCATTTCGGTACATCACTATTATCGATATGGACCAAAATTACATAACGTATTCGGTTCAATATCAAAGGGGATAATGGTACTGATCAGTGATCACATTAAAATAAAGGGCCAAGTCGATTATTCTAAACGATTTTCTGAAACAAAAGTTGAAATTGAGATGTGGATAATTATTTTGAGTGATGTTATTATTGACTGTGTTATTACTCTGGTGATATGGAACTTCTTAAAATGAGGCAGTTTACCGGCCAAGTTCATATCATCGTAATTCTAACTATTGGAATAATTTTGGTGTTATGAATTGCGTAAAATTGTTATTGATCTATCTTCAGTTGGTTTAAGTATTGGCTTCGTACGACTGGGATAAAAGTTCCATGAGATACGATCGCGATAGCAAAGGAGAAGAGTTAGGTAAGGTTCTGGTATATCTCGTTAAAAGCGAACTCTTTACGATATTTACAAGTTTTTCATTTGATTGCCATATTTACGAAGTGTAATTTAACTTGAGTAGATTTACGAAATTTTCTAATTAATTTTTACTCGAACATTTTATTAATTTCTTAGAATTAAATAAAATATATTACAAGTAAACTATTTCATACACGGTACTGGGATGAACCCTCGACCCCTGAGCGGACACGTCCTCACGACCGCATTATTTGTGTTGAAACATGTTACGTTGATGACTAATCTCTGCATACGGATCGGAAGGAGGTCAAGTCAGAGTCGAGCCTTATAGCCTACAGATTTTACTAACTGAAAATATGCAAAGTGACGTGCAAAGGTATTAATTTTAGGTGTTGCCAGCTTTGAAAATTTTGCCCAAAATTGAGAAACTTATTACGAAGTTTTTGGGTATATGATAGAAGTACAGTCTTAATAAAAACTCTTTTTATAGACTTATGTAACACATAAATACATATTAAAATATAAAAACTTGTAAGAACATGATACATAATAATGTAATCATGTCGTCCATTTTTGCAAACAAAATCATATTACATAACAAAATATGTTAATTGCCAATATCATTAACGATTTGTTTCACGCATACACTTACAAGTCGATTTAAATCGTATCTATAATTGTGTGATGTAACTTGTATGTTTTTTTTTTTTCAAATTTACGGTTAATTGCAGAGAGAGGCGTAGTTTGAACATTAATATATGTAACACAGATGTCTCAGAGGGAAAAAATAAAAACCATTCTCGCCAGAACACAATTAACTGAAGAAATAAAGCGAACAGTTCATATTAAACAACAGTTACCTATTGTTTAGGTTGCTTAAGCAATTATGTATCATATATATGTGCTCTTTACGTAAGACTTTCTCGACATTACACAGAAGGAACAGCGAGCGCCCTCCAGCAGGTGAAGAATGCTATCTCGAAGGATTGGAGTCGTGTCGTAGTCTCATATTTAATAAGGTCGTATAGCCCTATCGTCTCATAAGGCCGGTGGTCAAATTGGCCTCGTATTTTACTGCCAGTTGATTAGTTAGTTAAATTAACGCAACGTTTTATTAAAACTTAGCATACGGCCCTTCTGATGCTGATAGGTCCAGGCTTTTGAAGCATCAAATACTGCAGTTTAATGACAATTAAGACGGGATCATTCCGTGATTTAAGCGGCTTCGAGATTGGAATGTTCCATTTATAATCTCTCCGTGTTATTCGAAAAGTGACTGAGGAAATCTCAATACCATTTCTATGGATATGTCAAGCAGTAAAGTTTAATCTTTTGAATATTTACGAGACCACGTTAGTTGTAATTCTTTTTTACACACTTCGTTAGAGGTTTACAGCGTGCGTTATGTTTTCTAAACTTGTATCGTGATTTTATGATAGTGGATTAAAAATACATACATTATGGAATATGGTTATATGTATGTGTGGTTATAAATAAAAATATATTAGATTTGATTATGTGTAGACCACCTATGTATGTGTTGTGATAAAGAGGTTTTAAGATACGAAGGGAATTTGCAGTAGCTTCCATTTAAGATATCTACCTTTCTGGTCATCTTGTTTTGAAGATAAAAACTTCAGTGCTACGAATCGGAGTTGTATATGGAGTCGGTAGCGAGATCTATCTTATTTACAACATGAATGTTTTGACGTCAGTTTTATTATAATGACAAATGTTTCCTTAATTTGTGCGATACTGTAATATTGTTAACTGCCTCGGTGGCGCAGCGGTAGTGAATGCGACTGCTGAGCTCGAGGTCTCGAGTTCGATTCCCGGGTCGGACCAAATGTTTGTATGATCTACAAATATTTGTTTCGAAGTTTGCGTGTTTTCTATGTATAATATGTATGTATTTACAAAAAAAAGTATATAAATTAATTATTTATTTAATACATTAGCATTTACTAATTTGTCAATGTATGTAACTTCAATTTTGACTTTGGTTGGTTTGGCAATTTTAAATTAACCCAATTATAAATGATTTTACTGACAGCATGAAACTTAACAACATATTATTTTTAAAATGAGTTCAAATTTACGCTAGTCGTTTGCGGGTTACGTGGCAAGACATGAAATGTTGCCAGAAGATAATTAACGCTAAGCAAGTGTAAATTATACGTGTTCATAATATAAATTAAATTTACGAAATAGCACACTTATTTCAAGGGTCGGTTTATGTGTAACGTAACCGATAAAATATATGTAAGGGACATTTAGTGAACGAGTTCGCACGAAGGTTACGAAAGCTCCTCTAAACTAGATGTGCATGTACTCTTGTGCAACTGTTTACACAGAGTAATGTGTTCTGACTATATTCCGCTAATTAGCTGCTATGAACATGTCTTTGTATTGGGTATTTTGTATTCTAAACATGACTTTACTTTAAGTATTGTGTACCTTAAAGAAATGAACTTAAAATAAGAAGACACGTTACAATAAAGTCTACATAATGTATCTTCCGATTTAGGATCACTCTTGAATTTGGATGTAAGACTGTTTTAAGTTTATTTGTGGTTACACTTTTATAGTAGTTATCAACTGTATCCCAGAAAAAATTAAAAACAATTTAAACATTGCTCATAAAATCTATCCAATGTTTAAAAGTACATTTTTATAAGAATTCCGAAGTTGAGTACTCGAAACATCCGCAATTGGGTAACATTATACCATTAGCAGGAAATGTGTTTTTAATAAAAGTTCAAGCGATGGCTAGTAAGAAATGCATTAGGTTAATCGTCGCTAGTTCTGGAGAAGGGCCTCTTGTTAAGGGACACCAAAAAAAAGTACTTAATGGAAGAGCTTGGACATTCTTTTTTTAAAAGTTGTTACGCATCGTGTTTTTTTTTTAATTATTTAGTTACTAGGTTTTTTGTCCTATATTTTATTAGTTCTTTTAGAGGGTAATTCATTTACGTGTTTTGTGTAAAAGAAAATACCAAAATTAACCAGAAAATTAAGCAATGAAGAATACAGCTCATTACAATTCATTATGGTAATTATCGGTGCGTTGAAGACGTTGATAAATGTTTAAAATTAATTTTTATATTTATGTTGGCCGTCATAAAAACAATAACTATCTTGTAAGAAAGATTTTTTTTTTAAATATTTAGGCAATCTTTTTAGATGTTTATGGGATATTTTTCCCAAACAACTACACCTGCTTGAATATTATGTTACGAAACCAGTTTTGGTGTAAGCATGCGACCATTCCTCGGTTTGTTTGACTTAGTTGAAAGGAGATAATAGCCTTCACTTCCTCAAATTCGTCTCAAGATGACTCGACATAGACCGTGAGAAATAAAATGATAGTTTTCGTGTACTTCAGTCATTTTCAACAGTAAGTGTGAACCTACCATTTCAAGTTCTTATTTTGACTTCTGACTCTATTTATTTTTTTAGTTCGTCTGAGAATCTTGAGAATTTAAAAGCTTTATAGACTTGACAGTTTTCGATTTCTCTTTAAGTCTATTTTTTTCATTGGTCACCAATTTGTATCTCATTTTCTTATTAAAACAAAGAAGATTACAAACCCTAATCATCCAGTCTATTAAAATACTCTTTGCAACTCGCAACTAAGTAAAGTCTTACAATTAAATATGCTTAAGTTATACCCTTAATTGATATTATACTATTACTTTAATAGTTGTGCCATAGAGATGTCATAAACTAGCAAGTTGTAAGTGAAATAACTCAGCCAGATCTGAGATAGCGATATGTCCATTCAATGCAAAAGATATTTCGTACTTCATGTTTATGAACATGTTAGCGAATCCATTGCAACAAGCTCTATGCATAATATAAGTGCAACCATATTATAATAGAAGTTACGCTTTTCTGACGCTATTCTGCTTGATAGAAAACATGAATAGAATGCAAGAGTGGCGGTCACTATACTCATTGTGAATGCAGACAATGGCAGTATGGTGACCCACACCATGACCTCCTATTGGTCCCTCTTTGAAGTGCATCGGCAATGTGTTTCAATCAATCTATCGCCGTCCACTGCTGAACGAAGGTCTTCTCCAAGGAACACCAACCATCCCGGTCTTGGGCAATTCCCATCAATCCGCTGCCAGCCAGCTTCTGCAAGTCGTCGGTCCATCGCGCCGCAGGGCGCCCACACTCCGTTTGCCCAATCGTGGTATCCACTCTAGTACACCTCGGCTCCAGCGACCATCGGTTCATCTGGAGACATGGCCGGCCCACTTCCGCTTCAGCATACTGATTCTCCGCACGATGTCAGTGTGTTTAATAATTGTAAATTTTGGAGATGAATATCAAGATCCATCATTGATAGTTTCATATAGGGTGGATGCTGCTCCTCCTTTCTTTTCTCTGAATTTAATTTGGGGTCCGTGCAAAGAGTGTTGGTAGGTTTCTTTCATGTCCGGCTGCCTGTGAACACGAAATCTCTTTTGTAACGAAATCGATCCTAAAGTGGACAAAGAAATAATCTGAATTAGGATTAGAAACGAAACGAAAAGGTGAAGAAATTGAAGGTAAAGAAAATGGATAATCAGAACCAAGATATGGGGTACAGCAGTTTTGATGGAACTGTGGTGGACTAATACTGCTTACACTCACCCGTATACTCTTTGCAGAATCTGAGAAGTACCTCATTAGTGCATGAACATCAACTGGTCACATTTTTTATCTTGATGTAATATTATATAGTAGCAAAATAGTCTCTATGAAGATTACACATTGTTAAATCTCTCATAAACGGTTAACCTGACAGAATTTGATGTGGCTTTGTAACATAATATTATTATTATACTTATTTTCTTTAATGATGGGTTGGATCCACGGTTATTTGTGAATTGCAACATATCCTGTAATACTTTTAAAATGTAAGCTACCTGTAAACTCATCATCCATTTACGATCAATGTACGTGCTCACAACGGAAGTCACCGATAGACATATATGTACAGGTGATAATTGATCTCACGGATGCTGTTATGGACTCAATTCTTATGAGTATAGGGTTCAGAATCTTTTGGCATGTATTCAAATTTGGTAAGGGCTACTCGTATTTATTCAGATTTTATTTTGCACTTAAAAATTGAAATTATGGTATCTATCAGAGATGTTTAATACATAAAATTAGTGTATAAACTTTTAAATTGTTGTGTTGACTTTGTTTCTCTGTATATTGCGGTCTTTTTAGTGACCAGTCAGTTTTTGGTAACAGGGTTTTATAAAACACTTAATTATCAACAGTAGTTTACTTTAACATCATTAAAAGTAGGCTAAATTTAAAAATAATTATGAAAGTCCAGGAAGTGAGTTGTTTGTTCCACACTTTTCCAACCACTCACATATATTAGTGTATTTCTTTTTTTGATATCTGTTTATTTTTCCTTTTGCGTTATTCTCTGAGCTTATAACCTAAGTTTACACTTTACTTAAATAAACATCAAAGTTTAATTTTTTTTTTTTTCTAAGAGCCTGCCAAAGTGACTCTACTCTGCCTGATGGAAAGCATGAATAGAATCCAGAAGTTGTGGTCACTATACTCATTGCAAATGCAGACAATGCAGTATGGTGACCCACACTATGGCGGCCTTGTAAGATGCTTTTCACAACCTGCTTGGGGACGTAAAAGGCATGACAGTCATCGTGATAGTCTAAGGCTTACACAGTTACCACGATAACTGTCACCCCTGCATCAATGGACCTCCGGTCTCACACCCACCAACGAAACACGACAACACGGATGCTGGCACTTTAGGTTGGTCTTCTGTGGGAGGGTAGTACTGCCCCGGTCGAGCCGGCCCGCTCGTGCTGAAATCAGCGTGGCTCTACTACCTTTTAAATTTTTTGTTTCTTACAATTTATTAAAGTGCCATCCCTACTATCAAAAAAAAGTTGCCAAAAATACGTATCAGAGGTCTCGCACTTAAGGTTAAACACCTACCTGTTTTGAATCTTTAAAACAAGTTTGTGCCACTGTATGCACTCAAGTTAGGGATGTGTCCGCCACTGTTACATTTAAAAAGACTTTACGGTCATAAAGATCAATTACAGAAGTTTTACAACATGTAAAAGCTTTCAAATCGGGATTTAGTTTATAGTGGCACAAGTGAACGGAATTTTGGGCCAAGTAACATTAAACTGTCAGTAATTGTCATACTAAAAATGAATATGTTTGCGTTGCGAAATACAAACAAATATTAGTTGTATTATTGCTTTGACTATAGTTTAATCATAAAAAATAACTCAACACGTCCAACAAAAGCTTTTGTTATAGATTTCTCGTGAGACATTTTTTGTTTGCTTTTTTAGCCTAGTGTTAGTCACTGACAGGCTCTGAATGTGGTTTGATAGATGTAAAGTTATTCGATTTTCTCAAGAGCAATTTTAAGTGCCATAGTTACAATAAAAAACTACACTAATGTATGAATGAAAATTTTGAACGGTTGTGTCACTTTCTTTGCAGGGTGAATTGAATTCGATCAGATATCACCATTTTCTTCTATCTAAAAAAAATTTTTTTATTGCTTCATTATTTGTCATGGACAACTTCATCAATAAAATGCATGCACGCAGAAAGCGCATGAACCGAAAATGATATATTACTTGCATGTAACGCTCACAGCGATATAAATTTGATACATGGTCCCGGAACAACGAATCACGTATAAGTGCGCACGCGCACCGCCGCCATTGTCTCAAATTCACCCAAACGAACCGGTTCCCGAGATAATAGCACTAAAACGTCCATCCAAGAACAGTCTCCGCGGAGAAATTCCGACCACAGTAGTTTTATTCGTTCAGACTTTAGGGATTTCTGGACGAAGGTATTTTTCCATAAAAACTAATAGTGGACCCTATATTTATCGCTGGACCAACAAATAAATTACGAAACGACAAACGAACGCTACTGATATTTCGAAATATTACTTCTCGAATCTTATTCCTATTCTATTATGCTACCGGCACAGGCCATTAACGGCGATAGGGAATTAGTAGCTTCTTACGATTAATTGAATATACATGTTACGGTTGAATTCCTGAGGTTTCGACGTCGTATGTGTAGCGGTAAACTCTGAGTACTTCAGAGGAATGAGGTGTGTATGCAAAACAATGAAACCGGTACAATTAGCGTCATCTCTTTGTCTAATCAGTGCTGCTTCAGACCTCATAGTTATTCGTAACCACACCACTTAATCTACTTGGCTACATGTACCACATAAATATAACAGATGCAGTGACATAATCACTCAACGAAACTCACTAATTTATACACCAATATGTTTAATCACGCGAGCTTTTTTTACGAGTTCTTTAAGCATAGGTGACCACTGCCAGCTCAGCAGATATGTATGCAGGACATGATTATAGGTACATACATTGTCATATAGTGTCCTGGTAAGACACGGTACTTACAAAGGCCAGATATTTGCTAGTAAATGGATACGAGATTGCAAAAAACATCTCAACATAACCTCTGGCCCTTCAGTCTTGATTGCATATTAACATTTAAAAATAAAACCAAACGGACCAATCCAACAACTGTATTGATTCATTCCAATTGATATCAGCAGTTTTTTTCTTTTATACCCCATAGGGATTTTATTCGACACAGATTACATATTGTACTTTGTCATTATCAGGCGCATTGCCTCTGAGCGGCAAAAGATTTCCTACACAGCTTCAATGAATAATAATAAGCCCAAAGGTATTGAACCATGACTTAATGCTATAAATAATGTGATACAATCTATGCTCGGTCGGCGTCTTGTATGTACTGAGTCATTATAGGCAGACTGGCCTTATGAAGTTAGTGCATGCAAATGTGTGCTTCTGTTGCAAGTTTGAATAGGCATTTAGCATAAGAGCGCCATAACTGGCTTAGTTCCTAGCCAACGATAATATGACTGGCTACAATACCTTTTACTTAACGTGTTCTGACCACGAAACTGCCACAAATTCAGGATTATCGATTGTACTTCGTGATTCAAATATTTCTATAATCTTGATAAGATAAAACTTCGTAGATGCTATGAAACTATAAGTCAACGTCTAAATAACAGTTACAAAAATGCTGACGATAAAATAAAAATATGCATTTATTGGATTAGAGATGAAAAATTAAGAGACTAGAGAAAAATGTTTATAGAAGATTATCTAGTTTCAAATAATTGTCTATCTGACAACACTCGTTTAAATTTTAAATCGAAAGATTAAATAGGTGAAGTTATTCATGAAATTTTATCGAAAATGTCATAACATGGCGTTAATCATTTGAGTTATAAAAAAATAAGTCCCAATTTAGAATGCGTTAGTTTATATATTCATAGATGAAACATATGAGATGAATTAAAAGGTTAAGCACCTGCATAAGGAAAAATAAGACGTTTATAACTTGATCGTAATATTTTCAAGAAGTTGACAATACTTTTATTGTGATTTAGCTCAAAAAGTTTATTCAGCAGATTTAAACAGGTGCAACACATGTATAAAAATGTATATTTGGATCAATGATTCATTATTATACATTAATATCAGCAAATCAACCGATTTAACCACAAAGAGATGCCAGCAGATGCATGCCAATATTCTACCGATGCCTTCCACGATCGCGGTTGGGCTTTATTTTTTGTATATTATTTTTTATTCGTCGAATGATTTAGTTTTGTATTCAAGTTTGGTATTTGGCAGATGTTCCTCGGACATTTGATGGCAGCATTTGCATTTATATCTTCAAAGGCCTGGTGTGAAATTATCTTTGAGCTTAGTCGTTTGTTATGCATTCAGATTGCGTTTGCACTTTTGTTATTTATTGTTGGGTTGTGTAATCTGTAATAAAGATATTTAACGAATCGATTCGTGTTTAAAGTAATTAAGGTTTAGTAAGTTTTACCAAGTGTTTATTACTCAAAATGTATGCTACAATTACTGATTGACCAAAGTCCTAACAAACGCATTCTATTTCGTCACTTACAACTTATTGTTAGTAACTAATAAATTTATAACAACGTTTATGTTTCTCGATGCAGTTACACACAATTCAAATTGAATCAATGCTTGTTCTCGATTCAGAACACCGATCCCCTTTATGTGATTTAATTTAATAGAACATTTATAATAGAACGGTCGATACGTTCCCTTGTCCTTTGAAGATAAATAAGAGCATACTACGTGTCCTTTACAGTAGATCTAGGTTACAGTTTAAAATATATATTTGCAGTTGTTCTCAACTTCTAACATATGTTAGTCGTAGATTTTTCATCTAACCAGTTTTGCCAGTATTGAACACATTCATTGAAAATTGGACTCTTTTTACATGAACTTTATAATCAAATTACATAATGAATGTCTCAGTTTCATTGTTTGTGTTAAATTGTGCTTGGTTTTTGTTTTGTTAGTTAAACAGAGTGCAACTCATTTGTCTGAGGTCGTTTAGCGTCCTTAACATTTAACTAAAGTGTTTTATTGTCTATAACTTGATCTAAAATATTTTATAATGTGAATGTCGTAGGATCGGATTTACAAAAAAGTACTTTAATAATGAAGATTTTAGGTGCAGTATTCAGACACAACTAAGTCCATTCTTAAATTGTCATTGTTTAATTTGTAAACATTGAAATGGTTAAAAATACTTTTATATCATTTTAACTAACGAAGAAGGTCATCTTCTCTTAATAATACGGTAAGTAGGTATACTTAGTAATAAAAATACTTATCTAAATATTGTATTATTATCTGATTATAATAACTGAATATCACACAGCAAAAGTATCCCACGAAATTCTCCTTCGGCCATTCCAATAAAGTCTGACCGTACACAATTTAGATCGTTAGTGACAATGCGATGTGATACAGATATCTGCGATTGCGCCGGCGCACAAACGAGGCCCATAAAAGGCGTCAACTGTTCATTAGATCCGGATACACTTGATGAGAAGGCTCTATGTTTAATTCCATGTATCATGTTACCCTTCTATTTTTTCGCAGTTGTTATTTAACTCTTTAGAACTTTTGATATGATGACTGAGAATGTAGGTTTTGCTAAAACAACTGCAATAGCCTATTATACCCATGAGATAAGTCATTTCACCCGTCTGGTGATATTGTTGAGAAATGAGGACTTACACGCAAAATATATAAAAATAATCTTTAAAATGGATTGTATATCGAGTCAAAATTTGAAATCGGTGCAGAATTTTTGGAGGTGTTGAAGCGTACACAAACCAACTTAATAGACCATCATCTGCCCGTTGCAGTCCGCTGTCAGATAGATAGATAGATATTTATAAAATTAAATTACGAAGCGGAACTAATATTACATCAAGACCGGAGACTCTTCGCTAAACTTATATCATATCTTGATTCGACTCGATGTCTCACAGATGCCATTCAATATCTTAAATCTCTATAACAATTTAATATCTTATGAAATTTAAATAATTGAAAATGATCATCAGATAATATAATATAAGATAATATTAAGATATTCATGTTTTATAACGTCGACGAATTGTAGGCTACATATGAATTTAGCCTATGCGGTTAATAAAAAGTACAGACAAATAAATTTGAAAGAGATAATTATCAGCGACAAGACGGTAATTTAAAAGATTGATACTCATTTAATAACAGTACCTATGTTTTTATTGAGGCAATTAGTGAATCACCTGTATATATTTATGACAAACATTTCCCCCTATCGTTTCTTATAAGTACAGGGTGGGCCACGAATTAGATAAATTTGAAAATTCTTATAAAAAAAATCATTTGGTATATTATAAAAATCGTTTATTTACAAGAAAACGAATTAATTGGAATTTATTTTTTAAAAATTACATCGTCTAAATGGCCACCGTTTCGGCGATGAAATTATCGTTCACTCGTTGCACTCTTCTAAGCGAGCACTGAAATTTTTGTTTGTTTTTCTTTGGCACTGAGTTGAGAAAGAAGGACACGGCACTATGGTAAGCGGTGCCTAGAAATTATCGTGACACTAATGTTGTCATGCCGTGCATTGCTATCCACGATCCATGGTTTTCTCTGATGAGATACCTACTGGATACTGACGCCTCCAATTTGAATAGAAAACTGCTGTTTTACAATTAAAATGTTGTTTGTAATAAAATTATATACAACGGCGTTAAAGATGAAGAAACCTTTGACGATAATGGTCGAGTCTGTAACCATCTTACGATAAAAAGCCGCCATACCAAAGAGTTTCAAACGAATGACAAGTCTTAAGATTGTTTTAACAAAAATAAACTTGCCCTCTAAATCTGTGATAGCAACTTGTTCTAAGAACTGACGAAAACACATTATATATAATAAAAAACAGTTATGAACGATGTCCATGAACCTTTGTTACACTATCACCGTATCTTGATGACAATATGAGTAATAAAGCTGGTGAAGTTCACTAAAAAGTACCGACAGTACTAAATGTAGGTATAAAACAAATCATTCTACTTACAAGCGAAAATCAACTTTAAATTGTTCGTTATAAAACTCTTTTCAAAATAAAATAAAAATGACACATGAAAATTCACCTGCGCCCGCGCATATCTCGATGCGAGAAGCACGTCTCGTTGCCCGCCACGCTTTATCTTGCAGTCATATGTCTTAATGGTCTAAGACCACATGAGAGCATGAAGGGATAACTGGAAATTTCTGTGATATATTCATTTAGTTGAACATTTCTATTTAGGTTAAAACTCTTCACAACAACAAACACATCCACAACGGATGTGCTTTTGCGATGTTCGTGAATAAACTTTCTCGTGAAGCTGAACACGAACATTTATGAATCTTAATTTCTATAACACAATAATAATTTATAAAATAGGGTATATGCATGAGACTCCACAACGGACAAAATATTTTCTCTATTCCTCCTCTAAATCTGTAAACTTTCCTACTAAGAAAATATATCTATGTAATTATTTTTAAAGTTTATTACAATTTATTAGCGAAATTTAATAATCAAATAGTGTTTTTTTTAAATTCCCCCGTAAATTTTTAAAACGCAAAACTATTGGTGAAACAAAATTTGACGTCATTTTACCCTCGGATCTTTTCCTAAAGTAGATTATATTTTCATCGAACTACTCGTATGTAAACGAAACAGTATGTGCAGTTAACTAAGTAAAAGATATTGTTATATGTTTTTTTTTACTTTTTTTACCTCCTTACTTATGTTAAAATCATCTTCACAACTGTTATATTATTTACTTTTTATTATATTTCTTTACTTTTCCATGATAGTAAGCTGATTAGAAAAAAAATACTCGGTGTATGTGTGAACCAAATACTTCGTTGTTGACACGAGTCTAGTCCACCGTCACAGAACAAACGCACCCAAATGGCCGAAATTCTCCGAAAATTTATAGTAATTTTAATCTTTTTTTTTAGCTTTTTGGTTTTTATTTGGGATGTGTTATATTTCTTTTTGGTAGTGTAATGTCTAGTTGAAACGTTTTTAAAAATAAAATGAATATTCTCTATTGTATAAAAACAGTCAAATAGATTTAGTTGGTGTTGTTACAATATTTTTTTTTAAATGAACACAATACTTTAAGCTTTTTCTTTAAAGTTTTCTTTTCTTTATTTTTATTTCTGAAGCAGTTCCCCTAAACCTTTTTATACATTAATTCTTAATAAAACTAATACTACACGATCATAGATCAAATCTTTTTAATATCGTCAGTATCTTGACCTATTCGTCTAATGAAGCCTTCTAATGATCTACAACAATGCAATTGTTAAGACATGATTTATCAATACATTTAATCATTCATTCAGTTATCACAATCGTATTGGTAAACCAGACTGTATGTAAGAACATAACACATACGCTACCCACAAACATTACTGAATTATCATAGATTTAGGTTACGTTATGACAAAGATTTTGATCTTGTATGTTTTTTGTATTGTCATTACATCGACATCACTCAATACCAACTTATTTTACTCTCTTGTTTTATTGAATACATGATTGTAACTTGATTCTAAGAAAAAATATTTGTCATGCAAACGCTTTAACGGTTAGTCATTGCAGTTAAAACTGAGACTGATTTGCGCAACACATATTTAAGTTTTTATACACTCAATACAACTACTACATAGCGGAGTTCATGTAAATTTACGATTAAAAGGCAGATCTACACAACTCCTAATGCATTTAGAAGTCATATCACATAAAGATTTTTTTTGACATATTTTTGCTCGAATGACACGCCATTTTTAATTCCATAGAGCAGAATACGTATAGCTGACGTATGCTAAGTCTGTCATAAACTGCGTACCACAAACGATCAATCTAAACTGTATTACAAGATTTGAGACTATCAATTATACATTTAATGAAATAATAGCGGCCGAACATCACGACATTCGCTACATGCTTTCGTATCAATAGGGATGGCTTATGGCCATGAAACAATAGGGAATTATGTTCAGTAAAAGCCAGATAGACTTTAATTATTATATATAAAAAAAAATACCTAACAGAAATGTTCTCACCAGGCGATTGTAAGTTATCATAATCTGGATATTTCTGATGATTAAACACGACGACTTTAACGCGAGATTTCGAACGACAATTTCAACGCAGTTGAAGAGGTTACCGTGGCCGAAATTGGTCAAGTATGTTACTAATATTTCTGAAGACTTTCGGATACCGTTTATATCTTCGTTGTTTCGACTGCATTTTGTAGATATGAAAATCTCTAATTTCTTTCAACTTTCACCATCACGAATATTGGTGTCTAAGCCTATTTACATAGTGTTTAATTGACAAATATATCTATACATATACATATATGTGAGTGTCGTTATCTATCTTTGTACGAAACTTGATCCAAATCGGTTCAATGGTTAAGATTTGAAAATGATACAGAGACTTATATCAGCATTTACAATATTAAGTACGAATTAGGTTCAATTTTAGTTGCGTTTGAACTTTCTAGACATTGATTTTTGAGTCTTTCGCAAATCTTTTATTGTATGAAAGAAATACGAGCAACCCTGCACACGACAAGGTATTTAAATCAGTGCGTGCATCGTTTGCAACGGTGCAACAAGACATATATTAATATATATGCGGTGTACCTCATAAGTCCCTCATAATTATTTGTACTGAACTTTCTATGAGGGTAATACAATGATAAGCTATGATTGTTAAGCCATTGGTAAATCTATCTGGTTTTTACCGACTTTAAAAAGAGGAGGTTCTATGTTTCTATGTATGTTTTTTCTATCTATCTATCTTAAGAGCCTGCCAAAGTGACTCTACTCTGCCCGATGGAAAGCATGAATAGAATTCAAGAGTTGTGGTCACCATACTCATTGCAAATGCTGACAACGCAGTATGGTGACCCACACTATGTTTTCTTATGTATACCGATTATACCGTCAATTGTGGACCGATTTGAAAACTATTCTTGTATTCAAAAGGGTATATTCTCAAGGTGGTCCCATTATCTTCAGGTCAGGATCTGATGATGAGATTCTAAGAAAATCGAGGGTAACGCTCAAATTTTATAGACACGTATTGTCTTTATTGCACCTGGCGAAGGTTGTGGAGAGTCTTGGGAGAGGCCTATGTCCAACAGTGGGCGTCTTTTGGCTGAGGTGATGATGATGATAATTATGATTTTAGTATATTTTCTGAAGCTATTCTAGTTAGAGTTCATCTCATTCAGACAAACAAAGACACTCGACCGTGATACACCCATTAAAGAAACTATGAATTAATGACACATATCTAATCTTAACATAACTTTCAATTTAAACAAATGTGCAGTCATTGAACGTCAAACAAAGAACATTTGATATTAATTGTATTATCAGATAAACAATACCTACTATAAAGCTAGCATAAGCCGATGTTGCAATACCGTTGCCACAATAGCTGAGTCTAACTGTCATTAATTAAACTATAAATGGCAAAAGGTTAAGAGATAATTTATCAAAACATAGTATGTTTAGGTTTTTATTGTTGGTTGTAAAAGAGAGCCTGCAATAAATTAATGAATTTACGAGATTGTTAGAGATTTACATGATTTTTAATGATTGATCGTTAAAAAAATGCCTAATCTCAAACTCAAATGCTTGTAAAAGAGTCGCTCCAGTATTGTGTCACAGGAGCGATAGTTATTTATATATTTTATTTATCTACAAACTTTATACACTACATTTGTACATCAGCGGACTTAATACCCAGAGCATTCTCTACCAGTCAACCTTCGGATGGTGTAGAAATTCAATAAAGGTAGTGTACAGAGGTTAACCAGATCAGCGGGGGTACCTTTGTAGCTTCTCCCAGGAGAGGGTCTGACCAGGCATGGCGTTCTTCCTGGAGAGAACCTGAAATAACATAGCCCGGGTCCCCTTCAGAGTAGGACGCCTAAGACTGGCCGCCGGGGTTTTTAGTGGAAAAACCTTATACTCCTTACTCCTGTGTCCCTGAGGAGTCTGAGATCCGAAGGGATTTTTCACCCCGTCAATAAAAAAAAAAACAAAAAGAAAAAATAAGGTGTACAGAGGTTAGATACATATTATGTATACTTATATACACATATACATACTTACAATAGAACACATCATATATACAAATATCAACGTACATAAAGGATGGCTATTTCTCTTACATTTATTTATTTATTTATTTACAACTTAATGCACAAATACATGCATCGGCGGACTTAATGCCTAAAGCATTGTCTGCCTGTCAACCGATTGGGCGATGTAGAGTAAATATGAGATAGATGCACTTAAGAAGTAATTCACAGAGGATTTAGTATATACACTACTAGTTTGACCATAAATAAGCAAATACGCTTACATAAACACATAAATATATAACACATATATATAATACACCTACCTATAACTCATACATATCCGTGCATACATATTACCACTATAAAATATAATAATACCAGGTGATGAAATAAGACGTCGCCAATTCAGCCAGTAAAAGCTTCTTCACTTTACTTTTAAACAAGTCGCGACCTTTAGCCATCCTAAATTCGAGGGGAAGCGCGTTCCAAGAAAGGATAGGATTTACAATGCATAAGTAGTAGTAGTAGTTTAGTACCAAAAGGGTTTAACTGTATTTTTACCGAAAAGTATATTTTAAAATACCTCCCAAGAGAAGTTTTTTGTTATATCGCTATGCCAAAGTCGATATAAGCTTTCAGTACATCTTGAATAAAACATGATTCAAAATCCACTAAAATATAACTTAACATCCTCGTACATTATAAAAACTAGATACAGATATGGAACTAAACGAGATTAAATATGTTAACGACATTTTCCTTTTTTAGTTCACGAACACGTCATCCTAAACACTAGTATTCTTACAATTACGGCGCGTGTATCACGCTACACAACAAATAAAGAAACAATGGTGTGTTAAGTTAGGTGCGCACACGCATGCTTTCGATTCTCAACGTTTATGTAATATAGTGCAATTTTATTGTTTCAAATGTCAAAGTTTGCCGTAATTTCTGAGTATTAGTGCTACATATATGCTATGCTATGTATTCTACAGCATATTGAATACTACAAGAAAACCTTAATGATAATATCTATCTATGTAACACGTATGTATGTATAAATCTGTATGTGTATGTGTGTAAATGTCTGTATATACATATTATAGCTAATGATAAGCTTTACCTTACCAAGTGTAACATCTCTAATAATATGGTGTGCAATAAAGTTTTGAGTATTCTTGTAATATAGAGAAAAGAGATATGATCTGTTATTTTAACACATCCTAAAGGGTATGAGAAACTTTACATGGCTGGTGCTGGTGACACTGTATGTAATGTTTCTCGATTCCAGTAATATCTTCTCTTCTGATAATAGTTTACAACAGCGGTATGTACTCTAGCAATACTACACATTATTAAGTTTGGGATTGTTACTGCATTGTTTGTTAACTATATGTCATGAAATTTTAATTATGTAGTACCTACTTAAGGGAGAAGTCCCAGTCCGTGTTCTGTTTGTCGGTGTGAGTAAAACAATCCTCTTAATATAGGGAGATAGGTATACTTCTCATCTTTTATTTTATTTTTAAACATAAAATTTGAACAACAAATTTAATCTCTGCCATATCTTGAATTAACAAGATCTGCTGTTAGAAGGTCTGTGGGAATTTTTATGAATTAACATTTTTACTATTTTATATAACCACAAATACCGGTTCTGATCTTCGCAATAACGTAAAGCGTGTTCAAATACAAAATGTTCATCGAGTTACATCGACTGTTCAGAACATTATATAGATTAAGCAAAAATAATATAACATTAATCTATTATGTTACACTCTATTCGAATATGTCAGCACCTTTGCGCAACTTGAACTTTAGGATTGCTTTAGTAACTCCCACTGTGTATCATGAATGATTTGAGCAAATACGAGGTCTGGGGCAGAGGTCACTCACCGCATGGACCTCAGAATGAGGTCTATATTTATTTTGAGTATATATTGTACTTGCTGTTGACCTCATGATATGAAGTGCTCGTGTGTTTTGTTGTTACGGTACTCGTTTGAACTCCGTGCAATATACTATATGTATGTATAGTCAGAAAAATCTTAAAAGATCAAAAACCAAACCTGTGAACATCACTCTTAATATGGTCAAAAATTTTTACAAAGTATTAAATTTTTAAGGCAATTATATTTTTCTTCTTTTCTCTCTTTACAGCTCTAAAGAATTATTAAATGTCTTAATTTATCTTTCCATTAAAATGACTGTATAACCAAAGTACTTGACTTCATTTTATAGCAACAATCCAAAAGAGTCCATCTATCCTATTGGTGACGGGCCGAATTTTCTAGACCTCAATCCGTGACCAGTCCACATTCCTTGACACAACGATAAAAAACAAACGAATTTTTGATTCGGCTGACGATTCAACCGTAACTAAAGTTTCTGATACCACTATTTACTCAACATCGGCCATTTATTTACGCACGACCATCTCAATCCGTGATACTAATCATTACAAGTTTTAAGATATTTGAATCATCTTCTATCAAATTACACCGGCCGTGAAATGCCGACGCCCTGCGGAGTTACTGAGTGCACTTTTCGAAGCTATTATTGTCAATCACGAAGACATTATAATATGCAAACACTCTTCAAGTCTATAATTTTGAATATAGTTTAATATCATCCAAGAATATTTCTGTTAACAAAGATGTTTACTGTTCAGAAAACAAATCGTGTATGAGCACTTAATATCTCAAAAGTTTGAAAATTACGTCATCTCTCCCGCTCCATTTAACGGCATTCCCATGTCGTATAACTAATTAACTATATTTAACAGCTGCCGCATTTCAACTGATGCTTCTATTTAACGAATATTAAACTTGAGTACTACTAAATGTCACTCTATATATTTGTTAAGAGCAACACTCACAATGTTCTCTTTGACTCGTGTTCCATGTAAATTGCCGTCAGTTATCATAGCTACGTTAATTTTTCCTCCGGTTTTTTTTCATAAATATCTTGATTGAATTCTTTCTGGACGTGTTAAGAAATCTCATTTAGTTGGAATATTGAGTAATGTATAGATTCTAATAGTGAACGCATTTGTATTGAGTAAAACAATATAAGCTACTTTGAACTCGGCTTATTCTTAATCCTGTACCAAAACACAAAGTAGAAAAACGAAAGGGAATAGTTTAGTTCAGTGTTGGACTTTTTGTGACCGTATCTTTCGCCATTGTCTCGTTTTTGCCATGATGCCGGGCCCTTAATTGGAAATTATTACTGTTGAGAGCTATTGATATTGTATTGTAGACCACCAATCAATTTGATCGAGTAGACAAGGTAATGTGTGCTCATGGAATTTAAAATGTTCGCTAATGGATGGATATGAAAGATATTTCTGAATCTTATGACAACAATGCGATTATTCCTTATTGGAATCAAATATTAAACATCCTTTACCATTTTCAAAAAAAAATTCTGGATTGTCTTTGTTTCTTTGTTTTTATTATTAGTATTATTAAACTTTATTAAATGTATTTCTTCTTACATGAAGCGCTTAAAAAGGTCGTTCATGAATACATAGATGGTTTAACATGGAAAACTTGTTTTGCTTCTCTTATCGTTGAACATATGAGGAGAACAATTATACTGGCATATTATTTCTATTGAGTTAACATATTTTATCTATTTTATTCAATATTATGATTAAAACTAGTATCTGACCTATCGCAGCACAATGCGGAATCGTAATTTTGTAGCACTTAAAGAGAAGCTCCGGTTGTTTAATGAGCATTTCCTGGACTATTATAAATGGATAAGCATGATTATGATCTCATATCGCAAATGATTTTGACACAAAATAATCTGCCATTGTTATGGGATTTTATTAACAGTGCCAAACAAAGTTATAGAAAACTCATTGCTGTTTTTGAGATAATCTATCATTTGTTAATTGTGCCAAATAATGGGCTATATTTGTATACTTGCATCTGCATATGTATCAAATGAATGCACTCGTGTTAGGTATATGTAAATTTCCTGTATTATATGCAATCTATTATCGATAAATTTGTTGACATTATAAATTATATAAGTTGGACTAAAAATTATAGTTTGCAAAATGAAGCGCTTTGGTACTCCTTTGGGAGTTAAAGACGTGATTACATGTATATAGTACTACAAAGAATACCTCTAACGAAGATTACGTAACCTTTCTCACTGTGCCTAAAAATATTATATAAGTCAACATGAGTTCACAGCAGTTTCATTGCTAAATTAATTCTAATTAAATCTAATATGTTATGTAAGCAAGGAGTAGACCATTTTATCATTCTATAATCACATTATTACTTTCTAAAGCTGGTTTTATTGCTGCGAAAGCGTATTTAGACAATTTCCTGTCTCACAACACTCGAGGTTCAATGGTCATGTTATCTTTCTCGCGAATTACTCCGAAATCTTCACAACGGATGTTAGAGTTGTGATCTTATACGAGTATATTTAAAATGAGCTTCAAACTAAAAGTTATACCTATATGGTTGAATTTTCCATATCTATTTACTACTCTACGATACGAAGTATTTGGAAATATTTGATTTGTTTTAAAGTCGAAATTTAACTGATTTTTAAATCTTAATTGCGACCTAAAACGCAATGTTACTAAGCAAACATTTAGATAAATTTTCAAATCGATTATTGAATTGTTTATTTTTTTATCTCCATTCTTGATTCACGATGGCCAGGCATCGATCTGACACCGAGTATCGTACTGATACGATTGTAGACGTCGGCGTGTCATAATATTGTTGCTTGTAGAATAAACATGGTGTGTTTGCTTGAATCGTGTTTGTTTTGAGCCTTAATGAGTATTTATGTATCGTTCTATGTCATTATTACCGTATTGAACAGCTAGGTACAGTAACAACATACATACATAAGTCACGCCTGATTTCCCGGAGGGGTAAGTAAAGGCATATTAAACGCTTACTTTTCGCCAAGCCTATTTCGGCTAATCGGGATGTTCTGTTTGCCCGAGCCTCGTCTGTCGATCAGCAGATGCACCACTCACAGGTGAGGTTCACTTGAAGCGGCGCTCGGTTCTTGGTGGGAACCCTATGCATCCGCTACACTAACTTTGAGTTCCTAGAATTCATACTTTTCTAAAATCAATGAAGACCTTGGATTACGACTATGGACACTAAAAGTCTTAGTTAAACCTACAAAATTAACATAAGCCTCTGCTTACGATGCCATAAACATATAAAGTTTTATGCAAAATTCAACAGATCAAATAAAATCTGAAGACATTAAAACACAAGCTCTTAAAAGTGAAAATTTATTGGAGGCTACTTAATTTTTAAACGACGCTAGCATATCTTGTACATTAAAAATTTATTCAAAAGATAATAGGGCCACGCGAGTGATATTAAAATGGGAACTGCTAATTTAGAAAATGTCCATTTAGTAATTATGTATTCTAGATATGGCCCAAAGAAACAAGCACTGTGTTTGAATGTTAATAAAATTGAAATGAGGTTCAGTGAAACAGTATACATGGTCCAAGTTTGAAGGTTTAAGCTTTATTACCAGGATTTGTCACATTGTTATTGAAAACTAGATACACCCCGCGGTTATTGTTACTTTTGAATCGGATATGAATAAAGTTACTGTATACTTAATGTTTATTTACTTGGAAGGATTCAATCGGGCAGCAAGATAATCTAATCTGATTGATTATTTGCCTAAGATTTAGTTTCTCCATTAAATTTTTAAAAGTAACACTCTTTTCACGAGCAAATGTTAATAATATTCAGTGTGAAAAGTCAATAAATATTCTCACTACTAGACTAATTATTAGTTATCATTATCATCATACATTACACTAGTATCGATCGTAGATAAATAAAGTAACAACGAATAGATGATTTCTAAATATTCTATTTATTTTTTTATATTAAGAGCCTGCCAAAGTGACTCTACTCTGCTTGATGGAAAGCATGAATAGAATCCAAGAGTTGTGGTCACCATACTTATTGCAAATGCAGACAATGCAGTATGGTGACTTACACTATGGCGACCTTGTGAGATACTTTTTCACACCCCGCTTGGGGTGAAAGAAGAACGTAAAAGGCATGACAGTCATCGTGACAGTGTAAGGCTTGCACAGTTACCACAATAACTGTCACCCCTGCATCAATGGACCTCCGGTGTCACACTCACCAATGAAACACGACAACACGGATGCTGGCGCTTTAGGTTGGTCTTCTGTGGGAGGGTAGTAGTGCCCCGGTCGAGCCGGCCCACTCGTGCTGAAATCAGCGTGGCTCTACTACAAAAATAATAATAAAATCTTGTGTATTCTTTCTCAAAATTTTATCCTTCGCGTTATCCTGTTTATAGAGAAAACGACACTGATAGTAGAAAAAAAGGTATTCGATGGGTTGAAAGAATTTTTTTTTATACATATTATGTATAATTGTTATTTTTTTTTTAAATACCATATTTAAATAGTTATTTGTACATAATTAAAATAAAATGTTGATTGGCTAATTTCATAGTGTCGGTTTTTCGTGACGGAGTGCGCTCACGTCGTAACCTTAAAAAATCTTAAACTTATCAATTTCAACTAAATCGCTTGTCCTCACCATTTGGACTGAAGAGATTATAAAGAGTCTAAATAAAGTGCCGACAACCGATTCCTCTGATCATTTGAGTAAACCTCTGCAATTGTGTTGAATTAAAAATAAAACGAATTAAGAAGAGACGCAGGAAGGCATCTTAGGATGAGTTCAGATTTCACCCAATCAGGGCCTCAAAGCTTTTTACAAAATGAACTCTGATTGGCTTATTATAAAATCGGTAACACGAATCTCATTTAGTCTTATCGGTGACTAATGCCTTTCAAATTTAATCGTTATGTTTACTTATTTTAGAGATTTAATGAGTCAGTTTGATTTAGCACCCATTATCAAGAGTAATCTTCTGATGTTAATTTTGAATTACGATAATGCTCTGTCCATCCTACATACAACTACTGTTAACAAAACCTTTTGAATCCTTTGAATATTTAAGTGCTTTATTTATAAATTATTCACACTTATCTGCCTGTGGTCTATTATTTGAATCTGTAGCCGCTTAAATTTCAATCACAAAATGGAATAAGGAAAAAACTAGTAGCCGTGGCATATGAAGCCTAATTTATTTTAATATATTGAATATGTGATACCATCTGGTAATGGTGAAACCATAATTATTGGTGGTGTAGGTGTGACATCTCGATAAGCCCCGGTTATGGTTGAAATCGACGCCATCTGTATTTAAAACTACTTTGTTTTAAGAAAAAAGCTACCGTTGATTACACAATTTACATACATATCTGTTTGGATTTAGATATAATTATATCTAGGTCCGAGAAACTCGTCAATTTTTATGTACTTTTAACTTTGGACCACAACCGGTTATTATGGAATCCAAACATATCCGAGTATACAATAGGTGGGCTGACTTAACACGTTAACTGTTTTTTCAATTAATTAAATTACACTAGAGTTTAAAATAGTTTAGTTAAAGTTAAATTAAACTGTATTTGTGGCAAATAATCGTTATTTTTCCAACGAAATTATTGTTGCCATGGTGTATACAAAGTACTGTAGGGCCGTCATGCCATACTTGAGGGGGAAAGTACGTTTCCCCCGGGATAAGGCCTAACCGGGCATGACGTCGATTTGGGAAGAACCTGAAATCATATGGCCTGGTTTCCCCCCAGAGGTCGGTCGTCAGGACCGTTTTTAATGGGAACACCACAAACTCTTGACTCCTGTACCCAAAGGAACAGGAGATCCGAAAGGATTTTCCGCCTTATCAACATCGAATTATAATTATATACATAAAATAAACATATTTGGTATTGAAATTCTGAAATAAAACACAAAGGTTTATCATGAAAATTTTAATTACAATTTAAATTTTCACATAATTGTGTTATATCGTAAAAGTGTACAATTTACAATGCTTAAAATATTCAATTCTTCGTGCGTCATAAAGACATTTGAATGTTTCTTTTTTATTTTTCTTACCGTCTTTTATTAATGTCGCTCTATTAAAAGATTTTACAGCGTCTTACCCGTTTGATGCACAAATTACTCTTCACAAGATAGATGATGCCATGAACTTTATTGGAGTGTGACTTCACCATGGAATTATTCCATAAATTTTAATTTGTGGCTAATTTCGGGCTCATTATGTGTCCATCGTGAATTATGGAGTTTTGATATTCTTTTTATAAATTAGAAATGTCGCTGTAAAAGATTTAAACGCAAGTAAATTGCCTGTGACGTACCCATTTGTCGTAAACGATAGAATATTGTAGAGGTGCCGACAGCTCTTTCTATTACCCTCTGACTAATCTATTCTGTTTCAACATCACTGATTTAAAACTTCCATTTTGATGTTGCTTTATAATGTATTCTTGGTCAAATGCCAACTAATTACCGTTATAAAGTCTGATCTGCTTTAATTATGACAGGTTGAAGGGTGGTCATGCCCACTTCTGTCCGTTGCCTTGATGAATCAGGCTTAACTATAGTACTTAGTGATCCCTGATATTGTAAGCTATTAAATTCAACTTGTCTTATTTGCCAACTTTTTTACTATCTTCGCTGTGTCCAAATTATAAAATCATTTCAATTTGTTTCGTTTGTATCATCAAGGTTTAAAATACAATTGTCTAGACGATGAAAGATGAGAAGTGATGCAACTAGGTATGCAAATCACGGGGTCATTGTCCGCCATGTTTGATCAGCATCACTTGCTGCGCCCGCGCCTTATTGGTCCGCGCACTCCGCGCTCAATCGATTCGTACTGCCCCGGCGCAGATAAGGTCAATGTCGATACGCCTTTGATGTGCTACCGATTTTCGATCTAGAATAAATCTCTTTTTGTATTTCTCGTTAGCAGTTTATTTTTTATTAATACGTTTTCTGAGATTTATGAATTAGTGATGTCACTGTTTCTCGGCCCAACTTTTTGATTGATCTTTTTATAACCATCTATCATTTATTTCTCTTGTAATAAAAATGTTATTTTTTTGTCGTCCAATAATTATTGATTTTCAATCTTTTAGAACTTTTAGCTGTTAACGGACGCATCGTAACCTGTTTTATATATGCATAATTATATATGATACTATAATTTGTTTGTCATGTTATACGCATTTAAGACTTGCTACTACTAAACAGCTACTAAAAAGCACAAAAATGAAATAATGGTTGGGCTAGAAAATATACAGTATTTATGTAAGATAGTGAATCTGATGAAATGATAGTGAACTGAATGACAAAATCTGGCAATAATGTCAACGATCCGCTGACTAAAGTTTATCCACTATATTTCCTTTTCTTTCTAATATCTGACATTTTATTTATGAAGTTATCTTAAAGATACATTGAAGGAAAATGTCAATCAAACAGATAAACGTCTACTATTTAAACAGTGATGGGTGTTAAATTATATCATTATTATCTGTGATAGCATCAATGCATGAGCATACCGTGTCTATGCGCAAGCGCCGTCCGCTAATCGAAACAACACGTGCTACTAAACTTTCTCATTATTAAGACCGACTGGACATTATACAACCATTATTCCCGTAACTAATTATTGTTTTTTTTATTTCCAGGTAAGTTTCATTTAAGATCCGGCGAGGTTTGTAGTATCACTTTAAAAACCTATCCACAAAAATTCTTGTTAATAGATAATAGTTAACAGATAGAAGTATATATTTTTTTATTGATCATCATTTTATCATTAAAAGACCCTTTTAAACTTCAATGAAGCCAAGTTTCAATGATTATCAATTTCTTGATTGCCTTTCTTGTACCAATTATTCCTGTCTTAGTAGTTTTTCTCTCACTCATTCTGGTGAACACATGTTACTGGACTCACTAGTATAGTCGTAATCCCGTTGCCTAATGCCTCCTCTACAGTACTCGTGAAGTACGAAGAAGTTCCTCGGCGAAATACTCTAGAAAGTCGCCCGAGGCGAGGTAAAGTTTGACGAGGTAAGCCGCAGTGCCTCTACACTATTGTGCATGCGTCTAACATTGTCTAACTTCGCGAGTAGTGTAGAGGAGGCATAATATTTCTGATATTCTCCAATATAACCACTTATTCCTATCTGTAAATGACTACATTCCCAAGAAGAGAAGGCTTCAGTCAATCAACCAAGCTTAAAACAATCCTATCAAAACCAATTACAAAATACGACATCATGGCGACCCTGAATAAAATTAGGAAAGAGGTTTTAAAGCTGACTGATACTAGAACTAGGCGGTATGGATAATACACAGCAGTTTCGACATTTCCAGGAAGGAATCAATAATACATTTTGAATAGATATTCATATTCAAAAATAGCTTTCCAAGGCTATTGTCATATGGATTAACATATTTTATATCGCAGATACGCGACGGATAGCATAAGAACAATGTTTCAAGATGGCGTCTGGCGTGGTGGTAGATAGTTTTGTTATTACTGTTTTTATTTATTGTCTTTAACTGCTTGACTTCACTATGCCTCTAATATATTTTTTTATTTAAGAAAGGAATAGATATACGAGTATTGTTTATGGATTGACTAAATTACTTCTTACGATTTGTGGTTACAAGCCGTAGGGCATATTAGACGACAATATGAACTTAACCAGTGAACTTATTTAGTCCGTGGGTGTCGTAGAAGCCCGTCAAGAGGTAAACTTTGCAGGACAAGAGCACTGCAAGGAGGAGGAAAACTTTTTTTTAAAGAGGCAACGCCCCCACTAGGAATAAATCCTGTGTCGCGGAGAACTTTACAAACCTACAAGAAACGGACACAAAGAATACCCAGACTTAGAACAACAATTTGTGGATCACATAAAGTGTAGTTCCGTGTGGGACTTGAACCCACAACACTCAGCGCAGTAGAGAGAAGCGGGGCAACCGCTTTAACCACCAGACCAGCCGTACAGGCCAATTTGAAACCATGTAAACCATGTAAAAACTCGTTTTGCAAGCCTGGTATAGTAAGCCAAAGCATCATTTCTAAGGAGTCTTATTTCCAAACGCTAGTGATAAGAACCTTACTCCGTTTATGAATATAACAAACTTAAATTTGCAATTACAGACTATCGGTAGATCGAACTTGTTGGACGAACTATTTGCATATTGCTTGATGAACTGTTGTTGCCTTTTTCTCAAGTTTTAATATAATATCACGATGATTTATAGATATTTAGGTGTTTTATGAAATCAATCAAGTTTTCGATGATTAGTCGTCACGTTGCGTCACCTTCAAATTTAGTTTTGAGATGTTTCTTTTTAATAGTTGTATAAAATAGTTAACGTCATAAATACTAATTAGAACACATTCTTAGTTTTGTATTTTCATTAATTTCTATGTAAGATGGTAAAAGTATGTACTGAATGGACTACTCATAACATAAATGAATGGTCGTTTAATAACTATTAGGTGAATTGAATTTGTTCTCTTCTTCTTGTTCTTCTTGTCAGCCAAAAGACGTCCACTGCTGAACATAGGCCTCTCCCAAGGTTCTCCACAACAGCCGGTGTCGTGCCGCCCGCATCCAGCAGCTACCCGCGCCCTTCACCAGGTCGTCGGACCACCTTGTGGGGGGCTTACCAACGCTGCGTTTCCCAGTATGCGGTCGCTACTCCAGACCTTTAAAGCTCCATCGGTCATCGTTTCTGCGTGTAATGTGCTCCGGCCACTGCCACTTAAGTTTAACAATTTTACTGGCAATATCGGTGACCTTGGTTCCTTTGCGGATCTCATTCCTGATTCGATCACGTACAGAAACTCCGAGCATTGCCCTCTCCATTGCTTTCTATTTCAATTAAAAACGAATTTCAATTTTAAAATTAAAACAACGTGAATATATACTGTTGCTGTATATAAGTTAAAGGTGACTATTAAAATTTATATTTTTCGCGTGTTCTTTCAAAGTCCGGTGGCAGGACAGCTTATATTCTTGCCGTAGTGTTTTTTTTTTTATACCACGACGGTGGCAAACAAACATACGGCCCGCCTGATGGTAAGCGGTTACCGCAGCCTATGAACGCCTGCGGCACCAGGGGCATCACGTGCGCGTTGCCGACCCGAGTTTAGCTTTGAGCATGTCGATTAAACTATAATGTAAAAGTATTGTATGTATATTTAACTGATTTGAACTGTTTGGTATAAAATAATCTAGATAAAACAACAGATACTTAGTCTAAAGATGTCAGAATATATTTTAACACTTTCTCTGCGAATACTGACTGAGTAAGAAAACCATTTTTTGAAACAATTTTGTTTGTATAAATGTTAACAAGGCTAATACAGTGATGTAGTAGATTCAGTTTGAAGTCTATGGGTGGTATGATAATTTCCTCCGGCTTCACGGCGTATACTCCACACGTCTTAAATCACGGCCTCGTTCCCAACATTTCCTGGACCATAAAGAGCTTGGCACAATATCTTTACCGACGTGCAGCATCATAAAATTTCTTATTACTCCTCTATACATATGTATGTACAAAACTGCTATACCCCGCTGCATATTTGAATCTGTAATAGGCAAGCTTAGTGGTATATTATTCTATCAACTTTTATGTTAATACTTGGAAATATTTCGTTCTTTGTTTTAATTGTTGTTTTAAATGTGTCATTTGGTTATGAATTGTGCAGGTGTAGTAGTAATGCTGCCATATTAACCAGATTTTATCACCTTTACTTATAACTTTGGTATTGGTAGGTAGTAGAGCCACGCTGATTTCAGCACAAGCGGGCCGGCTCGACCGGGGCAGTACTACCCTCCCACAGAAGACTAACCTAAAGCGCCAGCATCCGTGTTGCCGTGTTTCGTTGGTGAGTTTAAGACCGGAGGTCCATTGATGCAGGGGTGACAGTTATCGTGGTAACTGTGTAAGCCTTACACTGTCGCGATGACTGTCATGCCTTTTACGTCCCCAAGCGGGGTGTGAAAAAGCATCTCACTAGGCCGCCATAGTGTTGGTCACCATACTGCATTGTCTCCATTTGCAATAAGTATGGTGACCACAACTATTGGATTCTATTCATGCTTTCCATCAGGCAGTGTAGAGTCATTTTGGCAGGCTATTAATATAAAAAAAAGGCAATATAAAAAAATCAATCAGGCAAGAGCTGTGTTTAGATGAACGGCTCTCCTACGAGAACGATCTAATAACGTACTTCAATCGTTTTGCAACGATTGGTTGATGATAGAGTTAAGTGTTGAAAGTATATTTTAATTTTTGATTTGGTTCGTTATGCATATCTTTTGTATGAAAGCCAAGCCAACCTCTTACTGCCTGTCCCTTTTGGCTCTCTTTAAATTCTAAGCTTGTAGTTCTGAATAACTCTCATTCAGATAATGTACGAAGGTTGTTATGCAAGTTTATGATTTATGGTAAACCTTGAAGCGACTAGTCATTATTTTACTGTTACGAATATCAAACCACTGAGTAAAAATAGCAAAATATGACCGCCTTTGTCATTTATCTTAAGTTATTGATATAATCTTTATATAAATCATTTTTGTTACAAAAATTTGAAGACTTTTATATCATAAAATTGTATGTTTATGGTCCAGAATAAAGTAAATTAGCAGTTAAATGACATTTCTTTTATAAACTGTTTACGTTAACTACCACATATTTTTGAATTGAATAATTTGGGCAAAGTTAAAGCAAGGGATTGACAGATGAATTTTAATCGTTTAGAAATTGACAATCTTTTAAGCGTTCTAGACCCTCAACATCGTATTTGTCATTAGAGAACACATGACAGCTATATGTAATAATATATAGAGATAAACTGGCACGGGCAAATGAATAAGGTAAGGAAGCAAGAAAGTTAATATGACCACAGAGATTGCTCGAGGATCTCTATGAAGTCGAAGTCACATAGTCATATATCAGTCTTGTGATTAGAGGTGCCATTTAACAGTGAGAACAGCTGGTTGTCCAGTCCACCTTACTTAATATTAAATTTATGAAGAAGGTAGTGAACTGCAACTTCCATCTTTCAGATCTAGTCCTGCATTTGCAAAAGGCATTTTTATTGCTCGATAAATCCCTCTAGATCAATCCCTCATTCGATTATGATAAGCCTATTCGAACATTATCATTACCAACAACGTTTTGAACGCAAAAAGTAAAGTGAACCGGTGGTTAGGCGGTCGAGGAGCCCTGGGGCGGTGGCGCGAGGCCAATCGAGAGAACTTAAGCCTCCGGGGCTCCCATGCGATCACTGCATGTTTCCCACCGCACCGTAAATGCCGGAATCCTAGATACCGTTGAAATTGTATTATTTGCGAAATTAGATATGTATTATCATTATGATTTCTATTGACGCGTCGTCTTCGAGTTAACCAGAAAACATTGTTTATTTACTTTTATCATGTTACTAAAATGTGCTAAAGTTTGCTTATTCTTTCATGTTTTTAAACTCCGTTGTATAAGACGACACTTTTTGTTTTAGTTTTTTTTATTGTGGTGTATAAAGTACCACGATTGAGCAATTCTACGGTCGTAATTAATTATCTACTCAGCAATGTAAACAACCGCTATAAACTAAAGTTCGTTACCAACAGCTGGAACTTATAATCCGCAATATATTGCTCAAGATTGTATTTATTTCTATAATCTCAATGGACTAATATTACCAGTTTCAGAGTACCGTAGCTGTGAGAAACAAATGCGGTTTTCGCTCAGCGCCTCTTTACCTACAAATGTCTCTATTACAGTACATTATACAATCACTCTGATGCTGCTTTCTAACAAAATCGCATGCGACATGTCATTCTCACATACATAATAAGATTGCACAATTATTCAGCGAAATAGTTCGGATAAATTCAAGAGACGTTCGTCCAGAACGTTTGTATAGTTTAATCGTGCTTTTCTGTCGCAACTGGGTGACACTGGTTGCTCAATCATAATTTATTTGCAAGTTTTGGGATATGGTGTAAGCTACCAACGGTAGTTGCAAAATTAAATTCTATTTTAAAAACGTGATCGCAATTAAACACATTAGCAACGCGTTGTTTATAAATACATTTGTTAACTTGTCGTTATTTTCAATCTGTATTGTTAAATCATGGTTGATATCAAATGGCGTCAAACAATTCTTAGTAGATTCAAAACATGATATCGCTGTCGTTCAAAACTTGTATTCGAGAACGACTTTACAATTTGCATATAATAGTTGAGCGGCGCGACCACGATTCAGATTTGGAGCACAGATCTGTTTGTTGGTCGTGCGCGTCTCTCAGCTTCATACCAGAGATGTTTCAATCCCAGCCTCACTATACAGTGCTGACTGAGTAAAACAAATATTTGTACCACAAACCTCTAAGATCAGTAGCTCGAGCAAGCTCCACAAATGACACCGAGACGCCAAGAAAAACTTATTAAAGTTTATTGACTTTAAACCTCATTATAAACAAAGTCTGTATGAGTCACTAAAGTAAAGTTAATGGCGAAATTTAATCGCCGTTATCACCATGACGTACGGTTCAACTTCCAGTGTCAAACTAGTTATGACAGCAGTACTCGTATATGAAATGTATTCTTAAGGCTGTAACTACTGGCTGGTGAGGTATTCGAGTTGTTGCGCCGTTTAGCACGGTGACCCGACCCCGGGCGTGCTCGCCAGAACAATCTCATTGATTCGATATAAGATTAAGCGGCGTCCGTGAACGTTTCCATTTTGAATCCGCGGTGATGCTCGCTTGAACTAGCACCCGGATGTCATGTTGGATTTACATTTCGTTGCCTTGTTGCCGCATTCAATACCGGTCGTGCTTCACAGGTACACATTTACAAGCGAGTACATGATTGACGCCGGTGCGACGCTTGATGTAGACACAATTGTTTCGATCCCGACATCAGATTCTCGATAAAAAATATAGAATTCCATAATCGCAAAAAGTGTTACAGCGTTCGGGTGGCGTGTTTCCCGCGAATCAGTATGCACGGAGCGCAACAGTCCACATGTCTTGTTTACAATCCGGGTGTCGCACGTAGCGATCGTGAAGGAACAATTATGTTGCTAAACCGTGGACTATTGTATTCGCGGTCTGCGCGACCGTTAGCCGCGACCTTGAGTGTGATACGTTGAACTCTGCGCTATGAGCCTCATCGGCTTTGAGGTATTAATCGTTGCGTTTCGAAAAAGAGAAAAACCACTCTTGGAAGTGAAGTCGCAGATACGAGACGGTCGTTATTGAACGTGCATTCGGTCGGTTAGAGCGCCCGAGGCCAATCATGCCTTGGTATAATAAAGGGTTGCACGCGTCCTTTCGGTCGGGCCTTTAGATTTATGGCCGCGGCAAGCGAGCCGCCGCCTCCGACGCCCGCGCAATACGTTTGTCACCCCACTATCACGATCGAATGCTCGCATCCTCTATTGACTTCAGTAATTGCCAACATGTGCTCAATACACGAGCTCTATAATACACCGTTTCGACCCGCGCAACGCAACACACAATTAAAAACTGAAAGAATGGTGCTATACATTAATCTATCTAACTGCAACGTGACGTGGCTACGCCCATATTAATATTTATGTTGATCGAAGTAGTTGATATCATCAATGGTTAAGAGTTTCATTTTTCTTTTCGATATCACTTATGGAACAAAACACGGTGTATATTTGCATTTTTTTTGTGAATCTGATGCCTGGAAGCCATTAAATGCCTTGGTTTAGTTGCCCGTTGATCAATATGTTTTAAAATAATTTATAAGTTTAAATGAAAACCAAAACATTTTCTATTTTATCTCGTGATTTAGAAGAAAAATGATGATCTTTGTCAAACATTTAAGCTTATTGCAATTAATTAAGTTCCTAACTATTATGGACCAATGAAATTATTAAATTTTAATTTAATTGTATACATCACCATGCTCGGAATTGTCCTCGTGACTCTGAATTATCACCATGCCTTCAACTACATTCTCCGCAAAGCTCTCATTTCGGCTAGCATCCCGTGTCTGAGCATCAGCCTAGCCGAACTCGTGTCTGATCTGGTACGCTGTCTGTCACAACACATTGCCGCCAGCTATCTGAACCGGAGCACGCAGAACGCCTGGCTATTAGAAAAGTCAGAAATATGTGGCTTTATTTTATCATTTCTTTCCAATGGCAGTGAAGAACATGACTGACAGGGCAACATAAGGAGATTTGAAAAAATAAATAATACTCAATTGCAATGTATTGTAACATATTTTTATATTTAAAATATTTCATTAATTAAGTAAATGATGAAATTAATAGTTGTTACTTATAAATATCGTCTTTTAAAGAACTTGCAAACACGATTAGAATTCAGAAACATCATGATATCATAAAGAGCAAGCATGACGGTAATTTTGGATTCATATTTGTTCGCTTTAAGATCCTGATGGCAATGAGTGAATAAAGAAAGCATAGTTTATAGCATACAGCGGGATTAGAGCAGCACCTAAATGTTTTTAAATTTAAAACCTTTTTGCTCTGAATTTCCATAACCTAAATAGGTATATAAAAACAAAAACAGCTTTACATTTCTCACATCAAATAAAACCTAAGCAATACTTAAATATTCTTCATTACATTAGCACATCTGTTGATGTTATCTCCGATCTAGCGCCTGGATTCTGACCATTACATTTCAGGCCTCGACGCGATTCTTGCGGGCCGTTAAACGATGTGATTGGTATCACTGCTTCGTTTATGTAGAACAGTGGTCTTCTCTGTCCGGCGTTCTCAATTACAGAACTTCAGAGGCTTGTTGTGTGATTTAATCAGTTTGTTTTTATGCAATTATTATGATTTATGTAACTTGTGATAAATACGAGGGTAAGTTTTTAAGTTCGCGGAATGACAGTGAAAAAGGCGGGTAAACGCGCTCTTTTGATGCCTGCCGTATTCAGTGACTCATAATTAGTCTGCATAGTAAAATTTGTTGTGATTGGATCATTAGTTATTAAACTATCGTTGACCAAGTATTTTAATCGGGAACGAAGTGATAAAAATGGAGAAAATTGAATTCCGTGCGGTGATAAAGTTCCTTACTAAGCAAGGAAAGTCTGTTCAAACCATACTCAATGAGATGTCATCGGTTTACGGGGATTCTTGCCCAGGAAAAACAATGGTCTACAAGTGGCATAGTTTATTTAAACAAGGCAGGGAATCACTTGAAGACGACCCTAAGCCGGGGCGCTCCGTTGAGGTGACTACGCCAGAAGTTATTGCAAAAATAGAAAAAATTGTATTGGAAGATGCTCGACTAAAAAAGAAACAACTCGCAGAAATGGTTGGAGTATCGGATACAACAATTTTTAAAATTTTACACGATCATCTTGGCATGACTAAGGTTAGCGCACGGTGGGTGCCGAGAATGCTCACGCCATTGCAAAAATAACAGCGCGTGGAATGTTCACGTGCGTTTTTGGACCTCTGCAATGAAGACAAGGATGGCGTATTGAATCAAATTGTTACTGGGGATGAAACTTGGGTTCATCATTATGAACCCGAGTCCAAACAAGACTCCATGCAGTGGCACAAAAAGGGCACAGCACCACCCAAGAAATTTAAGGTTTCACAGTCGGCTGGGAAACTCATGGCAACGATTTTTTGGGACTCAGAAGGAATATTATTGATAGATTATAAAGATAAAGGCATTTCTATAACGGGGGAATACTACGCTTCAATCTTAGAACAGTTAAAAGAAGCCATCAAAGAAAAAAGACGGGGAAAATTAACGAAAGGTGTCCTGCTATTGCATGACAATGCTCCCGTTCACAAGAGCCGAGTCGCACTGGCTGCCCTGCATAAGGTGGGCTTCGATATTTTGAATCACCCACCCTACAGTCCAGATTTGGCTCCGAGTGATTATTATCTCTTTCCAAAAATGAAAAAAGAATTACGTGGTAAGAAATTTTCAACTGATGAGGAGGTTAAGGAGGCGGTTTCGGCGTATTTTTCAGACAAAGATAAAACTTTTTTTTACGAGGGAATAAAAAAACTAATTGAAAGATCTGAAAAATGTATTCGTGTTGCAGGGGAATATATAGAAAAAGAAAAATAATTTTGTGTTTTTATTATTACTCAATACCCTCCATTCCGCGAACTTAAAAACGCCCCCTCGTATGATAATGAACCAACAGAAGGTAATATAGCCACGCTGATTTTAGCTCGAACATATCACCTCGATCGGGACAGTACTACACTCTCACACAAGACCAACCTAGTGACAGCATCCGTGCTGTCGTGTGTCGTTGCTGAGTGTGAGACCGGTGAATCAGTCAGTTATCGTGGCAAAAGTGTAAGCCTCACACTGCCACGATGACTGTCATACCTTTTACGTCCCCTTTCGGGGCATGAATAAACCTTCTCACTAGGACGCCATAGTGTGAGTCACCATATTGCATTGTCTGCATTTGCAATGAGCATGGTGACCACAACTCTGAGATTCTAGCATGAAGCTTTGTATCAGATAGAATAGTAAGTTTGACAGGCACTTAAAAAAATGAAATGCTTGCGACATGAAGCACAACACTAAGAAGAAATTGAATTAAAACAAATATCTATTGCTAGGGCCTGGCTTTGTTTGGTTGATGATTACTTCGAAACCTAAACAGGTACTGTACATATATGTAGACTATATGATACACTTACGATATAACTGCAAAACGTAACCTTAAACTTATATCATCTTGACATTATACGTACTTTAACATGTGAAAAGCGACCGTGACAAAATTGCACTTTGGCAAAATTGCCGCCCGATCTCACCGAGACGTGTGTGTCTGCGCACATGGTGGGGGGCTTCTCAGAGAGAGGGGAGGGGTAAAGGGAATGCACGTGTGTGCAGTAACTCGATCCTTCTGTATAGATAATTCTGTATTATGCCATACAATAGAGTATGGACACAAGGGGAAGATGAATAGATGTAGATTGCTGCGATATGATGGCAATTTTATTTGGAAATTAAGGTAGAGTTTGAGGGAGGAATAACTTACCTTTACATACATTTGTTTTTCTTTCTCTTAGTTATTTGTTAGTGCGTATTGTGTTAATTATCAATTATTCTTTGATTAATTCATATCATCATCAGCCAAAAGAAGTCTACTGCTGGACATAGGTCTTCACCAAGATTCTCCACAACAAATTCATATAAGTAGGTATATTTAAAAAAGTTTCTTTTTTAAATTATTGATTCTCTACTCAATATTCGTCTGTTGTCTAAATTATAGTTCTGGTTATAATAATATCCAGGATATTGTGTAACATGTGAGTGTGTGAAATGAAGCACTCGTACATTACATTACATCGTTATGAAGGTACTTTGGGCATGTTCTGTAAAATTGCAAATAATGCTACAAAATGTACTTATGCATATATTTTAAGAAAATTACTAATTTAAGAAAAAAAAGTAATTTCGTATCTCGTTTCTAAAATACCTCTCTCTCAGTGTGAAACCCGAAATATTTCGAAAGTTTATTATAGCAATCATAAACTATTATACTACGATAAAGGAATATTTAAATATTATCACAATTTTGGTTCCCTTGGTCCCCAATCCAATGTAAACTAAAATTTAACATTAAAACTTATAAATAGTATGGCCTGAAAGCAACATTCTACTCTACCCCCACTTATTCACTTACCAAACCGAAATGATCATGGTACATTATCCTAATAACCATCGATTTGAAGTTCATAAGGCACAATGGCGTCACCTTGACGGTGTCAGCAGCAACGTGTGTTCATCTGTTGATCGGCGGATGTTGGGCTGCGGGTGCGCACAGATTATGGCGCAGATGTGTTACAATATATCAATATATTCCAAAACTTTGCTGAATTTTGTCGTTAATTTCTGATTTTTTGATGATAATGTTGGATCTCATATTTTAATTGATTTGTCAGTTGATCTTGTTGGTTCAAGACCTTCACTGCTAAGGCAAAGGGCGTAATAAACTTGATAATTGTGTAATAAACTTGATAATATATGTTAAGTTATTATTATTTGCAAATGTATAATTAACAAGTTGATGGATAACTGAATAATGATTACAAGTTTAATGCAGGGAGCAGATAACTTTGAGCGCCCTTTTTAGAAATCTAAGTTTTTAGTCTGACTTTTTTTATTGCTGTAATGATAATAATGATGAAGAGACTAAATATATGACAACCCTTATCTTATGAAACTTTTTTTTTATTCACGATACGCTCTAGTGTTCTCTACGCTTCTCACACACATTAGAAATTGTCGTACTCCGTAACTATTGCACTATTAATTGTACAATAAAAAAACTTTGATTGAAGGATAAAAATAAAATAAAATAAAATAAAATGAGGGTAAAAAGAAAGCCTGTAATTAAAATAAAAACCTCTTTTAAAATTAGTACTAAGAAAAACATAAGATTATAAATTACTTTAAAATGTTATTATTTAATAAATAACTTTATAAAGATTAACATGTAATATAATATACATGTTGTTTATTAATATATTTTCATCTAATCTCATATAATAAGTTTATAATGCCATAAATTAATATAATTTATATTACACTATAAATTTAAACCAGTTACAAATAATAAATATATTAATATTTGTTACATACTGCTGCGTTATGTATAGTAACAAAACATAAAACAAGTTATTTATAACATTACTCTAAACGTTATTATTATGTGGAAAAAAAACGGCAAAAAACGTTCACTTTACCACAAAGTTGATAGCAATTAAAAATTTTACGATTAATTTATTTTCAACTATCCACTTTTTTATTACAACTATAGAATAACTAACTACATAAAGGCTCAATTTGAACTTTGCCCGGATGTTTGAAGGTTGCCCTTCAACTCAGGAACATCCTATTAAGTGATTATCCTTGCTCTTGACTTGTTCTTCCTTAATTAACGGTTCGATAATACAAATAGCCCTTCCTGGAACAAAATGTTGAATTTCAAATCAGATTCTCTTAACTTAATTACGTCAATTACAATGAGATTTATAACGATATATTTTAATTACTGTTTTAAAGTAGTTTTACTTGTTATCTGTAACACTTTACTCATATAAAAGTATTGACGAACGGTATTTATTATAGTAAGAAAGCGGTCCTACTCAATAGTATAAACTACTCTATGAAAGTTGTGAGCGCAAGCTGCGCGCGCGCTTCACACACACAGGTGTACGTCACTGAAGCGATGAGAGTAGACGTGTGTGCGTGCGCGTGGGAACGGGCGCGGCGGACGCGTGCGCGGATTGTGACATGCGCGTATTGTGCATTATTTAAACAAATCAACATTTTTTTAGCTTATAACTTGATCCGTTTTACCTTCGCTGATTGAAGGATGTTTTTATTTGGAGTGTTTTATTATGTTAAACTGGTTTCTACATTTTTTCCCTCAACAACGTAGACATTTAGACAGTAACCAAAATCATAGAAAAGAATTCGTTCAAAGTTCAAATTATATTTCACGAAGTGTTATCAAGACCACGATTCTGAGATTAAGACGTAAATAAATCCTCAAAAGATGACTATATCTTTCATTTAATTATTCTTGAAGCATAAAAGCTAAATCACAGTCGTATTGCATGTAAAACTCACACATGATTTGAATTTGCAGCAAACGTTAGTAAGGTGATCACGGAACCATGTCAAGTTTTTTGTTAATTCATTTTCATAATTTTGTGAGAGATGTAGCGATCGGCTTAAATTATCATTAAACTACATCTCTAGAGCCGTAGTGATAAAGATATTATAACTCCATGCCCAAAATTACATTCTCGAGTCAGCTTCCATACTATACTATTGTGTAACATATCTATTTGTCTATACCCCGGTCAGACGATCATAGATTAAATATGACTTGCACGATCGCGCTGATTATTTCACGATGGAGATGCTGTACCAAACCAGTTATGTTAAGAGATTCGACTTGGACCATTTTTGTGATTTAGTAACATAGTGCTTGATAATGTTGCCAACAAAACGACGCTAAATTTTTACGCTAGATATTATTAATAGTGTGTTGACATCTACAGATTTAAATTTTGACATTTGGAATAGACAGTTTTTATTGTAAGTCAAATATTTCGACGTTATTCGGAATTTAATTGAAATAATTTTTATTGGAAGTATAGCATTTTTAATGTACACGACTCACATTTTCTATACGATGGAAAAAAGCCAACGCCATTTTTAAGCTAGGATAAAATATATTCTTGATTAAAATTCAGATAACGGGTCTAACTTCCGTTTACACAAAAGTTTCCAAAAATGCTCACTTGAGAAAATCGACATTAAGAAATTAATTAAACAATCATTCATCGTTTCTGTATAGATTGTCTCATAAAAATATGTTAAAGGATAAACTTAACCGTTTTTCGACGATTAACATCAGCTACGACTCGTTTCTAAACGTTTATAGTTTAAAAACGTCTACCTAAACATATAAGTATTTCACACAAGTCGCGAAAGTATAAAAATCTTAATTCAAATCTCGATCTCTCGAAACACGTGCAAAAGATCAATTATTTATATTATGTTATTCGCTGTAAAAAACCGGGGTTTCTAAAAATATGTTGTATAAAATTGTTTTCGACATCGCACTCGGCCAAATCACCATTTGGAGTCATTTGCCGAATGTCGGTGAGGTCACGATTTTGCAACTAAACGCCAAATCTTGGTTGTTATTACTTCGGTTTGCCTTTTGGGGGATTTGACCACCTGACATAAATTGGGATTGGAAATCGTTAAGGTCTTTGTGATTTTTTAAAATGGACCGTAGTAGCTCAATCGGTAATGATTCTTTTAATGTATTTGTTATGGACGTTTTTCGCCAATGCCGTTAATTGTGTAGTCTTTTTTTGAACATATATTAGTTTCAGAGATGGTCTCATACATTTAAAAAAAAATGTAAACATTAAATAAAATGATACCTTCTAAACTTTCTATATTAAGAGCCTGCCAAAGTGACTCTACTCTGCCTGATGGAAAGCATGAATAGAATCCAAGAGTTGTGGTCACCAAACTCATTGCAAATATAGACAATGTATTAAGGTGACCCACACTATGGCGGCCGTAAACTGAATATTATAAGCTCAAAATCGAAATTTTCTTTGTACCAGACTGTTACTGGCATAAAATAATTTCATTATTTTTTTATAATACAAAATACAGCGAGTATTATTGTATGATACAAGGTACTTCAGTAAAATCTCGAGTGTGGTTCTACCCGAGGGTCCCTGAGACACATTCATTGCGGGGCCTATTGTCCTCAATGCGCTTGCACATGAACCTTGTTTAATATTATTTCTATTTCTTTATATTTCATTACGCCGTGTGCGTTCTATAACTTCGATTCATTGTGAGTATATGGACAGACGCTGTTTTGTGACGCTATCCAGTTTTGTTTTTTTTATCACGAATATGTTGTGTTCCAATATCTTTACCTACTGATATAAAACTGAAGAATTTTTGTTGGACTTTAAGAACCAAAGTGGAAGAAAACTTTACGTATTTGAACGTATTTAACAAAGTTTTCATTGAGAGGCAACACACTAAAATCACGTAACGAGCTCTCGGAACATCAGTCACTTTAAAGGTCAGTAAAGCTACGACAAATGGCTAATTAAGTATAATTATATTATTCTCTAAATAAGACAACGTCTGCATTAAGAATAAATCCTGTGTCGCGGGGGACTTCAAACATACGAGAAACAGACACAAAGAACACCCAGATTCAGTTTGTGGATCACACAAAGTATTGTCCCATGTGGGATTTGAACCTGGAGTAGAGAGCGACGTGACGATCGCTTAAACCACTGGGCCAACCGTGCAGTCAAATATTTATAGTAGAAGTATATAATTAAAGATTTACATCATGATCTTAAACGAAGCTAAGTCTATTAATCAACAATTTATTTCACAAGTAAAGAAAAATAAGCTATATATTTCCTCTTAAGAATTTCTTTTGACTAAGTTCTATAGATTCGAAAATGACTTAATTTTTCTTAGCTTAAGAAACACACCAAAAGTTTTATTTTTATGTATAACCACAGATAAACGATTATAATTAATGAAATCTCTACAAAATTTGAAGAAAATAGATATTTTTTATTAACTCATTCGCAACCAGTTTCAAGTAATTAAGTGCGGTATTTAATAGATTAATATTGATAATTTTATAGCATAAAAAAGCTACACCCATATCTCATCAACAATATTGTGCTCATCTTTTAGTTCTGTGTGTATACATAAATCTTGAAACAAGAAAAACTTGAAGAATTCCAGTGCGTAGAGGTTACCTATTACTTCTAAGTACGAGAGCCCCCCTCCCGCTACCGTAGCCACGCCTCTCAGCAAATTGCGTCCGCCGCTGTGCAAGCGCCGCTCTCTCGCCCAATCACGTACTAACATACATCTGAATTTAACCGATCTAGATGTCTGAACCGTGTCTAAGTTTGTAAGGAAACTTCATCTGTTTAAATGAAATTTGTTTTACATTGTTTTGTAAACAAAAAGATATTTTTTACATATAAGTAATTTATTTATAGAGTTTAATTTTCTGGTTAATGCAAAGCGAGTTCAATCCATGAACTTATCTTCCTATTTCTTGTAAATTCTCACTTTATAAAATTAATTTTTCAAATACATTTATGGCTGGGCCCGGTAAATCAATTCTGGTATTCTCATCCTTACAATGTCTCCTAATTTCGTATTTAAAGGCGCTGGTAACCGTTTCCCGTTTGCAGATCATTTCTTGACTATCTTTTATATATATTAACAGAATGTCTTTGATTATAATCAATAGGATTGAACTATTTTTATAATACTCAAGTACTTATTGCGCATAAAACATTCATGTATCGTCATTTATTATGTCTAGGAAGGTTTTATTTATGATTTACTGTTATAATAACGTGTCTAGACATGTCTTATGGAAGCATCTCTTGAATGATGTCATTACTGTTTGGTTACTATACTTTTCACCTTTACATTCCTAAGACCAAGGAGTCTTTAATAAATTTAAAATTTTTACATTTGATTTTAAAACATCTGTGATAATTTGTTCTCTGATACTAATTAGGATGCCACCTACGTAGCAGTTTCGTCTTACACTGAAAGGTAAATACCTACATTAAACCTATTGTATCACGTACTTAAATGCTTCTCGAAAAGGTCGGGTTTGATGTTTTTAAAGATATAGGGCCAACGAGCAGATTGGTTGCCTAATCTTGATCGTCTACTACTGCTGATAGACACAAACAACTCAGGAGTTACAAATACTTTACCGGCCCTTAATTTTTTCCGCTCTAATGAAAGGGGCATAAAGTATATAAATAATTATTTGACACCGTTTTGTATTTCCGTAATGTCCAGGAAAAGCCATTAAGGCAAAACGTCAATTGACCATATTTGACATTGTGTCTTCAATCGTTCTGACTTCGAACTCTTTTGAAAATACCAGAATCTCAGTTCTAATCTAAAATAATGACATTTTACAATATCACACAAAACTGAAGATAGTACAATATTTATTACGACACTGTGGCCTTATCTTAGGACCTATCTATTTTAAGTCGTAGGCCATAAAGCTGGTTTTATAAAGGGTTCAAAAACCTTTAGCTTATTACGTCAATTACTTGGGTCGTGTGGGCCCTTATCGCCTATGTCTGGCACTATCGTTAAGATTTACAGGGGCTGGAAGTCGAAACCCGAAGATACAATCCTTGAGCCATTGTGGACCTATCTCTAATTGTTTCAACGTTAAGTAGATTTTCGCATGCTGTTAACATATATGTAGATAAAACACGTTGTATAAAGCAGTTTCAGTTATTTTTTTTGTATGTGTTTATTGTCTATATCTAGTTTTTTTTTTAATTCCAATGACAAGAAATTTAAGCTATCATCTTCGGCAGACACGTTTCAAAACATCATTTGATAGACTTACCGTATACTGGAAACTGTATACACGCACAGATAACACAAGCACACATAGCTACTCTAGTGCAAGCACGATTTGTTAACGTAGCATTCAAATATTTATAACGAACTGGTAACCCTTGTCTAAAACGATACTTATTTAACAAGTCTCAATCGAAGACTTCATGAATATATGCAACTCACCCTTTAAACCTCACTCTAGTTATTCCTGGCCTAAAAACCTTACAAAAAATAAATGTGTATATGTGAGGTAATTCTACTCATCCATGGCATAGCAATAAATAGCTGTATACTATTATTAGTCGCCACGCACATTTTGCATAATCTCTTAAATTTCAAAACAAACAGAACCAAAACATGATTTGCATACAAAGCCTAGAGAAAAGAGAAGTATTTATTGTACAAGCGAGATGTAAAGTTTTAGCGGCGCGCGAGCCAGATGAGTAAAGGCTCTGCGCCCGCGCAGGCTACCGTATGTTTTATGGAATTTTATGTTTCCATTTGTAGTTTACTGTAGCTGATAATAAGTACTAAGTCATTTTTTTATTCATTATATTAAAGTTATACATTGTTAAGTAATTACGGTAATACCGATACTTTTCTAACTGCACGGTACTTTTCTGTCAAGTGCCGTGTATGTAACTGCGCATGACCATACCTGCGGTACCTAATGATGGCAGGAACTGAACTGGTCTGCGTATATACGTAACTCTTGAGAGGAAAAACGTAATAAACTCGTGGAAAACACTTTTTCTGGTTAGACAAGGTTGGAACCGTTACTTTACAAATTAGTCTGATTGCATTGCTGTGAAGGAAGTGTGGGACATTTTGAGTTATGTACTAATAAGGTCTGCTTGTGTTAAGAGTAAAGGCCTTAAGATATTTTCTTTTCTAAATGCCGTGAAGTTTTTACGAAAACAATTTAGCTCACTTCTTTTTATTATTAAAAATTTTAAAGCTGCAACATTGAGAATTGTACTTGTAACTCCTTAGTTCTATTGTATTGATTTACTCCTAATCTAAATAAAATTCGATTTCTAAAAACAGTTTTTTAAAAATTTGACTGCAAAACATTAAATACATTCAGTTAGGCACTTTACAAAGTTCTTATTTTAAGTAAAATCAAGAGCACAAAAAAGTTTCAAAAATATCACGCGATATATCTTAATCTAATTACCAAAACACCTTCACGTTTCGACACTATTGCGTTAAACGATAGAGCGTCAAGATACACCCTTTGCGCTTGGGCACAGTGAGCACGCAGTCGTCAGCGCGGGCGCATCAGATAACCGCGACATGCCGTGCGCGCGCTTCCACGAAACAGATGCGACGGAATACTTGTCACTTGACGTCCATGTTTGTTAATCATATTATACATTCATTCATGCATACTCATGCTAATTATGATGTATGCAACGATTCTAGTTACTGTTAGATTTGATATACGCTTATTTTTGGTATTTTCAAGTCATCCTTAAAAGGTCAACATACTGCTTTCTACTGGTACTTTCAAACAAAAATGTCACCAAATGTGCACTGTATTAGTGAATTTGCTTTTCTGGACTCTATTGTGACGGCTTCCAAATACTGCAACAAATCGTAATGTAGCGCCATCTATCAAAGAAACATTAAACTACAGAGTATCTGCTTATCAATCCTGTATCGCAACATATTAGTTCTCGCGTCGATTAGCATATATACAACTTCCCAACACCGTTGAGCTGTGACCCGCCAGTCATGATGACCTCCCTTGGTCGCAGGATCCTCCCTTCGTGCTGGAGTCTAGTGTTTTTGTGTCATTGACACTTAGGTAACTAGTTTGCCTTCGGGTGTACTTTTTTTATTTTCTAATACCATTGCCTCCAGAAAGAATTGCTTTACAATATCTCAAATTTAAACACAGACATCATGATATGTATATTTTTAAAGCCATGAAGTAGATATCAATTTGGCGCTAGAGCTGGTTAATCTGTTTTACAATTAATAGGTTAATGTTGTGTTCTCTTTGTTAGGTGAAGTCTTCGACTTTTTTTTCGGCAATACAATATATTTTATTCCCTGCATAAAATGCTGCAGCTTTCTTGAAGTTCGTAGTTCGAGAGTATCGTATAACCAGCTAGCGGTTAACACGCAACACTATTTTATTTATTGCGGGCACTGCGCCCGACACGAGATCTCCTGTCGCCAACTATAAATTACAGTCACACTGATACACGGCCAGTCTTCGTGCACCGAGTTTTCCACCTACAATGTGTTTTGGCACTGAAAATTAAGTTAGAAAGTCGGCTCATGAATAATTCATTGATACGAACGATTCTCTGTAACAAAATTATTTAGGTAACTGATTAAATAACATTCAAATAAATTCTTGATGAAATCAAAGCTCAAACGACAACAAAATCTAAATAAGGCTACAGAAAAATTCGCTTTCAATGGTTTAGAATAGCGACTAGTCGAATTACGTCTTTGAAATGTCGAAGTAAAATTAACTCTACTGTTTTTAAATGACACTAAAGCTATTGAAATATCTAATAAACAAAGTGTAAAAGAAATACAAAAAAGTCTAGTTGTACGTAAAACTTTGACGTTTCTTTGAATATCGTTAAATGAAAAAAAAAACTTTTTCATTTACAAAATTAAGAGATAAAAGCTTTGGATACATTTGTCTCTGGGATGACTATAAAGACATAAAGAGTCAGTCTAGCAATTGAAATTAAAATAAATATTATAGCACAATTCTAAACATCGGTAAGAATTCTGCAAGGCAAGTTTTTCAGCGGCTTTAATTAGATCAATGATAATCATGATTTATTGTACACCACATAATGAAGATTTAGCTCCTAGTCTTGGTAGAACAGAGCCCTATATTCACGATGGGTTATAATTTTCAGAGATAATCTTGGTACTTGGTAGCAGCGTCATCTGCAGGCTTATTGTTTCGTGAGCGTTGTAATTAACGCTGTGAGAAAGAAAACAAGAACTTTTTGGAGCTTATACAATTTTTTTAACCATATTTTGAAAACATTGTTTTACTTGGTATTAGTGAACTAACTTTGTAAACAAAGTACCTTTTTTTCTTCTAAAGATGCAATTATTTTTAACGTCATTATAGATCTCTCTTTTAGGCACCATTTTTTTAAACACACATTATCATTTTATTAAAGGATTAACAACATTTTTGTATTTAACGCGAAATTTACGCTTATAACACTGTGTACCTTAACTTCAATTGATGTAGAAACATCAGTAAGTCAATATTTACATCACGAATTATTTCAAATCTATATCAAACCCATTTCATGAATATCAGCTTTTGCATCATTATTGTACATATAGTATGTTCAGTGCATGCACCCCTTGGTCGAGGTCAGTGCGTGGGCGCACGGAACAGGCTCGGCCCTCCCACGCCAGGCTCAACATACAGGGTCACCTCAGCTGAGTCCAACAAAATCACGATAAACACATTTCTATTTAGTGAATGCCATTGTTTGTACAAGATACATTTTCAGAGTTTTTGTTTGTATTCAATAAAAACATTTGATATTAAAAATTGAAACGTAAAATAAGATTTAAACCATGGCATTGAAATTCTTTAAAAATGGCTTACGTTATGTGGGTTTTTCTCGTTTATCTTATTTGCTCGAATCAACTTTAATGAACGATTAATATTCATAATTATTAGAAAAATAAATAACATCACATCAGAACTTATTTTATGGGATTCACTGCCCATAAATTTGTTGGTTATAATTGTAACAAATAATATAAACAATATTATATACACAAACCGTTTAAAATGAATGTATAATCAAACAAGCCAATATGGGTTTATGGCTCCCAATTTGTGGATAACGTTCTTTTATTATGATAAAATCGTTAGTTCCCACAACACCTAGAGTGTTACTATCGCAGAGGGTCAATAAATGAGATTTACTTCATTTAAGTTATTAGCATACACGTGGGTGGGTACGTTCAGACTGGTAAAGTACACACCGATATAAACTAATACAATAAAATCTATTAAGGAGTTGCGTCCTTTTTAAGGCTTATCTTTAACGATGTCGTGTTTGTTTTTAAAGTTAAATAAATGAAAATAGAGATAATTTTATTGGATGATAAAATTTTACGCTTTATTGACAGTGGGAATATCATAAAGACAAGAGCTCTTAATAGGTACTTAAACATATTAAGGTCGTTTTGATTTTTGTGGCTTAGCAACAGAATTTAAATTAAGGGTTTTTTGTTAAAGAATTTGATCGATTTCTGATATCTTAAATCCAAATTTTGATTGAGAACATGTTATGGAAAGTTAAATAGAGAAAGACGAAACCCAAAAAAGAAATTTTCCGGTAAAATCTATTTTAGTGTAATTAACGACTTTTTTTTATTCTGAGTCTAGCAAATGGACTCTACTCTGGCTGCTTAAAAACCCATTGTGAATGGAAACAATTCAATATGGCGACCCACACTATGGCGGCCTAGCCCTTCATGCAGTTTGCAAGATGTGTTTCATTACAAACGTTACTAAAAAGTACGTTGACGAACAATAAATTGTTGAAAACCACACTGATTTACATCAAATCCGTACATTTTCTTTGGTTATCATGTAACCGTAATTTATCGTGAGATTATGATAATACGAGTTTTTTAAGAAAAGACTCTCGGTTCGATGTGGGCGTTCTACTGTATTTTTATCTCTTGATGTTATTGGATGGGTTAAGTTTAAATTGTCGTATTGTCAAATTTCATCAACAAGAATTTTTACTATTTTGTTTGTGGACCACGCCTCACTTAGAACTATTCCTTAACGCTAAGAATTTAGGATCAAGAGTAGATTTACATCGATGTTGTTTCCAATGGACTATTCTTTGTCACAAATCCAATTGGCTAGTGTCTCGTATATCATCAGATATTGCTGATCGGTTTGCTTTAGTTACATTTTTTTCATGTAAAGGGTTTTATCATATATTCATTAGCGACTACGGGGATCCTCGTATCCCATAAATCGAATTGGCTATTGGCTATTACTTTCTAACCGATAAAGCGTAAAAATGTCAATGTTTTCAATATTTTAATACGCTGATTTTATTAGACGATTGAGTCTTCTCTGTGTTCTTAAACTCAGTCTACGATCAACGAAAATGTTACCAAAATGTGCATAAACTATTTCTTACAAGACCGTGAAACCTTAAAGCACTTTAAGGAGTATTGTAGCAATGAGTTTGCAAGTGAAATTGATTACTTAATGATAGTTGAAGATGCGATAGCGATCCATGATTACTTCAATATTGTAGTCTGCAGAAACGCTCCCATTATATTTAATGGACTTGTTGGTTTTACAGTTTATATGAGTCTTGAATTGGAATTCGACGTTTGCAAAATCATTTTTAAATATTTTTTTTTATTTATGACCCTTTATAAAAAAAACTGCAAAAACTTTCGGAAGTATTGGACATCTATAATGTTGACAAATATGATTTTTTTATACGGTTACAATTAAAAATAATTCTTATTTTTTGTCTTAAAAATTTTCACTTTAATTTGAGAGTATAGATATATATATATATATATATATATATATATAAAATGCATATACCAAATCTGTTTTCGATACAGTGGTGGAGGCGCTAGATGCGCGTGCGCACGTCACGTGGTCGTGTTTGCGACGTATCTGCGTTATTTATTGTCGACGTCCGGCCGGCACGACTGCACACCTACGTACAATACATTGTGTGTACGGTATAACATAGAATATGTTACGTCTCGATCTTATTCTTTAATATTTCTTTCTGAAATTTCTTTTTTATTCTTTAAGATTTTTCAGGCTAAGTTAACTGTTCATTGGCTGTCTGTAAGAGTCTTAATAGTCGGTAAATAAATAAAAGCAATTTCTCCTTCCTTCGAGAAAATATGCCCTCAAGTATGTAATCAGTTATCGTGGTAAGTGTGCGAGTCTTACACTGTCACGATGACTGTCACGCCTTTTATGTCTAAACCAGTCGACGAGGATGGTCATTCAGCGGGTCTTTAGTTGTCTCTTGAGCTTTTTTCATGATGATAATATTTAAGTTGAGCTTCAACACAATAATGCAGTTTATAATATTGTATCTTTGTCATTGTTTCAGTTGCACGTCCCGATACGCAGGCGAGTTCTGTCAGCATCTGAACCCTTGCCATAGCGAGTCGAGCCCTCGTTGTCAGAACGGTGGATCTTGCCGCGTCAGGCCTGGGGTCGGAGGTGGACCTCCGTCCTTCGCCTGTGACTGTCCTCTGGGCTTCAGCGCGTCGCTATGTGAGATAAGAATACCAGCTGCATGTGACTCTGCGCCTTGTTTAAATGGAGCGACGTGCAGACTCACTTCGCTAGATACCTATGAGTGTGATTGCCCGCCTGGGTATACAGGTTAGTAAAATTGACTTGATTAATCCTAGTTCTACTAAGACACTTTAACGTTTCTTGACACTTCACGGCCGGATATTGCCTAAACACTACTTTAAATGACAGTTTTAGTTATTCATGGTTTATGGTATAAATATCTTAAGATTTAAAGTTGCAGAACAGTAAGTACGAACACTTGCACGGATGGTCAGTTTCTGTTTAAACTTTCTGTAAAGAAATATTTCTAATACTCACTAAAGTGAGTCTCCTCTGCCGGAAGGAAAGCATGAATAGAATCTAAGAGCACCATCATTGCGAGTGCAGACAATGCAGTATGGTGATCCACATAATGGCGGCCTAGTGAGACGCTTTTTCACGCTCCTGTTGGGCACATAAAGGCATGACAGTCATCGTGGCAGTGTAAGGCTCACACATTTGCCACGATAGCTGTCACTCCTGGCTTTTACGCTTATTTTTCTTCTCTTACTGCAAATTAGACCAATATAACCTTTGATTTCTCTATTAAGATGTTTACACATTTCTCGTGTATTACTGCAAACTTCATGCGAATCTACGTAATCGTCCACTTAACAACCTCAACTAGAAATAACTTAGATATTATCAAGTATAATTGTATGTACGTCTGTCAGTCCTTTATGCGTAATTGTTTACGCATTTTGATGACTAATAAACAGGTGTTTACTGTGATATTTATGAATTATTCTAAAGCTTGTTGTATGTGGAATTGATTCTAACTTTTGTTCTATGCAATCGACAGCACTTCTTACCATGTTTATGGTGGCATATCCTGTGCTTTTACTGGCTTTGCTAGAGCTACGTGTAATTTTATTAGTATTCACTTTATTAACTGCGTCATATCTAGGAATAAAGTGCTTATCTCATAAAGTGAAGCGAAATACAACTTAAGTACATCTTATACCTGCTTGTAATTAACTGTAGAACCACTTCATACAATTTCCTTTCAAATTTTAAAACCCTAACTTTAATTGTAAAAATAATTGCAGTTTTTAATTGTTATTTGTTGAACGTGCAACCTGTTAAGGACAGGCAGTTAGCTTCCGAATAACTGCGTGTCCAACACAGTAATGAATTTAGGATGTAGATGGGACTGTCACACTTTTCTTGTGCCATGTTTGCTAACGTTGGTAAAGTTCGTGTCACATCTAACAGCTGCAATTTATTGTATGAAGAATGGAGATGGATTAAGATAGATTGCCTATCCTTCATAAAGAGGCTCGGTAACCATAATTAGTATTTTTTACTAATCATAAACAATATGTATTTCATTTTGTACGTAAAGTGGTTTATAAGCGAAGATGTACTTACAAATTTCAAATACAAGTGATAAATTTTAAGTGTATAGTAATTTTCTCAAAGCTAACACACCTGCTGGAATAAAAACATATAATATCCAAAAGGCTCACTAATTTACGATGACTCAATAACAGACAAAACAACCACACAATAAATTATATCTGTAAATCTTAAATCTCCATCAACTTTGGAATAGTTAATTTACTTGGAACGATTAATAAAAGTCAATATAAATCCGTCGTTTGAGCGTAGTTGAGTTTTAATATCTAAACGTGGTATAAAATAAATTATGAATATAAAAGCGGGCGTTTCAAAGCCAAAATTTGATCAATCAGAATCTCGACGGAACTAGTTCTGAAATTATGTTATTATTAGATTTATTATATCATAAAATCTATGAGTAAAAGACAGAGTAACTAGAAAAAAACATTCGCGATGGTTTGAGCATGTTAAAAGGAGCGTGCCAGCCTAGCCTACCTTGTGAGCGAACTAGCTTATGTGGGCAGACCTCATACTGATCAGAACAGCAGTACACTTTTTCTTTTTTTTTTTAAAGCAACCTACCAAAGTGACACTATTCTGCCTGATGGAAAGCATGAATAGAATCCAAGAGCGGTGGTCGCCGTACTCACTGCGTATGAAGACAGTGCAGTATGGCGACGCACGCTATGGCGGCCTAGTGAGATGCTTTTTCACGCCCCTCTTAAAGGACCCGGGATCGTTGTGGGAGGGAAACACGTGCGCTGGTAATGAATTCCAGGCTTCAACTGATCTGCACTGGACGGAAGAGCCGAACTGAAGAAGGACTTCGTTTAAAGCACCCAAAACTGTCAATCTTGTAAGAAAGACCGGTTAATAAGGAAGCGGCGCGAGCTATATGTCAGAATCGTGGCAAATAGCGTTCTATTGTCTCTGCCTACACTGCACGGGAATGAGGCGTGAGTGTATGATATATGCAAGTTTTCTCTCAAACGCTGTATGACTATCACTGCTTATTTCTATGTGAATACCTATTGTGTTCTACATACAGTCGATAGTTTAATTTGTGTAACGGTGTGAATGGTGCATTTACTTATTTTGTTTTTGGGTTAATACGCTGTTATCAATTTATCATCGTTTTGTGAAATTGATTTCTGTCTGTAATTGAAAAGTTAATCGCATATTGAAATTGCATATATTTTCTACATTCTATTAGTGAGTTTATGATGATTCTAATATTCAATATATTGCTGTTGCCTATAATAAAAATTACAGCTATTAAATCATCAGTATGTCGTGTTATGAACATGAATGTTGCAAGACACTCGTAACTATTATAATTAATTGGTTGGCCAGTTAGTCTAGAAGTTAACTCTTACTGCTACGCCAGAGGCTCGTGAGTAGTATCGGGTTTGATTCCCAGTCAGAAAAATAGTATATGATCAGCACAATCTTCAGTTCTGTGCGTGTATTTGCGTAATTTACATAAAAAATGTATGTATTTAGAAAAAAAATCAGGATTTGTTTTATATATCAAGGTCCGTCTAATGTAGAATGTTTTCAAGCAATATTAGTTTCTTGTTTGGTTTATTGCCACTAGATTTTCATTCCACAGTTTTTTTCAGAAAGAAACTTGAAACTTTAAAGCTATCTTAATCTAAAATATACTCTAAGGTCTCGAAATCATAACAAACCACCTAAGAAAAACTTATCATTGTTAAGACTAAAATTGTAGTTCGAATTAACTGCCTCGGTGGCGCAACGGTAGTGAATGCGACTGCTGTGCTTGAGGTCTCGGGTTCGATTCCCGGGCCGGACCAAATGTTCGGATCTGCAAATATTTGTCTCGAAGTTTGGGTGTTTTCTATGTATAATATGTATGTATCTACAAAAAAAGTATATAAGTATTCTATCAATCAGTCTGATTGTCATAGCACAAGCTTAGTTTGAAACTAGATGACGTTATGTGTCAAATGTCCAAAATATTTATTTAATTACAATAAAATTCTTGAATATACATGGTATTTTAGAAGTGTTGGATTGAGACGAAATACTCACATCGATGGTCGTTATGTATGAATCCCATTCATTAGCTATGTCTAAAGGCGAGATAAATGTTATTGTAATTTCTACAAATTCCACAAAGTCGTTTCTCCAAAATTCCTTAACCATACACACAAGTAAATAGTTTAGTATTTATAAAATTTAATTAACAACCGCTATTAACTCATCGTAAATATTTTAAAACAAGTTAATTTCTCCCCATAAACAGTCAGTTGTGTAAGCAACAAATATTGCTGAGATAATTTCGATAATTTGAATTGCGAAATATAGGCATTTATTAGGTTTTTACTTGTATATCATCATCAAATGAAAATTACTTATATATTTTTTCACTTTTACATGCAAATAGAATTTAGAAAATCGTGTCAGGGATTTTAAGTAAAGAATATCACAAGTTCCAGATAGAAAACGGAAGTAAGACTACCATAGGTCAAAGACGTTAAGGTCGAAGAGGCCGGCTCGATCGCGGCAGTACTACCCTCTCACAGAAGGCCAAGTTAAAACGACAACATCCGTGCTGTCGTGTTTCGTTGGTGAGTGCGAGACCGGAGGCCCATTGATGCAGGGGCGACAGTTATCGTGGTAAATCGTGTGTGTGACTGCCATGCCTTTTACGGCTCCAAGCGGGGCGTGAGGAAGCATCACACTAGGCCACCATAGTGTGGGTTACCATACTTTATTGTCTGCGTTTGCAATGAGTATGGTGACCACTCTTAGATTCTATTCGTACTTTCCATCAGGTAGAGTAGAGTCACTTTAACGGGCTCTTAAAATAGAAAAAAGAGGCCTCATACCCATATTTTTGTTCTGTGATTGAAAGAGACCCTTGGAGACATCTACTGGCTTACATTACTAAGCCTAACTAGTAACTGGTACACCCAAAAATCATTCACTATTTTGTTTTCACGATTGTACTAAATAAATTATCTATATTTTATCCAGTAATAAACATAAAGTTTCTCATAACATCTAACTGTAATTTAGTCATATTTAGCGGACAAATAGTAATGTCCAACACATCTATTCGCTCATAATATATTCACTGCGCTCCGTACATTCTTGGTCTTAAATATTTAATTTAATTTGTACGTTAAGTATTAGACGACAGTATGTCATATGTAATGGTGTAAAACTCGTTGTTTTGGTCGAAGATGTATGAGGTGGAAACGTTTAATGGCTTACAAAGTTCGTAATAAAGATAATTTAGTTAAATTTTTAACAAAACGAAGTGTAATAAATATCAGCTTTCTTCAAATGTTTTGGATAACGCCATCTATGGCAGATGTCTAAACTTTCTCTTCAATTTATCTTTTATTCTACAGGATAAGGTTTGATTAAAATGTTCTAGTGGTCGTTTCAATCACTGTACGCATTTTAGGATACAAACTAGATTGGTATCCTTAACAGAAGCAACCTGCTAAAACCGCATACAATCTTACATATAGCACTTACTGCAAAGATGATTGCGAAAAAGACAAATGTTCGTATGGTGTATCGTTCTCGCGTTTCTTCAACTTGGACCAAAAGGTTGCATGTATAGACTCGTAGCAACCATAAAAAAGGGAATTTATAAAACAAAAACTTCGCTACGCCGCCGCTTCTGTGTAAACTGCCTGCTGTGGCGTGTAATTATGGTGCGTTTAGTTAATACTAAATAATTTGCTTTATAACTTCAAATAAGACAGGTTAATAACTTTTTAAATTACATTATAATTGTTCTAAATTTAAAAAGCATAGTAGTGTCACTTTGGAAGATATTTTAAAAATACTTTAACAAACCTTTTTTTTATTTCGACATTACAGCTACATACAACCTACGTACCCAAAAAAAACAAGAAAACTGTTAGTGTGTCTATGCGACTAGACAATTAAAGATACCGGTAGCTTACCTACTTCTACCGAAAACCGAAACTAATGACGAACAATTTCCAATTAACCATATTTTTCTAATAATAATAATTTACACGGAAAATTACATATCTTGGTATCTCACGGGAGCTCCCAGTGAAAGTAGAAAGCCAACAATTTGTCATTTCCTGAATTATATGCTAAGTTGTAATACTTATATTTGGAACCGTGTCATTTAGTTAATTCAATGTGTGAATCAAGCCAATTTGGTTTACAATTCTTTATGCAATTACTTTGTTTGTGGTTTACCGTTGTTACGGCGTTTTGTTATTTAAATGTGGGATTTAGATACGTGTTTAATAACTTTATGTATTTTTTCCGTCTATTGAAATAACGTGGCATTGAACTTACAATAAATATGTCGTAGTTTCCAAAGAAGTGGACTTTTTCAATTTGATTTAACGTGTTTTGATGTTAACTAATATTTTTAACATTCATGAACTGATTTCTCACATAAATTAGTTCTACTAAAAATTTCTGTAGATAAAAAACTATAGAAAATATAATTAATGTAAATGTATGTATAATGTAATAAATGATTCCTTTTATTTAGATCTAGCAACTTTGTTCTTTAACACAGTATTGTTTATTGACGGGCCCGATGGTCTAGTGCAGTGGTTCCCGATTAGTTTTTTCTACGTACCACTTCAAGAAAGACCTCGAACTTACGTACCCCTCAGTCAAAGTCAAAGTAAAATGCGTTTATTGAAAATAAGTTTCTAAGAACACTTATGTAAAAAGTGACATTTAATTTAACATTAAGATAATGACTCGACCACAAATAACTTTAAGGAGTCGGGAGAGAAGGATTAAATAATCATTAGGTATTGATTTTAAGGCTTTAATATTTAATTTAGACATTGCTCGCGTACCCCTTGATGCAATCTCACGTACCCCTGGGGGTACGCGTACCACTAAATGGTAAACGGTGGTCTAGTGGTTAGTGATCCTGACTGCTAGGCCAAAGGTCGTAGGTTCGATTCCCACTCAGGACAAATCTTTGTGTGAAAAGTACGATCATTCGTTCTGTGTGAGTATAATTTATCTACAACATGTATATATTTAGAAATATATAAGTATGTTTATCAACAGTCTAGCTACCATAGCTTTGCCTAGTTTGGAATCAGATGGTCGCGTGTGAGATGTTTGAGGGTATCATTATTCTTAATTGTTTAATAACATGACCTTGTTATAGTAAAGTGATTAACAAAGACGCTATAATAGCATTGACAGATATTCTTAACTGGCCATCAATAGAACAATTAACACGAAGAGTTGAAAATACGTTTAAATCTGTTCCATCCACCCTCTTATAATGTAATGATCTATGCCCAAGACAGTACCTGCGAATTCTTCGATACTGCTTGAAATCTGTTCTTTATCGTCATCATTATCAACAGCATTTTACAGTCCACTGCTGGACATAGGCTTCTCCTTAGCAAGGAGGTTTTGGCCTACTATACCACGCTGGCCAGACGGGTTGGAATAGGGTTTGTTTCAAGTTTTCCTTCTCTTTGTAATGATGTTGTCTTGCTTATTTGGTTCCCTTAGTCGCCTTTTACGACACCCACGGCATGAATAGGGGTGGTAACACTATGTATTCTTAATCCGTCACCACACGGACAAAACACATGTTGTTCTTTATAAATAAATAATAAATATTTCGGACATTTGACACACAACATCATCTAGTTTCAAAATAAGCAGAACTTGTGCTATAACTACATTGACTGATAAAATACCTATATACTTTTTTTTTGTAAATACACACATAGAACATAGAAAACGCCCAAACTTCGAAACAAATATGTACAGATCATACAAACATTTGGTCTGACCCAGGAATCGATCCCGAGACCTCAAGCACAGCAGTCGTATTCACAACCACTGCGCCACCGAGGCAGTTATAGACAACACCTGTTTCAAATAGAGCATAAACGTAGTCATGTTTAGAAGAATCTGTACCAGCTGTTTCTAAACTTCCATAGAGGACTTCTAAGATTTTTAAACATGCACATACATAGTTTTGCTGTACATAGGGACTAAAAAAAATTATTGAAGAAGGTTACGATCCACTCGAGCGGTGTAACTCGTTCGAAACGTACGGAAATAGAAGATATGATAACCTTTTTACAATAAAACTATGTAAATCTATATAAAACTGCTAAGAAACTCCAATACAAATATGTAGATAGATTTCATCTTAAACAAACATAATTAGGTATTTTTTTAAAAACAACACGACACTAGGAATAAATCCTGTGTCGCGAGGACTTTGCAAACATACAGGAAACGTACACAAAGAACACTCAAACTCAGAACAACAATTCGTGGATCACAGAAAGTGTTGTTCTATACGGGGCTTGAACCCACAACATTCAGCGTAGGGAGCGGTGTGGCGACCGCTTGAACTACTAAGCCAACTGTGCAGTCAGAGTCGAAGCACACTAGGAGTTTTTACTCAACAAATTCTGTAATTAATTTAAACAATATAACTGCCCGTTTGTTCCCCCCTGTGTCAGAAAACATTTGGTCCTCCATCTCGCCCCCCCTCTCTTTAATGTCTATCAATCCAAGCGCCACATAACTATGTTATTTGTCGTATCTAAACTCGTTAATAGAGATCGGAACGTGTCCGTATTATCAATTAAGATCATTCTACCAATCAGGCCGAATTCCTTCGTTTAGCTCACTCTTAGTCACCCCAGCATAGTTACTCAATCATCTATTTTCAGAGGCCATGTCACAATTTTACCGTATATACCGTACCACACTTTACTGATTTTGCCACCTAAGTAACAACACCTTGATGTTGAGGGGGATATACTTTTGAGTCAATATAAACTGGTAGTAATTTAAGCGGGGGAGGGGGGTTTTTGAGACCGGAGACCCATTGATACAGGGGTGACAGTTATCGTGGTAACTGTGTGAGCCTTACATTGCTACGATGACTGTCATGCCTTTTACGTCTCACAGCGTGGCGTGAAAAAGCATCTCATTAGGCCGCCATAGTGTGGGCTTTTGCAATGAGTATGGTGACTACAACTCTTTGGATTCTATTCATGCTTTCCATCAGGCAGAGTAGAGTCACTTTGGCAGGCTCTTCATTTAGAAAAAAAAAACATATACGTTAAAAATTGTACTTGTAATTCCTATAGGTTCACAGCCAACTTATCCATGTCTGATATCTAAGTTTTACTACGAAATCAGCAATGAGTACATAATTTATTATGTTCTAATTTTCACATCTTAATCTTATGCATAGGTATTTACTATACATCTTTAAAGATCGCTAAAAGGTCTAAAAGTTTATTAATTGACACACATTTTGTAAGTCATAATTATGATCTTACGTAATCAACCACCTTACCATTAGCTGTAATTTTCCAATCGAGAAATCCAATGACAAATTGCTCGTCAACACGCGAAACGTTTATGCAAAATTTATAAAAAAAACTGTATCAAATTACGAAAGTGGATTCCGCGCTTCCTAATATAGAGTTTCAACATTAATGAACATAGGATGAAGATTAAAATACGATAACGATTTAAAAATTCCACTTAATTATTCACCTAACAATTGGTATTAGAAATTTGGTAGAGAAACACCATAAAAAACTATAAATGACACCTTGACGTGTAATTTACGTAAATTATTGGAACTGACAAACTCATATTGCCATTCACACGCTTCTTTGAAAATCTGTTTAGAAGCTCCAATGATCGGTTTATGAACCTTTTACGAGTGATATATGTGTGTTAGTATTTGTTTATTAGTTCACTCCTCTGGGTTGTAACATAACAAATAAATGCCAACGTTAATGTGGTCTAAATATTTTATTGATTGTGACCAAGTTGCGTGTTTTAAAAACAAAAATCTCCGTGAAACTCGAATAAATTTAACAAGTGATTATTTACATAATTTATTGGAATCAAAACATGATATTAACATAAACTATAAATATGTTAAACAAGGTATTAGTTTCTACATGTTCTAGAAATTGTTAAAAAGAAATTAGACATCTTGCAGTCATTATTAAAAAACTAATCTATTTTAATCTTTTGCAGGCGACGAATGCTCACACGAAGACCATTGCGCATCTCAACCATGCCGCAACGGTGGTCGTTGCGTAGCTGACAATAGCACAAACGCTGGGTACTCCTGCGCCTGCCCCCCTGGCTTTACCGGCTCCCGTTGTACAGAAGACGTGGTAGAATGTTCTAGTGGGTCGGGGCCCTGTCACCACGGCCGGTGTTTCAACACCCACGGGTCGTATACCTGTGTGTGTGAGCCAGGGTATACTGGAAGGGACTGTGACGCGGAGTATGTACCGTGTGAACCGTCTCCATGTCATCATGATGGAAGGTGTACGCCGTTGGATCAGCTGAGATACGAGTGTGATTGTCCACCAGGTAAGTCTCTTTTACTTATCTTTACTTCTATACTAATATTATAAAGCTGAAGAGTTTGTTTAGTTTAATGTGCTAATCTCAGGAAATGCGGGTTCGAATTGAAAAACTCCTGTAGTATTGAATGACCCATTTATTGAGGGAGGGTAAACTATATAATACAAATTGCGCAGGTCAGCTGGTAATAGCATAAAATAGTCTATGTTATTGTAATCCTCGCGTTGTATCTTTATAAGTTCACTTTGTTATCTTACACGGTCACTGAAGTTAAAACTGTGGATGCCCGACATGAAGACGGCACTATTTTGTGACTTATTGATATTTAAATTTTAAAAATTTGTGTTAGGGATAAGGGCGTTTTAGCGTGCGCTTGTGTCAGCACAAACTGGCCGGCTCGACCGGGGCAGTACTATCCTCGTACAGAAGATCAACCTAAAGCGACAGCATATGTGCTGTCGTATTTCGTTGGTGAGTGCGAGAACGATGACCCATTGATGCAACGGTGATAGTTGTCGTGGCAAGTGCGTGAATACAATGCCACGATGGCTGTCGTGCCTTTTACACCCTCAAACGAGGCGTGAAAAAGTATTTTACCAGGCCGTCATAGTGTGGGTCACCATACTGCGTTGTCTGCCTTCGCAATGGGCATGGTGGCCACAACTCTTGGATTCTATTTATATGTAGATCAGGCAGAGTAGAGTCACTTTGGCAGGCTCTTAAGAGAAAAAAAAACAAAGACTTCTTTAACTTTCTTACATAAGTACATATATAATCATGAAAAACAAAAAAAAATATTAAAATACAAATATCTTAGAGGGTGTTAATTAGAATTTACCACCGAACCAGATAATAAAATATCTTATCGTTCTATAAGAATAGAACTTAATTATATGTACTATATTGTGTTGAATATATATAAGTTTAATTTGAATAACGGGGTGTATTACTTAACTATATGATTCTTGCCTAGACTAGAAATCTAAGTGAATTCTTTTGTATGTCTATTGAAGCTATCATAACATTCAATAAATTTCTTAAACACAAAGCTGCGCAGGATTATTCAATCAGTATGAGCCGGTACAATGTTGGCTAGCAAGACAGGTTGCCATAAGTGGCAGTAGTTTAGCTTGATACATTCAACTATGGTAGGCTCATGTCCCGTCGTTAGAGGAGACTTTATTAGGTTCTATTTCTGTAGAATGCAATGGTATTTTATTATCAGAGATGAAACTCATTCGGTGGTGAATTTTAGTTAAAGCCTTTTTGGATTTTTTGTTTATTACTGTATTTTTGTTTTTCATGTGTCAAATAAAATGTGTAAGAATGTTTAAGAGTTTCACGTTTATCTCTAAAACTGATTTTTGGATAATAAAAATTACCTTAAAATAATATAGGCGGTTTAGGATTAGGTCGCTATAGTGTAGGTCGCCATACTAAATTGTCGGCATTCAAAATTAGTACGGTGACTACCATTCTTCGACTCTATTCGTGCTTTCCATCAAGCAGAGTAGGGTCACTTTGGCAGACCGCTAATAAAAAAAAAGAAACAAAGAGGTGTTTTCTTTCAAATAGCTTCAAATATTGAGTTAATAACCTTAAGACAATCCAGTTCTATCCATTACATCAATGACGTAGTGTTACTGAAGAAATTATAAACATAAACGAAAATAGTGAAATCTCAAACCTGCACAACTCGTGTTCTAATAATTAGTTAGCATAATTCTAATCTGTTGTGATACTAACTATTCCATTCTCCGTGTGGTGACAGATTAAGAATACATAGTGTTACCACCCCTATTCATCCTGTAGGCGTCCTAAGAGGCGACCAAAGCACAATACTACACATACCAACATCACTACAAAAAAAAGGAAAACTTGATACCAACCTTATATCAACCCGTCTGGCCAGCATAGGACAAAACCTCCTTTCTCAGAGTCTATGATACCAATAGGATATATACTTCAAACATTGTACGTAATATCGCGTTCCAATTCCGCTAACTGCACAACTTCCACTTCAGGTTATATTTGAATTAACGTACTGCGACACCTTATTAAAAGCTTGAGAACTGGTACCCACTTTCCATAGAAGTTCTCATACCAATAAAGTGTTTGAACTTGTTTAGGGTAAGGTTTTATTAATGCGCAAGTATCCAGACCGGAGCCGAGTGACCGCGCTAAAACTGATTTTGAGACGACCATCACTTCTATTTACATGATTTTAATTTTCGGACTCAGTTGATGGATCTTGACGTTTTTAAGCGCAAACCTTGAAACAGTAGGTAGTATAGACGTTTCTTATTAAATCTGTTAGTCACAAAAGTGATATTTCAAGGTTAATTGGTATTAACGTTGACTTAATGTTCTTGAAATTTATATATCTATGTGTAAATTAAGTGACCACCTTGCCGCTTCTTACTGCTCGGAGTGTTATGGGCTCGATCCCAGCTTGGATAACAACAAGTTTTGTGATCCACAAATTTCTGTTTCAATCATTTTTTGTGTCTGTTTTATGAATGATTGTCCTCCGTGACACAGAATATATTTCTAGTGCAAGAATTGACTTAAACGAAACATTAAAAAATAATAAGGGCAAAGATTGTTTTCTGTGAAACTTGATTAAAAAAATCTGTAAATTATAATTATTTACGAAATAATGGGACCTCACCTTTACAATAGTTATATCTTAGTATTTTGTATCGCCCTCGACTCGAGAAAGTCTCATATTTACTATACGATTAGCTACAATTTATTTCTCTGCTATAAATATAGAAACCGTGTGATTTGTAGTAATTATTTTTATCGCTAATAATACTAGAAATTCCTAATAGTACTAGATTTTCAACCAATTTCGATGTCTTATCATTTTCTATGCTTGTTTTACTTAAATTGTAATTCTTAACAGATGCAAAAACGAACACTGTCGTGAATCAAACTTTTGTATCGGTGTTTTTTTTTAAGAGCACACCAAAGTGACTACTCTGCCTGATGGAAAGCATGGATAAAATCCAAAAGTTGTAGTCACCATACTTATTGCGAATGCAGTCAATGCAGTATGGTGAGGTGACCCACACTATGGCAGCCTAGTAAGATGCTTTTTCACACCTCGTTTGGTTACGTAAAAGGCATGACAGTCATCGTGGCATTGTATTGCACATACTTACCATGACAACTGTCACCCCTGCATCAAAGGTCCTACGGCCACGCACTCACCAACGAAACACGACAGCAGAGATGCTGTCGCTTTAGGTTGATCTTCGGTAGTACTGCCCCGATCGAGTCGGCCCGCTCGTGCTGAAATCAGCGTGGCTCTACTACTTGTAAATGTTTATGTCTGTGGTATCATAACCCCTAATCGTAAAAGTATTTTTTTTTTTATTTGAAACGTGACTTTATTTAAAGGATGCTTAGTTGAAAAGTCTATTGTATTTTTTCCAATCGTGGAAGTGATTTTTGAGATCAGTATTGTAACATACATAAGCTAACATAATAACTTATAATTGAATTAGTCCTTCCAAAGATTGCCTAGACAAAATTGCTATAAGCAATAAGGTCGCTTTTTGTACATCACAATTACTGTTAGTTTTATTATTATACTAACTTTTGCCCGCGGCTCCGACCGCGTTTATGTCGATTATCATGATAAATAGTAGCCTATGTGTTATTCTAATGTATAAGCTATGTTACCGTAAAGTTTCACCTAAATCTGTTCAGTAGTTTTTACGTGAAAGAGTGACAAACATCCATACAAACTTTCACACTTATATTAGTAGGATAATGTTTGTAAAACCTGGTATACAAATAAAGTAATATCTATTATCTATCTAACTTAACGCCAATGTTTTCGATCCATTATCTTATTACAATACCTTTACAATTTTATGTAACATGTTACAAACTAAATGACTATGTCATAACTTCATTTTCTTAGACTAACCGTCACTATTGCGTGAGGGTTCATAAATAACATACGATAATTGTAGTGAACCTGATGATTTAAGGTGTTTAGTTTGTGCAACTTTTAAGATGGTACCGTGATGACTTAATGATAACGAGCTATGTTAAGTTAGCAACGGGAATTTGTTACGGGCACCAGTAACGAACAAGTTGAACAGTTATCTAAGTTCAGAAATATTTTTACACAACTAAGCTATTAACGAACAGCCCTTCTCATTATAAGGGTTTAGAAATGAACATACATTTGTGATGTCACTTGCGCGTTTTTGACCTTGCAATTAATTTTAATCTGATTACAAAGTGTTTTACTGTGCTTTCCGACAAAGTTACATTCAGTTTGTCGAATATACCAGTTACAAAATAACAGCATGTCGCAGTATGTAATAATTCAACAATAATAATATATGATCCCCACGATGAGAATCTCGTGAAATTGGAAAACGAAAAACAATAAAATATTTTAATCTATTTCATGAGATTGTCGATATATGGAATACGGATTCGGTGCTTTACTTACAGTATTTGTCCTAAATGGGAATGGAACTCATGACTGATGAGGACACTAATATTTGTCTACAGTTTTACACAGACACATTATCCACGCCGTAATCTTAATCATTGAACGACCTAAGCTCATGTTAATAAACTTTAAAACAAAAACAACACGCAATAAGATCTCGAAGATCAATATAACATCTCGAAATCACGCAGGTAATCAAGCGCACACACATAATAGCTCGTTATTTACATCGCAGCATTCGCAGTGATCGTCTGAAAGTCGACTGGGGCCCGGGGCGACCACAACTTCGATACGAAAGTACCGCATTGATGTGAACTAGACTTGTGCGTACCACAGTTTATTATCACTAGACATATTGTTTTATGGTTCTTAGTTACAGAACGTTAGCCTTACGGTAAGTACTTAAACCCTACTAAAAAGTAAAACGCTGTTCAATCTCTCGTAATTCTTTTACCGAAATTAATTTCAAAACGAGGTTTTTAATTGTTAGCATTTGGTTTATATTTGTTTTCACAATATGTGGTAAATTAAAACACGTTTTCAACCATTTCATTTTCGTAATTATGTATTTTTACAAAGACTACTAGAGAATCGCTATTGTCGATACAAATTATTTCTGAGACAACATTACCACACTCAATTACAATTATACTCTGTGTAATTTGCGAAAAAGTTAAACCACAGTCACGCAACGCTTACGTCACAATTTTTATGTGGCACTGCGCAGGCGCATCTAGGATTCATTAGCTTCATTACGCTATTGCAAAATAGTGGTGTACAGCTTACAACACTAGGTGTACTGAGAAGTGTTCCATATTTCTTGCAATTAACATAAAATGATGTTTGTGAGAAAAAATTGCGCAACTAGGAAATGATAAATTTAATAAAGCTTTTTGTAATTGTTTGTGGCGGCAATATGTAATTGTGTTTGTTATTTTAGTTATGTAAAAGCATTATTATTTTAGAAATTACAATTACAAATGTATATCTTTATGTTTTGTCACGATGAAAAAATACAGTTAAACAAATAGAACCTGATTAATAATTTCAGCTTGACTGTACATACATTGAATGATGATTAATCAACTGTCTCGTCGGTCTAGCAGTTCGATTCCCAGGTCGGATACTTAGATAGAGAAATAGTTAAGTCAGCCTGGAGTTTGGAAGATGGGATGTTAATCCTCGTGCCTCGGAGAGCTCGTAAAGCCGTTGTTTCTGCGTCTGATCTCTCCCTGGTCGTGTCGGATAACTGTCCCATCGCATTGTGAGAGTGAGGGAACAGAGAGCGCACCTGTGTTTTTGTGCACACCCTTGTGCATTATAATATCTCCTGCGTTGGCTGTGTTTCCGTTGAACTTGGCCGCCGTGACCGAAATCAGCTAGGTACATCAGGGTACACCATTGAATGGTATAAGCTATGTGCGTCTATAAACATTGTTTTAATCTGTTCAGTACCAAATTTGGTATTTGAATAACAAACGAATACATCGTTATAGAAGATATCGTATTTAGTTTAGTAAAATGTTATAATTTTTTAATGATATCCTTAATATTTAGCTGAAAATCCTATATCACGAACAGTTTCAAGCAGAAATCCCAAACGCATTCGTTCTTTTGCAATATCTATATTTGTTGAAACAAAAATCTTTTTACAGTGATGCAATAATGTTATTTCAACAAATCTGAATGAGTCATAGTTATTACCAAAAAATAATTTTGTAAATAGCCACTTGGAGTTCCGAAACATTATCCATTAAACACTTAAACTAACCATTTGACGTCATGGTATGTCCAAGTGTGGGAAAAGCATTACTTAGCTAATTAACGCCCCAACTCGAACATTAATGTATTTGTTTATGACTTCTGTTCTGAAAGAGTTCAAGTTTGACAATGAGATCTTATTAAAGTAAGATGAAATACTAAATAGTTATATTAAAGTTTGTGGGAGCAAGTGTAATGCTCGCTCACCCTAAAGGGTAGGTGACGGGTAACTTTACTTAACCTTAGTTGAAAATCGTAGTTGTCTTAGATCGGGAGGGCAATCAAATCGACAATTTTAATTGCGCAGCACAACATTAACTAGAGTTATCTTTTTGGAGGGATTTAAAGTGTCATTTTAAAATAATAATTTCGTAAATTTCAAATTGCCTCAATTCAAACTTATAGTCGGAATTGTCTGCAAAGGAATTGAAGTCAAATCACAAACCTCAATCCGATCACAGTAAAATTATTTAATTAATTATTATTTTGATTGTATAATTCTTAAGTTATATTCCTTCATGTTTTAGGATAAGTTTTACGAGTACTATGTATAGATAGATACACAGACCCGGTAAAACACAGAGCAATATTGTTGTCATAATATAAACAAACCTAACATGAACTAGCGTGTCTACTGTCAGTATTTCTACTAGATTAGCTCACGCATCGCTGCGTCTCGTGATTACATATTTATTAAAGCAATTTGCATCATAATAAATATATTTATAATTGATATCGGTTACAATTTCATGGTCAGTATTGTCACCGAGAACGTTCCGCCCATTATGCACCAGACTTTTCATAGTAAATGTGTGTTCGGGAATCTTTATTTACTTCCCATCAATAAAAGCCATCCCCTTTGTTCCTTATTGAATCAAATTAACACAATCAATCAACCGTAAACCCCTTTTTTTATTTCTCCAACTTCCTCTATAAAGAACTAAGCTATTAATAACCGCATTAGTTCATAAAAATGAAGCATTAAACACATGTCTGAAACATGTGTCTTTATAATAACAGCTTCCGTACAGGCTCTTGCTATGGGAGTGTGGGATGAAAAAGTCCCACACTATCGTATTATGTAAATCTGATTGACAAATTGGATTCCTAATATTTGAGAGTTGTATTTGTACTTGCACTGGGTAAATGGGGCCGGAACTCACAGAGAAAACGTATTAATAAATAGTATTAATTATCTTTCGAACTAATTAGAGTAATTGAAATGTAAGGTAAGATAATGTAAATGCACCTGCGACAGGTCATAATGAAAGTTGATTTAAAACCCGGTCTTTGTGGACGCTTTCAAGAAGCTGGCCCATTACATCCAACCACCGACTTATAAGAAATTATTATTTTTAATTTTGTTAAGTAATGAATCTATAATGTCTTGCTTAGAAGGCAACGGAGTATGTAAATTTTCTTAATAGAAATTTAATTTAAATACATCGTTTCCTAACAAATATAGTCGAAACGATACATTTTTATATACAATAAAACTTATAGAATTTTGTCACCAAACACATAAAAGTTGACGGCGTGAAGATAAAATCTGCGTTTGCGCATTTCAAATGACAGTTTTATAGTGATTTCCATATTATTTTATTGTCGAAAACTCTTTCCAATCTTATTAAGAGCTAATTAGGATTAAATAATTTGATTATACTGAGATTGGAATAGTGAAAAAGTTGAATTTTTATCGCTACCTTTATTGCTTATTATTCCACGTGTACCGTTGATAGATATATTTTACGATTTGTTTCTTAATTTTAGTGTGAATGCATTTATGCACTCAAAACAGCCGACAGACCTTTTACTGCTATTTAATATTTTCCAATCAAAAGAAAGAAATCTTTAAAGAAAAGCAGTAGCACATTCTCTTGTGTTTAATGCAAAATATCCATCAAAATGTTTATACTGAACTTTCCGTACGTCTGCTTTGAATTTAGGACCAAAAAAAGGCGTCGAAAGATTTAAAGCGAGGTGCCTTAACATAAACAGTTGCACATGTGGTACTCGTGGGAACCCACCGGTTAATGATTATAATGAGATTCTTTACACGCTAATCGAACCAGTAGTTACACTGTTTGTATGAAACCGTGAACGAACACACTCCACATAACCACCTGTGAATTTGTCTATTGCACCAGACTAATTCTGAATTGCTGTTAATTGATTTTTTTTATTTGCGTATTTAGAGCTTGTATATTTGATGATTTCTTACAAGCATCTTCTGAGAGGTATCAAAAGAAAGATTTTTATTGGTTACCGTGACATTGTTGAGCAAGACCTCCTTTTACAGGAGAGGCTTAGGTGCAGCAATAGACTATTAAAGGTTGTTGATATGACGTGATTTTCAAAGGAAGAAAAATATAATTAATCTCGTTTTTAGTTAATTCCGTCCCTACTTTTCAAATCCTGATTAAAACATTTCAAATTTAAAATCACCCTACTTTTCAAAGTATGTATTGTCACCTACAAGTTTATCGACATTTTTGTCACCCCTCTAGACCATTCAAAATAATAAATGATATTAATTTGGGCGTCTGGTTGTTATAATAATAACACTTAAGACATAAATAGTAACCAGATGGTGTGCTGTAAGTCTATCAAAATTTAAGAGTATAGATGTCTTATTAATTTGGGAACCGTTTGTTATCTTAATTCTCATGGTGAGTCATAGTCTAGGAAATGTAACAAGCTCTGTTCTCATATTTGAAATAAACAGTTTTACTTTGAACGGTACTTTTTCAACGCTTGAATAATATAAGCGCAATATAATTGAGTAACAGAATTGACCGACATATCATAGAATTTAACAACTTATATGATGTACCACTTCCGTTTCTAGACCTACCAATTAATTTATTATGTGGTTATAAGACCGATCGGCCGATAGCTTAAATAGGTATCAAAGATAAGTTGTTAGTCTGTTCTGTAATTGGAATTGAAGATCTCTGTATGGTTCGGTATGAAACGTCATGCTCTCTGCTTGGGCTATCGTCGATCTCTAGTTCAAGTATTTACTAGTTATTTATTTTACAGGTTACCGCGGTCAGAATTGCGAAATCGACATCGACGACTGTCCCGGTCACTTGTGCCAGAATGGTGCGACCTGCGTTGACGGGCTTAACTCCTACACTTGCGAGTGCCCGCCCACTTTCACCGGAACCCTTTGCGAAACCGATGTAGATGAATGCGCGCTCAGGTGAGCTTATTGTTTTATTATTTTACATTCTTCATACCTTTAGTAATAATGAATATGGTCTGATCATATTTTCATTTATGAATTATTTAGCCAATAAGAAACCAATGGAATACTTCAAGGTCCTAGGCCCTGTCTTTTTTCTGTTTTGTTTTTTCGTTGAAAAGCGTAAAACTTTAATAGTATGTCGTAAGAACAGTTAGTATAATTAATATAAACTTACTTGTATTTTATGTTGGTCCAGTTGTTGTTATTGCAGGCGTATATAATATATCCAGAGAATCAATTTAAGGGACAAAATAATTATTGAATGACAACAGAATATTCAATTATCTATTTTAATATCCTTTTTTTTAAATCGAATAATGCGATGGAGACGGATATTGTAGTTTACATTAGATACTGTGTTTCATACTATCACAGTCAACGCAGTCAAAAGCCTTGTTCAAATCATAAAAAGAAAGTACCGTTGCTTTCACAAAATTGTTAAGTGAATATTAACAATTATTTAAATTCGCAATAGATATATTATTAAAGTGGAGCTAATATTATTAGTTACCCGACTGTTTTCAAATATCAAAAGAAATAACTATTTGCCGACAGACGAAGCAATGAGTCAGACGATAAATTTTTAACGACAATTTAACTTTCATACGCAAACAATTTTAAGTGTACAGTTACATCTCGCCAATTTGTTGAATCATGTATCCTTCTTGAGCATCGAAGCTCTGTCTAATTGACAATGAAATATAATCCCCACTTCCATAGTGCTATGAAATTTTAAACTTTATACCTTAGATTTAAAGGATGGGTCAGCTTCCAAAGCGGCAAATATTTGTACGAAGTATTATGCGCTTGTCAAGAAATCGAATCGGCGAGGCCCAATTAAGCCAGCAGCGCTGAAACAAACTATGCCGGGAATGGTTTGAAAAAATAAAAGATTTATTTTTTAACACGATCACATACTGATATTTGGAAGGTTTATAACTACAGGATACACGAAGTGTGTAATTCAATATCAGACGCCATCTTCGATGACGCTGCACATGCGGCTGTCTTTTTTTGCACAACTCTTAAAAGAAACCAACAAGTTAATGAAATGAATTACTGTCAAATGTTATTATAAACGAGCTAATGATATCTACATCTGTATTGAGATGGTTTTTTGTGTGATACAATATCATCACGGCCGTGTGTCGATGTATTGGGCGTTAATTACAAAATAACTCGTCAAGAAGTCAACGGCCTCGCGTCTCAAGCGACGACTGAACAGCGGAACTCACTTCTATCTTCCTGTTTACTTTGTTCATGTGTTTGTACTTTTAATGTTTTCATTGTGTTCCTTTCTAATTTTATAATATTTCCTTCAAATTGTCTATTGTCTTTTTCTGGTTTTAAAATTTCTGATACTCAAAGCAATAATTGTTTTAAATATTCGTTCTTGATATTTTCATTTTTGTTTTCTTACCAAAGAATCTTCTTTAAGTTAAGACATGTTTGCGAAATTATACTTAATTGTATTCAAATCTTCTTTATTTTCATTTCGTTTATCTATTCTCCCCGCTAATTCTCACAACTTGACATAAGATCAACGTCCTGAGTCGCCATGTGCGATGCGCCGTCGCTCCTACATTAATTGTTAGCTAATGATTGCCTACGAAAATCCAAAATGTTCTACGTTCACATGGTAATAGTAAACTTCGTTTCTAATAATAGTTTCGCAAATGTTCATGCGAATGACTTTACTTTTTCCAATAACTGACTTGACTTTTAAATAAAATTAGCGATAAATAGTCACATGTAGGTTTTTTCAATTTCGAAAAGATGATTAACGATGAGCTATTTATTATTATTTTTTATGTATTTAAGGTTTTTGTTACTCATGTCTTTTAAGTTGTTGATCATTTGATTGGCTGTCTGTTATCATAACTTTTTTTTAAGCTGTATAAAATTCTGACAACTTTACTATTTTGACATGTTTTTTTAATATGCCTTTACACTATTTGTCGTTAAAAACCTTATATTCTCAAAACACTGGTAATTAAAAAGAAAAGATACCCTTTCAAAATTAAAAAAAAATAAAAGTACTGATGGCTAAATTAGAATTCAGAAAGGTGATAAATTCTACCAGAAATGAGTCCTGATTTGATTGTTATAGATGAGTAAAAATGATTCATAATTTGAAATTATGTCGAACAGTGGTCGTATACTTTTTAGCTCATCAATACTGCTCGGCTGTAAATATAAAAATATAAACCATTACTCTTTTATATCTTTATCTTTATTCTAGGGTCTTAATCCGACCACCTAGTGGGCCGTCCGAAGCTTATCAATTAAGGAAAGAGAAATCTTTACTAAAAAAATCTAAACAATTAAAAAAAATACATTTCAAGTTTTAAAAATCTTTTTCGAGTCTTCTAATAAATTGTTTACGTCATAGAAATAATATGATTATAAAAATGAATATTATTATTACCCATTTCGTTCGAATTAATCGTTTCTATACAAACTATTAATATTTCGACCTCTATGGATATGTTAGACCTCCCGCTGCAAGGCCCTCTTACGAAACCAATAACCTGTAGTGCCACCCAACCTCCTTTACCGTAATTCTTAATACTTCCTAATAGAGTTCAACTTCGTTTGTGTAATCCTTTTTCTTGTGTAAATTCAACATTGTGTGGACACACTTTAGCGTAGCCCTGTTGCTTGAGTTTTGTTTTACTTACAGCGTGTACTAAAGTGTTCTTTTTGATTAACCCATTTGGAACTCTATTTCTTGTAGGTGTGAGTCTACTTTTTATCAAATTGTTACGTCATGGGATAGTGTCACAGTATCCGAGCCTGCTGGTTCATGAAACGCGCCAGATAAATGCGTGCCCAATATCAAATTACGTCTTGGTGGCTTTAGTTTTTTTTTTTTTCGGTCGGTTTTGGAGCTTTGTGAAGTGGAAGAAATGTATATAAGGTTGTATTAGAATATGATCATGTTGGTTTAGTAACGACGAGATCTACATATACTATTGTGCTACATTAGGATTTCGGTTTTGTATATTTATTGTAATTGAAATTATAGTTGGTTATTTGAATTTGTATGGTTATTATTGAGTTTATTGTAGACGTAATGCAAAGCATAAAACCGGTCTTATTGCCCAGAGCGTTCTATTCTATCCTATTCAACTTGTCTATCAATTTGAATACGAATGCAGCTGAACTTTCCTCCATTTCACTTTATTATTTCTTTGTCTATCAAGTTCATTATTAAGGATATGTACTTCATCAATCATGCGTCTGTCGCCTAAGGGATTGTCTAATACCTATCAAATGTCAGTATGACAGATGACAGGTGACGTTTTGTGTATAAGTATACTGGTCAGTAACAGATGGGGTTGCTATTTATCTTACATTTCTTACTTTGGTTTATTGAAGGCTCGTCTTGCTTTTGTTTTATGAAGGTGATTGACGTTTTATTTGGTTTTAATGTTTCTTGTTTTTATATAGTTAATAAATCACGACTTTTATAATAGTCACGTGACAAATGTCTATTCTATGCATGGTGTAGTGGTTCAAACGTCACGTCACTTTTTTTGCACTGAGTGTTAAAACTTTGTTTGATCTACAAATTGTTGTTCTGAGCTTGGGTATTTTTTGTGTCCGTCGTACACTAACCATTGCGACATTTTAAATATCTGAAGGTATGGAGTAAATAAATAGTTGTAATACTTTACGTAAGTGAAACACTCTTATGACATGTTTGCATACGTACAAGTTTCAATTTCTTAAAACTAAATGCCCAAAGCTTATATAATATATTAATTTTTAATCAACTTACTTTCTACTGCGTATGGATAAAATTAAATACAAAATTATTCATAATCTTCCGAGTTTCGTTAATTATCCGTACGTGTGCTTTTTAATTAATGAATCGTTGAGACGTTAATGAAAACAAATGATAATGATTCTTTTTATGGCTTTTGGAAATGATCTGCTTATGTATAAAAGGCTTTGGGTACTGGATAAAATTACATATACCTATTAAGAGTATTGGAGACAAAGTAACAGAGAAGCTTTTCGACATCTCTTTGGCGTCGAAGTTTCTAAAAAAATCCCGATAGACATTTGAGTTCGTCAGCGATGAATGGCCTTCGTCGTATTTCTAACCTACACATACCGCCACACTTTGGCTACTTATTATATGGTATAATGTTTCATGGTATACTTTTTTATACCACGTCAATGTGATGGCAAACAAGTGTAAAGGACCACTTGATGATAAGTGGTCACCATATTATGTTGAGTGCAGAATTGTGCTAAATCTATAACTTTCTCATTTTTAACTACACAAAGTTAAAAACAGTTTTCTTGTAAAATACTTAATCTAACCCTCTACCGCTCGCTCACGTCCCCACAAATCACTTGGATTTATTACGTGTTAACATAACGACCGCAATCACCTCGTTAGACGCACAATTTTATTTTTATGCCATTCCTGAGGAATTGGATGGCATTAAGGATGTGCAGGTACTAATTGGCATTTGATTCAACATTACTCTGTATGACTAACTGCAGTACACGTAATGAATGTTGTTTATTCTCTAGCTTATAGTTAGGGTGTCGTAAGAACCGTCTAAGGGAGTAGCTACATCATTGCTAAAAAGAGGAAAACTTGAAACAAATTCTACACCAACCCGTCTGGCCAGCGTAGACTACTCTGACCAGACGGGTTACCGTAAACCTTCCAGTAGCTCTAAACCTTGTTTCTAAGGAGAGAGCTTTCTTCCACAAGTGAACTGTTAAAAGTTTTTGACGTGATGTGTGCTATAGCTAGCAATAGTTGACTTTAGGACTCCTAGGCTTTTAAGGAAGAAAAGTGGAATTGCGGGAGACCTGTCGGTACGTAGGTTGACTGGACAGAATCCATCAACAGCCTTTAACAATCCACTACTGGACGACATAAGCCTCTCCATAGCAAGGAGGTTTTGGCTTGGCCAGATGAGTTGGTATAGCGTTTTTTTTTTTGTTTTAGCCATGTTGCTGTCCTTGTTTGTTTCCTTAGTCAACTATAAGGTGGTTAACTATAAGGGTGGAGTCACTCCGTATTCTTAATCCATCACCATAAAGAAACCTGTTATTACGCAATTCTTTCTTTACTTTTTATCGTGTGAGTGAAGTTACCTGAGACTCAATTTTCCCCCTCCGTGCTAAAGCTGAATGAAACACACAAAGGGTGTCTGGGCCCTTGTATCTCGTTCATCCAGATATCCATAGGCGACAGTAGTCACTAAGATACGTCTGTTCGCTTGCCCTCCAATATTTAAAACCCACTCTCAGCTAAATAGCAATCTTTCACTCTTCGTTAAGTGCCGATTTACTCAAAAATTAATAAATGAAGCGTGTTTTAACTTTTGTAAGTTGAAATGTATGTAAATCTGATACAAACACCACTTGTTACAAAGATAGTAAAAGAAAGTACTTAGATTACAGCGGGGGTTAAAGTGATTCAAGTTTTTCTATGATGTATGACCAAGATACTCGTGTATTGGTGAAGTAATTTATAATATATTAACATAAAAGTGTTCTTGTCTATAACTATGCCGTAATATGTAAGTGATCAGCTACCGATGGAGATTACATATTCAATTCTAACGCATAGGTTATTAATCATAGGATAATCGATTTAAGTACATTGCTGTAATCTGCTGTACTCTGTTTTGAGAAGATAAAATATTATTTAATTCATAACATTAAGTAGGATATGTATACTAAAATTAAAAGATACGTTAACGACTGTTTTGGAATGGACAAGTAGAGGCATATTAGACATCCTTATTTACGACGGGCTTTGGTCTAGTGGGTAGTGATCCTGACTGCCAAGCCACAGGTTGTGGGGTTCCATTCCCACCCAGGTAAAATCTTTGTGTGAATATAATCATGTTTTCTGTGTATGGGTCTAATTTATTTATACTATGTATGTATTTCGTATTGTAATCATTCGTGGATGAGATGTGTGAGGATATTATAATTGTTATGAAAAAAAAAATTGCAGTAACGTAAGATAAGCCGTACTGAACATGTTATAATGAGAGTAATTTAATCTAATGAAACGGCCCTGTGAGTTACTATGACTTCATAAGACTGAATTTTAGAGCATTGCAAAATGGATCATAAAATGTGTCAAGCCTTTGCAAAACATACACATGACCACGATACGAGATTAAAAATATGACTGTCTAAGTACTGTAATGTCAATTGTTCAATACACACGTATACACACATACACATACAACACAAATATAATACAAAAAATGCTGATATGTGGTACAAAATTACTCAGTAGACAATTTGTGCTCAACACGCTGCGCTGTGTACATCGTTAAGGCCTGCGCGAGCGCATATCACCGCTACCGGGTACTTTCTTATATGGCTCAAAGGAAAAGACAAAGCGAGAAATTATTGCTAATGACATGTTTTTACCGAGTCCATTTTAATATTGTTTTGTAAACTTGAGATGGGCTTTTTGTAGAAAAAAAAGCAAGTGCCACATGACGTGGTGTATTACAACATTTCATTTACTCGATGCATTACAATAGGGAGGAATCGAGTGTCATGTCCCTCCGACACAAAGGGAGTATCCCCCGACCAGGTGAGGTGATCATGCCTGGTGGGCCACGGCCCCTGGTTGATGTTGAACCCATTCACGCGAATCTCCATTTCGCGTTACAGGATTAGTAGTTGCTTCGTAGTTCATTACATTCATACGTGTCGTTAATACTTCTTAATTCGATGTATCTTCGCTAGACGGCGCTGTTGTATTTATATTTTACTTTGTGCTGTAATGTGGAAGTCGCCACAGCAATATCAGAAATGGAACATCTATAAGTATTTGCAAGGGTTTTAATGGTCTAATAGATATGAGATAATTCTTAGAAGTAGTATCAGAAATACTTTATAACAGTTCGGATTTTGGAAGTTGGGGTCTTAACCCATGTGCTTACGACAGCACGCAAAGCTGCCGATGCTGCGATTGATCTCTACCCGGTCGTTTTGGAGAACTTGGTCGTGTGAGAGTGAGCAAAACAGAGAGTGAACCTATATTTTTGCACACACTTGTTCACTGTAATATGTCCTGCATAGATGGCTGGTCTCGTTGAAACTGGCCGCCGTGATAGGCTAGGAGTACATCAATAACATCTGTTTACAAAATAACCAGATCTTTAAATATAAAACTTGTGTCACTAATCTAAAATAAATCTTGTAACTAGTCGGCGCGCTAAAGCAAATAGTGATTAATGATGATGATCTGCGCATACGCAATCTCGCTACTTCCGCACCGCCACCGCTGACGAATGGACCTCTATCCTAGTTTAATAAATAGATAACTTATGTGATGAGTTTTATTGGTGATTTTGAATGCTAATCAAGTTATTGACATCAAAAGGAATGCTAACTTGGATATGAAATATTTAACGGTGCTCTGATTTTCTCAAAACAAATCTAGGTTAAATAAGTGTCATGTATTTAAGTTTAAGCAGTGTCAAGACCGCATTTCACAACATTGCCATAAACAGTGCCATATAAACTTAAACTATGTTTGCTATACACATATACAAATACATAGAAACAGATACATTTTTTTATGTATATATTAAGAGCCTGCCAAAGTGACTCTGCTGTGCCTGATGGAAAGCATAAATAGAATCCAAGAGTTGTCGTCACCATAGTCATTGCAAATGCAGACAATGCAGTATGGTGACCCACACTATGGCGGCTTTGTGAGGTGCTTTTTCACACCCCGCTTAGGGACGTAAAAGGCATGACATTCATCGTGACAGTGTAAGACTTACACAGTTACCACGACAACTGTCACCCCTGTATCAATAGGCCTCCGGGCTCACAATCACCAAAGAAACACGACAACACGGATACTGGCGCTTTAGGTTGGTTTTCTGTGGGAGGGTAGTACTGCACCGGTTGAGCCGGCCCACTCGTGCTGGAATCAGCGTGGCTCTACTACCTACCGAATACATTCAAGTAGACATTTTTTTTTGACGAGAACTAGAAATTACACGGTTGACTGCTAAATTGCCACTGTGCCATTGAGGTGCCATAGACCGTCCAAATATAAAAATTTTAATTCGGATTTAAAGTATGATAGTGAAAAATTATTGTAATTTTAATATACTACAATTGCTAATGCCAAAGGCCTTATCAATCTATCTAGTAACCATACGACCCTATGCCTATAAATACATATTAAGTAGTAAAGGTTTGGCAATATTGTTTGCAATTTGATCTGATATGCGCGCGCGCTCGTGCCGCGCCCGCTCTCGATCCTGACCGATCGTACCCGATTGCGCCCGACCGGGCATAAATCTTTCGTAATACGGTCTCAGCGATTTGGTTTATAACTTTAACCTTTATTGTTGAAATATTTTAATATAATTATTATTTTTGTTTGAACCGGAACTTTGATTACATTCATAGATTCAAGTTATACAATTCTACAGCGGCGTATAGTTGCCCAGATACTAACGCCATGTCAAAACAAAAAATACCTTTCAAATCCAAAATAGCGAGAACGAGGGATGCTATCCGTCATCATCATCCACTTTAACAGTCCCTTGCTGGATATGTAGTCGGTGACGGATAGTTTACCCGTGACCACATACGAATTAGGCTTCTATTGGCAAAAAAACTAAAAACAAAACACTCACAAACCACAGTCCTGCCGACCCTCATAATCACGTAACAATATATTTATCAGAATTCAACTTGAAATTAAAAGCGGCAATAAATACATCCGCACTTACTTTAAATACGATAATAAACATAAATCCGAATTGTGTCTCGTCAAGTGCACAATGAGTTTTAATTAAATCCACAATGTCCATGCAAAGTTACATAAAAATATGTTAAAAGGCGAAATTTAATTTTTTTAGCAAATACCTCGCCTGAATTATCATTTCACACAAACATTTAAACTTTTGTAATAAGCGATATTTAAATGTTTTTTGAACAAAACCGCCGAAAAACACAGCGGTACCTTTTTGTTTTTATCTTTTTTCCTGGCTAAGTTGTTGCATTCTTTGTTGCAAACGTTTTTCTTAGGTATTTGCTCAAAGTTCAGTTTTTATGTCAGTGTTTTGGTAATTACATACCTACATATTTACGGTCGCTGTTATTATTTAATTTGGACCCGTAAAAAGTAAATATACCACTGTACGTGGAATGAAACTTAATACTTTAGCGATAAAGATTTCGTTACTGTTTTAATATGTAAACTTAACATGCAAGTTTTTACAAATTAAATTTTACACCACATTCGAATGACATAATGTGTCAAAAATGAAAAAAAAAACCGTAAAAGAGGTTTTAAAATGAAAAAAAAAAAACATAAAAGAGGTTTTAAACAGCATAGAGGTTAAAACTTTTAGCCTCTATGCTGTTTACAACTTACCATAGACATGGTAATCAGAGTAATATAAATAATAGTTTTTAATTTTAACCAATCTCTTAAAAAGTATTTGTGTTTATTTCGTTTTAATTAAATATATTCTCAATAGTTTTTATTTTTTAATTTTTATATAACGAAAGGAGTACCGAATATTTAAGGAGTATATTATGTAGATTTTGAAGTGTTTACCTAATTATATATTTTTTTACAGACCTCTCGTATGTCAGAATGGAGCGACCTGCACAAATTCCGTGGGTGGTTTCTCGTGCATCTGCGTCAACGGTTGGACTGGGCCGGAGTGTTCAGTGAACATCGATGACTGCGCAGGAGCAGCGTGCTTTAATGGAGCGACGTGTATTGATAGGGTTGGAGCGTTTTATTGCAAATGTACACCGGGAAAAACTGGTAAGTTATTATATTTTAGAACACGACTTAACCTAAGATTAGCCTTGTTATTTGGACAGAATGCAGTATTTTCTATATTTGTAAAGAAATGATAATTATCTTCGAAAGTGGCGTTTCTTGTAAAGCTGAAGAGACGTTTCTGTTGAAAATATTTCTCGATTTATTAATTTTGTTATTTGGAGCTCAGGCAGATAATCTTAAATAAATAAATAAATATTTCGGACATTTGACACACAACGTCATCTAGTTTCAAACTAAGCAGAGCTTGTGCTATGATAACTAGACTGACTGATAGAATACTTATATACTATTTTTTTTGTAAATACATACATATTATATATCCAAACTTCCAAACAAACAAAAACATCCAAACAAACATCCAAACTTCGAAACAAATATTTGCAAATCGTACAAACATTTGGTCCGACCCGGGAATCGAACCCAAGACCTCAAGCACAGCAGTCACAATTACTACAGCTGCACCACCGAGGCAGTTGAAATCATCTACATGTTCTGTTTAATGCTCTTATTTTTGCGGTGACTGTACACCATAAGTACGACGAAGCATGCACCAAATATACACTGTGACTGGTGAGATACCTTCAATACTTATGGAGAGTACTCGGTACTCGATTCTCGTTAACTTGATATAAAAAAAATAGGTGCTTATTTTTTATCGAAATGTCTCTAAAAAATAAGTCCGCGCGGTGTCCAAGTATTCCGCAGTTAAATACTGGGCTCTCGGTGTACTGTGTACGAAGTTTACTAAGAAGTTATTTAATATTTCGTTTTTATGTTATTTTATTTCATGATACGAGTATATGTTCGCATACTATCACGTCCTCAAATATTGAAGGTATCTCACCAGTCAGTCTGTATATTAGGAAGAAATTATTTTTTCATTTGGAATACTTATGTTCTTTATTATTATTTAGGTCTCCTGTGCCATCTAGACGACGCCTGTACATCGAATCCGTGTCACGCAGACGCAATCTGCGATACAAGTCCGATTAATGGCTCTTATACATGCTCCTGCGCTTCTGGATACAAAGGACTTGACTGTTCTGAAGATATTGATGAGTGCGAACAAGGTATGAAGTATTTATACGCAAACGTATGACTATCCACCTGACTAGCGTGGTATGGTTGTCCAAAACCTCTTCTTAGAAAATATATCTTACCATAATCTCGTTTTTTTTTCTATATTTAGAGCCTACCAAAGTGACTCTACTCTGCCTGATGGAAAGCATGAATAGAATCCAAGAGTTATGGTCACCATACTCATACGCAAATGCAGACAATGCAATATGGTGACCCGCACTATGGCGGCCTTGTGAGATGCTTTTTCACACCCCGCTTGGGAACGAAAAAGGCATGACAGTCATCGTGACAGTGTAAGGCTTACACAGTTACCACGATCACTGTCACCCCTGCATCAATGGGCCTCCGGTCTCACACTCACCAACGAAACACGACAACATGGATGCTGGCGCTTTAGGTTGGTCTTCTGTGGGATGATAGTACTGACCCGGTCGAGCCGGCCCGTTTGTGCTGAAATCAGCGTGGTTCTAATACCTTAGGATATGTACAAAAGTGGATAATTAAAAGCTAGATCTGAAATTGATTTATGGTTCTTCTATTGAAGCGAGAATATTTACACAACTTATTGTGGCAGAATTTAATTTTACTAATTTATCTTCCTATTTCACAGGATCACCATGTGAACATGATGGCATTTGCGTAAACACTCCAGGATCTTTCGCTTGCAACTGTTCAGTCGGCTTTACCGGTCCTCGCTGCGAAACCAACGTCAACGAATGCGAGAGCCACCCCTGCAGAAATGATGGCTCATGTCTCGATGATCCAGGGACTTTCAGATGTGTCTGCATGCCTGGTAAGTTGGATTCTTTTAACAGAATTTTACGAAATATATGTGAAGTTATGTTATCTATATGATAACATTCGTAGGTGCAATGGAACAATATATTACGGTGTACCTAAAAGGAAAAATTAAAAAAAAAATCTCAAAGTTGTCATACTTAACGGTGTAGTGTAGAGTGGTCTAGGAGTCACTGAGTTGCTTTTTATTGGAGCATCGTGTTAACCATGATCTATTTCTCAAAATAAGTAAAGTAAACAAATTTTGAAACTATATCAGGAATATGCCATTTATCCGTATTAGATTTACCATTCAGTCGTGAGAAACAGCCTTTTTTTGGTGTTCAACATATTCAATGCGAATGCACCCATACTGTGGCAGCTTAGGATTCTTCTGCAAAGTTATGCTCACACAAATCGCGCTATCAACACAATCTCAACAGTTACATTGCATTAAAACTTATTTACATAAAGCTATATACACACTTTACGTTTTCTTCCTGGTGAATTTGACTTGAACAAGGCGATTTCTCCTACACTAAGATATAAGATACAATTTACTTCTGGTTGATGATCGCTTAATGATTATCATTAGTTCGTATTAGACAGAGAAGAAAATAGAGAGAGAGCTATGTTTCAGGGTTGTCACTTCACTTACAGCTTTCATGAAGTAGCTAAATGTATAAAATTTTGGAACAGTTGCTCAGAAATTTCCATTGAGTTAGAAAAAGTGCAAACAAAAAGCAGGCATCGAACCGTTACCAGTGTCTAATATCTATATTCGAGGCAAAAAATATGTCGTTCCCGCGCTGACTGTGCCAATACAACCAGTTTTGGTCACATTCAATACACACCAACAAAAATATTACACCAAGTAAATAGTATTGTATCTTAGAAGGAAATACAAAATAAATTGTTAACAGGAGGCAACCTTAACCATTCCGTTGCAATAATGTTGGTAATGCGTCTACGAGGTCCTGATCCACTGTATTTTAGTTGTTAAAAAGAAACACATTTATTCATTTTTATTTGCATAATGGTTTTCTAAGCTGTGACACCCCTATCAGAGAGCCGATTCCCATAGCGATGAGAACGGCAACGGCGCCCGCGCATTGTCTTCGACGCGGAAAACATCGCGAACCGCTATCAAAGTGACAGTTAACGTAATCACGCCACCAGCGCTCTACTGCTAATATGTCATTATTGTTGCTAAACACTAGGTTTCCATTGCAGTACAGCGAGCGGTAACCAATTTACTATTAGAATAAACTTTTATCATAAGCGACATGCTTCTTACGATTTCTTCTTACCAACTCATATCTCGAGCAGAAACTCTAGAAATTCTATTTTTTTTATTTTTAAACGATGTTCCGTATCTGAAGCGTTCAGGAATATATCGTAGCTAAACCTCGGCGAGGTTAGATATTTGAATCATCCACAACACACTCATAGACCAATGGAATTCAACATTTATCCTTAGATAATGTAATGTTTCGACTTAAATTTTTAAAAAATTGGAATTCAGTATGTGTATGTTTAAAGTACAAACAAAATTTTCTTCTACTCCAGATTGTATCATCATCATATCTTAAGAGATCTTTTCCCGAATTTCGGTTTCACCTATGTATAGTACATGCTTCCACCCACTGCTTAAAAAAATACCTCTCCGTTACAGTTATTATTTTTACAATACAACTTCTGCACTAAGAATATGTCCTGTGTCACGGAGGACTTTTCAAACATACATGAAACGGACACAAGTAACACCCAGACTCAGAATAACAATTCCTGAATTACATAAAGTGTTATGCCATGTGCGATTTGAACTCACGACACTTGGCGTAGTAGACAGTGGCGTGGCGATCGCTTAAACCACCAGGCCAAATATGCAGTTCATAAAAAATAATAATTTTAACTGAAGACAGTACCCACTATGTTCCAGTTGAGATCTACATATTTAATATCAATTGTACTTAAACATGTCAACATTCTGTGTCTTTAGAGAAATATGACACTAAGAGATAAACTCAGTATATTCAATATTTATGCAATTAAGTAAATCTATTAACACGATTCGTTATTGCCACACGGCTCTAAGAGGCTATCTTTGCATCTCAGTCAGTCTAACACAAAAGGTTAAGTAAGCAATCCTTACCAATATTATAAATGCGAAAGTGTGTTTGTTTGTTTTTTTGAATGTTTGTCTTTCTTTCACGTCACAATGGAGGGATTTTATGAAATTTTTTATTTATGGAAATAGTAAGGAGGTTGGAGAGTGATATAGGCTACTTTTTACCACGATAAAACATCTCATTCCCATGGGAAGGTCCATTATAATGCGTAGTTACTCCAAATTTTATGAATTCCGATAGATAAACGCTTTTAGATTTTTTCACCCGATTGCATACGGTACAAAATCTGTCATTAAACTTATAGTGATTTTTGATAGATAGCGCTATATTGAATAATGTGTCTAGACCACTGTTTACCATTTAGTGGTACGCGTACCCCCAGGGGTACGTAAGATTGCATCAAAGGGTACGCGAGCAATCTCTTAATTAAAATATTAAATCCTTAAAATCAATACCTAATGATTATTTAATCTTTCTCTCCCGACTCCTTAAAGTTATTTGTGATCGAGTCATTTTCTAAATGTTACTAAATGTCACTTTTTACATAAGCGTTCTTAGAAACCTAATTTCAATAAACGCATTTTACTTTGACTTTGACCGAGGGGTACGCAAGTTTGAGGTCTATCTTGAAGTGGTACGTAGAAAAAACTAATCGCGAACCACTGGTCTAGACTCTTAATCAAGGATGTATGGCTTTGTTACTCTTTTACGCAAAAACCGCTGTACGGATTTAAATAAAACTTTAAGTTATTATAGTATTGTGTTAATTCTATTAATACGTGAAACTAACTTATTGTCAGTAAAAGATTAAAAGATATTATATTAAAACACTTAGGAGTTAGTTAAATAATAATGGTTTATAAGAAAACTAATATATTGTGCAATGAATTAACGATCATAAGCATGTCTTAATATTCTAAGTGTTTATTATTTGTGTTAATTTATTAACGGATTTAGTTATTTAAACATAAAATTTACACAGATTTACACATTGATTTTAATCGTTTTTACCACCTTTTATTAATTTTCTTTGAAATACAATATCCACATCGTTTCATGACCATGTTTAATGTCTTTAAATTGTTATTGCAAAAGAGCATTAGCAAAGACTGCACGGTTGCCCTAGCGGTTTAAGCGGTCGCCACACCGCTCTCTACTGCGCTGAGTGTTGTGGGTTCAAACTCCACACGGGACAACACTTTGTGTGATCCAGAAATTGTTGTTCTGAGTCTGGGTGTTCTTTGTGTCCGTTTCTTGTATGTTTGTAAAGTCCCCCGCGACACAGGTTTTATTCTTAGTGCGGGCGTTGTCTATTAAAAATAAAAAGAAAAACATTTTACAATATCATGAGTTTTTATGAATTGATTTTCATTTCCACAGATAATAATAACGTTTAAACTACCTCAGGAGAAAATAGAGAAATGTGAAATGCATGACGTCTTGAAATGTTTTCCTTAGAAATTAACTCTAAGATGCTTTGTAAACATAGAGTTGCCAATCGTTTTTTTTTTGCAGACAAGATAGCATACCTCAAATTTAGGTGATTTTCTATCAGTCTTTTGTACCTACAAGCAATCTTACAAGTTAATTATTTAATTTCGATTTTTTCTGTTATTTCGTTTAATTAATGCCATAATTTATTAAGTAAAGTTAAACGAGTCCAGTAGTACTAAATTGTGTAGTATGTATAATAGTAATTCTATTACGATATTGGTTTACGAACATATTAATTTTATTTTAAATAACTCACCACAGACTATAAAGTAAGATAGCAAATAAACACAGAAACGACTCAGTCGCCCCTTGTTGTAAAATCATTGTCCCGTTATAGAAACCCGTTATGAAAATTACATTAATGTCTACTTGCAGTAAAATTTATGTAATACTCTACAGATCTACAAAGAAACCAATGAAATTATTCCCAAAAGGGACTGTGAAGATTTGTAATGGTAGTCAACTAGAACTTGTATTCAATGCTTTACGTAAAAGATTAAATGTGCTTTTCTCGCTTACGTCTTTTGTTTAAGTGTCAAAAACTACGTGGATAATGCTTATTATGAAACTTCAATGAATGTTTGGAACCAAGGACGTTATAGAGGAGAGTTCAAGCAATTACGTCCCCAAGCGGGGCGTGAAAAAGCATCTCACTAGGTCGCCATAGTCTAGGTCACCATACCGCATTGTCTGTATTTGCAATGGGTATGGTTACCTCAACTCTTGGATTCTATTCATGCTTTCCATCAGGCAGAGTAGAGTCACTTTGGCAGGCTCTTAACATAGAAAAGAAAAAAATTATCAATTTTGAACCGCCTTAAATTTCCACCATGAAACAGTAGGTCTGTGATAGTGTAATACTACCCTAAAGCGATAACAGCCGTGATGTTGTGTTTCGTTGGTGAGTGCGAGACCGAAGGCCCATTGAGGGGTGACAGTTATCGTGGTAAATGTGGAGAACCTTACACTGCCTTAATAACTGTCATGCCTTTTACGTCCCCAAGTGGGGCGTGGAACAGCATCTTACTAGGCCGCTGTAGTGTGGATCACTATACTAAATATATTGTCTGCATTCGCATTAAGTATGATTACCACAAATCTTGGATTCTATTTATGCCTTTCATCAGGCAAAGTAGTCACTTTGGCAGGCTCTTGAAAACAGTACATTTGGGATAACATTTCATAGTTGTTATAACTTCTTACATTTTATTTGATTGTAAAGTATTTCAAATTCGGTTAACAGTACAGTACTATAGATGTAAACAAACATATCGTTTTTATCTAACACTTTAACATCTTGAATTGCTCTCAGTTCGATTCCACCTTATTGATTTCTTATTCGTAAATTTTTTTTAAATATACTTACGGTGCTTAGTCTCTAAAAATAAAAGTCCTGATCAAGTCACACCTGCGTCTTAAAACAAATACGAATAAAAAGACCTCACTCTATAATAGGACAGTCCATTAAACTCCAAACTCAAGTCAAGTGTACACAACATGTTAAAACATGTCACAGACGCAATGGTGCGCTCATGATCACTCTTTTGGAACGAAGTAGTCCACGAATAAATGTGAATGTATCATAATAGAGGTACTTCGTTCCTGTTATTTTACCTATATAAACTGGACGGGTTATATCAGGCTGTTAGTGGAAGCGTCATTTTCGTACAATTTTACTTCAATTGTACCCTGTTTGAACACGTTTAATGACCACAATAGTTACATTAGGAGGGTCCTTAAACAAAATCATGGACAAATATTTAGTTGGAAGGGACCTTCACGCACAAAAATAATAAAATAAATAAAATGAAATCCAGTTAAAATAAAGAATTAATTAATTGCCTGTTTAACTAAAGATTTATCTTGCGGATCTTCGCATAAATCAGATACCACCATCACTGCCAATAAATATCGAATTTTGATATAAAGACAAAGTACAGCAAATAAAGTAAATTTACCAACATTCCTATTACAAGTACCTTTACGCCCTAATAGAATTTGAGATTGAAGCATTTACTCAAGCGTTATAATATCAACAAAACTAATGAATACTTTCAAATACAGAAAATATTACAAGTTAAAACAATAGAGTAGACGCTACCTCCAGACGCGCATCTGGTTTTGTAACGCTTGACCAAGCCGGGTCTTGTCACGCGAGTACGAATAAGGGAATGCCTGCGATGTATGACGACATGTAACTTTTTTATACATCATTTTTGTTATCAACTCATATCTCTATCAAAACACATAAAAAAATGTTAGGCTTGCCATTAGGAATCTTATAATTGGAGACTTTGCCAGAACTTCTTTCCTATCAATCAAATAACTTCTTGAGGATTAACACAGTTATTGAAATGAGGTTATTATAATGACATTGCTAAAGCTTCTGGTGGACTGTCCACGATCGTCAAGGAATTCGTCTTACCATTCCCACAAATTTACGGTATTTCCAAAATAGTTGGTCACGTACGATTTTTGGACGTAAAATTTGAAGTATTTACCAGCTAGTCATATGTATTTAAAAGCTTGTATTTTATTCATGTATGCGAATAGAGCCGGCATTAGCATGCACCGTACATTCTCATTGTGGCTTGTGATCCGAAATCGTGACGGTAAGGGGACGGTCCAAGATACGAACGAAACATGACCTCATAATTTTTTTTATTTCATAGTTTATAACTTTTTAAAAATTACTAAATAGTATAGACCATTGTGTGGTAACGGATTAAGAATACATAGTGCTACCACCCCTATTCATCCCGTGGGTGTAGTAAAGGCGACTAGGGAACAAAGTATGCAAGACAACATCATTACAAAGAGAAGGAAAACTTGAAACAAACCCTATTGCAACCCGTCTGGCCAGCGTGGTATAGTAGGCCAAAACCTCCTTGCTAAGGAGAGGCCTATGTCCAGTAGTGGACTGTAAAAGGCTGTTGATTGATATAGACCATCATAACATAATTTGTAAGAGATTACAGATTGCGATGAGACCACCGTATTATAATAGAGAATTATGAATAAAAATGTACGTACTTACAGTAACGTCAACGATTAACACATCGGTTTAATTGACATCAAATTTTTGATGTCAATTAAACCCACGACTGAACACTGCCAAAATAAAGGCTTTTGCCTAGTTTGCTAAAGAGTTTCAGTACCTTTAGTTAAATACATACTGTGTAACGTCTATAAATACGAGTATATCCACTGTGAATGTATTCTCATTGTGTCAAATAAACTTATTTTTTTTCTTGCTCGTCTAAAAAAATCGATTTACCTAACGATTTAAATAAAAATGTTAAATGTTAGTAATTATCATAGTGATATTTAATGCTATTTAAGACAAGCATACATAAAAACCAAAATCTGAGATCAAGTCTAGAATAAAATACCAAAAAGCGGCTTCTACTTTACAACAATTATGGCCTCTTTAAGTTTAAAAAAAAAGGTAAAACAATCTCCATCACGAAGTTATTTCTCCAAAATCGCGGTCCTCCTTACCCTTGGGCCTAGGAGTGACCACGACACGCGGTCGCAAGGCGGGGCATCCTTCTCCAGCACCTACCATGAGCTTTCAATAGGCCATGTCACTCAAGCACCATGCACCTTAGACACTATTGCGAAGTACTATATTATATAGAAACGATACTTATACGTCAACAGCATTTAACTGTTCACTGTGTGGCATAGGCTTGGCCGTAGAAAGGACATAGGCTTTAGCCATGCTGGTTAGACGAGTTCGTAAGGTTTGTTTCAAGTTTGCCTTCTCTTTGCCTGTGTAGTTTGATCCCTTAATAACCTCTTACGACACCCATGGGATGAATAGGAGTGATGACATTCTGTATCTTTAATCAGCTAGTATATACAATCTAGTCCGAGTGGTGACGGATTAAGAATAGTGTTATCACCCCTATTCATCCTGTGGGTGTCGTAAAAGGTGGCTAAGGGAACCAAATATGCAAGACAACATCATTACAAAGAGAAGGAAAACTTGAAACAAACTCTATTCCAATCCGTCTGGACAGCGTGGTATAGTAGGCCAAAACCTCCTTGCTAAGGAGAGGTCTATGTCCAGCGGTGGACTGTAAAAGGCTGTTAATGATACAACCTATATACAAAAATGTTAAGTTAATTTGTTAACGCTTCGGAAACTTAGAAAGCTTTGCACCAACGAACTCTTATTTTACCATTGGATGCAACCAGTTTTTCTAAAGAGAGTTTAAACGATGATTTTATTTATTTTTGTGTCAATTATTTTCCTCATTCCCCATTAATGTAACCACAACATGACAAATTGCAGCTAGTTATAAATGGAAGGTGACTGAACGCAACAAAGTAATTATTCACTTGGGTTCGTGTTTTTGTGTCTATTGCATGTTGATAAACAAAGAAATTGACTTCATTATGTTTCTATAGATTTTTCACTTCGGTAATGGTGAAACAAAAACATTACTGAAGTTAGCGATTAACAATTGCTCTGACCTAGAAGAAGAAAATCAAGACGTGGCTAGGTAGCATACGGCTGCGTTTCATTTACCAGGAGCGTCCCGCACATAGTCGTCACCCGTGTTTTCAGTTTGGTAGTGACACGCAATAGGGATCTAAAAGATCTGATATTTTTTACGAGTAGATCCCTATAGCGACAGTGGATCTAAAATTAGAGTCGACAAAATGTGGACGTTTAATATTCTTCTGTCTATCATCAACAGCCTTTTACAGTTCGCTGCTGGACATAAGCTCTCGTTAGCAAGAAGGTTTTGGCCTACTATATCACGCTGACCAGACGGGTTGGAATAGGGTTTGTTTCAAGTTTTCCTTCTCTTTGTAATGATGTTGTCTTGCATATTTGGTTCCCTTAGTCGCTTTTTACGACACACAGGGCATGAATAGGGGTGGTAACACTATGTATTTTTAATCTGTCACCACACGGACTTCTTCTGTCTACCCTTTTTTGATAAAGGCGTGAGTGGCTGTGTGTGTCCAAATCTAAGAAATAGTGTCCAGCAGAATTCTTCCGGGGAAATAATGGGACTTACAGAAATTCAGCTGTGTATCATCAGCTCTGTTCTTTTTCTAGTAAGGTTGCAAAACTTCTGGATATCAGATACTCAAAATTCTACATTTACGTCTTAATAAGGTACTCACAGATTTACGTATATAGACATGAACGGGTTATATATACTAAAAGCAACTTTAAATTATATCCATAGATCCATTCAATTAAATATGTACTTCTATGTACTTACCGTATATTCCCGATTTGGCTGGATACTGGATAGTGATTTTGTAACGAGTTATTACCACGACAATAAATGCCATAGCCAAATGATATTGATCTTTATGTCGTTACAATAAGAGTAATGCAAATGGACTTACGTTATTGCTTCTCTAAAAGGGCACGCTCGATACTGGTCGACGCTAGAATGTCCTGCCCGCGGCTTCACAACCGTCGTTTAAATATCAACTTCAACTATATCAATTTAAAGTATATACTCATTTATCTACCAATCTTGCACCGGACAGTTGTAAAGAAAGAAAATAACAGATTACACGCTTTATATTCATGCAATAAGGTTGCTTTTTCAATGATGTCATTTCGTGGTATACTTTTGATGAGTCCGGTATACGTTGGGTCCATTAGCATTCTTGTACGTCTGTCTGTATGTTAAATACATTTTTATTTATATTTTTTTTAAATAAGTACCTAAAATTTAATGGTAATTTTGAAGCAGCAACAAAATAATGTTTGATTTTAGTTTTTTTCGTGTCATAGCATGATTTTATGATTTTGAGTTTTCCTTATATTTCTTGGAACTAAACTCGCAAATTACACGAACGAAGATTTTTAGTTTAATGACATATAATCTATTAATCTTGAAGTTCTGTAGCCGTATATCAGCGTGATGCATATGTGGCCAAATATTATCACTTGCCAATTACGAGTCTAATTAAATAGTTTAAGGTGAAACTGAACAGACAAATTACAATACTACGTATGTAAACCTAAATGAAATTCTTAAATATTTCTAATTGTTACGAACTAACACCGTTTCTTAGTTCTTTAAATTTATAAAAATAACTTGTTCATTTTGTAACTTTTTCATAAGAATGTCTCAAATAAAAATGGATCTGAAATGATTTTGTATTTTGTTAAAATAAGCTGAAATCGCATTTTACGGGCGTCAATAAATTTAACTCGTCAACTAGAGCACTTCAAAAGTACACTGAACAACTACAGCGGACTATATTTTATCTGTTGTCTTCCCTCTACAATTTACGAGACCATAAACAAAACATTGACAACGAAACTCGCTATAAATTAAGACTTTCAACAATGTTGAAACCATCATACGTTACATTTTACAACTTTTGAATATTTACAACATATATTTTAGCGCCGTGAAAATCATGGCCAGAGACAAGACGAAATTTGTTTTTATTTTAAAGCTGTTCAAGGAATTTAAGTATTAGTTTACAATTGTTGACGAATATATATCTTTCAGAAGAGTTAATGTAATCAAAGTTTCGTTTAACTATGGTATGCATACTTTGAACGAATATATTTTCAATATTACTGTTAAGGTGGACGCAGTCTATTGCTGCAAAGAACTGAATGTTTGGTACAGCAGTACTGTACACTACAGACCATATTTTGAACTTTTTATCACCCAATCTCAAGTACCAATTTTAATTTTAGCATGGATACCACCTGTTAAAACTAAAATAAGGCGACACTTGATTTGTTCTATATTTTTCAGGCTTTAATCTTTTTACTAAAAAGATTTCTTATTTAATAAATTATATAAAATGTTTAATATCGATATATTTGTTATAGGTTTCACTGGAACGCAATGCGAAGTAGAGATCGACGAGTGCGCGAACAACCCTTGTCTAAATGGAGGAGTATGCCATGACCTGATCAATGCCTTCAGATGTACTTGTGTCATTGGGTGAGATCTTTCAACATTACATTAGATGTCCGAGAAAATCATCTTATTTAATACACAGAAAAACATTTTAATGTTAAAATATTTTCTTTTATTTTTTCGATGTTTTCTAAATTTAGCATTAATTGCCATTGTATGTACACAAATTTAAAATAATCACTAAAATTTAAATCTTTTTCTGCAAAATATAATTATTTATTAAATAGACTTAGTTTTACAGAAATAAATAAATATGGAAAATAACGATATTCCTCAATATTATTTACAATAATATACATATCTTCTTTCCTTATAGGTTTACAGGCGCTCGGTGTCAGGTCAACATTGATGACTGCGCGTCAAGCCCATGTCGGAATGGCGGCATTTGTCACGACTCCATTGCTGGGTACACATGCGAATGTCCACCTGGGTATACAGGTACGTACAAAAAAAAGTATAGAAGATACTAGACACAGCCATAAACACATATCTAGAGTCCTATGTCCTATAAAGAGACCTATGTCCAGCAATGATGATGATGATGACTAGGTATAGGCTACTAGAGAAATGCCACATTTCTACTACTAACAACTTGTCTTCGAATCACCAAAATACACACACGTATGTTCTGGTGAAGTGAAATGCAAAAATTATGACCGATAATATATAGTATTACGAAGAAAATATATAGTGTAACAGATGACCTTGACAATGTAAGAGAACACAGCTCTTATGAGGGGAATTCTTCGGGAGATGAGATGTGTTGGTAGTTAGCTTCTATCAGATTTAAGGGTGGTTAATATTTATAATCTCAATTACTTATAAATTTTTTTTTTTCAGGCATGTCTTGTGAAACGAATATAAATGACTGCTTATCAGCCCCGTGCCACCGTGGAGAATGCATTGATGGAGACAACAGCTTCACCTGCAATTGTCACCCAGGATACACCGGCAGAGTCTGTCAGACGCAGATCAATGAATGCGAATCTAACCCGTGCCAATTCGGCGGTGAGTACCCAATTTGTGAAAAATTTAGTGGAAAGTTTAATTATAAGGCTTTCATATCATCAACACTTATATAGTGTTTGGTTTTCCTAACTAAAATAAATAATATATATATATTAGTTGAGAAGTGTGGACACCCGGATGGAACGAAGTTCCTTTCGATTAAGTAGTGAAGGAATTGTAATCAAAACAAATATAATCGTCCCGACACTACACTGTTCAAAGCAAAATAGAAAGACGTAACGGAAATAATTGGCTTGCTTTCTATGAGAGAGAGAGACAGAGACAGACAGAGAAACATGCGCACGCACAGCTTACTACACTATAGCAAAAAGTGTCGTGACAACTTTTCGTCTGAATTTTTTTCCGTCTAGCCTCCTTCGCAATGTTTGTTCGTTCCAAAACCGTGCGTTAAAAACCGAAAAGTAATTAGATACTGAAGTCTTATAAGCTTCTTTCGCCTTTATCTGTACCATTGACAACGCGTTTGAAAAATTTCATGTAAATTTATAAGACATCTAAAAATATTCTAGCTATATTAATTTACCTTGAGGGTAGTTATGTAAACTAGATACTCATCAATCAATGAAGAATATTTTAAATAGTGTACATCTATTTTATTTAAGTTTTATTTTACATTTCGCTAGGCCACTGTGAAGACCTGATAGGAGGTTACCAATGTCGCTGTAAACCAGGCACTTCAGGCCGGAACTGCGAGATCAATGTCAACGAATGCTATTCCAATCCTTGTAGAAATGGTGCTACGTGTATCGACGGAATTAACAGGTAAATATATTAATAATAATACTAAATTGCCTTTATTTTTTTTTTTTATTTTTAATGGCAACAATGGGCTGTCATGTTGGCTACATTAATATGTCATTTTGAGGTTTATCTTCGATTCCCGGGTTGGTAAATCGCTTTGCTTTTATTGTGGAGGGTAATATAGTCTGGAATATGATAATTCGAAAGTAAGGTTCGTAATGTTTAAAAATTGTAATCTATTTGTTCTAATTTTTTACTATGGCAACATTCTGACCATAGACTATGATAATAGGCTTGCTGTCAAACTTTGTAAAAAGTATAATGAATTAATAACATTTGAAGTTAATTGCATCCGTGCTTTGTTTTTAATTTATTTAATATTTATTATGTAATTACTTTAAATAACTATTTTAATTCATGCTTATTTTTATTACATGCAGCAATTATCCCTTTGAGTAAGTTTCATTCTTCATGTATATTTAGCATGGTTTGAGCATGATTTAGTTTAAATTAAAAAAAAAAATACATGTACTAGTCCTTTAAGTTTCTTATATATTAATAATAGTTACGTACCTACATACATTCTTTTCTCGATAAAGGGGTAGCCAGAGACAAATTCAAAGTAATTTTATTCCCTCTAGCGTAAAAGCAATCAAGCCCATTGCTTACTACCAGTCACATATATTCTAAGTAAACATTATTATGTTTCTAGATTTGTAGTAGACATTTTTATATCAATTTTAGACTTATTTGATAAGATTTCAATCGAGTTCGAATCGAAGAGAACTTTCTATTTCCCGACGTTTCGAACGGGTTTCACCGATCGTGGTCACGGGTACACTGGTGTGAGCTTAGCGACGCCTTCCGAATGTGCAAGGCTAATAAGGCGTGTGGCTAATATTAATACATTTATTTATATATAATACCCAATTCTCATTAATTGACTTATACTACTAATGTACTTGTAATTTGCTTTAAACATTGTATTTTTTCATTATCTGTATTATAGTATATCTGTATGTATTAGTATTATATACATATATATATATATATATATACCCAATTCTCATTAATTGACTTATACTACTAATGTACTTGTAATTTGCTTTAAACATTGTATTTTCTCATTATCGTTTGCAATTAAAATAATTTCCGAAAATGCGACAAAAAAAAACGAACTACCTCAGACACAAAATATTATTTTATCAGTAATTTATGAAGTTGTACAAATCAAACATATAGCTAAAATATTACAATTATAAGTTTATCACAGGACTATGCCCACTATTAAAAAGAAAAATAAAATTAACAAAACTATTGTTCAAAAAGTGAGATCCATCATCCAACGGTATCCGTCCCCAGGTACACGTGCGAGTGCATCCCCGGCTTCACGGGCCAGCACTGCGAGACCAACATCAACGAGTGCCTGTCCAACCCTTGCGCCAACGGGGGCAAGTGCGTGGACAGAATCAACGGCTTCCGGTGTGAATGCCCTAGAGGGTATTATGATGCTAGGTACGGACGGTAGCTAGGGGCCTGGATTGGTGTTCTCGTTACAAATTCAAAATTTTACCTTACGTATATCCGGTCGGCTTACTATATGATTCTAGCGATTAAAAATGGAGGGCCGCAGGTTTGAATCCTACTAAAATGATACTACCATTGAATGTCAGTTTTTTTGAAGCATATATGTAATTTAGTAAATTTTATGCGAGAGTTGTATCCAAATGAGTATGTTTGTCAATTAAGTGTATATATGCAATAAAGGTCCAGAATATTTTAATAGGTACAGGCACTCAAACCAATAGTAAAATAATGCCAAATCTATTATGAATTATACGTCTAATTATTATTATTTTTTACAATTTTTTTTTATGATACTATCAAATTCATATACGATATCTTTTTACAGATGCTTGTCAGACGTTAACGAATGCGCTTCGAACCCGTGCATCAATGGTGGATCTTGTGAGGATGGAGTCAATCAATTCATCTGCCACTGTTTGCCTGGATACGGAGGTAAATATTACTAGTTATAATTTAAAAACGTCATATCTTTCTTATTACTGTCTGAAGGTGTCATCATCATCATCATTATCAACAGCCTTTTACAGTCCACTGGTGGACATAGGCCTCTCCTTAGCAAGGTATTGACCTACTATACCACGCTGGTCAGACGGGTTGGTATAGGGTTTGTTTCAAGTTTTCCTTCTCTCTGTAATGATGTGGTCTTGTGTACTTTGTTCCCTTGGTCACCTTTTACGACACCCACGGGATGAGTAGGGGTGGTAACACTATGTATTCTTAATCTGTCACCACAAGGACAACCGCCGGTGACCGCGTTCGGCGTTGCGATTGGTGAAGATTATAGAGCGTTCAATCGCACAACGGGCCGTTTTAATACCGAACCTGCATGTTATACCTAAAATTATATTTGTGGCATGCTCAATAGGTAACTGTTAGTTAAATTGAGGTAAACCAAAGATAGGTATTGAGAATTTATAATGTATCAACAGCATTTTACAGTCCACTGCTGGACATAAGCCTAAGCAAGGTTATAATGTATATGTGACAAATTGAGAGTACTGAGTGTCACCCCACACTAATTCACTCCGTGTGTGTTCCTAAGGGCGATATAAGGATAATATCAATGCAAAGAGAGTCATAGCCACGTTCTTCGATCCTCTTATCTGAAGATATGAAGTGTCTAATGTTTTTGTATGTCTGTGTAGGTCAAAGATGCGAACGAGATATCGACGAGTGCAGCTCTAACCCTTGCCAACACGGAGGCACGTGTCACGACCGATTAAACGCTTACAAATGTGACTGTGTTCTAGGATTTACTGGTGAGTGTAATTACCCTCATTTTGTGAAGACGAAATTTGTGAGTAATGTTCCTATGGGATGAACAACATGTTATAACAACTAGTGAACAAGTTGTTCGGAATTTATTTAACTGTTATTTAAATAGATTTGACTGCACTAGTGGTCTAAGCGGTCGCATTGCTGTTTTCTACTGCTTTTGAGTGTTATGGGTCCAATCAAGGTGCTATTTGTGGCCGCTTCATATGTGTTTGAACGTCCCACGTAACACAAGACTTGCTCCTAGTGGGGAAATGTCTTTAAAATAATAAACTCTCAAATAACTACTACTAGGCTTCTAGTTGTATTTATATAAGTTTTTTCAGTGAAAAACTATAATCAAATGTATTGTTATCATAGGAGTGAATTGTGAAACGAACATCGACGACTGTGCCGGTAACCCTTGCCTGCATGGCGGGTCGTGCATCGATCTCGTCAACGGATACCGCTGCGTATGCGCACCTCCGCACTCCGGACGCAACTGTGAGAACACTCTCGACCCGTGCACGCCTAACCAGTGAGTACATTCAATTTACTTACCATTATTATATTGTATATTTCAAACAATATATTTATTTGTTTTTTTGGTTATTTAATGCACTTTAACAATTGGCTGAAAAACACATCGAACTATATTTTAATGACTAATATTTCCGAAAAAGAACTGAGTACAACCCACCATATTCGAGCGAAGAATAAACCCAAATTTAACCAAACTTTTATTACTTTACTGTAATCACAGTTTGTTCTAATTTAGATAACATTTTCTTTAGTAATCAACAACCTTTGTTTTATATAAACGAAAAGTCTTCCTTCGGACTTCCATCAGATCTCCAAAACCTACGTGCTAAACAATATCCGGATTCTGTAGAAAGTATCTATAAAGAAAGTTCTAATAAGCATTTTGTCCTCTATCCAGGTGTCGGCACGGCGGTCGGTGCGTGGCGGAGGCGTCGTACGCGGAGTTCACGTGCGCGTGCCCGGTGGGCTGGACGGGCGCGCTGTGCGAGCGCGACGTGGACGAGTGCGGGGTCACGGCGCCGTGCCACAACGACGCCACCTGCATCAACACCGAGGGCTCTTACGCGTGTCTCTGCGCCAGGGGATACGAGGGCAAGGATTGCGCCATCAATACGGACGACTGTGCTTCGTGTAAGTGTCCCTTAAATTACCTATTACTTTGTGTTATATGTATTTTTCATCATAAATGTCATCAAGCCTCCTAGAAAAGAGATTTTGGCCTACTATACCAGACAGATTGGTATACGGTTGTTTCAAGTTCTCCTTCTCTTTGCAATGCTATTTTCCTGCAGAGTTAGTTCCTTTAGTCGGCTCTAACGCCATCCACGGAATGAATAGAACTGATAACCTTGTGTATTCTTAATCTTTCACCACATGGACAACGAAATTGTATTCTTAATATATATAAAATGCTGGGGAATATGAGCAGATTAAAATTCCTTTACAATCTAGTCTGGTTTTTTTTATTATTCTTATGGTATTATATATTTTAAATTAAGTACTCGTAATGTTGTTTGTTTAATGATATTCCGCTATTCAACTTTTATTTAATTATAATTGTTATAAAATATTTTTCTTACCCAGTCCCCTGTCAAAATGGCGCGACATGTCTGGATAGCATTGGCGACTACAACTGCGTGTGCGCAAGCGGATTTGCGGGGAAACATTGCCAAGTGGATATTGATGAGTGTCAATCCAGTCCTTGTATGAACGGGGCTACATGTAACCAGGTGAGCGACTAATGTAATGAATGAATGAATGAGTGAAGTTGTTAGGTAAGATTATTTTTATGTCACTTTTGGAAGTTTTCCAACAAATATAATCAGTGATATAATTTAAATTACAAATTAATTATAATCATTAAAAGAAAATGGTTTAATTGAGGACAAATTGTAGTTTTAAATAGTAATTTATAGTGTATTAATTATATTCTGTTATTTTTTTAAGTCAATTTGAACAGTGTTTGTATAGTTACTTAAAAATTTCAGTTACATTTTTATTAAGGCAATATCAAATTACTAGTCAAAAGTAATTCAAATGGGTAATTGTAAATATTAAATTATATTATTTTTAATATGATTAATCCACTGTAAGTAACATTCGGGTAGGCCTTTTTTTAACGACGTATTTTCCACCCCCTCATGGGTATACTTTGCTCACTTGGAGCGAAGAGAATTGTCAAACTCACCAAATAAAACCTTTTTTTTTTGTTTGTCTATTGCCAAGGGAGTGAGAATCGTAATTGCATTCTTACGCAACATTCGGTAGACCTAATAAAGTAATAATACGCTTCTTTGAGGTTAATTGAGCTGTCATTTTCAGTATGTGGCATCATATACGTGTACGTGTCCGCTCGGGTTCTCTGGCATCAACTGCCAGACGAACGACGAAGACTGCACCGAGTCTAGCTGTATGAACGGAGGCACATGCATAGACGGGGTCAACTCTTACAACTGCTCCTGTGTACCTGGGTGAGTAAAAATTTATGACTTTTATACGTCGTTATCATATCCCAAAACGTCTGTCTGTAGTCAATTTATCCACCCAAAGGTTGTTTGTAAGAAATTGCATTTCAGCGACAAGTCTACCACTTGTAAAGGGTCATTAATTTGACACACTCATATATTACATACTAAATTGGTGTGCAAAAGTTTATTATATTCTGTCACGTTTGGGTAGTATCATGATTCACCAGAACAGGCACAATTGGAGTGATATAACAGCTTCACGGAAAACAGCTGTTAATCCAATTTTTCCTTACTTTTGACTGAGTGAGTGAGCTTACCGGGGCTCAACCTAACTCCTTCCCTTATTTATCCGGAGGGCGAGGGTGTTCAAAACACAGTTGCTGACTGACTGACCTGTAACTTGTCCTGTGATTTTACTAGAGTTGTAAAATATCTACAATGTTCTCTTAATTTCTTTTTCTGCGCTATAAAATGGCACGTATATCATTTTATTCCAGATACACCGGTTCAAACTGTCAGTTCCGTATCAACATGTGCGACAGTTCGCCGTGCGACAACGGGGCGACATGTCACGACCACGTCACATACTACACGTGCCACTGCCCTTACGGTTACATGGGCAAACATTGCGAGGCCTATGTCAATTGGTAAGTAAAATGGAAACGAAATTTGGTTACATATCGACATCTATTTAGTCTAGAAGATTTTTAACTATTTTTTTTTAAGTACGTACTATTTTTGGTTCTCATTATTCACAATACGTAGCCCATACAAAGCACAAAACTTGCAATAATGGTTCATAGTTTTTTTAATTGTTGTTTTTAATTAGTTTGTTGAGGTTCGAAACTACGAGCCAAGATAAGTGCAGTCCTAAATAACCAGTTCCCGTGTGCTTGACTAGATCCTTCAATGATATATATAATCCAAAGAACATAATTATAATAGGGTAATAAATAACAATTTCCTATTGTAGGTGTGAAGTAAACCCGTGTGAGAACGGCGCGACGTGCTCGCAGAAGGGTCCTCAGTATACGTGCACGTGCGCGCCCGGCTGGTCGGGAAAGCTTTGCGATGTCGAAATGGTCTCGTGTAAGGACGCAGCTATAAGGAAAAGTAAGTGTTTTGTTTTAATTTCTTTTATTTCTACAGTAATCTCAATCAAACATCAGATTATTATTGTGTAATTAATATGTTTATTTCTTTTATAGGTGTAAAATTAAAACAACTATGCAATAATGGATCTTGCGAAGATATCGGCAACTCACATCGCTGTCATTGCTTAGATGGATACACGGGTTCCTACTGTCAAAAAGAAATTAATGAGTGTGATTCTGCACCTTGTCAAAACGGAGCAGTCTGTAAAGATCTTGTAGGGACGTACCAGTGCCAGTGTGCTAAAGGTTTTCAGGGTCAAAACTGCGAACTTAACGTTAACGATTGCCTACCGAATCCTTGCCAGAATGGAGGAACCTGCCACGACCTTATTAACAACTTCTCTTGCTCATGTCCTTTCGGTACCCTTGGTAAAATATGTGAGATAAACGTCAACGATTGCAAACAAGATGCTTGTCATAACAACGGCACTTGCATTGACAAAGTTGGAGGGTTTGAGTGCAAATGTCCACCAGGGTTTGTCGGTCCTCGGTGCGAAGGAGATATCAATGAGTGTCTCTCTAATCCCTGTTCATCCCCAGGGACACAAGACTGTGTTCAACTTGTAAACGATTACCATTGTAATTGCAAACCTGGATACATGGGCAGACACTGCGATGCCAAAGTTAACTTTTGCGCAAACTCTCCGTGTCAGAACGGAGGTGCGTGTACTGCAATTCAAGGAGGACACGAATGTCTGTGCAACGAAGGATTCTATGGCAAAAACTGCGAATATTCTGGCTATGCTTGCGATTCCAATCCGTGTCAGAACGGTGGATACTGTAGAACGTCTGAAATGGGATACGTATGCGATTGTCCATCAGGTTTATCAGGCATTAATTGCGAAATTGATTCAATGAACGAATGTCTTAGCAGTCCGTGCAAACATCCAGAAGCGAGATGTATGGACAAACCAGGAGACTATCTATGTTACTGCCCAAGACAATGGACTGGCAAGAGTTGCGAAATTCACGATCCACATTCTAGAGGTGGATATGGTAGCCCTGTTAACGGCGGATTCAGTTCAAAGAACCCAAGCTTGACCTTCGAGGAGTTAGACCTAGCATTCCAAAGAGAACAATGCGTGAAGAAGGGCTGCAAAGAGAAACAAGGAGACCATCATTGCGATGAAGAATGTAATACGTATGCTTGTGAATTTGACGGTAACGACTGTTCTCTTGGCATCAATCCTTGGGCCAACTGTACAGCGCCGATCAAATGTTGGGAGGTGTTCATGGACGGCGAATGCAATGAAGTCTGTAACACTCAAGCTTGTCTATTCGACGGTAGAGACTGCCAGAAATCATTACAACAGTGTAACCCAATTTATGATGCTTATTGTCAGAAACATTACGCTAACGGCCACTGTGATTACGGATGCAACAACGCTGAATGTAACTGGGATGGCTTGGACTGCGAGAATGAACCTCCACATTTAGCCGAAGGTGTAATGTCTGTAACCCTGCTAATGGATATGCGAACTTTCAGGGAAAATTCGGTAGCTTTCCTTCGAGACTTGGGTCACATGTTAAGAACAACTGTGGTTATAAAGAAAGATCATTTAGGTAATGATATGGTGACAGAAAGAGGGCAGTCCGGTGTACAGGTTTACTTGGAGATCGACAATAGGAAATGTACGACTATGTCTGGATCTGAGTGTTTCTTCTCGGCCAAGGAAGCTGCGGAGTTCTTAGCAGCTACAGCGTCTAAGCATTCCTTATCACCGAACTTCCCGTACCTTGAAGTCAAGAGTATGGATCCACCAGATAGCGGAGTGCCAGTGCCTACTAATTCCAAATATGTTTTTATCGGAGTAATTTTAGTGCTACTAGCCGGTCTTCTGATCGGTGTGCTGGTGACGGCTCAAAGAAAACGTGCAGCCGGTATCACTTGGTTCCCGGAAGGTTTTATCAGCAATAATTCTGGCACTAGGCGGCATTCCCGCAGACGAGTTCCTGATGGACAGGAGATGAGGAATTTGAATAAAGGATCCATTGGGTGTATTGATGTAGATATAAATGGTAGTCATATGGGTCCACCTCATCACTGGTCTGACGAGGACGATGATGGGTCTGCGCCGCCGAGAGCTAAGCGAGCGAGAGGTCCGGGTGATGCAAATGGGGCTCCTGGTGGTTACGCGTCTGATCATACAGCGATCACGGATTATGAAGAAGCTGGTCATGATTCGAGAGTTTGGACACAGCAACATCTGGACGCGGCTGACATTAGAGTGCCGCCCAGTATGATGACTCCGCCCGCAATTGTAAGTGTTTATTTATTTTTCAATGTCATTTTGATCGAGTTCATTAGTTACTCTAATAAATGTATAATTATTAGTGTACAAGTACGTATATTTTATGAATAGTTTTATAAATTTTGGGATAATTTACACTATAATCGTTAACAAACTTGTAGGTTAGTAGGATCTTGGGTTTACTTCCCACCTAGTACAAATGTTTGTGTTATGAGTACGATTATTTGTTTTATGTCTGGCTGTAATTTATCTATAATATGTATGTATCCTGAAATATTTAAGTATGTTTAGCAGAAGTCGTTTATTACCAGCGCACGTGTTTCCCTCCCACTACGATCCTGGGTCCTTTAAGCGGGGCGTGAAAAAGCATCACACTAGGCCGCCACAGCGTGGGTCGCCATACTGCACTGTCTGCAGTGAGTACGGCGACCACCGCTCTTGGATTCAATTCATACTTTCCATCAGGCAGAACAGAGTCACTTTGGTAGGCTTCTATTTAAAAAAAAAAGTCTGATTACCATAGATTTTGCCTAATTTGAAATCAGATAGCCGTATGTGAGATATGTGAAGTTATTTATTTATTTATTTGTTGATATTTTTATTGCGTATTTCTAACATCTAGATATTGAATTTTTATTCGGAATTATAGCTACAAGTTTTAAATTTTTTTAAATTCATCCTTTAGCACGACCCTCACGGTGTTGAAGTAGACGCGAGAGGTCCATGCGGCATGACTCCTCTGATGGTGGCTGCCGTTCGAGGTGGGGGTCTAGATGCGGGTTCTGATGCGGAGGATGAACAAACCGCTCATATTATAGCAGATCTGGTTGCTCAAGGGGCACAGTTGAATGCAGCTATGGATAAGACAGGAGAGACTAGCTTACACTTAGCAGCAAGGTACGTATAAAATAGGTTATTTTTTAATGACATTGAAAAGAGTTTAATGTCTTTTTAATGACCATTAACTTGGTCATCCTATTATTTATTATTATAAGCATTGACACGCTAACGAAAGATTGTAACCAAAGTAACTAAATAATTAACCTCTTGAGACTAACTGACACTACACACAAATTATTAAGTATTATAAAAGTCCACTGCTGGACATACGCCTTATAGGCAGACTTCATAACGACCGGTTGAGCATTAAGGGCGTGACACATAATAAAAACAAATTTATTTACATGTATAATATTAAAAATAAATTAACATTTTATCACAAGTTATTTAATTTACTTTTTCTAATTTGCCTGCCTTAGGTATGCTCGTGCAGATGCCGCCAAACGGTTGCTAGATGCGGGCGCGGACGCCAACTCGCAGGACAACACGGGCCGGACGCCACTACACGCTGCCGTGGCGGCCGACGCAATGGGCGTGTTCCAGATACTGCTGAGAAACAGGGCCACCAACCTTAACGCTAGGATGCACGATGGGACCACACCACTTATATTGGCTGCTAGGTTTGTAGTTTTTAATGTTTTCTTTTTTACTCTTACAGTTTTTGTAATACGCCAGAAAGGCTTAACAATTACCACTTTGTGAAAGTAAGCAATAACTTGAGAGAGCGCAATAATATTTGACAGACATTACTATATTCTTAGTTTAATATAAACTGTACATAAATAACTACTTATGTTAAATTAATATCTGATAACTTTGGCAACCCACACATGTTGCGCTAATAATTATCACGTGACCTATTGATATTTCAACAACACAGTTACACCACCAGCAATGCTATACAAGTGGAGCAGTGTGTGAAGTATTTTAGACAGTTTTCCTAAATTTGTAATTAACAAATGAAATATATTCACACAGGCTGGCCATAGAAGGCATGGTGGAGGACCTAATAAACGCAGACGCGGATATTAACGCGGCCGACAACAGCGGCAAGACAGCGCTGCACTGGGCGGCCGCCGTCAACAACATCGACGCTGTCAACGTGCTGCTCGCTCACGGCGCCAACAGGGACGCGCAGGACGATAAGGTAACAACCAACGCCATTTTTTTTTCTTTTAAAAAGACAACGCCCGCATTAGGAATAAATCCTGTGCCGCAGGGGACTTTACGAACATACAAGAAACGGACACAAAGAACACCCAGACTCAGAACAACAATTTGTGGATCACACAAAGTGTTGTCCCATGTAGGATTTGAACCCACAACACTCAGCGAAGTAGAGAGCGGCGTGGCGACCGCTTAAACCACTAGGCCAATCGTGCAGTCTTGTGCCATTGTTTTTAACGAATAAGGTGTCTAGTGCAGCTTAGAAAGCAACCTCGGCCAACTCAGAATTAATTGCTTAATCTTCAACAATCACCTAATATGTGGTCAGATTTTTATGATACAAGTAACAAACGAGCAGATATATCTCTTCATGGAAAGTTAACACATGGTTTTTTCTTCTTTAATTTCGATTATTTTGTAAGTTATTGTAATGATATTAATAATCTCTTTATTCAGGTACCTAAGACCCATACAAATTATTACATATTTACAAATTTCAACATATTGAATTCTAAAAATAATTAGAAATTAGTTTCCATGCTTAGGATATTTAAAAATAATGTTACAAAGTTACGATTCTTTAAAAATATTTAGATTTTATCAAGTTAATTTTGAAACACGCAAACATGCTTATATGGAATTAAGACCTATTTCCTTCATGATGGAATGAATTCTTAGAAATATTCACGAAACTATTTTGAATATTGTGCTTCATCCTCATAAATAAATTCACACCGCTTACGGTATAAATTAATTCTGCCTTTATAGGTCCACAGATAAATACTGCAAAATAAATACATTTAGTGTTAGTAAATTTATAACTTTTTTTCCATAGGACGAGACGCCATTATTCCTGGGAGCTCGTGAAGGTTCATTCGGTGCGTGCCGTGCTCTACTGGACGCGCTGGCGAACCGCGAGATCACCGACCACATGGACCGACTGCCCAGGGACGTGGCACAAGAGCGGATGCACGATGATATCGTGCGGCTGCTCGACGAACATTGTCCCAGGCATCCGCCGCAGCATCATCACCTCATGTGTAAGTACTTACACCCTCATTTTTACATGAGTAAGAACGAACGATAAAGTACGCCAAAACCTTCTTTCTAATGAGAGGCCTATGTCAAGCAATAGACTATTAAAGGCTATTGATGATAATAATGATAATAAAGGACCAACGGTTAAAGTAATATATGCAAGTTAGTAATTAGATAGGCAATTCTGTTATCTATGGTAGAATAATAGTCAATCACTAGTAGAAGAGAACGCACAAATAAGAGAAAGATAACAAAAGAGAATGTCATATTATGACTAAAAGCGATACCAGATCTTTGAACCTAAAATAACAACTGGCAAACGCTATCTTTTTTGAAGATTCGACCAAAAGATTTACTTTAACATAATTTACTTAATGTGAATAATTTTTCTACAGCATCACCAAACCCACACCCGCAGCTAATAAGTCAACCCACGGTAATAAGCACGGCTGCAAAAGGCAAACCCAAAAAATCTCGTGCTAAAGCGGGGCCGGACAGTCCGCAAGACCAACCCTATGACAACAATAATTTACAAACGACACAGATTAGACGGTAAGTGCTATAAATTTTCTGAGTGATCATTAAAATCCATAATAGATTAAATATAACATCACTATCAGTTAAAGTTCTTTCATGATTAGCTAATACTATCCAAGATTTATAAGGATCTGAAGTATGATTTTTGGTTTGTGTTATAACAGGAAAGCGAGTGTAAAAAAGAGCAATAAAAAGGTGGCGCAAGAAGTGCCACAGAGTGTGGAGAGCCTCGGCTCTAGCCTCAGCCCAGTTGAATCTCCGCTACAAAATTTACAGGTAACGCATACTATTTTCATACAACTAAATCTCGACAGCAGTTTTGTAACCTTTTAAAAGCTTTAGACTTTGTGCATCATAGTACAGTCGTATACCACAATAATAATATAATGTCATATACCCATACGAAGGTATTTTTTAAAGGAATTTAAATTAATATCATCATTTCTAACTTATGGATTTCATAAATAGCTTATCTATACGTAAATATGGGTGAGACTACTACAGGGTACCATTGTAGGTCTTATCATAAAACTTGAGAGTAACAATAAAGGAACGTTTTCAGGACTTGCCGTCGCCGTACGACGCGACGTCGCTTTACTCGAACGCCATGGCGCAGTTCGTGCTGGAGCCGCGCGTGCAGCACAAGCAACCGCCCAGTTATGAAGACTGCGTCAAGGTATTACTCTTTTTTATAGTTATTCAGTCACATACTATCTAAAAAGTTAATATAATTTAAATTAAATCTAGTATCAGAATTCGTAAAAATCTTTTTCTTAAAATTTTTATGTTTTCTTTTTATTTCTGATTAGATAAATATGTAAAATCTGGTACAAATTTGTAAAATTTGATAAAAACAACGTTGCCCAACATAGGAGGTTCGAGTCCTCCATGCAACAAGCTTGTGACCTACGAATAGTTGGCCCGGGTTTTAAATTCTGTTGTTTTTACGAAAATCTTTATGGGCATATTGTCTCACTGAACGTGTGATATGTTGTACCCGATTGACCGTGAGTAGTGGCACATCCCGCAGACGGGTGCGGCGCTGCAGCAGTCGTTCGGCGGCGGCCTGTCCTCGCTGTCGCCGCCCTACTCCAACCACTCGCCCACGCACAGCAACCACACCGCCTCGCCGCACGCCTACATAGGTAACTCGCTTCATTATTTAACAGGAAACGATGAAATATTGAGTCTTTTAGAAGTAAAAATGTAACAAAGATGAAGATATTCATATTTTCGGCTCATCTATTATGTAAAGAAAATGTTAAAAAGTACATATATCATAGTACATATATGTGTTTTTAGTATCTTCTATATTCACTGACGGGGGTGCACTTACATTCCCCTGGTACAAAAAAAATATGTACATAGTATGTGTGGATGTAATTTGATTGAAAATAATTCTGGCGACGCTTATGACTGTATTATTTGTAGGCTTATGTCCAGCGATGGCCTGTTAAAGACTCGATGATGATGATGATGATGCTGTAGAACACTTCTAAAAGACAGACATTTGCTAGACTGTATCAAGTGCGATAATCATGAGTATGACAGTATAATAATAATAATTTTTAATGTCTAAATGACGCACTATCTGTCACCTACGACCACTGACATTAATCTGTCGGCACTTTATTATTCTAAACCTCATCGCTTAAAAACGAGTAATACGTGGAAGGAGATGCCAACGAATATTGAGGTTTAACAGTAAAGCAATAAGGTATATAACGAGTGCGTTCCCCGTGGCAGGGTCCCCGTCGCCGGGCAAGTCGCGGCCGTCGCTGCCGACGTCGCCGGCGCACATGGCGGCGCTGCGCCACTCGCACCAGCACCAGCTCGACGCCGCCGCCTACTCGGCGCTTGCGCACCTCAGTCAGTATCCCTTTCGCCGCACCCACACTAGCACTAACTCATCGCAACGTACTACCTACCTACTGCCGTCTCTCCGAAACCTTTTGTTCCATTGTAAAGTTGCCTGGGAGAGATTACTTTTAGCAATAAAACCGCCCTTTGTACATTATATATCTAATATTTTATGTACTCTCTTATAACTCTGTAATACGGTGTATATTAACTTTATATAAACTATTTTGACTTTCAATGATCTTCAAAATTGACACTATGATCTAGATTGACCTCTTGGTATAGTGGTTAACGACTCTGACTGCTAAGCTAGAGGTTGTGGGTTCGATTCCCATACAGTACAATTAATCGGGTGAAGAAGTCACTTGTTCTCTATTTGAATGTAATTTACCTAGAATACATATGTACTTAGGCATTAGTTTAGAAGAACAAATTTCTCTAGTTTGAAATTGAACGACTGTATGTGAGATGTATGAAATAATTATTATTATTGCATAAATGAATGTTATTTTGAAATTTTAAAAAAAATTGTGTGTGTCAGTTCCGACGCCCGACTGGAGTTTACTCCTTAAGTACGATTGTCAAAACAGACGCAAAAAAGCTTATTTAACTAAAATTAACTGAAAAAAAATTGATACCGCATGAAAGGGTAAATTAACAAATTAATGAAAATATCATTGAGATATAGTCGCTTTGCAGCATACTCTATACACGTCTTAATACACTCACAACCAATGCAGCTGCACAAAACCAGTGCAGCCGCACCAAAAACGTAACCAGGTCATTCGTTTAGTAGATTTTACTCCTCACACTTTTCTCATATCAAAAATCGATTCTTAAGGAGTAAACTCCAATAACTTATTGATTTTTAAATGTTACAAAAACTTTTGTGTGTTTCAAGTCTCAAATAAGAAATAAAAAGCAATAACTCAAAAAAAATGGACTCAAGGGTCTATACGTCCATTCTATGATTAAACAAACCACAGATACAAACGATTCTTAAATATCATCCATAGAATATACACTAAAACTGTTTTATATACGGTATGCATTAATGATGTTGTTGTTACCGTCAGGCGCTAACGGTCAGCATGCGGGCAGCGCGCTGCAAGCCGCCATGACACACGCCGCCGCGCTCAACCAGGCTCAGGCCGCACATCACCCCGCACTCACCAACATGATGTCCAGTAAGTACGCCTCCCTTACTTCTTACTACCATATTGACGACTTTTAACAGTCCACTGCTGGACATAGACCTTTCGAAAGATATAGACCTTTGGAAAGGAGATTTGGCTTACTATACCCCCGCGAACAAACGGGTTGGGTTTGTTTCAAGTTTTGCTCGTTGTAATGTTATTATAGTCGACTTTTACAACATCCACGGGGTGACAGCCCGTATTCTTAATCCGTCACCACCCTTCACTATTCTGGAGAGCAAATCCCTCACTTCGCGTTAGTGAACCTGACCGCTAAGCTGGAAGTTATAGATTTGAGTCCCACCTAGTGCAAATGTTGTGTAATGAGCATGGCTATTTGTTGTCTGGATGTAATTGATATGTTTGGAAGTATTTAAATATGTTTATAAACAGTCTGGTTATAGCACAGGTTCTGCCTAATTTGGGTATAAACAGCCGTGTGTTAAGTTATCATTATTATTGAATTTCAACATTGTATAAATTGAACATGAATTATTCTATAATAGAAGAGGCCTGTCCCCGACAGTGGACTGTGATAGGTTGATGATGATGAAGCCTAGCATTCTTGGTGTCTGAAGTTTTGAAGTGACTTTGTAACTCATGGAATGTTAAGTAATATAGTGAAAAATAACTCCAGAACAAATTATTATTTTAAGACATACACAATACAATACAGAATATAGAACGAATGTGACGACAGTTCTGTCAATGTTTTACATATCAAAAAGATAGATGGCGTTGTTCAGTGTTGCAATTAATTAATTTCAACAGTAACCCTGATTTATTGCTCTCGTCCATGAAGTTTAATTGTAGAAGTGTTAATTTTAAGCTATTTAAATTTGTCTTATACTAAATTTTCTTTATTTATTCAATCATAAATAACACAGTACAAGCTAACTGTGTCTGTTTTACATTTTTTAAATATAAAAATTTTTTTAACTAAACATACTTTTTTTCTCCAGATTTATACGGCTGGGGGATAGGTGACACTTTCCCCACACCATCACCGGAATCCCCGGAACACTGGTCATCGCCGTCGCCGCAGACGCCACTGACGCAATCGCCACACTCGGACTGGTCGGACCGCGCCGCGCTCTCACCCAATGAAATACAACAGACCAATAAGGGCGCTACCGAAGCCATTTATATATAGAATCGATTCGAGAATTAGGGTGTTTCAATATAGGGGATGTTTTGTTGGATCGCTTTTATATAAGCTAATGTTTTGTGTGAGCTTAGAAACCTATTGTGAATTTGCTATGAAATGATATCGAGCGTTAGTAAGCTGTTAGGAGATCAATTTTAGAATAATATTATAGATGAAATTGTTTAAAATATCTGTAGTGAACTCTGAAATGGACATTGTTATTTTATAAATGGTTCAAATTAAACATTGAAATATTTCACAACATCTTTCCAACAAAGAGAACTTCGCCTCGTGAAATGTAAGAACGCCCAGCATGCGATCAATGTACAGAGCGACTTGTAATATAATGTTCGGCGTCCATTGCGTTTTCGTTTGCGACGCCGAGCCGAGTGCCGTAGACATAGACTGACTTGTATGTACAGCATGACGATATGTAGGTTAACATAAAAACTAACATCCCGTGATTAACTAGCATTCCTTTCGGTGTATTTTTTTGTGTGATCCGTTCAAAAACGCATTTATTAAATAAGTGACATGAATAAAAATAAAAGAATAGCGATATTTTGAATGTATATTTAATATTACAAAAAAATGCCATGGAATATTGTACCTAAAACTTATCTGCTAAAGTATTTTCACGTATTGCAAATTTAAAAAATAGTAACTTAATTGCTTTTAAAAGCAAAACTTTGAAAAAAAAAGAAAACAATTTCATTTTTTTAGTTTGTACTCTGTGGACGCATATAAAACCTTATTCAATTACACTTATACATACAATAATATTCTATATTAACTATTTTGCTTATAATGAAGTTAGTGAGCCATGAAAATGCACCGAATAACAATCACAAATCTAAATGACACTTGTTACGTTGTTGTTATTTTAATATTTACTTGTTTAAGTCGTGGAGCATTGGTTTAATGCAAATGAGATTGTTAAGCGTGGCCGGAGCCGGCGCGCAGTTGAAAGAAAAGTTATTTATGTGTGATTCTTTAGCACCTAAACACGTGCTCTTAGTGTAGATAGTTACATTTTGTTTTAAAGCTGACGTAAACGTGTAATTCAAACTTCGAACCTTGTCTATAGAATTGTATAAAATAAAAAAAAATAAAGTGTCTTTTGGCGCCAACACTACATGACATCGGTTACTTATTTCGGCTTTAAACACAAACTGTTTAGTGTTTAAATGTAATATTGACTGAGATTGATGCCCGCTATCGCAATTTCTCAAGTTTTAATAAGAAAAAAATTAAATTGTTTACCTAAATTTTATTATTTGATCTGGCAATAATCTCAGTTTTTAATATTATAGTTGATAGTTTACATATCTACCGTTATGTCGAATCATTCCATAATTATCTTCCATTTTGCTGATATGTACAGAGGAAGGAATTGGAAGTGTTTGTTTCTATAAACATTGCATTACTAGTTTAATTGTTTTATACAAAAGTGGAATTAAAAATTAAAGTTTTAATGTATAAAGTGTCCACCTCTGATCTGGTGCATATTTTCTAATTGATATAAGATCTCATCCATTCCATTTTCGCTTTAAAAGAACAATTAGTGTGTTGTATTAGCTAAAGCGGTACCATGCATGCTCAATTTTACTCAATTCCATAACATACTCTTTTTACATTGTAATATATTTTATACAATTAAGTATTTTAAAATGTTTTTTTTAGCTTTCCGATGTTGTATCGCCTCTATTATTGTAAATATTTTTATCATTTTTTATATGTAAGTAATATTTAAATTTTGATACAATAACTGATCTTCGTAGGTGTATGTTAGTTTTACGTTTTTATTTTAATATAATTTTTTTTTTGTGTCATCGTAATGTGCCAATGAGCAGACTATATTGTGTAAAGCACAGGTTGATATTAATTTACATAGTACGTATTACTAGTTGTAGACGTAGGTCTATGGTTAAGCGAATTGTGCTTCCTAAATGCTTAATATAAGCAAATCTATATCAAACCTTTAAAATAGTAAATATTGGCTGAAGTACAAAATAAACGCATTCTTCAAAAGACAATACAAATGTAGGGAATTTTTGGAAATATAAAGACTGTATGGATATTTTTAGAGTTTTAATACTTGTTCATGACAATTTTAAATGTATTTTTGTAACGGTTTTTTACATCTGGCATTTTGTAATGTATACGTGACACGTTTTTAATGCGAGGGCACTTGAAAATAAATAAAAGAAACCATTATCTACGCTCCGTGTGCCTTTTATGTTAAACTATTGTAACTTAACCCATAACATTGGGTTAGTTTCGTAGCAATAGTTGGTAAAATTGTAAATATATTTTTAACAACAATTATTTTCATTGAAGATGATTGCATTTAAATTTAAGGAAGAAATGAAATTTTAATAAATGTTCTCCCGTAATGACAATAAAGGAATAAAATAAAAACTGTGGTTTGCTTTCTCTGAACTAAGGACGGAAAATATAGCTTATTTATGACCTCATAAAATCTTAACCCTTGGTCTAAAATCCATCCAAATAATATGTAAATACATAATTAAACCCATTAATAAAATAATAAAAAAGAAAATTAATGAATCTGTACTAATATTCTAAAAAATAAAGCAGAATCGGTTCGGCTAAATGCTTGAAAGTAAAACTATATTGTGTGGCCTTACCTTCCGGTTGTTATTGTTTAAATAAAAATAAGTAATTATATTTATTATTTGGTTTATATAACACATTCAAGCGTAAAAGGTAGCCATAGATGGTAAGGCATGACTGACAAGTTTGCCTGCACAGCGACACCCGTTAAGCTTAAGCTGAGTAGAGGACATAAACAGCGATAAATCTGTACAAACTCTCACCTGAGACCGTGGCAGCATATCTCGATGATGTAGCGCTAATCAGCTTATTATTTATTCTCACAATTACCGTGTAACTGACGCTTGCACAGGGACGGCCGCAACACATGCTCAATTTTGCCTGTACTGTTAAACTACACAGGTACACCAATGGGCAAAAAATATCAAAATACATAGTTTTTCGGTGGCCTGAACAGGTGTGCAAAGCTGCACAATTGTGCAATATATACGCTCCGGTTTACCTGTAAAACTCAACTGTACAGGCAAATCTGTCACGACCATGTATGCTACTAATCGCTGAATAAAGCATTAAAGGGCACGTGTATAACTTATATATCTAGGCAATTCTTTTAATCTTGTTTTATACCTTACGAAAAAATAACTATTGGTAGGTTTACTGCTGTGTATGCATTTTAAAATATTATTTTCTTGTCTTTTAAAAAGACAATTATTCGGTCCGTTTCGTGGTTGTGTAAGTTTCCCCGCGACACAGCAATATTCTTGGTGGTTAAATCGCCTAAAAAAACTAAGAATAAATATATTAGTTCGTATTTCAACGACATAGTTACTTCCTACTTTGTAAGTACGTTCTCATAACAATTCATATCTGACATCAAGTAATCATATCATTTTTACGACACACAAGCTTATCATTATATTAATTAAATATAGGATACTGACAGCATCCTACGTAATCATCAGTTTGTTAGAATCATCTCGGAAAGACATACACCATTTGTAAGAATTAAATATAAAGATGAGGGTATTCTTAAGAATTTCTTCTAACATTTGCAGATGTGTTCAAAAGTGCCATATTTAATCTTAAGGTACCTTTAAATTAAAAAGATTTCTTAACTCTTGACAGTGTTATCTTAAGGCTATAAGTGTTTGTTTGTGGCGTATTGCACAGTGAAAGTAACATAAAAACAGTTTTTTGGTAAGTAAAATATTAGTAGATTAATGTAGTTGCGTAACTTATAATTCTATCCGTGTGAGGACGGATTAATAATACGGAGTCTCACCACCCCTATTCATCCTGTGGGTGTCGTAAGAACCGACTAAAAGAGTGAGTGAGAAAGAGAAAACTACACAAGACTACAGCGCTACAAAGGAAGGGAAAACTTGAAAGAAATCCTATACTAGTCAGTTTGGCGAGTGTGGTATAGTATATAGTTCATCATCATCATCATCAACAGCCTTTTACAGTCCACTGCTGGACATAGGCCTCTCCTTAGCAAGGAGGTTTTGGCCTACTACACCGCGCTGGCCAGACGGGTTAGAATAGGGTTTGTTTCAAGTTTTCCTTCTCTTTGTAATGATGTTGTCTTGTATACTTTGTCCCTTAGTCGCCTCTTACGACACCCACGGGATAAATAGGGGTGGTAACACTATGTATTCTTAATCCGTCACCACACGGACAAATATACGGACAAAGTATATAGTTACCCACTACTATTGCTACTTTTCTAAGGGCAGGGCCTATGTCTTATCTCTATGTGGATTATTGAAAGATGATGACAGACAAAAGACGCCCACTGCTGTACATAGGAATCCCCCAAGGTCCCCCACAACAGTCGGTCCCAGGCTGCCCACATTCAACGGCTTTCCGCGACCCTCACCAGGTCGTTAAATCACCTTGTGAGCGGCCTATCTGATGATGACGATAATTACTTATAATTAATGTACCTACTTTGAATGTTGTCTTATTACGAATATAGTTTAATTCAATTTAAAAAATAATTGTTTTTATACTTTGCAGCTTGTGGTACAGTTTGCAGCGAGTATATGGAACTTATTGCTCGTTTGATTCGTTGCCATACAAGATTTATTAAAGTGTCCTAGTAAGTTCCCCATCTATTTAATATTATTATACTGTTAAAAGTGTATGTAGGGGGTAATTTAAAGAACTGGTATATCGCATTCTGTAATAAATAAGTCATAATTTCATTCAAACGAGGTTGCACTAAATGTGGACGCAGGCCGACCCAACCTAGGGCAATATATAATTGCGTTAATTCCTTTTGTCATAATTATTTAAATAATCTATTTTCAATAACATAATTGATATCTACATCTGAGAATTTGTATGTTTGTTTGTATGATAAAGACTCGCTAATCTTAGGTACAAATCTTTAAATTTATCGAAGGAAGCCACTAATATGGGTGGAGCAAGATAGCTGCGTATAAAAAGTCCCTTGACCTTCCATTCAATAGGCAAAAGTTATCTAAGGTCGAGGTTAGATAAGGAACCAAATCTTATGATTTTTAAATATTTCTAGCGATGTAAAAAACGTGTCTTCTAGTAACTAAGCGGTAATTTTTGTAAATAAAAGTGCCTTGGTCTCACTGCAATAGTAGAGAATTGTGCCACAATTTGGAATAATTTTGTACGAAGAGAGCCAATAGCTATGCTTCGACAAATTTGGACCAGCTCGGCATAGTAATATTACAACCTCACAAAAAATTTGTAATAAGCAATTCTTGCCTTGCTTTCTACACACAGAGAAGAGAGGCCTCTTACCAATGCTGGGGAGTGGTGTTCAAAGAAACACACTTCTTACTTCTGTTATAGATACCCACGGACGATTGTAGTTATTTTCCTTCGGGTGACCCGACTCTCGTTAGCCCTACTATATCATAGAAACAATAGACCCCTAATACGAATAAAGAAATAGAAAAATATCAGAGAAAATTACACTTAACAATCAATCTTCTAAATCCTATTTCTGTCGTCACTCGTCATATTTAGTCAAGCTAACATTAAATTTGAATTTCTAATAATGACCTCTATTTCAAGATGCAGTCTCGCGACGGGCTCATAGCCCACTGGTGGGTCGGAGCCGTGGCAATTGGAGTACTTCTGATATTCATAATTACGGGCAATGTAGCTGTATTAGTAGCGCTTCGCCGCACTCGACGTGCGCCCGCGCACTATCCGCTAGCAAGTTTAGCTGCGGCCGATTTGTTGGTGGGACTTTTTGTTGTGCCCATAGCTGCTATAAGAGAGTTATTTGTTTTTCACTTACGTAAGTATTTTTAAGCATAGAACACAAATGTTATTTTCTAAGTTTATGTTTTTGATTTGTTTATTTATTGTTGTTATTTCTCTAACATCATCATCGTTAGCCGCCTAGTAGTCTACTGCTGGATATAGGGCTCTTCTTAGAAAGGAGATTTTGGTAAGAAGCGGCCAAAGGAGCAAATTATGCAGCTCAACATCACTACAAAGAGGAAGAAAACTTGACATAATTTCTACACCAACCCGCTCAACGTGGGATAGTAGGCTAACAATGGTTGGATTTGTGAACTGTTGAAGGTTGTTTACGTGATGAGGCTTTCTTTTAAGATGAAAGTAAAGCAGTATCTTGTAAAACAACTTACAGAATCACTATACACATAATTGTCATATCATCAACAGCCTTTTACAGTCCACTGCTGGTCATAAGCCTCTCCTTAGCAAGGACGTTCTGGTCTACTATACCACGCTGGCCAGACGGGTTGGAATAGGGTTTGTTTCAAGTTTTCCTTCTCTTTGTAATGATATTTTCCTGAATAGTTTCTTCCTTCCTTATTTCCTTTTTTAGTCGCCTCTTACGACACCCACGGGATGAATAGGGGTGGTAACACTATGTGTTCTTAATCCGTCAGCACACAGAAAACAATTTTTATGTACTATTATTATTATATCTGTTTGCGTATGTATGTATTTATATGGGTTTATATGTATTTTATTGTATGTTTAATATGTATTATCCTAGTATTACCCTATTATAGTTCGAGTGTGTATGCGTAAGTATAGATTGATTTATAAAATAAATAAATATTTCATCTGACTCACACACGCCATCTAGCTTCGAACTAAGCAGGGTTTGTACTATGATAACTAAACTGATTCAACCTCAGAAAAAAATGTTTGCAGATCATACAAACATTTGGTCTGACAATGAATCGAACCGAATCATATGTATTTGATATATTATTCAGTTTGTGTTCTAATCTAGTACAAATTTTAACCTAAATACACCTAATTCCTGTTCTCTCTGTACCACCTAATGGTTGACTGTTAGAGAATGCTGTAGATATTAAGTCCGCCAATGCATCAAAAATGCATGATGGATTAAAGAAATAAATAAAAGGTCTTAATATACGAAGATATTGCTATGAAGCTTAAATGAAAGAAAAACAAACGTATCGTAATCCTACTGTAGTTCAATCGTATGTTTGTTTCCGATTTAGTTAAATCACCATCATCATCATCATCAACTCAGCCAAAAGAAGTCCACTGCTGGACATAGGCCTCCTCCAAGGATCTCCATAATAACCGGTCCCGTGCCGCCCGCATTCAGCGGCTTCCCGCAACCTTCACCAGGCCGTCGGACCACCTTATGGGGTGCTTACCAACGCTGCGTTTCACTGTACGCGGTTGTTGTTCTAAAAACTTTATGACCCCACCGGCCGTCGTTTTTGCGTGTAATATGCCCCACCCACTGCCACTTAAGTTAAATATCTAAATAAAATTCATCATTAATGATTTGCAGACTACCTTCTCTGCACCTTCTGGGAAACTCTAGACGTGTTCTGCTGCACAGCGTCTATTCTTTCGCTCTGCACGCTAGGCTGGGAAAGATGGAGTGGTATCACGTCTCCTCTAGCAAGAGTGAAACGGGCCAGGCGTGCTAAACTCCTAGCTGCTCTAGTCTGGCCTATCTCATTTGCAGTAGCATTGCCAACTGCGTTCGTGTATGTGCCGAAACATTACCCAGGAGAAATGGATAAGGCATGCCCGGATAATATGAATGTTACGTGAGTTTCCTTTTAAATGATTATATGAGATATTATGTGTGCGTTGCGTGCATAAAAAGTGTTTATTCTGAAAATTGTTCTATGCCTAAAGTAAATGGTCATTTTGAAAATATATAAAAATGTGAAAACCGAATAGAGTATATCCTGCATTATGAGTTTATCATCAACAGCCTTTAACGGTCCACTGCTGGGCATAGGTCTCTCCTTAGTAAGGAGGTTTTGGTCTACTATAACACGCTAGCCAGATGGGTTGGTGTAGAGTTCGTTTTTTTTTTTATTTGAGAGCCTACCAAAGTGACTCTACTCTGCCTGATGGAAAGCATGAATAGAATCCAAAAGTTGTAGTCACCATAATCATTGCGAATGCTGACAATGTAGTATGGTGACCCACACTATGGCGGCCTATTAAGATGCTTTTTTACGCCTCACTTGGGGACGTAAAAGGCATGACAGTCATCGTAGCATTGTATTGCACACAGTACGACAACTGTCACCCCTGCATCAATGGGCCTCCGGTCTCGCATTTACCAACAAAATACGATAGCACGGTTTGTGTTTCAAGATTTCCTTCTTTTTGCAGTAATGTTGGCTTGTATATTTTGTTTCCTTAGTCGCCTTTTACAACTCCCATGGGAGGAGTAGATGTGGTGACACCCTATTTTTTTAATCCGTCGCCACACGGCATTATGAGTTGCTCGGTTGTAAAGCTAGGTGTAGAGAAAGAATTCCAACGATTTTCATAATGGCACAGACATACCCTTATTTAGCACTTGAGTTGCTGATAAGACATACGCAATTATCACATTAAACGCCGTGTAGTGCGAGTCGTAAACAGAACAAAGATGTTTTAAAGTTAATTAAAGTTTATATAAGATAAGATGTTGCTACAGAGAAATTAAAAAGAAATATTTCATTTTAGTGTGAGTTGCAAGAAGAAACTATACTGATGACGTAAAAGTTAAAGAGAGAGTTAATATAAAAATGGTGAGATACATTTTCTAAAGTACTCTCATTTTCCTTCTCCATAGGTACGTTTTCGCGAGTTCGTTTCTGTCATTTTATCTGCCGGGCAGTGTGATGGTGATGCTGTACGCTCGCATACTCAGCGCTCTCTCCATTCCACCGCAGATTCGATCCCATAGAGGGCGTTCGCCGCGACCTCATTCCTCTACGATTGTAGGTATATTTTAAGTCGTTTAATAATTTTCTATAAAACATAAGGTAGATGTACCAGTAATTGACACATTAGTGAGACAAATCCACGTATTCTTTAATAATAATGTTAATCAATTTTAAGTTTCTCTTACATTAAACTTTCGCTACGTCCACAACTTTTAAATTCGTTTACGAGTACACGCATTTGTACCTACTCCCGGTTTTAAGAGATATCAAATACAACATAGCTTGTCTGAAAATTTGTAGGAAATTAACTCTTGATCAATTTATTTTTATATCATTACTTCTAGTGTTTACAAAATTAGAGTATCGACTAATACTTTTGTATGCACTTATGTATATCGTAAGATAGGTTTAAGGTGGTAACTTCGTCACAACGCTGTGCTCAGTATTGTGTTAGAATTCCAAACAGTTGAGTGTGAACTGTGATTCGAAATTCATCAATCCATATATTTTTTGCGTTCCTTGTGTTAATGTTCATAAAGTTTGCCACTGCTCTACAAATCTAGTTATCATACATATATACATTAAAATTAATATCATAAACATTAATATTGCAGGTTCAAAATGGGAATAATGGTATATCAAAATATACGAGTAGTACACCGTTACCTCTGCGAAACAAACAGGAGCCACAGCAAAGTCCTATGTGAGTAGGTAAAGTTAAAGTCTGAAATATTTCTATAGAAAATTTTCGATTACGTTTTTCTATATTTTCTATATTAAGAACCTGCCAAAGTGACTCTACTCTGTCTGATGGAAAACATGAATAGAAGCCAAGAGTTGTGGTCACCATACTCATTGCAAATGCAGACAATGCAATATAGTGACCTACACTATGGCGGCCTTGTGAGATGCTTTTTCATACCCCACTTGGGGATGTAAAAGGTATGACAGTCATTGTGACAGTGTAAGGCTTACACAGTTACCACGATAACTGTCACCCCTGCATCAATACGTGGGTCGAATCAATAAGTACCTAACAATGTTAGAAAAGAAAGATGCTATTTTTTTTTTTTAATTATCATACAATGTAGAATATCTTTAGGTTTATACACTTTCGTTAACATTTCTCCCACTTTTTTAACACCACCAAAAAAATTATTTTTTAACTCTGCGAAATAGGCTTCTGTAACAGAGATAACTTCTTTACTTGATATGAACCTTTTTTCTCCTATCCAATTTTTCACAGTTTTCCTCAGTCACAGGGTGATTGGGTGTGAATGGGCCGAGTAAGGTAAAGAAGTAATTTGTTGCGCAAGTTCTGAAATTTTACCGCCACCATCAGAGATGAATGCGCTAATGCATTATCACGGTATAACATTAAGCAAAATGACAGTTATTAGACCTGTTTTAATTTGACATTACAAATTCACTAACTAGCGCCATCTGTCGTTGAAAACAGGTACTTCTTGATCGACTAAGGTCAATTAACAATAGCTTTTGAGGATTCTAAAAAGTCAACCTGTCATATATGTATGTAATGCAGATGGCATTGTGGTGGTGGAAAGAGCGTAGGTGTGCTTTAGAAATGGACCCAGTAACTCCTCTCGTGAAGTATTACTCTATTACCGGACTGTTTCAGCAAAAGGTCTGATTGCTGAATGACTTGTGGTTTCAGTGAAGAAAGAAAATACGCAAATGGAGATTAATCTTTATTAACTTTGTGTTTCAGGCTAATGTCTCCAAAAGGCTGTAAACAGACTTTGCCTGAAGGTTCTGAGCAATTTAACTGCGAGATTCCACAAGAAGCCAAATCTGTACATGTGAAAAATACAAGGTAATTTTTTTTTGTTTTTTTTGGGTACCTTTTACATACCTCAACCACCAGTCACTTAAATTAAAATTTATGTATTCTTACAGACACTATCATTGCAAGTTCGCAACCTAATATAATAGTTTAGTTACGTGATTATTATCTATATATATAAAAGAAAGTGGTGCTAGTTACACCACTAATAACTCAAGAACGGATGAACGGATTTAGCTGAAAATTGGTGAGGAGGTAGCTTAGAACCAGGAGACAGACATGGAATACTTTTTATCTTTTTTTTTACTTTTTTCCTAATCAAAATTGAATTAAATAAAGTATAAAATCTGCTTATTTATTGCCTCTAAGGCGGAACAGAGTTCGCCGGGTCGGCTAGTTATTAAATAAAACTAAATAACACATAAAATTCAAGTATTTATTTAATTAAAACTTATTTCACATGTTGTATAAAAGCGAACTTAATGCCATGAGGCATTCTTTCCCAGTCGACCTTCAGGTAATATAGTAAGATAATGCGGTAGGTGCAAAGATAGTTTATTTGCCATAGTATACATCATCAACAACCTTTAATAGTCCACTGCTGGACAAAGCTAAGGCTTCTCCTTAGAAAGGAGATTTTGGCGTACTGTACCACGCTGGCCAGGCGGGTTGGAATAGAGTTCATATCAAGCTTTCTTCCTCTTCTCAGTGCTGGTGTGTTCCCTAAGTCGCTTCTTACGACACTTACAGGATGAATAGTGTGGTGATGGATTAAGAATACAAAGTGTCAACACCTCTTCAGAATTAATATTGTCACATTACTAAGTAAAATTTTATATAAAGATTTCGTTATTTAACATCGTTTAAAATCTAAAAGAATACAGATGTGTACTTGTTAAACACTTAGAACCTTACCAGTGTCATACTTCTGCTGAATAAACTCACGAGAGCTCCAGATACCGTCAGAGAGGTACATTTTCCTCTGTACTGATCCTGTTTTAATAGATAAAGACATTTGCAGGAACGGTATAATTCCTCGACAACGCCGCGCCACACGCACCATAGTGAGGCTGATGGCATTGTTCCTCGCGTGTTGGACTCCATTTTTCTTTACACTGCCCCTTGGTGAGTAGAAGACAGTTGGTTTGCAGTAGTATCTATATTATATCATCGCATAGGAGCGTCAGGGAACGTTTTTACAAAAATATTATTGGTATGAACCGGGGTTCGTGTTTAGTTAATACTCGTAGCTAAAATTAAATAATTTGATAAGATGTGACAAGATGTTGACAAGATGTTGACAAGATGTTTCTATAAATCGCACTAAACAACAATTCTAATAATAATTTGTGCAATTTACTATTTTTACGTTCACATTTGCGCTAAGAAAATAGTGACGTATCGATCAAGCTTCACCCCCTGAGTAGTCAGGTTCCAAGCCTTCGTATGAAGCAATAATGGCTTCTGTTAGTAATCCTATTAATTAATTTATACAGAGATAGGAATCCCATTTAATTTTTAATACCATGTTTTAATTTTCATCAGATTCCCTTTGCGACTGCGTTCAAGACTCAATATGGCAGTGGTTCACGTGGCTCGGATACACCAACTCGGCGTTGAACCCGCTCGTGTACGCAGCAGCCTCTCCGAGCGTACGACTAGCGATGCAGGCGTCGCTGTCCAGCTCAGCGAGACCTAATGAGATACAATTAACGCCTAATAGGAGAGTATGAGGTGAGGACGAATAAATACTGATCTATGATTATCAGGACCTCTGTACATTAGAGTAATAGGACCTCCGTGATCTAGATTAAGCACTTTTCTTACAGAAGTGATAAAAAAAGTACTGGTATTTACTTATCGCTGGATCAAACAAGCACACGGCTTCAGCACATGTCATGGATTAGAGGATAGTGAGAAAGGGAAAGGAAGTGAAGATGGACTTCAGATAGTCAAAAACCGCACAAATAATTATTTGTAAACCTAATATTAGAATGTATAATAATTTAGATTATATGCCCAAGTGGGAGGTGAAAAAGAGTCTCACCCCCCTCTTGGGCATGACAGTCATCGTGGCAGTGGCTCACACTTCCCACGATAACCATCACCTTTCCACCAAGGGGCCTCCGGTCTCGCACTTACCAATGAAACATGACCGCACGGATGCTGCCGCTTTAGGTTGATCTTCTGTGAAAACGCTGAAATCAGCGTGATTCTACTAACTGATTTATTGTTAACTTATCGTTAATTAATTGTTACTAGTGGGTCGAAATTCGACCATAATAAAACACAACTTACATTACATAGATTTGTATAAGCGAGCGAGTATATTTCACGTGGTATTTTTATATTAAATAGGGCAAATAAAACCTTTCTGTTCGACATTCAGTAAGACCACAGTAAACATATAAATGTCTGTAATCTATGTCTATGTCAGTACTCTATGTCTATAGACAAAATGATGAACAAAAGAAACAATTTGACCACAGAGTATGTATGCGTGTAACAAATACTTGTTTGTGTGTGTCAAATGCATGGTAGTGTGTGTAATATTTTATTTATTGATTTAATGTACTTTAAAACTATAAGTGTGCTAGATTTCATACTCCTCCGTCCGCGCAATTTTCGTATAAAGTGGTCCAAAGTTTTTGCTTCACGTATTAATATATAGATTCATGAGTTAATTACTTATGTTATTGTTTATAGAAAAGTTAGTACAGCAATCTCGTTTTATAAGGCATGTTATTACCTTCCAACCATTTCAACGTTAGATGGATATATCACACTTTTTCTTAGTTGATTTTACCCATACAAAAAGTCTTGCGCGTGTCTTTATTATATCGTCCTAGTTTTAAATATTGCACACTACTTGTCAGCGAGTCATATTATACACTTACAATACAATTAAAATTATGCACATAAAACATACATCCTCCAGAAACTAACCCACAAAATTCACACTGACGACTATGGACTCAATATTGGCGCAATACTGAGCTGTCAAACGAGGCAAAAGTAGCGAATGCTGTGGCGATTGCAAATTCCCATTTCAGTTAGTTCTCTAAATTGTCACGCAATTTCAAACCAATATGGCGCTAACGTCGTATATTATCAGGTGTATGTTTAAATAAAATAACAAATAGCTTTAAAAGAAATAATATTTATTTACACAATGCGTTCAATATTTTGTGTACACGTCTTTGGCATAAACACTACCCATACATTAAACAAAAAAAAAATTAAAATTGCACTCGCAAAAATAGTATCTAAAGTGGAATTTAATCTACTCTTAAAATTTACAATAGTTAACAACAACAATATTATTTACAGCTTATATAAACTTTTAAGAGAATAATAAACAATTTAACAACCTAACAACTATTGTGCGATACATATATTAAATATTTACTTTGTATTTTTGTTTAACACTGTACAAACAAGGATTACAAGTGGTATATTCTGCAAACAATCGATAAGTCTACCGCGAAAACTTTCTTCGTTTTAAAGATGACGTTTTGAATGTTGATCGACATAAGGCGATTTCATTTCATGAAGTTTTGTTCACTATACAAATTAAATTAATTATATCAGATTTTTTGTTCATAACAAATTTATACTTTCGTTAATACTATCACGTACATTTGTATTGGAAACTAAAAATATTACTATATTTGGAAATATACAGTTCAATATGACGTCAACAGATAATATTATGCATTTGTTTTTACGTTATGAGGAACATTTTTGTTACAAAATGGCTACGTTTTCACATCGTTTAATTTGCACTACTCATTACGTCTTTTTTAAATTTCAGAGTAGGCACTCGTTATAAATAAGATCCGTCTGGAATATCCGACACAAATGTCATTGTAATCTATAAAACTCGCTTGGTCTTTTAAAATTGATTGGATACGAAAAAAGACTGGGTTATAAAAATTTATTTTTCCCGACTGCGCCAGTAATAAGTTTATGAATATCGAGTGTTTGTATGTATATTTCTTTGGCACGCTCTATAGCCTAAATGGCTAGATGTATTTTAGCATGTGAAGCATCGTGAGATTCGTCTTAACTATGAGTGACACTCGTTATGTCACCTGTTTGCAAAGGAGGCTTTAAATTTTCAGGCAGACGGGTATTTTGTAATAGTTCACTTGTGACATAATTTAATACTTAACATCGATCGACTTTTTCGCTTAACTCTACAGCGACCATAGCAGATACAACAATTGTGTCGGAGTTATTTAACTCACAGCTGGTATTTTAAGATGGCGGCCAGAGTCAAGAGTGCGGCCACTAGTAGAGGAGGTTGTGACATCGTGCTGGCGGCGCCAAAGTCACGGGCGTCGGGAGAACACGTTTTGCATGTACAGCGGCCAGAGAGGCAGTACCCCGGTTCGTCTTCTTCGGACACACATTCCTGGTAGATGAAAAATAATGTGTTTATTCAAAATGTAACAGCTGCAGTAGATGTGTGTGTAATCACACGCAAAGAACGTACGTTTAACGAAGCATGCTATTTGATACTCTGTCTAGACGAGCTTAAAAAATATAAGTTTATTTTGTACATAGCAAATGGTGTAATGATTTTGGTGCGTTTGATTATATATGTAATTAGACTGTATAATTGTGAAAGTTGTAAATAAATTATTTCTTGTTATTCTTGAGTTATGTTTCCTTTGTTGTTTTTTTTTTCTTTTTCCTGTTGTTTAGTTTTTATTAAATGTACTGATACTGTTTCTCTATCTAGGTTGTTTGCTTAAGTTTTATTTTCCAGTTATATGACAAGAATTTTATTCTGGCTTACTCTCAAATCATAAAACACTTTAGTAAGCCACTATTATGCTGTCTATCTGATCATTATTTGTACTACAACCATTTTTACAATCATTTTCCAACTATTTGCTATAGATGTCTGTCATAGTGTTATGAAAGCAAATGTTTAAAACTCACATTAAATGGTAACTACCAATATTTTCATTAATTTTAAATCCACAAATTTATGTTGTAAATATTAATATAATAAAAATAATTAGTTGTGATTTTGTTTTTTTTTTCTTTCATGTTATTCATTCTAACTTCCAAAAATCTAAATCTGGTAAATTATATGTGCATACGAGGGTAAGTTTTTAAGTTCGCGGAATTACAGTGAAAAAGGCGGGTAAGCGCGCTCTTTTGATGCCTACCGTATTCAGTGACTCATAATTAGTCTGCATAGTAAAATTTGTTGTGATTGGATCATTAGTTATTAAACTATCGTTGACCAAGTATTTTAATCGGGAACGAAGTGAAAAAAATGGAGAAAATTGAATTCCGTGCGGTGATAAAGTTCCTTACTAAGCAAGGAAAGTCTGTTCAAACCATACTCAATGAGATGTCATCGGTTTACGGGGATTCTTGCCCAGGAAAAACAATGGTCTACAAGTGGCATAGTTTATTTAAACAAGGCAGGGAATCACTTGAAGACGACCCGAGGCCGGGGCGCTCCGTTGAGGTGACTACGCCAGAAGTTATTGCAAAAGTAGAAAAAATTGTATTGGAAGATGCTCGACTAAAAAAGAAACAACTCGCAGAAATGGTTGGAGTATCGGATACAACAATTTTTAAAATTTTACACGATCATCTTGGCATGACTAAGGTTAGCGCACGGTGGGTGCCGAGAATGCTCACGCCATTGCAAAAACAACAGCGCGTGGAATGTTCACGTGCGTTTTTGGACCTCTGCAATGAAGACAAGGATGGCGTATTGAATCAAATTGTTACTGGGGATGAAACTTGGGTTCATCATTATGAACCCGAGTCCAAACAAGACTCCATGCAGTGGCACAAAAAGGGCACAGCACCACCCAAGAAATTTAAGGTTTCACAGTCGGCTGGGAAACTCATGGCAACGATTTTTTGGGACTCAGAAGGAATATTATTGATAGATTATAAAGATAAAGGCATTTCTATAACGGGGGAATACTACGCTTCAATCTTAGAACAGTTAAAAGAAGCCATCAAAGAAAAAAGACGGGGAAAATTAACGAAAGGTGTCCGGCTATTGCATGACAATGCTCCCGTTCACAAGAGCCGAGTCGCACTGGCTGCCCTGCATAAGGTGGGCTTCGATATTTTGAATCACCCACCCTACAGTCCAGATTTGGCTCCGAGTGATTATTATCTCTTTCCAAAAATGAAAAAAGAATTACGTGGTAAGAAATTTTCAACTGATGAGGAGGTTAAGGAGGCGGTTTCGGCGTATTTTTCAGACAAAGATAAAACTTTTTTTTACGAGGGAATAAAAAAACTAATTGAAAGATCTGAAAAATGTATTCGTGTTGCAGGGGAATATATAGAAAAAGAAAAATAATTTTGTGTTTTTATTATTACTCAATACCCTCCATTCCGCGAACTTAAAAACGCCCCCTCGTATATAGGTGGTAAGACTAATCGAGGAATTATATGACGTGTCGTGTATGTGGCCCGGGCGAGGCACGGATTGGAAACGTTACATACATTTTGTATGAGGCTGAGTGAGACATACATTTTGTATGACACAATTGTTTTGTCCCATCTAGGTCCGTCTACTAAACGTAAAGTGCTGACCTCGGCCCGGTGTAACATAATATTTACTCCTAAACTAAGCTGAACTTGTACTATGGGTACTGATATAAATACATATATACATTTTTTGTAAATACATATTATACATAAAAAGCACCCAAACTCCGAGACAAATATTTACAGATCAGAATAAACATTTGGTTGGACTCGGGCCTAAGAAATCTTAAATCTTCCCTGAAAAAATGACTGACCTCGTCCCTGCGGCACTCCTGGCCGGGCCGGCGGCGGTGCCAGCAGCGCGCGGGGCTGCCGGCGGCGCGCGCGTTGTACCCGCACGAGCACGCGCCGCCCAGGCACAGCGCCGCGCCCGGCGAGCGCGCGCCCGGCACGCCCGCCAGCTCGTCACACTGCACGTCGAACTCGCACGACTCGTTTAAAGCTTTCACAGCTGGAAAATGTTTCATTTTTAACTATTTTCTTATGTATACAGCTCGCCTGTACTACAAATAGGTTTGAATGTTAAATTTAAACGGCAAAAAGTACTACTAGTAAAATAAAATATTACGAATATATTGTTAATTTACACTTTCAATCATTATACTTTTAGACTATGATTACTCAGATCTGTGTATAAAAGAAGAAATAGGCACAAGTATATTAAACATAGAAACATACCAACATTTTTTTTTAAAACCCTTTAGTGAGCCCGTGGTTATTACTGTCTATTTTATCAATCACGTTTCGTTACTCCGGCTGTTACCTCACTCTGCGAGCGCCATCAATTTTCATGACCCGCAAATCGAAAACTTTCTTATAATCGCCAAGGAAACCGCATTCCAAACTCTAATACTCCAATACCTCAACCCAGAATAATAGGCCTAGAAATCTTTGGCAATTTAACCTTTACAGGAAGGTAATTATTCAAACTAGACACACGTTTAAAACCATTAACATTACTCACGTCTATTTTAATTTAAGGTAACATCATTAAGATCACAACCTCATTAGCAGACCCTGGCCCTATTTCACGTGATAATGACATCTAATTAATGTCGATATGGTGTCGATTGCTACTTAATTTGACCCTATTTAAAGGGTTCCCTTGGTGCCAAGGGTTCGTAAATTTGCATATACGCTGTATTGAGTTAGGAAAATTGATCTAAATGCTATCAATTCGTTTAACTTTGATTAGAAACAAATATCTAAGGAAATTATCAAGCATTAGAGACGTTGATATAGGTAATTAAAATAGTTTATTTTGCCTATTATAACATAGTTTTTTTAAGGTCACCGTGTATTATGTATTATATTATTTTACGATATTTAAAGTTTTCACATCTCACACACGGCTCTGTGGTTCCAAATTAGGCAGAGCCAGATACATAAATATATACATACATATTATAGATAAATTACGTCCAAACACAAAATAAATACTCGAGCTCATCCTACAAGTATTTGTCCTGAGTGGTAAACGAACCTACGTCCTCCGGCTTAGCAGTCAGAACCACTAACCATTAGACCAAAAGGCCTGCTTATTATCATTAATTATCATTGATTCGTTCAGAAGTGGGCTGTTAAAACAGCCCACTTCTGAACATAGGCATTTTCTTAGAAAGGAGGTTTTGGCCAGCTATACCACCCTGGCCAGATGGGTCGGTATAGGGTTTATTTTAATTTTTCCTTCTCCTTGCAGTGATGTTATCCTGCATAATTGTCCCTTAATCGGCCCTTACGATACCCATGGGATGAGTAAAAGTGGTGACACATCGTATGCTTAATCCGTCACCACACGGATTTATATAAGTGATTACTGCCGCCCTAGACTTGCAACTGCATTACCGTTCTGTGAATGCCCCCGTAACTACGAGGTCCTCGCTATTTAACACTAATTTTCTGTAAGGAATACCGAATTTCTGTAAGCATGTCTATTCTACGATAGGATTATTAGTTAAATAAAGTAAATAAAATCATACTGTTTTGCTCTGAAAGATTTTTTTTATGGTTTTTTATAAGCTGCCAAATTTGTCCGTCAGTTTGACAGTATATAAATCTGCTGCACTTACATTCAACGCAGGAATTGGTCCCGTTGTGTGCGACCCAGTTGTCTCTGCAGTGACATGTTCCCCGACACTCCAGGCCTGGTCCTGCGCACTGGAGCTGATCTTCGCATTCCTCACCTAGAGCAGCGTCGCGGACACACCTGAAATTTATTTACAAATGCTTAAGTTTTAATAGTTTCAATATTTATTTTTTCATTTATTTCTTATAATGTCCTTACAGACTAAATCCAATGCGATATTGTAGTTACTTTATTTTTAAATTACAAACTAATTACGACCAGGAGTAACAAATTTTGTAAAGTGTTATAATTGTGACCAGACCCAGCGTATAATATGTTTATTTATTTATTATTATTTATTTATTTATTGTCCGTGTGGTGACAGATTAAGAATACATAGTGTTACCACCCCCTATTCATCTCGTGGGTGTCGTAAAAGGCGACTAAGGAAACAAAGCATGCAAGAGAAGGAAAAATTGAAACAAACCTTATTCCAACCTGTCTGGCCAGCGTGGTATAGTAGGCCAAAACCTCCTTGCTAAGGAGAGGCTTATGTCCAGAAGTAGACTGTAAAAGGCTGTTGATGATGATTTGTTTACAAATTTTTTACACTATATTTGTACAACGAACATAATGCCCAGGACATTCTCTACCAGTCAATCTTCGGGTGGTATAGACATTTTAAAAGGTTATATACATAGTCACAATAGAACATATCATATATACAAATATAAACGTATGTAAAGGTATATGTACATACACAAATAGATACACATGCATGCATATATATGTATATATATACGCTATGAATACCGAAATATATCCACTTCGTCAGCTGTGAGGTTGAGTGTGCGCAGCGTCCTGATTTTGGTGTGAAAGCAGATTAAAAGTACCAAATTCTATCGTGCGTTATATAATCTATCGTAAGGGCAAACGAACAGATCAGTTACGTGATAAGTGATTACCACCGCCCATGGACAAGTCAAGAATCAGTACAGTAATCAGTGTGCTCTTTGTTCCCCACTGTCTGGACCGCGGTAATCTTACTTACTCGGTGACTACATAGATATTAAAAAAAAAGTTACGAGATCTCCTTCTTAGCGAAATGGCAACATTATTTAAAAGCTGTCAGTGTATGAATAGAGTGAACATATGTGTGTACATGTATTTGTATATTCATTATATAGTTGGTCTAGTCTAGCCTCGTTGATTTAGCGGTTAACGTATGCGACTATCGATCGAGTTCCATTCCCAGGTCGAGTTAAAAAACATTATTGAATTTTTCTGATTATAGAAATGCTTAACGGGCCGGAGTTACAAAGTTGGGGTCTTAACCTTCGTGCTTCGGAGAGCACGTAAAGCCATCGCTCGCGTGCCGTGATTAAGTCCGACAAGATACGAAATGAATAAATATATACAAAAAATTGACTTAGATACGTAAATTATAATTAGACCCAAATTGCCATCTCAATAGTTAATTACGAGCTAAATTAGCCACATTGATTGGTTTTTTACCACCTGCTTACAAAGACCGAAAAAAGTACAGTTGAATTCTTACCTTGTGCCGTTATCCCTAGGACTGAATTGCAACTGACACACACAGTAACCCCTCACACAGAACGCTTGTCGCTCCATATTCTGTTCGCCGAGGTAGCAGTTCTGATCTACTAGACATCGTTCTCCAATTACTGTAAATATATAACCATATGTCAAATTTTGTTCTAATTTGCCGACATTGAAGAGTACGTTATTAATAAAAGTTAAGCTTTGAGAGTGACAGGACTTGTCTAAAATTCCTTTTCCAAATGGTGGTCTACAGTTTAGTCTCCAGTTTTATAAGATACTATTTGAAAATGGGAAAACAAAATATGTATACAAAAACACAAAATATAATTCTAATTTTTGCAAATGATAGCCCATTTCTTGAGAATAAGGGATTTTAACATTTTCCACATTAGGAATATTCCTGTGTCTGTCCTGTCTGGATCACATGGACATATGGCCCATATGGACCGAACCCACAACACTCTCTAGTAAAAAGCGTCGTGATGAACGCTTCAATCACTACACCACCCGTGCCAAGTCAAAATTACATGCAAAGAAATTAAAAATAGTAAAACCGAAAATTCCATTTACCAGCGGTTTCATAACATCTGTCATCTTCGAAATGTGCAGTGGGTGAGCAGGCGCACACAGAATTGGTGCACTCGGAGTGGATTCCTGTCGTTGAATGACATTGGATGTGCTGCACACATTCCTCGCCGATCCGGGCCTCTAGAAAGGAAAAAAGAAAATACATATATTAAAGTGGTATTTGCGGTATTAAAAGTTATAACGACCTATTTTTTAAAGAGAAACTAGTAAGCCTTACAATATTCAAATGCAATCATCTGATATTCCACCTAGCACTTGGACATTAATTTGACCAATGGTGAAACTAAATAGCGCGCGCTTTCTTGGCTTACACATTGCCCGTGCTTTTTCACGAAATTACTTCCATTACACCATAAGAACGCCATGCATGAATGATGTTGTATATAAAAAACTGTTTACTCAAATGTGTAAATGAGGTTGTCTGGGAGAAATCGCCGTGAAAGATAAGACCGCCGATATTTACATATTTTGTAACTCATTTTTCTTGTGTTTTATTTTATATATACGATAAAGAGAAATAAATAAGCGATTTGGTGTACATTATAATGTAAATGTTTACTTAAATAAAGAATTTAATTGAATGTGCCGGCTGTAAGGGCATATAAAGCCAAATTCATTTTGAGCATTGACTCTATTCACACAATTATGCATTTACTAGTACACACTAGGCTTACTTTCATACATGTTGTAATTATTACACAGTGGTCAGGTCTATTGTTTCATCAACAGCCTTTAAGGCGTAAGCCTCTCCTTAGCAAGGAGGTTTTGACCTAGGTACTACATATAGCTGGCCAGACGGGTTGTTATAGAGTTTCGAGGTTTCATTCTTTTTACAGTGATTTGATCTTGTTAGTCGCTTCTTACGACACCCATTAGTTGAAGAGTGGTGGGACTTTGTATTTCTAATCCGTCTTCAAGCGGATAAGGTATATATTGTTTAGAGGACATAAAATAAATATGTAATTATTGCCTTCGTTTTCGCTTGTTACTACCCTTGGAACTTTCTCAAACTAGAAACTAAACATGCAACAATGCCGTGCTATAAGATCGAAGTACTTCCTCTATATGACTGATAGATCATTTTAAATACTACTTTGTTGTCATATGCATTAGTTCACATAGTACGACTTCATGAATCATGATACAGTAAATAAAAGATAAAAGCCAGAACCACTTTGCAAGGATTATTTGACAGAAAGTATTTGAAAGAGAAAGTAATGATATGTCGAGTGATAGAGAAGAATAGATGGAGAAAACTCATTTCGCCGATCCCAAATATATCGAAAGGTAAAAGTGTAAAAAGTATTGATGTGTCATATGATAAAAATATCTAGATTTAAACCTAACTAGGTATATGATTCTTTCAAAGACTCCTATCACAGAAGTAAACTCAAAGAAACTAGAAATAGCGGTGAAACTCTGAAGGTAGGTTCACATTATATCGTGTCGTGTCAGGAACATATCAGTGGCATAAATTTAATATGGTTAGGTTGTTAACACGACATGACATGACACACCATAAGAATGTGTATCTAATTTCTGACCATACAAATTGTATGAAATCGATAATGTGGTTCTGACGCGACACTATTATACGGCATTTTATTCGTGGATTTATTTTGGGGTTATTGATCATACTCGTAGATTTAACTGTATGCTATTGTTAGAATACTTAATAGTAACATAAAAACTGTTTATCTTTTACGAGTTTATTACTTACTGTTTTTCCTCATTCTGTTCTAAATTAGATGTAAGTTCCTACCAGATTTTTGTACGTATCAAGTTTCTAGATGTCTTAACTTATTTCCTAGTAGTTTCCTTTTTCAATTTAGGAACTAATTATAGTCTGCAGTATTTCCGGACCGATACCATCATACCACAAACTTTTAAGAGGGTACTTACACCTCAAAGCTTACGATTCCTGACTAATTCTAGGCTGCAGGTCTTCTCTTAAGAGACCTGACCGCTTGTGTGCCCTTTGTATAAAAAAAAAACAATATTTTGGCAGTCCTTAGAGGTTTACCTTTCAAACAGCCCTTGTGCGTGCTGTTAACCGCTGCGTAGACGAAGCCATCCTTACAGACGCAGTAGCTGCTGGAGCGGCAGAACGCGTTGTCTGGACAGTCCATATCAGCGTTGCATACATTGCCCGTCCGACCTGCAAATGTTTTTTATTGTATTTTTATTGGAATTTACGTAGAGTAATTTCTTTGGCATTCTGAATTTTTGTAGGTTAAAACTAAAATTGTGCAGGTTCGGAACGCGACCCACCGCAAATGACTCCTGCAAGGAAAACTGACTGATAAGAGAAATTCGGTTATAAAGATTTCACAAAACCCAATCGGGTCGATTTGAATAGTTAATATAAAATAACTGTTTAAGCGGTCGCCACGCCGCTCTCTACTGCGCTGAGTGTTGTGGGTTCAAATCTCACATACGACAACACTTTGTGTGATTCATAAATTGTTATTCTGAGTCTGAGTGTTCTTTGTGTCCGTTTCTTGTATATTTGTAAAGTCCCCTGCGACACAGGATTTATTCCTAGGACGAGGGTGGTCTTTTTCAAAAAAATAAATAAATAAAGTTCACCATGAGTTTGAGTCATTTTTGAATCATAGACAAGTCACGAGTTAGAATTATGCAGACAATGCAAATGAGCGTATTCACAAAAATTCACAGTACTGGCGATAACCTCAAATTGAAGAATAATAGACTATGATAAACCGAACCGAACTATTATGGTTCCAATTTGTTATCAAATACAAACTATTTTACAAGCACCTTATTCTTAAAAAAAAAACATTTAATTTAGAGCGCGAAAATTGTTTACCAAGAAAAGAGACAAAATAATAAGTGTTGCCATCAAATTTGTTTTTTAAGTAAATAGTTATTGAACATACAAATAACAAAGGTGGTTTGTCAGTTATTCATTGATTATAATGAAGGTGACATTAAGGTCACGCCTGTAAATTGTTTTGTAAGACGTTTTACGACATTTATTTATTTATTTTATTATTTACGTTTAAAGTGACATTGAATTGTACAAATTGTTTCGTTGTTATTCAAAATGTATAACTAGTTGAGTAATTTTAGGCGCGAACTATACACGTTTTGGTGTAATTCATTTTTTAAAAGGTTAACGGAGAAATAAGGACTGCCTCGTTGATCTAGCGGTAAGCGTACGCAACTGTCGCTCAAGAGGTCTCGGGCTCGATGACCAGGACAAAAATAGTGGTTTGTTTTAGAATGAAATCGTAAAAACAGCCCAAAATATGGCAGTTGGCGGTGGTTCAAGCCTTAACTCGGAGACTTGCACAAAGAAAGACACTTATACTTAAATCCCAACAAAAATATATTAAGTTTTTGTAACAAATGATGTCGTATTTTGACAGAATTACAATGGTCGTTATGACGCTACGTCAACACAGTAGACTGCAAAATCAAGACATTGTGGTCTAGTATTCTGCTGTCGTTACTGTAAAAATTAATATAATTATTCATTTGTAGTAATAGTTCAATGTTTATCCAAGAATAGCAGTTTCGATTCAGAAATTCAGATTTCAGAAATTCGAGCAGAATAAATAAGCGGATTTATTACTATGTTTATAGTTTTTGGTCTCACCTGCTCTAGGATTAAAAGTATTTACAAAAGAAGGATAGTTGTCTATGGTTCTTATTATTTAGCATAAAAAGTCCTCCTTACACGAATTAATAATATTATTATTAAAGTTAAACAAGAACTTGTCATTTTTTCGTGTCAATTGCGTGTACTCTCTAAGTCTTTTAAATTGCATTTTTTAATAGATCTAAAAGAGTTTGAATATTTTTTGTTTTAATTTAAGAAAGGTATTTAAGAAGCATGATTTTTATTGATTTTTTATTTTTAATAATGTATTGTTGATTTTTAAAGTTATACTTCTTTTGGCGTTTTAGGGAAAAATGACAAGAGTAAATTTTTTCGATGCGCGCGCACACCGTCACAAAAACCGAGACTACGAAATTAGCTAGTCAATATATTATTCTGATTATGTATAAACAATTATACTAGGTAACAATAACTATTACATGCTTATTTCAGCATGAACAGACCGGTTCGACCGGGACAGTACTACCCTCCGACAGAAGAAAGCGACAGCATCCGTGCTGTCGCGTTTCGTTGGTGAGTGCGTGATGCGTGACAGTTGTCGTGGTGTGTGCGATACAATACTATGATGACTGTCATGCCTTTTACGTCCCCAAGCGAGGTGTGAAGAAGCATCTTAACATACTGCATTGTCTGTATTCCCAATGAGTATGATGACCACAACTCTTAGAGAGTCTATACATTTTCTGCTGTCTATATTGCTTATCATCAGGCAGAGTAAAGTCACTTTGGGTGCATAAAATAAAAAGTAAATAAACCATAAGATCTAGAGAGCCCGCACTACCTGAATATATTTAATCATGTAACTGTAATATTCTCGAACTCAACTGTACATTAAGATCACATTATCACAGCGTGTAAACAAATTGTATTTACGCCTTTTCCTATCTCTTATATAACGGTTACATAATATACGAATTGATTCAAGTCAGAAGGAAACGATTATGGGATCTTGAAGCGTTCGTACAAGTATGTGTTCATGGCCGTGTAGCATGGCCATGAATGAAGAAAAGTACTTGTTCGCAACTGGTTATATGACTCACCACTGCTACTATATTATATGTAGCTGTATTTATTACAGTTTCATTTGTTATTTAAATAGTAATAGACCCATTATAGTTCTAAAGACATGTTTGTCTCGTTGTTTTTTCTTTTTTTTTATATTAATAGCCCGCCAAAGTGACTCTACTCTGCCTGATAGAAAGCATGAATAGAATCCAAGAGTTGTGGTCACCATACTTAGTGCAAATGCAGTATGATGACCAACACTATGGCGGCCTAGTGAGATGCTTTTTCACACCCCGCTTAAGGACGTAAAAAGCATGACAGTCATCGTGACAGTGTAAGGCTTACACAGTTACCACGATAACTGTCACTCCTGTATCAATGGGCCTCCGGTCTTGTCTTGTCTTGTGAGCAAGATTTGTTTTTAAGTAAGGAAATACGGAGTGCTACTAATCTCATTTATCTCGTGGGTGTGGGAGCAAACTACACCAACAATACTGAAAGAGAAGAAAAACTTGACTGAATTTTTTTTTTAATTATGAAGACATCCTCGGGCCGTCACTCCACCGGGGTTTACGGCAGGATGGTGTGTCGGAATCGGACCGACTAAAATCACATGATGTGCCATTCTGCGCCTGTAATAGGAGGGATCCAGGAACAGCTGTTATTACGACATCCAGATCCCTCCTAGCGTCTGCCCGCTACCGCGGGCACCATCTGCAGGTAAACTCTCTACTTAGGCGACGTACGGCACACTCGGACGTCGCCTCTTCGCGGCTGGCCACTGTAGCGGATGGGAGGAAAGTCCGTCCCTTCCACGGCCACACTGAAGGCGGTATGAGGCGCTGGTAATGCCAACCTGTTTGGCTAGCGCGACATAATATGCCAAAACGTTCTTTCTAAGGAGAGGCTATGTCCAGCAGTCGACTCTTAAAGGCTATTGATGACGGCAAAGTGGATAAGAATATTATCACTAGGATTTTTGCTTAAAGCTAAGCAAAAGTATAGCTTGCGAGAGAAACGGGTTCTTGTCTCTGGTGTTGGATAAAGTTTGATCCTGCGATCATTTCAACACAAGTCTGACGCCCTAACCGTTCTGTTACCGCCACCGCTTTAAAGGGATTTGTAAACAAAGAGATGGATCCCCAACTGGTTCTTTAGAGACATATAGAGGAAATAAAGAGATTTTAGGCCTCTGATAACCTGATTTACTGGGTGTAAAACAACAAAATATTGTAAAATATCGGTTTTTATGAAGTCTTCGTATCTTTCTGACTGAATCATCGCCTTTGGCCCCTCAGGTGATTATGGGTAAGATACGGGATATAGTTTAAGAGCCCTATAAACCTAATTTGGGTCTCAGTGAGTCTAAATTTAAGGTGTATTCACATAAAAAGAACGCGGTAACACAAATAGCTGTTTACATAATTTGTACTATTGATTGAACCAATACGGGTTAGTAGGATGTTTATGTTATAAAGGTGTCATCACATTAGGTACAGTCAGCAACAAAAATCACTTAACACATTTTTCATTTCACCACCTCAAACATGTTTATAGCATGTTTTTCTACAAGATGTAGCATTGTGTTATAAAGGGATTGTAAATAAACAGTAATTCAACAAGTTTTAAAAGAAAAATGGCGTGTTATTAGAATTAATCAATGACCGCACGCGATCATAGAGTTAGCCGTCTGACAATATGTAAGATGTTACACATCGCAACTGTATGGCTAAGGTCCGAATTGTGCTCACAGCACTTACGACGTTTAAACTGCTAACGTGTGGTCCGATTTAGTGAGCGTGCCAACGTCTGTTAGCAGTATTAATAATTTGGACCACTTGTGAGTGTGCTTACGAATTCAAAAAGTTGAACATAACCTAACAGCATTTCTTGACATAAACATGAGTGGAGTATGTGGTGTAGCCGATGAAGATGGTAAAATGCTTGTATTTCAAGCATCGAGGAAAGTCAATTCAAATAAATGGCGCAAAATAACGTCAATGCTCACGATGCTAACGATCCGACCCGTCAGTACTGTAAGCACTAGGTAGTGACGTCATAGCATCCACAACGCTAACGGTGAGCGTGAAAAGCACGCATTCGACCGCACGTTGATACGCTATGAGCGCTGTGAACGTGATTCGGACCACGGCCTAAGTGACGCTCCTTATTTTTGTTATATCGTGAAGCCTGACAAGTTTGTGTACACCTGTGTACTAATCGATTTTAAGCCCCCTGCACACGATTACAACTCAACATATGTACCTACTTATATGTAACATATTTGTAACAGTATATTTTGTTAGTTAACCAATTATGAGGATTAACTTTGTCCTCAAACCACATAAGGCTTCTTTCTTCAGACACAAGGTCATAAGTGAAGCACGTGGAGCAGCGCAGGGGCTTCAAGGACACCTGATATACGTCGGTCAAACTATTTCTTAATTTCCAGACACAAATAATATTTAACAGGGTAAAGTGATCAAGTTGAAAAACTTTTTAAAGTGATTTAACTCGATTTATTCGTATGGTCAGCAGAGTTTTCTCGAATCGGTAGCCATTAGAACTTATGAGCTATAAAAGATTATAAGTATTATTGATACGTTTGTCACTATTTAATGAAATATAAACGAGGAATTTGTAATAACATTCATAGTGGTTATTTAAATATACGAAATAATTAGAATAAATATAAAATTATCAACAATCTCAAAGCGAGGCCTGGACGGAAAGCAATCAAATCACGATAATCGACTCTGAGCGTGTAGGCAGTCTCTTTAGGTGTATTAGCAGTAGTAATACATACATTTACAAATTTAACAATTTAGGAGCATACTGTGACAAGTTTCGTAACTTTTTCGATTACCTTGTCTTTTTGCTCGCGAATGTACCAAAACTGGAAAATTATTCACAAAATATTTGCATACTTTATAGGCGACAGTTTATTATTTCTTGAACAAAGGTTTGTATAAACTTCAAGGTTGAGCTAAAGTAATCCATTTCGTGATAAATTAGATTGTCCGAAGGGTTTTTTTATTGCTGATAAAGTACTTGTGACAAGTTAGACGAGGTACGAAGCTTCCGTGTAATGAATCTGTACGAAGTTTATTGTTGGCAGATAAAAGGAAGATTTGAATTTATCGACTGCTAAAACTGGAATTTTATAACAACTTGGAAAAAGATGGAATTTGTGTCTGGAAACTTATCCGTGATCTTTTCTTTTTTCTTCTTTGTATCTCAGTCTTACGATAAAACGAAATAGAACTTAAAGTACAGCGGCACAAAGTTAATTTCCTCTTTTTAATTAACCACAAAAATTTGGAGATTATGTAACATGCGTATAGTATGCTTGCATGTGTATCTTGGAAGCTACATTAGAACTATTAGCTGATGTCCAATTGGCCTCAAATTTTGAATACAGAAATAAATACTAAATAAATTAATAATTAGACATCTCACACACAACGCCATCTAGTTTCAAACTAAGCAGAACTTGTACTATGACAGCTAGATTAAAAACTCTCAAACTTCGAAACAAATATTCGTAGATCATACAAACATTAAGTGCGACCCGGGAATCGAACCCGAGATCTCATGCACAGCAGTCACTTGGACTGCGCCACCGAGGCAGTCGGACGTGGACATCTTCAACGATATGTTATGGAACTGTTCTGGTGATGGAGCTTTACTAAAAACAAAACTGTTACATACAAGCCGATTTGGAAAACGCTATATTATTTTCATTTTGGGTTTTCATGTCCTTTCAAATTTGAAGAAAAATACAATTAAAGTCACTAATATTTTCTAAAATTAATTTTTAATTAAGAGCAATGACAAATAAAGTTTTATATTACATCAGTAATATTCAGTAAGCGTCTAACTAACAACATGATTTTCTTTAAATAAACAATATTTGGACTGTAGCTTGTAATGTCTCCTAATTAAAATATTTTCTTTTGAGGACGTCAAAGGCTTGAATGTTGAATTAGTCATTTGTTTTTTTTTTCAACAGTTTTGCCCTCGAGGGGCTTCTGTTAATTAACATTTAAGTTAATTAGTATCGGTAACTACAAATATTTGTCTGGTGATGGATTTATGGTAAGGAGGATCACCATTCCTATTCACCCCTTAGGTGTCGGCGACTAAGGGAGCAAAATATGCAGGATGACATCACTGCAAAGAGAAGGAAACTTTGAAACAATCCTGTACCAACGGGTAAAAATTTGTTCTGGGTGGGATTCGAATCCACGACCTGCAGCTTAGCAGTGAGGGTCACTAACCAGTAGGTTTGAGATATGTTTTGCTGATTGCTCTCTAGAATAGTGAGGAATGGTGATGGGTTGAGATCACCACCCGCTATTCAACCCGTGGGTGCCGTAAAAGCGAACTATTAACAAAACCGCAAGGAATAAGGAAAACTTGAAATAAACCCAACTCATCAAGCCAGCGTGGTATAGTAAGCCAAACCCTCCCTTCTAAGGAGAGGTCTATGTCCAGCAAATCGACTATGAAAGGCTGTTGATGTGACTAATATTTAAATATTCTATCGAAATTCTTAAATAAACGCTATATAATGAATAGAAGAAGACGAAATACCTGATGGTAAGTTAGTACCACTACCCACGGATACCTGCCACTCAAGAGACACAAGAAGTTTGTCACAATTTGAATCCTTTTTTCAGGATCAGGGGGATGAGGGATTGGACTCCAATAGCTTCATACAATCGGAGGAATACAATGAAAAAAAAACAGTAGCAGTCGTGGGACTGCCGATAGAAGTGAAAACGGAACTATTAAGTTGAGAGTAATTAAAACTATATGCAAAAATTATATGAAATTTTTTATGTTTCATATATAGCTATATATAATATATAATATCATATATAATATATAATAATAATAAATTTCATATATAATATATAATATCATATTCTCCATAGCTATAGATATACTATTATCATTAGCATGTCGGTGACGCGAACCGAGGATTTTACCCTCTACCAAAACGCTCAACGCGCCTAAAGAAGTTTTCACTTCAAAAATATTGCATACACTTTCGTCTAATTGTCGTAAAGGTGTCGAATATGTGTCTCTCTAACCACGATTGCAATACCACCAGCATTTCTGAATTACTCATGAATGTACTATTTACATAATATATTGGCGTTTGAAACAAATACATAACATTAAAGCGAACTGAAGGTTTTTATTTTTCAAAAGAAAATAAGGACGTTTTCTCGTATTGAAATATTTTTAGTGTAATAAAGGTACACAGCGACAAATAGCTGTAATGTGTTCGCTGTCTGAAAGTAATCAAGTGTATTTTACTATTTATTCGCGACAATGACAAAGGTTTGAACACCGTCTACACTAGAAAACCATTCTCATAATAAATTCGTTGAGAATTCATCCAATCTGCTCTCGATTTCGTAAGTAAATGATGATATTACTGTAAGTAAATCTTTTCAGATGTTTTTACATGTCGGTTTTATTCACAAACGTCATAAAAATTATTTTCATTGTGTTAAAAATCAATAACTGTGATGTGACAATATTATTTTGTGGTGAAAATTAAATCGGTAGTAAAACTTGCCTAAGAAAATGATTTTTGAAGAGCGTTTTGCATCGATTCTCTTTCTACAATCGCTAACGCTTCTATTCTCTTGCATTATCGGCTAGTATTTTGTTTTGACCACGTGACTTAGCGTTGAGAGACGTCATCTCCATACATTAGTAAGTTCTCTGACAACGTTCACGCTTGTAGAATGTCAACTTGACTAAGCTAAATTATGAACAAATTTCTATTACGAAAATTGACTTTTCAATTCTAAAACGGCGTATTTGCGTGTTATTGAGGCGTTTGAATTTCTACATGTAATATTATTTTCTTGCTATTAATTTTCTTGTGAGAAAATATACTAACTAATGTTATATCTACAGATCCGTGCCATACTAATTAGGTGTTTCCGCTTGAGTTATAATTAATTACATGTTATGTCTGATACCGATAACTATACTATATATATATACTATACCTAAATAATAACTTATGTTATTTGGCATGGAAAAAACTATATCTTTATTTACGTATTTGATAATCAATATAAGTTTTTTTATACATATACAGTTTTTTTATAAATATACAGGGTAAATTTAAAAAAAAACTTATTTTGATTATGAAATACGTTAATTAGTTAACATTGACCACGAATTAGTTAACATTTAAAAAAATGTATAAAAAAAACTATTTGATATATTATAAAAGTTGTTTATTTAAAAGAAAGCTAATTACTTAACATTTATTTTTTAAAAATTACATCGTCCAAATGACCATCGTTTCGATGTTTGCACTCTTCTAAGCGAGCACCGAAATTTTCGAATACTCGTTGGCAAAGAGACCGTGAGATCACCGACATCTCTTCGCTGATTTTTTCTTTTATTTGCGAAGTGTATTTAGTTTATTGATGTAGATACGATTCTTCAAATAACCCCATAAAAAGAAGCCTACCGGGGATAGATCTGGACTTCTGGGTGGCCATGAAACCTCACTTCATCTGGAAATCATTTTTTCCGGAAACATGTCTTTAACCACCGGCAGGGACTCATTCGATGTGTGACAAGTGGCTCCATGTTGTTGAAACAATGTGTTACGATAGTAGCCAGCAAATTCCAGTAGCATCGGTCCCAAAAACTCCCGTAACATGTTTACGCGGGATGTTAGATTCAAATGTTAACGAATTCTTGGCCCACCCTTCTAGTAAGGCGCAAGATGCACACACGGGATAGTTGTGGAGAACCTTGGTGGAAGCTTATGTCCTACAGTGGATGTTTTCGCCTTAAATGATGATAATGATAAATAGAAGAAGACTTTCGAAAGACAAAATCTGTAAATGGCTGCCTGTAATTGAGGTTCGATTCCCGGGTCGAACCAAATGTTTGTATAATCTGCAAATATTTATTTTGGAGTTTGGGTGTTGTCTATGTATAATAATGTATGTATTTACAAAAAAAGTGTTTATCAGTCAGTCTAGTTATTTTAGTACAAGCTCTGTTTAGTTTGAAAGTAGATGGTGTTGTGTGTCAAATGTCCGAAATATTTATAAATATGACCTCAAAACCTAAACAGTTTTACTCTTGTAATCATTAGTGGAGCAGTTAGCTGTACTGTTGCAGTACTTCTTAGTTTGTTAAAATCACGGGTAACATTTCGAAAGTTGACTAAAAACTAAAAACTTAAATGGATTACTCAAGCAATTTTTTTTAAAATTTGACCGTTTCAAAATTATTTATCCGGTCAAGCACAGATTAAATTATATGCGGTAGTTTACAGTCGTAGCGGTTGGGAAGCGTTGGAGTGAGACGGTGCGGGTTTGAACCTCGGACGAGACGAATCGGTGGGCAATGCAAATGGTTTATAACGGTCAGTGTTATTTCCACTTGATATAATGTCTTGTTGTGCATTGCTTTTTATGAAGTAACAGGTAACTATTAGTATTGGTTGATTTATGATTTTGTTGCATATCTAATTTTACTTTTTTATAAACTTAGTTGTTTCCCACGGGTCCGCTTGCGTAAATATCGATTTTATAATTCTATTTCTCCGCATTAAAATAACCCTATGTGTCATTCCCGACTATAATCTATATCTGTGCCAAATTTCATCCAGATTCATACAGCCATTTAGACTTTATTCAGTAACAAACATTCATGCATATAAACATTTGTATAGCAAATGTATTGTTGACGAATAAATTAAAGAATTAGTGGGTTGTTTGAACAATGATTTGCTTAGCTTGTTTATTTTTCCGTGTTTCTACCCGACTGTGCCAGGTAGAGGGTTATGTTTCTCGAGTGTATGTAACCATGTATGTATTTTATTTGGTGTGGTCTGTAGGCTAAACAGCTCGACGGAGTTAGGCTTGGTTATCATCACGATTATTTACAGCATTTAACAGTCCACAGCTGGTCATAGGCCTCTCTTTAGCAAGGAGGTTTTGGTCTACTATATTATGCTGGCCAGAAAGGTTGGAATTCTCTTTTAGAGATATTTACCTGAATAGTTTGTTCACTTAGTTGTCTCTTACGACACCCACGGGATAAACAGGGGTAGTGACTCTACCTATTCTAACCCATCGCCACACAGACCCACCACACAGGCTTGTTTTTTAGATTCGTCTTAATTGCGGGATAAAGATTTTGAAATTTTAAGTATCTACTTTACATTTTCACATAGTTTGTTCAATAATTGATGTGTTTAGTGTGCTATATGACCTTAAAAATTACCACACATTTTTGTAACACCATGTATAAATGTAAAGGCTATATCCTGGACGGAAACCAGTTCAAAATTAAGCCATTCTCGGCAGTACTTGTCCGTGATGTAATCACCACTTATGGACTATGCTGGTACTTGTGTTCTGTGAGTACCATCCTTGCCCTCTTTACGTCACTTATCGTGTTTAAGGTGCGCAGGCGCACGTTTATTTTCACTTACAGTTGCACAAGTCCTACAGTGATAAGTGATAATAGCGTCGTGTACCATACATGGAGGTAGAATATTCCGACGTGATCTCAATTTTAAGATGTCGTTAAATATTATTGAGTCGTATATTGTAAGTGATACTGCGGTCATTATGTGTTATGACGTGTGTTATAAATCTGATTTTCAAGAATACCTTTTTCTGCTTCTTTATACCATTAAATTGGCAAACAAGAGCGTCGTGTAGTACCTGATTTTATTTAATAAAAATATAACTAAGATTTGGAATTCAAATCATGGTGTTTTCAAACAAAAAAACTTTGATTAAATCGATATCGAAAGCCAAACCTAAGCAAAACAGCATTACGGGTAGCATTATGTACCTAACAATGTTTTTTTATAGTATTTTTTAATATTCATGTAGAAAACAGCAAAAAAAATCCATAGTTCATTACCTCCTAACATATAGAGAAGGCTAATTATACCGCGACTGCTGAACTATAACGCATAAATTGAAATAATTGAACATGCCAAAAATCTTTTTACAACATACAATTATATTCACATCAGATAACAAGTAACCTGGTATTGTTTGCGCTTATTATCTACGAGCGACATGGTGTAAAATACTCCTGAGCCTATTAGGTATATACTTTATCTACAGACATGTTACAACAAGGCTCACAACAGCTCTGTATAAGATTGAACATGTGCAAATATAATTACGTCAAAAACTAACAAATCACACTTTTTAGTGTGTTTTTCACAGTCTACTAGGTTTAGCGGCGGCTCCGTCTGTGTCTATGTGGAGTATCGCGTTAAAAAGTAGCTTACGTCTTTCCATAAAAATCAAATTATATTCGTACTAACTTTAATCAAAATCGGATCAGCTTTTAAGACGTGAAAGCGTAACAGACAGACAGAGTTACTTCTGCATATATAGGCGGGATGTATTTTATATCTCAAGTCATTTTTTTGAGGTTCTCCGACAGCTCTACGTAAAATTCTTTGATTCCATTGATATGGTTTCCTTGAGCCAACGAGTGGGCTGTCTATCGCCTTGCTTTGAATAAAGTAGATCACATCAAATATTAGACTTTCGTCCTTTTCCAGGAGAACCATCCCTAAGATTGTTAGAAAGAGAGGTGAAAATTTTAAAATAAAATTTTTAGATATTGAGAACATTGTGTTGATTTTCGAAAGACATAAACCAAAAGTTAATGTATTTATTTAAAGTTTACTCAATTAATTGTAATGTATGCTGTTTCCTTTTATTTATATTTATTATTAATTGGTTATGTCATTTAATTTTATATGTTTTTAAATTACTAAATTATTGTTAACATTCATATAATGTGTTTATAATTCTTTATGAGTAAGGATACGTTCCAATTAACCCGTTTTATTAATGTGGTTTTGACTAGGTTTGCAAGTTACGCGTGTAAAACGCTTTTAAGAGCATAGTACTTTTAATAATTCGATTTCGCCGATATTACCATAATAATAGTCACTCACTCGGTGAAAAGGAACGAAACAATTACAGAAACAGCCGAAAACAACGCTTTTCTGTTAGAATGTGACACAACTGGGGACGAGTTAGTTTATTTGTGTCTACAGCTCTTCAATTTATATAAAAAATTTGTGATGAGGCTTCAAAATACAGATAATTTTTTCTTCAGTAATTGCCTAGTTCTTGAATATTTTGTTTGACATATAAGCTGTGGCAGCTTGTTTTACTGATATTGCCAGCATTAAAATTCGTGTGGTAATAGCTTAGCTGTTATTTACTTAAATTTTACCTAAAATACTAACAAACATTTTTAAATACTAAAGTATCTTTTAACTATTCAACGCACACACACTATCGGAGAACTTTTCATCTAGAGAAGTAAAACTGTCGTCGAAAAACAGAAAAGTCACTTATAAACACTTTGTTAAAAGTTTAAATTATTTTAGGTTATAGGAAGATTTTGGTAAACGTTACAATGCAGAAGCGGCATAATATTGAAACGGAAATAACAGTATTATTTCGAAACCGCAATTTTATTACTTACGTGGAACCAGGTTGTCGACATAACTTTTACTTGCGCAAAGACAATTGAATTTCTTATGTTGCTACTCACGTTTTTCATTGATTCTATAACCATAGACTATTATATAATTTGAATATAGAATATGTTTAGATCTCCGATCAATGATCGATGGTAATAGACTTTTGAAACAAAGTTCAAATTTATCACATGTTTATTTTAAGATGATTAGTATTGCCAATTAAAAAAAAGGTATACATAATTTTTATAAAAATAAAAATGGAGTGCTTTTCGTTCGTGACTGCGGTACTTGGAAACTGCTATATCGAATTGGCAGCTTTTCTGCCAAAGTGACTACTCTACATGTACATATGTAGACAATACAGCATGATGACTCATACTATAACGGCCTAGTGATATGCATTTTCATGCCTTGTGTGGGATATAAAAGACATGACAGCATGGATGCTGTCGCTTTAGGTTGGTCTTCTCTGAGTGGGTAGTACTGCCCTGGTAGAGCCGGTCTGCGCGTATTATTTTAAATATTCATTACAGACGAAGTCTATATTCTAGGTGAAGAAAATTGAGACACAATGCCTTTAGAAAGGAGAATACCAGAAAAATTTTTGAAAGGTTTTGTCTTAACAGGTAAAATAAAGTATTACAATTTAAATAAGACGCCATCTAGAGGGTCTGATAGTTACTAATATAAAATGTAACTCCTACTTTCGCAGACTTACGTAATTAATTTAATCATTACAGTACAGAAGAATAAAAAATTAAAAACTTAAACATCTAAATAGACGTAAGATATAACGTAATAAATATTATTATTAACATAAAATACCACATATTTATGCAAATATAACTCACGTTTTTCCGGTCCTTGCCCCGAAACAGTGCCAAGGCCTATAGCACAGCACAAAAGGCACACTTCCCACCACCTCATCGTCACTTCGGGTCCGAGAATCGGGGTGTTTGGAAAACGTCGGGATCGGTCGGGACTCTTCGGAATGCAGGAACGCACGCGCACTCCGCTTCACGTCTACGAAAAATGTTACAATATAATTATAATAAAGTTGTGATATGTTTAGATAGACATGTGATAAGATAATTTTATCGCATCTGTAATGATTAATTAAGTGATAGGAAAAATACTTGTCACGAGATGAGAGAGAGCGGGGTAGAGAACAGGGTCGGTCAGTGCCTGACATCTGTAAATGGAACGTATGGTTTTACCCAAAGAAACATAGGGAGATTTTGTATACCTAGTTTCACCCCATTCTGGATGTAATATCTATGCTTAATATAATCATAATTATATGTAGTGGTAATGTGAAAAAAATAAATAATGGCTCTAATATATGTGTGGTGACAGATTAAGAATACATAGTGTTACCACCCCTATTCATCCCATGGGTGTCGTAAAAGGTGACTAAGGGACCAAATATACAAGACAACATCATTACAAAGAGAGGAAAAACTTGAAATAAACCCTATTCAAACCCGTCTGGCCAGCTTGAAATAGTAGGCAAAAACCTCCTTGCTAAGGAGAGGCCTATGTCCAGCAGTGGACTGTAAAAGGCTGTTGATGAATATCATACGTTAAGCATATGACATATAGCGTTCCGTAGTTATTACTGCTTATTTAAATCAAGTACCAACACATATATCTATATGAGCTGACTGACTTTAAAAAGGCATTTTTTTAATATATAACGAAGTCCAGTACCTTACATCATATACTCTTAACTGTACAGTGATTGGTATGCATAGCATTTGTACGAATAATCGTGGTTCAATCATGGACGCAAGAGGTTACACTCCCCTGACAGAAATATAAAAAAAAAATACTCGACTACACCAGCAAGTGCGTAATGTTACCCGAGAAGCAGTACAAATGAACTTTTACCATTACCTTTGAAGAATGTACAAATGTCTCGCAGCAGTACAAATGTCTCGTCCAGCTGATTTCTTTAAGAAAGGCAACAATAAACTGTCACTGTGTTGGCAAAGGTGCAAAGATTGTATGGGTGATTACTTTAATTGATAGATATGAAACATGCGGAAAAAAAGGTTAACTTATTTCATAAAAAAATGTCAATTTCATAGAAAAAGACCGTAAAATGATAGTATAACTCTATGTTTTATATTGGTTAAGAGCTTGTAGTGAAAATAATTCTAGTAACGCCCATGTGTTCAATTCTTCACGGTTCTCATTATCACTGTGACAATTAGTGTTGCTAGTTAAAGAAATGAGTAAATTCCTTATCAGTTCGTATAAGAATTGCAGGGTATATAAAGTAGGCCACGGTGTCACTGTTTGTTGATAAGCCAGGTATTTCAGGAAACTGTTTAAAAGTAACTCAAAGTCATGGTAACGCCACCTAGTTGTTTTATTGCAATTCTTACTCCTTGGAAAAGTTTTGGGAAAAAAAATGATGTCAAAACAAACAAGGCACGTGTCAGCATCGTTAAGTTATATTTATCTAAAATAATGACAAAAGTATTAGTGATGATGGTGATAATAACACAAAAAATATAAACTTTCATGGTGTGTACGTGTGTGTGATACTTTATGATTTCGGAATTGATATTTTTTTTATAAATTCTTAAAATGGTTAAATTATATATTAACTGAAATAAATATTTCAGTTAGTATGTAATGTATAAATGTCTGTTATTCCTTACTAAGATTTTTAACTATTAAACTAGCCTTCAACTATCATATGTAAGTTATTCACCAGAGTGAAAATTAAAGTTAAGTTTAGAAGTCTGAACCCGAATACAAATAAATTAATTATCATAAAAATGTTGGCTAAATTAAGTCCAAATTTAAAAGGCATGAAAAACATTTAAAAGTTTTTACTTTCTGGCAACCCTAAAGCCACAATTGTCAATTATTCCTGACGCGGCGACGTCTTAAATGTTCTAGTGTCACACTTGTTTAAAGCATTCCGTTCTGGAAAACATGTGCGATGAAAATCGACAGCTTTACGTAGTCAGAGACAAGTTAATATAAACATTCGTTTTAATCGACAACCACTGCAGCCTCTTGAAATTCTTGAAAACACTTGTGTTATTGGCATTATTGACAGATGTCTGACATTTTGTAAACACAATTTGTAACAATTACTGTACGTCCCAAAGCGTGGCGTGAAAAAACATCTCACAAGGCCGCCATAGTGTGGGTCACCATACTGCGTTGTCAGCATTTGCAATGAGTATAGTGACCACAACTCTTCGATTCTATTGATGCTTTCCATCAGGCAAAGTAGAGTCACTTTGGCAGGCTCTTAAGACAGAAAAAAAAAACTATTTGCTATTGTTTTGAAAATGTAATATTTTAATATTTGAAACTAATAAAATGTCAAGAGCTTCACTTGTCTTTTACTATTGTATGTCATAATTACAACTTAGTTTCATTTAACTGTTAATTTGTGTTGAAGCATCGGTCTAACACAGTAAAATTATTTGTACAAATAAGTTTGCTTTCACCTTTCAGGTACATTGTAATTCTCGTGAGGGATGGGAAGCCGCGGTCTCCTTCTGTGAGTATGTTATGCTCCGGAAGGAGACCGCAGAGCGAGATCGGGAAAGGGCCGATCCCGTTCGAAGGAGGCGGCGAAGGGGACGCGGCAGAGGTCGTTAGTTCCCTAATCGCCGCCTAAGGGTCCCTGCGGTTACATCTTGGGGCGATGTGACTGCTGCAAACGACCCGAGACAGGTGACACTTCGGTGCGGCCGGGGAGTGTCGTCTGGGGCGGGGCGCTGTTCTGCCTCTTACTGTGCAGGACGGAGAGAGGTGCGATAGCGTCCTGCCCTTGGGGCATGAGGTGCCCGGGATGTACCTCACTTGTGAGGTACGGCAGGGAGGACTCTAGAAGCCGCTAATGCGTTCCTGGAGCTCCTTCTGACTGCCGAGGTAGGCCACCGCGGGGTTTATTGGGTATACCGGTTTTCGGGAGTCCCACACACGCCCTTCATCCCTCCGGAGGGTATGGTGCGAAAAGCATTACCCGCGTAAAAAAAAAAAAAAAGGTAAATTGTCATATCAGCAACCTTTAAGGACAACAACCTTTAGTCTAGGAGGTTTTGGGCTACTATACCACACTGGTCAGAATGGTTAGTATAGAATTTCTTTCAGGTTTTCTTTCTTTATACAATGCTATTCTCCTGCAGTACTTGTTTCCTTAGTCAGCTCTTACGACACCCACGTGATGAGTAAGGGTGATGATACTGCATATTCTTAATCCATCACAACATTTTTTCTTTTTTTTATAGCAACCTACCAAAATGACTCTATTCTGCCTGATGGAAAGCATGAATAGAATCCAAGAGCGGTGGTAGCCGTACTCACTGCGAATGAAGACAGTGCAGTATGGCGACCCACGCTAAGGTGGCCTAGTGAGAAGTTTTTTCACATGGTAAGTACTTAAGTAGTTTTTCTTTTCAGATATACCTCAGAGATACCTCTTTTAGGTAACATCATAAAAATATTGAGGCCTCCCATTCTCACGAAATAAAAATTAAATTCGTCGAATGTTAGATTCTTATCAAATAAATGATACGAATACATGAATCAAAGTGCTATGATTATGGTAAAATACCGTTTTATAACAGATATCATTACGCCTAATTCTTGGGCGTCGTTCTCGCTCTAGTGGATCGGTTGTTTCACACGGTGTGGTGGTTATTGTAGCGTAGAAAGGAATGGTTTTCAGGAATGTACGGGAAATGAGGTTACTAGGAATATGGCGCAATTATGTATATATTATGTAATTTGAGAGTGATACTAATAAAATATATGACATTTTGAACAAATGTTTTCGCTATACTTGTATAATTTACCAATCGTTTTGTTTAATACTATTAGTGTGTTGATTTTAACAAACTAAGGCCCGTATTTTAAAACGCGTCTCAAGTATTCGTTTAACTCTGATTACCTAAAATCAGTTTTATGTTTACATCAATATTTAAAGAAAACGATTTGACTGGTGTCCTGGCAGCAAGTAGCTATAGCTGTCAGAGAGCACATTGTCACATTTTGAGAAGTCCACTCAATTCCAAGAATGAGGATTTTGAAATTCTTGTAACTTTACGCACTCGGTGAAAAGCGACGAAAAGTTTTCTGCGAGACCGTGACCGACTCTCTTATTTATTTCTAAACTCTACTCTGTCTGATGAAAAGCATGAGTAGAATCCAAGTGGTGGTCATCATATTCCATGCAGACAATAAATAAATAAATAAATATTTCAGACATTTGACACACAACGTCATCTAGTTTCAAACCAAGCAGAGCTTGTGCTATGATAACTAGACTGACTGATAGAATACTTATATACTTTTTTTGGTAAATACATACATATTATACATAGAAAACACCCAAACTTCGAAACAAATATTCGTAGATCATACAGACATTTGGTCCGATCTGGGAATTGAATCCGAGACCTCAAGCACAGCAGTCGCATTCACTACCGCTGCGCCACCGAGGCAGTCGAACAATGCATCATGATCACACATAGTGGCGGCAAAATATGCTACACTATGAGCAGAAATATGCTCCGGTTATTTAATCAATAACAAATTGTCGTAATCTGACTTTTCGCTATTAAAATTAATAAAGATTGCACGCACGCTTCATTTTTCTTCACACACCTAGCCCTGGATTGACAAATTTATATATTTAAGACTTTTGTATAGAGGTTCTGAGACTCTCTGAATGACGTCACAACAAAATTTGCTAACTTCACTCTACACGGTCTTCCTCACATTCACTTTTTATGCTTTCATATCAGTATTGTTTCATTGGACACGATTTCTTACTTGCTCAATCATATTCGTAACTTTTTGCATGGACCGCATTAGCTGCATACAAAGAGTACATTACAAGATGGCCGCGTATAATTGATCATTGTAGCTACTCCATACGTCATTATGTTCCGAGAACATTAAAATTGTCTATATTTTAATGTCCTTGTATTTAGACAGAGATTCATAATGTTCACTAATTTGGTAAGAATAACTTAGGATACGATTATTTTTAACATCCACTTGTGGATCATATTTGATATACTCCGTTTTGTAATTTAGATTCAATTAATTGAATATTTTATTCCGATTCAATATCTTAAGAATTTTAAAAAGTTGATGTCTTTAAATATCTTTTGTAGTGTGATGCACTTTTATTAAGGTTAAAATATGTTATTCTAAATTCAAAGGGGCACTAATACCCTGTCCTCTCTCTGCACTGCAACCATGACTGTCACGCCTGTAACGTCTTCAAGCGGTGCGTGAAGAAGCATCTCTCTAGGCCGCCAGTGTGGATAGTCGTGTCTACATTTGCAATGTATATGGTGATCACAACTCTGAGACATTTCACACATTTCACATGTCTCTCATACAAGATTGACAGTTTTGGGTGCTTTAAACGAAATCCTTCTTCAATTCGGCTCTTCCTTCCTGTGCAAATCAGTTAAAGCCTGGAATTCATTACCTTGTTTCCCTCCCACTACGATCCCGGGTCCTTTAAGCGGGGCGTGAAGAAGCATCTCACTAGGCCGCCATAGCGTGCGTTGCCATACTGCACTGTCTTCATTCGCAGTGAGTACGGCGACCACCGCTCTTGGATTCTATTCATATTTTCCATCAGGCAGAATAGTCTCTTTGGAAGACTCTTAAAATAGAGATTCAAAACATTTTGAGCGTATGTTAAGAAAAAAAATTAGGAATTCAAAATATATTCTTAAAATAATTTAATTATTTATATATATATATATTATACTATATATCAATAGAAAATAATTTAATTTTAGAGTTTCTTGCTCATAACTTTACCACATGTATGTATTGGCCTTGCTAAGAATCTTTTAGAATCATTTCGGATTTTTGAACGTAATAGTCCATCCAGTAATTTGAGAAGAAAACCTAATAACTCAAAAGATATACTTTTAACAACAAGTTGAGTGATTAGTTGTAGGTACAAAAAGTTCATTAACCCTGTAATTATTTTTAAATTCATACCGTAATACATCTACGTATATCAACATTGCTGTTGTATATCATCTAAATACATATAAATCATAAAACACATAGAGATGCACAGATGTGTTGTGTTTTATGAGTGATGACTCACAAAGCTATGAATATCCCACTGGATATATCCGTATAATGTTCTCAGCAGGAACAAGGAGTGAATAAAATTGCACGCAAGGTAACTACCGGTGTTTGATGGCAATTGAGTAGCTTTCTATTTAGTGAGTCTTAAGACGTGTTGTCTTGCAAGTCAATGATGATGTACACCTAGCCGATTTCAGCTACGGTGGGGTGGTATATTAAAGCCCACAAGTGTGTGAGCAAACACAGGTAGACTCTCTGTTCCCTTACTCTCTCAATCCGATGGGACGGTTATCCGACACGACTGTGAGAGATCAAGCAAGCGATCGATGGCTTAACGTACTCTCCGAGGCACGGTTAATACCCCAACTTTCAAACTTCGGGCTTGTATTAAGTATTTCTTTAACCAGAAAAAGACGATAACACCTTGTGAATCAACCCGGAAATTGAGAATCTTGATTGGCAATCGCATACGCTAGCCGCTAGACCCACAGGCAGCTTGAAAGTCTGTGATGTGCAATTTGGCGATAGCGAAAGTATTGTTGGTAATAATAGAAGTTACAAAACAAAAATTGTATTTTAGTTACAGATGTATAAAATTTATGTAATTCCAATAGAATGTTGTTACAGAATGTTTCTTAAAGGTGGTCAGCAGTGTTGCGCTATACAAGGTGTGGTCATTTTAGAATCGCTGTGTGGTCGAAAACTAGATATTTAAGATAATTTAAAATATACATTTTTCCCCACTCAAAAATATTTGTTTATCACTTTGAATGTTTATGATTTTTTTATGCGGTTTTGCGCTTAAAACATTGATGATAATTTGAAATGATTATGCATGATACCTATAATTTTTTTTAAAAAATTTTATATTAAATATAAGATGTCTCCTTTTTTTGTTAGCACTTTACATCATTTATGGTAAAATAGAATAACAGTAAAAAGATTAGAAACCATATAATACAACGCGTTCTAGACATCAAATAGCAAAGTTTGAAATACGAGTCAGATAAAAACTTAATTGATTCGTGACAGATGGCTACGAAAGCAGTGAAGTAGCTTTAAACAAGCGATTTTATGTTTTATAACCTATATTTTCATTCCTTACAACGCAGACTCATTATAAATGAATTGCAATTCATTCAATTAAAATTCACACCTAAGATATACCTCGTAGGTTCTAAAATAATACTAATGAGAACTGTCACAGAGATCATGCTAAATGCAAACCTTTTCTCGATGCATACAGATTATAAATTGCCGTGTGATGACAGATTAAGTGGACAGAGTGTCACCGGGCCCTACTCATCTCCTGGATGTCGTGAGAGGTGACTTATTGAGGAAACTACGCAGGAAAACATCACTGCAAAGAGAAGGGAAATTTGACACAAACCCTATGACAACCCGTCTAACCACTGTGGTATAGCAGGCCGAAATCTCCTTGCTAAGGAGAGGCCTACGTCCAACAGTGGACTATTAAGCTGTTGATGTGATGATTGATGATACAACTTTTACAAATATTACCGAGGAAGAGCTTTGCTTTTGCAGAAATGGACCGGTATGACCGCAGTGATACCACGGCCTCACACAAAACTCTTGTAAAAGGTTACCGAAGTTTAAACCTCCCCTTCCTCCTATTATCTACTGAAAAATATGCAACACATTTGTGTCTTTTGGGTTGCGGTTGCGGTCGGACGAAAGCCACTTACGTCACATAAAAAATCTCCAAAATAAGGCTACATCTTTTTGTAACACCATGTATGTCAATAATGGTCTGTAAATGAATTTCTAACATTACGAAATGTTCTAACCCGTGGTCAAGTGAAGTAAAAAGGTACTTTTTCTATCACGATAGATCGTGACTGTTGATAAGATGCGGCTGGCCATTGCGCCTACGATTACAAAAAGAGGATCGACAGTGTTCGTGGAATTATACGAGACGTTCCATGGATCGTAGGAAGTAGATGTTGTAAGATAAAGTGTTTTGTTACTTATTAACGCGTAGGTGTTGAATAAATTCGATAACTACAGATGTAAAATTTTTGACTTTGGGTTACAGTTGGAAATTGTTAAATCTAAAGACAAGTGAATTTGAACTTAATGTCATACTCTGAACGCTTAAATTACAATGTGGTCTCATTGATACTAATGTCATTTACATAAATGGACAAAAAACTTCAGCATAAAAAAAAATATTATAGGCGAGTAGACAGGTCTCTCAGGAGACACAAGTTTCAAGCTGGCCTTTGAGATGCTCCATTCTTAAAAGTTTGGAGAGCGTATCTGCTTGGCAAAACCGCCGGTGACAATTTGTTCCACAGATTGAGCATATGATCATACAATACAAGTTACAACGATAGTAAAGCGATATCAATTCAATCTAAATAAACGAAGAAATAACTTATAATGTAGATAATGATTAATGTTCATCGCGAGACTCGGTAGCTGACAGGATCATCATCATCATCATCACCTTCAGCAAGGAGGTCTTGGCCTACTATACCACTCTGGGCAGACGGGTTGTTGTGTCTCTTTGTAGTGATATTTTTCTGAATAGTTTGTTCCCTTCATCGCCTTTTACAACACCCACGGGATGCAAAAGGGGTGATGATACTACATATTCTTAATGGATGGGATAATAGTTTTGTGACGACTTCCACATACAGCGCAAACAGAAAAACATACTACAGCGCCATCTAGTGAAGATACATCGAACTACGGAGTATAATGAACTACGGAGCAACTACTAATCCTGTATCGCGAAATAGAGATTCTCATGGCGATTAGCATATACACGACATCCCAACATCAAATGTTGGACCGTGGCCCGCCAGGCATAATCAGTCCGCCTGGTCAGAGGATCCTACCTTTGTGTCGGAGGGACATGAAACCCATTCTCTCCACAGTTTTCTATTTAACTTGTAAAAGAAAGTTTAACCTAGAAAACACAAGCTATACTTAGTACTTTCATTTTTAATTTCTTTTTAATTACACAGTGATTTGTAGTGATTGAATTTATCGACACGCGTTTTCTACATTAATTTCACAGGTTACGTAATTCAGTTTAGAGTTGATGGCGACTCAAAAGAATTCATGAATAATTACTTAACGACTCGAAATTCAAGATTCGAGTTTTTATCTTTTTTTATAATGGTTTTCCAACCAGACGTAAAAATTGAAAAAAAAAAATATTTATATGTAAATATATGTTGAAACCTCATTATATCCAAATGAGTTTTAAGTTATTTTTCATAGTCTTTAAAAAGGGAAGAGGTTCTATGTTTCACTGTTTTTTTATTGCCCTCAATTCAAGGAAATAGTTTTAAGGTACCTAGCACATGTTAAGGTATTATTTCAATTAAATTGATATTTAATATCACATAGTTATTTTGTAAATAAGAGATAACAACTAAGAAACGCGTATAGCTAAATAAGCGTATAGTAAAAAAAAAAAATAAGTTGTGCATTTTTGAATAAATAAATAATTCAGTTTATTTTTCGCTTTTTAGTGTTTCTAGGTAGGGAGATACCGTTCGGCTTTTGAAGTCAGTTAAGTATTTTTTGTAATATATATTTGTCATATCTCTCGCTTTCTTACAATCTGTGGCAATAATTTCTTGAAAAAGGACGGTACAGGTTACAGGAAGCTAGAAAAAACCCCCTATTTGATTTGATCAATGATCGCGTGAGATGCTATAGTTGACAATGTAAGATAGTAGACGAGATATCAAAGTGTTATTCATTGATAATTTTTGCGGAATTCTGATGGTTCATCGTTACGTTGAGCCCTTTACAACGCGTTTAAAGTGAATAACTCTGAATGGTCCCTTCCAAAGACTGGTAAAATAAAACCACAATAATAAAGTTAAACAGGATACAAACGCAGTGTCTATTGTTCACACGTACTGACCGTATCGTGGTCTATGTTAATGCAATTATTTAAGTGAATTACTACGGTTGTTGACTCTCACATCGATGCGAAAGGGTTAACAGAATTTGGGTTAAACTTGGCTTGTATTGACGAAAAGCTTCCTGAATACGAATTGGATCCATTGTCTAAAAATTCTATGTTGAGCACGCACTTTTTTAAAAGTACGGACTTAACACGTTTTTTTTTTATTTTAAGAACCTACAATGTGATTCTATTCTGTGTAATGGCAAACATGAACCCAAGAATTCTGGTCACCATACCCTTTACGAAGACAACGCAGGATGGTGACCCAAGCTATAGCGGCTTACTGAGTTGCTTTTTAAGCCCCGCTTGGGGACTAACTTGGAATAACTGCTACCCTTACATCAGTTCCACTCAAGATAAATCATTGTGTGATAACCACGATCAATTGCTTTGAGTCTGGGTGACCCTTATATATATATAATTCATATGAATTTAGAAATATGTAAGTATATTTATCGGCAATTATATTACAGGTTTGGGATCAGAAGGCCATTTTTGAGACGTGTAAGGTTATATTCCCATCTTAGGTTTACTGTAACTTTTACTCTAGCTTCTTTGTCTTATCCCTTATCTTGACGTCAATTTGCCTTATTTCTTTGTCGTCTGAAATGATTTCTATTTTTAAAATATTTCTAAGTTTTTTATGATGTTACGCTTCAGGCCGACTTCAAAGCCAATTCACGCACAATGTGTATATTAATTAAAGATTTAAACGAACCTTTGAATATTGACAACCAGATTAGATTAGCCGTCGCAACAGGTTGGCACAACCAGTTCAAAAGTTTCATTAGGGTCAGCCGTAGGTAGATGGTCCGAGGTACGTCAGGGTTTAATTTCCTTTCTAGGGCACACCTGATTCCCCGGCTACTAGTACCTGAGACGGCGTGCGGTTTTTGGTCGAGTCCGACATAACCACCAGTAGCTGGTATCCGGGGGATTTCCGCACAGAAAAAAAAAAGAAGGTGAAGCCAGACTATTCTGCGGTATATTCAAATCATTATGTAAATTCCCATAAATGTAGACTCGCTCAAATTTTAATGGCTCAAAAAGTTTAAATTAGACTTTAATTATTCGGTAAATAATTAATCAGATTGTTTTTTACCGTTCAAAACCTTCAAGTGAATAATGATTCTCTTAAGAGACGACTCTTTCAGATAATTTATGAACATATTTGCAACAATTACTCATACTATTGTCTGACGATGACATACATTTGTTTATTCGTGTATAGAAAGACAAACAAGGGCGTCAACAACTGACTCATCACTACAAAATTTAATCTGGCATTCAACAAGGTAATTCATACATTACTCATTTATTTTGAAGTACCTATCAACCCCCTAAGTCATAAACGGACATGTATTACGTATTCATAGTTTACTACCCTCCGGATTGTCACCGTTCTCTTCTTTCTTGTGGTTCTTCTCGTAGACCCCTTTGGGAGGAGTCTCGGGGTGACTTCGGCCTGTCGAAGTGGTCCTCCGCGCCGCCTGCGACTACAGGCGGGTAACTTGGTTGGGCTCTTGGGTCTGTTGGTATTTCCGGGTGTCAGTCCATGACCAGCATGTTAGCTGCGCCCAGATCTCGTTCTGTGTTCCCTCCTGTGTTTAGCGAGGTCGAGTTCCAGGGGGTGGGGACCCCGAGGAGCGCCCGTCAGCCAACACCAGGCAGGGTGTTGGGGATAGTCCGGTAGGGATTGGTACTGAGACGAGTCACCGTTCTTTTTCACTCTGTAGTCATCGTAAGAGCCAGCTAATGAAGTTTATTACGCAGAATACCCTATACAAACCACTCTGGCCAGCTTGTTATAGGACATGTTTCCTTTCTAAGGAGCGGTCTATGTCAGGCAATGAACTATTCAAGGCTGTTGATGATACGAGACTAACAATAACCCTCAACTTTGAGTCCTCGTTCCATTCATTTTACTGAATCCGAATTATTTTTTCTTTATACTGTCTGAAAGTAACTATAAGTCTAAGAAGAGCTGGCATTGCTCAAGTAGCCGACCATAAATGAAATCAATAAATATATAAATGTTTACAAGACTTGACTGCTTCGGTGGCGCAGCGGTGGTGGATGCGACTGCTGCGCTTCGGGTCTCGGCTTCGATTCCCGGGTCTAACCAAATGTTTGTATGATTTGCAAATATTTGTTTCGGAGTTTGGGTGTTCTCTATGTATGAAATACATGTATTTACAAAAAAAAGTATTTAAGTATTCTATCAGTCAGTCTAGTTATCATAGGACAAGCTCTGCTTATTTTGAAACTAGATGGCGTTGTGTGTCAAAGGTCCGAAATATTTATTTATTTATTTACTTTCTTAACATAGTTTGGTTTGATCTGAGCACTCACGACTACACAATTATAATTTTTTTATAGATTTCAAGCTAACTAGTCTAGCATCTAACTTGCTAGAAGAGATTAATACTTGACTCTACCAACGGCTGGCATTTTAAAGTATAATATTTCGCGAAGAAATAGCAGTTTACACACAAAATACGAAAATCAATCATTCACCTGTAAGACAGCTGTACTGTGGGTTATATATGAGGATTTACACTTTTTTGTACTAGTAATATCTTTAAGGGTAGAGAGACGAACACGACAAAACTATAAGCTAGGATTATAGAACCCCAAAAATGATAACACTCGTAAGTAACATAAACGCACACAAACAATACACAATTGAGGAAGTTAAAAGAGAAAAACAAATGAAATTATGTCACCACAATCAAGAAGCTAACGGTACCGTTAAACCGCAGTTAATCTTTATTGCTAAACTGAGATTACGGATTTGCGTAAAAAAGTTTTAAAGCGAAAAATCGGCCCACTTTCTAAATTATAATTCTTCACGGAATTGTGATTTGTGAGAAGTAACGAAATGTAATATCTGGTATCGCGTGTTACTGAAATATCAAAGATGGCCAACAATAATATGATACGGCCATAGGATCATAGCCGTTTGGTAAAAGTTGTTGTTGATCATCACATTACTATGATGAAAGTACCATAGTATCAGATCTGATGAATTCGTTGCGGGTCTGAGATATAACTGTTTGAATTAGTAACGAAAATAATTCTGGCAGAAACGGGCAACTTGCGAGCACCGAGTGAAATTTTCACTCGTGTTTTGTTCTTTCACCGGAGCGGCAGGCATTTTATTCTACGACAATAAACTGAGATATCGTGTGTTGAATGGTTTTATAAAATTAGTATAATAATAGATACGATAGGTAGCAAAATGGTAGACAATTCAGTTACTATTTGAAATCGGTGTAAGGTATTGGGTGCATTTAACTATTAGAAATAAATCTTTAAGACATGTTGTTACTGCACATAGGTTGAGATCTGGACATATTCCGCTCAACAAGTTTGGTTTCTTAATGAAGAAAATCAGTAGTCCTAACTGTGAACAATGTGGAATTGTTGAAGATGTCCATCACTTGTTAGTGGAATGTGTTCGATACAGAAAAGAAAGGGAAACATTATTATCTAGCTTAAAAATCAATGTCTTAAATGTAGGTACTTTCCAGTCTATCTTGTCCAAGCCGTGCAGTGAGGATGCAATCAGAATTTACGAGTTTATTTACAATTTACAGAAGATGTGATTGTCTGCCCAAATTATGAATCTTAATTTGAATCTTTGCTGTTATTGTTATAAGTATTTATGCGATTATGTAAACATAATTTTAGAAATTTCCTGTATGATGTGGTTGGTTATTGTGGGATACAATGAGGCTGGCATAATCATGTTTGATTAAAAGCCTCTACATTATATATGTAATCAATAAAGACTAAAAAAAAAAAAAAAATCTTTGGGTAGAATACTCAGGGATTATTTCTTTCCTTCGAAATTTAATTTACCTTTATAAGATAAACAATATGACATATTTTTATATGATTCTATTTGTGTACGCAGCCCACACTACTTAAGCTCCCACTCAGCAAGAGTTTTTCTGATATTTCTAGCAATCGTCAACAAAATACGAAACGTAAATAAATTATACACCTGACACTTTCTCATGGACGCTCTTATCTATTTGTTAAGACCGTAGACAAATCGCAATCGTCTCGACATTAGGCTTTAATTTTGTTATACGTAGAGATTTCGAAGTTTTCTCAAAAATATTAAAGAGAACGTCGAAACTGTAACGTACATTTTTTTTCATTGAAAGAAACTTCGCTTGCCTCACTTGCTTTTGACTCTACCTCATATCTACATATTATTTGCCTTCGGGACCACTCCTCTTTTCAATGAGAAAGTAATCTGTCTGACGCTCTGTTACGCTCTCATGCCTTAATTGCTAAACCGATCATCATGAAATTACGCATACACGTTGTTGGGAGTTGCAAGACAGGCTATACTTAAAGAAAAGTAGAATTATAGTGTAAAAAATAAGTCTAGAAAGACGCAATACGTTTACGCAAATACACTCTGCTCTTTCCTGGGCACATCACTCATTACCAGCGTATGTGATTCCCTCACACTATGACACCTGGTCCTTAAAGCGGGGCGTGATAAAGCATCTCACTAAGCCACCATAGTGTGAGTCGCCATACTGCATTGTCTGCATTCGCAATGAGTATGGTGACCACCACTCTTGGACTTTATTTATGTTTTCCATCAAGCAAAGTAGAGTCACTTTGGTAGGCCATGATTAAAAAAAATACTGAGGCTTAAAGCTATTTAAGTATAAATATAAAGTAATAAATAATGATTACAGCCGTTGTTGAAAGCCAACACGTTTATGTCGCCAACTATGATTAATACGTAATCCGATCGTTTCGGGGACGGTGGCTACATAATAATTATAATTATACACACAATAGCCAATTTAATTTTCACACGGCAACTTTAATTATACTCTGTGGAGTGTCTTGTGTCTTTTAACGTGAAGCACTCTCCCTTTAAACACATATGGTACTTTCATTTATGGAGGAACTTAGAAGGAAAACTGAGATACTGTGACTTCGTGTCTCTTGTGAGAGTTTGTTGTTTTGTTTTGGAGTTGTTTTTGATTATGTAATGAAAGAGTTTTATGTCAGAAGATGGATGATTGACGGTGAGATGGCAAAGCCGTGGAATAGCGATTTGCAAATTCGTGTTCAATACTTTTTAAATTGTCTTGTTTTTATGACTCTTCTTGTTTGTGATGCCTTTTCATGATATTCTATAGGAATGCAGTTAAAATTCATCTAGAGCTAACTTTACTAAATTTTTTTTTGTAAATATATGGTATTGCAAAAATGCTCTTACGCGCTTTTGTAATCTCGTCAATGTTATGTCAGATTTTTATTTTATTTTCTCACGTATTTGTTGCTTTGTATTACAAATAAATCTTTGTTTTCTATGTGAAATGTTCTTATTTACTATACAAATGGGTTTAAGTACCACTCCAAGAAATACACATATTTTTAATCGACTTTGTAAGCTAAAAATTGGGACAAATATGTGCGGATCACATACAAAATTCATTCTAAGCGAGAGTCTAACTTTTGAGACAGTTTAGTGTCGGGAGTATACAATATATCCGTGAACCCAAGATACGAGTAATTAATCGATACCAAATGACTTATGTGTAGACTAATACATACGCAGTATATGCCTCACCTCGACACCGCATTATCTGGATACTTTTTTAGATGTTTATGACTATTGACAAAAAAAAAAATTCGGACATTTGATACACAACGTCATCTAGTTGCAAACTAAGCAGAGCTTGTGCTATGATAACTAGACTGACTGATAGAATACTTATATACTTTTTCATGTAAATACATACATATTATACATAGAAAACACCCAAACTTCGAAACAAAATCTTTACAGATCATACAAACATTTGTTCCTACCCTGAGACCTCAAGTACAGCAGTCGCATTCACTACCGTTGCGCCACCGAGGCAGTTTGATCGATAATTGCCATTTACTCATAGTTTTGTTGTACAGCGGGACTTATTAATTCATTCCCGGTACAACAAAACACTATGTGTATGTGAAAAAGTCGCGCGAGTCTAAAAACAGTAATGGCCAGTGACATATCACTTACTACCGTCCTGTTTAGATGTATTTTTCATATCTACTTAATCCTACATCTAAGTGAACAAAGCCTCCGTGTCGCAGGTTCGAAATTGCTTAATGTCGATGACCCCACTTGATGTGTTACAGCAATTGAGGATGCTAATGGCGGATCAAATTTGTATTAGATATAAGACCGTTATAATTACCATAAAAATTGTTGTTTTTCAAGAGTAACCCTAACATCATTCGTCGCTCATTAACACATCAAAATAATGTGTATGAAAAATGTTTATAATCTACATACATATATTTAACTAGCTCTTTTTAAGAGCCTGCCAAAGTAACCTTACTCTACTAGGTCGAACGCATGAATAAGATCCAAGAGTTGATGTCACCATACTCTTTGCGAATGCAGACAATGCAATATGGTGACCTACACTATGGCGGTCTAGCGAGATGTAAAAGACGAAACACGAGACGAGACGTAAAAGGTATGACAGTCATCGTGCCAGTGTAAGGATCGCATACAACGATAACTGTCACCCCTGCATCAATGTGCTTCAGGTCTCGCATTCACCAACGAAACACGACAGCACGGATGCTGTCGCTTTAGTATGGTTTTCTGCGTACGGCTATGGTCGAACCGCCCCGTTCGTGCTGAAATTAGTAAGATTCTATTACATTGAATAGTTTGCCTCTTTCTGTCACATTTTCCGTTGCTGCTCCACTCCTTTTAATCGTGGCGTGAAGCTAATTTGCCTCGATAAATAAGCTATACGAAACGGATTTTTTAAAATGAATAAGAAATGCTTAAAATTAGTGTTAAACCAAGCAAATAGTCTTAATAGGAGATAGGATAAACATTGTCAGTTGACAGTTGAAAATGTGATACAGAAGAATAAATGGCCTTGATAATAATGATAATAAAATATATATACATAAGGTATCTATATTAAATTAAGTATTTCAATATACCCTAGATCAGAATTGTTAATACAAACATTATTCTTGGCAAATCATATCATCAACAGGCTTTTGTAGTTCACTACTGGACATAGGCCTCTCCTTAGCAAGGAGGTTTAGGCCTACTATACCACGCTGGCCAGACGGGTAGGAATAGGGTTTGTTTCAAGTTTTCGTTCTCTTTGTAGTGATGTTGTCTTGCATACGTTGTTCCCATAGTCGCCTTTTACGACACCTACGGGATGAATAGGGGTGGTAACACTATGTGTTCTTAATCCGTTACCACACGGACAAGTCATATTGAATATACTAAAAAAAACCTTTGATCGTAAGTCTGACTTCTGCTATTATCGATTTTATCGGTTTCAACGCATTTGCAATTGAACATAGCCACTATTTATTAAGTCAGCTCCACTTTCATGTCGTAAAGGAAACATATAATTGTTTGCGAAAGTCGAAGTGCTCAACGAAGGGAAATGAGCAATTGATAAGTACACACCAATTATTAGTCAGCAAATTATTAGGAATTACTGTTTGATAAGTGTCTGGGTTTACGACTTTTAGATACAGCGTGATAGTCATGGGCGTATCAAGAAGGCGTAGTCGTGGGGCAACTTTATGTGTAGAGGCTAACATGGCTCAGGGCAAAATTGCCCTTTGGCGCTTCTATCAAATCAAAAAATAAAATAACACCATCTATCAAAGAAGAAGAGGTTGTAAGTGCGGACTGGTGTACTTGTAAGTGCGAACTGAATGTTAGTCAGTACGGACTGAGTACTTATAAGTATTGACTGACGCATTTCTATGTACAGGTTAAAGTACCCAATTGAAGTGTGTAGTAAATCATAACAACGTATAGCTCGATGTCGAGCACAGATGTAAGTTAGATTTGGGTTTAAAAACTCCAATTTATGTAGTTTCTTATAACTGAATTTTATAAAGGCATTTGTTTGAATGTTTCCAGGAAATACTAAATTTAAATGTTAATATCAATTTACTTATAATTTAGTTTCTTCATGCTTTTATCATAAGTTTATCAATGACAAGAACTATAGTGGGTTGTATCTCTACTAGTTTGGCAAATTTTGACAATAGAACAATAAAAACTTGCAAAAATAGAAGTAAAATAATCAAGTAATCAAAGTTTGATGTCGTCGCTTACATTGAAGTCTCGCACTTAACTTCATTAAAAACCCAAAGTATCAACGGGTCTCGGGTTCGATTTCCGGGTCGGACCAAATGTTTGTAAGATCTGCAAAAATTTGGAGTTTGGGTGTTTTCTATGTATATTGTATGTATGTATTTAGAAAAAAAATAATATAAATGTGTTTATATCAATTGTCTAGTACTCATAGTACAAGCCCCGCTAGGTTTTGGAATAGATGACGTGTGCAAGATGTCCGAAACATATATTATAAATACCTATAAGCATACAGTTAAATAATAAAAAAAGTAATAATTATAAAAAATCACTAATTTTATTTATCTATTTCAGGTTTTATAGTGTGAAAATTTGACATTTTGACAAACTAATATGTACTTTTTTATTCGTTTACAGCTCATTCTTGAGTATTGTATCAGTTAAACACATAACTGGGTATATAAACCAACACATTGTATGTGTACATACATATACATGAATTTCAATTTTTATAATTTGTATCTTGCATCACAGCAATGTCACGTACATACAAAACAGATAATAAGTAATTACTGTCATTATTTAATTAATACATTAACATACATTAATTTTCTTTAAATGAACGTTAATTTCATTAACAATACCTCAATACTAGATATTAAATACCACAATAGCGTTTATTGTTTTTATCACTAGCCTTAGCCTTGACGCTTGGATATTTGAGATTACTTATCGAATCACAATGTTAGAACTATAAATGCGATCAAGCATTAATTAAATTATTGCAAAACAAAAAACGGAAAAAGGTACATCTCACTTACAAAATACACACAAATATCAAATAAGTGGAGACTGTCTCAATTGATAAAAACCCTAGTAATATAAGTATTATTAAAATCTAATATGGGATATATTTATAGTATCGTTTTGCGTTCTGACTCCTGCGTCAACAAGAAGTTGGAGGTTTTAATGATCTTTACACTACATCGCGTCAACAATATTTTAAAGTATACTATTGGACATAGACCTCTCTTTAGAAAAGAGGTTTTGGCCTACTACATTATAGTAAAGGGTTTTTAGCCAGTTTTCCATCTCTTTACAATGATGTTTTCCTGCATAATTTGCTGGCCACACCCATGGGTTATTTACGTATATTATATTTTTATTTTGTCCGTGTGGTGCCGGATTAAGAATACATAGTGTTACCACCCCTATTAATCCCATGGGTCTCGTAAAAGGCGACTAAGGGAACAAAGTATGCAAGACAACATCATTACAAAGAGAAGGAAAACTTGGAACAAACTATTCCAACCCGTCTGGCCAGCGTGGTCACCAAAACCTCCTTGCTAAGGAGAGGGCTATGTCCAATACTGGACTCTAAAAGGCTGTTGATGATTGATGATGATGATATTTTTATTTAGAGTGTCAGCAGCCTGGTTTCAATATGAAAGGCTTTAACCAGCTAAGGATCAGAATCTCGCAAATTATCATAATATTGAATGATTTTATTTTAATGTGTTTGTGTACGACCTAATCTTAAATTATCGCGATTTAAATGATTTTGTTAAAAGTGCATCCCGTCCTATTGATCTTTGAAGTAAAAACAGGACGAACTTCTTCAAAAACTTTTTATATACATTTGCCGTATAAATTTATATTATAAAAAAAACATTACACTACACAATTGCAAGAATAAATTTAAGTGTTAAAATAGGATTATTATGCGTCATGTCAAAAACAATCTTAACACTCGAGAAACTACACAAAAAAATATTAAAAAACTAACCTTTACGAGTACAATAGTAAACAAACAACATACCTGTTGAAAATGACAATAATAACAATCCAAAACTGAGTCACAATTCACTTCGTTATCACAAATAACATTATTTTTGGTGAAACACGCGATATTATTGTTACCGGTTCTGTGCACACGTCCAACTACCGGCACGGTTTTACAACAACTGTCGAGTTTACTAATAAGGTTTAGTGTATCGACGGACTGACCGCTGTTGTGCCGTGGATTAGTGTTAATGGTGTTGATTCGCGGTTTTTTTTAACGGTTTAGATGACACTGACAATGAATTCAACAATATTAAATTGTTGATTTCAGAACAGAACATCATAATACCTTACTTTTAGTTTCAGATAGAATTAATTAACTTAAGTACTTTTGTGAGGTTTCATGTCAACATGTTTCCTATTCGGAGATTTTACTTTTTTTTTCATGCGAGTTTTTTTGTTATCATAGCTTTATACTTTTATATCATGTCATAGAGAAAGAGAAGTATACATGGCAGATAGAAACGTAGAGTAAAATAATAATGATTGAATATTACAAGATAAGTTAAGGAAAGCACCACACACTATTGTATTTTTAACGATTTAATTATACAGTCTAAGCTATTTATAATATTATTTCAAGATTTTTTGGGCTAGATCGATGGACACCAGTTTCAAAAGCTTACGGAACTGTCAGTTGTGTACTGAAATAACAATCTATTTTAGTAAATTGCATCTCCAAAACGAATGTATCGATAATGCTTTAAATTTGAAATGTAGTGCAATAATAGATAGTACGTGACGTATTTGAGATAATCGACCGATTGATTTATCATTTAACGTGATATAGTAACGTATTTATTAGGAATTTGATAAGGTTTTGAATCAAATAGTGATAATTATATTCTTGTTAACTTATTTATCGTATCAAAAGAACATTAACTTTTTTAGTTATCTATTTAAGTGCGTGATTTCAGTTCAAAATAGTTAAGTTATTAAAAATATATTGTTAAAGACAATGATTCAATATTAATGATTATTATTATACAATAACGAATATTAAAATATTTTTCAACATGTTTCTTCGATAGAGTTGAGGTAAATAAAATGCTGTTTATTGTACTAGATACATACAAACCTTAAATCTCCCAAGAGGTAGGTAAAGGCGTAATAAACACTCACCCGGCGGGTATAATTTGGTCCAACATACGTAATAAGGGTTGCTTCATAATACGTCTGCGTCAATGAACACATTGGGAATTAAAAACAATTGGTGGAACATTGGTGGAACACGTAGGTGTCGAGTCAAGGTGATTTAAAAAAAAGTATATTGCTAGTACATGGTTAAAGTACATGGTTAAAGTATGCAAGACAACATCATTACAAAGAGAAGGAAGCTTGAAACAAACCCTATTCCAACATAATTTGCTGGCCACACCCATGGGTTATTTACGTATATTATATTTTTATTTTGTCCGTGTGGTGCCGGATTAAGAATACATAGTGTTACCACCCCTATTAATCCCATGGGTCTCGTAAAAGGCGACTAAGGGAAAAAAGTATGCAAGACAACATCATTACAAAGAGAAGGAAGCTTGAAACAAACCCTATTCCAACCCGTCTGGCCAGCGTGGTATAGTAGGCCAAAACCTCCTTGCTAAGGAGAGCCCTATGTCTAGCAGTGGGCTGTAAAAGGCTGTTGTTGATGATGATGATATTGCTTATAAATGAATATGGGCATATAACCAATCGTTAATAATAGTTTTCGTATTGCTGTTACTCAAACTGATTTTTGGTAGGAAATCTAAACCTTAAGCACCCTCTTATACAATGAACGTCAATTGTGATTTTTTTTCTTAAGGTGAGGTCATTTTCTGAATGCAATTATTATTCCCAATTGCGAGAAGCCACGAACACAGTGACAAGAAAAGCATGTGTGAGTGATAAACGTGACTGAAGCCCAAACTGTATGTTCCGTCTTTGTCTATATGAACGGGTATACGGCGCGAGCGACAGTAAGTACCTCTGTACGAAATTGGGAAGGCTTGAAACATCTAAGTTATCTTCCTAGCTTTTATTTTTCCCAAGATTATTTGAAGTCGGCTTCAAGTGCAACTAATTTTACCTGTATATCAGTTTTTTCCACGGATCGACTGGCATCGGACCTCCGCAACCGTGAGGGCGAACTGAATTCGAAGGTCGATCTAGTTGTCTATATATTTGAGGGCACTGATTTCCCAATAACGATTGCTATAGATGTTCATGACTACAGGAACCGATAGCATTACGTGGTCGAGACATGGGAAATTTTAACCATCTTCTATGTTGTGGTACATATTATATTGTTTCAAGGAACCAACATAATACTTGAGCTATTTTATACGATCTGTAAGAAGCTTCTATAGCATAATACTTTATACTGCATAACAGAGACACTATTCACTTTCATCGTTAAGAGTTATAGACCAAACAATGACTTCTTGCCGAGTACCGTGCGAGCAGGATGCGCGCGCGCCGGAACGCCGCTGCACTGACCTTGAACAGCCGTTCTACTAATATACAGATATGTTTTCACCGGACTCGTTTTGGTTTTTATACGACACATACTAACTTTTATGCGAGGCTACGCTCTGTTTAAAGTTATTTTACATTTTCGTCGCGAGGAGTGTTTTTTTCTGGATGATCACCACATAATTTATCCACAATTTCATGATTAATGATTAAGTAATTAAGGAGTGAGAGCGTACTCTCGCGTTCATAAAAATGTATATGTATATTTCTACTAAATTGCACGGACCACCTCTATGCCAGGACACATTTTGTAAGGAGAGACCTGCGTCCTTTAGTGTACTATTGGCTGTCAAAGACGATGACATTTTCTATCAGTCAAAATTATACGAGGAAGAGTTGTAGAGATATGACGAATTATAACTCTACCTTATAACGAGATAAGCTCTCATTATAAGGTACGTACGGTTTTGAAAACGTAAAAAACTATTATTTTCTGTTGTAAATAATATGGGTAGAAAGTTTTGAAAGCACAGTCCATTAACCAAACTGCCTATTGAAGCCGTCTTTCTGCATAGCATGTAAGTGACAAATAGTAAGTACAAGTAAGTACTCGCTCTCATTTTATAAATCATTATAATGTCGTCAGTATAAGGGTTTAGAAAATGAAAGATTAAGAAATCTCAAGGAGTTGATGTAGGCTATGAAGACAAGGGGTTCAGCAGTTGCCGAATCCTTCCTATCTCAGGCGCAAAGCGGCACACCGTATGGTTATAGTCGATCCGATTTCGATACACCACCCCGTCATAAACCCCGGTGGTTGAAGACCCGAGTGGATTCCACACGAAAAAAAAGAAAAAGGTTATGAACGGAAACCGTTCTATATCTTGAAAAATTGTGGTACTAATCTTTTTTTTTTCTATATGAAGAGCCTGCCAAGGTGAAGGTCTGCCTGATGGATGCATGAATAGAATCCAAAAAGTTGTGGTCACCATCCTCATTGCAAATGTAGACAATGGAGTGAAGTGACCCACACTATGGCGGCCTAGTGAGATGCTTTTTCATGCCATGCTTAGGGACGTAAAAGGCATGACAGTCATCGTGGCAGTGTAAAGCTCACATAGTTATCACGATAACTGTCGCCCTTGCATCAATGGGCCACCGGTCTTCTAATCTTCTGGCTTCTAAGCTAAAATGTGTATTATTTCGATACCACATAGTTATACTTCAACTACTGTTTTGTTACACTTTTGCTTAGATTGACTAGTGAGGGGATTCAGTATCAGTCGTTAGTCGACAGATTTTATGAACTGGGGTTTTCATGTTTTAAATATTTATTTGGAAATATTTTTTGTAAATTTTACACCAAATAATTTTAATATTTGCTGAACGGTTGTATTGAAGCTTATTTTTTTTTCAAAATTAGTATCTAGAAGGCGTCTTATATGGCGTACCTACAATTTTTTTACCTATTATAGTATTCAAGCTAAGTATGTTAGTATTGGCTTTTTATTTTGATCGATTAATGTTTTAAAATATTTCAACATTTATCGAACTTGTAGGACAGGTTTTAAAAATACACTCATTAGTAATCAGTCGTATCCATGAGAAGTAACATCGCAAATAAACACTGGTCTATGCAGTTACTATATCTTATACTTGAGAATAATCAGAATCTATGTGTATAAAAATGTTAACTGGGTGTTTGTACGCTTCAAAATTGTTCTGTATTAGTTAATCTTAAACTTTGACACGATTTACCAACATTTTTTTTTACGTGTGGAAACCCCTTCGAACCGTCACCGCACTGGGGTTAGCGGCGGGTTGGTGTGTCGAAATCGGACCGACACACGGTGTGCCATTCTGCACCTGAGACAGGAGGGATTCGGGAACAGTTGTTATTGCGATATCCGGACCTCATTACGACATCCAGACCATAATATACCAACTCGAGAAAAATAGCTGGCAGTGTGTGTGCATTGCCCAAGACTAGTCTTGTAGACATCCTTTGGAAGAGGCCTTCACAGATTATTTTTATCCGTCTCTCACGATAGATTCTGTATCTCATTTCTTATCAATGCAGCTACAAGCACGGCAAGCGGAGCGTAGCAAGGTACAGCTATTAATTTAGATTTTTGTAAGTCTCGCTATGTTTTGAAACTAAAAGACATTTAAACACACTTTCAGAGAGATCATAGACTACTTAGTATCATGCTACAATTTCAAATGAAAACAGAAGTAGATGAAAAAACTGTGGTGAATGGCTACTGTATCTACATATAAAGTACATTTACGGTTAATGACCCTATGTCTTTTATTTTTATAATTTAATAATTGAATAGGAACGCCTTATCTTTCTATATGCTTTAGTCATTAATAATATCTCACAGCATAACAGATTAGCTGTAGAGAAGCCTTTATTCGGCTCATATGAGACAGCTCGATTCAAGTGATTCCACAATCTCGGGTCTTGGCGTGTAATTGTCTGCACCCTCTTTAACAACACTGCGGTAAGGTCCCCCAGTGGATTATTTGACCGTAGCTATTTACCATGTGCTAATACCCTGTCTGGTAGAGGCCACTCCTTTTTTTGTTTTTACGCGGGGAATACTTTTCGCACCATACCCTCTGTAAGGAGACAAAGGGTGTGTGTGGGACTCCCTGAAAACTGGTTTACCCACTTTACGAAGTAAACCCCGCGGCGACTTAACTCGGCAGTCGGAAGGAGCTCCAGGAATGCATCTACGGCTTCTGGAGTCCTACCTGCTATATTCTACGGCTGATAGTAAGAGAATGAACAGCGCCCCGCCACAGACTACATCTCTCGTCTCGGATAGAGGGCTCTCCTAACCGACAACTTGATAAGCATAAATAGAAAGCACGCAACAAGTATGATACCTCTTTATTAAAGGCAATAAAAATAACAGTGAATTACTTCCGAGCCTTCCAATTATACAATGTTTGTGTTTAAAAATAACATCAAGCAATTTAAACACATAATCGTTCAATCTGGGGTCAAACCACCTCACGTTTCGTAACAGCGCGGGAGGTCAAATCAATAAGGCCGACCTTAAGAAAACAATCTACTGGCATTGCTCACTAGTGTACTATGAGCAATTTATGTATGTATGCTAAAGATAACTTTACATGGTAAAAGATAGAATATTAAGCAGTTTCCTTGTTCAAAGAGTCTAGGACTACTTTAATCCTGTTGTATTCAACACATACAAAGATACTTTCACGCCAATATAACTGATGGGGTAGGCAAAAGTGTGTCTCATCGTCATCAAATCAGCCTTTACTAGTCCATTGCTGGACATAGGCCTTAGGAAAGGAGTTTTTTATCAAGTTATGTCACGCTGTCCACACGGGTCGGTATAGAGTTTGCTTCGACTTTTTCTTTTTTTTTTTTGAAGTAGAGAAATGATTGAATTCGATTAGGGGAAATTAGAGTACATTGGTAATTTATGTAGGTACGGAAAGAAAATAATGGTCCGAAATTGCTTACACAGATGCGTCGATCAGTATAATTAATCACGTGAGTAGGTCAGGGTCGCATAAGCTTCCTCCAATTGTTTTCTTTTCATCTCAACAATTCCCTTTCGATATATTTACTAGTTTACCATGATTAATGCCTCTTGTGAAAGCCGGCAAAGAGAGCATACTACCCGTTACAAAAGCTCTGCAAAGATGAGGTAAACTTCAAAGAAATCCTATACCAACTTCTCTGGTCATATACAGTGTGATAGAAGGCTGAAACTTCCTCTCCACACTTCTTCTTCACACAGTTTTTTTTGTTTTCTAAAGACAACGCCCGTAGTAGGAATAGATCCTTTACAAACATTAAAAAAACGGACAAAAAAAACCTGACTCAGAACAACAATTTGTTGATCACACAAGGTACTGTCACATGTGGGGTTTGAACCCACAGCACTCAGAGCAATAGAGAGCGGCGTGGCGACCGCTTAAACCACTAGACCAACCACGCAGTCAAACACTGCTGCCTGATTCCACAGGTTTCAGAAACACGACAGATGATCATGCTTATCACTCAATTATTTGTCCTGGGAGGAGTTGACACGAAGACCTCCGGCTTCGCAGTTAGGCCACTAACCTCTAGATCAACAAACCAGTCACTGGAGTACGAAGAACCCAGTATTTGCAATTGGAGAAGACATCGATATCAACTGTTTTTACGATTATAAAGGTTCCTCATTTTAAAATGGACTGAATTTAATAAGGTGGTCTGGTTGGAATCCTTACAAGTGAAAATTGGATTATATATTATTATAACATGTTATTGATGATCTTGTAGTAGTAATACAATCTGACATTACTGGGTTTCCATGTTTTGGAAGTTTTGGGTCAGCCCATAGAGTATTCAACACATTTATATAAGTTTCTGGTTTTTATGTACATAGTCTCAGAACGACTTTTAAGATTACGATGAACCTTATTAGACGATGGCATACTAAAATACTATTTTACCGTGGAAGAGCCATCTTTAGGTCGGTATTCCTAAATATTTACGAGTACAGATTACATACATACAGTGCAGAAAGACATCCTGTCTACACAGACAATCCAGAACAGATCTCTTTGGCGCAGACGTACCAGGAGATTCGACCCCAGCTACACTGGGAAGAGGCTTAGGCATACATGTTTAGATAGATTACACTCAGACACAGAACAAATGAACGTGCTCCGTGCTCATCAAACAATTTTCGAAGCCACGACCTTCAGTTTAACAGTCAGGATGTGGATTAAAGAAACTCACACACTCGCATGTACTTTAAAAACATTATACACCTTTTTGGAGCAGTCGTGTAAAGCCGGCGCCGTAAAAGTACAGATTATAGATACAAAATGCTTATCGGATGACCTCCGTCCTTGACTGCTTGTTATAAATTGACCTTGAACTGCTCCGTTCACACAGTATTGTAGCGAAAGAACTTATGTTTGGCAACACAATAATAGATTTGTATGAAGTCTTTAATGACCTCTTTGTTGATAGTTTTTTCAAAAGTTGTTACTGTAAGAGTTTTTTAACTAATAATAATAATAAATAAATATTTCGGACATTTGACACACAACGTCACCTAGTTTTAAACTAAGCAGAGCTTGTGCTATGATAACTAGACTGCATGATAGAATACTTATATACTTTTTTTTTTGTAAATACAAACATATGATACATAGAAAAACTGTTATTGAACAATAAACTCTTCAGTACTTTCTCTCGTCAGAAATTTTGTTAATCTTATTTTTGAAATGAAATTAAATAAAGTTATTTATGCCATATTAAATAGAGTATATTCACAGATGTTTTCAGAATATTGTCTTAACAGATCGTTTATTTAGCCACTGGTGGCATGTGAAAATGTATTTTATTTAACACTAAAAATCTATCTTCCACAGCATGAATATTTCGATTACATTTGATTTGAATAACATTTCTTGGTCATAAATATAAAATAAAAATATATAAATAAATAATTGGACATCTGACACACAACGCCATCTAGCTTCCAACTAAGCAGGGCTTGTACTATAATAGCTAGAATTACTGATAGAGGACTTATATACTTTTTTTGTAAATACATATAAATATTATTTTACATAGAAAACACCAAAATTCTGCACATTTGCCGATGATACAAACATTTGATTCTGTGTTCATGCACAGCAGTCGCCCACACTGCCGCTGCGCCATTGAGGTGGCAGCGTCGGCATTCAAATATCGTCATTTGTCAAAAGACTATTCGTCGACATTTTTTTTTTTTTGAAAAGACAGCACCCACACTAGGAATAAATCCCCCACAAACATACAAGAAACGGACACAAAGAACACCCAGACTCAGAACAACAATGTGTGGATCATATAAAGTGGTGTCCCATGTGCGGTTTGAACCCATAACACTCGGCGCAGCAGAGAGCGGCGTGGCGACCGCTTAAACCACTAGGCCAACCGTGCAGTCAGTCAGTTTAATTATTGATTATAAATATATTGCAAAACAATACCTACAATTACTATTGAGTCAATTAAATATCACAATTAAGATTTATTTTCATTTCGAAATCTGAACTTCTTTTCTCAAAGGCCAACTCCTTGAAGCAATCTGAAACCCTATTATACACTGTTATGCGCATTGAGTAACAATTATTTTTATACAACGTAGTTTTTGGACTACATTCTAAGACCAGAGCCACACTGATTTCAGCACATTAAAGCGACAGCATCCGTGATGTCGTGTTTCGTTGGTGAGTGCGAGAACGGAGGCCCATTGATGCAGGGTTGGCAGTTATCGTGGTAACTGTGTGAACCTTACAATGACTGTCATGCCTTTTACGTCCCCAAGCGGGGCGTGAAAAAGCGCATCTCACTAGGCCGTCATAGTGTGGGTCACCATACCGCATTGTCGGCATTTGCAATGAGTTTGGTGACCACAACTCTTGGATTCTATTCATGCTTTTCCTCAGGCAGAGTAGTTACTTTGGTATGCTCCTAATATAGAAAACAAAAAAACGCAGCTTATTTGAGTTTCTAGTAATTCTTGGATACTTGTCTTTTGCTTTGATGAAAGGCTTGCTTTGCAAAGGCCGATATATTAAAAATGTACATACAGTAGAGAGTTCGTATTCCCAAGTTTTTGAAGTAGAGTTTACACTTTTGGTAGAGTTTACTTCACTCCGAAGAATTCTCCCAAAGTATCAATCTTTCTGTTAAAACAGTACTTACGTAGCCGTGATACGCCAGTACAGTAGTCACTTGTGTGTATTCCTAAGATAACTTAAAACATAAACAAATCTATATATTTTGCTACATGCAGCATCAACATGGGGTTTCCAGCTGACTGACCTTTAAGTATTGTAATATTTTGTAATTTTGGTACATCGTATTTTAATATGTATAAAACATACAATTGTCTGAGAGCTATGTTTTTGCTCGGAGTGATGTCACGGCCTCACCGAAAACAAAAGTGCTCAGTAACTCCTCAATTATACCGAGTTACCGGAGGAACCGTCTCCCCCCTCTCTTAGCATTGCACTTAAAATAGGTTTTATACACACTTGAGCTTTTTAAGTAGCCGGTGTCCATTTTGGAGATAATCACTTAAATAGTCACCATTAGGTAACCTATCTGCGGTGTGCTGCTGCACCTTTTGTGGTAGGGAATCTGTTGGATGGTCATCAGGGACCCACATTCTCTTATGTGTAGTTACATAGAGCTATTTACTCTATAGAAACGGTTCAGAAGTATCGAAAACTTAAACGTATTGTTGTTTTTAACATGAAGAGAGGTATACGATTTTCCCAACCACAAGAACATACTAGGTATAAGTAGATTTGAAAGTACTTTCTGCCAGACTAGAGTCTTATATTGGAAAGAAAGCAGAAGGAAAGAAATACAAATAAATATTCTTGTACTAATGAGCCTTCTGCACATATTATACTCAACACAATAACATAAATGTAACAGATAAAATAGCAAAAACACCACAGCGTCTGTCAAAAAAAGGGTCTATACCTATATAACATTATATATTAGTTTATATTATGTAGAACAAATTACTGTCATGGTGGAGGGTCGCGGAATGAAGTTGGATGCGGGCGGCACGGGACACGCTTTATAGAGAGCCTTGGAGGAGGTCTATATACAGCAATAGACGGCTTCTGGCTGAGATGATAATGATGATGGTGGTAGGATGATATCTTTCCATCTATGCACGGTTCACTTTAACTGAACTTAAGAATTACTGCGTCAATTGAGCTCAAATTTTGACACAATGTGCTTCAGAGACGATTATTATACATTTGTGTCAATTTTGTTCTACATTGCCCAACAATGCAACAATGCTTGAAGACTTTAGCAGAGTAAATATATATGTACAATTGGGGTGAAAATTCTTAAACAGGAATAACAAACACTATATCTGAATTTGACCCATTTACGGTCGATAAACGGACTCTGTTCATTTATTTATTTTCTATGTTTAAACTGAACATGTGGTTAAATTTTATTGACAGCTGTTTAGAATTAACACTTGTGGCAACATTGGTGGTTAAGAGTATGTATATAGACTGTGTTGTACTGAATTAAAAGTGAAAAATAATAATGAAATAAATGCTATATAGTATGAAAAATTTGAACATTTAACTGTCGTCTCACACGGCTCTTTCTTATACTGCTAATTTCATAAATGCGAAACTTTATGAGTATGGATGTTTGTTACCTTTTCACGAAAAAACTGCTGGACGGATTTGGATAAAACTTTACAGTAATATAGGTTATACATCGGAATAACATATTGGCTACAATTTGTTATGATTTTATGTAATTTTGGTCGTAATATAATGATACATGTCAATTAAGTCGGCATAAAGTCTCAGCACTGAGAGTTATCTTAGCGTACGCTGCCTAAACCACTGAAGTTACACAAAGATGATGTACCATAGGATTGTTAGTATGTTAAAAAAAAATTAAAATGATCTGTGAAGAAGCTTAATGTGGCGGACGAAATTCCACGTGAGCGAAGCCGCGGGCAAAAGCTAGTAAACGATAAGTACATGAATACATACACACAAATAAACAGAAAACATTTGATAAGAAAGAATCGTTTTTTGAATGGGGAAATTTATATTATTTTTAAAACATTTCTATTATTAGTTCCAATTAATAAATAATAATAAATATTTTGGACGTTTGACACACAACACTTCCTAGTATCAAACTAAGCAAAACTTGTACTGTGGTTACTAGGCAACTGATATAAACACATATATACTTTTGGATCGAAGTTCCTTATCGCGCGTTGCGAAGGAAAGGAGGCTAGACGGAAAAAAATCAGACGAAAAGTTGTCACGACACTTTTTGCTATAGTAAGCCGTGCGGCGTGCGCATGTTTCTCTGTCTGTCTCTCTCTCTCTCTCGTAGAAAGCAAGCCAATTATTTTCGTTTCATCTTTATATTTTACTTTGAATAGTGTAGTGTCGCGACGATTATTTTTGTTTTGTTAAGTTCATACAGGTTTTATGTACATAATAAATAATAAAATAATAATAGTAAATAATAGCAAAAAAAAATATTGCAATTTCTTCACTAATTAATCGAAAGGAACTTCGTTCCATCCGGGTGTCCCTTGACATCTCTTCAGTTGTTTTTTTTTTGTAAATATATTATACATAGAAAACACCTTATAATTGTAACTAAATTATGATGTCAACAACTCGTGAAAATCAATTTTAACCTGATGCCAATTGTATCAAAATGATATTTGTGGATGTAATTCGGATAACAATACCGTAACTTGACATGTTAAAACAGATTTGATGATCAAGCTACGAGATTTGATGATTATAATTGAGGTTATTTCCTTGTATATTGTATACGGAACATAATTATCATCTACAGCTGTTATCAGTCCACAGCTGGACATAGGCCTCTCCTTAGTAAGGAGATTTTGACCTACTATATCAAGCTGGCCAAGCGGGTTTGTATAGCTCTTTGCAGTGATGTTGGCGTGCATATTTTGTTCCCTTATTTACGGAACATAATGGATTACCGTAACCTAAAAATAGTAATAGCGTGCTAGTACAAATGACCGCGATACCATATACGCATGTTGGCCAAGTCGTGCGAACTGTTAACAGTTCGAGTTTTTTCAGACGCGTTTATATCCGTTTAGCGCGGTCAGTCGGCCAATGAGACCGTACATCAGTGGTGGGTTATAAATATACCTATCTACATGTAACGATGAAATCAATCACTATGAAAGATGTAGTCTTTAGGGTTAGTTAATCTGTACGTCTATGCAAATAAAAAAAATGTATTTTGTTGATGGTAGCATATTATTACATTTAGCGGCGAAAACTAATGTGTGTAGTAACTAATGCTAGATTATTTAGGGACATTGTTAATAGTTAAACATATGTATACGACAGCGACAACACAGACTGCCCAATTTGGAATCAGACAGCCGAGTGTGAGATGTGTACGGCTATTTACTTATGTTTTTAGAAATACATAAATATGGATTAATTTAGGCTCTACCAAGTTTAGGGATAAGCCAGCCGTGTATGAGATGTGTGAGGACTTTATTATAATTATTCTGGCAACGACAACAAGATCGTATGATGATGATTCGACAAGGAGTAAGGCAGCACATAAAACACCAACAGACCTCCATTGCTTTATTCTTAAGAATACTTTAATTTACTTCTTAAGACTTTAAAAATAGTCCGAAATGACTACCAAAAAGTTTAACATAGCTTTTTTCCTTTTAAAGAGTTTTTAAATCAGTTTTTGTTTCCCTCTGCTTTAATTGAGTAGATGACTGCATCGTAAATAAATACCAATGTCCACTTCATTAAAACTAATATCGCGAAACATCTCGGAAAATACAATTAACATAGCTTTTTATTATTACTACGAATTTCAATCAAATACACAATGAAATATATTGTTCAATTGAGTAATCTAAAACAGTGACGTCACAATTTTGTATTTAGTACATTTTTCAAACAAAATTGTCGTTTTGACAGATGATAAAAAGTAACTAATTTGACTAAGGTGTCATCTAGCTTATTGTCTTGACACCAATGATCTCCTTATAAAATTGCTTCGTTTAAACATGCTTTCCAATGCACACTTTGACATTACTTGCCCCATCTTTGGAAAGAATTTTTTTTCTGTTCTTTTTTTCCTCTTCTATACAATAGAAGCAAAAAGTATTGCACTCTAAGGCCAAAGGTGTTGGCTATGCATTGACATACCAGGAGGTCGGTAGGTCGTAATGTATAGATTTTATGAAACCTGCAATTAATCTATATATATAAAAGAAAGTGTTGTTAGTTACACCACTTATAACTCAAGAACGGAAGAACGGATTTAGCTGGAAATTGGTGGGGAGGTAGCTTAGAACCAGGAGACGGACATAGGATACTTTTTATCCCGTTAGAGCGTTTAAGTAAAAAAATCTGCTTATTTATTGCCTCTAAGGCGGAACAGAGTTCGTGGGGTAAGCTAGTTATATATATATATTAAACCCTCAACAATTAGACACATACTACACATACCTGTGTAATTTACTTATAAATTTTATTATACTCGTAAGTAAAGTAATAAAATAAAGTATAGAAAATTCAAGAGAAGTTAATCATTACAGAAAAAACTCGACTATTACCATTATTTTAAAACTTTTTTGGTATTGTCCGTTCTAGATTATATTTATATTTATAAACCTACATGCATATATGAGTTGTAAATGTTTAGTTTGTTATCTTACAAAGTAGAATTTGAAGAAAGTAAATTTTTGTTTAATACAATTTTGCGCTAAAAATCAACCTCCGACGACTCCTTCAGTGCTATTGGGAAACACATTATTTGTGTTAATCTTGTTTATTTATAACTTTAGAATTATAGAACTGTTGTGTTGTGTTTAATTATTTTGTTATTTCTCCTTAAATGCCAAACGTCATCAAGCCAAGTTGTGCTGCAGAGCATTCTCTCTAGCACTCTAACTCTGCAGAATGGACAACTCTAAAAAACAACCCACTTGACATAGTCGAGTAAAAATAAAAAACACACGCAAATTAATATTAAAATGCAATTTATCCGTTTTACTAAAAAAAGTGTGCTTGCATCCCTGGTGGGGATCGAACCCACGACCTTTGGATTAGAAGTCCAACGCGCTATCCTCTGCGCCACAGGGACGATGCATACTTACAGCAAATTAACATTAAAATGCAATGTATTCGATTTACTACAAAAAAGTATGCTTGCATCCCTGGTGGGGATCGAACCCACGACCTTTGGATTAGAAGTCCAACGCGCTATCCTCTGCGCCACAGGGACGATGGTAGTGCAGTTGTTATTGCCGTTCTAAAGTATAGACGGACCGTTTAAAAACTAAAATCAATTAATTGTATTGTGTACTTTTATTGTTCGTACGTATTTTTTCGTTTAACATTCTTTTGATAAGGAAACAATTGTAAAAGGCTGAACTCTACTTATAAATAAATGTATAAATAACTATTTGCTATTATGACTCCTATTTAAAATCTCTTTCTTTCTGAGTACCTGTCGTTTTTTTTATCCCTCTTCCCGAATCACATTTACAACCTTCGAAGAACAATTACTGTTAAGTGTTTTGTTATTGAACTGCGTCAATAGCCGTTCTTTTATGTCCCACGCAAGTAAGTAATATCAGAGACAATTCATAATTCGGTGCCTGAGGAAACTGAGACCCTCTTAATAAAGAGGTAATATTACTAAATAGAAAATCAAGTCCACAAACGTAATCGATGAAAAAATCTAATGATACCAAAAATTTTTGGCACTGGCCACTTACACTACGATTTAATATAAAAAAAAAGTAATTACTAATTTCAAACTATTGAATCATTGGCAACATTAATAGTTAATGTTTTAAATTAAGAATCGTTTGAAGAAAGACATTACTTGTACGCCATTGAAATTTTTCGCTAAACACTAACTATAATAATTCAATGTGTCACAATTCTCTGACTCTGTTCTAGTGATTACCTTATCTCTTAATTAATATACACTTACCTAATATGGAAAATTGTCGATTATTAATAATCGGTGGTATTAAGCCTAATATCTTTAATAATCGGTAAATAAAATTTCTGATTAAACGTCAAAATGTTACGTAATGCAGAAACTGGTACGGAATCACAGTAATATTTGTAATAAAGAGAATAATAAAAAAGTATAATAAAAAAGTGGTAATACACGGCCGAGAGTCATGCGCTTTGTGAAACAGGCATTCTTGGGGACTACCATTAGTCCTCAACAATACATGTCCTGTGTCACAGAGCGCATAGACTTTCTAAAGCAGAAAGTTTATGCATGGGCAAATAGGATAAGACGTTATAGAAAACGAGTTGATCGGTATAATCAGAATCGAATGTTCCAGAGGAATGAGAAATGGGTTTACCGGAAATGGGTGGAACCGAATCCATGTGTGGGTGACGGGCATTTTCCAGATGAAAATACCACTAATTCATTTTGGCGTAACATCTGGTCAGTGCCTGTCTCTCATACAGAGGGTGATTGGTTGGAGGATGTCAAACGCTCGTATGAGTCTATAACAGCTATGGAACCCATTGTTATTAATAAAGATGATGTAAGTTGTGCAGTCCGTTCATTACCGAATTGGAAATCACCTGGTCCAGACGGACTACACAACTTTTGGCTTAAGTGGTTCCGAAGCTCACATGCGTGTTTGGCATCACAATTCCAAGCAGCTTTGGATTCCGGTTCATTACCACAATTTTTAACCGCTGGTGTAACCCATTTACTCTATAAATCTGGTAGTGCCATGGATCCCAAAAATTTTAGACCCATTACTTGTTTACCAACTACATATAAACTTCTAACATCTATTTTGAGACTCAAAATTACTACACATATAATTAATAATTCGGTACTCTCTATTTCTCAAAATGGATGTAGAAGTGGGGCCCGTGGCACTAAAGAGCTCCTTATCATAGACAGGACCATTAGCCAACAGGTACGTCGTAATCGTAAGAGTCTGGCGACATGTTGGATGGATTATAAGAAGGCTTATGACTCAGTTCCACACACATGGCTTTTGAAAGTGCTAGAGTTGTATAAAATTGATGCAACTCTGTGCACTTTCTTAAAGTCGTGTATGAGTCAATGGAGCACAACACTTCGCTATCCAGGATGTCGGCAGGCTGCGATAAATGACGTACTTATAAAGATCGAGCGAGGTATATTTCAAGGTGACAGTCTGAGTCCCTTGTGGTTTTGTCTAGCTTTGAACCCTCTCAGTACTCTGTTAGAGGGTTCAGGGTTAGGCTATCGGTTGCAGAAAGATGATCAAGTTATATCTCACCTTCTTTATATGGATGATTTGAAATTACTGGCCTCCACAAAATTACAATTGATGGCGTTATTAAAGGTCGCTGAAAACTTTAGTAATTCTATCAAAATGGAATTTGGTGTAGACAAGTGTGCAGTCATGTATGTAAAGAAGGGCGTGATTGTAGAATCTGAAGGAATAGAACTTTCAGATTCAACAAAACTCAGATCTCTGTCTGCCACCGAAACTTACAAGTATCTAGGTTTTTCACAGTCCTTGGGAATATCAGAATCTGGCGTGAAACAAATGTTACGGGAACGTTTCTTTGGTCGCCTAAAAAAAGTACTCAAAAGTCTTTTATCGGGCGGTAACAAGGTGCGAGCCTATAACAGTTGGGTCATGCCGGTTCTGATGTATTCCTTTGGTGTACTTAGATGGACTCAGACCGAATTAGATGCCCTTGACAGGAGAGTCCGTACATTGCTAACTGCATTCCGTATGCACCATCCACGTTCATCGGTTATGAGATTGTATATTCCGCGAAAGTTTGGAGGTCGTGGTCTATTAAATATCAAGACTCTACACAATCGCGAGATATACAATCTCAGAGAATATTTTCTACAGACTAATGTGGGAGTGCATCGTAATGTAGTTGCAGTGGATACTGGTTTTACCCCGCTCGCTCTGGCTAAAGAGAATTGGCGCAAACCTGTAGTACTTAGTACTACTGATCGCAAGGAAGTATGGAAGGGTAAAGAACTTCATGGTCGATTTTATCGGGCCCTACACGGGTCTGGTATAGACTTTAAAGCGTCGACGTCTTGGCTACGGTATGGTGATCTCTTCGGAGAAACCGAAGGTTTTGTTTGTGCAATTATGGACGAAGTTATCATGACGAATAACTACCGGAAATATATCCTGAAAGATAGTACGGTTGACATTTGTCGGGCGTGCCACCGTCCTGGAGAATCTATTAGGCATATTATTTCTGGTTGTTCTCGTCTTGCTAATGGTGAGTATTTGCACAGGCACAATCAAGTAGCCAGGATTGTACACCAACAACTTGCCCTTAAATACCAACTTGTCAATTTTGAAGTGCCTTACTACAGGTATGTGCCCGACCCAGTTCTCGAGAACGGTCGTGCTACGTTATATTGGGATCGATCTATTATCACAGATAGGACTATTGTTGCCAATAAGCCTGATATTGTGGTGATAGATCGATTAGAGCGCCGCGCAATGATTGTCGATATCGCCGTTCCTCATGACGAGAATCTCGTGAAAGTTGAAAAAGAAAAACAATTAAAGTATTTGGATCTGTCTCACGAGATTGCCGACATGTGGAATGTGGATTCGGTGATCATTGTTCCGATAATCATATCTGTTCACGGATTGATAGCCAAGAGCCTCGACCAACACCTTAAGAGGCTCACGTTAGAAGGTTGGATCAAGGGTCTGATGCAGAAAGCACTCCTCCTTGACACGGCCCGTATTGTGAGGAGGTTCCTGTCTCTGGAGCCCTAACCACCGATATCTTGGTCCCTGTACCCGATGTCGGTGGTCTACTATTTTTTATATTTTTAAATATGTATTTTTTATTTTTTATATATTTAAAAATGTAATCAATTTGTGTATTTATACGTAATAAAGAGAAGAATAATAATAATGATTAGATAATTAATCAATTTGTCCTAGATGGGAATCGAACTCACCACCCTCTGGCTCAGCATTTAGGATCATTAACACTAGACTAGGGTGTTAAAAAGGATTTACTTTAATAATAATAATAATAATACTAATAATAATACTAGCAACACTGAAAGCAGCTAGAATTTCTCAAACGTATTTTGTAAAAATATTTCATTTTCTTTCTGTATTATACAAAAAAAAAACAACTGGAACAATTTTCAAGCGATCTACAATGCACAATAATATAAAAACAAGACTTTTTTACCAAGAAAAACCATATAATTACATAAAAGCAATATCTGTGTGAGACATGACATTTAAATGTCATGTCGAAATATTTAACCGAGAAATTCTAGCAAAATGCTGACGAGAGCCAAATCTAGAACACTAAAAGCACAAACAACATCCCTGGACTCGTCGCTCCGCTCCGCCTTGCCGTCCCCGGAAGCAACATTGGATGTTCCAGCCGTTGCAGAGGTGTCGAGCTCTAGCTCCAGCGACGAGTTTTTCTCTCCACCCACGTCGCCAAGACCTGTACGTCGGCAGGAGAGTACCCGGCCACCGACCAGCTTGGGATCACGAGGACCACTGACCTCAAACAGGGTCCCCGCTGCCGGTGGTGATGTGCGCCGCATGAAGTGGACAAAATCAATAAATGAGAGTGTCATGCGGGCATATTTTCGGGCTACAGAGTTGGGAACGAACCTTACTGCGTACCGTGTTAGGTTAGTCTCTCTGTTTCAGGAGCTTGAACCAGCCATCAACGTTTCAGCACAACGATTATCGGATCAAGTACGAGCTATACAGCGCTGTCACCTGCTGGATGATACAGTACTTGAGAGGATACGCTCTGACATAAGGAAAAACTTTACTATCCCCTCTTCATCACACGCTGCGGTGGCTAATAGCACACCTCAGTTGCCATTAGGTATTAAAGATGTTGATGAACTAGTGGAGAGTGAAGTTATATCCGTAAGTACCCAATGTAACGATAAGATAAGGAGTGCTTTGGAGGATGCGATTCAAAAGTACCGATTTATAAATGATAATATTAGACCACGATTATGCCGTTTGCCCATTCATAAACGTAATTTAGCGCTTGTGAGTGCCCTGGATTCGCTATTATCAGATTATTTTGATAATAGCGAAGATCTTAGTGATACACATTCAATTCTATACTGTGCGGCCATTGCAGTTTGTCGAGTAGCTGGTGTTAAATGTATTGAACGTGTAAGTGCTACTCGACCCGAAAATGGCGTACCAGCTTGGCAGTATAGAATTGAACGTCGTATTGCTGAGACTAGGACACTCATCGGTAAATTAATTAGTTTTAAAAGTGGTAATACACGGCCAAGAGTCATGTGCTTTGTGAAACAGGCATTCTTGGGGACTACCATTAGTCCTCAACAGTACATGTCCTGTGTCACAGAGCGCATAGACTATCTAAAGCAGAAAGTTTATGCATGGGCAAATAGGATAAGACGTTATAGAAAACGAGTCGATCGGTATAATCAGAATCGAATGTTCCAAAGGAATGAGAAATGGGTTTACCGGAAATGGGAGGAACCGAATTCATGTGTGAGTGATGGGCATTTTCCAGATGAAAATACCACAAATTCATTTTGGCGTAACATCTGGTCAGTGCCTGTCACTCATACAGAGGGTGATTGGTTGGAGGATGTCAAACGTTCGTGTGAGCCTATAATAGCTATGGAACTCATTGTTATTAATAAAGATGATGTAAGTTGTGCAGTCCGTTCATTACCGAATTGGAAATCACCTGGTCCAGACGGACTGCACAACTTTTGGCTTAAGTGGTTTCGAAGCTCACATGCGTGTTTGGCATCACAATTCCAAGCAGCTTTGGATTCTGGTTCATTACCACAATTTTTAACCACCGGTGTAACCCATTTACTCTATAAATCTGGTGGTGCCATGGATCCCAAAAATTTTAGACCTATAACATGTTTACCAACTACATATAAACTTCTAACATCTATTTTGAGACTCAAAATTACTACACACATAAATAATAATTCGGTTATCTCTATTTCTCAAAATGGATGTAGAAGTGGGGCCCGTGGCACTAAAGAGCTCCTTATTATAGACAGGACCATTAGCCAACAGGTACGTCGTAGTCGTAAGAGTCTGGCAACATGTTGGATAGATTATAAGAAGGCTTATGACTCAGTTCCACATACATGGCTTTTGAAAGTGCTAGAGTTGTACAAAATTGATGCAACTCTGTGCACTTTCTTAAAGTCGTGTATGAGTCAATGGAGCACAACACTTCGCTATCCAGGATGTCGGCAGGCTGCGATAAATGACGTACTTATAAAGATCGAGCGAGGTATATTTCAAGGTGACAGTCTGAGTCCCTTGTGGTTTTGTCTAGCTTTGAACCCTCTCAGTACTCTGTTAGAGGGTTCAGGGTTAGGCTATCAGTTGCAGAAAGATGATCAAGTTATATCTCACCTTCTTTATATGGATGATTTGAAATTACTGGCCTCCACAAAATTACAATTGATGGCGTTATTAAGGGTCACTGAAAACTTTAGTAATTCTATCAAAATGAAATTTGGTGTAGACAAGTGTGCAGTCATGTATGTAAAGAAGGGCGTGATTGTAGAATCTGAAGGAATAGAACTTTCAGATTCAACAAAACTCAGATCTCTGTCTGCCACCGAAACTTACAAGTATCTAGGTTTTTCACAGTCCTTGGGAATACCAGAATCTGGCGTGAAACAAATGTTGCAGGAACGTTTCTTTGGCCGCCTAAAAAAAGTACTTAAAAGCCTTTTATCGGGCGGTAACAAGGTGCGAGCCTATAACAGTTGGGTCATGCCGGTTCTGATGTATTCCTTTGGTGTACTTAGATGGACTCAGACCGAATTAGATGCCCTTGACAGGAGAGTCCGTACATTGCTGACTGCATTCCGTATGCACCACCCACGTTCATCGGTTATGAGATTGTATATTCCGCGAAAGTTTGGAGGTCGCGGTCTATTAAATATCAAGACTCTACACAATCGTGAGATATACAATCTCAGAGAATATTTTCTACAGACTAATGTGGGAGTGCATCGTAATGTAGTTGCAGTGGATACTGGTTTTACCCCGCTCGCTCTGGCTAAAGAGAATTGGCGCAAACCTGTAGTACTTAGTACTACTGATCGCAAGGAAGTATGGAAGGGTAAAGAACTTCATGGTCGATTTTATCGGGCCCTACACGAGTCTGATATAGACTTTAAAGCGTTGACGTCTTGGCTACGGTATGGTGATCTCTTCGGAGAAACCGAAGGTTTTGTTTGTGCAATTATGGACGAAGTTATCATGACGAATAACTACCGGAAATATATCCTGAAAGATAGTACGGTTGACATTTGTCGGGCGTGCCACCGTCCTGATTAGATTCTCTATTAGGCATATTATTTCTGGTTGTTCTCGTCTTGCTAATGGTGAGTATTTGCACAGGCACAATCAAGTAGCCAGGATTGTACACCAACAACTTGCCCTTAAATACCAACTTGTCGATTTTGAAGTGCCTTACTACAGGTATGTGCCCGACCCAGTTCTCGAAAACGGTCGTGCTACGTTATATTGGGATCGATCTATTATCACAGATAGGACTATTGTTGCCAATAAGCCTGATATTGTGGTGATAGATCGATTAGAGCGCCGCGCAATGATTGTCGATATCGCCGTTCCTCATGACGAGAATCTCGTGAAAGTTGAAAAAGAAAAACAATTGAAGTATTTGGATCTGTCTCACGAGATTGCCGACATGTGGAATGTGGATTCGGTGATTATTGTTCCGATAATCATATCTGTTCATGGATTGATAGCGAGGAGCCTCGACCAACACCTTAAGAGGCTCACGTTAGAAGGTTGGATCAAGGGTCTGATGCAGAAGGCAGTCCTCCTTGACACGGCCCGTATTGTGAGAAGGTTCCTGTCTCTGGAGCCCTAACCACCGGTATCTTGGTCCCTGTACCCGATGTCGGTGGTCTACTATTTTTTATATTTTTAAATATGTATTTTTTATTTTTTATATATTTAAAAATGTAATCAATATGTGTATTTATATATAATAAAGAGAATAATAATAATAATGATTTGGATCTGTCTCACGAGATTGCCGATATGTGGAATGTGGATTCGGTGATCATTGTTCCGATAATCATATCTGTTCACGGATTGATAGCCAAGAGCCTCGACCAACACCTTAAGAGGCTCACGTTAGAAGGTTGGATCTAGGGTCTGATGCAGAAGGCAGTCCTCCTTGACACGGCCCGTATTATGAGGAGGTTCCTGTCTCTGGAGCCCTAACCACCGGTATCTTGGTCCCTGTACCCGATGTCGGTAGTCTACTATTTTTTATATTTTTAAATATGTATTTTTTATTTTTTATATATTTAAAAATGTAATCAATATGTATATTAAATGTAATAAAGAGAATAATAATATACTTACTCATGTTATACACGGCTGTCTGATCCCAAACTAGACAAATCCTGTACTATGACAACTAAGCTGTTGATAGGCATTATATATTTCTAAATATATTCATGTAATAGCTAAATTACGCTCAGATAGAAGAAACGGTCGTGTTCATCACATAAAAATTTGTCCTAGATGGGAATTGAACCCACCACCAGCTTAGCATTTAGGATCATGAACCGCTAGACAAAGAGGGGTGTTAAAATGGAATTACTTTAATTTTGTACTTGGCCACATTAAAAAGTAAATCAAGAAAAAAAAGCCTAGATACCATTCGTGTTAAGAAAATAGGGACGTATCGTTGTCTACTGATTAAGCGACAAAATTGGTAAGGGAACAATTCAGGCTCAAAAAATTATAAAAATACACTCACTCTACAAATTGAGGACTAAAAAATGATGACGTTCTTAGAACTCAAAATCCTCACGTTTTTCATTGATTCATTCATTAACATCCTTAACAGTCCACTGCTGGACATAGTTCTCTCCTTAGAAAGCAGGTTTTGACCTACTATATTACGCTGGCCAGGTGGGTTGGTATTGAATCCCGGTGGGGTGACGGCCCGTGGGGGTTTCCACACGTTAAAAAAAAAAAAGGGTTTGTTTCTGTATGCAGACTAAGATTCCGACACCCCACCACAGGCTGTCGTTCTCGTCAAGTAGCAGTGCTTGGAGGACCAAGAGACTCCGAGGAAGCCCCGCTGTTGATGCAATCAGCGATACCAAAATGTGTTCCGCAAACACATGAACGAGGGTTTGTTTCAAGTTTTCCTTCTCTTTGTAAAGATGTTGTCCTGCCTAATTTGCACCCTTAGTCGTCTCTTACGACACCTATGCGATGAATAGTGGTGGTGACACTTTATATTCTTAATCCGTCACCACACTGACTCACTCTTTTGCGTGAGATAAATTTAGAGCAAGAAAGACGAGTTATGATGGTTTTTAAGTGCCTTAAAGTGTGTGACTGAAGTGCTACTGCTGACAGTGCAGTTTTGAAAACAGCAAGGAGCTTGTGATTGTAGCGTGTCTGATGCTGTGTGTTAAATTAATTATTCAGAACCAAAAGGAGAGCAATTTCAGCACAAGCGGGTCGGCTCGACCGGGGCAGTACTACCCTCCCACAGAAGACCAACCTAAAGCGCCAGCATCCGTGTTGTCGTGTTTCGTTGGTGAGTGTGAGACCGGAGGCTTATTGATGCAGGGGTGATAGTTATCGTGGTAACTGTGTAAGCCTTACACTATCACAATGACTGTCATACCTTTTACGTCCCCAAGCGGGGTGTGCAAAAGCATCTTACAAGGCCGCCATAGTGCGGGTCATCATACTGTGTTGTCAGTATTTGCAATGAGTATGGTGACCACAAGTCTTGGATTTTATTCGTGCTTTTCATCAGGCAGAGTAGAGTCACTTTGGCAGGCTCTTAATATAGAAAAAAAAAATCTCCTATGAAATAAGCGTTCTACTATCAACGGTTGATAAACTACCAAACATTAATACAAGGAATCATAAAGCGTTATATGACAGGTGTGATGTTTAATATTCTGGTTACTTTGATCTCATCTACACCGATTACAGTTCATCATACGGCTATAGATTTATTTTTGACAGATAGTTTTCTGAGAAATAGTTGTACTCGGCTCCGAACACACCTTTACCGCCTCGATGCGTCACTATCTTTTTAACGTGAATGGAGTAAAGAAGAGACGAGTGTGTATATTTTACACAATGATAGTTCTAGTACTACTGGTCTAAGAAAAAAATCAATATCATTAAAAATGGTCAAAATTCGACTACTAGGCAATATATCTACTACCAAGAGTATCAAGCGTACGATATCGAACATATCTTAATAAATTTTAATGAATAGTTTTAAATTTAACAATACATTTAATAAGAGGTAGTCTTTCTGTGGCGATTCCACATTACAGCACAAAGAAAAATATACAACAGCGCCATCTAGCGAAGATACGTCGAACTACGAAGTATGAACGAAACGTATGGATGTAATGAACTACAATGCAACTACTAGTCCTGTACCGCGATATAGAGATTCGCGTGGCAATTAGCATATATACAACATCCCAACATAACCGTTGGGCCGTGGCCCGCCAGGCAACCTCGTCTGGTCGGAGGATCGTCGGAGGGACATTACACCCGTTCCCTCTACGTTTCTATGTGGGTCTATACGGTATGATTCTGGTACACTACCCCTCCACAAACCAAGGTGGGTGAAAGCCTTAGAGGGTTGCCAGTGTTGCCACACGAAAAAAAAAGGATCAATGGTCCGCTTCTAAGGGCCGTGATGTGATTTTAGCGTCATGTTCAGACATCCACATACAAGAAGATTGTTCTTTAAGTGAGTCACTGCCAGTTTCATCTCAATTTTATTGCGCTATATAGAGCTTTTGCGTTATAATTATCAAAAGAGGAAAAAAATGTACTACGCTAACTGTTTTCTTAGATATTATTTTCAATAAAATAATAAGTAAAAGTTAATTGTAATCTACTTTCTATTTTGTATCCTTTACTGTGTTAAAAACATTGTATATATTATACTTACTATGTAATCACGTATCTACGCAACCTTGCGATTTTCAAATTAAATAATTTTTCCTCGTTTTTAAAACGTTTTTCATTGCTGCTCGGCTTCTATTCGGTTATGTCGACGTATGTCTTATGGGTACGCTATGTACCATCACGCTTGTAGAGGAAATATACGTATTTTCTCGATAAATGGGCTATCCAATATTAAAATAATGTTTCAATTCGAACCAATAGTTCAACCAAACAAACTCTTAGTATAGATAAACTAAAGAATATTAAATAATTACTTGTAACGCTGAAAATAATTTATTTCAAATGAAATTTTAACATGAAAATAATGTAATTTAAGAAAATTTCATTAGAAATATTCAGTTAAATTTAATAAAAAATAATTAGACGTGGCAGGAAAATAATATTTTACTGCTTAAACAATTCGTAAACGAAAAAAATATGTTAAATAAAAATCAAAAAATAATTTCACAATGTGAAAATAAATTTCATATTGCATCCCTGGTGGGGATCGAACCCACGACCTTTGGATTAGAAGTCCAACGCGCTATCCTCTGCGCCACAGGGACTGTACGAAGACAGTCAGAATAGTAGTTCACGTTACACAGCACTCACACATACGTATATCAATAGGTCGTGTCGTTCATGCGTCATTGTGTGTATTGAGGCACGCGATAACTTCAATTGATCTTTTGTTTCGCAGTCATATGAGTATTTTTAGATTCTCTGAATATATTTAGTGCTATTTTTATAGCTATGCAATCATTAGATTTAATGTAGTATATAGCATGGTGTGTTCACTACCCATGGCCATCTTCAACTCAAGACAGAGATGCGTAACCCTGTTTTGGTATCCCCCTTATTCAACTCAGTGTTAAGTTGTCCGGTAATTATACATTTGTGGTAAAATATGGCTCTTAATCTTGTTATAAATCATTATAAGGTAAATAATCTTTGTTATATACGATAGCTTTAAAGATAAAAAGATTTTTTTAATGTTTTAATACTACGAAGAAAAAATAAACACATGCAGTTTATTTATTTAGTTTTACACCCAGGTAAAGCGATCCAATACTCTCACGGATGTGGTTTTAGTAAGAACGAACTTGTCTGTATATTGTACTTTTGTTGAAAACAACTCGACCGATTCCGATGTGGTTGTATTCTTAAAATATTTCTTTATTTAAATCATCAATTTGATTACCATACTCTGGCTAGTTTAGGAGCTGACAGCCGATTCTGAGACATGTAAGGTTACATATGCTCTAAGTAGTTTAAAAAAAAACGTTTGATGAATCTTCTCAACCGATTTCGGCTATGGTGACCGTTACTAATTATTTCCTTAGATACTAGACTGATCAGCTCTATGGTGCCCTCTGATGCCTACAGTATCCAATTTTATGCTCAAACGTGAGCGAGCAGCACGTGAGGACACCGCCGACCAAATTGTAGGATATGGCTGTGGATGGTTTAACCTTAAAATCTCATGTTTGGCGTCCAGAACGGATTTCTTTCGCTCTTCAAAGTAATTTTTTTTTTACAGTTGTAATGAAACCTGTTCACTCCACTCTTAAAGGCTCCAGAGTTCAAGTCATCAGGAAAAATAGATTCAGGCAAGTCAGTTTGATTCTAAAACCTGGATGCTATTATATGCTGTGACGGGTTTGATGATCTGGTAGTTAGTAATCCTGACTGCTAAACCAAAGTTCGTGAGTTCGATTCCCACCCAGGACAAATCTTTATGTGATTAACACGTTTGTTCTGTCTGGGTGTAAAATAATAAGTATATTTATCAGCGTTCTAGTTACTATAGTACAAGTTAGGGATATTCACTTAACATCGATATATCGAGTTTATTCGATGTTTTCCATACGACATATCGGATTGATTCGATATTTTGATAAATATTGTTCGTATTCGATATATCGATATATTTATTTTTAGAAGCATCGAATATTTGCTTGTTTTGTGGAGTCTATAAAAATCTAAACAATTTTAAACTGATAATTTTAATTTTAAATAAGGTTCATTAAGGCAGTGACAAATTGAAAATAGTGACATCTGTGAGTGACCAGCTTAATTACCTAATCTATCCTGACAGATCGATCGACCATTCAATCTCCACGTGTGAAGTCTGTGGATTTTATACGTTCATTATATTCACTTTCTTTCACAGTTTCATTCAATGAAATGAAAGGTTAAAGATTAAGTAAACTTTTTTTTTGCAAAGTTTGTCTAAAGAGGTCTTAAATGGGTAAATTGAAAGTAATTTTTTACAGGTACATTAAGGCTAGTACTAAATAATTATGTCTTTTTTTCTATTACTGTTTTGAAGTTTTGTGATAAGTAATAAAATATTACTTTGTCGTTTTTATTTCACTTACAAAATGTAGGTGTAACTCATCACAGTCATCTCACCCCTAGGTGTACTTAATAGAATAGCTCTTAGTACTACAATTCTATTCAAATTACAGTCATATGTAGAAAATCACTATTTAGTTTAGCTATGTTACTATATATAATATTAAACTTTTGTAGAAAGTATTCGATAATTAAAAAATATCGATGTTTTCCAGCGATACATCGAAAAACATCGATACTGGGATTCGATGTTATACATCGAGTATAAATATCGATATATTTTTTAAGTGGACACCCCTAGTACAAGTTTTGCCTAGTTTGGGCTCAGACGGCCGTGTGTCAGATGTGTGAGGATGTTATATTATTGACAGGCTGTGGAAAACCCGCCTATTGAGATTGAGAAAGTCGCAGCAGACAACTTCCTTATTGATTTCTTCGTTGTAGTTTTAACCTGTGTTGCGATAACTTTGTAAATATAGACTTCATAAACGCTAACAAAAATTAACTCGTGGTCGTCATGGGCATAAAGTTTTATATATTTTATTTCATTTTTTTTATATTTTTTCTGTGCAATTTACTTCTATACTCTATGTTATCTCATGTCATATTCTTTTTAATAAAGCATTTTTATTGTAACCACAGGTTTTTATAGCTTGTAGATTTTCTTAAGCCAGTTTTTGACAACAAATCTGAAAACAATATAGCTGAAAATTATTGGTTTTATCGTTCATTTACTGCATTCTATAAAAAATAATGGAGAAATTATTAAAATACGTTTCATAGACAGGAATACATAAAAGAGACGGAAGTGCGTAACGGGAAGCCGTAATAACGCCGCCGAAATAACGTGCGCTATTTAATTGACCAATAAGCGCGTGCTGTGTTAGCATTAGCCGACCATTGATGGGTAAGATGTCAAAAGCGATTGTGGGGCTTCTTTATTTTTGTCCTATATTTATGAGATTACCTTAGTATCAGAGAAAATACAATAAAAAGTTAAAAAACAATTGTCATTTCCGTACGTTTCAATTCGAAACTCCATGAAATATTTTCCGTCTTACGACAATATTCTCAAATATTATTAAAAAAAAAGTTTTCCTTCAGTGAGTCACTCATCCTTTTCTGATAGCTTTACAATATAGTAATCTATCATTTTAAAAAGTATATTTTCGTTTGTTCCACCCACTACATCGTCCTAATATTACAATACATTCTCACGGGACCACCCAACCGAGATTAGGGCCACCTACAAAGACTCTTATGTAACTCAAGCAAATAATCAAGACTGGACCACCTGACATACCACTTATATCACCCACGGGGTACCAACATTAAAAAATCCGCCTTTAGGCGCCAATACTTGACCTTTATTTAAAAAAAAATATAATGTAAAATTTTATCATAAAAAACACTTAAGTTTAATCATAAAAAAAGATCTTAATTTTATTTATAGTAATTAAAACATAATACAAACACGATATTAACCCTATTAGTATTCTTTTAACATTTTATTGATAAATGATCCAAGAATCACCTCGGGAGAGTCATGCTTTGGCACCCTTATGATATGGGCTATAAATTCATGCTTGAGAAGTCGTATATCGCTTATAGCTCAAGCTTACATTTATAAAATTGTTGCTTGAGTCATGCTTTGGCACATTATGATATAGGCGCCTCGACTAGTCCTGAAAACTTATGGCAAACCAAAAAGAAAATATTTTGGAACGAAGTTCCCCATCGTGAGTTGCGAAGGAGGCTAGACGCAAAAAATTTAGTTGAAAAGTTGTCACAACACTCTTTGCTGTGGTGGAGTAAACCGTGCGGCGTGCGCATGTTTCTCTGTCTCTCTCTCTCTCTATCTCTCTCTCTGTTTCTCTCTCTCTCTCTCTCTCTCTCTCTCTCTCTCTCTCTCTCTCTCTCTCTCTCTCTCTCTCTCGTTGAAAGCAAGCCAATTTTTTCGTTTCGGCTTTCTATTTTGCTTTGAACAGTGTAAATAAAAAACAAATATTACAATTCTTTCACTAATTAATGGAAAGGAACTTTGTTCCACCCGGGTGTCCCTTGACACCTCTCAACTTTTTTTTTAGTAATTTAGAGCCTGCCAAAGTGACTACTCTGCCTGATAGAAAGCATGAATAGAACTTAGAGGTGCTAATTACTATACTGATTGCGAATGCTGTATGGTGAACTACATTATGGAGGACTAGTGTAATGCTGTTTCACGTCCCGCTTTTTCTAATTTTTGATTTGTTGTATGTTTTTGATAAAAAATAAGTAAGGTTACCTGAGGTCTAAATCCTTCTCTCCCTAATTTTACGGGCGTTTGACTCAAAAGACGTAAGACTCTATCTTTCCCACTCTTGAATTCCAAGTTTCAAATATCGCTATCCGTGGATAGCGATATTTTCTTACTATGACATTGTTAGTACGGGGAAACTATAATTTTGCATGAAAATTCTTTAATGAAAATGTATGAAACTTACCTTCTTGAAATGAAAAGCATTTCCAAATGGGTTCTGAATATAAAACTCTAGCTGTTGTAACATAATAAAAATGACAGAGACACATCTTTATTTTTAGTCGGTTAAAAACGGTACGATAAATAGACGTATATTTACATTCTCTTTTTACATATTTTAGTGTAAAAAAGACACGGTGAAATTAAAATACGGTAAATAATATACAGGTAACGGTAAACAAAAGTAGGTATGCAACTTTTAAGAATTAATTACAGAGGCTTTAATATCTAGACGAGCACTAACCTCCTTTTTAGCAAAGAACGTTCCGTTTCTTAGCAAATTACTTTTTAAATTACTATCCTTTAAGGGGTATAGACAATTCCATTATACTTATTTTTAATTATAGGGTTATTGAGACTATTACGCTCGTCGTAAGGAAAGCAGTTGTAGGTATGTGGAGGGTTATATTTTTTATATTATCATTATTTACTATTTATTTAAGAAATAACTTTAAACATTTTTATTAGAGTTTAAGACTTTGTAACTTTTAGAGGCGTAATTAAATTTTTCTAACTAGTTCATAAGTACCTACTTATTACATTCTCAATAAAGAACGAATGAATAATTTAAAAAAAAACTGGTAAACGACCTTTGCCCTAATAATATAGGTACTATCTATTTGCTATATAGTGTTTACCATTTAATATAAAGTTTATTAGAAACGCAATAAACTTAACGTAAACTTACTTCGCAAACAACATCTCAAGGAAACAATATGTAGGTATCTACTTAATTTACAACATTTCAAAACTATGCTCACCATTTTATTGCTAGTATATTAATAACTACAATTCACACAGTAAACACAATGTTCGAATCTAATATTAAATTTTAAATAAGTTTATTTGATTACATTCGCGTTACTATAGCAACGGCAAGAAGGCGCACATCTGCGCATGCGCGTAGGAAGCCGGGCGGGCGTAGACTGTTCATTTTGGCGCCAAAGTCAAGCCACCGTTTGTTTTCAATCCAATATTAGACCTGAATTTTAAAACGTGTCTCAGTCGTGTCAATTTGATCTTAAAACTGATTTTTGGTAGAGATTTTATTATTGAAGGTTACCTAAAACAAGATTCACGGATCCATACTCAACTGAACAATAGTTTCTTAGAGAACGATGTTTATATCGAAATCTCTTTTGATTTTGACAAATGTGACCTATGTTTACGTGGACAAGCTGAGGCTAGTTTCAAGTGGTGATTTCTAACATGACAAATTTTGATAACAATTTGAACGTTCCGTTATAGTTTATAGCCAGTCATTTGTTTTTAATATTTAATTTTGAATAATCTAGTTCTTATTAACGTGTTTACAGTACTACATTAGCCAATACTGTATGACTTATAAATTTATAAAAATCATGTATTTTAATATAATTCACTGCGTGATACAAAATAATAATGTCAATAATGCGAAAACGTAATTGAGAACAAATTATTGGTTGAAATCAATTACTGAGACGAGTTTCAGCTGAGTTACGCATTCTATAATAAGAATGGCGTTTAAGTTCTCATGTGAACTTAAAACTAATTTCAGGTAAACAGAGTTCGACGGATATTTGAGACGCCTTTTAAAATTAGGGCCTTAATAATAATATGTACTTAGTATGTTAACGAAATCTTCGAGGAATATAGTTTAAAGTTAACAAAGGTGACTTAGTTTAAAAAAATCTGAATATTCCATTTAAAATGCCGAAGTAATACTTATATTGAAAATTTACGAAGTTTAAGTTTCGAATAAAAACGTGTGTCAAAAGTCAAGGGTTTTCTTCGAAATTATTTTGTAATTGTAAACATTTTCGAAGTCAATTTTGACATATGTATATGTTGTGCCAAAACTAAATTTTGGTATTGTGGTATTGGTGTTTTATTTAACCATATTATCTATAACTTTTCACCATATTAAGTATAATAATAAAACTGTAAACAATATTCTTCTAAAAAAAAAATACTTTTAGACAGTTTCAAACCATATCAACTTTTTTTTTAACTTCACAATTCTGTATATGTAGGTAGAAGACAAGTTCTGTATGCTGTATAAGATATAGAGAGTAGAGGTAAAAATAACCGGGAAACAAGTTGAAAAAGTACCCAGTGGTGAACAGCACATTATGATTTACAAGCTCACCAAGTTACATTAAGAGAACAATATGAATTTAACAGTTGTAAATAAAGTGAAGTGTGTCAAGTTTAATGTCTCCTCTACACTGCTCGCGAAGTTGGACGCAGTTCTTCGGCGAAGTAGTCTAGAAAGTCGCCCGAGTCGAAGTAAAGTATGACGAGGTAAGCCGAAGTGCCACACTATTGTGTATTCGTCTAACACCGTCCAACTTCGCCAGTAGTGTAGAGGAGGCATAAGAATGTAATAACTCTGTTGATTCTCTCTCTCTTTCGCTCTGTTCCTTGTTTAATTCACGTCTTACTATAATAAATTTTGGCGCTATTTTTAAAATTGACTCATTTGTTTACCGGTGGCGATACTAATTAGACACTTGTCAGTGGACACTTTTATACACCTCCTTCCCTCTACCTTTAATTTGCAAAGATAAGAAAATCTTGACACAAATCTTATACCAACCCGTCTGGCCAACATATATAGTAAGCCAAAACTTTCTTTCTAAGAAGCTTATGTCCAATTGACCAGCAGTAACCTACGTTATAAAATAATGTTTGTATATTTATACAAACATTTGGTTATGTCGCGTAAATAGACTTTCGCGCGCTTTCTTTCTTGTTCTTATAATTATTATATTTTACAAAATGTACTAGTCAAATTCGTAACGATATATCAGTCAAAATCAAAGGGCAATTATGCAGAAGCCACATATATGAATCCACTTCATTATCTACTCTTCACAATCAAAGAACTATAACATTTAATACGGCATAGTCTGTTATACCCCGCACCTACTTTAAGTACCTCATTGCACAACACCCATCAATAGACCTCATGCCATTTAGAACAAGAATCGAGATAAAAATTATTGTACTGTAATAATAATGTTCGTGTATTGTCGGTATCGTTCGGACCGGATCGGATGTCGGCCATTCGGCTTGTAGATCCAACTGTGACCATCGTTTAGGGAAATGCGGGACAACGGAGGAACTTGATACCCTACGACCTTACAGAATTTGGGTGCGTCTAGTGTGGTCTATTGAATTATAGCATTATGTGTACATTATTTTAATCTAATAATGGATTGTTTACGTAAATGTGAATGATTAAATATCTTAGCTTTTATATTTATTACATATTTATGTATAGTGTTTTATTGATATTACTATAGGGACTAAACTGTAGTTGACAAACAAATATTGGAAAGAATATTTCTAACAAAATATTGTAAAGATCTGAGACGGGTACTCAAAGCTTGGTTTGTGACTCTGAACTTCCAAGTGTCAACCGTGAGCAGCGCAGTGGCGGTCACATAAATATCTGACTACAGCTTGAGCTTTACATTAAAAAAAAACCGAAAATACGGACGACTGTGCCTCAAGAAGTTTCTATATTCTGTTCAAGGCGGTTGTTAATCAACAATATTGTGTTTTAATTATCGAGAGAAACACCAACTTCAGAAAGAAAGAGACATAAACAGAATAAAAAACGATCAGCAAAATTTGAGAAACTCATCGACAGCCTTGAACAAGTCCATTGCTGGCCATAGGACTCTCCTTAACAAGGAGGTTTAAACCTACCAATTATACACTAACGAGACGGGTTTATGTCGAGTTTTCCTTCTTTTTACAGTGCCGTTCTCATTGTCCAGGTCAAATGGCAAACCAAATCAGGGTGAGTATTCTACAAAAAAGAAAGTACCTATTACACAATTAAATTATGGTAATCCTACAAACTGGTACACCTTTGAGCTTGTAAACAATGCGCCGGCGTTACGGAGGTGTTATGAGTAAGCTCAAATCTTTCGTAGTAGAGCAGGCTGCATCTTTTACATTACACATTTAGGTTACATAGTTCCCAAAAGTTCTGATAAAGATATTAGCTTCTCTTATCAGAACATTTTGTAGGTATCTCAATAATTTATCATAATACAAATTTAGTACTACAAAAAATATTTACATAGGGAAAAAAATCACAGGTACATATTTATTTCTGTGATACCATAGGATTCAAATTACGATATCTGAACTTAAATAAAAAAAAAAGAGATTTGAAAATAGAATGCGATCAATTTTTCTTTTCATTTCTGATCTATGGTTCATTGTAAAGTCATTATATAAAATCGCCATATTGGCAAATGATTTTAATTTCTTTGTTTAGGGCGAAAACTTTAAAAGTAAAGTCGTCTTCGAAGCTTGTCATCGTGAAAGTTTCTCAAAATAGTCAATATCTCACCTACAAGCTGGAAGGGGAGTTGTAGTAATGAGACACGAAAACATAAAGTGTACCGACTTTGAAACATAAGTTAGATAAATATCTTCATTAAAAAATCGCCTGTCAAAGCCAAGGTATAAATTGCCGTCAGCGTTTGAAGCGAAATTGTACAGTCACGAATTTAAGACAGAGATAGCTACATACACAGTTGAATTAGAATGAAAGGGAGAAAGGGTGTGTGCCTTTCAACGCATTGGAGTTCCCACGATATGTAGTGTCGTATTTTCTTTCTGTATTGTTATAATGTTGTTACAGTTATTAAATGTAGGAGATGTTATGTTATGTTGCACCTTCTAATTAGGTGCCCATATATAAGAAGGTCACATCTCTCGGGCTTCTTAGGTATAATATATTGGTAAGTCTGTTTGTCTAGTGGTAGTCCTTGACCGCTAAGTCGGTGACCGTGAGTTTTATTCTAACACAGGGTCACAATATTAAAGTATATTTAATTAGCAGCTTTGGGACTGATGTTGTTTTCTTCCGCATTTAAATTTGTTGTCTTCGAAAGTGAGGGACATTTAATTTATTGTTGCATTTCAAGTTTTATTTTTATATTTTTTGTGTACTTTAAAGTATGTGTTTTTTTCTTACATGGAAGTCGAATTATAATAGTATTTTATTATTTATGTAAAAGTGAGTATAGTCTAGGTTTTTTTCTATATTAAGAGCCTGCCAGAGTGACTCTACTCTGCTTGATGGAAAGCATGAATAGATCCAAGAGTTGTGGTCACCATACTCATTGCAAATGCAGACAATCCAGTATGGTGACCCACACTATGGCGGCCTTGTAAGATGCTTTTTCACACCCCGCTTGGGGACCCCGCATGACAGTCATCGTGACAGTGTAAGGCTTACACAATTACCACGATAACTGTCACCCCTGCATCAATGGGTTTACGATATTAGTTCATAATTAGTATCTTTCTGATGGTTTTGGGTGTTGCCACAGCCTACTCAACTCAACTCAACTGTATGGAAAGACCGACTCAAAACTATGATCCCTTCTTCAAAAGATCAACCCAGATCTTATACTGTACTCGCTTAATTTTTATTTAATCACGGGCTTAAAAAACAGGATACCTCTATGATTTGTTTCAGCATTTCTTCCCATAGTGTCTTAGAAAATGCCGGCTAGCTGTAAAGTACGCCGTGTATATCGTAAAAGATTTACTTGTAGCAATGGCTCTGTCCAGCTTGGGATCAGGTTGACGTGCGTAAAATATGTAAGGTTATTTTAAAAATATATTAGAACCGCCGAACGGCCCTCTGTCCGAATTGGATTAACTTTAATTATAGGTGACCCTCGGTCTTCTTGGTCTGCATATTCAGTGATTGATGATGTACTTCTAGCCGATATTGGTCACGGCGGCCAGTTTCAACGAAGACACACACAGGAGATATTGTGCACGAGTGTGTGTGTAAACACAGATTCACTCTCTGTTCCCTCAATCTCACAATCCGATGGGACGGCTGTCGTAGACGACCAGGGAGAGATTAGGCGCAGGCCGGTGGCTTTTCGTGCTCTCCGAGGCTCTAAGAGAAAAACTCAGCAACACTATATCGGACCCAAGACACACACTAACCACTAGACCAACGAAGTGGTTATAAAAGGTAAAGAGGCTTTAATTGTGTTAATTGGTTAATAGGTCCACACATGTATTATTAAATTAAAATGTGTATATAGTGACTTGTGTTTAACATTTCTCCACACATTAAAAATCAGAGTCAGACTTACTTACTTCGCTAGGTAGTAACTGTGTAGGCCTTACACTGTCACGATCACTGTCATGCCTTTTACGTCCCCAAGCAGGGTGTGAAAAAGCATCTCACTAAGCCACCATAGTGTGGGTTACCATACTGTACTGTTTGCAATGAGTATGGTGACCACAACTCTTGGATTCTATTCATGCTTTCCATCAGGCAGAGTAAAGTCACTTTGGCAGGCTAGTAAAATAAAAAAAAACACCCTTTTCTCATAAGTCATTTAAAAATACATCATATTTTTTATTTCTCGTAATAAATAAAACTGTGTTCTGTTTGTGTTGCCAGCCATAAAATAATAAAGGAGTATTGATGAATGTAGGTCAGTACAGATGTAGTAAATGGTGTGAATGATTGCTTTTGAGTTTATTAACACGTCTAGAGTTTCTTACAATATTTGAGTGAAAGAGGACCTTTGTTCTATGAAACAATCTGCCCCTCTTTACTTTTTTACCGTGGAGAAATGTGTTGAACTATCGATAAGGAAACGATTCTGTCTATATTCTGCTTTGAATATGATATTTTACAGAAGACCTTAGGACTAGTTTTCAGTTCTTCATATTTCTCGATTACGTGACTGTTTTTTTTATTGCGTAGAGGGTAAAGACCAGACAGGATTGGATGGCGAAAGGATACTTGTATATTAACAGTGGAAGGACTTGAAAATTACCACCGAGAACGAAGTCAAAGTGGCCGTGTTCTGGGCTTGAATATAATAACACTGACACGACATGTTTGCCCTCGAAATGTTAGAAGAGGAAGATTCAAGAACTCTTAGTATTTTGTCGCTCCTGAGTGCTTCTACTAGATTTATTGGGTTGGTACTTCGGTTTGTTACTCCGGTTTTTAGATGTTTTATTATTTCGGTTTAATACATCAAGAATTCGGCATAATAAAGAACAGATTAGAGTGTTACCACATGTTTGATTTTTCAAAACATCCTCAACGTAGCCTTTAATGGTCCACTGGGACCATGGCTGGGCAATGGAAGATATGTTTAAGACGCTGCACAGGTAGTGGATCGCCATTACCTGTGCAGCGTGAACATCAATGGTGAATACATTTCTGGCTTACGATTTGCGGACGACATCGTCATCATGGCAGTGACGCTGCAGGATCTACAATGACTTTTTTTTATGAGGGGAATGCTTTTCGCACCATACCCTCCGTAGGGGCACGAAGGGCGTATGTGGGACTCCCGAAGAATCAGTCTACCCAGTAAACCCCGCGGCGGCCTACCTCGGCAGTCAGGAATGGGTTCCAGGAACGCATTAGCGGCTTCTGAAGTCTTCCTTGCCGTATCTCACAATTGAGGTACATCTCGGGCATCTCATATCCTAGGGCAGGACGCTATCGCACCTCTCGCTATTCTACAAAGTAAGAGGCAGAACTGTGCCCTAGCTCAGACGACACTTTCTGGCTGCACTGGAGTGTCACCTGTTTTAGATCGTTTACAGCGGTCACATCACCCTAACATGTGGCCGCAGCGACCCTAAGGCGGAGATGTTGAATGACCTAGCTGTATCTACTATACACCGATGCCTATGAATGTGCATGGATAAAATCAAAGTCGTGTTCAATGAACAGTTACTACTGGAACGGGTTGCGGTATACGGCGCCGTTTTCGAAGTTGTTTAAAAGTATGTTTACCTCGGTCAGACATAACAGTTAGGTAGAAACGACTTCGAGGACGAGGTGATTAGGAGAATTTAATTAAGTCGGGCAGCATTCGGGAAGTTATGACGAGTCTGCTCGTCATCGATCTTACAGTACTTGAAGACGAAAATTTTTACCCGGTGCGTCTTACGCGTCATGACTTAAGGAGCCAAAACGTGGACACTAATGGCACGCCTGATCTACAAGTTCAAAGTTGTTCGGCGTGCTATAATGAGAGCTACGCTCGGCATTTCTCTAAGGTATCGCATCAGGAATGAGGTGATCCGTCAGAGAATTAAGATCATCGATTTAGTTCACCAGGTTAGCCAGTTAAAGCTGCAGTAGGCTGGTCATATTGGCCACAGAACCGACAACCATTGGGGTAAAAGAGTTCTAGAGTAGAGATTGCGTCTTAAAAAACGCAGTGTAGGAAGGTCAGATGGAGTGACGATTTGCACAAGATGGCTGGCACGAGCTGGATGTGAGAAACTCAAAATCGATCAAAGTGATGTGCAACAGGAGAGTTCTATGTCCAGTAGTGGGCTGCAATAGGCTGTTGATGATTATAATCACATAGACATTTCCTTAGAAAGGAGGATGGCCAGGCGGGTTAGTATGGAGTTTGTGTAAACCTTTCTTTCTCTTTGAAGTGCTGTTGTCTTGCGTGATTTGTTCTCTAGTCGGATCTTACGATACCCACTAAATGCATAGAGATGGTGTTACTTCATATTCTTAATCCATCACCACACTGGCAATGAATATGAATAAAGTATATCATTATTTTGCTCTACACTGTAGTTGAGCCAGTATTTTCTCAGAAAATAATGATAATTAAAACTTAATTAATTAATAAAGATTAATCTTTTTTTTCATAAGGGTTTGCAACATTTGCAACAGATTCAATATAACAATGGTAATGCCGTGAATTTATCTTGAGATTTTCGTTACTTAGCGAATGAAATAACACTGACGAATATGAGGGGCGAAGCTTACAGATGCTCGAGAGCAATGATCCGGGTCACATTGCAGAAAATCTTGGAACCTTAAAACGCGTAGCGTAGAGAAATTAATTGTGTGTAAGAATACTATTAAATCAACTCGTCTGGTTGGCTGTGGCATAGTAGGTTAAAAACACTTTGCCACCTTGCTAAGAGGAGTTCTACGTCCAGCAGTGGACTGTTAAAGGGTGTTGATGATGATACCATTAAATATTTTTAAGGAAAGTGTTTTTTTTTCTATATTAAGATCCTGCCAAAGTGACTCTACTCTGCCTGATGGAAAGCTTGAATAGAATTCAAGAGTTGTGATCACCATACTCATTGCAAATACAGACAGTGCAGTATGATGACCCACACCATGGCGGCCTTGCGAGATGCTTTTTCACACCCCGTTTAGGGACGTAAAAAGCATGACAGTCATTGTGACAGTGTAAGGCTTACACAGTTACCACGATAACTGTCACTTCTGCATCAAAGGGCCTCCGGTCTCACACTCACCAACGAAACACGACAACACGGATGCTGGCGCTTTAGGTTGGTCTTCTGTGGGAGGGTAGTACTGCTTCGGTCGAGCCGGCCTGTTCGTACTGAAATCAGCGTGGCTCTACTACCTGTTAAACTTAAACTAAAAAGTAAAAATACGTTTGATTTTTTAAAGTTATGCAACTAATGCGTACTTAATCCAACTAGAAATATCCGGTTCATAGTCTGAGAAACTAACCATAGTGAATGAGATCAATGTAAAGATCTATCCAACAAAAGCACATACAAAATAAGACGGATAATTCATTAATAACTGCGCGTGCGCCTCACGTGATGATAATTAATTGTAGCTCTTTTTGTTTGGCATGTGACAATGCTTTTGTTACTTTGTGTTGCTCCGACGAAGTAATTAATTTTCTAATTATCCTTTAATTACAAAATTTATACTATTTTAAGAACCGATGCAAGTGACAGATATTACATTTTTTAAACGGAAACAACCCTCCAAAACCACTTATCTAAAGAGCCTTTGTCCAGCCGTCTGATTCCAAATTAAGCAGACTGCTAACAAACATACCAAATGCCTGCAATTGTAAATAAACTATATCCAGAAACAAAACTAATTATCACACTCTCCTGTGTCTTGATTGATCAAACCCATGACTTCTATGAGCAGTCATGATCGTAGGACGACATGTCAGATAAAAGAAAAAAAACACGATTCAAGACTTTCAATAAACCTATCGCCGTCCACTGCTGAACGAAGGTCTCCCCTAAGGAACGCCAACCATCCCGGTCTTGGGCAATTCGCACCCATCCGCAGCCAGCCACCTTCTTCAAGTCGTCGGTCCATCGCGCCGCAGGGCACCCTACACTACGTTTGCCCAATCGTGGTATCCACTCTAGTACACTTTTATTCAAGACTTGCTGATCATCAAATTATATTCGTCATTATTTCTGAGTCCCAGGACTAAACTCGTCAACAATTGTCTCACTCCATCAAAGTTATGCCGCTTGTAATTGCATTATTTATGGGAAAATATACAAATTACCGTATTTAAACGGCCTTAGGAAACAGAATTATAGTGTTTAGTTAATAAAAGTCAGAATCGTGTGAAATACACTTGGTATTTTCAATAGATGCATTGTTTTGAAGAGTAGATTTCGTAGATAAGACACTGACGTTTAGATTTTACCTACGCTCGTAAGACCTCTTGGAGACTATGTTCCAACAGTCATTAGTTATTTGTCGTTTAGGTATGAGTATTACTAAAATGATCCTTTGTTCACCCAGGTCAGATGTTGTGTGTTCAGCACGGTCATTTGTTCTGTGTATGGGTGTAATTGATTTGGAATATATACATATTTCATACGTATTTAGAAATGTATAAGTATGTCAGTTTAAAAATAAATATTTTTCAAGTAGGTACTAGAGCCACGCTGATTTCAGCAACGAACGGGCAGGATCGATCGGTGCTCTACTACACTTTCACAGATGGTCAATCTAAAGCAACATTGTCTGAGCCGTTGTCTTTCGAGTTTCAGTGCGAAACCAGAGGCCCATTCATGCAGGGTGACAGCGATTGTAGTAAGTGTGCGAGCTTTACACTGCCGCGATATGACTGTCATGTCTTATACGACCTCAAGCAGGGCGTGAAAAAGCATCTCACTAGGCTGCCATAGTGTGGGTCACAATACTGCGTTGTCTGTATTCGCAATGGGTATGGCGACCACAACTTTTTCAATTCTATTTATACTTTCCATCAGGCTCTTAAAATTAGAGTCACTTTGACAATAAAAAAATAGCAAAAAAAGTAAATAGCTGTCACTGGATAACATTGAAACATAATTGACTTACTATAGCTTATCTATCGTGGATGTTAGATACGCTTTTAGGCAAGAGTGGAGCGAATTGGATCATAGAATTTCCTGTATTATAAGGCCTCTTTTGTATTTTCTAAGTAAAATTATGATATTCGCCGAATTAAATCTGTCGAAAGGAATATGCAATATCAATGATAGATGACATTCAACGTAGCAGTATTGTTTTTGAAAAATTTTTTTATCACCCGATTCCTATACTAGAAGTTACATTAAGCTACAAGGCATCACTTAGTAGCTTAAAAACACAGAACTACTTGAAATGAAAAAGTCTTTTAATAGTGTCTACACTCTTTTTGAAAACAAACTAAGTAACTAAAATTCTCAGAACAAAAACTGTTCTATTTTTTTAATCTGTGCAACATTCTGTGTGTTCCATCATTTTAATGCCAGGATCCTATCATCTTCGCGGTCATTAAAGTGATTGGCCGCGTCCCCGTAATTTCTTTTGTCTATGGAATGTATGGAATGGAGTAATAGGTCAGTTTGGTCGCAGTCGGAGAAAGTGACTTGAGTCCTGTGGTGGTACATTAATGTTTCTTAAAAAGATGACCCTGTTTACGCTTATAATTGATTAAGGATTCATAGCATTAAGAGATTTGCACCTGAACTTGGTACAATATAAGATCAGTTTGAAAAAAAGTCAAATATTTTTCACTTTGATTTTTTTACCGTCAGCTTTCCTCATTGTATTTATTTCGAGTCTACATTGTTGTGTGACGGATTAGAATACACTCCTATTCATCCCGTAGGTGTCGTAAGAGGCGACTAAGGGAACAATCTATTCAGGAAAGTATCATTACAAAGAGAAGGAAAACTTGAAACAAACCCTTTTTTTTTAATGTGTGGAAACCCTCTCGGGCCGTCACCCCACCGGGGTTTACGGCGGGGTGGTATGTCGGAATTGGACCGACGTGTGCCACTCTGCGCCTTGAGATAGGAGGGAACCGGGAACCGCTGCTGTCACGACATCCAGAAACTTGAAACATATCCTATTTCAACCCGTTTGGCCAGCGTGGTATAGTAGGACAAAACCTCCTTGCCAAGAGGAGGCCTATGTCCACCAGTGGACTGTAAAAAGCTGTTGATATTGTTGTGTTAGACAGATAAACTCAAGACTTTAAATACAGAATATCTATTCTTCATCAACAGTCTTTAACAGTCTACTGCTGAACATAGACCTCTACTCAGCATACAGGTTTTGGCACACTATACCACGCTGGCCAGACGGGTTTGTATAGCGTTTGTTTCAAGTTGAGTAATGAGATTGCAATGAAATAATAAATCATGATTCACCTAGCGTTTGTTATTCCCAGCATTAGTTTTACCTAAATATCAGTTTTTCCACGAGGTGTCCAGCATAGGACCTCCGCAATCCAAGGGGTCAACTGAATTCAAAGGTCAAACTAGTTCTCAGTACATTTAAGGGCACTGACTGACACAGGAAAGGCTTAACGCACTCTCCAAGGCACGTGCGAGAAACACCGCCTAACTGTCATACTTCGTGTTGTTGGTAAGAAAACTCAATAACACTTTAAGTGTGACCCGGGAATCGAACCCGGATCTTTTGATTGGCAGTCGCATACACTAAACGTTAGACCAACGAAGTAGCTCTCTGCATTAGATGCTTTACATCAAAATTTACACCTAAATAAAGTACCAAAAAGTACTTACATGAGAATTGTGTGTGGGATGCGTGTAGTATAGTCGCAATTCCCACGATATTGCCGCGGTATCGTCTTATGATGACGTGATTATGTCTACGTCTATGTTGCGCGTACGCAGACGCGACAACGATGCACAAAGATTACCGAATTATAACGAGTCTACATTCGAAATTTGAATTTTAATGACTTTTTCACGTGTGTTTTCCAAAAGGACGAGATTATTGTGCGGTAGGCAAGTGTAAGTACTTATATTTACTTTTCGGCTTGTGCGTTTTTGAGACTAAGTACCTCCATGTGGAATCTAGAGATTTTTTATTAGGTAAGCTACATTGTACAATCTAGTTCAATGAGAATTTCAAATTAAGTTTCACATTTTGTTTCAGATTGACAAATTGCCGGGTAAGCAATCGGATAGAATCATAGATTGGGTAGACCTCCGACATGAATATGTGGGCCGTTGAATGAATGACATGAATTTATAATGTGAAAAAAAAATATCGTTAATTAATATTTATTTTCAAAGGAATTTCACAGAAATGTAAAATTTTTAAACGATTTTTTTAATTATATCATACAGTCAAATAAAACCATTAAAATCTAAAGCGTTAGGGTCGTACTACGATCACTAGAAAAGTCTTTTTTATAATTAATATCACATTTGTATTTCATAAACAGGGTCTGACTCACCTATTAGCTAAAAAGGCTACAGCCTAGAACACATTCAACTCTTAGCTTTGGAAACACTAGAGCGCAACGATCGAGGAGGGCACTTGCATGTGAAGGTATGAGGGCTCAAGTAGCGCCAAGCTCTTATCTTTGTTAACTCGAGGGGTCAAGGATCAATGTCGGGGTTCCTGGTCCCCTGGCTATTGGTACCTGAGACGGTGTGCGGTTTTTGGTCGGTTCGAGTCCGATATAACCATCCTTCGGTGGTATCCGTGGGGATTTCCGCATAGTACAAAAAAAAGGGTCAGGATCAAAGGAGAACTCAGCTCATGCTTTGTTGTGATACATTAATCAGTCTCTGGCAGTCAGAACTCGAAATCTGACCTTGTTTACAGAGGAACGGTAAAAACTATTTTTCTCATCCTTTTTCGTAATTCCTTCTTAGTTCTATAATCTTTTATTCTGTCTGTCACACATATTATATAAAGCGAGGAACATTTGTCATTCCTAATTGCCAACATTAACCTAAGAATCGTATTCTACCGCCATTATTCGTAATTAAATTAGAGTGTTCAGAGAAATGTCATGTTTTAATCCATAGTAGAAGGTAATGTTAAAAGGATTACTGTTTTATAACACGGTGATGTCAAAATTTTTTGGTAATATTAGTACATAAAAAAAAACTCAGTATTAAAAAAGAATCTCGGGAAAATTGATGTGTTTAAATGGTCGTTATTATTGTTCAATTGACTAATTGAAACGTTTGAACTGATTTGACTAATGAAATCTCTACTTGTGCTATAAGACATGGGCACAGAAGGGTGGTGCAAGGGCTTGCACTTGAGCACCCTATCAGATAAGAAAATATCGACCCTATACCATTCCTATCTTTTAGTGACAGTTGAGTATTCTGAAAAATAGTGCGAGAAAGAAACGGAGGCTTTTTGGTAGAGAGCGCGCACTCTTGTTTTTTTTTGCATTGAACTCGATGAGATTCGAACGTACGGTTGACCTAGTGGTTTAAGCGGTCTCTATGTCGCTCTCTACTGCACTAAGTGTTGTGGGTTCAAATCTCACATGGCACAACACTTTGTGTGATCTACAAATTGTTGTTCTAAGTCTGGGTGTTCTTTGTGTCCGTTTCTTGTATGTGTGTAAAGTCCTCCGCGACACTGGATTTCTTCCTAGTGCAGGCGCTGTCTTTAAAAAAAAAAATAAAAATCTCATAACCTCATATTGACGGATAAAGGAGAATGGACAGTAAAGAACTCATTTTTCCATGTGGTAGGGATCAATATTTGGGTACAGCGCCATCTATTCAAAATTGATGTAACTATCAAAAATATAAAGGTATGTATTGCTTTACTTCGTGTAAACATGTCAATAGTAATACTAAAAACCTATAGATGGCGCTGTTTTACATTACATAAAATTATTGGAGTGAGCTAAACAAAATTAACTTAGAAATTACATTCTAAAGAGTTAAAATATATTGTAGTAGTTTATATATTACGTTACGGAGCCACAAAAATTACTTGTATTTCTTTTAGCCTACTTTCAGATGGTATTATGTACACACGTCGCTATACTATACCATATTTATTCTATACTATGTATACACTAAGAATTTAACGATATTGGGACCTCTACCATTGTTTTATGTACCATAACAATTTAATAACAATGATGATAATTATTGATCAACTATTTTATGATAGAATTGTGCGTTTTACTGTTTCTGTTGTCGAACACTAATTATTCATTTATTCACTGTTCCGATGAGAACACACGAAGTTGTAATTGTGGTGTGAATGTTATTTTAGATCGGTACAATGTATACCTACTCAATATTGCAAAAGGTTTTATCTGTTTTTGCTGCTGTTCGCTTGGCTGGAAACAAAACTGCTTAAGAATGTAATCGTGTCATCAACAGAAGTATTTTTTTTTTCCATCAGGTTGGTCTTCTGTGGGAGGGTAGAGAAAGTAGTACTGCCCCAGTTGAGTTGACCCCTTCGTATTGAAATCAATGTGGCTCTACTACCTACTTATAAGCCCCAGTCCTAATCTACTAGTTCTACCTACTTAAGTCCTCCTACCCAGTCAGTAAGATTGGTGTAAGAAAAGGTACAGCGAAAGTTCGGTTGACCCAACCCGTTCGTACTGAAACCAGCGTGGCTCTACTTGAGTAAGTCTTAACCCTAATCTACTAGTCCTACCTACTTAAGTCCAGCCTGGTCAGTAAGATTAGGGTAAGAAAAGGTATTCAGGATGGGTAAGTAGTCCTAAGACAGCAATTTAAGACCTTATTTGGTGTCCAATACCTGAATTTTAGGTATGTTTGTAGTGTTACCCGCTAAAGATATATATAAAAGATTTTCAACTTACCTGTATGGTCTGTACGGCCTAGGGTTGGAACATACAATGGCCTGAGTTTCACCTGAACTGCTGTTAATTTCTTTTGAGCTTTTGGGTATTTAAAATTGTACGTATATAAACGTATGTATGCTTGGAAAGTCCTCCGAGGCATAGGATATATTACAACTGCAGGAGATGTCTTTTCAACCGTCTGTCGTCAAGAGAAGGTTCTATGTTCTGTTTTATAGAAAAGATTCTGTCGAACACACGGCTGAGATTAATTTTACAGATCAATACGGACCGTAACAAAAGAGACACAAAATATTTGAAAACAGAGATCGATTAAAAATAAATAATGATGTGAACATGACTTGTGGAAGTCGTAACAATTCTGCTGAACTGGTTCTAAAATGCATTTCAATTGCACAACAATTTAGATTATTAATAATACTTTCGATGGTACACAAAGGGGAGTTGAGTTTAATGATTTAGGTGGTGGCTTTCGTGATGCTTTTGATATGATGGCTCCTAACAATTGTCTGTCAGAGAGAGACCAAAACGGAATAAGTTGGAGGAGGCCTTGGCCTAATCTAGGAGGGATCTGGATGTCGTAATAGCAACTGTACCCGAATCCCTCCTATCTCAGGCGCAGACTAGCACACCTTGTGGTTTTAGTCGGTCCGATTCCGACACACCAACCCGCCGTAAACTCCGGTGGGGTGACGGGGGCTTCCACACGTTAAAAAAAAGGCCTTTGCGAAATACAAACGGACTTATAGAACGTAAACAAGCACCAAAAACGCGAATAGTGTAAATTACGAGTATGTAAAAATTTTAAATAACAGTACGGTAGTGTAAGAAGCATCTATCTTATGTCTGAATGAAAGGCTTTATAATAATTAAAAGGCTACACGTCTAAATTGATTTATTATCTTGAAGTTTTTCTACCCAACTAAGGGTTACCTTTGATGAGGTAATATGTTACTTATCTATAAGTAGAGTATGAATATTTAAAGTAAGTTTTCTATTACGTTTTGATGTCGTATTTACTCACTGTTTACTAAATACCGCCAAGTGGACCTTTTTACTAAACTAAGTATCAATCTTTGATTAAGATCGTAATCGTTCGTTTTGTATTGCTACAAATATAACTATAAGTTGATTTTATGGAGAGTATCTTAAATCAAAATTTATGTAAATCTCGATCATAAACTGTACAAAACAACAACTAATAAAGACGTGGTGAGTTTTTGCCCCTTTTCTTCGGATGTTTCGAAAATTTTGAATGTTACGTTTGATTTATTCCCATCCAAAACAAATATTGTGTGACAAACACGATCACTTTGTTATTGTATTTAGGTGTATTTTATCTAAAATACTATATATATATAGCTAAGAGTTACGAATTATCGCTCTTGGATTACCTCAGAATTGAAGGGAAGAAGTTTGGGTTCGATAATCGCAGCAGCATAAGAATTAACGAAATAAATGCTTAACATCAATTGATTCTCTTTCTATAATCGCTAACACCTCTATTCTCTTGTATTATTGGCTAATATTTTATTTTGATCACGTGATTTAGCGTTGACATGACGTCATTCATAAAATTGTTAGTTTTCTAATGACGTTTATGCTTGTAGGATGTCAACTTGGCTAGGGGGCTGATTACTGTGGAGCCGTGACGTCTACTCGTACATGTTACGTACGCGGCTCTTCCAAGACTAAAATTAAACTTGTCAGTTAATTTTCAAATTTAACTTGTAAATTCCAAAAACGATTTCTATTTTGAAATTTTTCCTCGAGACTAGAATTTATTACACAATCTTTTAATAATTGAATACCAGTAAACTTTCCTGTATCCCACTAGCGCTCATTAAAGAAATTAATGTGATATTTCAATAGTTCTTTCAATATTGTAAGGTTACACAAATTTCATTTAAAAGAAAAGTTTTAAAATGTCTCCGAACAAAATTAAGTTTAAAGAAAATGTTCTAAAATTAAAAGTCACAGCACATAGAATCGAAAGTTCGTATTAAAACATCTCTCAGTGAATCTAATCTTAAGACTAATTTTAAGTAGTGATTTTGTTATTGATCGTTACTTAAATTGAAATTCACTGATGCGTACTTAAGTAAGCGGTTACTAATTTTAGAACGAAGATTATGTCATGTCATTTTACTATTGTGTAATATTGCCACAGTAAGAATAATATACGACTTATTGACAAAAGAACCCATTTGCTTAGGAGTTTATATAATAATTAGTTAGAGAACAAAAAACAGAATAAAAATACACCACTATTTAATACATATTACTGTGTAAAATATTTGCGCAGCGCTCGACTACAAAATACAGATTAAATATAATTCTGACGTATCAATAACTACCCTCGTTTTTTAATCTTCGTTTATTAGCTATTTTTAACAATGGCAATTCTTTACATACATAAAGAGATAATGAGAACGGGAGTATGATATCTTTAATACGTGACTATGCATTTGGGGTGATTATTTTAGGGGACAATGGGGAAATTTCTATTTTACTATTTTTAGGGTTCCATTTTTATATTTATAACGTAAGTATAAATAGTTACATCAATCTTTAAAGTTTTAATATTCAAATAAAACCTTAAATTCTAAGAAGTATTTAAGACTATATTCTGTAACCTTTTTGATAATTAAAAATTTAAAGATGGTAAGAATAAATAAATAAATAAATAACCTCGCACATCTCACACACGGCTGCCTGATTCCAAATTAGGCAGAGCTTATTCAATGGTGACCAGACTGCTGATTAACATACTTAAACATTTCTAAGTAATAAATATCATAGATAAATTACATTCTATAATAACAAAAAAAAATATCGTGTTTATCACATAAATATTTGTCCTGGGTGGGAATCGAACTCACGATCTATGGTTAGCAGTCAGGGTTATAAACCTCCAGACCAACAGGCCCGTAAAATATTTATGAAAGCAAATACCTAATTACACTCAAATGTATGTAAAAATATATGTAAAAATGTCAGAGCTTCTTTTAGAATAGAATAAACTTGATTTGCCACCAGCTAATACATTACATATAGAAGCATATCAGTTGAATGACAATGTACAAATGGTGGCCTTATCGCTTAAAAGCAATTCTTTCCAAGCAACCTTTGAATGTGAAAAATAAACTTTAAAAAGATGGTCAGTTTTGGTGTGAGAATAAATAAAAAAATGAATTTGTAAAAGATTTCAAATAATTCAAATAAGACTAAATAACAAAAGAATTATTGAATAGAATACATATTAATATAAACAAATAAATACATACATACATAAATATATATTATGTACATTCTCATTACAAAGGAAAATAACAAATAAATATGATTGGGGTATATGGTAAATTAAAACGACAGGTAATGTTCTTTGAAGATATTTTAAATACAGGCAAAGATTTGTAAGGCCTTCTTACCATTTTTATTATATAATATACCTAATTTATTTTTCTTTTTATACCACTTAATGAATTTAGTCAAATTTTATAAGAAATAGAGAAAGAAAAAAATATATTCCAGCATGATGCGTAAGTATTTTTGAATACAGACATTTTCTCACATAATTAATGAAAATATAAGTTTTATAAATAAACGACAAAAATGTATTTTTGTTTAATTATTTTACCAAAGACTAAAACAATTTTTTTTTAAAACGTACATATACACTGACGCACATAGTAATTAAAATATAAAATCAACAGATATTTTGGTTCTTTCACACTCTCTGTGGGAGACCACCGCTAATTGGCCCTTAAAAAACAGTAATCTTCAATTTAAAAATAACAAACGGAACCCAGTCATTTCTTCTCGCGTTCTTCGCTTGGCTAAACATAACTCGTGGATGGATGGCACTTTGATGTTTATTTATTCAGCCATGCAAAATACACGAGGGTGAGGTAGTTCCGATTTTTAATCTATGAATAATAAAAAAAAAACAGTACAGGTCAGTAATGGCAGTGAATTCATTGTTAAAAACTACCAAGAATAAAATGGCATATACCTACGGTTTATGTGTCGTAGTTGGCTGTTAAGATGATGTTAAGATATAAGTCATTTTTACATAAGAATTTACTTCATTTTACCATTTAGTACATCGCTGGACCTCTCTTCAAAAAAAGAGATTTCGGCCTACTATACCACGCTGTCAAGATGGGTTGATATAGAGCTTATTTCAAGTTTCCCTTCTCTATACAATACTATTGAAGTGCGTAGCTTGCTCGTCTCTTACTACACCCACGGGATGATAGACGTAGTGATGGTGACACGCCATATTCTTCATTTAAAACGGACATCTTGACTAAAAAAGAGAAAGAGAATGGTCATCCGACCTATCTATAAATACAAAATTAACAATGTATTTCTTGATAGGTCACTGGTGCTGGTTTTGGGCTCCGGTTTTCATACTTAGGCCCTACAATATTCTTTACGTGTGGAGGTAATTTTGACTACATGAACCGACCCAGCTCCTTTCTGAAGTGTAGAAACCTCTTAGGTCATTCTCTGACTACTAGAAGCCATAATCTATTAGATATGATATTTACCCGTTGTGTGGTAACTCCTTCGCATTTCAGGATAACTTTGACCAGTGGTTTCTTCTGATATGAAACCTCCCCTACAAAGAGGACTGCCAGTTGTCAGTTCAGGCTACGTGTGCTGCTATATTACCATAACTATTTGTTGTCTAATACTAACACTGATCAGTTTAAAAGTAAATCGCGGTGAGTGTTAAACTAGAACCAGTTTGGACTACCCTAGTTGTACTTAATTTTTCATTGTGTGATATATCGACCAAATTACATTGACCGTGGTTTTTTTTTAAAACAAGTCTCGCGCTAATAATATATTTTTGTGTCGTATGGGACTTTATAGACGTAAATGAAACGGACACAAAGAACATCTAGACTTAGAAAAGTATTTTGTGAATCACTCAAAATGTTGTCTTACGCGAGCATCGAACCTACAAAACTCAACGCAGAAGGAAGTAGCAATTAAACCACCACGTGATACTTCAAAACTAATAGGTTCAGAGGGACACTGTCTCTCAGTTAAAACAAAAACTCTCTTCTTTTAGACTATCTGTGTGGCTTATTTTGACGATTCAATATTCAAATATGCGACAAAAATAATAATTACGAAAATATCACCTACAAAAACATCGGTCACCCATCTGTTCACTGACCTTATTTAAATCCATACTACACTATTATCGCTTTAGGCTAAACAAAACTATTGATAATGACGATGACCACTTACCTACCCTCCGATTTTATAGTCACCCTTAATACAGAATTATGGTGGATATTGTTCTTTTCAGCCCCTATCATAGGGATTATAGCTGCGGGCGAAAAATTCTATTGTCGTTAGAAATCCCCGTAAAAGGTGATATTTAGAGGTAAAATTATATTGTCTATTTTTTTTAATAAGGACGCGTGGACATTGAACGCTTTTAATTTTTATTTGACTAAGGATATAGATAATTAAAATACATTTATACACTAGCTTAATAATAATTGTTAACTCATCTCTGACCGTTTCCGGTGGAAAGGTATTTATTTGTATGGCAACGGACAACCTTTGCACCAGGAACGAATCAAAAAGGGAGTCCACATTAACCTCTTTAAGTCTACGACCCAGATGCAGGTCCCTCACAAATCTCCCGGTGTCGGCAGCCCAGCTAACCTAGGTCTCCACCACCACAGGGACGAAGTTAAATGATTCGCATTCTCAGGCTTCTGGAGTCCTCCCTGCCGTACCTCACAATTGAGGTACATCCCGGGTACTCATGCCCTAGGGCAAGACGCTGTCGTACCCCTCACCGCAAAGAAAATGAAATGACCATTGTAATTCTACAAGTATTTTCAAGGAAAGCACTGCTGCTTTCCTGCGAAAGTCTTAAAAAAAATGGTGAAGTTGAATAACCTGATATTACTGCCTTAAATAATTTTTGAGAACAGGTAGTTTTTATATATTTGCCTCCGTATTTACAAATCAATAAAATTATCTTTGCAATTTAGATATGTAAGCATGAATCGTGTTTGTGTTTATTAAATAAGTTTAGATTTTACATTTTGAAAATATTATGCGGTGTCTTCTTCAACTTCACTTAGACGTCTTCTGCCTTTTACGTCCCCAAGCGGGGTGTGAAAAAGCATCTCACAAGACCGCCATAGTGTGGTTCACCATACTTTATTGTATGCATTTGCAATGAGTATGGTGACCACAAGTCTTGGATTCTATTCATGCTTTCCATCAGGCAGAGTATAGTCACTTTGGCAAGCTCTTAATATAGAAAAAAAAACAAACAACAGCTTTGCTCTGTTAGAGTCTAAACTAAAGTGTATAAGTTCTAAAATATAAAATAAAATAAAAATCTATGTAATTTTTTTATCAATACATTAACATGAAAATATCTATAATAAATACCACTGAATATATTTACTATTTACTGACTAAACAATGAAGCCACCAATAATTGTGTTCTGGTGGAATACAAACTCTTTCTTAAAAAGCAGACAGAGAAGCACTTAATCCTATTAATATTATAAATGCAAAAGTTTGTATGGATGTTTGATACTATCACGCAAAAACTACTGAATGGATTGAGATTAAACTTTACAGTAACATAGCTTATACTCGTACATCAGAATAACATATAGGATACTATTTACCGCGGTATCCCCCATATACGCGGGAGGAGCCGTAGGTAAAAACTTGTGTGTCTCTAAAACTACTAGTCACATTTTGAAAATCATGCTTGCAGTTCATAGACCAACGTTTGTGATAGATTAAAGGAATTTTTAATTAACGGAGATTATCAGTAGGTTACAGACTCGTATTGTTATGAATTTTTAAATATATTACGTTTTTTGGAGTCCCCGTCTGTGAAGTCGAAAGTGTTGGGTTCGATTTACACCCAGGACCAACAATTATGTGATTAAGATGATCAGTTTTTCGGTGTTGTGTGTAATAATTTATTTATAATGTGTTTGTTTTAATAAATATTTAAGTATGTTTATGTTAGTAGTATGGTTATCATTGTAGGCAGCAGAACTGGTACTATAATACCTAGACCTACTGATGTAAATAGGTAGGTACATTTACACTTTTTTTGTAAATACATACATATTATACATAGAAAACATTCAAATTTTGAAACAAATACTTAGAAATCATTGAAACATTTCGTTCGACACGGGAATTGAACACGAGATCTCAAATACAGCACACGCATTCACCACCGCTGCACCGCCGAGGCAGTCTGTGGTAGACTATAGCAAATTTATTAAAATAGGATATTATGGAAGCTCCTTTACGTCAATTATCATAAATTTATTTCAGTAACTTTGAATTTAATCAACATTTTGACCTCTACCCACAGTGAATATAATTACTATTCAGTAAATACATCCGTAACAAGAAATTACCTTAAACCCTCATTTTACCAAAGAACATTATCTATTACTCAAGGGGTTACTAGTACAAGGGTAGTGTGGCGTTAAGGGTAGCCGTAAGAATGTGCCTTGCTCGCTGAACGCAGTAATTGAAAATAAGCAAGCTACTTGGATGTATTGTAATTGGATAGGTACATGATCTATTTATTTGATCAATATACCTTTTGCTAGGTAGTAGAGCCACGCTGATTTCAGCACGAGCGGGCCGGTTCGACGGGGGCAGTACTACCCTTCCACAGAAGATCAACCTAAAGCGCCAGCGTCCGTGTTGTCGTGTTTCGTTGGTGAGTATGAGACCGGAGGCCCATTGATGCAGGGGTGACAGTTATCGTGGTAACTGTGTAACCCTTACACTGTCACGATGACTGTCATGCCTTTTACGTGCTCATGCGGGGTGTGAAAAAGCATCTCACAAGGCCGCCATAGTGTGGGTCACCATACTGCATTGTCGGCATTTGCAATGAGTATGGTGACCACAACTCTTGGATTCTATTCATGTTTTCCATCAGGTAGTGTAGAGTCACTTTGTCAAGCTAGAATAAAAAAACCTATTTAAAGACTAATAATCTTTACTGTATTAAAGTAGACGAGTACCTAGTTTCTACTCTTTTAAATAAAATGCCAAATGAGATACAGACTTTGTACAAAGAGAAAAACGCTACATATCAACAATCCACGTAATTGTAATTGTAAATGACGGATTAAGAACACATAGTGTTACCACCACTATTCATCCCGTGGGTGTCGTAAAAGGCGACTAAGGGAACAAGTATCCAAGACTACATCATTATTAAGAGAAGAAAAAATTCCAACCCGCCTGGTCAGCGTGGTATAGTAGGCCAAAACCTCCTTGCTAAGTAGAGGGCTATATCCGGCAGTGGACTGTAAAAGGCTGTTTATGAACGTAACTAACGACTCATTGTTACCTAGATATTGCTCTGATTGCACGGTTGGCCCAGTGGTTTAAGCGGTCACCACGCTGCTCTCTATTGCGCTGAGTGTTGTGGATTCAAACCCCACATGGGACAACAGTTTGTGTGATCCACAAACTGTTGTTCTGAGTCTGAGTGTTCTTTGTGTCCGTTTCTTGTATATTTGTAAAGTCCATCGCGATACAGTTTTTATTTCTGTTGCGGACGTTGTCTTTTTGAAAAGAAAAAAAAGGTAGACGCTACGAGGTCTTAGTGGTACAATTTTAAGTTGTATATCTGTAACATTGAATCTCTCTCACAATTTAAAAGCCAAGGTCTTATCGATGGAGTAATCCCCACTCTTCTCTGTTTTCTGCTATCTGTTTAACCTCTTCATAGGCTACGACTCCCACTTTCTCCTTACTTACTGTATGTATTTTTATCTCAGCCGTCCTAGGACAGAGGCCGAAATAGGGATTCTCGCGGCGATTAGCATATGTACAACATCCCAACACCAAACGTGGGCCGTGGCGCGTCAGGCATGATCACCTCGCCTGGTTGGAGGATCACCCCTTTGTGTCGGAGGGACATGACATCCGTCCCTCCACAGGATGCACAAACATACATACGTGTTGCTGGTAAATCAGGCAATAACAGATGTGGCAATGAAGGGACAGACGTGGGGGAACAATGTCACTCGGTTTTGTTCTTATGTTAATGTTATGACCATTTTTAATGCTAAATTATTCTCTATTAAGTAGGTGCTATCTGTGTGGCAATGAATTATGAATACAAAGTGTCACGCGATTACTCAACTGATCATCATGAAATTTTGTACGCATGTTCTTGGAGGTATTAGAAGCAACGTAGAATACTTTTTATTGAAAAAAAATATATTTAAAATGATACGAAACTTAATGTGGCAGACCAAATTCCACGCGAGCGAAGCCACAGGCAAAAGCTAGTAAAATATAATTTAAAAGGAAGTTGTTGTTCCCTATCAAACTTTCTTCAATCCACGCTAGGCTTCACACGTGCATGGCGAACGGTTCCGTAAGTAATTATTAATTGTGTTTGATATCTTTCAGATAAGATATAGTCATCAACGATACCCTTAATTGCATTTTAGGGTATACCACCATAGACAACTTAGGGTGAACCATAATGATTAAGATAAATTACATTTTACAAAACACGTGTGCTGTTTAAGTAATTTTTAAAGAGTTTTAAATATAATTACCAACACTTATAATCTTGTGACGATTAGTTTCGGTTTCTTTTACGAGGGTGGTTCCGAATTCTTTTTTTTTCTATTTCAAGAGCCTGCCAAAGTAACTCTACTCTGACTGATAGAAAGCATGAAATCCAAGAGTTGTGGTCTTCACACGACGATCCTCACTATGGTGGCCTAGCATGATGCTTTTTCACGCCCACTTGGGGACATAAAAGGCCAGTCATCGTGGCAGTGTAAAGTACGCCTACTTACCACGGTAACTGTCCACGGTTTCGTACGCACAGTGTGGCTCTACTACCTTCAAATAATTGACTCTTGAGTCATCACATCACATCAACAATCTTTAATAGTCCACTGTTGGACTTAGATCTTTCCTTAGCAAGGGAGTTTGGCCTAGCATACCACGCTGGTCAGACGGGTTGGTATATTGTATTAGGTTTTCCTTCTCATGCAGTGATGCAGCCCTGCATAATTTGTTCCCTTAGTCGCCTTTTACGGCACCCACGTGGGAGGGGTCTGTATGAGTTCATAACAACAGAACTACGAACGCTGATGCGATGTCAGCCTGAAGAAGTACGTCCATACGTAAAAAAAGGGGGTTGATTCAAGTTTTCCTTTTTTTGCAGTTTTGTTGCAATGTAGTTTGTTCCTTTAGTGCCTCTTACGATGTCCACGGGATGAATAGCAATAGTGGCAATGTGTGTTCCTCATCCGTTACCACACGTAAAGCACCTGAGGCCCACTGATGCAGGGGTGACAGTTATCGTGGTAACTGTGTAAGCCTTACACTGCCACGATGACTGCCATGCCTTTTACGTCCCCAAGCGGGGTGTGAAAAAGCGATTCACTAGGCCTTCTTGCATTTGCAATGAGTATGGTGACCACAACTTTTGGATTCTATTCATGCTTTCCATCAGGCACAGTAAAGTCACTTTGGCAGGCTCTTAATATAGGAAAAAAAACCTACTCAAATAAAAATAGCTCTATAGAGTATTTAAAATGGTCATAATATTAACATAAGAACAAAAACGAGGGACATTGTTCCCCCACGTCATGGTCGCTTCACCGGCACATCTGTTATTGTCTGATTTAATAGCAACACGTGTGTATGTTTGTGCATCATTATCAGTTCATTGTAGTGAAATAAGTAGGAGTGAATAAGTAGTTATTATATTGAAGCTAACTGAAATCACATGCGTAGAAATTAAGATATTGTGTCTTGTTCTTGTGTGACGACACTAAAAGTTGACAGTGACAGTTCTAAAAGAAATTTTTTTAGCGCGTTTAAATAAAAAACCAGCTCAAAATAGATCTAACTTGGTTCAAAGAAATCGGTCCAGCCGCTCACGCATGATTTTGTAAAATAGGGATTCTTTTTTATATAAATACTAGCTTACCCCGCGAACTCTGTTCCGCCTTATAGTCAATAAATACGCGGTTTTTTTTACTTAAACCCGTTCTAACGGGATAAAAAGTATCCTACGTCCGTCTCCTGGTTCTAAGCAACCTCCCCTCCAATTTTCAGCTAAATCCGTTCGTCCGTTTTTGAGTTATAAGTGGTGTAACTAACACCACTTTCTTTTATATATATAGATTAGGGTGTCCCTTAAATTTCAAGTTCGATATTTTTTTACGCATACCTTCTTAAAAGTTTCGTAATAACCCTATATTGTCTAGAAAAAAATATTAGTTCGATATATAAACGATAACCCGTGCCGACTTGCTATTTAAACTTGTCGATACAAGTTGCTTAAGTACTGCCCAGTGACCTGTTACGACATGTTTTATTTGCCATTTCGTACGTGATTTTTGAGACTATTAGTGCTTCATTGTTTAGTGCGTAAACATGTCGGTGGAATTACGGAGTGATAAACAAAATATTTTTCTTATCGGATTGACTAGCTACCAAATAAATGGTGCAAAATTACCATCTAATCGACAAGTTCTCTCAGTCCTATTTTACAATATTCGTGAGGTTAAATTGACTGTTAGTGAAAGTGCAAATCTTGTGATTAGGGAGTGCATCATATATTGGGAAAAAGCAAGAATTCCAACAAGGGCATTTCCTAACTGCGTGAAGAAACTTATTGATTTATTGTTTGGAGAGAGTTGCAAAAAAATTGTAAGAAAACTCAGATTACGTTTAAGAGTCGTGAGAACAATTTTATAATTAATCTTGATAATTTGTTTGATATTGCACATGCTGATGCTTTTGAGAGAATGAAAATAGAGGAAGATAAATTATTTTTAATGAAACAGAGAGAGGGAGGTCGACCGGGATGCTTAGGTTGTGTAGATAAAAAATTGGCGGAAAAAGAACAAAGATCTAGACAACGACGATTGGAAGAAGAGGAAAGGATTGTAAGACAAAGAGAATCACTAGCTGTTGCATCTACTTCCACCACAAATAACTTAGACAGTGTAGAAGATTCAGACGAAGAACAGATCTTGAATTCTGAACTCAGCTTGCCGGACGTTCCCTGCCATGAACAAAGTTCAAAAAGAGGTAGAAAGAATCTTATAACACCTAAACTAGTTGCAGCTTTAGATCGATGCCAGTTAAGCATTAGAGATACCGTTTACATTCTTAATGCGGTGGTAGAAGCGCTTGGTCTGAGCAGCGATGATTTCTGTATTAACAAATCCTCGATTCAGCGAATTCGTACTGAAACTAGAAAATCAAGGGCAGAAGCAATAAAATCTAACTTCCAAAACAATGTACCCGACATAGTCACAGTCCATTGGGATGGAAAACTATTACCGGGGTTGGATGTACGGAGTTCAAAAGAAGAACGCTTGCCAGTTATAGCTTCATTTGACGATAGAGAGCAGCTTCTTGCAGTGCCGAAACTAGAAAGTTCTTCTGGAAAACATCAAGCGAAGGCTGTATCAGCAGCTCTCTTTGACTGGAACCTTTATGATAAAGTGCAAATAATGTGCTGCGACACAACAGCTTCCAATATGGGCCCTTTCAATGGAGCTTGTGCTATTTTGGAGCAAACTTTAGGAAGAGAATTGTTGCTTTTCGCCTGTCGTCATTATGTTTATGAATTGGTCCTAAAAGCTGTCTTTGAAACCAAGATTAAGCAAATTACTAGTAGCCCAGATATTCCGATGTTCAAAAAGTTCCAAGAAAATTGGAAAAACATTGATTGTACTAAAATTGAACCATCTCTTAATTTCGTAAAAGCACGGGTTGCCGAGACAGACATTCAAGCGTTGTTACTATTTTATAAGGCAGAATTAGATAAAGGTTTTGTAAGAGATGATTACCGTGAATTGGTCGAACTGTGCGTAATACTTTTAGGAGGAGACACAGAGGAAAAATTAAAACTAAGGCCCCCCGGAGCTATACATCAGGCACGCTGGATGGCGAGAGCGATCTATTCTTTAAAAATATGTATAAATAAAATGCAGAGTAACTGCGAAGGACAAAAAGGCTCTACAAGATGTTTGCTTATTTCTCGTAATATTGTATGTTAAACCTTGGCTCGAATGTACAGTGGCGACCAAAGCACCTAATCAAGATTTGCGCTTCTTGAAGATGTTAAAAGAGTATGAAAAAGTTGACGCAACAATTTCTAAAGCTTCTATAAGCAAGTTCAGCCATCACTTGTGGTATTTATGTGAAGAGACAGTCATTCTATCACTATTTGATGATGAAGTTGACAACCAAACTAAGAAGAAGATGATTGCCAACTTCAACAGGGACAAAATCTCGGATTTTAGCAAACGCTATGACCCGTCGAAGGAAGAACTGACTCAAAAGTTGTTTGGTAAGTTAAATTGACTTATTGTTGGATTTCAATTTCAATGTCCAATACTTATTTATTTATTTTCAAAATTGTTGTTGATTTTTATTTGTTATTTAACTTATTTTTCTTTTTTTTTAGACAAAGCACTGGATGATTTCGTATCGGAAAAGAGCAAACAATTTTTATCACGACTGCAGATCGACGACAGTTTTCTAAAGGAAGATGTATCTTCTTGGAATAACAATGCTGCTTTTCTGGAGGCTAAAAGAAGAATAAGTTATTTGAGAGTTGTAAATGATACTGCTGAAAGGGCTGTTAAATTAATGCAAGATTTTAACGGACTTATCACGGCTGAAGGAGAACAAAAACAGTTCTTGCTGCGCTGTGTCCAGGAACATCTAAAATTGTATCCAGACTGTGACTGACAGTAAAAAAACTACTCTAAAAAGAAGTTACCCTGAATGATTCTTATTTCTTTATGTTTTTAATTAAAGATTAATGTTCATCTAATTTATTATTTAATTTTATTCACTTAATTCATTGCATTTATAGTGAAATTATAGCAGACTGAAATTTTAGGACAAAACACGTTTTTTACTAAACTTTGAAGCTCGGTCGGCACTGGTTACAATTATGCTAGATTGATAAAATTTTATATTTAAGTATCTTATAGCATTAGTAAAAATTATAGAGGGTATGCATTTCGAAATTGGAAAAAAAAATTTTTTTTGTCATATAAGGGACACCCTAATATAGATATATGTGATTAGTTCTAAAACAATCTGTTATTACTTCCTATTTCGTATTAATTTCCAAAATTTTGAACTTCTATACAATGATATATGATTTATTTTATCGCTTTCGGGACAAAAATTGAAAAAAAATTTTTCTTAAAACTTCTTTTCAAAACTTCTAGTTTGTAGCCCCCGCGGTGTTTGTAGCTTTCCATGTCTGAATTGAAAATATTTCATAAAAATGCCACTTGGTCAGTTAACCCTTCAATAATAAATTAAATTTACATTACCTAAGTGGTACTAAGGACCATTAACGTGTCGTAGTGCAGGAGCAACCACTGTGACTCCTGCGCACGCCATCCGCGCATGCGCTAACCCTTTCGTGAATATCAAATAACTTGTACTTTACGTATTATAACGCAACTGTTGTATATTACTCACCACTTTATCAATACCTTATGAATGTTAAGTAAAAGTATGTTTGTAAGTTAGAATGTGTGTCGCAGTTGTAGCGTATGCCACTGCTGTGCTTGAGGTCTCGGGTTCGATATCCAGGTCGGACCAAATGTTTGCATGATCTGGAAATATTTGTTTTGGAGTTTGGATGTTGTCTATGTATAACATGTATGAGTAAGTATTTACAAAAAATATGTATATATTTATATTAGTTGTCTAGTACCCATAGTACTAGCTTTGCTTAGTTTGGGACTAGATGGCGTTGTGATCATTTTTATGTTCAAGGCTAAATTTAGTTTAAGGCCGTGGAAGAGCCACGTCTCGGCCCATGACGGCCGGTGCGACCACAGCTTGATAGAAACCTATGTTGAGTAATGTTTTCTTTGTTTTTAGTAAAGTAAAGTAACGCGCTTCCCCTCGAAGTCAGGATGGCTAAAAGTCGCGACTCGTTTAGGGTTCGGGTGAAGAAGCTTCTGCTGGCTGAAACGGCGAAGTCTTAGTTCACCACCTGGTATTGGTATATCTTATAGTGGTAATATGTATGCACGTATGTATATGAGTTGTGTGTATGTGTATTATATATGTATGTATGTATGTGTTATATATTTATGTGTTTATGTAAGTATATTTACTTATTTATGGTCTATCTGGTATATATATACTTCTCTGACAATTACTTCTTATCCTTAAGTGCACCTATCTGATATCTTGTCTGCGTCACCCAATCGGTTGACTGGCAGAAAATGCCTTAGGCATTAAGTCCGCCGATGCATGTGCATAAAGTTATAAATAAATAAATAAATAATGTTACACTTTAAAATTATTATTTCATAAAATCAACAAAGAATGATTCCTTGAGATCGTAGATCGAGACTGCCATTTCAGATGGCAACAAATCCTATATCACATCTCATAAAGGTTTAACACTAGTACTTGATAGTAAATTGTAATTGTTAGAGAAACACGACTCCTGCGCACGTCGCTACCGCGCATGCGCGACCCCTAAATGAATATCAATTAACCGGTACGCCACATACATCTGTTCCGATTAGGTACTTGTACTTAGAAAAATGTTACACCTGGATTTTCCAAACGAGTTTTATGGATGATCTGGTCAGATTTTCATAAATTTTACACCATACTAGCGACAAAAATATCGACTTTCAGACATAATAGGCGGTGTGTGGTAACGGATTAAGAATACATAGTGTTACCACCCCTATTAATCCCGTGGGTGTCGTAAAAGGCGACTAAGGGAACAAAGTAAACAAGACAACATCATTACAAAGAGAAGGGAAACTTGAAACAAACCCTATCCCGTCTGGCCAGCGTGGAATAGTAGGCCAAAACCTCATTGCTAAGGAGAGGTCTATATCTAGCAGTGGACTGTAAAAGGCTGTTGACAAATGGGCGGCACTCATAAAAAATCGGTTTCCGGGATGGATATTATCTTATCTGAGAAAATTAGGTATTAAGAGTCAGACTTGTACTTGTCCGGTTTTATTTTGAATTTCTATAACAAACGTACTAAAAAATCTCATACAAAATTCATATAGAATTTAATTAGGACAGAATTTCACATAATGGTTGTAAAAGAGAAAGAAATTAATTACTAATATTTTATTAATCAAAATTATTAAAAATCAATTAAAAAAATAACTTTTAACACTTTTTAAATCGATTGTACTTAACCCTGAACTGCGCGGTAAGTATTCAGATCCCACTTAAGATACTAAATATTTGCATACAAAATTATTGTTTGGTGACTGTCCGTCTGTTTTTTCCGCATTACTACGTAACGTGCCAGTGTGGTATTTCATAGGTAATGGTCGATTGATTTTATGTTGTGTATTGGTGACTTTTGTTAGGAACTGTTATTGATAGTTTATGAATGGTTACTCAATAAACGATTTTTACAGATGTCAAATATGAGGGTGTGTTTTGAATATTATTAAAGGGATGCTATTAAACTATGGATAAGTAGTTATATTTTTTATATTTTTAAAATTGTTGTTGCCAATCAAGTAGTATCGTCGTTACAAACGATTAAGACACTCGTTCTAACAGTAAAAATACTAAGTTGGATGTATTTTTCCATAAATGCTTGGGCTACTATATTTTTGAATCACAAAAGAATTTACTATACATTTGTATAAGACGCCATAGGTATAATGACAACTTTTTAAGTGCTCTGTAAGCGCAAGTCTGGGCGTGATAGGTGAGGCCATCCGTCACCCTAGCAGAAGCAGGTCAGGATGGCAGCGGAACGTGCTACGGAGCACACGCTCTTTTGGGGTAGAAAAGGGGTCAAGCAAGCCGTAGATGGATGGCTCGAGGTACGTCGGGGTTCCAGGGATTTCCTTTCTAGGGTACACCTGGTTCCCTGACTACTAGTACCTGAGACGGCGTGCGGTTTTTGGTCGGTTTGAGTCCGACATAAGCACCAGTAGGTGGTGTCCGGGGGGGATTTCAGCACAGAAAAAAAAGAAAAAGGTGGCTTGGAAGAGGTTGCTCATACCTTTATACATTACATATCTGAATTTTTATGTACTCTCTTGTTGCTCTATGTTATGGTGTAAAAATTAATAGTTTTCTATCTCTCTATTGTCATGTATTTAAAATACCAGCGACTTTAACATGAATTTTGTTAAATGGTAACGAGCTGTATTATTTATCCAAATTTCTCACAAATTTAAAATTTTTCTTGTTGACTCTTAAAAGGTTACTTTCTCGCCTTTTAGTGGTCAAGTTTTTAAATTTATCTTAGTTACATTAACTTAATGAGAACTTATAACCGAATGTTATATTTTCTGTTGGAGTTAATGTGAGTTGGAGTAATATCTAAGTTATTTTGTAAATTGCAATGTGAGAAGCTGAAATTGCTTATAAAAAAGTTACTTTAGATTAATTCAAATGTAATTCGGCAAACATTTAATTTAGCCAATTACTTCAGACAAAAATGTTACCTGTACGTAGTACATTGTACTAATCTATTGTAGAAAAGAACTCTAATTTTAATTTCCATTGCGTTTATTTTATGCCGTATTATAAAAATTTGAGTACAACTTAGAATAATACCACAAATTCCACTATTTCACTCACACATTAAAATACTCATTGTAATTTCCATAGCGATTAACCCTCCAAACCACAACACACTGACCATAATTAGGTGAACGAATTCATACCCACGTACTATTGTAAGCCTAACAACCACATATCATTATTTTAACAAAATAATTAGCTCACACTTAATATTTAAATGGTCAACGGATCGTAACAATCGGGCATTGTGTAACGTAAATAATTTATAAGATTAACAATGGACGCGTGCTTTAAAAATATGTGATTGGGATGAAAATGGACCTCAGGCGGTGGAGGGTTGGATGCATCTGTTTTGTGGATGAAATTGTTAAAATAACACTTGATATATGAGTTTGTTTATATAAAAAATATATAGCTTATAGCTGATATAACCATAAATATTATATGTGAAAGGCTTGGATTAATTCGTGGATTTATGTTTATGTAAATTGGAAAGTAACCCTAAATTGGTTAATACAGTTTTCATCCATTTTAAGTGCTTTTTTAAAAATGTAGAATATGCTGGGACACAATCTTCTAACATCTTTATTCCAACAATGTATGAATCTTTGGTTAATGACGTCAGGACAGCTCAACAGATCTAAATGAAATTTAGCTGATACAAGATAGAAATAAATAAAATTTACTTGTTTATTTATTTATAAATGCATTTATTTATTTATTGAATTATTTATTTATTTGTTTATTGACTGCCTTGATGGCGTAGCAGCAGCGAAAGCGACTGCTGTGCTTGAGGTCTCGGGTTCGATGCCCAGGTCGGACCAAATACTTGTATGATATACCAATATTTGTTTCGGAGTTTGGGTGTTTCCTGTGTACGATATGTACGTATATACAAAAAGAAACATGTAAGTATTCTATCAGTCAGTCTAGTTATCATAGTACAAGCTCTGCTTAGTTTGAAACTAGATGACGTTGTGTGTCAAATGTCCAAAATATTTATTTATTATTATTTAGGGTTACTAACCACTAGACTGATAAGGCAGGCTTAATACGTAAAAAATATAATAACAGCGTTTGAAATAACCCTCAAAAGCACTTAAATTTGGGGACACTTTCGGTCAATTAAACAATACAGTTATGTCAACCACCGCCCTCGCAATAGGAAATTCCCACTGGAATATCTTTCCATTCTCATTCTTATCGTTGTCGTTTACGATTTTAATTGGGACAGGTTATAAAGGAAACTGTGTACTGTAATTATTTCTTGGCGACTATAATTTGTCTACTTAACAAGTAGTTATGGTTTAAGGATGTCGTGGTTTCCGGGTGTTTTTTGGTATCTTTAAGATATCAGGTGGATGCAATGGCCCATAAAAGTAAAATATTATTAAACAGTTGCGTTAGTTTTTGTAGCTACATTATAAATTTAATAATCTAATCTTAAGATGGATGAGCGAGAAGGAAATGGTTAAGAGAAGTGATACCTGTCAATATGATATTTTATAAAACATGATAAAGAACGTCTTTTGCGAGGACTTGTTCCTGTTAAAGCTGAGATTATCCTGCAGAGATTTCAGTTCGGTTCAGTTTTATTTAACCCTGTCTTCACATTGGAAAGAAGCTAGGGTGAGCCGTGCAATTATTCTTTTTAATTAAGCTACAATTCTCAACTTTATCTTCTATTAAATATTAACTTGGTGTACAATTCAAAAACTCGGCAAGTTTTTTTCCGATTGGCTCAATACTCGATATACACATTTTAATAATAGTATCCACTCTTTTTGAAATCACAATATGCCACAGCGAAGCGTGGTAAGTTACAAACAGCTACTTACATATACGAGTATATACGAATACAAATGTTACGTAGGTTTCTGTATCCTTTAAAATCTTTAAAAATACTACACCAATCAAGCTTAATTTTAAACCCAATATGACCTCTTCTTTGATTATTAATTGACCACGATTTGGACACATTAAAAAAATTATTTTATCTATTTTATGCATCAGTTACATTTCACATTTCTAAACTACACTAGTAGGCAACAAAGCTTTTCGTAGGTTGAGGACATGGAAGACACAAGTCAATCAACTACTGTGACGATTGTAACAACACTACATATAGGTACTGGCAATATATCATATTCAGATGGACCGTAAACATGTACATATTAAAAAAAAGTATATAGACCATAGAAAAACTTCAAATGTACGAGTACAGACGACAATAAATCTGTTTTACAGTAGACCCCTACTACAATCTATCCATGTGTACTTGATATTGTGCGATTTGTGAGTTATTTCTGTTTAATAGTAAGAGGTGTGATGCGGGTGGCAGATGTCTATCGGCGTTTAATGACCTTACCATTTTGTAAAATATCATTTAAAATAAACGCTTTTCAAGTGCAAATATAATTCTGGTGAAGCATGAGCCATCATCATTAACGTACTGCCCTGTTTTATTACAAGTCGACGCTACTTGTCTTTTTGCGTAAGTCTTCGGTTGGTTTCTATTACGGCTAGCCGCCTTCTTCGGATTGTTATACTTTTCAAACATAGCATAGAAAGCTAGTGAATTAGGATAAAAAACAAACAAGGTGAGGGTGAACTCAGAAAAATGGGACTGAAACTTTATCAGGAAAAAGAGGTCAGAGTTCCATCTAGCTCAGAGAAAGATATCCCTCATACGAGTTATATAAAAATTTGATTACAAATTAGCAGCATTTTGTATTATGGTAACCCAGATGCTGATAAACACATAACGTATATTTCTAAACACATACATATCATAGATTATTTCTTCTGTATTTGAATCAAACTTACGGCCTTGCTAGGCCATAATTTCGATAAAATCAGCCATCCTGACTGTTGTTAGGATGATTTACTTATTTTACAAAATTTTACAAATTCTGATTATGTTATAAGCAAATGAACACTTCTACGCAAATTGTTTGGAGGGTTCAACCGGTTTCAGTCAAAACTGTATCAAAAACGAATTGTAAATTAAACGACATCAGATATCTCATAATAGAGAATAATAGAAAACAGTTGTGTTTTTGTACTTGATGTTTCAATTGTATGGTATCCATGTTTTTATGGAAATTGTGTAGCGGTACAATGTAGATGAAGTTGCTTTATTAAATCAGTTGAATAGAGAGCACTGCGCACATTTTTTGAAGAGGAGTTCTTTTTTGTGAGTGACACTCTGGTAGTATTAGATTACAGTTCTGCTTATCATCTGAGGGGTTGAAATTAGATAAGGCGCGAAATAGTCATAAAATGTTGTGACGATGGTGCGATCGGTGATTTACCAAGACTCTTTAGGTAGTAGAACCACGCTGATTTCAGCACGAACAGGTCGGCTTGCCCGGGGCAGTACAACCCTCTCACAGAAGACCAACCTAAAGCAACAGCATCCATGCTGTCCTGTTCCGTCGGTGAGTGCGAGACCGGAGGCCTGTTGTTACAGGGACTGCCACGATGACTGTCATGCCTTTTATGTCCCCAAGCGGGGTGTGAAATAGCATCTTACTAGGCCACCTTAGTGTGTATCACCATACTGCATTATCTATATTTACAGGGTGTATGGTGACCACAACTCGGATTTTATTAATGCTGTCCATTAGGCAGAGTATAGTCACTTTGGCAGACTCTTAAAAAAAACAATAAAAAGTAGTTTGAGAACCAATACTTAAAGATTTATTATTATCTTACATTAACTTTGTCATTGTGGAGGGACGAGTGTCATGTCCCTCCGATACAAAGGGAGGATCCTCTAAACAGGCGAGGTGATCATGTCTGGTGGGCCACGACCCAACGGTTGATGTTAGGATGTTGTATATATGCTTATTGCCACGCGAATCTCCATTTCGCGATACAGGATTAGTAGCTGCATTGTAGTTCATTACACTCATACGTTTCGTTCATACTTCGTAGTTCAATGTATCTTCGCTAGATGGCGCTGTTGTATTTTTTTTTTGTGCTGTAATGTGAAAGTCGCCACAGTCATTAACTGTCTGATATTTTACGTTTTCTTACCAGTAGATGCTTTTACATCATGACATACTTATCTAAATAGTCTTTTTTGAGTTTCTCCACCATCCAACAATCCAGTGTCTCATAATTCGGGATTTTTTCCATACTAGCCTAGCTTGAGGTCGGTTTTCAGTGAAGTTTTATGACGAAAACAAATGATGCAAGGGTGACAGTTATCGTGGTAACTGCGTAAGCATTACACTGTCACGATGACTGTCATGCCTTTTACATCCCCAAGCGGGGTGTGAAAAAGCATCTCACAAGGCCGCCATAGTGTGGGTCACCATACTGCATGGTCTACATTTGCAATAAGTATGGTGACCATTACTCTTGGATTCTATTCATGTTTTCCATCAGGCAGAGTAGAGTCAGTTTGGCAGGCTCTTAATACAGAAAAAAAACGAGCCTCATGGAACGTCATATCGCCTACGACCCCCGGCAAATGAGTAAGAAGTCTTATAACACTATTTTCTTATTACTTTATGAATAATTAGGTCAACATATACTCTGACAGTTAACTAAATATTACTTGATCAAATTTGTGTCTTATTATATTGGTAGTTAAACCCATTATGTATTAATAGGTACCGCGCGTCACTAAATCAATCGATTTAGATTAACCTTTTTGAATCTATTTTTATATTTAAGTGCTCTAGTGATTTTCGGTTAATGAATTTTAAATTACAATTTTGAAGCTTACTTATTTTATGACATTTAGAACGTTGGGCAAAGTCCATAGTCACCTAATTGAACTCTATGGAGGGCCAGTTATAACACCTCCACACAAAAATATTTGAATGGAACATCACTTGTAAAATTTTCCTTTGTATTAAGATTCGAGAAGTTCTTGAACAACAAAGTATTTTAGTAAGTTTAAAAAGAAAAACAAATTATACTTAAATGCCCATAGACATCTATAACCATTACAAGTAATCTATACCCTGTGTGGGTTGTTGTATAAAGTATATATAAAATATACGGTAGTGTAGTAATGTCCGATGTCTATAAACACTTAAACATACGGAGTAAAGCAGATCATATCTCCCCTCTCAAATGTCAACTCATATTGACCACAGATCGCCTACAAACAAATTTAAAACAAACAAATTATGTACAATAATATGTCACGCAATTAATTTTTACAGACCAACTGTTGTGAGCACGAGTCATTTTTTTTTAAATTGAATGATGTAATTGTGACATGCGTATACATTTAAAAGTCGATTAAGCCTTTAAATTGAAGCGCGGGTTCGTCATTATTGTCATTAAATGTCACATGTTGCTGTGCCGTACTGTTTTAAAGCTGTGAACTTAGTTTGAGCGGGAAGCGGGTGACATTCATGAAGACTGAGGCCGTTATGCCATTTTTTTTTGTTTTTTTTTTTTTGTTTCCACTAAAAGCCTTCTCAGGTCTCAGCCGTCCTTCTCTGAAGGGGACCCGGAAAGGCCGTTACGCCCTATGTGTAATGTAAATGAAATTAATGATGAATTCAGACGGATCACCAGATCTTAAGTGATATTATGGATACTTGAAGCTGAGGAGATGAATACCTTGAATTAAGGCAGAGTTGTCCTCCACTTGCTTAACTTATACGATGAAAAGCAACAACAGAACCTTATTTTTTCTGTGTCCACCTGGCTGTTACCCTGGTGGTACGCTAGAAGATAAATTTTAACCGCTATATTACCAGAGGAACAGCCAGAAAATACTGGGTAAAAGAATTGCTTAGCACTGATTTTTTGTATCATTGGTAACGCCAAAAATATTTGCTTCTCCACTACAAGCTTATATCAAGTATAGTTATTGAAGTTAAAGATTGTTAACTAAATCACAATTTTTATTTCTAAACTAATTAATAACTGTTGTAGGTTGAAACAAAACCAAATACCAATCCGTCTGGCCAGCGTGGTATAGTAGGCCAAAACTTCCTTTCTAAGGAGAGGCCTTTTTTTTTAACCTGTGGAAACCGCCTCGGGCCGTCACCCCACCGGGGTTTACGGCGAGGTAGTGTGTCGGAATCGGACCGACTAAAACCACACGGTGTGCCACTCTGCGCCTGAGATAGGAGGGATCCGGGAACCGCTGCTATTACGACATCCAGATCCCTCCTAGCGCCTGCCCGCCAAAGCGGGCACCATCTGCGGATAAACTCTCTATATAGGCGACGTACGGCACACGCGGACGTCGCCTCCTCGCGGCTGGCCATTATAGCGGGTGGAGGGGAAAACCCGTCCCGTCCACCCGCGGCCACACTCAAGGCGGCATGAGGCGCTGGTACGCGCGCCTCCGCCGCCCGGCTCGCCGGCGGCGAATTGGGTCCGAGTGGATATCGTCCTCCCGGGCCTTCTCCGCCGCCTCCTTCCGCGAAATTACGTCTTCGCAGAAGGTTGCGACCGCGGTAAAACAACTGTCGCTACCGGCCATGGAGCGTATGACGGCCGGTAGCGAGAGATCTCCTCCAATAACTGCAGTGAGGACCCCACGCTGCGCCGCCCAGGCGGAACAAACCGCTAGCGTGTGCTGAGCCGAGTCCTCACTGCAGTCGCAGTGGTAACAGGCGGGACTCAATTCCCTCCTGGCGACCGAGTGCAGATACTTCCCGAAGCAACCATGCCCGGAAAGGACCTGCGTCAGTCGGAAGGAAAGGGTCCCGTGCTGCCGCCCTGCCCACTCGGTGATGACCGGCTGGAGAGCCTCCACGAGGGCAAAGCCAGCACGTGGAGTCTCCAACCGGAACGACCAACGAGCCATCGTGGCTCGACGAGCGGCTTCACGCCACTCACGCATCTCCTCGGGCGGGGGCCGTATGCCGCTACCCGCCCGGAAGTCAGCCGTCCGCCGATAAACTTCGGCGAGCACTTCCGCCTCCAAATCCCACGGGGGAGTTCCGGCCAGGGCGCACGCCGCCTCCGTCGATACGGTGCGGTAACCGCGTATGGCTCTAACCGCCAATATCCTCTGAGGGCGCCAGAGGCGAGCCCTATTCTGGGCGGTCAGAGCCGCCGCCCACACCGGTGCACCATACAGCGCCATTGACCGAACAACCCCCGTGTATAACCGTCTCGTCGCGACGCTGGCTCCACCCAAATTGGGCAAAAGTCGCCCAAGAGCAGAAGCAGCGGCGACCAGCTTTGGAGTAAGCTGTCGGAAGTGCTCGTCGAAGAGCCACCTGCCGTCGAGGATTAGGCCCAGATACTTCATCTGGGCCTTAATCGGTACGAGGACCGAATTGACAACGATGGAGGCACCGGGGGGTGGACCACGACGGGGCCCATGAAACAATCTAAGGAGAGGCCTATCTCAAGTAGTACATTGTTAAAGGTAGATTTAACTGAACCCGAATCGCTGATTCGTTCTGCTAAGTCCACTGCCTTATATTGCATTTTATTAACGATAAATAAAAACTTGCACTTGTCGGCAGCACATGCTCTAATTCGTCTGTACGTTACTATAACGTGTATTAAACTTTGGAGTGCAGTTTTTACATCTATCTACTGATGATGATGTAGTGATAGCATATGGGACGCCTGTGCTGAGGTCTAAGGTTTCATTACTATATGACCTGCAAATATGTACATATTATTGAGGCCTTTGGTTATTATTATGTATATACATATACACATATGTAAAGTTTGTAATACATATATGTTGTTGTCTTTTAAAAGAATTTATGCTTTTGCAACATTTTCCATTGATGCTCGGCTTCTATTGGTCTTAGCACATTGGTACATAGTCTATAGCCTTCCTCAATAATTAGAGAATAAACGAAAATATTTTTCAATTTATACTTCTTTTGGCGCGTGAGGGAAAAATGCGCTCGCATACCGTCACGAAAAAACGACACCATGCAGTTAACGTTTTATTTTAATTGTGTACAAATATAGATAATGCGTTAAATATACAATAAAACCTTCTTTCAAATGCATTAAATACCTTTTTTCTATTATTTGTGTCTTTTTTTCTACAAATGTAGGATAATATGAAGTATTTCTTCACGCCCCGTTTGGGGACGTAAAAGGCTACAAAAACTGTCACCCCTGCATCAGTAGGCCTCCAGTCTCGCACTCCCCAAAAAAACACGCCAGCACGGATGCTATCGATTTAGGTTGGTGTTCTGTGAGAGGGTAGTCCTACTCCGGTGGAGCCGGCCCGTTCGTGCTGAAATTCGCGTGACTCTACTACCTATAGGTGGCAGAGTCACGATGAGGAGCTACTTGCGTACACAAACACATACGTAAATTTTTTTAAATACAAATTAGTCGTTCTTGAGATTGGTGTGACCAATCAAATAATGTCTTCAGTGTTATAATATCAATTTCCCATAACCAACTTTTTCTTAGTCAATTGGGTCACAATATTTCATTTAAGAATGTAAATAATTCTTACTAATATTATAAATACGAAAGAATATTTGTTTGTTTGTATGTTTATCTTTCTTTCACGTCGCAAAGAAGTGGTTTTATGGGTATGACTTTTATGTTTGGAAATTGTGAGGAGGATGGAAAGTGATATGGGGTACTTTTTACCGCGATAAAACATCTTATTTCTGTAACAAGATCCCTTATGTCATTTGAGTCTTTCTAAATTTGATAAATTTCATCAGATGACACTATTAAGTTTTTTCGTTCAATTGCATGCAGTACAAAATCTGTCATTAGACTTTGCAAAAATTATTCACGGATTTAGATAGATGGCGCTATATTAAATAACGTGCCTAGACTCGTTATCGATAAGCTTTTTAATATTTTTTAATTTTAAATATTATAAATGTGAAATATTTGTAAGAATTTATGGATGTTTGTTTGACTCTTACACGTAAAAACTACTGTACAGATTTATATAAAACTTTAAAGTAATATAGCTTATACATCAGAATAACACATAGGCCACTATTTACTACGATACCTGACATAATACGTGGGTGGAGCCGCAGGTAAAAGCTAGTAGGCCATATTTAATTTGACAAAATTTTCTGTAATCTCAGATTGCAACCTCGAAAAACTTAAACTGAGATAATAATCACTTATTTGGTATCAAAAGAAAAGTCTTGGTAAGCGCGTCAAATATGTATTTGTATAATATATGTTGTTACGAAAGTCTTTTCGGCCGTACGATTCTATATTAGCTTTTAATAATATTACATTGTGGCAGAGAATGAACTTTACACAAACATAAGGTCGAAAATAGATATAGATAGTCTCGTGGTTGGCTTGGTTTTGTATGAATGCGTTTTTCGGAAGCGATCGTGTTCGAATGTTCTGTTGGCATGGAACATTGGAACATTCGGGAATGAACCAGTGGACCTGTGGTGACTTATAAAGGTAGGCACCTCGTCGAACGCAAGTTAATTTATTTTGTATTTATTTGAGTCACAGTGTGATAAATATCGAAGTGATTTAAATGATTTATCCGGCGAACTCGACGATCAAGAAAGACGATTGTTTTGTATTATTTGAATGTTTTCGAATCGTCATCAGATTTATTTTACAAATTAAACAAACACTAATACGTAACAATATGTGTCTAACTCAAAATGCATGTTTAAAATATGTTTGTATGTTCACGCTGTCTACTTGTTTTAATTAGCGTTCCTAGTTGTAACCATTGGTGCCACGGTCTTCACCTTTTCTTAGAGGGCGACGATGTAAAAATTGTATAGCTAGTGTATATAGTCGATTGTGAAACGGAAGAGTAATAAATACAAAACACCGTTTTAAAATTATACCCCGACTCCGTAGAAAGGGGTCTAAAAAGAATGAAACAACAAAATAGTTTAGATAGAAAATTGCATAGATACAAAAATGGTCACGCTAGAGCCGTGGTCGCACTCACTGTATTTTTTTTTGTAATTAGTATGTTTACAATAAGTATAGATACAACATAATTTAATCGCCACAATATCAATTTATAAATGGCACAATATTCTCACGAGCCACATTAAGTTTCTGGCAGTACAATATGAGATAATGTTACACTCATACACATTTAATAAAGACGTACATGTTTAAGGAGATTTCACCGTGAAAATGCGAAAATAGCGGGAAAAAAATATGGCCGCCTAGAGAGCCGTATTTTTTTACCTGGTAAGGTTTACAGCGTGAAAGATGGGCTGTCAGATATACAATTTTGTAGTGTTACTTATTTATAAACGAAATAAGGCACTCAATTTACGGTTTCGTTATGGGAATTGTTGTTTAATGTGCTCTGAGGGAAACCATAGACAACGAATTTCAAAATATACTTTTATGTAAGGCGTGGCATTTCAAAGGTGTTTTCTTTGAATTGAATTAAAAGTTCAAGTATTTCTGTAACCAGAAAAACTCGATAATACTTTTTGACCGGCCCCGGGTATCGAACTCGAGTGCTCTTGACTGGTAGTCGCATACACTAACCGCTAGACGAACGAAGCAGATCAAACTACAGGAGTGATAAGTCGTTGATAGAGCACATCTGCCACCCGTATCTATCTATACGTATAATTACGTGTACGCATCATCGTACAAACTAAATTACGCTATTTTATTCGCACCCACATAGGGGTGTGTTGTTTGAACATGTTGCGATGTATTAAACGCTTTCTGTTTATGTTCTGTGACTTTGTATTGTCTTTTTTTGTTGTTGTGAATTTAGCAAGTGTCTGCTAAATATTGTTATGAATAATTAATTAGTTATCTGTTTCATTGCCGATTTGAGCGGCACGTTTATGCCTATTATAATTTAAAGTGCCTCGTTGGTTCAGCGGTTAGTACATAAAGTTTCCGATCAAGGGTTTTGGGTTTGATTGTCGTGTCGGGCAAAAAAAGTGTTATTGAGTTTTTTTTATAAACTAAAGTGTTTGAATTTCTTTTTTCTTTGGTTCAATTATGCTTTTTTCATTTTAGTTTAAACCAAAAGTAATCTAATAATTCTTATCACTAATTCTACATTACAATGTTATTTTTGTAATATATTAAGTTAGATTTAAGTTTTTATTCACTAACAAACAATATTTTTATCACCCTCTTAATTTATATTTTTAGGCAATAATATCAATTCTATATTTTGTGATTATCACACACAGATTTCAATGATATATGACACGCAATTACTCCCGCTGCGCGCGCGCACGGTGTTATCTTGAATCGCGCACGCGTATTGCGATATAATTATGCACAGCGGGAGTTGATTGCAGTGCGATACTGATTAGTTGCTGTGGTGACAACTTTGCAAATATTGCGGTTAAGTAATAATAATTGTAATAACTGGAGCTCTATTACATCTACACTAATATAACACTAAAGTTTGTTTATTTGTTAAATCACGGACACTATAAAAAAAACAATACAGGCTGAATCAGAGTCATACTTACTAAGGTCTTACAGAAAACCTCCGTTGAATGCATCGCTTTTAGACCACTCAAAAGATCTTGTGCCAAATATGTGACTCTTAAGGTGCCAGTACTCACTGACCATTTTTTTTTAACACTCTCGGGCCGTCACCCCGCCGGAGTTTACGGCGAGATGGTGTGTCGGAATCGGACCGACTGTGTGTGGACACACTGTATGCCACTCTGCGCCTGACATAAGCGGGATCCGGGAACAGCAGTTATTACGACATCCAGATCCCTCTTAAGTAGTTACTGACTATGGGGTAGCCTGCGTGCTCCTTTGCCTCTACGCCATAAAAATCTGACTTTCCGTTATACGTAATTTTTCGTTTTATATAAAAAAAAATCTATTTGTAAAATGACTGGCCTTGATTTACTAATTTATCAATCCAGAACTAAAACTACTAAAATTTAGTCAGCTGATGTATTTTACTACGAAGGATTTTTGAAAGGTTTTCTAAGAGGGTAAAATTAACAGGTAATAAGAAGCAATAATGCGGGCAAAGTCACGGATAATAGCTAGCACTGTACGTCACGTACTTTATTGATAAAACTAACCTTGTAGGACCTTCAACTTACTCCAAGGACTTCAGTTAAGATTAAATATTAAAACTTTAAATAATCCGGTATCGACCTCACGGCCACATGTTGTATTTTCAGACGGAGCAGTGATTAAGATATAGTATTGATATCTGAATTTACTCAGCTGAGCTGATGCTATTATTATAAGATATACAAATAGCGCATACTCGTGATTTTGCTCATGTTAATTTAAAGTTTATTTTGGGTTTAAGGTATTCTCGTTAGTAAATTTCTACCTTGGTGGCTAATTATAATACCTAATGAAAATTATTGTAACAGGAGATGACGGTATGAAATACTTAAAATGGACCTTTTTTCACAGATAAAAATCATTTCGAAAATTTACCTAAATTGGTCTAACTAAATCTACATAGAGTAGATGCCTGTTACATTAAATCAGACGTCATATTTTAATAAACGTCAAAACAGTGGATCAGCCACCATTTTTTATAGAGTACCGAGACGTGACGTCATGCTTCGTACTGTCGCAAACTTACGTGAGTAATTTTAAGGTATAATATTGAATGAGTAAGGAAAAAACACTAAGTATATAAATCTACCAAAACCTTACAACTTATACTGTTAGAATATTACAAAAGAGAATTTTTTTTTACTTTACAGACCATGCTTGAGTAATTTCAAAAAGAGTTTCTTAATCCGACCTTCCTTCTACCAACCATTGCACAATTTGTTCATTATTATAGCAAACTGCAGCTGCCCCACGTGCCAAGATTTGCTCCAGATCACTTTGTGTCCACCCCCGCTTCAAATAAAGACCTTTCAACCGTACAATTACACATTCCGTACAACCATTCCCAACTTACAAATTCAACTGACAAACAAGAAACCTCTTAAAAAAGGTTCCACACAGATTATAAATAACTGCAAATTTCAAAATTAGAAATAAGAATTGACATTGACAGTTTTCGAAAAGTGTACCATAGTTTTTGGAAAAAATATTGATTTTCGATTTTAATACTTATGTGTCTGACATAAAGTGCATGTAAAATTTTATGTGACAATGCTGTGAAAGATTATGTCGCATTGTTAAAAATTACAATCTCACAAACGATTCCGTAATGTGTGGATTTATCGCTATACAAAGTCGAATAGTATAACAAATTATCTATGGACAGTGGCTGAGAATAGTAACTTACTTAGAACTTTTTTCGATTTTACAATGGAAACCGAAGCATGAATATGTCAAGATGAACTTATTTTATGTTGGACTCATGTATTCCACTATACATTATAATAAAATAGGTAAGTTTTTAATTTTAATTCAGGGTTAACGCCAAATGGGTGTCTATAGATGTATCTTTAGTCTGCTTCAAATTAAATTGCAACGTTTTCTACAACGTGTTAAAAATAAATTACACAAAGTTAAATGTATTTAAGTGAATTATATAAATTTATACACATTCATCAACAGCCTTTTACAAACCACTACTGCACATAGGCCTCTCCTTAGTAAGGAGGTTTTGACCTACTATACCACGCTGGCCAGACGGGTAGGAATAGGATTTGTTCCAAGTTTTCCTTCTCTCTGTAATGATGTTGTGTTGCATACTTTGTTCCCTTAGTCGCCTTTTACGACACCCACGGGATGAGTAGGGGTGGTAACACTATATATTCTTAATCCGTTACCACACGGACACACAAACATTACTTCTGATATATAAGCTATAATATTTTAATTATAGTCACTGATATAATAGTCTGTAGTCCATAGTTTAGTCACAAGCTACAGTTACTGAACAATTTTCCAATACAGAGTTTCTTAATTTTTTATTAAATATTTGGGATGGTCATTAGATGGATAATTTCTGTTTTTATATCAAATCATTTATACTATAAGGCAACCGAAATCTTCATATCTGAAATTGAAGAATCAAAAGTTTAGGTAGCATGCGAAAGTTTATGAGGATAGATGTATGGATGTTTGTTACTCTTTCACGCGAAAACCACTGAACCAATTTAGACGAAACCTTACAGTAATATAGATTAAATATCAGAATAACACATGTTCTACAATTTATGGAGAATACAATTTATGTGTAATTTAGCCATAATGTAACGATAAGTTCCACGTAAGTCGGAACAATATCCTGCCTGTCTCAACTATCTTGACATGTGCTGCCCAAACCGTTGGTGTTACACGACAATAATTAACGACGAGATTGTTTGTCTTATACAATTCTGTGTAAAAGTCCACGATAGCATATATCTGCGTTTTATATGGAAGCCAAAATATTCCTAATATTGCGTCATAATAACACTTAAATGGGACCCTTTTTTAAAATGCATATTTTGGAGTATTTATCAAATTCATATCAAAAGTGACACATTTGTCGCTTTCAATATTTGATATAGATGAATTTTGTCTTTTACATAAGATTCAACTGAACGAAGCACCATTAAGCGTTTACTATGAGGGAGCGCGGCGTCGAGGTGGAAGTGCAGTTACAATGTTTAATCCTATGATTCTTAAGAAAGGACATTGACTACTATTTACCACGATAACCGGCATACCCTCGGACGGAGCCGCAGGCAAATGCTAGTATTTTATTTGACTCCATCCACGCTCCAAACCAAATTTAAAAAGTAAACACACCGTGTCTGTGTCATATCCGTATTTGACATAATATATTTTTTTTATAGCGTCTCGATTCCTGACAAAGAGTAAACACGTCTAGGGGCTTCACCTGGCCGCTAGTGTTGTGGCCTGTCGATAACTTTACTGCAAACATTTGTCGAATAGTTGTCGATTTTTAGTTGTGATGTGATATTTTTGCTTTCATTATAAAAGCTATTTCCGAAAATCGTTAAACTCTATGTCACGATGTGACACATGACTCACTTCACATTTTCATGTTGGGGTGTGATATTCAGTCTGATCTACTCAAATTTGACTGCCTCGATGGTGTAGCGGTAGCTTAAGCGACTGCTGTGCTTGAGGTCTCGTGTTCGATTCCCGGGTTGGACCAAATGTTTGTATGAACTGCAAATATTTGTTTCGGAGTTTTGAGTGTTTTCTACAAGAAAACATTATATAAGTATTCTATCAGTCAGTCTAGTTATCATAGTACAAGCTCTACTTAGTTTGAAACTAGATGACGTTGTGTGTTAAATGTCCGAAATATTTATTTATGTCTTTATTTATTCAATAAAGACCTAATTACGGTTTAAAGAAATTATTGTAACTAGTTTGGTCTATGTAATAAAAACGATGTATGAAAAAAGATTATGAAATATATTTTTTTTCTATAATCCAGAGTAAATAAGAGATAGTCACGAAAAAAAGGCACAAAGAAAGAAAAAAATAAATAAAATTTTTAATCCCTTTCGTTTTTTAAACTACAGATATTTCAATAAAAAAAATAAACCATCGATATTCAGCTGCCCCTAGCACTTTTTCTAACAAGCGTTCAATCGCATTTCGTCTGCGAATTCCTTTGCACAAAACTCCTTCAAGATTATATTTATTCTGTTTTTAAACAAAAGAAGGACCCGGCAGCTGATTTCGTTTTTTGTGTTAGAATCACCATATTATTTACTTGCGATGAACTCCCACCAGCACAAATTTGAACCTTATTGTAACGAGAGAAGAGTTATAATTTATTATTTAACGTTAAAATAAATTTGCATTTAGGTAAAATAGTCCACGCGCTCAAGAATTAGTACTCAAATTACTTGACTCTACCAAAAGAGGTCTGATTACAAAAAGGGTACGTATTGCGGTACTTTATTAAGAAATTAAATTTAGTGTAATGTCTTTAAAAAAATAAAGGAAGTAGGTTGAGGTTTGTTCAATTTTGACAGCTAATCGTGACGTTTAATTAGTGGTGTTGCTAGTATATTAATAGGAGATTTGAATGTTGCTATGATTCGGATATTGAGAAGTTTAATTAAAAGCACCCTTTGTGTATTAGTTCTTTTTATTCGAAACAAATGCGTACTATTTATTTGTTAATAATTTTAGTTTCATAATAACGTTTATAGTAATACAGAAAACATATCATTCGTGTGGATATCAATACGATATGAAAAGATAACATAATACTATCTATCTGCTATAGTCTTTAACCATGAAAAGAGTTAAAGAAAAAGGTTAGAAAGATTCTATATCACTACGTTACTTAAATAGAAAGTAAGTTAATCATACAGTTACTTAAAGTTTTCGATGAAGGTATCATCGTATCCCCTGATTACTTGAATTTACATTAATGACATAATAATTACAATTCTGAACTGAAGCTATCAGTTTTTAAATTAAAAAGCAAAACATTGGTCACATTTCCAAATTAAACTTTATAACTTAATCATCGCACATTACAAGTTATACCTTAAAGAATAAACAGATTACTAAATAACGGATCAAAGTTACACACCAGTACGATGCCAAATAAAGTACCCTGCAATGAAATTATGATGTGATTTGTCTTTAAAATCTTTTTAATATCTATTTTTAACAGTCTCACTAGTTTTATTCTATTTTGTACCGTTTATTATACATGTGTACATGCATGAAGGAATATTATATTTTACTTTTTTAAATGGCCGAACAAATGCTTGTCACTGCCTAACAATGACATCACCACCACTGACAAAATGACAAGTTGGCCGCCCTATTCGTGTTTCTAAATGTCATTTTGGACATTTTTGTAAATTCGATTAAATTTAACTTCATAACTTATTAGTTAAATAAAACTTGTTTTTAGGTTCATAATAGAATGCTTCAAAATTCATAAATGATTGGGATTTCAATTTGCTTATAACTAATTCCTTTTATTTAGGTTATTGAGGATTATCGTACATAATAATTTCAAATTGTAAACGAATTTTTCTAATTAGTAGGTATTTTAAATTCAGAAATATATATTTAAGTAGTATATCTGTAAGTAGTACTGGATCAGATCTTAAATGATTTGATACGTAGATAGAAGATTAATGTTTGGCGGATAGATATAGGAACCAATAGGTTCAGATAAGCATTAAGGTTCTGGAGTGTTTAAAACGAACGAATACGGTGAACTGACGACCTTATAAAAATGGCTGCTCGAAAGTGGACGAGAGCTACTTACAACCGATTTCCTTGGACGTCTATGTGGGTATAATAATGGTGTTAGTGATATTTAATTCAAATTATTACGTAGAAAATCTTACTGATAGAAACGACTGAATTCTAAATTTATTTGGCATCTTTAACATCAAAAAATGGGTATATATTTACTCATCCACTTCAAACGTTTGACTTAGATAGATGTTTTAAATTCATTTTATTCCGTGAGCGGCTTCTATTTAATTTACAAACTGGAAAGCCTGCGGGGATAAAAATGGCGGCACAATTAACAAGGATAACTTAACTTGAGTCCATATTTTTATTTGAGGAGTGCCTTTTGTTCTGCCTCGTTTGTTTTAAACAGGAGTACAAACTCCCAGGGATGACCTGAGGGTTACGGATGTAAATGGTATCTTTATAGAGTGTTTTAAAGAGTAAGTATATATATTGTCCGTGTGGTGACGGATTAAGAATACATAGTGTTGCCACCCCAACTCATCTGCTCTGTTTTTTGCATTTGTCAGTTTTCTGAGAGGTCACGTTATCGTTCCAGTCCTCAAGACCCATACCTGTTGTATCATGGCTCTTCTGTGATTAAAATTCAAGTACCACTTATATATTGAGCCTGATATTGTGGATTTTGGGAATGTCGACCAAGTCTGGAGTTGATCGGTCTCTGTAAGTTTGCATTCTGTAACTCGAATTAATAATAATATACCACATTCACATAACACCATCTAGTCCTAAACATACATACATAGAAAACACGCAAACTCCGAAACAAATATTTACAGATCACAGAAATATTTGGTCCTTCACATACGCTACCTATATAGTACACATCAGTAAAATTAGTCGAATTGTGGGAAAATATCTGAGGTTTCAATACCAAACAATATCTTTGACGAACTTGTAATTCTTGATATTATAACGAAATTCATTTATAACTCTAACAGGGCTCTTTTCCCAACTTGTATGTTTGAAGTATGTAACTAGTAAAATATTATTGTATAAAACAAAAACGCGGCTGTTTAAAAGTAATGAACTGAGAAGAGAAAAACAAGTATCACTATAATTGTATAAAATATGATTGACTAATGCATTGTTTTGTAAGAAAATTTCATGAAATAATTAAATAACCGTGCTGAGACGGATTAAGAATACACAGTGTTACCACCCCTATTCATCCCGTGGGTGTCGTAAAAGGCGACTAAGGAAATAAAGTATGCAAGACAACATCATTACAAAGAGAAGGAAAACTTGAAACAAACCCTATTCCAATCCGTCTGGCTAACGTGGTATATTAGGCCAAAACCTCCTTGCTAAGGAGAGGCCTATGTCCAGCAGTGGACTGTAAAAGGCTGTTGATGATGATATATACGAGTATTTAATCAAACTAAATATTTTTTAGTGCGGCATTTGGTGATAAATGTAGTTTTGGTAGATGTCTTTGCCCGTAGGTCCTAAAATATTGTTTGGCCCTGCCTGCAGCACAAAGTATTTAGTTTGACTAATTATATTGATGAATTATATAGTCAATTTTAATTAATTCATTGACAACTTATGTATCCTAAACAGTTCAGCCGTTTGGGCTGCATGGCGTGCCAAAAAATGGACATACATACATACATACATACACGTACATATGCTGGAAAAGAATTACCTTCCTTGTGACGTAGTCGAGTGAAAACCGACAGACAGTCAAAAAAACATCAGTGCTTCAATAGATTCCGTGCTTCTAGCACTTCCAAAAATATTTTAAAATTCATATAATACTAAATATAACGGTCAAAGTCAAGTGATGGATTTGGGGGCCAGCTATGCTAATACAATGCCAGGTGAAGCCAGGTGTCACCCGAGTGGTGGGCGTGACAGTATGTAACACATGTAATGCATTGATTGACGAATATTAACATAGTGACCCCTCGCTAATAACACGTTGTTGGTGGCTGCGCCCGCGCATGTCACCCGGAACGGAATCAGTTTACAGTTAAAATATTCATAAGTGACTATTTATGAAACATTATAAGATTATGATTTCGATATTGTAGGGAAGTGTTTGATATGAGATCCTGATTTATCGACAATTGATAACAAATAGGTTGTACTTGTTGATACTTCAGGTTGTTGAGTTGCATATGATAAAAGTATAATTGAGGGTCAAATACTGCAATATTATTTCATTATAATAGTACTTTGATATGAGTGTTGTCACTACCCCTATTCATCCCATGGGTATCGTAAGACGTGACCATGGGAACAAACTAGAATCATTGCAAAGAGAAGGAAAACTTGATATACCCTAGGCCAACATGGCTGGTCAGCGTGGTATAGTAGGACAAAAATTCGTTTCATACGAGAGGCCTATGTCCAGTTGTGGTTTAAGCTGTTGACGTGATGTGATGATGTGTTTTATTGTACTTATTTTGACCTTTTCTTTACTTCTTATATATAATTCATATTCGTCGACCTGGTGAAGGTCGCGGGAAGGCTTTGGATGCAGCTTGGGACCGGCTGTTGCGAATTGAGGAGACCTATGTCCAGTGGATGTCTTTTGGCTTAGATGAGAGGATATAAGTCTGAATAAAAATAGTTCAAGCTATTCAATGCCGTCGTTGTAGAAATGATCACATTCACTATACATTTAGTTTTCTACAACAAATAGGGTTTTATAGTTGTTATTTTATATAAGTATATTTTTAAGAATCATTTTGATACTTTTTAGGTAGTAGAGCCACGCTGATTTCAGCATGAACGAGCCGGCTCGACCGAGGCAGTACTACCCTCCCACAGAAGATCAACCTAAAGCGACAACATCCATGCTGTCGTGTTTCGTTGGTGAGTGTGAGACCGGACGCCAATTGATGCAGGGGTGACAGTTGTCGTGGCAAGTGTGTACAATATAATGCCACGATGACTATCATGCCTTTATGTCCCCAAACTAGGCGTTAAAAAGCATCTTACTAGGCCGCCATAGTGTGCGTTACCATACTGCATTGTCTGCATTCGCAATAAGTATGGTGACCACAACTCTTGGATTCTATTCATGTTTTCCAACACGCAGAGTAGAGTCACTTTGGCAGGCGCTTAATATAAAAAAAAACAGAAAAATAACACCTAAAGGGTGACAATATTTAACTTGACAATCAACAACCGTTTTAGAATATTCCATATTTTTTTTAAAGTCTAGTTCTTTTTACGAATGGGGCTTTTGCGTTTATGGTATCTATTTTAGACCATGTTTTACCGAACTAGTTTTTGTCACGATTTCTTTTCATTCACATACAAATAAATTATTTTAACTAAGTTCCCAATAACAGGTCGTCCCTAAGGTACGCTGACAAATAAATCAACTATGTTTTGACCCTTGACCTGCCTTGGTTTGGGGGATTACGGTTTTAAGCTCCGGTCTCACGTTAACGACTCTTCGATGACTATGTTTTTTTTTAAATATTAGTTATGATTTCTGGTTCGCTGATTTAAAGCCAGTAAAGTTTTTTCTTTACTATATAATCTGTGAATAATAAATTGAGGATTAGGATTTTGCTACAGTGATTGAAGCTCAGTTGTCTAAAACAGTTCTTTTTCAAACCTTGCTTACACACACACAACCATAAATGTTTTTTTTTATAAGAAAAGTACTCACCAAAAAAACGGTACTTTATCTATATTATGTAACAATAATTGTATTCTATTATAAGGGTAGGTAGAAGGGATGGGATACTACACATACTTATGTAATTAAATGTCTAATTAAAACTATTTTTGCTTTGTTACACGGGCAATTCTAAACACTGGTCTTAAGAATTTTGCGAGACTTCAATAACAGACTTATGGATATGGAGATCGGATATAGAAATGGAGGTAAAGACTGATCGACACCTTGAGGACATAGAGCATTAAAGAAGAAGAATGACGATTACCTAATTATTTAATAGACCACTGTTCTACATGGATTTCTTTGTCTATTTTACTTACTATACCACGTTGGCCTGATGAAATGGCTTTGCTTCAAGTCCCTTTTTCTTTGCAGTCGTATTGCCCTGTGTATTTTGCTTCTTCAGCCGACTCCTGCGACACCCACGTAATAAATAGAAGTCATGACACTCGTATTCTTAATCCGTCATCACACATAATGTAATATTGGCTGCCTCGGTGGCGCCGCGCTAGCAAATGCGGCTGCTGTGCCTAATGGATCTTGGTCCTTGGATTTTGGTGATCCTGGCCTTGGGTTTGATGTGTTCGACCAAATGTTTCCAAATGATCTACAAATATTTGTTTCTTTATCTACTCTTGGCCTATCAAAGTAATTGTACTCTGCCTGAATGAAAGCATGAATAGAATCCAAGAGTGGTAGTCGCCATACTCTTTGCTAATGCAAACAATTCAATATGGCGACCCACAGTATGGCGGTGTGTGGGTGTTTTCTTTGCACAATATGTACACATTTACAAAAAAAAGTACAGGATGGGTCACGAATTAGTTAATAGTTGAGAAAATCTTTTAAAAAACCATTTGATATATTATACAAATTGTTTATTTATAAGAAAGCCAATTAGTTGGCATTCATTTTTAAAAATTACATCGTTAATAGACCACCGTTTCGACGTTTGCACTCTTCTACGCGAGCACTGAAATTTTCGAATACTCGTCGGCAAAGAGACCGCGAGATCGCCGACATCTCTTCGCTGATTTTTTCTTATAGTTGACGTAGTGTATTTGGTTTATTATTGTAGACACGATTCTTCAAATAACCCCATAAAAAGAAATCTGCTGGGTATTGATCTAGACTTCTGGGTTGCCATGAAATGTGGCCTCGTCTGGAAATGAGTTTTTCCCGAAACATGTCTTTGGCCAAAGTCAGGCAGTCATTGCATGTGTGGCAAGTGGCTCTATCTTGTTGAAACCACGTGTTACGATTGTAGCCAGCAATTAATAAGAGCACAGAGCTTTGAAGTTGAGGTCTTAACCCTCGTGCATTGGCAAGCACGTAAAGCCATCGGTCCTGCACGTGATCTCTCTCTGGTGGTGTCAGATAACCGTCGGATTGCGTTGTGAGAGTGAGGGAACAGAGAGTGCACCTGTGTTTGCGCACACACTGGTGCACTGTAATATCTCCTGCGTTGTTGGCTATTCTACGTCGAAACAGGCCACCGTGGCTGAAATCGGCTAGGAGTATATCATTTATTTTACTATAGTTATGTGAGGATTAATACAGTTTACCCACGATACCAGGAGACAGGTATTATTTTTAACTTTTACAATTGGGTAGATGACTGTATCGTAAATAAATACCAATGTCCACTTCATTAAAAATAATATCGCGAAACATCTCAGAAAATTCAATTAACATAGCTTTTTATTATTATTACGAATTTCAATCAAATATACAGTGAAATATATTGTCCAATTGAGTAGTCTAAAACAGTGACGTCACAATTTTGTATTTAGTACATTTTTCATAGAAAATTGTCGTTTTGACAGATGATAAAAAGTAACTAATTTGACTAATGTGTCATCTAGCCTCTTACACGAACCTGTTTTACTTAGTATACTTGGTAACTGTATATACTCAAAACTAAAAGTGTTCTAATTGTGTGACCCCTGAACTTCAAGCAAAATATTTTCTTAACAACAATAGCGTCTAAATCAAGTTCCTATTGCTGATTTCCCACTTCAATTCTCACTCATTGTAACTTCATTTAATATAAAGATGCCTACACACATGTGACTACTCACAACTCGTGTTAAGTTACTGCCCTCGGCAACAAACTTGTAACTCTAGTGTCGAGGCCGTAAATTCCCATAACGGGGATGTATTGTTGACGAAAATAAATCAACATTTACATGTACAGAAAAAAAAAAACTAGTTTGGTGTTCGAAGGGCAAAGCATTGTAGTCCTCGCTCCGTTTTCGCACACGGAAGTTCCCGTTGGAAGAACATGGATTTTTAGATAACAATGCAACAATGAACAGACTGTCAATAGGTTAGAACGAGAGCAGTCTCATTGTGCAAGGAGCAGCTGATTCCATCTTGCGTTATTTAGAAATGCAAAGACGTAACGGTGATTCAATTTTCCGAATATTGGACGCTCCAGTTTTACCTTGAGTTATGTGCAGTGTGAACCCACTCTTATGTTACATCTGCCTTTATTTACGCAGTTTTAAATACTTCTCGAGTGATTTTTGTATCGAGATATGACGTAGGTACTCAATAGAATACGTTAAAGTCGATAGTTTTATCTAGTAGTTTAATAAATACGAACGTAGATAACGTAGTTATATGAATTTAAACGTAGTTTGTAGACTTTATTCTTAATTTCTTTAGATATTACATTATTATCTTCTTAATTCCCTGTTGATATGTGTTCTTTACCAGACAACTTCTTTTATTGTTATTTCATAAGGTAAAAACCATTTGATGGAAAGTGAGTACTTTAGCACCTCACGTTAATTTTAACCCTTCGATGCTCATGTCTGATAATGAAAGACTTAACTCATGCAAATTACAATAAAAAGGTTTTTATACAACATTTGTCAGTTATCAAGTAAATTGACAATTACATGTCGCGTTTAACGTGTTTGTCTCATATGCACGATATCTAGGTATTAAATGAAATGTGCTGGCCTATAAATAGTAAGTAGTAATTGCTGGCCGTTGGCAGATGTTGGCGATGGCACACGCTTAACCTTTAGCAAAATGTCAAGTTCTTTGTTCTTACTAACTTAATCTTCTATGTCTTGTTGTTATACTTTTAAGTGCTTTGACGTTTAAGCCTTAACGAACTTTACTATATTAGGAATATTGTTATTTGTAGAGTTTTGATCACTTTAATGAATAATTATGTAAATAGGTACATCTATTTAATTGTAGCTATGTTGATAAATCATATGAAAACCACAAAAAACTGTTTAGTCTACATGTAAAGCATGCACTTTGAAAGTAAAGGAAAAATGTTATGGTTCTCAATATGGAACATGACCAGCACATTTTTAATTTTTACATTCCACTCCTTTTTTTCCACTACATATATTAACACATTGAATAGTTTCATATACGACCGTTTTACTGATAATAAATTTAATTCTAAAAGCAATAAACTTTAAAAGACATGGAATTAGTGGCAAAAATATTCAAAACAGTACATAAAAGATTTGTCCTCTAATCTTTGAAACCCAATTATCACACCATACATACATTACAGGCTTTAATTCAAAAATTGTCGTATCAATAAAAATAGTAATAGAATATTTATAATATAATACTTTGCTCACGTCTTTTTACTGACGGCTTCACTTTGCAAACGACTTACACCGTTAGCGTAAGGGTTAAAGTCGGTCGCATATATTTTATCTAGGGTATTAATAGAGCAGTTAATCCAATATATCTTTTATAGTGCTTATTGGTGGGGCGTTTTCTAAGATGCAAACACAAAAGAAACACTGCTTTAGATAGATGATTTTTTTTTCAAATATGTATCATCACCCCTCTTTTAATGTAGGGGATAATAATTTTTTTAATGCTGTCTTCCGCGTATAAAAAACGTGGGTACGTCTACAGAAATAAAATAGCAAACAGTTAAATGTGATTTTTTGTTGCATGCTCTAGTTAGAGTATGATTTAGACGCATTTTGAAGTAAAAAACGGTAGTGAAGTGTAAAATTGTGTTCCAAGCACAAGGGTTCCATAATTAAATTTTAAATTTAAGACTGGCAAATAAAAACATACCTGCGCAAAAGCCAAGTAAAAAGATAAAAAGACTATGATACAGAAACGTCACAAGACCTTCGATTTATTTAAATATTGAATTTTATACAATTGCCACAACTTTCTTTTTTTAGTTTAGCTGACATAACAATAAAGAGTTTTAAGTTGACTCTTTGTCTTTTGGTGATTAGAAATGATATTTGATGCTAAAATGTCATTATAGTCTCTGCTTTGACTTATGAAAGGGCGGTAAGAGACGACATGATGAGGAATAATGAAATTTGGTTTTGAATTCTAGTTTCCACACAGCTTTTAAGTTTTTACACACAGTTTTAAGGGTATAAGTTTACTAAGGGGTTTTAAAGATCTGTAAGATTCGTGTGTATAGTATTAAATAGTAACAGAAATATTATAAATTTAATTTGTAGTATAATATACGCGCTTGTATAACCCCAATTATCATTAAATATACGTGTGTAACTTGACAGCGTGTGTGTGATTACTTAACACAGTGCATTTTTCTGCACTGCTCCTATGGTAGACCTTCTTCTTATCATCATCATTGCCAACCTATATTTCTCTTCCAATACACGCCACACTGACTGATTTTGCGCTTCTCGCGTCAAATTCCTGCGAGTCATCTTACGTAAAAGATCATTCTACCTGGTTTCTGGGTAACTTCCATTCAAAATTTAATTATGTTTTCCTAATTTCATACTGTTCCGTTGATGTATTTTTGTAAATATGTGCAAATATTAACGGCAATTTATGCCGTCACATAATGGATTACCGCATCTTTAACTTCTGTTACAGTTCCTCTAGGTTACATTGTCTGTATCTGACTCAGTCTGACTTATACTTTCCTAACTATATCCAGAGAAATATAATAACATATATAAATATGTATATATAAACTATCAGCTGCACTGGCGTAGAATTAATTAACACTTAACTGCACTAACAAAGTTTGTGTCCACGCGCAAAGGTCGCGGCTGAACGTTACATACCTTTGTTTTTATTCACCCGTTTCTGATTTTTTATGAAGGTCGAGAAGGGCACTTATACCACTGAGGGTTGGAACACATAATATTAATGTAAATTTTTTTCCATGAGCTTAGAGTGATAATAACTCACTCATCGCTGATAAAAATACAATTATTCTTATGCAGTTCTCTACAATGTTGTAAGAAATCACATTATTCTACCAGTATTCCATGTTTAGTTAACCACAAATATGAAGAACCATTCATTTTGTGAACTCACTTACTCATTTTGTATGGGGTTTGTGTTCAGTTTTCCTTCTCTTTCCAATGCTGTTGTTTTGCGAAATTTCTCCATTAATTAGCTCTTACGACATCTATCGGAGAAATGGAGGTGGTGGCACCCCGTATTCTTCACTCGTAAGGAAATAAAACGTACCTTATATCTAAACACTTTTCGTCTTTACTAAATCTATCTTCTCCATAGATATTGAATGGTCTTTAGCCCCTTTTGTCTTCATAGCCCCTACAGGAATAAAGTGATTTTATTTAATTAGATTTTGTTTGAAAAGTAACTTGAGTTGTTTTAGTTATAATCAAATATGTATATAGTTACCCAGTTAAATCAATAAACAAATCAGTTTTCTAATAGTTTAGTAGAGTTTTAAATAGTTTTTTTTTAAATATGTTTACTTACGTAAAATAGATTAAGAATAAAATGAACTACATAAAATTGAGCATTGATATCTACATGTGTTGTTTGAGAAATTTAAATCACTTTAAAATCAGAAATTAACATAGTTTTGTACATTGAACCATTTTGTGTTTGTTCCATTCCCATATTCACCTACCCCATTTTGGTATAGGGATTATAAGCTGCTTTCAATAATGTTTATAAGAATGTTGCCATCGATAAATCAACAATACTGAGGTTTAGCATATCATTATACCACAAATTCATTTTGTTTTATTATTATCTATAGTTTTTATTTTCTCTCAGGTTACTTTGAGAGACGAGACTTACTTTGGAGAATACCCGGCCGCTTTTGACTTAGTGTCCTTGCCTTGACTCCATACTTAGCCAGGCTCTATTCTTTTTTATTATCAGGAATGAAGGAATTACTAAAAACTCTCAATTTTGACTACGTTTGCCTCTATTTTAATGAATACTCAAATTACAAGAGGGACTTACGGGAGACGGCAGAGGGTTTCCTTTCTGAAACTTTCAGTATTTCTTACCAGTTTCCTTATCCGAATTTAAATTTTAAGTAACAGAAAAATTTAACCATCTTACGTATAAGTTTTATATTTTATCAAAAAGTACAGTTCATTACCTTTGTATTTCTAAAACAAAAGCAAAACCCTTTGTATCGACATCTAAAAATTATAGAAGCATACAATTAAAATGTCCACTCATTATATATATATTCAATCATAGTCAACCCTTTGTCGATGGGGTGTGGGCGATTCCCGCCGTGCCCAGCGTGCGCCCGCGCCGGACAATACAACCGCCGTGTAATGAACACACATTCAGTATACGTTAAATTTGTGACACGTGTACTATGTATTGTGTTTGTTTTCTCGCCTGAAGCGTCAATATCAGCAGGACACATAAATTGTTGTAATCTAATGAATATTTCGTCAATGGCGAATAATTTGGATGACTAATAGCAGATGGTAGTATCGGGCAGTATCGTTTGCTGACGGCTTTTTTTGCAAAACTACTTACTTAAATAATTATTCAATTTTAATATCTGCACAATAATATATAGAGTTTAAAACGTTATTTTACCTTGCAGCGGATGCGATTTGAGAAAGCTCAGGCAAGTCTCTAGGTTTTTTTTTTAATTTTTAGAGCCTGACAAAGTGACTACTCTACCTAACGTAAAACGTGAATAGAATCCAAGAAATGTGGTCACCAGACGAATGCAGACAATGCAGTTTGGTGATCCACACTATGGTGGCCTAGTGGTATGTTTCTTTACGACCCGCTTGGGGCCGTAAATGGCATAACAGTCATCGTGGTAGTGCTCACACACTTAACACGATAACTGCCACCCCTACATCAATAGGCCTTTAGTGTTTTTTATGATATGGGGTTTAAAGAGCGTTACCATACCAATTCGCCTAGACAGTGTAGTATAGTAGGGCAAAACCTTCTTTCGAACTAGATACTTATGTCAAGCTATGGATTGTTTAAAACTGTTGATATGTGTGTGCTGTGACTGACGTATGTAGTCTATGAACACCTGTAACACAAAACTCAGAAGTTGATTGCTAATTTTTAAGGATGAAACGCTCTCTGTTTTTGATAATTTGAGAGTCGTATCGAATTTCACCCAGGGTATGTTAAATTTTCTATACTTGAATATAAGCATAAAAACACGCAAATTGTAGAAACGCATTAATTTAAGCCAAAAACTTTTAAGTTTACGGATGATAAACGTACAGCTTTTAAAATAACATTTGTTGAGTTCATCATTATCAAATTGGCAATAAATATATCTAGTATTGAGTCTTATTCAAATACTTTATTAGATTATGGTCAGCAGTACGCTAGAGGAGCTATGAACTAATCCAAACAAAACACAACTGTTCTCAGACATCTGTTACAAAAAGATAATCCAATTTGTTCAAATCGTTTGTAAACCGATCAAATAAAATTTTATATACCTTTAACGGCAGAAAAAAAAAATAAACCGTAACAGTTGTTTATGACTAATAATATTGATGTTCATATAATAGTGTCCGGGATAATTAACTTAACCCTGCGCACGCTTTTACGGTTTTTTTGTCGGTTATCCTTATGTCAAATAGTCCGAGCAGATTTAATGTGTTAATTATGAATCTTTAAAGTTTTATGCGCTTAAATCTTTGTATTTATAACGGTTTTACCATGGTTTATTTTCTCTATATATTGTAGATTTGATTACGAAAGCACATTTATATACAGAATTGTTAAATAAATAATTGTGTGATGAGCACATATATTTGTTCTGTGTGTGGGTCTAAATTAATCATCATCATCTACTTGTGAAGCATCTTTAAAATGTATTATTGTTTTTTTTTTATTAAATATTTCGTGTTCCGTACTTTAGATTGAGATTTTAATTTGTTTTGTCAAATTATTAATGAATTACTATTTACGATCATATTTGACGAGATAAGCATATCTATAGCAAACACTTCGTATTTTACCAACTGTAATTTAGATCTAAGTGGATCTAAATTACAGTTTTCAATAGAAGAGCCATTCTATTTAAGCCTCTTTACATCAATCGAGTTGAAGATATACCTAGTCTTGCCATAAATATTGTAATAAAGAAAAAAGAAAATTGTTAACTGCAAATAACATTTATTACTTTTACAGTGTGTCAGTTTAATACATAAATATAAAACAATTAAAAATATAAAAAGCTTATTCGAAGTGGTCTCCATTGGCTGCAATACAGTCCTTTAAACGATGAGGCCAGTTATCAATAGAAGCACGCACTCTTTCCATGGGAAAATTCTTCACTGCCAATCGTATAGATTGTTTTAGGGACTCCAAATTATCATGGCGTTTAGAGCAAGCTGTACTCTCTAAAACTGACCACAAATCATAATCCAGCGGATTAAGATCGGGACTAGACGACGGCCAGTCTTCAGCTCTGATGAAGTCCGAAACGTTCGATTCCAACCAAGACTGCGTGGACCGAGCTTTATGACCCGGCGCCGAGTCTTGCTGGAAGGACCATACTTGGTTATTGAACATGGTGATGTTAAGGGGCTTAACTACCTTCTCAAGAATGGTATCTTGATACACTTGTGCCGATGTTTTGATACCTTTTTCACAAAAATATGGCTCAGTCACTCCTTCATAGCTAACACCCCACCAAACCATCACTGAAGTCGGATAATGTCCACGTTGCACTCTGTCGACTAATTGGGAAGCTTCCTTAGAGCTTTGAGCATAAATACGGTCATTTTGTTTGTTAAAATGTTGCTCAATTGTAAAAATTTTCTCATCCGTAAACAAAATTTTTCTGTGACCTCCCTTTGCGTACCGCTTCAGTAGTTGTTTCGATTTTACCACCCTATTCTTCTTTAAATTATCAGTTAAGAAATGGCCAGTGCGTCTCTTATAGGCTGCAAGTCCTAAGTCATCTTTTAAAATACGCGACATGGTTCTAGGTGCTATCTTCATTTCCCGAGATAAAATCTTTTGCTTTCGGACAGGATTTCTTCGAATTCTTTCCCTTACTGCTTTGACCACCTTTTTCGTACGAACACTACGTGGACGGCCAGATCTTTTTCTGTCACAAACAGAGGAGGTCTCATTGTACCTATTAATAGCCCGGTACACAAACATTTTACTAATACCAAGTGTATGGAGAGTTTTAAAAATTGCATTTGGCTCCATACCTACTTTGTGTAATGCTATCACAGCGATTCGGTTCTCTTTATCACCCCACACCATTTTAATATCGCAAAATATTTTACAATGTATTGGCGCCAAAATGAGAAAACACAATGAACAATCGTATAAAAATGACAGATTCGAAATTCAAATGTAATATTTTTTTATAATTAAGTGTAACAGTATTTATGGCCAGACTAAGTATATATTATAGACAGGCAATGGTAAGTGGTCAGGAAATTACGGTGATAAACTTGTAAATCATACTGACTCTTGACAGGAATTGTTAACATCTATTAAAAGAGGCCCATTATTCGTTAAGAAAATTAAAATTGAACAAAAACTGTACAATACCTATTTTGTAGCAAAACTAATCAATGAAATACACTATCACACCGGTTGATCACGCGAATTGTTAATATCGTTCACGATAAATGTTTTTCACATATCACGCCCTAACCGACAAATGAATTGCTTTTCAAACAATCCATTATAAGCCTTACTTTCATACAAGTAGGTCGTGTAATCATTCGAGTGGATTTAGCTAGATATTGGGGTTCGATTATGGAATTTAATAAGTATAACTAGTATCTGAATTAGTCAATTTTCTTACCGCTGAGTTCGCAATCCCAGTATTCGAAAATGACAAACATTTATAAACGTGAATAAGTTTAGGTAAATATGTGTGTAAGTATAGAATGACAAGGCGTTATCGACACCAAACTGCGCGTAAAATAACTATTATAACCACCATTCGTCATACACTTAATAAAATATTCGTATCAGAATCATCTGTCAATTGTTGTATACTAGACATTGCAAGCAATCAATATCTATTTCATATTATAGATGCAGTTGTAAACACTAAAATGAGTTTTGCAACTTTGTAATAAAATTCAAAATAACTTTTACAAAAGTAAGAATACGTGTCGCGCAAATCTGTCCAATCATTACATTTAATACACTTTGGACATTTTCGACCCGGACCGGTCTTTGACTGTTGACATTTTTTTCTGTGATACGACGAAAGCTTTGTGGCTTTTCATAGTTCAGTTGTGAATGGACATATGTTGGTATTGATATGTAATGTCGTGATTCGTGATATTTACTTTTCACAAAAGTAATTTATGATTGAATTGTGACTTTAAGAGTTAACTGCCTCGGTGGTGCAGCGGTAATGAATGCGACTGCGATGCTTGAGGTCTCGAGTTCGATTCCCGGGTCGGACCAAATGTTTGTATGATCTGCAAATATTTGTTTCGAAGTTTGGGTGTTTTGTATGTATAGTATGTATGTATTTACAAAAAAAGTATATAAGTATTCTATCAGTCAGTCTAGTTATCGTAGCACAAGCTCTGCTTAGTTTGAAACTAGACGACGTTGGTGTTAAATGTCCGAAATATTTATTTATTTATTTATTTAATTATACAATTACTGTTCTTTAAGCACAGCATGAAACCTGGACCTGAATTCGAATATATACTTGAAACGAGCTTGGGTGATGACTGAAATATATCACCTTCCCCAATACACATCAAAAAGTTTTATATGTAACTTAATGTAAATCATATTAGAAGCATATCAAACTGTATAACTGAAGGTAATTTAGACCAAAAAAGTGCATAGTATTGGTTGCTTGTGACTTCGTGATATAAGCAAAACACCAGTCCAGCCGGCTCATATGTATGTGTCTCTCCCACGATTCCAACCTTCTAATGTCTTCTTGTGTTACCTATATAGTTCGCACTCTAACTTAAATGAAACAAAATTTACTGTCATACTTAACGACAGTAAATTTTGTTTCATTTTATCATTCATTCATTTCATTATTTATTTTGTTTCATACCACGATAATACTGTTCATGAATTTTGTGAGATTGTAACTAGATAGGAACTGAATTTCGAATGTAATTTTATTACGAGAACTGACCTTCTGTATTCGTTTTCAGTTCACGCCTCCCCCATTGTGTCATGACGACATTATCACAAGTTATCTATAAGTGACGTGTACACTGACGTCAACGGCCTCGTCACGGTATGCCCCTGCAGGTGCGCAAGCGCACTAATTAAACACGGACGTGAGAAAACGACCAATTTGGTGCACTTTACCGAATTTATTACTATCATGAACTTTCTGAACAATAATTTTGTAAGAGTAATGTGTTTGTTTAATAGTTATTAAGTTTAATTTAGTAGGGGTTGAAATATAAAGTAATCATATTAAATTTGGGGAGGAATGCCGAGATATCTAAATTATAGTCATCATCAACTGCCTTTAACAGTCCACTGCTGGACGTAGGCCTCTCCTTAGCAGAAGTTTTTGACCACGCCAACCAAACAGGTTAGTACGGAGTTTGTTTCAAGTTTTGTGTGTGGTGACACTCTGTATAACAATATTAGTTTCAATACGAGTATGCTAAGCTTCGCAGGTCACTGTTGTTGATCCTGGTAAACAGAAATTACGGGGATGGGCATGTGGGCGGTCTGAGTCTAATTACTCATGAAATAAATAAGAGTGGTGAGAAGGTGGCAACCCAGTTGTCGCTCTTGAGTTGCACGTATCCGTAAGCAGTGATAGGCTGACGATAATATTACATGGGTCACTCTACTCAGTAATATAGTTATGTGATATTGATAAGTGAGTTATTAGTGAATTGCAGGGAGAGAAATACATGTACATGAGTCTCTGCAATCCACCTTAAACTCGGTTAATCTTTAAGATTTAAAATAATTCTTTAATAAAGTTTAAATAAATCTTTAATTATTATGTTTGCCAATAGAATACTTTTGAATTATGATCTTATTCAAAAATGGAATTGAAAATTGATTAAAACTCGTTTTACTAAACCATAGATATTGTAATTCTTCAGAGTCATATGCTACATTTTTGGTATACAAAGCATTTCGTTCACTATAAATTTAATTAATAGATATTATCTCGTCTGATTTACGTCAAGGCACCTGTCGACCAATATGGTGTTATCTGCCCACTTGTTATATTATTAATGTGTAACATGGTAACAGTACAGTCTATGGTTGTTTCAAATAGTTTGATATAGAAGTGAATGGAAATAGTTCTATTTTATAACTCGACTGGACAAAAGGCTAGTAAAAGCGTCTGTTTTCTGGTCAGTTTACCTTTTTTTTTTTTTTTTGATGTGACCTAGCTGTTGGCCTGGGATGGCCTCTACAACTTTACGCGGGTATTACGGTGAGCGCTGAGGGCTCTCAACCGGTCATTTGTTAAGCAACATTGCCCAAGGGCACCCCCTGTGGGGTACGAACCTCGGCTTGGGGTGTTGCTGATACGTTGGGGCGACCTACTCCCATGTTTTGTGGACGGTTTACGCGGCGCGTATTCCGCCCCCGACGACGGGGACGAAAACGCGGACGGTTCCTATTCGATTACCTAGCTGTGTTCGCTCTACGTTGAGCGAGCGTAATTTCGTCGTCTTGTTCTTCTAACGCGTGTCTGGGTCGACGTATTTTCGAGATCCTACTTGGTGTGTAGTCTACGGCCGCAACCACTAGAGGGTTGGGGTGAGTCGGAGCAGAGTCAAAGTAGCTAAGAGAGCACTGTTTTATGTATTGCTTGATGGTCGGCAATCTGAGGTCGATGTGGAGATCGACGTTGCGTACATACCACGGTGCTCCCGTAGCTTTGCGCATGAAATTATTCTGTAGTGTTTGAAGCCTATGGATCCTGTGTGGCCTAACGTGTGCGAAGACTACGCTACCGTACGTCATTATGGGGCGTACGCATGCCGTGTATAGCCTAATTTTGTTTTTTAAAGCTAACTTCGAGCGCGCGTTTAATAAATTGTGGAGACGTCCTAGCACGAAGGCAGCCCGGTTGCGGACTGCCTTGATGTAGGGGCCGAAGGTTAGACGGTCGTCAAGGGTTATGCCTAAGTTTTTGGCCTGCCTAGCCCAAGGGATAGACTTGCCGAACATCCTAATCTGAGGGGTCTTCTCCAAGGGATACAGGCTTAGCTGTCTTCTGTGAAACAGCACCGCCTGGCTCTTCTCGGGGTTGACCTCTATCCTCCATTTCCGGAACCAAGCGCCTAGTGCGTTGGCTGCGGTCTGGAGTTTTTTGGCTACTGTCGAGGGGTTCTTTCCTGAGCAGTAGATAGCCGTGTCGTCTGCGAAAAGTGCCGTCTGCACATACCGATGCTTCGGAATGTCGCTAGTATACAGCGTGAAGAGTAGGGGGGAGAGCACTGACCCTTGCGGGACACCAGCTCGTATGGGGTGAGGGGAGGATAGTGACCCTTCTACTCGGTAGCGGAAGCTTCGGTTCGACAAGTAGTCTCGTATGATGAGCACGAGTCTGTGTGGTACTCCCATGGTGAATAGCTTAAATAATAAGCCGTTGTGCCACACTTTGTCGAAAGCTTTCGCCACGTCAAAGAAGAGGATTCCTGTGAACAGGTTGCGTTGAAGGCGATCGCTGGTGTATTCAACGATGCGGTGGACTTGGTGGACGCACGAGTGATCGGTTCGGAAACCGAATTGCTCGTGAGGGAGGAGATGATTAGCGTCGGCATATGCTTTCAGCCTATTATAAACTAAGCGCTCATATATCTTGCCTAATCCTTTAAGCAGACTTATCGGTCTATAACTAGTCGGTTCGGACTTTGGTTTGCTGGGTTTGGGTATCCCAATAACCACGGCTTCTTTCCATTGTTGTGGAAAGATATTGTTTGCGAGCGCTGCGTTGAAGATAAAGGTCAGAAGGACCACTAGCCTGTCTGGAAAGAGTTTTATAACTCTATTTGTGATACCGTCCGAACCGGGTGCCTTGCGAGCGTGTAGGCCCTTGACAATCGTCTTAACTTCTTCGGGGGTGACTGCTATTAGGTCTTGCTCGTTTGTTCCCGTCGTTGTTGTTATTGTTGAAGTCGGAAGTGAAGCTATGTGCTCTACTTCCGAATCAACTTTAGCTACCTCGTCTATATTATAGTGTATAGTGCTGGGCGTGCACTGAAGCTCCAGACTGTCTGCCAGGCACTCTGACTTTTCGATATCGTCGAAGGCCGGTGGAAGGTTAGGTCGGCTTAGAGGAGGCATACAGGTGATAGTGTCTCTCTTTAGCGAGCGGGATAGTTGCCAGAAGGCAAGGTGGGTAGGTTCGAGGTCTTGTAGTGTCCTGTCCCACCTGTCTTGGCGCATTTGGTCGATGCGCGACTTGACCGCTCTTTCTAGGCTTCGTAACCTGATCCTGTTGTCTTCGCATAGATATCTGTCGTAGGCTCGTACGGCGGCGTTCTTCCGCCTCAGCAGTTCACGTACGTCATCGGGTAGGTTCCAGCGGCGATCGTTCGTCGCTGGTGCCTTCCGAGTGCATTCGTTAATTAACGATTGCACGTGTGCTGTGAGGGAGTCGATCGCCGTCGCGGTGTCCTCGTGACTGGATATATGGTCGGGTATCCTGTCTAGATGCACGGACGAGGATGCCTCGAGTTTTGTCCCGAGGCGCCTCCAGTCCGTGATTCGTCTAGTGGGGGTACGATGACCTGTGTCGATGGGACCCAGTCTGGGTGCGAACTCCATGACCACAGGTCTGTGGTCAGAGGTTAACTCGTGTAGCACTTCTACTGAACACAAACATAGGTTTATGTTCTTTAGGAGTGCCACGTCCAGAATGTCGGGTCTGTGTGCCACGTTGGTCGGGTAGTGGGTTGGTTCGAGCGGGGTGATAATGTCGAACGCTAGTTTCATCGAAAGCGACTCCAGGGCTCTGCCTCTGCTGGCTGCTTTTTAGCATTGAGGTCGCCGCTGATTATCACAGCGTTGCTCAGTTCCAGCAGTGCTTGGAGGTCGCTCTCGAGTAATTGCCGGTTGGGTGAGAGATAGGCTGAGACCAGGGTGATTGGTTGGTGTCCAGTCATGCCTATTCGGCAGACCGAAGCCTCAATGCTTGTCAGCGCAGGCGGATCCATAGGTACGCAGTGAAGGGACCTTTTGTAATAGATGAGGGTGCCCCCTAGCGCAGAGTCACGCCTATCGTTGCGGACCATACAATAGTTCGCAATGTTAGGGTTTCTCTGCGAGGGTTTCAGAAAGGTCTCTTGTACGAATAGTATGTCGAGTTGGTGTGCCCTAAGAAATTCGCCAACTTCATCTCGTTGCCTACTGATGCCGTTGGCGTTGTAGTACCCTAGCTTGAGTGATCTTGGTTTGACTCTGCTTGTCGGTGTCCCATCCATTATGGGTTACACTTGAACGCGCCTAGCTTCTCGAGTACGCTCGAGTATCTAATGCTGACGTTGAGAAGGGCCAACGGGTCGCCCTCGTTTTGGCGAATTAAGTTAGCGAGTTGGCGTAGCTCGCTAAAGTTTATCGCACTCGCGAACCTTGCCACGAGGGATAGGTCCGGGTCGATAGTTTGGGTTAGCTGGGCTGTAGGGCTCCTATAGTCGACGAGCGGCTTGGGCCCTCCCTGGAGAGGTTTTGTGGGCATGGGCACGCCGGAGGCTGCCTTTGCGGGTACTGGGGTAGGTATGGGGGCCTGCATCGTCTTCCGCACGGGCAGAGGTGGGAAGGTCTCCCCCGTCTTCCTGGGAGTTGCCCATGCGTTTGTTTTTGGCGGAGGAGCAGGAGCAAAGCTCCCCGCAGTCCCTGCAGTAGCAGGGGCGACTGGGCGAGGACGCTGAGGTCCTTTTGCCTTGGAGGGTTTAGGCGCCTTCGGGCAACTTCTGTTGTTGGCGGGGTGGCCTGTTTCGCCACACAGCACGCACGCGACTGGCTCAGTGCAATTGGCCCTGTCTTTGGGCCTTTTGCACTCCTTCGTCGCGTGGTCTTCCAGGCACTTGACGCACCTGGGGCGGGCGAAACAGTTTCGCGCCGAGTGCCCGTAGAGCTGGCAGCGGTAGCATTGTGAGATGCCACTTCTACGGTGAGGTGGCTCCACGGTTATACCCGACAGCCCGCAGACGGATGACATCTTGAAGATGTCCTTACCCGTGGGGCTGTCGTCTAGCGAGACCATCACCATGTCGTACACGACATTGGTGCGGTCTCTGACCATCCGGTGTACCTCGTGCACCGGGTAGTTTTTAGCTAGGGATGCCTTGATCTCCTCGGGGGAGATTTCCCTGGGCACGTTGCGTATCACAACGTGGAGCTTCTTCTCTTCCGGGAGAGTGTAAGTGTGGAAAGATATGTTCCTTTCCCGGAGGAGTTTTGATAGCGCCCTGTGGTCGCTTGAGGTGGCCAGGGCGATTTTAATGCCCTGCTGGGTGCTGCGTGCGGAGTGGTAAGTAATCCGGCGCTCGTTGCACCACGTCGAGATAGCCGTCCATTTCGATTTTTCCTGGACGTAGATTGGTGGGGGCGAGGGGGCCTTTTTGGGGGCCGCCGATGCGTTGGTGGTAGTGGGCGAGGCCCTCCCTGAGGCGGAGGGGGTGCGCTTAGGCCTTGAAGCGGCCTGGGCGGGGGCGGGGGCAGTTTACCTTACGCAGTCTAGCTTATTAATTCAATTCGAATTTCAAAGCAGGATTATAACACACTAAGGTGAGGGGAAACTTGAAAAAAAATCGATGCAGTAGGCTATACTACCCTTGCCAGACTAGTTTTTTGGACACTGGACATAGGTATAGGCCTGTCCTCAAAAAGGTCTACAGAAACCTCCTTTCCGAGAAAGGGTCTATGTACAACAGAGGACTATTAAAAGTTGTCACTGATGACTTGAATGTGGGATTGGTATTACGCAGTTAAAACCTTTTGTGAAGTAAAATATTGCGACTTTAGGCAATTAAAAGGAAAAAAGTTAAAGTATAGGTTATACCGATGGTTACTTTCGACGGATTTTTGTGCTTTTTGTGTGAACTTGATTAGTAGGAATGGTCAATGTGTTTATAAAAAAATGATAGGAAAAAAATTAATTATTGAAGTAAGAGATTAGTGAAGTTTTCTTTATGATAATTGGCGATTAGTAAGTTTGTTTCTCGGAGGTATAATTGAACGCAAAAAATTAGGACTCAAGTCAGGGAGACCTCGAATTCATAAGCATAACAATAGTATTTCATACCATAAGTTACATTCCTCGTAATTCTGACCACTCTATAACGTGAAATAATGCAATTACGTAACAGAGTCAGCCTGTGACAAGAGATAAAATATTAGCTTTTCTAGTACATTAGGCAGATGAAGTTAACCTAATTAAAATCTAAGAGACGACTTCTAAGCACTTCACGATTAAGGTTTTGAAGTTGTTAGATTAATTTTTGATTCAAAACTTTATTACATCGATCTTTTTGGTAGAAATAACTTTGTAACGATAGTAATATTACAAGCAATACTGGGCAACACCTAAACTGACGTTTACTGCTAATTTGAATTTTGAATAAATGGTTTGAATAGTTTTGTTTTGAATTAAGAAAATTGTCAATAAATCTATCAGTATTTGAATATGTCTACTTTATGTCGTGTATTTATAAACTTAACTGAAATGATTCAAACACGGATTAAAACTATAGTATAAAAAGTGGATAGATAGATAGATAATACATTATTTGTACATTAAGATTTTACAAATGGGGTCGTCATTATCATCAACAGACTTGAACAGTTTACAGCTGGACAGAGGTGTCTCCTTAGAAAGGAGGTTTAAGCCTACTATACTACGCTGGCCAGACGGATTGGTACAGGGTTTGTTTCAAGTTTTCCTTATCTTTGTAGTGCTGTTATGGTGCGTAGTTTGCTCACTCCGTCACCTCTTACGGTACCCACGGGATGAATAGAGGTGGTAGCACTCCGTATTGTTAATTCATCACCACATGAAACGTTACTTACGCAAACATTATAACTTATCACAAATATTATAAAGTATTTATAGTCATATAGTATTTATTGTATATTTAGGTTATTGCTTAGAGCAATTTATTCTAAGCAACCCTTCACAATTTCTAAGGGAGGTCTATGTCCAGCACTGAACTATCAAAGGCTGTTAGTGTTGAAACTGGTACTTTTGGGTACTGGTTATATTTTGAACTGGTGCTAGGTAAAAACAAAACCAAGTTAATAAATAATATATATAAATTGAAATAAATATGCTGCACTGCTGCAGACTGCACAGTTGGCCTAGTGGTTTAAGCGGTCGCCACGCCGCTCTCTGCTGCACTGAGTGTTGTGGGTTCAAACCCGACACGGGACAACACTTTGTGTGATTCACAAGTTGTTGTTCTGAGTCTGGGTGTTCTTTGTGTCCGTTTATTGTATGGTTGTTAAGTCCCACGCGACACAGGCTTTATTTCTAGTGCGGGCGTTGTCTAAAAAAGAAAAATATATATAAATATAAATATATATATAATATTAAACATATATATAGTAACATAAATATTATAAAAAGGGCTTTATTACACTTCACAACTATCGATAATTCACAACTTGTTATTATTATTATTTTTGACATGCATGCATGGATTACATCCCATCCCATACAAGGTGATCCGACGATCTAGCGAGTGTCGCGGAAAGCTGTTGGATGCGGGCGGCATGGGACTGGCTATTGAAGAGAATCTAGAGGGATGTCTATGTCCAGCCGTGGACGTCTTTTGACTGAGATGATGATTATAATGATGGATTATATCTAGGACAATCAATTTACTATAATTACTATATACTAAGGCATCTCTATAACTTTTTAATGAGTAACTGTAATTGCACTTTTAATGCAATTTCAGAACTCTTACTAGCATTTTATATTTTTTGTAATTTCATTATTATTTATTATAATATTATTTTATGAATTATCCATTTACATTTATTATTGTTTAAATATATAATAAATGTAATTGCCTAGGTAATATTCACCTCATTACCTGTTGGCTGTTCTCATCCAGTCCGCTCCAAGTGAAGATGTCTCTCCACCTCTCCATTCAAGATTCAAGATGGAATAACCTCTTTTAAAGTTTGTGTTATTGAACTACCGCTAAGGAAACTGTAAGCAAGTTCTGTTTAGTTTGCATACTACTTTACTATCTAGTTATTTTTTACGATTCGTGTGTAAAAATACAATTAACATTGATATAATAACATAAAATACAATTAACATTGTACAATTAACATTGTATTTTATGCCTTTAAAGCTTTAAACGTATTTAACAAGATGAAATTTATTTAATATCATTTATTGTTGTATTACATTCTTAAAACAGATTAAAAAAAATGACGATCTATGACTTTTAAAAACACTCCCACGCATATGTCGAGATCATAGTCATGTTACAAGTTTGCACACATGGCGTAGTGATTCACTGTTCACTTCGCCACTTTCTACTGAGTTGAGTGTTAGGCTTCGATCCCCAAATAAGACAACACTTTGTGTGATCCACAAATTGGTATTCTGCGTCTACATGTTCTTAGTGTCCATTCAATATGTAATGTAATGTCTCCCGCGACACAGTATATATTTCAAGTTTCAAGTTGTCATGAGACACCAAAAAAAAATATAGTATATTTTTTTATCTTTGGTAAAATTATTACAGTTAGCCTCAATTTAATAATTCATGGTACATAAAATCGTATTATTTATGACTATTGACAACCATAAATTAACAGACTAACACCTAATAAAAGTTACAAAAAAAAAACATTGTAGAAACGTCCTCAAAGTTACGAACGGTGAAGAAAGGTACCATTTGATAGTACACCTGTCTCGTCCCTATAATTACAGCGTATATTTCGAAAACATAAATATTAGAGAACAATGCTTTAACAAACTACCCTCAAAGTTGGCTTGGGAGAGCCACGCTTTGCCACAAATGGTTGGACCATTAGTGCCAAGCACTTTTATCGTTGCTTTTCACCCACTCGATGAGGTTAAAAGACTAAGTACCCTGATTTTGAGGGTGATGGGACTTGAAGGACGATACGGCACTTGTGACATTTGGTGTCCATGAGTGGGGTAGTCACTTGACCATGATCCATCTGTATGTTTGCCCTCTACGTTTTAAAGGCTATTTGGTCAATCTTTACGGTTGTTAATTCTTTCCCAAGAAAATTTATTTTTCTAATGACCAGGATCAATTCAGCATTCTGGTTACCGTAATACTGAACGGAAAAAGCGGCTGAGTGTCTAAGTAATCTGGTTCTGTTTAGATTAAATGGCGCAACTTTTGAAATGAAGCAGTTGACATTTAACTGTAGAACATTACATTTCTTTAATTTTTTTTTATATATTAAGAGCCTGTCAAAGTGACTCTACTCTGCCTGATGGAAAGCATGAATAGAATCCAAGAGTTGTGGTCACACTCATCATTGCAAATGCAGACAATGCAGTATGGTGACCCACACTATGGTGGCCTTGTGAGATACTTTTTTACACCGCGCTTGAGGACGTAAAAGGCATGATAGTCATCGTGACAGTGTAAGGCTTACACAGTTAGCACGATAATTGTTACCCCTGCATCAATGGGAGGTGATTGATTACTGATTCCATTTTTTTATTTTAATGTTTATAGTTCTTCATATTGTTAAAATAGGTTTTTGAAGTTAAGAATGGTAGCAATTGTCTACTTTAGGAACCTGAGTATTTAAAAAGAATACGGCCTACATTTTTCTCTTTTGTAGTTTTCAGTTCCTCCACGTCCTAACAGTTTGAGAAACACATTGTGATTGAACAGCAGGTGCGTAACATGCGCACGCGTCGATCTCGACGTTATAAATAAACACAAAAGTAACGTATACTAATTTGTTTTACTGACAAACTATTTTATTTCACCTTACATGACAGCCGTGTGAGGGCGTACAATTTGTTTTTATAGAATTAAATATTCATCGATAAACAATGGCTTGTTGTTAGGGTTACACATAGAAACATAAGTTTTTCGGCAACATAAATATATAATACTAAAATAGACACTAAAACAGATTTAAAAGTAAATTGTCGTGGGTGGTAAATTCTTGTATTTTTCGTTGTTTTTCATCAATTCTTTCCGGTTCCTTAATTCTAGGAGCGAAGGCTCAATTGAAACTCTGTGTCACTTACGATTTTCCAAAGACGACATTACGACTCACGACTTTGCTATTTGCCTCCTTAATTTCCTTAAAATTTACAACACAATAGGAAGTTTCATTTCCCTTCCCAATTGACGGGATTAAGGTTAATTTGTCTATCTCGAAACTTCATCCAATAGTTTTGTACATTAGTGGGTTTGATGGCTAGGACATTCTCTTCTCTACAGATCAACTTATGGTCGGGCAGCCACGCTAGAACTGAGGGGAAGAAATACTTTTCCCCCGAGGAAGAGTCTAACGGAGCATGAGCATGAGCATCTAAATTCAGAGAAATAGGGGGCATGTACATATGTATGCAAGAATTTAACTATCAGATAATAATAATTATAAATACTAAGTAATAAAAATTTCGGACATTTGACGCACAACGTCATCTAGTTACAAACTAAGCAGAACTTGTGCTATGATAACTAGACTGACTGATGGCATACTGATATACTTTTTTTTGTAAGTACATACGTATTATACATAGAAAATACTCAAACTTCAAAACAAATATTTGCAGATTATAGAAATATTTGGTCCTATCCGAGAATCGAACTCGAGACCTCAAGTACAGCAGTTGTGTTCACTACCGCTGCGCAGACGCAGTTAATGATGGAGTTAATTCCTTATTCTTTTAGATGCGAGACAATTATTTAAACGAAATGTGTTTTTATTGATATAGGTAGCAACCAGACATACGGGTCACCTTACAGTAAGTGACTACCGTCGTCCATAAATGCAGGTGTCCATAGACGGCGGACTCAAAAGACATCAGTGCGTTGCATATCAGTGAACGCGCACCCCTTTTTAAAAGTTTTTATTTAACTTGCAATGTATGTATGTAAGTATGTTTGTTCGACTGTAATTTATACACAATTTACATGATGTACAAACTAGTAAATTAAATAATTACTTAGATCTGAATATTTTAATTAAAAAAAAATCAAACGAAGTAAATACCTTCTGGGTAGTACGCTGATTTCAGCACGAGCGGGCCGGCTCGACCGGGGCAGTACTACCCTCCCACAGAAGACCTACCTAAAGCGCCAACAACTGTGTTGTCGTGTTTCGTTGGTGAGTGCGAGACCGGAGGCACATCGATGCAGGGGTGACAGTTATCGTGGGTACCCCCCCAAGCTGGGTATGTGAAAAAGCATCTCACAAAGCCGCCATAGTGTGGGTCACCATACTGCGTTGTCAGCATTTGCGATGATTATGGTGACCACAACTCTTGGATTCTATTCGTGCTTTCCATCAGGCAGAGTAGAGTCACTTTGGCAGGCTCTTAAGATAGAAAAAAAAAGAATACGAGTACGAAAAGCTTTTGTATCATATAAATTGTGTTAGGACGTTAAAGTTGATAGTAACAGTAGACAAGGAATTTTTTTTTGGCGCGCCTATGTAGGTGGAAGTGGCACAGGCTCGGTGGAGTGGCGATTTGCACAAGATAGTTAGCCTGAGTTGGTTATGAGAGGTCCAAAATCGATCAGAGTGGTGTGCAATGAGAAAGGCCTATGTCCAGCAGTGGACTGCGATAGGCTCAGGACGATAATGGTGAGGAAATAAAAGCTTGTGTTCAAGTAAGTCTATCGCCTCCTCTACACTACTCGCGAAGTTGGACGATGTTAGACGAATACAATGTAGACAGGCACTTCGGCCAACCTCGTTAAACTTTACCTCGCCTCGGGCGACTTTCTAGAGTACTTTGCCGAGGAACTTCGTCTAACTTCGCAAGCAGTGTAGAGGAGGCATATTATTTTTAATTAATTTAGTATACCCAGATAAAACATGATATCTACACACATTACGTAGTAAAATTATCAGAAGTGATGACTCTACGTTAAAGATATTGAAGAAAAACTAATGACGGGAGTTTTTATTAACGAAACAGACTTCAAAGTTTTAGAATTTTTGTCTGTGTGTTTGTGCGCGCTAATCTGAGAATTGGCTTTAACGATTTAGATGTAGTTTCCGCTTACGTATTGTGCTAAACTTTATTTAATATTTAGTGTTTTATTTGTTGTTAAATATAAAGGTTTATCAGTTTAAAGAGTTTCTGCAGTAACCAATATATACGCGAAAGGGGCCGCGGCAAAAGCTAATTTGTACTAAATTCACCGTAACTTATCTACATAGTTAATTTATAATTTTTTTATCTATGCAGGTAATGTCATTGCGACTTGGCGAGAATAAACAACTTTGATTTAATGCATATAGATGTTACTTAACAGATTACAGATAAAATAAGGTGTAAAATATTTACACAAGAAAACTAAAATAAATAGGCACGAACGATACGAATTAAATCTGCAATAAAAAATTACTTTGTATCCAAAAAGTACATTTTGTAATGCTCATTTTGTAGATTCTTTGCTGGATATCTAGATATGAATATGGATGCAAACCAACCGAAGAAAATCGACGTTCTCACCTCCTTAAAACATGATTCATAGACAAAGTACCTTTTTTTGTGTATTTATAATACTCTTTTTACCAACAAGTTTAATCGCGTTACGGTAGATTCAAGTAAAACCATTCGTTCAGGTCGCATTGTTGTTTTGTCAATAATTTATGGTTATTTATTAAACATCTCTTGGTATCTTTTTTTTGCTTCTTCACAAACAAGGTTTTCTTGTTCAATAAAAATGAAATATCAACATAAAAGACAAAATTTTTACACTTTTTTTTTATGCCACAAGTTTTTTAAAGAAGGAGAATATTTTACAAAACAAGAGAACAGAGAAGAAACGAGCACTCGGTCTTCCTAAAGTAAGTGATTACCACTATCTATAAATACAATAAAAATTGTACAGTTTATGCTTGTCTATGCGTTTAGTAACATCACCAATAATGTTCATCTCATACGTATTGAAAGGGGTGGGTAGAACTCAGATAAACTCTGAAGGAAAACTTAAAACAAATCCTATACCTATGTATATTTAAATAATTCTGGAGCTTTCAGTCAAATTTAATGGAATATTAAATAAAAACTACATAAATGCAGGATCATATCGGCTAGTACTATAACTTCTTGGAAAAAGTTCTTTTTCTTTTTTTAAAGATAACGTCCGCACTAGGAATAAATCCTGTATCACGGGGGACCTTACAAACATACAAGAAACGAAAACAAAGAACACCCAGATCCAGACAGACCAGAACAATAATTTGTGGCTCTCACAAAATGTTGTCCCATGCGGGATTTGGACCCACAATACTCAGCGCAGTAGAGAACGGTGTGACGACCGCTTAAACCAGTAGGCCAATCGTGCAGTCATCATCGTCATTATCATCATTATCAATAGCCTTTAATAGTACATCGATAGACAATCAGTCTTCATCGAAAAGAGGTTTTTATCCAATATACGACTCTGGTCAGACGGGTTAGTGTGTAAGTAAGTTTTGTATTAGGTAAAGTTATAAGCTATTTTTCATCCCGCTATTTTCCTGAAGAGCGGAACAGTGACCACGTAATCGAGTAAATCGAGAGAAAATACTTTATGAACGACTTATGTAACAAGAGATCGGTGTAAGTAAAGAAATAAGAAAACAAAGGCAAAATAACTTTACTGCGGTCCGTTTTACGTAACATAAAACATAAGTTTCCTCATAAACTGGTTATTGTTGAATAAAGTTTTATACAACTGGACTATATATACTCAATCCCAAGCCAAGTGCTGCGGAAATAAATGTAAATGGAACGGGAGAGAAGGGTGAAGATCAATACTGGACGGGATGCTTTTGACGGAATATAAAACTGCATATATTTGACATCCTCTTGAGAGATGTCGCCTCTATGGCAGTCCTCTATTGCCTTTATCATAGAGAGTGTTCTGACGAACTCTTCCAACTGATCCCATCCTCTCCGTTCCTGTACAGGACAACTCGTGCTGGCCTTGGAAGTCACCGTTTCAGAATGGTAGAAATACGTTCCCGAACTAAACGGTTCGGCTCTTCTTTCCTGTGCAAATCAGTTAAAGCTTGGAATTCATTAACAGCGCACGTGTTTCCCTCACACTACGAACCCGGGTACTTTAAGCGGGGTGTGAAAAAGCATCTCACTAGGCCGCCATAGTGTGGGCTGCCATACTGCACTGTCTGCAGTGAGTACGGCGACCACCGCTCTTGGATTCTATTCATGCTTTCCATAAGGCAGAATAGCGTCACTTTGATAGGTAATAAAAAAAAAATCTGCTGTGGTGAATATGGTAAATAGTAAATAAAGTACTTTTTTTGAAATTTGTTTTATATCAACAGGCATTTACACTTCACTGCTGGACATAGGCCTGTCCTTAGGAAGGAAGTTTTGGCCTACTATACCACGCCGGTTGGTTGGTGTAGGATTTGTGTAAAGTTTACCTTGTCTTTGTAACAAAGGTGTTCAGCGAGACCGGAGGGTCATTGATGCAAGGGTGACAGTTGTCGCGGTAAACGTGTGAGCATTACGATACCACGATGACTGTCATGCCTTTTACGTCCCCAAGCGAGGCGTGAAGAAGCATCACACTAGGGCACATTGTATGTGTCGCCATACTGCATTGTCTGCATTCGCAATGAGTATCATGACCACGACTCTTGGATTATCTTATATCATCAACAGCCTTTTACAGTCCACTGCTGGACATAGGCCTTTGCCTTTCCTTCGCAAGGAGGTTTTGACCTACTATTCCACGCTGGACAGACGGGTTGGAATATCCTTTGTTTCAAGTTTTCCTTCTCTTTGTAATGATGTTGTCTTATATACTTGGTCCCTTAGTCGCCTTTTACGATACCCACGGGATGAATAGGGGTGGTAACTCTATGTATTCTTTTTATTTCTAAATTATTTCTAAATATATACGTATTATGGATAAATTACACCCAGATAAAGAACAAATGATCGCATTCACCATACTTAGATTTATCCTGGGTGAAAATCGAACTCATTCAGCAGTCAAAACTCTGATTGGTTTTAAATAATGTTGCTGAATAGTGTTTAAGCACTTGAACTTTCAAGCCAATGCGACCATTGGCTTGAAAGTGAAAACTTTTTTCTTAGTTAAAGAATAACCGTAAATATACCTATGTGAATATAATACATAGTAGCTCACTAATACAAGCCAAGGTAGGGAGAGCGACAGAATGTGCGTGCACTTTTAAATGTAAATATAACATAAATCTTATTTTTAAAAAATATAAATGAAAAACATAATTCTCTGTCTGAGTATACCACTACTTTTATTGATTATTATTGTAGGAAAATGGGTGTTATGTCTTTCCAACAAAAAGGAAGGATCCTCCGACTATTCGAGGTCATCATACCGCAGGTCGCGGCTCAACGGATTTTTAACTTTTTTTTTTCTATCTTAAGAGCCTTCCCACGTGACTCTACTCTGCCTGTTGGCAAGCATGAATAGAATCCAAGAGTTGTGGTCACCGTACTCATTGCAAATGCTGACAACGCAGTACGGTGACCCACACTATGGCGGCCTTATGACATACTTTTTCAAACCCCTCTTGGAAACGTAAAAGGCATGACAGTCATTGTGACAGTGTAAGGCTTACACAGTTACCACGATAACTGTCACCCCTGCATCAATGGGCGTCCGGTCTCACACTCACCAACGAAACACGACAACACGGATGCTGGTGCTTTAGGTTGGTCTTCTGTGGGAGGGTAGTACTACCCCGGTCGAGCCGGCCCGCTCCTGCTGAAATCAGCGTGGCTCTACTACCTAGAAAAACGGTTGTTGTTGGGACGTTGTTACGTGCTAATCGGTGCGAGAACTTCTATATTGCGGGACAGGATTAGTTACTCCATATTTCAGTGTGTTTTCGGTAGATGGCGCTGTTGTACGTCTTGCTTTATGTGGAAGTCTCAAATAGTTATACCAAGCTCTTCTTTTAAATCTCTCTATTGTTTTTAAGTTTTTTCCTCAAAAAACATAATTCTTATTTAACTGGTCTGGTTCTTGATTTTCTAAGAAAGAGCACTATTTCTTTATAAAAAAATTAAACACGTTAAAACCAGTTGAACTTTATCCTAATTACTGTTATTGTGATGAATTTTCTAACAACAGTGAAATTGACTTTGTCTAGAATTCTAAATTAGATTCAGTGTACAATAACCTTAATATCACAGTTCTAATTACGACTAGCAATCTAAAGTCTAAGAATCTAACTGCACAGATCCGTTCAAGATACTTTGAGATATGAGATCAAACTAGAATAATTACCGACAGTAATGTTGTAGTGGGAATTTATGTCCATTTTTATACGTACGTTTAAATGTAGTTCAGAAAATCTATTGGGGTATTAATACCAACTCTAATCGCGAAGATGTTGAAAAAAGTTTGTTTCGTCTTACGAAATGCTTAAAATCAATAGTTCTTTGTTCTTATTCTTTTTCTATTAAATCAGCAACATAATATTTCTTTCCGAATTCTAGACGCCTAGGTTTTGCAGGAATCCGGTCACCGGATATCCGGCTACCGGCCTCGAAATTGTTGTGGTAATTTTTTTTTTAAACAACGCCCGCTCTAAGAATCAATCCTGTGTCTCGGGGACTTTACAAACACACAAGAAACGGACACAAAGAACACCCACACTCGAAACAATAATTTGTAGATCACACAATGTGTTGTCCCATGCGGGATTTGGACCCACAACTCTCAGCGTAATAGAGAACGGCATGGCGACCGCTTAAACCATTAGGCCAACCGCGCAGTCGAAACCAATATCACTAAACACATATTTACAATAGAGAAATTACATAGAAACACTGAGTGTTTTATCGAGCTAATCTCACAAATAGTTGTCCTGGGAATTGAGTCCTGAAAACAAGGCTTAGAAGTCGGAATAAATATTTATCCTTGTTTATGGCTCAAGTGCTTTCATATACCGATCGCGTGAAGGCATTACTAGCTTGCCTAGCTGTATATTGTTAATAATATCATTAATTTTCACCAAACAACTGCAGTGACGCATGTCCAGTATGATACTGCATGTAGGTTGGTTAAAAACAGCCATAGCGGCATCTCAAAAATGAAAGTCACGGAACATATATTGAGGTTAAAAGCCTTGGATGACTTCGATTATTCTGAGTTACAAATATGCGACCTTGACCTCTCGTACCATTATGTGTACCTTTCCAAGTCACTGATAAGAAGGAAAAGGCAATGGTATATGTCCAGTTATCGCTAATAGGCTGCCCCTTATAGTGTATTTAGGACTAAGAATATGGATAGATAGCAGAACTACGCTGATTTCAACATGAACGGGTCGGCCCGACCGCGACGGTACTACACAAAAGACCAACCTAAAGCGACAGCACGTGTGTTGTCATGTTTCGTTGGTGAATGCGAGATCGGAGGTCCGTTGATGCAGGTGTGACAGTTATCATGCTAAGAATGTGTGCCTTACACTGCCAGGATGACTATCACGTGTTTCACGTCACGTAAGGCTGTTGATAAGGCGTGAAAAAGCATCTTACTAGGCCGCCATAGTGTCTGTCACCATACTGCATTCAGAATGAGTAAGGTTACCATAACTCTTTGGCAGGATCTTAAAATAAAAAAAGAATAAGAAAAAAGATGTTTATCACGTATCTGTCTACCTCTTTGGGGATGTAACCGTAAATGAATATATACGTTTATAATTCTTTTGGTGAAATTCATATTCTTTTTCTATAGTTTTAATTTCTCATTCACAACGATACCGGACTAGGCGGGATTCGAAGCCGCTGACACTTAATTATAAGACCCACGCCTAATAAAACACCTTAAAATATATAGTTGTAAAAAGGGATACAATCTTAATTTAGTAATGTAGGAACTCGGTTAAATTAATTATTAAATACTAAACTGCCATTTCTATTTCTGCTTATTTTTGGATAATTAGATTATCTACCGTAATTACTTTAGGTACGACGCTCTCTCTTTAAACATTTACGAGTCAACACGAGTGGGTCATTGAATTGCACAGAACGGGACGGAACCCACTGACCAACATTACCACCGCTATTCACACAGTATAACGGAGACACAGTGACTTGTTGTTTCAGAAGTCGGTTGATGTGCAATGGCGCCTTTATGACATATTTCGTACTTATGACGGTTCGACTTTAAACATACACTACATTAGTTTTGGAGAAAGTTATCATCGAGAAATTTCCATTGAATTATGCTTGCAAGGTCTCATACTTTAGCAGCTATGTGCTATTGATTAGATTTTTCTTTTTTTATAAGAGAACTCTCGCATATGTCATGAGCGTCGCCAGAACTATTTTCAAGGGAGTGCATCTACATCCACGCATACAATTAATCAATATAAAATATAGAATTACACCAGGTCTTACCTATGAAATTCTATTTTTTATGAAATAAGTTAAAAATATGAGTTTATCTACGTGTTTTTCTCTTTACCTGGGGGAAACACCTCCTTGTACCACCTTCCGGCGCCCATGTATCCTGCATCACGGGGGACTTTACAAACGGTTATGAAACGGGCACAAAGAACACCCAGAATCAGAACAACAAATTATAGATCACACTAAGTATTGTCCCATATGGGTATCGAACCCACAACACTCAGCGCAGTAGGAAGCGACGAGGTGTCCACTTAAAACACTGTATTTATGTACGATACAGAAACAACGATTTTAACTGGCAAATCTGCTAAGAAACTACGTGTGCATAATGTACAGAGAGAGAAACAATTTGATCAAAGAAAAACAAAAATTGTTTATGTTTAAGAAAAAAACGCAGAAAATAAAACGAGTAGGCTATATTGCTACAATAGACCTACAGATAATTGGCTTCCGTGGAGACCTTGAGCAAACTCTAGTGATAGAGGCAGATCACCAAAGAGATGGATTGATGGTACAAGGTCGAGAGAACCTAAAATTGGTATCCATTCATCACTAAAACGAAAAAAATCACCAGAAAACGAGGAAAATATTATTGTTTAATCATTATTGCTTAATACCTTACTGCCTTTTTAATTCAAATATTATATACTTCACTTTTTATTTTACCCGTGAATAGACAACAATTCATTCTTCAAACAACTACTTAATTGTAGAAAACAAAATTATTATAAACTCCAATAAATGTTGTAGTGAGTTCGTATAGAAATAAGACAAGGAAGCCCATTCAAAAAGTTTTAATGGCATTTTTATCAATGGCCCTTATCGAAGACACAGTTATCACCCGACCACCGAAGATAAGGCGCGAAAACAATACACCGGTTGAAGAAAAAAACTTTTAACATCTTTAGCGACTGTTCCACCTTCAATAAAACATTTCTGTCTCATTTACTCGTATCAAAACACATATAATTGAAATGAGATAGTCGAACACCATGCAGTGTCACACCGACCCTCAGGTAAACTTTGAATTTCATTTATTCGAACGCGAGCTTTGCGCGCGAATACACGCAGTTGCGCGGGAGCTTGTCCATTTAAAAAATAATTCGGCGGTTTTATTCGAAAATGGAAGCGTTTGTAAAATGTGTTTTTACTTTTTAATTTCAAAATTTTTAAATCGAGTATAGTGTTTTAAGGAGTTTTTAGTGTTATGTGAAATGACAGTTGGTTTTTTTTTGTCGCCGGACCATCTTATTGTGCAATAGGGATTACTTTTTTTACCGGAGCTAAGGATACGGTGAGTCGGGTTCCTATTCAATAAGATATTCAAGTTGCAACTGTTGCTTTTATATAAATAAAATACTCTCGAATATGTGTTTAGTATATTTAAAATTACGCTTAATATTACGTGTATCGAAGTTTGTTACTAAAGTTTCAACAAAATTTCGTTACAAATTATGAAGTATATAGATTTTGAATCAAAATATTTTAGCAGAAACCACGTGTTTTCATTTAAAGCTTTTGTAAAATTAATAAAGATACAATATGTTACACATTTTCTTTTTCTTGGTTTTCGATCGTTGGTCGATCTAATATAGTTAAAGTATCTATCTAGCTGTTGCTGAATAACTTTAAGAGTAACTCTAAATGCGATTTATGTATATTTGGTGAACTTGTGATACCTATTAGCTATTTACTAAAGCAGTTGTTTAGTAACTATTAATACTCTCTTAACTCTTATATTAAGATTCTCCCATGTAACTGATCTGACAAGCAAGATATAAAACTTTTTTAATTTTTTTTCTCTATTCGAATCTTCAGAAAAACTTTTTTGCATTACAACATTTATACATAATATATAATGTGCCAGCTCCATTCTTCTAGTATATATCTATGTTAATCATTTTCATTCATTAATATATACAAAATATAAAGAATAAAAAGGTTAATTTGGTAACTAGATAATACGTAAAACAGCCAGTTCGAGTTCCAGATCCGATTTAGACCTACTCAAGTTATTGCTCACACCCCTCAATCCGTTTCTACAAGGAATATCTCCTTTTTACCTTCCCTTTTTCTCAAAGCCAACTAAATGCGAAACTCTCATGGTGACGGCCATAGACTCTCCTCTTGTCACTTATAACTGGGTCTATGTCTACCAAATATATCTACAAGTTTAAAGATATTAGATTTGTAAATCGGAATCTACGGGATTAAGCTCTCACTTGACTGGAGTCTATAAATGGAATTCGAACAACACATACAGTATCTACTTACCCAAAAAAAAGGTAGCATGTCCCAATTTAAATATTTTTAACATTCTTTATTTAAACGAGTAAATCGCCTAAATATTCGCCCGCGCTTATAAAAAAAAAGTGTCACGCCAGAGATTTGGAGAGATTACGTACAATGTAACGCCAGAATCAGTGGTAGTCAAGTAATAATGTTGTGCTATGCTTACTAAAATAATTAAAAAATAACAGATCAGTTATTTAATTCCAAGGGAAGTAGACAGAGACAGTTATCTACCTGCCCCCTTAAATTTTAGAAAAGAGAAACAGAGAAGAGAGAAACAGTAAAAACTGATAGCGGAACTTACCAACTATGAGTTCTTGAATGAGTATTAATTAATATATATTTTTTTTGTTTAAGGTTCATAAACTTTTTATATCAAATAACAATAAAGTGTAAGTGTAAGTGTAAATATTAACAATTTCGTTTATTAACACATTGCTGGACCTTGAAAAGTATCACCAAAGTAATCACCTAGATAACACTAATGAGTAAACTCGATAGGTTTCTGATGAATGAAGTTATTATTATTAATCTACATCAATCATAGATCATCACTCTTTTTTTTTAATTTTAATAGCCTGCCAAAGTGACTCTACTCTGCCTAATTTAAAACATGAATAAAATCCAAGAGTTGTGGTCACCATACTCATTGCAAATGCAGACAAAGCAATATTGTGACCCACACTATGGAGGCCTAGTGAGATACTTTTTCACGCCTCTTCAACAGCCTTTATAGTCCATAGATAATGAAACAGGTAATTTGAGACGTTTACAGAATTGGCAATCAGATTCAGATCAGATTTGACAGCATGGTTGACGTAATAGTACAAGCGGTCGACTCACCGTTTCCTACTACACCGAAGTGCCGTGGTTCCGATGCCCGCGTAAAGACAATAACACTTTGTGTAATCCACAAATTGTTGTTCTAAGTCTGGGAGTTCTTTGTATCCGTTTGTTGGGTATTTGTAAAGTCCCCCGCGACACAGGATTCATTCCTAAAAATTATCAACTAAGTTCTGCCAATGCTAATTTGGCGTATCATTTAATTTGACAGTATCTATATTTAAATAGGTACAAAATCATAGACAATTTATTTTTTTAAAACCGAATCCTTACCATCTGCGAATGTATCAAAGTATCCGGTTGTTTGAATGTAACAGATTTTATCTCCGTGATATCTTCCGGCCGTTGCTTCAGTGTTGCGACATTTCTTTTCTGAAATCGTTTATGGTATAGATAAAATCCGGTGGGTTGGGAAACAGAGACAAGCTCTATCTAAAAAGGTTTTTTATCAAATTGTTTGTGTAAAAGTATACCACAACGTATAAAACCTCACGTCTTTATCCCCGAAGAGGTGGAAAGAGGTGTATTAAACGATTATTGGCTAAAAGATGTTATGATATTACGAACAAACTTTCCAATTAATGCTAATAAAACTACCTTCACGAACTCTGGAGCCTTTAAGAGTAGAGTGAACAGGTATGTTTTGGATGGGCGTGTACCACCTTCGTCTTCATCTGCACTTTCCATCAGGTGAGATAGAGGACAAACGCCTATTCCATTACAGACGTAAAAAAAAAAAAAATTAGGATAACTAACGTTATCCTAATTTTTTTTTTACGCGTTAATTTCTTAACGCGTTACAGGTATTTGTCTTTTAGTTCACGTAGTGTATTTGGTTAATTGATGTAGACACGATTCTTCAAATAACCCCATAAAAAGAAGTCTGCTGAAGATAGATCTGGGCTTCTGGGGGGCCAAGAAATGTCACCTCGTCAGGTAAACAGTTTTTGACCACGCGCAGGGCCTTATCGGATGTGAGAAGTAGCTCCATCTTATTGAAACCGTGTGTTACGATTGTAGCCAGCAAAGTCTGATAGCATCAGTCCCAAGAACACCCATAACATGTTTGCGCGGGATGTTAGATTCAAATGTTAACGAATTCTTTGCCCACCTATATATGTATGTCATCTAAAGACAAATTTATGAGAAATGTCAATAGCATCGCCTGTCATTGTACAGTCAGTACCAAAACTTTTAAATAAAATACGAAAGTAACTAATTTTTTCTGACATAAATTATTCATTTACAATTTTTTCCTAACCCGTAACGTAATAATGTCCCCTTCTGCTAATCAAATAATATATCTACATGACATAAATATTGATAGATACATACATTATTATGTAAAATATGACATATTGAATTGAATTGTAAAGTCGTTACAGCGCTAGAAAAAAGTTTTTATTGAGCTATTACTAGTAATGTTTGAGCCCTTCATTTGTGAGTTTATTTCTGTACAGTCAACAACATAAGTTGAAACACATCTTTATAGTTTTCTTCTATTACAATACTAATACATTGCAATTTAAGTTAGTTTAATTCGTTATTTAATAGACTCAGTACTTAACTATTGCTGTGTCCTATCAAAGAGATTCTATACAAAAATTGAGCTTAGTTTAAAAAAAAAAACTAAGTAAGCTACCTCTGTATTTAAGGAAATCTACAGTGATTAAGTCATAGGAAGAGGTATTTTCAGATAAAACTAGTTTCAGATTTAAGAAAAAAAAAACGATAGATAAAATTGTCTTAAATTGTCGCTGGTAATTAAACTCTCTGAGAAGATTAAGCATTCTTCTAAATTATCCGGTAAATCAAATCAAAGTGCTTTTATAGTCCACTAATCAGTCTATTGTAAGATAACTTTGAGACACTTCCGTACGCCGGCGGATTTATTGCCAATTAAAAATGTCAATTGCTTCCTAAAGCAATTCTTTTGTGAGCTAACGGTACCAAGTAATCGCAATATCAAAGTACAAAAAGTCAAAATTTCGCCGCACTCCATAAGGACTCTTATACACTTACCAGACATAATGAAACAAAAGATCATAACAAGCACTTCTCAAGTACTCTCAAAGGTCAGTTATGCCCTTAATTACAAGTAGAAAGAGATCGAAATATATCCTATTTGCGTGTTTGAAAGAGTGGGAAGAGTAAATAGATTATAATAAAGCACCCTTGCGATTCAACGGACCGTGCGCGCGGATTTTTTTGCACGAGTACAAACCTCTTTCGATTTTTTTTTTATATAGTGTGTGAGAACACGGCTTTTACAGTCTAGTGCTTTCGTTCAGTGATGGATAAATATCACGCTATCTTTTTATGGGAATATTTGCTTTTTAGTTCATTCGAACTTTTAGTTACTCCCTTATCGTATAAGCTTCGTACCGGAAGTACTTTTATGAAGACAGTTATTGGATTTTAGTTTATTTGTCACGCTGGTTAATAAATCTAACTTAATATTAAGACTGTCCGTGTGGTAGATTGAGGATAGAGAGTGTTACTCCTATTCAACTACGAAGGACAACGCCCAAAACTTCCTTTCTAAGTAGAGGCCTATATCCAGCAGTGGATTGTTCAGGGCTATTGATAATGATGAAATTAAAACGAATTTTTGTGATTAGGGAAACAGGTAAAGCAGTATTGTTCGCAATATTATAATTAAGAAAGGTGTAGAAAATTATGAAACTATACATTTTATGAACAAAAATAATTTTAGAATTGTTCAAAATTGATGATATCTTTAAAGCTGTTTTTCTTATTCCAATTTCCATACTTATACCAGGTAAATTCAATGAAATCAATCGCTAAGCTCAAACATCAAACAACTCAAAAAAATATTAAAATAAGCTTCCAAATTAGTGCAAGACATATGTGTAAAAAAAACGGCATAAGAATCCATTTCTTTTTACCCGACTCTAATAAGATGTCAATGAATTCCTAATAACAAAAATTTTACGTAGTCAGGTTTCCTATATTAAGATCAACTCTTAAAGGAATCAGCAATACACCTTAAGATGTGGTATAGCTTGATAAAAATAGTATATCAAAGAATGATTAATGTTTTAAATATTATTCTTATTTCAAAATAAATAATGCACCCTTTCTTCATATAAAAGATACAAAACCTCTTCACAAACGTCCTGTTGCAAGAAAAAAGTAAAAACAAATCATAGACATCGAAACAAAAGACAGCTACAAACCCGGAATCGCTTACTCCTTTAAAACGTCAACCAGACCATAAAGTATTTTATTATCATTGTAATTTATTTGTTTAGCAATAAATATGGAGTGCGCATTTAATTATGAGATTCAAAGGGGTTAGAAATGAAGATAATAGAAAAAATTACTACTTGTTTGTTACTAGGTGTGCAAATGGCGTAAAAAATATTATATAAAGATATATTTTTTGAGAATTCTTAAAGAAATTGTCATGAGACCATCAATTCTTAGTTACTTTTGAAATTCCCATAAAACTTTTATTATTCATTTACATATATCGGTTAGTTATTAAGTGAATCATCCTATTTTCGTGTTATTATCATAATTTTAGAACTTGGCAAAATCATTTTAATACTGCTCAAATAAGTATGATAACTGCAATAACAAAACGCATGCCAACGTTTTATAAGCTTGCCATGCTTAAAATTTGCCGAGATGAAAACTAAACGGCGTTGTGTGTCAGATATTTGAAAATATTATTATACCGTTATAAAATATAAATTACATAAAAACGACGAAATATTTAAATCGATGTTTAAGAAGGAGCTTACGGCTTGCTAAGCAATATTTTATTTACAGATCAAGAAAACCGTGAACGGATAATTTTGAATCCCATCTTAAACCTTCTTGTTGACAACAATGACAACTGACATTTATATGAGCCACGATAGCTAGCTGTCATTTCTGTCGACTTACACAGCCTATATATTACATTGTAAACTACATACTGAAATAATTTTTTTTCACACAAAATATTAAAAAACTCGGAATATACTTACATACTTGCCATTGTTTTTTCAATTGATAACTTGGAAAATCATAGTGATACCAAAAGTTTTAGAGGTATTTTATGACATCATGTTGCTTTAAGGTTATTTTCCTGTCTTAACACTGTCCTTTAATTCTTTGACACACAATACGCTCGTTTAGTCTAGTAAATGCAATTTTGAACCTTAATGAATTGAACATAAGCGTAGTTGGAGAGTTTAACAAAAACATCTATACGGATTAATTCAAATAATTTAAAGTTTAAGGATGTTAGTACATATAATCTAAAAATTCACCCAAACATTTCACCCAAAACTTTTGATGGTGAGTGTACATGGCAATCATTTTTGGTGCTTTTGATTAGAATATTCATTGCCATAACTTTAAGAGTATCTCAAAAAAGACCGCAGAAGATACATTAAAAACAAGACAAATGATAAGATATTACTCGTCACTGACCCTTTTGTGTTATACTAAAAAACTCTTATGATCAAAAAACCTTTTATCCAAACAACCAGTATTATTTTTTCAGTCGTTCACAGGTATGCAAGTCATGAAAAACTTAACCCATTAACAAGTCCCATGCTTTTTTTATTTCGAAAATATATTTGACAGTTCTCACGAAACTAAAAAAAGGTCGGCGTTGGTATACAAACGCAAAAAAAAAACAAATTGAAATTGTAGCGAACGTTGGCCGGAGGGGTGCGCAAGCGCAAATAGGAAAGGTAAATTAAAAGATATAGATCAACTTTTTCTTTTAATTGTAGGTTAATTTGTTCAAATGTCCATTCGAATGTGACATTATTTTTTTTTAATTTTACTTTCGAATTAAGAATAAAGTGATTTTGTCTACTAACCTATTTTTATGCCTATTATTATGAGTACCCAATAGTAATTACAGACACAGTTTTCTTTAGATTTAATGCTGATTTAAATATGTAAACCAGTACATACACTTAACCAACACAATATTTGCCTAAATTTCCCTCCAAAATTACACTTCTCAAATCGGCTTACCTATTTCTATATAATCCGTCATCAATCGTCTTTACAGAATGTTTTTTAAACGACATACAAACCATAAGCAGGCCATAACTCCTGGGAACCCACACCCTAATCCATGGCGCCAAAGGTCACGGGGGTGAATAAGGCTGATTTATATTGACAAACTTGGACACCTGGCCACTCCACTTTCGCCATGTAACCGATTGCTATCTATTTTTCATTTCTTTTTTAGTTCCCAGCAAGGGTAACAGTTCTAGAATTTACAACACTAAACAAATGTGCATTAGTTTTTAGTACAAAACCCGTTCAATAGGATTCCGTCCTTTGCCATAATAGATCTTGAATAAACGACAGTTTGAAAAAAAAAACACGTTTGAATATCGAACCATCGTAATGGATTATGGAACTCTTTTCTGAAACCTGGAAGACAGCCTCTAACACAGTATCATTTGTTTTGTCATTTTACTACATACCAGTACACATAGATATTTTCATCTCGATACGATAGTTGAAAGTATAATATTGACTTCTAATATTTATTGTCATTATAAGTTAGCTACAAGTGATGCTTATAAAAGAATGGTTATAACTAAAAACACGTTAAAAAAATAGTGTGTGGTTTAAAAAAAGTGTAACATAACTTATCTAAAAATAAACAAATGTGCTAAACGTATTTTTAGGTTATTTTTCTACAGGCTCTTAATATGAAAATGAAGTTATGTTTTTAAATTTATTGGGATATAAGTATTTCTTGCTATTGCCGTCCATCACTGAACGAGAGTCCTTCCCAAAAAGTGCCAATCATACCGGTTTTAGGCAATCCACATCCATCCGCTAGCCAGTTTTGGTGTCCAACACTATGTTTGTCGAGTCGCAGTCTCGACTCTAACACATGGCGGCTCCAGCGACCATCAGTCCGCCTAGAGACGTGATCGGGCCACTTCTACCAACGTGTTGATTCTCCGTGCAACATCGGTTACTCTTGTTCTCTAACGAATTGTTTCATTTCAAATTCTATCGACTAGAGAAACACCCAGTAACGTATGCTCCATCGCACGCTGAACGATTTTAAACTTATGAACCAGTCCAAGGGTCAGTGGTTACGTCTCGGCTGCGTATATCATTACAGGTAGGACGCATTGGTCAAGAACCTTGGCTTTTAGTTTTACTAGTGGGATCGGTGACTCGAATATAAATTACTTAAATAAATTCTATTTCGTTTCTTGATAGGAACGGTTACTGATAAATATAGTTTAGTATTTAGTAATAATATTTTTTTAATGCATATTATTGAATCAGTATGTTGCACTCGTTAAGAAATAACCTTTAATGTATGCACTTATTGGAGCTTTATTGGTCTAAATCTAGGTCAAAACTGTGCGATACCTAACGAGCTAGTTACTTTGTATATGACGCTAGAAAACGTTATAAAAATATAGATATATCGAGATATTAAGCAAAGGTTTTGTCTGATATCGCACCTTTGATTTGCAATACTATTTTTACATATTCTTTTATTTATGGTTGTATAATACTTAAATTTATGAAACTTTTAGATAAACATGTCCATTACTTACAGGATTTTCCTGAAAATATGCCAGACTTCCTAAAATATAAGGGTTTCTTATATAATAAGTAATATAAGGATATCTTGGCTGGCAGAACAGCAGTGTACTGAAGCCAATAAGAGTACCTAAGACATATTTACGACGTAAAAAAATAAATGACGCAAAATAATAGTTATTGTAATGAATTTGCAATAACACACTTTGATTTTTTTGTAGCCAGTCAACATACGCGCAATTGAACAGCTCAACACTTCCTGGGGCCGATCCAACGTTTCTATGAACATGGGAAATAAATTATCTCAAAATCCTCTATAAAATTAATCGCTTGGAACGACTAAGTACTTTTTCTTATCTAGAGCTTATAGATCCTCATAATTATGAACATAGTTAGAAAAGATTTGATATAATAACAATAGTAATAACTGAAACTGAAGGATCGTCAAATTTCGAATATTATTGTCGTAATAAGACAGTATAGTTACAGTAATTTTATGGTAATTATTATAGAATCGAAATCAAATCTATATGTGCCACAATTAAGTATAATAACAAATGCAAAAAGACAATGTTTCAAATCATATTTTGTCTTACATCCAATTAAAATTTGATGACACTCTAACGCTTTATGACATAATTTCAAATAAAGAATTCGAGACTTATTTTACATAACTTGAAACAAACTTCAAAATGAAACGTATTTACAGTACCTGGCGTTGGCTCAAATAAACCGCGTGAAAATGAACGTAGCAACGTTCAAACTTCAAACTAAGTATTACAAAATTTGACATGAGAGACTTACGACTTTTGCACAGTTCGTATTTCAGCTTTCGCTACTTTGAAGTTTTTGTATAATTCTTATGTGGTTTTTGTTAGAATACTCGTAAAAACAACTGAACTGTCATTTCTTTTTATTAATATTATTTTGTTTTGTTTACGTCTGTCATTCGAATGTAAATGTTTCACGACAAAAAACAGACATGCAAAAAAATTGATTGATGACGAAGCACAATGAAAGATCAGAAATGTTCGAAAAGAAACAGGCTCCAAATAATTATAATAGATAGTGTAGTTATTACTTATTATAAATATTAATCTATACTAACATTTCAAAGCAAATTTACAATTTATCGATAAACGAACTCTTGTTTGTCGATAAATTTATAAAGGTGTATGTATTCTTGTATGTTTATACAAGTGTAGATATATTATATTTTATTGTTTTTTTTGTTTTTCATTTCTTAATATTTATTTTGCTTTGAAATTGTGTTTTAAATGTCCTAACGAAAGTGTAGTGCACCTTCTAACTCATTCCGCACCACCGAACAGTAGACACGTGGACAATACCTTTGACATTAAGTCCGCCATTCTACACTTTGTGCATAAAGTTATTAAGTAAAAAATAATAGTTTAATATTAACAAAAGTTTAATTTGTTATCATTGATAATCAGATCCATCAAATAAATTGCTGGACTATGAATTTTTTTGTTATAAAATTGCGAAAACAAGCTAGAAGTGTTTGTATGTAGAAGTTTGTTATCAACAGAGTATATCAGTAAACACTTGAGCAGTTTTTCAATAACTTTTCTTGAAAGAACAAAACGAATATTCGCCACTCTTTTAATTCACGCAATACAATACGTCAATAAAAAGTAATCAGTCTGATTACCTATTCCAAACGTTCAAATGATGGTCTAAATAAAAAAACAAAACGGCCATTTTGAAAATCTACACGATTAAAACGTGTTCTTATTTCAAAAATGTAACAATAGGCAACGAGTTTTTTTCGCGATCTTCGCCTTAGTTCTGGGGCCCAATCTATGGACTATGTTAACAATAGGGGTGGGACTAGAAAGCAATCTGAAAAAAAAAATTCAATACATAGTCTGCACGTTGTAAGATATTGGTAAAAATAGGTTTATAACGTTTTAACGTCTTTATTATAGACTCGAAATTATATTTGGGGATAATCTGCACAGGTTGGTTTACGACTCATTTTATTGCCTGTAATAAAACTACACCATTTCGAATGAGTATTTAATACACCTTAGTATAAAATGATGTGTATTTAAACTAGTTAAACAATAAAGAATCAAGTTATTTTTCATTTTAAGTGAATTTACATTTATTAAACTTATTTTCTAAGTCATATAATGTAAATTTTTGTGTAAATATACGATAACCAAAGGTTATGTTCAAAGTCGACTAACTTATTAGGGTTTTATTTATACCATTTTGCTACTACCTCACCTGTCTAACATAAGTTAATTTTACAAAGTCATCTGCTCCATAAATTAATCCACAATACATAATCAAACGTTCAATAAGGCCCACCCCTTAATATCGTCGTAAATTTCCCACAAGCAGCCGCGTTCTTGTCACAAATAAATCATGACATTTACATGTACTCCTTGGCGATATTAAAAAAAAAAACTAGATCGGAACTGAACAAAACGGCTCCTGAACAATGTTACCTTTGCCACCCTAAAAATTTGAACTCGACTCTATGGTATTAGACTTACGATATTTTTTTTTAGAAGTCTGTTGTCGTGTTGATATTACATGGCGATGCAGGATGCGTTTCGCACACTTCCTCAAACAATGGTTAAGGAGAGCAGAACTAAGTTAACAAAAGGATGTCGGTGTGCTCCAGATTGTATAACAATAAATATTATTACTCCAATTCGGAACTTATGTCAAAAGGTGAACGGTTCTGAGGTGAACAATAGTTTCAATTTGGTAAGGCGAGGGCTCGCTACCTTTGACATAACGACATCTGCCATTTTTTATATCTTCTTATTAATTTTTATTTGTTAATAATTTCTTCGACTCACTTCTTATTAATATTGTATTTCACATATAATTTCACAGACCAACGATAAGTTCTTTTTTTTTATTTTACAAGTAAAAAAACATATCGTTTTTTTATTATAAAAACTTAGTTTTACAGATTCGGCAAACATTATTTTATTTTTATACTTTGGTATTTTTTCTAAATAAATTCGTTAAGCATTGATCAAAAAGTTACCAATAAAGCAACGTCACTAGAACTTTCGATTGACATGTCACAACGAGTTATAAAAAAGCGTTTTTATAGGCTTTTTAACATTATATTCAGCCCCGATGTGTTACCCATGAAAAAATCAGCATAACTTGCAACATTGATACGCAATATTGAACTTCACATCTCTGAAGTAAATCTCTGAAGTAACTGGTCCTTATTTGACTTATTAATTAATCTGTGATTTGACTATAACACATAATTTGCAAAAAAAGATGTTATCCGACGTACCTTGTCAAATAAATTTTGACATTGTTAATAGCGGACTCACATTAAGACTCAGCGGGCACCCTTTTCAAAACATGTCCGATATTTTCCTTTCCCATGGTCAAATGTTTACATTTAAATTGTAATTCTGAGGAATAATCAGTGATATTCGGAAGTCATAATTTTTCGGACAACAATTATTTTGGTAGAAACTTACTTTGGGGTGCCTAATTAGGTCTATTATTTTTATGATTCAGTGACCATACCATGCTAGAGGCCATTTTAATGTTCAAGATACATGACAATATACATTTCAAGGAAATAACTCATCCACGATTCCGCGGTAAGAAGCATGAGCTTATCTTTGGTGAACAAAATCGTCATTAAAACGAAATAAAATCAAGGATAATCCATGATACATAATTACATTTACTGGAAAAGAGGACACGTGGTAATCCCAAGAATATTATATATAGAGTTCATGCTTTGGTTACTTCGATAAACCAATTGAATAAATCAAAGTCAATTAATGCCATTTAAATAAAAGAAAATGATGTGTCAGTTACGTCATGTCACGTATATATAAAGTGTGTATTATTTTGACGTTTCGTTATTCATATAAAATAAGTTGAACATGCTAATATTGTAATACTAACCTAATAAATAAATTTATATTCTAAGTATATGTATAAAGTGCAGAAATATTCAAATTAAATTTAATATAATCGGCATGCTTTACTTGGCCGTTGGCGTCCAATTTGATTCATAGACATTTAACCCCTACGCGGCCTGCGTATGCGCAGCCATATGTTCAAAGATTGATAGATAAAGTCGTGGCTGTAACATACTGATATGACGTTAATAAGATACAGTTTTTTGACCTTATACAATTTTTGTTATACTTTTTTTATTAGCAAGCTTGTCATACTAGTCGACGAGTAGAGCCCACCACTGGGTGTAGCTAATATGAATGCTAAATTAACTTAATTCTGATTGATTGATTAATTTGATTCTGGTTGAATTCTGGTTAATTAATTTAATTTTGGTTCTGAATACTTTGTGATTGAAATGTCATTGTAGTTATTTCACATCATATTTGTCTTTTAAAATAAACAAAAATGATAAATTTGTAAACAAAATTGTTAGACATTTATAAAAGTAATTATGTCATATAAGTATTTATAGAGAGATACTAAAAAAGAGATACAAGGCTAAAGCAATGCATTGATGACGTAATTGCGCGGTAATTGGTGACACTTATCGAGGTGCCTGCGCAAGCGGCGGGGCCATGTGCTACAACTGTAGGCGTTAAGTATAACAGTGTACTTAGTAAGTAAAATCTAATTATAGATAGTACTGTAATTAGCGAATAATTAGCGAACTTTTTTTTTAATTTTTTTATTCGGGACTTGGAAAATTGTATCAAGTCTCTGCGTTAGCAACTTGAGTGTCTATGTTATTTTCTTTCTTATCCAGTTACGTGTGTGGTAATGGTAAGTGTTGTTACCACAGGTAAAAATAAGAAATAGAGTCGTACAGTCGAAAATTAACAGCCTTTCATAGTCCATTGCTAAACATAGGATCCTCATGAGAGTGGAGGTTTTGTGCTACCACGCTAGTCACACCAGTTGATGTAAGTTTGTGTTAATTTTTCTTCTCATTGCAGTACCGTTATCCTGTAGTTTTCCCCTTAGTTCTTACAACACCCACGGGTAAAATAGGAGTGGTGATGGTTCGTACTCTTACTCCACTCCACAGGGATAATCAACAAGTGGCACAAAATATTTAAATCTAATTAACACTCGATTCCATGTTGTTTCTAAGTACAACCTTATTACTACGGCCCTGTTACACGGTACTTCTAAACCCACTAGCTCTGAAAAAAATCTATAAACGTGTAAAGCAATACCTGAACATTTTAAAATATACATCACGTCATCATATCAACAGCCTTTAACAGTCCACTGCTGGACATAGGCCTCTCTTTTATAAGGTTTTGGTCTACGAGCTTTTCGTTTGGTAACGGATTAAGAATGACTGCACGATTTCGACTGCACGATTGGCCTAGTGGTTTAAGCGGTCGCCACGGCCCTCTCCATTTCGTTGAGTGTTGTGGGTTCAAATCCTACATGGGACAACACTTTGTGTGATCCACAAATTGTTATTCTGAGTCTGGGTGTTCTTTGTGTCTGTTGCTTGTATGTTTGTAAAGTCCCCCGCGACACAGGATTTATTCCTAATGCGGGCGTTGTCTAAAAACAAAGAAAAATTCATCCCGTGGGTGTCGAAAAAGGCGACTTAGGAAGGAAACTGTGCAGGAAAACATCAATGTAAAGAGAAGGAAAACTTGATAAAAAGCCAACATGTCTGGCCAGTGTGGTATAGCAGAAGAAATATACATACATGTATGTATTTATAAAATCTAGTAGAATGTACATATAATACACTCCAAATCTAGAAGGACCACATTAACAAAGGTAACCTCTACAGCAAAAAATTTAACATATTTCCTCAAACTACTAAGCATTTTTTTTTTAATTTTAAAAACACATCACAAGAATTACATTTTGGTACAATATTTATTCAGATGCACAATTTGGTAGAAAAGAACACTAGGCAGATAGATGGCACCTAATGTCAGCTACTTTTGAATATTAGTTATGATTAGTGGAATAGGCTAGATGGCACTTTAGTCAAATTAGTTACTTTTTATCATCTGTCAAAACGACAATTTTGTATGAAAAATGTACTAAATACCCAATTGTGACGTCACTGTTTTAGACTACTCAATTGAACAACATATTTCACTGTATATTTGATTGAAATTCGTAATAATAATAAAAAACTATGTTCATTGTATTTACCGAGATATTTAGCGATATTAGTTTTAATAAAGTGGACATTGGTATTTATTTATGATACAGTCATCTACCCAATTGTTAGTGTCCAAAGCTCTTAGAAGTGAGTATTTCTTATGTTCCATCTATAGGAGATTTTGTTGAAGTAATCGAATACCGTACTTAGTACAACACTAGGGTTGGTGTGATAGTAGATACTGCAATCATTTAAAACAGCACTTGTAAGGTTTCCATTAATCCAGCTTCGCTTAAGGATTGTCGATAGTTACATGGAAGTAAAACCTCTAAATGTTCGCTAACTACACATTATTTAGATAAATATTAAAATCATATGGGTGTATGTAGAATGCATATGTGTTTTTATGGTACAGAGGTGCCAATGAGCAGATGTTTGTAACTTAAAATTCACAAATACCTTACCGCTCTTTAGGGTCCTCTTTGTAAAATCAGAGAGGAAAGACGATTTGGTGAATTCGGTAATTTTGGTGATTTGGCCTATTTGTGCAATATTTTTGCACAAATAGGCCGAGCTGGCCTATTTGTGTAGAAACATTGCTTAGATAGTAGAGCCACGCTGATTTCAGCACGAACGGGCCGGCTCGACCGGGGCAGTACTACCCTCCCACAGAAGACTAACCTAAAGCGACAGCATCCGTGCTGTCGTGTTTCGTTGGTGAGTGCAGGATCGGAGGCCCATTGATGCAGGGTGACAGTTATCGTGATAACTATGTGAGCCTTACACTGACACGATGACTATCATGCCTTTTACGTCCCCAAGCGTGGCATAAAAAGCATCTCAATAGGTCGCCATGGTATGGGTCACCACACTGCATTGTCTGCATTTGCAATGAGTATGGTGACCACAGCTCTTTTCGATTTTATTCATGCTTTCCATCAGGCAGAGTAGAGTCACTTCGGCAGGTTCTTCATTTAAAAAAAATCCTACGTTTAATAGGAGTACCTATTTCAAGTTTTTTCCTTTACTTTTTTTAAGTTCTTAGTATTTACTACATGAAAAAAAATAACTGTCCTCAAAGAAGGAAACAATAAATAAAATATTTACTAGTGTTCCCAAACGGAACTGCATTTGAATTCTATTATTGGACCATAAAACCCCTAGGTTTTGTTGGACCGTACTGAATTATGCATAACAGAGCCACCTGTCGCCCAACCGACCAACTAACATTTGCTACACAACTTGGAATGCATAATTTGTGTTTGCGTGGAACTAAAACTGTATTAGTATGGTTTATTTATTATATTAAATGAACGCGTATCAAACATAAGCTATGACAGATGTTGATAAAATGTTGCCATTTCGAGGATCTGTAAAAATGACAAAAAAAGTCAAGAAAACGCACCAACTTATAACATACAACATTCATCATATACAATATCCTGCCCTGAGTGCGAAAAAAATATTTTGCCCAGTTTTACAGGCAGGTAACTTCTGAAATTGATAATCATTTTTATCAAAATTTTTATCCATAAAAGTGTAGCTAGTCCCTAGTTTCGCTTGTGCAGTTTCATCAAAGTGCTTATTGCACTGATAACACTCCATCACTTTCGTAACGAAGTTTCATACAGTTCGTATATTATATGCAGTTTTAAAACTACATAATAAAATCAAGTTACGACGTTAAGTCAAAACAAGAAAACATCACAACAATTTGTAAAATTCACTTCTACATGTTAGAAAAAAACATTCGGCCATCTTTGCAAATAGAAACTGACATGCTGCCATAAAAATACTTGTTTCGAAGTGTTACGGTTTAATTTCATACAATCGATTTGTTGTAAACAAAATTCGAAAATGATGCTTCTGATTTAAGTTTTATTCTTGGGTAATAAAGACGAAAATGGCCTGATAGACGATTTCATTATTATAACCGCTCCGCGAATTCCAAAGATTCATATTCAGAATCCGCTGAAACGTGTTTCTTTCTATTCAGCCAGGATCGTTGACGTCCAGCACGTACCATACTGTCCAAAAAGTATTTAGTGCTTAAATCTAAACCTTATTCCTACGCGAGTTCTTCCTTTAAAAACTATGACGTTGTGTAACTGACGTTTGTGCATTTATTAAGAAAGTTTTTTGTTCCGGACCCCACATTTTGCGAGTCGAGACGTGCATTCGATATTAAAAAATGCTTCAGAAAATCTTAAATTCAATAGTAATTTGGCGTTGAATAGGTAGGGAGAGGATAATGTAAGTACGCCCTGTTTTTGCGGTGTTGTATTTAGTACGCGAATTTCTCGACTTGCATTGTGTACACACTGGTTTCTTGCTCAGCGTGAATCTGTCACAGTGCCGTGGATATGAATGGAGAGACCGAGTTTCTAATTACACAGTCAATTTGATAGGTAAAGTTGGAAATATGAATTATTGCCCAGACCGTAACCGAGATGAAATCGGCCATATGTAATATACGACAATGGTTTGGAAATTTTTGTGAACAGTTTAGCATAACAATATGTGCGTTTGATTGTGTTTTAAACGATTAGTTGGTAATTAGCCAATAATGGCAGTATGCCGTTACGAGGCGTAACATTTCTGGCATTAATTTTCATTTGTTTTGCAAATTTTGTGACTCGTGGATATTGAATTAGTATTTGGATTTTTTTTTATTAACAAACAATGGTTTTCTAATAGAAGCTAGCGTAAGTAACAAAAAATTAAAGGAGCAATTTGTAGGTTTTTCTTTTAGGCTTTTTAATAAGAATTGGAAAGGAAAAGACAGTTATTGTGACTTCTTGAGTGAAAACGCAAACTAGAGTTCTACCATACCTATTACCATAGAGATACATTTGAATCCAAATTAGCGGGAGTTAGAGACGTCAGAGCTGTACTAATGAGATGCAATCAAATAAAATCAATTAAAAAGGTTACATAGAACGGAGAACTAACATATGTAACTAAACGTAATTATGATGCGTTAAGAAATGTAAAGTGACATCACTAAAGAGTTTTATTTCACTTCGTTTATTTTAAACATTCTCATTTCGTAACTAACACGATTCACAATTCGATTTTTAAAAATCACAACAGATCTTAAATATGTATAGATGCAAATGGCGATCTAGAAATCGTCAATTAATTCCATGGCCACTTACATAAAAAAAATTGAACTTTCACTTTTTACACTGAACTAATTATTACGCAATTGTTAAGCGTAAAATATTCGTGTAACATCGATTTTGAGATGTATCGAATCATTTGATTGAGCGTCACCACATTCTGACATTCTCGATTGCATTCGGTTCGAAAACAGATCATACTGACTAACTGTTTTAGAACTGTATAAGAAGCAATATCATTTAACATGGTCTCATGAGATTTATATAGAAACTATATTATGTAGGTTTCCAAACGGAATCTCATTTGAATTCTATTAAAGGACCATAACATTGACTCTTTGGTCTGGCAGTTAGCGTATGCAACTGCTGATCATGAAGTCTCAGGTTCAATCGGTTTAAAAAAGCGTTATTGAATTTTTCTACTTATAACAGTCCGGAGTTTGGAAGCTGAGGTCTTAACTTTCGTGGCTTGGAGAGCAAGTAAAGCCGTCAATCTTGCAACTGATTTTTAGCCAGTCGTGTCGGATAGCCATCCCATCCTATTAATAGCCATCCACTCCGATCGGATCGTGAGAGTGAAGGAACAGAGAGTGCACTTGTATTTACGCACACACTAGTGTATACACAATATCTCCACCAGTAATTAGCTGATCCCCGCTGAGGTTGAACGCCGTAGTCAAAATCGGCTGGAAGTAACTTCATATTATAAAGAAACACGTTGACAGGCCTGTTGCCAAAGGTCATAGTTTCGATTCCTGCCCAGGACGAATTGGTGTGATAAGTACAATCATTTGTTCCGAGTTTTGGTTTATCTCTAAGATTATTATTTTTCTTATTTTTTAAAGACGAGTTCCGCACTGGGAGTACTCAGACTCAGAACAACAATTTGTGGATCACACAAAGTGTTGGGAGAATTGAACCTACAACGTTGAGCGCAGTTAAAAGCGGCGAAGTGACCACTTAAACCACTGCGCGTACAGTAAAAATATGCATTTATTTTGAAATATTTAAGTATATTATCGACTTGCTACCATAAGAAATGCGAAGTTTGGAACGAGACGGCCGTGTGAGGTGTATAAAGCTAAGTTAGTGACACTGACTGCTAAAGCAGAGGCCGTGGGTTTGACTCCCGAAGACAAATATGTGTGCGATGACCACGATCATTAGTTCTGTGTCTAGGTGTAATTTATTTATAATGTGTATGTATTTAGAACTACATATGTAAGTATATTTATCAGCAGATTAGTTACTACAACACAGGCTCTACCTAGTTAGGGATCAGAAATCTGTGTGTGAAATATTTGAGGTTATTATTGTATTGTTATTTATTGATTTAACAGGGAGGAATGAAAGTACTTTATTTCTATATCACCGCAGCGTTAAACTAAAAATATATTAAGCAATCAAAAGAACAAACGTAACATTAAAAACTCTCCATCTATTTTTGTTGGGAGAGACATGAACTCTGTTATCATAGGACAACGAAGTAAGGGTGCCTCAAAGTTATTTGCCCAGACTATTTATGTGTGTGTGTTCCTTTCAAGCTGTTGTCTTGCCTGACGATGTTTTATAAATTAAAAAGATAACAAAGAAAAAATAAAAAGTAAATTCCATCAACAAAAAACTACTGGGGCCCCAAATATATCTCAAACTTAATGTGGGTAGCCGTATATAAACACTATTCTCTAAATATTCGGGCTCCAAACGATCCAAAGGAGATGGATCTTCAATTCAACATTTATAGAATATTGCCGCCTTTAAAGCCTCGCCTCCAGTCCACGGAGGAGAGAGTTAAGTTTACGGTACTCTTACTCACCCGGTTTGAGACACCCAAGTTCGTGTGGTGACGGATTAAGAATACATAGTGTTACCACCCCTATTCATCCCGTGGGTGTCATAAAAGGCGACTAATGGAACCAACTATGCAAGATAACATCATTACAAAGAGAAGGAAAACTTGAAACAAACCCTATTCCAACCCGTCTGGCCAGCGTGGTATAGTAGGCCAAAACCTCCTTGCTAAGGAGAGGCCTATGTCCAGCAGAGGACTGTAAAAGTCTGTTGATGACTTACCCGGTTAAAGCAACGAATAACGATTACTTAAGTCGTCTTTTTCAAAAGAATAACTTCAAAGCGTAACTCATAATATCTTCCCTCTTTCATAATCTACATACCGAATGCCAAAAGCCGTGAAAGAATCGTAAGAATGTTATTTAGAAGAGGCGTGAAGTCCGGACATTTTACGGATATTCCAACACCACGACTTCCTCGAGTCACGCGTATCAGAATGCTGCAATAATACCGTGATAAAACAGTTTACTATGGGCTTACAATAGCCGTGACATTGCGATTGCGATCGTTGATGATACCGTTACGATTGTGTAATGTTTATTGTTTGCATTTTGATTGAGAATCAAAAATATTTATGTCAAGAATTAGTCGGTAACAAAACCGATGTTTACTGGTACTTTCCTAAAAAACCAGTTGTTGAACGAAAAAGTGTGACGTTGAGAGCTGGATAAAAATACTTTTGTACGCTGAATGTTTTTACACTTTTGGGTTATTTAAATGACCAGTGTAACTTAAACTCTCACTGTATAGATTTATATTCCATGGGTAATTTACGTTGTTACTGGACTGTATATTTGTTTCAAATAATAGACTTCTGCATTTTTATCAACTTAACATATTCAAATTTGCTCTGAACTTATTTCATACATTTTCTTAAAACTTCGTATTATTATATAATGTGTGTGGTGAGGACAGATTAAGAATACAAAGTATCACCACACCTGTTCTTTCCATGGGTGTTGTAAGAAGAGACTATGGAAACAAAATATGGAAGACAACATCACTGCAAAGAGAATGAAACCTTGATAAAAAGTCTAAGCCAAAACATCTGGCCAGCGTGGTATAGTATGGTCAAAATCTCCAGGCTAAGGAAAAGCCTATGTCCAGCAGTAGACTATTTAAGGCTGTTGATGATGATTGATGAAAAAAGATAATTATGCGAGGCACGATTAAACAAGATAAAATAGTATCATAAATACACTTAATACAGATACAAATCCATATAATGTTTGGTGTTGTAATATTTCAATGCTGTCATTTCTCTCAGTCAACATAATGCTATCTGCGATATATCAGTGCGATGCGATAGAATGAACATGAAGAGTCGCTGTCTGGTTATGACTAACGATTACTATAATTGCTAAAAGCTATTGGACACCACCAAGGTCTTTGCCCACAAATGGATTATTTTATTAAAATTAAACAGTACCTAAAATTCGATACAGTATTGCTTTTGGAACGAAATAATTTAGTGCAGTAATTAAGGTCAGAAAGTCGTGAATATATGAAATATATGGAATAGACCCAGTCGCTAAATGGAACAATTTTAAAATAGAACCACACGCTATACTTAGGAGAATCCATACAGCCTGAAAATTGGGATTAATTTTATTTTTTGCAAATATTAAAAACGCAATTGTGAAAATACTATATCATCTTGCTTATTCATCGATTGGAGATGCTAAATGTAGCATTGAGCTAACATTTAGTGCTAAGCTTAAGTTAAATACGCTTAAATACAGTCATTGAAGCAAACCTAAATGCAATCATAAAATCGTCGGTAGACGATCTTTAAGTGGGTGCGGCGCTTCCCACGCGGTTATATACATAAAAGAATCTAGTTTATTTAGGGAGGCGTAAGGAGGCTTTCGTGTCAAATAATAATATGATTTTGTACATTTTGTTGCAGCCTTTGTCTTTTATATTTGTTGGTTATTCAAAGTATCACATGTTTTACTAAAGTTTATGATTTCTAAAGAGTTCAAGGGCAGATACTTTAGAAAAAGAAAGAGATAAGCTAAGATAAGAGATAAGTGGCTATAAAGTTTTAGAACTTTATTGGGACAAACATTGGAGAGTAATAAGTTAGATTCGTAAAATAGCAAAAAATCTCTGACTTAGCAAAATACTGCTTAAATGAAAGTAATTTAGTTTTAGTAAATGTAGTTTTGCCCGATATTCATAAATTATTATTTTATATTCATTAATGATTACTAATTCCAAAAATATTTAATTTACTTAAAATTTTATATATTACAGGTCAAAGATGCTTAAGTGGGCAGTCTATGGTAAAAAGAATCAAGATCTTCAGGTAGGCAATGATAACAACAATGAAGATTGTGAATGCATTGAGGGATCTTATAATATTAACAACAGTAACAGAAGGTCACTTGACGCTCAGACCGTTAAAAAGAGCAAAAAGCCAAGCAGATATCAACGGAGATCATTAGGGTCGACTGCTGCTAGAAAGAGTCTTCGAGCTATAGATAAAGAAAATATGAATTATATAGGAAACACACCAAATCATTTCAAAGAAGGCTTTATCAAAAAGCCAGAAGGGCTTGCTCTAAAAGACGTCAGTAATATTACACCAAATGGCACTCCGATTAAGAATTACGAAAGAAGAAAGTACTATCTAGGTAGTTCTAAAGATAATATACCTCCTGATTTACCTCAAACACCACCCACTTATAGCAGAAGAGTTAGAGAAGCTAAGAAAAGAAAATTAGAAATGGCAAGTGCAAACGATGTTTTTAAGAGAGATAGCTTCGAATATAAATCTGAAAGACGAATTAAATTTATTGATAGGAATTCCTTAAGTGTTAAATTGAGTCATAGCACTTCAGAACCATCTCTAAATGAACTGTCTGATAGAATAAGTGTGAGTACTGCAAGCAGTAAAAACTCATTTTGTCAAGGAAGATCTTCAATCAACCCAGTGTGCACAACAAAAACAACAAATGAAGGATTAGTTGAAATTGAATATGATCAAAATTTGGTCATCAATTGTGTAGAAATGCCCCTAAGTATAGATAAAAGTACTACAGAAAAAATTACTTTGCCTATATTTGGACATCACATATTTATGGATAACCCACTATACTTTAATAATAATGATATCAGTGGTACAAATATAAGGCCACTAAAAAGGACAAGAAAGAAATCAAATGAATTTGAAAGTTCCTTTAAATCTCCATCCGTAGATAAGAAAGATGCACATACATTAGTAAGAGATGGTTGTTCACCTGTATCTATTACACCTCTCTCTACTAAGCTAGCTGCTTTGAGGTTCAGTACAATAAGCACACATAGCAAATCGCAAAGAGTTCCTTTTAACAACGATGTTACAGAGTATTTCCCCAAAGTAGAAAATCCATTTACTATTCCTCTTAAAGACGAAGAGAGTTGTATTGAAATGGAAAATAAATTCATCTTGTCTAAAGAAACAACTAACAATGATACAGGTTCAACTGTATCAACAACACAAATGGGAGATGTAACTCTCGAAAGAATGATTGAAGACATTATAAAAAGTACTAAAATTGTGAAGTCAAAAAGGAGAATACTGAACAAAGGTTCGTATCCAGATGAGAAAAGAATAGAAGAAGAAGTACCCTCACTCGACGCTGTCAAAGCTTTATTCGTAAATACTCAGGCAGAGAACAAAACTAATCTGATAAAAGAAGCTAAATATGTAAATTTATCTAGGGAAAATTCTATATCACCAAAAGCAACGCCCACGAAAAAGATGCCAGTACAAAGGGTGAATGATAAGTTACTAAAAAATCTACCAATGGGATGTTTTATCTTAGATGACGGGGACGGTTACAATGAAAGAGAAGTAAGAACTCCAGACAACATCATTGAAATGAAAAATAAATCTAGTACGAAAAAACCACTAAGTGTACTTACCAGATCTCAGTCAATGAATACGTCTCTTAGGAGAAGTAATTTGGAGACCACACCATCAGAATCTACACCTGATTTGTATGTCTTGGGAGGTGAACGAGCTAGTCTCAGATTAAAACGACAAAGATGTATTCGGAGAAAAAAATCCACAGTCAGTAACGAAAGTCATTGTAAAAACAAAGATAATAAAACATCGATACTGACCCTAGAGATTGGAATCCCAAGTCCAGCTACTGAGTTACTGAATACCTCTTTATGTGAACCACTAAGCCCACCACTTTCTCATCCAACGGAATCTGATGACTGTCAAAATATATCCTTAAGATCAAATGTTTCACATAGTAGTTTGATGCCTTACGACAACGCACACAATAAGAGATCTAGAGATCTATTCGGTTTGAATCTAGAACATGGGATACCAAGTCCTATTACTCCCGTTCCTAACCTCAAAAGGCCTGGTAAAGTATTGAGCGAAGAGCGAGCTCATAAAGCCAGCAAATTAAATGAGGAGCTAGTTCAAGAAGCATACACTCCCGTTATTGAGCATAAATCTATCCGACGATGTTTGACTTTCTCTCCTGAGGAATATAGCATCAATAGCAGTGAAGAAAAAAGAAGAAGTGTTGCAAGTAATCGCTTAGAGCAGAGCAGCGAACGCTTTCAAGCGCTTAAAGGGACGATAGATTTGGAAATCATGACGAATAATGATGTCATTGACGTGCACGGTGAGTGGTGACTATCGACCTCATTTATTTCATCTTAAAGTTGACTGTTCTAAATAAATCGAAATTTTGATGATCTTGTTTTATTTCCAGTTATAAGATGTCGAGATCTTCAAAGATCTACAGGTAAAACAGATGATATCAACGCCTATGCAAAGGTTAGTATTATAACCCCTTGCCAAACGATTTTATTATCACTTTCTATCCAAATAACGTCTAAATAATTAATCGTCAACTCATAAATTTACAGGTAGTCATAATTGGCGTAACAGAAAGTCAGACCATTCCCTCTCAAAGATCGATTTTTCAAAGAACGTCAGTGTTATATGGCAAGCGTGAACCAGAATTCCAAAGGCATTTGCGGTTGCCTTTACCTACAGCTGTCTACGATCATCAGGCTCTACACGTCTCCGTCTGGCATAGAGATAAAAAATATCGGTAAGTGAAACTCATAATTATTTTCTGTGTGCTACAAAACACCAAAAAAAACACTATCTAATTAAAACACTATTTAAGAAATTCTATTTATAACACAAATATTTATTTCTGCTTAAGAGCTGACAAATAAAGCCATAAAAGATTAAGAATTTCAAATATAGTTGGAAATGCTAAACAAAAATATTTTTAAAACCTGAATTAACAGTATATTTCGACAAGTCTTGTAACTTTTTCACTAAGGCTTTAAAAGTTTAAGCTTACTTTGTTCAGTAAGTAGGTTTTAATTGCCTTACCAATCATAGTTAATATTAGAGTTTAATCAGCTACTTTTTTTAAAGATTATACAAGCCCTGATATTAATAATCCCTTTGTTTCTTCGGCAGCAAACAACCTAGGTCTGTTAATATAATGTTTTGATACGTTTTTCAAATAATCTAATAATCCAAGTACGCCAGTACTCCAAATTTATTAGGCCCTCCGTTTTATCTAAATATTGTACCCGGTACACACAACAACTGTGTACCCCTGCGTATATTTAATTCAGAGAATATCGCATTACTTTCAAACATGCGGTGTAAAGTCGTTGCACAGTTATTTACAGCGTTTTCGTACTTCGACTGTAATATTGTTGAGCTCCATGCGGCTTTTAAATTTTGATATTTCTTCTTTATGAGACATTTTTGTAAGTTTTTGCAACGAAATTCAGTAAATACAAGCTGAATTTCCTTTTATACGTATGATGACACTTTGATCTTGGAAATTCCAACAATTGAATTCGAAATATTAATTTTTCAATTCAGGAATTGATCTGTTGATCAATCATTGAGCTGTTATTTGACGTTTTAAAATTACTTTCAAAGGTGATGACGTTAATTTTCTTTCTTTCTTCTTCTAATCTTTTTAATGATTAGTTTTCATTCATTTTTGTTGCTTTTTGCCTCCTTGAAGTGCAGCCTTTTAGCAAGGTTGATAGCTATTTTAATGACCAGTAATTGGCTGTTAGCTATCTGTATTTGGATTTAAGCAGGTAAAGTCAAGAAACTGGTTATTAAAACTTATTATCAAAGGTTGGCTATGATACAACTTAGGTTGAAATTAAGCAACCAGTTGTTAAAACTGAGACGAATAATAGTCATTAAGCCTCTTAAGTAAGGCTCTTGATTTAGAAGTTCAAAACTTTTGAGTTTGTTTAAATATTCTTTAAAAAATAAATATTTTTAAATCATTAAAAACATGAAACCATCTAATTAATAAACCTTTGACTGTATTGGTATTACCACGACTTGGTTTTTTTATAAATTCAGGTAAATATCTAAATTCTCTGCTGACACAATTTTTTTTTCAATATACGATAATAAAATGCAAAGGTATGGTGCTTTGTACCGTGGTGTTTTATTCACTTTTCCCTGTATATTCCAGTTTCATACATAAGATATCGGGGTGTAGAAACGCGGAGTCTAGGAGACTTGCGCAGGCCGATCGATTGGCGGGCGGCGCAAAACCCGGGCAGTTGCGTGGCCGAGTCACGGGTGACAGAGGTCTCGCTTTTGCCGCGTTCACTCTAAATACGCATAGATTTTTAAGTGCCGTGCTGTGTTGTGACAGTGTGTTTTTAATTTATTTTAATAAAAAGGATTGGGTTTTGTAGCAAAAGGTTTGTAACAAATCTTTTTTTTTGATTAATCACGATTTGATGTCGTTATTTGGATTTATTTTTCTTACAAATTTTATTAGGGCTTTAATTTTTTTTTAATTATTTCTTTGAAAATATATATCAAAGTTATAATATTTCAAAATAGTCATTACATTCTTTATTAGAAAAAAAAATAATTATTAGACAATTATTAGAAAATTATTATTAAATATTTTTTTTTGATCAACTACCGTCAAATATTAGAAATAATATAACGCTTAAGTAGTAATATATTCAAACAACTGTAGTAGGTATCGACTGTTATATACATTTGGGACAAACATAGACATATTCCTTATCGAAGTGCCCTTCGGCGTTATACATATAAACTCCGCTTTATGACAATAGGTTAGTGTACTTCTGTTTATCAGGTCAACATATATTTTCCACAACTACTTGCTTTAAGGACATCAAAATTTAATTTCTTCACGAACATGATACGAATACATAAAAATATGTTTGTAAAATACACCAAAAACTTCTTAATTTAACTGAAGTACTAAAAACTGTACGTTTTGTTTAAGCAAAGATATACATTCAAAAGATATCAAAAAGTTTCTTGTAAAAATCATTACTTTCAATACAGAAAAATTAATGGTTCATATGAATATTTCTGTTTATGAGTGAAACCTTTCTTTAATCATCTCTTATTCACGATATAAATACAGATAAAATAAGAAGAAAACACGAGCTATTCAAAACACCCTGATTCTTCAAATGTTAGGTAACTCTATTTGAAGCTCTAAAATCATTCGTTCTTCAGAGAAGAGGTTTAGAAGAAGTCAATGTTTCGTTTCCTTTTCAATAATATTATTATTTAATAAATTGTTATCCTACCATTAAATTAGATAATTGTTTCTTTAATTTATTTAAGAAGGTAATCTTCCTTTTGTTAGAAAGGAAAATATTTCAATTTTAACTATTATACAATTATTTTTATTATAAATTCCATTTAATGACTTTTCTTGAGGATATTTTAAATCGTCTTCTTCTCCCTCCTATTTCCCATCATCTATTTTTGATCATCTTTTTTTCTTTTTCCATCCTTCTCTGTCATTTGTCGTTTATTCACTAGTTACTTCTCTTCTAGCTATATTTCCTTTTATGCAATTCAGTCATTTTTCTTTGGTCTTTCTCGACGCTTGCAATACCTTCTTTCACGCAGTTCAGTCATCTTTTGTTTAGTCGTTCTAAACTCTTATATCCTTTAACTTCCAATCACAAAACTTTCTTTACTACATTTTGCTTATGACTGCAAAAATTTTAAATTAGTCTTATAATTTTCTTCAAAATTATTTCTATGATTCAAATTACAAAGACCAAAACGATAGAACCAAAAACTGTAGAGAAATGCATGATAGCTTGTTATTTTCTCTCCAAGCGCAATGCTGTCAGGACCACTCTTTGCTGTGTTTAAATCAGCTTGGAACAAATATCCATATTAAATTTTGAGTTTTTTTTCAAATACAGTGACGGAGACGAGAAATCTATTACTGGATAAGGAAGACAAAAAAAAAACGTAAAAAAGAGACATTTGCTGCGAACAACTTTAAACACCGAATATTTTGAAATGAATTCATTTCCTTCCCTGCCGTTTTCTCTCTTCCTATTATCAACTTGGCCACGGGTAACCAATGTTGAAGAAAAACCTTTACCCCAATGATTTCATAAGATACTTCGATTAATAGTTCTCATATTACAACTTACTGCTATTTTTATCATGTCATCGACACACCTACTACGGACATATCCTTTGCGACCCTTTATAATTCGTGGCCGTTAGTATAATCTACTGCAGTATTTATAATTTCTTCAGAATACAGTATTTTTAGAAGACACGGATTTCCAACATTAACCAGTTAAAATCTGACATGATTGAGTTACACACCCCGATCCGTCCGTATAGTCATTTTCCTTTCCTCTCATAGTCTTCAATTCTTGCATATCTTTTTCTACCTATATAAATGTGATTATTAGCTTTTTTAACCTCATCGAAGATATATCAGTTACCATACCTACATGCGTTTTTAAATAAATTTTCCTTATTCCATTGTTAAAATTAGACAAGAAATTATTAACTGTGTCTAAGGTAGGGTTTAGGATTTGTCTTTCATTTAATTAAACCCAATTACATGCTATCAATTATTTGGTGAGTCAAAAAACACAAAAACAGCGTACTGAAATATAAAAAGCAGACGATATATTGACTGAAATTCTGAATTTCATTCACGTTATAACGACCTTTTTGCTAACTTTAACACAATTAAATGAAAGAATATCTCTGGCTACAACACAGTACGCCACCACTTTAATTTTAAGGTGTGAGGGCAAACCCAAGTCAGTGGCGTGTGGTGTCACGATGAAAATAGAACACGAAAATATATTTTCAAACATTTCCTCAAACCGCAAACGACTATACTGCGTATAGAGGTAACCACACAAGGGTACAAAAGGTCTCGTAAAGATAAATAAACATATGAGTAGTCACACGAAAAGGGATATGAAACGCAAATAATTATACAAACGTTATTCAAAATTCAAAGAAGACGCACGTCATCGTCACACAGTTATTATTGAAAAAAAATTAAATCTATATTCACTAAAAAACCTACAAAAACATCCATTATTACATGAACATGAACAAAAAAATATTTTTGTGGTACAGGAAGCAATCAAGCAGAGAGTGTGATGAGTGACTTTAGCGCACTTGCAATTCAAGAATTAGAAGTACCCTGCCACTTGATAAGTATCTAACCAGAATCAAGTGTGTAGGGGCTTCGCTAACCTTACTCACTCACTCACAGAAGAATAAGGAAAGAATTGTTTAAACGATTTCCTCTCAGACCGTTACATCACTCCGGTCAAACCGACTAATTTGTGTCCATGCATGGCTCTTCCACAGAAATATATGGGTTGTATCAATTTCTTTCTTCTAAAACCTAATATGAACAGTTCACCTAAGTTCTAACCTTTCGTGTGTTCAAATTTTGTAACTCTGCTTCATTTTAAACTTATCGGCTATAAAACACAGTAATTGTGTTCAAACACACAACATTCTCTACTGTATACGTTTACTTCTGTTAATAAATCATTTTATAATGCTTTTTTTATGTATTCGAGTTGAATAAAGTATAAATAATGAGTCACAGGACTAAACTGGACCGAGAGAAGGAGGCTATATATATTATGTTAGCGTTAAAAATCAATTATAGCCAAAATATATTAATAATAACGCATTGAAAGGCTTAAAATAAGACTTGGACGCTTAAAAACACGAATTGGAGTTATAAATATCCATAGATTTTGATTGATGGTTAAAAACTTTCATATTTTGGCATCTTTGTAAATTTTGACTGCATTTAATTAATATTTTACTTTCAGTTTGTTACTAAACGAGTCCAAGTGTTGAGAGAACATTAAACTTAAAACTGCCTCTGACGATATCTATTCAGCCATGTTCAGGGCAAGCAATAATAAAACTTTCTTTTCATCTGACGCAGTTACAAACAGTATGAGCTCAAAGTATCATTTGAATAATTAAAGCGATACAGGATTATCCTTAAGTCGTTCATTCATTAAATGTGAAGGGTTTTACAATGTCAGAATTAATTTACATAGAGTTACTCATTTCCACAAAGCTAATTTCAACTAAACGGAAATTAATTACCATTTTCACTAATAGATAGGGAAAACGTTAGAAATAGTCATGCTAAGTGGATTCTGTCTATTTGTGAAAATTGCCTTTCAAATAATAATGAACAACATGAGGAAAAAGAGAAAAAAAGTTTACACGACCTGAATTCTGTTTGAATTGGCTAGGGGCTAGTTAAATAACTTAAGGGTGCTTTAGTATATCAGCAATGTAAAGCTGCCATTTTGATTCTTATCAAAAAAAAAACAAGAAATAAATTAAAAGCTTATAGATATATAACAAACAATTCTGTTTCACATTAGCGAAACTCCTTCTTGTTTTTAAATACAAACAAAAGAAATACAAACAAAAGATTGCTTTTTTTAAATGACAAATATGTCAAAGTAAAATTTGACAACTTGTAACTAAAGCATAGATGAAAGGAAAATGGAAAAGTTGATTTTCTAAATCTCATGGACATCTTATGAAGGTCGCAGCTGTTCTTTCAACAAATCCCTTGTATTTTAAATAAATTTTCAAGTATAAATAAAAAATAAATAAATTACCTTACACATCTCGCACACGGCTGCCTAATTCATAATTAGGTAAAACCTGTGCTATGATAACCAGAGTGCTTATAAAGTATATGGTAAAAAGTATACATATATTAAGCATTTTAAATTATGAAGTGTATAGCTATCTAACGTTTAATGTAACCTTCAAAACTGAACATCACTTTCCTTTTATCACTTATTCGGTCTAGCCTACTTTAAATTCTTCCACCACAAAGTGTTCTGCCCCACTTAAATCTTTATAAACTATAGTCTTCCATTTTATATCATGATCGAAAATTAGAACAATCAAACTGATCAACTGTTAAGTTTGGATTACTGAACAGAGGAAAGCTATTATTTTTATTTGAACTATTTGCCCTTTTCACAAACTCAAAAAAATTATTACTTTACAAAAACCAAACAAGAATTTTGCTTAAGATTTTTTCACTCACTTTGAGCTAAGAATTCTACAATTGCATGTGGTGTTCTATCTGTAGACATCATCAAGACAACATCATTACAAAGAGAAGGAAAACTTGAAACAAACCCTATTCCAACCCGTCTGGCCAGCGTGGTATAGTAGGCCAAAACCTCCTACCTAAGGAGAGACCTATGTCTTGCAGTGGATCGTAATAGGCTTTTGATGATTGTATCTGTAAGAAAAGTAAAAATAAATGGTTTAGGTATACTGAAGGGATATCACGCAAAGATAAATACTTTATTATATCTTATGGTGCTTCACGAAATTTTATATCATCTTCAGTTCTATCGCCTGGGTAATAAAGGTTGTATTCTTAGGATGACTTTGTTTGCTCCTATAAAAATTATATTGACCTTCTTGTAGCAATCTGTTACAGCTATCAAAATTCTCGATTACGAGAAAAATCATACTTCTTTTGAATCAAGTAACTGTAACTTATCTGTTAAGCCGAGTTTGTAGCTTAAAATAAATAATTTGAATGAGATAGGATAGGAAATACAAAATTTGTGAATAAGTTTTTGAAGAGACTTAAATTCCCGAAAAAAAGATGTATGCAATGTAAAGTTTAAAAAATAAGATGGAATTTCGCTAATGTGAAACAGAATTAATTGTTATATATTTATAATTTTTTAATTCATTTCGTATGTTTTTTTTTCTTTAATAGAGTTTTGGAAAAAAATCTAATACTTTGAATACTGCAAGTTGAAACTAAAAAAGCTAACTGCAAAATCTAGTTGAAGTTTAAGAGCTTAAAATATGAATGCTACATTAATTCAAACCTAAATTTGCTATTCCTTCAAGATATTTGCATACTTTTCATTTCGGCCGTCCCTACTTCATTCGCATTGAAGATCCCACTAATGTTTTCAGTAACTTATTCATGCATATTTACCGCACCTAAGCCACTATAATTTTTATGATCCCTCACTTACTCCGGCTACGCATAAGCAATGAGAATTTTATGTAATATAATGGCGTTAATATGTAAATTTTCTTGTAAGCTAGAACAGTTTGGTAACTAAGCAACGTGTTAGTATATCATGTTTTTGTTGTTAATGACAATTGTACAGGACTTATTGATAGATGTTTCTAAAATATTTAAGTAAAGGTATACTACTTTAAAAAATAAGTTATTTAACAACGCACTTGGATCAATATTTTCTGGTTATTTCGATACTCTTCTTCCTTGATCAAATATGAAAGTAAATGATATCAAACGCTTAACAATGTTCACAATAATTCAATTAATTTAATTCAGAAAAATAGGTAGTTAGATAATTACCAATTTCTTGAATGTTTCAAGGCGTATCAAATAAGCTTAAAACATCAGACACGTAATACTTTATTGCTACTTTAAACAAGAACGAAAGCCTCAACGTTTATTACTCTTCCTTCATTAACTCACAAAACTGTTTTACCCTGGTTCACTAATATTGTGGATTTTTCTGGCATACTGCCAGTCGATTTTAATGATGATCTCGTTGTCTAGTACCCAATTTGCAAACTGTATAACATGTTAAAAAAGTGAAATGTTTTTGATAATTCGCTTTAGCAAAAAATATCAGGCTCATTGGTTGCAACAATCAACAAATTATTTATGTAAACATAGCCTACATTTCAATAATGTACTATAGTTGTGGGGTTACAATATGTTACTAACTGCTAGTCAGTTGTCAATGTTTAAAAACAAGTTCGGTGTCGAACTTACACAAAATGAAGTAAGATGGACCTAGTATAGTACCTTGCAGTAGTCTTGGATTCGATAGCAAAATAATCACACTATAGTTAGTAATTCTAGTGTAATTGATAGAGACAAGTAGCAATTTTCTATATATGTTAACAATCTTTGAATATAAATATTTATCATTAGCTTCTATAATATATTTCTATTTATCTATTTTAGTGCTGGTTGCTATGCGTGAGTTACTTTAGGACCCAGTTGAAAACCAGCGTTAGGCTTCATCTGACGTATGCTAAACTAGGCCCTGCTCTGACACTTTCGCTAGACAATTATCGCTCGCTTATCTATTTTAAAATATTCTATTTGCTAAGCTTTTCTGTGACGTTACATCTTATCGTGTCTTTTGTCTTTCTTTCAATTGAATTGAATTGAGAAAATTTTATTTTCTTTTCTTCGAGAGTTAGATAAGAATTTTTAAATCATAGAAAACGTGGTATTCTTAAAGAACTCTTTAAAATCTTCAGACACCACCGCACTTTACTGAGAAAGAAAAATATAAAACTCAGGTTAAAACAATATTACTTAAGTTTTATTTGAAAATATGCAATAATTTTATGCGCTTATGTTGACTCCCTTAAGTGTTTATGTGGTGTTACAGTAATAAATACAGTAAAGGTTGCCTGGAAGAAATTGCTTTTAGCGAAAGGCCGCCATTTGTACATTGTTACCCAACTAATATGCTCTTATATATAATCTGTAAAAATTTTGATGTACACTAAAGTTTATTCTATTTTATTTTGTTCTATTCTAAATGAGTTTTTTCATTGTTTCGTAGGTGAATTGTCATTGCTTTTATCTATTCTTTATCGTATCTATTCGTTATTTTTTTGGAATTTTTATTTGTGTGTAAAACATGACAGACTCAAGATAGCATAAGGATAAACTTTGGTGATTTTTAGTTGCTATTATTGTATAAAACATTGTTATTAGTTTTTGCAAATGATTGTAACCAATATCCAAAGCAAATTATTTCATCAAAAAACTTCCCATATATGATTCTGGGATAACAAATACATTGTATTCAAGACCTTACAGTTGAATAAGTCAAAGTTCTATCAAGAGTGACGGCCTATTAGGTTGATAGTGAAAGTTATAGGGATCCGAGTTAGTTCCGTGCTTATATCCGATGACCCGGCACTAATGCGACCTTAAAACCAAGCCGCGATGGCTTGTGGGCGTGTAAGCTAAATATATAACAGGCAGATTATAGCGACTTACTGTTACATTATTCTGGATATATTTTAAATTGTTAGTTTAATAGCTTTTGTTAAGATTTACATAATTTAAATGCAATGTCACTGTCAATGTCTTTGGAAGTCACCGTTTCAGAATGGTAGACATACGCTCCCGAACTAAACGGTTCGGCTCTTCCTTCCTGTGCAGATCGGTTAAAGCCTGGAATTCATTACCAGCGCACGTGTTTTCGTCCCACTACGATCCCGGGTCCTTTAAGCGGGGCTTGAAAAAGCATCTCATTAGGCTGCCATAGTGTGGGTCGCCATATTACACTGTCGTCATTCGCAGTGAGTATGGCGACCACCGCTCTTGGATTCTATTCATACTTTCCGTCAGGCAGAATAGAGTCACTTTGGTAGGTTAAATATAAAAGAAAATGTATTGTCAATTGTAATGTTGTACATTATTGATAGCAATAAATGGTCTATCTTTCTAGGTTCACTCACAAATAGGTTAAAATTACTCATTCATTTAAATTTTATTATTTTTCTTTATGGCAGTGTTTCGTTCATGAAAGAAAATGTGTTAACCCTCGTCAGTGTAACCTATGCTTAATCTCAAGTCTCAAGTCTCAAGCTTTATTTTTATTTATTTTTTTTATTCTGCCAAAGTGACTCTACTCTGCCTAATCAGAAGTGTAAATAGAATCCAAGAGTTGTGGTCACCATACTTATTGCGATTACCACGATACGACACTATAGTGGCCCAGGGAGATGCTTTTTCACACCCCAATTGGGGTGAAGGTCATCGTAGCAGTTTAAGGCTTACACACTTACCATGATAACTGTCGGCCCTTTATCAACGGGCCTCTGGTCTCACACTCACAAACGAAATACGACAGCACGAATGTTGTCACTTTAAGTTGTTCTTCTGTGAGAGGGTAGTACTATCCCGGTCAAGCCGGCCCGTTCGCGCTGAAATCAGCGAGGCTCTACCACCTATAAATTACCTATCGCTATTACCTATAATAAATTTAACCTAGACAAAGTCTCGCCATGATTAGAACTTAGTAAATTGTTGCCATTTATTGGAAAATATGATTTTTTGCTAAGAACATTGTTAATATAGAACTTTTGCTAGCATTTACTCAGTAAATCTTACCTTTTACCTTAGAGCCACGGGAAATAGAAACTCGCAAAATGAATTATCACCTAACAAGGTTACTCGACGGAGCCTTACTTCGTGGAACTCTTATTGAGTTCTACTTTCATAAAACTGGGTCATTAAAATAAAATCTGAATTGAAACACTGGCATTTCGAAAGATGTTAAAGTAACATCGATATTTTACATTAAACTAAATTTTGTTATCCTCAATTTTGGTAAAAACTCATTATTTGACTGCTTAAAAAACATGTTGATTCATTTGCATTGTAAATCTCAACGTGTTTCTTTTCAACATCTTTCATTTCTTATAGAACCCTAAATTGAAAAACTTAAAGTTTTTATATCCAATAAGTATATGTATTTTGTAGAATTTTACAAAGCAATTCTTTCATCAACGTCGATAGTATTAGAATTCGGTTTATGTCGAACGTCTTTATTGTATTGTAGTGTGTATGTGATATAAGCGTGTATATAGGTATGTGTATATTTCTGATCAACCGGTAAAACGTAAGATTTACTGAGTAAATGGTAGCAAAAGGTCTATATTAACAATGTTCTTGGCAAAAAATTACATTTGCCAATAAATGACCACAATTTACTACTATACTACTGATCCCATCGTCTCCGTTTCTCTATAGGACAACTCGTGCTGGCCTTGGAAGTCACCGTTTCAGAATGGTAGACATACGCTCCCGAACTAAACGGTTCAGCTCTTCCTGTGCAGATCGGTTAAAGCCTGAAATTCTTTACCAGCGCACATGTTTCCGTCCCACCACGATCCCGGGTCCTTTAAGCGGGGTTTAAAAAGCATCTCACTAGGCAGCCATAGCGTGGGTGGCCATATTACACTGTCGCCATTCGCAGTGAGTATAGCGACCACCGCTCTTGGATTAAGTATATTAAATAGTAGAGCCACGCTGATTTTAGCACGAGCGGGCCGGTTCCACCGGGGCAGTACTACCCTCCCACAGAAAACCAACCTAAAGCGCCAGCATCCGTGTTGTCGTGTATTGTTGGTGAGTGTGAGACCGGCCCATTGATGCAGGGGTGACAGTTATCGTGGTAACTGTGTAAGCCTCATACTGCCACAATGACTGTCATACTTTTTACGTCCCCAAGCGGGGTGTGAAGAAGCATCTCACTGGGCCGCAATAATGTGGGTCACCATACTGCATTGTCTGCATTTGCGATGAGTATGGTGATCGCAACTCTTAGATTCTAGTCATGCTTCCCATCAGGCAGAATAGAGTCACTTTGGTAGGTTAAATATAAAAAAAAACCGCATTTGAGTTCGAACATATTCGTTCTGAAGATGCGTGTAGTATGTAATGGATATTCTATTTTCGTCACGAAATTCACACCATCTCAATTCATTTATTGATAACACATACTTGAAAAGGTTATAGGTTACTAATTGTAATAAAAAATACATTTCATATTCTACCAAGGTAGGTCGACCTTTCACGATTTATATTTCTATATTAAGACGGCGTTGTTGGTATAGGCGCCATATTGCTTTCTGGTTCGTATATTTCTCTGTTATTTTAATAAAATCATATACGGTATCGTTACTTACAAGAGTCAACTTTTAAAGTGTTTTTTCTTGTTTTTATGTACCTGAGTGATTTAGATTTGAAGGTGAATGTTTTTATTCAAATTTTTAGAAAGCATGTGGAAATTTCTGTGTTGTTCTACGCTGACATAATACCCCACAATACTTATTTTCATCGTAACATTACTTGAATTTGACGTGAAAGTGGGATGTTTTTACGCCGCTCCTAAAGATCGCATCGTTTTTAAACACCTAATTCACGGGGCCTTATAACGTATTCTATGTCTAGTTATCAAAGTACGTAGTATATATATCTTAATCAATACACTATGTCAATATTTTATTTCACTCGTTGTTTAACTATGTAAGTATATGGAGTTGTTCACGGACAAAGTTACCCACTCCGATTTAAAATTTTGATGTGCATTCAATCACTAACTGTTGATGCATTAATCATCAACTAATCGTTGACCAAGTGACCAAGTGTCTTAGTAAGCGTGTCTAGGCGTGACACCTCATCAACTGACTTGGTGATTGGTGAACGTAACTGCTCAACCAGAAGTTGTGAGTTCAATTTCCACCAGGTCAAAAAAATACACAATATTTAAACACTGGTATGTATGTATAAAGTTGGGCAAATCATATCTGTCTGTAATAAGATTGAATTCATTTTCGTTGGCTATTGATTCTATCGACACTTGTCAAATACTATGCCACTATATAAATGCTAGACTTTTAGTTCAAATAGACAGATAGGATTATATTTGAAGTCACGTACCTCATATTAATAATCTTTAAAATGTTAACTGATGTACACTTTGTTTCTTTCTACCCTGGAGTCCTCTACCATAAGAGGACGGACATACACGCCTGCGCCTGTCCTATTAAAGCTTTTAATATCTCAGTACCGCCCTATACTAGACATGTCCCTTGCCCTAACTTTCTCACTTTATCCTTTATTCTTGCTCCAATCTAATTTCTTCTTTGTTTATTCTGAAAATGATAAAATTCCCATAGAGAGTTGGAGTTAGGCAGGCAGCCTACTATGACTACTCTTGTAGTATCCTACATAAAAGTAGAAGCAGTGAAAGAAACAGATATTGTTGTTACGATAAAGGTTTGAATGAACCTCACAGAGTTTTCAATAGACCAGTACGAAATTGAGAATTCATTTAGGTTCAAGGTCCAATCTTACAGCATTCAAATTTCCACCATAGTTAAACGCATAGAGCTGTTAAAAATCTAACACATAAATTTACATAAACACACTTATAAACGTTAATACTGAGAAAGCCAACCTTTCTTGTCTAAACAAAATCTAATGTTATAAGTATGCTAATAGCATACAGCTACCGCACCTTACCGACTGCCAATATTAGCCATAACATGTTACGACTTCGTAAAATTTTGTACATCCACAATCTCTAACAGATCATTTTCCAAGAACAATTGTTTTTATTTGTGTACTTGTTTTGTTCCAAGTGATCAAAAGTTGCAAAGTAAAACAAGGGTGCATCTAAAATTCGCTTGTTGGCAAACTACTGATAGCTCGTCACGTATGTTTTTGTAGTTCTCTTTAATGGTTCATATCAGTTATGACGTTTGTTAACTAGCAATATGGTGTGTTTCTTTCAATCTTTGACCCAAAAGGAGAGGTGTTATAAGTTTATTTCTACTTCTTTAACTTGAACATCTATGTTAATCTCAATGTCAATAATCCTTAAACGAATAGTTTTTTGGGATTGCTCTTAGCTATTATTAAAGAAAATTGTATTTCTATTAAGGTTTTTCTAATAGAGTGGACCCGCGATAATCCGGTCCCTATCTAATCCGGACCCCCCTGTAATCCGACATCAATCAAACAATTTTCGCTAATGTAGATCGTGCATGATTGAACAATTTACAACTTGTGCTCATCGCGTAGGTATTGTTTCAATCCCGATTGCTTAGTTTGCATTTGACTACGTGTGATAGCGGTGCAGCTTAACGTGCGTTCATTACTTGCTGTTTATTCATTGCATATTACTTATACGTATCTAGTAATGTCGTCACAAGCCCAGAAGACAACAACATATATAGTCTTATCATTTGTCTGTAATTTATCGGATTATAAGGTTCTTGTAAAAAAAATCCGGACTACAGGGGGTCTTAGGCAGTACTCTATAATCCGACAAATTCGATAGTCCGACACTGCCCTGCAAAACGTTTGTCGAATTACCGGGAGTCTACTGTAGTTGACGTGATTTTGCAATCCAGGATTTTGTTATTTATTATTTACAACACATTTGGAAAGCTAGTTCATAAATCAATAAATTATTTGAAAGGCTTACGTACACTTACTAATCATAGCTGAAATCACATACAAATTAAATCATAATAAAATACGCAATGAGTTGGCCAAAGTGAAAATCACTTAAAACCAATAGTCCAGAACCTATTTTTATGGAAATTTGACCAGAAAAATGGTAGCAATCCAGTACACAATGAAACATGAGTAATGTCCATTTCGGACTACAAAAAAATACATCGTTAAACATATCTACATAGCTACGTTAGCCATTGGCAAGAACATTCATTATATATGTATCCATGTGCGTGGATATCTGCCAAGCCCTCTGTAACCTTGGATTAAATGAAAGGAAAATAAACGAATAACTTAAACGAAAAGGATTATCATTTCTTTTGTAATTGTTGTAAAAGACTAGGGTAAATTTGATTTTTGAAGTGAAATTTCTTTAGCATCGTTATGATTTGAATCTCGATGAAACGAAAATACGATAAAGAAATAAGCACATAAATGTATAGAATTCAGTTAACGAAAGAATGAGATAGAACACATTACACAGTACTCATACTCTCTGTCTCCTCTTTGTATGATGCTTCATGGCGTCCCCACTTTCATTTACTAAGCGTTAGCCATACGTATACGCCTTGAGTAGTGAGATAGTGGGTATATTTGTATTGTATTCAGCTTGCTCCTGGTCCGAGCGTTCTAAGTGTATATGTTATGTAAAGCTACTTTGCAGAAGTTTTGCTTCTACCGTGCGTGAATTGCACAAACACACACTTTTTTTTCATTTTTAAAATAGATATGCTATTTACCCATACATTTTCAGGCTCCAAAAGACATAAATGAAACAATGCGTGTTTTAAAGATAAAAAGTACCTTTTGCTCTGTATATTTTTTATACTAAATCTTGATGGAAATGAGAATGAATGATATTTAAGATGAAAATAACTTTATCATTAAAAATACCTTAAAATAGAATTTAAACACGAAAATAATAGCTACATGTGAAAAACAATATCTAGATAAAAATGCATAATGAGACGCCAGTCAATAGTCACCTGTATACTGAGAAACCTCATACTCGCTCTGAATATGTCTTCGAAAATGATAACACATATAATATATATACATATGAGCAACACGAATGAGATGACAGATGAAAAATGTGTTGCCAGTGCTATAAAAAATGATAAATATGTGTAAATATCGATTTTCTCCATATAGTCATAAAACAGAAGTATTTTTAATATGTATTAATAACTTTAACGATTATATTTGCAACATTTTTTAAAGTACTGTTTCCTAATAAGGTTAAAGATATTTTATCAATAGTAACAATTTATACCTACCAAACGTAATTTATTTTAACATGGGCAACATTAAACATTTATTCGACATTACCGCAATCTATGATTCAATTTTTTTTCTAACTAAAACTTTTCTACCAATTTACATCAAGAAACGAAAACCATTGGACTTCAAAATATATTATTATAATTAAATTTTTATTGACCAAAAATTTTCGGTCTTTTCCTAAATTCTATATTTAATATATAATTTGATAGATACTAGATTACTAAGATCCTTTTTATCTGTAAACTTCGCAAAATACTAATAAAAACTGTATGAAAAAAGGTTACGACTAAAACAAATATTTTTTATTATCAGGTAGTCTGTGCTATATATACATATTCCTAATAAATACATAATACAGATAAATTTTACATACATACATACATACGTTTTACACATTAAAACATATCACGTCAACTACAGTAGTGATATAGGCATGTGTAAATATAATCTCCTAGGCAGGCAAAAATAATACAGCGAAAGTAAGGTATAACCACCAGTCTATGTACCTATCTTCTGTCTATTATTCTAGCCTTGATCGAAGAACTAGCTATTAAGGACGTACTCATACATATGTTATACTTAATCAATACTTTCCCTCGCTCGACTGAGAATATAAGTTTGTTCTGTTCATGGACAAAATTTACGCTCGGCTGTAAATTATTAATGTGCACTTTTACACATGAATATTAGTTTACAAGATGTGTTAGTAAGCTTGAAATTGTTGTTAAATAAATAAACATTAAATAAATAAAAGAAGAGACAACTTTATATAAAAGAAAAATTAATTAGCGTTATTTTTTTTTTTGAACTAAGACGTAAAAAGAGTTAGTAGTTTGTAAAGTTAACTTGTTTTGACTTGTTAATAAGTCCGCATATAAGCAAGGTTATTTGTTACGGTTATACGTCCTAACTACTCAGTCTATTATCATAAAATTTGAATACAGAGTACAGAAAAAATTTGCGGTAGCTTAACAAAATGTATTTCATTTAAAACACAAACATACGACTTATAAATAAAATAAATAAAACAACCACTAATTAAGTCTAAAAAATTTGCTACAAAAAAGTCACACAGAAAAGCTAAAAGTCGATCAATAATAATATAATATGTTAATGATTATATATATTATGAGTATATGGAAACCAAGCTCGGTATTATTGTGTGATGATCGATTCACAATTTACCAACTTCTTTTGTTTCCATCCCCAATTTTGCCACACTTATGTGTCAAAATGGACCTATTAGACAAACATTTCATTGCTTAACAGCACGGATAAAACAACATTTTCTTAGAATAAAACCTAACTAGATCGATTTATCGCCTTCGAATCCCTCTGCATACTAAATTTCATGAAAATTAATGGAACCGTTTCCGAGATTCAGGTCATATACGTATATGTATACAAGAATTGCTCTGTAAAAAATGTATTTCATTTAAAACACAAACAAGTGAGCCATAAATACCAAAAAAAAACAACCACTAATTAAGTCTAAAAAACTTACTAATAAAAAGTCACACGGAAACCTAAAAGTCAAACAATACTAATGTGTATTAATGGCTATAGTATTATATATATATATAGTATAATACTAATTTATGAGACGTAAAAAGACACTTAGCCTCCAGTGTAAACTCTACACAAGACCCTAAGAACATTTTCTTCACTCATTTCACAGATACAAACCTCAGTCAGTGTGCCCACGGGAGCGCCGGGTCATAAACACCCCCAGTGTCGTTAATGTTTTAGTAAACCTTATAACCGTTCGAGTAGCGGTTTATGGTTTGTTTAGGGTAGTAATGAAATTGAGAGAAGGGTGTAGTTAAACTAATGGTTAATGTCCTTAAAGCATGTGACGTCACTAAGCTACAGTAAGTGTAAGAGTTATTGCAAATCTTTATCGTTACCCCATTGGTTAGAAAGATTTCGGCTCAGAACGGATCGTTTGAATCATCTTAATTTTGGAGTGTCACCTGTTTGTCAGAGGTTTGTTAAATTTGAATCTTCACCATCATCATCAACAGCCTTATATAGTCTACTGCTGGACATAGACCTCTCCTTAGCAAGGAGGTTTTGGCCTGCTATGCCACGCTGGCCAAACGGGTTGGAATAGAGTTTGTTTTAATTTTTCCTTCTCTTTTTAATAATATTTGCCTGAATAGTTTGTTCTCTCAGTCGCCTCTTACGACACCCACGGGATGAATAGGGGTGGTAACACTGTGTATTCTTAATCCGTCACCACACTGACAGGAAATTTGAATAGGTATACATTTTCTTATTAATAAGTTGCTCGTTAACAGTTATTAACAGGTAATAAATGAATGAAAAAATTATGAATTTCAACATAATATTACCCATTTTTATGTTGTTGACCTATTTGCCACGGTGCGTCGGTCAAGCATTCAATTGTACGTTCGCCCTAATTTCGTGTATTGGCGTTAGGTCTGTCTATAAATGAATACGTGTATATTATTCTATACTTGTTTATTTATGTGCCAGACTTTGGATTTTGATAGGCCTCTGTTACACAGTTCCAATAATGAATAGATCAATAGACATTAACTGAGTACACTTTAGGGTTGTCATAGATCGGATATTATAGAACGAAAACAAATAATAGCTAACAATTGATTGAATTATCCGCGTGATTAAGTTTCGAAATAACTATATCATTAAAATTCTGGGTTACTAGTTAATTAAATTAATTTTGTGCCAGCGATGTGTATCCTACTCTGCCTGTTGGAAATTATGGATAGAATCCAAGAATTATGGTCTTGCAAATGCAGACAGTGCTGTATGGTAACACACACTATGGCGGCCTAGTGAGATGCTTTTTCACGCGCCACTTGGGAACGTGAAAGGCATGCTAAACTCTAGCATATAATTTCTATTTTTATTCAACCTCTTTCCTCAATGACCCTTTTTGGTTTCTCATCTACAATATGATAAGTATGTCTTCATGCAACCTTCATGACGTCCAACTTTCGCATTAATGATAAGTCGGCTAAAGGGGTTCGTATGAATAGATGCTGACTCAGCAGACTATAGGGCTGTCATGTGCATAAGTTTGTGTATGCTAGCAAGAGAATAAAAGTTTAAAGTGAAATTTACCAATAGGTAAAAAAGGAGTTAATCTCGGGATCATTTTCATGGACAGACATGGTCCATTCTCAAAATATGTACTTAACACACATAGTTATCTTACTTTAATTACTTTGACATGCTTTATTTAACCCCAGACAAAAGAAATCCGAAAGTACCTGAACATATATAACCTATAAAATAGGTTGTATAATATGCTTTCATTAATAATGTAATAAAGATCAATCATCAAAAGCCTTTAACAGCTCACTGCTGGACATAGGCCTCTCTTTAGCAAGGAGGTTAAAAGATATAATAATACTAAGTATTAATGCTATAGACTTTTTTAAATTTTATTTTAAGAGCCTACCAAAGTGACTCTATACTGCCTGATGGTAGGCCTGAATAGAATCCATGAGTTGTGTTCACCATACTCATTGCGAATGCAGACTATGCAGTATAGTGACCCACATTGTAGCAGACTAGTGAGATACCTTTTCACGCTCCACTAGGAGACATAAAAGGCATGACAGTTATCGTGGCAGTGTAAGACTTGTACACCTACCATGATAACTGTTATCCCTGTATCAATGTGCCTCGGGTCTCACACTCATCAACGAAACACGACAGTATGGATGCTGTCGCTTTAGGTTGGTCTTCTGTGAGAGGGTAGTATAGGTCCGGTCCAGTCAGTCTGTTCGTATTGAAATCAGTGTGGCTCTACTACCTTATACAATATGGTGAAAATTTAAGCATTCATAGAACACCCAAACACACTCATATTATACATAGAAAACACTCAAACTCCGAAAAAAATAAAATTTAGAGATCATATAAACGTTGGTCCGACCCGGGTATCAAACCCGAAATTTCAAGTACAGCAGTTGCATACACTACCACAGAACCAGTCAATGGATTGAGATTCTGTAACATTATGTGCTCAAGAGAACAACATAAATCAAACATTACTGTCTTTTATAGACGGAAAAGATGATTCAATAAAAAATATACGGCATTAGTAAATATCAACATCCCTAACGACTTACTGACAACCCTACGCTCCCCTCTTAAAGGCAAACAGAGGGAAGTAACATTTTCCGCAGCCCATTTTCACCAGCCCTCTGGTAAATAATTTTAATATATGTGTATTTTATACCGCTTCTGAATCTTCGGTATGTATGCCTTGAAATCAATTTTTCAAATTCGTTGTGATAACTGAAGTGTACCATCTACCCTCATTTGTATAGAGTGGGCCAAGAATTCGTTAACAATTGAATCTAACATCTTGGGCAAATATGTTACGGGAGTTCTTGGGACCGACGCTACTGGAATTTTGCTGGCTACAATCGTAACACAAGATGGAGCCATTTGTCACACGTCCAATGAGCCGCTGCCGGTGGTCAAAGACATGTTACCGGAAAAGTTGATTTCTAGATAAAGGGACATTCCATGGCCACCCAGAAAAGTTCAGATCTATTCACAGCATACTTTTTTATGAGGTTATTTGAAGAATCGTGTCTAGATCAGTAAACCAAATACACTACGTCAACTAAAAGAAAAAATCAACGCAGAGATGTCGGCGATCTCGCGGTCTCTTTGCCGACGAGAATTTGAAAATTTCGATGCTCGTTTAGAAAAGTGCAAATGTAATTTTAAAAAAATAAATTTCAACTAATTAGCTTTCTTGTTAATAAACATTTTTTATAATATATCCTATGGTTTTTTTAATACGAACTTTTCCAAATGTTAACTAACTCGTTGCCCGTTTATTATATATCTATTATATAATACAGGAAAATAATAAATATATAAAATATAATAGAACTCCCTAATAACTTGGTATTTGAACATAACTTTCTGTCGCAAACTTTCTAATATGTGGTTCCGTTCTCCTTAGAATCTACGTATTTTAAGCTGTTCAATATATTTACTGTTCACGTGTCAAAGGTTAATGGGTGCCATCAAACCTGTTACGGTCTTGTTACTGACATTATGGTGTTTTGGTAACTTTAGTTTAATGTCGGTACTTCAAGCGCTGTCGTAACTTCAAAGCAGTTTGCAAATGACTTAAGTTAATTTAATTAAAAGTTTATATACCCCTAACAAGCACCAGAACAAACATTCCACAATCATTTATTACTCCTACTACAGTAACAAAGACCAACATAGAGTTAACAGCGACAGTCTATAAATCTATGACCGCGCAAAAATCCGGTGTTAAGACCTTTTTTTTCCTTTTCACCGAGTGAATGAGATTGACGGAGCTCAATTTGGAGACCTCTGATTCTGAGGATAGGTACTCAAAGAGTGGCAACGCATTTACGACTCAGATGCAGACGCACATGCGCCGTGGTAGTTATTTATCATAGATAGGTACCATAAAGAAAAGAAACAAAAATTTTACCCAAAAGCTAAAAAGCACTGAATCTAAGTGATCTTCGTTATACAACGAATGTACAATTTGAAGAAGAAACAGATCGACTAAATGTTTCCACAATTTAAACAACTATGAAAAGAAAGGCAAGGCATTACCACGGCGATTGTTATACAAACATACCCTAAGCGGGTAAATTCCATTTTCCTTAAGACTGAAAGTGAACACGCTACATCGTCACGATACCCGAGTTCAAACGAACTTGGCCGGGAGCCAGGGTCATCTTTGAACGAAATTCTTTTATGCGTAAGCTTATAAGTAAATCTTTGTGAAAAAGGAAAAGTGTTTTTCTCCAGAATTATCATAATGCAACATAAAAATATTCTTTGTACGCACCAAACAAAAATTAATAATATGAAGCTATTGAAAATCACTGTTAAGCAAATCTTTCGTAGCGTTTCACCAAGCAAGTGAGGCTACAGGGAGCTAGATCTCTCTACGCCCATCTTTCTTCCACCATATCATTTCGAGGAGTTATTCTTAATTTTATCTGGGATGCAAAGCAGAATATTAATTTTGCTGATTTTTTTTTACCCAGCCAGGTAGCTGGCTTTCAAACAGACGTCTGGCAGTAACCCATAACTGAAATATAATTGTTTTCAGAGAGAATTATGGCAGAGTGTTTAAAGCTAGGATAGCCGCTGGGTTTTGATGGTGACTGGATTGGACGCAATGGTTGACAACCCAATATTTCAAACTAACACGGTTCCAAACTATTTCTAAAAGAACGTTGCAGACCAAGTTGTCCCTAGGGTATTTAATTGGACGTTTTGAAAAAAATGGTTCTCATAAACAATACAAACTGGTGGAAATAGTACGAATAGAGTAATTTGTATAAATTACCAATTCATTAAAGCTCGGGTGTTTGGCCCTCGCGTGATCGCTGGCGATTTGTTTTGTTTTCCCTTTTAACCTTTGTTTTTAGACAAGGGACAGTTGCTAGCCGCAGAAAGTAAGGGTCGAAATCAACACTAATTTGTACTTAATTCTTAAGACATTGAACATGTCTACTTATTTAATTTAAGATGTTAGATAATGATAAGTCTCTCTTAATCTACGAAGTTAGTCATCGCCAGAAATTTACTAGACAACTTAAAACCTAATACACATCCAGTTATAAAAAGTACAATACGATTAACCTTGCGACAATTTTGATGTGATGGTTGGTTTCATAAAACGCCCAAAGTTTCGGGGCTCAATTTAAATATTGTAAAGAAAACATGGTATAATAAAATTAACATAAACCAATTCAAATTAATCACTATAAAATACTATGTTAAACTGTGCTGAAATATTAATCTAGAAGTATCGCGTGACTATTTTTCAACTACCCTCTCTCATATAACACGTTTGATAAGTTCAAGCGCACGTAGGGTCTGAACTTATCGTGACTAATATAATCCTATAACTAGGAACGCTTCAGTTCTTACAATTGGAAATAGTTCACATTTTAAGCACGAAAGGAAACCAGTTTCGTTTATAATGTCTATGCAAATTTTAGCTACTTTTCTAATTCAAACTTCATTATGAAAACAAGCAATCAAAAATGTGTTTTCTCCATATACTTTAAATTCATATATTTTCCAGTACACTAACCAAAAACGATGTCATTCGTATCGCAAACGGTCGCTGGCCTGAGCCAAACCCGGCGCAAGGATCCCCCTCCTCGACAGCACTGCTCGCATCAACACGCTCATCGCCACACGCAGCTCAGCCGAAAGAACAGCCTCCCAGAATGGGACCCACCAGAAATCAGAACCAGAAAAAACAGCCTACCAGCAGATATCATGGACAGAATGACGGAACCCACTACCAGCCCTATATTAGAAGAGTGACAACTGTCCCCGTAAGTTTTGGTGTCCCCGTCACTCTAGTAAGCATGGATGCACTCCAATGTATTGCACAGGATGAAGAGAAAGGCTTTATGGTGCAGCCCCTTGCATGTTTAGAAGCTTATGTGATTAGGGGAAGACCCTGCACGAACCCTATAGATATATGTTGTCCGTAAATGTATGTAATGAATGGAAAAGAATTAAAATGAATGTGATAAAGATATTCTGAGTTATTGGGAAGTATTTTGAAGATGTGGTTGTAAATAAAAGCAACTCAATGAAGAAACGGTTTCATGTAATGTTGCCCATTTGAAGATTGTCTTCTATTATGAACAGACGAATATGGATGTTTGGTCTAAGAAAATATTTTGGAAGGCAAATCTTATTTGAGTTGCTATAACCGAGGCAATGACACTAAACAGACAATGTTAATTTGAAGTTAAAAATAAAACACTAAACGTAACGTGTCTAGCGTCTAGACACATGCACTTATCTGAATATTTGATAGTCTATTAAAACTGATACCATTCATGAGCGTAATAAATTAATTGTATACTACCTTATTAAACTTTCTTTCCAAAATTTAATGTTATTATTGAAAAAACTTAACACTAATAGTTTTTACATAACTTTGAATTGTCTGACTTTTCGACCAGGTTATACGTGGTCAGAAGTTGAAGGTCTGCGCTGACAGTTCAAAGTAATGTAACATCCACTGTATCGTTATTTATCCTTAAGTAATTAAAATCCCTTCAATGTGTTATTTATTTTATTCCTTTCTAGTAGTTACCTTGTACGTATACACAATAAATTAATATGTATAATTTAATTTTATGAAAAACACAAATAATATTGAAGATCGGAAAACTTACCGCAAACACTAACTCTACCTATCTAGTGTGTTGCTCGATTGCAATTTTTATGTTATTTTACTCAATAAATACAGATACGGATAACAGATTAAGTTATTACAAAAAACAATCTTAATTAACAGTATTATACAGAAAACCTTTTATCCATTTACAACTTTATACAACAACAACAATGGACAGTGCAAATAGAGATCCAAAAAATTAAGATTCTATCGATTCGCTGAAGAAATGCAACGTATTTTATTTATTTTCTGGATCATTTGATTAACTATTTCGAAAAAAGACATCACAATTCAAGTGAGAATAATTGAAATGGTCTCATAAAACAAATGTCCAAAAATAGACAACTTTAATCAGTTGCGAGAAACATGCAAGCGAATTCAATCCATTCTCGAGATAATGATGTTAACTGACCATATTTCGGTTATTGCCAACATATATGGCATGGATCTCGGCAGGTTGATTAGACGGAAATAGCTCCATAAATTTCGCAAGTGAACGTTAATAACACGTGGACCTGTGGCGTGGAAATTATAGGTGATACTTGGAAATGTAAGTTTTCTATGTTCTTACTTGGTACTTATTGAATTATGATTGCCTTAAGATCACCGAAGATAAAAAGCTATTTAGTATTTGTTAAAATAAACCTAAATGAACGGTTGATGTCTATATCTTAGAACATGGATTCTTGGAATAACTGTAGTCTTGGTTGTAATTTTTATCTGATATTTGAAGCTTCCCTTATCCCAGCTGCCTCATCCTGTGTGTTTTTCCAAGAATAATTCCCAAGTAAGATTGGACTCATGACGGCAGCTGATCAGAAAAAAACCAGTCTATACCAGACTATGCTTCAGCACGTATAGGTCGAGTTGACTATAGTAGCACCACGGCCTTCCATAAAGCTAGTGTTGAGCAATTATTTCGTTGCTTTTCACCGACTAAAAGATTACTAGAGCCCAACACCAAAAACCCAAACCAAGTGAAAAAACCCAACTCCAAAACCTAAACAGAATATCTATCAGTTTATTTGATACTCCATAAAAGAAAAGACAAAACACTTCATGCTAATTAGAATTGGAAGGTGGATAGGAAAATATTGAAGATAATATTAAACAATGTACTAAACAAACGAGATATCCACTTTCAGACGAAACAATATACTATAATGGTATTGTTAAAAATCGAAACAACTGTTAACCTAAACACAAAACCAACAAAGCTTAAAATTCATTCCATCTTAGGCAGCTCTTGGTAGAGCCTTATTTGATTGGCAAGGCCAACTGAACTTTCTCTTTACCTGTATGCTAATATAGCATGCGAAACATTCTGCGACCAATGTACGTAAATGCACAGCTATTTGTAAACTAAGATTAATCTATAAACGTTAGAACACAAGCGTTCTCGATAAAACCAAAACAAGTGATTACAAAGTTATTGACGATATTAAATCACTCATAACAAACACGGAAGAAACGAACATGAGTTTTGTGAAGAAAATCATAGTGACTTCTATAAAAACTAATGAGAAATCTTTACCTTATATTATTATTTTAATATTTAAATTTGTTTAAATATTAAAATGATGAGAAATAATAAAATGATGTCTTTTAGTAAGTAAATCTTTTATAGATATTTTCATAAGTCGGATTTTACAGCTAGAAAGTGCTGGCATTTCCTAAGACTCACTCTGAGAAATTAACCAAACAAACAACAAGGGTGTCTTGTTTACGCCTTACTAAAATTTATATAAAATTGACTAAAATATTATATTATAATGATAACACTAAAAATTTTTAAAAGCTACCTACTAAACCAAAAAAACTAAATTGGTTAGCAAAGAGGAAAAATGGGTGGTAAAGTCTTTTTGTATCATCTGCACTTATGTATACTGATCCACTTTCAAGAACATTATCGTGTTATTTATAGTCTAAAACCTTACGCAATTAACTAACTATATTAAGTAGAAAATTTATATTACTTAAAGAATGGTTTAAATCTGAGTAATATTCGGTAAACGGTCAAAGAGAAATAATCATCAATTTTATTACACATTTCTATTAATATTTTAATAGCAACCAGTGAACGAAATCAGCTTTATATAATGGTGGAAATGTAGGTCGTAGGATATCAAGTCACGCTGCGTTAAGTTCACGCTGATGAGTCATGAATATTAGATACCCTCTGCCGTCTCGCTCATCATTTATTAATATATCTGGTAGTCGTTATAGTAAACCTTTGTATATTACAATTTCCTAAATGTATTATATTATTACGAGATAGTGTTTATTTCACCTTAATTTTGCTATCCAATAGAACTTTTTCTATTAATTCATCGGACTATTAGACGTAGATAAATCCTACCCACAAATGTCTGGAATGAATTGTCTTGTGTGTATATGATCCTGTGTCTAGTAGAGTTATTTTGAGATAATTATAATCTGGAAACTTTCAAGACTAGGTGATTTTTATTGGATTTCTAAGACGCGTCCGTCCTTCAGTGTTATTTCAGGGAACGTTGTTAGAATTCTAATTGTTTTATGACATCTTTATTGATGAGATTGTCTAAAATGTTACTTATATTTTTATTTGTCTTATCTTGATATATTTGCTAAGTTATTCTGCTATCAAATAACTAATAAATTTTCTCACTTCTTTTAATAGGAATTGGACATCAGCTTTAAGTGAGGAGTTTTACATTTAGTAAATATAAAAAAAATAAGAACACTAAAACTGTTAAATCTTTCTGTATGTATCAACAACGTAATTTTCTGTGATTTGAAATCCATTTCACGCATGGTATATTCCCAATATTATCTTTACTCGATTTAGTTTTGCTTTACGACTTTAATGGACCCAATATATTTTTTTTTCTAAACAAATCACGAGTATGTTTATCACTTACCTTGCAGGATATTAATTACTATAATTGAACTAAAAGTCATGTTAGAAGTTTACCACTCTGTAGATAAGGAAGGATAAAATTTAAAACGAAGTACAGGTGAGCTTTTTGCTTAAAAAGAAGCCATACCCAGTACTGACGTCATCAACTTCAATGCAAACTGAACCAAAATACCATCATAATGACATGGATGGTCGGATTCGAATAGAAAAGGAATATATCTGTTATAAAGTGCTCAAAAGAATTATTTATATTGTTATGGAGAAAACAATTAGAAGTTCTTTAAGATCTTATAATCTATGTTTTCTTTTTGGCACAGGCGGAGCGAGTTTCTAGGATGTGTCTCGTTCCCACTAAAAGATGCAATTAACTGCGACATATCCGGCACGTATTTTCTGCAGCAAGGCCCCGGACGCGGCCAGAACGCGGCACAAGCGTACACCAATGACAGATTTGTTAAGGACAGCGTGACTGAAGGGGATACACGCAAGATGGCTACCGACAACACTGAAACTAGCACTAACGAAGGCACCAAAGAAAACCATAATGATAAAGGTAAAAAGTAAAATCCATATAAATAAACTTGAAGCAACTCCAAAATCTAGTCTGTAATTGTGTGAACAATGAATATTTATACAATGGCGATTTATTGTTATTTTTTGAAGAATACAGATAATGATCTGTCTCGGAAACATATCATGAGATATTTTTGCCATAAATCTCCTTTCAAATTTTGCAAATCCATCTATAGATGACGGAGTAATGCCTTAACATACACAAAAAAACATTCGAATTGAGAACTACTTCCTTTTTGAAGTCAGCTAAAGACACATTATATCAAAGTCCCGTAATACGAAAACTTACTGTCTTATCCAACCTACTGATATATCAGGACGTACAATTCGGACGAATTTGATGTGTTATTTAGCTTTTGGTATCTTCTTAGGTACTAAGATATTCATAATTACTGTTAAATAACTATTATACCAAAATCTTTACCCTGTGGTAAAATTAATCAAGACGCCTAAAAACAATTTAAAATTCTTCAGGGGTAACGACAAATGGCCCAGCATCAACCGCAGTGAGCCAAGCGCAAGCAGTAGCGGCAGCTCTCCAGCGGGAGGCTGACGAGCATTTGTTCCTTAGATATCTGGAGCTAGATCCACCAGAAGATCCCAATGCACCTAGGCGAGCGCAAAGAAATGGAAGGACACCATTTACCACTACTAGGAAGTAAGTTTCTTTACTCTTTAAAACTGTGATGGTGGGTGAGTTGAGATGATAAATACATCAAGACATCTTGTGCAAACAATGAACTCTTAGTTACTACTCTTTTATAATATTTAGCTAAAGTAGATTTCTAAGATTAACGTTAATTGGAAGATTGTGAGATAATTGAACGACGACTTCGGTAGAGTATTGCATGGAATTATCTTCGAACATTTCGAGATTGAACAGAACATTTTATTTCATTAAAGATGTTTCGGTAGTGACATAATCACACTAAAGATCTGTTTGTACTAAATATACCTGAAATGTTCTAAGCTAAGAATGTTTTGATTGATTGAGCAACTTTTACGTACTCTAAAAACTATGGTATATTCTTTCAAAATCATAAATTCAACCATTATCTATCTTTCTAGACTCGTCCGTGGAACAAGCGGTGGTTTCGGTTTCACAGTTGTGTGGACCAGACCACCCAGGGTGGAGAGGGTTGCAGCTGGAGGATCTGCAGAACGTGCAGGGCTTCGGGCTGGAGATTATCTTGTGTTCGTGGGCAATAAGAACGTAGTGACTGGGAATGAGGAAGAAGTACGGAATCTCGTTAAGTAAGTAATAATTTCTTTTGAATATTTAGTATTGCTTTCTTTTTCATAATATTTCACATGTGGGAGTAATTTTTAGACCAAAAATTTAAAGGTTATAATGTTGATAATTTCCCTTTCAGATCAGCTGGTCAGGTGTTAATTCTAGAAACTTTTAGAAGAGTGCCACCAAACGGTGTTGGGATCCGACCAAGACTAGCACAGGTCACAATTCCTCCTGCGGAATCTACACCTCCCCCTCCTCCAAGATCTCCTCGTATAGCAGCCCTGGCGTCCCCAGCAACTGCAGCTAGGCCACCCACTGCCTGTTCCTCCACCAGTCAATCCCTGGACCGGCGCAAGCTCCATCTACCCCAAGTCACATTCTCCAAGGAGGTCGGTAACGGAATTATCGTTTGACATCGACAACTCATCGAATAATTTTGGATACTAGTCATCACGGCCTTCGTACTTGACACAAACTTGAGAACGTAGTTTTTGTCAACACTTTAACAATGAACTGTTTAATTGACTATCTGGAAAGTTCAAAATAATTTTGGTTTTGTGTTATCTTCAATTATTTTCTTAACTGGCTTAAATTTTTTCTTGTAAAGCTACGGAAGAACAAGTTCTTGACAAGTAAATTGGCCCTTAGATTCGAATTTATTATTTTGGTATTGAAAGATATTTTTTTACAAAATTGGTGCTAGTGTCGGACCTTATTTCTCGACTCGATCATCGAACGATGTTATTTTGTACAGTAGCGTGTATCCTTTTTGTTGTTAATTTTATTATTTTTTGTAAATACTTCACTATACATTCCAATTTTTAGTAACTACTTATGGCTAGATTTTTGTAGAACTTTTTACTTATGGTTTTTGAACGAAACTTATTAATGTATATGAGATCTATGTACAAATTCTATTTATTACTTGGTAAGTTGTGTTCATGTGTATATGGTTTTGTCGGAATGATATTATATATCAAATTATTTCTCGAAAATCAACTGTTTGCCAGGTCATAGTTTGTATATCGTGTTCTTTGTCATTAATTTTTAGGTTAAGTTCATTGAAAGGGGAATCGTTACGTTTAAGCTAACTGTTTTTGTTAATATTTATTTTGTTAATGTTTTACTTTTCTTTTCTTATTTTCCTTGTCTTAATACTTGTGTGTTGTATTTTTATAGTATTCTTATCGTAACAGTGTTTTTGTAACCAATATTATGATTTTCTATCATAATTTTAAAATAATTTTATTTGCGTACTCGAAAAAAATTGGTTCCTGTTGTTTTTATTTCGTTTTTTTTTTAATTTATGTTCATTAATTTTAAGTGCAAATAAATTTATTGCTTATATTTTTTTTTGTTTGTTTTTATTTTTTAATGTTAACAATATTCTTTATTTTGTTTTTGTAACTTGGAAAGAATGATACGAGTAAATTCTACAAAGTAAAGGGTGAAATAAGTAAATAACAATTTATTATTTTTTAAAAAATATGTTAAATGCTTTTCGCTACATACAGTCTACGATGTATTTAATCTATTAATTTGTATGTTCGTTATACATGTCTATATGATGATGATGATGGTGATGATGATCTCTCAGACGATTTCAGCCATGGCGGCCAGTCTCAACGGAGACCAACTAATTGCGCGCGTGATAAAACGCACAAGTGTATACGCAAACACAGGTGCACACTCTGTTCCCTCACTCTCACAATTCGATGGGATAGTTATTCGACACGACCGGGGAGATCAGGCGCACGACCGACGGTTTTATTGGCTTTTTAAATGACTTATAGTTTAAAAATCAAGAGTGTTAGATTCAAAAGAACTTGTTAGAAATCAATACCTACCTAGTTGTTTGTACAGCATTTCTGATTTCCAAACATACATATTTAAATATTGTGTTAATATAAAGATGTCTTTAAAACTTGAGCTCCAAAAATTTATTTAAAAATATATAAATATTCAGGCATGAATATATGGTTGTTCGTGAACACTCCAGTTACTAAACTATAAATAAAAAATATTTACTGATATGAAATAGCACCCATTTGAAGCATTCTATGTGTTAACGTGAAATGCTGAAATATTACCTATTTAAATATTTTGTCGGGATTTTCCTTGATATTCAATTATTTTGATGGACATTTGGGATAAAATAAAACACTGTCTAAAAGCTATTGTAATTGATTCCATTTCTGATAATGAAAGTTTTCAGGTTTTGCATCTGTTAGAATGACATTACATTTTCCTGTTATAAAAATATAGCATAAATCAATTACATCTAAATTTATACAATTAAATCAATTGTGCCTTAAGAAGCTCCGTGGTAAAATACTACAAAATATTGTTTTTCATGACAATTTAATATTAGAATGATTTCAAGCGCCGCTTTACGAACCCAGATCAAATAATTTTTCTCGGTTCGGTTTTGCTCCTCTTTCCTGTGTAAATCAGTCAAAATCTAGAACAAACAACCAGTGCACGTATTTCCCTTCCAGTATGATACCAGATCTATTAAGCTGGGGGGAAAAAGCATCTCACTAGGCCGCCATAGTGTGGGTCACTATACTGTATTGTCTGCATTTGCAATGAGTTTGTGGCCTCAACTCTTGGATCCTGTTCATGTTTTGCATCACGCAGAGTAGAGTTACTTGACAAGCACTTAATATATATAGAAAAGATAAACGTTAGAGTAAAAAAAAAGGTTGCTTTTAAAGATCGTAAAATCACCAATTTACGAAGATATTGAGGTGAATTTAGTTGTCATACCTACATGAGATCTTCGACTGTTGCTAAAGCTTGGATCTGAAATTACGTTGTCAGATAAATATATCGTTTCGTACTATTCTATATTCAATTCGTCAATTATTAGAAGTAAATGTGAGAAAACTCTTGCTCACCAGACGCCAGGTCTTTCAACGGACGGAAGAAAACGTGCTCTCCTGGCCGTAGTGGCAAGAGAACAACACTATGCCACCTGCGTGCAGTTCGGTCTGGTCAGATTCGTGTCGCCACTTGCTGAACGAGCAGACCTCATAGCGCCCAACGATCACCAGCTGTTGTTCCAAAATATTGAAGAAGTAAGTAATGATGGTTTCTAAATAGAAGAATATGTCTGTTGCACAGAAGAAGCGACATGAATCTACATATTTTACAAGAGGCCTAAATATTTGCTACATTGATTGCACTTCATAATACCCGTATGGTGATGAATTATAAACACAAAGTATTACCACCCCTATTCGTCTCATGGGTGTCGTAACAAATTACGAAGGATAAAATCACTGCAAAAGAAGGCAAATTTTAAACAAACCATATACAAACAACTGTAGCCAGCGTAGCGTAGTGGGCCAAAACCTCTTTTAGAAGGAGAGGTTTATGACCGACAGTGGACTATTAAAACTGTTGATGGTGATGACATCTTTAGATTATCATTCAAAGATTACGAATGACGAAGTTAGTTACGTAGTTTAATTTCGCACTATCAATTTAAAAGAGAATTATTGTTTAATTATCGCACATTAGACCAGTCTAAAGAACACGAGTGATCTTCCTTCACGTGATGATTTCAAAATTCTAAACATTTAAATGGTAAAAAATTACTTATGCGGTCTTACTGCCTCGTTGGCGCAGCTGTAGTGAATGTGACTGCTGTGCTTGAGGTCTCGGGTTCAATTCCTGGATCGTAATAATGTTTACATGATTTGCAAATATTTGTTTCGAAGTTTGAGTGTTTTCTATGTATAATATGTATGTAATTACAAAAAAAAAGTATATAAGTATTCTATCAGCCAGTCTAGTTATCATAGCACAAGTTCTGCTTAGTTTGAAACTAGATGACGTTGTGTGTCAAATGTCCAAAATATTTATTATTATTCTCTTTATTACATTTAATATACATATTGATTTCATTTTTAAATATATAAAAAATAAAAAATACATATTTAAAAATAAAAAAAATAGTAGAACACCGACATCGGGTACAGGGACCAAGATACCGGTGGTTAGGGCTCCAAAGACAGGAACCTCCTCACAATACGGGCCGTGTCAAGGAGGACTGCCTTCTGCATTAGACCCTTGATCCAACCTTCTAACGTGAGCCTCTTAAGGTGTTGGTCGAGGCTCTTCGCTATCAATCCATGAACAGATATGATTATCGGAACAATAATCACCGAATCCACATTCCACATGTCGGCAATCTCGTGAGACAGATCCAAATACTTCAATTGTTCTTCTTTTTCAACTTTCACGAGATTCTCGTCATGAGGAACGGCGATATCATTGCGCGGCGCTCTAATCGATCTACTACCACAATATCAGGCTTATTGGCAACTTATTATTATTATTATATTACTGATGATAAGTAAATATTTCCTCAGCCAATTATACTTTAATAATAATATAAAGATACCCAATTAGGCTGTAGTCGACAAAATATGTCGTCAAATAAATATTAGTTTCTCAAAAAAAAAATATTTTGTAGTTACTAAAATATAACTCTAGTTTATTTATTAGGTATTATGAAATATTAAAAACAACACGAATTCTTATAAATAATAATATTAATTGATTTAATATATATAATTAAATAAATATCTTCTGCCTAACTTCACAATTTATCCCATATAATTAAAAAAAAAACTATCTACTAGAGAATTTACACAACATTTCCTTTTTACTAACATCGACTATTATTGATCCTTCCGTCTATTACAGATCTTCAGACTCTCAGAAGATATACTGGATCAAATAGTACAAGATGATGGTGAAATCCAGACGTCGACGGTGGTTGCCGTTTATCTACAGAAGACCCCTGTGTTCCTTAGTCTTTATAAGAAGTATTGCTTAGGCCTCAAAAGAGCTGACTGTGTTCTGGTAAGCGAATCCTCTTTTTAATGTCTTTTTTTTTAATCTCACCAAAAACAATGAGTTTTATGACAAAGAAGTTCAAGTAGTCTTTTATATGACCAATCGTCTGTCTGATATTGAGTGTCATTTGAAATATGAAGGGTTTTATACGAAACAAAAATAGAACGTAAATTAAGAAATAGAAAACGGACAAGGCAAATCTTTTTTTTATTTTAATAGCCTGCCAAAGTGACTACTCTGCTTGATGGAAAGCATGAATAGAATCCAAGAGTTGTGGAATCCAAGACTGCATTGCCTGCATTCGTAATGAATATGGTATTCATTACGAATGCAGGCAATGCAGTATGATGACCCACACTATGGCGGCCTATTATGGTTTTTACGCCTCTCTTGGGGACGTAAAAGACAGGACAGTCATCGCAGCATTGTTTTGGACACATTTACCACGACAACTGTCACCCCTGCATGAATGGCTCTCCGGTCTCGCACTTAACAACGAAATACGACAGCACGGATGCTGACGCTTTAGGTTGGTCTTCTACGGGAGGGTAGTACTGCCCCGGACGAGTCGGCCCGTTTGTGCTGAAATCAGCGTGGCTCTACTACCTGGTAAAGCTAATAATATAAAAGACATGAAACATCTTGAAGAGACCGCAAGGCCTAGCAAAATATTAATAATAATTTACTAATTCAGATATGATGTGTAAACAGTAACACATTATAGACACAGTAAGTGTTCACGATACTCGCCGGAGATCATTAGACGATCTCTGTCCTCCATAAGCGCAGGCCTGGGGGTGACAGATGGCGTCATCTAGCAGAAACAGGCCGGGGTGGCAATGCGAGAGCTATGGACTGCGCGCACCTTTTCGGAGGGGACAGTAAAGAAACCATCAGGTTTCCACACAGGAGAGGGCCACCCACAGCCGTAGGTAGCCCAAGGTATGTCGGGGTTCCAGGGATTTCCTTACTAGGGTGCACCTGGTCCTCTGGCTATTGGTACCTGAGACGGCGTGCGGTTTTTGGTCGGTTCGAGTCCGATATAACCACCCTTCGGTGGTATTCGTGGGAATTTCCGCACAGTACAGAGAAAAAAGGATACTATACGCTATAGTTGAAAAGGTTACATAAAATTGTAATTTAAAAAAAAAATGAGTATAGAATACGACACTGTAGTCATATTAGTTACTTTTATCTTCTGTCAAAATGTCAATTTCGTATGAAATACTATCTTTTGCTCGAGGCTTCGCTCGCGTGGTATTTGGTCTGCCACATTAAGTTCCGTAACAAATCATTTTAAACAAACATTTTTTTATGTTTTTAATAAAAAGTATTCCATGTTACTTCTAATACCTCCAAGAACATGTGTACAAAATTTCATGACGATCGGTTAAGTAATTTTTGCGTGAAACTGTAACAAACAAACTTATATTCGCATTTATAATATTAGCAGGGATGTACTAAATAGAAACTTATGACGTCACTGTAGACTACTCAACTCAACAATATATTTCACTGTACATTTGATTTAAATTCGTAATAATGATCAAAAGCTATGTTAATTATATAGTGCGGGGTGTTTTGTGATATTTGTTGTAATACGGTCAGATATAGTCATCTACCTTGTTGTCTCTTAAACTAGGCAACGCCTGAATCTTAAGAGACAGCAAATAAACTGCAAACAGACTGCACGGTTGGCCTAGTGATTTAAGCGGTCACCACGCCGCTCTCTACTTTGCTGAGTGTTGTGGGTTCAAATCCCAAATGGGACAACACTTTGTGTGATTCACAAATTCTTGTTCTGAGTCTGGGTGTTGCTTGTGTCCGGTTCTTGTATGTTTGTAAAGTCCCCGCGACACAGGATATGTTCCTAATGCCTGCCTGCCTAATTGCCTTTTTATAAAAAAAAAAAATAGGTGGCAAATGTTTCGTTACAGTATATTCAGTAGAACTGGACCGATTTTAGAAATGAATTGATTATTCATTCCACTTTAGTCTTGTAAATTTGAAAATCTCTTAACGTATCATTTTAGACTTTGTACTGTAACACAATTATTGAGAATATAGTTCACCCAAATTAAATTATTCTTAAATTTTTATTGTCCATAGGTAAAAAAGTCTAAAGACCCAAGTGGAGCTTTCTCCCGGTTCTGCACAAGCCCACCAATCCCCAGGAGACGACCAGACATAACTTCATTAGTACACAAACCCTTAGAGCAGTTCCGAGAGCTTTTAAGATTAATGAGAGCAGCTGCAGCATCGAATGGTGCAGGTCCTTATGATCAACTGGAAAAGAAACAGCTTCAAGTTATAGTGGAACAATTACAGGTAATAATTTCTGGAATTATGAACAGCAAATTTCGTATTAATTATGGATTGTATTGGAAATTATTTATTTCATTACATCATGTAACGCATAAAGGTGTTGTAGCATTTAATTTTATAGTTTCAAAATCAACTGTTACCGAGTATAGGTGTTTGTAATTTATATGAATTTGTCAAAGAATTTTTTTGTTCACTTATTTCTGTACCACTGTCATTTAATTTTCATATATCTGCAGGAATATGATTTGATACTGCACATGAAACCATGAAATTTTACAAGAAAATTTATAAAAGTGTATTTTATTCGTATTGAATAAGTTTTCATACAAATACATCCCTGGTGGGGATCGAACCCACGACCTTTGGATTAGAAGTCCAACGCGCTATCCTCTGCGCCACAGGGACTGTGAACATAGTGCTCAAATAGTACTTTACATAACAGTTAGACGAATTAATTTCAATAGATTGTGTTTCTTGCGTCATTGTATGTATTAATGACGAACGCGATGCTAAAGGTCACATCTTTGCTTTTGGGTTTAGTACACAGTAACCAAAAGTAACACATGTTAAAAATTAGCCGTTTAAGTAAAATATCTATAATCATTACATTTAAATCAAAGACGAAAAACTGAATTGGGTGAAATAACACAGTATAACAAAAACGTTGACTGACCGCATATTTTGCCACTATGTCGCGCCAAGTGGTTTGTGTACTTGACTCAAATTCGTCGGTTCAGTCAATGTTGTGAAGGTTTGTGACATGGAGTGTTACATAATGGCCCGAATAATTTTCTTTATAAAAAAACGTGATTATTAGTAATATTTAAAGTTTAATTTTAACTTTTACTAATAATATTTAAGCTGACTAATTAATTAATATCAAAGTATAGTATAGTAAAGTAGTATACTCAATTCTTCGAAACTTCAGACTTCTGCGTAAACTTTTTTCTCTTTAGAAAATCTTTTTAGAACATCCCAATGTGGTGTTGAATTCTCTCTAACTCTCTTTGACTTTGAATATAGAAACATACTGAAGTCTATAGATTTATTTAAAATTCTAAACCTGTTCACCAGGCATAACATTAATTTTCAGAGTGGGTATCAAGATGTTACGGCTGGGTCCGGTCTAATGGGTCTCGCTGGTGACGGCAAACCGCTGTTGTCTGTTGCTGACTTGGAGAGTCGACTTGTGTTCACTAGGTGTAAGGTAAATATAGACTATTTTAATAATGTACTTTTTTTTATAGTTATAAGGGAATAGGCGTTTGTCTTCCATCTCACCTGATGGAAAGTGTAGATGAAGACGAAGGTGGTACACGCCATAAAAAAACCTGTTCACTCTACTCTTAAAGGCTTCAGAGTTTAACTTATCAGGAAAAATAGACCCAGGCAGGTCGTTCCAAATCTTGGCGACTCTCACCAAAAAAGAGCTGTCAAACCATTTAGTTCGACTTTTGGTTTAATGATATAGAGTGAGATTTCCTGGGCATAATTAAAACTGGAACTGGCCGATAATCAGTTTAAGATTGACAATATACAATATTATAATGTAAATAACACGTTTAAATATCAACATTCTTAATCAACTATTTCGTCACATGAAGAGTAAAATTAAAGGCCGCTAACCTAACATTAAGAGCTGTTAAATTAGTTAAATTAGTTTCATACTAGTTAGTAATTGTTAAGTTAGTTTCTTACTAAGTTATTTCTATTTTTCAGCCATTTGTGCTAAGTACAGCCGGCCGACAATGGATCTTCGGTGGTGAGCTGTCTAGAGTAGAAGGTCGAGCAGTAAGACCATATTGGGCGTTATTGTTCAGTGACCTGCTACTTTTCGCTACTGTATCCAGGGATAGAGTGTTATTTGTGACAGAAGAGCCCGTGGCATTAGGGACAGTCTCTGAGGCTCAGTTCAACGTCAGAAAAAAAGGTTGGTATATTATTATGATATTTGATAATTCACTAATATTACTATATTTCATGGTACTAATGTTAGTGGACTGTTAAATAGCGAAATTTTTATTTTAAGCCTGTAGTTTAGTTATCGTAGTACAATCGTAATGATGATGAATTGTCGAGAAAGTTTTTTATATTACATTGCTAGAGTTGGTGAAATTATAGGTACTCATTGTTTTCACATATCATTTCACAATATCCGTCTCTGTATAAGCCAACAAACGGCTAGTCCTATTTACTAGATTTAACATTATCCTTTATATTCCAGCGACAGAGTTCCGATTGATTCTGGGTCGCACAGGTGGTGAGTCTCCTTTGGTTTCATGTGCACCACGCACCCCGCAACGGACGCGGACCTTGGCCTTAAGGGCACCATCCATCGACCTTAAAGCTGTATGGCAGAGCTTGCTACAGAGACAGATGTAAGTAATTATCGAAGTGAAAGAAAATTTAAAAAAAAAGTTATCTCATTGATTTATTAATCAATTATCGTGTTTTTCAGCTATCGTGCACATACTATGTCCGGGACACCACTCGGTTCACCACTGGATTCACCGGACCCCCAGCTCACGTTCTCCTTAGCGACACTGGACTCGCAACAACGTCAGGTATCTGCGTCAAGCATTCAGCGACATTCCAGTCTAGCACTTCTGCCAGCAAGTTCTTATCGCTCACATCTAAACATGCTCGTGGAAGAGCGGCCAGAGAAAGAAGTCAGAGTTAGCTTTGATGTTAGAACAAATTCAGAATCACCCCTCCCTCAACCAGTGAGAGGTCCACTTAGTAGCGTCTGGAGAACAGCCCCCACGCCAGAAACACCATCAGCTAAATTATCCCCAGCTGAATCTCAAACTTTCTCCTCCCATTTTGTTTCATCATCTAGTATTGAAAGAAATGATGAACGTCCTACTTCACCTAGCGCCCAGCTTACTCCAGATGGTGGTGAAGACTATTCAGAAAGTTCACCCTGTAGATGGGAGTCTTTCGAAGCTGATTTAGCTTTAGCAGATTTGGACGTTGACCCCTCATACAAACATGCTGTAGAGGAACGTATTTTTATGCCTGATGATCCCCTACTCCCATGTATGGCATTACCAGAACGGCCGACACCGCCGGCTTACTTGGAACTTTGATCCACGGAGTCAGATCCGGAGTTAGCAGAATCCTGCTATCCTCGGACACGTGGAAGTTGGAGATAGGATCCACTAATGTGGAAAATTTAAACGGTGTGTTCTAGTAGTCATGTTTAGATGGTGTTTAGGAGAACTGGTGGAATGCTTCCGCCAAGTAGACTGGCGAGAATTTGTTGGATTGTTATAAAAATTCGCTTATAGTGGAGATTAAGGTTGTGGTAACAAAATTTTGAGAGACATATTTTCGAACATTAGCAGTATTAAAGAAATGTCAGTATTTTGATTATTAATAGAGAAAAATAACTCATAAGTCTGATACCCACTTATGACACGCTGCCGGGTATAAATGAAAATTTACTTGTCACAGAACTGAATCCAAGATCGGATATTATACAAACTGCTTTAGTGTAATCAAAAACGTGTATGCCAATATTTACTAAATAGAAAATCAGTGTCAAATGTAACTATAGGGTACCAATAGAAATTATTCATGTACAATACAGTAACATTTTTTGACTAATAAATTTGCTTAAGTCTTCCGTCCTTTTCTAATGAAAATTCAAAAAAGCTTCGTTATTTTTTGGTACTTGTTTGAACGGCACTGTTTACATTCTGATTCCTTCAACTGTGTAATAATACGATTTGCTAATACTTAATAATGTTGATGTTGTAAATGTACAGACACTGAGCACTGTAAATCTGTACATAATGTTAATTGTACAGGTCATGTGGATATTTGGCGATCAGCTTCGCGCAATCAATCATGTAGTTGTCATCGTTGCACTTTAGAATGTTTTGATTTCAATAATGCTTATTATGTTGGACATGTTCATCGCCATTAGATATTAATATTTACAAAGAAAAATGGTAGTCGATGTTAAATGTGTAAAAAAATTATTTAATGCTTTTTTATTTATTAGTGTAACAACTGAAAACATAGAGTAATATTCATGTAACAGCAAATTTAAATTTTAATAAAGATTTAGAATTCGTATAATTTGTGTCGCTAGCATCGCAAAATGTTCACATAACCTAAACCTTTCCCGGGAAAACTTTGTATGTGTATATTTGATTTTTTTACAAATCTACGTAGTTAGAATCCGGTAATTTTTGATGTCTTTGGCTGTGTCTAAATTTTTAATATAGTCTAATAATAGTAGGAGGAAAAAATTATAATTTTGAGACATCATTTTACTTATAGTTCGAGTTTCTTCGTGACATATTAATGGATTAAAATAATATAAATTTGGATGTTTGTGTTTAGATCGGAACAGTATATTTCTAATTATCCGTAAATAAAGTGATTTTGTCAATGGCGAAAGATATTTTTTTATTTGAATATACGGCCCAAAATTTTGCGACGCTAACGAAATTTAGGTTAATATGATCTACCATTTTTCTATGTGCTTTTATGACAATAACTTGCAACTTACATTAGGACAAGCAACAGGTCTGACAACATCAAACTGACTTAAAGATAAAGGTAACAACGAAAATAAAAAAACTCCTTGTAAATAATTAATGGAACAGCAAAAATAAATAGAAGAAAATGTCAGATTAGGTTAAGTTAAAAAGTTGACCTAGTAAGTTAAGAGTACATTTCAAAGCCGAAATACAAATGAAATTGAGCATTTTAACTAGAAAATTGTTCAAATCTGTACAACATTAATTGTCTACAATATAGTAACATGAAGCGTCGTATTTCTTTTTTGTTCTATTGAAAAGGTAAGTACTAAAATATCGTCAAATATCCATTCCATTCTAATAATATTAGTAAAGTCGTCTCGAAACTACTCCACGGGGGCTTGATTATTCCTCTCAACAGTGTACTTAACACTGATTTGATTTCTTAACCCTTATTGGATATTTAGACGCGACGCAGTTCAGTGGAAACGCAGACCGGGGCTGGAGGAAGTGCTACTGAAGCTAGAAGTACGAGGAGCAGAGGATCAACTCTTCATCTACAGAGATGGATGACCCAATTACCAGAGGCTGAAGAAATGGATCCTCCAGAACCCGATATGGAGGTAGATCATCAACTCAACACGATTGATTTTACATCTTTGAAAAGATTATTCAACTTCTTAAGAACTATTCGACATAGTTAAAGTTGCATATTCTTTGAATTCATTTGTTTAGATGTGGAGCGTAGAAGAACTACGAAAACGGTCCAAAGAATTAAATCTTCTTGAAGTAGCTGACCTTGTAATCAACCATGAAGCCAAAGGTGCCTCCCCGAGTGAGAAAAAAGAAAATGACCGAAGTCCTTCAAAAAGCAGCAATTCAGGCAGTCAGGTTTGTATTAATCTAGGTACTGCTAATGTATATGATTCATGATTGTTAAAATTGATTTTTATTGCAGATTACGGTAAGAACAAGCCCAGTCGTAGTAGACACAATTCCTGTTTGCAGACAGTGTCATAAAAAGTGTTTATCAAAACCAAACAGTCCTTTAGTGTCACAAAAGGAACCACCAGTGAAACTTGTCAAATCAAAAACTGAAGCTTCACCCCAAAATTCCAACTCTAATAAAAGTTCTGCCAGTACATGTAGTGCAAATTGTGGTAACCGTAAGCAAAAAAACTTTTCACATTTAGAACGTAAAGGTGCTATCAAGATACGTCCAGAAGATGCCCCTAAAGTTGCCATGAAAGTCATAGATTCAATAGAACAAAGTCAAAAAATGCTTAAATCTACTTCTTACGAACTGAAAACTGAATCACCCGTTTTTAATAGAAGCGTCCGTTCGAGTCACACTAAGAGTCAGTTAGAATTGAGAAAAGACAATTCCGTTCTGTCTCCAAGTCCGTCATCAAGTAGTCGAAACAGTCCTCTATCTACTAGCCATACAACTTGTAGTTCTATGGTATTTAATTCTAGTTCTAACGATTTAAGAATGTCCAATTCAAATATAGCCAATCACGTCCAATGCGTCATTGCTCAAGAGAAATACTTAAACGAAGTTAAATGTGTTGAAAGCATAACTCTAACAAAAACAAAATCAGCCTCTTCTAACTATCCGTCACCAACATCGGCAAGAAAAGAGCAAATAACAAGACAAAAGGCTGAAAATGTTCTCAATAAAGTATTAGGTATAAATATCATTACAAAGAGGGAGAATGTTGGTACTTGTTTAAAAACATCGTCAGTATTTTTAGAAGATGATTCAATACATGAGGATGACAATGATTTTAAAGTAGAAAGAGGACTAAGAAGATCTCCTAGGATGGGCATTTCAGCTGTGAGTAAAATGAACGGCGATATAAATAAGAAGACTGATGATATAAATGCTAATAATACAATTGATGGAGGATCTGATGAAGATTTAGAGTTAGGTCCTTTGATGTTAATGGGCTTATCGGCTATCAATCCCGCAGCACATTTGATGCGAGTAGAGCCTTTCAAAAGAGCATCAGTGACGAGCTTAAACAATCCTTGTTCAAGACCAGGTAGTCTTGGCTCCGTTAAATCAGAATCTCCTGTTCCTAACATAGCTGTTGTACCCCCAACGCCTGATTATAATTCCACTAATAAGACTGTAAGTACATTGTTTAAATGGTATCTGCAGTGTGTATAAATTCAGAGAGATAAAATAATGGTATATTGCAGGATGACCTTGTAGATGAGTCCCCAGAATCCCCCGACGTTCCAGAAGACCTACCTTATGTAACTCTTAAAAGGTTTGTAAAATCATATCGTAAGCCTTCTATAGATAAGCTAAGTCATCAAATCCAAATGCGTATGGCCGTTTTATTTTAGATATGGAACGATGTCAAGTCTAGAGAGGCTACCGTCCGATGAGACTGACGATGGGAATGTAAGACTGACAACACAAGAACCGGAATCAACAAAAACTTACAATCCAGGTATAATTTCTCAGGACTTTAGACTTAACATTAGTAAAAAATATATAACCGATAACATTCATGACTACTAACTAAAAGTAATTTATTTATTTTCCTCTACTATCGACATTATTTCAGTGAGTGGTGCCGCAGGCGGAATCATGGGTTGGACTGCGAGAGCAGGCTCCTTTGTGGTAGAGAAGATGAATATCTTCAGTTACACAGAGAGTGTCCCGAACACTTCAATTGCACATAAGCAACCCTCGTTCTTAGAAAGGTGAGATTATTTTTTACTGTACCAACATATCTAAAATGTCTATACTATCAATAAGTAAAGAAAGAAAATGAAGACCGACAAAGACATACTAAAAATTATGAACAATATTATAATTTTCGCTGTGTAAAACTCGTAACGACAAGACACTCTGGCAACACACTTTTCGTTGTAATAGAGGGTTGCCAAGATTAATTTAAAGTGACTAAACAGCAATCTCAGTAAAAATGATACTTAATACTTGTTTGTAAGTATCTCATTTCTGAACTAGTGGTCTGTGGCAAAAGAAAAGAGAGTTTTCGTTTTCATTACAGTGAGAAACGTTTGATTGATAATTAACATTTAAATATTTTTCTCTTACTTAATAATATTTTTCCAACTTAGGTGGAATTCAACTCGAAGCAGAATAAACAGGGAACGATGAGTATATTTATGTGGGTGCAAATAAAGTAGTTTGTTGTTTTAAATATAACTTATATTATAGTAGGTTGCTCTTAGAGCTAATTCATAAAAAATTTAGTATCAGAGTTTGTGAGTTTATTACTTCGTAGAAATTTTAGAAAATGCTAGAAGATTGTTGACAGAAATGTGTAGACAAAACTTTATATGCTAGCGTACTAAGTAATTGTTCATTAATATTAACGATCAAAAATATGAAACTAATTTTGAGAAAGCTAGATTTTTTAGTAATACTGTGAACATGGTGTAAATAGAGTTCTTTTATGTATAAATATTTAGATTATTAAAGTGTTTTTAGACTTTCAAACAAATCACGTAGTTCGTGATTATAGCCAAAACTGTAAACTTTCACTTAATTTTTATATTATTTTAAATTCTTAATGTTTTTAATGTGTAGAGTTTGATTGCTATATAATTGTATAGATGCCTTGGAGTCAGTGATTGGAAGTCAGCCATTGGCACAGAAGAAGGTACTGCTGAAACAGGAGAAGGAAGTGGGGCTAGTGGGGAGGAAGCGTGGGGAACACCATCTTCTGGTGATCTATCAGATAACCTCCCTGATTCTGAACACGGAACCTTGTCGGTAAACGATATTATTTGGTAACAGAATATAATATGTATATTTATTGATAAATCAGAAATAAACTAAATGTTTAAAAAAAACAGAATAAAGAATCCTATTACACTATAAGCGCGGCATTTATTCTTTTTAAGCTCAGTGACTTAAAATGACTATTAATTTTTTGGGCAATTCAATATTTCTCAGTAAATAGGAAACTTTTACTCTATTAATATTTTTCATCGTAGTCACTCGTATCACGCGTAAAATGACATTATAAAATAACAATTAACATTTTGTGAAAAGATTATAATAAGTTAAATGAAAATCACGTTAAACTCTTTGAATGGAAAATCTTTCAACATTTCAGTCTCCAACCAAGTCATCATCATCGTACGCAGGTGATGATGATACGGAATTAATGATGGATGAACTACTAATGGCTCCAACGATAACCGGACCTACTACATTACGACCTCTACTGCCAAGGTAAAATTAACTGTATTTATAACATAGTTTAAAATAGCTTGTTTCATATTGTTTGTGAAAATTTAAATATTTTACAAAATCAAATTGTTAAATTTTGGTTATAAATATAAAAACTCAATTCATAGGACTTATATATACTTGAGCATTAATATTCTCAATTATTTTTTAAAACAAGTAAATTTATACAAATACCTTTCTTATTTTCTCTCAACAGCTTATATTTTTTTCTTTTTGATGACAAATCTATAACCATTATACACTTTATATTATCAACTTACATAATCAAAATAAAAAAAAATTAAAAACTATTTTTCAATAAAGTTACAATTAAAATTTAAACAATGTTAATAAATTTGTTCGCAGGGATGTTTTCAGAAGAAGACTAGAACCTCTATTGGAAGAAGAGTGCTCTGACAGCGACAGCGAAGACAACAAGGCGACTCCCACCAACTCAGATGACCAGGTGAATATCTGCCCTGAAGTAAATCAAACATGAATTTGCACCAAAATTCTGTCATTTGTCATTACAGTGTCCATAAAAAATATCTGGACTCTTTTGATGCCGCAAGGAAAGATTTCTAGCTATCCACAGTTGAAGCTCCTGAAGTTTGGTGCAAAATTCTTAATCTACGAGTATACTTACCCGTTCAATTAACGAAGTATTATGAAGATGATATGTACGCAAAATTTAGTATATTGTTAATATTTCTTTGTGTACAATATTTATTTGTGCATATTTAATATATGTATTAAGTATTCTACTGATTGCTGTTAGTAGTATATAACAATAGCCTGTCAAAATTGATTATTGGTATTGCCGTCTCCCGGTGATAAAGATTACGAAACAGTTCAGAGTCAAATTTGACAGACCTGAAGTATATATATATAAGTAAGTATATAAGTATAATTGTGTAGGAAAAAATTTGGTGTAATATCCATAGCATGCCAATAACCGTGAAACAAAGAATGTTATTGGATTTAGCATGCTTGTTGCATGATATAATTTGAATAAAACTTATAATATGTATTTAATATGTTTAATAATAGATTCACTATGGACCACATCCCTTTCGATAGTAATCCCTGTCGTGAATTTTTCGAATCGCCACTAAAATTCAAAATTTGATTAAAGTATGTAGTTTCGAATCTTGGATCCGGATCCAGGTTATTGGCAAATTCCAGTAAGGTCCCGTAGCTAGGTTAAATCTCACATTGTGACTGGTCCGCTGGTGCGGCGCTTGGCGCAGGGCAGCGCGCATGGCCTCGATGCTGACGACTGTTGCGACGCGCCGCACCCGCCGCCCTCTGCTTCCGATCAAGGTGAGTTTATATAGATGACTGTTTTACCACTGGTAAGTGTGTAGGATGTTTTGATTGAGTGAGATTTTAAACGTACATACTGTTTAGTACAAAGCAAAAAAAAATGGATGTGACAAAATTTAGATTAAATCATTGTTATCTGAAAAGTGTTCTGTCAATGACGATGAATGCATGAATTTATTGTAATATGCTGACCAGATTTTAACAGAAAATTGTATTTTTACACACAACACGAAATGTCAGGCATGCATACCATTACTAACAGAAGGAAATAAATTTTGACAGAATGGACAGCTTGACATTAATTGAACGAAGGTGAGAGCGCTACACAAAAACATACGTTGTCATCTACACGTTAATAAATGTTACATTATTTATATTATTTATAATATTTCTAAAAGGGCACGATACTTAAGTAACGATTAAGCACGATGCATGCTAAATGGCAGTTATGCACGTATTCCCAGAAGTATGAGTAATAAAATTACAGACAACGAAATATTGTATAACCTAGACCTAGCACGGTATCATGTAGTTAGTACTCCACAATATCCATTGATATTTAATACATTTTTATCAGTTTATTCCTAACATACACTTATAACATACTCAACAAGATAAACACTAAACTTTAACACGAATCTAAGCATTATTGCTGCTATCTTCAGAGTGATTTTCATTTAACAGAACCAGAGGGCGGGGCTGCGGGCGCCGCAGCGGATGTTGGAGAGGAACGAGGTGGTGGCGTCGGGTGCGAGCTGAGTCCCGACCGGACTCCCACCAACGAGGTGCCTTCGACGCCCTTACTATCTGGTAAGCAAAAAGCATCTTTCCTCCATAATACTATTGTTTTCTCTCCGATATTTCGTCATCGTACTCGCCTTAGAACTGTCCCAGTTAACGTCACCAGATCCAGAGATGGATTTACGTTCAACATTCCTCCTATCAATTGTATGACGCCATATACCTACACACAGGACAAAGGTGTTATAGTAAGCCAAAACCCCTTTTCCAAGGAGAAATTTATGTAAAGTGGTGGTCTATTAAAGGGTATTGATGAAAAACCCTCATATAACTTGTCCATGTTATCGATTCTCCGTTTCTAGTTTCAAGAGAATTTGCGGAGGTGCGTGCCGCTGTTGCAGTTGGTCATCGGGACTCAGCCAGCTCGGACAGCACGCCCTCCACACTCGAACGCACCACTATACACAATCCCACGACTACAACCGCCGTGCAGCACCAACACTCACCTGGTATGGAATTTATTACTGCTATATATTGAGGAGTCGACTTCTACGGAGAACCGTATTATTCAGTTCTGTAAGGAAAATGTTCGCTATTTGGTAGAAATTCACCAAAAAATATTACTACTGTCACTGGTAGACAAGAAAGAAACTTTTTTAATTGATTTGACTAATAGTAATTTAGATTGTCAATAGTGTCAATTGTCAATAACAAAAACTTTGTTTGGGTGTTTTCTATGTATAAAGTGTATGTATTTATCAGTTGTATAGTACCCATAGTACCATCTCTACTTAGTTTGGGACTAGATGACGTTGTGTCAAATGTCCGAAATATTTTAAATATTTTTTTAATTTAAATATATTAATCTAATCAATCCTCAGTGTCAACTGATTAGCAAAAACCGTATAACATGCACAAGGTTATATTGGTATTTAATACATTTACTATTTATCACATTTGGCAACAAAAATGTAAATTTAGCACAAATGACATATTATAAGATGCATGTATTAACAGTCTTGGAGCAAGCACGAGTACAGGAGGCTACCTTACAACCGGAGGAACCGAGACCACCGACGCCGGAGCGACTCAGTCCTCGAGCGGAGATGAGACTGGCGCTGGACCAGGGGAAGGATATGCTAGCAGATCAAGAGACGCCCTGGGTACGTCGGGTATGTGAAGACTATAAAAACAATAAACCATAAAAATATTAATGGAAAATTGTCATGAATCGAAACAGTATGGTGCAACAGAAGCCGATGTTTTCTATTGCATTCTTTTATAATTGGGTAGATGACTGCATCGTAAATAAATATCAATGTCCACTTCATTAAAATTAATATCGCGAAACATCTCGGAAAATACAATTAACGTAGCTTTTTATTATTATTACGAATTTTAATCAAATATACAGTGAAATATATTGTTCAACAGAGTAGTCTAAAACAGTGACGTCACAATTTGACGTTACAAAATTGTCGTTTTGACAGATGATAAAAAGTAAATCATTTAACTAGTTACTAAATCAAGAAAATGGTGATCTCTGTGATCTGAATTTCAATCAAAAAATATCCTAGTACTGCCTATGCGCCGAATCCATTACATGCATCTAACTCTGCTCAGGGTGGCGGGTCCGACCCCTGGTCGTTTCGCGCGGCGTGCCAGCGCTCGCTCCTCCGTCGTGTGGCGAGCGCAGACGCAGTGACGCTGTGCCGCGCGCACCCGCGCCGCACCGTCCCGCATACTACTTCGCGCAATTCTGTATATGCCTGGAAGGGTAAGAAATTAGTGATCACTTTTCAAAGCCTCCGTGTCTTATTTTTGTTCTTTATCTCAATTGTTTCTGCCCAAAACAAAAACTGACATATTACTACGTAAATTTGTAAGTTCAAATTTTGATATAACTAAGTGTGAGAGTGTGGAACATTGCCTTTACCAAAAGGAAGTAGTTAAAACTTAACGAAGTTTACTCTAGAATATGAAACGTGTGACTTGTGACAGAACATAGAAATATTGTAAAATCGCTTTTAATAAGTGTTACGTAAACATACTTCTCAAATCTTGTCATCTATTCAGTTCCAGAAAGCGAGAAACCTATGGAGATGGAGCAACTGGCACAAGCGGAAGCTCGGACGATGCGTTCGCGGACGCGCTCTCTATGCCAGAACGGGAAGATGTGAGTACCATTATTGTTTAACGATTAAATGCTACCTATTCTTTCCTTACTAGATTAGTTAATGGAGTGCTAGACTTATTTATTTATTTATTTATTTATTTATTTACACTTTATGCACTTTGTACATCGACGGAACTTAATGCCCAAGGCATTCTCTTCCAGTCAACCTTAGGGTGGTTTAGAAATATTGTAAGGGAGGTGCACAGAGGTTATATTGACAATTAAAATATACAATACATGAGTGCGTATACATACATGAACACATACAATACATACGTCATAAATACACATATAATTACACACATATGTATGTATATGTATATACATATACTTATATACAACTGCAGGAATTTTACTGTGATCTAAATGACTACCGTGTCGTTGGTGTTTGTCTAGAGTATAAGTTTCTTTTTCAATTTCAGAATGGGTTTCCTCCGTCGCCGCGCATCGTCCGATAGCCCGCGTCGCGAGCCGTTCATAGTAACGGCAACCCGCCCGTTCTCGCCCCGGCGCACGACCGTGAGCAACAACGGCTATTACAAGATATGCTTTGTCAATGGCTATGTGTGAGCACCGCACCGCCAGCTTATCTGTGCCAACCAGCTGGATTTAAACATTTGTGGGAAGTTTTTTCATCAATTTCTCTATTTATTTCTATTCTTACCTCTGTCTACTACAATCTTCTTCTTCAGGATAATGGAAGTACACGTGAAGATTGGTAATTATATAATCATCACCGATATTTTTGTAACAATAAATATCAGTACACAAATAGTGTGTTCAATAAATAAGCAATATAAATAATAATGAAGAAACTTCCTAAATAATATAACATTTTAAAGTAAGTAAATGTGTGAAAATTTAAAATATTTGACGCGATAGTTCTAAAGTCTGCCTTGAATTTAGTATCTAAAAGGTCCATTTGACTTTTATTACTATAAAATGTATTCTTAACAAAAATGAGCGGATATAAAACTGTTAGCTCAAAAATTACGCGCAATAAAATAATTATTAAAGTAAATATTTAAAGTTATCGAAAATAATGAAAAATCGAATCGAATGTAGTAAATTACAATGTTTATGATATTACGTCAATTTCTTTTCAAAAATTTGCCAATGTAATTGCCTTTCTGTAAACATATAAAATTTTGAACGATATTGTTAAATTAGTAATACGTAAACCATTTTTTAGGAAAATATTTAATGTCTTTGACTAACTTGTAAGATGATTGCCATCGGGTATATTGTTATATTGTGATTGTCTTGGCACTAAGCTCATGTCAATTTGTTCTTTGCTTAACAATTAATATTAAAGTTTAAATCCAGCTTCAGATATGCTAAATTTGTTTTTATTATCTGTTGAACTGATCTGTCCATTTTGATTGGAACAAATGTTCTTGGAAATATATTTTTAATAAAATACCATTATGCTTTTCATTCTTCATCCTGCAGCTTAGCTCTAACCCTTCCTGTATATCGAACACTCCTTCATTTTGTTCAACGCTTACTGACTCGTCCATTTCCAATTCCGTTTTTATTGCAACACTTTTTTCTTTAATAAGCTTATCTTCAATTAAATATTAGTTTAAATTACTAAAGTTCAGATAATATTTATAACTATTTTTTATGTTACTATATTCCACAACACAGTACGAAGTTATAAGCTGGAAATAAGGTATAGGGTTATTAAATTAAATTGAAAGCCTACTAAATAAACTATGAAAATATATATGCATATAAAAGTAATAACCCTATATTTTACCTTTGCAGGATAAAATAATTATCGTAAAACGCAGATTTCCACAAATAATATGCTTTTCTTACAGGAAAAACAGTTCGAGAAAAGATTTTGGAAACAAGTCACTAGAAGACGTCAGTCTCTTGGGTCTATCAGTCAAATATAGACGCGACGTAATTGTATTTGATCGTAAAGTGTTCATGTGTACTTCACACCGTAGTTGTAGATTCAAATATAACTGTTAACTTAGATGATCGAAATGTGGATCGAAACAATATTTTAATTAAGACTACGGAGTGATCGGAAGTGTTAAACTTAGAAATATGGATAATGAAGTTAATGGAATGCCAAATGATGCCAGATTTATGCCAAAATACTGACAAATGGGACCTGTCAATATTTCATATCTTAGAATCGTTGTGTTTTATAGTAGGTACACTGATATAGGCCTAATCGTTGACTGTAAATAAAGAGCTATCTATTTCTCAATATAGCTGTACAAATACATAGATTTATTTGTAACTGAGCTTTATAGTAAATGTAAAATATGTGATAGGATAGTAACTGTTTTAATTGTCATGTAAATTGTAAAATTTAAAACGAAATGTAAATTTGTTTTTTAAACTATTCTAAGATATTTTTGCTCTACTTTGTATTCTACGTCCGTTGTCATTACAAATGTGGTCCGCTTTATTTTGTGTCGCACAATTTTAAATTAATCTTCTAAATGTTGTGCACACTAGGCAACAGTATTTATCAGTTTCCACGAATCTAACGATATTACCATTTCGATTACAACACTACAAATACTTTTTTGTTATGAGATAATTGTAATTCAATTTTTTTTAATTAATTTTTTCGAATGGTGGTATTATTTTCTAGATTTCAAATTAAAATATATACTCATAAGTACAAGAATGTAACTAAATTTTTGATTTTTAATTCAAATGTACTGATTAAATGTAAATTTAAAATTGTCCTAATATTCTTTGTTTTTAAGGTGGTATATATATATATTTATTAATAATAGATACAATGTTGATATCAAGAATATAATTATTAATAAATTTCAATATATCATGTTAAAATTTATGATTAAGATCGGATTTAATAGTGGTGGAGTGGCGACAGAGTGTGAACAGATGACATATAGACACTATGTTCGTACCGTGCACGTCATCTCTGACGTAACAAGGTATTACACTCGACACATTACACGCCTGCTCACACAGTGTCATGAATGTCACTCTCCGCCTGCTATCTGTCCAAACAATTATTAATAACAGCATATTGGCCAAAGGACATTTCTATTACTAAAAGTTTAAGTTAATAAATTTGAATTGAAAAAATCTTTCGTCACAAATATAGTAATACACGTATTATAACGTCACGTGAGACATGAGTGTTTAACATGAATGTTTAATATATTTTTTTTTTTGTTTTATATATTTAACCTACCAAAGTCACTATATTCTGCCTGATGGAAAGCATGAATAGAATCCAAGAGCGGTGGTCGCCATACTCACTGCTACGACAGTATAATATTGCGACCCACGCTATGGCGGTCTAATGAGATGGTTTTTCACGCCCCGCTTAAAGGACCCGGGATCGTAGTGGGAGGGAAACATAAATCGTAAAATTTAGAATTTATTTAAGTATTATACCCAGTACCTCAGGAATATCAGCTATTGTTTACTATTCATAATCTAAACAAAATGTCGATGCCAACATTTAATCCATAAATTCGTAGACTAAATAGCACTTATTCCGTTCAACGAAATCCTTCATTTAAAAGTTTACTGTTGACAATACTTTGACAGTCTAACGAACATCAAAATGGTAGTTTTGTTTTACTACTATTTCGTTTAACACAATTTCTACTATAAATACTTAATTTTATTATATTTAATTGTGTAAATTGTAAATTATTTTAAAGTCGAAATGACATTATTATCTGTTATATACCAGAGTGTACTGAATAAAATTAACATTCTTATCTACGTGTATACATATTCGTATCATAGTAATTTTTCAAACGAAAGTGCGTTACATTTTTCAATTAATTTTACTTTACACAACATGTAATAATATAAATGTTTCCTTATAGTTGACCTGAAAGGATTATCGAATTTATTAATTTTAGATTTTTTGTAATTGTTATAATTTCAAAGTTCTTCTTTTAAATCTATTGGTTTGTATAACATTATTCAAAATAAATATGTGACAGAACTTTTTTAAAGTTTTTTTTTTAAGAATGAAACCGCACGTATCTACATCCAGAAACAAGGCTAATACTGAGTTTGATGACACTTTATTTCTGTCAGTGGTGGAACATTTCTCTTTTTACTTAATTAAGGGGTTGAATCTACAACCATATGACTGCCTCGGTGGTGCAGTGGCAGCGTATGTGACTGCTGTGCTTGACGTCTCAGGTTCGATTCTCAGATCGATCAGACAAATATTTGTTTTGAAGTTCATGTCTATCAACTTTACTACAGCCCATATACGCAACACGAACTCGTCAATCTTCACTTTTAAGATTTATTTCCAGTAGGTCCACGTAACCAATTCCACATGGAATTTCTACAACTTTAAAATATATAATTTTTCTCATTAGTCTATCTAAATTTTTCAGATGACATTATTTCAATTTTTTTTCTAATACACAAAAAGTATTAAAGTGGAGTAAAAATGTGGGGTTATTGCAGATGTAATAGATGTGAAAAAGAAGTTTTAATTTTTATTTAAAGATCTTTTCTGACTATCTGTTGTGAGTCATTCACGTAAAAAAGCTAGACGAATTTGAATGAAACTTTGAATTTAGTTTACTAATAGTTTTATGTAAGATATAAGATATATTTTATCAGGCTATTAGGACACAAAGCCGCTGGTTACATTAAATGGAGTAATGAGGGTGGTAAAAAATAAGTGTATGAAAAAACCCTTAGTAGACCTTTTCCACACAATTATACTTATACACACGTAGTCTTGTATTATATACTTTAACATGAAAATATTTCTCTTTTAATTGTTCAATCCTGACTGTACCCAAAAATGTATTTTACGAAATTTTTGCCGTGTTTTCCTATCCTACAAAATTTTTTACTAGCTTAAATTCGTTGAACCAATATCTAACTGTGGTCATAGATGGCGCAGCGTCCCTATAAACAGCATCCAATTTTGTTTTTATCTCCTCGCATTTTTTCTCATCCAAAAACAAAAAGCGAATTACCGGAACGATACTGCACTTTTCCCATCTTAGCGAAAATCACGACACACGTCTTAATCGAATGGCTGCCAAATCCAAACTGATAGATGGCAGCACACAATACATAATACCAACTTCCCTCAGGAAAGCCCTCTATCGTCAAACAAGGTTACTTATTGAACTGCCCTCGTATTCTACTATTGACTAAACGGATGGCATAGTAGTTAATGTGTCGCCACACGGCTCTTTACTGTGCTGAGTGTTGAAGGTTCAAATCCCACATGGAACAACACCAAGGTGATCCACAAATTGTTGTTCTTAGTCTGAGTATTTCCTGTGTGCATTGCATTGCTTGTTGGTTTGCAAAAGCTCTCAGGACACAGGATATATTTTTAATTAAAGCAATGTCTTTTGAAAAGAAAACAACTTAAAAAACTTATTTATAATAAGGAAAAATAAAAAAAAATACAGAATTTAAAATGTTAAGGTACGTATATTTATCAAAATATAATCAATTCACACTGTAAATACAAATCTACATGTAAAAGACAATTTTAATTGATACAAAAAAAAATATTAGATACTTTTTTAACTTAGCACCACAGTTAATTATTTTTACTTCACTGGAGATAAAGAAAACAAAACGAATCTAAAGTCATTTTATTGTAAATATATTTATACATTATTTTTTTATTTTATAATTTAAAAAAAGAATTCTATCCTTTTTTTAAAATAAAACCTACAGCTTCATATTTTATTATTATCAGCATTCCGAGTAAAAGTTATGTGATCTCCAGTTATACATATTATTACAACCCTAAATTGAGCACAATTTGCACCGTCCCATTGCCCTTTATACCCAAAACTCACATAGCAATCACGGCAAGAATACATTATTGTGTAAAACGGTATTGCTCTAGTAGACATATATCCCATCTTGCACTTAGGATATATATCCCGAGCTGCACCACAGAATGTATATCCCGTCTTGCCGCAACTGCTAGGTTATAAACGCATTCTTCAACTTAAAATTATCTATGTACACCTAATATTAGTATTGGCAGGAAAAAAGAAAAAGCGATAAGTATTATAAACTTTTTACCAAAACTCTATTATTTATAAAAAAAAATATCGTTCAAGATTGATGCTTACAAATGTTTTATCAATTCGAATGAAACCAGGTTGTTAAAGACATTAACTTTCATTTTGGCACAATGTTAGTTTATTACACAAAATCTTAATTAAACCTAACTGACACTTGTAAAAATGTATTCTTCTTATTTAAAGATAATGGTATATTTTTAAACTTATATCATAAATTTAAACATTTTTAATGTTGGTAATATTTTACTGTCACTTGTCAAAAGTTTTTCGGTGTTTAAATTCAAATTTAAACAACCGTTTTTGTTACCGGTCAGTATTTGTCCACCGATAATATCAATAAATGACACTATATCTTATAACGTAAAAAAATATGTCACATAAAAAAGGTATTAGTCACAAATCAACGGCATGTAAAAGGCAGTGAAAATTTAATTTGAGCATTATGAAAACTTATACCAAATTATTTGCTTTTGTAATTTATTGCATTCATTTGCATTAAGTACAACGCCATCTGTTATTCGTTCCGTGACTCACGTAGTTTTGTCTATCGCCGCCAATATATTAATCTCGCCATTCCCTGGATGTTGCTTGGAAAGTTCGTACTTCTGATGATGTGAAAGTCGTCAAACCTTGGGGACCTGCAAAATATGAATTGTTTTGAACTGGTTTAAGGCTTTTATGGATCACATATTAACGAATTGCCGAATGAACTTTTACACTATTACATTACCTCTAATTCTGCGACCAGGTGTAGGTGTGACATCACCTTCAGGAGCTGTCCACTGTTCTACCACTTCTGTGGCCGAACGCGCAAGAGATGGCTGGCTCACGGAGCGATGAAGAGAATGTTGACCCCAGGATCTGAAAAATGTTTTATAATAAATATCTTTCACATTAAATACTACGTCCCTAACTTTAACAGAGTGAAGGAAATGGGGAAGCGACATTACATGTCTTCCAAATAGATGGCGCTATAAATAAATAAATTCTTTCTTTACTGGTCACGTGCGGTCCAGCATGTCTCAATACTCACTGGCTTTGATGGAATGGGTGTTCCGAATCACTATCATCATCGTAGTATCTTCCGAGCTGAGTGCCTCCTGATACTTCAGAGTGCGTGTCTGCTTGCTCACGGGCGTAGTCCACCATCATCTCCGACATGGATCTGAGGAAGGAAAAAAACAGTTTTAGAACACCAGATCCAATCTAATTCATACTCTTTAAAAAGTAATAGTGGATTTCGTAATATCTTGGACCGCGAAGAAAATTCGAAAAGAAATAGTCCCACGAAAATCGATTAAAAATCGATTCAATAATCTACTGAGTGCTGATTATTGCCTTTTAAGTTTAATTAGTTTTCCGTGTGGTGACGGTTTAAGAATACATAGTGTCACCAGCTCGATTCATTCCGTGGGTGCTGTAAAAGACGACTAAGGGAGCAAATTACAACCTCATTGCAAAGAGAAGGAAAACTTGATACAAACCCTATACCAGTCCATCTGACCAGCGTGGTATAGTAGGCCAAAACCTCCTTTCTAAAGGAGAGGCATATGTCTAGCACTGGACTATTAGGAGCTAATGATGATGATGACAAAAATAATATAATACACTATATAATAAAACATATAATATTAAACCATTAAGCACAAGAGCTTTCTGTCCAATAACTTTCTGGTAACTTCCAGAAACTTCACTTCACAACTTCCAGAAGAAGTGCATCTAGTGTGAGAGTCCAATTAATATAGAAGTACCTCATATCGACATGGTCGCTGCGATAGGAGGACCGGCGAGAGCGCTGAGGGTCCCTTAAGGACGTGGCATCGCTGTCATACTCGTAAAGAGTGGGCAATGAACTGCGTCTGGAGCGTGAATCCCATTCTGTCTTCTTGCGGTAACGGTTCTGGTAAAGTATAAAACATGTGTGTATATGTCTCTAGAAAGTAGTTATAACTGAAGAGGTCAAATATGAACGCAATTTTATAAGCCTGTACAGGATTTTTGTGGAAATACCAGAATATTAGACAGTAGCAAAATTTTGGATTTCATAACAAAGCTTTGATACAATATGAGTATGTATTTATTTAGATAAAAATTTAGGTGCTGTAGAAGGCACATTATCAACAAATATCTTCTGAAATAACTCAATTGTTTGATTAGAATAGTTGCAAAGATTATCTAAAACAAAAATGAAAATAAACCCTAAATAAACAAAAACTTGGAATGAAATTGTGTTCATAACTTCGCCATCGCTTCTATTTGTCTCTATAGATTTTCTTTATCGTGACTTTCATTTGTTTTATTTATAATTAACTTATTCTTACAACGAGTTCTTTCAAAGACGCATATTACCTTAGGTTTATCGGCTGGTGGTGCCAAAATACGTATAATCACTTCCCACTTATGGGGCGCATAGAGGGGAGCGAAACGGTGATCGTGAGCTACTCTAGTGAACTCGTCCCTAGTGGAAGCTCTAGCCAGCTCTCTACGAAGGGTACTCTCGTGGGTGATGAGTTCGCGCCAACGAAGTCGTTCCTCACGAGTCAGACGGTATGAGCGTTCAGTTTCCAGAAGAACCTGAAATTTTTTTGTGAATTTTACCCATATTTTGTTAAGTAATAAGATCAAGTTTATACAAATCTCGTGCACATTTTGCTTGCGTGATTTAGAACTATTTTTTACAAACAACTAACTTTTATTAGATACTGTTACAGGTACTATGTTCTGTTTTCTTTTTGTTTTTTATTAATTTTGATTCATATAATTAATTTTAAGTAAATATCACTTTGAAAAATGCTGTACCTCATCTTGTGCTTCGGTCTTCAAAACTCTTGTTAACACGCTCCAGTTGACAGGAACTGGTGGTACTGGTATCGGCTCCGGCACATCTTCATCGTCATCATCACGGAAGAGCGGATTGCGTGCAGGAGGAAGCTCTGGTAAGAGAGGGAGGTCGGAGGTTGTCTGGTATGATTGGCCCGTCTGCTTGATCAGCTCTGGAGAGAATAGGTCTGGACCACCCTTTCCTGATGTTTAAACGAAATAATTTTTGTAGGTTCTGTTTTCTTTTGATATTTTTTAGATATAATGTCGGTTTAACGATCTTTATTTCCCATTAAGACAATTGTCACTTACATGAGAACAATATTAAACAAATAACATAACATTAATATCTCGGTGCGGGTAGAACAAAAATAAAGTTGCTACCGCGTAAGGAGCGAGTTCTCTGCATTCCTGTGATAAGGTGGTGGTCCAAGTGAAAACATGTTGCTTAAAATGTTTCATTATTATATATCTGAATAAATAATTTATTTTTGAATGTTTTCAGAGAATTCGCTTCTTTTACATCCGCAGGAAGTTTGTTGTAAATCTGTGCTCCCCCAAACGTTAAGTTGCGTTTTCCATAGTTAGTTCTTATGTTAGGCAATACGAGGTGATTGGCGCGACGTGTGGCGTATTTATTGGCTTTACCTTTCATTATGAAACTAATTTGTGAATGTATGAGTTTATGATTTATTTTATAAATTAGTATACATGTGTTGTACATAAAAAGTTGTTTTATGTTTAGTAGTTTAGTGTCTCGGTAAATAGTTTTAGTTGGTGTAGGAAAGTCATAATTATGTAGTACTTTGATTATTTTATTCTGTAAAATTTGAATTGGTCTTAAGTTTGTATCAGATGCATTTCCCCATAACTCTATGAGGTACAATAAATGAGGCTTAACAAGGGCATTGTAGATTAGAGGCCGAACTTTTTTGGGAATATATTTCACTATTCTGTGTAATGAGCCCACAAGTGTGGAAAGTTTATTTGTGATATGTTGTATATGGGCGTTCCATGTTAAGTTGCAATCCAGTATCAATCCAAGATATTTTTCTTGTTTACTAATTCGCAACACTTCCCCGTTTATTCTAAGTTGAGGATAATCGGCGAGTTTTTTATTTTTGGCTTTAAATATTATGTATGATGTTTTAGAAGTATTGACTGTAAGGAGATTGTGCTGAAACCATTTTTGTAGTATGTCAAGATCAGACTGAGCACGCTCAGCGATTTCAGTGATATTACTTCCAAAATAAAACAAACATGTATCATCTGCATATAAAGTTAAATGTCCCTGTAGCCCTGCTTGGTGTATGTTGTTAATGTACACTAGAAACAATAAAGGTCCTAGGACAGATCCCTGAGGTACCCCGCAGGTCAACCGTTCACGACTACTTTGGTATTCTCCCACTTTAACCACCTGATATCGATCACTCAAGTAAGATTCAAGGATGTTGTAGGCGGAACCGGCAATACCAATTCTCAATAGTTTCTTGAGTAGCAGAGAATGACTGACGGTATCAAACGCTTTTTTTAGATCAATGAACACCCCCAGTGCTATCTGTTTTTTATCTATTTTGGTTTTGATATTGGTAATTAAATCAATAGTAGCACTGAGTGTGCTAGATTGAGGTCGAAAGCCGTATTGTTGATTGTATATAAATTTAATTTTACTTAAATACTCATCCAGTCTTTTATATATAATCTTTTCTAATATTTTGGAAAGTATCGGCAACACTGAAACCGGTCTGTAATTGCCAGGATTTGATTTAACACCTGACTTGTAGATAGGAGTGACTCTAGCAATCTTTAACTTATCCAGAAAGGTCCCACTCTTCAGAAGCGAATTTAAGCAATATGTTAGGTTTTGAATGACAAGGTCTTTTATACATTTTAAAGCTTTCGTACTTACACCATCAATTCCTGTACTTGTATTGGGATCTAATCCATCAATAATATAGGACACTTCTTTGATAGTACATGGGTGGAAATAGGTTAGTTCATAGTGTAACAAATTTTGGCTAAGTTTAGGTAGTGTATATGTGTCAGCATTGCCGTTAGTGGTAGGTATCAAGTTTGCTAATTGTGTTCCTATGCCTGCAAAAAACCTATTGAAAATCTCACATACCTCTGTGGGTGTAGTAGCTATAGTGCCATTATCAAGCCTCAAATTTGGGGGAGTACAACTAGCAGGTGCCCTATTATTTGAAAGGTTAATGTTATTATGAATAACTTTGTTAACTCGAATATTATTGTTTGTGTTCTTTCGTAGCTTTTCATCGAGTGAGTGTACTTAGCAGAGAGTCAACCCCAATCTCAACTCAAGTATTAATTTCTGGGGGAAGACCTCAAAAGCTCTGCTGCCTACACCACAAAAAATCTTAATGGGTGATTCAAATAATATTTTCTCTGCGTTACTTACCAATAAACTTCTGTGGCGGCAATGATAACGGGACCCTTTCCATCTTGGGCGTCAACGTCATTCCTGATGCGCTGCTGATGTCAGAGAAGTTCTCCCATTGAGCTTCTGGCACAGTGTGGTTCCTGATGGTCACGTCGAATTGTGGCGGCAGGGGTGGCACCTGTTTATTAGTTTATTAATATTGTTTGTAAAGATAATTGTCACGAGTTACACGTTATACGATTCTTTTAACCATGTTCAAAAAAGTAAACGAAATCGCTTGAGAGATACAAACTATCACTGAGTATAAATAACACTTATTTTCATCTTAAATAATAATTTCAATTTCAATAGTTTTATTAATTTTTCTTTTTAATGAAATTTTAATTTGTACTCCTCACTTTTAATATTATAGAATTTACCCCAGATCTTGTTTTAAATTCAGATTTGGCAACCCTGTGGAGGGACGGATTAAGAATACGTAGTGAACAAATTAATTAGGAAAATAGCACTAAAAATAAACAACCCGCCTGGCCAGCTTGGTATAGTAGGCCAAAACCTCCTTACTAAGGAGAGATCTATGTCCAGCAGTGGACAGCTAAAGGCTGTTGGTGATGTTAACAAACCCTAAATATAACATAATAGGTACCTGTTTGTACTCAGTGACAAGTCGTTTATGACGCTCGATGTCTTCTATCGTCTTTTTCTCGGTGATGGTGCGAAGAAACACGTCATCCACGACATGAGATGTTATTTCAGGTTTCCTGAAAGTATAAACCTTTATATTAAAAATGTGTTTATTTAAAAAATATCTTCAATAAAAGAAAATATGTCTAGAGAGCTATCATTAAACTAAAATATCGCAATAATTTTCGACACCTTGCCTTGGTAGCATAATGGTAGTATAAACGACTGCTGTATTTGAAGTCTCAGGTTCGATTCCCGGGTCTGACCAAATGTTTGTATGATCTGCAAATGTTTTTTTTTAAGTTTGGATATTTAAGTAAAGTATATATGTATTCATATCAGTTCTTTAGTACCCATAGAATAAACTTTGCTTAGTTTAATACTAGATGACGTTCTGTATCCGATGTCCGAAAAATATAATATATATATTATTAAGCATAGTGTAAAAATAGGCTCCAAAGCAATTAAAAATTAAATCATTAACATTCAGCACGAGCGGGTCGGTTCGACTGGGGCAGTACTACCCTCCCACAAAAGACCAACCTAAAGCGCCAACATCCGTGTTGTCGTGTTTTGTTGCGAGTGTGAGACCCGAGGCCCCTTGACGCAGAGGTGACAGTTATCGTGGTAACTGTGTAAGCCTTACACTCTCACGATGACTGTCATGCCTTTTACGTCCCTAAGTGGGGTGTGAAAAAGCATCTCACTAGGGCGCCATAGTGTGGGTCACCATACTGCATTGTCTGCATTTGCAATGAGTATCGTGACCACAAATTTTTGGACTCTATTCATGCTTTCCATCAGGTGGAGTAGAGTCACATTGGCAGGTTCTTAATATAGAACAAAAATAGCCATTCAAACATAAAAGGAATTGCAACGAATGGTTCTGGTAACTAACTTTTATATTTCGTAACCTCAAAGTGCAAAACGACTTGTTTCGTCAGTACAATTCTATTTTTTTCTACGCGTGAGTACAACTGTAGAAGTTATCTATATAAACCAGGACAGATACGAAACAGGTTGTTTTATAAAATTGCCCAAAGAAACACTAAGGTAGAAAATACCTGGCAGGCATAATAGGTGTTTCAGGTATTGGCTCGAGGCTCTCCATCAACATCTCATGTTCATCTGTTTGTAGACGCTCGCTCATCACAGGAGGTGGCGGAGGAGCTCTCTGTAAAACATTCAATTAAATATTTATAATCAATGCCTTTTATCTTGATATTTGACCTGCTTCAATAGTGCCTTGACAGTTTAAAGTTTTAAAATATAACGAAAGTTTAATCATAACAGACTTCTGCTACGGTGGGGCCTCTTGATTAGCCAGTTGAGCAAGTAATCATGACTGCTTACACAAAATTCTCACTCAGGACAAATAATTATGCTATCAATACGATCATTTGTTCTGTTTTAGTATGAAGTAAGTAGGTTTATCTATAGTCTGATTATCTCAGCGCTACAGCTGCTCAGCTCTGTCTCGTTTGGGATCAGACGGCCTTGGTGTGATGTGTGGAGATATTACTATATCCGGGTACTATAAAAAACTCAGTTAGAATAAGGATAACTGAAACCATGCAAACGATTTCCGATCTGACAAAGTACGATATAAATTGCTACGCTATTCTAATATTTACCTAAAATATTTTGAACCTGAAACTTGTCATCCTATAAGAATATTTTCTAACACAGGTCGTGAAAATTTCACGCCAAACATACTGATTAGATCCGTACCTTGATATGGAACATCCTGGCATGTGAACTGTCAGTAACTTCGGTGACAGAGTGGGTGTCAGTCATCTCGGTGTTCAGCGAGACGATGGACCGCGGACGTCTCGACCACTCCTGGTTAGTCACACAATGGTGATGAAGGGTGATGAACATTATTAGAGGTATATGATGTTACTGAATTCAGTGAAGAAGAAGTGCATTTTTGTAAAAGTGCTTGTATAGTAAGAATTTTGAAAATGTGAGAATGTTTTTGAAAACTATGATTGTTACTTGAAGATTCTTTTAAACATACATTTTTTACCGAATAATTTAAACTTGAAGGAGTGTCGATCTGTAGATATCTGATTACATTCTTATTTTTGTCGTCGGCGTATATAAATGCCAAAACATAAAATTGTGTTATAAATGAGAAAAAAATCAGAAATACTTATGATAATTATTTCTTAAATTATAGATATTGTTTGAAGACTCGCCAAAACCAATTTTCACTCTGATTTCTTCATTTAAAAAAAAAAAGATAAAAATTCAATTTTACAATCAATCAATACAATCAATTTTACATGTTTTTCGTAATTTAGTACTTTAATTAAAGTGCAGATCAGGCACTTTATATATGTAAATGACGGATTTAGGAACGCCAATAGTTCGAAAAACGGTCTAAGTCAGATTCTATTATTTAAATTGTTTTTTTTTTAACGTAGAGTATGATTTCGTAACATACAAGTAATGAAAGTGAATTTTAAAACAACCTGATGATGTCGTGTTTGTTTTTTAATTATGATTTGTGCATATTCTTCATACGTGTATGTGAGATATTCTACGTGAAAATTAATTTTTTATACTTTCTTCATATATTATGCATGCAGTTATAATTTATAATACTTTTACTTTTGAATTATTCAGATTTCAGTTCTAAAACATGTCAACAGATATATCCAGATGGCCATTTAATTATTAAAATTACATATTTATGATCTTGATTTAGAAAAAAAAAGTTGTCAGGAGAGGAATTTGTGAAACTTTACATTGTTCATATTAACAATGTGTTTTAATGCATTTATGTATTTATAAAATAATGAACTTTTAACAAATCCCAAAAATAAAGTATTTACGTGTTGACTATAGATAATACTTTACATAATTATATTTAATCATATACATATACCACCTCCGTTCCTGAATTTGGCCAGAGATATGAATTATGTTAAGAGTTTCTTAGGTAGTCCCGAAACAGTTTAAAACCCAAATCTGATGTCATAACCAAGTGTTCAAAAAATTAAAACCATTCAAAGAATACTTTTCAATATCGTACCTGTTTCTCCCGTTGCACTTGCGAGTACACCGCGGGAGGTCTGGGAGGCCTTTCAGGCGGTGGTAGCTGAGAAGCGCGAGCTGGCAGTGGGAGTGCCACAGGGGAAATTGTTCGGACCGACTCTTGTCGTTCATGCTCTTCGGACATCATAGTTTGCCTTTGGATAGAGATTAATTATTATTTTCACGTTTTATTATATTATATTCTAGTATGGTTTTACTAAGTACTTTAATTCTGCTACCTCTGTTTTTTAAGCTGTCATGTAGTAAGTATGTACGTGATAAACTACGATTTGTCACATTTTTTCTTTAAGACTTAACAAATCCTGTATCGCTGGGTCTTGACAAAGATTCGTGAATCAGACCAAAGAACACTTCAACACTGAAGAACGATTTTGTAAATCACATAAAACGTTGTCCCATTTAGGGATCGAACCTACAACCCTCAGAGCACTCATAAACGGCAAGATTAAACCACTAGACCATTCTTCAATACCTGCAATCAAATATCCGTGTTCACCCCCATTTTGCTGTATTTATGTAATAAATGATCTCCAGAAACATTAAAAATGAGTTTATATATCTGCTATTTATATAGCTACATTTAAAACATATTGTCTCTAACTTACCGCATACTACCACCATCAACTTCAGTGGCTGTAATGGTCGAAGGTGGTGAAGGCGGCATCGGTGGTCGCTGGACGCGTACGCGCACGTCGAACGCTGGCGCCGCGCCTGATACAAGGCGCGCGTTAGTCGCGAGTGTCTCACGAGTCTCTCCGTAACCTATTAGTGATGTTATTTAGTTTAGTCTGTCAGTTTCTAGTAAGTGGTGGATTAGACATTAAATAGTTTTTCTATATCAAGAGCCTGCCAAAGTGACTCTACTCTGCCTGATGGAAAGCATGAATAGAATGCAAGAGTTGTGGTCACCATACTCATTGCAAATGCAGACAATGCAGTATGGTGACCCACACTATGGCGGCCTTGTGAGATGCTTTTTCACACCCCGCTTGGGGACGTAAAAGGCATGACAGTCATCGTGTCCACCATTATTACTGTCACCCCCTGCATCAATGGGCCTCCGGTCTCACACTCACCAATGAAACACGACAACATGGATACTGGCGCTTTAGTTTATTTCATAGAAATAAGAGTTAAGAGATGTATTGTATAAAATACTGGTAATATGCAATTATATCTAGTTATAATGTTATGCAATTCAAGTCAATAAATTAATACGATTAATTTAGTTTTAATTTGCTATATGAATATAACTAAGTGTGTTACATAATATTTTCAGTAACAAGTGTTAAGAAATGTATTTATTAATGCAACTGAAGTGTCACAATGTCATGATTTAAAAAAATTTCGTTTCATACTTTTAACTATATTTTTGTAAACTTACTCACAACTTTCTGTAACATATACAGACTGACTGGTGAGATACCTTCAATATTTGAGCATGTGATAGTAGGCGAACATATATCATGAAATAAAATAACATAAATACGAAATATTAAATAACTTCTTAGTAAACTTCGTACACAGTACACCGAGAGCCCAGTATTTAACTGCGGAATACTTGGACACCGCGCGGACTTATTTTTTAGAGACATTTCGATAAAAAATAAGCATCTATTTTTTTTATATCAAGTTAACGAGAATCGAGTACCGAGTACTCTCCATAAGTATTGAAGGTATCTCACCAGTCACAGTGTATATCTATGTACTCTCTAAAAGTTTACCTTCACTATGATAAGATTCGTCCATCATGAAGGCCTGGTTAGTGTGGGTCGCTTCGGCTTCGCTGGGCGTCTCGGACGGGTAGTCGGATGGTATGGTGTCGGAAGCTACGCTTGCCACTTCGGCGGCGGCAGGGTACACCGGATGGGCTCGAGGTATTTTTACTTCTGTATTAGAAAAAGAAGTATTATATAGATTGCTCTAACTGACTCTTTATCAACGCAGTACTTAGCCCTAAACCGTTGGAGGCTTAGTTTAAAACTTTGGTAATGCTTTTTATGTTTAGAAAGGGCATTTAAAAATGAGGGAGTAAAATAAGAAATGAACAGTTGCAAGGAAATTTGTCATTTTTATAGTCAGAAACACGAAATATGCTGCTGGTAATAGTTAGTTTAATAAATTTATAAATGCAAATGCAACATCGTACAAATCAAATTAATTTTTAAAGTAGTTTTAAAGCCTGGTTTCTACAAAAATCAAATCATAATATTTTCGGCAATCTGACACACAATGTCATCTAGCCAGTTTTAAGCTAAGCAGAGCTAGATTAAGTTATAGAATACTTACATACGTACTTTTTCCTGTAAATACGTACACATTAAACAAGAAAACACCCAAATCAGTTACTTAAAAGTTTAACAAGTAAGAGTATTTAAAGCCATAGCATACCTTGTATGCTTTCCCTGCTAACGATAGAAGCTGAAGAGTCGTCGATAAATCTTCTCGGCGCTGGTAGAGCCCTCCTCTTGAGACAGAGGTACGATACTCCGAGACCCAGGAGTAGTAGCGTGAGGAACAGGATTGCACAGATAATCATGAGAATGTGAGTACCAGCGAGGGGAGCTTTAGCCGGTAGAGGAGCTATTTCTGGACTGGAACAAAAAGAATTGTGGAGTTGCGTCACAATTTAAGGGGAAACACTACAGAAGAATCAAAGAATATTTTTTCTGCTGCCTGGTATTGATGAGTTAGATTATTAGTGTAATCAGAGGTCTAGAGAAAATAGATACGACTCTCTTTTCATGACTTTCAACTGAGGCCATTAATCTTAAGGATCTAAGACCTTAACTGAAAGGTTCTGAACACTGACAAAAAATATTAGACCTTTCCTTCATCAGCACGTTGTCAAATTTATTCCTGGTTTTTGTAACCTCAACCGGAGACGGAGTTGGTGCTAATAATGTATTTAGACTTAAAGTACTCACGTATGAATAAGGGGGTTGAAGACAGGCTTCGGCACGATAGGCGGTGGGTACCGGCATACGATGGTAATGACTTCGTCTCCATCCATTTCCAAACCAGGATGGAACCGGACCACTATGTTGTTGGTGAAGACACGGAGAGGATCCTGAATGGAAGATTTTAGTTGAGTTTCCTAATGTGAATAATGCAAGGGTTGAAAACAAGACTGCGGTATAAATTAGACGTCTTTAGAAAATTTTAAATTACTTCAAAACTAACCCCAATAACCAGATTTTCGGAAATGTTTTTAACATAATCAAATAAGGATCTCTTTCGGCTCACTTATGTAAGTCAGTTTTATGACATTTCTTTTTTATAACTGTAAGTAAAAAGCGTAATAACCCAGTATATGTTGTCAGAACTATTAAAATGTCAAAAAAAAATTAATTTATATAAAATTAAAATTTCTTTTGTGCCGTGCACGACAGGGTCCATAATTAATATTTAGTATGACTTTTACCAAACGGTACAATCATAAAGTATTGACTAAAATAGCAGAAACCTGAATAATATACAAAGTAAAGTCAAGACCTTTAATTTTTCCATCTAAATTTGAGTGAAGCCCAAAAATTAGCAACACTGAAGATCTACCAACCTGCTTAGTTCCGCATCCTTTTAAGGGTAACTCCAGCTTATACGACAGGGCGCCTTTACCGCGCACTTGGCAAGCCGAATTCCTGTCGAAGTCCGCATACGCTATGCCGTAGAACTTCTCGTTAAATTTCATTTCAATCTGCAAACAAGGTATTATTTAATTAAATTTTGTAAATTTAGTAGTGTTATTTACCATTATTACATTTTTTACTTTTAATAAATTATCATATTATTATGAATTATAAAATAAATTACGTATATTGTTAGCCATACGTTGCAGTTGTCATATTATAATCGAAAGTTCCAGACGTCTAAAACTGAATGCAAAAATCTAACATAATTCAACAAATTAATGACAACCAAAGTTTTATTCATAATACTCGGCTCATTTATAACAGCTACTAACAAAAATAGACAAGAAAATCTCTCTCTCTCTCTCTCTGTCAGTGACAATTTATGTAAGTATAAGTGAAATCTCTTGTTGTTTGACAGTAGACAACAATCTAAGTTTTGAGTTTTTGATTTCAGTTATAGTCTCATATGGTTTAAACTCTTATAATATAGAGTTTCTACACATGACAGATGAATACATTAAGAGACAGATGTTGTTTGGAGACGGTGCAATAGTGAAACTCATATAACTCAATCACTTGACAAAGTGCCAAGTCCAAATAACTTCACTAATCTTTTCTTATCAAGTCATAAAATTCAATTTTATCAATAAATTAAATTCGATAAAATAAACTAGAATAAATATCGAACCTGTAAAATGAAAGATGAGATAAGATTCAGACTCTATAAGGAATTTAACGTATCCACGACACCAATCTGTCGGCTATACAGCTGTCTGGCTATCGGACCAAATAAAGCACGGCATTCACTTAACATTTCGAAATACAAACACTTAAGGCCGAAACACACGAACTGGTTTTACCCGCACTTTACGGCCATAATAAAAATGACAACGGTAGAAGAAGCGTGATTTTAATAGTGCAAAAATATAGTATCTATATATATAAAAGAAAATGGTGTTAGTTACACCACTTATAACTCAAGAACGGAAGAACGGATTTAGCTGAAAATTGGTGGGGAGGTAGCTTAGAACCAGCAGACGGACATAGGATACTTTTTATCCCGTTAGAATGGGCTCAAGTAAAGAAAAAACCTACCTATTTATTGCCTCTAAAGCGGAACAGGGTTCGCGAGGTAAGCTAGTTTACAATAAAAGACACACACTTCGATACATTTGAACCGATACTACCGTAGTAATACTAAGACCTCACAGAAAACCTCACAGAAAACCCGCTTGAACCCCCTATTCGGAAGAAGGTTTTCAAAGGTGGTAAAACTCTTACATTTTTTAAGTTCAGACTCCATGGGTAGCGGTAATCGCTAACCACTAAGGGATCCGTCTGGTCGTTTGCCTCCCTATGAGAGGAAATAGTAAGAGATATAGCTAAAATCGTCAGTCAAGTCAAATTAAAACATCATGAAAAATTAATAACATTAATATTTCTCATCTTGGATATTTTATTATCTTACGTTAATAAATTTTTTGTCGTATCAAGATGTATTTTAGTTGATAATATATATTTACAAAAATCATCATAAATTAGTGCGTCAACAAGGAAATAAGTAACAATAAAAAGACGCTCCCAACATTGTTTTAGTAATAAAAATTAAAATATCCAACAATAGTATAGTCAAAACTAATAGCTATTTATTTAACGCAGTAAGTTTAATTTTTCTGTTATTTTTACATTTATCCATACTCATAATTCTTCTGTACGTGTTTAATTTAATATTTTCTTTCTGTATATGTATGTTACATCATATCAACAGCCTTTTACAGTCCACTGCTGGACATAGGCCTCTTCTTGGCCACTATACCAAGCTGAACACGCCAAACGGGTTGGAATAAGGTTTGTGTCAAATTTTCCTTCCCTTTGTAATGATATTTTCCTGAGTTCCCTTAGTCGCCTCTTACAACACAAGCGGGATGAATAGCGGTGGTAACACTATGTATTCTTAATCCGTCACCGCATGAAGACATGTAAGTTATACGAGGGGGCGTTTTTAAGTTCGCGGAATGGAGGGTATTGAGTAATAATAAAAACACAAAATTATTTTTCTTTTTCTATATATTCCCCTGCAACACGAATACATTTTTCAGATCTTTCAATTAGTTTTTTTATTCCCTCGTAAAAAAAAGTTTTATCTTTGTCTGAAAAATACGCCGAAACCGCCTCCTTAACCTCCTCATCAGTTGAAAATTTCTTACCACGTAATTCTTTTTTCATTTTTGGAAAGAGATAATAATCACTCGGAGCCAAATCTGGACTGTAGGGTGGGTGATTCAAAATATCGAAGCCCACCTTATGCAGGGCAGCCAGTGCGACTCGGCTCTTGTGAACGGGAGCATTGTCATGCAATAGCAGGACACCTTTCGTTAATTTTCCCCGTCTTTTTTCTTTGATGGCTTCTTTTAACTATTCTAAGATTGAAGCGTAGTATTCCCCCGTTATAGAAATGCCTTTATCTTTATAATCTATCAATAATATTCCTTCTGAGTCCCAAAAAATCGTTGCCATGAGTTTCCCAGCCGACTGTGAAACCTTAAATTTCTTGGGTGGTGCTGTGCCCTTTTTGTGCCACTGCATGGAGTCTTGTTTGGACTCGGGTTCATAATGATGAACCCAAGTTTCATCCCCAGTAACAATTTGATTCAATACGCCATCCTTGTCTTCATTGCAGAGGTCCAAAAACGCACGTGAACATTCCACGCGCTGTTGTTTTTGCAATGGCGTGAGCATTCTCGGCACCCACCGTGCGCTAACCTTAGTCATGCCAAGATGATAGTGTAAAATTTTAAAAATTGTTGTATCCGATACTCCAACCATTTCTGCGAGTTGTTTTTTTTTTAGTCGAGCATCTTCCAATACAATTTTTTCTACTTTTGCAATAACTTCTGGCGTAGTCACCTCAACGGAGCGCCCCAGCCTCGGGTCGTCTTCAAGTGATTCCCTGCCTTGTTTAAATAAACTATGCCACTTGTAGACCATTGTTTTTCCTGGGCAAGAATCCCCGTAAACCGATGACATCTCATTGAGTATGGTTTGAACAGACTTTCCTTGCTTAGTAAGGAACTTTATCACCGCACGGAATTCAATTTTCTCCATTTTTTTCACTTCGTTCCCGATTAAAATAATTGGTCAACGATAGTTTAATAACTAATGATCCAATCACAACAAATTTTACTATGCAGACTAATTATGAGTCACTGAATACGGTAGGCATCAAAAGAGCGCGTTTACCCGCCTTTTTCACTGTCATTCCGCGAACTTAAAAACTTACCCTCGTAGTTCCGATTTATCGTAACCGTTTTCTACTATTTTTACTTCTTGTCTAATGGAATTTTATTCCTGTGAATGTAACTGTAGATGTCTGCATTATTTTCTTCTTTCTCTGAATCGTTAATTTTCACGATTGAACCTAAATGAACCTCTGACTTTCGGATGGAAAATTTTTTTTATTTTATTTTACAGCTTGCCAAAGTGATTCTACTTTGCCAGATGTAAAACTGAATGTAATCTAACAGTGGTCACTATACTCATTGCAAATATATTCAGAGCGGTATTGTGACTCACACTATGGTGGGTGGATGTTTCTTGCAGACGCTTAATGAAACCGGGATCATAGTGGGACAGCAACATGGCACTGGGCAGTACCTACTTTTGGTTGATTAGCACAGGATAGGAAGAGCCGAACCGTTTAGTTCATTTAATATTAGTCACTCCTCAAATTAGGTACGTTAAATCAAATATGGTGTAGAAAGGCTAATGCGCAGATGGGTTCGCCTCATAGACACGTGCAATTTAAGAGACAAGTAAGTGGTCGCTCTTTCCGTCCGTTTCTCTAGAATCAGAAGGTTTTGCTCTCCGATAACGTCATTGACTCGGTGAAAAGCAACAAAAAAATTGCTTAACAACGATTTTCTGTGAGTGGAATCACTTCACATGTTCGGCCCACGACTAATTTAATGGAACGTACGTCCATAAATGGCAAACATTACATAAGCAATGTTTGTTATTTCTTAAAATATTACTTAACAACTTCAAAACAAACGTCAAAATTAAGACGTAAAAATAACCGCGTTGTATTTTTTTAAAGTCAGAAAGTTGTAGCGTCTACTTTTATTAGATAATTCTTTCACACAATAGCATTGAATTTTTTTTTAAAATACGTAATAAAATGACAATTTAAATTCACAATAGATCTAAGCAATTTTCGTTCTTTTCCTTTGTCTAATCAAAAAAATGCTGTTGGTTCGTCCGTTAGTCGTTTTGAGTTCGCGTGAAATATGGCCCGTGTGTTAAGGCCTTAATGTGTATTACAGTTACGCTAAGCCCGTTACAAATAAGGCCTTTATTGACAATCGATAGACAAACGCACGTCTGTGAGATTTAGTTAACTTTAAATTTATGGTTTGTAGTTCAAATGTTATGGTGTAATTGTAGGTTCGACTAACAAAAGCCTTGTTTAGTTAAGAATCTGTAATTAACGACTATTATTTCGTATGTTACGTCAAATCTTTTTAATTTGTGAACCCAGTAAAACATTCCTTTTCATTAATTAATAGAATATACACTTTTAAGGGTTAAAAATTAAGAGATACTAAAGAAAATTAATAAAAAAAAACAAAAAAAAAAAACACGTTTTTATAGAAAATTAAACAAAAACATTAACTTATAATGCTTATAAACATTTTATTGACAAATATTGGTAGAACTAGTCATTTTGTAAATATTTTAAAAGCTTACCACGCTTTCAACAATATTTTTTTTTTTTTGCTTAACATAATATCTCTAATTTAAATTTATCGAGTATTATTTTACCTTTTAATTAGTTTTTCTATAAAAAGTTCTTAAATATTTTTTAAAACTGTTATTTATACTCTACTTTTTAATTTAGTTATTTTCAAAAGTGTATTTTATTTCAACTGACATTTATTTTTGTTTCTTTTCTAGTTATCAGCGAACAATCGACTTTACGGTGTGTCATATGTAAAAACTATCTAATATATAAAATTCTCGTGTCACAGTTTTCGTTGCCATACTCCTCCGAAACGGTTTGACCGATTTTGATGAAATTTTTTGTGCTTATCCGGTATCTATTGAAATCGGCCAACATCTATTTTTCATCCCCCTAAATGTTAGGGGTAGAACAACCCCAAATTTTTTTTTTAATTTTTAGACAAAATTTTTAATTTCTATTTTTTTATGATACAACATACAAAAATACATACAATCCTCAATTTTCACCCTTCTACGATCAACCCTTATTTTTTAATAGCCATTTTAGTAATTTAATCATTTTTCATCCCGCTCAAATTACTTAGAAATAATTTATATGGCAAAGCAACGTTTGCCGGGTCAGCTAGTAATAACTACAAATTTGTTTTATGCAATATTTCGTAATCTAACCTTTTTTATGTAATGTGATTGTTACATGGGACAGTCCGTGTCAATTTTAAACAACCAAGTTCTTCTATCCGAATGCTGTCCAGAGACCTTTCACGACTGAGATTTACATAAACTTGTCTAGCAGCAAACAGTCGAGAACCTAAATAAATGACTACATCAACTATGTAACCTTGTTTTTGCTGACAGTTGACGCCAACTCAGGATCAATAGCAACATTCACCTTTTAGCGGTACCGTAGTTATATTTCGTAGAAAACTGTATTGACATTTGTTTAATTCCATAAAACCTTCTGTTCCAAAAGTAAAAATCACGTTCAAAGATTGCGTTATATAGACACATACGAAACTAATTAAAGTGTGTTAACAAATCATTAATCCTGTAGACCCTGGTAAAGATAATGGACAAAATATACAAATTATTGTATAGGCATCGGTCTTTGATAAGTGTGGAGATTTAAATCAATCCGTGGTTTTGAAATGGATGAAAATCCCAAGTAGATACCCAGCAGGCAATAAAAGCATGTCAAAATACATACTATATATATATTATTCAGCTTGTTATCATAATAATCATGAAAACTGCTGAATATTTTCAAACAACAGTTTTAAACGGGTTTAATTATCTTGAATTAAATATGATACAAAAAACTTGCGTTAAAAATTGCTCAAAAGAAATAATTAAAACAACGTATTCTTTGACGAAGTCAGGTTGGGTAACTAGTTAAGCATGACGTTAATACCATGTAATAATTATAATAAAAGAGTAATATAATTTTTACGTAATTACATTACATTACATAATTTACAAAATAAATAAAAGATTTAAAGAGATAATTGACTTTCCCATTGCATTGTTCTTTTTTCAATTTAAATCAGCCAGTATTCTAAATTTGACTTAACGAGGAGATTTTGCATATTAATTTAAATAAAAAGTAAATAAACCATTTCTTCTTGTTTTTTTTTTTCTATTTAAAAAAAGAACAGTGACATAGCGTGTGATATAGTGATATTGTATAATACAGTGAGGTGTACCAACCTGCATAGATCCAGCGGCGCAGTTGAGGGCTGCCTTCGTTCTGTTTAAAAATATAACTGGACTCAAGTCATCCAGCTTCGTAACCTGAAACAAGAATTTGATAATTAAAGCAATATTTTAACAGCTATTCTAATAAGTTCAATTCTAAGTTAAGGTATGATAAAGTTGTAGCCTAGGACGACATCTTGACTGCGAAGAGATTTGGACCTGTTTTGACTATGAAGTGATGGTTATGATATACATAACATGTTGCCGATGCATTAAACTACTTCTCATATAGGTTACTTTCAAAAAAATTACTTCACACATTGGAGATCCTACGTCATTTTCGCAGTTTAAAGAACTTGATCTACGCTTAACTTCCTTAAGTAATTATATTTTTGAACCAAATGAATAAACTTTACATATATACCTATGACTTTTTGTTAACTAGACGTCACAATCGAATCGTATCGATCGTGATGATACGATATCGTACGTGGACAGATATCGTATCGTACAACGTGATGATAATGTAATTAAGTCCCTGTCCCATAGTATATAACTTGTTTTTCTTTTTCAATCAGCGCCTTGTGGCAATAACACACCTTTAACATAAGAACGCTTATAAATAAAAATGGTTTTGTACTTGATTTAACTTCGCAAGATAGTATTGAACCTCGGGGCAGATAAATGTGCCAATAATTCTATTTTTAATATTTCATGCTCAAGTTTGCTATAAATCTGTACTAGTAATTATTAGCCTCGGGCCCTCACTATTGACAGCGTATGTCCATTATACCACGTCAAGGGCTCAACAAAAAGAATAAAGTCATCACAGGCACTATAGAGTACGGTGTAAATATATGCTTGTTTTGAGATTCTACCCATATTTGAACGAGAATTCAACGATATTTGGTATTGAGAAATATTTTTATATTGAAAAATAGTTTTAACATTGAAAAACAATTGTAAAAGTTTCCACATCGAAAAATATAGCTTCACAAATATTAGCCTCATGACAACCAGGGCAGGAATAAATAAGTATGTCTTCACAGCGCCAAGACTTAAAGTGCAGTCAAAAAACATCCCCTCAACAATCGGGAATTAAAACTGACAGTGAACGACGCAGTCTCATGTAATATTCTTTGTTTCTCGTCTCCGTTATTTTATTAGCCCTAAAGTGTAACAGAAAAACTCTAATCGACGGCAACGTGACGTATGTGCCAGTGGGAACGCTCCCATTCAATAGGTTACTTATTCCTGATAGCTATAAGTATCATGCAGTCAGCGCTACAATGTATTAGGTCGGAGCTTGTTCTGTATTGACACTTATCGTTGATTGTACGTGTATTGGATCTGGGTTGCGATACTATTATAAAGGATATCGACGATGTCGTGCAGCAATGATCAATCTCGGCACAATTTATAACTAGAAAAATAGTTTTAAACTGATTTAATGTATTTAATTTTCATACAAAACTAAAGTTTCCAAAGATCTCTCTTCATACTCAAATGTGGAATATTTATTTTATTACTTTCTGAGATTCTTGTAATATATTCTATAATATTTAACTTGAATGCAATTTAAATAGAGTACAATAGAATATAAAAAAAACAAAGTTAAAATATTACACTATATATCGCCAAAACAAAGGCGTGTCTATGTAGTGGCCATGACCTAGTTGCGTCATCATGTGCTGACCGCAAGGTGCCGGTGCGGTAAGAGTAACTCTAGTTACTGATCATAAACATCACAAGTAAGTGTGTCTAGTTGATGGTCCAATGATACAAGTTCCTACTTCTCGTATAGAAGACCCTATAGCATACTATGGTCATAGACCACTAAACACCACACCAACAAGCCCCCTGTAGGGACTTCTATAATCCGAAACAAAGGCATACTACGGCGCCATCTACCGAAGAGATGACGAACTATAAAGTAACTACTAATCCTGTACCAGATATTGAAATTTTCGCGCCGATTAGCATATATACAACATTCTAACGTCAACCGCGGGGTCGGAGCCCGCAGGCAGGATTACCTCGCCTGGCTGGAGGAGCCTACCTTTGTGTTAAAGGGACATGACACCCGCTCTTCAACACCCCAATGTACTCGTAAGTTGAAGAGAAAAACGGACGATCCCCTATGCTTCATTACATAACTTTAGTACATCAAAACTGTTTCTAAAATAAAAACACTTTCCTCTCACAAGTCGTGTGTGAATTAACCTTTAAAATCGAATCCAATTAAACACGACTATTATATTATTATTTGTCCATGTTTGACAATTTAATGCCGGCCATGAGAGTCACGAAACTACACGCGGAAATATTTTTATAATAACAGTTTTTTGCATGTTTAAGGTTTTTTGTGGATTTCTCACAAAACTGACTATGTAAATTTTGTTTTGAAATTAATTAATTCCTTTTAATCTTAGCAGTTCTCGTAAAAGCAGTTATGAAACCCTAGGATCCAATGAAGGCACGTGATTTAACTGTCCTGTAAAGGCCAACACAAAACAAGCTCTTCAAGTTTATTTACGTACCTTCCCGTCCAACACAGTCTGTTCAGGCAGTCCCTCACCCTGATACTCGATGTTGTTCGCTTGGGACCCATAATTCGATTGCGCTTGCACAGCGACTAACGCGCACGCCAACATACACCAAAATAACGCCATCTTTTATCTGTAACAAGGAAAAAATAATTCAAAAATAGAACTTGAACGTCAATGGTCAATGTTACATTCTAAATATAACGAATGAGTATGTAATCCGTGACAGTAGACAATTTCTAGGAAATGTGTGTAATTCCTAAACCAGAAATATGAGAGGTATAAAATTGTAATATATACTTTTCCTAGGAAATCTATACATTTGAAATATAGTAAACCAAAACCTTCTTTCTAAAGAGAGGCCGATGTCCAGTAGTGGACTGTGAAAGGCTGTTTATGATGACGTGATATAAATCAGAAATACATCCAGGATGACAGTAAACACAGCAGCGTTCTGAATGTCTTAATAATATGTGTTCCCGGGTCCCGCCAATTTGAATCAGATTTAGTCGCACGGAATTGTAAACAATTCCTTTGTAGACAATTCAATTGCCGGCAACAAATATGTATCGAACGACATTGAGTTTACTTATACAAGCATTTAATATGTCTACGCTATTAAGAACTCTGTTCTCAGCAACACAAATAAACTTAGAAAACATTAACCTACATGAACAATCAATAAAATTTATTCAAGTGTAGTAACATACAAAGCTCAAACCGATTCCTAGTAAAACGAAGAAAGTACTATCTCACGTTGAGGAAAATGGAAAATTGTTTTTGTGACAGTTTCTATATGGTTCATTTTCACTTGGAGAGAACTGGTAGTTCTTTTCTTTTATTTTCTCCAACGTCACGATATTTTTACAATTCGCATGCCACTTTCTTACTGGATTTAGAGGAAATAAGGTAATTGTAATATAATATGATGGAGATTATAAGACTGTCTGCTCTCTGATCTAAAAATAAAGAGTTGTTTTATGCTATAAGGGGACAAACGACCAGACGGGTTACCTGATGGTAAGTAATTACCATTACCCATAGACACCCACTCAGCTGGTCCTACTTTCTCCCTACCTCTACACGATAACACGCTAGCCTTGGCAATCATCGTTTTAGAGTGGTAGATATACGCTCCCGAACAAAACACTTTAGCTCTTCCTTCCTGTACCAATTAGTCAAGACCTGGAACTCACTACCAGCGCACGTGTTTCCCTCCCACTGTGATCCCGATTCCCTTAAGCGGGGCATGCAAAAGCATCTCACTGGACTGCCATAGTCACCATACTGCATTGTCTGCATTCGAAATGATTATGGCGACCACCACTCTTAGATTCTACTTATGCTTTCAATCAAGCACAGTAAAAAGTCAGTTGTCACTTGTCACTTCCCTTAGAGTTAGATGGAGGGGTGTCAAATATGTCATTAGTTTGGACTCCGGTAACTTCACTCTACTCTGCCACTCAGGTTAACTAAAATCTAAAAAGATTCGGACAAAACTATGAAGGCTCTACTCAGAAGATGTTTATCTTTTTATAAGTGGTCAAAAGGCTCGTTAAAGTAGTCCTACTGCTGGGTGAGAGATGAGTGCTATGGACTACATTGGAGCAAGTTATATTTGTCTTGTTAGGAAAGTTACTGGACTCCGCGGGATTTCGGCTCCAGGTTACTGCCGTTTTGCACTTCTCAACACACACAAAACCGCCATGGAGTATTAAAAATTCCACTTATAGCAAAACCTAATAATATGAAACTCAATAACAGTTCTCGTAGAAAAGATTTAAATTACAGTATACCAAAATTGTCCGTGTGGTGACGGATTAAGAATACATAGTGTTACCACCCCTATTCATCCCGTGGGTGTCGTAAAAAGCGACTAAGGGACAAAGTATACAAGACAACATCATTATAAAGAGAAGGAAAACTTGCAACAAACCCTATTCCAACCCGCTTGGTCAGCGTGGAATAGTAGGCCAAAACTTCCTTGCTAAGGATAGGCCTATGTCCAGCAGTGGACTGTAAAAGGCTGTTGATGTTACCAAAATTTAGTAACGTAGTAAATTATAAATGTGTCAAATTAATATCTAATAGTTTAGTGACTACATTTATTAACAAATAGAATGTAAATATTTCTTTGGTAATTAGCCAATCAATAGTGTAGCATGGCATACGTCAAGCTGTTGCTTATATTATCTGACATTAAAATGGTACAAAACTGACAAGTGGACAAGGATATGCGCGGGCGCAAGTAACCTTTCACCACACAAGGTCACCTACCGCCTGTGTCGGCATGTCGCCTGACCAGCTGTTATTGTCTATGAGCTATGAACGCTATGATATCATTCTCTATGGTGATTTGCATATTGTTTTATATAATAGTTGATATTGATGAAAAAAAAACGAATAAACAACTTGGAAATAATGTTTTTAACCGTAACTAATAGTCTAGTCTTAAAAAGTTTTCAAGTATGTTTGTTTTATATAATACTAGCTTTTGCCCGCAGCTTCACTCGCTTGGAATTTGGTCTGCCACATTAAATTTCGTAACAGATCATTTTAAATATTTTTTTTTCTAATAAAAAGTATCCTATGTTACTTCTAATACCTCCAAGAACATGTGTACAAAATTTAATGATTATCGGTCGAGTAGTTTTCGTGTGAAACCATAACCAACAAAATTTATAACATTAGTAGGGATTTCTCTATGTTTTTTTTAGTTCTAAGTATCATTTTTTTTAATCCACTCCTTCTACTTTCTCTATTCAAAGCGTTAAAATTTTGGTACTGGCTGACGATAGGCTCGTTAACAGATAAAAAAATAAACCGTTTTTTTTTTAAATGGAACTGTTGATAACCTTGCATTATACGCTGTGTATTTAAGTATACGTTGTAATCATTGATTACATGACAGATGTTTGTTTACTAAGAAATCGTTCCTTATTAGACTGTCACGCACTCGCAATAACAGATATTTTTCGTGAATTTTAATGCCATATTTGCGATTCGAACCCACGCTGGTTTTGGAGCCAACACGGTCATTATCAAAAGCTTCTTTATAGTGTAGAGCTTAAGTGATAAGAGAAGCGTTTTTGAAAAAAGGTAATAGCTTGATATTAAAGGGTAAGAGAACTAAGTCATGCGCATTATTCATTATAACTATACATTTCTGAAATCTTATTTTTTAATGTATCTCTAAAGTTTGTGTAAAATTAATAACAATATTAAAAATCGTGTGCAAAAGTGAAATAAAATATAAAAATCATATATTTTAATAAAATCTCTGCGTAAAATCTTATTTAATTGAACAAAATAGTAATGAATTTGTAAGGGAGCTCTACATTATTATCTCTTTAATAGTTTACTAAAATTAGTCACATATTTTCTTTTTATTTTGTAATTGTAATATGTAACACGAGTTACCTAAGTACTACGATACTTAAAGTTGTCTTGAAGAGTTCACAAACTGCAATAAAATCACTCAAAATGTTATTTGTAAAATTCATTTCTCAATTGCAACTTACTTTTTTGCGGCAATAAAAGTACCAACCAACTAACACACATAAGTGTTGCCCACAATCGCTTCAATTGCTACCTCAAAACAATTGTCGAAATCACAAATGTCATTTCACAGCGTATCAAGTACCAAAATTTATATTCCAAAATTACGAGTCCAACTGGTTTTGATACTTTAAACGTGAGTAACTTTTTTCACGAGTATTTTGCATTTTTATTGCGCACAAATCATCTGTTGATTTTTAAGACAAAATAAAACCAGAATTTATATGTTTTTACATCATCTCAAATAACAATTTCAAGAGAGTGCTGTATCAGTAATCAGAAGAGAGTACAGAAAGCCTATTTATGTAATAAACAATTATTCAAAATCAGTTACGTTCAATCTAGATCTTGCTACTATCATAAAAAGGGTTTTTGTGCAGTGAAATTTATTTTTCAGTCACAATACAATATAGTTACTTTACAGTCAACGTTGGATGTCTACAATTTGATTACAAAAATACTTTATATGACAGTTGCAACGCTAAAAGTTGATCGGAACTGAATTGTGACAGCACTTCGATTCGAATACGATAATTGAGCCTTCAGGTTCATCGCGGTTCATGTTACAATTAGCATATCAATAAATGTAAATCGTAGTTATTATTTTATTCACACATTTAATTGTAACATACAGTTTCATTCTACGATAAGTTGGAATACAAAAACTACAGTTACAGTACAGCTAAACTATTACGAGATTGAACATTTAATGGAGGCCGTAAAACGCACCATTTATGAAAGCCAAAATTGCTTAAATGAAAGAGTAAACAAGCTAATTATTGAAAAAAAAACTGCAAAAAAATTACAAATTGGTGATTTACATTTTTATGATTTTCGCAACGACGAATATAACAACACATATCAAGCTATTTAGGTTACAGAACCTGCAAAAGAAATATAAAAACAATACCCTCTTCTGGCGTAGTCGGGTAAGAGATGAAGAAATAACTAGCAACAGAAATCTGTATTGCAGAACTCCATATGACAGGTACAAATGATTCAATTAGGACCTTGTACAGGGGACGTCTCCCACGGATCCACTCACGCGCATCTAACGGCACAGTCGCAAGCGACAACATGCGTGTATAAATTACTTGTATTACGATAAGGCCATCGTCTTTACAGATGTCATGTATTTGCCACTGCACAAATGCTGCAGTATTTGATGATCTCTGATATGGAACAAGTCCATATGTGATCCGTAAATTGTTGTTTTAAGGCTGGGTGTTTTTATGTCCATTTCATATATTTGTAAAGTAGTAATAACCAGAGTTTAATGCGTGTGACTATTTCGTTATCAAGTGTGTCACAAACACACATAAGGTAATTACGAGTTATTGTATTTATTACACCTCAGTCTCATTTTGAAGTTAAAATATTATAAAATTAATTATCTTATTTTATAATGAGTAGTATGTTACGAAAAAGTTTTTCAAGAATAATTTTACTCACAAAAAGTATATAATATTAATTTAAAGAAAACTTTTGTTACGAAGGCGAAGCCATTGTCGAATAGCGCAGGAAAGATCGTCACTAGACATTTTTAACTAATACATACACATATCAATTAAAAATCACGAAAATTTTGGTGGCGTTATTATTTTAACAATATTTATAAAACCGTATCTTGAAAATATATCTTATTACTGCAGTTTTCATTTAAAAATATATTACGAGTATATTTGGCCTGACTGTACACAGTGTTTAAGAATAGCCTGCGTGCGCCGCTGTTAGGCGCAAGCCTGTGATAATGTGCTGAATCAATAACAACTTCGTACGCCTATTATCATTGGTATTATCCTAGGAAGGACGTTATTTTCAAAGTTATGATGATGCAGGGACGACAGTTATCGTGATAACTGTACAAACCTTACACTGTCACAATGACTGTCATGCGTTTTACGTCCACAAACGGGGTGTGAAAAAGCATCTCACAAGGCGGTCATAGTGTGGGTCACCATACTGCATTGTCTACATTTGCAATGAGTATGGTGACCACAAGTCTTTGATTCTATTCATGATTTCCATTAGGCAGAGTAGAGTCACTTTGGCAGGCTCTTAATATAGAAAAAAAAATAGTTATAACCAGAAATATTTAGTGTGTAGTTGTAAGCTTTGATAACGATACTAATTTATACGTATGTTGACGAATTGAGAACACACAATGTCACCATCGCTTTTTATCTCATGGGTGTCATAAGAGGCGACTAAGAGAGCAAAGCAAACTACACAGGAAAACGTCACTACAATGAGAGGGAAAACTTGAAACAATCCCTATAACAACCCATCTGGACAGCGTGGACAGGCCAAAACCTCCTTTCTAAAGAGGGGCCTATGTCCAGCTGTGGACTGTTGAGGCTATTGATGATACTAAGAAATATAAATATTATGGCGTTTTTTTAGGACTACTTAAGCAGGTTTCTGTACATAGTACATTCGGTCACATTTACTCATAACATTCATATATATGTATAAGATATAATAAGACATAAATAAATAAATATTTCGGACATTTAAAACCAACATCGTCTGGTTTCAAACTAAGCAGAGCTTGTGCTATGATAACTAGACTGACTGATAGAATACATATATGTATATATTTTTTTTTGTAAATACATACATATTATTTTTCTCCCGCGAACAATCCCGTTATGGAATGAGCTCCCTGCCACGGTTTTCCCTGGGAACTACAGCATGGGGTTTTTCAAGAGGGGGGTAAATAGGTTTTTGAAGGGTCGGCAACGCGCACGTGATGCCCCTGGTGTCGCAGGCGTCCATAGGTTGCGGTAGCCGCTTACCATCAGGCGGGCCGTATGCTTGTTTGCCACCGTCGTGGTATAAAAAAAAAAACATAGAAAACACCCAAACTTCGAAACAAATATTTGTAGATCATAAAAACATTTGGTCCAACCCGGGAATCGAACCTGAGACCTCAAGCATAGCAGTCGCATTAATTACCGCTGCACCACCGAGGTAGTTTAACCTACACATGAGCAGAGGTACTTCATTAAGAAAAATGTGAAATGATTTACAATAAGAAACTTTAACATATAAGCTATTACGGTTATAATCATAATTTAAGGTTAGTGATGGTAGTCGACTGATAACTCCATTATCGATAGTTGACCTTCAACACCCTATTAATATTATAAACGCGAAAGTTTGTATGGGTGTTCCACGAAAAAACTACTGGACGGATTTGGATGAAACTTCACAGTAATATAGGTTATATATCAGAATAACATATAGGCTACAATTTGTAATGATTTTATGTAATTTTAGTCGTAATATAACGATACATGTCAATGAAGTCGGAAAAAACTGACCTCTGAGAGTTGTGTTGGCGTACGCTGTCTAAACCATTGAAGTTACACAAAGATGATGTACAGTAGCATTGTTAGTATGTTAAATGATCTGTTAAGACACTTAATGTGGCAGACCAAATTCCATGCGAGTGAAGCCGTGAGCAAAAACTAGTAATTTATAATATCGTAATTTGAGAGTGGTTACTGGTTGTTACTAACAATAGCTATGTTAATTAACTGTGCTACTGATTTTATCAATCAATACTGTCCATTATGGTCCATTAGTAACGAAATCATTTTTTAGATAGATTTTATTATATAGGAATAATATTTCGGACATCTGACACACACCAACATCTATTTCCATACTAAGAACAACTTGTATTATGGGTAGTAAACAACTGACATAAATACATGTATACATTTTTTTTTGAACACAAATACACCTTTGTTTCTTTAAATCACCCAAGCTATGAAACAAATATTTGTAAAACATATAAACATTTGATCCGACCCGAGCATCGAACCCGAGACGTCAAGCACAGCAGTCACTTACTCTACTACTGCGTCACCGAGACACTCAATATAACTATGTAATGAGTATTATACAGTCCATGAATAGTAAAGACATATTACTACAGTTCATCCGTGACCATCGAGCTTACAACAGTATTGAAATTTCGGCAATTAACATACCTGATTTTCCGTTTTTATTAATTTATCTAGGGGAAATGACCTTGATAGTTTAAATCATCATGTCGCAGATGCTCCGGTAATATAAAAAGAAAGATGATCATATATTATCAATTAAAAACCGAATCAATTAACGATGCCTCGCAGACTTTTTCTACTACGGAGTAAAACTTACTGTCCCTGAATAAGTAGGTCCAGCATAAAACTAAAATCTTCTTCGGCGCATAAAAACTAGGATCCCCATTGGAAATACAAAAGAAAAACAGTTTTATATGAAAGAAAGAGATTGGTAAGTTTTTCGTGAACAAATAAAACTTGAGGAAACTGCTGACGTATTAGGCGTGCCTTATTAAAAAATGATTCTAACACTACTTATAAAACAGACTTATCGATATTCACACTACCACTGAATTATCGATATCGACAGTCACATATCGAGTATCACTACTACCTAAATGTACCTGAAAGCTATTAATTCTAAAAATATGAGCAATTTAAAAGCACAAACACGAGAAATGTAATGCCGCCGCCATCCGTGAGAAACATCTCTGTAAAATTTAAAGTGTCTAAATTTGAAACCGGATTTCAATTTGTTTATAACTCACTTGTCATTGTATGAATTATTAAATTCATATTAACAATGAAACATCAACTCTATTAACGAATTACGTGAATTCATTTTTATCTGTCAAGGTCAAAGCACAAAGATGACTTTTAAAATTATTCAACACTAAGAACGCGACAGTCATATTTGTCGTGGTCACAAATTTAAATTGAAAATAAAGAATAAAAAACCAAATAGGTATTAACGTACGTTTAATTAAATTTTAAAACCTTTAATATTATAATATTTTGTTTTTAAACGACCTACAACTCTATTTTTTAAAATTTGATACATAGTTATATCTCCGTCACATATCCGTTATTTATGAAAAAACTTTTTAATTTAAGAGGGTATACCCTTTGAGATACCTTTCTTAGGTATAAGAAAAATATAATTAGGTATAGGAACACCACTGCAAAAAGAAGGAAAACTTGAAACAATCCCTTTTTCTTTTTTTTTTAAAGTGTGGAAACCCAGTCAGCCCGTCACTCCACCGGGGCTTACGGCGGGGTCGTGTGTTGGAATCGGACCGACTAAAACCACACGGTGCGCCACTCTGCACCTGTGATAGGAGGGATCCGGGAACAGCTACTATTACGACATCCAGATCCCTCCTAGCGCCTGCCCGCTAACGTGTGCACCATCTGCGGGGCAACTCGCCTCCTCGTTGTTGGCCATTATAGCGGTTGAAGGGGAAAACGCATCCCGTCTATCCGTGGCCGCACTCAGGGCGGCATGAGGCGCTGGTAAGGGCGCCTCTGCCGCCCGGTTCGGAGGCGGCGAAGTGGGACCGAGTGAAGATCGTCCTCCCGGGCCTTCTCCGTCGCCTCCTTCTGCGGAATTACACTTTCGCAGAAGGTTGCGACTGCGTTAAAACAACTGTCGTTACCGGCCATGGAGCATATGACGGCCGGTAGCGAGAGATCTTCTCCAATAACTGCAGGACTGCATACAGACTGCACCAGCGTGTAATGAGTCGAGTCCTAATTGCAGTCGACTTGATAGAAACCCTATACCAATCCGTCTAACCAGCGTGTTATAGTAGGCTGAAACCTTCTTTCTAAGGCTATCGTCAATGCCATTACAGATGGACATAGGCAGAGGCTTACGTCCAACTACAGACTATTAGAGGCTGATGATGATGATAAGATAAATACTGAAAAATTAAGGAATCATGACATCAATGCATTGAAGTCAATGACGGTATTTTAAAGTTATAATTTTATCACTAAGCACGGAGATCGTAAAGTAGTGTGTGTTGACATCCACAGATAGCAAAATTTAATTAACTGCCATCTAGCGAAAACGAACCGTACTACCTGGTAAACAGTTTTATCTGTCTCACGTGATGAAAAAATTCGCGTTATTTAGTACATACGTAGACTAATAATGGGTTTTATTTCTACTTCCTATTTACATTTCAAAGCTTCATACTTCTGTCGTACTCAGAGTTCAAACGCGTGGGAGTTATACTTAAAGACAATAATGGTTGAATAATCTCTAAATATACATGTTTTTATACGTGTAGAAAGATTTTACGGATAAGGCTTTTATATTTCATAAATAAGAAATGTGTTTATAATTTAGCGTTATCTGTATTTAAATGGGCAAAGGCAAAATGGCGCTCTTTCACTTTGTGCATCATCCTCATCATGATTGCAGCATTTGATAGTCCACGGCTGGACACGTCTCTCTTAAGAAAGGAGGATTTACCCTACCACACCACGCTGATAAGACGGGTTCGTATAGGATTTTTGCCAAGCATTCCTTTTCTTAACATTGCTGCTGTGCTGTCTTCCAATAGTTCGTTCTTACTTCACCTACAGAATGAACAGAGCTTATTTGTTTGTCAACTAACTTTTTTTCTGAGGTCGATTTGATCACGGATAGGTAAACACTCTTGTGGTAAGCAGTCATCGATAATATTAATAACATATTGCCTCAATACAAAGACGCAAGCCTTACACAAAAGCTGCAGACCGTAATCGTCCAACTGGTTGACGGATAAATCCAGAACAAGTGTCTTGCAAAACGCACATATGTACTAAACACAAAATAATTTAACATTGGAAAACTATTTTTATCGCCATTGTTATAAAGTAGATAATTAAACGAAAGATGCGTGCGTCCACCTCCATTCTTTTTGGTTGCAACAACTTTCACTTTTTGCAATACCTTATTGATGTCTTTGCTTATGTAATGTGTGTGAGATCAAGATTAGTAGATCTTGAGTGAGCAAGTACTTGTTTATCTACGTCAGGGGTAATCGTGAAATGAGTGATTGAGCATTGAGATAGACACATAGATTGATATTACTTTATTTGTACACCGGAGTCTACAAACATTATACAGTAGTAAAACTAACAACAATTGTGATGTACAAAGGGTGGCCTTATTCCTTACAGCAATCTCTTCCAGGTACCCTTTGGATGGACTAATTTAACTTTAGACTGGTGCTAGGTATGTACGAGTATCAGCGGAGGTACCTTGTAGCGTCAGTACCTTGTTTCAGAGTAGGACGCCTGAGACCGGCCGCCGGGGTGGTTTTTAGTGGAAACACCACATACTCCTGGCTCCCGCGTCCCTGAGGAGCCGGAGATCCTAAGAGATTTTCCACCCTATCAGCAGAAAAAAAAATCAAAAGGTACGTACGAATAAAAGTTCGAGTAACAAATAAGGTCTTTAGCTTTAATCCAATGAATTAATGTATAAAATATTCATTAAAAGATAATAAATAAAATACCTTACATACATACAACAATATATACATACATACATATATAAATTTTAGCCTACTTACATACATACACTTACATACATTAGTTTTCAACTATGAGAGACAGATAATTCTCAGACAACATGACTGAGGTGTTAAGGACTTGAATTGAAAATGAATTTATTTCTTCTCCATATTTTTATGGCTTTAGGTAGGCTCTGACGTCTTGTAAATGGAAACGGGTACAAAACAACATTTTATTGTGTATTTTGGGAATTAGTTTCTATCGGAAACGGAATTAGTTTCTGATATCTAGCTGAAAAATTGAGATCTAATTCCCGAAAATAAACATGATTAATATTTCGTTTATAATGATGCCGACCCTTCTTGGGCAAGTAAACGTTGCTAGATGAAAAGAGAACAAGATAAATTTATCGATTTTTACCGAATCTCAGTGATAAAGTAAATAAGTAACTATAAGATACGTGCTTAAATGTATTAGACTAGCTTTTGTTTGTATAAAAGCAATTTCCTATCCCTAGAGAAGTGCAAATTTTTAAGAAAGATAGATTAAATCCTTCGTTTTTCAGATGGTAACACAAAAGAGTACGACACTCTATCAATAAACGCACATATAAACAGATTCTTAAATATCATGTTTAAAGGGGACGTAATTACAATATTTCGGAAAGAGGAGAGCAAGCTTAAAAGGCTATGTAACTGTATTTCTACTAATACTAGATATCTAGATGTCATAATAACTCATCCAACATATAAACAAATATTACATACACATACAGCTGAACTTTCTTATGTTTCAATGCATTTATGTTCGAAACTGCTACCCCAATTTCGATAGAAATCTTCGTGTTAGATAATCTTGTTGGAAGGTTGGTATTTTACAATAAATGAAGAAAATAACCATGTAACCATTCTAACGCGATGTTTTTAGTAAAAGCACACACAAACATATTTATGTAATAACTTGTACTAAAGGTCGTCTGGTTTTCGTATTTCTACGAAAATTCTTTAACTTTTAAGTATTTTGTTTTATATTATTGATCAATTAAACTTGAACTGACTTTGAATAGACTTTCGAATAAGTACTAAAGTCTTATATCCGTTATATTTTTTTTTATTTATCGCATATTTTGATTTAAAAATATACGGACTTCTTCTAGATCTAAAGGTGAAGGGCACATAACTTCATATCACCTTTACCGCGGCTTAATACAGTCTTTCAAACACCCTTCACTTCAATATTATATGCAACTATAAAGGCTATACAATCACCCGTTTTGACTAAATATTAATATGTATTAACTTAAAACTTAACGAAAGTTTGGTTTCTTAATTGCACGTGTTTATAGTTATATGACACAATAGGTATTTCTAAGTAAGAATTCGTCACATGTTTCTGTATATACATATGTCCGCGGCGAAAAGGCGTCTAAGCCTTAATTTTTTTCAAATAGACATAACGTGCCATTGAATCTATGCTTACGCAGGCATTGTGAAATTGGGTACTTATTTATTGTGTTTTTTACATATATTTTTATTGTTTTGTTTCTAATCTCCTTGCTTACAATATCTTAAAACAGTCTAAAAACTAGAATTGAAAACTTGTTCTAATTTTTTCGATATTTCTAGCTGTAAGTTTTCCATGTAACTAATAAATAAATTATTCGCTTCGCTATTAGCACTGTAGATCTAAACTTGAAATTTTAGGGTTATATGCCTGGATTCTTAGAACAACATATAGGCTGCAGGAAGCTGCTGGATGCGGGCAGCATGGGACCGGCTGTTGTGGAGAACCTTAGAGGAGACCTATGTCCAATAGTGGAAGTCTCTTGGTTGCGATGATGATGATAATGAATAAATAAATGTATGAGTCATCTTCACTGAAGTTATCCCCCAGCCAGATTACCTTACTCACCTGGTAACAGGCAAATAAAAAGTTGCTTAACATTGATATACTGAAAAGTTAAGTTGAGTAGCTTCGGTTAAAATGTGCAAAAATATACATATGACGGATTCTTACTTACAAATACCTATTGTGATGGTTGTAACACGCAACAAAAGAATTGTTTAACATCTTTTCTATACCCAAACCAAATTTTGAGGCGACAAAAGGCTGGAAACGCACTTGTGATTTTAAGTAGAAAATATTCAAGGTCGTCATTTATTATACCTGTTAGTAGCATAATAATAGTACTAGTAACAACACTATAGTTTTCAGTAGAGTGTAAAATAAACCGTTTGTAGTCAAAACTAGCCGAATGGTGCCAAAGTACTAAACATCTGCGCAAACGAGCCAGCGTCCTTGCACACGCGCAATGGCTGGCATTCGAATAATTTAATGAGCCTTTGAACATCCGTTTTTATTATTATATCTAGTTAATTATTTGATATATACAGATAATTAAAGTTAGTTAATAAAAAGTAGGCATATTGTTACTATGCTATTATGTGATTTATTCATAATATAAGACATGGATTTTTTGCATTAGTGGTATTGGCAACGGGACTCGATACAAGAAAGTTGAGTAAGAGCCTCATTGATCAGGATGTTAGAGAACTTTCTCATCCTCATAGAAAGAGAAGGCGAGTGCTAGAAAGGTATATCTCATCCTAAAATTATGAAGATGAAGGGTTTTTGGTTACACGAACTAATCTCAGGAACTACTGGTTCGCATTAAAAAATCATTTTAATGTTGGACAGAGAGACAATAAAGATCTTATATATAGAATCTATATATATATGTACACCCTGTATGTTGTTCTAAGAACCCAGGTACGTAACCCTAAACTTCTAAATTCAGATCGACAGTGCTAATATCGAAGCGAATAGTTATGTTGAAATATACGAAATATTGCGTGTTCAAGACTTGAGTTTATCTTATTTCAGATTTAGACAGGCACAAGTGTCTACAGACACGTATTGAATTACAACCTTTTCGAAACACGAGGCCTTAGGTAACATGTACTTAAATCCTCAGCCTTTAACCCATAAATAGACTTCAAGTATAAAGTATTTGAAGAAGACCGAGCACAGTAATTTCTGCTAGTATCAGAGCCCTAACACTGGGAAAGATGGTCAACTCTCCATAGGAATGTGGTGCTGAAATGTCGCACCGAAGTTCCATGGCAAATGGAGTATATATAAAAGATCAATTTACTATCATCATGAACAGCCTCCAACACTACACTGCTGGACATAAGCCTCTGCTTAGAAAGGAGACGGGTTTATTTTTCAAGTTTGCCACTTGTCTTTGTAGTGATCTTATACTCCGTAGTTTGATCCCTTATTCGCTTCTAACGATACGCATGGGATGAATAGCGTTGGTGACGTTTCATGTTCTTAATTCGCCACCACATGGACATATATAAAATATCAGATTTTTAAATCTAAGTTTCGTGAGAGCAGGTATAAGTTAACCTAAAGACGACTTATGCTACAATACTGGGGCAATAAACATAAAACAATATTGTAATGAACAGAAGCTAAAGCTTGTAAACGAAACAAGACCTTTTCACGTAACTTCAAACAAAAAAGAACTATATTTTTACTAGTGTAAGTACTATAATAGTTTATTCTTACTAAATGAGCAAGAAAAAATACCGGCTTAAATTGTGAAGAAAGAAAACAAACGAATTCAGACATGATGTATTCTATGATCCTTTTAAATAAAAAAAAACTAATTATCTTATAACTAACCTAATAAGTTGAAGACATATTCCACATTTAAATTTTCAGATTTTGGCGCCAATTCAGATTTAAATTATTCATTGCTTACGAAGTGTAAATACAAACACATGATACAATTACGATGGAAAAATAATATTAAGTACTTAGCAATTGATCACAAACCACGTGTCCGATGAAAATAATGCGCATAATCATTAATTGCAAATATTTTTCATCATTAACTCATTCTAATAAATATTGGCTATTAAATAAACAAATTAATATAATTACAGACAAATTAATCAAATCTTAAATGCCAAACACGTACACATCGAGTCACATGCTTCGACGTAACGAATAATGTGATTGTAACCTTCAGTTTAAAATAATTTCATATAAGAACTCCATTTTGATTTTACCGTTCCTAATGATATGAAAAATGAATTTTTTTATCCTTCTATTTCTCTCAAACATTACTTTATTACCGTTCAATGAGAATAGTTATGTTTCGTTTGTCTGACTTAAAAACTGTGAACCGAATATTATCAATTTAACATAACAGTTCTATCATTTTCAAATGTAATAACAGTTATTAATAATATTTAAATCAAATGCCAAAACATTCATTTAACAAATAATTTATGAACTCCGTGATGTACGACTTTAAAACGACAAAATCAAGGTTGATTTTCATGGACAATTTGCGTTGCTTAGTTTAATTCCACGACTTAATGTTTAACCCGCCAAGGTACCAAACAGGTAGACGACTGACCTAGTGCCGACTGGTAACGGTAGCATGCAGTAGCTCGCGCCTTTCGCATCACTTACGCGTTTATGACCCTGCACAAAACGATTTGCTCGCATCTAATCCTTACAACACTGGCCATAGACATGCGAACTCAGACTAAAGAGTAGATATACACTTCCACAAAAAAGTATGTCAGCATCAAGTCTCTATTAGTCTACTGCTGGGCATAGACCTTGTTCCTTACGTGAAATTGTGAATCAATTTTCAATTACAATAACAACTTCTATGAGTTTTCAAATGCAAAATGAATTTGTAAGCGGTTTGATTTTTTAATAGTTAACATTATTATATGAATTTAGGTTTTGCGAACGCAATACGAAAGTGCCTTAACACCATTTGCAGTCTATCAGCTCGTTAATATTAGCTTTGAACAAAACTTTTATAACACATGTTTCAAGATATAATTCAACTGCTTTACTAAAACGCGGCATAATCAATCGTTCGAGTTTTTATTCGCACTTTTACTTTTTTGACAAACAATTTATTGGACGACGTATATTCTTTTAAAGGGCAAGATATATGAGACAGTGGTCACCCAACCGGGAATGGAAATGCAAGATTTTGCCACATGTTTATGGCGTAGTAAGTGAATTTTTAAAGACGCGTAAGGGCAGAAAGCATTTTCGCATAATTACAATAATTGCACAACGTTTATGTAGATATAATATAATAGTTTTTTTTCTTATTCTGGACCCACTAAAGTGACTCTACTCTGTCAGATGGAAAGAATGAATAGTATCCAAGAGTGATCGCAGTACTCTTTGTGAATGTAGACAATTCAGAATGGCGACGTACATGACTAAAGTATGACGGCCTATATCACTTCACTATTATCATATTCCTATAAAATATCTAAGTAAACGAACCATAAGCCAGTTGCGTTGCAAAAATATATTCTATTAACAAAGATAATCAATTCCTGTAAAAAATATTTCAATAAATTTCAGAAAGTTTCGTTACATATGCAGTTTTTCGAAATCGTTTTTACGAATCTTTTTAATTCTTTATTAGCAGCCTCTAACACTCCACTGCTGGAGATAGGCCTCTCCTTAGATTCAATTCATGCTTTCTTAATAGAGTTAATAGTGTTACTTTGGTAGGTTTCTATAAAACGCTGGCCAGACGGATTGGTATAGGGTTTGTTGCAAGTTTCCTTCTCTTTAAAATGATGTTGTCTTGATGTTTTGTTGTCTTAGTCGCTTCTTGCGACACTCATGCGAAGAAATATCTCTTCTAATTTTATCGGTGTTTAATTATTAATATTATTCAGAAATGAGTATATTTACTAATCTTAAAATCAAATGAGAATTCATATTCCACATTTAAAAAAAAACGCATTACGCATAATCTAACGTGTTTTAATTGGTATCTCAATTGTAATATTACTTAGAATATGTACATGGTGTATATTATGAATAACATAATACATATTCATAGAGTGTACTTTTCTCTTTTGAATAAATACAGTAAATTAAAAAAAATGAGTCAATTCGTATACATTATGGTAAAGACTTTTTTTTTCTAGGCCTACCAAAGTGACGACGGAAAGCATGAATAGAATCCAACAGTTCTATCCATAGTCATTGCATGCAGACAATTCAATATGGCGACCCAGGCTATGTCGGCCTAGAGATATTTAATTTCCAAGTTATAAATTTGTAGTCAAAGTAAATGGCCTGCGAAGGTAAGTAGTTTTCTTTTTAAGTGACTGCGTTAGAATTATGACATTGATGCAGGCGTGACAGTTATCGTGGTAACTGTGTAAGCCTTACACTGTCACGATGACTGTCATGCCGTTTACGTCCCCAAGCGGGGTGTGAAAAAGCATCTCACAAGGCCGCCATAGTGTGAGTCACCATACTGCATTGTCTGCATTTGCAATGGGTATGGTGACCACAACTCTTGGATTCTATTCATACTTTCCATCAGGCAGAGAAGATTCACTTTGGCAGGTTCTTAACATAGAAAAACAATACATATAAAGAGAATCAGGATAATGTTTTCAAGTGTACGTATGCATTTATTTCTTTGGCAAGCTCAATAGCCTAATCTGCTTGCTTTATCAATTACACACTTGTTTGTTCGCTCGTTTAAACTGCCAGAAGTTTCGGGTTTGATTGCTAGGTCGGGTCAAAAGTGTTATTGAGTTTTTCTCTTAATACTTTATGACAGCCCAGTGTTTGGAAATTGGGGCTTTGACCCCCCGTTAAAACACAAAAAGCCGACAATCCTGCGCATGATCTCTTCCAGGTCGTGTCGGTTAACCGACCGTTTGGATTGTGAGAGTGAGGGAACAGAGAGCGCACTTGTATTTGTGCATACACTTGTGCATTATAACTCCTCGTGGGTAGTTGGTTGGTTTCCATTAAAACTAGCCGCCTTGGTCGAAATCGGTGAAATTCCCAATTTTAATAATACTTTTATGGATTGTGCAGAAAAGTAATTTTAAATGCACTATAGTTTCAAGTAAATACAAGACATTGAAACGGCCGCGCCTTAACTTACTTAAATATTTCAATATAAAGCTTTACTTTTCACATTGTCTCCCCGAAAGGACAATCGATACACTGCAGCGTCATAGTTTCTCAAACTGTAGTTAGAGACCCCTTACTGAAAGTTTTACGCATGCCTTATGATGCTTAGCTATTTCTCGTGTGCGACTGACGATAGAATTTTCTTTAGTTGTCCTTTGAATAATGCCCGAAATATAAAATAGTTTTATATATGGATTAAAACAAGTTCTTCAGGAAACTTCATACAACTTAAACTTAACAATTGTTGGGTACATGTAGGTAAAATAAAATCACTTTAAAATAACGGATACTATCATTCTTTTGTTGCTATAATAATATAATCTACGTTTTTACTTATTCTGAGAAGATTTGATTGAATTGACTTTGATTTGAATTTCAAAGAATGTTACTTTTCACCACATGTTCTAATTTACTAACTACACAGTTTGCTACTGGTCTTCAAATACGTCGCAATTAGTGTCAAGGTTGCAGTAACAAAGTTCCAAGCCTGTTTCATTCTGATCCTCGCCGGCATTCATCTCGGTACGCCTCAAACGAGTTAAATACAATGAACTTGCGGTTTTGTTTTATTATTACGGCAATTACCTACAGTCATCAAGTGATATCCTCGTATTTTAAGTACAATTCACGATACGCCTCTTAAATAAAAAGGTAATTTTCATGTGAATTTTCAACACATGACAGCATTCCCTTGGTAAATGATGTTTATACACACGTGTGTGTAAATGAAGCAAACCATTTATACTTTACTATATCATTGTAATAGCATTTACCTGTTTAAATATTCTTATTATGTGGCCTTGCTACAGATAGCTGAGGTTTGTAGTAAAATACGTTCAACTAAAAGAGAGGATCACTTTTAATTTTCTTTTAGTAACAAATAAAGTTTAAACAGCAGTGGAAAATGCTATGATTTATTATTCAGTAAACTTAATAAAATAAACATTTATTTATATCACGACACTTTTTTGAACTTGGACCTACTTTATAAATCTTTAGGGGTCTAGAAAGTGATTAGTCGTCGATGGTTAAAAGTTTGAGAAACATTATCCTAGGATATATCCTGAAGACAATCTTACGCATCTTCGCATTCCTATTGAGGTGTCGTAGCTAACGAGCCGATCAAAGATACCTAAGCGTGACCGCTTGTTAAAACTCAAGATACACATCTAACCTATAGATCTTATTATAATGGCATAAGAACTATTATGGGTTGACAGTTAACTGCAGATATAAGGACGAGAATAATGTTAGGTACTTGCCATAAGCGAAAAAGGATAAATATTATTATAATTGGCCTGTTAATTATGAAGTGGATATGTGATTCTGTGGATACAAGTATATTTAACCTATAAAAGTACAGTTGGTGGTGGTAGAGTACAAGCGAAGTGCGTCAACGTGGTACAGTAGGCCAAAACCTCCATTTGAAGAAGTTTATGTTCAGGAATGAACTGTTAAAGGCTGTTCTTGAAGACGAAGTTATTGATATTTTGAGTTAGGTAATAAACGATAACGCAAACCTATGAAAATATATAAAACCATTAGAATATCTAAATAAACAAAATATTGTCATGTGTGTCAATATGTGTCATTGTCATCTTCCTTATTGATAATTTCCTAACTGCCTCGGTGGCGCAGCGGTAGTGAATGCGACTGCTGCGCTTGAGGTCTCGGGTTCGATTCCCGGATCGAACCAAATGTTTCTATGATCTACAAATATTTGTTTCGAAGCTTGGGAGTTTTCTATGTATAATATGTATGTATTTACAAAAAAAAAAGTATATAAGTATTCTATCAGTCAGTCTAGTTATCATAGCACAAGCTCTGCTTAGTTTGAAACTAGATGACGTGTGTCAAATGTCCGAAATATTTATTATTATTATTATTTATTGATGTTAAGTCCGTCGTGTGATTATTTTTATATTTTAATAAATATACAATACTACAGACGTGACAGTGAAATATACTACAGACAAACAGTAACTTATAGCAGTCGTATTTGATGTGTAACTTCTAACATGTCACCTACAATCTGTCGGCTAACCGTCTGCGCCGCGCATGCTCATTTGTCAAATCAATAGACCAACTAGACTACGACGTTCTGGTACACAATTACGTTCCTTTTTACAAAACCTCTTACAGAGAAAAGCGACGAATAGATGTAACTCATCAAAAAAGTTACTTCTACAGTTGCTAAATAGATAAACACTTTGAATTTGGAACAAATTTAAAAAAACAAAGAAATAAAAATGCCGCCAGAACTATGCCCTCGTTTGTGTTTATAAAGCTCATTGCACACAATACTTATTCAGATTAATCATATTTTATTCCGTTTTCAATACCCTGAAGGTAAAATATAAAACTGTACAGACGCTGTTAGATCAAAAGGTGATAAAATGGGCGGCAATCGCCATTTATTACAAGATATTTGAGCTTAAGGCTATCCGTAAATTTTTGATACAATAAGACATAAATGTTTTGCAACTTAAATAAGCTTGACTTTCGAAGCTAAAAAATTCAATACGTATAAAAAGCAGATGGCTTTAATGTAAAGAACTGTGAACTGTGACAATGGAAAAAACGTCCAAGGCTAGTCTATCTCGTCTTACTAGGGATCCTTAAGCAAATAAATAATTTTGCAGTAGACAAATTATGCTTCGACACAAATGAGTGGGGTCAGCTGGGGTCATAAAAAATCGGTATTCAGCAGATTTGCCCACTTTTCTTGTATCTTTAAATTTTACGTATTTATTTAACCTGCCACACTAAGTGTTACTATTACTTTATATGGTATAAATGCTTTAATTTCTTTACCCTATCCACTATTTAATACACCAAGCATTATCCTATACTTATCATCTCATGGGCCTCAGTGTCCAGCGGTTTTGGAATCTCATTATCGATATATACATATTAAAAAATATAAAAAATAGTAGACCAGCATAAAAACAATAATAATGTTATTATTATTATTAGCGTCTGAGAGATGTTACCAAGTTCAAAATCCTCTCCATCTGATTCTAGGGAACTCAAAAATTAGCAACACACGTATGACTCTTAAATCAGAGCAAAAAATGGTTACCTAACTGATAGTCGAATAACCAATTAAAATAAGAATTTCAAATTTCGAATTTTCAATATGATACCCAGCTGTAATGTTATGTTTTAACATCATTTATTCGAAGTAGACGCCTGAATCAAATTTATCTAATTCGAAGGTAACATACTTAAGTGACTTTAATATCCTCCTTACATATATTGTGTACATAAAAACTTTTTCTAAGCTTCGTACTGTTTGTTACACTGAATACAATTACTGTGTCAGATTTAAAACTATAAAAAGTTAAACACTCGCCTCCATCTCATAATTTACGGATTACTGTCACACTTTATAACAAACTAGCCTTTAGTTCACCACTCTATCTGCGTGTACGTCCCATACTCTTCCACAAACACCAAAGTAACTCCATACCAAATTTAATTGAAATCGGTAATGCGGTTTAGCCTTGAAAGTCTTTAAGACAGTCAGTTACTTGAAATTTTTAATATTAGTATGGCTTTTGTCAAAGTAAATAACAACTATGTCATATTCTTACTGGATTCCTTGATGTTTATTTATTTAAAAAACTGTTTGTATTTTATTTAGATAGATTTCAAATAAAAACACGAAATACACAGACTTTGCGTGTCTGGCATGTAACATTGTAGATTAAAGGAATATTTCGGTGAGAACTGGTTCTCGATAGAAGCACATCATTAGTTCTATATTTAAATTTAAATATTTGGTTTTTAATTTCCTTGCTGTCCTTGTTAGATGTCAAAGCAAAGGTGACAAAACCGCTATCAGCAATTATAATTTCGTATAAATCTGATCAAATGATTCGATTTTTAAATTAAAACATAGTTTGTGATGTAAAAAGTATTGTACTTTATAGGAAAGTGTATAGATTACAATAACTTTAAATGTTTATGAGTGTGTATGTGTGTATGTTTTCTCACCTTGCAACTGTTGTCTATGGTAAAATCAAGATGGAGGACGTATCGGCGGGCAACTACCGCAGGTCCGTCACATTGTCGGCTTGTTACTGCAACAAAAAAAAAATCTAATTGAAGGTAAACGGCAAAACAAATGCCATTAAATAATTTCTAGTGGAAAGAAATTTTGGTGGCGCTTTAACTGAAGCAGGCTAAGTCAAAGACCAATAAAAAAAAACTAGTTAGTGTACGCACGTAAGAAGTTATACTTCTCTGGTGTAACAAGATAAAAATGTTTCTAAAAGTTCATCCTACCCCTTATCCTATGTTTGTAGAGGAACGTCACCAATAATAGAAAAAAAGGTATTAAATATTTTGAAAGAAACTTTTATTATGACGCAGTTTCTAGTTAAAAAATTTCACGTTAAAACAAGTATAACTTCAAAATTAAAATTTTGACTAGCTAATTTCATGGTGTAGGTTTTTTTGTGACGGAGTGCGTTCACATCGTAAAAATTTACTCTACGTGCCGAAAGAAATACAACTTGAAAATAAAAAATCTGGCTGACGCTCTGTAATACAAAATTATAAGTTGCCTGTACAGTGGGCCCCCGGTAATTTGACAAACGTTTTGCAGGGCAGTGTCGGACTATCGAATTTGTCGAATTATAGAATACTGCCTAAGACCCCTATAGCCCGGATTTTTTTACAAAAGAGTACCTACAAATCCGACCGATCCGAGTAATCCGACAAATTACAGACAAATGATAAGATTGTGTATGTTGCTGTCTTCTGGGCGTGTGACGACTTTACTAGGTATGTATACGTAATGCACAATGAATAAACACTAAGCTGCACCGCTATCACACGTAGTCAAATTCAAACTAAGCAATCGGAATTGAAACAATACCTACGCGTCGAGCACAAGTTGTAACCTGTTCAATCATGCACGATCTACATTAGCGAAAATTGTTTGATTGATGTCGCGTTACAGGGGGTCCGGATTACCGGGGGTCCACTGTATTTCTAAAATCAAAAAGGAAATCGGAGATCACGTATGTTTGCCACATTATCCAGTCTTAACTGCTCAAGCGATTATTATTAAAGTTTTCATAAAGTTGTTTTAAATAGTAAGAACAAGAAATATTTTATACTCGTAAGTTAGTGGATTTATTAACAAAATTAGTCGCTGTGGGAGAGCCGTGTACCGGTAACTGTCGGCCCAGTTTGACTAGAACGAAACGTCAACAGCGGTAAGCAGTCCAAACCTTTTCCCCCCTTTCTGGAGGCCCTTAAAGGTACTTAAATTGTACACACTTGTGCCTGTTAAGTTAAAAGAAAGAAAATACGTTTGTTTGCAACACAGATTAAAAACAAAAGGTTATACTCGTAGGTACAACATCAAAGAGGAAAAAAACACATTCAATTAGATATTCATTTTTTATTTAGTTGCATATGTATACGATTTTAAAACTACGTTAACACAAGGAAAGCCGTAATTGAATGCTAGTAATAAACATTATCCTACGTTTTACGTTCTAAAGAAATTGCAACAAAGAGATTTGTATCTATAGTGTACGTGAATTTTAGCATCATCTCACGACCTGTCCGGTATTCATAGCTATTATTGTCTATGGGAGACGATGTCAGAGACAAGTTGTGGCCAACATGTCCTTTACAATAGCAAGGTAAATAGCTTGAGGTTGATCAGTAATAATCATCATGTATGGAAAAATCCTATAAGTTTTATGGTTCTTGACTAGAGGTGTAGTAATATTTATTAAAACGTCAGGTTTTAGGGTTTTTTAGGGTGCCGTAGTCACCAAAGAAACCCTTATAACGCCAATTCTGTTTGTCTGTACGTTTGCAGTTTAGCTCAGAGGTTCTTAATACTGTATCGAGCAGGCTCTAGGAGGGCTCCGGACGTCGTAATAACAGCTGTTCCTGGATCCCTCCTGTCTCAGGCGCAGAGTGGCACACCGAGTGGTTTTAGTCGGTCCGGTTCCGACACACCACCCCACCGTAAACCTCGGAGGGGTGACAGCCCAAGGGGGTTTCCACACGTTAAAAAAAAACAGGTTCTCAGTACCGGAAAGCTGTTATTTGTCGTAGGTTTATCATCAACAGCCTTTAACACTGTTGAATAAAAGCCTCCTTAACAACGTATACAGATAAACAATATTGATTATTATGACAAAGTAGTCTAATAAAACCTTATTGTATCGCTCCTACATATTATGTAGGGATAATTGTTTTCTCATTAACCTCATGGTATGGTTGGATAGTTCTTTTAAAAGTTTTTTAGTTATGGCAACATTTTTAGTAGAAGTAGTGTAATTTGTGGTAGAGTTACTATATCCTCTATTTAAACAGTACAAATATATCTATAGTATATAAATTGTTGTTTATGGATACGTAAAACATTCAAGGCAGTATATAAAAAAGTTAAATAGGAAACAGTAACAGTTAAGAATTAGAAAATAAAAGAGTTAAAGACTGCATCCTTTTTTTTTGTATCCTTCTCCTCGGGGACACAGGAGCCTGGAGTATGAGGTGTTTCCACTAAAAACCTACCCGGCGACCGGTCTCAGGCGTCCTTCTCTAAAGGAGATCCGGACCATATTATTTCAGGTCTCCTCATTATTTCAGGTCTCCTGTAAAGACGGCACCCTATACTACCCGTTCCCCGGTACGCGCAAAACCAGTTTAACATATTTTACTAATTATGCAATTTACTAATAATGTACTATTTGACAATTTCAGACACGGCAACTAGTCTCAACAGAGACCAGCTAACGTAGGAGATATTACAGTGTACAAGGGTATACGTAATATGGTGCACACGTGCAATACAAGTGTGCTTTCTGTTCCCTTATTCTCACAATCGGATGCGACAGTTATCTGACACGACCGGAGAAAGTCCAGACGCAGAAGCGACGGCTTTACGTGCTCTCCGAGGCACGGACGTTCAGATCTCAACGTCCAAATTCTGAGCTGATTAAGTATATCTAAAGCCAGAAAAATTCGAAATTCGAAATTCGAAAAACGAACCCGAAATCTCTTGATCGCCAATTCGCTAGGCCAACGCAGTTAAAAGGTTGAAACTTGTGCTATCGTAGTATAGCTATTAAACTAGGAGATAAAAATACCTCCTAGAACTAGTTCTATACACAAGGCTTGTAACTAATTATAATTTGTTTATGGCTTGAAATCATGACATCATCAGAATAGATGCAAATAATTAACAGTAAATAACATTAGTCTTAGAACATTGACACGCTACGAGGTGAGTTCACATCTGGACATAATCAGACCAATTATTCATTTTATTTTTCTTTTTCTAAAAGACAACTGCCGCATTAGGACTATATACAGATATATACAGACTCAGAATAACAATTTGTAGATCACAAAAAGTGTTATTCCATCTGAGGCTTGAACCCACAACACCTTAACGCAGTAGAAAGCGGAGTGGCGACCGCTTAAACGACTACGCCATCTGTGCAGTCAAAATTCAATGCGTCGCGTCGCGATTCAATTAATACGTCACGTCGCTAATATGTAATCGAAAAAGTATCTTATGCAAAATACAGTTCAATTCATTTTCTGAACAATTATAAACAAAGAGGATTTCGTATTTACGTTTTTAAGAAAATACTTAATTGCAAATGGAAGAAGACAGTTGGAATCCTTTCTAATACTAATAGTATTACTACTAAAAATGGAAAAAAATTAAATGTTGTACATTAAAAAGCTTAAAATAACTCTATACTAGAAGCATCTGAGTGTTTTCTATGTATTTTTTAAATCAAGGAGTCAAATAAATATAAGGCCTCATGTTATGGTTACCTGGTCCAAAAAATACTAACAAAAAAGTGATGTCCGAACACCCAAAAAAGCAGCTGTTTAAAAATCTTCTGTAATACTCGTATATCTTCCTTTTATTTTTAAATTGAAGTAACCATAAACTAAAAAATATATTTTACGATTTCGACATCCGTATTTCGAATTTTTTTACAAGATGGCGTCTGCGTCAACATTATAATATTTATTGACAAACCGCATTCAAACCCGTTACACCAAATAACAGTCGTAACATCATTTGAATCGAACTAATCCAATTCTGCAGCAAAAACTACCACCGTTAACGAGACAATAAGCTGCTATCATCGGGTCTTATAGACCCCCGTTAGATCAAACCCTTTGTATGTAGATGTGATGACAAGGATACAATGGTAGCTGCATTTAACCGCCTACTGGTGTAGGATATTTACAAATAGTTTTTATGTATAGAAAAAACTCTGACATGTGTCTTTGGATGATTGTTTGTGATAGGCGTGATAAATAAATAGTAAGTGATTTTATCTTGTAGATCGAATGATAATGTGTTGTACAAAAACTATTCAAATTGAGATCGAATAGAATCGAATTTAAATAAATGTTTGTTTTGTTTGATAGAATGAACTGACAGATTTGAATGATTGATTGTAATGAACACGAATCTAATTTTAAACTACTTACAAGTTATAATACAATTTAAATTTGGAAGGTGTAATATTAAAAGTTGATACAAATATTTCAAGATAGTGCAATGTGTGTTAATCAGAAAGTGTTTGGTGTGAGATTCAGTACATAATACATTTTTAATACTCATAATTATTATTACAAGGTCTTATTTAAGTTACAATATTTGTATTTATTATATGTATATGTGTTAGAAATAAATCTTGGAATCTAGATTACAACCATTGCTTAATGTCCGATTGGACACAAATGTGGTGTACATATGTATCTTTAGTGACAATACAACAATATGGTACCATACTCATAGAGCTGTCCTGATGATGAAGGCGGGAGACGGCTATAGGAACTTCTTAACTAGGCAAGATAGACTCATCCAGTTAAGGTTTATATATTTTGTGGTGAATACGAAATAACATTTTTTTATTATTAATTTAAACTATTGAATAACCTTTTGTTGAGGATTACTTAGAAATAATATCGAAAACTCTTCATTCGTCATATGTTATTGTGTCAATAAATTTAAATTTATTCGCATACATGCTTCTTGTTCAAGAAAATATTTGTACTAAGGTCTAGAAAAAACCCATAGACACCGATTACGTTTCAAACCATCGCGTAAGTCAGGTATGAGTCAGTTCCCCATTATAATTCCTCGTATGCGCACCTGGAGACAATAGCCAAGTCGATGTACGCGTCAATTTATACAAAATTATCATTAGTTAGTCATCACGTCGTTGAATTAATCAGAAGTACGTTATCTATAAATGTAATATTTATTTAAAGCTTTTACTCATCTGGTACTGCGGCATACGTAACACCTAAAGCATTTTGAACCAGACAATTTAAGGAGAGAAATTTTAACTAAATTTCAAATTACCATCATATACAGTAAAACAAATGAGTTCAAAGAAAGGTATATGTTTTAATCCATACCAGGTTTTGGTTATTTAGAGAAATATCATGATGATAATGAGTCTTTTTCTCAAGTAGTATATATGTATATATTTGTTATTATTCATAAAGAAGGAGTGGAAGCGGAGGTACTGAACTGATTGACAAATAGCATTAGTATTACATCTTGTACTTCCTTTCTTTTAAATCCAACACATCTACCCAAACATCTCTATCATAAAAACCTACCTAACAAGAAAAACAGCCATTAGCAGAGTTATTTAAACATCTTGTATAATCTTAAAACAGATTAAGATCACAAATTAATGGCGTCTAGAATGTCTAGAATGGTCTCAACACAATATAAACCGCTCTCTGCTAGGCCATTCCACAAATATGCAAGTCAAAATCCGTTAAAGCCCGCCAGGCAGTGGTATCATAAAATTCAGTCCACAAATGTCATGCCACTGACTTATCAGCTCATGTGACAGCGTGTTATGGCTATTACAGTTAAATTCTCGAGAACAACCAACTGTGGGTTAAAAAAACTTGCGATTGCAAAATTTAGAATTACAATAAGTGTTTTGTAATGACAGTTTGTTTTTTTTTTCTGCAACTAAGGCAGCTGTGTCGTGTCAGTTATTTCTGAAAAATGAAAATTAACTTAAAACTATTTTAGAATGCATTATTTTTCCTTATTTGTATAAAAACAGACAGCTTGACATTAGATAAAAACCCCATGCTGATTGATTAAGGTAAAAACATTAAACCGGACTTAAAACGGATGTTCGAAAATTTGATTCCAAGATACTTTTGAATCAAATAAATAATTGATGTGGACGTCAACCCAACATAGGCACTGTTACAGTTATCAGACGCGAAGTGACCATAGAAACTAAAAGGCTAAACCTACTCTACATCGATTTGAATTTGATATTCTCCTATTATTAAAATTAGAAGACTAACGATATATTTACTTATTCTAACTTATTATTCGTAAGTTTACTTACATAAAAATTTAATTAATATATTAGTGTTTATGATTTCGACGTAAAAACTAAAATCATAAAGCTTTTAAAAGCTTTATGATTTTAGTTTTTACGTCGAAATCATAAACACTAACAAACTTTTTTTGTAAACGTTTGAAAAGTATTTGCATTTTGTCGTTAGTTTCAAATAAAAAAAATTTCAAAAGTAGAATTCAACTACTCTGGTGGTCATATTTGTAATACGGATCAAAAAGTCCGAACATTCCGTGTCCTTTACGACTGTTAAGTCCTTTTGTTTTCATGCACAAACGTGTGCATGAATTTAGATGGCCAGTATGGAATTTTGAATTTGTAAATAGAATATTATTATTTTTATAGACTGTAAACTCGGAGACTTTAATTTTGGCTTTTTAATTGATTTTTGAAATAAGTATGTAAACAAATAAAAATGAAACTTGTGTTTACATTTTCGAGCAGTTTAGGTGTATTTAAATGTCATTTCTTTTAAGCAACTATCTTCATATTACTCTTCAGTTATTAAGGATATTTCACACTTATATCCTAATTTAATAAGGAGATTGTTAATCCATTTGCACAAATTACAAACTATTTTGTTCATACAATAGAAAAATGATCAAGAAAAGTGCGGGTGTTCTAAAGTGATGTATTTACATAAGTGCACTTGGCCATTTATTGCTTATTTTCAGAATAAGCTTATCAATTTACCTCATCTATGCAGAGTAAAATGCCTCATTGCCTCACGATTCTAAAAATTAAATGTGTCATAGTGAAGACGTGACTCAATTTACCAACATAAACCAAATCGTTCAACGACAAAGTAGAAGTTTATAAAATAAGAAGCTGTCTATTACTAATACTTCATTCCTACATAACACACGATTAGCAATAACGTAACTCAATTTGAAAAACAAGTCGTTTGTCGCAGTCATACCATGTTTCTAGGAATGGTGCGCCCGCGCATCCGACATGTCGTCATGTCGCCGACGCGTGACGACGCGCGGTTGTAATGGCGGCGTGATGTTCCAACTTTGAATATTTTGTTAGAAACGATCCGTCCGGCATTTTGATTTGTAGATGTTGCAGAAAGAAAGGCAATGTTTTGTTACTACCTCAATATTTCATTTACTTAACTGATACACAAGCATACAAGCCTAATGTCGACTCATGATCTCGCATCATATACTAAATAATCGTACTCTAAATAATCTGTATCTTTACACATTTATAGTTACAATGTTATGAATAAATATACATATTATAAAGAATATGATATCATCTTCACTATAAGATAGAGCATACCAGATTATTAATCGGCTTGAAGTCGCCCTATTGGTCTCAAAACCCTGACACACCAGTCAGTAAGCCAGAAAAATAGGCATCAAACACAAAAGTTACATCACTGTTCTGTTTACGATAAGGTAGTACAGGTGCCTCCTGTGCAATTAAGTTTAAAAAAAAAAGAACTGGAGGGCCGTGGTTGTGTACGTTTCATATAGGTGTGTAAAGTTCAACGCGACATAGGACATATTTCTAATGCGACAGTTATCTTTTTGAAAGAGAAGAACAGTTATAAAAATAAGAGATGAATAAGATATGTCTGTCTCTCGTATCTAAAATACCACCTTAACACCAAAATTACACGATACCAAACAACAATAGCAGTAAAAACATCACGGACACGTAATTTATGGTCGGTTCTTAATTTAAATCTTCACTGGCCACAAATAATATACGACTGTCGACTAATGATGTTTTTAAAAACATAATTCAAGCTATTACCGGTGTATTCTAAGTTTTTTTCAAATCCAGTGCTGCCACTTACGACACATTTTCCCGTATGATTTATTTTTTTAATTTCCAAAGCGTCTTTATGCTTTTATACTAGGATGATGTTAAGATGTATAGTAGATAGGTCGAGGCAAAAGGCATTTTGTAAATTTATATCAAGTTGTTTGTATCTAGTTGTCAGTGAATTTTTTGAATTTATTGAAGTCAACATTTCTATAGACAGGTTTAGACAGGGAGTAAATTTATATACGCGATAATCGAAATGGTCACGTGACATGTTAACGCTAGCACTATTGTTACTCAAAGTGGCGATAGATGCAAAAATCAAATAAATTTGAATATCGAAAAATAACAACTGTTTATTTGTGGTTTAAAGTTTTCACTTTTGACGGTAGTTCTATGATTGTTTTGTTTTTTTTTAAAGAACAAGTATTATTCTATAAAACGGCTATAAACGACGGCACTGTTGGTCTAATGTTTAGTGATTCTGTTTGCTGACCCAGTGGTCATGGGCTCGATTCCCACCCAGGGCAAATAGTCGAGTTATGAGCATAATCATTTGTTCTGTATCTGGGAGTACTTTACTTAGAATTATAAATATATTTGTCAGTAGCCTGGGTACCATAACATAGACTCACTCTAGTTTGGGACTAGAAAGACGTATGTATGTGAGACGTATTTCGGTTATTATTATTCCAAAGGTCATTAAATCCTTTATTGAAAGAAAGGAAGGTAGTGTCACTACATTTCGAACAACGTAGATCCACTTATAATTCTGAACGCGTTGAATCTAAGATTTTTTATTAAGATAAAAGTTTGAAATACCCCGAGATACTGTAAAATGTCAAATATAAATGCCTTTGAAATGTTTTTACTTAAAATATAAGTCCCCAAGAAAAAATAATAATGAAGTCATACCAGTTTTACTCGTTAGACGACGAAATTATGTAGATTTAAACTCCTTAGTAGTGTCTACTTCAATAAATGAGAATCTATTTCAATAAAAAGAATATTTACTTTAAAATAGACTAATATAGAAACATTTCAATGTCAGAAATTGTAAAAAAAAATAGATAATAATAGTTTTTATAAGAGAGAATAATTTTGTATTTTTCTAAGAGAGACTCTTTTCAGAGATTGGCTTCCGAAATCGACTGTTAGGCTTCTATATCACCTCGTTTGCGTCCTACATGTCAATGTACCGAAGGAATTTCTACCTTGTACTGTGGTATCTTTGTATGTTTCTGAACATAAGCATATATCAAAAACCTCATCTTTTAAAGTAGCAAAATTAAAATCCTTTTCACGGTCTACAGCCAACATTTGTGAACACATCAAATTAAACAACATAAGCCTTACAGCTACATATGTCAATATAGACGAAGGCTCGTAAGTGCAGTTTATAAGCTACTTATGATGCGAGTCACGGAAAGTCCTCGTCGGAGCCAAGTAAACAAACAGTGCCAGAGCTTCCATATTATGTAGAGTGTACTTATGTACATATATTTGTCAATTCTGTGGTTTTAGCCACTACATAGACTTATGTCTTTACTCCCGAAATATTTGATATATGCCCACTTACTTAACATGAAGAAAGCATAAAAACTAGTAGCATAATCGTGCTTTTATGACAAATATTTGCATAAAAGCAATATCCTTTCTATAGAGAAGTTAACAAAGACTATTTAATAATCTATATATATAAAAGAAAGTGGTGTTAGTTACACCACTTATAACTCAAGAACGGCTGAACGGGTTTAGTTGAAAATTGGTGGAGAGGTAGCTTAGAACCAGGAAACGGACATAGGATACTTTTTATCCTGTTCGACCACGTTTCAGTCTAAAATCCAAAATCTGCCTATTTATTGCCTCTAAGGCGGAACAGAGTTCGCCGGGTCAGCTAGTAATAATATAGAAGATAATTAAGAAGTAAATAAATAATTTATTTACACCTGAATTTATAAATATTTTCTTCGTGTGGATTACCACTGTCACCTCTTTTGATCCCGTGGGTATCATAAGAGGCAACTAAGACAGTTAATGCACAACACTACGTAACTGCAAAGTGAAGAATAACTTGAAATAAACTCTATACTAATCCACCTGGCCAGCGTGGTATGGAAAACCAAAACCTACTTTTTCTTTTTTTTTTCTATATTAAGAGCCTGCCAAAGTGACTCTACTCGGCCTGATGGAAAGCATGAATAGAATCCAAGAGTTGTAGTCACCATACTCATTGTAAATGCAGATAATGTGGTATGGTGACCCACACTATGGCGACCTTGTAACAGTAAGGCTTACACAGTTACCACGATAACTGTCACCCCTGCATCAATGGGCCTCCGGTCTCACACTCACCAACGAAACACGACAACACGGTTGCTGGCGCTTTAGGCTTGCTAAACAGAGGACCATGTCCAGCAGTGGATTGTTTAAGGCTGCTGATGTGATGTGTAATGTGCAAACAAACACGAGTGCTTAAATATTCATTCGTACGAAACAACTTGCCAGCATTTTATTGCCCAGTCTTATATACATAACGCTGGAATCGCTTTGTCCCTTCCTTAACATCTTTCTGCTTTTTAAAACTCCATGCGCACTATGCAAACAAATTAATAATCTCCTTGGATTACATATTCACATTTATGTATAAACACGGACGAAGGTCGCTGCTCAACGTGCTGAACCTACAGACCGTGCAAACAAAACACATCCTCGCCGGAAACTCATTCATTTGATTACGTCACCAGAGAAATAATAGAATAGAGCCTTCTAAGAAAATTATCAGCTCCAATGTTATAAGAACTGTGGGTAGATAATGTTTAATTATAGTGCCAACGGTATTTAGTTTTCCTCAATACTAAAGTGTCTAATACATGCAGGCATCAATGTTGATATCATGAATTTAAAGGTCTAAAAACAGCTTAAAGGATTTGGATTAAATTTGGTAAATAGATAGATTGTGGAGGGAACGGGTGTCATGTCCCTCCGACACAAAGGGCGGATCCTCCGACCAGGCGAGATGATCATGCCTGGCGGGCCGTCGCCTCACAATTGATGTTAGGATGTTGTACATACATATGCTAATCGCCACGAGAATCTCTATTTCGTGATACAGGATTAGTAGTCGCTCCGTAATTCATTATACTCCGTAGTTCGATGTTTCTTCGCTAGATGGCGCGATGTAGTATGTTTTTCTGTTTGCACTGTATGTGAAAGTCGCCACATAGATGATGGACAAGAATGGCAGAAGCTACTTATACTGTGATAAAATTTTCACGAAATTGAAAACTTGACGTAGGTACATTGCATGATTATGTAAGCTTATAAGCTAAGTCTAGGTCTATCTATCTATCTTGCCTGACTTTATTGTTGGGGTATCGAATAAAGAGAAACATATATTTTATTATTCTCATTACATGAGCTACTTTGCATATATTTCACTTCCCTCTGTTCCTATTCCTCCGGAAAAATACCAGTGAGTACTTTCCAGAGATAAAAAAAAACATTTAAATACAAATGTCAGTTTATTTGGATTTTCACTTTAAAAGTACTCAACCAATCACCATGAAATTTTACATACAGATAATCAAGGGTACAGAAAAAGACATCGAATGTCAATTTTATAATAGAACAAGCTGATCCGCGTAACGTCTACTGCGTTTCCTATTGGTCGGAGCGTGATGTAATATATCCTATAGCCTTCTTTGATAAATGGGCTATCCATCATTAAAAAAAAATTCAATTCGAATCATTAATTTAGGATTAGCGCGCTCTACCAAACAAACTCAGCAACTTTACTTCACTAATAATTATTAGTATAGACAATGCCTTATTTTATAACAAATTTGATTACCATAAAAAAGGTTAGAGTGAAACGACCTTAAAAGATGATGGTCATGGACTTCTTTCAGAACTTTTACAGGATAACAATTCTGTTATAAAATTTTTGTGAAATTTAACCGTTTACACAGTGAAGTGTTACCGAAATTTTTTAAAAACAATGTGTATTTAAAATCATTTTTAACACAGATTCCCTAAAAAAATCTCACTATTCGATTAAAAATCTATTCAGTAACTAAATTATCTCACAGCTAAGACAGTCCAAATAATTATATTTCGATAATTAATGTTGTTGCAGCTGTGTGACCTTGCTGGCGACCTTCCTGCTCGCATGCGCAAACACAGCAGGTCCTAATGAAATCGTAATAATAGACATACTCCGATTGAATTAAGATTGCCATATATATTATTATATGCTATTAAATTTAAGAGGTAATTCTGTAAGAAGGTTAAATAAATTGCTTAATATAGAGGGTCGGTATTTTCGCCGATAAGCAACTCTAGTTACAAATATAACTATATTGCTTACTTTTTCCAATGCTTTTATAATTATGTGCTATGTCTCTTTCTTCTCCATGTGGTGACGGAGTAAAAATACAGAATCTCACCACCCCTATTCTTCCCATGGGTGTTGTAAGCAGCGACTAAGGTAACAAACTGGAACGAGACGGAAAATTTGAGACAAACGCTATACCAACCCGTGTGGTACAGTAGGCCGAAATCTCTTTTCTAAGAAGAGGATTGATCATCCCTTTCCTACCATTGCATTCTCTTCTCATCTATTTTCCTTTTACCAAACCCCTTACTTTATCAATCGATTGTATTTCACTATACTAACTTGTTTGACCAGCGTGGTGTAGTTGACCAAAACCTCCTTTGATGATGATGATGATGATGATGAATCACTACATTTTTGGATAGTTTTTTCCTACTGATAATAACATTGATCTTCAACTCATACTAGGAAAACAAACGTTATACCAACCCGTCTGGCCAGCATGGTACAGTAGGCCAAAACCTCCTTGCTAAGGAGAGGAAACAAGAGAGGCCAAAACTCTTTTTTTATTTTTAGGTAATAATAGACACTTAAATAATTTGTCTACGATACTACTGCTAGAAGCCATTGCATCTTTATTTATTTTAATCACACGCTATGATGATTTTATAATAACATATAATTATGTATAGCGATCTCATTCTGAAGGTGATATTAAAAGCACCTGCTATAATAGCATAGTTACTGAATTACATCATTAAAAAAAATGTTTATAACATTTTCCATCTGTCCTGTGCTGCTCACGTCTAACGGTTTCCTGCGACCCTCACCAGGGCTACCTTGTTAGGGGATTACTCGTGCTCCGTCTTCTAATATATGGTCACCACTCCAGAACTTATTGGCCCATTCAGCCGTTTTGTCTGCGTGGAAATGATCCTGTCTACTGCCACTTAAGTTTGGTAATTCTTAGTAATAATTTAGTTATCATGAAGAGCATTAGAGAAGGCTTATGTCTAACGATGGTGTCCTTGGTGATGGTGATGGTAATAACTTTCCGTCGAAATATTTTCTGATCATAGCTAAGGGAGGAAGGTGACATAGTCGTATAATGATATGACCTCCTTTCTAAGAATGCTTATATCCAGCAAGATATCATTAAAATCTGTTGATAACGATGGTACCGATTCTTTTAGACATTATACCTTTGAAAATTAAGTTTCAAACACATTTATGTGTGGTGAGCTTATTGGACCCAGAGCTCATAGCTTTAATTCCCAATCAGGCCTATATATAATTATTATATATAAATAATAGCCTACCATCATAGTCGATCTTCAGATCATGAATATTTCATATAAAAGACATCAACGCGTTGCGTGTGCGCATGCCATTAAACAAATCGCGTGTGAACGTATATAATAGCAGTTTACCGGGATTTTTTCTCTCTTCCGTTCGTTGAAAACTTTAGAGTCAACGAATCGTACACAAATATTGATTTTGACCGGTTTGGTCGTAAAGCGTTAGCTGTGATATATTTCAATGGTCATGGTTCCGTAACATAAAATCTAAATTATTGTCAATAAAATATTGTATTTTAAGAACGTCGTAAAGTTTATAAGGTTTTTTTATTCAAAATTAAGTTAGCAAACAAGTAATTTCTTTTTTTTTAAGAATCTACCAAAGCAACTATACTCTGCCTGATGAAAAGCATGAATACGATTCATGAGTATTGGTCACTATACTCATTGCGGATGCAGATAATGCTGAACTCACAGTAATATAACCTAATGAGAAACTTTTATAAACCCTATTTGAGGACCTAGGAGGCATGACAGTCATCGTGCCGTTTCTTACACTGGCACGATAGCTCTTACACTCACACGCTTACTACGATAAGAGTCACCCTTGTATCAATAGGCCTCCGGTCTCGCGCTCAACCATAGGCAACAGCATGGTCGTTTTAGTTTAATCTCGGATGTAGATGAAATCAGTGTGGCTCTACTATTTACATTTTCTTTTCAAGGTATTCTCAATTTTTACATCTTAATTTTTATCGCTGCCAGAAGAAAGTTATCAAAATTCCATATTTTAATTTTAATTTCATAATTACATATTATTGAATTATTTAATTTTTTTCTGATTAAAACTCTGATTTTAAACAAACACGAAGTATATAAACTACTTCCATCCGTCTTTATTTCCAGTTTCATACCGAAGTATTTCAGATCAAGTGTACGGTTAGTGTAGTGGTTACATTTTGCTATCCACAAATTGTTGTTTTAAGTGTAGATGTTCTTTGTGCGCGTTTCATAAATATTTAAAAATCATGGATATATTCCAAATGGATGAGTTTCCTTTCAAAGTTTTGACTATGGAACCCAAAGCGTATCTAAAGATAATAATAGGTGCAACAAACTTGGGCCCACTCGTGCTAATTGCTCTCAACCTCCGCTAGATATCCACTCTACAACGGTTATAAAAAACAAATACTATTGGTTTTGTAGAATTTATGATTTCGACTATTATGTCTTTAAAAAAGCAACATAGAAAGAAATAGATGTGTTCTACTTTTATTTAAGCAAAAAGTTATATATCTCCTTACTTTTGTGTGATATCCTCATTTTTTGTAAAAGCCTGAAACAGTTTCTCTAAGCTAAAGGGTGGTTAAGATATCTATGCTATAGAGACACTGGTTAAAAAAGAAACTAGCTTTTAACGTGAGAAAAAAGAGCAAAATAAATGTCAACGCCATCTGACGTCGACGAAGCAAATTATTTTGTAACTACTGATTCTGCATCGCATAATAGAAGTTTTCGCAATTAGCATATCATAAAAATTATGTATATCATAAAAAAATCTATTTCAAAGGTATCTATTTTAAATAAAGTTATTTTACTTTACATAACAATTTTTTAGACTCATTAGATTCACTAGATTCATTATATAAAATATTTTAAATAGGTAGAAAGAATTCAGTGAAGATATCTTCAGAACGAATGTGCTTGCCTACTCTCTCTCAGGAAAACAGGTCACTCTACCATCATCTCTAGTTCCGAAGTCTGTAAAACACGGTAATTTGAGAATAAATAAATAAGTTTACATACATATGAAATAACTAGCTATTAATAGCGACTTTGTTCTTATCATCATTTAAAATTTCGTGTTTTTAACTTTGAATGAACTCGAATACAATCATGCACCCCTTAGTTTACCCACTTAGGGGAAGTATTTGTAAAAATCCTTTCTTACCATATAAAAAGCTTTAGTTATCAAAATTTTCACCCCCAGAGATTTATATTGTGGAGGGAACGAGTGTCATTTGTTCCTCCGACACAAAGGGAGGATCCTCCGACCAGGCGAGGTGATCATGCCTGGCGGGCCACGGCCCCACGGTTAATGATGGGATGTTGTATATGTTGTAACTGCCACGCGAATCTCTATATCGCGATACAGGATTAGTAGTTGCATTGTAGTGCATTACATTCATACGTTTCGTTCATACTTCGTAGTTAGATGTATCTTCGTTAGATGATGCTGTTATATATTTTCATTGGTGCTATAATGTGGAATCGCCACAATATTTTACAATAATGAACCAGTCAGTCAATTGAAGTAAGTTTATATGTACACGTTATCCTTAGTAGTAGTGTTAAGTAGGACAGCTTAAAATGGTAATTCTTAGAGAGCCACACATGTGTTCTCACAGGTGTTATATAAATAATGTAGCGGAAATGGCCGATGAAGCAATAGGCCACGCGTCGATTACGTTGTACCATTCGTGGTATGGTATCTAGACCAACATGGAAAATGTTTGTTTAAAGATTATTACGTACAACTTTGTCGGCATTTCTCAAAATGGAAAAACTTTAATAACATTTTTCATTGAAGCCGAGCTCCTGTTGGTCGTAGCGTGATGTTATATAACCAAAAGCCTAACTCGATAAATGGGCTACTAAAAGAGTTTTTGAGGCCGAAGTTTCTGAGATTAGCGCGTTCAACCAAACTAACTCTTAATGTTTATAATATTAGTATATTGTCTAGTGTTATAATGGTAGAATTAAATTTGGAACTGCAACAAATCGGATATGTTCTTGTTACTTTAAAATGCTTGTATAAGAAATCGCACGTTACAAAGCAACTTATGTTTGAGGTGTTATTTTAAATAAGAAAAACTCGTAATTAGCATAATAAATATAAATATATTATTTCCTTTCAATACTTTTTTCTTTGAATTAAAATGTTCTGTAATTTCATGTTAAGAAAGGTCATATAGAAATCGAAATTTGAGGCTTAATTACAGCAATTGAAATTGTAATTTTATGAAATATCTCGAAATTTTATTTGCTGCTCTTTCAAACTCTAGCGTTTGATCGACGTTTCAATGTTTCTAATAAGGTGAGTAATACCTAACTAGAAAAGTCCAGAATCAGAATCTACAAGCTAAACGCCTTACAACTGGTAAAGAAGACTTTGTAACCTGTGCTTAGAGTATCTATCCCATCGCATAAAGGTGTAACCAAGCCGTCGTCCGGGATTAAGGGGAAAAATGTTTTTTACTCGGGATGGGGCCTGATAAGGCATAGCGTCGATTCGGAGAGGACCAAAAATCACATAGTCCGGGTCCCCCCACAGTAAAGAGATTTCAGGGTACCCATGCCATCAAAATAGTATACTAAGCTTCACACAGGATGTGTCAGGTCCCACTCTTCATGTCAATCCTATTAAATTATTACACCAGAAGTGATATTAAACTATTTAAGAACGTTAATGTTAATAAAACTTGCAAGGCAAAGAAAAATAACAGTTCAGATGTTACAAATTAAAACCAAAACCATCAAAAATTCATTTGTATCAGTGTGAGTATGCAGTTTTTGTGTGTGAGTAAAAATGTATGCGTGTGTACGTTATAATGTAGTCAAGAGAGTTTTAGTTTATTATTGTAGTTTATATAATATAACAGTAACCAACATTTTATTTTGATAAAAGCAAAACAGATTACTTTATTTAACTATTATCGAGAATCTTGGATCCTGGGTCATGCACCTCTCACGTCTCAAAGTTTATGTGCTCATTCAAGTAATTTATCACTTGGCTCAATAGTGAAGGGATTTATTGTGATTAAACTTGCCGTAGCTGAATGCTCGATGAAATTAGTGATCAAATCACACTATTCCAGATAGAGATATCGGGGTCAGTCGGCGGATCCGTGATTAATTTAGAAATGAATTTTAATCGCTACAGTAAAATTACAAATCTTTTAAGAACACACAACGCTATAAAATCTTAAAGACGTAAGTACCATTACTAGAAAAAAAAATAACAAATAATTATAGAAACAATATGACAGAAAAAAAAACATTTGACTAAACTTAACAATAAAACAAAAAAGGCGTCACTTTATGAAACAATAAAAAGACGATTAATAATAAATTAAAGAGCAATACAAGATGGACATCGATTTCACTGTTTGGATAATTTTAATCACTTGCAAAGAAAAATATATAAAAATAATCTATGAATACTGTTGGAGAAAAAATTGCTTATATTATCAGTTCATTAATTCAGGCGTCCGTTTTAAATCAATGTCATTAGAAACTGGTTCCTTTTTGTTTGCAAAGGTTGCTCAAATTTTGCAATACTGGCATTGTACAAGAATCGACATGTTGGAATTCTAGTATTAATAGAAGCAAAGAGACAATCAATCACGATGATCGATAATGTCTGTAATAAGCAGTTGTATTAAATACATATTTCATAATTTTAGGGTTCCGTACCTTGAAAGGAAAAAACGAAACCCTTATAGGATCACATTTTTGTACGTCTGTTCGTCTGTCAAGGCCGTTTTTTCTCAGGAACGCGTAGAGACTGACATTTATATCAAATAGTACTGTCCCTTGGAGCTGTGAAAAATCAAACTTCTAAGCCAACGCAATCAAAATTTATAGCTGTTTATGCCGCAAATTGCCGTAAATTTTCGAAACTCGAATGGGAATCAAAGGCTTTAGGGTACTTCCCGTGAACTCAGAACCTTGAAATTTGGTACTAAGCAACTTCTTATAGCACAGATAAAGACGGAAACCATAAATTTGTAGTTATATCGTGTAATAAAAATATTTTTAATAATTTTAAAGTTGCTATCCCTTTCCTCATGAACGCGCAGAGGTATTATATTGAAATTCATATCAAATACTTTTGGACTTTTGGACTATGATAAACTGCAAGAAGACCTAAACAGAATAGCGAATTGGTCTAAGGAATGGCTCTTAAACCTTAATGCCTCAAAATGCACAGTATTGCATATGGGACGTCGGAATCCCCGTTTGGATTATAGATTGGAAAGCAATGAACTGAAAGAAGTCAAGATGCAAGCAGATCTGGGAGTCTTAATAGCAGAAGACTTGAAATGGGAAGAACACATAATGTCGATTGTCAAGAAAGCTAAAAGTCTGATTTACCTCATTAGAAAAGCCTTTTGAGGTCTAACACCAGAAATAATGCTCCGAATTTACAAAATATTTGTCAGACCAATATTGGAATATGTATTCCAGATCTGGAGCCCATATTTCGTTAAGGATATTGAGGCTCTTGAGAGAGTACAATGCAGTTTCACGAAGCTACCACGATCACTGAAAAAACAACCATATGAAGAACGCTTGAGGATCCTGAAACTTACAACTCTAAAAGATCGCAGAGAGCGGGGAGACTTAATTGAAACATATAAGATCTTAAGTGGACATTATGACCTTCAAGAGTTTGATAAGTTGTTCATACGAAATGACAATACTCGTCTAAGAGACCACTGTCTTAAGATTAGCACCAGCTTCTTAAGCATCAATCCTCACATACACTTTCTAGGCAGTCGTGTGATCAGAGCGTGGAACAAGCTTCCAGATGATGTTATATCTGCCCAAAATGTGAACCAATTCAAAAATCGACTCGACAAGTTCTTGGTGGAATCCAAAAAAGACAATTGATTAGAACCCTCAGGATGCAGGCTTTAACAGTTGTTGCAACTGCCTGCCTGTCTATGTAATGTAATATAACAATATAATAAAATACTTAGGGTTTATAATACCTTCAAGCTGTAACAAAATCAAATTTCTATGTCAGCACAATTTACACGAAACCCTTGATGCGCGATTCTGACTCGCACTTAGCAGGGTTTTTTTTAATAGAGCAATAAATTTTTCACCTCCTCCTATAAACCCATATATAGCAGTGGATAATTTAAAGCCATCAATGATGGTAAATTCATTTCCAACCTATTACCAATACATATATAATTACAAACTGGCGTGGCTCCGCGTATATCAGCTATCGTGATTAAAATAATATATGTCTTCCGTCGAGAATCGAAGCATCTCCATGTCAATTTTATGAAAATCATTTGACTGGTTAAACCGTGAAAGCGTAACAGACAGACAGACAGAGTTACTTCCATATTTACAATACAAACATAAATAATAAGGAATACGCCGTTGTTTCTGCCCAAAGTTCTTGGCACTCCTTAGTTTAGTGCTTGGACGTTTTAATTGTTCTGGTTTTGGTACCGTAAAAATATGGAGAATGTACGTACGTGAGCGAATTGCATCTTGATCTGGTTAGAGGTAGTTATATACTTAGCGAAGTTTGATCATCTCTGTTTTAACCGACTCTTCTGTATAGACCGTAGTATCCGAATTATCGAAATATTGTGACATTATTCACGGTAATTTCTTAGAAACATAAGTCGCCTTCTACAACGTCACTTTAAAATTATTGTTTTATTTGCTTTTTAATATCATAATAACGCATATGTTAAAAAGTAATATTTGTATTTCCGTCCACTCGCAATAGCACGTAAACCCTACAATATAACAAAAATAAATAAAAAATAAATGAACTCTAAGTACATCAAGACAAGCAAGTATGTATCTATAGCAATACTATCTATGTGATATCTGTGTATTTAAAAATGTATTACCTATAGCAGTGGTTCCCGATTAGTTTTTTCTACGTATCACTTCAAGAAAGACCTCGAACTTGCATACCCCTCAGTCAAAGTCAAAGTAAAATATGTTTATTGAAAATAGGTTTCTAAGAATACTTATTTAAAAAGTGACATTTAATTTAACATTAAAAAAATAACTCGACCACAAATAACTTTAAGGAGTCGGGAGAAAGGGATTAAATAATAATTAGATATTGATTTTAAGGATTTAATATTTTAATTAAGAGATTGCTCGCGTACCCCTTGATGCAATCTCACGTACCCCTGGGGGTACGCGTACCACTAAATGGGAAACAGTGACCTATAGTAACTAAACTGTTGATTTTTTCACACAAACTCAAAGTCTTTAATAAAAAGTCTTTAATAGTTATAAAAGTGGGCTCTTAATCATTAAGTAACAAAACACCATTGCATGTTACAGATAGAACTTGCTTCAGAACTCGACAATTTGTCTTAACAACGTGTCGCGCTAATAACAAACTTGATACTGTAATAACAACTTGTAATACACATAATAACAGAACATCAGACGTATTCGAGATTTGACACTGAATAACTAAAAAAACAACGCATAGGGTTAATTATAGCCGCAGGTATTCACGAACGGTGTTGCTGTTTCAAAAAATTTTATAAGAAAATGCAATTTTATAATCAAGTGAGACGTGTAAGTGTTGACTGTCATTATTGTTTTTTTTTAATGCGTAGGCACAGAATAGCCGGCTGCCACTAGCGAAGTACTGTCTTTATAGACTGGCTTTAATATACGCGATAAAACACGTAAGAGTTTAAGATTAATTTTATGGATTCATTAAACTTTTTTGCTTAATATGCTTGGTAACAATCCGTACTCCTTACTAATATTATAAATGTGTTGTATAATTATTATAATATATAATATATATAATAATGTGCTTGTTTGTTTGAATGTTTGTCTTTCTTTCGCGTCGCAATGGAGTGTTTATATAGTATGATTTTTGTCTGGAGGTGATTAGAAGGCTGGAAAGTGACATAAGATACTTTCCATTGCGCTAAAATATCTCATTGCCATGGGAAGATTCATTATGATACAATTTGAATCACTCCAAATCTCATAAATTACGACAGATGGCTTTATTAGATTTTTCACCTGATTGTATACACTAAAAAATCTATCATTAGGTTTTATTAAAATAACTAGACCTAGACTCTTTATCGACAATTTTTTAAATATTTTTTTTAACTTTAATATAATAAATGCGAAAGTTTGTAAAGAGGTATAGATGCTTCTGCTATAGTTCGATTTCCGAGTCAGTCCAGATTTTGTATAATCTACAAACATTTGTTTCGGAGTTTGTGTGTTTGTATTTACAAAAAAAAAGTATATATGTATTTATGTCAGATACTTAGTACCTTTTTTTACTTACTATGCATACTTTGGGACTAAATGGAGTTGTGTATCAGATGTCCGAAATATTTATTTTTAAAATAAATCCGTCACAAGACGTGTGACAGATGTGAAACGTCAAAATTATTTTTTAGAAGTAATTATCACGAAATCACTTTTAAAATCAACGTGAAAAAGTTACCACACCGCATGATATGTTACGTGGCGACATATGTTGCCTCAACAGCTTACCTGTCCTCCACATTAGAATTTTCATATTAAAATGTGTATACATCAGACTTTGTGGATATTATCAAAACCTGTGACTATTTCCGGAGCAGTTAATATAGCACTCCTCCATATTTTCCAATTAAAAATTTATCTATTAATAATTTAAGAAAAGCCATTATAACTCTGAGATATGCCTTCGTTAGTTTTTATTACATTCATTAGCTTTTAATCTATATATTTTTAATCAATTAACATTAATTGGTTTAAATGACTATAATATTGGCAAAATTATATTTACAAGTTGAATAGGTTTTGTCTTAAATATCAATGGATATTGAAGTTATATAATAGGTTCGGATCATCTATATTTTAATTATGTATTATTACCTAACGAGAACTTAAACACTTTTTTTTATAGGCAAGTTAATCAATTTAGCTAGTTGGACGGTGGGTATTTGGTAAATATTTCTGAATTCACATAAAATTTCATTTTATATCAAATAGCGATTTTGAATTGGGTAGATGACTGTATCGTAAATAAATACCAATGTCCACTTCATTAAAACTAATATCGAGAAACATCTTGGTAAATACAATTAACATAGCTTTTTATTATTATTACGAATTGCAATCAAATATACAGTGAAATATATTGTTCGATTGAGTAGTCTAAAACAGTGACGTCACAATTTTGTGTTTAGTACATTTTTCATACAAAATTGTCGTTTTGACAGATGATAAAAAGTAACTAATTTGACTAAGGTGTCATCTAGCCTATTCCCATGTGGGATACAGTTTATTTATAGACAGCTTTATTCTGAGACTTAATGTATGTGTTATTTGTTTAGAGACGTGAGTCTTCTTCGCTGGGTAGTAATTTATTTTTAAATAGTAATTAATTTCAGTAGTATTTCATTCTAGTTTCATCAATCCTAAAAATATAGCTTGTGCTTTGTAACAAATAGCTACGAAAGCGATGAATTAACTTTGAACAAATGATTTTATTTTGTGTTACCTATATTTTTATGTTTGACGTACCAATTTCATCATAAAGTGCAACATATTAGAAATATAAAATTCACACTAAAAATATATCTTGAACGTTCTAAAATGTCACAGAGTGACTGTCACAGAGATCGACCCATATTTTAAGCGTTACTGGCAATTTTCTATAGCGATTTCGACAAACCTTTTTGCAGCGCTTTTAAGCGATATTATATTCAATTAAATATTAATGTGTTTTCTCTTTGATCAATTAGAACACAATTATCTGATGATGTACTCCTAGGAGACCGGCAACGGAGACCAGTTAACTACACGGGATATATTACACAAGTGTGTGCAAACACAGGTGCAGTCTCTGTTCTCTCACAATCCGATCGGACGATTATCCGACACGACCGAGGACAGATCAGATGCGGGATCGATATACGCGGGCGGAGCCGCATTCAAAACCTAGTAACAAATAAAAATCAAGTTTTTAGAAAATAAATTCTTCAAGTAAAATGCTGAACCTCCGTCGTTAGCGTCATTACGGAGTTATTTTCATTATTTGCACCATAAAATCGAGCCAACTTAACAAAAAGTGACATTTTATCGCGCGTTGAAAAATAGCATGTTATTACACAGTTTTTGCCCGCGGTCCAGCACGCTCGGCCTTTCGTAGAAAAAATATAGGGACACTGGAATTATGGAAATATCAGGGGAATGCCTATAACCGCACGTGTATGATTGCGAGCATCGCGCTCTTAGCACTAAGTTTTTTTTTTAAATAAAATCAACTAAAAATTACGATGTTTTTATAGGTGTGATTTTTAAAAATGGAACGCAATATTGCTGTTCTTGTGTATTCGTTAGTGCATATATTGAATAACTACTTTTTTACTTTCTTTCTTTTTTTCTTTTTAAAGAAACAATGCCCGCACTAGGAATAAATCCTATGTCGCGGGAGACTTTACAAATATACAAGAAACGGATACAAAGAACACCCAGACCCAGAACAACAATTTATGGATCACACAAAGTGTTGTCCCATGAGGGGTTCGAACCCATAACACTCAGCGCAGTAGAGAGCAGCGTGGCGATTGCTTAATCCATTAGGCCTACCGTACAGTCGCTATGTATATTGCGGTTTTAACTTGTTACCAACTAAAATTAAATTGCAAGTAAATATGCTATCAAAGTTACTTTCAATTGATAATTGCCTAATAATAGTTTCATGAGCAATTAAAAATTTCTGTTCTTCTTCTAAGTTTGACTGGCACTCAAATACTCACAGTTAATTATGATTACGACAATAATAATGTTTAATTGAGGTTCTTTACTAGTAATACTTACTAACTAAAATAAAAAAAGCAATCCTTGAACTTGGTACTAAGTTAAGAACTCAATTTTAAAAACCAAATTTTACAATAAAGTAAAAAGGAGGAATTATTTTTTGAAAATGATACTGAAAATTAAGTCATGACGCATACGTCAAGAACCAGGCAACACAGCTTGCCTTCAAAACAAATCATATAAAGCCTCTACGCGGACCAGCCTATATCATTTATAAAATATAGTCCCATAGAAAATGTCACGCTCACAAAAGAGTTTATCATATTTCATGGCGTAATAAAACATTCCTGACATGTAAAAGTATCACTGATAATAAGATCTGCCATCCTACACCTAAAAATAGCAACTCCAACAATCAGAAAAATATAAAGATTGCAAAACTACAGCTGCACAAGCTCCATAAATCTCTATCCATAGACAGCAACATGGCCGCTTATTCTATATTGTCTCTGGTCCACCATGAATTCGTTTTATTTGCTTATTAACAAGCGTAACTTTGGAGTTTATTTAAACTTGTAGTAATATTAAAATAAAGCTTACTTTCGTTTGTATTTGGAATTTATTTAAATTTGTTTGTAAGTGCACAGCGATGACAATCTAGGCAAAGATATCCCGCAGTTTTATTGAACGCAATAGAGAAGCAAAAGTACGTTTGTCAATAAAATATGTATTTATATTACAAATAATAACTTTAATAACAAAAGTACAATAAAAGGTTTTTTAATATCCAATAAATTATTTAATAATGGAGCTTTAATAATGGAGCAAATTTTTAATGTTTCACAACTCTCTTTAAGCATTCAAACCATTTATTAACTTATTAGATTTAATAGACTAGAGATCGAAAAGACTTTTTATTGTTTCGAATCTCTTAAAAATTGTGCCATAATAGGTCAAAATATACGCTGGCTTCGTTTTAATATCATATTTGTTTAAAGAAAGAGTAGAAATAGTTATGCTTCACGTATAATATACGTATTTAAAAATTAGATACCAAAAATACCTACATTACTCAATAACATGTTTGATTATGAATAAATACAGAATAGGGTATTAGAATTTGATTGTTTAACAGGATAAATTTCTTAACAGAACTTTTTAAAGTTAATCAACTCCAATTAAAACTTAAATTAAGTTTTCTAATTATTATTTTCACCCTTATGGCTGGGGTTTTAATTTGAAACTGAACAGAAAGTATGTAGTTTCAATTAAAAAAGAATTTTCTAAACCGCTATTATAATTCACAGCGTCTTACAATAACAAACAGAAAAAACATATATTCAAATTGAGAATCTCTTCTTTTTTTGAAGTCGTAAAAGTATATTTAACTTTATTATGCCAACTTTATTATTCTTAATATTCAAGATATGCTAAAAAGCGTGCTTTATATATAAAATTACGATTTAAACTATTGAAGTATAATATTTTATTGTGTACTGACACAGGAAAATACAAAAAGATGCGAACATCAAATTGAAGGTGCAAGATATTTCAGTCTTGTTGTCGACTAGCCGGTGTTGTATTATAATTTTACACTATTATAATGCAGATTAATCTTACGAATATCATAAAGGCGAAAGTTTGTATGCACATTTGTTACTCTTTCACATAAATATAGCTAAACAGATCTGGATGAAATTGGATACAGAAATAGATTATGGCCTGAAATAGCACAAGGATACTTTTTGTCCGGAAAAAATGTAGTATTCTAATGTGATGAGCATTCGAACAACAAGTAAAATTTACCTCAATTATTTGACGTCTCTCCAACCCGCCCTGATGCAGGACGACATTTGAGACCGGCGTTCGATTATCTGTAATAAAAGATAAAAGATTAATATATATGTCGTTTTCTTTACATATTTTCCCTCTCAATTGCTTCTGTGTATGTAATCTGTGAGAGTTAGTTCGTGAAGAGAGACGGAAGCGTGTAACAGGAAGCACGCACTATGCTATTTGTTTTATCGTGCATACTTGCAAGGTGCACTAGACTATCTCAGTCCTGAGGCCGTAACGAAAACGTTATTAGAAAACTAATCAAATGTATGGGAATGAATTCATCTTAACCTCACGTGGTCAAAACAAAATAACAGTAGAAAATAGAGGCGTTATGCGATTGTAGAAAGAGATTCGATGTGAAGCGCTTATATCTTGGCTAGGCCTCTGTTTGATCTCCCCAATATGTTACACATATAGATTAAGTAGAGACTTCAAAAACGTTTCTTACGACGTCTAAATTTCAAACGCCATTTATCTCTACACTATGATCTTGTCTCTATTTTGTCTCTGGTCTAGTCTCTAGTCTAGTCTCTAGTCTAGTCTCTAGTCTAGTCTCTAGTCTAGTCTCTAGTCTCTATCTATTAGGCGAGTGGACATGAGTTTTTTATGCACTATTAAGAGGTGAAATTAATAGTATCGAGCGTCTCTCTAATATTAGTTCAAGTGCACCCAAAGCTCGCACCAGACACGCCTGTTCAGCGTTCCTCCGCAAATCTCAAAAATCCTCTGTAAATAAATACCAATGTCCACTTCATTAAAACTAATATCGCGAAACATCTCGGCAAAAACACAATTAACATAGCTTTTTATTATTATTACGAATTTCAATTAAATATACAGTAAAATATATTGTTCAATTGAGTAGTCTAAAACAGTGACGTCACAATTTTGTATTTAGTACATTTTTCATACAAAATTGTCGTTTTGACAAATGATAAAAAGTAACTAATTTGACTATGGTGTCATCTAGCCCATTGCACGGGCATTGCAATTGTCGGGCAACTTAACTATTTAATAACTAGCTTTCCGCCCGCGGCTTCGCTCGCGTGGAATTCGGTTATATCGCGCGACATGGTAAGGAATAGCCTATAAGTCTTTCCCAAGGTCTAGACTATTTGTCAAAATTGGTTAAATGGTTTAGGTGTGAAAGTGTAAACAGACCGAGTTACTTGCGCGTTTTCGAAATCAATGGTTGGTGCGACTTCGTCTCTATTTCAACCATTTCTACCCTTATTTTCGAGATAAAAAGTATCCTATGTCCTTTCCCAAGTTTAGTTCTATCTTCATACCAAATTTCATCAAAATCGGTTCAGACGGTTCGGACAGACAAAATTACTTTCGCAATTAAAATATTAGTAGGCATAAGTCTACTTATGAGATACGTAAAATAACTTTTACGCTTTCCAATAAATAAATTTGACAAGGCAACGCGGTCGATTTATGTAACAAAAAATATCACTTATTTTTTATATACACAAATATCAAATTTAGATCTTTCGACGAGATCTAGTCTGGAATTAATCGCCTAAGTAAACACTGGCACTTCACGTCGTTTCATTTTACACTGGATAAAAAACCTACCAAATCTAAATGTTATCATGCATTAAGCACCAAAAATAATAGCAGTACCTCGACAAGTCTGCACTCAGCTTAATTACGCACCTTTTTAGTAAAATAGGGCCACCATATGTTTCGTAATTTATAAGTCGGTCTTGTATAACACATTTTTTTCCAACTTAAGCTAATGTTTTATTTCGTGTTCACTTAGCCTGGTTCTGTTTTACGGCAATTGTTTAAAGTAAATAAAGGGTTCATAGACAACTACATATTTCGTAAGAATGCTACGGTATTTTGTTCTTCACTTTACTTACTTTACATAGCTTTTACTTTGTTTTATGAAATCAACGAATACTTACATTTGGTCTTTCTTTAAACACAACAATCAACACCTTTGGAAAAGGAGCTAAATATAGAATCAATTGAAGTCTTGAGTAAACCAGAGAACTTATTAAAACAAAATAGGCGCGTAAAAATTTATAGAAAAAGTATTTTAGGTTTATAATGTTGGAAATAAATGAACAGATGAGAAGTTATCTGTTGGTAAAGTGACTACCCATGGTCAATAAGTTTATGAAGAAAATCTAGGAATCAATGTTGTCTTAGATGCCCAATCATATATGAAGTTTTATCGGCTTGAAATATAATAAATAATTATTTTGTTTTTTGACTTAACTAACCTAAAACTTAAATATTTATATAACTTAAGACGAATTTATGTAAAGTTCATAAAACTTTAGTCAAATCTATTTATTTCTAACTATTTTGACTACGTGATTTGATAATCACGCATTACTTTTACTCGTAGACATAAGTGTTGTGACCAATAAGATTCCATTGTGTGTAGTTCGACGGTGTTTTATGTGTGTGTAAATCAGTGTTTTATGTATTTCTTTAATGAAAGTAATTTATTGAATTTACAAACTAATCGTAAACGCAAAGGATAATAATTTCAATTTTTATTATCTTTATTTCTAACCGATATTAATTGCATATTACTTTTCTTGATTGACACTTGGCTGTTTTATAACATTTCGATAAGCACAAGTTATCCAAAAAAAACTGCGAGTAAAGGCGCCACTTCGTTTCTTTTTAAACCGATGTCTAAAAGGCTTATGTCATTTTAAGTACATGTTGACACATATGCAAAAATATATGTGCATGTTGACTATAAATACATTTGACGCGAAAAGATAACAAAAAAATAATTAGTTCATTTTTGTATTATGAGCCTCAGACTACTTATAATGTGAGAGATCTATGTCCAGCAGTAGACTGCGATAAACTGATGATAATGATGATGAAACACAGACTAAGTCATCTTTGCAGATCGAAGAGAATTTCTCAATTAGAAATTCTTTAGCAGTAAATACGTCAATTGACCTATTCGCTGTTAACAAAACTACTTAAATTAATTAAGAAAGTCTATCAACACACAAATAAGAATTTCACATTGGCTAAAGTGGTTTAAAAGCACTTGACCTTGAAAATTCCCAAAAAAACTTCCATCACATGGTCACCCCAGCCATTGTTAAGTTAAAAATATACCTTTTTTAGGACACACGTTTCCCAGACACACCAAGGACCGCCAATGTGACTCCTTTGACTTTAGCAGCCGGTTCCTTGAACAAACATTGTGATCTGGGCCTTATATGAAACCCAATACCAGCCTCAAAACTTTAAGTTGCACAATAAAAATTAGCGTTTCATTGCGTGTTTTTGTACCGTATGAACTTTCAGTATTGATACTTAAAGAGCAATGGTGTGTGCATCTACGAAATTTTCGTAATAACCGTTCTGTAGTTCCTCTCTTTAAAAGGTTATGTTAATATAAGCTATTTTAAAATCGAAAGTGGTCGACTGGCCTTGAGTAAGAGGTTTTTTTGTTCGGCAATATTTTCAAGTTACTTATACATACATTACCTGATTTGCAAGTATAATTTACAGTGGACATGAGACTCTTTGAAGATTAAGTGATATTTTTTTTCTACTATCCTCATTTACGTATTCTCACGTGTAATGGAACGTACTTTTTAAAATATAGTTCATCTATAAACTCTTAAACGGATAGGCATAAGTCGAATGCTACATGATATAGAAAAATAACACCCACACACATACCAAATAGTCATGTTCATCCCACACATGTCACACAATATAGGTCCCCGGTGAGAAACAAACCCACAATCACCAGGTTGGTCCTTACATTCTCCCATCCAACAGATTAAGCAAAACTCTATTCTTTTCTTCCTTTCTTAACTATTTTTTTTTTCATTCAGTGTCCTCTACCTAGTAAAGCCTACCCAGCCTAATTGAAAACAGGAACAGAATCCAAGGATGGTGGTCATCATACTCATTGTGAATGTAGACAATGCAGTAAGTATGGTGATTCACATTATGGTGGCCTAGTGAGATGCTTTTTCACACTCCGCTTAGAGGATACCGTTCAATTTATGGTACTAAGTTTGTCCCAATAATTATGTAAGTGGGTATCAAATTATAATATAGTTGGCGAAATGAGGGCTCCATCTCTGCCTAGCCCTTGGAATGGAAGCGTGAATATATATGTGAAACTTTTTGGCGCCGCTATTAACTGAAAGTGATTGCTAAATATTTCTATGGCTGGCGACGCTTTGTTTGAGACATTTGAATAGATGTTCTACCACCCACACTATACTTATCTACCAAGGTCGTATTCATTTTAACAGGTACCGTAACTATAATAAAAAACTATACACTCTAGTCTTTTATTCCCAAATATCTAGAAAAAAACATATAAAATACGAACATTTTGCAAAAATAAAACATTAGCCCGACTTACATCATAGCGAGAGTAAACCCATGGATATGAAATCTGTATATTTTTATTTTTTTTTAAATAAGAGACCTACCAAAGTGACTCCATTCTGCCTGATCGAAAGCATGAATAGAATCCAAGAGCGGTGGTCGCCGTACTCACTGCGATCGAAGACAGTGCAGTATGGCGACCCACGCTAAGGCGGCCTAGAGATATATGAACATGAATATTTAAATTATACCAAAATATAGAATAAACAATCGTGTGTTCATCACACAATATAAGTCCTTTGTGAGAATCGAACCTACGGTTTTACAATCAGAATCACTAACCACTACATCAACAGACCTGTCGAAAAAAACCTGTGTTTTTTATATTCAAATCAGCCCAAATAATTTAAACAACCTACAGAAACCTGATAATTAGGTTGCGTTCGGCTTCAGGTAAGTCTGAAACTTCCAGAAACCTGATAATTAGATTGCGTTCGGCTTTAGGTAAGTCCGAAACTTTCAGAAACCTGAAAATTAGGTTACGTTCGGCTTAGGTAAGTCCAAAACGTTCAGAAACCTGATAATTAGATTGCGTTCGGCTTTAGGTAAGTCCGAAACATTCAGAAACTTGATAATTAGGTTGCATTCGCCTTTAGGTAAGTCTACTACGATACGGCTGAACTCCTGTTTGTCTGTTCTGTTGCTGAGCAACTGCTATCAGACCTCTGCAACCCAAGTACAAAGCGATATCTGAATTCTGTAACTATCCGTGACAATTGTCAAAGATTTGTGTATGGCAACAGGAACTGATAGTTTGACATGCTCTTCGAGGTACTGCAATAATGTTACTTCAATTCTAAGGCAAAACTTTTGCAGAAATCTCAGAAGCATATGAACTCAGTTAAATTGAAATGTGGATATGTACATTTATAAATATGTAGATATCCAAATTTCTTGTTTTTCCCACACGCTGGATACAATTCCAGACTCCGAGATGCTCGAAGTGTTGTAACAAAAAAAATAGTTTGCAGACTCAATATCAAGAACTGTGCTTACGTACAAATCAAATAAGACTCAATCACGAAACTAATGAAGTAGAAGTATAAAATTATATATTTCGCTTCTTAAAGTTATACCATCTAATATACATTCAGGTGGGCAGAGTTCAGAATAACCTTAAGACGTCGCGTTTCGACATTATACAACGCAATACAAACGGCCAAGAGGACCGGATGACATCACTTTAGTTTTTACTTAATATATTTTAACAAAATTCAAGTTCTTTCGACTCCTTTGAAAGCAAATTTAGAAATGATGTCAGCTTTTGGTGTCAGCGTCCTCGCACAGATTAAAAACCCCATAAATACAGAGCCTTACTTTTTTAAATTAGCAAATACTTTTTCAGATCATTAGTTCTTATCATATTTAAAAAAGGAACGCGTTTTTTAATAAATATGGTTGCAGCATCATAAGAAGTTTATTATAAATGGCAGTTTCTTTTTTTTTTACTAATTTAAAACAGTATTCATAAAAATCGATGAGCGCGAAATTAAAAGCGACACTTCTCTATAACTCTGAACTAAAAACTGTGAGGGCCGATACTCAACCAGTGATAATTCCACTCTCAAGGTTCAATAACATGAATTTAATTAAAATGACATTCATTTCTTCAAAAGAAAAAAAAACTTACAAAAAACGAGAATATAAACTAGAACGGTGGGTTACCATCTTAAGAAACATTTCATACATAATAAAAGCATTTGGCCGCCATTTTACAAACACCTATGTTACTCGATTATTATGCTTGTAATATGTTTCTACCGACGATCACACTGCTTACAATTTAGGATTACCGCAAAAAATCTGCTCTGAGCTCCGTTCGTTGTTAAATCCAACTTTTTCCATAAAGATTAACAATTAAAGACTTAATTATGGCCTCTTATAGAAAAATTCAAGTACCCTTGAACCTCATATGCGTTACTTTGTAACACAAATGAGCTTGTAAATTAAATAAAAACTTATAGAAAGAATTTTTATCTGACATACTTCTCGGATAATGTATAATTAGAGTCAGGTGGTTAGACCGTCACCTTGATGATCCTTGATGATGTCTTATTATAAAGGCGTTGTTGTATGTAATTAAAATGAATGGTTATATAATGGAAATATTCTTATATATCGTTGTAGACAATGTATCTTTTTAAGCGGATATTTTTAGAAACTCCTCAAGCAGAATTCTTGTATTTGCTCTCACTATAAGTTTACAAGTTGGACATAATGACGAAATATTATAAGTCTTTGGAATCCCCATGACGTCATCAATACCAAGATTTGAACTAAAAAAAGTAAACTGTCTTTCACATTATTTGTATATAACACAAGATCTTTGCTTCTTCGCATCTAGTCACTACGGTAATGGTAAATAAAAAATAAAGGAATACACATGCTAATATCGTAAGGATTCTATAGGCAACGAATATCTACTATAAAAAATTAAAATCAAATAACAACTTACTAAATCCTTCCGCGTGAAGGATTAAGAGTATAGAGTGTCACCAACTCTATCCATTCTGTGGGAGTCGTAAGAGGTGACTTGGGAAGCATACTACACACATACATACACAGGAAAATATCACTGCAAAAAGAAGAAAAATTTGAATACCATCTCGTCTGGCCAACGTGGTATAATAGTCCAAAACCTCCTTTCTAAGGAGACCTCTTTGTTCAGCAGTGAACAATTAAAGGCCGCTGAAGTGATGATGTATTGTAAAATACTGACGTATAATCCAAAACCTCGGCAATGTTCGCAACTCGTAGTTGATTTCCAGCTAATTTCAGAAAAACTTTTATTTAAAAACCTAAGTATGAATAAGGGAACAATTCCGCGTTCCATTATGGTAAGGCCCCCACGCACGTCTGACTAACGATTGTTGATATGGAAGGACAAGTGCTAGATTTGGCTACAAGTTATTAAACCAAGACGTTTTCGTCACAAATACGAATGTACAACTTGCGTTATTAAACCTTTTAGGAAGATAATTAAATGAAACAACGGTTTCAAATATTATTTTAAAAATAAAATGGGCATTAAATCATTTGGGAGATTGACTAACAAAGATCTTATTCCACGTGATGCCAGTAGCGAGAATCATGAGGTCATACTCTAATGTACTTGATGTTAAAAGCCTTATTGTGCCGTCGTTTAAAAATATTTTTATTTAAAATAAATATAATCTGACACTTTATCTGAAAACACTAAAATGACAAAAATGGCGTCCGACAATACGGCAACTCTAGTCTATAGATATATATACACAAACCCAGACTAACAAAAAACTACGTAGAGTAATAGTGATTTTCAAATAATGATAAAAAATATATAAAAGACTTGAGAGTTATAACTATTTGTATACAGTGGATACCGGAAATAAGTACCGGAGATCACAATTGTTCAAGGGCACGGAACAAAAAAGACAAGCAAAAATAACTGTCGTAAAAGATTTGGATATTATAACGACAAAATCGCATTAAAAACGACACGACAAGTCGTATCGTAGACACAAAACAATAATATAACAGTATCTGCCACGTCAACGGTACTGTACAGCCGTTCTATCATAAGCCGTAACAATACATAATTGAACGATGCCTTAGTTAAGGCAGGCAAAGTCCTTGAGAAATCTCTACGTGAAGGTATCTGGCCTCATGTGTAAGTTAACTGTCTTCTGGCAATATTGTTAGGTCAAAGTGGGGATGAGAGAAAATATCTGAGGCGTGTTGTTGATACTAGTTCCGTGCAATCAACATTGTAGTGAGTTTATGGTTGTCGGAGAGTTACAATGATTTTCTAAGCAACTTGGTTTCTTTATCAGATGTGTACAAAGTTGTTGTGGTTTGATCTTTATGAGATTAGTTTGGACAATACTCTACACTTTGTATTGCACTTTTTCTAGTTTATTGTCTTGATATAGCTGTATTTAAATATTTTATTTTTAATTAATCTTTAATTTTTATTGTTATCTAATCTTTTTTTCTGTTATCGCGCCTGTGTATAGGCTCGCCCTATGTACAAGATGATAGTATGGATACTATCTCCTTAGACAGAATAAAAACTAACAGACATAGTCACAATCACCTATACATACGAGTACATAGTCATAATCACTTAAACCACGAACTCTTTCTGCACTCAATGCTCTCCTTGCATGCCAATCCCGACTGTGATTTATCTACGAATGGATGGCCAATCAAAATATTTGTATATTTGAAATTCTGTGATCAGGATGGATGCCATTTTGTTTTGATTTGTGTTTGTATTTATTTTTGTTGACTATAATTATTATTGTAAAGGTGTAACCGCTATAATTAAACTAAAACAATTAAATATAAATAGTTATAAAAACGGAACATTTTGTTCAATGAATATTGAGGAACATTTGATATTTTATACGAAAAACAAATATTACAAAGGAAAACATAAAAGATAACGTCTTTTTGGACATTTTATGGAGCACTGAACAGGTAAACGCAACTCAATTAATTATATATAACAAAACAGTACATTTTAGTAACGTTACGAAACTTTTCCCATACGGCGTAGCTGACAATAGACGTTATGCATTACTTTCCATCATCGCATTGTGTCCGTAGATTTTTTACGACTTCTGAAAGCACCTTTCTCCGGATCTCATCGACAATGTGATTTAATAGGTTCTTATAATTATTATTGACTGTGATTATGCTTTTCGCTTAATTTGAGACAGTTACCTAGTTTAGCTAACACTTAGGCTGACAGTTTACACAATAGATAGAAAAAAAAGTTTACTTAGGTATCTAGAAATATGGTAAATTGCCACCATTGTAATATATCTAATATGGTGTATTTTTCATACTTTAGTGTTCCAATATTTCTAATTTAAATGAAATATTCTATTGAATTCGTTATGTTTTGAAGATTTACGATTTATAATTATGAGATACCTACATGATTCGGATTCGTCGTCTTCAATAGCAGTAACCTTATTTCGTGCAATTAGTTCGTCAATCAAAAACACAAAAGCCACGCTGACGGTTGCTGGCGTTTACTTATCATAGTCCCAATTGTAAAAAAAAATATTATGGCCCATTTCGGTCTCCCAATAACAGTAGCGATTGTGGTAACACTGAACATAAAAACCGTATTTACGAATAAGTCATGTTTATTAAAATAATTATATTACATACATAACTATAGTTAATCAGGGCGGCGCATCGGAAACTATTAACTAACTTGTAATCTTTTTATATTTAAATACCACTTCCTGTCTTTCGGTAGCTTACGAAACCGATCTAATTGAACAAAACCGGATTTATTCACTTAGATTAATGATAAAAAATATGAAGCAATGTGGCTATAAAAAGGTGTATATCCACTCAACCTACTAGTCTATCCACATGACGAGTAAAAAGTACTATTTGCGTGGTATGATACCAGATTAAAAAAAACATGATTGGCCATTATGGCTGACAGGTATGTCTATGCTACGATATGCTGTGAGTGAAGGCGTCATTGCCACATACAGGAAGGCCCTTTAATTATGACTTCCATAATGTTAACTTTTAATCTATACTAATATTATAAAGCTAAGGAATTTGTTTGTTTTGTTTGTTTGAACGCGCTAATCTCAGGAACTACAGGTAGGTTTTAATTTTTTTTTTTTATATTTGATAGCCTATTTATCGAGGAAGGTTATAGGCTATATATCATTACGCTAAGATCAATAGGAACGGAGCACCAATGAAGAATGTTTCAAAATCGGGAGACTTTGTTCCTATTGAGAGCTTCCGCTGTTTGCACTGCGTAAACGGTTCACGTTTCGCATAAATCATGTATGACAGAATTGTTCCCTTACTCACCTATATAAACGAAGTCGTGGGTTAAAGTAAGTGTCAGCCCAAAGTAATTGTTCCACGCGGACGAAGTCGCGGGCGGAAGCTAGTATCTTATAAAGCAATTGATATATATAGTTTTTTCTTATATTCAAAACGTCATCCAGTATATTTTTAAAAATAATAATAATAGGTAAATTACTGCACTAAAACATTATCGTTTTAATATTTATACAATCTCTTTTCTAATTTCCGTATTTTGATTTAAAAAATTGGACAAGAGATTACGAAAGCTTTTGTTACTAGTGTATGTTTCTTTTAAACTAAACTCAAAATTTTAAATTTTATAAATATTTTGAACAACTATACACAAAAGAGTTTCTAAGTTCGATGCGATTTCTGTATGTATAGTCACGCTTAATCAAAGAAAGAACCGATTTAAAAAAATGTAATGTATGAAAAAAACAAAAACACTATTAGCAAAGATGGCGCTATTCGATTACTTTCATATGGTTGCTAAGTAATTGATGCTCACCATAATGTATATTACAGTAAAACCAGCTTTTGCCCGCGATTCCACCCGCGTGTATGTTCCAATCAAACTTTTTAGGACTAAAATTAGTAGGAATTATTAGGATACCAGAAGAATATGGTAAAATACCAGGAGAACTCTTTAATAATAAAGTCACTGCATCAGGCAGTCAACATTTTGTAAAAGGTGACGACCTGACGTAAGGTGATTGTGGCTTAAATGATTTCCACTTCTAAAGATAAACTATTGTAAGATGCATGAAGGTTAGATATATTATTCATGTTTTAGACTCCCTAAATTACTCTTTTTTTAAACTTAAAATCACTGCAATTCGGGGTCACTGCTACTTTTTTCTATGCATATTGCTAAAAGACGACAATTTAATTCTAACACTTGAGACAAGACAAGACTCGCTTTATCTACTGTTTAGTGATCCCGACTGTTAAACCAAATTCGGAAAAGATAAATCTTTGTGTAATGAACACTAAATTTGGAAAAGATAGATCTTTGTGTATGAACACGAACATTTCTTGTGTCTGGGTGTAGTTTATCTATAATATGAATGTATTTAGAAATATATAAGTATGTTTATCAGCGATCTATTTACAATCGTACAGGCTTTGCATATTTTGAGATCAGAACACCGTATATGAGATGGTTTAACTTGTTATTACATAAAAATGTGTCGTGAATTTATTCACATGCGGCATTCTAGAACACGATTTCAATAACAACCTCAATAATATTCTAAAACTATTACGTAAACAATTCTTACATCTAATATCCATTAGTTTCATACTAGAAATAAACAAAGTGCACTTCGCTAAGTGTCCACTTAGCACAGGATGTTCGCGGAAGCAAAACTAGTTAGACAAGTTCTTGTACTGCGTCTAACATGTCTTAGTGTGTACTAAGCGTTGCGAGTTTACGCGTAACACGTAAATAGAACGTCGAGAAATGTCTGCAAATATTCAAGAAATTAGTAGCTATGGCACGACGCGACAAACATCTTAAGGCGCGTGGACGACATTGACAGGAAGGTGAGTGGTTTACTTTTTTATAATTTTGACTTACAGTTCAGTGAAATTTGTATCTATTATCAATTAAAAATTCCATTATTAATATATAAACGCTGCATATATCAAAAGAGAAACGGACAGGGACTGCAGTGTTTAATGAAAAGCTAAAAAAAGTGGTGCCGCCAAATTGTCATTTGCCAACATGACAACATACATTCGAATTTTAAAAATACAAACACCGCCCGCCGCAGTATACAAACGTCAGTTTTTTTCTTCTTCTTAAACAGCAAACGTAAAGAGGTGTCAGGGGACAATATTTTTTATGAAGAAAATACTTTTTCAGATCGAAAAGAACATAAGTCAACTGGTAAAAACATTGCACATACCTTAGAATATAAGCATATGATCTATAAAAACCAGTACCATATTAGTCCCAAAACTGATTTTTTAACCATTATGTAAAAATAACTATTGTATAAAAAAAAAGTAAAATTAATGGCAACCAAATAGGTTAGTATTCAAATAAAATACCTAAATATAAATGCAAATCGTTTATTAAATAAAAATTCATTAGTATCACAATCTCAAATAAATCTATAACTTACATAAAATTAATAAATATAAAACAATCCACACTAAAATATATTTAAAATAACTGAACGGCTTTTATTACATATTACTTATATTCACAAAATCTTTACCGTTTTACTTAACTTTAATATTAAATTGCTTTCATTAAATAAAGTTTGGTAAAAAAAGCTATAATTGCGGTTAATATACAGTTTTTACAGAAGACTCTTTTCAAGGGGTGTCCCAACATACCAAAACTGTATATTTAAAAAAAAACCACTTACAAAAGTATTTATTCTGATAAAAGTTACAATAGGTACCTACCTAGTTTGTTTACACTAGTGTTTCATAGTAATTAAAAAAGAGGTATTATTCATTTATAGTATACGTATGTATATCTAATTAAGACTCATCGGGTCGGACCTAATCTGAAGATTATTTAAAAAATAATAAAACCAACAAAAATGAGTTTTATTCACCTGTGTATTGTAGTAATAAAATCTCTTGCAATATTACATTCCTATTTAGATACAAAGGTCAATACACACCCACACAACACATCTACATTTTAAAGGTCGAATTGCAAATTATATAAAATTCAAACAGAGAACGCAACTTAACACACCTCAAAATTATTATGTCAGTAATGTCAAAAAAGCCCGCCAAAATATCGAAAGCATATTACAAGTATGTGGTTGTAGGTAGTCGCTGTCATATCGGTTCCACTTTCACGTAACAGGCGACTAATAGCAGGTACTTAGTTTTACATAACCGATGTGGGTAGTGATTAACGGGTGGTCAAGGCAAGAGCGGGCAGCGACTAATGATGTTGGTTATCGTTTTAGGAAACTAGAAACGGGTCTGTTATAGAGTCAAGAAACTTGTTGCCACATTTATAAGCTTATAAATATTTAGATATTGCTCTAGACTCTAGACAGAGATTTTAAAAGTATGCTCTTGTTTTCATATTTAACTAGCTTTTGCTTCTTGCATAAATGTTAAAGTAGTTAATCTTAGGTATGGTAAATAATTTGGTTATTTTAGAAATCACCTTACACGACTGCAGTCGCGTTTTAAGCCGTTGCGTAAATCACTCGCAGAATAAACAGAACATAACATACGTAATTTCACATACCAACCCAAGTTCCGATTCTCATATACTGATAAATTATATACGAGTAACATAACACGCTTTCCGCTCATAACTCATGACTCAGTACCTTATAAACTTGTCAGAGCTTGTACGAACACAAAAATCGTGTCACGGTCGACACATAATCGTGTATTGACAGCCGTGACTGTATGTAAATGTGTTAAGCATGACATTTTGTACCGATCAGCCATAAATTACGTATTGTTGTACAAAGAGCTAAATAAAGTAATGAAGTTTATGAACACATACGATATGGCTGCCGCAACCACCGCTTCCCAGAACTTTGAATGTCACTTTTGTTTTTTTTTCTACAGTGGTTCACATATATGCAAGTGCATTCTTGTATAGAGGCTATTATCCTAAAAATCAAGAAGGTTTCATATATTCAATAAGGCTCAAGACTTTTTGCGAATAAACTTTGATTTAACTCACATTAATCCAATTTTCCTAAAGTAATTGGTTTAGACACAATAATAACGAAAAAATCTATGACATATACACACATGTGAACGTATAATAGCAAAATAACACGCACAAGTTAATCGACCCGTGTCGGAAAATCTTATTAATGTCGTACTATTATGAATGTAACTATTCTATTTAATACTTTTTTTACATACACTTGTACACCGTAATTAAAAAAAAATGAAAACTGAAGTCATAAAAAAAAGTCTCTTACGAACGAGACAACATAAGATTTATTTCGAATTGAAGCTGATTGATTAAGACCAGCTGTCTTCTTAGTCAATCAGCTTCAATTAAATTAAACAAGAAATAATCATCATTCATCAGTAGAAGCCTAGTGACGGCACAAGGAATTATCAAAGCTGCCGGTAAAAGCTTGCTATCTGATCACAGCATGCCCTTAATTTATAACTTAGATTTAAAATTAAACACACAGTCAACGTTGGCGTCTAGTAATAGTCGTATGTCAGTCAAAAAAAGTCCCATGTGACCGCTTTATTGAATTGACCGGTTAGAGTGCCTCATTCTTAGGTAAATCCAGTATGTAGAATACCTCTGCCCTTATTTTAAAACTGGCTACATCTTCACTGTTAACTAATCACTATCAAGACATACAATACTTAACTAGGAAATAAATTACTTATATTTTAACCTTAAATATAACTAAATACTACTTTGTCTAAGCATGAAACACTTGTGTCAAATCAAAATTCTTCAGGTCGACGAGGCCAGTGTGTCCATTGATCATACAGTAGTATTCTGCGCCAACTATGTAGGATAATACCATAGCTCCTACAAGACTCCCCAGGGATGTAGACTTGGGGAGTAAGATTCCAGTAGCAATTAGCAGGCCCACATAGGTCATGTACCTTAAAAGATGCTTTATTATTAGTTATTACATTAATACCCTTTTATTGACCCCAGGAATATACCAGGATAAATATACGTAATAAAATATAGGGTAATGTATATCATTCATTCATTCATTCATTCATCAGATGTATATCATTCATTAGGTTGTTGAGCATGAATGGGTCAGCTAGACCAGAGAAGTGCTACACTCTCACAGATGACCAACCAACCAACAATGAACAAGTGAGAGCATCCGTGCTGTCGTCTGTCACTGGTTAGAGCGAGACCACTGATGCAGGAGTAAGTTATCGTGGTAAGTGTTTAAGCCTTATACTGAACTGACTGTCATGCCTTTTACATCCCTAAGCAGAAGGTGAAAATGCATCTCATTAAGCCACCATGCTCCGGAGAGATGGTTCAGGCTTTTCAGGTTTACTAGAGGCAAGGATATTTGTGGTTTCAGAAATTATTCCTTGGAAACCAAAAATTGACGAAGCTTTTAGCATTTCGAATGTGTCAAGCTTAAAAATGGATGACGCTTGAGGCACTTGAACGATTCCAGACACAATTGGAGAAATTGAACTGCTAGGCATTGTTTGTTTTTATGTCTTCAGAAGCTATTTCAGACGATTGTTTCAAAATGTCAAATGGTCCGTAATTTATAAAAGAAGATGGTTTGTTATCTTCAGAATCAAATATTGAAGACAATTCTGTTGATTTGACTGACTCTGGCACGAAGAGAGGCGTCTCAGGTAGTGTGTCAGTTATAACTGTTTTTGTAACATTGCTTACCACATTATGGTCAACTGGCATTATACTTTGAGCTGTGGTTACAGAAACAGTAGATTTAGTCTGCGTCTGCGTGTCTGGAACTTCTTTCAAAAGGTTTTTCTCTTTGGCCAGAGCTATGGTGGCTTAATGAAGTGCATGGTGTGGGTATAAAATCCAAATACTGTATTGCCTACATTATCAATGAGGTAACCACAACTCTCGAATTTTATTCATGCTTTCCATCGGCAGAGTATAATTACTTTGCCAGGTTCTTAAAATGAAAAAAATAAAAAAATAGACCCATTTAAATAAATGAGAAAAGTATAAGATAGTCGAATAAATTATAGAACACCATAAAAGCTTGAAGTGTATTAATGTTTATGAATGCCAATGTCTTTAAAATCTGGTTTTAAAACTGAACGAACAAGTTATAGCAAGGTCCATAATTATTATTTTATTCAATACTTTATTTTTACTTCAATGTTCTTTTTATCATTTTTTGTTTTTGTCCTTTTTGTTTTTGTCCTTAAAGTGTTTATTAAAAATCATTTCACAGGACAAGATAATAAACCCAATATTGAAATAATGTTTAAACAAATTACACAAATAGAATAATGTCAGAGAAATACATAATTAAAATAAACAATTTAAGAAATAGACTGATGGAGTCATAAACTGCATCAATGTTCAAGACGCCTTTGAAATAAACATTATAACCAAGTATTCAAACTTTTCATATAAATTTAAAATGAAAACTAAAGTTTGGTTTGTGAACTTTATGAAAGAGCGTAGATCATATCCCTAAGTGTATGTTCGTATACTGGAAAGGTCCATTCAATTTTTCGAAGAGAATAGTAATCTTAAAAAAAATTGCTTTATTGGTCCACCGGTAAATATATGTAACTGCCAAAAAGTTTTACTGGGTTTTCCTGTTTATAAAATGGAGCCTGGCAGTTGGGGTCTTAACCTCCGTATCTCGGAGGATCCCTGTTTGCAAACAGTTGTGTGACACAACATCTGCATAGTTGGTTGGTCTACATTGAGACTGGCCGCCATGGCCGCAATTGGCAAGGAGTACATCATGTTATATCGATATATACTTAAACAATTACAACATGAAAATATATATAAAAATACATAAATTATTAACCCAGCACCAAAAAGAATTCATTTTTTACCTACTCAAAAGCATGCTTTATCAGGTACCCTTATAACTCCTCGTTTCTGTAAGAAATTATACAAATTGTGGTTAAAATTGTAACGTTTCCCTCATAAGAGACGGTTACCGTCTTTCCTATTTAATTAAAATTTAATTTTATCATTCACATCCATGTTAATTGGTTTCTAGTCAAAGATATTAATTTCACCTTTGAGGTGTTAAGCTCATAAAACTTTCTATAAATAAAATTTAAAAACATTATTTCAGCAATTTTAACAATTATGTGTAATATAATTGGTTGATTGACAAAAGAGGCCCTGGCAAACGAAACCGCTGGATTAGCGGCAATAGGTTCACTACCTTTTATGTCAGATCAAAACATTGTTGAAAAGTGGATGTTTCATATGCCTCTGCTCACCCCTCCGCAGACATAGTTTGTAATAGGCTAATAAAGAAAAAAATTACCTTGTGGTTGTCAATTTTTCTGATTGATCTTCATCCTCTCTATCTGCTATACAAAACTCGCCCTTCTTTGAATATCCTTTAGCACATTTCCTGCACATATCAGGCCCGTCTCCGTGACAACTATCACAGGCCTTATCACAAGTCATACAAGTAAAGGAACCAATGGAATTCAAACAGAATTGATCCTTCGAACAACGCTCTAAGTCATCACATTCGTTAACATCTAAGCAACCTTCGTCTGAATCAAATACAAATCCTGGTCGACAGGCTACACAGTCTTTGTGTGTGCCAGCCCTACAGCCGCCCATACAAGCTCGATGGCATTGTGAACAGAGCATTTTATTATCATCCTTATAAGATGTATAGTAACCAGGCAAGCATTCATTACAGTTGTCCCCTGTATAACCGATATCACAAAGGCAAGTTCCATTACCTTTCCTGGTCCCATCACCTCGGCATTTACCATTACCACTGCATAAATTGTCATGGTCACCAGGGCATGGTGTGCAGTCTTTACCATAGTGATGTATAGGGCAACACACACGTAGATGGTCTATACAAATATATTGAAATAAGTCAGCAGATTGGTCTGGGTTCATTGCCCACCATGATTCAATAAAATCTTCAGCTTTTTCAGCCATATGGTGGCATTGGATAGAATGTTTTTTCTCTTCTTTGCATATACCATCTTGTATATCGATAAGGCGCATTTCACTCCGTCTATAAGACTGTTTCAGCTTCTCTTCCTCCCAAGCTGCATCACCACCTTCATATTTTCCTCTCGTTGTCCGCTCTAAGCCATTTTTAAATGATTCCACGAAAATTTTACACGCTTGACATTCACCCAAATTTTTGGATTGAGTTAAAATGCTAGGGTTGATGCCCGGGGACTGGGCAGTGCTCATGTAAATAGGTAATATTCCGAATGCCAAAACTAGGTTCATAATCTTACTTTTCATATCCCTCATGGAGGTGATTTCCTGGAAAGTTGAATATTATAAATATATGTTTCAACTCCAAAGTTTCAATTAATATTCTTCACTTAAAAGAGTTTTGCCCTTTCACATTATCCAAATTATTATGATCACTAATAACTACCTTTTAGCCTGGATTTATCACTAAGCACAACACTATGGTGAATTAAAAAAATACTGTAATACAAAGATGATACTATTTAAATCAGAATAGCGATTTTTCTTAATTTTCCACGTTATATTTAAGGCAAAATACTGACGTGTTTAATTCGGACTCGCCGACCGCAACTTTTGACATTAATAGTCTCAGCTGTTACCGTTGACGTAACGCCATCTTGTTACGTTTCGTTGTACGAAATAACAAATGGAAATGTAAAGCTTAAACAATAAAAAAAAATAAACAAGATTTAAATACAAATATTCTAACACGGGGAATTTTCGAAATAAAATAACGTCCTTTCCTTTGACATCTTAAATTGAATTTACCCACACAAAACCTACGTGATTTGCTAACCATAAGCGGAAAGTTTAAACAATTGACCTTACAGAATATTTCGTAAACTTGTTTACTGTTTATGTAATTATTTAGTTTTTATTTTATAAAGTTAATTGTTCATTTGCTTCTATATGTAAGTATAATTTTAAATTGTTTTCGAGTTATTAATTAATTTGTTAATTGTATTCTCGAACTTGACTTAAAATAAAAACAAAACAGAATGTGTCTAACTATCTATTGAATATAACATTAACGTTCAAACTTAATATACCTATACACTTATGAAATATAGTAAATGTAATCTTTTATTCTTTTATGACGTTAATCGCGCGCAATATTCATACAATCTGCAGACGTCTTGATTCTTAACCGCAATATATAAAGACCTTTAATGTTGATGCCCACAATAAAAGAAAACCCTGTATAACGTGGTGGACGAAATGATCGAGATGTAAAATGATGGATGATTCACTCGACAGGAATGCTATCTTCAATGTATTGATATTTGTGCGAATAATGAATGATAGTATATGTACCTCCGTGAAAAGAATCATCATTTATTTTTCCTCGCATTCGTATTGGATTTTCGATTGTTAGCTTTATCCATAACCAAGACTAATTTCGTGTTTCTTTAACAAAATGTAGCAATCAAATTGCTTGACACGAAATGCCATGTTGACACGTTTTGGGTTCCAAAAAATTACTACTCTTCTTCTACTTTAAAGTAAAGTGACAGTTAAAAACTGTTAAAACACTTAATTAAATCAAACTATGAAAATGAATTAGAAACTACAACTCATAGCAAATTTAACACACGTAGTAATTTTTGTATTCTAAGGTCGATGTTTCTTGCTTCAATAATTGACAAACGTAAGTCACCAGTAAGTGATTTCTACTTTAAAAAAGAGTAAGGTAATAAGAATTGTAGAAAGTAATTTACTATAAATATTTTATATATTTTAAAGTGTTTTAAGTACATACAATACGCGAAGATGAAATTATAACTTAATATATAAGTTTTAGGGGCTTTATGAGTTTCAGTATTTTTAATACTTTTTAAATACTTCACAGGGGTTCACTTTTTAAATACTTCAGTATAGAAAACAGCTTAGTCGATTTCAAAGCAATGCGATAGTTAAATAGTTCTGTGTATACAGTACACAGAAAAGCAAAATGGAGTATGAAAGTATTTCTAGTACTGCTAGAGCAAAAAAGTAAAAAAGGGTCTAATCTTAGCGGCCATCAGCCATATTGTAATTTCTTGCTGTAACTTTATTGAGAAGAAGATCATGCATGCATTAAAAGTCGTAAAATTCTAGAGTAACATGATGCGTAAACTTGGTTCATGCATTTAAAAACGCTTCCTGATTGTAAGTAATTTGATAAACAAAATATAGATTAGTTATTTTTTAACACTAGGTCGGTACCAATATGTATATATTCAGAGAACAACCATAAATAATACAAAACTTATAGAAAATGACGATATGGCATAAAAAAAAACAATTCTATTCTTTATGAAAAACTAAGAATTTTGATTTCCCTATTTACCTTTAAATTACCAACAAATACACAACTAACTCGTGACTAAAGTGATAATTTCTTTCAATGTTATGAGATACTCTACTCATTGGTTAAATGACAGCAATCCAGACGGACATATTTACGAACATCAGTCAACAGAAGACAAAGTATAATATTTAACTACACGTAGGTATACATAATTATACCGGCAATGATACTTGCATAATAACTTCCTGCTTTCACCGTAACAAAGGCCAGTTCTCTTGCGCGATGATAAACTAGAAACTAACACCTGCAACTAAGTATTTCGTTTCTTTTGAGTACTTTAGTACGGAAAATTAAAAATAATAAATAAAATCTAATTTCCAAGGAGAGGTTTATGACCAGTAATGCACCAGTTGATGACAACGATGATGAACAAAATAATCAACAAAGATGTCGTTTATATGCAGCGGAAAAACTACTATTTCTGTCCATCGAATAAATAAGCATCACATGACTGTTTTATTAAATGCCTAATTTTTAACAGAATATCAATCATTTTTTCGACTGACAACATTTAACCATAAATAAGACATCCTTTTTGTGAAAACCTTCTCGCTTTAACCTACTTTATACAGCAAATAATATGAATAAGTTATCTACTTTTATAATCTGTACCAGAGACCTTAATGCTTTCTGGTAAAGATTATACCTTCCTATTGCCTTTTACATTTATGAAAATTACTTGAATAAGTAACTACTGTTTACCGTTTCACTAATAGCTAATTGAATTAATTAAAAATCTTACATAACCTGTTCAAGCGTGAATACGGGGATTAATAAATGAACTTTATCAATTGTAATGGAACTTATTTACAGTATTAATTACTGTTGGGTGAAAAACAGAACAAAAAGACCAATAAATACTATCTGTATATTACGGCGATGCTAGACACAATAGCGGTGAAGCAATGTAGGGCATGAACTCTGACTAAGGATATTGTGAAAGCATTTTTAAGTTCTCTCGACATTAGGAAAAGGTTAGGCCTCTTAAATAAATTTTAGGTCTATTTTTTTATTAAAAAAAAAAAAAAATAGTTGGTAGTGATTATGACCTATGACAACTAATGTGTTATTTAAAAAAAAAAGTCGAAACGTTATTCACACACATACTTACAGTGATAGTAACGTTATCGTAAATTTAACGAAAAATTGTGGTTTAAATTCTTAAGATAAAATACATTCATTTATGGAATTAAGCAATAGGATCTATTATTGAATACAAAACCGTATAACTGTACCTTACAACAAACACGGCTTAACTTTAAATAGTACATGAAGAATTAGAGCTTACTGCAAACTGCTCTTACGTGGTATTGTATCTAAGATACCAATATTATTTCCTATCGGTTTTATAATAACTTCACACAATTGATCCTTTCAAGTGTTTCGATTCAAATCCGTCAGTAACGACTTTGACCCCGTACTGTGAAGTTGTTTACGTGAGAAACGAGATCAACTTGACGTTGATAATAATCATCGTTTCCATTTACTCATAAATGTCACCAACGTTACCTGGTCGTAGACAGGCTAAAGAACATATTATAACGGGGCTCCACCTAACTGTATCCAACGAATTCACTTAGGAATTTGATGTGTATATGATGGTATATATGAATACAAAAGCAAGGAAATTATTATTGTTTAGGTATTAGCATCCAGTTACCGTCACACACAACGTCATCTAGTTTCAAACTAAGCAAAGCTTGTGCTATGATAACTAGACTGACTGATAGAATACTTGTATACTTTTTTTTTGTAAATACATACATATTATACATAGAAAACATCCAAACTTCGAAATCAATATTTGCAGATCATACAAACATTTAATCCGACTCGGGAATCGAACCCGAGACCTCAACCTAGCAGTCGCATTCACTACCGCTGCGCCACCGAGACAGTTAGATGTGTCAGTATTATTTTAATATAAACGTTTAAGTAGCTTAGCAATTCTAGAAACTTCGCTAATGTAGAGCACAGATAATAATTGATTATAATATACAAACTTACATGTATAGAAACCTCACTAGTTGAAGACACAACCAAAAAACGACTTTGCATATGCCTAATAAAATACAAATTAGCTCGACTATAATACGAACAAACCTTACCGAAAATAATGTTCGTAACTGCACAACCTTCTAGTCTAGTGGGTAACGATCCCGACTATTAAGACGAGAGGACGTTCGTTCAATATCCACTCAAGACAAAGAAAGACAAAAAATATATAAATAAGCTTATTTACAAATGTAAAAGCCTGGTTGACGTCAATAGGTTTGGTCCCTATTTTGTATGACATGTATGGCACTAAAATTAAAGTCAGTAAAACCCTTTCGGGTACAAAAGACGTGGGCGTACATGTCACATCACAACCGAACAATCTTCATATGGAAGTCAAGTTTATTTTGATCTGTACTTCAGCTGTTTATGATAATCAATCCTGAAGTGTATACGTAAAAATAAAATTGTCCTAAGTAGCTAAGCACGCGATACTCAACTGCATTATGTTGTACCGCGCTCTCTGTCGTTAATCACAGGATTTAAAGAAACCGGTAGCATGCAACACCAGTCTGGAGGTACTAAATCAAAACGGATTAGGTACACTTTGTCACTCCTTGAAAAGCCAGACCCTTAGCCAAATGAAAGTGTTTTGCGTCGAATATCTTTCTAAAATATATAAATGCCTATATTCTCTTGTATTATCGGCTAGTATTTTGTTTTTTACCACGTGATGTAGCGTTCGCATGCCGTCCTTCCCTTATATTTGTACTAATAACGTTTACATTTGTAAAATGACAACTTGGTTAGTAGGACTGGCATTTTTAACTTTACATTGCTGGCTTTCTCTCTTATGGTAGGCGGTAAAGGACTGTTCACCCAAAACTAAACTGATTAGCCTATGGAAGTCAGCAATTCAAGACGTGAACTATACCCCTCCAGTAATCTTGGCCGGTGAAAAGTAACGAAAGAGTCGCTGAACACCTGTCTACCAGGCCATTGTATCACTCCAGGGTCAGGTGAGCTGGCTTATACAAAGCATGATTCTCCGTTAGATAAACAACTGCAGCTTACAAACACTATAGCACTTAATTTCTGTGAGAGCTGTCACTACTGTCATTTTAGAGCTTACGAGGTACATTTTAAGCGGGAATTTTATATTTATAATGTTCTATGTGATAAAACGGGCGTGTAAAGAATAAAAATAATTTCGAGAACTCTTCGTTCTTTGTTCAGGCAGTACTACTCTGGAATGTGCTCCCGCTCGAAGTCAGGATGTCCACAAACCGTTTATCATTCAAAAAGAAAGTACTTAAACTCCTTCTTAACGAGATTGAAGAAACTAGTAATGGATAGTTGGCTCAGTAGTGTACGAATATAATCTAAATGTGTGTGTATGTGTAGATTTATGTTTATATGTATATATTTATATGTATATTTATGACGTATGTATTGTATGTGTTCATGTATGTATATGTACTCATGTATGGTATACTTTCATTGTCAATGTAACAACCTCTATGCATCATCCTTACAATATTTCTATACCACCCTAAGGTTGACTGGAAAAGAATGCCTTGGGCATTAAGTCCGCCGATGTACAAAGTGCATAAAGTGTAGATATATCACTTGTTCAAAGTTACTTTGTCGGTTTCATAGCCATTTGTCACAGAGATCAAGGTATATTTCAAGGACTGTAGTTACTTTTTAGTTGACTACACGAAAGAGAACGCGTAAAAACAAATCACATGAAACCTGTGTTGCCAAAAATAGGCACCGCTAAGAGCTTGCCATGAGACAAATTTGTGTGCTGTTTAGTTAGTTTTAGAAAATTACCCACGTCTACGTTATTGTTTTCACAAGTTGTGAGAAAGCTACTTTTAATATTTTAAGAGTACGTTTTAATTTAAATATTTGACTGTTCTATTCTATTGTGTCCCGCTTTTTGTGTAAAAAGGTTTTAATACCAGATTTAATCTCATTAATAATCTGGTAACATAGTTTATTTTGCTTCTGATTTCAAATCTAAAAATTATCTTTAGAATATTTGTAGCACAAAATAGAAAAAAATCGCTTATTTATGGGTCGCGCCGGTAGTTCATTGAAGAGTAGCCTTAAAAGCCCGTACTCAGCCTTTATCTTGTATCACTTGCTTTACCATTAAGGATGTACCAGATGACCGGACAACCCATGTTTTATTATAGTTTATTTTTGGTACTAAAGGTTAGTTAGGTGGTTAGTTACAATAGTAACTAAAGAACCTAATTACTGCTCAATCAATGTGCATCCGTAACCTTGATTACAACTTTTTCGTAGCATCAGTAAGATTATTACATATTATTCGTTACTTCTTTGACTGTTTAAAGAAAACTCACACACTAGGAATAAACTTTGTGTCATGAGGGATTACACAAACATACATAAAATAGATACAAACAACACCCAGACTCAGAAACAAAAAGTTTTATCCCATGCGGGGTTTAAGTCCACAACACTCAGAAGGGGGCATTCCCTACTCGTCATCACCGATTTCGCTCAAAGGACATATAGGACTTGGTTAAAGATGAAATTATCCAAAGTGGGAACTCCAGATGGCCAAGTGTTGAGAAAAAAAAGTTTTGCGCGACTTTTTCACCATTTAAGCTATAAATTTTAAGAGGTTTACCAACCAGTAGTTGGTGTAGTGGTTAAATCTGCGACTAGTAATCTCATGGTCGTGAGTTCGATCCGCCTCGGGAGACTTTTTTTAATTTTTTTTTATTAATTTTTGTAGTTTTTCAAGTATATTTTTCTATGGAGATGTTGAAACAACGATGTGACTGTAAAAATGCGGCGTTTATAACGTGTGCGAGATGTAGAAATAATTATTGTTTTTCATATTTTTACGATAAATATCACCCTGACACATGTAAATCGAATGTTAACGAATAAAACTTTTAATGTTCATGTATACGTCTGATAGTACGCGCTTCAATTACAATCACTTATTAAATAGTTTGCAATCCTAATATTTTACCTTTTCTGTGCCTTTTACGTATAAATAAATAAATAAAATAAAATATTCACTTCTTTGTTTAAATGAGAAAAAAATAATAAAAGAACTTCAAAAAAGTATTTTTTTTTAATTTCAATAAAAATTAAAAAAAACTTTACAATACAAATTAAAAAAAAATTAAAAAAAAATTGAAAAAAGTCTCGCCAGGCAGAATCAACTCACGACCATGAGATTACTAGTCGGAGTTTTTAACACTACGCCAACTATTGGTTGGTAAACTTCTCAAAATTTATAACTTAAACGGTGAAAAAGTCGCACGAAATTTTTTTCTCAACGCTTGGCCATCTGGAGTTCTCATTTTGGGTAATTTCATCTTTAACCAAGTCCCACATGTCCTATAAATTTGAGCGAAATCGGTGATGACGAGTAGGGAATGCCCCCTTGTCAGCGCAGAAGGACACCGCGAAGTGACCTCTTAAACACTACGCTATCCGAGAAACTTTTCAAGATTGTCAAATACTGTATTTGTATTGATCACAACTGTAGACATAACTCACTTAGCGGTATACAAGCTACACACGAGCGATCAGTGTGACGTGCGTCCTTTTTACCGCGTGACGTATGTCCGTGTGGTGACCACTTCTATTCATCCCATGAGTGTCGTAAGAGGCGACTAAGGGAGCAAACTACACTGGACAACGCCACTACATGGAGAAGGAAATCTTGAAACAAGTCCTATATCAAACCGTCTGGCCAGCGCGGTGTAGTAGGCCGAAAACCTTTTTCCAAGGAGAGGCCAATGATGATGACGACATCTTTTCACGGTAAAGAGTTAATGACAGCTTTGTATAGTATAACTCTTTATGTATAGTTTAAAATTTTATATTTATATTGCACAGGTAATGGATATATCCAGCTTCAACGTTTATTTACTAGACATTCGCTAAGTGCATCGATACGGACGTTTTTTTTCTTTTTTGTGTTTGCAACACACTATTTTAAATGGAGCGTGTAAACTCTACAGTTGCTCACCGTCATTTTATTAGTGTACACAGAAACCACACACTCGGCCAATAACAATAAAACCAAAGTCAGTAATGTTATTGTCTATAAATTCAGGATGTAAGTCAATTGAATTTGTAGTTTATTATCTGAACTTGGTTGTCTACGAATAAATTTAACATAAATATACTTATGTAATTATGTTTATTTAGCTTGTCATTTCTTTTGATACCATAGACTCAATTATGCATCCCTAACTCAAAATCGAAATTGAGTAAAACCTCGACGTAAAAAAAACGAATTCAGTAACTTTTTACTACAGGTTTGTAATAAATGGTTATAAAGTAAATATAAAAATAAAGATAAATAAAAAAAACCATTGACTGTTGTTGGAATATGCACTTTAAGTTCTGAGTGGGTTTGCGGCCCACAATTCACACACTTCATTTTCCATTTTATTAATGGTTTATCGTATTAATACAACAGTACCTGCTCTATGCCTCGCGAAGGAAACTATTTGTACTTTTTTGCAATGTCACACAGCTGTTTTAAAAGCGAAAAGTTTATTTTTAAGATGTGTATCTGCCTGTGTGACTAGAGTTACTGAGCGGTCTATCTCACGCGATGTTTCACATATTTATTTAAAGTAATTTCTGTCAATCGAACTGGAAAGAAAGAATAAGAAAATATAAGGAGATGTGCTAAATTATTTCATTATCTCACTGTTTATAGTTACTACTTCCCAACATTAACAATTAAAAATGGGCTGCGAAAAGTGATCACCTAACCTTATCGTAGTTTTTTCTCTATAAAATTCAGACAACTTTCAAAATTCTTACTCCTGTTAGGAAATCTAGGTAATTAGGTACTATTCTAATTTTGAAATAATGAATACTCGTAGCATACAGTATTATTACAAACTGGAACTCACTACTAGCCCACGTGTTTCACTCCAACTATAACCCCAGGTCTTTTAAGCGGAGCCTGAAAAAGTATCCCACTAGGCCACCGTAGTGTGGGTCGCCATCCTGAATTGTCTGCACTCACATTGAGTATAACGACCACCGCTCTTGGATTCTATTCATGCTTTTCATTAAGCAGAGTAGAGTCACTTCGGTAGACCCAAAAAAAACACATTCAATTTGGTGTCATAAAATATTTTACATCTAATCTCATATCTCAGAATGTATAGTAGTTGAAAGCATATTCACGATGTACAAATGCTTTCGGACCACATTTTGCGGGAGTTACTATGTTTGTGTACTCCACAATACATTTTCATCTGATGCATCTACCTCTCACTATCATCTTGAATGGGTAAATTAAACACAGTATAAACTTAATAGGCATTTACTGTTCAGGTGGTACCAATATTCACAGTATTTGTCTCCAAGAGCTTGAGTTACACGCTTGTACTCGCTTTGTTACTCAGAGTCCACTTGACATTCTTTTGTGAGTTCCCAACTCTGTGTATAAAAAGCGGCGTCGTCAAAAATAGTGTTGCCACATGAAGGCTACAATTTCTTTAATCTTACTTAATAGACAGTAAGCTTCTTAAAATAACTAAAATACAAGTAAATTTAGAGTTCAATATAAACGGCAAAATGCATAAGAGTGGGCGATAATTGTAGAAAAGAGCTTATACAGATATACTGGGGTGTGTATGTAACACGTCGAACATAAAAGAGTCGCATAACTGTAATTCAAACTAACTGTTGCCGGTAAATTCTTGCCTTTTAACCCAAATAACAATTAATATTAATATAAAATAGTATAACAGTAAGTAATAGTAATAACCTAAGCTATTCTGGAACAAGCCAGTCTTTATTTTTAAATCAGTTAGGCCATTTAGTTACAAGCGAAAACATGGACGTGAATGAGGTACGGACTGCTAAGGCAGAGTCCATCAACAGCCTTTAACAGTCTACTGCTGGACTTAGGCCTCTTCTTAGCAAGGAGGTTTTGCCTACGTCTGCCAGATGGATTGGTATAAGGTTTACATCAAGTTTTCCTACTCTTTACAGTGATGTTTTCTTACATATTTTGTTTCCGAAGTCGTCTTTTACAACACCCATGGAAAGTATAAGAGTGGTAACACTATATTCTTAATTCATCACGGAGAAGCCAGGGTTCTTGACCCCAATCAAAATAAATAAACGTGAATTGAACAAGATCATATTTGTTCTGTGTCTAAGCGTAATTTATCCATAATATATTTATATTTAGAGATATAAAAGTGTATGTAATCGACAGTCTGGTAACCATAACATAGTATGTACCTATGCCTGTCACTGGTCTAGAGTATACCTCATCAGATAACAATGTTCGAGTTGTGACTACAATAATAATAATATTTTCAACATCTGGCACAACGTCATCTAGTCCCAAACTAAGCAAAGCAAAGTAAATACATACATATTAGACATAGAAACACTCAAACTCCGAAACAACATCATACAAACATTTAGTCTGACCGAGGCACCAGCTGCGCTACATAAAATATAATACCACCATTAATAGCAAATAATTGCCAGATCGTTTCTCTTAATGAAACTTATTAAAAGGTTGTTACATATCTAACTTAATGAGTGAAGTTGTGTTTAAGAAATACCTCGGCCATAAAAACGCGTCTCCAAGAAGCTTAATAGCCGTCATGTAAGGATAGAATGATAAAAATAAAGACATAAATTAAATATGTTCTCTTTTACTTCAAGTTATACGTGCATTGTATCATAAATTATTGACATCCGACGCAGGTTGTAAACGAGAACAAACCGCTTGGATGTTTTAACTGCAAATTTATTTTCAACAGTGAACTTTAAATAAGAGTTCTCTATGGTTTAATGGTAATGAAAACTGACGCTAATAATTGAACCAATTGTTAGTTGGAATTTACGGTAAATACATTAAACGATGCGTCTTTAGAACACAGTGAATGTTTGAGGTTTTTTTTATTGTAAACAAATGTCCATAGATAATTGGTAATGCGTAAAATAATTTTAGAGGTGTATCCAAGTGATGATTTTTTTCTGTAAAGTTTATAAACGAGAAATAATTATGGTCGAACTTAAAAAAATAAACAATTGGAAATTAAAACCTTGACTGAATATTACAGGGAAAAGGTACGACTAGATAGGATTGTGCTGACTGTGTGGATGATCGTGTTTCATGTTCTTCAAAAATTAGAATCTTGGCATTTTTCGTTTTACATCTATTTCATTTTCATCTATTATATTTTTGGATAAGAAAAACCTCTTTGTCTTACTTCCACTCCTACAGATCTTTTTTAAAACCTAAAATTAATTTTAGAAACAAGAGTGTTATTGGTTGTTCCAATTCTCATATTAAATGTTTGGAGATATATAGACATAAGAAAAGAGGAGATCAACCAACTTACTAATCGAAAATTTTATACGACAACTATTCATCTTTAAATATATACAGTTTATATCTATGCTCTAAATCAATAAAAAAAGCTACCGTTCATTCTTAGGTTCTATTCACAGACAAACAATATATATCTGATCAATTTTTAATTGGTTAATATCTGATAATGATTTTCCAATGAACGCGATGATGTAGCGCTTTTCGACAAAGCCTCTTTAATGCGTTCGATCTTTAAATATGATAATCTATGGAAGCTCTACAAAGGCTCACTCATGATATTGCCGCCAAAAAAATATAATTACCTTCAGATCTAATTTATAGTGAAAAAATATGTGTGTATTAAATAGATTAAGCTGCGTATCTAATGTTTAATTCGGTTGCTCGTCTAATCATGATTTTTTTTTTCAGACTTCATTTAAAAATGTTACAAAACGCAAATAAAAATTGTAGATTATCCCGAAATGCTTTAAATATGAAACTTCCAATATCAAGTCATTGTGTAATGGATGTAGATATCGATTTTCACAACTGTTAACCCTTTTAAAAAACGTTTACAAAAACTAATGAAAGATTAATTTAATAATATAACATAACATTTTCAAAAAAAAAAAATCCAATCAGTGATTTTTTTTTATCAAGGATACATAAAACGGCTGACCTAAATGCTTGGTAGGTCTTTTAGATCACCCGCTACTCAAGAGTTACAAGTGTTCAGCTGCATCAACCTTCAGGACGGAGTTATACCCTTTTCTTAAAGGTTCGAAAGTCCTATCCGAAAATACCGGAGGCGATAATTTATTCCACAGTACAATGTCTAGCAGCTCGTTAGCTGTATAGTCACGGTTGCCTTTATAACTCACACTCAATAACCTGGCACAGGGAGAAAGGTACGAACACACAATTCTGCACCAATTATTTTGTAGAACATCGATACCTTGCCATATTAAATACAAATAGACTGAGATAAATACATATTTATACTTAATTCTTACAAATAAATACTGTTTACTTCGGCAAAATTCATGGCATCGGGGCTTTTGAGACTACTTTATGCGAGTAAAAAGTAAGTACAACTTTATACTCTACTTGACAGATATTGTTTGGTAACTGTAGAACTAGTATAAATACCTGCTCTTATACTAGGGGTCTGTCAATGTGGTATATCCAGTCTTCTTATCGATCGTATTTATCTATTTATATACGAGGTCTGTTTTCATACGTAGTCTATATATGCAAGTTAATAATTTATATTTTTTTTAATTAACGATTCTTTAATTCACAGATCATTTTTTTTTTCTTTTTAGTTATCTTTGTCCATCCAAATGTTGCCTGTAATACAACTTGTTTTAGCAATAAGGCCTCTTTTTATACATATAGTTTCTGTGTACCTAAATATTTTGAGATACTTTAATTTTCGCTTTTGTACTAGAGTCTATTTCTATTTCATTCTTTTGAAACTGTAACATTAGCTGTTTTGGTATCTTATTATATCTCCAGTTACTCTGTGGTCCTGTTTAAATATCAATGTGCTGCATGGAATATTTTATTTCATCCCGCATTCCTAGTCAACTATAGACATTTTCAAGTATTTCTTTTCAATTGCAAGTTAACTGATCTTAAAATCAAAGCGCTCAATGATTTTTATGTATCAGATCGTATCAATTTTCTCAAAGAGGTACATTATATTAATATACTAGCTTCCGCCCGCGACTTTGTCCGCGTAGAGTAGTTACTTTAGGCTGACGCTTACTTTAACCCACGACTTCGTTTATATAGATGAGTAAGGGAACAATTATGTCATACATGATTTATGCGAAACTTTAACCGTTTACGCAGCGCGAACAGCAAAAGCTCTCAATAGGAAGAAACTCTCCCGATTTTGAAACATTCTTCATTGGTGCTCCGTTCCTATTAATCTTAGCGCGATGATATATAGCCTATAGCCTTCCTCGATAAATAGGCTATCCAATACAAAAAAAAAAATTCAAAACTGACCTGTAGTTCCTGAGATTAGCGCGTTCAAACAAACAAAACAAACAAACTCTTCAGTTTTATAATATTAGTATAGATATAATATAAATTATGATTATATATTTAATTGTGATTTATAATTAGCCTAACTTATACAACCTCGACACCTCTATTTTACATTAATCGTAAAAAGGTTAATATATTTAAATGTCATCAGTATACTTTAAAATAAAATCCACCCACTCGTCAGCTACTAACCAATACCTATATAAAATGGTAAACCTTAAATGAAACAATTTGAGTGTTTTGTTTTTTTTTTAAACTGTAAATAACGAGAGAACTAGCAACTTGCTAACAAGGCCTATAGTTCTGTGCAAAACAAACACAATTTATGAGTATCGAAGGCTTTACATTAAAATACTTTGTAGCCGACGTAGCCGCAGTTTCTTGAGTCACCGCCACCAGTCTGACGTCATGGTTGCAAATGCCAACCGGCTTGGCGAGGTCTTGCGACAACTCAACCATACCTACTGCTACGCGCTTTGCGATAACTACTAAGATACATAGACAATATTTAATGGACATAATGTACGACCGGTTTATGCAATTTAAAGAGGTCCGTGATTTTACAAAAAAAAAAAAAAATTCTTTCAAACCCAGTAGGTAAAACTTTTCACCGCTCGTTGATAAAAGTAAGGTTACTGATATGAATCTTGTCTAGTCTTGTTATGAGCTTAGTAATTGATAATTAATCTTGTTTTAAATATAGTTGGCGCGGGCGCGTATTACTGTGTGCGGCCGGCAAGTAATTAACAAACATGATTGCAATAAAATTATAGCATTATGTCTTCATGTAGACTACCTAACAAGAAATTATAATTTACATATAAGCTTATTTATGTAATCGTTTTATCATTATATTGGGTCATTAATGTTACCTTATCTAGATCTGTTTTTTTTTAACACCAATTATTATCTTCAATAAAAAGTGGCTAATTGCGAGTCATACTCGCGCATGAAGGGTTCTGTAGCAGTGATTTATGACGTATTAAAAAACTATTAGATCTCGTTCAAACCAATTTTTGGTAGAAGTTTACGTTGTACTTTATATATTTTTTTTTAGTTTTATCATTCTCTTATTTTAGAAGTTAAAGGGGCGACACAGTTTACCACTTTCGAAGTGTCTCTCGCACAAATTATTCAGTTTAGAAAAAAATCATATTAGAAACCTCAACATTATTTTTCAAGACCTATCTATAAATATCCCACACATGTATGGGTTTGATGAAAAAAAATCAGTTTCAGTTCAAAGTAGGAGAGACCCCATTTTCTTTTTATTTTTGTGAAAATCTTAATGCAGTTTACAGAATACATCTACTTACCAAGTTTCAACCAGTATAGTTTTTATAGTTTCGGAAAAAAAAGTAGCTGTGACATACGGACGGACAGAGACAGACAGACATGACGAATCTATAAGTGTTTTTTGTCATTGGGCTACGGAACCTTAAAAAAGTAAAAGGAGTACAGTACCGCTGTTTATATTGTAGATAATTAAGTAAAATAACTGTTGATTTGTCTATGAACAAACATTGCACTCGAATACGTAAAATAGATCTGTATAATACATTAGTATTGTTCACCACAGAGTAATAATTATTTCCACTCTTGACAAATGTGCTGTCCAATACTCACATAATTTTAGAATTCGAACAAGATTTTGAGATTTTAATATAAGTGCAGATATTCGTATTGTCTATGGATTTCAGTAATTTCATAATTGGAATTCACCGTCTGCCTAATTTACACGATAACTTCACCAACTGCAATCTCAATACTGCAACCTACGCTCATGTCCTCTTAATTTATCTTAGAGTTTCACTTTTAAAAACGATAATATTTTTCCATTTTCATGTTACATAATGTATACTAGCACTTTAATTTTATGGTTACGGACAACATCTCCATTCTTCCAACGCGAAATACAATAAAACCTCAATGTTACAACTTACACTGCCCGTAAAACGAAACGGGACTATAACTCCCGCCACAGAGTTAATATCAATGCCCGCCAATTTCATTCACCATGTAGGACGACTCCCATTTTAATTTACTTATATATCCTTTTGTTTTTACTTTATTATTATATAATATACATTATTTCCTTTAAGTTTAAAATTGATAAAAATCTTTGAAATATTTGAAAAGTAAAGAAAAGAAACTTTTAAGTAGATTTACGCTCATAAACTCATAAGGCTCTAGATATGAATTACCTGACGACTGGGACCATTATTCAAATAAGGTATATTTGCATCTAGCAACCGTGGGTGCGCCCACCGAAGTCAACATACATTATGGTTGCGTAAGGCTTGTGTTAGTGCAGTCGTTCGATTAATCCTGCTCCGTGATTTTGAATTGCTAATGAACGAGGTCGAAGCAAATAGTTGAGTGAAGGGCTAAAGTTACACGAAACGATATCAGTGTCAGTGCACACGGCGTCCTTTGTTTAAAAAAATAGATATAGCTCAGTTTCCTCCGAGCCTTTATTCCAAACTGGGTTAGGGTCAGCTTTAAGTGCACTATGATACGGTTGACTTTTATTTTTTTATGCGGAACAACTGCCATCAAACCTCCACAGCCCACTACTACTCGCTGTACTACGCGATATCCAAATTCACCGACGGCTCAAAGTGCTCTAATAAACGAAAAAAGAAAAAAAAAATGTATGAATAACCTGGCTAGAATTGCTTAACTTAGTCACGAGCCCGTCGTAATAGATATATCTCAGTATGATTAAAATGAATTTGTCTTTTTAATTCGGTTCCTCATGTCGTGTGGGTGTTGCCATGTAGCTCTGTCAATTCTAAAATGTCAAATTATTTATCTGTGGAAGCGCTTAGTTAATAGATACAGTAGTTGTCACAAATTTTAAATAAATTAACATATGTTTTTATGTTTTCAACGAACATATTTTTATCTTAAGTATTTGTTATTTAAATATTAAAGTATAGATCAATTCGAAAATACACGCGATGAGATTGTAAGATTAAGCATTTGTAATTGGTAATATACTTCAATAATAAATATCCTATGTCCAGCAGTGGACGCATTTTGACTGAGATGATGATGATCCAAGACGTACTCAGACACACAAACATAACGGGTATTTTTGTTTTGTTATTTGTTAAATTGTATTTTTGTTTGTATTGAATAAGCTCAAAAACTACTGGGCCGATTACAAAAAGAATTTCATCATTAGAATGCTCTATTATCCCTGAGTGATATAGGCTCAGGTTTTTCTTTGCATGATCGAATCAGGAATGAGGAGATCCGCAGACGAACAAAGATCACCGATATTGGCAGTAAAATTGCTAAGCTTAGATAGCAGTGGGCACATTACACGCAGAACCGATGGCCGATGGGGCCATAAAGTTCTGGAGTGGCGAACGCGTACTTTGAAACGCAGCATCGGTAGGCTCCCCACAAGCTGGTCCGACGACCTGGGAAGGTCGCGGGAAGCCGCTAGATGTAAGCGGCACGTGACCGGCTGTTGTGGAGAACCATGGGGGAGGCCTATGCCCAGCAGTGGACGACTTTTGGCTGAAATGATGATGATAATGATGATGATGATGATGATGATGATGATGATAATGATGATATAGGCTCTACTTTAACCTAGAAAAAAATAAGAACCCTACTAGAACTTTAATAGTGTAACAAAAAAGGTAAATAAATTGCTATGAAATGGTTTCCATCGCATACACTGTGGCAACTATTACTAATAGTTATATATAGCCAATATTATGACAAAAAATGTTCTACATTATTAAAGAACTACAAAAAATTTCACAACCATGTGGTAACGGATTAAGAATACAGTGTTACCACCCCTATTGATCCCGTGGGTGTCGTAAAAGGCGACTAAGGGAACAAAGTATACAAGATAACATCATTACTAAGAGAAGGAAAACTTGGAACAAACCCTATTCCAACACGTCTGGCCAGCGTGGTATAGTAGGCCAAAACCTCCTTGCTAAGGAGAGGCCTATGTCCAGCAGTGGACTGTAAAAGACTGTTGATGAAAACCTTCACAATGCCGTATATCCAACTACAGTAGTTAAGTCATTGCAACTATAATAACTTTGTTACATTTTGAAAGTTGATAGTAACGCCATCTAACATGACGCCATGTTATCCATACCTTTGTGTCGATCCTTATCTAAATAAGTTATTTCGTATTCAAGAGTATTTATATATTTGTAGATTACTTTTAGTTATAGATTTGATATGGGCAGCTATTCTCAACGTAGGTCAGCCAACTGTATAAGAGATATTATAATGTACAAGTGTGTATGTTTATAATCCAATGGGACGGTTATTTGACACGACTGGAAGAAATCAGGACAGACCGCCATACGTGCTTTCCAAGGTACAAGGGGTTAAGACCCCAACTTGTAGACACCGAACTGTTTCTGATTTGAGAAATGTCTATTAGACATTTCTCTAGTCAGAAATATCTATTAGACATTTCTCAAATCAAAAAATATCAATAACACTTTTTTTGCCCGATACTGGAATCTAATCGGGGCCCTCGTGATCCAGAATCGTATGCAGTACAGCTAGATCAATGAGGCAGTGAGTCTAGCGGCTTTAAAAAATTAAATAATCTTAAAACATTACACAGCTAAAATAAAAACATTGAGAATAAAACCAGGTTTATGGATTAGTAAAATATAAACTGCACTTTAAACAATTAAATTACTTATGTTCGTTTATTCCAAAACGTTCAAACAATTAACGTTCACCCATGCAAAGCCGGGCGAGCTGCTAGTTAAATATATGTGGAAAAATATGCGCAGTGTAAAATTACCAACAACCAACACAGAAAGTGACGGCTTCCCATAAAGCTCAAACTCAACTTAATGAAAAGTAATCAACCTACACAAAACATTCAACAAAAAGAGTCATTTCGTTACAATTTTTCATTTTCTTTGAACACCGAGACAAAGTACCAACGCGGTACTTTTTACCGTCTCATATCAAATCCCCGGGTAACCTGTAGGTATAGCCTAATAAATAAGTCACGTACTGACATCCTGCGTGATACGTCGTCGTCCATAAAAAAATGCGCTACAACTAATCGTCGGTCATTGCACTCTCTAGCTGTTTCGTTAAAATAATATTCTTTAATATGGTAGTCCAACTGTTACGGGAAAGACAAGTTCTATATTGTCGCGTCTACACTCGACTATATGTACACAAGTGTGCGTATTCTTGTAATATTGCCTAATTTAGCGCCAAGCTCGAACAATAGACTGTTCCACATTTAAAAAAAAGCCTAAAACAAAATGGCCCCATCTACACAAATCATTGAACACATCGGCATCCATTACTTCGCATCGTGTTATTTGCCTAAGTGGCCTGGTGCGGGATAATAAGTTAGAGAGAATAGCCTTAGGTTACGGCCATCTTTGTCTGGACCTCGCTTCGGTCATGACACCTCCAGGCTGAACTAAAACGTAGTCTAATTTTCCACAGGTAAGTTGCCATGTAATAAAATTGTAAATTCTAATACAACAGTTGTTGGAAGATTCTAGAATTACACAACATTTTATCGTTATTAGTAATTAAACTGGGGTGTGCAACCAAGCGTGTTGACGAATTCGTTAATTTAAAAAAAAAGTTTCGAACTCTCGGTGACATACTCGTTTTATAATTTAATCTATGACAAAGTTTTACCGCCTAAATAAAAAATATTGATGGGTGCCAACGGGCGCCTCGATAACTGGCAAGTACTTAATGATGTAAACTATCATATTCGCAAGTACATTAAAGGTTTTTTGTATGTCCTTATTGTATCGCTTTGTTCATTTATGAACACACCACTCGAGAATGTGAGAATCATTTCTTTCTGAACCATTTTACTTTGACGCGCGTCAAAGTTATTTTGACATGACTGTGTTTGTCGGCGAGACAGTTGAAGCAATCATAATAATAGAGGTTAACTTATATTAGACACATAATTAAGTCATAAAAACTTGGTTGTTTTTTTTACTTTGTATACACATGCCCATCAATGTTATGATGCAGACAAGCTCGACTTGTGGTTTACGGGGCATTTTTAATAGTACTTCGGATTTAGTAAAAAAAGCTCATTAAAATGGCTTGCTGAAATTTAAATGAATTTTGCTAATTGTTATTGTCATCTTATTCATAAATGTTCATGCTAAATAATGACGTTAATTGTAAAATTCCATGTGTTATGACACAACCTGATTTGTGAAAAACTATACGAGCTTCTTAATAAACTTTAAAAAAAAATAGCATCGTTAGAAAAAAAAAGTGTAACGATTCTTTTTTTTATTGGACAAGTTAGTTTGAAGACAGTTTATTAGAAAAGTGTAATTTAGTAATTAAGTCTTAGTAGTTTTACAATCATATTTCCTTGTAATGTTTTTTTATCAGATAGAGTATCTTATGTTTTTTATATCCACAGTCATAGGTACCATTATATAAAATCTGTTATATGATTACAAAGAAATATTACAAAAAAAGTAATTGTTCCTTAAAAAGCCTTTTCTAGAAACTTCATTTGCGGTATTCGTCGAAATAATCGTATCTTTTCAAGGGATGTAACTATATTGTAATGTTACTGCTGCAGCACTTCAGTATTCCGAACACCTGGAGGCCTACCTGGTTTTATGTATGAAAGCCAACTTGAATACTATAGCATTGTGAATTGATTTTGTTATGACGTAAACAAAACGACTGAACATTGCCAGATTAGAAATTTGACATAAGTTACCAAAATATTAGTTTTAATGTGCCACTTACATTTTAAAATATTGATCCAATTAAATGTAATTATTATAAATATATATTTAGCATATTGAAATAAAGAGTTACTTTTAAGTATTAAATGACCTAGCTACAAATAAATCAATTTAATAACCATTTCTTTTGACCACATTAAAAAGTTATCGCTTTCGTCCTGTTTAAAAAAAAAGTAAGGCACTGATCCCAAATTTTTATTTACCACGGCCACCGCCTAGTCACGTTGAATTATAAAGTTATCTGTGCAGACGAAAAAAGCCGCCATGACAGCAATAAAAACTTTGTGCTTCTGATGTACATTTAATTTGTTTCTAAAGAGAAGAACCAAAATCTCATTACCATCGACCTTTAACGACTTACTCTCAGAATTAGCTTCTTCAATAACAACGGAATTGTAAAACCTTTATGGTTTGAGGTTAGTGTTGAATTTAGAACTCTAGCTGATTTTCCTTTTTGTTAAATCCAGATAAATAAGTGTTGTGGGAGATACTATCCAATGTTTTAAAGAAACTTATAAACTATATGAAACGGGAGCCAGGATATTATAAATCCAAAATTCTTTCTTATTTCATTGAACTTTAAAAAGCAAAATTTTAAACGATTTCAATTTTAAGATAAAACAGAAAATAGGATGAATAGGGTTTCCACCAAGAACTTAAGGACCCAAGCCAACGTGTCACCTGCTAGTGATGCATCTGCTGATTAAAGGACGAGGCTCTGGTAAACAAAACATCCCTATTGGTGACAATAGGATCGCTAACTATTACGTCGGACCAAAACACTGGTGAAAAATGGGCATTTAATTTACTTCTGCCTGCCCGTTTGGTGAAACAGGCGTGACTTTAGGTGTGTATGTATGTACGCAAAATATTGAATGAACCGGCAAACTTCGCAGTATTCAGTTTAATATATGCAGAGATAACATTAAAAAAAAAAACAATTTTCTTGTAGCTTAGCCCGATATTAAACTCCCGCCATTTTAAAGTCGTCGCGGGCGCATCCGAGAGGCGGAACTCAAGTAATAGGCGCATTCCGCTGACGAGCCTGTGAATGCCGAAGTACTTACGATCTTTGAATAGCTTAGGAAACCATTAACGGCCTGCGCTTTAAAACTCAAAGAATCGAACCTTTCCTTTGTTTATTGGTAGACAAGAGATTGAGAATTTTATTACGATTTAATTAGAAAAAAAGACGACACCGTTTCTTTAGTTTTAATGTCTTGTATTTTTCTTCTTTATTGGCAATTTATGTTAACTAACATTTCTAATTACTGTACGTACCTATGTTATTCACTTCACTTCACTTCAAAAAGAAACATTGTAAAGTACACTATACATACACCAGCTGTCATCGTTACTTTCAATTCGCGAGTATTTTAATTAAAAAACAAAGTAGTGGTAAGTACTTAGCTTATTATCCGTTAAATTAAATCATTGACAATGTTCATAACCATTCACAATTCCAGCAGCAGTGATGACTTATGAAAATAATTACAATACTTCCAAACATTCGCGTGTAGCATTTAATTATATGTACATACAAAAATATTTGGCAATGTAGTATATAAAAGTAAAGTTAATTCTTAAATGTACAGTTTGGATCGTTTAAGTAAAAATAACAAAAGGTTTTAGCTTTTTTTTGCATTTATCCCGCCACACTTACATCACAAAGGTTAAAGATAGATAATACATACCATAAACATTAAATATCAGCCGAATAGACATCCTCCTTTTACAGAAAAAAGTTTTGGTATCAATTTACTCGTAAATTAACCGAAATATAGTTTTAAAACAATAGACAATTGAACAATAAAATGGCTACTACGAAAGAGATGCGGTTTCTATAAAAGAATTAAATTAACTGTAATGGCATACCTAATCCATTATAGTTCTACGGAACGCGAACGTTAGAAAGGGTACGACGATCACGCTCATGCGCACTGTGGTTCAGAAACGCCTTCGTAATGGCGATTTGCTTAGAAAGTTTATATCAAACTATGAAAAAGAACTCTAATAATTTATAAAAAAGACAACCACCAGTATTAAAAAAGAAACTCAGATATACCAGGATATCTTTATCATAGACAAAGAAATACGCGAATAACAGCCAACAGTATAATCTGAAACGTTTATATTGTCGTAGTTAATACTAAATAAGGACCTTAGGTCCCAAAGGCCATACTGTTAGAAGCTTCTAAATAACCCAAGCCCTAAGAATGTATGTTTTATGAGCCAATAGTCTTAACTTCCAATCTAATCTTATTTTATGGCGGGAATCCAAAATCTGTGGAACAGACCACAGATTAAAATGATGTACAGTTCTTAGTTTCGACGGCTTCATTGAATATTTGTTAAGATATTAATTATTTTTATCGTTACAGTCGTTAGCTTAAAATATGTATATGCATTTTGTACGCAATTCTGTGCATGATTTATGATTATTACTAAGTTACGTTGTAGTTACTTTGTTTGACTCGTGAATGATGTCAAATAAGGAAATTAGATAACGGGTGTGTACATGTAGAGATGCACATTAGCCTAGCCGATTTCGGCAACGGTGGCCAGTCTCAAGAGCCACGTCTCAATACTTCATTCGTTTCATTTATAATCTGGGTTTGACAGTTTTCATGTTTTTTGCCCGAAGACTTGTAAAGTTTCTTGTAACTGTCTCTTTTAGATCTCCAAAGGGATATAATTTTTGTTTGACAAGATTTAGTCTCTACAACTTAAGAAGTTCCCGTTTTGTAGTTTAACCTTAAAGAAGATTATTTTTAGTTTAACTTTCTATGAAGTGTTTTGTGTTCCAAATATTGCTACCCTGAGAAGATAATTGTGTTAAAAAGAAAAACATAAGAATGAATACTAAAATTATCTCTTATAAGATTACTTACAGATTTTTTTAGTTTCCAGGGCATGTTCAGATTCGATCAAGAGATCTAAATTCAGCTTTAGTTACGGATTCAGCCTAAAAGTAAGAGAATCTTTCGGCAGTGCTGAAACTCCAGGGTTCATGAATTGTTATGTGTCGTTCAGTGAACTTCGCGGTTAACTTATGCACGCCCGCCTTAGCCACCGGTGCAGTTTACCGCCGTCTATCTTTAATCATATTGCAGTTATGTTTTGAATATGAATTATTACTATTATAATTTAACATTTTTATTTAGTTCATATATTCAGTAACTTTTGCCCGCGTCTACGCCGCCGTGTACGAATCGGTTATCGCGATAAAAAAAGTCTATGTTGTACCTCAAGTATCAGTATTCAGAATGGATTATTTCTATAAGCATATAGGCAATGAGGTACTCCTAGCCGATTTCGATTGCGAGATATAGTGCACGAGTGTGTGCGCAAACATATATACACTCTCTGTTCCCTCACTCTCACAATCCGATGGGACGGCTATCAGACACGACCGAGTAAAGATCAGGCGCTGGACCGACGGCCTTACGCGCTTTCCGAAGCATATAGAATATAGGCAATATGAAGTATATAAAATCTTGGATCCCATGAGTCTCTTAGAGAAAAGTTTGAAGAAACAAACATTCTGACTATTACAACCCAATTTATGTTCGAAAACCTGTTGTATGTACATTAAAATTTTGACAATTTCTACAAAACAAGTGACATCCATTCTAAATAAAAACAATCTCGTAGTACATAGTACCTGTCTACACAAAATAAGAAATTTCTCACGCTTTTATGACAAGCTTCCCAGTAACAAGAGAGATCTGTCCACAAATAAGTTAAAATCTTTAACTAAATTTAACTTGTGTAATAAAGTCTCCGATTACATGGATGGATTAAATGCTTGGGACTAAATTATTCAGTATCAACACCATAATAATAACATTGATCTTCTTGCCAGTTCTTCTCTGTAGCAGCTACGTCACTGAAATGTTGCTAGGAGGAAAAAAAATATGTCAACCATTTATGGCACGGAGATTGAATTTAAATCTTCATGCCAAACTTCATTAACATCAGTTCAGTACTTTAGACGTAAAAGTGTAACAGATAGTCGGAGTTACTTACGCATTTATAATATCTTACACACTTAAGGCATGATATCGGCAATCATAATTATTTTCTATTCTTTACCACAACTTAAAATATTTCTAGTTAAAATTTTATCTAAATTGGTTTAATGGTTATTGATTCCTCATAATTGGTCTCTACATTCATCCATTTAATGGATCATTGAGGTGATGAAAACCATTCTATACTTTTTCCCACAATGCGACTGAGCGTTGAATCTCCATGCAAATTTCCACCCACATTATCAGTCCATTTAAGGGTATTTTTTTTGAACAATGAAAACTATTCGATGTCCTTTCCAATGATTAGATTCTTTACTAAATCTTATTTAAATCGGTTCAGTTGCTAAAACGTGAAGAGGTCAAAGACAAACACACTTTGGCATTCTGTAATATTATTTCTTAATAATATTACTCTTTGTAATATTAGTGTGGATGACATAAAAGACTAAAAATGTATTTGTTACGTACTTTAATGATCGTCTTTTTGCTTTGTTTAACACTATTTGATTGTCTGCCTGTATCTTAAAAATAAATGTGTAAAAATACATCAGCTTTCAGTGTGCAACGGATTTTTATTATGTGTTGAAATCAGTTTCGGTTTCGACCGAAACTGAGAGCAAGGCCGAAAGTTCGGTTTCGGCTGAAAAAGCTGTGTTGCTCGGACACTAGTTTTATCTTTATTTACGATGCTTAGTCACAATTGTGCCTATTGTTTTGAAAAAAATTAATAAAGCTTCTTTTCGTCACTGATTTTGATGAAAGGTGCCTAAATTTTAACTAATTCTTTTGTATTGACAAAATTTTAAAAGTAACTGTCGACGTATACAGGTTCTGAACTCTAAAATCTGGAGATTTTAAGATTCTTGTCCGGATTGTCAAATTTTAATAATTTATTAATTTATTTATGAAATGACAGCCCTACTGCTATCCGACATAATAGGGCAGAGATCAATCGCCTGATGTGTTAATTATAGAATCAGTAAAAAGTTGATTTTTCAACGATTCTATTTTGTCTGAGGTATATACAATCCTTACGTCAAATATAAGATATAAAGGACTTTTACTGTGTGTGAATGTAGCTACTAAAGTTAAATGTATGCTTATATAATATACCAAAATACCAATGCAACGCTGAAATCGGTATCGTAGCCATAAAGTATTATACTCCTAGCCAATTGCTGCCACGGCGGAAAGTCAATTATGCAGGAGATATTATAGAGAACAAGTGTGTGCGCAAGCACAAGTGCACTCTCTGTTTCTTTACTCTGTGAATCTGATGGGACGACTATGCGACACGACTCGGGAGAGACCAGACGCAGGACCGCGGGCTTTACCAACTCTCCGATGCACGAGGGTTACGACTCCAACTTTCAAACTCTGGACTATTATTAAACATTTCTATAATCAGAAAATTCAATCACACTTTTTTGGGCCGACCCAAGAATCAAACCCGAGACCTCGTGATCGACAATTACATACTCTAACTGGTAGTATAACGAGACAGTAAGCAACCAACGTAATTGTAATATTCGTACCGTAATCGATAAAATAAACTTGGTGTTCTCGACTTTATTCTAGATATACAATCGAAAGATAATTGTTGAGTCAGAAAAATGGGTTACCGAGAGCCCGAATTTCCATATAGGTACAATAATTATTATTTCTTGAGTGCTAGGTGTATTGTAACCGCCAATAAAAAAGTAATTTAAGTCTTCTTATCTTCATATATAAAAAGTTCAAATATGGAATAGACAATATTCTTTATCAATATGAATTGCAGTAGTTACCGTTTACAAATTCGACTGCTTATTACATTTCTGTATTGATTTAGTTATGAGTAAAACTTTTGAAGTTTATCAATACACGTAAAACAAAGTTAACACTATTGTTGGTGTAAATCCGTCAAAGCTTATGACCTGCTTCTAGATTACAGGGTCCTGGCAGACCTTTTAACAGATTTATCTTTCTTTAACAGAAAAATAAAACTGAGACAGAATTGATACCAGTAAAAAAAAAGATCCAAGTAAAAAGCATACTTAGGTAGAGTTATTATATTAAGTACTAGCTGACCCACACAACTTCATGTGGCATAAATTTCCTCCTTTGCAGCATTTATCATTGATGCTCGGCACCTATAAGTCGTAGCATAGTTTTATAGAGCTTACAGCATGCCTCAATAAGTGAGCTATCCAACACTAAAAGCCTTTTCAAATTATAACATGTAGTTCTTGAGATTAGCGCGTTGCAATGAACAAACTTTTCAGCTTCGCAATACTAGAAGAGACATGTGAATAAAGAAATAATTGTTAAGACAACGTTGCGTGTCTCATGGCGTTTATGACCTTTAGTTATGATGTAATTAGTCGTCTAGTGTGTAACACGCGTCGTTCTCGTAATAAAATGTTCATATTATTTATAATCTACTTACTGAACTTACTTAAGACCTGAACATATTTTCTTACTACATTAATTAAATCTGACGTTTGCTTAGATTGTATTATAATTAAAATGTTAGAATAAAACTTTTGTGAGTGGTTTGTACCAATACTAATATTATAAAGCTAAAGAATTCGTTTGTTTCCTTGCAAGCACTAATCTCAGGCAATGCGTACTGCTTCGAGTTCAAAATTTCTTTTAATGTAGAACAGCCCGTTTATCGAAAAAGGCTTTGAAATCATCTACGATCAATAGAACCCAATTAACATTGAAAAATGTTGCAAAAATGGAAAAAATGTATTCCTTTTAAGAGACGCAGAAGAACGCAAGGATGGTTAAGAATTTTTATTTTTCAAATCGTAAGAAGGTTCAATTAAATCAATAAACGTGTTATAAACGCGAAATGTACAGTCGCTACTATGTACAAATAATAAAATAAATAATGTCTTAACCATGTTCTTTCTATACCTACTTGTTCTACCTATCTTCAATTCATTTTTTAACTAACGACACGACACCAATAAGTACGTCATTTTATTTTTTTAAATATCAAGTCAGTTCAACGAAAAAGTTTGAATACGAATTTATTATTATACAAACTTGTATATAAGTAGGTAAATGATGTCATCCTACTAGATCAGGTAATTTCCACTATTTCGGCAACTATGACTTTAAGGACAACAGATCGTAAATGTAATTGTTACAAAACGTTTCACAGAAATGTTATATTCGAATCCTTTTTCGGGGTAAAGGTTACTACAATTTTGTAATATTTTAACAATATTTTAGCAAAGCACGCAATATATTCGAAAGTGTAACACATAAAAAACATAACAGCACAAATATTTATTTTGGCCATTCACTAAACCTCGCACATCTTAAGAATTCTTCATAAATTGTTATAATTTGGAGTTCTACGAGGTCGTCAATTAAGTAATCCTTGCAACCGAGCGTAACGACTAATGAATGGCTTACAAAACGATGCAAATGAACCCGTGAACTGTATTCGACTATTTATCGATGTTAACTATTGACTATACTATAATAAATAGACAGAAAAGGTGTGTGATATTAAACTAAATAAATAAACAAACCTCTTTGCAGAGTCGTTGGCTGCGGCGCTTCAGTAATTAAAAAAAAATAACAATCACTGAACTGCTTTAAAACACAATTGTAACGGGCACACGGGCACGATTGACAGTTTACGACACAAGTGGGTCCCGCGAACGTATTCGAACTGTACGAAAGAGCGACGTGCGCACGCGCTGCTTGTTCCGCGCTGACTGCCACCTGAGACGTGCCCAGTGAACGTAGCATGACCTTCCTGCCCACAGAGCCTAGCAATAGAACCTCTTTTCCTTTTTGAGATGTGTCCTCAAAATCAATAGCCTTATTGGAAAAATAATTGAAAAAGTCCATCTAAAAGAGGGAGATTTTCTTTTTGTCTGTTAGTTGACATAGAACACTAATTTGTTGTCAATCTTATATAAGTACCAGAAGAGATATTACATAAGTATGGTTGTTAAATGAACTCGATTCGTCCCTCGTACAAGTAACCTTATGAATAGTAATTTTAATGTTAAAATTTAGAAAAATAAGGTTTTTTAGCAAATTAGGTAAAGTCAGTGGTCTCTTTTATTTATTTCTCGCAAGAGTTTTCTCAAGTAAACAATGTTTTCTTATGGATATGTTTATCCCTACCAAGTATTTACCTAAAATACAATTCAACAAATACAACAAACATAGATAAATATAACAAACAAATATAAATTCTTTAAAATGATTTAATTTTTACAGTTTTCTATAACAGTGCGAACTGTTTTGACGGCATTGTAATGACAAGTCAACAGCTTGACTTTTGGTTTCAAATGCATACAAGTTACAAGTGTCGAACGGAACGAAAGCTATCAGTATTGCAACAACACATAATTTTTTTTTGTGGTAGAAAATTTTTACTGGTTAAGGTACAAATTAAGCAACCCATCTATTACGGTGTTCTTCCTCAAAGTATTGAACTTCTAGGAATCATGAAAAAAGTCATATACTTTTTAAGAAAATAAATGTTAAAGAAAAACTTTCAAAATAACGAAATGAAGCCGCTTTGAGAATATGTCCAAAATATTGACTCTAAAATCAGTATATTTAACTTTTTGATTTAGATTTCGTTGCTGGTTTAATAGTCTTCACAGTATACTGTTTACAGTATACAGTATACAGTATACTAGTATTTCATTTTATATATTAGTCCAAAACTTGCTTCCCAAGGAGAGACCTATGTCCAGCTGTAGACTGTTAAAGGCTTTTAAGATTAACTGTCTTAACTAAATAATATATTGTCATGAAGAAATTTTATTGTATTTAGTTGATTAAAGCGTCAGCCACGCATACTTTTAGAAAACGTGCTTTTGTCATCTCAATCAATTATAATTTTAAAACTCTTGTAATAAATGTGATTCTTATTCATGATTTCCATCAGGTAGACTAGAGTCACTTTGGCAGGCTCTTAAAGAAAAAAAACCCCAAAGAAAAAAGTATATAATCCAAAAATCGCATACTAAAAAGTCGGTTATTTTAACTGAAATTAGAGATTTAGATGAACGCGGTTGTTTTGTTTAAAACCAATGTTCAGTCGTGCACTATTTATTTTTCTTTCTTGTATTTGTATTTGAATCTTTTCTTTATTTTGCCATAAATGGTAAGATACATGTTTTTGTAATAACCACATTATGTTGACATTAGTTGTCATATGTCAAAATTATTGACAAAATTCATCTGTTTTCTGGTAACCTAATTTAATTGTTTTCATTTAATTATTAGAAAATTACACCACTTTTTCTATCAAAATACAAAGCTGGTCTCCTTATCAAAGCAAAATGCATCAAATAAGAAAACTTATTACTCGAACAAGTAAGTCTACTTACGAAAAATGTATGAAATTCAAACCTAATTGTATTAAATCTAGTACCTTTTATTTATACTTATTTATAGGTCAAAGTCCCATGGATCTCTAATTAAAAAAAAGTTACATAGTTTAATATTATTTCAACATTTCGAAATTTACAATTACAAGAAGGAAATTTAACGAAATTTTTTTATTTATCAATCCCTAAAAGACTTGAGATTTAGAAAAATATAGGTTTTTGATTTGAAATTTATACAAAATTATATTTAAAAAAGAAATGAAATTACACTTCTTGCAGACAAAGAAGGTTGTATCAGCTGATAATTGTTTTCTATTTTATAGAAAGTAGTTAATGACACTAGGATTTATCTTTGACATTCTGAGCCTACCAACACATCTTGCCTTGTTTTTTTTTATTATTAAATTCATATACTTTTTTTTTAGTGACCAAAGCACAAAAGCACAGATGTAGACAGCCTGCCATACAAAATACTACAAAATGTATGAGCACCATAAACACAGTAGAGGTACCACCAAAAAGACCAGAAAAAAATATCAAAAGTTCAGAAGTGTTTATACCTAAAGGCATTATGGGACAACTAACATGTCACACACACCCTCACTTGCTTACGGAAGACTGTTTAACTGGTGGTGTGACACAGGCTGAATATATAGGACGGCGGGAAAAGTTTGTTAGTAAATTGGTCGCAGAAGTCAATAATCCACACAAAACTCATATTGTGAGTATTGGAAAGATTAAATAATTGTTCAAACATGACGCCACAAACTTGTCATAATTGATATAATGATGCTAAACTTAGCTAGGTAGTAGAGCCAAGATCTCAACACAAATGGGGCAACTCGATTGGGGCAGTCCTACCCTCTCACAGAATATCAACCTGAAACATAGTATTTTGTTGGTGAATGCAAGACCAGAGGCCATTTGACACAGGGATGACAGTTATTGTGGTAAGTGTATGAGCCTGACACTGCCACGATGACTGTCATGCAATTTACATACGCAAGCAGGTGTGACAAAGCATCTCACTAGGTCTTCATAGTGTGGGTCACCATACTGCATACCTGCATCTGCAATAGTATGGTGACCATAACTCTTGGACTCTTAGTCATGCTTTTACTTTAACAGGCTTTTAAAAAGACGACTAACAACAATCTCATTATCTTATCTTATCTTATCTAGAGAGTAGATGAAACAGAGTGTACATATATAAATTATTATATGTAACCGGATTCCATATTTGCGTCGCTCAAATTTAAATTGTAAAGTCACCGGTTTGATTCCCACCCAGGACAAATTACTGTACAATGGGCACAATCATTTGTTCTGCCTAGATGGAAATAATTTGTAATAAATATGCAAGTATTTAGAAAATCAGAGGCGGTCAGGAGCACTGCCTACACTTGTGAAAAGCGAAAACTAAAAACTGTATTTGTATGGACAACAAGAGCTACCTTCCCTGCAAAAAAGCTTTTGATATCTCTGAGATAGTAACATCTCATATCGCATACATTGCCCCGTAGGCACATGTGCCTCAGGGAAGCCTCCATACAGAGAGCGCCATATATATCGTGCTTTGTAATACATACACACTATGCGTATAGCTCAGAGAAAGCATTCGGTAGCAGTGACGCGAGTTCTATAATTTTTGTTGACCCAAAAATTGCTTACTTCAATTCTTAAAATGCTCAGTTTAAAATTAGATGATGTTGTGTGACACATATTATAATTATTATTATTATCTGCAGTAAACAATAAAATTTTCACAAATAACTAACCATTATAAGTCACAGTCAATGCAAACACTTTGACTATTTGTATTTTGAGTATATGTTGTCCATATACCAAAAAATGTTGATGTATTAAAAAAAAATGTATTTTCAGATAGTGATCCCAGCAGCAAAAAAACAATACATGTCAGAGAAAATTCCTTATGTCTTCAGACAAAATTCTGACTTTTTTTACCTTACGGGCTGCTTAGAAGCATCTGCCGTACTAGTCATGGTGAAAGCAGCACAAATAGACACCTATAAGGTAATTATTTTTTGACTGTATGGTGACGAATGAGGGGTCAAATCTAGGGGTGTCGTAAGGGACGGCTAAGAGAGCGAGTTACGCAGGATACCATAACTACAAAGAGAAACAAAAATTTGAAACACCCTGTAACAGCTCATCTGGTCAGCGTGATATAGTAAGTCATAGATTTTTTTTTAAGGAGAGGCTTGTAACACTAGACTTAAAATCATATATTATCAGAGCAAACTTTGCCGAGTCTACTAATTTATAATGAGCATTGTAGTGTTAAGAGTTTAATGTTTTTCTCCTCAGACTATTCTGTTCGTTCATGATAAAGATGATCACGCAGAACTATGGGAGGGCCCGCGTACAGGTTGTTCTAACGCCACCACATTATTTGCAGTCGATGAGGCAAGACCAGTCGATGATTTTGGCGCCTTTTTGCATCGGTAAGTAGCTTTAACTACTTCCTAGACGATCTCGGCTATAGTGACTGCCACTAATTATTAACCGAGACACTAGGCTGATCAGATTTAACAGCTAAACTCAATTAAAAGATGTATTGACATCGTAATATGTACACAGAAAAAAAATACGTGTGGCACTCGGGGACTGCCACGGTATAGCACTCGGAGCAGCTCGTCTCGATCCGTGCGAGCTTCGTACAGTCTACACGCATACGTCTAGTCGCACGCACACAAATGCCGTGCCGAAGTCTGCCGAACTGAAACGACGTTAGACGATGCACGGCTTTCAGCGCCGAACCACTGTGCCGGTCGGAGTGGGGGGTGTTAGGTTTATTTTCGTTACGGCATTTATTGATTCGGTCGCCGCGCTCGAAACCCGCGGTTAAGGCTATGCAATAGCTTAAAAGTATGTCCTCAAGCGGAGCGTGAAAAACCATCTCACTAGGCCGCCATAGTATGGATCACCATATATGTACAACCATATAGGTACACTCTCTGTTCCCTCACTCTCATAATCCGACGATACGGTTATCGTGTTTACGTGCTCACCGAGGCACACGGATTAAAACCCCAACTTGCAAACTCCAGACTGTTATTAAGTATTTCTTAGCAGATAAACTCAACAGCACTTTACGACCCGACCTGGGAAAAACCCAATACTTCTTGATCGGCAGTTGCATACGCTAATCGCTAGACCAACAAAGCAGTTCTTTATATTAAAGAAAGGTTAATAACAAATAAAGACAAAAAAAAAAACAAAACGATAATAGATATTTTTATAAAATAAGTAAGAAACTACAACACGTAAAATGTAAATGGTAATTATTTCCACATAAGCAGGCAACACTTTAAAAAGAGTTTTTTTAAAATATCAATAAACAAATATAAAAGCAGACAACAGAAAATTATCTATATCTAATATTTCTAGACTAGCGTTATCATCCAAACCAGCTACCCTGTGGTACCATAATGAGTCTCCAGCTAACCAAGACATCCACAACACAATCCGAGCAACTCTCAAGGGAGACGGCCTGGTGACCCTAGCTGACCCGCAGAGAACATTACACCTGATGAGGGTAGCGAAGTCACCAGCTGAGGTGGAACTGATGAGGGAGACATGTTATGTTGGCAGCCAGTCTATGAATATGGCGATGGCTTACACCAAACCAGGTATATATAGACCCTCATTTCCATTTAGGGTTGGCATAGATGACCTATGTCAGGTGCAGAGTAGCACACCGTGTGGTTTTAGTCAGTCCGGTTCCGACACACCACCCCATCGTAAACCCCGGTGGGGTGACGGCCCGAGGGGGATTCCACACGTTAAAAAAAAATGACCTCACGGACTTCCTTCCACATATTAGGCCTTTCATTATATCCAGTAAGACTATTTACTGCAGCCAAACCAGGTTGAACTCTTTGTACTTTTTTATAACACATTCAATTTGGTATTCCATAAAGAGCATGTGTCTATCGAGGTTAAAGTAAACAAATGTCCTATCCATTTCATAATTTCTACTTAATTAACCACTCCGGTTACAAGCGTAAATAAAATCATAAATACAATTTGAACTATGCTTCCACCACACCGCTCCCTTCTACGCTGACTGTTGTGGGTTCAAAACGCACATTGAACAAAACTTTGTGGAATCCACAAATTTTTGTTTTGAGTCTGGGTGTTCTTTATGTCCGTTTCTTGTACGTTTGTAGAATCTTCCGATACAGGACAAATTCCTAATGCGGCCGTTGTCTTTAAAAACAAAGAAAATAATACTAATGAGTCTTCTCATATAATGTCTAAATGATATCTCTCAGGTGTATCAGAGCACATGATAAACGCGATCTTGGAGTACTCGAGCAAGCAGGGCGGGGCGGAGCACTTGGCGTTCCCGCCGGTGGTGGCGGGCGGCACTCGCGCCACGCACATACACTACGTCAACAACAACCAGCTGCTGAGGGACGGAGAGATGATCCTCGTCGACTCTGGTACGTACAATAAAAACTTTTCTTTTTATAAATGATATTATTTCTGCTAGTAAATGTTTTACAGATATTTTTTTACATGACGGACTTTAGAGCTAAAGGGCGCCGGCATTTCCTAAGACTCACTCATGGAAAAAATGCCATAACAAACTACAGAAGTATTTTTTTTAAATCCGCCAACATAGATTAAATAATAAACATTGGGGTTGGGTTGGCTTTTTGAAGAAAGTACTATAATTTTGAGTCAGCTTGTCCATTCAGACGGCATACGAGGCCCAGCCATCGTGTCACCCAACGTCGTGTCAAGATTAACGATCCGATCAGGACATTTGGGTAGGTCGTGGAAAAATTCAAAACCACCTGAAAGATACTGAATATGAACTAATATTACAAGCCTAGAATACGCTTACCTTTACATAAATAAAAAAATATTACAATTCGACTTCCCTATCAGAAAAAAAAAACAAAAAATAATATATGAAAAATTGAAAATACGAAATACAACAATACAGTAAACATCCATCACTTTGCACCGCCAACAAGTATCAATCCCTAGCAAATGTCTTATAAATAATTGTCGGACCGTGGCCCAATTGTTGATGTTGGGATGTTGTGTATATACTAATCGTCACGAGAACTTTTATGTCGCGATACAGGATTAGTAGTTGCTCTGTAGTTCGATGTGTCTTCAGTAGATGGCGCTGTAGAATGTCTTTTGGTTTTTTGTGCTGTATGTGAAAGTCGCCGCATAATCTTTGTGTGAAACAACTGATATGGAGAGTCTAACTGGCTGTTTGCGTAGCAATGACACTATATCACCATCATCAACAGGCGTTATTAGTTCACTGACCATAGACTGCTCCTTAAAAGGAAGGTGTTGGCTTCTATACCTTGTTATCCAAACGGGTTGGTACAGAGTTTGTTTCAAGTTTTTCTTCTCCTGGCAGTGCTGTTGTCCTGCAAAGGTTGCTAGATGAATAAAAATAGTGGTACTCCGTATTTTTAATGACGCGGAATGGATAGTACGAGTATATATTTCATAGTATAAAGTTCCCATTAGGCCCATTGATGCAGGGGTGACAGTTATCGTGGTAACTGTGTGAGCCTTTCACTGTCACAATGACTGTCATGGCTTTTACGTCCCCAAGCAAGCGTGGTGTGAAAAAGCATTTCACAAGGCCACCATAGTGTGGGTCACCATACTGCGTTGTCAGCATCTGCAACGAGTATGGTGACCACAACTCTTGGATTCTATTCATGCTTTCCATCAGGCAGAGTAGAATCACTTTGGCAGGCTCTTAAGATAGAAAAAAAAGGTCAATTTTCGTACTTGTGTGCTTAGATCTTTCAAACTACGCAATGAATTTAAATGCAATTTTCACCATCATTTAGATAATGTTTCAGGGAAGCTTCATATATATAATACGCCCTTATTATATTAATAGAACACATTAAGAGGTTAATGTTTCGTAATAACACAGAATTATTAAATGCTTTTATTAATAATACTCACGAAACTTCACTAGGTACATCAATTTGATGTACTACAGAATTGTATATCTTAAAAATGTCTATAAAAAAGGCCGCCATAACATACATAGATAACATATAACAGCCATTTTGAGGACAAATTCTAAGATTTAATTTTTTTGTGGGTTATTTTGGCAAAGTAGTTTTGACTAATACAACATTAATCATTATCAAATGAAATACGCTAGTGTAACGTATAATGTGGTATAGTGTGTAAAAAATTAAGTTGTGTAGGATACTATATTGTGTGGGTATTCAAACAAATTTAATATTATTATGATTTTCAGGTTGCCAGCGGTGGTTGTACAACTCGGACATATCGAGAACGTGGCCGGTCTCAGGCAAGTTCACCAAACACCAACGGATACTGTACGAGCTGGTGCTCTCAGTACAGGTAAAGTCTATTTTAATTACAAAATCTATAATCTTTGAGAAATGTGTTAACTTTTTTCAGATCACCACAGATTATCTCGAACATTTGCAGTGTAATAGTATTCCGTTCTTTAGTTGAACAAAAAACGGATTTGTAGCAAAAAACCTGAAATTTTTCTGTTTCAGTTTCTTCAATTCTGATTTCAACAAAGGGGGATTACTTTTTATTATGGTTTTGTTTCTTTTTATAGCAATCTACCAAAGTGACTCTATTCTGCCTGATGGAAAGCTTGAATAGAATCCAAGAGTGGTGGTCGCTATACTCACTGCGAATGAAGACAGTGCAGTATGGCAGCCTTTTTTTTAAAAAAAAAGTTAATAAAAGAAAACAATAATAGCTAAAAGACACAATAAGCAAATGAAATGCATGAACCACATAAAATATTCGAAAATGAACAACGAAATTTGCTTACGATTGCCTCATATGGTAAAGTAATCATGGCAATGTGTTCCATATTTCTTTAAAAAAATGAAATTTAACATGTTAAGAACTAAAACGAATTTTCCGAGTGTTTTAACCATTGTTTTACATTTTACTTGCTTTTGTCCGCGACTTCGCTTGGTCTACCACATTAAGTTTCGTAACAGATCATTTTATTTTTTATTTTTTTAATAATATGGATCCTGTTACTTCTAATACCTCCAAGAATATGTGTACAAAATTTCATGATGTTCGGTTGAGTAGTTTTCGTGTGAAACCGTAACAAACAAACATACATTCACATTTATAATATTAGTAGGGATTTTATCATTACATTTATAGATCGCTTTACCCCCTTTCCCAGAAACGTCTGATCGAGATTCTGGGTGAACACCGGCCCCCCCTCGACCAGCTGTTCGACAGCATGTGCCGCCTGCTGGGCATGCACTTACAACAAGAGGGGATTCTACCCAAGAACATCGAGGGACATGAACTTATAGGGGTCAGTATTAATGAACCCCCATCAGCAGTAGGAGAATATCAATTTGAATGTAATTTTGGAGTTTGTTACCACTGAACTTGTTTGAGCGTGAAATATTAACTACTAGCTTTTGCCCTTCACTGCGTCTGCGTCTATGTCGGTTATGGTGATAAATAATAGCCTATATCCATCCTCAAGATTCAAACTATCTCCATGCCAAATTTCATTAGAATCAGTTCAACAAATTAACTGTGATGACTTAACAGACAGACAGAATCAATGTCTCTTTTCTAAAATTAGTAGCCAATAGCAAAGTTATTTTGTCATTACAAAAACAGTGTATAATTATTATTACTAACCACCCCTACAGAAGTTACATACAAAAGTACTAAAAGTTACATACAGAACCCTTTGTGCGTGAACCAGATTCTCACATTACCGGTTTTTTAAATTAGAATACAGTGGATTCCCGGTAATTCGACAAACATTTTGCAGGGCAGTGTCGTACTATCGAATTTGTCGGATTATAGAGTACTGCCTAAGACCCCCTACAGCCCGGACTTTTTTATAAAAGAGTACCTTATAATCCGACTAATTACAGACAAATGATAAGATTGTGTATGTTGTTGTCTTCTGGGCTTGTGACGACATTACTAGGTACGTATACGTAATACACAATGAATAAACGCTAAGCTGCACCGCTACCACACGTAGTCAAATTCAAACTAAGCAATCGGAATTGAAACAATACCTACGCGTCGAGCACAGGTTGTAACCTGTTCAATCATGCACGATCTACATTCGCGAAAATTGTTTGATTGATTTCGGATTACAGGGGGTCCGTATTAGACAGGGGCCGGATTACCGACGGTCCAGTGTATATGTGTACATAACAATATTTAAATTATTGCAGAAAGCATATCGGCTCTGTCCACACCACGTGTCTCACTATCTCGGTCTGGACGTTCATGACTCCTCCTTGGTGAGAAGAAACGTGCCAGTCTGCGATAATATGGTCGTCACCGTTGAACCAGGTACGGAACGCCGTTAATCCAAGGCTCTGTCAGGGTCGTAATTAGTCGGATTTCACCAAAATATACACATTTTTACATTAGTAAGTCACTACTGGCATTTATGGGTACCAGCAACACATGAGATATAAATGGTTAATCCTCCGATAACTCTATATAAAGCAGTGAAAGAAATGCTCAACACCGGTTTTCTGTGAGACCACACTCCCGTTAAGCTGACACATTTGTACTGAAACGTGACTCGCTCAAACTCCTGTAGAGCTGACACATTTGTACTGAAGCGTAACTCGCTCAAACTCCTGTAGAGCTGACACATTTGTACTAAAGCGTGACTCGCTCAAACTCCTGTAGAGCTGACACATTTGTACTAAAGCGTGACTCGCTCAAACTCCTGTAGAGCTGACACATTTGTACTGAAGCGTGACTCGCTCAAACTCCTGTAGAGCTGACACATTTGTACTAAAGCGTGACTCGCTCAAACTCCTGTAGAGCTGACACATTTGTACTAAAGCGTGACTCGCTCAAACTCCTGTAGAGCTGACACATTTGTACTAAAGCGTGACTCGCTCAAACTCCTGTAGAGCTGACACATTTGTACTAAAGCGTGACTCGCTCAAACTCCTGTAGAGCTGACACATTTGTACTGAAGCGTGACTCGCTCAAACTCCTGTCGAGCTGACACATTTGTACTGAAGCGTAACTCGCACAAACTCCTGTCGAGCTGACACATTTGTACTGAAGCGTGACTCGCTCAAACTCCTGTCGAGCTGACACATTTGTACTGAAGCGTAACTCGCACAAACTCCTGTCGAGCTGACACATTTGTACTGAAGCGGGACTCACTCAAACTCCTGTCGAACTGACACATTTGTACCGAAACTTGACTCGTTCAAACCACTGTCGAGCTGACACATTTGTACCGAAACTTGACTCGTTCAAACTCCTATCGAGCTGACACATTTGTACTGAATCGTGACCTGCTCAAATTCCTGTTGAGCTAGTAGCTAGTAGAGTTCCTTACCTAAAAATACTATTAAAATATAAATATGAGAGATTTTTATTAGAGACAGCTAGCCTTTAATAAATATAATTACCATTCACAATTTTTTTTTATTATACTGTATTGAAATATATTTACTAACACCTCCAGGTATCTACATCCGGCAAGACGACACATCCGTCCCTGAAGAGTTCCGCGGAATCGGCATCAGGATCGAAGACGACGTGCTCATCACGAGCGGGGAGCCCGAAGTACTCACCAGCGCTTGCCTCAAGGAGGTCGACGATATTGAGAATATTGTTGGCAGACAAGGCCTTTGAAGGGCAGGTCCCTTCGTTCAGAAAAGGATGTACAAAACATCGGCTATTTGTATAGCTTACAGTTTTAATTCGGTCAACAACCGAAACAAAAAAGATTTCTATACAATCCTTAGACTCACCACTGACTGACAGATAGATTGACTGGCTCAGTCTGTGACAACGCTCAATGTGTGTGTTTATTTCACGTCATCTTGCTCTCAATACGATTGTGTTCTTTGTTGCTATTGAAGATGACAGTGCGGGTGGCAACACTGAACGCGATCGCCGTGTTGATCGAGTTGATGAGAACTAAACTTACACTAGGTCCTGTCATTTTTAAGGTTAAAGAATTGTCGAATTTATTTATAATTATTTACACTAATTTATACTCGCCTGATACTTTTTAACTAATTTTTGATATTCACCACAACTGTCAAAATGTTCGATACACATACAGTTTTATAATGACACTTCTATGCTCAAACACATTTTATTTCTAGCCTAAACAAGTATTCCTTGAAAAATACTCACTTTAATAAAAAAAATTGATTTCACAATACTAGACGAGGCTGCGGTTTGACTTGACAGCCATCTATAATACTCAGAATGTTTTCCAGTCGTCCCATCGGATTGCGAGAGTGAGGGAACAGAGAGTGCACTTGTGTTTGTGCACACTTTTGTACACTAAAATAGCTGCACCGTAGTTGACTGATCTCCGTTAAATCGGCGAGAAATACATTATCAACATTTTGACTTTACATAACTTCATATTTTTAAAATAAACATACTCTACGGGACTGACACTTTAATAACTTGAAGAGTTAACAAATAACAATAATTTGATTAGAAGAGTGAAACATCAATTTGCTAATCTTATGTAAATTAAAATATTTGTATACTCTCCATGTGGTGACAGATTAAGAATACGAAATGTCACCACCACTGTTCATCCCGTGGGTTTTGCAAGACTGCAACGAGTAGGAAAATTTAAACAAACCCTATACCAATCTTTCAGGCTAGCATGGTGTAGTAGGCCAAAACCTCCTTGCTAAAGAGAGACCTTTGCCCAACAGTGGACTGTCAAAGGCCATTGATGTAATGACAATGGTTTGTGTACATAACACAAGCATAGTCCCATAAACAATATACTGGCCCTAAATAATCTGATGGTGCTCTACTTGTTTTGACTACAAATAATTGATTTTAATGTTGTAATGATAAAGTACTATAATGATATATAAATCGTTGTATAGAACATGTTTATTATAATAACAGACATCGTTAAAAAAATTAAGTATCTACGAGTCTATGTTATTTTACATACAGGTAGAATATACATAAAAATCTATATAAATTTATACCTACTTAAAGTATAAACTATAATTAAAAATCAATCTTATAATTGACCAGTCTCAAAGGAAACCATCCAACTGCGCAAGTGTACTCTCTGTTCCCTCACTCTCACAATTCGATGGAACGCTTATCCAACACGACCGAGGAGAGATCAAACGCAGACCTGACGGCTGTACGGGGATTAGGACTCCTACTTCGAAACTCTGGGCTATTAAGCGTTTCTGTAATCAGAAAACTAACACTTTGGCCCGACCTAAGAACTCTTAGATCGTCAGTCGCATACGCTAATCGCTAGACCACCGAGGCAGTCTGTTAATTATAGTACTTAAAACATACAATATATTTTAATCACACAGATAAAAATATATAATAATGCCTCTAAGTATATGTAGAACTGCACTTAATGGTCGTCTGCTGTCCAAACAGCTCAAGTTTCCTTAGGTTCTCGGAGACTTCCTATTTAGAGCATCCCCCGTCCCGTTCGTAAGAAGTCACCTCAACGTCAATGGGACGACTACTCGTGGTTGTATTACAACAATGAAAAAAAAAGGAAAGCGCCCTGCTCTGCTCGAGCCATTTCTTACATTCCCCAAACATTGAATCACTAAATACCCTAAAACCCCAAAGAAACTGGTTAAAAATAAAAAAATATATGAAAAGAAATACAAGAACTATTTCCTAGTTTGGTGTTTATGACAACCCTCTTTTTTGTTTCGTGCATTGGCAATACAGCTACTCGTGATGTGTCAAATGTAAATTTGTTGCTCGCTCACTGTCTTCAGTAGTTTTCAATGTTTAAAAATTTAGGACCTAAATATCACCCCTGTGGTACACCCAATATATAACTAACAAAACTGTTAGCGAAATAACCAACAAGTAATCCTAGAACAGATCTAGTAGACTCCTATGAAGCTTAGAACATGTTATTTGATAAAGTTAAACCTGTATTAAATTATTATTAACTTTAACGAATTCCATCTATGTCTAAGGTTACACTAAAACCTATACAAGAATTGTTCATGCAACCTTACTGGAGATGTGATTTGTACTGCGTTGTCCGAATGCCCTTTAGCACAAACTTTAAAAATATATTAAGTTACCTCTGGTATATGTAAACTCAAAAGAGTGCCCAAATATATAAAAACGTTAATTTTTTTTTAAGACATGTTTAATGTGTGTTTTTTAATAATTGTACTATCAAGCGTTGTACAGACAAATTAAATTTGATATTGTTCCTTTGTAAATAAAATGTATATAGGTTGATGAATGACAATAAAATAGGTTGTTTTATTATTTTTTGTTTGTGTAATATTATATTATATTTAAATATTTTATTTTATTTATATATTTAGTAGATTCACATAAGAAGTACACCAATATGTGAAGTCCCTGACTCCTGACCTAGACAAAGGCCTGTGTTACAGAAGTGAGTAACTTCTCCCATTATAAGGAATACAGAAATCTTACCTGAAATAGTACAGTGAGATGAAAGTGAGTGTGTGATAGTAGTGCTTAGTGTAGTATGTACTATAAGTTTTTGTGGGTAGAACGGTCTCCAGACAGGAGAGAGATTCTCTTCCACTGTTGAGGAACGAGCGTCACGTCCCTACAACACTAAGGGAGAATCCTGCGAAAAGGTGAAGCGATCATACCTGGTGGAACACGACCCAACTGCTGATGCTGAGCAGCAATACATATGCTAATCATTGAGTCCATGACAAATATAGCAGCCGGCAACATATTTTATACGTGTGGTATTGTCACCGATGGGTATAATATTTCGTATCGAGTTTCTTGGGCGAATAATACTTTCCACTGAATTTAGGAAGCTCTCTATGCAGCGTACTGATGGTGATCTATAAACAGCGCAGACAAGTGTATCTGGTTCTATATTACTTAAATGATAATTAGCTCCTAAAGTTTCTGGTTCTATAATTTTTTATTTAATATGTTTCTTGACATATGTAATGATACCATCATTAAAATTCAAACATTTACGAAAAAAATAGATAGTTTAATTTTCAGTGTTGGGAATAAGCTCAAAAGACAATCTGACTAACTGAACCAACAAACTGTCAAAAGTTTTGTAATACTGTGGACATTCTGTGAGAATATATTCAGATAATTGTTAGAGGTTTTTATAAGTTTATTGTACATTTCTATGTCACAGTTAGAAGCCGGAGCCATATTTATATTATTTAGATCTGAAGATAAAATAATCGTTAAGTGAGAAATTGAATAAATCTCATCAAATTGTTGACATTAATTTGGCCCACTATGACTAAACTATGCCTTACAGAATTATTTATAAATTTATTACTTGGTGAACGCATGAATTCTCGATTGAACATATTATGTAGTGCGTATTTTTGTGAATTTATGTAGTGTGTAGGAATAACTTACTTAAAAATAGGCTATAAAGTGGCTTCATCGCACACAAAAAAAAAATTACAAATAAAACGAAGGTTACATTTGAAGAGTCACAGTCCTAAAATGGTGCTAGTCACTTTTTTATGTAGATTCCTAAGGTTTGTTTCATGGTTTTTAGAGATTTACTTCTGTCCTACAGCCAGTTGGATAAATGTCACTTTGTTATTTTAAGATTGTTTTTGCTTCTGCGGGTCTATTGTTACAGAACCTTTCATTTGGTTTTTCTTTTTAAGAATACTAGCAATGTCAGCCACATTAGTCAAAATCTCTGGTAAAGCTGATCTTGCTGGGTTGACAAAAACTTGATCTCCTACGCTAAACTACTACTACGTTTCATGCCATTCGGTGAAGTGATTATAGAGGTTCTCAACACACAAAGAAAACGCTTGAAATGAAATATTAAAATATTTTATTAAGAAATAATATCTACTTTACAAAATTACTAATAGTTGATTAAGTTAACTAATATGCTGTCGTTACCAGCACGACACTTGCTCTAAATTCTTAAAAATAAACTAACATTCGAGGACCATATTACTGACGAAATGCACTTTACTTCAGATAACATATAACTTATATACTATGAGATTTTGAAATGGAATGAATCTTCTACTTTAGTTTATAATTTTTTTCTTAATTAGAACTAAAATCCAAAGTGCTTTCAGAACACATTTTCGCAGGATCTCTTAATAATGAAAAACCCAAAGCCTTGTAAATATATAATTGGATATAGAACTTTAGGTTTCTGCTATATGAGATAAGAGATAGGAACTACCATTAGTTATTAACATTTAGGTACAACATGAATATACAGAGAAGAGAGCGTCGCTTTACCTCCATCGACTTAGTTAACGCAACAAAAGTATATATAAATTTATGTTAAGCTGATTATTTCTTATTAATTTCTATAATAAAACGATTTTAGAGGAAAAGTCATATGAAAATATGTTGAAAACAATTTATTTTCATGTTACAATTTCTCAGAATCTTGAGGGTAGGATGAAAAATAGTATACTTATTAAATTATGTAGCTTCACCACGCTCACGGCAATTACAATACATTTTTATACCCAATACAATGTGTGGTTGAAACAACCAAGTGTATCGTTTTAGAAGTTTTAAATGCGTATTTTATTACTTATATATTACTTAGTTTAAAGGTGAAAGTCCGTTATTAGTTTTTACGCCCGCTTTAGGAATAAATCTTGTGTTGCGTGGGACTTTACAAACATACAAGAAACATAAGGACATAAATAATATCCAGACTCAGAACAACAATTCGTTTATCACACAAAGTGTCCTATATAGGGTTTGAACTTACAACACTCAGTGTAGTAGAGAGCGGCGTGGCGACCGCTTAAACCAGTAGACCAACCGTGCAGTTAAAATCTTTATTTTTCTACCTTTAAACTAAAGAGATACAAAAGTTACCACTTTGGTTCTATCGGGTTCATTGTAGAAAAAAGTGCAGGTATTGCCATTTACAAAAAATAATATTTTCAGATTTGGACATATTATTAAATAATATACTTCTAGTACTTGCTTTTACTAGAGTATGTTAATATACAATTCATTTATTTATTTTATTTTATTTTACTTCATATTATTTTTTTATCTGATAACTGTTTTTGAATTATTTTATATCATTTTTTTTAATAGGGTAGATGACACTGTAGTCAAATTAGTTACTTTTTATCGTCTGTCAAACGGCAATTTTGTATGAAAAGTGTACTAAGTAGAAACTTGTGACGTCACTGTTTCCGACCACTCAATTGAACAATGTATTTCAATATTCAGTCGATTTACATTCGAATTGCCGAGATATTTTATGACATTTGTTTTAATGAAGCTGTTATTGGTAATCATCTATGACACCGTCAACTACCCTATTATATGTAGGAACAAATATTTCTGAATAGACAATTTTTAAAGCCGTTTTTCTTCTTCAAAATGGTGGCTTTTCCGTGATTCATGATTATTGACAGTTCTCACTATAATATCGTACAATAATATATCTGTACCCTTACACTTTCTTAGCTACATATAATAAATCACTCTTCTCTTTAACATATTTCATTAGATATTAATTTCAATCGATGTACAGCATTAACTAAACTGCGAATATTGAACCTCCAACAAGATTAATAAATAAAAATGTCGAGGTAATCGATTTACGCTTGGCATTATCGAGAAATTATCATCGATTATTTGATTAGGTGGTGAGATTAGCTTAATCAGTATAAAATTCCCAAAGCTGAGATAATAACGATCCCTAACACTATTATTCTTGATATGTATAAAAAATTTGAAGATACGTTCTATAATAGAGTTGTACTTATACAATAGCATCACCATGTCCCACACATCATTTTCACTAACACAGCAGACTTTATCGGGTATTCACCAGTCATCTTCTGGAAGCCCTCCCGGGTATTCCCCGGTGAGGCAGGCGGTGCAGTGCCCTCCGACTCCGTCGCTCGGGGTCGTCTTCATGTTATAATGTACTGCGCTCACTAGACCTTCTACGCTGAGGTATTCGAGACTGTCCGCACCTGGAAGTTAGTATATACGAATATAGTGAGACAGAAATTGAAAATAATTCGGAGCTTGCAACTTGAATACAGGTATGACTAATGATAATGGAAAATAAGTCAGGCTGTGCTTTAAGATGTTACGTTTAATGATTCAGCCGCAATCATTATAAACCTAGGTAGCTACTCTATTGTTTACTTACATATTTAAGTATAATTATATTTATATATAAGCGACAGCGTCCCGTTACGTCCCCAAGTGGGGTGTGTAAAAGCATTTTGCTAGACCGCCAAAGTGTTGGTCATCATACTACATTCGGAATGAGTATGGTGACGATAACTCTTGGATTCTATTCATGCTTTTCATTAGGCCTGAGGCCCATTGATGCAGGGGTGACAGTTGTCGTGGTAAATGTGTTTTTTATAATGCTACGATGACAGTCATGTCTTTTACGTCCCCAAGTGAGGCGTAAAAGCTCGTAACAGGCCGCCATAGTGTGGGTCGCCAAACTGCATTGTCAGCATTCGCAATGAGTATGGCGACTACAATTTTTGGATTCTATTCATGCTTTCCATCAAGCAGAGTAGACTCACTTTGGCAGGCTATTAAAATAAAAAAAAATAGGCAAAGTAAAGTCACTTTGGAGGCTCTCAAAGAAAAAAATACTTATGATGATATATGAATTCAAAGTGAACTAACCAACGTGTTCGGCAAGCTGATGCGGGTCCAGTTTGTTGCCGATGAGCTCCTCGCGAGTGGGGATGTTGATGCCCATGTAGCACGGGTACTTGAGCGGCGGAGATGCTATCCTTATATGCACCTGTGTACCAATACGATGGAAAATAAATTATTTTTTTATATAAAAGTACTGTCGACTTATATGCGCCTACATGATGAATTATAACTGCTTACATCAATTTGTTTTTATTTTTCACCTTAAAGGTATTTGAAAGATATTTTGATCAAATTTGACTGGGACCAAAGGGTGAACCCATTCAATTAAAAAACAAATTAAACGAAATGAGAACCTCTTTTTTTTAATTACGTTTACAATATTTTTTATATAAGACGAGTTAATTGATTATAAAAAGTTACTATCAATATATTTTCTATAATAGTAGATTAGAGTTATTCAGACACCATCCCCCCCCTTTTTTTTCTGTACGGTAATCCCCCCGATACCACCTACTGGTGGTTATGTCGGACTCGAACCGACGAAAAACTCCACACTGTCTCAGGTACCAGTAGCCGGGGAACCAGGTGTACCCTAGAAAGGAAATCCCTGGAACACACCATCCCCCCCTGAAAATTGAACTTAAACTGATATTAATTATAATAAAAAACTCACCTCAGCAGCTCCAGCGTCTCTCAACAGCTTAATAATAGGTCCAATTGTGTTCCCCCTCACGATGGAGTCATCGACGAGTACGATCCTCTTCCGACGCACGTTTTCAGAAAGAGCACCGAACTTCTTGGCGACGCCGAGCTGTCGTAGGCGCGTGGACGGTTGGATGAAGGTACGGCCGACGTATCTGTTCTTGCATAGTACCTCCATGAACGGAATACCAGACTGTAGTGGAAAGAAAAATTTGTTTACACTTTGTTTAGTAATAAAACCGTGCGTAACATATGACGGGTTAAGAATACGAAGTGTTTATCAAGGGGGTGATGACTAAGGGTGCAAATTACACAGGACAATAGCACTGTGAAGAGAAGTAAAGACCATTAAACATAGCAGCCTCTAATTACCAATGGCTAGAGATAGACCTCTTCTGATTAGAAAATAGATGTTGGCGTAGCGTACCCAACTGGCAAGAGCGGTTAGTACAGGGTTTGTGCCAAGTTTTCTATATGCAGGAATGTTGTTTACATATTCTCACGGTGATATGTAGATCGTTACTATATCATGATCGCTGTTACACAGCGCATATGTCCTTGTGTAAAGCAAGGATGAAATAAAACATAAAAACAGTTGCCAACGCTAGCATAGAGCAAAACTATGATATGCTCGATAAAAACTGTAGAAGACTGTAAATATCAAATTAAAAATACATTTTTATCTTTTTATTCTTTTATTTTATTTAATGATAGTAATAAATAGAACGGTACGTCCATTACTTCGCTAATTGTAAGATTAAAAATTGTTTGCGCCCTATAATGCTAAAAAAAAATGTCTGTCAATAATATAAGTAATATACATTTATATAATTATCGGTCGAATTATTATAATATTATTTTTCCGATTAGCGGACGACTAACATCGGCCCAAATAAAATAAATTATAAGGAAGGTATTAAAAACAATAAAAATCATGTAATTATGTAATATAAACAATTAAGAGATAACATACATACTAGCTATCCACTATCTCATTTTCTACTTGTAAATCTGCTTTATTTTCAACGGTAGCAACTAAAATAGAAAAACTAGAATTCGAGGCCTAAATTAAAAACTGAGGGCATTTCCAAAAAACTAGATTACAATTAAAACTGTAGGGGCTGGCCACACTGGTTAATCCACACAAACATGGTCTACGAATATTTCAAGAGGGACCCCTATATATCCACTGACCTAAAAATATCTATTAATGTTTAGTTAATTCTACATAATAACAAATATTACAAGGGGGACAGCGCGTACGCAGTCCCCACTACCAAAAATTACGCATCCGAGTTATCCACATTAGGGATAATCGCAAGGGTCAACCTCACCGCAGTGCAATGGAGAGGTCTCGCCCTGGGGGAACCGCCTTCATGATCACGGTTTCCCCTATGCCAGGTAAGTATGAATATAATAGAAGCTCCCGAGGTAGTCATTCATTTGCGGAGACTCTTAACACCGTGATTCACAAAAATGGCACACCGCCATCTATCGAGCTAGACGATAACATTGTATATCGGATATGTTGCGCATCGTGTATTTTTAGACTTTTTTTTCTTTCAATTTTAAAATTATTTGTTATAATTTCAAATAAATAATAATTTATCTTTGTAATGTTAATTAACGCCTGTGATACGTTCCGAGTTTCCTATACAACACTGTATGCTATAAATTCAGGTACCAACCTATTTTTTTTTTTTATTTCTATTTACTATGATAATGTTGTAATTGCTTATTAAATAAATGAATGTTACTATAAAATAGCTTTTGTGTTCGTATTTTCAAACAATAGGTACTAAAAAATAGACAACGAGATAAAAATATAATAAAAACCACCGGACTTCTTTATAATACGGTGGAATATTTTGGAACACAGTAGAACACCTTTTCAAAATAAATAATATAAAACAAATTAATATGTTTTCCTGTTCATAGACAAGACCACTTACAGAAAAACAAGTATCATCGAGATACACTAAGTTAAGATCCTATTTACAAATGCTGATTTCAATAACATATTTACAATTTTTTAAAAAATAAACAATTAATAATTATATTATAGTTTCATAGTCCACTACTGGACATAAGTCTCTCGTTCGAAAGGTTTGGTCCTATTATATCCTGCTAGCTAGACAGGTTAGTCTAGAGTTTTTTTTAAGTTTGCCTTCTTTTTTTCTATCTTAAGAGCCTGCCAAAGTGACTCTACTCTGCCTGATGGAAAGCATGAATAAAATCCAAGAGTTGTGGTCACCATACTCATTGCAAATGCTGACAACGCAGTATGGTGACCCACACTATGGTGGCCTAGTAAGGTGCTTTTGCACATCCCGCTTGAGGACGTAAAAGGCATGACAGTCTTTGTGACAGTGTAAGGCTTTTTGCAGTGAATTATATATAATGAATGATAATGTCTGGAGTGTAGTATATAATAACATTTGTGACGCGCTTTGATACTTAGAATCTATTGAGTTTTTATTTTATTGGAGGACCATGAGAATGGTAATCCTTTTTTTAAGGTTCTGGAGATATTCTTCACAAAATTTTATATGTTTTTGAAGATTATACTAGTGTTGTATGTATCCGTTGCAAGGCATAGAAACATAAAAATGTAATTTTGAATTATTAAATCTTTTGTCATGTGATTAGACTGACTTACTCAGTCCGAGTTGCAACCTAAGAAGGTTTATTCAGGAATATTAATATATGAGAACTTCAGTAAATACTATTGAATTGAATTGCATGCGTTCAGGAGTTTCTGAAGAAAAATTGATACGTTTTTTAACATTAAGGGAAGATACTTCGGCAAGGCGAGAATCACAATCTGTCAGTATATGATATCATTGTCGACAGACTACATGTGATAGTATAAATGACTGTCAAATTAATACCTATTTAATAAACTTAAAAACGAATTTGATATATAAAATAATATACCGTGACGTCACTCCTAGCTACTATGAAATCATTAATATCTTTATTTTCATAAGGTTGCAAGCAAAATATCATACTTTTAAACTATGAATCTACCTCATTTTATTTACCTTATATTGGCTGTAAAACCAGTTATCTTGTGTTCGGTTGGCCGGATATCCGGTAAATAGTAAGGGTAGTGGTATAGTTACCTGTCTGGCGTATCCGTGCGCCGCGGCGGTGCCGGACTCGGGCACGGACGACACGATGTCGGCGTCCACCGGGGACTCGCGCGCCAACATGCGCCCGCACTGCATGCGCGCCGAGTACACCATTTGACCTGCGCACATACGCTACGTTCAATACGTACATATTAACTGTACCCCAAATGGTTAGTGGTAAACTCCTCTCTATTAAAAAGTAGGAGATGAATTTGTTGACTTAAATTGGATACGTTCATTACAATTCCAAAGACAAGAATTTATCGTGAAGTATTATATGTTCAGCATAAAAATATGTAAAAAGAGTAAAATCAAATTAATTAATTAAAATAATATATTATTTCAAAGACACCGATTAAAATAAGCTTACCTACTCAGTGTACGACGGCAAAAAAAATTGGTGAGATATACAAGCAAGAAGCGGGCTGTTGTTTCTATCTGAAGGATTTATGAGTACATATAAAAAATCTAAATTAGACTCTTACAAAGTTGTAATAAGTAATAAACCCACTTACCTTCAAATATACTATCGGCTCGTGCGAAGTACACGTACTCGAAGATACAGAAGGCCTGCTGCTTGTCGCTGGGGCGCTCCACCACGTCCACGGTGCGGATGCCGTGGCGCGACATCTCCAGGATCTCGCCGGGGAGCACCTCGCGCACGTATCGGGCGCCTAACAACAAAACACACATCTCAACTATTTGTTTTAACACAACCACACTGAAGGATTTATGAACGGCATCAAAGTTAAAAGAAAAAAAAATTGTGTTTCACCTTTTTACTATTGTAGAAAGTATTTTTTTTCAAGAAACCAACAAAATTATTGTTAAGTACGTTTATCGTTTTCCAGTACAAGAATGCCCCGCTTTACGCGAGGGATAAGTTCCGGAAAAAATCGCGCTAACTGAAATTCGCGTACATCGAGGTTTAAGATTAAACATAGTCAAAATTCAATATGTACAAAAAATACGAATCATTTTAATCAATCACTTTAATTCTAAGAACACTTAATGCAATACATACTATTAATTATTTTTTACGGAAAAATACATCTATTGTCTTTTGACTACATTATGTTTATACGCACTCGTTCGCGTAACGCGAGGCAATTGAGCGCGAAATTTGAACTTCGCGTTATAGTAAAACCGCGCATAACAGGGTCGCGTAAAGCGAGGTATTACTGTATACAAATATACACTTAAGGATTTGATTCTGTACTGTTGTAAAGTTACTGAACCAAACTACAGGTTGCGATTTAAATTTAATTTGTGATAAAGAATATTATCCGTTAAATTACAATTTAGTTTATTGGCAACACTCTGTCAAGGATTGTGTGGGTGACCAGGCGAGGTGATCATGCCTGGCGGACCACGGCCCAACGGTTGATGTTGGGATGTTGCACATATGCTAATTGCCACGCGAATCTCTATATCGCGATACAGGATTAGTAGTTGCATTGTAGTTCATCACATTCATACGTTTCGTTCATACTTCGTAGTTAGATGTATCTAGGCTAGATGACGCTGTTATATATATTTTCATTTCTGTTATAATGTGGAATCGCCACATGGTACAGTATGATTGCATTGATAATGAGAAACAAGAAAGAACGTAAACTTGTTCCCCGAGTTATCGAATGCCCAATAGTCGGTTAAGTAACCATTTAAGTCATCCAGATTATGTTAATTCGTTGAACAGAACAAGTTTTATAGTAAATATTCACTCCCATTAAAAATGGTGTCCTTTTTTTTCTTTATTCTGCTACGAAGTTGAATTAAAAAGTCTTAAGGGGTAAGTACTCGTATAACGAATGTTTTAACAATTACCCTAGCTTCGGCATTCTACTAGCTATTTTTACCAGTTGCTGTAATTACATATACTTGGGCCTATCGATCGTGATATGGACTGCTGGCTGGAAAACCGTGTTCAAAGAGTGATCCAAAATTTTTGAATAAGACATTCCAAAATGAACAAAACTCAAATAACTTTCAGTATCAACATTGATTTTTTTTATTCATTACTACCCTACTTTTGGCTCAAAAAGCATTATTGGGATTCTTCTTGAGATTGTTTGTCAGCAAACCATATAAACAATATTTTAGAATTTTCACACAAAGAAATAAGTTTTTTCTTTTTTTTTTTAATTAAACAATGGAGGACTTACAGCTAACATTGTAAGGTTTGTAGTTAAGTAAATAACAGTGAGCCAATTACAAATCCTCACTTGCAGTAGAATGCTAAACTTAAAAATGTGAGCAATAGCACTAAAAATCTAGTAATACAGACACGTTTTTTATTTTAATCGTCAAAAAATACTTTTATACTCACCCCTACAGGTAGGTTAAGTTAAATAAAGTGACAGTTAGTCCTACCAGTGGGAATGACCAGCAGGGTTAAGTTTAATTCATCAATCAACAGCCTTTTACAGTCCACTACTGGACATAAGCCTCTCCTTACCAAGGAGAGGTTCCTTAGCAAGGGATCGAATTGAGTTTGTTTCAAGTTTTCCTTCTCTTTGTAATGATGTTGTCTTGTATACTTTGTTCCCTTAGCCGCCTTTTACGACACCCACGGGATGAATAGGGCTGGTAACACTATGTATTCTTAATCCATCACCACACGGGTGTTTTAATTGCCCACGTTAAGATTGTATTTCACCATAATTAGTAATTATTAAACGAACACTCACCGATAGACAGAAATCCACAAGATTCTGAGGACACGACCCAACCTTCAGGCTTATCATCCAAACCGTTCTTTGCGCAACCGTTCGTTAAAACTGAAATGGAAATACATTTATCCAACATTTGTCAAATATCCCAAATTAGTCAAAGCCTGTATTAGACCGCTGTTATATTTAATTTTAGACACAAGTTGTGCAGATTAGGAATCGAACCCACGACGTTTGAGAAGCAGTCACAATCAGTAGCCAGCATCAACAACTTCTAACAGTCCACGGCTAGACATACGCCTCTCTTTAAAAGGAGACTTGGCCTAGTTTACCACGCTGGCCAGGCGGGCTAGTATAGGGATTGTTTCAAGGTTTCCTTCTGTTTGAAGGGATTTTGTCATGAGAATGCTCCCTTAATTGGTTCTTACGACACCCCCGGGGATGAACAGGGATAGTAACACTCCGTACTCTTAATTCATCATCACATATTACACCCCTATGTCATATATTTAATGGGACTTCCTAAACGATAATAATAAATATTTCCACCCATAAATGATACCATGATAATAAGACCTCGATATATTATGGTATGTGATAAAAAACCATGACCTTATAGAATACATGCAAAGTATTAGTAAGTGATTACGGGTTCGAACCCATCCTAATATAGTTTTTATGACTTAGGGAGCTGCTGGCTCCGGTTACTCCACTCAGCGGGAGAAAGAAAGAGTTAAAATTTCCCATAGAATTAGCCCCTAGAGAAAAATGTTAGTGACAACTCACACACGACAAAGTGAAACATTTGAAAAGTACCAAGTAGCAAGTTTAGTACAATATAGATATACCCACTATCCCACTACTCAAGGCGTATACATATGGCCAATGCTTAGTAGATGAAAGTGGTGACGTCACGAAGTGTCGTAAAAAGAGGAGACAGAATATGAGTACTGTATAACGTATTCTATCTCATACTCTCGTCTACTAATTCTATATTTTATGTGTTTGTTTCTTTATCATTTAAGTTTCACTTCGATAATTAGACACATCTTAGCAATGGCTACTGTCTGATTTCAAATTTGCCAGAGCCTGTACTAAACTGCTGTTATATTTCTAATAGTTTACAAATTATAAATACAATATTAGCGGGCCGGCTCGACCGGGGCAGTACTACCCTCCCACAGAAGACCAACCTAAAGCGACAGCATCCGTGCTGTTGTGTTTCTTTGGTGAGTGTGAGACCGGAGGCCCATTGATGCAGGGGTGACAGTTATCGTGGTAACTGTGTAAGCCTTACACTGTCACGATGACTGTCATATCTTTTACGACCCCAAGCGGGGTGTGAAAAAGCATCTCACAAGGCCACCATAGTGTGGGTCACCATACTGCGTTGTCTGCATTTGCAACGAGTATAGTAACCACAACTCTTGGATTTTATTCATGCTTTCCATCAGGCAGAGTAGAGTCACTTTAGTAGGCTCTTAATATAGAAAAAAGAAGAACCCACGACCTGATCAGTAGCCTATAACAGTCCGCTGATGGACATAAGAGTCTCTTTCAATAGGAGGTTTTGGACTACTATACCACGCTGGCCAGACGGGTTTGTTTCAAGTTTTCCTTCTAGTAGTTTGTACCTTTAGTGGTCATTGCGACACCCTTGGGATAAATAGGGGTGATGAATCCCTCTAGATTAATATTACTATGCTAGTAATGATATGATATTTATGAAATAAATAATGAATATGATTCATGCTTTACCCGCAACATGCTGCGATGAGGACTGTTTGTAGACATCTGAAATATTCAGTTAGTTATATTTAGGTACATTTAAATTTATTATACATATGGTAATAGCAGAAAGTAGGTGGTTAAGTAAATACCAACGCTCATGGATATTTGCAAATCAAATGTTTCAAGGGTGATGTTACTCATAAAGGCTTCCCTCCCACTCCAGAATGGAAAGAGTGGGGCAATGGTTTCCAGTAGCCTTATTTTCTAGATAAAAAGTTATGAAAGAATTGTTTGAAGTCAGTTTTCTGTGAGTTCATCACACCGGCAAAACCAACTATTTTGTACCGAAGCATGGCTGCCAAATTTGGCACAGATTTTTAGCCATTTTGGCATGATTTTGTAAATATCCATTGGAACATTCGAATTTATAATTAATAGATATTTTTGGTTAGTTGTAATATACACAGTAGAGTTGAATATTGCATAATTGATCTACTAAATAGGTTAGTGAGTTAATTTTCTTACTAATATAGTAATATCTTAGTTACATAACTAATAAATATCACCCAATTTATCAACACTATTTGAAATACTGTGTCAAAGTGTTTTTTTTTTAACATTCGATTGAAATAGAAACTTCTAGAGAACTGCAAACAGTCATATTGTCTATGTTAACTGAGCGTCGAACTCACGTCCCTATCTGGTTAGTTCCCGGAATTTATTTTCTTAATTAATGCATTAGTTATATAATTAGTAAATGTCACCCAATTTATCAACACTATTTGAAATACTGTGTCAGTGTTTTTTTTTTAACATTCGATTGAAATAGAAACTTCTAGAGAATTGCGAACAGTCATATTGTCTATGTTAACTGAGCGTCGAACTCACGTCCCTACCTGGTTAGTGCCCGGATTTATTTTTAATTAATTCAATGTAAGCTTGAGTGTTATACACTGTAACTGGTGAGGTACCTTCAATACTTATGGAGAGTACTCGGTACTCGATTCTCGCTAACTTGATATAAAAAAAATAGGTGCTTATTTTTTATCGAAATGTCTCTAAAAAATAAGTCCGCGCGGTGTCCAAGTATTCCGCAGTTAAATACTGGGCTCTCGGTGTACTGTGTACGAAGTTATTTAATATTTCGTTTTTATGTTATTTTATTTCATGATATATGTTCGCATACTATCACGTCCTCAAATATTGAAGGTATCTCACCAGTCAGTCTGTATAATAACTTACATGACTAAGTAACTCCATTTGTGGTAGCGTAAAATATTAAGATAGATTAATAAAAGATATGTTATCTTATATCTTTATTTCAAGAAACTTTATACGGCCTTCATTGAATTTAATTTTGAGAATGTTTTTAATTAAAACTATATATTCATATAACAATGCGAACTTAGTAAGTTAGTATCTTTGTCTTTATGCAAATGAAGTGTTTTTATGCAATGTTACATGCACATTATGAAGAATATTCAAAAATTATTTTAATTATTTATTTAACCCTAGTCGACTAACATATTTAGCGTTGTAATTAAAAACCCAAATTAACTAAAAACTAAAAATCTAGGCGATTGAGGCCGTGGCGGGCAGCCTTCACGGAAACAAGCCAAGTACGCGATACTATAATGCACAAGTGTATACGCAAACACAGGTGCACTCTCTGTTCCCTCACTCTCACAATCCGATGGGGCAACTACCCGATACTATCGGGGAGAGATCAGGCGCAGGATCAGCTGTCTTACGTGCTCTCCGAGGCACTGAGGTTAAGACTATTAAAATATACGCTTTTATTAAGCATTTAAATAACACTGTTTGGCCCAACTCGGGCATCGAACCCGAGACCTTAATCCACAGTCGTATACACTAACCGCTAGACCAACGAAAGAGTTTCAATATCGAAGATTAAAATGTACAAAAAAGTTCATTTTTGTCTATGCTCTATCGCGTACTTACATGACGATCCTAGAGGTAAAATCTTGCCGAGACAGAGCGGCCTGTTGCCATACGGATCTCGTACTGCGTAGATCTTGTCCTTGAGCATAATCACTAGTGAATAGCTCAGTGGAGCCAGTCTGGAAAGGAAATATTAACGAACACTGAAATATGTTACGCAAGGGGGTTTAATATTTATGGCTGTTTTGTATTACTGTCGCGTTTTGAACTTGAATAGCTTTTGTTATAAGCCCGTGTGATGTGACTTTTATAACTTTGCACAAGGTTAATAAGGTCATTTTATTGTTATTATTCTAGAGTATTTTTTAAATTGTATTTTTAATTGTACTATTGATGTTTAAAAGTGTACTGTGACAAGGCCTACACGACAAAAATGTTTGAAATGAAGTCAAATAAACATAGAGTGTTTTTGTAGGTGTGAATTGAAGTTATTTTTTAACCAATCTCTTTTTAAATAATATGGTAATTTTCGGTTATTTACCGTTATTATGAATACCAAAATTTTGAGTATCGGTATTCAATGGGTATTTTAAATAGAGATTTTTTTTGTGTAGGGGTATTTTTAGTTAGAACATTGAAACATTGAAGGAGTAAGGTAATTACCTCATGAGGTGGTTGATACGCGCCGGCCAGTCCGGACCGTCAGTCTCTCCCTCTGGAGGGTTCAGGCATAATGCTTGTGTGATCAGTTCTGAGTCTGAATGGGTGGAAAGTCCAACACCTCGACCCAATACCTGCACACAAATATAGTTATAATGTGGTAGTTGACTTATATTATTTTTTATTTCGCAGAATTAAATGCAGTGTAGTTTATCTATTTAACAATTACGTAAGGGTCCGTAGAGTGAAGGGTTTTAAAATATTATAACACGTCAAAACCATTATTTTGCAGATAATATTGACTAAAAATAAATTATATTAGGAAATTAGAAATTAATACTGAAATTTTTGATATTTATGAAAAAAATATTTTAGAATCGTGAACATCAGATCATTTTAAAGTTGTTTTACTATATTTTTATATACACTTTTCATTATTTTTATAACAAGCTAGTACGATCCTCACCATCTTTCTAAGACTGCTGGCGTTCACCAGCTCGCCATTATGTGCTACGGCTAAAGCCCCGTGTGCCGTGTGTACCACGAACGGTTGGCAATTCACTTCCTCGGATGCCGCAGACGTAGAATACCTGCGTATACGCACATTATTAACTTATTATTGTACCTCTCATAGATATAACTGACCAATACTCGAACTAATAAAAATTCTGTGCTTGTAAGGCAATAGAATTTTTGTATTTATGTGTGCGACGGATTAAGAATACATAGTGTTACCATATTCATACCGTGGGTGTCGTAAAAGACGACTAAGAGACAAAGTATACAAGACAACATCATTACAAAGGGAAGGAAAACTTGAAACAAACCCTATTCCAACCCGTCTGGCCAGCGTGGTATAGTAGGCCAAAATCTCCTTGCTAAGGAGAGGCCTATGTCCAGCAGTGGACTTTAAAAGGCTGTTGATGATGATGATTTAGGTTTGTAAAGATGATAGATTTAACGTTTCTATTGTATATGTATAGTTCAAAGAAATATTTAAATTTCAAATCTGATAGTATTTTTTTCTGACTGAAATGTTTCTATAAGGCATAATTTTAGAACAAAGTAATAACTTTGATATTGATAATTTCCCTTTCCCAATTTTTTTGTGTCAGCCCCAATAATACAAAATGGCAAAGAATTGCCTAGTATTTTTAAGGACAAACCACGTAATGCCACCCTCTCCAGGAACAAAATTTCTTTCAAACTTGACAATGAGAGAATGTAAATCGGGGTACAAACCTAGTGTGTCCAATGCCAAGGTTCCCTTTTAGCTTCTTCATGGCTTCATCATTAAAAATATTATTGATCAAACCCATGCCTTTGTGAGTGTTAAACGAACGGGCGTTTTTGCCTTCTGATGTTACGATACCGGCTGACTCTTGACCCCTGTAACAAATAGAGGACTTGTCTCAAAACAAAACAACAGGAAACAGCTATATTCGTTCATCACAGAGTTATATTATCGACACTTACACACTCACACATACTCTAAACACATACTCACACAAAGAATACGGGTAGGCAAAGGTGATTTGAACACCCCTATTTTGTCCCACTTACCCAAGAGACGTAAGCTTATCCTAATAAGCTAATAAGCTTACGCCTATTGGGTAATTGGGTCGGGTATATAACATATACCAACCCGTCTGGCCAGTGCGGCACAGTAGGCCAAAACCTCCTTGCTAAGAGGAAGCCTACGTCCAGCAGTGGACTGTAGAGGGCTGTTGATGGTGGTGATGATGTAATATATTTCGAAATCAAGATGCTTATTTGTTTCTAAATTCATACATGTCATAGATAAATTATACCCAGACACAAAAGAAATCAGTGTGCTTATCACGTAATATTTTTTCTTACGTTAATCGAATCCATGACCTCTGATCGCTATGGTCATCAATCCATGGCCTCGCTTTTAGAAGAATTTGATTTAATGTGACACAACTGTCAATTATATTTTTTTTGTTCAATAATGCTAAAAATAGGTAAGTGAACTTTTTATTTTCTCACCTGTGCTGTAAGGCAACTAATCCCAGGCATATGACCTGTGGGATGTCGACCTGGGTGGGCCACTCGCCCGTGCTGATCGCACCGAACACTCCGCATTCGTGCGTAAGTCCTGAAATTACCAAAATGGTATTAGAAAAAGACACATTCAAACATAATTATTGACTGTGATTTGTGGTATACTAGATAGATTTGTGGTGGTGGATACTGGATGGACTGGTGGATTTGTGGTAATTATTTCGTGGTAGTCCCCGAAGATAGTATTCAGTTTCAAAAATATCTAGGTTAAATGATGTCTCTCTAGCGATTTTTCTTTGATACAAGCGCAAATACATGTATTTGTGTTTGTATCAATTCTAGGGTGGTATTATATTTATTTTTTAAATATGCCAAACTAAATACATACTATTAACCAATATAAAATACAGAATTATTCTAGTTGTCGTTTCTTATGAAATAAGTTAACGTATTTTTTTTCATGTATTTTCTTTCATGATAATTTATTTCTTTTCAGAAATATGTATTATATTTTTTCTTTGTATTTTCTTTTCAGACAGGGGGTGCATGTGTACTCCCTTGCATGCCACTCACAGCGCCCATAAGTGGGTGAAAGTTGAAAGTTATGTTTTGGTGGATGCTAACAGTTAACGATTTGTAACCTCAGCGGTATAGGAAGTGCGTTATTGAATCAGTCACCCAAGTAATTATATTTGTATAGATATTTGGGACATAACAACAGCTTTTAGAAGTCCACTACTGGACATAAGCCTCTGTTTCGAAAGATTTTGGCCTACTATATCACGCTGGCCAGACAGGTTGGTATATGGTTTGTTCAAGTTTTCCTTTTTTTTACAGTGATGTAAGCGTGCATAGTTTGGGACACCCATAGAATGAATAGGGCTGTTGACATTGTATTCTTAATCTATCAACACACGTATATTTGGGACATCTGATCATTTTGTATAACTTTAGGTATGACCGTGTCGATCATGATTATGATATAACAATCGCCTCACGCGACATTACTGAGAACTACCTACAATTAAAGCAGTTCAAACCGGTTGGATTATATAATGTTATCTCGGTGCCGGAATTACATGAGTTCTGACAATTAATTAAAAACTTAATTATAATTTGATAAAAATATGAGTAATTTGATATTCTACTTTACGACATCGCAGCGTTGTGTGTAGTCTTGGATACGATTACAAATATAAGATAGTTACAATTCGGCCACAATGTTATCAGAACTTATTGGTACTTTTATTCGATGGATTTCCGTGTTTTATCTTTGTAGGTTTGGTGGGTCAAGGATGAAACCTATCTATGTTTAATTGTAACTGATTTTTCCGACTTGGTGGGTGGGTCTAATGGCTGAAGTTGGCGGGTCTTAATCCTCAAGGTTCGGAGAGTACGCAAGTCTGTCGGGTCCTGCGTCTGACCTCTACTAGATCTGATAACCGTCACATCGGATTTTGAAGTTAAGGGAACAAAGAGTGCACCTGTGTTTGCGCATATACTTGTGCACTATAATATTACCTGCGTAATTAGTTGTCCTCCGTTGAGACTAGCAGTTAGAAATTGACAAGTAATACATCATTATAGTTTAGTTGCAGTTAGTAAGTTCGAGTAATAGGCCGAAACACTTAATCTGATGCAGCAAACCCGAGAGTACCAAAAGACCGGATATCAAAATGAGTCGTAGAGTTAAATAACTTTATTAGTTTGACACTGTAAATATTTATAACCTTAGTTGTGCACTTTTAAGGGAGTTAGTAAATGGTGTTATAGTAAAAATTGTGTATAAGTAAGTCGTCTTTCATAATTCTTTTTTTCTTTTTTGCTAAACTTTTGCCTGGAATTTCGATACATTTCTGGTTTAGGCCATGAAACAAGCAGTATACGAAATTGGTTCATAACCAATGTAGTTCTCAGGTCACAAACATAAAAAAAATTCAATCGAATTAAGAACCCCTTGTTCTTTTTTCGTCGGTAAAAAGTCCCTAAGCGCTGTCTCAGTAACTATAAGGTGCGAAAATCAACTTTTTTTTTGAAGCCTACCAAAGCGTAATATGCCTGCTGGTAAACATGAATAGAATCCAAGAGTGGTGGACGTCATACTCATTTCGAATGCCGACAACGCAGCATGGCAACCCACGCTATGGCGGCCTAGTGAGATACTTGTAAACGCCCCGCTTAAAGGTCCAGGGATTATAGTGGGCACGCAACATGTGCGCTGGTGGTGAGTTCCAGGTTTTGACTGATTGCGATGATGCCTGACGTAAAATATCTTCAGAAAATAACACTTTTGATGTACTCTAAAATAATATGTTAATGTGATCATCACAATAAGAGTTTATCACTTCTATTGACCTCTGAGATTTCATCAGCTATTTTTACTGTAGAGTATGGTCCATCTAAGATACGTTTGTTTAATTCTTATCTAAGACAAATATAGTGCGTAATATAATTGAGATAATATAATTATTGTTATAAAGAATTGTTTGAACTGGACTCTTATAATTGGGTAGATGACTGTATCGTAAATAAATACCAATGCCCACTTCATTACAACTAATATCGCGAAACATCTCGCAAAATACAATTAACATAGCTTTTTATTATTATTACGAATTTCAATCAAATATACAGTGAAATATATTGTTCAATTGAGTAGTCTAAAACAGTGACGTCACAATTTTGTATGTAGTACATTTTTTATACAAAATTGTCGTTTTGACAGATGATAAAGTAAACTAATTAAAGTAACTAATTTGACTAAGGTGTCATCTAGCCTATTGTGGGTATATTCATATTATCATATTTCATACATATTTTTATTTTTCAAGGAATAGTACAAAGCTGGTCGATTGAGCTGTTGGTCTAGTACCCTAGCCGTAAGTGTCGATGTACGGTAGACTGCACGGATGGCGTGGTGATCTACTTAACAGCAAATTCACCCTTATTACATTAGAGGGACGAACTATAGTCGTGCAAAACGTATAAGAAATATATATTTACCCACTTTTATCTATCGTTCAAACTATACGGCAAATGTATTAAAGTTATTATTTTGTATTTATATATGTATGTATGACGTATGTATTGTATGTGTTCATGTATGTATATGTACTCATGTATGGTATATTTTGTACACCTCCCTTACAATATTTCTATGTCACCCTAACGTTGACTGGAAGAGAATGCCTTGGGCATTAAGTCCGCCGATGTACAAAGTGCATAAAGTGTAAATAAATAAATAAATATTTAATTGCTTTCTGATCATTATAAATCTATTAGAGAATTCCACTCGTTATCTTTCTATAAGTGGAATTCTCTAAACTCCACTCGTTATCATTTATAAACTAGTGGAATATACTCAGTGGAAATTTATGAATGGATGCTGATAAAACATTAGCTTTTAATTACCCTTATCTTTAAATACAAAAGCGTGTCACTTGGTTACGCTTTCCTATGATTCTAATGAAAATTTGACCTCCCTGGAGGTTAGGGTATACTTGCTACAGTGTCTGGATGTCGTAATAGCAGCGGTTCCCGGATCCCTCCTATCTCCGGCGCAGAGTGGCACACCGTGTGGTTTTAGTCGGTCCGATTCCGACACACCACCCCGCCGTAAACCCCGGTGCGGTGACGGCCCGAAGGGGTTTCGACACGTTAAAAAAAAAATACTTGCTACAGTGTAGATTCCCTTTAGGCGGTAGAAGCGCGCTTAACAGCGCCGCCCTGAGTGTGACCGCAGATGTACGGAACGGGTTTTCCCCTTTATTCGCTACAGTGATCAGTAACGACGTGTGCATCGTGCGTCGCCTAAATAAAGAGTTCATCTAGCGGGCAGGGGCTGGGAATGGTCCAGGTGGCTTAATAATAGGAGTGCCCGGATCCCTCCTTTTGTAGGCACAGAGTAGCACACCGTATGGTTTTAGTCGGTCCGCTTCCGACACACCACCTCACCGCATACCCTGGTGGGGTACGGGCCGTGTAGGTTTCCACACGTTAAAAAAAGAGTAGATTCTCAGGCAGGTAGTAACATCGGGCGGCATGGAACCGGTTGTTGTGGAGAACCTTGGGGGAGGCCTATGTCCAGCAGTGGACGTCTTTTGGGTGAGATGATGATGATGAGATGATGAATATAGTTCAGCTTATTTAGTCACTATCTAATATATAAAATTCTCGTGTCACAGTTTTCGTTGCCATACTCCTCCGAAACGGCTTAACCGATTTTGATGAAATTTTTTGTGCTTATCCGGTATCTATGAGAATCGGCCAACATCTATTTTTCATCCCCCTAAATGTTAGGGGTAGTACAACCCTAAATTTTTTTTTTATTTTTTAGACAAAGTTTTTAATTTCTATTTTTATATGTTGTATACATACAAAAATACATACAATCCTCAATTTTCACCCTTCTACGATTAACCCTTATTTTTTAATAGCCATTTTAGTAATTTAATCATTTTTCATCCCGCTCAAATCACTTAGAAATAATTTATATGGCAAAGCAACGTTTGCCGGGTCAGCTAGTTTTCAAATATATGTTTCTATTGGTTTAATATCCTCAAGTGACCATTGAATATAAACTATTTGACAATAGTTAGGAATGACGTTACGCTATAGCATGTCATACGAAAATGTACTGAATCTACCAATTTTTCGTTTAATTAAAGGATATTGATTGGACTTGACCGTCATTAATCCTTAGTCTCTAATATTTAAATTTAAAATTGTGGCATTTAAACGAAATAACATGAAAAGTTTCCTTTCCCACTTCAATACAATTCTTTTTGTAATCGAAATTCAGATTAAAAGATGGAGTGACCAAGGGTTATAAGGTTATCTATTGGAATGAGAGTCAAGTGTCACCGATCGTAGTTAGTTTTACGAGCTCTTTGATAAACGGCTGATCAGCGCACAAGATTACGAAGCGTCCGATCTCGTGACTATAAAGTTACATCATTCTTTGTAACTGTCAAGTGAAAGAGGGCAAAAGTCAAGCTTTCCAATGAAACGTCAGCAGAGTGTGAGAACGGGATAGAAATCGCTTTCTGTTTCATTTTCTCTTGCTACTTTCGCTGTAATCAGGGAATCATGCTGAATTTTTTTTAACCTCAACAGAATACTAACTCCAATTTAATACCTAGTCTATAATCTAAAAGAAGGTTCTGGAAAAAAAAGGTCCATCTGACATGTCAAGATGCATGAATAAATAAAATTACTTCGCAGACTGACTACACGGTTTCACCGACTAGATTTAAGAAGAACGAATGTCCTCTACTCTTGTCTCCACTCATCTAACTTCATCAGGCAATAAAGCCACTTAAGCAAGTGTCTATTAGTCCGGTCACTTTAAAAAAATAAAACTAACTATGTACATTTGCTTAATATTCTTATACAAAGATTGCATTTTAGATGAACTGCCGTGGGTCCTAGTCATAAGTATCAAGCTGAGAAACAAAGCATATTAACATCTCTTGGTTTGTTTACATAACCTTCAAAACCACATCATATTTCAACTTCCACACTTACCAGTTTGTACAGCTCCTCTACCGAACCTCTTGCTGATCTTCACTTTGGGTTCCTTAATATCATCTTGTCCTAGCCTTTTCACAGCAGCCTCAGCGTTGCTCGCGTCCTGCTGGCAGCAGGAAGGTCCATCGGGACCGTTCATTTTGTCACTGAAAAGAATATCTTGAAATTTAATATTCAATACTTCAGTTGATATAAGCTCGTTAAGAAAATTATTGATAGTTGATTAGGGATTCTTGCCTAAAGAAACTAATTCATAGAATGAATATCTTAGATTATATTAGCAATAATGTGTAATTTTGGTTTAGAGGCAGTTTAAGTTCTCTTACTTTACGGAAGTACAATGGACAATGAATAAGCACAATGGTTGCTATTATACATATATCGAATCACTTCGTTTACTGTTATATTCTTAAGATCTTAAAACTTGTTTCGGTATGTATGGTCCCATGCTCTTTGGAAAACAAAACCCAACCTAAATACCAGAGACCACCAAATATTTACGACTCTGAAAGTCCTTGGTTTCTTCTATGAACATTAAATACAGAATAAGATAAGATCCTCTTACAGTTTTTGTGGAGTTCCTTACCATTTATAAGAATTAATGCACTACCTAAACATACAATGTACTTTATTTGCAGTAAAATTTGTCACCAACTTTCGGGGTTCAGTTTTCAGAAATTGCAGAAATTGTACTACACTATAAAATCTCCTGCATAGTTCGCTGGTCTCTGTAGATACTGGACGTGGTGGTCGAAATTGGTCAGGAGCACATCTTCACAGTTTAATTGCAGTTAGTAAGTTTGAACAACAAGAGAAACACTTATTCTGATGCAGCAAACAAGCCGTAAAGTAAAATAGCTTTGTTCGAAAGTAATAAAGGCTATCTAGTTTGAAAATAATTTCTGATATTTTATCTGACTGATGAGTATCATAAAGCGAATTGTATCATTGTCTACTTATTACTAAGACGATGAAGGCTAACCTAAAGCTATACTACTTAAATTTTCAACTTGTTTGAGATATCGCTACCATACTCGATTAAGGAAAAAAGAGAATGATTAGCAAAAAAATTGTAAGCTCTTGTCTTTAAGCTTGTAAGCTTTTAATAGACCACTGCTGGACATAGGCCTTTCCTTGGAAAGGAGGTTTTGGCCTACTATACCAAGCCGGTCAGGCGTTGTCAGTGATGTTGTCTTACTGTCGACACCCATAGGAAGAATAGGGGGCGGTGACACTCTGTGTCCTTAATCCATCACCACGCGAACTTGTAACATAATAAATCCTAAAAACCTAAAACATTCATGAGTAACAACCATATTTCTTAGTTTTGTTTAATCTCAATCAAGGTATTTCAGGTTTCTTCCAAATAACTGCTGCAATTAAATGATGGAACTGCCTTTGTCATGGTAGCTGCATAAAGTAGTGTAGGCATCGCTTCTTAGTGCTTTACATAGCTTGGTTTAAATATTGGCATACCAGATACCAGTTACATCCAGGTAAAACTTAATTAATACAAGGCTAGCCTTGTTAATGGAAGAAATAGGTTAGATTCACTGCATACTCCTCCATAGTACTCGATAAGGTACCTGAACCCTCAAAGTGAGACAATATAACATACGTAAACAATGAATCTAAAAAAAATTAAATACAAGGTACCTATGCAGCAGACGTCTCATAAGTAGTCATCAGTCGGAATAAACCTAACTTCATATACACTTAATTAATTGCATTGGCCACACTCATTAAAAAAGAATAGGTACCTTTTTTTTAACTGTCACTAACAGCTGATTATAGATTGTAGATTTTAAAAACAAAACAAACACAGCTGATTTATAAGATCACAGGGTACTCTGACCGGACAACTCACATCACACAGCAACGTTAAGAGTCAAACTAAAGATATGAACTTAACACTTTAGATTATAAATGAATTGTACATAAACAAGATTTAATGGCAACATTACAACGTCCGATAATGGAATAAAAAGTTTTATTTAAAATTCGAACTCTATTCCAAAGGCATACCATTTAAAATATTGATATTAAGCAATTACGTCAAGGGAATGTGTACGTCATAGAATATTTTTTAACTGGCGATAATTTGACCGCGATAATGTTACCAGGCTGATAACCATCATGTTTTTAATAAAAATCTAATGACGCAGCTTCTTTTAAATTTAGGTCAAATCAGATCTACATGTTTTTTTCTCAATTGTTTTAATTTTTCTTCCTGATAAGCATATTTTTATATTACAATAACAGAGCATCGAAAGAATTAAAAATTCGTCAAGTGCGAGTTGGACTACACACTGGAGGGTTCTTAATTTTATTATTTCTTGTTTTGAACAAGGAACTATATTTAAATAATATTTTTCTTAAATAACAATTTTAAAATCTATAAATAAGTACACCACGTTGAGTGACTATTGCTCTCACTAACTGAACCATCATCGGTGTGGCACTTTTCTTTCTTTTTATTATTACTATTTTTTTTTTAATTTGGACCTGTTTACCCGTTTGGTAACTCATCCCTTAAGCTTTGATAAAAATTGTAATTCTAAAATTCGATACAATCATTAATCGGATCGCTAAATTGAATAGGAATAGTCCAATATTATGAAATAGACATTCTCACTTTGCGTGTAAGAAAGGTACATAAAAATAAATGATTAGGTTTTTATTAATCACTTTGTCAGCGTGATTAATACAAAATAACATCTTCATTTTACTGCCAGTAACGGACGGACACTCACAGTGAAACTATAAGATATCTTTGTCATAACTCGACAACCACGGATCTCTAAAATGCGAACATCACATCATTTGTCTGCTACCATTTCAGCCTTGTGCTTGTTTAGAAAATACATTGACGTAATAAAATTGGATAATTATGACAACAAGAGAATTGGCTGAGGAGGTTGATGCAGGGTGCGGACCGGACACAGTCATTCTGTCAAGTAGGTACTCCTGTCAAGACGGTTGCAATTCATACTCTAATCATCTAGTGTAATACTGCGTGGGTGTAAGATTTTATGACAATTATTGGAGTAAGAGATCTCTCGCTGAAGACCAAGGGTATTTTAATAGAATAAAGCAATCACTCACTTCTGTGCGTGAGATTCTATTGCTTCATTTTGTTGGAAACGAATGTCTAGTTAAGAGGAAGCGTCAAAAGAACGAAAGAGGACAAAATGATCTCCGACCTCCACTGGGGCAGACCTGGCGACAACAGATAAGGGAGGGCGTTTTCCGCGAGTACCTATCTTAACCGGAAGGAAGGATCAAGGCCCTTCATCCGTAACCGTGTAGCTGTCCACTGTTTCACGAGGATTGTCTAAGGTACACACGATTTTTTCACAATAGAGTTTGCCATATGATAAAATGTTATATACGCTAATTGTACTAATAATAAAACGGCCTATAGACTTACTTAACTCTGGAATAGCAGGTGACAGATACAAATAAAATTCAGTTCAAAAATCGAACAAGATTTTAAAATTATTTACTTCTTAAACGATTACAAATAAGTTTTCTAGCAATTTCGCAATTTCACATTGTCATATCACGTATCATTATTATTGTTACGAAAACATAATAGCTGGAGGCAAAATAAAGCTGACGAAACATCCACCCGAAACATTGTTTGAAAAGTAATGCTTACGTCTTGTTTTGCTTGATCAGAGAAATAATCTGACGAAATAAAAATAACACAAAAAGACAAATATAACAACAATTAAATTTTGCGCACGATAACAAATGTAGTAATATATTTGCAAGTGTCGTCATCACAAAAGCTGTACTGTGCTGTGACCGCAGGGGGTCAACTATCGGCTGACTTCAAGTACATTTCCACAAGGGGGTGTAATAAACAACTGCGATAAGATTATTGGAAATTAACACATTTATAATTGTTATTGTGACCAAGACTATAGTGATGTACTATATTTAGTGTTATTATATAATACTAGTGCATGATAAATGGTGTATTTTCGTCGGTTCCATTTGTTTCGTTTCTGGTGAACTTTAACACGAATCAATCTGTGTACGAACAATAGTGACTTTTGTTTATTAAAAGATTTTGTGTTATCGGATTCAGGGGTCAACTATCAGAAAGACGACTGCTATTTTAGGCCAAGAAACAGATTTTAGTACTTACTGATTATAAATATTTCGTATATCGAAACCTTGAAGAATCGAAATTGTTTAAGCGACAATAGGAACGTGTCTCAATTCCTTTTGTAAATTCAGTTTCGTGACAGAACTGGTTCGTTTTACGCCATCTTGAATCCAACTGACAGAATTCTAGTTGCTTGAGTGGTTTAAAATAAAGTATAGTCCTACCTACATGGTAATAGATTTTTTAAAAATGTAACGCAAAAAAAAATTGTTAAATTAAGCTTACTTATGTTAAACACAGTACAGTAAATAAATTAGACATCGTTCACTGAGTTTGCTAATGTATAAAAAGATAAGGCGGTATGGATTCGAAGTTTATTACAAACTTGTTTAGAAAATCAATCTTAACAACACGCAAATTAGTCGTACGTTAGCTAAGCTTTTTGTTCCGGAATGACAGTTTAGAAGTTAGCATCGTGTCGCCGAGACGAGGGCGCTTATTGGCAAGCTCGTCTGTTCCAAATCGAGAAACTCGTCTTAAATTAATGCATTCTCTGAATCGGGCCAATAACCTAGTATTTACTTTAAGCAACGGATTGAATATAGACAAAAACTGCAGTCTGCAGTCAGTTTGTAATTTATCAGTTAATCCAAATGGTGGTTAGAGATTCGCCAAAGGTAAACTAAAAAGCGAAAGGAAAATTTTAAGAGAACTGAATTTCTAAAACCTTCAACCAGCAGTGTACGGCGATAGGTTGATTTAAATGTGTAGTTAAGATGATTTTTTTTTCAACGGCAAGTAAACATACATCAGGGATGGAAGAGCTTACGATGGAACAAAGAGATGAAAGTATTTTTTATAGGAGGTGAGAGTAACCTTTATCAGTAACTGACATACGGTTGCTAGATGATAGATTCTCGAATAAAGTTTGGGTTCTCATCTGTAAAATATTTTTCACTCACAGAGAATACTAAGACACATATTTGGGCCTGGTACTGCAGAAGATCAGTGGTTTCTGAAATTAGTTGTAAGAGGTTCATATTTGGGATATAATTAGTGTTGGTATTATGTACATTGCTGTGCAAATGTGGAAACTGTTAGTTTATTGTTGATCTTTACGATCCAGTTTACGTTTCAGTCCGTTACATCCAGTTCGTTTCAAGCTGCACGGCGGATTTTAATAGTCTTTATCAATGCAGAAAGTGATTCAAATGGAAAAAAGTTTGAGAATTTCAGAGATTTGTAATGTAATGTCAGGAATACGTGCGAAGCCTGGGCGTTAGTTTACACATAATTACTTGATCGAAGTAGGTATATTTAATAGTACTTACAAGCAATTTACGGCCATGTTTCTAGATCAATAATTTAGCAGTGTCGCCTACCCATTACGAAACTACATGGTGCAATAATTGCGCAACAGAGGGCGAACAGTTTCAATCTTAAGAAATGTCAGAATTTTTTACTGAAAATTACTAATGGAATGAATAGAGCCGTCTGGTGAATTTAAGTTCGTAACTGACTTATCGTTTTTCCGTGTACTTTAATTTAACGCTGGACTATTTTTAGCATACGCAAGACTTGTGATCGCCTCTAAGAACACAATGAGTGAAGTAGAAACAGAACGAGAAGGAACGGAGTAAAACTTAATGAAATATATAAGAAAGACAGAATGACATGTTGCCATAAACAAAATAAACTAAATTGACATTATACGTACATAAATAAATAAAATTACAATGTTTATAGTGAACGTATAAAAAAGTTACTTTAAAATATTGTCTGCCAGTCCTCATTGTGAAAACGGGTGAACCGATTTCCACGGCAAATAATTCTATAAGGTGGAGATAGTCTACTTTTAGTTGGCAAATTCCTAGAGTTCGTGTACAAAAACCGAATCAAACAGACGGGAGAGGAACCGTAGTAGGCCTAGCTAATTTTAACGGAAGATTTCTAATATCAAGAGAAGCTTTTTTTATTTAACATGTGGAAACCCCCTCGGGCTGTTACCCCACCGGGGTTTACGGCGGGGTGGTGTGTCGGAATCGGATCGACTAAAACCACACGGTGTGCCACTCTGCACCTGACATAGGAGGGATCCGGGAACCGCTGCTATTACGACATCCAGACCGCTTAAACCACTAAGCCAACCGTGCAGTCAAAATATAACACCGGTGTATTATGTTTATAAATCTATATTGAAATAAAACTAAAGTGACGGTGAAAACCATATTTATATCGTTGGGTATTTTGTAAGATATAAGCGTACAAGGAAAAAGGCAACATTATTTTATACTAGGTATATAAAGATTTAGTTGATGTTGTGAATGGATAAAATTAATTTTTGCGAATAGCAAGTAACACATGGTATTTCCGTGTGGTGACAGATTAAGAATACATAGTGTTACCACCCCTATTTATCCCGTGGGTGTCGTAAAAGGCGACTAAGGAAAAGTATGCAAGACAACATCATTACAAAAAGAAGAAAAACTTGAAACAAACCCTATTACTACCCGTCTGGCCAGTGTGGTATAGTAGGCCAAAACCTCCTTGCTAAGGCCTATGCCCAGCAGTGGATTATAAAAGGCTGACGACATGGCATTTTGTAGTTTTAATAGTATTATTCATGTGAATTATTTGTTAAAATAAAATAAGAACATATCATTTCTTTGTGTTTGCTTGCAAAGCTCTCACGCAAACCTATATTTTTATTTTTAAGGACAATACTACATTTTTATTTTTTTAAATATCCTGTGTCATGGGGGACTTCACTAACACACAAAAAACGGAGACAAAGAACACCCAGACACAGAACAACAATTTGTTGTTTACACAAAGTGTTTTCCCATGTGGGGATCGACGTGGCGACGGTGTAATCAGATCAGGTTTATTAACTATTTTAAGAAGTTCTAATTTTATCTACAGAGAGGTTTTCTTAAAGCGATTCTAAGCTTGCATATACCTATGAATACTTCCTTTTAAACTTAACTCTATTCCTTGGTATGTTATAAAACGCTATGAAAGCATAATTTCTTTTCTGTTATCTATCTCTTTAACTGAATACGTTTCAAAATAAGTTCAACTGCGTTAAAAAACACACAAATATGCCATGAATATTTTATATTATACACGCTTTATCATCGTAGACGTAAGTCAAACGTAATCTAGCTAGCGAAAAAGAGTGTCACACAGAGTCGATCAGCTCGCTGCACGTACAAGCACCCTTAGGGCTATAGCACACGGCGTATTTTATACGCGCAGGCGACGCGCTGATGACGCGCGTATACGCGCTTCACACTAAATTTGAACGCAACCTTGTAACTTAAGCACACAATGCGGTCGTGAAACGCGCTTCTACTGCGCGTATACGAGCTGTAGTCGTTCGTAACCTTTGCTTTTTGATCAGAGACTCCTCTCTCTAGTTGTACAATGGCTTCCGTTGTCCCCCTCTATCTCTACTCCGCTCATTTGTACGCGCGTATACGCGCTTCATGCGCGCGCTTGTATCATCAATGCAAACGCAACAATCGGCGTCTACGGCGCCGATAATGCGCGTTCCTAATACACGCTTCGCCTGCGCGTATAAAATACGCCGTGTGCTATCGGCCTTACACACAACAGTCGGCATTTATGCCCGCAATCTAGACAAGGAGACGATCACGTGGCAAATAAATATATGTATATTAAACATGTCTTGCGTGTTAAAACGATATAAAAATTGTAGCAATTGAAAGAAAAATATGTGTTTTATGTCATAAATATTAGTAACTTGACCACCTGAAACTCACTCAGACATAGAACCTCAGAAGATGCCTCAGTTTTGTCTTAACGGGAGTACCGTCCATCAACATCAACAGCCTTTTACAGTGCACTGGACATAGGCATCTCCTTAGCAAGGAGGTTTTGGCCTACTATACCACACTGGCCAGACGGGTTGGAATAGGGTTTGTTTCAAGTTTTCCTTGTCTTTGTAATGATGTTGTCTTGCATACTTTCCCTTAGTCGCCTTTTACGACACCCACGGGATGAATAGGGGTGGTAACACTATGTATTCTTAATCCGTTACCACACCGTCACCGCCCGGTTTTTTCATACGCATAAATTGTTTTTTTAAATTTTGTTGTTCACGTCGCTGTCGATATTCAAAGAATGATAAAAAGTATGTAGGTATTATATTAGTGGCCTTTTGCGGAGTACAACAAAATAAATAACTTTATACGTGTAAGCACATACACGCAAATATCACACTTGACCTTGATCACATAAAGACTCGTACTGCATACCATAATAATCCATTTACAAATCTTAGGATTAGTAAGCGAAACCTTGGCAAATATATTTTCCTAATATTCATTTGTAGTAATTTACTTGTTTTCTTTGTTTTTATAACAAAAACGAAACTAAGTAGGTACTGTTTTTGTCTGTTACGAAATTGTTAATAGTAAAGCTGAGAAGTCAATATTTTGTGATGTCATTTATTATTTGAAGCGTAGTATGTTTATTTGTCAAAATAATTGTCGCTTACGACATTTTACGAGTAAGCATATTTTCTGCACGCGCTATTTGAATCGAATGAGTTTGTTTTTCCTTTGTTCTTCCAACAGTACCTATTCAATTATGACGAATGAATCGACGAGTCTGATAGTGTAGTGGTTACATTTCGTGGATTCGGTTTAATAATATATTAATTTTGTACATATGACACACAACGCCATCTAGTCCCAAACTAAGCAAAGCTTGTACTTTGTATACCAAACAACTGATATAAATACACCTATACTATTTTTTTGTAAATATATACATATTATACACAGTAAACATCCAAAATCCGAAACAAATATTTCCCGATCCGACCAGGGAATCGCACCTGAGACCCCAAAAACAGCAGTCGCATATGTTACCGTTGCGCAACCGAGGCAGTCATACACAATGACCATACAATTGTGTGAAGAGTATAAGCATTATTTTTGTAAATTGTGTGTGTGTTGTACATTTTAAACTCTTGGTGAAAATCATATATATATAGAAATACGTAAGTAAGTTTGTCAGCAGTTTAGTTTGGTTAACATATGGGCTCTGCCTTCTTGATGACGTTGACAGGTGACATTATTACACCTGCTGCCATTGTTACATTATAGATTGCTTTCTGTGAGCGGTACGGACGAGCAAATTATTAATTGATTACCATCAAAAATAAGTCAAAAAATTAAAATATCTCCTTATTTTGGAAAAATACAACTTCACAATACAGATCTCGGGTACGATTCCCGGGTCGGATGAAATGTTTGTATGATCTGCAAATATTTGTTTCGGAGTTTGGGTGTTTTCTATGTATAATATGTATTTACAAAAAAAAAATATAAGTATTCTATCAATCAGTCTAGTTATCATAGCACAAGCTCTGCTTAGTTTGAAACTAGATGACGTCGTGTGTCAAACGTCTGAAATATTTATTTATATCTAAAGAACCCGAGGGGATTTACATACACTCAATTTTCTTTTATTTAAATAGTATTGTAATGTTTATGGTAATGTTACCACTCTTCTTATTTTGCAATTGGTTCCTAAAAGTGGTTATCACCGTGTAATTATTTAGGTGGTGTGTAAAATATGTATATACGTTACACATGCTATTTTATTACATTTCACAGATTCGAATTACGATAGCGGTACATAGCTTGTAGTACACATTTTTTTTTATATATTAAGAGGCTGCCAAAGTGACTCTACTCTGCCTGATGGAAAGCATGAATAGAATCCAAGAGTTGTGGTCACCATACTCATTGCAAATGCAGACAATGCAGTACGGTGACCCACAGGCGGCCTAGTGAGATGCTTTTTCATACTCCGCTTGGGGACGTCACATGAGTCATCGTGACAGTGTAAGGCTTACACAGTTACCTCGATAACTGTCACCCTGGATCAATGGGCTTCCGGTCTCACACTCACCAATGAAACACGACAACACGGATGCTGGCGCTTTAGGTTGGTCTTCTGTGGGTCGGTAGTACTGCCCCGGTCGAGCCGGTCCGCTTGTGCTGAAATCGGCGAGGCTCTACTACCTGATAAAAACCATAGTAGTGTAACGTGTAACGAAAGATTCGACAGTTACTGGTTTGAATACCCATTTAAGTTTCGAGATAAGATGTACGAAAGCTATTAATAGTGTTGTAACGATAACAAAGTAACCTTTTTTTGCGCATTTTTATATGATAATGTACTCTTAGTCGATTTCGGCAATAGTGGTCAGTCTCATCGGAGCACTAGCCAAGCACGCAAGAGATATTATAGTGCACACTGTCACTATACTATGGGACGGTTATCCGAAACGACCGGGAACCGACGGTTATTCGAAACGACCGGGAACCGACGATTACCCGAAACGACCGGGAACCGATGGGAACACTTCTTGATCCGACTCCAAAATCGAACCCTAGACCTTTTAATCGGCAGTCGCATATGCTAACCGGTAGACAAACGAGACAATTAACTTTTTATATTATGTTTCAAGTTGTTATGCGTGTATGTTATGGAATTATAGTTGTGATTAATTCTTCCTATTGTCCAGACAATTTGAGAAATGCCCGATATACTCGTATATGGTTAACATGAGAAATGAACAAATTGAAGAGCTTCATGAATAATGTTCTTCATCAAAGCGAACAGTAATAAAAATATATGAGTACTCAATTGTTTGAATGTTTAAATAATCTTCACTGTTAATGTAGTAGGAGGTTGTTTTTTATTTGGTTACGAAAGAAAGTAAGCATCAGTTAGACAAATGCTTAAGTTAAACACTTGTGACAAGTTTGAACAGTTGTGATAAAAAATGTGTTTTTAAGGCGGTTGGCCTTTCTTCGCCCTTTTATCGATGTTATATTATAATGGCTTGATCATGTCTTATATTTAAGTATAATAATGTCTAGTAAGGTAAGGCTTTACATACGTCCAGTCCTAAATAACAATTATTTTTAACAGGTTGTTGTTCTACATAGATTTAAACTTATTTTTGTGAGAGTTGACTGCAAAAGTTCTAAAGTGACGGTAGAAAAATCGCTGCCCGACAAGTAGGCATGGCGATCTGATACCTATTAATCGAAGAATCGATTTTGTAGACCAAAAAAATGGATTTTTTTAAATCGATGTTGCGTACTGAATCGATCCATTGAATCGACATTTCACTTCTAAAATCGAGTTTAGATTTTTTCTGTTTCGATACGGTAAATTTCTGTTCCGATACGATAAATATCTGTTTCGATACGATAAATTTCTGTTTCGATACGATTAATGGGTTTGTATTTGTATTGAAAACATAGACTCAATAAACAAATCGGAAAAAGATCGATTTTTACAAAATCGGTTCTTTTTAACTCGATTTTTTTGTGTATCGATATATTAGAGTTCGATTAGAAGCGATTAAAAAATCGATCTTTTTTGGAAAGAATCGCCATCCCTACCGACAAGAGTTTTGTACGCGCAGGTAGCTGTTTTTTGTCAGAGACGTGTGGTACTTACTTTCGAAACTGGCTTTTCGATATTTTGATTTTAAAATTCTAAAGCATAAAATTTATAATATTAAGTGCCTACTTTAATTAAATCCTATAGCTAAATTGTTGGTAAATCGAAATATCGGTATAACTTTTTTTTTTTATAATTTTACAAATCATTAATATTTACTAGAAAAATAATGGCGATCGTGGAGCTAATGCTTAGTATTTATTTATCGATTTTTCATACCTGACTGTACATATTATGACTATTATTATATTACTTATTGTATATTTTATTTGTAAAAATGAAAACAAATAAATTTAATTTTACCTTTCCTTAACTACACCTTCCACATTTTACATAACATTATTGATATTGCCCGGTCATTATGAACAATGTCATGTTTATTCACTTTGCTTATGACATATATGTGTAACAATAACTTCATCAATTAAAAACAGATATCAGTGTTTTTACATAATTATGGGTCAAGGAGGTCCTATAACATTAGTCTCTGGAAATTATGGGTAAAAATTAATAACTCTAACACCATCACATTATGAAATGCTTCTAATAGACAATATGAGGAGGCAAAATTCTTCTTTAAATGTCAGTCCATAGAGGGAAGTTAATTATTAATGTTAATATTACATAATTAAGTTTTGAATAAATATCAGAGATTTTTTGTATTCTATTCTTCATATATCAATTTTCTAGTCCTTGTGGTGGTATATTTTCTATTAATTTGAATGAGATAAAATTGGAAATAGATGTACCCTCTAAAATATTTAGTTACCTATCTAAATTGGTTTTACGGGATTTTGAGGTGACAAATGCTAAAAAAACAATTGAAATGATAACCCTTTCCTTTTTTGAAATCAGATACAAAGTTTAATTATTTACTATGATTTATAATTCGTTACCTACACAATGCTCAAAAGCCAACATATCAGTGTAGTTATTCATGTATCATAGTCTTAATTAAAATTAATAATTATTCTTACAGAAATATTTATATATTGTACAATAGGTACACTCGTAGACTGTCTGCCACTTTGAATAAAATAGGTAGGCACTAAGAAACTTTATAAGTTTATACCTTCAATAATATTATATTAATCCATATCAAATGAACCTACTGATAGACAGGGCACTTATAACTAGGCCAATAACAACAGTCATTACGTATTGTATTAGTTATTCTTAATAGATAACAATCAAGAACATCACCAAAATAAAAAAGTTTGATGCTTGACTCTATGTCAGAAAAACTCATTAATTATCTTTATCCAACATGAGAAACCTTTACATAAATATTATTATTCTAACATTAGAGTGATTTTATGTGTAAAATTTGTATTATTATTATTACACATTTCTTTATATTTAAGCATAATTGAATTGCTCTAATTTTTTTTTTAATGCTACCCCCTTTACATTTCGATCCTAAAAAGCAAGAATATTGTTTAAAAAAGCATAAAGCAGTTAAAAAAAATAAACTAGAAAAATTATAGATTCACTTTTGACTAATTTAAAGTTTCTATATTCGAAATGATGTCTTAAACTCCTTTATTCATACAATAAATCGTTTTTATTTCATTAAAATTAAGCATTGCAAATTAATTCGAAACTAACAACTCATGAAGTTCATAAAAATAAGTTTAAAAAGTGTAAATTCACTAACACAACTGAGCCATTCCTTAAACTTCTAAACTTTGTATATAATAATTTATAAACTACTATTTTATAGAGATTTAGTTAAATACCTATATTAAAAATACCGACCTAACCTCGACTTAATGAGCATTCTTAAATATTCTTTTAACGAAATACAAAAAACTATAATAAATTATTATAATACGTAAACACAACAACTTCCTTGAAGTTTTTAGATTTACAAAATATAATTTGATCATTAAGCTAAAACCACGTGAAACCCATACCAATATTAAGTAATATAACCAGACCAAGTTCAAAAGTCCTTTTCCAACGAGCTACGCCTTACTTGTCCATTGTATTTAATTTCATCGCATTCACTTTGAAATTCAACAACAGGTAAAATAGGCAAACACATGACCATATTTACATATGTAAGTTATACTTTGATGGACTTACCTGTTCGGTTGAACTCGAAGAAATATTTTACAAGAAAAGTATCACAGGTGTAAGAAAACGTATAACCGACAGCGGAGCGACAACTTATGTACGGTAACAGTATTGCTTGGTCTAATGAATCGTGAAGGAAGTTATTGCATCGTACGACCGCGCCGTCCGTATTCATTCATTTATTTGAATTAGTAGTTGACGTTAAGTGTGCGACAAAGATAGAAGTAGTTTGAGCCATTCCGACTTTAAGTAGCTTCATATAACAAGCCCAAAAGTAATTGACACTTTTTATTTTAGATATTCTAATTTGTATTCACAAAAAATGTGCTAATCATTAAAATCATTGTAAAGAAAAACTGCTAGAGGAAGACCTCTACAATACAATAAATTATTGTTAAAAGTTGCTGTAATTTTTACACTTTTGCTTTAAAATTTCACCGAATAATAGTATTTACGAACAGTGTTAAGCAATTTTTTGATGCTTAGTAAGGTTACTGGAAATCCAACAATGCTCAAACCTAATTCTACGAGAAGCTTTCTGAATGCCCTCAAGGGGCACACATAGGTATCTTTTGAGTTAAAGTGATGAAAAAATGCAATTAAAAAACATCATTGGAAATTAACATTTGAATGAATAATATCAAACCAGGAACGACATGGATTTCATAAATTTAAAGATTAGTTATAAATGAAGTTAATAATGGTAATATATACACAAAATTATTATGCAGTACATCTTTCTTAAATTTCAGTTATCACCAAGAGAGCTATAGGAATAGGAGTAAACCTACAGTGCAGAATTTATTTATTTGTGTGATCATCAAATAATGCATTAGGGCTTGATAATTGATATGTTTAAAGTAGGCGTCATTTTCATAATACAATAGGTTGTCAAATAAATAAACACCAATGATATTATGCAGTGATGTAAAAAATAAAAACAACAATAAAATATCTACAATTACTGATTCTAAGCCTTATACATTTATATCTGTCTAAAAATGTTGCCTTTCAGTGAACGATAAAATAGAATAAGTTGTTTGAATTTGAATATTTAAACTTTGTTTTAATTTCAAAACTCAAGACTATTTAATCTTCCTATACAGTATGTTATCAAACTTCGCCGGCTGTGTGCGTATCAGAGATCGGAGCACGTGGTGTTTCAATAGATTCCGAACACAAAACTTTATAAAAGGCCCTCCCAGTGTAACAAACGCGCTAAGCTACGTCTCGGGAATTTCATACAAATAGCCACGCTTCAAAGAAAAATGGCCCATCCTAAAGAAGGTAAACAATTTGTTTTCTTTATTCAAAAATATGGTTAACTTTATTATTTGAGTTCTGTCAAAAGTATTACCCGTCTAAATTAAATTGTCAAACCACATTATTTTTAATGTTCTTGTTAGAGCTGCTAGGCATCGTTTATCGGCCTTGAGCTTGGAATGTGAATTACCCAGATTTTAGATCAATGTGATTTCTTTTATTATTTTACTAACAACGTAGTTATTATTTATTAATACAATACAAAGTCGAACCTTATCTTTGTGCACTTGTGGCTAAAGAACCAGTGCTTTATTAACGTATTTGTAATAGTGAGCTTTTATTTCGTTATTTTTAAACAATAAATCTTTCTGTATTAAATTCTTGGTGATCAAGTTCCTTTTTTACCGACTTCATCTCTTATGTACTTACTTATCTAATTAATTAATTATTTCAAAGAAAAAGCATATAAATGCTATTTCTATCTTGGTCAGATTAATTTTTTCGTATTCTCTTTTGTGTTTACATTTAATTAATCTCGTCAATGCCAAAGTAGGTTTCTTTGTTTGTTGCCACTCTCATACCTCAACTACCTAACTGATTATGGTATAATTTTACGTTAATAGATATTTACACGATATTAGTGGCAAATATATATAATACTTTTAATCTATAAAATGGTCCAGGTCCAGGTCTTATGTCAGTTTTTTATTTTCTGAATGTATTGCTGTGTCATACTGCGACTTGCGTGCGTCTCAGGTACCGTAATGGTTAAAGAAAATACCTGGATGCGGTAGCGGCGAGGTCTTTCCTTTAACCATTACGATATGGGTCTACAATTATCCACGAGAAATCTAAGCCACTCTTGAACTCGCGAGCGACTCGAACCAAACAGGAGTCTGTCAAGAATTTTTAATTAGAGTTTTCTTCCATTTTTGACCTTTAATACATATGTCTAGTCGTACTAACGCGTAAATATCTATATGTTAGCGAAATTTCAACAGAGATTGTCATGATTTCCAGTTGGTGGTTATAAACTGGGAAGCCTCATCATCGAAGGCAAGACTAAGCAAGTCTTCGATCTACCAGAAGTGTCTGGCCACTGCTTACTCCTCAACAAAGATCGCATCACCGCCGGAGATGGAGTTAAAGCACATGACCTGGAAGGGAAAGCGGCCATTTCAAACCAAACCAATGCTAAGGTGTTCGAAATCCTCAAATCTGCTGGTAAGCAATGAAAACATTCGTCATTATTATAAACATCCCGTAACAGTCTACTGCTGGACATAAGTCTCCCCTTAGAAAGGAGGTTTTGGCCTATTATCACAGGCTGGTTAGATGGGTTCGTACACAGTTTGTGTCAAGTTTTCGTTCTTTTTTGCTGTACTGGTGTCCTGTGTAGTTTTCTCACTTATTTGGCTCCTACGACACCCATGGGATGAATACTGGTGACGACATATCACATTCTTTATCAGCATACCGACGAAATTAGGGAGATATTTTTTTGTCTCGCTATATACAGCTTACGTTAACAATTGGTACCTCTGTCATATCTTATTTTATGTTACATTATTATATTCTCTAAACTTCTTTAGTACGAATGTTAAAAATAATGAAAGTTAAGCCAGTAGGAAGAGTAACGTTTTGAGTCTAGAACCTTGACTAGGCTAACTTTTTAGATTTGTGTTCGACCTCAGTCGAATTATGTTCTTTTTTAAAATGCTGATAAAAAATCCATAATATTTTTGATTCTTTTTTCTAAAGATGCGTTAGTGCTTGTATTATTTATATATAGAGCATAACGCTGCAAAAGAACAAAACGAAATAAGACAATTTTTCGATATTAGTGTGCGTGACACGTGACCCACATTGCGTCATTTAGCTCTCCTGGTGTGTAAATGATACCAGTTGTTGAAAATTTTCTTTAAAAAAAAATAATTATAAAAGTGTTGAATCTATTTTTAATCTAGAAAAATATGTTCTAAGAAAAATTAATATATGTTGCAAATAATTAAATTTACCTAATCGTCTTGTTCCACTTGAATTTTTTACCACAGTTTACCATTTGATCTGTAACTAAGCAAAGTTTGTACTAAGTAAACTAGATTGACTGAATGCTTAGTACCTGTTTTTTGTAAATATTAAGAATAGAAAACACAATCTCCGAAACAAATACTTGCACGTCGTACAAGCATTTTCTCCGAACGATGAATCGAACTCGAGACATTTTACCAATACTACTCGCAACAAAAATAAATCAACTTGACTATAAAAATTTTTGTATTAAAATTTAAAGGGCCTTAAAGTAGAATTTCACAAATTTACAATATATAACAACAAAATAAGAAGACATTATATACTACAAATATATAGTACACCACATTTTGTAGTAGCTTTGACTTCAATTTACAAACTAACAACACATACAAAATGGCGAACAGAATAATAATTAATTTTATTCAATGGCTTGTTATCCTAAAACAGATACGAAACAATGGTTCTTATCGTTGTTGGGTGACTTTTTAATCTTAATAAAATCGTTTTTTTATAATTTCTATACACTTTCATCATACAAATCGTAATTTTAAATAACACAAAATATGAGAGCAACGTGTCCGTATCCACAGTGCGTTTGTTACGAAACGCAGAAAAAACATTTAGCCACCAACTGTTGGCAGCTAGTTTTTTCTTAGTTTTTACAGCTTAAAGTGTTCATATAGATATATAAATAATCTAAGTGTTAAAGTATAGACCTTGTCTTTTGTCTCCTTTGCTTTGCTATAAAAACCACTCTAGTATAGAGGTAACAATTGCCAAGGTCGGGTCGATCAATACTCATATTAAGCTAGATGTTTCGCGCCAATAAAAAAAACTGTTGTTAGAGACATATGCAATCTGTACATTAGCATTGTCATTTATTTAATTATCACGTCCATTTGTGGATTGATTATCGTTACGTAAAAATAATGTAACACAATGGTCAATATCTTAATAACCAAAATAGACCGTAACGAAATTGTAATAAAATATAAATTACTATATTTCTTCAGTTTAAAATATTCCTTTAATTAATGGCAGATAAATTGTGGTTGGGATGGGATCATTGCTGTTATGTGTATCAAGGTTACGAATTTATTATTTGTGTGTGTCGTGCTATTTCCTTATTCGTTTGTCATCGAATATATTTGATCACGGGCAAAGACCGATATTGATTAGAAGAAGCTACTGTCTGTGCAAATATATCATCTTGATTTTAGCAAACAATAAGGCTGGTTATGAAATACTACGCTTACTTATCGTTCATTAGGTATTATTAGATATTATATTGCATCACTACTGAGTTTATATTACATAAAGTGCTAAACTATGTTTTATTATTAACTTTGAACTAAGCTTAAAAACCAGTCCGTGTGGTGCTGAATTCTTAATACGAAAACTTGAAGCAAACCCATCCAGCCAGCGTGGTATTGCAGGCAACAATTTTTTGCTAAGACTCTTTTTTCTATTTCCAGATGTGGACTATTAAAGGCTGTTGATGTTAAACTAACCTTCCTTTTTTAATATTTGTAACCATAGATAATATAACCATAGATATTGAAGTCACATGTAACATTGATTCCTTTTACACTATCCACACTCAAAAGGAGGTTATAATAAGTTCTTACGTTATTTTGTTGATCTCGCATGACCTGTTAATAAACAACAGATAGTAATGTAATAATTATGAAATATCGTACACATATAAGGTCATATTAATAATATTTATTGAGTTTGTTCTTTATTATCAATAATGAGCTTGTTTTTTAAAACAACATCGAGTTATTTACGTCATAAGATGGATAGGTTCGGTAACATTTCTGATAAATGTTGGAATATTACGTCTTTTTATCGTCAAGTGTATACCTCTCACAAAAAATGACATTAAAGTTATGTAACTAGACACTAATTGCTTCTTAGTCATAGACGCGTATTTAACATTTATAATAAGCAGGAAAATATTATATTTTCGTTCTTCTTTTCTCCTCAAAATCAATATTGTTGAAAGAGATCTTTATGCTATAAAATGAACATATTATAACGATGAACAGGTGTAGCGGACCTCATCTTCGTACAAAGTATTTCAGCTTTCTTTCTATTGTTTCTCTTCTCACTCAGTGCTCAATTTCTAAATAATCTGAGACTCTATTTCAAGCTAAGGATATGCTTCAGTTTATCGTCTCCCTCCCTTCTCTCCCTTGCCTCACTCTCTCTCTCCTCCTGTCGCCTCTTTTTCTCTTCCTTCACTCTATGACTGGAATCACCGAAGGAAGTGAGTAATTGAGGGAGTTGGAATACTGATCAATGTGCTTTGCACATGTTTACTAATAAAATCTACATCATATGATGTTAAGCGCCGATAATGTCTTTAATATCACCGGATATTTAAATGATAAGAGACACCAATGACACAGAAATATTTTATGGAATTAATCTCAGAGAAAAGAAATGATGCAATTAAAACACAGAAATAGTCAACATTAATGTCAACAGTCACACGGCATTTGACACTTTATCATGTAAAAATATTATGTACTATCGCTTACGGGTATGCACACCGTTTTAAATTCTGAGAAGCGAAATATAAAATTGTTGAATCATAAAAACGAAAACAACGACCAAGTTCTACTTGTAAAATCTATGTCTGATTCTTTTCCCTAACTGGATTGGGATCGGCTACGAAGTCCACTACAACACGACTGAACTTTGATTTTTTACGGAGCGACTGCCATCAGACTCCCACAAACTAAATTAAGGTAACATTGAAGTTCTATAGAAAGTTTGTTGTCGGGCTTTTTGAGCGTCTACCCGCAATGATTGTCAAAAATATTCGTATGACAACTGTGACCGACGATTAAGTGTGCTTTCCCAGGCTCAGAGAGCCTCAATGTGTAAAAAATCACCTGTTCATAGACTAACTTGGGTAGGATTCCAGAAACAAATTCCTCATATAAATTTATTAATAAAGTAAAGAAATATCTGATGTAATTGTTCGAATATTTATTATTTCCAGGAATCAAAACTGCTTTTGTCAAAATCGTAGCCCCCACCGCTTTTATATCCAAGAAATGTGAAATGATACCCATTGAGTGGGTGACCCGACGACTCGCAACCGGATCTTTCCTTAAACGAAACCCAGGAGTTAAAGAGGGTTTCAGATTCACCCCTCCCAAACAGGAAACTTTCTTCAAGGATGACGCTAATCATGATCCTCAGTGGTCTGAGGAACAAATCGTATCAGCTAACTTTAACTTCAACGGAGTTGTTATTGGTAAGTAAGAAATCTAATTTATATTTGACTTGTACAATAGCCTTTCTTCTAACACTCAGTTCTTACTTTGCTTTAACTGGTCACGTACTTATCACACACGTACGTACATAGGTACACGTAGTCTACAGCCTAAGATACAAACCAATACATCTTTTGACTCCATAAATATTCTTTCTATATATCGGCAAAAACACATTCATTTATTACAACCTTAGTCAATGTGATCAGTTCAATTGACCATAACGAAAAAAGATCTGTGCGATGGTATATGATTATCTGTTTAATTCATAATTAAAAAAATATTGTTTCATAAGTTCTTCTAATACTAAATTATCTGAATTTGACTTGAGATAAAGACAAGTATTCACATATTTTAAATAGACTTTCGTGTTTCCTATAATGATCTAGAAAAAGACCGAAGAATCACCAAAAATGCGTAAATCCAAAAGACTTTGTTCTGACGCAAATACTTTAACGTCACACAAATGTTACGCTTTCTTTAACTTACTTTATCAGGTCAGGATGAAGTAGATTACATGAGGAAGGCCACTATCCTGGTTTTCGAGATCCTCGAAAAGGCGTGGGCTCTACGTGACTGCGCGCTTATTGATATGAAGATTGAATTCGGAGTTGACTCTGAAGGTAACTATCATGAACATATACTCCCATCTGCTGTAAAACTTTGCTATTGTTGGCTATTACCTGTACGATCTGTACGATGGATGTATTGGAAGCTAATGGATGTGCTTTTTAGCCTTTTTCGTAATGTACGATTTAGACCATTCCAGTTTTAATACAATAATTAGAGGTTGACATTTGAGCTCAATGCGAAATCTATAATTTATGGTAAAATATGAATTCATATTAAATATTAAGTAATTTTGTGTATAGTTTTGATGTATTTTGCAACTAATATTTTAATATTGATATGTATTTTCTCTCAAATGGATAATGTTTCCTATTGTCTAGCCTGTACCTATCTGTAATTAAGAATTTTTGCAAACGTTTTCCTGTGAATAAATATTAATATTATATTAAAATATTGTTACAATGTACATCACGACCATAGTTTAATTGTTACTAAGTAGTTTTTCTAGCCATCTTTGCTTTCCATCATCAGCTGACTTCATTAAATCAGTTTTTAGTGAAAAGTACTCAACAGTTTTTCTTCTTTTATGATCTTAAATCCCATTCGTTCACTAAACTGTCTACTTTCATTAATGTATTCTTTGTATGTATTCAGGTAATATTGTCCTGGCTGATATTATCGACTCAGATTCCTGGAGACTGTGGCCCTCAGGAGACAAGAGGCTTATGGTTGACAAACAGGTAAATACCCGCATTTTTTTTTCAAAAATAGAATTATTGGGCCATTGCACAGCGACCGAATATCATAACCAATCTATTTTTTTTTATGTCTTTTTAAATATAGTGATAGCTTGCATGCATACACGAATATTACCGACCTCTTTTGTCGATTTTCAATTAATAAATAAACAAATTGAGTCACAATTAAATTATATAAACTTTTTGGTGGTTTGAATAATTCCAAAGATCACATGGATCTTCTGTTTTTTGCTTTAAGTTGCGGATGATTTTAGATATCAGTTTATTGAAGTATGGAACAATTATCTTAAGGAGTACATTGACATAGAAATCGTGCAAAACAAATAACATGTCAATGACATTTTATGTTTAAAATTATTCCTTCTTTACTATAAATACTACACATATTATCAATTCTGTAATACACTGACCTTTGCCCTCGTCTGCGGCTGCATTATTTAATTTGTAAAACAACTTATTTGTGCCACAAATATGATAGTTTTTTTTAATGTATTGTATGGCTTTGACTAAATCCAGGTATTCTTTTATTTAATCATATTTTTATGTGTCATTGTTCTCAAGCAGAAATAAAGTAATAACCCGTTATTGATTATCCTGTAACGGTGATGATGATGCACTCCTAGCCGATTTCACCACGGCGGTCTTAACGGAGACCAGCCGACGCAGAAGATATAAAACGCAAAAATGGGCATACTCTGCTCCCTCGCTTCTATAATCCTATCTAACAGTTATCCAACGCGACCAGGTTGAGGCTAGGCACAGGTCCGGGAGTTTACATGCTCTCCAAGGCACGGGGGTGAAGACCTCAACTTCCAAACTCTCGCTATTATTAAGCATATTTGCATTCAAAAAAACTCAATAACATTTTTAAGCTCAACTCGAAAGTCGAATCCGTGACCGGCAGTCACATACGCTAACCACTAGAGCAACGAGGCAGTTATACATCCATTCTATAATACTATATAATATTTTACTTTTAACCAAACAAGCAACACGTAATAACATGATAAGTTTTCTATTTATCAGACTCATCACATAGGTGTCGTGAGAGGCTACCATGGGAGCAAACTAGGCTGAACAACATCACTGCTAAGAGACAGGAAACTTGAAAAAAATCCCATACCAACCCGTCAATACTGGCCAAAATCTCCTTGCTAAGGAGAAGCCTATGTCCAGCAGTGGACTGTTAAAGACTTGTCTCATGACAAGATATTGCAAACATTTTTGATCATCATTTGAGTACTCAAATGACTTAAAATTATAACAAAGAGTTTTGATTTGTGTTAGGATTTATTCTGGATGTCGTAATAGCAGCTGTTCCCGGATCCCTCCTACGTTAGGCGCAGAGTGGCACACCGTGTGGTTTTAGTCGGTCCGATTTCGACATACCACCCCGCCGTAAACCCCGGTGGAGTGACGGCCCGAAGGAGTTTCCACATGTTAAAAAAAAAAAAGGATTTATTCGAAAACCTTTGTCTAGTAGAAACACCTCTACGAAAAAATGCTACACTTTAGCAAATCAAGTAAAAAATTTTAATGTAAAAATGTTATTCAGGTATACAGAAACCTCACCAATGTCACAGCAGCCGACCTGGACACAGTCAAGCGTAACTTCGCGTGGGTCAAGGATCAGCTCGACCACTTAAAACCTAACGTACACCACAAAGTCGTCATCTTCATGGGCTCGCCAGCTGACCAGGCACATTGCCAAAATATAGCTAAAGGTAGGTTGTGGGCAGTTTTAGCAACCTCTATAAAGGTCAGGAATGAATAGAAACTAGAGAAGGCATCCTGGTGACTGTGGATGGCGTAGTTATTAAAGTTGTCAGGTCCTCGCTTCCTGCTGTACTGAGTGTTGCGAGTTCGATCCCCACATGGGACAAAACCTTGTGCCATCCACAAATTTGCAATCAAAGGATCGTTTTGACGTAATACAAATACCAAAAATTTAAAAAATGCTTTTCACCAGCCGCTCGAGACCTCGGTCTGAACGTGGATCTCCGCATCACCTCTGCCCACAAGGCAACAGAGGAGACTCTCCGCATAATGCAGCAGTACGAGGACACGCACGGCGCGCTCGTGTTCATCGCTGTGGCAGGCCGCTCCAATGGACTCGGCCCGGTCCTGTCTGGCAACACTTCTTACCCTGTCATCAACTGTCCCCCTCCTTCGGAGAAACTAGTTCAGGTATGTGGTTGTTAGAGTAGAAGGTGTAGAACGTTAAAGTTAACATTATGGTTTTTAGAAACATTTAGGCTTAAAAAATTGACAGCATAGAAAAGCATAAGCATACTTCGTTACCCTGGGTTGTATTTAAAATTCCTCCGCCCACGTTTATGTCGGTTATCGCGGTAAATAGTATACGTTATTCTCATGTTTAAGCTATATTACTGTAAATTCTTATCTAAATCCGTACAGTAGTTTTTCCTGAAAGAGTAACAAACATCCATACATCCTTACAAGCTTTTGCATTTATAAATTTTAAATTAAAAAAAAAAGTTTATCAATAAACAGCCTAGGTACTTTATTAAATGTATCCTCCATCTATCAGAAACCGCGATTTCATACCGTGTGTGTACATAATCAGACAAAACCTAAGAGGAAATTATAAAATTTGGAATGACTTAAATACGCATCATAATGGATCTTCTCGTGTGAATAAGATGTTTTACCACGGTAAAAAGTAACTTATATCACTCTCTATCATCCTAACTATCTCCAGACTTAAAAATTATACCATATTATCGCTCCGTGGCGACGTGAAAGAAAGACAAACATTCAAACAAACAAACACACTTTCGCATTTATGATATAGGTCTATAATTATTATCCTACAAGTTAGTGACGCTATAAACTTACTGCCACTAGACCATAAGAAAGACTACGAACTTAATGACATGGTAAAATTGACCATAAGCAAGAAATAAAAAACATACATCCATGGCATAAAACACAGTATTACACCACCATATCATTCAAAATTGAAATATTAACTCGTATGTTTCTTGATTTACAAATATAAAAAATATTCTAAGTTAATATTCAATGTTTTTTCAGGACATCTGGTCATCACTATCCGTGCCTTCTGGCTTGGGTTGCGCTACCGTCATTTACCCCGACAGTGCTGCCCTCATGGCTGCCCAGATAATAGGACTCCAAGACTACCTAGTGTGGGCTCGCCTACGCGTCAAACAGCTGGAGATGGCTTCTTCCTTAAGACAAGCTGATAAGAAAATCAGAAACCAAGTCTAATTCTAACATTTTGCTATACGGGAACTAAATATTATTCTCTGCAAAAATAGACTGCAAGTTCGAATTTCAAAGTATGTTTAAAAACTGTTCATTCAAATTTTGAAAGGAGTATGGTATTTACTATTGTCTTTTGGTTTATAAAAATAATGTGTGATGTCAAAAAGACAAAATTTAAAACCATAAATAATAGAATTTTCTGTATTTTTTTAAGTAAATCGATACTGCCTTGGCGCTCTAACAGTAGAGTTGTTACATATAAATTTGACATAAGGTATTATGAGTGTGTTTATACACATTAGTTGCCAATATAAAAATTATCTCAACCATAAGTACTCGAATATTTTTTATGAGTATGCAGAATTTTTTGAAATAATTTTCAGCTTGGTAAGTAGTGGTTTTATAGATTTTTTTATCCGTTATAAAGTGAAAGTGTTGCTTACGTTTACATTCCTTATTTCAAATATGTGATTGTAATAAAATGAAATAAAATAAAAATGGTTTTTTATTTGTATGTGCGAGGGTATGGGACACCAACTAATAAATTGCCAAGAGTACCAAAGAAAGTGGTCTGAGGAATTGTTCGGACTATCACAGAGAAAATTTCAAACTCTAGTACTTGGCAAAATTATAACCGAGAAATGAAACAAATCATCAGCTACAGTACTTTCATGCCGACTCCAGTTTAAACACTCTGCTATCAGAAGTTGGTATGTAAACGATGCTACCAGACATTGTGTTTTAATTCTTTGATTATCATGTGTTACTTACCTGATCACCCTTGTCGTAAATCGACGGTTGTAAAATCTTAGAGCTATTTGAATATATGTATCATCAACAGCCTTTTACAGTCCACTGCTGGACTTAGGCCTCTCCTTAGCAAGAAGGTTTTGGCCTACTATTCCACGCTGGCCAGATAGGTTGAAATCGGGTTTGTTTCAAGTTTTCCTTCTCTTTGTAATGATGTTGTCTTGTATACTTTGTTTCCTTAGTCGCCTTTTACGACACCCACGGGATGAATAGGGGTGGTAACACTATGTATTCTTAATCTGTCACCAAAGGGACAATATGTAAGAGTGTGGAAAGGTGAGTACACGATGATTGAGCTGGGTTGAACTTCCAGTACCCAATCACACTCGACTGTGTTAACTGTACCAACCGCACTGGACGGTAACTGTTATATACGACTTGTTATACATATAACATAAATTGAATTTCAGTTTTTACATAGATGATAACACCGTCGTTTTGATTATAATGGTCTGAAATATATGATAAATAGCCATGTATTTCTGGAACAATAAATTATTTAGTGATGCAGCACTCAGTGAGTACAAGAATATGACATGGCAAAGCTATTCTTTCACATGTAACTGTATAAGCTTCAAAATTGCATATTATAGTGATAGATCTGCTTGGTTGGACCTTACTGAACTATTGGGCGAGAAAGTACACTCGTTTTGCAGACTGAGTAAGCATTTCTGAGATAAAAAAAGCTTTAGACGGTCCCTCAATTTTAAGGTCACCAGTATTAAATTTATTGTCCTTTTTCGTTTGGTTGCGAGTAAGCGATCTCAATATTTCTCTTTAAGTATTGTAGATGTGACGTCCACAACATTTGGTTACTTTTTCACATTAAGAAGAAAAACATTCTGAATTTGTTTTTCTTCTATGCAAACATTGATAATTTCTCCGACATTTTTCATTAGTGGTATCAGATCATATTCAGTGGTCATGTTACTTACTTCAATACTAACTTGTTTTTGCAATCTTTCCATGTTATTCATCTCCTGATCTAGTTTCTGGATCTAAGCTAAATTGATTTTTCTCTCAATATTCATTATAACCAGTTTATCTTTTATATCATCGTATTGTTCTAAAATAAATTCCATAGAGCTTACAATATCTTTGTTCTGAGTCTGAATACTTTTTATGCTTCTTTTTTTATAGAATGCGTCTGGCAAGATGATAGAACCTTCGAAACTGTCCGGCTACTATGTAAACATAGTTTAATAGGCTCCCAAAAAATTATATATAAAACTTAGGTTTTATAATATAACGTAAGTATAATTATAAATTATAATAGTTTAGGGGTGTCCGGCAGAGGGTTGGAACCATACTAACTGTCTGGCAATGAGCAACGCAAGTTTTGATATTATTATGAATCAAATATAAAAAAATCAAGTTTTATATCATGACGAATTTGAGATGGAATTTTACACACCTTTGTTGCCTGTTATCTGCCAAAGCCACCGCTGCCTCAGCTTCATGTTTGGGGATCATTCTTACCTGTACTAGGGACACACATAGAAGAACTTTCAGCTTTTATAAAATGACGAAGGTCTGGCACTCACGGGCTCTTGGACTATAGCAAGTTATTAGAGAATACACTAAATAATCGTTTCAACAATTACCAGATTTTTAGACTTCTACTACTCTGAAAATCACGACCCATACGTTTTTATGAGCAACACATACTATATACAGTTTTAGCACTTTTCTCAGTACAATAGTTGTCTGTAACTACACTTTTTCATCCACGTAAATAATTTTTAATTCGATGGACTATCAGAAAAAACAACTTACCGACCTAACTTATCGAACGAACGAACCGATGTCCGCTGCCGCGCTGGTCGCTCACTGCTTGTCTAAAAGAAGAAAAAAGGGTGACTAGAACTGTGTAGGATCAAAGTTAAGATTATAACCGTGGTAAAGTTCTATTTATAGTAAAACTTAAAACTAAAAAAGCTTTAAACCTATTAGAGTTTCATTATACGACATAAATAAATAATTGTACATAAAAAAAATTTAAGTAACTTAATTTTTAAAGTTTATATATTATTTGTCATTTACACAGACTGTCTCCATCATTCATACTTTCAGGTTTCTAGATTTAAAATGAAATTGTTTCTGTTTAAAAAGTTTCATTGTAAGTTTAAGAAAACAAATGAAAGTAATTTATTAATTTTTCCCTAAATTTTGATTTTGTGCTTTGTATTACATTTAAGTTTCCGAACAATAATCTTGATCTCAATCTAGTATTACAAAATGTCAATGTCAACTTTTTTGCAAAAGTGTCGAGTTCGTGCGTATTGTGGTATTTTAGCTATAAGAATTTCTCTTAGATTTATTCATACATACAAAATGGCAGAGAAATCTGCAAATTATACCGCTACCAATGGTGTTGAAAGCAAAACTCCTTTTTTAATTGGCGTCGCAGGCGGCACTGCCAGCGGAAAGGTATGTCTAACTTCGAGCTTTGATGGAACTTTATCGATTTTGTACTTTTGTGCATATATTTATGTTACGTCATCGAAAAATTGTTAAAAATCTCTTAGAATTTAAAGCTTTGTGAGAAAAGATACAGAATGATGCTGCTTGTTCTTATTTACATAACCTCAACTTAGTAACCTCCATGTCCAAATATTTGTATGAAACATCCGTTATTATACTGCCATGAGAACAATCACGTTTTGTTGCTACGATCTATGATTATGAAATGTTATTAAATATGGTTACAACTACTGTTGTGCATCAGAATTAATAAAATAAACAAATGAGAAAAATGTTAAATTAATCTGACATTAATACAAAATCTTCTTTAAAAATATTCATCTGTGTAAAAAACAATGGAACCTTTTTTTTACTATTTTATAAACCAACTTCAGAAAAGAAGAATGTTCTATGTTGAATTGTATGTATTATTTTGTAATCATAATACTGTTCAAGTCAATTGAAAAGTATAAGGTGGACCACAAATTCATTAACATTTGAAAAAAATGTTATAAAAAATATCATTTGATATATTATAAAAATAGTTTATTTACAAAAAAGCTAAGTAGTTCAAATTATTTTTATAAAAATAAAAAAAAATATTCCAATTAGCTTTTTGATATTTGCACTTTTCTAAGCGAACACCAAAATTTTCGAATATTCATCAGCATAGAGACCGTGAGATTGTCGATATCTCTTTGCTGATTTTTTTCTTTTAGTTGACGTAATGTATTTGGTTGATTGATGTAGACAGAATTCTTCAAATACGACATCAAAAGAAATCTGCTGGGGATAGATCTGGACTTCTGGATGGCCATGGAATGTCACCTCATCTGGAAATCAGTTTTTCTGGAAATATGACTTTGACCACCGACAGTCACTCATTGGCTGTGTGACAAGTGTCTTGTTGAAACCCTATGTTATTATTGTCAAATGTCAGATGTTAACAAATTCTTGACTCATCCCTTATTATGGAGATAGTGTGATCATTTTTGAAACAAAGTGTCAATTGCAGTTGCGTCATTAAAACACTGAGAATTTTTATAGTAATTTTTTTTTCATTAGTATGAAATATATGTCAGGGAATATTGTTATATACAGTGGACCCTCGGTAATCCGGCTCCTGTCTAATCCAGACCCCCCTGTAATCCGAAATCAATCAAACAATTTTCACTAATGTAGATCGTGTATGATTGAACAGGTTACAGCTTGTGCTCGACACATCGGTATTGTTTCAATTCCCATTTCTTAGTTTGAATTTGACTATGTGTGATAGCGGTGCAGCTTAGCGTTTATTCATTGTGTATTACGTATACATACCTAGTAATGTCGTCACAAGCCCAGAAGATAACATATAGAATTTTATCATTTGTCTGCAATTTGTTGGATTACAAAGTACTCTTTCGTAATAAAAATCCGGACTATAGGGGGTCTTAGGCAGTACTCTGTACTCCGACAAATTCGATAGTCTGACACTGCCCTGCAAAACGTTTGTCGAATTACCGGAAGTCCACTGTATTGTTCTTAGAGAATTGCAAAGTATGGACGAAATCTTATTGTGAGTTAAAAACAGAACAAGTTTTGTGCTATACAGCCATTTTAAAATAACTTATATTGGTGTTGTATTGTGTACAAAGGAAATTGATTGATTGTTTACTAGGGTGAAGGACATGCATAAATTATTGCTTTTGTAGTTTACAGTTGTTTGGTCTTATTACAATTGTCAAAACACAAAGTGATAGTGTGAATAGATGTTATATTATGTGCGAAACTAGACTTCTTTTAATTGTTTATTATCTTCATGGATCATAATTTACATTATAACTATTTCCTGGAATGTTTTTTTAAAAAGACAAAGAAAGGAACTCTTGAACAACTGTTTGTGATCAGAAGCTTTAACTTTACACCTTCATACAGGTATTAAAAATCAATTAATTTTACTAGTGACAAAGTCAATAATGATATAATGAAGTCATGCCATTAGCCGTGCAGTCCATTAATTTTTGACTCATAACATGTAAACATTGTCAAAATCACTATTTGGCCTATAGCTGCCCGCTTCTAAACGAAGGATCGCCCAAGTCAACTTTCCTGTACATGGACAGTTGGCACCCACAGCCAGCACTTTTCCTCAAGACTTTGGTCCAACATATAATAACTATAACTCTATATTAGTAATTCTAAGCTAAAACACGGTGCTGTTTATAGCTTATAATGCAATAAGTATACCTGCCTCGGTGGCGCAGCAGTAGTGAATACGACTGCTGCGCTTGAGGTCTCGGGTTCGATTCCCGGGTCGAACCAAATGTTGTCACAAGCTCTACTTAGTTTGAAACTAGATGACGTTGTGTCAAATGTCCGAAATATTTATTTATTTATATTTTATTATAGAGATGTCTCCTGATCAAATAATACTTCAAACTTTATATGAACATAATCACCAACTCAAGTTGAAAACAAAACTGATCTGCTTAAGTCAGCATATAAATCAATTCAGCTCGTATATCTAAAAACTATAGGAATAAAAACGGTCAAACTCGTATTAGCAAACGAAACTCTACAACTTCACTTTTGAAAGTTAGAAAAGTGAAAATTACTGTTTCTCCTGTTCGAAATATAACCTCTTCATACTGGTACCGTTAGGAAGCTAAGGTATTTAGAAGAATGTAATGTTTCAATCGGTTCATCCATACTGGACTACTGCTTTCAAAATCTGTAACAGTTTCTACTCGCAGCTCTGCCAATTAAAAAAAAAAGCAGTGGAAGAACTTGAAAATGCAATATCATCACAATTAACGTTAAATAAAATTAAAAGTAAACCACCATTTTATATTGGTGTACCATAATCTTGTAATTTTTTAATTGACTTGATAGAAACACAGTCTAACATCCCAAAAAGATTTATTGCAATGTTTGAAAAAAAATTAAATCAAATGAAATATTTGGAGTACTTGCATAACTGAATCATATGCAATTAGTTTTTTTTTACAAAAACATACCAATCATAGCTCAGTTATTATCACCATCTTATCAGGTTAGATTGTGAAGCAATAAAATTGAATCTTTCTAGAGCCTTCATTATTGTTTTTGGTATGATCAGTAAAATAAAGGAATTTGACATTATTATATGTTTTTATTTAATAACATTAATATATAAGTTAACACTTTGGCGTAGATAAGAAGAAAAAGAATAACATCTCGATTCCTAAACGGTTGAGAGAGCGGTTTTAAACATGTATTTGGCCGAATATTAATCCCACTTACATAATAGAAGGCCAGCCCACTGCGGTGAACTAAGCTTATATATATCTATATACACATCACATCGACAGCCTTTGAAAGACCATTAGGTTCTGGAGATTGATGTCTTTTTTGAGTTAGAAAATAAATAATTACATATTATAGACAAATTACACTTACATACAAAACACGATAATCATCATACTGAACGGGTATCGAACACATGGTGGCTTACCCAGATTCTTTTTCCTTTTTTTTTTCTATATCAAGAGCCTGCCAAAGTGACTCTACTCTGCCTGATTGAAAGCATGAATAGAATCCAAGAGTTGTGGTCACCATACTCATTGCAAATGCAGACAATGCAGTACGGTGACCCACACTATGGCGGCCTTGTGAGATGCTTTTTCACACTCCGCTTGGGAACGTAAAAGGCATGACAGTCATCGTGACAGTGTAAGGCTTACACAGTTACCATGATAACTGTCAACCCCGCACCAATGGGTCCGCGGTCTCACACTCACCAACGAAACACGACAACACGGATGCTGGCGCTTTAGGTTAGTCTTCTGTGGGAGGGTAGTACTGCCCCGGTCGAGCTGGCCCACTAGTGCTGAAATCAGCGTGGCTCTACTACCTAGTAAAAACGATGTCTGCCTATGTACAGTGCTAATTTCCGTTTGAGTTAATACCATCACCGCGCCCTCTGTCATGTATGCCTGTAGTATTTTTAGTTAATTTCATAAAACATACACGTAGTGTTGTAAATAATACATTTTGGACGATGTTTTTACATTGAGTTTATTCGATGAGCGACTAATTATCAATTAGATATTGTTGTGTATATTTATAAGTATTATATATGCGTCTAATATATAATACGAAAAATAAAACCATAAAAGTAGGTTGCTTATTGTTATTTTGCGCTATAAAAGAGTCCGATTTTCGACGTGCTCTGAGGTCGTTTGCCTAGTAAGCACGTTTTCATTTGACGTGGATAGCCGTCCTTGGCGGCCAGAGGGTGTAATAGCCTCCCTCAATTCAAATCGTGAAAAAATATTTCTTGAATGAAGCTGTTGCTTGTAAATAGTATTCGTAGCAAAATGACTTAAAACTATTTCTCCAAAATCCAGTCAACAGTATGTCAACGCATCATGGAGAAACTTGGACAACAGCACAAAGAGCAGACTGAACGCCGAGTGGTCTGCATCAGCCAAGACTCCTTCTATCGCACACTAACGCCCTCGGAAAGACTCCGGGCTGAACGAGGGCAGTTCAATTTCGACCATCCTGATGCTTTTGATGACAAGAAGCTGTTAGCAATCCTCAAGGATATACTCGCTGGGAAAAAGGTTGAGGTTCCAGAATATGACTACATCACTAATTCAATAAGGTTAGTGTTATTTCTATACGACTTTTTTTTAATACATTTGGGTACACATACATGTATTGAACACAATTGTGCATGTTAATATATTTGTAAATCGACGAAATGCCGTAGTAGCTAGAATGTGAATAATGAATAGGTTCAAGTGTTTAATTTACAGTCTAGTACATATTTTGAAACGAAAAATTTGCGTAACTAATAGCAAAAATAATTGGGAAGCCATAAACAATTCGCTCATGTGTATTAATTATTATTAATTTGGCACTTATTAGAGTGTGCTGAAGTTATATTTAATCTGTAACATAGTTATTCTGTAAATTACCGAGGGTAGCTTATGGCTTCCTCCGGAATAGAGTTTGGCGACGCGTGGGGTGCTTAACATCATTATAGTCGAACTCTGTTACTTTGCCCCTCTTGATGGTTTGCGGGACGCGGGGCGGGTAATGCACTTGGCTATTCCCGACGCGATGTACAAACTCGATATCTTCAGATTTATTTGAGATTTAATCTACACAGAACGTAACAAAAATGGGATTCTTTACCATTTATTGTGATTTCAGTTGATTGTAAGTATTCAAAATTAGTTGAATTTATTTTAATAATAACAATAAGCTATATAATAATATTATTGAAATCACATTGTCAATATTTAATATCATATGTATCTTACTCAGATACAATTTAACAATAATGTAAAATAGAAATATTATACACTAATATAATATGTGTACAAATATTATTCCTGAACCCTGAAAAAAAATGAAAGTATAAATAATAATGAATACGAAATTATTATTATTCTGTCAAAATAAAATTTTCGCCAATTTTTAATTTTTTCGTAATGCAGAGGCGGCAGATTTATCTATGTTGCAAAATGATACCATGTGTAGTAGCGTATACCACGCGCAGCCAGGCTTTCACGTCAATGACTGCCAGCGGCCAACAACGGTAATTGGTCGATCGTACACTTACCCTGCGTCTCTAAGGAATCGGGAAGGCCAAGTTTACGGCAGTTTGCCTATAGGTAGGGATCCTTCCCCAAGTCGCACCTGTAATCGGTTGATGTGACTTCTGTATCGCCCCTATAGCATTCCAAGAAGATGGAGAGAAGAAAGGATTTTCATTTTCCACCCTGTTAACATAAACGGTATACCTAACTTGTACTGCCCCGAACTTGTTGTACTCACCGAAATATTTTTATTTAGCCCGTTCCGCTCACACACCATCTATCCAGCGGACGTGGTGCTGATCGAAGGCATCCTCGTGTTCTACTTTCCCGAGATTCGCGATTTGTTCCACATGAAGCTCTTCGTTGATACTGACTCCGACACTAGGTTGGCTAGGAGAGGTAAGAAGTGGCAATTTTCTTGTCTAAATGTAAGGGATCATCCATAAATTATGGATTTCATGATTTTTAAATCTTTTGAGCAACCGTTTATTTTTACAACTTGAACTGAAAAGACTACTTACATTCAAGCCTTATAGAAAATTTACTAATATGTAGGTGCTACGAGACATTTCTGTAGTTATACTATACTTAAACTTAACCTGAACATAGAATATATTTTGCTGGGATACTTCAAATTCTACCATGTGACGTACAACTTACAGCATTTATTCCCTTACCTGTGGCCACTAACACTTCCCTCGATCCCATTATAACCGGATACAACAAAATAGTATTTATTCCAACTATGACGGTGATTAAAACTACTCAAATCATAACATAGCCAATTGCTGTGTTTTTTTTTTTTAACAAATAATGTCATTTTATATAGAAAAAAAATTGTCAAGTTTGACTAATATTAATGATACTATTCCAGTGCCCCGTGATATAATGGAGCGCGGCAGAGACCTGGAGCAAGTACTAAACCAGTATATGAATTTCGTCAAGCCAGCGTTCGAAGAGTTCTGCTTACCGGTATGTCTTTTTGTATCTAACACACCATACACTAGTCATCAGTCAGTTGAATTAGTCACCCCAATGTGTGTTACTGGGACTATCATACATATTTGTTATAAAAATACTCGTTTACATTTATTTACAGACCAAAAAGTTTGCTGACGTCATCATTCCCAGAGGAGCTGATAACTTAGGTGAGTTGCATTTTTTTATTAATTGTATACGCGTCGAGGTTTTCATGTTTTGAGGTTTTAATATTTTTAAACGCTCGGGATACTATCGCGTTGGTCATGTCTTTTGTAATTAACTTATTTCCAAAAACCTATTTTTGTTAAACCTTTTTAGTTAAAATTAAAAACAAAGTCGAGTCGGTAAAATTCGAATTATGCCAAATTTAAATTTGAAACGGTATTCAAGAGTTCTTAAAAAGTTAGTTTCGAAAGGTCATAGCCACTGCAACGAGGTCGTATACTGCATCCTGTATCCGCAAACAAAACAGTTTGCAGCGGCTATGTTCTTATGTAGCCAATATCGACCTTCCTTACGTTCGTTTAAAGTTCCTTTTGCATTGTTGCAGTGGCTATTGACTTAATCGTGCATCATATATGGGATATCATGTATAAGAAAAGATCTACACTGCCGAAGATAACTAACGGAGTAAATGGACATCATGAGATTGAAGAAACCAATGGAAGAAGGTTGTCTGGAAGCTCCGAAGACACGCTAAGCCGATAGTAGAGGGTTTGACACCATTTTGTGACTTTGTGATCTAGGTAATGGCCAAATTTTGAATTCAGAATTTACCTTCAGAGACAATTTTGTTTACTTGGGGCTGAAATAGAGAATAAATCAATTCAGAGATCCGGCCTTTTGTTGCTACTTTACTTTAAAATAGCAAAAGCTCCTTATTGTACGGGCTTCTGCAGCTTGAAAACGGAGGAGAAGCTCCTTAGAAAATACGTAAAAAGTTATTTCAGCTCCTAAAGTCAGTTACAATGCAGTTTTTAAAATCGTTTCTGTTCTGTACGTTGTCATCTGGCGCGACGTGAATACAATATATCTTATATACAATAGTCTGCGGGGGATACGTTGCTATTCAAATTTAGAACGCAAAAAAACAATCTACAATAACGGTTATCAAACCGGTGAAAAATAGATTGCCAATTTACCGATAAATAACATTACAATACAATAATAATAATATATATCTTTATTGTACACCAGATTAATTTCAAAAGTAATTTAAAGCTAAAGAAGTATTTAAAGTAATACAATGGTAACACAGTTAAAACTACAACGACAATTTTTCTCTGTGATATGTTAATTCGAAATTAAAATAAAATATCTATTCCTAAAAACGGCCAGTAACTATATCACAAAGTCACCGACCAAAATAATTCGGCCGCATTATGGATATGTGTTGTCTCAGTACCTCATAAATTGTGTTGTAACCGTTTTTTCAATATTATTACTTAGAGCACATTCGAAATTAACGAATCACTGTTGAACTGCTGTTTAAATCATTATATATTCTATTACAACCAGGTACAGCTTTAAATGCTACGCTAGCACCCTCTGCGGTAATTAGTGTCAAATATATGCCGCACTAGATACTTTGGCGGGAAATTGCATGTTTAAATGTCAGTGACAGACCGAAACCAGAGATATAGAAATACCAAATTTCGTGCAGATATCTAGAAAATTTTTAGAGAATTGTCCAATAACGGGACACTGAAGTTACTGGTTCTTAATTTTACATGGGAATTTAATTACGTAATTAATATTTTGTAAGGAACAATATTATAAATTTTATATAAGCGCTTGAACTATTCTTTCAACTTTTCCGACCGAAAACGGTTACCCACACCCGCCGATACGTGAAAAAAAGTTTTGTTTCGTCTTTGAAAGTGCTCTTAGTGACGTATTTCTCCAATTACCATATATATATATAAGGGTAGTTAAGGTCCATTATTGTTTTATTATAAGGCTGACGATTTACAAAGCATAGATTAAGTGTATTATTGATGTTTCCGTGTAATGGAGATGTGACAATATATTTCTGAGGTCATAAGTTTTATGGCTTCTTTCGTGGCAATAAATAATATATAATGTAGGAATTGCGCATACAGTAATGCCCCGCTTTACGCGAGGGATACGTTCCGAAAAAAAAATGGCGTTAACTGAAATTCGCGTACATCGAGATACTAATACATACTATTAATTATTTTTTACGGAAAAATACATCTATTGTCTTTTGACTACATTATGTTTATACGCACTCTTTCACGTAATGCGAGGCAATTGAGCACGAAATTTGAACTTTGCGTTATAGTGACACCGCGCATAACGGGGTCGCGTAAAGCGGGGTATCATTGTATATACACCGATTCTATTTTTAAATGCGAGTGATCCTGTCTGTTCTCTTTTAAATAGCCTGGCAATGTGACTACTCTACCTGATGGAAAGCATGAATAAAACGCAAGAATTGTGATCACCATGTTCGTTACGAATGCAGACAATATAGTGACCCACACTATGGCGGCCTAGTGAGATGCTTTTTCACGCTCTTCTTGAGGACGAAAAAGGCATGACAGTCATAGTGGTAGTGTAAAGCTATACTTACGACGATCAAATGTCACCCCTTGCTTCAAGCGGCCTCCGGTCTCACACTCACCAAGGAAAGACTTCAGCACGGATACTGTCGTACTGCCTAGGTCGAGCCGGCCCATACGTGCTAAAATCAGCGTGGCTATACTACATTGTAAAGTTTTAGAAGGCTTTAATCTGAATTTTATTATTATACGTAAAATGTGAACAGTATTTCTAAATATGAAAATAAATGTTGCCATAACAATTATAACCACAATCGTGAAATATTATTTATTTAAGTCTATTTTCACTCTCGTACCTATTTTAATTGCTTCAGTATAATACGTGTAAAATAGAGTATTATAATATTGTTATATCTCCATTACATAGTTAATTAACTATTAAATCCGATACGCTCCACAGGGTCAATACGTTATGTAGTATACTCTTGATACCAATGCCCCAATATTGGACACCAATGTATTGGACAAAAATATAAGCTATTTGTTACGCATTAAGTATGGTTTGTAGACATAATCTTTAGCATTAACGAGCTGTTTAATTAGTTACTATAAGGCAATAAGGTTTATTTTTAAATGTATTTATATACTTGTTGCAATATGTAATGTATAATATATCAAATAAACAATAATAAGTCGTGGAAATAATGTAAAATTCATACCGTTTCTAGTGAGATTTGACTAGTTAATAATGAATAAACTGTTGACCGACTGTTGCTCCACTGTTGCCCGATTTACCAATTTAATAAATTGGAAAATGTAGCTTTAACAAATTAAATGATAAATGAATTGAAGAAGGAAATGATCAAATACACAAACATTAACTATGTAAAATCACCTGTATTTACATAAAGGAAAAAGGATTTGAAAGACATGAAAAGAATTCACATCATCATACCAACCTCTTATATTAGTCCACTGCTGGACATAGACCTGCTATACCACACTGGCTAAACTGGTTGGTATAGGGTTTCAATCAAGTTACTCTCTTTACACTGGCGTTGTCCTGTGTAGTTTGCTCCCTTGTCTCCTTTTAGGACACCCACGGAATGAATAGGGGTAGTGACACTATATTCTTAATCCATCACCACACGAAAAACAATTAGTCGTGATAAAAAAGGATTTGAAATGATTATAGTAAAAATAAGTTTTTATATAGGTTGCTAGTTTAGCACCAATTCAAATTTTGATTGGTTTGCGAATTAGTTACTGGTATTTTCATTGTTGCTTAATAGTCGAGCAACAGTCGGGCTACAGTGGCGCAACTGTTATTTAAATACTGTCATCTGCTAATAATGAATATTTACTTTTACAACTATTCGCACAATATTTTTACAAGTTTTGTTCGCGGAGACTAGTTTTGGTTTTTAATTGTATTTTATTTTAAGGATTTTTTTCTGTAATAGTTACTCTGTTTTATGGACTTAAATTGTAAATTTTACGTTACCTTTATTATCTTATAGATTTTTTTAGAATTTTTAAAATGCGGTATGACTTACCGAAATTCTTTGTCGTGGTTCTTCCCGTTGACCCCAGGTAGAGCCGGCCTGTCTCAGTGATGGAGTCACTGGAGTGGGTCCGGAGAGGCTTGCTTGGTAATACTGGAGTACCGAAATATAAACAAATGAAATCCAAACTTCGTATTACTAACTTAGTCTTTCAAATTCAAAGTTTCTATTGCCTGCCGGTGGTCGGTCACTCATATTTTGTCAATACGTACTCGTAGTATGCTTTCAACGCTAGTCAAATTAGAAACTAGTCTCAAAGACAAAATACATGACTGCCTTAGATCTCTTCATTTTTGCAGATTCGACACTTTATTGAATCAGATTTGTGTTTTTCAGTTTTGATCAATATTATTGCCAAATACCCTCGTTTTTTTTTAATTTTTGGCATTTTTACTTCGGCATAATAAACGTTCTTCGTCGAATCTGAAAGTTTCAGTAATACGATTGTTTTTCAAGTGTATGTGTTCTAAAGTAAGTTTATTGAAAGCATTTAGAAACATTTTCTTCCAGAGACATTACTAAGAGTAATTTTTTTTATAATTATTATTAGTTAAAAAAACGCAAATTAATTCTTATTCACTTAATCGCGGTATATTTCGTACACTTTCACAGATAAATCTGCAAAAGTTCTAAATAGTTAATTTTATATGTTTAAAATGCTTTGCTATATACCTTCGTGTTGCCAATTTATAACACGGCTAACGCACGATTTAAATCGATTCGATTAAACCAATCGATTATTCTAATTTAAATCCTATCTCGTTTTAAATACAACCCTATTCATAAGTCTACTTTGTAATCATATTTAAAACAACTCGGAAAGAATATATTACTGCGGTGAATTTTAAATAATATATCCTAATATCATTAGTAAATTATTCCATGCATCACATTACCAGACTGATACACACACGGATGTGTCCGAAAAGACTAAAGAGTTCATTGTTCACATATGTATTTAATATTTTCATAAATTGTAAAGAAAAAATCGTAATTATAGTCCATCGATTGTAAGAGGTACTACATGACAGTTCTGACAGGTTGAAAAATATAGGTGACAAGTAAATCGATCATTACAATATCCGATTCTCGATATCATTTCCTTGTATTTACAAATCGAATTAAATTTTAGATTTATGTACTAGATATGTAAGACATACTAGAGTAGATAGGTATTACATAGACATAATGCCTCTCGATAAAAACCTGTAAACACTTTGTTTCATTGGCAATCGTAAATCAGTTGAAATTTATGTATTAAGAAATACTAAAGAATTAAAACGGCTAAATAAGTTCGATTATTCGTTTATTTTAACGATTATTCATATAAAAGTGAATTTGAAAAGTCACAACACTATAGAAAAGGTTCTAAATATGCGACCTTGAAATGACATCTAAACTTCTAATGTTTCTAAAAAAAAAAAAAAAAGTTTCGTTTTAAAAAGCATGAAATGTCAAACTGCCTTTTAGGTGAGATGGATTATAGTTACCTGTTTCGTGATTTACAGTGTTATATATATTAATAAGAAGTTTAATAAGTAAACCGGTTCATATGGTAAACAATTGATTATTTATTGCGGGTTTTCCAAACTCCCTTAAAAACACTTTCCATTGGACAATACGAAGTGAAAATATTTATTAAATGAAATATGGATACCTTTTTAATTTCTTGGATTTATATCTAAGGCTTCCCTAGATGCTTTTTTATTTTTTATTGAATTCTTAATAATGCATATTCCCTCGGTATTGTATGCAATAAAATTAGTCGTTACGGCCAATTCCAATAAATAAATGTGATAAAACTTAATGGAAAAATAAAAAAAATATACAAAAATGTAAAATTGCTTGTAGCGACATAAAAATATCGTACTGTATATAGCATAGAGAAATTATGTAAAAATATTAACTTTTTTTTTTGAAAATTCTTGTGATTAACCTTTTAACCGCCCGACTTCAGAACAGTTGGCGTGTCCCTAGCGCCCGGCACAGTGAATCGAAAATTAAATACCTAAAAGATAGAGAGATGTGCAATACTTAACTTTGCGATGTCGATATTTCGTTTTAATAACGACATTTGCATTTGCGAGCGTGGTTAACTAACAACTACATCTCACCAAGCTAAGTTTGCACCTCGCGTCGTTTACGTCACACTGAGGCTTAGGTACGGGCTGTAAAAAAGGATTCGTTATGACTTTAAAAAAGTAAACAAATGTTTGTTAGATTTTACTTTGTATTTGTTGTTTTTAACATTATATTATACGTAGGTACACGGGTACACGCCGCATTCCAGCGAGGTGTAAACTTAGCTTGGTGGAGATATAGGTACCTACCTACTTGAATACTACTTAGGTACCTTACGAAATTATACGACATTTTTCGCAAGCCAGTAAAACAAAAAGTGTTTAAAAATTTGAACGATTTATTAATTATTACTTAAACTATTCACAATAAAATCAGTCCAGAGAAGAGTTTGGCGAGTTATACGAACATAAATGTAGGGAACAGCTGATTTTTTTTTTCACGATTTTAGGTTTGGTCCCATAGTTTACTATTTAGAGGTTGTTAATGATTTACCAATAACCCTGTAGATAGTTCAACTCATCTGTGCGCGCGGCGCTATGTGTGGGTAAAGTGATAAGGACACGTTTTGCTCGGACGACGACTGCCGCTTACGCTGCCACACAAATGAAAGCTGTATAAATAAGCGCACGTACACATGGCGCTTCGTGCACAGATGAATTGAACTATCTGTAACGATATTTATCACAATCACAATAATTTGTATCACACTAATTAACAACAAACATAAAAATAAAAATTTTACTTGACAATGTCATTATCAGTTTACCTATTGACTTAGATGTAACGATATATCACAATCACAATAAAATTTGTATAACACTAATTTCAATAAAATCAGTCAAATAATCACAGATATAATTTCTTATTACTAAAATCAGTCTAACAATCAGAGGTAATATTTTTCATTAATCGTCGAAAAATTATTTATGCTCGCTATCGACGAGGCGAATTATTGACGAGACCACATTTGTGTAACATTCGATAAACTTATTTTTACGAGTTTCATCGCCAACAAAATAACTGTCCGCTAAAATTTTGGCACTTTCTTCGATTGGATTATCAATTTGCTCGTATTGTGTACTTGCATTTGTTGTTTTGACTAAAGTTTGTGTCGCCGTAGATCTATATAAATCTGGCGTACTATCAGAACTTCTTAGATGCGACTGACCCTCATTTAAATAAACCATATACTCGTCGTTGGTCAGCGTTGATGGTAAGTTAACATCTTGGCTACAGTCTATGTCTACTTCATCTTGGCTATAGTCTAAAGGAGCCAAAATTGACTGGCTCTCTTCAAATTTCCCTATAAAACAAATCAAACATGAGTTTTTGTAATGATATCACCATTTACATGCAATACGTTTCGAAGACCACTTACTTTTGGACCCCATCTTGATATTAAAAAATTGTGAAATGTTCACTTGATTTTACAAACGTCGTGCCACTAACAGTCGTCACTGTCGAATACGGAATAATGGATATTGTCGAGTATCGACAACGTCTAGCTGACCATAGACATAATAGACTAAACGCAAAAATAGTGATGTGGGATTACGATACCGATTGTTTTGTAGAATTGTGGTACTCAACAGTACATGGATCTATGCACAGATAAACTTTGCATTTTTGGCACATAAAACGAGTCTCAGACCGTTTTCTTTTTGCTGCGCACATTTTGCATCGCTGACTTTTGCCGGTTAGTATTCTAACAGGAAAGTGCTCTAAGGCACTATTATGTAAAAAACGGTTAGGGTCAAGGACGCCGCGCGAAGTTGACTGTTGAGTTAAAGAACATTGTTTGTATTTTTCTATTATTTGTCTGATAACGTTTAATTGGAAATCAGCTAAACTATAATTTTGTTTATTTTTAATCACTTTAATGAAATAGAATGCATTAAGTAAAAACATGTCAAATATGTGAAACCCAAGCTTTTTATGCCATTTTTTTGATTTTCTTATACAGCCCAATGTGCTAGTCATCATATCAGAAGTGTCAACCGACCCCATATTTTTTGTGTAGTCTACCACACACTGTGGTTTCATTTTGGGTAGCCCAGTTGAGTAGTCTACATTGTCTGATGGTATTATTTTGTCATCGTGCATTGTAGACAACATTACGACCGGTTTCTTATCTTGCCATTTTAGGGCTAAGAGGGGAGGAGACGAGTAAGCGGCTATTTGTCCACGTTTCAGTTTTTGGAATTTAGGCATCCCTTTCCTATTTGATCTTACGGTACCACATGCATAAGTCGCCCTTTCTTTTAAATATATAAAAAGCTGAGGACTGGAATACCAGTTATCTACATACAACTCTCGGTTGCAAAAATAGTAGTCTTTCAAAAGTTCAGTCACAACTGATCCAGTTAAGCCTAAATTTGGTACGGTCTCTATTTCTGTTTCCGATCCACAGTACACTATAAAATCCACGATATAACCGGTTTCGACATCACATAAAACAAATAACTTAATGCCAAATCTATTACGTTTTTTAGGTAAATATTGTTTTATAATTAGACGACCTTTAAAAGGCACAATACTTTCATCAATGCACATTTTTTTACCCGGGATAAATGTTTTGAAAGTTTCACGAGCGTGGTCAATCATCATTTTTATTTTGTGCAATCTCGGTACACTACTTGTCCCTGCAGGTGCTTCACAAAAAGATAACATTGCAAGAATTGAGCAATATCTATTTCGAAACATAGTATTACTGAACACCGTACTATGTAATAACGGGTCTGTAGACCAGTGTTCTTCAATTGTTATTCTTTTGTTTCTAGTGAAAAGCATTGTTACTGCTAGGAAAATGTACAGGTCGTCAATAGTCACGTCGCGCCATTGTTGCAGTCTTGAATATATTCTGAGATCAGTATGTCTTACGAAGTGTTGATGATATTTATTCGTACAATTGGCTATTTTCTGTAACAAGTCTTTGCTACAAAAATGTTCGAAAAATTCGAATTCAGTGGAGGTATCATCTAATTTGACAGCAGGCGACAGTCCACAAACAAAGTCGTCGAATTCTTCTAACATTGGGGTAGCAATTTGCGTTGTCCAATTAGTGGTTGTGACATTGTTTCCTTGAATCTGAAATAATACAAAAAAATAATTGTAGAGTAATAAAAATACATCGGTCTCCAAGGTAGGAAATTTGAATAGCCTACAAAAGCAAAATTAGCAGTGCGATTCAGTGCGGTGTGTGGCAGCGCGGCGGCACGCACAAAATAAACTCTACCTATGTAGGTATCTACGAGCGAGTCAGCGCGCCCACACGTGACTCGCGCTCCAACCAATCAGAATCACCGTTCCAGAGTGGCCGCGCGCGCATTCTCATCGCACGGCGCGCTCTCGCCATCTCACTCACTCTAAGTTTAAAATTTCCTTTCAAACATCACCACCATACTACACAATAAATTAAAATACATTTATCTAGATATGTAATAAAAAAAATAATTACCTCTACATCAATGTCAAACTCTTCGTCTGCTAAAAATTCTTCATTTTCATCGCCTTCTAGAATTCGTATTAACTCTTCAGTAGTCGTCATGATACATTTCTATCATGTACATTTATCGACATACGAACGTAAAACTTCATGCACAAGCACAACACTGATGGAAAATTCCAGAAGTCGGCACTCGTTTATGACGTAAGAAGCGGTCGTCTTTATCCGACCGTAGCGCAGGACGTACTAACAAAGTAAGTTTCGGAACATGTAGGCTAGGGATGGGAACCATCAATTCAATCGCTGACATTTCATATGTAAATTTACTTAATTTTAAAGGAATTAAATGAAATACTCACAAACATTTGTAAAAAAATGTTTTATTAACAATTGCTGTATTTGTTTTAAAGTTAATTAGTCAGTATAACGAGAAATATTTTGATTTATGTTTATTTTTGTATCGGTAAATTTTGGCATATGTCCCGTCCCTCATGTCGGATTTTGTCGTCATGGGCGTTGCACATCAATACAATTTTCTAAAAATTATGTTAGTAATTCATCTAACTTTGGACATTATTTTTAGGACTTCTAATTAAGAGACTAAAGTGTATTAAACTGTAAATGATTACTTAGTTAACTATTTACCTAATATAAACATATTTTTGATAGAATACAGCGTAATTAAATAAAAAAGCTGATTAAACGAGCAGTGATATTTTGGTCGTAAATATACGACTCTGGCGAAATGGGCCCGAAAATATTTGTCGGATTAATCCGACGTAGGCGGTTAAAAGGTTAATTCTGACTGAACGTTTTATTCCTTTTTCGAATCTTTGGTGTTTAAATTTAGAACGACTGTGTCACTTCCTTTTTACGCAATGATATTCGTTTGAATAGTTAATATAAATAGCTCACGTACGCATTCCGATTGTAATTTGTTTATTTCCTTGGTCTATAGACATAGAGCTTGTTTACAAAAAAAAAAAAACAGAAAATAGCAGATCCTCTATTGAAAAATTAGATATTAATTTAACATATCTATATGTCTGTCACAATATTTATGTGATATGTATTATACTGTATCTCTAGTGCACAATTGCATATAAATTATATGCGCTATCACATTTTAAATGGCATTTATATACAAAACGATTGACTAATATAGAATGTTAACTTTGTACTTTTACAGTTTAGTTTAATTCTGTTTCATTTTTGTATAAAGTAGCCAAATAATGATTGATCATTAATATAATATTTATTGCCCTGTAAGGACTATGTTTCGCTCAGCAGGAATTGCATTTCAAACTTTACCAACATAGAGTAAACCAGTGAGGCCTAGTGTGAGTTTGGTAATTGCTGAAGAATCACAAACCCCGAATAAAGTCACCGCGAAGATCGAGATGTGAAACAACCTCAGACTAGACCCACTTTTTGTGAGTTACTACCGCCGTCCATGAACACCTGCAATTCAAAATATTCAAAGCATGTTCCATAGAAACTCAGAGTGAGTATCTCTTTCTCTCTCTGAGATAAGCTTGTAAAAACGTACGCCTTGAACAAACGAATCCTGATTGATCTTTCGTGGGCATGGAGCTGTTGTTGTTAACACACAACAAAATATATAAGTACAAGTATTAATTCTTTGGCTGCTTTATTATAAGATAAATATACTTACCTACTTAAATATCTTCGATGACAATGTGAATTGCACAAGTAATATATTTTAAAAATAACTTCATAAAATCATTTCCATTTTAAGTGAGTATGATGTAACCTCTTTGTTTATGTATTATATACTTTAATTAAGTAAAGTGTTTGCAAACCTATATTAAGTTGTTTTTTTTTTCCCGATGTTGCATTAAGATTCGAAATTCCATAACGTCATTTTTGAATAAAAAGGTTTTACTGTCCTTTAAATATTTCTCTGATCTCTGTGACAGGTGTCATTAGTGACATTTTAGAACTTACACTTCATTTGTGATAAAACTGGCACGTAAAGAATGAAAATATAGGTGATTTGCAAACATGACGCTTGTTCAAAACTACTTGTCGGTTTGGTAGTCATCTGTCACAGAGATTGAGCTATATTTTAAGGGCCGTATAATTTTTAATTGCAAAAGCATACGTGTTACTTAATTAAATAAACACCGTATTTTTTAATTGAGACAGGTATTTTATGAATTTGCACAGTTCGTTTATAAAGGGGCCTTTTGATAAATATGACAATCGACAATTTTGACAGTTTTTAAAAAATAAGTCAAATTGGTGTGACTAGTATCCACCATTATATAAAGATGACATTTATGTCCAAATTCGACAGGAAAGCTTTGGTAGAATAAATATTTAAGGTAGGACGAGAATCCTTTTAATAAATGCGAAAATTGACAGAGATTCTGTGATTCACTGAACGCGAACTAGTACCGCAAAAACCCTTCGGCTTACTGTGTAGAAAATAGAAATAGAAAATATTCTATAACATAATTGGGTTGATGAGTGTATCGTAAATAAATACCAATGTCCACTTCATTAAAACTAATATCGCAAAACATCTCGGCAAATACAATTAACATAGCTTTTTATTATTATTACGTATTTCAATCAAATATACAGTGAAATATATTGTTCAATTGAGTAGTCTAAAATAGTGACGTCACAATTTTGTATTTAGTACATTTTTCATACAAAATTGTCGTTTTGACAGATGATAAAAAGTAACTAATTTGACTAAGGTGTCATCTAGCCTATTGTTATCGAAAATGACAATTTTTTTACTTTGTTGACATATTTATCACAATACAATATCGACGCATACATGAGATTATTATTAATAAAAAATACCATTCTTCCGTCTGTTTTGGTTTGCCATTTTAAATGGACGCGAAATTATCATTCTTTACGAAATGAAAGTATATCCCAGATCAATTGGCAGTAACTGTCAAAGTGCCTTGACATTGGTAGAAATAAATTCGACAAATATGTCCACCTGTCATGACAATTTACTGTTTAATATAAAAACTTTTGACACGTTTTGTCTGACAAATTGTCTACTGTCGCCTGTTAAAAAAATAGGAATAAAATATATAAAATAAAAGTTACGAAAGTCATAATTTTTTTTAAACAAAAAATGCCAAGTTGTAGGATTGTCGCATATCAAGGTCGGTGGGTTTTGTGTGTTGTGTTGTTACTGTGTTGTTTTATTCATCACCATTATATCTTCTTTTTTCAGTGGCAATCGACTTGATAGTGCAACATATATCTGATTACCTGAAACGAAATCCTGCTCAGAAGCCAATAACTGCCATAGACTATGGATTATCGACCTCCGCGCCAGGCAGTCCACAGCGCGCTGCCAAAGGAGGTCGACCACACTAAGTTTGTTAGGTAATAGCTCTACTTTCTTGCAGTTCATTTCAAAAACATTTAACTGAGTTTAACGCACCTCAAGTTATGAAACCATCGACCATTGTTCGAATATTAATTCTTGGTTAGAACTTAGTAATATTTTTTTTAAAAAACTTAGCTAATCAGTTGTCCAAAATAAAAATTACACATCTCAGACACGAGCATCTGATCTTGCATCAAAACGAGCCTTAACAAGCTTTAACCAACATATCAAGAGATAAATTGCAACCGGACATAACAAATAATCATATTAATGATACAGGTATTTATCCTGGCCTTAAGCAGTCAAGATAGCTGACAAATAAGCCAGTCAAAACAGTAATAGTTCATAATTTTTTTTTGTTACAGGCAATACAAAAACGCGATATCAGCAATAATTATTACATTAGAGACGTGATATGGAACGCGGCAGACTAATCCGGTTATCGCCGTATACCGTTTTAGTCTCTATTACGCTAGAGTTGTGAAACCGGGGCGATACTGCACATGCAAATTTCTACTATTCTCAATTTTAATAAGTGAAAACTACACGTAGTGTTGGTATTGCTTCCATGACGTCCGGTTCTTTAAGAATAGTGACGCGAAATTAGTCCTAAAATATTAGGTATTGAAGAATAACTAAGCTTAAAAAAATTAAAAATTAGATAATACAATTTTGGTTATGAAAAAAATAATTTGTTAAATTTGAACGTATTTTACGCGGTTTTGAAGGAGCTGACATACTTGCTGCTCGTCAACTATATAGCATTTGTATTATTAAAAAGAAATTCTTCCGAACACTTATTTGGTTATGGGCTGAACACTTTGAACATGTGGTTTATCCGCGGTCGTATTGTTAATGGCCAGTGACACGGGTAAGAAATAATAATAATCATTTAATTCGATTCATGAGGTAGATGTTTTAAAACGCTGTTTTAGAGAACAGGAAAATTCGATATTCAAATTAAAAAAAAAAATGTTGTTCTGATAACTGTTTGTCTTTAGCCTAATTAGTTTTTTGTGTACTAATGTTTGATTTGACCTTTGTTATAAATAGAGGCTTACTATTTAATTTTGCTTTCTTAAACAACGGAAAGTGTAAAACGAAACCGGGGAAGCACGCGCGGTTTGAATTGACCGTAAGATATTAGACGTTACAGATCTTACGCGGCTGTAAGGATCACTCACTTTTTGAAATAAACACAAACTGATAATACAAGCTGAGCATGTTATATATCACATCAACAGCCGGCTTATTTAATATCAATACTTCACAGTCCAGTGCTGGACATAGACCTCTCTTTAGCAAGGAGGTTTTGGCGTACTATACGGGTTGCCATAGAGTTTCTTTTTTTCAAATTTTCCTACTCTTTGGAGAACTGTCGTCCTACGAAACCCTTGAAATGAGTAAGGGTGGTGTCACTGTATTCTAAATGATTTATTAAAAACACGAATTTGTTAATAGTGGAGTGCAAAATTTTAATTAAGTATGTGGTTCGAACGGATGTGAAGCGGTGTGCCTTGGGAATGAGAATAAAGGAGGAAGTAGGTTTCTTAATAGGATTGATATTACAAGTTATCTTCTATTTCTAAATTTAAAAAAAAAATCTGAAGTAGAAAATACAAGCGTAAATTATAGAGAAATTCCGCCATCTTTAAAACGATATTAAGCGGCAAAAGTTTCAAATTTAAAAAAATCGTTCGATTAAATCCTACGATATATTATTAATTACTTTTGAGGTTGTATATTTTTGTGGATAGGTGTTGAAAATTAATTAAACCTTATTGATTCGATTTATGAATTCATGTAACATTTAAGCGTTATTGTGGTAAGCGGTATGAAAAGCGTGTGAAGTTTATGTAGTCTATGTATAACCGTCGAATCAGAAAAATCAGGGGGGAACCGTTAAATGAAGACTACGGATTTCTTTTGAGCTGACTGCGTCGTAGAGTATAAGGCGTTGCCATCGTCCGTAGAATCTGTTGGAGCAAAAAACAAATTACACAATTTAATAACATAAAACAGTTTTCAGTTTTTAGTCTTTAAGTTTTTTAGTTACTTGCTTGCTTACATAAGGGCTGACTCAAAAAAAGTTAACAATTAATTTTTAAAATCGCTGGTGTGAAGTGACAAAGCAGTATTATCAAGTTTTAACTGTACATACAGTTCTAAGTCAGTTTATCTAAATATGCTGAGCTGAAGTACGGTATATGGCCGTCGTAAAGCACACGACACGCATAAACTTTAAATATAGTTTTTGTTTTCGTTATCATCAGATCCTAAACATTTAACAGTCAACTGCCGGGCGTAGGCTTCTCTTTAAAACGAGATTTTGGACCACTGTATTATGTTGGCCAGCCGTGTTTATATAGGGTTTGACTTCCCATACTTATTTTCCAAAAACTGAAGAGACTACAAAACAACGAACACAGTAATTTTCTTTGGCTACCTTTTAGTTAATATTTTTCAAGGTTGCCACACTGAACACAAAAAAAGGTTAATTGAGGCGGTCTTACGATATCATATCTAAAGCTAAAGTTGTAAGCACAAAAAATATTTTTATTAAAACTGATCCGCCTGTTTCTTCGTAGATTTTGGCGCAGTGGAGCCGCTGCGACTATTGTTTTTTATCAAACCGTTCTCATACGCTCAAAGTTATCAAAGTGTTAATCATTTAAAAAATAAATTAATTATTAATAAACGTTACCATCAACATATCTAGTAGTTTAACTTATCTAGTTGTAACTAGTCAAAAAAATAACGTTATTTAACGCGTTAGTACTTATTCGGTCTGTTTTAAATTTTCTTGTTATTTATTCGTGCCTTGGGTTCATTCAAATGAATTCTCATGTAAAAAAAAAACTAAAGTTACAGATAATTAATAAATATTCAATATAAACAAGTAAATTTGACCCTCGGTAATCCGGCCCCTGTCTAATCCGGACCCCCTCGTAATCCGACATCAATCAAACAATTTTCGATAATGTAGATCGTGCATGATTGAACAGGTTACAACTTGTGCTCGACGCGTTGGTATTATTTCAATTCCGATTGCTTAGTTTGAATTAGACTACGTGTGATAGCGGTGCAGCTTAGCGTTTATTCATTGTGCATTACGTATACATACCTAGTAATGTCGTCACAAGCCCAGAAGACAACATATAGAATCTTATCATTTGTCTGTAATTTGTCAGGTTACAAGGTGCTCTTTTGTTAAAAAATCCGGATTATAGGGGGTCTTGGACAGTCTTATAATCCGACAAATTCGATAGTCCGACACTGCCCTGCAAAACGTTTGCCGAATTACCGGGGGTCCACTGTATAAAGCTAATATAAATGCTCTCTGCTTTAGCAAAATGTAGTTCAAGATAGATATTGGTGTATTTAACGATAGCTGAGATACGTAGGTAGGTACCGATATATCTAACACTTTTACTCAGTCCATTGGACTGTGTGGCAAATTGCTTAGTAGCCAGTTTGTTATTTGCTTTATAAAGTATGTAAGCTATAAGCACAAACAGTGATTGAATGTCTTGTATCTTTTCAAGAAGACGGTATCATGTAGTAGTGTTTTAATATACTAATTATACATTTAAACACTTATTATAGGTCACATATTAATAGATAAAGTTAAACTTACCACGAATTTTGAGACTTTACATTTCGTTATCTTGAAAATTTCTTTAATATGATTTGCATAAATTGGCTGTCTTAATAACAGTGCACTATTTCGTTTATAAATGAAAACACGTAGCTTGCATTACAAATAAGATATGTTTCGACCCCAAGGTTCTGATGACAGGTCATTACACTTTTCATGAAATTTTCGATAGTGCTTTGGATCACGACCTTGGACGCAGGTATTTAGTCTGGTTTAGTTACATAAACTCGAAACTTCACTAAACCCCATATAATCCACAACAAACAACTGGGAATTTTGGTTAGGTGTTGTGATCAAACCTTTCATTCTTGAAATTAAGGTCCGTGTTGCAGTAACTGCAAACGGTACTCATTACAGGAATATTGTGGAGTTCTTGGGCCTAAACTAGATAGTCAGATCTGGAGGACATATGTTTTCAGTAAGGAACAGGGCGTCACCTGCCACACCTCTCATAAAACAATTGATTTATTACAGCAACCATTATCACACTCGAAACTTCTCGTCAAATTCAGATGTCAACACCAAGTTCATGTGACTTAACCCCGTGCAATTTTTTTCTGTATTGATTTTGTTAAATTACGGTTTGCCGAATATTTCATTTCATGCCTAATCGCAAAAATTTCTTTGCAACGCAACATAAATATTACAAGTTATTCAAATAATACGTGTTCTCATTTTTAAATGCTATGGTGCCTTATTAGACAGCCTTATACTATAAACCTATCATAGAATATAAACAAATATATAACAAATATAAAATGATGTTAACTGTGTGTACGTTATCTTAAATAGTATTGCGTAAACTTTTGAATTGTATAATATATATTTTTAATCGAATAATGAATATTTCTGACGTAATTGCCGAGTCATTGTCTCTTTCTATTCCTTCAGAGTGGTGATTAAAAATAATTTTAGTGAATTACTTTCTTGCGTTGCGTCCTCGAAACGTGTTACTAGTCAATTACGGATTAGTTATTGAGAATGGATTCAGGCTGTTGAAACTGATGGTTTTCGCGATATTCGCTTTTAAGTTATTTATTTATTATAGTTATAATTAGGCTAAACTGTAGCTTGTAGAGACGAGGCTGTATCCCTCATTATTTTTACAAATGCAGGTTTTATTCAATATCTGAAAGTAACGTAAGGGTAGGTAATTTACTGTAAAATTAATTTTAAGTCGCATGTGAAATGTATATTTTATTACTCGCATATATTTTTTTTTGTTAAAAATATATTTTAAATTAAATTGATTTGGTGCGATTAAATCGTATTTTAGTATAAAGTTAACCTTACAGTCTTATATAACGTTACCTAAATTCAACGGTTTGGCGGTAAAAATGTCGGCCTTTGGAAACCTTTCTCATTTTCTTTTAGTTTTGATAAAAGTTAACCAATTTTGTTGCACTTTATAGATGAAACGTATGTTTATAAACGTTTTTTTAGTAATATACAATAATTTATAAAAAAAGTTGTGTTAAGTTGGCAACAACTGCGAATATGTCTACGTTCAGAATAATAAAACCAAAGATCAGTGTTACCGACTTATAAAAACCGATTGGAAATACTATTTTACAAGTTTTATTTCACTTTTACCAAATATATTAGTAACGAATTTCAGTGGTCAGGCCCTTTAGGTGCGCCATCACTTATTTTATTCTAAGATATAGAAAAATCTCGAAAGGGCAACACTACCTATATAAAGAAATTAACGTTTGCGAAGAACAAGATATTTTTAAGTCGCCTGTGTGTATATGAATGTCTAGAAAATTTAATTTGTTTAGGTACTCCATATTCGTTTAAAAATGTGATAATTATTAATGAACGTTAATGTAACAAATATCTACGCAATGACTTTTCATGTAACTGACAGCAAAAAGTTATTTGTCTTTAAAAAGATCTGCCATAATGATTTTGTGATGACATTACTGAAAACGTTGACATTGCTTTATTTTTAAGGTAAGTTATTTTAGAAATTCACTTTTTAAGTAAAAACTCTTTAATTTACATTTATAAATCTAAAAATGGCGGGAATGCCAAGAAATAATTTGTATACTTAAGCACTATACATAAACTGAATAAACTATATTTATTCACTTCATTTTCTAAGCAATAGTCTCTTATTCTATTGTCAATGCTTCTATAATAGGTATAAATTTGAGTTTGTAACACGTGGCGCCTTTTTATTGTACCAAAGAGTGTTATATTGTTATTTCTTATATATAGTTCTCTATTGTGATTGAATCTTTGTTTTTGCTGTGTTTTGCCGGTTCCTATTGAACAGTGTCTGCTAGCAGTAAGTAATGTTTGATTAAATACCTAATCTTTGTACGATTTTAGCATGTTAAGCTGAGCTGATTGTTGACGTTAGGGACAATATGGCAACACACTTTATATTTCTTATGGTGGCATTTTATGAGTAGCATTTAAGTGTGACAATGACATGTGTTGCAAATCTCGCTTATCTAAACTGGCTCGGTGACGCAGCTGCAGTGAATGCGACTACTGTGCTTGAGGTCTTTCTCTGCAAATATTTGTTTCGAAGTTTGGGTGTCTTCTATGTATAATAAATAGTATAGTGCTGCGATCTATGGCCCTCTACGGAGCGCCGATATGGGTCAAACGCCTATCGGCCTCCTCTCGCTGCCGAGCCAAGCTCAATCAAGTGCAGCGGATAGCGGCCATTCGGATCGTACGAGGATACCGCACCATCTCGTCGGAGGCGGCAACAGTCCTGGCATAGTTCCCGCCTTTCAATATCCTGGCGGACATGGACGCAAGGGTTTATGACCAAACTTGCGCTATCAGCCGGGGTGAGAGCGGGGAAGACCAGGACGAGCTCGAAATGCGGCAGAACGCTCACCGACAGGCATTGGCACAGTGGCGTGCGCGGTTATCATAGCACAAGCTCGGCTTAGTTTGAAACTAAATAACGTTATGTCAAATGTCCCAAATATTTATTTATTTATCTGTGGTCTGTGTAACCATTTCAACATTAAGCGTCAGCTCAGTTTGGATGCACCGTTTGTTAGTTTGGAACTTATTGTTAATAATTTTAATTATAAAGTATTTATTTATCATTTAATGCACTAAAACTGCAGCTTCGCGACAATAACAGCACTATGCTAGATTTAATGGTGATTGACCACTTACACTACAGCACCTTTCACAATTTGTGTAGATTTTCTAGAAAATATATGTAGTATGCAGTCCAATGATGGCTATGTTAAAGCCCATTCTATTTTAAGTGATAAATAACCGAAATGAATATCTGGTTGTATCTAATTTCCACATCAACATCATTAAATTTATTTATTAATTAATTTTAACACAAGAGTTAGTGCGTAAGTAACGTGTCAAATTCCGCACTACATTCTAATGATTTGTTTGTTGTTTTCACACAAAAAATATTGTACAAAGTATTTTATTTTTTAAAATAAAGCTGAATTAGTATGAATGTTTTTTTTCTTGTCTCCTTTATATAAAGTAACGCCCCCTGGCAAAATGGCGGCACGACTTGCGTACTTGGCAGCGGCTGGATGCAAAAATCTGCAGATCGGGCACTGAGGTGCTTCTTGGGAGAGATCTACGTCCAACAGTGGACTGCAACGAGCTGATTATGTTAATTTAAGAATGACATTAAAACCACGCGTTTGCTAATAGTTTTGTATCATCACATACGCGATTTAAATTAGCATATAATATGTATATGAATTTTCAGCATAACAGCGCATGTTCAATTTCAGTCTGTCAATAGGTACCGTACGTACCGTAGCCTAAAAATGACGTATTTTTTTACGAATCTATAAATGGGAATTACTAATAAAACACAAGGTAAAATTTGATCCATATAATACACAATAAAATAATAATCATTGCAATAAAATAAAAGAAAACAAGTTAATCGTTGTTTATTAAATACATTCACTTAAATAGTCTCGACTTGCACGTTGCGTGGCGCACGGACTAGAGGGCGTTAGTACTGATCGCTCATCTTTTTTATAATCTATAATTTATGTAATATTAATTTATAACTAAACAGTATAATTATCAAATTATATTGAAAGAAAAATAAAAAAAAAAAAAACAGTGAAGCAATTCCTTTCATCAAGTCCGATTAATTTATAACCTATTTAAACAATTATTGTACTTAATTAAAAAAAAACTATTATTTAAATTAAAACAAATATATCAATTATAATAATAATTCATGAATAACATATTCTATTTTTAAACATTTGTAAATATAAAACACGTAAGCCGTCGAGTACTATCACCCAGCGTGCGACACACAGGGTTCACTCAGGTTGCTGCAACATTGACAATGTGACTTTCTGTATATTACAATCCAGATAGTTTGGATTTCATTACGATGTATATAAAGGTTCAGCAACCCGATTTTTTGAAACAATTAGTCGATTATATAATCGATTATTAGTCGGTATTATATCCGATGCTTACAGATGATGATGGTGATTCTTCTTTTTATCCAAATCTTTGATAACAACACAAAAATATTTAACAATAAATTTAATCTCTTAAAATAAACTAGAAATACTTCCATGCTCGACATTTTGTCACGAGCTTTATGGAAATAGTTTTTTAGAATAATAATTTTATCAACGATGAATTAAATTTCTATAGAACAATGATGCAGAAAAATTAAAGATTAAAAAGGATGTTCAACCTGAATCCCAGTGATGAATGTGTTAACTGATTGATTCAACTAAAAAGTCGACTACGAGACTAATGTCAAATAGTCGAGTTATACAATATCCGTACAATCGAGGTGAAAAAAAAACCGATTTTACTCTATACATTTGGTCAAAATATAAAAAAAATGTACAATTATATACTACAATTAGTATTACATATGTATAAGCTTCAACTTAACTCGCGATAGGTAATTTTACTGGTGAGGAACAAAATTAAAAAAAAAAACTATATAAAAGTATTGTTTTGCTTCGATGAAGCTCAGAATACTTAAATAGCTTTGTAAAGTATATGTAAAATATAATACGCCTATGAAATTTGAGGATTGCCCTTGATTGCCTTAAGATACCATCATCAGATCCTAATATGGTGATCGTGGGACCACTACCTCGAAAGGACACACTTTTGAATACAAAAAATTTTCAAAATCGATTCACAATTTATTTAACTGAGGAATCGGTAAACATACACTTAAAAAAAAGTTGAACATGAAACCTCCTCCAGTTTTGAAGACGATTAAATAGGATAACATAAAAAAATAAAAGTCTAATAAGTAATTTATAATTAACTAGTAATTTGTATTGAAATTGTCATATCGTGAATTCACAAACGAAATACCATAATGTTAGCCATGTAATGATAACCAAGATAAGTAACTGTGGTGGAACGGATCGTGTCCCTCCAACACAGAAGGAGGATTCTCTAACCAGGCGAGGTGAGGTGAACCAACAGTTGCTGTCGGAAGTTGTATGTATAATATTATTATTAATCGGCGCGAAAATTCCTATGTCGCGATACAGGATTAGTAGATACGCGGCAGTTTGTTACCCCGTAGTTAGGTGTGTCTTCGACAGATGGCGCTGTAATATAGTTTGTGCTTACAATAATAAAAATGTTGTACTATATTTATATTCTTTGTTGTTTGTTCCTTTCCAGTAAAACCACATGAATACAAACATGTTGCGCAATTCATATCGCAGTAATTTGCCTTACAATACAATATACACGATATTTACAATGGAAGTTATCTATCTATATATCTATTGATTGTCAAATAGGAATACAACCCCGACTTTATGATGCAATTGTATGTGTCATCACAACAGCCTCTAATAGTCCACTGCTGGACATAGGAGGTCTATGTCTAGCAGTGTCTAGTGTCCTCTGAACGCTGAACTGATATGCAATAATCGTTAACTTTAGAAATGTATTATCAACAATAGTTACACAACGTCTTAACTGCTCTGAAAGGGGTAATTGTCTACTGGCATCCATAGACATCTTCGTCTCGAGACATTAGCGTGCTTTCCACTGACTCTAGGCATACTTCAGACAACATTGTTAGTGTTGCAGGAGCCAAATATAGCTGTTTATCATATGACAAGTAGACGTACGCTAAACATGGAAATTTGGGCTACATCAGATATCTACTTAATTTGCCAAATTTGAAATAGATTTTTTTTTTTTTTCTATCTTAAGAGCCTGCCAAAGTGACTCTAATCTGCCTGAGGGAAAGCATGAATAGAATCCAAGAGTTGTGGTCACCTTACTCATTGCAAATGCTGACAACACAGTATAGTGACCCACACTACGGCGGCCTTGTGAGATGCTTTTACACATCCATCTTGGAAACGTAAAAGGCATGACAGTCATCGTGAGTGTAAGGCTTACACAGTTACCACGATAACTGTCACCCCTGCATCAATGGGACATTAGGACATTTATGTTCTAAATAATCACATTAAAAATACATACATTATCAGAGTATTAGCAGATGACAACGGAAGAATAAATAAGATGCTTTCTTCTTTTGGAACCTGTTCCAGGTATAAACGGGTAATTTAAAGCTACCCTCAATAGAAGTTAGAAATTTTATTACAATTGATCAGCTGTCACTATTTAAACTTCCTTTCAGTCCCTCCCTTCATAGTCCGGATGGGTTGGACCTCGGTTACCTTAGCCATTTCTTTTTCTACTTTCTTAAAAAAGACAACGCACACATTAGTTATATATGCTGTGTTGTGGCGGACTCTACAAGCATACATGAAACGGACACAAAGAATACCCAGACTCAGAATAATAATTTTTGGATCACACAAAGTGTAATCCCGTATGGGGGGTTTGAGCTCACAATATTCAGCGAGTAGAGAGCGACGTGGTAACCGCTTAGATCACTACCTCTTTCGTGCAATTCCTGAAAAGCAACGAAAAAAGCTACGAACACCAGGTGTTCGTTCACGTTTGTGTGAGTTTTTCACACACCTTAGGCCACCATAGCGTAGGTTGCTTTATTGCACTGTCGTCATTCGCGGTGAGTATGGCGAGCATCGCTCTTGGATTCTGTTCATGCTTTCCATCAGGCAGAATTGAGACACTTTGGTGGGGCCATTATAAAAAAAAAAAAGAAAAAAAACCATCATTAAAGTTATCCAACCCATGCCATTATGATAGTCAGAAATTATATGAATAAAGATTGAATGCATATAAAATAGAAGAGAAAAGAAGTAACGAATACATTGAACGTAGTAATAGTTAAGCAGTTAAAATGAGAATTTCAAGAGGCAGGCAGTATTGAATAATATATTGCATCACAAAAGACGATAGCTATGGCATGGATCGCCATATTGCATTGTCTGCATTCGCAATGAGTATGGCGAGCACCACTCTTGGATTCTATTTATGCTTTCCATCAGGCAGAGTAGTCACTTTAGTAGGCCCAGAATATAAAAAAAACCAGTAGATATGTATAGTTAGGGGTTTAAAAATATGGTAAACAGAAAGGTGTTAAAGAAATTATAAGAAGGTAAGATTGGGCAGAATTTTGGTCGAGTCCAAGAGTAGCAGAAGTAGTTGTTGAAGGTGTGAAGTTCCTTTTGCTGGTGAGTAGAGGTCTTTTTTCTTTTTTATTCTGGTCTTGAAAAACCTTCCTACTCTGCCTGATGGAAAATATGAATAGTATCCGAGAATGGTAGTGGCAGCCTAATGAGATGGTTTTTAACGGTTAAAGAACTCAGGGTCATAGTCTTAAAGGGATAGGTCTATGATGCTTGGGTAACAACACATAAGGTTTTGTTTTTATATACTTCGTCAGTGCTCACCTTAAGATGGGGAGGGCTGAATACTCGTCTAAAGCATGAATATGTTTTTTTTCGTCGAAGGAAGCAAAAGATACTGCAAAAGGCTTTAGTAGAAGGGTGAGTGCTCGTTAGATAAAATGACTAGGACTTATATCTACAACTTTACCTAGGATACCTAAATCGGTAATTTGAATCATTTACAACAATTAAAAACCATCGTTTAAGACCTATAAACAAATACTACCGTTCTTGGAAGTCGAATATTAACCATAAATCGGTCGACAGCATTGTACAGAATTCCCGTTCTATGGCTGGTCAACATATACTGGTCGTAGAACTTGATGTAATTTTTAATTTTATAAACATTAGTTTTAGCATTTTAGTTTCATACGGGTTTATTTTAAAAGGAGTGCCAGACTCTTCATCACATTTTTATATGTAGAGAACTATAAGCAAACAAGAAATTAAATATAATGTAACCTTATTGTTGTCATTTCTAGTTAACGACTATTGCAACACTAGCCGGGTATTGTTAAGGAGTATTCCAAAATATTTGTTTCCTGCAAAATCTCTAGACGTCACATTTCCACACAGATTAAATATTTGATATATCTAAAACGCGTTTGCTCCAAAATATTCATTTGAACGTGTAGTTATGAACATGTGCTAAGTATCTATTATCACGCGACAAGCCTTCTCAATACCGTTGCCTTAATACTGCACGGCTTAACTATTTACATGTAAAGGTATGGCTTCAGTGCACACGACCAGACTTCGACTTGCGATTTTACGACCAATATTTATGAATTTAAAAATCATTTCTGTTGTAACTATTTTAAAAAAAAAACGTGCTGTGTGTGAATACTTGTGGTTTGTCAGCAACAAAAATGTATAAATCAGTTACTTCATACACAGATACTCGTAGTATATACATACATCATTTTTAAAGACCTTTACAGAATATTTTAATTGATAGGATTACGTCAGTCGACAACAGAACAATGATAATGACAATCCCTATAGTCTTATGCACGGAAACCATAGCTTAAGCCATAATAAAATACAAAGCGACCGTGCCGCCATACACTATTGAACAATATTATAAACATTACAGTAACTTTGAACAACATTGGTTAATGAAAATGTGGCATCAATACCCTTATCAATGTACTAAATTTCATATTTTGTGCTGTGGAATTGTTCTATCAATACAATAATGTAACTGAATGAAAATTCTAAGTTTGACGCAGTTAAGTTCAATTTTGCTTAACTGATGACTTCAAATGCAACTTTTCTGTACTATCAATTAAAAGAATCTACTGCAGAACTGTTCAGATGACAAATTAGTGACGAATGGAAAATGACGCTTCAAGTACAGTCATGTAAAAATGTTTCGAAAGATCGAAATTCTCAAAAGTAATGTTTGTGATTGTACTGTTCTGATTTTAATGGAAACTTTGACTAGTTATTCAGATTACTCTTAATTTATTTTAGCTCCCGTCATCTGAGCAATTCCAGACAGCATTTAAAGAGATTTAATTAAAATGCATCGCTAGATCGGGTAACATTGGCCGTTTTGGTTTGTTCTATTTCAATTTCTTTTCAACAATACATATATTCATCTGAGAATCATGAAAATACCTGTTAAAAAACATAATTATGTAATGATAATATACGTGAAAAGTTGAAACTTTATGAGAATTGAAGCCAAAGTAACCCTCTCTAATAGCACTTCCGTTACTACAGAAAGGCACGGTTTTTAAACTAATTGAAATGTACGTCACTATTACACAATGTCAGTCGTGTTAACTAGAGGTGGAAGCTTGATGCCACAGTGTACGCGATGTGAGACGGCGCGTGCTCGCACAGTCCGGGGGTTGGGGGTGCGGGGGTCGCTAATCGGCGGGGCGAGAGGGAAGGGCCCGCGGAGGCAGTGGGGACGCTGGCATACTCCAACTCTCGCTGTTACCCCATCTGTTATAATTAGAAAGGAAATTATTGGTTTTATTCTAAGGAGCAATTTAAATTATTAAGTGTAGACGTAGGAACATATCCATTTCTGGTGTTGATTGGAGAAGTCAGTTCTGACAAGGGTGTTAATAGTTCACATTAGATTTTACGTGCATGCTAGTTTGTAGTAAATTGGTGCATTGGTATTTTTTTTTAATTATTTGCCCTTAAGTGTTTATCGCTTGAACACATAAATTATTGGTTACAGTTAGTCATGAAATTTTGTGCTGAGAATGAGTTTTATCGCCTGCCAGGAACAACTCCACCCAAAAATACGGCAAACTCGGTAAACCGAGCGCACATAATCCATGATTAGAGGCAGACCCTCTTAAAAACTAGAGTTGCATAATGAAGTGATTGGTACACACCTGTGTTGCAGATGATGGTTGTGGTGCGAGTCCCGGCGCGCTGCAACGTGATGCCACTTGACGTACCCGCTGAGCCGGCGCTTCACCAGCCCGGCCAGCGAGTGCAGCCAGCCTGCGACACACATGTCCCACGTGCGACAACCCTGGCCTATCCCACCGACACGACCCGTCCGACTAGCCGCTCTGCCCGCTCTGACACATACCGACTCTTCGGTTCACCGCTGTACATTATATGTATCAACATGTTCGGCTTTATTTAAAAATGACCTTTACTACCTTAGTTTACGAGTGAAAAGTGAGTGAAAAGAAAACTAGTCGACTAAGTCAAAAACAAAACTAACCGTGGCTCAAAATCTGCTGCGCCGTTTATTATCACATAAACTGTATGCATAATTGCAACTATAACAGCCATTTCTATTCGAATTATATAAATATAACACCACTTGTTTTTTACAATAAATAATTGCGTAATTTAATGTGTCCCAATATAGAACTATGTATGCAAGTGTTCAAGAGAATGGTCACTCGTCTTGCTGCACAACAAAGTTTGAATAACGGTCTTCGTATTCAAATTACTGAGATTTAACACCTACTACTCAATTAATCCGTTTAATTGAATCCTCATTGGTGAGGTACGAACGCAGAGGATAGGCAGGTAAGAGAACGGGCACCTCTCCCTCTCTCATCCTACCTCCCCTCCCGATAACTCCGCAGACGAGGACTCTATTAACCAGTTCATTTGTAGTAAAAAATGCTAACACGATTCAAATTTAGGTTGTGTGTCAACGTCAATACGTTTCAAAATTCGACAACCAAAGAGTCAGTATCGTTGCCCTGCTGGTGTTATTGAGCGAAGCTACCGACATGATGATGATGTGATGAATGGTGTAGCGGACACACCTCGCTAGTGTTAATTACACATTGATGGACAGTTCACAGGATAATCTTAGTGATAGAAAGCGTGCTCACTGACATAAATACATTGATATGCAAATACTGCCACAAAATATAGCACAATTAAACACTAGAAGTTATAATTAAATATGAAGGGATACAATTGAGTAGAAATAGAAAATGCTGCCGAAAACTGAGACCATTGGTCATTGTTGTGCTTTGGAATAATTGATAACGTCTCTGAGCTCTTTAGTTTTACACGAGGTCTGACTATTAAATAACGAGACTGTTCACGAAAGAGTTTTATTATAATAAGTATTCTGCAATATACTCCCCTCCCCGCGCTATACACCTTTTTTCAATTGATCAAAGCAGTGCTGGAAGTCTTCTTTGGTGAGGGCGTTTCGGAGCTGTGCCGTTTTTTGCTTTACCGTTTCCATCGACTTTAAATAGGGTCCCTTTGAAAACAATTTGCCAAATTTGGCGAGTACGGCGCGTGTTCGAGCACTGGAGTGCGTTTATCGACCAAATACTGTTTCACAGATAGTGGCGGGTGCTTTGTCCTGGTGCAAAATCCACGAATTGTTCTATCACAACTGGAGCCGTTTTTTACGAACTCGTTCTCGCAGTGCTGCTAAAACTGACAAATGGTAAGGCTAGTTGACAGTCTGACCTTCTAGAACCCATTCGACGATCTGAATGCACAATTTGGTTGATTTTGGTCACTGTTTTTGGAGTTAAAACAGTGACAAGGAGACCAGGGCGTAGGTCATCTTTGGTGCTCTCTTGACCCTCACTGAAACGCTTACGCCACTCAAAAACACGAGCACTAGATAGAGAATTATCGCAATAGGCCTCTTGCAACAATTTATAGCAATCAGTGGGAATTTTTTCATTTAAACGAGAAATTTGAGATTGATATGTTGCACCTGTTTTTCGCCACACATGGTTTTCGGTACGAGAAAAAAACACGTTCGTTTCAAACCGCTACTGTACAGATACTATAATAATAACGAAAACGTGTTTTGGTACGTGAATAGAAGATTACCAGATATCCAACGCACTACTCCTTTTTTCCCCAGCTCTGGGCGCTCTCTAGGCGCGCAGTCTCGTTAATTAATAGCCAGACCTCGTATAGACCTATCTAATAACTGCAAGATGACTGGTTAGAAATTTCAATTTGGAATTTAAAATGGAACTTATCTAAATTGTTTTTATTATTTTAACAAAATCGGTATTCAGCAAAACTGGATAGAAACGGTATAGAGAAAGAGTTCAACAAACAAGTAAACTAATGAAGACAGTCTGGGGGTGATGATTATTGACTTAAATTATACAAAAGAAATATTTTGCTTAATAGAATAAAGCTTATATATTAATTAGCTTGAAATGCTTAATAGAATGAAGTAGTAAGAGTAATAGTAGGGGTTTCTCTGTATGGTTCGAAGGAAAATTTCGTCCAGTGAACACTCCGTTGTAGATTGGACTTCCTTCCGACTTTGTTTCCAGGATTAAGGTTCCTACACACTACGTCGGCAGCCTGTCCGGCTATTATTAGACCATACTACTACTACCCGCCGGTATAAGCTGCTCTCGACGCACTCGAGCCCTACAAGTATCCATACAAGTGTCCGTAAGCTACGGCGATCATTACCCATCAAGTGGGCCTTATACACGTTTGTCATCAACGTGGGATAAAAAATAATGGACCATGAGTTTAAGCTCTGAAGAAACTCGCTCACAAGTTCGGTCCTTGAGTACAGCAAGGCTAACGCACAAGTTGCTAACCCAACAACAATTGTGAGGATTTCTGGGTAAAATAAAAAACTTATTATGTAACATTAAGATTTTCTTTACAAACAATGTATTTCTAGACAAGAGAACACTTCAAGACAACCTGTAAACTGTCCAATAAATACTTTAACAGAACACAGAGCGCATAGTAATTACTAGCAACGCTTCCCAAGCCAGTACGTTCCCGGTGTACATAAATATAGCCCTTATAAGCTAAGTGTTAATGTCGTGTTTAGTGTAGCGAGGCATGTGACAGAGCTACTAATGGGCAGGCGATGTGTGGGGCGGAAGGACAGCGGCAAAGCACAGATTATATAGCGAGGAATGTTTCAAGACGAAGTTTACTTTAAAAAAATACAATAGACAATCAAAATCAGACGAGTCCATTTTTGCTAATTTAGGCGCGTTTTTAAAAGAATATTAGAGGATTGGCTCTTGGCTCAGTTTTTTTTTCATTTGTGTATTTAATGAGTAACTTAGTTTCAATGAACTTGAACTGAGCATGAACTTTACGTCTTAGAAATATTCCTCGTTATATTTTTAAAATACAATTACATCAAGTATGTTTGTAAAACATTTGTGGATTACAAACAATGTCAAAAGCAGACCATGATGTTGTTAGATATTTGTATGCTGACAACACTAAAATGCTACAAATTTTTAAAAATACCGAGAATATATACATACATGACATCGTTCTATATACATATTGTCGATATAGGGTCCGAATAAATAAAAAGAGACTCACATAATTATTGTCATAACTAAGTTAAATTTAATAAATAGTATTGTCACATAGTACGACCAAAAGACTAGGGCTCAAATCAAAATTAGTTTTATCGATTTTACTAATCAACCTCTACTTTATGGTACTCTAAAAATAAATTCCCGAAGATAAAAAAAGGTATGTTATGATCATCTTGTGACATAATATTTATAAAATTCTCAACATATTTTAGTCAAGATGGTGGCCTCAATAGCTTCATTACGTTGTTTGTGCGAAAGCCTATAACCGTGAAGCACAAAGGAACGCGTCAAAAGCGTAAGTCCCATAACTTTATGGTTTTTACACCCTGTATATACAACAAGGAAGGGTGGAAATAAACAGAATGAAAATGATAATGGTTCGTGAAATGATTGCATTTTTTTTTTTGGTAATTTTATTTACTTATTTGTGTTTGAGAAGATAAAACTATGTTCTAATACTGAGTGTTTTAGCAAGTGTTTATAATTTAATACTTTTTATGACTAGGAACTTCAAAAATACTTGCCATTTTCAAAAAAAAATAAATTAAAGAAACAAAATTTTAAAAAAAATACGAGAAAATATTATTACAAATTCAATAGCTTCAAATTAGTTCATAATTTAAGAAAAAAAGAAATTTGTTTTAGAACATACATCAAATTAAAAAAAAAAATCAAAATTCAAATTTGGAATGCAATCAGTTCACACGTTCAAACACAGCGCGCGCGCAGAGCGGCAAGTTGCGTTGGAGTACACAACTCGCGACCTGTACTTGTTCAACTGATAGTGACGACGGTAGTCAGAGGCTGGCTGCCCTCCTTCGTCATCAGAATAAGGTATTGTCAATCATAAATACATTATTATTGTACACTTATTATATTTGTATTTATATGTTTAAATTGACATCCATCAGCGCACTGTTATATGTAGCTAAGTGAGATGTTGGGTGTCAATCTCTATGTCTTGGATTCAGCAACATTTGATTCTACAAGCAATAATGATACTTATAGACTGATACAATATTGTTTGAATATAATCATCGAAGTAACACTTATCTAGTAAGAAGATTAAGGCCTCAAAAAGGTTTTTATTAATAAATATGTTTAAATATAAACAGGATGGGCCACGAATTAGTTAACATTTGAAAACATAGTATAAAAAATCATTTGATATATTATAAAAAATATTTATTTACAAGAAAGTTAAGTAGTTAGAATTTATTTTTTAAAAATTACATCATATATACATACATTACAATACAATTACATACATGATGTAGACACGATTCTTCAAATAGCCCCATAAAAAGAAGTCTGTTTGATAGATTTGGACTTCTGGGTGGCCATGGAATGTCGCCTCGTCTGGAAATCAGCTTTTACGGAAACATGTCTTTGACCACCGGCAAGGACTCATTGAATGTGTGACAAGTGGCTCCATCATGTTGAAAACATGTGTTACGGTTCCAAGAACTTCCCGTAACATGTTTGCGTGGGATGTTAGATTTAAATGTTAACGAATTCTTGACCCATCCTATGTCAGGAGGGATTTAATAAATAAATATATTTAAAGATAGCAACAAAATCATTTCAAATGGCAACTCACAACTGCCGTATCTGTTTACTAACTATCGACCGTACGTAGATTGAAATTGTTCAAGATATTTCTTGAAACTTTTACAATCGTCTGATGGCAGAACTCTGCATACAATAACTGTATTTAATCACAATTGGGCTAGGGTTACGTTTTCTTTGCAATTTTTCAAGTAAAATAGCCTCTTATGTCGATCTTTTTCTATGTCAAAAACTGGCTAACGATTCAAAGTAATTAATTATACAGTTATTAGCCGTATTTTAATATATATAATTTTATATGTACCCGCTACGACATTATATACGACGATATGCACATAGCGAGGTCAGCGTACTTACCCTGGTCATCGTGATGATGCTTGGGTGGCGGGTTGGGAGGAGCGGTCATCTCGCGATAACCGTTCCGGAGTTCCGCGCGAGTCAAACTTTGACTGCGACCTTCAGATAGCCTGTATAACATAAACGTGACGTTAAAATCAACGAGAAAATCACAACAAATTTCAGCCATAACAATAAAAAAAATCAATAAACAAAATCTCCAATGTACCGGAGATGAGAATTCGTAGATAGTAAGGGATGACAGTAAATAGGAAACGGTATAGAGTAATGGACGTAAAAGTGTCGGATGGCATAGAGTAGAGGACGACGGAGAGTAAAAGATGACAGAGAGTAGGGGATGGAAGAGAGTACGAGCGGCAGAGAGTAGGGGATAACAGAGAGCGTGTGACGAAGGTCGGTATTGACCTATCGTTGAGCAGCAGCGGCGAGGGCGGGTGCAGGCGCTCGTGCGGCGCGGGCGGCTCGGGCTCGGCGCCGGGCTCGTGCGCCGGCGCCGCCTGCGCGCGGCTCGTGCGCGGCGGCGGCTCGGGCGACCGCCCCGTGCTGTGCTCTCTACTCAAACTGGAACAACAGAGGACGGTTGGTGAAACATCATGAGAGTCAACACTCTGAGGTTTCTTATACAGCGCTATTCATGCCCAAAGTATGGGTTAGTAAAGATATTTATGGTCAACGTCAGCCCTTATTTACCTAGTTGGGTATGACCTTCTCCTAATATACGCCAATAAGCTCAATTGTCAGCTCTACTCCTCCATCTTTGCCAAGCTATTTTGCACAGATCGGTCTACTTGGCTGAGTGGCCACACACTACATGTCACCAGATAACGTCTACACTCCGAAATTTCTCCTTTTGCGAGTATCAGTTCTTTAGGCGATGCGGTCAGGCTATTGTTATTACCAGAATAAGAATATAAAGCAACCACCCCTTTTTATCCCACAGATGTAGTAATGGGCGACTGAGGGAGCAAACTGTGAACTTCCTGTATTAATCCCTTAGTACAACAAAGCCTCCATTTTAAGGGGAAGCTTTGCCCAGTAGTGAACTATTGTGAAAACTATTGGTGTGAAGAAATACTAATACATATTAAAGCATTAATTCATTGTTAAATACTACCACTGTATAATTTGACTACTTATTAAGAATTTATTAAAACATTACTTTGTATTTCATAGAAACATTTAAAGAACCTGATATACATAATACTAGCCCTTATCAGTCGTAAGTCACCTCTCACGTGACAACAGTACTTTGTCGCTGCAGTCGTAAGTCACGTAGGAGGTGACAAGACGAAACATGTCGAAACTCGCTGTGTAAAATGCAGGCACTATTGTCTTATTAGTTAAATATCGGTTACAGAGCAATTGACATGTCCAGCTGTATATCAATTTCCTTTTCCTACAATTCTTACAATATTGAAATTCTTTTGCATATCTACCGCAACTAGCTACAACCTAGCGAGAATTACCTGTAAAAACCGATAAGGGCTAGAAAAGGGTAAAATCTATTTGTTAAAAAAATCTCACATTATTTGTGGTTTTAATTCAATAAAACTATACTCGTACATAGTACATACGTACCTTCTATGCCTAGGCGTGGAGTGAAGATCGACTCTAGATCTTCTCTGCTGATTTTGATGGTAAAATCTCTGAAGGACTATGGGACTAGTGTTGCCAGAACTCTGTGGGCAATATGTTATAAAAAAAATTGAATATATAAGTAACAAAATGTGTTTGAGTTAGAGACAGTTTGAGGGAAAAAAATTTTTTTTAAAGTTATATAAATAATACAACATCTAACACAACGCAATTTAGCTTCAAACTAAGCAGAGCTTGTATTATAAAAGCTAGATTGACTGTTAGAATATTTATATACTTTTTTGTTGTAAATACATACATATTATACAAAAAAAAAACAAATTCCGACACAAATATTTGGAGATCATACAAACATTTGGTCCGACACGGGAAACGAACTCAAGACCTCGTACACAACAGTAGCATACGCCACCACTACGCCACCGAGGCAGTCAACTATGAAAACATACTGTCGCTTTTTGCGAAATACAAATAAATATCAAATAAAATCTAGTTAGCTCAAATTAAATATTCATATATATATTATATAGATTTTAAATAAATATTCAAGGTTTTAAATAGAGTATTATTTTGTTTAAGAAATGAACAGAATACGACTATATTGTACAGTTTATAACTGTACACTGGCCCACTCTGAGCATTATAATTGGGTAGATGACTGTACCGTAAATAAATACCAATGTCCAATTCATTAAAACTAATATCGCGAAACATCTCGGAAAATACAATACAAAATACATCCCGAGTCAAAAAACAAGTTCCATTTTTGACCTCAAAATCTTCAATTCCTTTGATCTTTTATTTGCCGCACAAAAAGTAACTCTATTTAAACACTCAAAACCCTCATTGAAGGCTATGAGGTTTAAATATGGATTACCCATAGATTTGAAATCTTTACTTTACCCTCAAAACACTCATACATCGGAAAGTTGTAGAGCAAGAGCCCGTGAGTGCCAGACCTTCGTCATTTTATAAAAGCTGAAAGTTCTTCTACGTGTGTCCCTAGTACAGGTAAGAATGATCCCCAAACATGAAGCTGAGGCAGCGGTGGCTTTGGCAGATAACAGGCAACAAAGGTGTGTAAAATTCCATCTCAAATTCGTCATTTTATAAAACTTGATTTTTTTATATTTGATTCATAATAATATCAAAACTCGCGTTGCTCATTGCCAGACAGTTAGTATGGTTCCAACCCTCTGCCGGACACCCCTAAACTATTATAATTTATAATTATACTTACGTTATATTATAAAACCTAAGTTTCATATATAATTTTTTGGGAGCCTATTAAACTATGTTTACATAGTAGCCGGACAGTTTCGAAGGTTCTATCATCTTGCCAGACGCATTCAAAGTAAGCAGTAATCGGGAGAGCAAGGAGCGAATACAGTAACTAAACGTTATATTATAAAACCTAAGTTTCATATATAATTTTTTGGGAGCCTATTAAACTATGTTTACATAGTAGCCGGACAGTTTCGAAGGTTCTATCATCTTGCCAGACGCATTCAAAGTGAGCAGTAATCGGGAGAGCAAGGAGCGAATACAGTAACTAAACGTTATATTATAAAACCTAAATTTTATATATAATTTTTTGGGAGCCTATTAAACTATGTTTATATAGTAGCCGGACAGTTTCGAAGGTTCTATCATCTTGCCAGACGCATTCAAAATGAGCAATAATCGGGAGAGCAAGGAGCGAATACAGTAACTAAACGTTATATTATAAAACCTAAATTTTATATATAATTTTTTGGGAGCCTATTAAACTATGTTTACATAGTAGCCGGACAGTTTCGAAGGTTCTATCATCTTGCCAGACGCATTCAAAGGCGGTCTGAATTGTACTCGCAGCACTTACGACGTTTAAACTGCTAACGTGTGGACCGATTTAGTGAGCGCGCGATAACGATGAAAATGATGAAAATATTTAGATTTAATTAAAATAAATTAATTTCTCTGTAAATTTCTTATCTTAAAAAAATGTGTCCTTTGGTATAATAAACACTAATATTTGATTTACTTTGTTTCATTGGCTTTATAATTTTAATAGCATTGACAATAATAAACTTCTTAAAAATGAAAAATAATATCAATTAAATTATTAGATCTTCGACATGATTGACATTGTATGAGAAAAATTTTACTCAGTATTATTTTAAATATTTGTTATTGAAATTGTAAAAATTAATTAATGAAATTTCTGGATTAAGAAAAAAATAAACTGCAAAATTTGAAATTAATAACAATGGGTGCGCAGTGAAATCCCGCAATAGACTAAGCGCTCTGTTTCATTCGCACTAGTTACTGTATACGCTCCTTGCTCTCCTGATTACTGGTCACTTTGAATGCGCCTGGCAAGATGATAGAACCTTCGAAACTGTCCGGCTACTATATAAACATAGTTTAATAGGCTCCCAAAAAATTATATATGAAACTTAGGTTTTATAATATAACGTTTAGTTACTGTATTCGCTCCTTGCTCTCCCGATTACTGCTCACTTTGAATGCATCTGGCAAGATGATACAACCTTCGAAACTGTCCGGCTACTATGTAAACATAGTTTAATAGGCTCCCAAAAAATTATATATGAAACTTAGGTTTTATAATATAACGTTTAGTTACTGTATTCGCTCCTTGCTCTCCCGATTACTGCTCACTTTGAATGCGTCTGGCAAGATGATAGAACCTTCGAAACTGTCCGGCTACTATGTAAACATAGTTTAATAGGCTCCCAAAAAATTATATATGAACTTAGGTTTTATAATATAACGTTTAGTTACTGTATTCGCTCCTTGCTCTCCCGATTACTGCTCACTTTGAATGCGTCCGGCAAGATGATAGAACCTTCGAAACTGTCCGGCTACTATGTAAACATAGTTTAATAGGCTCCCAAAAAATTATATATGAAACTTAGGTTTTATAATATAACGTTTAGTTACTGTATTCGCTCCTTGCTCTCCCGATTACTGCTCACTTTGAATGCGTCTGGCAAGATGATAGAACCTTCGAAACTGTCCGGCTACTATGTAAACATAGTTTAATAGGCTCCCAAAAAATTATATATGAACTTAGGTTTTATAATATAACGTTTAGTTACTGTATTCGCTCCTTGCTCTCCCGATTACTGCTCACTTTGAATGCGTCCGGCAAGATGATAGAACCTTCGAAACTGTCCGGCTACTATGTAAACATAGTTTAATAGGCTCCCAAAAAATTATATATGAAACTTAGGTTTTATAATATAACGTTTAGTTACTGTATTCGCTCCTTGCTCTCCCGATTACTGCTCACTTTGAATGCGTCTGGCAAGATGATAGAACCTTCGAAACTGTCCGGCTACTATATAAACATAGTTTAATAGGCTCCCAAAAAATTATATATTAAATTTAGGTTTTATAATATAACGTAAGTATAATTATAAATTATAATAGTTTAGGGGTGTCCGGCAGAGGGTTGGAACCATACTAACTGTCTGGCAATGAGCAACGCGAGTTTTGATATTATTATGAATCAAATATAAAAAAATCAAGTTTTATAAAATGACGAATTTGAGATGGAATTTTACACACCTTTGTTGCCTGTTATCTGCCAAAGCCACCGCTGCCTCAGCTTCATGTTTGGGGATCATTCTTACCTGTACTAGGGACACACATAGAAGAACTTTCAGCTTTTATAAAATGACGAAGGTCTGGCACTCACGGGCTCTTGGACCATTGTAGTTGGGACTTAGAAAATTTATCTTTTAGAAAAAAAAATGTTTTTTATAATAATTTGAATTTTTTTAAAACTAATTGAAATAACTTAAAAATTTACCAAAATGCTGTTAATGAGTACTAAAAAATTTCAAAAGAGAAAAAATAAAAAATAAAAAATTTTTTAACTATCCGATTTGGTATGGAATACTCCTCTACATAAAAGGAGTGGGGGTAAATTTAATGGGAGGTTACATCATATGAGGTTTTTGTGGTTCAAAGCCGTATAGGATAATTTTTATATGGTTTGAGGTTTTTGAGGCTCAAATGTTGATTCATAGTTCTGATTTTACCCTCAAAGTTGTAAAACCGTCCGTAAGTAGGATTTTGAGGTAAAAACTGAGACGACTTCTATGTTAAATCCAATCTAAAAAAATCAAACTGACCCTCGAAAACCTCATTGAAGATTTTGAGGGTAAAATATGAATTTACTTTTTGACTCGGGATAGCTTTTTATTAGGAATTTCAATGAAATATACAGTGAAACATATTGTTCAATTGAGTAGTTTAAAACAGTGACGTCACAATTTTGTATTTAGTACATTTTTCATACAAAATTGTCGTTTTGACAGATGATAAAAAGTAACTAATTTGACTAAGGTGTCATCTAGCCTATTCAGAGTTACATCACACGATATCCTTTACGGTATAAACATGTATAAAACACTATATACTGACCGCTGGCGAGGCTCTCCATCTATTATCAGCCGATACTCTCCGAACGGGCTGGGGGGGAGGTGACGCGCACGCATCTATTGTTCTATAACATAGACAATCATTTAATTATTACAAAAATGGAGTCACTTCTTCATTTATTGTCATCACCACAGCTGTTAAGATCATTGTCATTCTCCTAGCGCTTGCCTGCTAAGTCAGTTGGACACTATCTGGCCCCTGGCTGAAGATCTTCCTCTTGGGTATTATTTGAGCATAATATGAGAGATTTCCTCAAAAGATCTCATAAGCTGATACGCAGATTGTCTGGGTGTTTTTGTGTCCGTTTCATTTGTGATTACGATGTTCGCCTAGCCAATTTCGGCCATGGCGACCTGTCTCAATGTAGACCAGCTGACTACCCAGGCGATACTCTAGTGTAGGTATAGGCAACCTTTCACATGTCGCGGGCCAAACTTTAGTGTGCAAATACGTTCGCGGGCCGCGTTTAAAAGTAGTAGGTACATTTTAAAGTAGTGTTGTTGTGTTCATAGTTTTTTGCGATAGATAGCAGCACGGCTTGGCTCGCTCACTTCATTCCGTGAATGTCGCGGGCCGCATCCGGCCCGCGGGCCGGCGGTTGCCCACCGTTGCTCTAGTGCATAAGTATGTGCGCAAAACAAAGGTGCACTCTACGTTTTTTCATTCTTATAATCCGTTGTAACGGCTGTTGGATATGATCGCAGAGATCAGGTACAGAATCGACAGCTTTACATACTGTCCGATTCACGGGGTTAAGGTCTCTTCTTCCAAAATTCGGGTTCTTATTAATTACTAGCAGTTGCCCGCGACTTTGACCGCGTGGAATATTTTTATAATTCCAAAATACTTAAATGCAAGTGGCCTAAGTTTTTTCCTATAACATCGGCTATCTGTCAGTGAAAGTCCCGTCGAAATCGGTCTAGCCATTCCAGAGATTAGCCGGAACAAATAGACAGACAGACAAAAATTGTAAATAATGTTATTTTGGTATATACATATATGTAGTAAAAAGCGGTTATTTCAATACTACAAACAGACATTCCAATTTTATTTATATGTATAGATTTCTATAAATAGAAACTCAATAACAATTTTTTGTCTCGACCCGGGTATCAAAACTGAGACCCTATTGATTGTAGATGAGGTAGATGAGGATAGGCAGATATACATGAAATATATAAATAGGTTATAGAAATGTCGTAAGTAATATTTACCTGCGTCTAGGATAAGGTGAGTGGTTTGAGAAGTCAGTCTCCAAGCTGGCCGGCTGCGAGCTGCTGCCGCCGGCGTTGGCGTTGCTGTTCGTCGCCCACCACGCCCTGGACAATCATATATATAATTACTACTGCTACACTTCTTGGTTCCTGCTACTACTGCTCACTTCTTTCCAACCCGTCTGGCCATCGTGGTATAGTAGGCCAAAACCTCCTTGCTAAGGAGAGGCCTATGTCCAACAGTGTAAAGGGCTGTTGATGACACTTCTTGGTGACATACATCACCATTACATACATGTGCAAGTTACGCCATCAGACCACCTTAATTTGCGGTGTGTTCGAATCAAACTGAACGTTCGAATAAGAGAAGATCTCGGCATAGTTTTTATTTAGATATCCGGCCAATGTAAATTCACTCCTAACACATTTAACTTGACTGGAGAGGTTATCTTCTCGTTAATGCCTCCAGTTCGAAAGAAGAATCAATTCATTAAGATTCTTTCTTTTTTTAATTTAATATTTTCTCGTTTAAATAATAATAATTAGGCTCTATAAGGTTAAGTTACTTCTACATATATTATTTTTGAATAAATTTCAGATAAATAAATAATTAAAGTGTAGAAGATTTAACTTTAACCATTGTATTTAATACGAAATGAAAAACTAAGAAAATATATTATCTGTGTAATTTTGTGTATCTGTGTACATCTGTGTATCTGTATAATTTAAAATTAAATAACTTTAAAAAGATATACAGAGAATTTATGTCCGAGTTTAGACAATTTACTCGTCTGAAGTTGCCTTTAGCTAGTGGTTCTTTGTCTATGTATGACTCTGGTTATTATTAAAATAACAGCTATGCGGTCTTTTTATTTGAACTAGCCAAACCACAACCAATTTTTTAATTATTGTAACACACACTAAACACAAACACGCCACGTCAAGTGCACGGGACGTTTATCTGTAAATATATGATAGATGGAATTAAATTTAAGCTTTATGTATTTAGGTCTTAGGTTTAGTTTGCTATGATCAATTAAGAACATATACGCCATAATGTAGAGTTACACTCGTGTGACCTGTGGGGCTAGTGTGAGTTTTTTAGGTATCAAGCGCGAGCGCGGTCAACGTTGCGATAGGTGAAGAGTTTCATGCGAGCCAAACGTAACGCGAACGCGGTCGCCATGACGATCGAGTCGTAGTGAAAATAACTCACACTAGGTCCTGTGATGCATGAATTTTAGTACTATACTGAACATTTATAAATATCGTTTAGTTAAATGATCATGCCAATGAAACTAGTCAATCATTCTAAATGTTCGGAGGAAACGCGTTCGGTACGTACTTTATAGTTACAGCTCCATTCTTAGATGTACGAGTAATTTCAAACAACCTACAAATAATTTAGTAAATGTATCAATTTAATATTTATGATTTCAAATTTCTATTATTTTTAGTTTCATATGCAAAATTATATATGGTCTCATATGGTGATAAAAAGGCTGTATAATTTAAAAATAGTTATATTTTTTAATTTTCAGGCTAATGCTTTGAACCTTGAAATGTTATTTCGATGTTAAGAGTCTTAAAAAGTAGCTCTATTTTATAGATGTTGACATTTTCACTCTCGTTTTTCTGCAATGAGAGAGCCATATCTTGAAACGGGACGGAAGTAAGTAACAAGAAGCTTGGGAAGCGCGCTAACTGAAATGACAAATGCTCATTTGATGCAATGCACCTGATGTAAGCCATCACGCGTGCTCACGCGTGCTCACACGTTACGGTGTCACATCAGATGCCCAATCCATTATAACAAGTTACGAGGAGTCTATTATTTTTCTTATCCTTGTATTTGCATTTTTCATTATTTTTTTTTCTTTTTCAGTTGAATTCAGTTCAATTTCCTTATTTTCTTAATAGTAAGTATTGTTATAGCTATGTAATTTGAAAACGAGTCCTTTCGTCGATTTGCTGAACTTCCTTCTTATAAAGCTCAAATATTGCGACGAAAAACAAATAAATATAATATATTTTTAAACTACTTGAAGACCCCAAACGACAACAAATAAATAAACCATAGGAAAATTATGTACAAAACTTGTATTTAACTCACCGAGTAGGTGTTGGGGTAACCTGCTCCATCCAATGCTGGGAACTCGTCACGAAGTTTCTTCCCGGTTGAGGAGTGACAGGTGTCTCCACTCCATTGCTGGTCGTGGTAGCAGCTTGTGTGGCGACTGTCGTGACCGAGTCAGCCCTGGACATGGTGCTTTGCCCCGAGAACGGTAATGAAGCGTACCACGCACCGACGGATATCGAATTACGCGCCGATTTCACTACGAACGGATGTTCTAATAGTTTAGGGTACTTTGGTCGCTGTCTGTAATTTTTTGTTAGGCTGAAATAAGAGATTATACAAAAAATATGAAATAAGACAACCACAGCCATAAAAAAAAACCATGATACCACAAGTAACATTGATCTATGGAAACACTTTTAAAAATTGTCAAAAAATATATTCACGTCACTTGCATCACAATTTTTTTTTTTATACCACGACGGTGGCAAACAAGCATACGGCCCGCCTGATGGTAAGCGGTTACCGCAGCCTATGGACGTCTGCGGCACCAGGGGCATCACGTGCGCGTTGCCGACCCTTTAAAGACCTATTTACCCCCTTCTTGAAGAGCCCCATACTGTAGTTTCCAGGGAAAATCTCGGCAGGGAGCTCATACCATAACGGGATTGTTCGCGGGAGAAAATTTCTCTGAAACCGCACTGTGCGCGACCATTTAGGTTCCAATGTATGTGGATGAGCTCCCTGACGATGGCGAGCGGTGCGATGGTAGAAAGTGGCTGTGGGCATCATATCAAACAATTCTTCAGAACACAGCCCATTGTAGAGACGATAGAGCACACACAAGGAGACAAAGTCTCTCCTAAGACTTAGTGGCTCGATACCGTCTGTGAGATCAGGATCGTCGACTATTCTCACAGCACGTCTCTGAACTGAATCGAAAGGCTCAAGCTGGTACTTCGGTGCTCCCGCCCAGAGATGACAGCAATACTCCATGTGAGGTCGAACTTGTGCTTTGTAAAGTAGTAGCCTTTGTGCCGGTGTGAAGTATCGCTTCGCTCTATTCAGAACACCAAGCTTTTTTGATGCCAGCTTGACCTTCTCTTTCAAATGAGCTCGAAATTGGACGTCACTGGAGATGTCGACACCGAGGATTCCAATACTCTGTGAGATGGTAAGGGGTGTATTCTGGAATTGTGGAACCACAGTGAACGGGGTTTTCTTAGCGGTAAACGCACAGACTTGTGTCTTAGAGGGGTTAAATTGGACCAGGCTATCCCGACCCCAATCGGAGACTCTGTGTAAGGTGCTCTCGATTTGAGACACAAGTTGTTCGCGACTTTCTACTACAACGGTACGAGGGATGTTAGCTCGGCCCGTGTAATACGCATCTCCAGTACTGTCGTCCGCATAACAATGGATACCATCCGTGGACAGCATATCATTGATATGCAGCAAGAACAGCGTTGGAGATAGCACGGAGCCTTGCGGGACACCAGCGTTTATGTCCATTCTTTCGGAACAGCTACCGTCGACGACGGCTTTTATGCGTCTGCCGGACAAAAAGCTAGCCACCCACTTGCACAAACCCTCGGGCAGGCCGTAGGTTGGTAACTTCGATAGAAGACCCCTGTGCCAGACCCGATCGAACGCCTTTGCTATATCCAGGCTAACTGCCAAAGCCTCACCTTGACTCTCAATGGCTGAAGCCCACCGGTGAGTGAGATACACTAGAAGATCACCAGTCGAGCGACCGTGGCAGAAACCATACTGGCGGTCGCTGATCAAATCGTGCTCTTCTAGGTAATTGAGGAGCCGTGTGTTGATTACACGCTCCATCACCTTAGAGAGAAGGGAAGTTATAGCTATAGGCCTGTAATTCGATGTTGCCGATCTATCACCCTATTTTTTGGCACTGGATGCACATGGGCAGTCTTCCACGAAGACGGCACTTGCCTTTTGCGGTAGGAAAGCGCGAAAAGTCGCGTTAGTACAGGGCACAACTCAGGAGCACACTGCTTGAGCACCACTGCAGGTATGCCGTCTGGCCCACTCGACTTATGAACGTCTAGACAGTTTAGTTCCCGCCGCACTTCTCTGCGCGAAATGTGTATTTCCGGCAAAGAGTTGCCCAAGTAGGACGGCTTTCTCTTTGGCACTGTGGGCCAAGTTACCATCGCCATTTCGCAATGGTGGTAAAGACGACTGGCAAAAGTTTCCCTCGGCCGCCTTAGCAAGGGACCAAAAGGCACGACTCCCAGAGGGGTAGCCCATAAGACGCTCACCAATCCCGCCGATGTAATCGAATTTGGCTCTGGCAATTGTCTTTTTGCTGGACCTCGAGGCAGCATTTAGTTTGCGTCTCACATCAGAGATGTTCGGATCCTTATTAGCACGGGCCGTGGTCCAAGCCCTGTAGGCAGTCTGCCTGACGAGTCTGGCTTCCTTGCAGAGCCGGTTAAACCACGGTCGCTTTTTTTTCCCCGCAGCTACTGATGAGTTAGGAATAAAATACTCCATACCCACCAGGATCGTCTCAGTGACAGCGGCTGCGCAGGGGTCGGGGTCTACAACGAACAACTATTTCAAATCAAATCAACCTATCACCGTCCACTGCTGAACGAAGGTCTCCCCCAAGGAGCGCCAACCATCCCGGTCTTGGGCAATTCGCATCCATCCACTGCCAGCCACTTTCTTCAAATCGTCAGTTTATCATGCTACAGGGCACCCTACACTACATTTGCCCAATCGTGGTCTCCACTCTAGCACACTTCAGCTCCAGTGACCATCGATTCGTCAACAACTAGTTACTAATCTAGTATTTCTTTTTCATTGTTATTGCTATTTGTTTTCACATGTTAATATAAGATTTGTCAATTAGATTAATGGCATACAACTGCTTATGCTTTCGTATCTCGATACAAGAATGTACAAAACTTACCACTGTGACACAAATAATTTAAATTCTGGCGTAAACTCCGTATCGTCCGGCAATCGCGGTGGATCATCAGCTATTACCTGCAAACGGTAAACAGATTTAATAATAATATCATATATTTCTTGACACATCCTACTAATATTATAAATGCGAATGTAAGTTTGTTTGTCACGGTTTCACGCGAAAACTACTCGACCGATTATCATGAAATTTTGTACACATGTTCTTGGAGGTATTAGAAGTAACATAGGATACTTTTTTTTTAAATGATCTGTTACGAAACTTAATGTGGCAAACCAAATTCCACGCGAGCGAAGCCGCGGGCAAAAGCTAGTAAAAGATATTCTTAAGATCAGAATTTTTAAGATAAGTTCCAAGTCTTCGTAGAAAACTTTTTTTAAGTGGTATTAGTTAGAGAGCGGAGTTTGATCGATGCGTCCCTATTTACTTAACCCGAATAGACAGTAGTATTAGAAAAGTATTATAATTTTTATGAATTAAAGTTTAAGTTAGTAATAGCATTACCTCAAATCATATAAATTAAGTAAAATAATGAGTTCCTGTATGTTATTTTAAAGGTAGTAGAGCCACACTGATTTCACCACAAGCGAGCCGGCTCGACTGGGGCAGTACTACCCTCCCACAGAAGACCAACCTAAAGCGCCAGCATCCGTGATGTCGTGTTTCGTTGGTGAGTGCGAGACCGGAGGCCCATTGATGCAGGGGTGACAGTTATCGTGGTAACTGTGTAAGCCTTACACTGTCACGATGACTGTCATGCCTTTTACGTCCCCAAGCGGTGTGTGAAAAAGCATCTTACTAGACCACCATAGTGTGGCTCACCATATTGCATTGTCTGCATTAGCAACGAGGATAGTGACCACAACTCTTGGATTTTATTCATGCTTTCCATCAGGTAGAGTAGAGTCACTTTGGCAGGCTCTTAATATAGGAAAAAAAATGAGTAATACTCCAAATTCAAGCCAAAACTTACCAAAAATATTATTTGCTCTGGTAACACATTTGAAACTTATATTATCTCTAGTTTTTACAAGTCTGAATGCTAAATGAGATGTTTCCGTCTTCAACTCACCCTGGTAAGAACTTCAAAGTCATTTTGGCAATCTCTATAAGGGAACACTCCGGTGGCAAGCTCGACAAGTGAAATGCCAAGTGACCAGACGTCCGCGCGGATATCGTAGTCTGGTCGTGTCGGATCCGGTGGGTCTATTCGCTCCGGCTGTAAATAAAGAAATAAGTTGTAAATACTACCCCCCTCTCACAGAAGACCAAGTTACAGCGACAGTATCCGTGCTGTCGTGTTTCGTTGGTGAGTGCGAGACCGGAGGCCGATTATTGCAGGGGTGACAGTTATCGTGCTAACTGTGTGAGCCCTACACTGCTGCCACAATGACTGTCATACCTTTTACGTACCCAAGCGGGGCGTCAGAAACATCTCACTAGGCCGCCATAGTGTGGGTCACCATACTGCTTTGTCTACATTTGCCAGTTACACACTTCGGTAGGTTCTTAATATAGAAAAAAAAATCATACTACTACATAAATTACATTAAAATAGAAAAATAATTGCATTTATCACAAAAAGATTTGTCCTGGGTAGAAAGTTACCCACGACCATTAGTTTAGCAGTTAGAATTACTTATCACGTGATCTACAATACTATTATAATGACAGCAATACTATGATCGCTGTCCGAAGTGATTGAATCCACTGTTAACCACTGGATATAGTACGGGAATTGGAACCCTGTATGTATAAGCAATTCATGGCAAACCCTAAGATCTAGTCTGTATATTACACAATTACACAATGATATCTAGTCCCAAACTAAGCAAAGCTGGTACTTGATAACTTATATAAATACATATATAGTTTTTTTTTTGTAAAAAGATGCATATTATACGTAGAAACCATTCAAACTCCGAACAAATAATGAAGGTCATACAAACATTTAGTCGGACCCGAGTATTGAACCCGAGACCTCAATCTCAGCAGAAGTATTCATTACCCCTGCGCCACCGGGGCAGTCGAAATAATTATTATTCGTATTATACAAGTCGTATCAATTATTTATACGCAAAACCTAACCTCAACTCAATAAGACGGCGCGTAGGCGTGGGCGGGCAAGTGTGAGCTTACCGAACAACGCACTTTAATTTACGGGAAGTCGTCGTACGTCGAGTTTGCGATCAAACCAGAAATCCGATCTACTTTTACACTGTTTTTTTTACAGAAGTCCTTAACATGGCCACTTTTCTGATTGCAGACGTATTTTGGAACTATGTTTACTTCATAAAATAATTAATAATCGTGCGGTGTAATTATCTATTAGAAAAATATTTTTAAATACACTCTACTTTTATCATAGACATAAAACTACTTGACTAATTGACTGCACGATTGGCCTAGTGGTTTAAGCGGACGCCACGCCGCTCTCCACTCCACTGAGTGTTGTGGGTTCAAATCCTACATGGGACAACACTTTGTGTGATCCACAAATTGTTGTTCTGAGTCTGGGTGTTCTTTGTGTCCCTTTCTTGTATGTTTGTAAAGTCCCCCGCGACACAGGATTTATTCTTAACGCGGGCGTTGTCTTTATTTAAAGAAAAAAGAAATAGCTAAAACATTGGACACACAATTTTAAGAAACTAAATGAAACCAACATCCCCCCATAAATAGAGTCCTTAATCAATATAATAATATCCAACCTCATCCAGACTTTGCCTTCTTTAGCCAGTCGTTTAATGCACAGTTAGTCCTACGTAGTTTAAATTTGTTATAAGTGTGGCGACTTCCTCATACAGCGCAAACAGAAAAACATACTACAGAGCCATCTAGCGAAGAAATATCGAACTACGGAGTATAATGAATTACGAAGCAACCACCAATCCTGTATCGCGAAATAGAGATTCTCGTGGCGATTAGCATATATATATATACGACATCCCAACATCAACCGGCGGCCGCGGTCCGCCTGGCATGACTACCTCGCCTGGTCGGAGGACCTCCCTTTGTGTCGGATTGACATGATACCCATTTCTCCACATAAGTATGTGTAAGATGTGGTAGTACTTTATATTAATAAATACACTTGTGGCGACTTCCACATTTAGCACAAACAAAAATATACAACAGTGCCATCTAGCGAAGATACATCGAACTACGAATGATAATAATGAGCTACGAAGCAACTACTAATCCTGTATCGCGAAATAGAGATTCGCGTGGCAAATTAGCATATATGTATACAACATCACAATATCAACCGTTGGGCCGCGGCCCGGAGGGACATGACACCCGTTCCCTCCACACACTTGTCTGCTCCAAAAAGGTTTGACTAGTAAGTGTACGACGAGTTCATTTCATTTCATTACGTAATAAGAGACTTACCGCCATATACGCGGCACAACCGGCGCTCCTCGTCTTAGCTTTAGAGTCGACGAGCCGTCCGCTGATGCCAAAGTCACACAGTTTGACGTTACCGCGCTCGTCCAACAAGATGTTGCTGGGTTTGACGTCCCGGTGTATCACGCCGTGTGTGTCTTTCAAATATGATAGCGCGTTCACTGTCTGCACAGCAATATAATATTTTTTCATAAATAAAGGAATCACAATTAAGGCTATTTAATTATTGGTAGGTTAAATATCTACATACCTCTTCAGGGACATGTAGCATACATACCCTCACCCACTCATACATATATTGCATGCGTGAATACTCGTACATGTAATATATGCATGAGTACATCTACGTATAATTCAGTATATTTAATCTGTTCATCATCATCACCATCATCTCAGCCAAAAGACGTCCACTGCTTAACATAGGTCTCTCTAAGGTTCTCTACAACAGCCGGTCTCGTGCCGCCCGCATCCAACAGCTATCCGCGACCTTCACTTTATATTATTTAATCGGTTACATACTATTAAATCTGTTATATATATTATATTACATTTTAATTAAAAAATAAGGCAGATCATTCTTACTTTTAAATCAGTTAAAATAAGTTGACAAACATTGGAACAAATAAAACTTTTGTGTTTTCAGTAAAAATATTAAAAATATTTTTTTCTATATCTTTATAAGACTTGTATTGCTGTCGGCTATTTAATGTGTGGCGACTTCCACATACAGCACAAATAAAAATATACAACAGCGCCATCTAGCGAAGATACGTCGAACTACGAAGTATAATAATGAACTATGAAGCAACTACTAATCCTGTACCGCGAAATAGAGATTCGCCTGACAATTAGCATATATACAACATCCCAATCAACAGTAGGACCGCAACCCGCCTTGCTTGATCACCTGGCCTGGTCGGAGGATCCTCCCTTTCTGTTAGAGGGACATGAGACCCGTTCCCCCACAAATGCATTAAATTCGAATTTTAAATTGAGCATGGTATAGTTCTGTATCTTTATTTTTTTTATTTACAAAAAAAAAATGTAAGTAACTCTAAAGTAATTTCAGATCTTAAAGCTTTACAATTGTATGGAATATATATACATAACAACCATTTGTTTTACTACTCTATGGTCCAACCAATGATGTGGCAGGTACTCACCGCAACCGTAACCTTGCCAAGTATAACCTCAGGGATGGGGGCGCCTAGCCTCTTCAGTAACTTATCGAAGCAAGTAGCCATCAGTTCCATACAGATCCAAACGTCAGCGTCCGTCACGAAGCAACCAAGACATCTAACGATGTAGGGGCAGTCGTGCGACCGGACGACTACGTCGAGGTCCATGAGGATACGTTTGGTTTCTTCCGAGTTACCGGAGCGACGCATTTGCTATTGGAACAAATTAGTTTTAGACACGCTTCAAAATAAATAAATGAATTCACTTTGAACTGCCTTTAGCAGTCCACTGCCTACTATGCCATGGCCAGACGGGCTTGGTAAAGTGTTTGTTTCAAGGTTTCCTCCTTATTATTATGATGTTGTCTTGCATATTTTGTTCCCTTAGTTGCCTTTTACGACACCCATTGGAAGAATAGGGGTTGTGACACATTGTATTTTTAATCCACCACCATAGAGATAGGTTGTAATACTAACATTCTTCTATTTATATGAATTTTGTCAACACTAGCTTGAATGTTAATTATTATTATTTTTAAAAAGTCCGCATAAATATTCTTCTGTTGTGTTCTCCTGTGCCTCTTTAACATATTCAGGTAATCAGACAGACACAGGAAAAGGTTTTATTATAGTTTATTTTTTAGACTTCAATGAGACTTGCAATATTTTGCATCTAAAATATGAATATTCTTGAAAGTGGATCAAGTACATAAGGTCAATAGTATATTAGACTTACTTTGACAGCAATAACAGTTTGAGAAGGTTTATGTAACATTTTGACGACATGTCCGCAGGTCCCACTGCCGAGCTCCCCAAGCTGCTGGAGATCATCCACGTGTGAACGGTACTCTACACCATCCACATTCAGTTTCCCACTCACCTATAAATATAAATAAATTTAAATTATTTACTACCAAATTTATGAAAAAACTATAATACAAATAAAAAATAAAATGGTTTAGTTAACCTATAGGATATTATTAATCTTTATGAAGGAATATTGTAGTATTGCTGTGCAATCTCTCAGAACTAATTGGTCGTCTAGTTGAGAATAGAAAGATCGTACAAAAAATTATCTAGGAATTGCAAAAGTATGTATAATGGAATAATTTTAATTTAGACTTCAATGCAAAACTTCTTTTTTAATAACAATAAAAAAAATATTCAAAAAAAATCGCTTTAAATGCTTTTTCATTAGTGAATAGTTTTAATGGTTTACCTTATAGACCTCTCGCATTCTGTGTTCAGTTTCACTAGCCTGTGGTGATCTCGGTGGAAAGGCTGGTATTTCTCTATTTGTTTGAAATAGGGCTGAAATTAAAACGAAAAAAATACTAAATAATGCATAAAATCATTTAAAAACATTATCTAGGCTAGGCTCCACCAGCATGTAACCAAATGAGACAATTACCTAAAACCCAAATGCCTTCACACTGATACAGGATAGAGAGACCAAAAAGGTACTGCACTTGTGACTGCAAGAAGTGTCCATAAATAACAGTAGTCACTTTCTCGGAAATATTTTTTCTCTCTTATGTAACTTGAGATTATATTTGAAGTTTCTGATTTTTTTTATTTCTGTCATATTTGGGTCATCAAGTTGACTGTCATAAGCTACATTAGTAAAATTCTAATATTCTAATATTACTATCATTTCATAGCTCACTTATTTTGTTTGATCTCGCTGTTCGATTAGTTTGTTCGGTTCAGTGCCCCACAAGGCATATACACACAAGATACCAGTGTCAGTAATACATATCAATATGATCTCTGCGACTTAGAACAACATATATCATAATATTAATAATTTAGAAGATTTGTCAATATATCTTTGCACATTTCCTACTATTAACTAAATTAAAACAGACATTTGATTTTAGATATCCACTCTGCAAAGTAAACCAAGTCCTTTCTTGCATATCAAATTAGATTAAATCATAATAGGTTATAAGATTTGTAGTTTAAACATAAATATATGTTAAACAATAAAAGTTATTTTTCAAGTCTTCATTCACCTTTATTTGTTTACCAAAAAATCACTTTTGTTATAATTATTTTTTTTATTTAAAGTAGTACAGGCGGAAATAATAAAACTGGTGTGAATAAAAAATTAAAATTAAAATATTTATGTATAAATAAATAGCAGTAAATTTACTTTTCAGTTCTATGTAAAAAATTGTAAGTGATTGTAGGCTGACCTCATTACTACTTCAACTTTTTAAACAGTATTTAAAAACCTTCTTTTTATTGTCTCTACCATAATAATAATAATAAAGTCCTCACACATTTCAAATACAGCAGTGTAGTCCCAAACTCTGCAGAGCCTATACACTGGCTACCAAACTCCTGATAAACATACTTATATATTTCTAAATACATACATATTATAGATAAATAACCTATATGCCAAACAAATGACTGACTTTATCATACAAACGCTTGTCCTTGGTGGGAATCGAACCTTTAGCTTAGCAGTCAATCATTAAACATACAAGAATAGAACATAATTCAAATAAAATGCACAGGAAGTAGCTGGACAATATTATTTGTAATAGAAATGGATTATCTATGCAATAATATAGTATCATAATGTATTGGATCTTGAAGATGATTCTACTAAGATCAATAACTGTAAAGTAATTACATTTTGAAATCAAATACTGTAGATATGAGTTTATATAAAATCATTGACCACCCACAGCTCAATCGATGCCAATTTATGCATAAAATTTGTATACAATGTGCAGAATAGGCGTCAGGACAGTCTGTATGCACGATATCACATAATAATTCATAACACATTATTTGTTATTGAGGACAGTCTAACCTTTAAAATCACTAATAGCTGATAATATTAATAATTTCTAAGCTAAATGTGTCCATGAATTCCGCTCGAACTTTTGATTACAAGTGAGTATTATTGAATAAGAAGCACCAATGTGTTCAAGAGTTATAATTATGAATAAACGAAGAGATTGAATTAGATGGTTATAATTTGTGTATGACGATCGGCCGTGACTTGTTTTTACACGTGGAGGACAAGAGGAATATTATCTAATTACTTACGAGGCCTTGGTCTTCTACTGCTCCCCGGTCTGGACGTCCCAATTCCACTTTGGTTGTTAAAACCACCTTCTCCTCTTCGACGCATTTCATTTTCAAATCGTTCTTGTAAACCTTTCAGTTTTCCTTCAATTGAACTATTTGACATTATAGTAACTAAAGTAGTCCACCGATAACATTTAAGTACGTATTACAAAACAAATATACTAAATTTTATTTACACAAAAATTACAATGAAAAGCGCAGCAGTCCAAGGATTTCCTTCAATTTCCTTCACCAACCATTTCCATTCAATCATTTATAATCTTTATCAGGTTTTATCATACGGTCATACGATCAAAACATTCCTTTTTATAAGCTGACAAAATTGAAAGGTACTGTAACTTACTCTGTCTTCCTTACTCAGTGCTTGCACGATGACTTGAAACGTCAGATGTAATCTGCCATTTCAATGATCATATAATTTTGTCGTTTTGTCGTAAATGTTTCATGAAAATTTTTAAATGGGCTTTAGGTTTAGGTTTGAGTCTAAAATTTGAATTATTTTTATGGTAAATTTTAGAGTATCTAAAAATAAAAAGAAATAAATATTTCGTTTACTTTTTCCGACACAATAATTTTGGTTTCTGAACATTATCTGTTATATGTTCACATTGTTCATTCAATTATTTCAATTCATTTCGCGTTTCTCGTCTTTTTGCCATACACACTTTCCGAAAAGAGAAAACGAGAAAATTTTTTAGGAAGTCGTGAGAGATTGTATTTGTCCAAAATTTAATATCAGTGTATATTAAAAATCAAATGGATATTTAGTGTTGAGACTAAAACACAAGTGTTGTGAGCGAAGTGGAAAAGTGTCAAAAACTTGTTTCCATTATTGAAATGACGTGAAAATATTATTTTCTGAATATTTCAGCCCGAAATGTGTGTTTGATTGCAAACGATCATGATGCAATCAACGTCGGAGGGATGTATGAACATTGCTGAGTTAGCCAACCAGCTAAGACGAGAGAAAATTTTTATCAACTCTGAGAGGCAGCTGTTGCAGAAGCTCAATGAAGAGGTGGAAAAGCGTGCTCTGGAGCTATTGCAGGTGGCCTGGGTGTGCTCTCAGCAGCGGCAAAATCTTACAAATTTGATAACATCGAGATGTGAGGCTGAATCTATAGCTGCTTGTCAGAGAGCAAGTCTCCTTGAGAGGGCTGTTTTTGTTGATGCCTACAAGGTCTTGAAGTATAAGGTAAGTGCTGTTATCAATATCGTTGTATTATATTTGAAAATAAAAAACTAAATCACTAATAAATGTGGTTGCTAAAAGTAATCCCACCATGTGATAAACAATTGTTTTGAAACAAAAGTAAAGTATTTACACTCTATTTTTAAAACATTGTATATTATGTTACAAACTTGCGATAACAATATTTTATATGAAATATAGTTTTCTGAATGAGATGCTAAGTAATATTACATACATTTAAACATACTACATAATTTTATACATATAGAGTGTGTGACACATATCTATCCACCCACTTTTTATAGTGACTTATAGCATTACTAATTTCATAGCTCCTTACATATATATATGAACATGTTCAAAGCCACTCTTCTATTACTTAAGTATGAAAGTAAGAGTTAAGTATGAAAATCAAATTTGAACCATTTTTATTTAATTACTAGAAGAAATGGTTATTGCATTATGCCACTCAAACTCAGTCCCAAACAATTGTTGACTTTTTCTATGGGTACACATTATATAACCATTACTGTATATTATAAGGGTTTTGAGTAAGTTGGGAGGGTTAGCAAGAGTATTAAATGAGTGTGACCCACATTTTATTTAAAAAAAAAACAATCTCTTAAACTGCACCAGTCAAACTGGAAGTTGAATATATTTTCATGTTGTTTTAAATTATAGTATATATGTAATAGTAATGTAAGTAAGTGTTTTTAATGTAATAGTAATGATATTTCTGATATCTGACACACAACACCATCTATCTAGTTCCCAACTAAGCAGAACTTGTACTGTAAGTACTAGATAATTCATTTTATCATCATCAACATCCTATTGCAGTCCACTGCTGGACATAGGCCTCTCCCATTGCACACCATTCTGATCAGTTTTGGGCTTCTCGTACCCACACAACTGATATAAATACTTTTTTTTTCAAAAGTATATACTTAGAAAAAACACACTATAACAAATATATACAGATAGTTCAAACAGTCAGTTAGAAATCAAATCCCAGACTTCAAGCACAACAGTTACATATGTTATTACTGCACTATGGAGGCTGTAAAAATGACAAAAACACACACAACACATACATTTAAAAATTTACATATATTTTCAGATTCACACATAACACACACGAGTCAGTGAATATTAACTATATAAAAACTGAATACACATACAGACCCACTTTAGTTGGTTAGTTTAAAATTTTAATATTTAGTGTATGTATTCTTGTCATTGTCATGATCTTTGCCTTTAACTGTCCACTGCTGGACATAGGCCTCACCTTAACAAGGATGTGTTAGCCTACTACACCACTATGCCCGGACAGATTGGTATAGGGTTTGTTTCAAATTTTTCCTTTCTCTGCAGTGATGTCTTTTTACAACACTTATGGGAAGAATGTTGCTGGTGACTCTGTATTCTTAATATGTTACCATGTAGAGATGTATTCTTATAATTAACTAGCTTGAAGGGAACTCTGTTCCGCCTTATAGGCAATAAATAAGCAGTTTTTTTTATTTAAACCCGTTCTAATAGAATAAAAAGTATCCTATGTCCGTCTCCTGGTTCTAAGCTACCTCCCCACCAATTTTCAGCTAAACCCGTTCAGCCGTTCTTGAGTTATAAGTGGTGTAACTAACACCACTTTCTTTTATATATATCGATGTAATTTATTTTCTTGATATTATTTCATCAAAATTAAAAGTATTTCTAAATAATCATTTAGATGAGAAATTTTTATCCATGTAAGTGTAAATAGAAGTAAATAAGTGTAAGTGGAGTCATAAGTGGAAATTAATTTGTGGAATTCAAAATAAAAAGTAGCTAAGCACTGCATGAAAAATCTTATCTCTGTTGTTCACACAAATAACACTATTTCTGTTAAACTCACTTGTTAAATGACATGGCTCACTGGGTCATAATACAAGTTATTATGACAAGAAAAAACAATATTACGCTATTGATTCGAAATTTGACAGTAACAACACACTGTCTTTGCAAAGAAATTTAAATCTCTGGTTTTCTCTACTGTATTATGTATGTAAACTTTCTTAAATCACTCTCTATTTCATAGTTTGATAGATCTACCAGAACAAAAACTAGTTTGATTGTATACTATATAATTTTAATTGCAATACATGTAAATAAATTTGAAGAACCCATTTGTGATTAAAAAAAAAGTGTTTTCTTTTACACAATACTAAAACATTAACTACCTTTTTTAAGTTTTTGTCTATCTCTTTATTTGGGCTAATCTCTAGAACTGCTGAACTGCTTTTATTGGAACTTTCACTAGGAGATTTAAGCGGTTACTTTTCAACATATAGGCTACTTTTATCTTGGATTTCAGTCACAGGTTCAACTAGTTATTAATAATAGACATTAACTCTTCCTGAAGCTTTGACTGCTATTAAACATATAATTTGTCCACTAATTCAGACTTCTCCAGGGATCTTGCATTTTTTTCTTGATGAAATATACAATATTATTATTTTATATATATATATACTACATATATACATACATATATATACTACTATATATATATATATACTTAAGCATGTGTATGCATATTTCATGATGATTATTTACAAAATGAAGGTGTTATTGAGATGACCTTTGAGAATTTGTTTTCCATAGATATGAGTAATTATCTCTAATTAAATTACTAATGTTTTGAAATGTCTGACATAATAACTCAATATATGCATGACTATGACGCACTGACTCAATTCTGAGTGAGTGTATACTTTCATTTATATTAAAAATAAATGTAAGTATATAGTCTCCATGTAAATGTAACATAACCGTATATATATTATACTGCACTGTTGCAGTACATAATACAGTTGAAAAATGTACAAATGTACAGTACAGTGTCCCATTTTCTTAACATTTTGTGAGATAACTCCACCTCTTTTATGTAAACTACTCTAGTTGATCTCTTTTCAGAGGAAATTCCTCTTCTCAGTTAAGCAACCTGATTTAAAAGTATCTTCACTCAATAGAGGACTGCTGTTAAGCAGTAACAATAAAAAAGCACCATGTTTGACCCCCAAAAGATTCAATCTTAGATTCGATTCTTAGATTAGATTAGATTCATTCCAAAGTTTCCATCATCTGATTTAATGACATAAGAAAATAAGTCATGTAGATGTGTATTGACTCTTATCAATAAAAACCAAGCAATTTGTTTTTAAATTTTATTTTGGGGAAAGTTTGGATAGCACTACAATTCGATACCCAGCCTCGTAGCATACTGTGGCTATCGTTTAAAAGTGTCATTCTGACAAATAAAAGCTTAACTATTACACCATAGTGTAGAGTGAAAATGATCTGACAGGAAACAAAACACGCGGGAAAAGAAACGCTCTCTTTGTCACATGTAAGCCGTACAGTATGCACACAGACAATAGCATATTATATTCTGAACTGCTTTTGTGTGCAAGCTACGTCTCAAGGTCTTGGACTGGTCGGCTACTACGAGTATATGCGCTGATATTTCGTTGTTGATAAAAGCTTTGAACGTTTTGATGAGTAATGTACAATTATTAAGTTATAAAAACAATTCATTATTATTAACGTAATATTATAATAACCTTACTAATATTTTTATGTTTGGACCGTATCACAATACCTTAGCTATCTCATCTCAACCGAAAGACGTCCTCGTTTAATATCAGTGTATATTAAAAATCAAATGGATACGATTATTTAGTGTTGAGACTAAAACAAAATTGTTGTGAGCGGAATGGAAAATGTCAAAAACTTGTTTGGACAATTGGACATGACCTTCCTCAAGCTTAGTGCTATATCATAATATAATATTATTCTTCTCAAGAGATTCCTAAATCAGTCAGTCTCTTCAACTCCGTTATCGAATAGGTCTTTATGTCTAGGATATAGAGGGGAGTATGATGTTACTACACGTCCAATAGCCCTCGTGAGCTTTTATCCCCAATTTCGCTTAACTGCCCAATTTTAACCTAACAAGCGGGAAAAAATCACATCTGGAGCTACCATTTTTTAACAAGCAAGGGACACTGAGAAAAACAATCAACCCATTAAGTATATGTGTTGTGGACCACGAAAAAGCCTTAGACTCATAGTCTTGGACAATTCTATATTAGATGCTTGACATCAGGCTGCCACGCTGACCTCAGCCCCAACTGACGGATCTTTTTTATATGATTCAGAGGGCAAACGAGCAGACGTGTCTGAAAGTGAATACCATCGCCCATGAACACCTGCAACAAAAGGGTCACAACTGTTTTGCAGAAGTTGCCTTTTTACATTTTTATGTTTCGCCAAATTATTATGATTTCGAAGACATGTTTTTAATATTTCATTACACAAACAACAAATCAAGTGCTTCCTTGTTTACAAGTTAAGTGGGCGGACGTATAATACTGTGTGTCATATTTATTGACTTTGAGACTATGTGACCTATGACACCTTGAAGTTATTTTTTTTTAAATTGTCTATTTGAAAAAATAGAACAACCATTTTTGAAACATTAATTTACGAAATCTAAATTATTACGATGTGTCGACATATATAAACGCAAGTGATACTGTAGTACAGCCTCACATAAAACTAGTGAAACTTGATTTTTTTTTGTTGCTTTTCACCGAGTGGGGGAGGAAACCAAAGTCAAAAATCGTGGGGGAACGGATTCAAAAACGCGCTTGTCACTTTTGAGCTGCAGTTGTCTATGGCGATTTTGAAAATGGAACACTGAAAAGCTTAATGATAATAACGGACCGGAAAATCACTGACGCACAGTTAATGTTTGTTGTTTGCAGCTCAGATGCGTATATTTATTGTGAATGTGTGACGAGAATAGATAAGAAATTAATTTACATATAATGTGAGTCTAACAGACTTCACACACCTCAAATTGACTCACTTACCTATTGCGGTGAATGTTGTGTGTTCGATCTACACAAACAACACTTTGTGTGATCCACAAATTGTTGTTCTAAGTCGAATGTTCTTTGTGCCTGTTTCATATATGTATATAAAGTCCCCCACGACAAACGGTTCATTCCTAGCGCGAGATTTTTCTTTTCTCTTAAGAGTTTCACCTATGATCAACTATGGTCACGGCTAATTCAATTAGTGAATTAGGCGTGACTATATGTCCATTATAAGTTCGAATTAGTACTACTACATTTAGGTAGTTTTACGAATGCATCAATATATTTATACAGTAATAATAACTACATACTGCCGTCTAATTTGAAACTAGACAGAGCCTGAATTATAGTTATCAAACAAGCTAATAAATGTTAGTATTATTACTAAACACACATGTAACAGAGGCAGTAGGTAGTAGGTAGTAGGTAGTAGAACCACGTTGAATTGAGCTCGATCGGGGCAGAACTACCCTCCCACAGAAGACCAACCTAAAGCGCCAGCATCGGTGCTGTCGTGTTTCGTTGGTAAGTGCGAGACCGGAGGCCTATTGATGTAGGGGTGACAGTTATCGTGGTAACTGTGGTAGCCTTACACTGTCCCGATGACTGTCATGGCTTTTACGTCCCCAAGCGGGGTGTGAAAAAGCATCTCACAAGGCCGTCATAGTGTGGGCCACCATACTGCATTGTCTGCATTTGCAATGAGTATGGTGACCACAACTCATGGATTCTATTCATGCTTTCCATCAGGCAGAATAGTCACTTTGGCAGGCTCTTAATATAGAATATAGAAAAAAATGTAACATATATACAAAAGACCTGAGACCCGTTGTTTTGGAAACCACGACTTCTCGTTTAGTTTCCGTGATAGTCACTATAGGAGCATACCCGTTAAAAACCTTATCAATGTACACTCATTATTAAACTATTTGTATAAATGACGTCATCGAATTTTATGATAGCCAATCTTGATTCACATAAACAGTATATAACGTCTTCTATCATGTGTCATTATCTTCTCCTCTCTCATTTTTTTTTAAATTGGGTGCAGCATGGCCAATCGTTTGTAAAACACAAACAAATGAAGCTACTAAACGACTAGAAGTATATATTTTTTTAATTAGGAAGTTAATAGTTTCTTGAAACTTTTCTTTGTTTTATGAGACAACAAAGAACACACAGAGTCGGAATAACCTTGTGTGCATCACACAGTGTTGTCCCAATTGGGGGGCTGAATCACTCAGAGCGGTAGGAATCGGCGAGGTGACCGCCAAAGCCACCGCACCATCCGTGCAGCACAGGAAGCTATCACTTCAGTGATTAATTTATTTCGGATGCACAACGTGCCGTTAGTTACAAATATCTATGGTTCGTAAAACATAGTAACATTTTTGTGAGTTTGATAACAGACTTAGGAGTTACCCAACTATCAAAACTAACACCGATTCACAATAATCCTGTAAACCTTGAGAACGTGATGCTCGGGTGCCCGTTCGCGCTGTCACCGGTCTTGACATAATGTCTACTGGTTCCATTATATCACACTATAAAACAAAGGAGATTCGACCTTGCGAAAATAAAAGTCTGCGTCTTCGTTTTTTCTTTGGTTAAAGGGCTCACCATCTGTGCAGTCATTAATTGAATAATTTGCTATTGAATAGTTTGTGTGCTTAATTTGTCATATACTTAATTTAATTAATAACTACGTATAAAGTGGCATTTAAGGGGTTTCTACAGCGCAAGTTATGGAATGAGCTCCCTGCCGAAGTTTTCCCTGGAAACTACAGTATGGGGCTCTTCAAGAAGGGGGTAAATAGGTTTTTAAAGGGTCGGCAACGCGCACGTGATGCCCCTGGTGCCGCAGGCGTTCATAGGCTGCGGTAACCGCTTACCATCAGGCGGGCCGTATGCTTGTTTGCCACCGTCGTGGTATAAAAAAAAAAAAGTAATGCTTAAAATTCAGAATCACAATTACACTGCATACAGTTTTTGGATTTGTACCTCTGTCACTCTGCTTTTCTTCAAATTTTTAAGTCTTTGCCGTTCTGTTCTCATTTTAAAAGACAGCTGCCGAATTAGGGATATATCTTGTGTTCCTGGGGACTTTAAAAACACACATAAAACGGTCACAAAGTACAACCATATTTAGAACAATAATTTGTGGATCACACGAAGTATTGTCTCACATGAGATGTGAACCCACAACCCTCAGTGCTGCTCAGCTTAAACCACTACGCCATACGTGCAGCCAACGCAATACATACTCTAAAACTTACACCAAACATTATCACATAGATTATTATGATCATGAACTACGAACCAAAGTTCTCACTGCTATTTAGTTGGTGTTGACATAATTGGTCGTAACTAGATTTACCTATAGTATTAATAATGACCACGATGTCAGAGGGTGTTCCATATGTTATATTATTTTAGGAGTTATTGGCGCCAAATTATACTAATGCATTGAATTCTGTAGACATTTGTTAGTCATCGTTTTGTCTGGGACTACAAATAATGAGTGTCTTTCTGAGATAACATTTCCGACACGTTTACTCCAGGATCTCGGCAGTACGAATGCACTTATCTGCTTTTTGAGAGGCCACAGCATGACATTGTGATATACACAAACTTTTCATATCCAGCACATTCAAGTCCAAGGCTTCTAATTTTTTTTTTGCACTGTCTGACTCATTCAAGGCAAAGGTAACAAATTTAAAGACGTGAAATAATGTATATGCACATAGCACGAGGTATATTACACTGCCAAATCTATTATGACAAACATTTTTTTAACACGCTTTTATTAGCTTGGTTTGTATCTAGGTATCTATGTAACGGAATCTTTGAGCTTAATTTTTACCGGATTCTAAAAACTGATCAACTTGAAACTTTGCACACGTCTCAAGGACCGATGACAATGCTATAATTTGATAATAGATTTATGAGTTTGTCACAGACTAAAAAATGAAAAATAAATAATAGTTTAAAAAAACTAAAAAAACACGTTGTTATTGCTAATCGAACTAAAAACTAGAAAATAAACTTTAATCACAAAGAGTCTAATATTACAGTAGTAGAAGATCGAACAATCAATCATAGTGAATCGCCTCAAAATAAAATTATAATAAAATTTAAGTTATTAACAGAATAATTCAATTCAGAGTAAAAAGCGTGGGGTGCATTTTACTGCGATTCAAAACTATCCTCTCATAGATAGTTGTAGATTTTTACTCTGAATTGAATTATTTTAAATAATGTAGTACATAAAACGCAATGGCTCTCATTTATTTCTAACTTTTGGGAAAGGAACCAATAATGCTGGATCTTTAATGATACACTTTCCCATACTTTGTCAGCGTTTAATTATGTCATTGGCGGTGACACATCCTGTCGGGGTGATAGATATCATGACACAGATTAAATCACACATGTGATTACGTCATACTATCACATTATTTGTCTAATCTTGGAATTATCTCGTAGTTTATAATTGGTGATTTTCAAACCAGAGACTTTTTGGAAACAGGAATAATTAAAAATATAGGGAGTAAATATACCATCGAATTAAACGTACGGCACTTTAATTAATGAAGCCAAATGTAAGAATTTTTATTAATGGTGGAAATGGCTAAGTATTTAGAACCTAATTTTCATGTATTTAATTACTGACAGGAAACTTGTAGCTTCTTACATCAGCCGTAAATTTTTGCATATGTTGTACATTAATTTCTGCATATGTGCATATTCTCACGTCTGTACAGACTTACCTTACAACAATCATTTGTTTTTTTAACAGGAGGTGCAAGCTCTAGGCGACCTCCTAGGATGGCTCCGCGACTCCCCTCACCTGGTCGCGTTATGTTTACTGCTAGGCGAAGAACACATTCCTCCCAGTCTTCCGTCAGCTTTAATCTCTGGATTATATGGCAGCTGCCGGTCGACTACGGACAGGACGCGGTTCCTTGCGGTCGTGAGGTCGCTTATCAAGCACCAAATGGCCGTCGCCAGTGATCCCCGGAAGTAAGTGGTTTCAGTACTCGTTAGAGAAAATAATCTATGTTGGTTAAAATTACTACAAAGTACGGCCTAAGATACCTGGTCGCAGTATGTCCCTATACCTGTAAGTTGAAAGAAGTCATTTCAGCAGTGGGGTTTAATCTTAAAACCCTATTTAACACAAAGTGGTGCTGATAGACGACAGTTGATGTTTTCAGTTATATTATGTGTACTAATAGTATGTGAAGTACTTCGTAATACACAAACGAATTCTGCTGAACACTGGATACCCCTCAAAATAAGAAGTAGTTCCAATATAAATTTACGTCATACTGGCAGGAAAATATTAACCTTAGGTCACTGATCATTATCAATTATATTCGTCGTTATCTCAGCCAAAAAACGTCCATTGTTGTACAGAGGCCTTCCCCAAGGTTCTCTACAACAGCCGGTCCTTTGCTACCCGCATCCAACGGCTTCACGCGACCCTCACTAGATCTTCGGACTACCACTAGATTATCATTCGTTTACCACATTTTAGACGCAGGAAAACATTAAGGGAATCTTACAGCATGATAGATGAACCGTCAGCGCAAAACTGCTGGAAAACTTTATAGAGAGCTGACGATAGAGCTATGCTATGATAGGCTGATGATGATACTGATTAACAGAAGAACAAAGATTTAACACGATAATTTTTCATTCTACCCAGGTTATTTCGAATCGGCAAGTGTGCACTTGCTTCTCTATACGCCGTCTACCGCGATGGACATACTCCAGCTCGTCAGTTCCTTATCGCCGCGTTGCAGAATCCAGTGATGGCCGTGCTCTCTGAGGACGAGTTCTTCTTGGATGTAGACCCTGATAAGGCAATGGAAAGGTGAGTCTGTGGTTTTTTATCAGTTGATAAAAATGGGCCAGCTCGGCCGGAGTGATGTCATGGTCTCACGTTATGGTCTAATGATTTTGATGGTCGGTTTTGATTCGCGCTCGGGATAGTTTGTACTGTGTTATTTATGTATAATATGTATGTCATAGACGTCAAAAATAGTGTTGGACAACACATCAAAAAATTGGAACAGCTGAAATATTTTTTAATTATAATACTTAAAACATTTAAAAATAAATTGCTATGGTTTAATCACGTAGAGAGGATGGATGATAGAAGATTCAAGAAAGGAGTTTATAGAACGAATGTGTGTGGAAGTCATGGCAGAGGTCATTAACGGTGATGATTTACCGACCAAATTGGTTTTGATTGATTGATTGATGAATGTGAACGAAACATAAGAAGTTTGTCAGGAACGTAGTAAGTGGAGAACTGCATTGTTGGTCTAGCGGTTAGCGTATGCGACTGCCGTTCAAGAAGTCTCGGGTTCAATTCTCGGGTCGCGTTAAAAAGTGTTATTGAGTTTTCTAGTTCCGAAATACTTAATAACTATCTGAAGTTTGAAACTTAAAGTCTTAACCCCCTTTTCTCGGAAAGCGCGTAACACTGTCGGTCCTGTGTCTGTACTCTCCCCCTTCGTGTCGGATAACCGTTCGTATTATGAGAGAGAGGGAACAAAGAGTGCACCTGTGGTTGCGCACACACTTGTGTCCTTTGAGTCTGGCCACCGTGGCAGAAATTGACTAGAAGTTCATCATCAAGAGGAGATCAATTGTCTTTGCCTACTCCGTTAGGAAGTACACAGACTCAATGTTATGTTAAATTATTAAGTTTGTGTTCTTTATTTAAGAATACATCATTTAAATATACATAAAGACGTGATAAAGACGGGATAAAGACGTGTGTATACATGCCGCATCCCTATCTACCCCTTCGGGGATAAAGACGTGTGTATACCCGATTCGCTAACGATTCCAGTTCGTCATACGTAAAAGTAGCCAACCATTCATTGACAAGTTGCTTAAATTCGTGGGAAGAATTTGAATAGATATCGAGTACTCTATTTATCCTGTTGTACAAAAATGGAGCAATATGCGTGTATTGGCGACGCACAATCCCCAGATTAATAGTCCGAATAGGGCACACCCGGTCAAATCGACGCTTACGTTTATATACATCATGGTCAAAAGGTATCTCAGCATGTTTACGCAGAACAGTGTGCAATAGAAAGCAGTGCCTCACTGAAGGTATCTTGCATAAGGAATATAGGTCTCTTGTTGGGTAACGTATAGGTTTGCGAGCCATAACTTTGAGCACTGCCCTCTGGGCTCTCTCCAAACGTAGCAAGAGATATTTGCCAGCATTACCCCACGCAGGTATACAGTAGGTTATAATTGAGTGGATCAACGTAAAATAGACGGTACGGAGGACTAATAAGTCAGCAGAACTTCTTAAATTTTTGAAAACATGAATAAGCTTACGAACTTTGGATACCAGGGAGTCTACCTGACAACTCCATGACAATGTGCTATCAATATGAACGCCAAGAAATTTAATTGTTTCAGTGCGTGAGATTTTAGTACAATTACAGTCCTTATTCGTAATTGAATCACATTTATGGGCCGTCAAATAGTCAAGGGCAGATGGTTGAGATGCAATTTTTGGGCTGAATGTTAAGAACTTTGTTTTGCTGAGATTGAGAGTCAGCAGATTATCATTCAGCCAATTTATGGTGTCTCTCAAGGCAGATTCAGCAGAAAAGCGCACCTCACTCCAATCCCTACCCCGCACCAGTATAACAGTATCATCAGCATAAGTAATAATGCTGGCATTGTACAGGTTGAGCCTGCAGAGATCGTTGATGTATAGCAAGAAAAGCGTAGGCCCAAGCACACTACCCTGCGGTACGCCGTAATTTAGGCACATTTCTTTGCTGATGGGGGTAGATAGGGATGTGTAACAGCAGACAAATTCAATTTTATTTATTTTGACATATTCTACATTTCTATTAGATTTTCAAATATTGTGATTAAAGATTGTGTTTTAGAATGTCGGTTAATGAGACTGGTCGAGATATCGCGAGATTGACCCGCGTTTGTAAACATAACCTAAATTATGTCAATACGAGTATTATAAAGTGCAATGGTCTTTTGTTTGAGATTGACACGCTTTGTTACGCTGAGAGGAAGATGGGAGATCACACCTCTTGAGTATTGATTGACATTTTTTGACAAAATTTTACTTTTTTTTGACGTTCTCAACTTAAATATCTAATTATTTCGTCGGGAATATTCTCCAGGTGACGTGTTAACGATACGCCTATTCATTATGGGTCCTAAAAGCCAACTAAAAGAGTAGATTGAGCACCACATCACCGCAGCAACGAGAAGGAAAGTTTGAAAAAAAAACGAATAACAGCCCTTCTGCCCATTGTTTTATAATAGACCAACCAACCTTTCTAAGGAGAACCCTTTTTTTTTGTTGCCGGGGTGGAAAATCCCTTCTGATCTCCGGCTTTTCGGGGACGCAGGAGCCAGGATCATGTGGTGTTTCCATTAAATACCACCTCTGCGGCCGGTCTCAGGCGTCGTTCTCTGAAGGGGACGACCCGGACCATTTTATTTCAGGTCCCCTCCAGAATCAACGCCGCGCTTAGTCAGACCGTATCCTGGGGAAGTCAGACCCTATCCTGGGGATCTAAGGAGAGGCCTATATCTATTAAAGGACTGTACGAACATTAGTAAAGCCTGTGAGTTGGTGGATTAATTAAACTATTCCTTCCACAGGTTTACATCTGCAGATCGTCTCAAAAAATTCGGCCAGCCCAACAGCACAGAGTACGCAACTAAAGTGGCTCGTTACCGCAAGTGGACCATACAGTCTTTGTACAACTTAACCTGCAAGTTCATCGCTTCCCTTAGAGAACATTGGCCGAACTTTCCTGCAACTATTGCCTGGATTGTACAACAGATGGTACATTTACTCAAGCAACATTCCAGGTTAGAGATTCAAATAAAACTCTTTTTATTTTTTACCCCCTGCATGTTCGAGTTGTAGGAGGAAAGGGCTGATATCTAATTCTATACACATTATTTGTAATTAAACGTTGTGTAACGTTTAATTATATATTTAAAATTCTTTTGTGTTTTTAAATGTTTTTTTTACATTGAGTCATTTGAAACAATGGTGGCTTTTCAAATTAACAAACACAAAACTATTTGAATGTTTAAAGCATTAAGGTAGCACTTTATAACGATTATTTTCTTGCAAACAGAACCTCAGACCGAGAGATCCACGCGATAGTGACGGACCTGGTGTTGAACCACTTTATTTGTCCGGCGATAGTGAACCCCGAGGCGCACGGCGTGGTCGAAGTGCCCGTCTCATATATCGCACGATTCAACCTCATACAAATCGCACAGATTATACAGATGCTGTGCCTCGCTAAGTATCAAGAGGTGAGAATAATATTTGTAATCATAATTAAGAATGACGTCACGTCACGTGCCGGATTGCACCTAAAATAAGAAGCTTTAGGCGCAGCTTAACATATTGTGTGATTTTCATTGACTGAATGCCCACTGAAAACCTAGTAAGAGTAACGACGTGAGAAGTTTTACATAAGCACAGAAAAGGATGAAATAAGAGCTATGTGCTGATTGACGTATTTTGACTTGACGATATAATAATCATGGTTTCGAACCCAGTATTTGTAATATAATTTTATGTAACAATTTACCTATAAATAATATGTCGCCCTAAATATATTGTGTATTGAAACAGGTGGAGGCGAAAGTGCGCGACGTGTACGTGAAGTTCGAGCGCTCGTGCGTGTGGACGCTGATAGAGAGCGTGACGACGGAGGCGTGGGCGCCCGCGCCCGCCGCGCCCGCGCACGCGCACGCGCACGCGCACGCCGAGCCGCAGCTGCGCACCGACGCGCACATCGACACCACCGTGGCGCTTTTCACACCCGCCGATGCGCAGCTCTTGGTCAGTGCTACACGATGTATAACTCCAACTCTGCGATACCGTGCTGTTTCAAATGTGTGATTACTATCCCTCAAATAATGTGAATTCGACGTCACTCGGCGAAAAGTCAAGTTACACCACATCAACAGCCTTTTCAACTTAACTTTTTTAACATAGGCTTTTCTTTAGAAAGAGGTTTCGTTTCCTACTATACCACGCTGACCAGACGAGTTAGTAGGCATAGAATTTGTTTCATTTTTTTTTTTATTTTTGTATTAAACCTACTAAAGTGACTCTATTCTGCCTGATGGAAAGCAAGAATAGGATGCGGTGCGAGCGGTGGTCGCCATACTCACTGCGAATGCCAACAGTGCAATATGGCGACCCACGCTATGGCGGCCTAATGAGATGCTTTTTCACGCCTCGTTTAAACGACCCGAGATCGTAGTGGGAGGGAAACACGTCCGCCAGTAATGAACTCCAGGCTTTTTCTTTCTTATTCACTAATTTTGTCCTGCGTTGTTATGAAGGATTGATTAATACTAGTCCGTGTGGTGACGGATTAAGAACACATAGTGTTACCACCTCTATTCATCCCGTGGGTGTCGTTAAAGGCGACTAAGGGAACAAAGTATGCAAGACAACATCATTACAAAGAGAAGGAAAACTTGAAACAAACCCTATTCTATCCCGTCTGGCCAGCGTGGTATAGTAGGCCAAAACCTCCTTGCTAAGGAGAGGCCTATGTCCAGTAGTGGACTGCAACAGTCTGTTGATAATGATGATGATGAATTAATACAAATTTTCTGTAAGGCTACATTAACTTTTCGGTGCAACCAACTCGTTGGTGAAAAACTTGACTCTCTCACGGCGACACTTCTGTTACTCATACTTTACATAGTCAATGTGGCGGCTTCTACATTATAACACAAAGAAAATATACAACAGCGCCATCTAGCGAAGATACATCGAACTACGAAGTATGAACGAAACGTATGAATGTAATGAACTACAATGCAACTACTAATCCTGTATCGCGATATAGAGATTCGCGTGGCAATTAACATACATACAACATCCCAACATCCCAACATCAACCGTTGGGCCGTGGCCCGCCAGGCATGATCACCTCGCCTGGTCGGAGGATCCTCCCTTTGTGTCGGAGGGATATGACACACGTCCCTCCACAGTCAACATATCTTTATTAATAGTTTAGTTATCCATACAATAACTAAGTCTTATCCTTTAGATAAAACCAGGAGTTTCTCTCAACCATGTTGTATTTTAGACAGTTGTTAAAAAAACTGACGTCCTATTTATGTGTCCGGAGACCCATTGATGTAGGGGTGACAGTTATCGTGGTTACTGTGTAAGCCTTACACTGTCACGATGACTGTCATGGCTTTTACGTCCCCAAGCGTGGTGTGAAAAAGCTTCGGTATATTTATTAAGGTAGTAGAGCCACGCTGATTTCAGCACGAACGGGCCGGCTCGACCGGGTCAGTACTACCCTCCCGCAGAAGATCAACCTAAAGCGAGAGCATCCGTGCTGTAGTGTTTCGTCTTGTCTGTTTTAAGTATACGTAATACAATGCCACGATGACTGTCATGCCTTTTACGTAACTAAACGAGACGTGAAAAAGCATCTTACTAGGCCGCCATAGTGTGGGCCACCATACTGCATTGTCTGCATTTGCAATGAGTATGGTGACCACAATTCTTGGATTTTATTCATGCTTCCATCAGGCAGAGTAGAGTCACTTTGGCAGGCTCTTAATATAGAAAAAAAACTCGATAACAGCTCACTAACTCGATGTTAAAATCGATATATATTATTTTACACAGATTGTATTCTTACAATATGCAGGACATCTCCATTATTTCAGATAATGTTTCTGAAAAGAATATCCTCCAAATTGAATAACAACACGCCGAGCGTCACAGCTGACGAGCAATCCTCCAGCAGTTCTGTAGCCGAAGCAGGGGCCTTCAGGTACGCCAACAACATATTTTATACGCTAAACAGACATTTATTTCATTTTAATAAATGAAATCGCTAGACTTTACGTATTGTACAATCAGAAAGGCTCTCTTTCAGAATAAGTCACGTAATAGATATATATTAAGAACAGAATAAGGAGTTTCATCGGTATTCATTCCATAGGTGGCCTACGAGGCAAGAGGCTAGATGACACCTGAGTCAAATTAGTTACTTTTTATCATCTGTCAAAACGATAATTTTGTATGAAAAATGTACTAAATACAAAATTGTGACGTCACTGTTTTAGACTACTCAATTGAACAATAGATTTCACTGTATATTTGATTTAAATTCGTAATAATAATAAAAAGCGATGTTAATTGTATTTGCCGAGATGTTTCGCGATATTAGTTTTAATGAAGTGGACATTGGTATTTATTTACGATACAGTCATCTACCCAATTAAGGCAATTAAGTCACTGCAAAGAGAAGGAAAACATATCCCTTTTTTTAACGTGTGGAAACCGCCTCGGGCCGTCACCCCACCGGGGTTTACGGCGGGCTGGTGTGTCGGTATCGGACCGACTAAAACCACACGGTGTGCCACTTTGCACCTGAGATAGGAGGGATCCGAGAACAGCTGTTATTACGACATTCAGATCACTTGAAACAAGTCCTATTCTAACCAGCGTGACCAGACCAGACACCTGTATCCAAATTGATGCAATTATCAATTGTGGTAATTAACTATACCTAACCTTATGATGTTGTCAGCGAGTCCAGCAGCGAGGGTTCAAGCACAGGCGAGGTGCACGCGGGCCGGCTGGCGGCTCTTCTGCAGACCAACGAGCCCAACTATCGGAGCAGGCTGCACGACCTGCTGAAGTACATGCCCGACCTCACTAAGTACAGGTGCTCATACTCTTCACTACTTCACATTTTCATTGATTATTGCGGTTTTTTATCTTTGTGTGTAGGATTATACCGAGGTATTTGAAGTCTGAGTAGACTAGTGTCACTTATTCTTTAAAGAAATTCAATTTTTATCGTATATGGGTCAAACGAGTAGGCATGCCACTTAATGATGGATACTTGCACCTCAAAAATCACAAGTGCTTTAGCACCTTTTGGGTAAAACTTCTCTTTTTCACCTTGGATTCGTTGGAAGGTGGTTCTGGTTTCTGGTGCCTTTGAGTAGATCTCCCATCGCAATTGTGGAGAAGGGGGTTCGGGCTCCAGTAAGCTCACTCACATAATGAAATTAACGAAAGTATTAACAACACAGGTTTTCTGTCTATCAAGTCGTGGTATAACTTCGGTTGAGCCCAACCCTTACGTGTCGAAACAGAAGCACGACATTACAAATTCATTTTGTCATTCAACATCATTGAAGTTTGACAACATGTATTTTTTTTTCTTCCACAGACAATCTTCTCCTACGGAATCGAAAGAGCCTTCTCCGATCGAAAACGGTCACTCTAGTAAGAAATCTATTCTTGCTAAGGTGTCAAAACCGCGTTTACCTCGATCTGCCAGCTCCAACTCTTCACTGGCATCTGTGGCTGATGACAGACCTGTGAATGGAACTAGTAAGAGTGACAGCGGGCTGGACCAGTTGGACGTGTTGGTGATAAAGTTGGCGAATGTTGAAGAAAATGATTATGTGGGTCAGTGACTTAGATTTAACTTCGTGTCCTTTCGTTTTGTTATTATCCGTGTAGTGACAGATTAACAATACGAAGTGTTACAATCCCTATTTGTCTCCTGGATGTCGTATGAGCTGATTAAGCGATTAACTACACGTTGCAATAGCACTGACACACATATTTTTGTAATATTATGTAGTATGTAAATATATGCTGTATTTATATGTATGTTTATGTATGTATTCATATTTATACACCTATGTAAGTGTATAAATGTGTATTCGTATATACAGTAGCGCTCAAAAGTATTTTGACAACTCAATTTTATTCCATATCACAAAAATGATAACAAAATTGTTTCCAATCAAAGATTATATTTGAAGTAATGATACATTTCACAAATTAAGACACTTAAATGTAATGTATTTCTACACAAAAAGAAAACATAAAGAAAAATTATTTACGACACGGCTCAAATGTATTTTGACAAGGAAAGCTTTTTATTTTATAAAATAAAAAAAAATTATTATTTTTGATATACCTTATAGACAAAAATATATAACAGTGTGAGTAGAACCGCTGCCAGCAAGGAACTGAATGGTTGTCAAAATACTTTTGAGCGCATCTATACACGTGTTCTGTTTTTAACAAAGCAAGAAAACAAACAAGTTCCAACTTGTAACTCACAGAGGATGAAATACATCATAAATAATAATATAAAAAATACTAAAATTATTTTGAAGTACTCAGTAAAAAGATAACTGCAAAAGTAGTCTTGTCAAAATACTTTTGAGCGGTACTGTATATATGTGTAATGGTAGCTAATATACATAAATTGCAATGTGCACCACAGACTACAAAATACTATACAATATAGTCCGTCTAACGGTTGCCTGGAAGAGATCGCAGACTGCGATAAGGCCACCCATTGTACTACTGTTTTTTTGGTTTATTTCCTACTTATGGTATGCAATGAAGAGTACCTATCTACGTTGTTATGTAATATCCTCTAGGAAACATTGCCGTAATATATGTAGCATTTTTTCGACTATTCGATGCAGAACTAACGCTGGCCAAAGATCACCGATGCACAGACTGGTTGATAGTTATATGTATATTGTAGGTTACCCATTGATGCAAAGGTGACAGTTATCGTAGCCTTACACTGTCACGATGACAGATGTCTTTTACGGCCTCAAAAGGGGCGTGAAAAATGATATCGTTAGGCCGCCATTGTGTGAGTCATCATATTGTATTGTCTGCAATAGCAATGAGTATGACGACCACAATTTTTAGACTATTCATGCTTTCCATCAGGCAAAGCAGAGTCACAAAGTTTTTATCAATGTTTAATATGCAGTATGTAAGTAAGCATGTACCTATGGTGTGTGATTAATTCCTTAATGTTTTATTAGGTCTAGTGCCAGAATCGAAGGTCCTAGAATGTTACTATGGTGGCTCCGAAGCTGGCGATGCAGATGAGACTGGCTCTGCCCTCGCTGTGGCAGGTCCCGGCGCTCCCGTGCAGAAGAGAACTAGGTTTGTCACGGTTATACACTTACCAACTCTCCACTTATGTGCCCGTTTAATGATTCGTGTTTCTACCTAATAATATAAGATAATTGGGTAGATGACTGTATCGTAAATAAATACCAATGTCCACTTCATTAAAACTAATATCGCGAAACATCTCGGAAAATACAATTAACATAGCTTTTTTTTATTATTACGAATTTCAATGAAATATACAGTGAAATATATTATTCAATTGAGTAGTCTAAAACAGTGACATCACAATTTTGTATTTAGTACATTTTTCATACAAAATTGTCGTTTTGACAGATGATAAAAAGTAACTAATTTGACTAAGGTATCATCTAGCCTATTGCTGAGTTCAAACGGTACGAATGGCATTGTGGCTTAAGCGGTGACGTGATCCTCATAGGGGACACCATTTTGTGTGATTCATGTATTATTGTTCTAAGTTTGGATGTTCTTTGTGTCCGTTTTAGATATGTCTGTAAAATCCACAGCGACACGGAATATGCTCATAGATGTCTTTCAAAAAAATTTGCCTAGTTCCGGTGGACTGCTTATTCCACTAAATTAGTTACCTACGAAAAGGCGTAGAAATAAATATTTTTTTTAATAAAGAAGTAAGTGAACTAACGCTTCGACTGCCATCTTTCTTAAAAATGTGTACATAGATTATAATCTATGGATTTTTAAACAAAGATAAATCTGTCTACGAACTCACGTTACTATCTAGCGCATTAGATACTCCTTTTTGACGCATAACTTCAATATTCAACCAAGTAACAATATAGGAATCATGGGCAATTCTGGCTTGCTTTGCGACACTATTTTAAAATATATTAAACATGAGTGAACATTGTAACATTATAAAATATACAGTAATTTTATCAAACAGATATGAACGATGTAACAGAAATATTTGAAATCTAATAAAAATAATTTTGATTTAGATTCTCAGTGTCTCACGACGAGGTGTCTCTCGGTAATACGTCGGACAATCTGGAGGCGGTCTCTGAAGCTGCTTCTAATCACAGCGTCACGTCGAGCCTAGAGCTAGAGACGGAAGACCAGAACGACAATCTGTCTGACATGGTAATTGGCACATTTTAATAGTTTATCACCGAACTAATTATCATTTGAGTTCCTCGTTGACTCAGTGTTTGTGGCTGCTGTGCTGAGGGCTCGGATTCATTGTTTGTATGATCTACAAATATATGTTTCGCAGTTTGGATATTTTATATATATAATTTGGATGTATTTACAAAATAAATATCAGTCAATCTGACCGTCATAGTACAAGTTGCCCTTACTTTAAAACTAGATGGCGTTGTCGGTCAGATACATACATATAAATAAAATTGGAGTGTCTGTTTGTAATATTGAAATAACCGCTTTTTACTACATGCATATAAATAAGCAATCGTATGTTTATCGTATTGTACATACACCAAAATAACATTTTTTACAATTTTTATCAGTCTGTCTGTCTGTCTGTTTGTTCTGGCTAATCTTTGAAATGGCTGGACTGATTTTGACGGGATTTTTATTAGCAAGTAGCTGATCTAATAAGGAGTAACTTAGGCTACGTTTTAAAAAAAAAAATATTATTTTGGAAAAATAAAGTAATGTTGCAATGTCCAAGTACTGTCAAGTACCGCACGCAGCTCACGCGCATGCCACTACTGCACCGTCACGTCGGGCGCCTCCCACCACTATATCACAAAGGCTGCCTATTGCTGACTATTGCTATTGCAGACTATTGCTGACGGCTGTCTTTACGACTTCATTTTTTCAATTCCACGGGAACGAAATCACGGGTACAGCTAGTCCGAAATATTTATTTATTTAAAAGCAACACACATTTTTTTTTTATTACTGACACATCATTACAGCAATAGCCTTTAATAGTCCACTGCTGGACATAGGCATAAACAAATAGATATAAATTACTGTATGAGTCAGTAATTCGGCATTCAAAAATAATCGTATGAATTTCAGGGAATTAACATCAATATTTAATCAGATACAAGTGTTTCTATTAGCAAAATTTACGTTAAAATAGTACTACTAAAAATCACTTTACAGTGGACCCTCGGTAATCCGGCCCTTGTCTAATCCGGACCCCCCTAATCCGACATCAATTAAACTATTTTCGCTAATGTAGATCGTGCATGATTGAACAGGTTACAACTTGCGGTCGACGCGTAGCTATTGTTTCAATTCCGAATGCTTGGTTTGAATTTGACTACGTGTGGTAGCGGTGCAGCTTAGCGTTTATTCATTGTGTATTACGTATACGTACCTAGTAATGTCGTCACAAGCCCAGAAGACAACAACATATAGAATCTTATCATTTGTCTGTAATTTGTCGGATTACAAGGTACTCTTTTATAAAAAAATCCAGGCTATAGGGGGTCTTAGGCAGTACTCTATAATCTGACAAATTCGATAGTCCGACACTGCCCCGCAAAACGTTTGTCGAATTACCGGGGGTCCACTGTATATGTATTTATCTGGCTGTCGTAGTACAAGCTCTGCTTAATTTGAAGCTAGATGGCGCTGTGTGTCTGTTGTCCGAAATATTTATATTTATTTACTCTTAAACTTCAAAATAAAGAACAATAGGCGGCATTGACAATCTTAGGCGCATTTGACACCATAACAGTGTTTGTGGTATTAATATACAGTGATATAGGCCTTGACATGAGCTTGTAGCGATTCCACATTATAGCACAATCAAAAATATATAACAGCGCCATCTAGCGAAGATACATCGAACTACGAAGTATGAACGAAACGTATGAATGTAATGAACTACAATGCAACTACTAATCCTGTACCGCGATATAGAGATTCGCGTGGCAATTAGCATATGTGCAACATCCCAACATCAACCGTTGGACCGTGGCTCGTCAGGCATGATCACCTCGCCTGGTCGGAGGATCCTTCCTTTGTATCGGAGGGATGTGATATCCGTTCCATCCACAAGCTGAACCTTAGTCTTAGCCAACTTAAACGAAGAAAAAAGAACTCAATTTGTTTCTTTCTATCCTCGACGGAGCAAAGATCACACGAATAATCAATACTTTAGTATGATGTGTGATCATGTTATTAAATCTTTGTATTAGACACATTTATCTATATAGATCAGGTCAAACCGATAGGCAGGAGGAAGCCTTAGCCCCCTCCCCCTTTCGATCCTAGGGAGACCTGAAATAGCATGGTCCGGGTCCTCCTCAGAGTGGAGCGCTTGAGACCGACCGTCGGGGTGCTTTATTATGTACTTCTGGCTTTTGTCGCTCCTGAGGAGCCGAGATCCGAAGTGATTTATGACCCTTTAAAAAAAAAGTGTAGTATTGGTGGTGTTTAAATGAATTATAAATGTGTAGGTATCGGCCAACGTGAGCGGTCGTGGCAGCCCTAACATCTCGGGGCGAGAGACTCCTTCCTCGCAGGTGACTGATGGAGACCCCGTTGGAGACGCGCAGAACAGGAGGTCACTGTTGTATTTGTTTATATTCAATCTGGTTTGTCTTGCGTAAAACATTGTTAAGTAACAAGTAAGAGAACATATGTACGAGAAACTCACTATACTTAATCCAAATAAATCCGTACTAAGATTATAAATGCGAATGTAAGTTTGTTTGTCACGGTTTCACGTGAAAACCACTCAACTGATCATTATGAAATTTTGTACACATGTTTTTGGAGATGTTAGAAGTAACATAGGATACTTTTTATTAGAAAAATATATTTATTTATTTAAAATGATCTGTTACGAAACTTAATGTGCAACAAAAGCTAGTAAATAAAAAAAAAATGATTGTAAAAATATTACCAAAGTGTTTAAAAATAAGAATCTATTGTATTATATTGTTTGTGAACTCCAACTGTTCTTTTCCACCACAATTTTGTCTCCTACTTATCAAATCAGTAATCAAAAACTCAAAACCAGTTGACAGGAACACACACTTGATAAAATATTACTGTACCTCTATAATCTATAAGTGAATGCTCTCTTTAGGCTTCCTCAAAACGTACCTGTGAGCCAAGCAGCAAGTGCTCAAGCCAAAATGATGAAACAGACACGAAGCGACATCGAAGATAAGTTCTGCAGATTTGAGATCAAGGTATATTAAGGATTATATTCTGACTCTGATCTAAAATTTGTTATTCTAAGTCTACATCGTCATCAACAGCCTTTTACAGTCCACTGCTGGACATAGGCCTCTCCTTAGCAAGGAGGTTTTGGCCTACTATACCACGCTGGCCAGACGGATTGGAATAGGGTTTGTTTCAAGTTTTCCTTCTCTATGTAATGATGTTGTCTTGCATACTTTGTTCCCTTAGTCGCCTTTTACGACACCCACGGGATGAATAGGGGTGGTAACACTATATATTCTTAATCTGTCACCACACGGACAAGTCGCCTAAGTCTATAATACGAGTAAACATTAGACCAACCTAAATCGACAGTATTCATGCTGTCGTGTTTCGTTGGTGAGTGCGAGACCGGAGGGCCATTGCTGCAGGGCTGACAGTTATCGTGGTAAGTGTGAGCCTTACACTACCACGATGACTGTCATGCCTTTTACATCCCCAAGCGGCGCGTGAAACAGCATCTCGCTAAGCCGTCATAGTGTGGGACACCATACTGCATTGCCTGCATTCACAATGAGTATGGTGACCACAACTTTTGGATTCAATTCATGCCTACCATCAGCCAGACTAGAGTCACTTTGGCAACCTCTAAACATAGAGAAAGAAACGTCTCAAGTGTCACATGTGGCACACCCGATTAAAGCGAAGTGCCTATCGTTTTGAAATAAGTATTATAGGATGTATAATTAAATAAATTAACAATATTTAGGAGTTAAATGATAAATGAAATAAGTGAAGGAATGCTAATAAAATTGTAATCAATGTTTTTTTAAAGTTATGAATTTAAACATTCTGTTTTATTTTTATATAAATATTAAAAATAACTAAAACTACATACACACGAATACGACAAAACAATGTACGCATACACAGCCGACGCGCGCGTCGCGTAGCTTGTCACTGTCGAGAGAGAGAGAACGAATAAGTCGAATCCTATACTCGGCCTGCTTCCTCTCCGAGCACTACGCACCATAGCAAAAGTGTCGTGAGGATTTTTCGTGACGCTTGCCTAGCTCCCTTTGCCAGCGTACCGCGCGATAAGGAACTTCGTTCTAAAAATGTCACAATTATTTTTCTTAAACAAACCCTAAAAATAACCATAAATTAGTTTGGAAGAGTCTATTTTCTTCACTATGGTATCCAGCTAGGAGACAGTGCTACTAGGCTTAAAATATGGTATAACTAACTTGTATTCCACTATTTTCCCCTAGAAACTACTGGAAGGTGACGAGACCATCAGCATAATGTCGGACACTTGGAGCACGGACGTGTTGGCCTCCGACTCGGAAACTATTGGCGATTCCTGCGAACAGACGCAAGTCGTAACCAGTCAAGGTTGGCATTGAACTTTGTACTTGTTATACTACTGTGTGTTTCTGTGTGTGTGCGTGTATGTCTGTCTGTGTGTGTGTGTGTGTGCGTGTGCGTGTGCTTGTGCGTGTGCGTGTGTGTGTGTGTGTGTAAATCTTTCTAAAATGTTATATACTTACTTTAAATATTTCAGTGTGTTAAAACTACCGACGTTGTTAGTTTGTCAAGTCTTAACTGCACAATCAAACAGCATATAATGCTTGACCGGATCAATAGAAACACCATAGAGTACACTGCCTTTAGAAAAGAAATCTACTTTATCAACGAATACCTGTATTTATTTACAAATGATATTTGTTTCTGCAAGTAAATCTTTTAAAGACAATTTTACACATCGGTGCGTCGTTACAAAGTTCACTTTAACTCGAGGCAAACTGCGTGTAAAAACTAGCTACAATAACATACATATATTATATTCTCGAGGCTTTCCCTGGGAACTACTGTATGGGGCTTTTCAAGAAGGGGTTAAATAGGTTTTTGAAGGGTCGGCAACGCGCACGTGATGCCCCTGGTGCCGCAGGCGTCCACAGGCTGCGGTAACCGCGTACCATCAGGCGGGCCGTATGCTTGTTTGCCACCGTCGTGTTATACAAAAAAAATCTCTTTGAATTTATTTCACTAAGTGTTAAGTTAGTATATATAGAAAATAATAATTTATTATTCATCCAGGCACAAGTAACAGTAACACTAACGCACCAGACGTATCAGAAACAGCCAGCGAGTCTGCGTGGAGCATGGATGTCCTTGCTTCAGACAGCGATCGTAATACCGAGGTATTGTGTCCACTGACATTATATTTCTAGTTACTACCTCGGTTAGCGTATGCGGCTGCCGATCAAAAGGTCTCAGGTTCGATTCTTGGGTTGGGTTTAAAAGTATTTTTGAGTTTTTCTGATTACTTAACCCCTATGCCTCGGAGAGCACTTAAAACCGTCATTCCTGCGCCTAATTTCACCCCGGTTGTGTCAGATAACCATCCCATCGGATTGTGAGAGTGAGGGAACAGAGAGTGCACCTGTGTTTGCGCACACACTTGTGTTTTATAACATCTCCTAGTCCGCTGGTCGCCGTGTTTTTTAAAATAGGCATAGAGACCATCATAATTTCTAGTTATAAGAAAGAGGGCACTTATTCCTAACCCTGTTTGTACATGCACAGTGAGATTAGAAGGAGAATTAACGCAGGTGAAAGAAATATGAAAGAACGAACTTCGTGTTCAGGAAATATGTATAGAAAGATTAATAAGCGAAATATGTTAAAGAAAAATTTATGAATTTAAGTCGACCAATATTACAGTAGAGAGATTAAGAAAATATGAGTAGTATTTTTTTCTGTCTTGAAAGCCTGCCAAAGTGACTCTACTCTGCCTGATGGAAAGCATGAATAGAATCCAAGAGTTGTGGTCACCATACTCATTGCAAATGCTGACAACGCAGTATGGTGACCCACACTATGGCGGCCTTGTGAGATGATTTTTCACACATGACCTTTCAGGCATGACAGTCATTGTGATAATTGTAAGGCTTACACAGTTACCACGATAACTTTCACCCCCTGCATCGATAGTGAAATATGTTATAAAGGAGGCTGCGATAGGGTGAGCAGTAAAATAAAAATAATAATAGCCTCGCACATCTCATATACGGCCTTCTAATCCCAAGCAAGGCAAAGTTGTACTGTCGTAACCAGATTGCTGACAAACATACTTATATATTTCTAAATACGTACATATTATAGATAAATTTGACCCTGACAAAACAAATGATGGTACTCATCACACGATACATCACATAAGATTTGTCCTGGGTTGGAATTGAACCCACTATCTTTGGCTTAGCAGTCACTATCAGTAACCGCTCTACAGGTTCGTCAAAGAAATGGAGAAAAATCTCACGTATACCCTAAAGTCCGTGTGGTGACGTATAAAGAACACAGAGTGTCGCCACTCCTATTCATCCCGCGGATGTTATAAGGGGTGACCAAGGGAACAAACTACAAAAGATAATATGGCGACTTCCACATACAGCACAAAACAAAAATACATACTATAGCGCCATCTAACGAAGACACATCGAACTACGGAGTAATGAATCACGGAGCAACTATACAACATCCTGACATCAACCGTTGGGTCACGGCCCGTCAGGCATGATCACCTTGCCTGGGCGGAGGATCCACTCAGTGTTGGAGGGACACGATACCCGTTCCCTCTACAATAACATCATTGCAAAAGAAGGAAAGCTTGAAACAAACCTTATACCGACCAGTCTGACCGACGTGGTATAGTAGACCGAAACCTTTAGAAGGAGAGGCTTATGGCCAGCAGTGGACTTATAAAAGTTATCTATAATGGTGACGATGAAATGATACCCTAAAGTCTAGGGTATAATTTCATCTAGGTATTACTTTAGGACCTAAAATGATAATCATCTCCAGGTGGACACGGACGACTGCGTGTCGGTGGCGGCGCGCTCGGACACGTCGTGGCCGCGCCGGCCCTCGCAGCAGGACGACGCGCCCGCCTTCCGGACCGCCCACCAGGTAACCACTCACTCAACCTACACCAAAAATACAGTGTTCATCAGATCAGTATGGTGATCAGGTTCACTGCCTGCACGGTTGGCCTAGTGGTTTAAACAGTCGCCGCACCGTTGCTACTGCGCTGAGTGTTGTGGGTTCAAACCCCCGCATGGAACAACACCTTGTGTGATCCACAAATTGTTCTGAGTCTGGGTGTTCTTTGTGTCCATTTCTTGTATGTTTGTAAAGGCCCGCAAGAATAATTCCTAGTGCGGACGTTGCCTTTTTTTAAAAAAAGTATTTTTTTTTTTTGACTTCCACACTAATTTCTAAAGCCTTGAAACAGCTTTTATATATGGTGTCGTTAGAATCATGATCAACTATCTAATGTTAATTAGAAATGTATATCTTAGATCATCTCAAGTATATGTATTATTATTTTTTTCTTTAAATTGCGTTAAAATATAGACTTAACATCCCAACTAAACGTCAAATGTTATTTCAGAACGGTAACGCGAAACGTTCAGAACTGAACAGTCCTCGCCATTCCTCCCGACCGAATTTGCCTAACAGGTCGGGCGGTGGATACCTTAGCGCGACTGCTACTCTGTCTCGTGGGGGGGAGCTGGACCTGTCGCACCCACCACAGAGTCACACTCATTATAATATTGAGAACAGAAAGAGCATACTAGTTAATGGATATCCGGTAAGTCAAAAGTTACTCAATTTAGTATATGCGTATTCTTGATGTATACGCTATATTACTGTAAAGTTGCATCTAAATCCATACAGTAGTTTTTGCGTTCAAGGGTAACAAAAGTCTAATGACAGATTTTGTACCTATTGAATCGATTACCTCTATTAATCTATAGGAATTTATAAAATTTAGAATGATTTATGTAAATACGCATCATAACAGATCTTCCCATGGGAATGAAATATTTTACTGCAGTGAAAAGCAGCCTATATTACTCTCCAGCCTTCTAACTATCTTAAGACACAAACATCGTGCCATATAGTCGCTTCGTTGCGATGTGAAAGAAAGACAAACATTCAAACAAACAAACACACTTTCATGTTTATAATATTAGTAGGAATTTCAAAGTAATTCGTCATTCTATAAGATAATAAGAAATACTCGTACTTGTATAATAGAGATCAGTGCGTACATGGTAGATCTCTCCTCGAATTGAATTGATCCATAGTGAGAAACCCCAACCAAGGCTACGGACATTAGCGAAATTACATTTGAAGGATGTGTTTTGTAATTTACAAGATGTACAAGCTTAGCATTAAATACAAAATTATTATTATTATTTTATATTAGTACTCCAATTTTAGTACAAATATATTATTGGTACTTTTAGGTGATGACGTGCTACGCAACATCCGCTCCAGAGAGTCCGAGCACGTGTCCTCCAGTGCCGTTGTCCAACGATGTGTTTGATTACATACCACAGGAGAGGTTTGTCAGATATGATACTTAAGTATTCAAATTTCAAAGACAAATGCATTTTTAAAATTGCCTTAGGTAACGGAATGCACGGATGGCGCAGTGGTTTAAGTTGTCGCCACGCCACTCTAATGCGCTGAGTATTGTGGATTCAAACCTCACATGGGACAACAGTGTATCCCATCCACAAATTGTTGTTCTTAGCCCGGGTATTCTTGATGTTATTGATTGATTCGGATGTCTTTAAAAAAAATGCTCCTGCTATATACATCCATTTATATTCCAGCAGCAGTGCGCAAACCGAGTCAACATTAGACGCGAACAGCCAATCGGACGCCACAAGCCAATGGGTAGACGACAGTTTCCCCGCACAACATCACTCCCCCGACAGACCCTACCCGTCAACCTCTAAATACGACCTCCCATGCACATCCAAACCTTACGACGACAGCGATCTAATGGACCGATCTCTGAACTCGAGTGAGAGCTCATTCAACGCTATGTACGGACGATTCGATTCAGGTATCGATACAGAGAGGCCCGAGGCTGAATCGAGATCGACCATCACAGATTTGATGACTCGAATGAGTTCGGCAACCATTTCAACTTCAGCTAACCTGGTGAATAACATCACCTCTCGAATAGTTAAGTCTGAAATTCGTACTAGCATAGTGAGTATTAGTTCGTCGAAAATCGAGAAGAAAAGGGACGGGACATCGAATATTTCTCTGAGTACGTTGTCGGTGAATAGTGCGGAGACATCTGTGTCGGATAAGAGTTCGAGTCAGGATGTTAACTCGGAGATTGTCACGGAAAGGAGGGTGAGTCCACCGCCAGTAAAGAATGTATCTACAGGAGCTATCCCGAAGAGTATTAGCTTTGATTCTACAGCTGAAAAATCGCAGAGGTACGTGTTTTATTTAATCGATAAGTGCTAGCACTATTTAATATATGATATTGTTATCATACCTATAAAATACATTTTTAGTTCTATAATAATCCCTTTTATAATGTACTAGTTTACCCCCGCGAACTCTGTTCCGCCTTATAGTGAATTAATAAGCAGTTTTTTTTTACTTAAACCCTTTCTAATGGGATAAAAAGTATCCTATGTCCGTCTCCTGGTTCCAAGCTATCACCCCACCAATTTTCAGCTAAATCCGTTCAGCCGTTCTTGAGTTATAAGTGGTGTAACTAACAACACTTTCTTTTATATATATACTAGCTTACCCCGCGAACTCTGTTCCGCCTTATAGTCAATAAATAAGCAGATTTTTTTTACTTAAACCCTTTCTAATGGGATAAAAAGTATCCTATGTTCGTCTCCTGGTTTCAAGCTATCACCCCACCAATTTTCAGCTAAATCCGTTCAGCCGTTCTTGAGTTATAAGTGGTGTAACTAACACTACTTTCTTTTATATATATATATAGATAGATTTATATACACACACATATGCACAACAAGTACACATGACAACACAACATAAATTCTCATTCTATCACCTTCGCAAAGATAATTTACGATGTTTTGTAGATTTATAATACAAAAATTCACCACGTGGGGGTGGGTTATGAATACAGTGTCACCATCTTTCTTATGGGTGTTGTAAGAGGTGACGAAGGGAACAATATAACATCACTACAAAGAAAAGGAAAATTTAAAACAAACCCTATACCAATCCACCTGGCCAGCGTGTTAGGTCAAAACCATCTTGCTTATGAGAGGTCTATGTCCAGCAGTGGGCTGTTAAAGGCTGTTGATGTATACAAAATTACAGCCATACTTGTAAGACTAAAACTATAATCTAAATGTGTGTGTATGTGTATATATGTGTATTTATGACGTATGTATTGTGTGTTCATGTATGTATATGTACTCATGTATGGTGTATTTAATTTGTCAATATAACCTCTCTGCACCTCCCTTACAATATTTCTAAACCACCCTAAGATTGGCTGGAAGAGAATGCCTTGGGCATTAAGTCCGCCGGTGTACAAAGTGCATAAAGTGTACATAAATAAATAAATAAATAAAGAGAAAGAAAACTTGTCACAAACTCCATACTATTCCGTACTTTCTAAGAAGACATATGTCCAGCTGTGGACAAATAGATACTACTGTCGCTGGAATATATCCATTTGATTTCCTGTCAGTGATTTTTATACAAAATTAATTCGAAATTTTAACTATTATAATTATGTAATTTTGACTGTCGGGCGCAGTGGTAGCGTATGCGACTGCTGTGCTGAGGTCCCAAGTTCGATTACCAGGTCGAACCACATGTTTGTGTGAACTGCAAGTATTTGTTTCAGAGTTTGGATATTTTCTGTGTATGTATATTGTATCAGTCAATCTAGCTGTCATAGTAGAAGCTCTGCTTAGTTTGAGGGTAGATGTCGTTGTGTGTCAGATGTCCGAAATATTTATTTATTTAATTATTCATCAGGAGACGCATTGGCGAAGACAGCCTTGTGGGCAATTTAGATGAACTGAAGAATAACGTGAAGCGTTCAGGTGGCAACTTACTGCACAAAATCAAGATGTTCCGACAGAAAGGACGTTCACACCACAACCAAAACGGTAAGAGCCTTTAAATGTAATGGAAGAGAATCGAAAGATATACAGAGAATTGGCTACGAAAAATACTAAAGCTAGGTAGTAGAGCCACGCTGATTTCAGCACAAGCGGTCCAGCTCGACCGGGGCAGTACTACCCTCCCACCAAAGACCAACCTAAAACGCCAGCATCCGTGTTGTCGTGTTCCGTTGGTGAGTGTGAGACCGAGGCCTATTGATGCAGGGGTGACAGTTATCGTGGTAACAGTGTAAGCCTTACACTGCCACGATGACTGTCATGCCCTTCACGTCCCCAAGCGGGGTGTGCAAAAGCATCTCACAAGGCCGCCATGGTGTGGGTCACCATACTGTGTTATCTGCATTTGCAATGAGTATGGTGACCACAACTCTATTTATGCTTTCCATCAGGCAGAGTAGAGTCACTTTGGCAGGGTCTTAATATAGAAAAAAAAACTTAAGTATGCTGCTATCGTTTGATGTTGGAAAGTTGCATATATACTAATCGGCGCGAGAATTTCTAAATCGCGATACAGGATTGGTCCATAGTTCGGTATGTCTTCGGTAGATGGCGCTGTAGTTTATCTTTCGTTGAACTGTATATGGAAGTCCCTACATGCTCAAAAATAATTATTTAACTATCTTAGAACTAAGAAATTATTAGAAGATTACATTTGACAATATGTTAATAAATTGTCCAAAGATTTTTAAACTACCTCGGTAGCGCGGCAGTAGTGAATATGACTGCTGTGCTTGAGGTATCGGGTTCGATTCCCGGGTCGGATCAAATGTTTGTATGATCTGCAAATATTTGATTCGAAGTTTGGGTGTTTTCTATGTATAATATGTATGTATTTACAAAAAAAAAGTATGTAAGTATTCTATCAGTCAGTCTAGTTATCATAGCACAAGCTCTGCTTATTTTGAAGCTAGATGACGTTGTGTGTCAAATGTCCAAAAAAAATATATATTGTGATTTGTGATTATTTACTCAATACACATAGCGACATTTCATATTCCATATTCTGTTAACCAGATGTCAAGCTCCCAGAAGAGGAATCTCGCAGTGATGACGGGTCACGCGACATGGCCAGCGCTGAGAGCTCAGAGGAGATCCTCGCCAAATACAGGCGGAAGAGCTCCGTCGAGTCCACTAACAGCAAACACAAGCGTGTCCAGCGACGCGTGTCTGATGTACAGGATATGACGGATATAGACAGGTAAACATTAATAAATTGTATGTCGGTTATCGCATTAAAAAAACTAACTATCTTTATACTAAAATATCATCTAATTCGGTTCAGCGGTTATTGATTCCCCATACAAACTTCCATGCCGATTTTCACTTCCGTAAAAGATTACAGTGGACCCCCGGTAATTCGACAAACGTTTTACAGGGCAGTGTCGGACTATCGAATTTGTCGGATTATAGAGTACTGCCTAAGACCCCCTATAGCCCGGATTTTTTTTATACCTTGTAATCCGACAAATTACAGACAAGTGATAAAATTCTATATGTTGTTGTCTTCTGGGCTTGTGACGACATTACTAGGTACGTATACGTAATACACAATGAATAAACGCTAAGCTGCACCGCTACCACACGTAGTCAAATTCAAACTAAGCAATCGGAATTGAAACAATACCTACGCGTCGAGCGCAAGTTGTAACCTGTTCAATCATGCACGATCTACATTAGCGAAGATTGTTTGATTTATGTTGGAATACCGGGGGTCCGGATTACTGAGGGTCCACTGTACTACTGAAATATAATTGTCCTGGGTCCTTCCCAAACTTCTAAATATTGACACATCTATATCATATTGGAAAGAGATAACAGACATCAGATACACTTTTGTATTTATAATATTGGTATGGATGCATTTTTACTGATGACTCATCAATTGTGTATAGATGTTAATAATTACTTTTTAAATTAAATTGATTGATTTTAATAATATTTAAAGAACTGGCAAGTTACAATAGACAAAAGTAGATTGCGATCTCATTGTAAAAAAAGAACTGGCAAGTTACAATAGACAAGAGTAGATTGCGATCTCATTGTAAAAAAAGAACTGGCAAGTTACAATAGACAAGAGTAGATTGCGATCTCATTGTAAAAAAAGAACTGGCAAGTTACAATAGACAAGAGTAGATTGCGATCTCATTGTAAAAAAAGAACTGGCAAGTTACAATAGACAAGAGTAGATTGCGATCTCATTGTATAAGTTTTTTTTTTCTTTCAGGTGTGAAGGTGTAGTTGACTTGAACGATCCAGAAGTGTTCAATAGTATGAAACGCAAGTTACGCGTGGTCCTGTCCAACCCGGACTTGCAATGTTCGGATTATGTACCTAACGTAAGTGATTCGCATTAATATTAACTATGATGGGATACGTTTCATAATGTCTTTAGAATAGATAATTTCAGTGAATATTCTGACGTGGTACAGTTTATTATTTGAAATGAAATAGTTTGTGAGTTTTACAAAACTATTTAACACACTTGAAGTGAGTGCAATCAATATATTTAATACTCATATAAAGCGGTCGTCGAGGTCGTTGGGTTACCTTTTTGTTCGCTTAGATCGCTTTGAGGTTTATCGCACTGCAGCTTATTTATGTAGAAAATAAAATATTTAAGACAAAAATCTATTATCGACCGTATTCGTATAGCAATACGGAATAGAATAGAAGTTACATTTATTTAAACATTTGTAATGTCTCCTCTACACTACTCGCGAAGTTGGTAGTAAATAAGTAAGTAACACACAGGCCGTGGTCGGAATCACGCTCACAGCGCTCCGCATAATTCAAGCATTTTCCCCAACCATAGATTCATAGATTCAAATAAATGGCGCAAAATAACGTCAACGCTCACAGTGCTAACCATCCGACGCGTCAGTACTGCGAGCACTAGGTAGTGACGTCACATGTGACGTCATAACATCCACAACGCTGACGGTGAGCGTGGAAAGCACGAATCCGACCACACGTCGGTACGCTATGAGCGTGATTCAGATCACGGCCTGTGTGTTACTTATTTACTACCAACTTCACGAGTAGCGTAGAGGAGGCATAAAACCGTGCGTGTGCACCCGCAGCGCTGCACGAGCACGTCGCTGGTGGAGTGGATCCGCTGGGCGGGCGCGGCGGGGGCGGCGGGGGCGGCGGGCGGCGCGGCGCACGCGGAGGAGCTGGCGCGCGCGCTGGGCGGCCGCGCGGCGCCGCTGCAGCGCCTGGCCGCCGCGCTGCGCGCCGACCTGGCCGCGCGCCGGCCCTACGCCGCCTACCTCGCCTCGTGCCGCGCCGCCGCCGCGCACGCGGACCTCGCGCTCGACAAGTACGTGCACCTACACACACACGTGGCGACCCGTAGCCTCGGTCGAGACTCCCTTTCATTTTCACTTAAGAATTCTAAATGTGATTTAAAAATTTTAAAATCAAATATTTTGCCTATATTTGTGCTTGTTAACTCTACGCATACCTTTACTGTGTATCAAAAATTGAACCTCGCCTCTTTAGCGTCGACACCCTTTCACGGTCTATTACCGGACATAGGTCTTCCCTTAGCGATGTAGTTTTGGCCTACTATACCACGATGACAAAACGGATTGGTATAAAATTTGTGTGAAATTAATTTTACTTGACTTAGTAGGGATAACGTTCTGTCCCGTTCGCCCTTTCGCTTTGTTGGTTTTACAATATTATGGAAATAGCAGTATTTTTGAAAAATTTTGAATTTTTATTTAAGAAGTTTATATTTACATTATAAGTAAAACTTTATTTGCTTCAATACTTACAATCATCCGACAATCTGATCAACATTGCGAGAAATCGTTAAATATAAAGGGCACAGAACCAGTTTTTTATAAAAAGCCTTGGAGAACGTTTATGTCCTTCGGCTGAGATGATGATGATTTCATTTCATATAAATCCCTGTATCGTATTCAAAATATAACTTGCACACAAAATTTTACCGTACTAAATAATAGAGTACCAGTTCAAATACGGACCAATGTTAATTTTGGTGCGACTTTAAAAACGTCAAGCAACACTAATTAGAACCAGAAAACACGAAAATGAAAATATAAAGAGATGTCGATCACTCCATTTACAACCAATAATGAATGCAATATTTGTTATGTAGACAAATAAAATTGGTGCGGTCGGAGTGGCAGTGGTGCTGCCGAGCCGCGGCCGCCGCGCGCGTGCTGGAGCAGCTGGAGCGCGGCAGCGCGCTGCGCCGCCTGGAGCGACACCACCGCGCGGGCAACGACCACGCCCTGCTCAACGGTACCGCATACGCGCGCATACACGCGCATACACGCGCATACACGCGCATACACGCGCATACACCTTCCATACTCCATCCATACACCTTCCATACACCTTCCATACTCCATCCATACACCTTCCATACTCCATCCATACACCTTCCATATTCCATCCATACACCTTCCATACTCCATCCATACACCTTCCATACACCTTTCATACACCTTTCATACACCTTCCATACACCTTTCATACACCTTTCATACTCCTTCCATACACCTTCCGTACACCTTTCATACTCCCTCCATACACTTTCCACACTCCATCCATACACCTTCCATACACCTTTCATACTACATCCATACACCTTCCATACTCCATAACCTACAAACGGCTAAACTGATCTACATCAAGTTTCACACAAAGATAGATTGCAGCGTAAAACAGCAGTATACTTCTCGTAGTCTCGAAAAAATAGACATATGGCAAAATATCTAAATGTATTGGGGCGGGCGTTGAAACTGATAAACTTTCACTTAGCGATCAAATTTACTCATCATTTGACTAACGAGTCAGTCTAAATCCAAAAGCGCGAGTTGACTAAATCTTATCAAAAAAAATTTAAGTTCTTAAATATACAATGCTTTTCAAATATTAAATCCCTCGCAAGACCAAGAATATAGGCAATGCTAAAATTGATCTTTTTTTTAAATAAAAGTGCTTTACACAACGTAACGAATCTACTATTTTTTTTTTTTATGAAGAGCCTCCCAAAGTGACTCTACTCTGCCTGATGGAAAGCATAAATAGAATCCGAAGAGTTCTGGTCACCATACTCATTGCAAATGCAGACAATGCAGTATGGTGACCCCACACTATGGCGGCCTCCGGTCTCACACTCACCAATGAAACACAACAGCACGGATGCTGGCACTTTAGGTTGGTCTTCTGTGGGAGGGTAGTACTGCCCCGGTCGAGCTGGTCCGCTCGTGCTGAAATCAGCGTGGCTCTACTACCTTAGTTACTGTTGAATGTTTTTAATACTATTTCATGCTGTCATAGTCAAGTTCAATGCAGTCTCTTCGCGGAAGGACTGGTTTATCCTAGATCGCCTAAAGACTTTGGTCAAAACCTTCACAGAATCCCCGAAATAGTTTTCAATTTCGCCCTTTTACTAAAGTACTTTTAGTCAAACCTTTTTTTTTAACTTGTGGATATCCCCTCGGGCCGTCACCCCACCGGAGTTTACGGCGAGGTGGTGTATCGGAATCGGACCGACTAAAACCACACGGTGTGCCACTCTGCGTCTGACATAGGAGGGATTCGGGTACAGCTGCTATTACGACATCCAGATCACTTCTAGTCAAACCTAAAATAGCCAAATTTGTCTCTCCTAGGTCTGACGAAGATCCCTTAGTCAAAGGTCAAAAAACGTAATTTTATTTGAACTTTGACTAAGTCATTGAATCAGATCTGACGGTTGACCAGTCCAACCTAGGAGCGCCGGAGCTTCAGAGTTTGTCTTATACTACATAAGATATTTCATTTCAGGAGGAGAATTGATGGATGAGAAAGCTACAAGACTGACTGCTGGCGTTAAAGCCATAACAGCTGAAATAAAAGCAGACCCCTCATGGGAGGGTAAGTCACATAAGATATTTGCCAACATTTCACACTAAATATTTATGTACCGTAACTTGGAATAACTTTTATAATAGCAATGAACAAACTAAATTAATAATAGTTTTATATAAATATTTGAAGATTTAATGTTGATCTATATTTAGTACTTACGATGACTGGGGTTTATATGCTGTTTGTATGGAAAGACCGATTCAGAACTGTAGCCCTTTCTTCAAAAAACCAACCCAGACCCTATACTGTAGTCGCATATTTTTTATTTAATCAATCTTCATAGACTTAGAAAAAAGACTCATCTGTGGTTGTTACGGCATTTATTCCAAAAGCGAGTCTTAGAAACTGCCAGCGACTTCTAACTGTAAAGTCCGACTTGTAAAAACAATTCTGTAAAAGATTTACTTACAAAAATAAATATCGTTGACTTGACCAGAGTGATCACACATCACAGGAAACCGCTATCAGGCAATTTTTTTGTTGTTTTTCACCGAGAAACTGAAGTTACTGGAATCCAATCTCTTTTTTTCGATTTTGGAGGGTGCATTCAGAGAGCGGCAACATACTTGTGAATCTTGAGTTTCATTCGCGCTAAAATTGTTTAAAAAGGTTACGATACGTTACGGGTACCTTACCTCACCAAGAACTTAGGGCACCTTTTTTTTTTATCGTTTGGAAACCCCCTCGGCCTGTCACCCCACCGGGGTTTACGGTGGGGTGGTGTGTCGGAATCGGACCGACTAAAACCACACGGTGTGCCACTCTGCGCCTGACATAGGAGGGATGCGGGAACAGCTGTTATTTCGACATCCAGATGAGAACTTAGGGCCCCAAGTCAACCTCACCTGCAAGTGGTGCACTTGCTAATCGACGGACGAGACTTTCACAAACAAAACATTCCGATTAGTGGCAACAGGGTCGCTATCGTGAGACTAACACGTGGACAGAAAACAACGTGGAAATAGGCGTGATTTTATGTATGTACGATATAATCGATATAAAACTGCCTCGGTGGCGCAGCGGTAGTGAATGCGACTGCTGTGCTTGAGGTCTCGGGTTCGATTCCCGGGTCAGACCAAATGTTTGTATGGTCTGCAAATATTTGTTTCGAAGTTTGGGTGTTTTCTATGTATAATATGTATGTATTTACAAAAAATAGTATATAAGTATTCTATCAGTCAGTCTAGTTATCATAGCACAAGCTCTGCTTAGTTTGAAACTAGATGACGTTGAATGTTAAATATCCGAAATGTCCGAAATATTTTGTATTTCCCGAAGTTTCGAGCGATGTAAATAATTTTATCGCGAATACACGTACAAATAAATTATTGCTAGTAATTTAAGATTTCAAACACACGCTGAAGGATCTTACTCGTGGTTCGGATGAAATTGTGTCCCATGGTGTGGACTCCAAAGACTCAAAAGGACTCAAAATTGATTACCTATGCTAACAAACGTAAAAAGAAATATAACCAATTGAAAATCCGTTATTTTTTTAAAAGCAAATTTAAAAAGGTATTGTATAATCGTACAGGTGCCACACCCACGCTACTAGAGAGCTTGGAGATGACAGTGGAGCGCGCCGCGTTCGCTCGACTCTACCTGCACGTGCTGTTCCCCAACGGCGAAGGAGACATCGCACGAGATCAGTATGTACAATTTTACACGACAGTTTTTCTCTTCCGAACCTTTTCCCCAAACTAGGTTGGGTCATTTAAGTCTGAATGGCTGAACTTCGATTTTTTAAGTGCAGCGACTGCCATCAGACCTCCAGAACCCAAATACTCTGCGAAATCAAGGTGTATTTCCTAGGTAGTAGAACCACGCTGATTTCAGCACGAGCGGGCCGGCTCGACCGGGGCAGTACTACCCTCCCACAGAAGACCAACCTAAAGCGACAGCATCCGTGTTGTCGTGTTTCGTTGGTGAGTGTGAGACCGGAGGCCCATTGATGCAGGGGTGGTAGTTATCGTGGTAACTGTCTAAGCCTTACACCGTCACAATGACTGTCATGCCTTTTACTTCCCCAAGCAGGGTGTGAAAAAGCATCTCATTACACTCACTTTGGCAGGCCCTTAAGATAGTAAAAAAAAGTATAGAAAGATTGTGGTCGGACTTTTAAGGGCTCCAACTAACTACCCTTAACGATTGCTTAGATGTTTATATAGCAACCGGGACCGACCGGTTCTCCGAGTCACGGACTGGTGTGACTGTACTAAAAATGGTCACCCAACCAAAGACTGCACTGACTAGGATTGCTGAACTTTATCAGATTTTTTTATTTTACATGTAAAAACTAATAGAATGCGTTTTTGTGATTATATTTGCATCTTTATTGTATTATTATAACGCACACGGTAGTTATGCTTTAGCACCAATAGGCTGACTTGTCCGAAGTGACACCATGATCTCAAAGAAAACAGTTGTTAGGCAATTCTAATTTTACTTTTTACTTCGTAAGTGAGGTCTCCTAGCGTAAAACTTGGGAGATGGTTGGGACTCAAAACCGTAGTGATATTACTTTTGCGTGGCAAATGTTCATTGTCGATGTCAATCACGGCTCGCTTGTCTTTTTATACCATAAAAAAGTTCATAGGTGTCCGTACGAGGCTTTGCACATCACATTAAGTCACTTAACGAGTCAGCGTTTACACAGACTAGCGTTATCGTAACTAATATCACGTGTACCCATACTTAGGAGATTAAGCGAAGTCAATAGAGCAAGTTGTGCTTAATTCTGTCTCATATTTATGAACATAAATATCTGTGTACGTTAACCGAGGCACCGCTCAACGCTTAAACTGACGTATACACGTATGCGGTATCAGGGTGCTGAGCGAGCACATCCGGCGCGTGTCGGCGTGCACGAGCGCGCGCGCGCTGGGCGTGGCGCCGGCGCACCGCTGGGCCGCGCCCTTCCCGCGCGCGCAGCGCCTGCTGCGCCACCTCGCCGTCTACCGCACGCCGCGCGACAAGGTGCCACACCACACCGCTCCTGTCTTACACCTAGCTTTATTTTAGAATAGCCGAGAAAAATTGTGGCCCCCTATTCATCTAGTAGGTATCGGGAGAGTCGACTTAACGAGACAATAGCACTGCAGCGAAAACAAATCTTGACACAAACCTTATAACGTTTTGGAGTTAATATGTTTGTGTTACTCCACAATATATTTTAATTGGATGCATCTACTACTTGAATGGTTAAGTTAAACACAGTATTTATTCAATATGGATTTACTGTTCAGGTGGTACCAATATTCACAGTATTTTGTCTCCAAGAGCTTGAACTACACGCTTTGTTAATCAGAGTCCAGTTAACATTTTTGTGTACCGAACTCTGTGTATAAAAAGTGGCGTCGTCAAAAACAGTGTTGCCACATCAACACTACACCGTCCCATCTGGATGGAGTGCTATAGGAGGCCAAAGTCTCTTTTCTTAGGAGAGTCTTATATCCAGCAATGGAGTACTAAAGCCTGTTGATGATAATGAAAACAAATATTCAAAAAAAAAAATCAGTTAACCTCCTTCTGATTCGAATTTGACAGTAATAATAATAACTCACTCAAATAAAAGTAAATCAATTAACTTGTTATTTATTGAGATGTATATCTCGATATATCTTATACTGAGTGCTAACTTCATCTGTACCTAAAACATATTTTACATATAGTGACGTATTAAGAATACGAGTGTTACCACCTCTTTTAATCCCGTGGGAGTCGTAAAAGGCGACTAAGGAAGCCAATTACGCAGGACAACATCACTGCAAAAGAGGAGGAAAATTTGAAACAAATCCTATACCGAACCGTACTCTAAAATCTCCTTTCCAAGGAGAGGCCATGCCCATCAGTGGACTGTCAAAAGATGATGTGACAGCAGAATATACTAATTGTTGATATAATTTTCAGTTACAATGTATTATGCGGTGCGTGACCTCGATAATGGCCGTGCTCGGACTGTCAGAGGGCACCACGCCCTCTGCGGACGACCTCACGCCCGTACTCGTGTACGTGATCTTAAAGGTACGTTCACACTTTACATCATTTGCAACTTGCATCTTTAAATAATTATGTTGTGTAGTTTATTTAATTTCTATAGATCCAACATAACATTATGTGATACCCGAAAACACGTCATTTTTAAATACATCGATTTTTAGTTATACTCAAAAGCGATAACCTCTAATAAAAAATCACTACAGTGGACCCTCGGTAATCTGGCCCCTGTCTAATCCGGATCCCTCCGTAATCCGACATCAATCACACAATTTTCGCTAATGTGGATCGTGCATGATTGAACAGGTTACAACTTGTGCTCGACGCGTAGGTAGTTTCAATTCCGATTGCTTAGTTTGAATTTAACTACGTGTGATAGCGGTGCAGCTTAGCGTTTATTCATTGTGCATTACGTATACATACCTAGTAATGTCGTCACAAGCCCAGAAGACAACATATAGAATCTTACCATTTGTCAGTAATTTGTTGGATTACAAGATACTCTTTTGTAAATAAATCCGGGCTATAGGGGGTCTTAGGCAGTACTCTATAATCCGATTACCAAGGGGTTCACTGTATTTAGCATCATTTTATTAATCAACACTATGTGCTCGTTGCAATTTGCAAAACTATTGTCGTTGTCTATTAATTAGCTTTGATGGTTGGTCATTCCATAATTTACTTTACAACTATAGTACCTAACTTATTTGGGGAACACCACTTGGCACAAATGGACTTTCGAAAACGAGTTGCAGTGAAAGCATTTCTTAAGCTTTAAGTCGTCATATTCTACTGTCTTCATTCTATTGGATTCTATTCATGCTTTCCATCAGGTTGAGTAGAGTCACTTTGGTAGGCTTTTATAAAAAAAAAAAATATTTGCAATGCGTGGAAAAGCTACTAAATCACATATACACTTAGCTGCATAAAGATTTCGATTTTTTTTTAAATCTTAACTATTAGTAATAAGTTTTATACTGTAACCAACGTATACAGGTGAACCCCCCCTCGTTGCTGTCGACAATTGAGCTGGTGAACGCGCTGGGAGGGGCGAGTCTGCAGGGCGAGGCTCTGTACTGGTGGACGCAGTTCTGCGCCGCAGTGGCCTACATCAAGACCATGGACTACCCGCGACCCGACAACCACGACACCTAGCGACCACACACGCGCCTGGTAACCACTTTACTTACTACCATTTATTACGAGTCTAGTACCATTTATTCCAGGATCTCAATCGTAAATCAATTCTTTAATATATGTCCTCACACATCTTCACGCGGTAGTCTGATGCCAAACAAGACAAAACCTGTACTATGGTAACCACTCTTATGCTAAATATTTCTAAATTCATATAAATTATAAGTTAATTACATCATCATCGTGTTACACATAAAGATTTCTTCCCGGGTGGGAATCGAACCCACGACCCAGACCCACAGACCCGTCAAGTGAGTTTAACTCGAGATGTATCTAAACACTCACATTTTGGCGACCGCTATGTTAGTCTCACTTTATTAAAGTCATTCTTAGTCTCACCTACGGATAGCCTATTGCGGTAATATAGCTTATATATTCCTATATACACTTCTCAATACATACAAATTATTTATAAATCAATAAAAGTTAGTCTCGTAATCGTGAAGACACTTTCAGTATATGATGTATTTATCGCTGTAAGAATAGAGGATTAAAAAAAAAACTTAAAATTGAAGCACCCATCTCCTTTCACATACATTCAAAATTTACATTTATTTATTAACAATCGAAAAGAAAGTAAAAGACTATTTGATCACAATGAAAAACAAAATCTTTAGCATTCTGGATGTCGTGTTTACGCGTTGTAATTACAATACGAGCGAACTGAACTTTATTCCTGGTCCTCCTGTGTGGTGATGGATTAAAAACACATAGTGTTACCACCCCTATTCATCCCGTGGGTGTCGTAAAAGGCGACTAAGGGACCAAGTATTCAAGACATCATTCCAAAGAGAAGGAAAACTTGAAACAAAGCCTTGCCTATACCATCCCGTCTAACCATCGTGGTATGCCAAACCTCCTTGCTAAGGAGAGACCTACATCCAGCAGTGGACTGCTGAAGGCTGTTGAAGATGATAATTCATGACCTACTTCCGAAAGTCGTTACTTGTATACATATTACCTGTTATCACTAATCTCTGTTTCTTGTTTCAGAATGGCGCGCGTTTCCACCACACAAAATATGCGATGTGCCATCGCGAGCGATGCCACACGATTTAAAAAAAAAAGATACAGCACTCGATGCTAAATTTATCGATATATTAAAGTCAAATAACAAATTATTCGGCAATTATAAAAATATAAGCCTATAATTGTTAACTACAATCGTGTTTTCAAACTACGGCAATTGAAAAAAAATTACTCGATCTGCTGTAATATGAGACTAAACAACGATAATGTAATATCATGTAAAGACATGTACTATGACGTCACAATTCTTTAAGTGTGGCCACGTTAACGTACCTAAAAAGTATGCATTAATTCGAATATTGTGAATAGTTTTAAAAAATCCAGGGAGGAACTTTAATCATCTGTTAACTGAATTAGTTATATTAGTGTAGGTGTATTATTTCTATATCTATTACCCCTTGCTAATGCGGCCCTGTACCGGGCATTATGGCTATAACTAGGGACAGACACGCTCGGTTTACAATATTAAGTCACAGGTATTAGTACTAGGTAACCCTTATTAAGCGATAGGAGTTTCATTTTTCATCAAGTTAAGATTAACGGTTCAGGTTTTCGTTTAAAAAAATATTACATATTTTGTGAAAATAGTTCATTTAGTGTAGTGTGTATTCAACTGTAAAAAAATCAATAATTAACTACAATTAGTACATGGCGCGATACTTCTGAATAGGAACTTCGTTAGTATCTATTTGAAGTATAAAATTCCATGCAAGAGATTATGATAATGATTATATTTAGTCATTTCCGTGGTAATGATTTCAAAACTCAACTTTATTATCTTATATTTGAGTATTTATAAATGAATAAATGAGTATTTTAGGCCTAAATTATTCATTCTAAGTTGTTAAATCAACGATATATCGATTAAATATATCAAAAAAATACCCGATTCCAGTTATTGTAATACTCAGGAAATATTTTAAATGTGTAAGAGATATTTATCTAATACTATTATCAATCTATTACTGTGGTCATATTTAATCTTTTTGGCATGTTTATTTGACGTGTCTTTGCTATCGATACAAACCGTCCACGCTCACATACAGACCATGTTCGTTAATTACGAATGGTTTTTAAACAATTGCGTCTGAACTACACGGTAGCCAGGAAATAAAATCACAACCTGTTATTGACTAATCACATGATTATTTCGTACGTACATTGAGGTTACTATTAACTCGCGTAATTGCTACAAAACCTGTTATCGAGCGCTACGTAAAGATCTTATTTTACAATAAATTCGTTTTTTTAAGATAAAAAAATATATAATTTATTGTTACATCGTCTGAAAACAGTTTATTAGCAACAACATGTGAATAAATAGCAATCCTAACGTATGTACGAAATAATCACATGATTAGTCCATCACAGACTGTGATTTGATTACAGGTCTATTGTATAGGGATAGTTTGAACATAATTTTTCAAACCGTACTACTACACTGTCATAAAAATGAACCACCGAGATCCTAAATCATGTGATTGATGTCAATCCGTTTGCTTTTAAACTCTTCGGTTGAAAAGTCTCCTAATTAAAATAAAACCTTTCCTTCCGGGTGTAACGTTCGGAATAGAACTTGTTGACAATCTAATCCCATGCAAACCGCTATTACTTACAGTAGGCCCGCGATAATCCGACATTTAGTAGCACCTCCTGGCTTCCTAGTACCTAGTACCGAGGGGAGGGGGGTTAGAGTTAGGGGGGATAGAGCCTGGCAAAGTGACTACTCTAGATGATGAAAACCATGAGTAGAATCCACGATCACCTAGCTCATTGGGAATGTAGACAATGCAGCATAGTGACCCACGCTATGGCGGCCTAGTGAGCAGCTGAAAAATTCGAATACACATCTTCAGATTCTGATAGTCAGCACATCGCAACATATTAAAACTCTCTGAACAAATATTTGTCTAGTAGCATACCCCTGCCCTTTTTATTTCCCCTCTCTTAAGTCTGACATGTGTTTTTTCTTAGATCACCACTATTCCATATATACAGTTTTTTTTCAGTTACCACTACCTTCAACTCCATATATCGCTAGTAATTGAATTTGGTGAAAAAATTAGGCATATTTTTCTGTTTAACTCTACCAGTAGGGATATAGACTCGTAACACATTGACAGAGGCTTGGCATACACTGCAATTTTTTTATTTTACGGTACCTTAAATATCAAGTCGTGAATAATAATAATAATAATGGGTAATTGTAATTGTTTTTCTCCTTTCTTCTTGGAACAACCTTCTTTTGTGGTTTTCTTTTGCTTTTGAGCCTAATTCCTAAAAGAAATCTGTTAAACTCCACCCCTGCTGGTAGGGGTAAACAGAAAAAGTATTCAATCATCCCTACCAATTTGATTAATAGTAATATGGAGTAGAAGGCCCATATAACCCTACCGGTAGCGATAATTCGAACACAATTCCAAATATACCTACCAGTAGTGATACTTCAGTAGAGAAATATGGAACCGGTGGTATCATACGCGTGTCAAGAAGACAGGAATTATCACGGGTCCATTGTAATACATATATAGCTTTACGTACCTGTTAAATAATCATTCAATAATATAGCAGTCTCACCTATCCTTTATATATTAGACTGTGATGCAACATCAGTGTAGTGAGGCAAATTATGTATTTTTAAAATATGAGTGCAGGTATCTATAACGGTGTGATAATTATACATATTATAAAGAATATCTAAATTAAGAGGCCGACAAGAATAATTTATTGCAAGTGTACATTTTATTAGATATAGTTGTGTATAGAATAATCATTAATGATATTACGAAGCGGTTGGAAATGCTTCTCTATGTTAATTAACATAAGGTTTGTTTTGGATATCCAATTAAAGTTTAATACGGTCTAAAACGCTTTGATTAATTTCTAATTGGGTGTTCTGAACAGGCTGTTGAAGGGATAACCCCATCGTCATCATGTATCGTATGTTAATAGTTAGTAGGATAAGCTCTAATACGTTATTAAGGCACCAGTTTATTTCGCACCACTTTTGAAAGACACTATTTTTGAACTAACATAGCATGTAAAGTATATGTAACAGTTATATCTAGCAGCTTGTAATCAATCAACAATAGGCTGTTGTTATATTTACGATTATTGGTGTAATATCCACTCTATATATATATTTAATATATTGTACTACAATATAGAATGGGAATCGACAGTCATCTATGACTGGAAAGATACAATCCTTTTTGTTAATTCAATTGGTATTTTACATGGTAGTTATATCAAATATCATGTTTTTTTTTTAATTTTGTCGGATTGGTGGGGCTAATTCCGGGGATGGATGGACCAATTCCCATGAGACTTTCACTATTAAGGCTAAAAATTCAGATTAAGAAAGTAAAGGTCCTTCTCCATCAGAGCCCAAGTGATTGTATTTCACCAGAATTGTATATAGAGCAAAATATATAGAGCAGATGCATTTTGGTAAAATTAATTAGTAAATAGCAAGTTTCGATGACAATTTTGAACTAATGGCTTATTTAATAATATTTCTTTCGGAGTTTTAGTGTTTTCTATATATAATATGTATGTATTAACAAAAAAATATATTTATGTATTTATATCAGTTGTCTAGTACTCATAGTACACGCTCTGTTTGGGACTAGATGGCGTTGTCCGATGTCCAAAATATTATATTAGTATTTAGTTTTATATTTTTTTTATCTGTGTAAGAACTGTCTGAATTTCTGTACATACACTGGATTCTTTTTATGAATTGGATCTTTGTTACATAATATATATATATATATTATAGAAAAACATCTGATCCAAAATTATTTAATAGATTAAGTCTCCACATCTTTAGATTACTGTTAGTGAAATGTCGGTATAGCTACAATGATAGCTAGGTATATAATGTATTAATTATATTACTCTTCAAGTGTGTTCAACAATTAAATGTCATGACCGAGCCTGCCAGACTCTACCTGTACCATTTTCTTTTACACTGGCTGAAATCACAAAAAAAAAACATAATTAATTAAAAAACTGGCAGACACGGCGATCATTTAGGTTTACTATGACGAATTTTACTTATAACACTAGAGGCAGTGCCACGCACACGCGTAAACAGTATGTAAGGAATAGTCACCCCCTCACAGCTTACTACGCATGTATTTAAACTTATAGTGGCAATCTGTACTACATATAATATACATTTTCTAATTATTTGTATATTAAATTAATAATAATTAAAATATACTCTGAAACTTGGACATTTTCTCACTTTTCCTTTTATCTGTTTCCTGATTAATTGTATATATTTATTAAAATAAATACTTCGAGAGTTAATAAGAGTGAATTCAACTTTAAACTCGAGGGGATATTTTTCTATAGAATGTTGAATTCGTACGGGGG